>CM026067.1:27388163-32188163 GCA_014839685.1 Anableps anableps
AATAAATAAATAAATAAATCAACCAGACAACAGTTGTTAACTTGAACTTTTTAGGATTTCAACACATGATTTTTTTAAAAAAAATTTTAAGTGCAGTCACACATGAACAAAACATCTTCAAGAGCACACCCCTAAAAAACTTCAGCGACACCTTGTCATGACTTACCTCAACCTTTTTCCATCTCCCGGCAGGTGTGCGCTGACAAACATTTCCCAGGGGTTTGTGCAGCATTTATTTGTTCTGGGACGGAACCCTAATCAGGTAATGGATTGGACGGTCTGTCGGGGCGGCGTTTTAGTAAGATGCCGCTCTAAAAGTCAAGTTTGGAATAATCAAATGGATTTCATGGCAGCATTGCCACACTGTCGGATGCAAGCTGCCCTTAAAATCTAAAGAAGAAGATTAATGGGACGTACATGCTTTCAGTTTGTACATAATCTACAGTTTGCTTTGCTCCTTATGTCATGTAAATATTGTCCTAATATTTGTCATGACTTTATTTGTCAAACTGTTTGCACTTTCTCTATTTTCGATGTTTGTTTTGTTATTCTTGTCCACATGTCTTGTCCACTATGACATGTGCGCTCGCTGCTGCTGCCTTTCTTGGCCACAATAGCCCCGTTTGTGAACGAGGTCTTGATCTCAATGGCTCTGTTATCTGCTTAAATAAAGGTTTCAGAACAACAACAACAACAACAACAACAACAACAACAACAACTCCCCCCCAAACAACAAGCAGGAGTAGGAGCATGAGCAGCTGCTGCTTATCGGAAAGCATGGCTAACGCTGCTTTGTGTCGGCTAAAAGGTCTGTTTCGCCATCGGTTCATCGCTTACGGCCATACCACCCTGAACACGCCCGATCTCGTCTGATCTCGGAAGCTAAGCAGGGTCGGGCCTGGTTAGTACTTGGATGGGAGACCGCCTGGGAATACCAGGTGCTGTAAGCTTTTGCCACCAGCGGGGGGCACTAACGACTCTTATGCTCTGCATTGTCACACTCACTTTTTCATTAGCACGGATCAAAAACTTGCACTTTTCTTTTTTGGGGGGCAACATTTTGCTTCTATGTCACCACAGTTGACAATAAGCTCCTGTGAGTCTAGGAGTCTCGGAATATCTTTCACCAACTTTGCATGTAACAAAAAAAAAAAAATAATAAATAAATAAATAAATAAATCAACCAGACAACAGTTGTTAACTTGAACTTTTTAGGATTTCAACACATGATTTTTAAAAAAAAAAATTTTAAGTGCAGTCACACATGAACAGAACATCTTCAAGAGCACACCCCTAAAAAACTTCAGCGACACCTTGTCATGACTTACCTCAACCTTTTTCCATCTCCCGGCAGGTGTGCGCTGACAAACATTTCCCAGGGGTTTGTGCAGCATTTATTTGTTCTGGGACGGAACCCTAAACAGGAAATGGATTGGACGGTCTGTCGGGGCGGCGTTTTAGCAAGATGCCGCTCTAAAAGTCAAGTTTGGAATAATCAAATGGATTTCATGGCAGCATTGCCACACTGTCGGATGCAAGCTGCCCTTAAAATCTAAAGAAGAAGATTAATGGGACGTACATGCTTTCAGTTTGTACATAATCTACAGTTTGCTTTGCTCCTTATGTCATGTAAATATTGTCCTAATATTTGTCATGACTTTATTTGTCAAACTGTTTGCACTTTCTCTATTTTCGATGTTTGTTTTGTTATTCTTGTCCACTTGTCTTGTCCACTATGACATGTGCAATGGCTCTGTTATCTGCTTAAATAAAGGTTTCAGAACAACAACAACAACAACAACAACAACAACAACCCCCCCCAAACAAACAAGCAGGAGTAGGAGCAGGAGCAGCTGCTGCTTATCGGAAAGCATGGCTAACGCTGCTTTGTGTCGGCTAAAAGATCTGTTTCGCCATCGGATCCTCGCTTACGGCCATACCACCCTGAACACGCCCGATCTCGTCTGATCTCGGAAGCTAAGCAGGGTCGGGCCTGGTTAGTACTTGGATGGGAGACCGCCTGGGAATACCAGGTGCTGTAAGCTTTTGCCACCAGCGGGGGGCACTAACGACTCTTATGCTCTGCATTGTCACACTCACTTTTTCATTTAGCACGGATCAAAAACTTGCACTTTTCTTTTTTGGGGGGCAACATTTTGCTTCTATCGTCACCACAGTTGACAATAAGCTCCTGTGAGTCTAGGAGTCTCGGAATATCTTTCACCAACTTTGCATGTAACAAAAAAATAAAATAAAAATAAATAAATAAATAAATCAACCAGACAACAGTTGTTAACTTGAACTTTTTAGGATTTCAACACATGATTTTTTTAAAAAAAATTTTAAGTGCAGTCACACATGAACAGAACATCTTCAAGAGCACACCCCTAAAAAACTTCAGCGACACCTTGTCATGACTTACCTCAACCTTTTTCCATCTCCCGGCAGGTGTGCGCTGACAAACATTTCCCAGGGGTTTGTGCAGCATTTATTTGTTCTGGGACGGAACCCTAAACAGGAAATGGATTGGACGGTCTGTCGGGGCGGCGTTTTAGCAAGATGCCGCTCTAAAAGTCAAGTTTGGAATAATCAAATGGATTTCATGGCAGCATTGCCACACTGTCGGATGCAAGCTGCCCTTAAAATCTAAAGAAGAAGATTAATGGGACGTACATGCTTTCAGTTTCTACATAATCTACAGTTTGCTTTGCTCCTTATGTCATGTAAATATTGTCCTAATATTTGTCATGACTTTATTTGTCAAACTGTTTGCACTTTCTCTATTTTCGATGTTTGTTTTGTTATTCTTGTCCACTTGTCTTGTCCACTATGACATGTGCAATGGCTCTGTTATCTGCTTAAATAAAGGTTTCAGAACAACAACAACAACAACAACAACAACAACAACAACAACCCCCCCCCCAAACAAACAAGCAGGAGTAGGAGCAGGAGCAGCTGCTGCTTATCGGAAAGCATGGCTAACGCTGCTTTGTGTCGGCTAAAAGGTCTGTTTCGCCATCGGTTCATCGCTTACGGCCATACCACCCTGAACACGCCCGATCTCGTCTGATCTCGGAAGCTAAGCAGGGTCGGGCCTGGTTAGTACTTGGATGGGAGACCGCCTGGGAATACCAGGTGCTGTAAGCTTTTGCCACCAGCGGGGGGCACTAACGACTCTTATGCTCTGCATTGTCACACTCACTTTTTCATTTAGCACGGATCAAAAACTTGCACTTTTCTTTTTTGGGGGGGCAACATTTTGCTTCTATATCACCACAGTTGACAATAAGCTCCTGTGAGTCTAGGAGTCTCGGAATATCTTTCACCAACTTTGCATGTAACAAAAAAAATAAAATAAAATAAATAAATCAACCAGACAACAGTTGTTAAATTGAACTTTTTAGTATTTCAACACATGATTTTTAAAAAAAAACATTTTAAGTGCAGTCACACATGAACAGAACATCTTCAAGAGCACACCCCTAAAAAACTTCAGCGACACCTTGTCATGACTTACCTCAACCTTTTTCCATCTCCCGGCAGGTGTGCGCTGACAAACATTTCCCAGGGGTTTGTGCAGCATTTATTTGTTCTGGGACGGAACCCTAAACAGGAAATAGATTGGACGGTCTGTCGGGTCGGCGTTTTAGCAAGATGCCGCTCTAAAAGTCAAGTTTGGAATAATCAAATGGATTTCATGGCAGCATTGCCACACTGTCGGATGCAAGCTGCCCTTAAAATCTAAAGAAGAAGATTAATGGGACGTACATGCTTTCAGTTTCTACATAATCTACAGTTTGCTTTGCTCCTTATGTCATGTAAATATTGTCCTAATATTTGTCATGACTTTATTTGTCAAACTGTTTGCACTTTCTCTATTTTCGATGTTTGTTTTGTTATTCTTGTCCACTTGTCTTGTCCACTATGACATGTGCGCTCGCTGCTGCTGCCTTTCTTGGCCACAATAGCCCCGTTTGTGAACGAGGTCTTGATCTCAGTGGCTCTGTTATCTGCTTAAATAAAGGTTTCAGAACAACAACAACAACAACAACAACAACAACAACCCCCCCCCAAACAAACAAGCAGGAGTAGGAGCATGAGCAGCTGCTGCTTATCGGAAAGCATGGCTAACGCTGCTTTGTGTCGGCTAAAAGGTCTGTTTCGCCATCGGTTCATCGCTTACGGCCATACCACCCTGAACACGCCCGATCTCGTCTGATCTCGGAAGCTAAGCAGGGTCGGGCCTGGTTAGTACTTGGATGGGAGACCGCCTGGGAATACCAGGTGCTGTAAGCTTTTGCCACCAGCGGGGGGCACTAACGACTCTTATGCTCTGCATTGTCACACTCACTTTTTCATTTAGCACGGATCAAAAACTTGCACTTTTCTTTTTTGGGGGGCAACATTTTGCTTCTATGTCACCACAGTTGACAATAAGCTCCTGTGAGTCTAGGAGTCTCGGAATATCTTTCACCAACTTTGCATGTAACAAAAAAAATAAATAAAAATAAATAAATAAATAAATCAACCAGACAACAGTTGTTAACTTGAACTTTTTAGGATTTCAACACATGATTTTTTAAAAAAAAATTTTAAGTGCAGTCACACATGAACAGAACATCTTCAAGAGCACACCCCTAAAAAACTTCAGCGACACCTTGTCATGACTTACCTCAACCTTTTTCCATCTCCCGGCAGGTGTGCGCTGACAAACATTTCCCAGGGGTTTGTGCAGCATTTATTTGTTCTGGGACGGAACCCTAAACAGGAAATGGATTGGACGGTCTGTCGGGTCGGCGTTTTAGCAAGATGCCGCTCTAAAAGTCAAGTTTGGAATAATCAAATGGATTTCATGGCAGCATTGCCACACTGTCGGATGCAAGCTGCCCTTAAAATCTAAAGAAGAAGATTAATGGGACGTACATGCTTTCAGTTTCTACATAATCTACAGTTTGCTTTGCTCCTTATGTCATGTAAATATTGTCCTAATATTTGTCATGACTTTATTTGTCAAACTGTTTGCACTTTCTCTATTTTCGATGTTTGTTTTGTTATTCTTGTCCACTTGTCTTGTCCACTATGACATGTGCAATGGCTCTGTTATCTGCTTAAATAAAGGTTTCAGAACAACAACAACAACAACAACAACAACAACAACAACCCCCCCCAAACAAACAAGCAGGAGTAGGAGCAGGAGCAGCTGCTGCTTATCGGAAAGCATGGCTAACGCTGCTTTGTGTCGGCTAAAAGGTCTGTTTCGCCATCGGTTCATCGCTTACGGCCATACCACCCTGAACACGCCCGATCTCGTCTGATCTCGGAAGCTAAGCAGGGTCGGGCCTGGTTAGTACTTGGATGGGAGACCGCCTGGGAATACCAGGTGCTGTAAGCTTTTGCCACCAGCGGGGGGCACTAACGACTCTTATGCTCTGCATTGTCACACTCACTTTTTCATTTAGCACGGATCAAAAACTTGCACTTTTCTTTTTTGGGGGGCAACATTTTGCTTCTATATCACCACAGTTGACAATAAGCTCCTGTGAGTCTAGGAGTCTCGGAATATCTTTCACCAACTTTGCATGTAACAAAAAAAATAAAATAAAATAAATAAATCAACCAGACAACAGTTGTTAACTTGAACTTTTTAGGATTTCAACACATGATTTTTAAAAAAAAAAATTTTAAGTGCAGTCACACATGAACAGAACATCTTCAAGAGCACACCCCTAAAAAACTTCAGCGACACCTTGTCATGACTTACCTCAACCTTTTTCCATCTCCCGGCAGGTGTGCGCTGACAAACATTTCCCAGGGGTTTGTGCAGCATTTATTTGTTCTGGGACGGAACCCTAAACAGGAAATGGATTGGACGGTCTGTCGGGTCGGCGTTTTAGCAAGATGCCGCTCTAAAAGTCAAGTTTGGAATAATCAAATGGATTTCATGGCAGCATTGCCACACTGTCGGATGCAAGCTGCCCTTAAAATCTAAAGAAGAAGATTAATGGGACGTACATGCTTTCAGTTTGTACATAATCTACAGTTTGCTTTGCTCCTTATGTCATGTAAATATTGTCCTAATATTTGTCATGACTTTATTTGTCAAACTGTTTGCACTTTCTCTATTTTCGATGTTTGTTTTGTTATTCTTGTCCACTTGTCTTGTCCACTATGACATGTGCGCTCGCTGCTGCTGCCTTTCTTGGCCACAATAGCCCCGTTTGTGAACGAGGTCTTGATCTCAGTGGCTCTGTTATCTGCTTAAATAAAGGTTTCAGAACAACAACAACAACAACAACAACAACAACAACAACAACAACCCCCCCCCAAACAAACAAGCAGGAGTAGGAGCATGAGCAGCTGCTGCTTATCGGAAAGCATGGCTAACGCTGCTTTGTGTCGGCTAAAAGGTCTGTTTCGCCATCGGTTCATCGCTTACGGCCATACCACCCTGAACACGCCCGATCTCGTCTGATCTCGGAAGCTAAGCAGGGTCGGGCCTGGTTAGTACTTGGATGGGAGACCGCCTGGGAATACCAGGTGCTGTAAGCTTTTGCCACCAGCGGGGGGCACTAACGACTCTTATGCTCTGCATTGTCACACTCACTTTTTCATTTAGCACGGATCAAAAACTTGCACTTTTCTTTTTTGGGGGGCAACATTTTGCTTCTATGTCACCACAGTTGACAATAAGCTCCTGTGAGTCTAGGAGTCTCGGAATATCTTTCACCAACTTTGCATGTAACAAAAAAATAAAATAAAAATAAATAAATAAATAAATCAACCAGACAACAGTTGTTAACTTGAACTTTTTAGGATTTCAACACATGATTTTTAAAAAAAAAATTTTAAGTGCAGTCACACATGAACAAAACATCTTCAAGAGCACACCCCTAAAAAACTTCAGCGACACCTTGTCATGACTTACCTCAACCTTTTTCCATCTCCCGGCAGGTGTGCGCTGACAAACATTTCCCAGGGGTTTGTGCAGCATTTATTTGTTCTGGGACGGAACCCTAAACAGGAAATGGATTGGACGGTCTGTCGGGGCGGCGTTTTAGCAAGATGCCGCTCTAAAAGTCAAGTTTGGAATAATCAAATGGATTTCATGGCAGCATTGCCACACTGTCGGATGCAAGCTGCCCTTAAAATCTAAAGAAGAAGATTAATGGGACGTACATGCTTTCAGTTTCTACATAATCTACAGTTTGCTTTGCTCCTTATGTCATGTAAATATTGTCCTAATATTTGTCATGACTTTATTTGTCAAACTGTTTGCACTTTCTCTATTTTCGATGTTTGTTTTGTTATTCTTGTCCACTTGTCTTGTCCACTATGACATGTGCAATGGCTCTGTTATCTGCTTAAATAAAGGTTTCAGAACAACAACAACAACAACAACAACAACAACAACCCCCCCCAAACAAACAAGCAGGAGTAGGAGCAGGAGCAGCTGCTGCTTATCGGAAAGCATGGCTAACGCTGCTTTGTGTCGGCTAAAAGGTCTGTTTCGCCATCGGTTCATCGCTTACGGCCATACCACCCTGAACACGCCCGATCTCGTCTGATCTCGGAAGCTAAGCAGGGTCGGGCCTGGTTAGTACTTGGATGGGAGACCGCCTGGGAATACCAGGTGCTGTAAGCTTTTGCCACCAGCGGGGGGCACTAACGACTCTTATGCTCTGCATTGTCACACTCACTTTTTCATTTAGCACGGATCAAAAACTTGCACTTTTCTTTTTTGGGGGGCAACATTTTGCTTCTATGTCACCACAGTTGACAATAAGCTCCTGTGAGTCTAGGAGTCTCGGAATATCTTTCACCAACTTTGCATGTAACAAAATAAATAAATAAATAAATAAATAAATAAATCAACCAGACAACAGTTGTTAACTTGAACTTTTTAGGATTTCAACACATGATTTTTTTTAAAAAAAATTTTAAGTGCAGTCACACATGAACAGAACATCTTCAAGAGCACACCCCTAAAAAACTTCAGCGACACCTTGTCATGACTTACCTCAACCTTTTTCCATCTCCCGGCAGGTGTGCGCTGACAAACATTTCCCAGGGGTTTGTGCAGCATTTATTTGTTCTGGGACGGAACCCTAAACAGGAAATGGATTGGACGGTCTGTCGGGGCGGCGTTTTAGCAAGATGCCGCTCTAAAAGTCAAGTTTGGAATAATCAAATGGATTTCATGGCAGCATTGCCACACTGTCGGATGCAAGCTGCCCTTAAAATCTAAAGAAGAAGATTAATGGGACGTACATGCTTTCAGTTTCTACATAATCTACAGTTTGCTTTGCTCCTTATGTCATGTAAATATTGTCCTAATATTTGTCATGACTTTATTTGTCAAACTGTTTGCACTTTCTCTATTTTCGATGTTTGTTTTGTTATTCTTGTCCACTTGTCTTGTCCACTATGACATGTGCAATGGCTCTGTTATCTGCTTAAATAAAGGTTTCAGAACAACAACAACAACAACAACAACAACAACCCCCCCCAAACAAACAAGCAGGAGTAGGAGCAGGAGCAGCTGCTGCTTATCGGAAAGCATGGCTAACGCTGCTTTGTGTCGGCTAAAAGGTCTGTTTCGCCATCGGTTCATCGCTTACGGCCATACCACCCTGAACACGCCCGATCTCGTCTGATCTCGGAAGCTAAGCAGGGTCGGGCCTGGTTAGTACTTGGATGGGAGACCGCCTGGGAATACCAGGTGCTGTAAGCTTTTGCCACCAGCGGGGGGCACTAACGACTCTTATGCTCTGCATTGTCACACTCACTTTTTCATTTAGCACGGATCAAAAACTTGCACTTTTCTTTTTTGGGGGGCAACATTTTGCTTCTATGTCACCACAGTTGACAATAAGCTCCTGTGAGTCTAGGAGTCTCGGAATATCTTTTACCAACTTTGCATGTAACAAAAAAAAAAAATAAATAAATAAATAAATAAATAAATCAACCAGACAACAGTTGTTAACTTGAACTTTTTAGGATTTCAACACATGATTTTTAAAAAAAAAAATTTTAAGTGCAGTCACACATGAACAGAACATCTTCAAGAGCACACCCCTAAAAAACTTCAGCGACACCTTGTCATGACTTACCTCAACCTTTTTCCATCTCCCGGCAGGTGTGCGCTGACAAACATTTCCCAGGGGTTTGTGCAGCATTTATTTGTTCTGGGACGGAACCCTAAACAGGAAATGGATTGGACGGTCTGTCGGGGCGGCGTTTTAGCAAGATGCCGCTCTAAAAGTCAAGTTTGGAATAATCAAATGGATTTCATGGCAGCATTGCCACACTGTCGGATGCAAGCTGCCCTTAAAATCTAAAGAAGAAGATTAATGGGACGTACATGCTTTCAGTTTCTACATAATCTACAGTTTGCTTTGCTCCTTATGTCATGTAAATATTGTCCTAATATTTGTCATGACTTTATTTGTCAAACTGTTTGCACTTTCTCTATTTTCGATGTTTGTTTTGTTATTCTTGTCCACTTGTCTTGTCCACTATGACATGTGCAATGGCTCTGTTATCTGCTTAAATAAAGGTTTCAGAACAACAACAACAACAACAACAACAACAACCCCCCCCAAACAAACAAGCAGGAGTAGGAGCAGGAGCAGCTGCTGCTTATCGGAAAGCATGGCTAACGCTGCTTTGTGTCGGCTAAAAGGTCTGTTTCGCCATCGGTTCCTCGCTTACGGCCATACCACCCTGAACACGCCCGATCTCGTCTGATCTCGGAAGCTAAGCAGGGTCGGGCCTGGTTAGTACTTGGATGGGAGACCGCCTGGGAATACCAGGTGCTGTAAGCTTTTGCCACCAGCGGGGGGCACTAACGACTCTTATGCTCTGCATTGTCACACTCACTTTTTCATTTAGCACGGATCAAAAACTTGCACTTTTCTTTTTTGGGGGGCAACATTTTGCTTCTATAGTCACCACAGTTGACAATAAGCTCCTGTGAGTCTAGGAGTCTCGGAATATCTTTCACCAACTTTGCATGTAACAAAAAAAATAATAAATAAAATAAATAAATCAACCAGACAACAGTTGTTAACTTGAACTTTTTAGGATTTCAACACATGATTTTTTAAAAAAAATTTTTAAGTGCAGTCACACATGAACAGAACATCTTCAAGAGCACACCCCTAAAAAACTTCAGCGACACCTTGTCATGACTTACCTCAACCTTTTTCCATCTCCCGGCAGGTGTGCGCTGACAAACATTTCCCAGGGGTTTGTGCAGCATTTATTTGTTCTGGGACGGAACCCTAAACAGGAAATGGATTGGACGGTCTGTCGGGTCGGCGTTTTAGCAAGATGCCGCTCTAAAAGTCAAGTTTGGAATAATCAAATGGATTTCATGGCAGCATTGCCACACTGTCGGATGCAAGCTGCCCTTAAAATCTAAAGAAGAAGATTAATGGGACGTACATGCTTTCAGTTTCTACATAATCTACAGTTTGCTTTGCTCCTTATGTCATGTAAATATTGTCCTAATATTTGTCATGACTTTATTTGTCAAACTGTTTGCACTTTCTCTATTTTCGATGTTTGTTTTGTTATTCTTGTCCACTTGTCTTGTCCACTATGACATGTGCGCTCGCTGCTGCTGCCTTTCTTGGCCACAATAGCCCCGTTTGTGAACGAGGTCTTGATCTCAATGGCTCTGTTATCTGCTTAAATAAAGGTTTCAGAACAACAACAACAACAACAACAACAACAACAACAACCCCCCCCCAAACAAACAAGCAGGAGTAGGAGCATGAGCAGCTGCTGCTTATCGGAAAGCATGGCTAACGCTGCTTTGTGTCGGCTAAAAGGTCTGTTTCGCCATCGGTTCATCGTTTACGGCCATACCACCCTGAACACGCCCGATCTCGTCTGATCTCGGAAGCTAAGCAGGGTCGGGCCTGGTTAGTACTTGGATGGGAGACCGCCTGGGAATACCAGGTGCTGTAAGCTTTTGCCACCAGCGGGGGGCACTAACGACTCTTATGCTCTGCATTGTCACACTCACTTTTTCATTTAGCACGGATCAAAAACTTGCACTTTTCTTTTTGGGGGGCAACATTTTGCTTCTATGTCACCACAGTTGACAATAAGCTCCTGTGAGTCTAGGAGTCTCGGAATATCTTTCACCAACTTTGCATGTAACAAAAAAATAAATAAAATAAATAAATAAATAAATCAACCAGACAACAGTTGTTAACTTGAACTTTTTAGGATTTCAACACATGATTTTTTAAAAAAAAATTTTAAGTGCAGTCACACATGAACAGAACATCTTCAAGAGCACACCCCTAAAAAACTTCAGCGACACCTTGTCATGACTTACCTCAACCTTTTTCCATCTCCCGGCAGGTGTGCGCTGACAAACATTTCCCAGGGGTTTGTGCAGCATTTATTTGTTCTGGGACGGAACCCTAAACAGGAAATGGATTGGACGGTCTGTCGGGGCGGCGTTTTAGCAAGATGCCGCTCTAAAAGTCAAGTTTGGAATAATCAAATGGATTTCATGGCAGCATTGCCACACTGTCGGATGCAAGCTGCCCTTAAAATCTAAAGAAGAAGATTAATGGGACGTACATGCTTTCAGTTTCTACATAATCTACAGTTTGCTTTGCTCCTTATGTCATGTAAATATTGTCCTAATATTTGTCATGACTTTATTTGTCAAACTGTTTGCACTTTCTCTATTTTCGATGTTTGTTTTGTTATTCTTGTCCACTTGTCTTGTCCACTATGACATGTGCAATGGCTCTGTTATCTGCTTAAATAAAGGTTTCAGAACAACAACAACAACAACAACAACAACAACAACAACCCCCCCAAACAAACAAGCAGGAGTAGGAGCAGGAGCAGCTGCTGCTTATCGGAAAGCATGGCTAACGCTGCTTTGTGTCGGCTAAAAGGTCTGTTTCGCCATCGGTTCATCGCTTACGGCCATACCACCCTGAACACGCCCGATCTCGTCTGATCTCGGAAGCTAAGCAGGGTCGGGCCTGGTTAGTACTTGGATGGGAGACCGCCTGGGAATACCAGGTGCTGTAAGCTTTTGCCACCAGCGGGGGGCACTAACGACTCTTATGCTCTGCATTGTCACACTCACTTTTTCATTTAGCACGGATCAAAAACTTGCACTTTTCTTTTTTGGGGGGCAACATTTTGCTTCTATGTCACCACAGTTGACAATAAGCTCCTGTGAGTCTAGGAGTCTCGGAATATCTTTCACCAACTTTGCATGTAACAAAAAAAATAAAATAAAATAAATAAATCAACCAGACAACAGTTGTTAACTTGAACTTTTTAGGATTTCAACACATGATTTTTAAAAAAAAAATTTTAAGTGCAGTCACACATGAACAGAACATCTTCAAGAGCACACCCCTAAAAAACTTCAGCGACACCTTGTCATGACTTACCTCAACCTTTTTCCATCTCCCGGCAGGTGTGCGCTGACAAACATTTCCCAGGGGTTTGTGCAGCATTTATTTGTTCTGGGACGGAACCCTAAACAGGAAATGGATTGGACGGTCTGTCGGGTCGGCGTTTTAGCAAGATGCCGCTCTAAAAGTCAAGTTTGGAATAATCAAATGGATTTCATGGCAGCATTGCCACACTGTCGGATGCAAGCTGCCCTTAAAATCTAAAGAAGAAGATTAATGGGACGTACATGCTTTCAGTTTCTACATAATCTACAGTTTGCTTTGCTCCTTATGTCATGTAAATATTGTCCTAATATTTGTCATGACTTTATTTGTCAAACTGTTTGCACTTTCTCTATTTTCGATGTTTGTTTTGTTATTCTTGTCCACTTGTCTTGTCCACTATGACATGTGCAATGGCTCTGTTATCTGCTTAAATAAAGGTTTCAGAACAACAACAACAACAACAACAACAACAACAACCCCCCCCCAAACAAACAAGCAGGAGTAGGAGCAGGAGCAGCTGCTGCTTATCGGAAAGCATGGCTAACGCTGCTTTGTGTCGGCTAAAAGGTCTGTTTCGCCATCGGTTCATCGCTTACGGCCATACCACCCTGAACACGCCCGATCTCGTCTGATCTCGGAAGCTAAGCAGGGTCGGGCCTGGTTAGTACTTGGATGGGAGACCGCCTGGGAATACCAGGTGCTGTAAGCTTTTGCCACCAGCGGGGGGCACTAACGACTCTTATGCTCTGCATTGTCACACTCACTTTTTCATTTAGCACGGATCAAAAACTTGCACTTTTCTTTTTTGGGGGGCAACATTTTGCTTCTATGTCACCACAGTTGACAATAAGCTCCTGTGAGTCTAGGAGTCTCGGAATATCTTTCACCAACTTTGCATGTAACAAAAAAAATAAATAAATAAATAAATCAACCAGACAACAGTTGTTAACTTGAACTTTTTAGGATTTCAACACATGATTTTTTTTAAAAAAATTTTAAGTGCAGTCACACATGAACAGAACATCTTCAAGAGCACACCCCTAAAAAACTTCAGCGACACCTTGTCATGACTTACCTCAACCTTTTTCCATCTCCCGGCAGGTGTGCGCTGACAAACATTTCCCAGGGGTTTGTGCAGCATTTATTTGTTCTGGGACGGAACCCTAAACAGGAAATGGATTGGACGGTCTTTCGGGTCGGCGTTTTAGCAAGATGCCGCTCTAAAAGTCAAGTTTGGAATAATCAAATGGATTTCATGGCAGCATTGCCACACTGTCGGATGCAAGCTGCCCTTAAAATCTAAAGAAGAAGATTAATGGGACGTACATGCTTTCAGTTTCTACATAATCTACAGTTTGCTTTGCTCCTTATGTCATGTAAATATTGTCCTAATATTTGTCATGACTTTATTTGTCAAACTGTTTGCACTTTCTCTATTTTCGATGTTTGTTTTGTTATTCTTGTCCACTTGTCTTGTCCACTATGACATGTGCAATGGCTCTGTTATCTGCTTAAATAAAGGTTTCAGAACAACAACAACAACAACAACAACAACAACAACCCCCCCCCAAACAAACAAGCAGGAGTAGGAGCAGGAGCAGCTGCTGCTTATCGGAAAGCATGGCTAACGCTGCTTTGTGTCGGCTAAAAGGTCTGTTTCGCCATCGGTTCATCGTTTACGGCCATACCACCCTGAACACGCCCGATCTCGTCTGATCTCGGAAGCTAAGCAGGGTCGGGCCTGGTTAGTACTTGGATGGGAGACCGCCTGGGAATACCAGGTGCTGTAAGCTTTTGCCACCAGCGGGGGGCACTAACGACTCTTATGCTCTGCATTGTCACACTCACTTTTTCATTTAGCACGGATCAAAAACTTGCACTTTTCTTTTTTGGGGGGCAACATTTTGCTTCTATGTCACCACAGTTGACAATAAGCTCCTGTGAGTCTAGGAGTCTCGGAATATCTTTCACCAACTTTGCATGTAACAAAAATAAATAAATAAATAAATAAATAAATAAATCAACCAGACAACAGTTGTTAACTTGAACTTTTTAGGATTTCAACACATGATTTTTAAAAAAAAAAATTTTAAGTGCAGTCACACATGAACAGAACATCTTCAAGAGCACACCCCTAAAAAACTTCAGCGACACCTTGTCATGACTTACCTCAACCTTTTTCCATCTCCCGGCAGGTGTGCGCTGACAAACATTTCCCAGGGGTTTGTGCAGCATTTATTTGTTCTGGGACGGAACCCTAAACAGGAAATGGATTGGACGGTCTTTCGGGGCGGCGTTTTAGCAAGATGCCGCTCTAAAAGTCAAGTTTGGAATAATCAAATGGATTTCATGGCAGCATTGCCACACTGTCGGATGCAAGCTGCCCTTAAAATCTAAAGAAGAAGATTAATGGGACGTACATGCTTTCAGTTTCTACATAATCTACAGTTTGCTTTGCTCCTTATGTCATGTAAATATTGTCCTAATATTTGTCATGACTTTATTTGTCAAACTGTTTGCACTTTCTCTATTTTCGATGTTTGTTTTGTTATTCTTGTCCACTTGTCTTGTCCACTATGACATGTGCAATGGCTCTGTTATCTGCTTAAATAAAGGTTTCAGAACAACAACAACAACAACAACAACAACCCCCCCCCCAAACAAACAAGCAGGAGTAGGAGCATGAGCAGCTGCTGCTTATCGGAAAGCATGGCTAACGCTGCTTTGTGTCGGCTAAAAGGTCTGTTTCGCCATCGGTTCATCGTTTACGGCCATACCACCCTGAACACGCCCGATCTCGTCTGATCTCGGAAGCTAAGCAGGGTCGGGCCTGGTTAGTACTTGGATGGGAGACCGCCTGGGAATACCAGGTGCTGTAAGCTTTTGCCACCAGCGGGGGGCACTAACGACTCTTATGCTCTGCATTGTCACACTCACTTTTTCATTTAGCACGGATCAAAAACTTGCACTTTTCTTTTTTGGGGGGCAACATTTTGCTTCTATGTCACCACAGTTGACAATAAGCTCCTGTGAGTCTAGGAGTCTCGGAATATCTTTCACCAACTTTGCATGTAACAAAAAAAAAATAATAAATAAATAAATAAATAAATCAACCAGACAACAGTTGTTAACTTGAACTTTTTAGGATTTCAACACATGATTTTTTTTAAAAAATTTTTAAGTGCAGTCACACATGAACAGAACATCTTCAAGAGCACACCCCTAAAAAACTTCAGCGACACCTTGTCATGACTTACCTCAACCTTTTTCCATCTCCCGGCAGGTGTGCGCTGACAAACATTTCCCAGGGGTTTGTGCAGCATTTATTTGTTCTGGGACGGAACCCTAAACAGGAAATGGATTGGACGGTCTTTCGGGTCGGCGTTTTAGCAAGATGTTATTCTTATCCACTTGTCTTGTACACTATGACATGTGCAATGGCTCTGTTATCTGCTTAAATAAAGGTTTCAGTACAACAACAACAACAACAACAACAACCCCCCAAAGAAACAAGCAGGAGTAGGAGCAGGAGCAGCTGCTGCTTATCGGAAAGCATGGCTAACGCTGCTTTGTGTCGGCTAAAAGATCTGTTTCGCCATCGGTTCCTCGCTTACGGCCATACCACCCTGAACACGCCCGATCTCGTCTGATCTCGGAAGCTAAGCAGGGTCGGGCCTGGTTAGTACTTGGATGGGAGACCGCCTGGGAATACCAGGTGCTGTAAGCTTTTGCCACCAGCGGGGGGCACTAACGACTCTTATGCTCTGCATTGTCACACTCACTTTTTCATTTAGCACGGATCAAAAACTTGCACTTTTCTTTTTTGGGGGGCAACATTTTGCTTCTATATCACCACAGTTGACAATAAGCTCCTGTGAGTCTAGGAGTCTCGGAATATCTTTCACCAACTTTGCATGTAACAAAAAAAATAAAATAAAATAAATAAATCAACCAGACAACAGTTGTTAACTTGAACTTTTTAGGATTTCAACACATGATTTTTAAAAAAAAAATTTTAAGTGCAGTCACACATGAACAAAACATCTTCAAGAGCACACCCCTAAAAAACTTCAGCGACACCTTGTCATGACTTACCTCAACCTTTTTCCATCTCCCGGCAGGTGTGCGCTGACAAACATTTCCCAGGGGTTTGTGCAGCATTTATTTGTTCTGGGACGGAACCCTAAACAGGAAATGGATTGGACGGTCTGTCGGGGCGGCGTTTTAGCAAGATGCCGCTCTAAAAGTCAAGTTTGGAATAATCAAATGGATTTCATGGCAGCATTGCCACACTGTCGGATGCAAGCTGCCCTTAAAATCTAAAGAAGAAGATTAATGGGACGTACATGCTTTCAGTTTCTACATAATCTACAGTTTGCTTTGCTCCTTATGTCATGTAAATATTGTCCTAATATTTGTCATGACTTTATTTGTCAAACTGTTTGCACTTTCTCTATTTTCGATGTTTGTTTTGTTATTCTTGTCCACTTGTCTTGTCCACTATGACATGTGCAATGGCTCTGTTATCTGCTTAAATAAAGGTTTCAGAACAACAACAACAACAACAACAACAACAACCCCCCCCCAAACAAACAAGCAGGAGTAGGAGCATGAGCAGCTGCTGCTTATCGGAAAGCATGGCTAACGCTGCTTTGTGTCGGCTAAAAGGTCTGTTTCGCCATCGGTTCCTCGCTTACGGCCATACCACCCTGAACACGCCCGATCTCGTCTGATCTCGGAAGCTAAGCAGGGTCGGGCCTGGTTAGTACTTGGATGGGAGACCGCCTGGGAATACCAGGTGCTGTAAGCTTTTGCCACCAGCGGGGGGCACTAACGACTCTTATGCTCTGCATTGTCACACTCACTTTTTCATTTAGCACGGATCAAAAACTTGCACTTTTCTTTTTTGGGGGGCAACATTTTGCTTCTATATCACCACAGTTGACAATAAGCTCCTGTGAGTCTAGGAGTCTCGGAATATCTTTCACCAACTTTGCATGTAACAAAAAAAATAAAATAAAATAAATAAATCAACCAGACAACAGTTGTTAACTTGAACTTTTTAGGATTTCAACACATGATTTTTTAAAAAAAATTTTTTAAGTGCAGTCACACATGAACAGAACATCTTCAAGAGCACACCCCTAAAAAACTTCAGCGACACCTTGTCATGACTTACCTCAACCTTTTTCCATCTCCCGGCAGGTGTGCGCTGACAAACATTTCCCAGGGGTTTGTGCAGCATTTATTTGTTCTGGGACGGAACCCTAAACAGGAAATGGATTGGACGGTCTTTCGGGTCGGCGTTTTAGCAAGATGCCGCTCTAAAAGTCAAGTTTGGAATAATCAAATGGATTTCATGGCAGCATTGCCACACTGTCGGATGCAAGCTGCCCTTAAAATCTAAAGAAGAAGATTAATGGGACGTACATGCTTTCAGTTTCTACATAATCTACAGTTTGCTTTGCTCCTTATGTCATGTAAATATTGTCCTAATATTTGTCATGACTTTATTTGTCAAACTGTTTGCACTTTCTCTATTTTCGATGTTTGTTTTGTTATTCTTGTCCACTTGTCTTGTCCACTATGACATGTGCAATGGCTCTGTTATCTGCTTAAATAAAGGTTTCAGAACAACAACAACAACAACAACAACAACAACAACAACCCCCCCCCAAACAAACAAGCAGGAGTAGGAGCATGAGCAGCTGCTGCTTATCGGAAAGCATGGCTAACGCTGCTTTGTGTCGGCTAAAAGGTCTGTTTCGCCATCGGTTCATCGCTTACGGCCATACCACCCTGAACACGCCCGATCTCGTCTGATCTCGGAAGCTAAGCAGGGTCGGGCCTGGTTAGTACTTGGATGGGAGACCGCCTGGGAATACCAGGTGCTGTAAGCTTTTGCCACCAGCGGGGGGCACTAACGACTCTTATGCTCTGCATTGTCACACTCACTTTTTCATTTAGCACGGATCAAAAACTTGCACTTTTCTTTTTTGGGGGGCAACATTTTGCTTCTATATCACCACAGTTGACAATAAGCTCCTGTGAGTCTAGGAGTCTCGGAATATCTTTCACCAACTTTGCATGTAACAAAAAATAAATAAATAAATAAATAAATAAATAAATCAACCAGACAACAGTTGTTAACTTGAACTTTTTAGGATTTCAACACATGATTTTTTTAAAAAAAATTTTAAGTGCAGTCACACATGAACAGAACATCTTCAAGAGCACACCCCTAAAAAACTTCAGCGACACCTTGTCATGACTTACCTCAACCTTTTTCCATCTCCCGGCAGGTGTGCGCTGACAAACATTTCCCAGGGGTTTGTGCAGCATTTATTTGTTCTGGGACGGAACCCTAAACAGGAAATGGATTGGACGGTCTGTCGGGGCGGCGTTTTAGCAAGATGCCGCTCTAAAAGTCAAGTTTGGAATAATCAAATGGATTTCATGGCAGCATTGCCACACTGTCGGATGCAAGCTGCCCTTAAAATCTAAAGAAGAAGATTAATGGGACGTACATGCTTTCAGTTTCTACATAATCTACAGTTTGCTTTGCTCCTTATGTCATGTAAATATTGTCCTAATATTTGTCATGACTTTATTTGTCAAACTGTTTGCACTTTCTCTATTTTCGATGTTTGTTTTGTTATTCTTGTCCACATGTCTTGTCCACTATGACATGTGCGCTCGCTGCTGCTGCCTTTCTTGGCCACAATAGCCCCGTTTGTGAACGAGGTCTTGATCTCAATGGCTCTGTTATCTGCTTAAATAAAGGTTTCAGAACAACAACAACAACAACAACAACAACAACAACAACAACAACAACAACCCCCCCCCAAACAAACAAGCAGGAGTAGGAGCATGAGCAGCTGCTGCTTATCGGAAAGCATGGCTAACGCTGCTTTGTGTCGGCTAAAAGGTCTGTTTCGCCATCGGTTCATCGTTTACGGCCATACCACCCTGAACACGCCCGATCTCGTCTGATCTCGGAAGCTAAGCAGGGTCGGGCCTGGTTAGTACTTGGATGGGAGACCGCCTGGGAATACCAGGTGCTGTAAGCTTTTGCCACCAGCGGGGGGCACTAACGACTCTTATGCTCTGCATTGTCACACTCACTTTTTCATTTAGCACGGATCAAAAACTTGCACTTTTCTTTTTTGGGGGGCAACATTTTGCTTCTATGTCACCACAGTTGACAATAAGCTCCTGTGAGTCTAGGAGTCTCGGAATATCTTTCACCAACTTTGCATGTAACAAAAAAAAAAAAATAAATAAATAAATAAATAAATAAATCAACCAGACAACAGTTGTTAACTTGAACTTTTTAGGATTTCAACACATGATTTTTTTAAAAAAAAATTTTAAGTGCAGTCACACATGAACAGAACATCTTCAAGAGCACACCCCTAAAAAACTTCAGCGACACCTTGTCATGACTTACCTCAACCTTTTTCCATCTCCCGGCAGGTGTGCGCTGACAAACATTTCCCAGGGGTTTGTGCAGCATTTATTTGTTCTGGGACGGAACCCTAAACAGGAAATAGATTGGACGGTCTTTCGGGTCGGCGTTTTAGCAAGATGCCGCTCTAAAAGTCAAGTTTGGAATAATCAAATGGATTTCATGGCAGCATTGCCACACTGTCGAATGCAAGCTGCCCTTAAAATCTAAAGAAGAAGATTAATGGGACGTACATGCTTTCAGTTTGTACATAATCTACAGTTTGCTTTGCTCCTTATGTCATGTAAATATTGTCCTAATATTTGTCATGACTTTATTTGTCAAACTGTTTGCACTTTCTCTATTTTCGATGTTTGTTTTGTTATTCTTGTCCACTTGTCTTGTCCACTATGACATGTGCGCTCGCTGCTGCTGCCTTTCTTGGCCACAATAGCCCCGTTTGTGAACGAGGTCTTGATCTCAGTGGCTCTGTTATCTGCTTAAATAAAGGTTTCAGAACAACAACAACAACAACAACAACAACAACAACAACAACAACAACAACAACCCCCCCCCCAAACAAACAAGCAGGAGTAGGAGCATGAGCAGCTGCTGCTTATCGGAAAGCATGGTTAACGCTGCTTTGTGTCGGCTAAAAGGTCTGTTTCGCCATCGGTTCATCGTTTACGGCCATACCACCCTGAACACGCCCGATCTCGTCTGATCTCGGAAGCTAAGCAGGGTCGGGCCTGGTTAGTACTTGGATGGGAGACCGCCTGGGAATACCAGGTGCTGTAAGCTTTTGCCACCAGCGGGGGGCACTAACGACTCTTATGCTCTGCATTGTCACACTCACTTTTTCATTTAGCACGGATCAAAAACTTGCACTTTTCTTTTTTGGGGGGCAACATTTTGCTTCTATGTCACCACAGTTGACAATAAGCTCCTGTGAGTCTAGGAGTCTCGGAATATCTTTCACCAACTTTGCATGTAACAAAAAAATAAATAAAATAAATAAATAAATAAATCAACCAGACAACAGTTGTTAACTTGAACTTTTTAGGATTTCAACACATGATTTTTTAAAAAAAAATTTTAAGTGCAGTCACACATGAACAGAACATCTTCAAGAGCACACCCCTAAAAAACTTCAGCGACACCTTGTCATGACTTACCTCAACCTTTTTCCATCTCCCGGCAGGTGTGCGCTGACAAACATTTCCCAGGGGTTTGTGCAGCATTTATTTGTTCTGGGACGGAACCCTAAACAGGAAATGGATTGGACGGTCTGTCGGGGCGGCGTTTTAGCAAGATGCCGCTCTAAAAGTCAAGTTTGGAATAATCAAATGGATTTCATGGCAGCATTGCCACACTGTCGGATGCAAGCTGCCCTTAAAATCTAAAGAAGAAGATTAATGGGACGTACATGCTTTCAGTTTCTACATAATCTACAGTTTGCTTTGCTCCTTATGTCATGTAAATATTGTCCTAATATTTGTCATGACTTTATTTGTCAAACTGTTTGCACTTTCTCTATTTTCGATGTTTGTTTTGTTATTCTTGTCCACTTGTCTTGTCCACTATGACATGTGCAATGGCTCTGTTATCTGCTTAAATAAAGGTTTCAGAACAACAACAACAACAACAACAACAACAACAACCCCCCCAAACAAACAAGCAGGAGTAGGAGCAGGAGCAGCTGCTGCTTATCGGAAAGCATGGCTAACGCTGCTTTGTGTCGGCTAAAAGGTCTGTTTCGCCATCGGTTCATCGCTTACGGCCATACCACCCTGAACACGCCCGATCTCGTCTGATCTCGGAAGCTAAGCAGGGTCAGGCCTGGTTAGTACTTGGATGGGAGACCGCCTGGGAATACCAGGTGCTGTAAGCTTTTGCCACCAGCGGGGGGCACTAACGACTCTTATGCTCTGCATTGTCACACTCACTTTTTCATTTAGCACGGATCAAAAACTTGCACTTTTCTTTTTTGGGGGGCAACATTTTGCTTCTATGTCACCACAGTTGACAATAAGCTCCTGTGAGTCTAGGAGTCTCGGAATATCTTTCACCAACTTTGCATGTAACAAAAAAAATAAATAAATAAATAAATCAACCAGACAACAGTTGTTAACTTGAACTTTTTAGGATTTCAACACATGATTTTTTTAAAAAAAAATTTTAAGTGCAGTCACACATGAACAGAACATCTTCAAGAGCACACCCCTAAAAAACTTCAGCGACACCTTGTCATGACTTACCTCAACCTTTTTCCATCTCCCGGCAGGTGTGCGCTGACAAACATTTCCCAGGGGTTTGTGCAGCATTTATTTGTTCTGGGACGGAACCCTAAACAGGAAATGGATTGGACGGTCTGTCGGGGCGGCGTTTTAGCAAGATGCCGCTCTAAAAGTCAAGTTTGGAATAATCAAATGGATTTCATGGCAGCATTGCCACACTGTCGGATGCAAGCTGCCCTTAAAATCTAAAGAAGAAGATTAATGGGACGTACATGCTTTCAGTTTCTACATAATCTACAGTTTGCTTTGCTCCTTATGTCATGTAAATATTGTCCTAATATTTGTCATGACTTTATTTGTCAAACTGTTTGCACTTTCTCTATTTTCGATGTTTGTTTTGTTATTCTTGTCCACTTGTCTTGTCCACTATGACATGTGCGCTTGCTGCTGCTGCCTTTCTTGGCCACAATAGCCCCGTTTGTGAACGAGGTCTTGATCTCAATGGCTCTGTTATCTGCTTAAATAAAGGTTTCAGAAAAACAACAACAACAACAACAACAACAACAACAACCCCCCCCAAACAAACAAGCAGGAGTAGGAGCATGAGCAGCTGCTGCTTATCGGAAAGCATGGCTAACGCTGCTTTGTGTCGGCTAAAAGGTCTGTTTCGCCATCGGTTCATCGTTTACGGCCATACCACCCTGAACACGCCCGATCTCGTCTGATCTCGGAAGCTAAGCAGGGTCGGGCCTGGTTAGTACTTGGATGGGAGACCGCCTGGGAATACCAGGTGCTGTAAGCTTTTGCCACCAGCGGGGGGCACTAACGACTCTTATGCTCTGCATTGTCACACTCACTTTTTCATTTAGCACGGATCAAAAACTTGCACTTTTCTTTTTTGGGGGGCAACATTTTGCTTCTATGTCACCACAGTTGACAATAAGCTCCTGTGAGTCTAGGAGTCTCGGAATATCTTTCACCAACTTTGCATGTAACAAAAAAATAAAATAAAAATAAATAAATAAATAAATCAACCAGACAACAGTTGTTAACTTGAACTTTTTAGGATTTCAACACATGATTTTTTAAAAAAAAAATTTTAAGTGCAGTCACACATGAACAAAACATCTTCAAGAGCACACCCCTAAAAAACTTCAGCGACACCTTGTCATGACTTACCTCAACCTTTTTCCATCTCCCGGCAGGTGTGCGCTGACAAACATTTCCCAGGGGTTTGTGCAGCATTTATTTGTTCTGGGACGGAACCCTAAACAGGAAATGGATTGGACGGTCTGTCGGGGCGGCGTTTTAGCAAGATGCCGCTCTAAAAGTCAAGTTTGGAATAATCAAATGGATTTCATGGCAGCATTGCCACACTGTCGGATGCAAGCTGCCCTTAAAATCTAAAGAAGAAGATTAATGGGACGTACATGCTTTCAGTTTCTACATAATCTACAGTTTGCTTTGCTCCTTATGTCATGTAAATATTGTCCTAATATTTGTCATGACTTTATTTGTCAAACTGTTTGCACTTTCTCTATTTTCGATGTTTGTTTTGTTATTCTTGTCCACTTGTCTTGTCCACTATGACATGTGCAATGGCTCTGTTATCTGCTTAAATAAAGGTTTCAGAACAACAACAACAACAACAACAACAACAACAACAACAACAACAACCCCCCCCAAACAAACAAGCAGGAGTAGGAGCATGAGCAGCTGCTGCTTATCGGAAAGCATGGCTAACGCTGCTTTGTGTCGGCTAAAAGGTCTGTTTCGCCATCGGTTCATCGCTTACGGCCATACCACCCTGAACACGCCCGATCTCGTCTGATCTCGGAAGCTAAGCAGGGTCGGGCCTGGTTAGTACTTGGATGGGAGACCGCCTGGGAATACCAGGTGCTGTAAGCTTTTGCCACCAGCGGGGGGCACTAACGACTCTTATGCTCTGCATTGTCACACTCACTTTTTCATTTAGCACGGATCAAAAACTTGCACTTTTCTTTTTTGGGGGGCAACATTTTGCTTCTATATCACCACAGTTGACAATAAGCTCCTGTGAGTCTAGGAGTCTCGGAATATCTTTCACCAACTTTGCATGTAACAAAAAAAATAAAATAAAATAAATAAATCAACCAGACAACAGTTGTTAACTTGAACTTTTTAGGATTTCAACACATGATTTTTAAAAAAAAATTTTTTAAGTGCAGTCACACATGAACAGAACATCTTCAAGAGCACACCCCTAAAAAACTTCAGCGACACCTTGTCATGACTTACCTCAACCTTTTTCCATCTCCCGGCAGGTGTGCGCTGACAAACATTTCCCAGGGGTTTGTGCAGCATTTATTTGTTCTGGGACGGAACCCTAAACAGGAAATAGATTGGACGGTCTTTCGGGTCGGCGTTTTAGCAAGATGCCGCTCTAAAAGTCAAGTTTGGAATAATCAAATGGATTTCATGGCAGCATTGCCACACTGTCGGATGCAAGCTGCCCTTAAAATCTAAAGAAGAAGATTAATGGGACGTACATGCTTTCAGTTTCTACATAATCTATAGTTTGCTTTGCTCCTTATGTCATGTAAATATTGTCCTAATATTTGTCATGACTTTATTTGTCAAGCTGTTTGCACTTTCTCTATTTTCGATGTTTGTTTTGTTATTCTTGTCCACTTGTCTTGTCCACTATGACATGTGCGCTCGCTGCTGCTGCCTTTCTTGGCCACAATAGCCCCGTTTGTGAACGAGGTCTTGATCTCAGTGGCTCTGTTATCTGCTTAAATAAAGGTTTCAGAACAACAACAACAACAACAACAACAACAACAACAACAACAACAACAACCCCCCCCCCAAACAAACAAGCAGGAGTAGGAGCATGAGCAGCTGCTGCTTATCGGAAAGCATGGCTAACGCTGCTTCGTGTCGGCTAAAAGGTCTGTTTCGCCATCGGTTCATTGCTTACGGCCATACCACCCTGAACACGCCCGATCTCGTCTGATCTCGGAAGCTAAGCAGGGTCGGGCCTGGTTAGTACTTGGATGGGAGACCGCCTGGGAATACCAGGTGCTGTAAGCTTTTGCCACCAGCGGGGGGCACTAACGACTCTTATGCTCTGCATTGTCACACTCACTTTTTCATTTAGCACGGATCAAAAACTTGCACTTTTCTTTTTTGGGGGGCAACATTTTGCTTCTATGTCACCACAGTTGACAATAAGCTCCTGTGAGTCTAGGAGTCTCGGAATATCTTTCACCAACTTTGCATGTAACAAAAAAATAAAATAAAAATAAATAAATAAATAAATCAACCAGACAACAGTTGTTAACTTGAACTTTTTAGGATTTCAACACATGATTTTTTTTAAAAAAAATTTTTAAGTGCAGTCACACATGAACAGAACATCTTCAAGAGCACACCCCTAAAAAACTTCAGCGACACCTTGTCATGACTTACCTCAACCTTTTTCCATCTCCCGGCAGGTGTGCGCTGACAAACATTTCCCAGGGGTTTGTGCAGCATTTATTTGTTCTGGGACGGAACCCTAAACAGGAAATGGATTGGACGGTCTGTCGGGGCGGCGTTTTAGCAAGATGCCGCTCTAAAAGTCAAGTTTGGAATAATCAAATGGATTTCATGGCAGCATTGCCACACTGTCGGATGCAAGCTGCCCTTAAAATCTAAAGAAGAAGATTAATGGGACGTACATGCTTTCAGTTTCTACATAATCTACAGTTTGCTTTGCTCCTTATGTCATGTAAATATTGTCCTAATATTTGTCATGACTTTATTTGTCAAACTGTTTGCACTTTCTCTATTTTCGATGTTTGTTTTGTTATTCTTGTCCACTTGTCTTGTCCACTATGACATGTGCAATGGCTCTGTTATCTGCTTAAATAAAGGTTTCAGAACAACAACAACAACAACAACAACAACAACAACCCCCCCCAAACAAACAAGCAGGAGTAGGAGCATGAGCAGCTGCTGCTTATCGGAAAGCATGGCTAACGCTGCTTTGTGTCGGCTAAAAGGTCTGTTTCGCCATCGGTTCATCGCTTACGGCCATACCACCCTGAACACGCCCGATCTCGTCTGATCTCGGAAGCTAAGCAGGGTCGGGCCTGGTTAGTACTTGGATGGGAGACCGCCTGGGAATACCAGGTGCTGTAAGCTTTTGCCACCAGCGGGGGGCACTAACGACTCTTATGCTCTGCATTGTCACACTCACTTTTTCATTTAGCACGGATCAAAAACTTGCACTTTTCTTTTTTGGGGGGCAACATTTTGCTTCTATATCACCACAGTTGACAATAAGCTCCTGTGAGTCTAGGAGTCTCGGAATATCTTTCACCAACTTTGCATGTAACAAAAATAAATAAATAAATAAATAAATAAATAAATAAATAAATCAACCAGACAACAGTTGTTAACTTGAACTTTTTAGGATTTCAACACATGATTTTTTTAAAAAAAATTTTAAGTGCAGTCACACATGAACAGAACATCTTCAAGAGCACACCCCTAAAAAACTTCAGCGACACCTTGTCATGACTTACCTCAACCTTTTTCCATCTCCCGGCAGGTGTGCGCTGACAAACATTTCCCAGGGGTTTGTGCAGCATTTATTTGTTCTGGGACGGAACCCTAAACAGGAAATGGATTGGACGGTCTGTCGGGGCGGCGTTTTAGCAAGATGCCGCTCTAAAAGTCAAGTTTGGAATAATCAAATGGATTTCATGGCAGCATTGCCACACTGTCGGATGCAAGCTGCCCTTAAAATCTAAAGAAGAAGATTAATGGGACGTACATGCTTTCAGTTTCTACATAATCTACAGTTTGCTTTGCTCCTTATGTCATGTAAATATTGTCCTAATATTTGTCATGACTTTATTTGTCAAACTGTTTGCACTTTCTCTATTTTCGATGTTTGTTTTGTTATTCTTGTCCACTTGTCTTGTCCACTATGACATGTGCGCTCGCTGCTGCTGCCTTTCTTGGCCACAATAGCCCCGTTTGTGAACGAGGTCTTGATCTCAATGGCTCTGTTATCTGCTTAAATAAAGGTTTCAGAACAACAACAACAACAACAACAACAACAACAACAACCCCACCCAAACAAACAAGCAGGAGTAGGAGCATGAGCAGCTGCTGCTTATCGGAAAGCATGGCTAACGCTGCTTTGTGTCGGCTAAAAGGTCTGTTTCGCCATCGGTTCATCGTTTACGGCCATACCACCCTGAACACGCCCGATCTCGTCTGATCTCGGAAGCTAAGCAGGGTCGGGCCTGGTTAGTACTTGGATGGGAGACCGCCTGGGAATACCAGGTGCTGTAAGCTTTTGCCACCAGCGGGGGGCACTAACGACTCTTATGCTCTGCATTGTCACACTCACTTTTTCATTAAGCACGGATCAAAAACTTGCACTTTTCTTTTTTGGGGGGCAACATTTTGCTTCTATGTCACCACAGTTGACAATAAGCTCCTGTGAGTCTAGGAGTCTCGGAATATCTTTTACCAACTTTGCATGTAACAAAAAAAATAAATAAATAAATAAATAAATAAATAAATCAACCAGACAACAGTTGTTAACTTGAACTTTTTAGGATTTCAACACATGATTTTTTTTAAAAAAAATTTTAAGTGCAGTCACACATGAACAGAACATCTTCAAGAGCACACCCCTAAAAAACTTCAGCGACACCTTGTCATGACTTACCTCAACCTTTTTCCATCTCCCGGCAGGTGTGCGCTGACAAACATTTCCCAGGGGTTTGTGCAGCATTTATTTGTTCTGGGACGGAACCCTAAACAGGAAATGGATTGGACGGTCTGTCGGGTCGGCGTTTTAGCAAGATGCCGCTCTAAAAGTCAAGTTTGGAATAATCAAATGGATTTCATGGCAGCATTGCCACACTGTCGGATGCAAGCTGCCCTTAAAATCTAAAGAAGAAGATTAATGGGACGTACATGCTTTCAGTTTCTACATAATCTACAGTTTGCTTTGCTCCTTATGTCATGTAAATATTGTCCTAATATTTGTCATGACTTTATTTGTCAAACTGTTTGCACTTTCTCTATTTTCGATGTTTGTTTTGTTATTCTTGTCCACTTGTCTTGTCCACTATGACATGTGCAATGGCTCTGTTATCTGCTTAAATAAAGGTTTCAGAACAACAACAACAACAACAACAACCCCCCAAACAAACAAGCAGGAGTAGGAGCAGGAGCAGCTGCTGCTTATCGGAAAGCATGGCTAACGCTGCTTTGTGTCGGCTAAAAGGTCTGTTTCGCCATTGGTTCATCGCTTACGGCCATACCACCCTGAACACGCCCGATCTCGTCTGATCTCGGAAGCTAAGCAGGGTCGGGCCTGGTTAGTACTTGGATGGGAGACCGCCTGGGAATACCAGGTGCTGTAAGCTTTTGCCACCAGCGGGGGGCACTAACGACTCTTATGCTCTGCATTGTCACACTCACTTTTTCATTTAGCACGGATCAAAAACTTGCACTTTTCTTTTTTGGGGGGCAACATTTTGCTTCTATGTCACCACAGTTGACAATAAGCTCCTGTGAGTCTAGGAGTCTCGGAATATCTTTCACCAACTTTGCATGTAACAAAAATAAATAAATAAATAAATAAATAAATAAATAAATAAATAAATCAACCAGACAACAGTTGTTAACTTGAACTTTTTAGTATTTCAACACATGATTTTTTTTAAAAAAATTTTAAGTGCAGTCACACATGAACAGAACATCTTCAAGAGCACACCCCTAAAAAACTTCAGCGACACCTTGTCATGACTTACCTCAACCTTTTTCCATCTCCCGGCAGGTGTGCGCTGACAAACATTTCCCAGGGGTTTGTGCAGCATTTATTTGTTCTGGGACGGAACCCTAAACAGGAAATGGATTGGACGGTCTTTCGGGTCGGCGTTTTAGCAAGATGTTATTCTTATCCACTTGTCTTGTACACTATGACATGTGCAATGGCTCTGTTATCTGCTTAAATAAAGGTTTCAGAACAACAACAACAACAACAACAACAACAACCCCCCAAACAAACAAGCAGGAGTAGGAGCAGGAGCAGCTGCTGCTTATCGGAAAGCATGGCTAACGCTGCTTTGTGTCGGCTAAAAGGTCTGTTTCGCCATTGGTTCATCGCTTACGGCCATACCACCCTGAACACGCCCGATCTCGTCTGATCTCGGAAGCTAAGCAGGGTCGGGCCTGGTTAGTACTTGGATGGGAGACCGCCTGGGAATACCAGGTGCTGTAAGCTTTTGCCACCAGCGGGGGGCACTAACGACTCTTATGCTCTGCATTGTCACACTCACTTTTTCATTTAGCACGGATCAAAAACTTGCACTTTTCTTTTTTGGGGGGCAACATTTTGCTTCTATGTCACCACAGTTGACAATAAGCTCCTGTGAGTCTAGGAGTCTCGGAATATCTTTCACCAACTTTGCATGTAACAAAAATAAATAAATAAATAAATAAATAAATAAATAAATAAATAAATAAATCAACCAGACAACAGTTGTTAACTTGAACTTTTTAGTATTTCAACACATGATTTTTTTTAAAAAAATTTTAAGTGCAGTCACACATGAACAGAACATCTTCAAGAGCACACCCCTAAAAAACTTCAGCGACACCTTGTCATGACTTACCTCAACCTTTTTCCATCTCCCGGCAGGTGTGCGCTGACAAACATTTCCCAGGGGTTTGTGCAGCATTTATTTGTTCTGGGACGGAACCCTAAACAGGAAATGGATTGGACGGTCTTTCGGGTCGGCGTTTTAGCAAGATGTTATTCTTATCCACTTGTCTTGTACACTATGACATGTGCAATGGCTCTGTTATCTGCTTAAATAAAGGTTTCAGAACAACAACAACAACAACAACAACAACCCCCCAAACAAACAAGCAGGAGTAGGAGCAGGAGCAGCTGCTGCTTATCGGAAAGCATGGCTAACGCTGCTTTGTGTCGGCTAAAAGGTCTGTTTCGCCATCGGTTCATCGCTTACGGCCATACCACCCTGAACACGCCCGATCTCGTCTGATCTCGGAAGCTAAGCAGGGTCGGGCCTGGTTAGTACTTGGATGGGAGACCGCCTGGGAATACCAGGTGCTGTAAGCTTTTGCCACCAGCGGGGGGCACTAACGACTCTTATGCTCTGCATTGTCACACTCACTTTTTCATTTAGCACGGATCAAAAACTTGCACTTTTCTTTTTTGGGGGGCAACATTTTGCTTCTATGTCACCACAGTTGACAATAAGCTCCTGTGAGTCTAGGAGTCTCGGAATATCTTTCACCAACTTTGCATGTAACAAAAATAAATAAATAAATAAATAAATAAATAAATAAATAAATAAATAAATCAACCAGACAACAGTTGTTAACTTGAACTTTTTAGTATTTCAACACATGATTTTTTTTTAAAAAATTTTAAGTGCAGTCACACATGAACAGAACATCTTCAAGAGCACACCCCTAAAAAACTTCAGCGACACCTTGTCATGACTTACCTCAACCTTTTTCCATCTCCCGGCAGGTGTGCGCTGACAAACATTTCCCAGGGGTTTGTGCAGCATTTATTTGTTCTGGGACGGAACCCTAAACAGGAAATGGATTGGACGGTCTTTCGGGTCGGCGTTTTAGCAAGATGTTATTCTTATCCACTTGTCTTGTACACTATGACATGTGCAATGGCTCTGTTATCTGCTTAAATAAAGGTTTCAGAACAACAACAACAACAACAACAACAACCCCCCAAACAAACAAGCAGGAGTAGGAGCAGGAGCAGCTGCTGCTTATCGGAAAGCATGGCTAACGCTGCTTTGTGTCGGCTAAAAGGTCTGTTTCGCCATTGGTTCATCGCTTACGGCCATACCACCCTGAACACGCCCGATCTCGTCTGATCTCGGAAGCTAAGCAGGGTCGGGCCTGGTTAGTACTTGGATGGGAGACCGCCTGGGAATACCAGGTGCTGTAAGCTTTTGCCACCAGCGGGGGGCACTAACGACTCTTATGCTCTGCATTGTCACACTCACTTTTTCATTTAGCACGGATCAAAAACTTGCACTTTTCTTTTTTGGGGGGCAACATTTTGCTTCTATGTCACCACAGTTGACAATAAGCTCCTGTGAGTCTAGGAGTCTCGGAATATCTTTCACCAACTTTGCATGTAACAAAAATAAATAAATAAATAAATAAATAAATAAATCAACCAGACAACAGTTGTTAACTTGAACTTTTTAGGATTTCAACACATGATTTTTTTAAAAAAAATTTTAAGTGCAGTCACACATGAACAGAACATCTTCAAGAGCACACCCCTAAAAAACTTCAGCGACACCTTGTCATGACTTACCTCAACCTTTTTCCATCTCCCGGCAGGTGTGCGCTGACAAACATTTCCCAGGGGTTTGTGCAGCATTTATTTGTTCTGGGACGGAACCCTAAACAGGAAATGGATTGGACGGTCTTTCGGGTCGGCGTTTTAGCAAGATGTTATTCTTATCCACTTGTCTTGTACACTATGACATGTGCAATGGCTCTGTTATCTGCTTAAATAAAGGTTTCAGAACAACAACAACAACAACAACAACAACCCCCCAAACAAACAAGCAGGAGTAGGAGCAGGAGCAGCTGCTGCTTATCGGAAAGCATGGCTAACGCTGCTTTGTGTCGGCTAAAAGGTCTGTTTCGCCATTGGTTCATCGCTTACGGCCATACCACCCTGAACACGCCCGATCTCGTCTGATCTCGGAAGCTAAGCAGGGTCGGGCCTGGTTAGTACTTGGATGGGAGACCGCCTGGGAATACCAGGTGCTGTAAGCTTTTGCCACCAGCGGGGGGCACTAACGACTCTTATGCTCTGCATTGTCACACTCACTTTTTCATTTAGCACGGATCAAAAACTTGCACTTTTCTTTTTTGGGGGGCAACATTTTGCTTCTATGTCACCACAGTTGACAATAAGCTCCTGTGAGTCTAGGAGTCTCGGAATATCTTTCACCAACTTTGCATGTAACAAAAAAAATAAATAAATAAATAAATAAATAAATAAATAAATCAACCAGACAACAGTTGTTAACTTGAACTTTTTAGGATTTCAACACATGATTTTTAAAAAAAAATTTTTAAGTGCAGTCACACATGAACAAAACATCTTCAAGAGCACACCCCTAAAAAACTTCAGCGACACCTTGTCATGACTTACCTCAACCTTTTTCCATCTCCCGGCAGGTGTGCGCTGACAAACATTTCCCAGGGGTTTGTGCAGCATTTATTTGTTCTGGGACGGAACCCTAAACAGGAAATGGATTGGACGGTCTGTCGGGGCGGCGTTTTAGCAAGATGCCGCTCTAAAAGTCAAGTTTGGAATAATCAAATGGATTTCATGGCAGCATTGCCACACTGTCGGATGCAAGCTGCCCTTAAAATCTAAAGAAGAAGATTAATGGGACGTACATGCTTTCAGTTTCTACATAATCTACACTTTGCTTTGCTCCTTATGTCATGTAAATATTGTCCTAATATTTGTCATGACTTTATTTGTCAAACTGTTTGCACTTTCTCTATTTTCGATGTTTGTTTTGTTATTCTTGTCCATTTGTCTTGTCCACTATGACATGTGCGCTCGCTGCTGCTGCCTTTCTTGGCCACAATAGCCCCGTTTGTGAACGAGGTCTTGATCTCAATGGCTCTGTTATCTGCTTAAATAAAGGTTTCAGAATAACAACAACAACAACAACAAACCCCCCCCCCCCAAACAAACAAGCAGCAGCAGGAGTAGGATCAGGAGCAGCTGCTGCTTATCGGAAAGCATGGCTAACGCTGCTTTGTGTCGGCTAAAAGGTCTGTGCCGATATCGGTTCACCGTTTCTGGCCATACCACCCTGATCACGCCCACTCCGTTGGTCGTTTCGTTGGTACACCGAGGAAGGAGGTTCATCGTTTGGTTTTTCCCAATTTTCTTTTTCTTGTTGTTTGTTTGTTTTATTCTTTCTTTTTCGTTTTGAAAGAATTTTGTTCTCCCTCCCCACAGTTTTTACTGTTCGAGAGGCGTTTTGTTTTGAAATGGATAATTCAGCAAATCGGACTGATATCTTGGCTTCGGATAACATGGAAACGATTACAAACAAGTAACTGAATGTCGGAGTAATGAACATAAAAGATCATTTTGAGAAAGAAAACACTGTTCAAATGGAGACTGATGGAGAGAATATGATATCGGCTTTGGAACTGATGAAGAATATAGGTCTGCTGTGCGGAGGATTATTCGCGTGTCGACTATTGACGGATAAGAAATATGAGGTCACGATGAGCAACATTACGCAAAAAAGAGGCTCTAAGACGGTTTTAAAATAGGTTCAACAAAGATTTTCGCAAAAGAACTAGTTAACGATGAACTCGTCGTCTCTTTTCTGGGACTCCCAGCCTACATCACTGATGAAGAAATTCTGGAAAAACTCAATGGTTGGAGAGTTTCAGCAGTGTCACCGATCAAGCGTCGAGTGTGGCCGGGAACGAGGATTGCGGATGGAACAAGGTTTGTTAAAGTTAAATTCACAGATACTGTGCAGTCTCTGCCTTATTCGGTCAGGTTTAACACAGCTATGGGTCCAGAATATTTCAGAGTTATACATGACAGACAAGTTAAAGTTTGTCGAATTTGTATTCAGCCGGGTCATATTCTCAGGGATTGTCCTGAATTCCTTTGTCATTCCTGTGGAGTCCAGGGGCATTATGCGAGAGAATGCTCCAAAAAGAAAGTTGTGCAGAAATGTCAAGTTTGTCTCAACAATATGAATGAATGCATATGCAATGCAAGCGAGTAGGAGGACCAAGATCAGAGTTCTGCTCATTTATATACAGAGGATGAATGTGGGAGTGACTCTGAGATGGAGCGGGAGCTGGATAAAGCCGCTCAGTGCGGGCAGGATGGCAGTAAGCAGAAAGGCGAAGGAATAGGGAAAGTTACGGAGCAAACAGACACTCCGCAATCAAACTCCGAACTGTTTATGGAGACTGCTGATGAAAGAGTCGTTCAGGCGGACATTCCGCCGGGCTCTGCTTTGGGGAATGATGGCGAGGAGGAGCGGGGAGCAGTTCCTGCTCCTCCTCCCACTGTAGAAGCACAAAAAGTCTCTGAATCTCAGGTCCTGTCGCCCAACCACCTGCCATCTTTCCAAACTCCTTTAGTAAATCTGCCACAAAAAATTAAATTGATTCCTGACATGGAAACGGATCCTGATCTTGATCTTCTGACCATTTTGGAAACCAGAAAACAACTAAATTATTTGACTACGAAGAGGCCGAAAAGAAAAGCTAAAAAATGATTCGAACAATAAACAATCTATTTCTAAATCTGTGGCTTCTCTCGTTTAATGCCCGTGGGGTCCGAGGAGAGGAAAAAAACGAAAGCGGTTATTTTTCAGTCACACTTTGATATTTTATGTTTACAGGACACTAAATGGGATTGTGCAAAGGAAAATGAAATATTCAATAAATGGAAAGGCAAAATGTTTTCTTCTATATCAAACAATTAGCGGGAGGGGTGGCTATTTTTCTCAGAGAGGGTTTGTTTCAAAAATAGCCAGTTAATTCATAAAGATACCGAAGGAAAATTAATCATAATAGATATCTTTCAAAACAATAAATCGCACAGATTAATCAATATACATGCTCCAAATACGGAGACACACAGAAAGAGATTCTTTCAGAACCTAAGAAAATGGATCACAAGTAATTGTATCATCATAGGAGATTTCAATGTTTTTCTCACAAAATCTGACATTTCTAATAATTGTGTATTCTCTGAGGATGTAAGCAGAAGCACACTTTTTGACATGATCCTAAACAATAGCTTAATAGATATCTGGAGACTGTTTTATCCTGGAAAAATTTTTTTTTACTAGAAAGCAGGTCATTTTGGGAAAACTGAAGCAATCAAGACTAGACTTCTGCCTGATCTCGTCTTCTCTTGTCCCCGAGGTGTCGTACTGTCTCAGAGAGAACACCTGGAGTGATCATTCTTTCCTAGAGGTTGAGATGGGGCGAGGCATCAAAAATGGGGGTCTCTGGTGTCTGAATGCTGCTCTTCTCCAGGATGAGGTCTACAGAGGTAAGATTGGTGTCCTGCTGCAGACCCTGACTGAGGAGATGGATCATACTGACAACCTGCTGGATTGGTGGGACCAGGCTAAACAAAGGATCAAAACTGTTACAATTAAATACAGTAAGCAGAAAAAATGAATAGAACTACAAAATGAACATAATTTACGGAAACAATTGAACATTGAACTGGACAATTTAGAAGTCGATAAAAATAGGGATGTCACAGATTATATCGTACTAAAAAAACAGCTAGATCAGATAGAGATAAACAAATGCAGAGGAGCCATAATTAGAAGCAAAGCCAAATATTTAACAGAAGGAGAAAAATCTACAGCTTTCTTTTTAGCACAGGAAAAACGCAAATGAATGCAACAATAAATTAATTATTAAATCATGGAGAGACAGTAACAGATATCACAACCATTCTAGAAACAGTTCATTTTATTCACAGCTCTTTAAAAGTGAAAACATCTCTGAAGGCAAAATAAATAAGGTTGTTGGTGTGCTCCACTCCTCACTCACTCAGGAGGATAGTCTTTGCTGCGATGCTCCTGTAACAGAAGAAGAAATTCAATATGTCATCAATTCCTTAAATCATAATAAAAGTCCAGGACATGATGGTATTTCTGCTGAATTTTACAAACAATTCAAAAACCAAATCAGTAGAATATTATTTAAAGTTTTCACTGTTATAGAGCAAACAGGGTGCACGCCCAGGACATTTGCACAGGGTATCATAACCATTCTTTACAAAAATAAAGGAAATCGGAACAATCTTGAGAACTACAGATCCATCAGTTTATTAAATACAGATTATAAAATATATGCAAAAATACTAGCAAATAGGTTAGCATCATTAGTCTATCCCAGGCATATGGTATTCCTCAAAGAAACATCTGACACAATATTGTCAAATCATACCATCCAAACCATGACAGATACTCAAGACATCTCTTTCAGTGTGGATTTCAGCAAAGTTTTTGACAGCATACAACACTATTTTATTTTATTTTTTTATTATTTATTTTTTTATATGCACAGTTATAAATAAATTTGGTTTTGGTCAGTCATTCATCAGATTAAAATTATACTCAAATGCAGAAAGCAACGTCAAATGTAATGTCCATTTTACAGATGACTTCCATTTGCACACAATTCAAGCTGCTTTGCCTTTCCACTGGTTCTCGATCATTGACAGGAGAGGACGAGATCAGGAGGTGCAGAATGACTCCCTGGATTCCCTTCTGTCAGTCGGTGATAAGAAACTTAGCATCCACTCAGTAACTACAAAGAAATGGTACCGTATTCTAATTTTACAAGAACCAACAGCCCACAAACAATGGCTAAAATATTCTTAAAAAACAAGCCAGTTCAAAACATTTGGTTTAACTTGTATACAAAACTCAACCATCAGCAAGCAAACAATACAGATTTCTTATTAAGACACAGAGGGATTTTCACAGGTGTTGTCCTGCACCAAATTAACAAGAACACATATGGCAGAGATTGCACAGTTTGTCTTTCAGACCCCGAGACGTTAGAGCACCTGTTCCTCCGCTGTCCTGGCTGCACCCTCTTTTGGGAGAGGATAGGAGACATTATTGCAAGCACTATAGACACAAGCAAGGACAAAAATGAATGGGACTGGATAAGACTATTTGGATTCCAGAGACCATACGCACGAATCACGGAACATGAATATCTTCTGTGCATCACAATCCTCTCCATCGCTAGACACTCCATCTACATCTCCCGGAACCATCAGCTTCATGAAAACAAAACTGTAAATCGTTGGAAACTGTTTGTTGGACTATTGCGAGATCATTGGAGGACAATTAACTACATCAACGAAGAACTCTGTCATCAAATTTTTGGACCACTCATCACCTGTAAATATTTTGAAGAATGGACTTTGTAAATTAGTAATTTAGTAAGAAATCTTTTGAGTTATGTAAATATGTTATATTTTTGAAGTTCTTGTTATATTGAAAGATTTTTTTTATTTTTCACATCTGTATGTAAATTTTGTTCATTACACACGGTGTAAACATTTTAAGTTTGAATTTTTTATAAGATAAAAATTAAAAACACGACCACTGCGTCAATCGTTTCGTTGGCACATTGTTTGGTTTTTCCCTATATTTTTTTTCTTGGCGTTTGTTTATTATAATCTTCTTTTTCGTTTTCAAAGAAATTTGTTTTCCCTCCCCACAGTTTTTACTGTTGGGGAATTTTGTAATGGACAATTTGTCGAAAACTCGGACGGATCTCTCGGCTTCGGACAAAATGGAAAGGATCACAAACAAGGAAGTGAATGTCAGACTAACGAATGTAAAAGATAATTTTGAGAAAGAAAATACTGTTCAAGTGGAAATTGATGGAGAAAATAAGATATCGGCTTTATAACTCATGAAAAATATACGTCTGCTTTGTGGAAGATTATTGGCATGTCGATTATTGACCGATACAAGGTAACGATGAGCAACACTACAGCAAAAAAAAAGAGACTCTTTGATGGCTTTAAAATAGGTTCAACAAAGATTCTGGCAAAAGAACTCGTCAACGATGAACTCGTCTCTTTTCTTGGACTCCCAGCCTACATTACGGATGAGGAAATTCTTGAAAAACTTCATGGTTGGGGAGTTTCGGCAGTGTCACAGATCAAGCGTCGGGTGTGGCCGGGAACGAGGATCGTGGATGGAACAAGGTTTGTCAAAGTTAAATTCACAGATACTGTGCAGTCTCTGTCTTATTCGGTCAGGTTTAACACAGCTATGGGTCCGGAATAGTTTAGCGTTATACATGACAAGTTAAAGGTTGTCCAATCTGTATTCAGCCTGGTCATATTCTTGGGGATTTTCCTGAATTTCTTTGTCATTCCTGTGGAGTCCAGGGGCATGATGCGAGAGAATGCTCCAAAAAGAAAGTTGTGGAGAAATGTCAAGTTTGTCTCAATAATTAGACTGACTGCATATGCAATGCAAGCGAGTCGGAGGACCAAGATCAGAGTTCTGCTCACTTAAATACAGAGGATGAATGTGGGAGTGACAGTGAGATGGAGCGGGAGCTGGATAAAGCCGCTCAGTGCGGGCAGGATGGCAGTAAGCAGAAAGGTCAAGGATCTGAAAGAGTTACAGAGCAAACAGACCTTCCGTCAACAAGCTCGAGATTGTTTATACAATCGAGAACCCTAATGAAAGGGTCGTTCAGGCGGACATTCCACCGGGAATGATGGCGAGGAGGAGCGGGGGAGCAGTTCCTTCTCCTCCTCCCACTGTAGAAGCACAAAAAGTCTCTGAATCTCAGATCGTGTTGCGCAACCACCTGCCGTCTTTCCAGACTCCTTTAGTAAATCTGCCACAAAAAATGATTATTAAAATTAGTAGAAATTATTAAAATTAGAAGTAATCAGTAAAATGACCATCACGTCTTTCGTGATGGTCATTTTACTGATTACTTCTGTTTGCACAGCTCAGTCTTGTCCAACTCGCCAATGGAGCAGGTCCTTCTGACACTGTGTGGAGGAAGGTGGCCAGCTACATTTTAAGACGCGTTAACAGGTTGGGGCTGGATGCTGCTTTTGTTCTTAACCAATGTTAGCTTTTTAAAGTTAAAACGGTTGCCTCTGTTTTATCAGAGCGTTTTTAAGTCATGAGCTCTTTTTACATTCCACAATGCAGAGAATTACATTTACATTATAATTCTCTGCACTGGCTTTTACAGGAAACTCTGGTCTGACAGATTGGACGTCTGTGGCGGTATGGTGCCGGGTCTATGGGAGACGTTGTGCAAGTCCGGCAAGGTGACATGAGAAAGCCGGTGGAGGTGGCTGAAGCGGACCTTTCTAACATCCAGGCAGTGGGTTTGCTGCTGGGGGTCCGGTCTGCCAGACTGCTACGGCGCTTCCTGGATCGGGTGAAGGAGAGGATGACGGCTAGGGAGAGACTTTTCCTGCAGCTGCATTCCACAGGTCAACATCTGCTTAGCCCGACAGACCCGTTCCCTGATGTTCATCTGGATCCTGACTTTGCAGAGGACAGCGGTCCTCTGCTATGTAACGAGGACCCAATGATGAACTTGTGCAGCACAAGCCCGAAGGTGCTGTACAAGATCAGTGTAAAGGTCATGAATAAACGGAGCCGTCGGCGTGTGGGGAGACCAGCTCGGAGGACGGGAACCCCAGTGGAGGACTCTCTTCAAGCCTCCAGTGAGGAAGCGGACTGACCTTCAATGGAGACTCTTTCACGGTCCCATTGCCACGAATTGTTTTAATTTATTTATGATCGGTCATCAGTCCAGGAGTTTTAAACGTGTCCCCGTTCTGCAGTTTGTCTGAGTATCTTTCATGTTTTTGTGGCGTGTGTGAGATTGACTTTTTTTTTTAAACCAATTCTGGTTTTAATAGTGTACATTGTTACTGCTGTTTTAACAGCAGAGCCACTAAGGCAAGATCCCAAATTTTAAATTGCTCTGTGGAGGGAGTTTTGTGCAAGCACCTTGTGTAACTATTTATTATTAAGCTTGCTCTGATTGTGGTTTAAAGTATTGTTTTGGTTTATTATAAATAAATGACTTCGTTAAAATCTAAAAAAAAAAAACAAAAAAAAACTTCTTTTTAATGGCGGTCGGGAAGCAACGTTTTGGTCGCATTACCGCCACCTACTGGAATGGAGTGGATCGGGACGCTAAACATATTTTGCACAAATTTATAAACCAATAGGACAAAAAAAAAACCTATATTTCTTCCAATAATTTTGTCTTAAGATACTTCAACAAAAAAGAAAAAGATTCAGAACTAGAAAAGTTACTAGAAAGTTTGTCCAAAAGGTCTGAAATATCAAGCTGCACTCTTTTGTTCTGTAAGCTATGCACCAGTTCCCTTCTCTCAATTGAATATTTGGGGCAGAACAATAAAACATGTTTCCCTGTTTCTTCTTGAAAACAAAAATCACATTTTCCTATTTTAAACAAAGTACTATTTAATCCTGTATGACCAAAACGTAATCTCGATATAACTTTCTTTTCTATTTCATCCTGTTTTCCTCATTATGCCTACTTTCCTTTGAATACTGTAACCTACCAGTTCTTCCCACTGTTTCTACCATCTTCCTTTGACCTTTTGTTTAATTACTAATTTGATTTCTCATTTACTGAATGTTTTCAATGGAAAGGTTTTGATAGAAAGGATTTTTTTGTTTGTTTGTTTTGTTTTTTGTTTTTGGGGGTGGGCATTTTAGCAACATGCATGTTTTTATGTTAATTTTGGAATAATTATTTGGATTTAATTGAAATATGTTCAATTCGTATAAGTTTGTAAATGTTTTGTTTTGTTTTTTACTCCCTTTTTTTTTTCATCCAAGGTACTTTAAGTTTTTTTCCACCAGCAGGGGGCATTAACGACTGTTGCACTGGATTTTCGCAGTTTTTAATTCTAATCATTATCTGGACTCTTCATACTCTCTGGCAGTATTTTCTGCAAATGTCTGTCTATAGTCCACGTGGAATGTTGGAAAACACTAACACTTCGGAAGCATACCAGCAGTCAGTGGGGATAATCGTTTATCTTTCCACAATTTAGACCACATTCATCCCTAAGTTCACATAAACAAACATACTTGATCAAATTGCGCAAAAAATACTCTTCAGACAAGTGGTTGTACCGTCACGTTCATTGTGTTCAAAAAGCACAAAACCACACTTTGATTAAATCACTGGCTCCCTCTGCTGGGCAAAAGGTTTTAGAGAACTTGGACACATCAGGCCGTAGGAATCAAATGGGTCTTAAGCAACCCCCTTTAAATCACAAACCTAACCTCCAAATTAAAGGGAAGTCACAAAAAAAACAAAAAAAAAAAAAAAAAAAAAACTCCTTTCTATCAAAACCTTCCAAATTTAGAGCTGGGAAGAAAACCATAGCTCTGGTAAATGTTCACCATAACAGAACCAGTCCTGCTGGACATCCAAACTGGGTCACGCAACCAGACTATGATCCAACAAACATTCAATCTTCAACAACAGGGCGTTAAAAGAAACTATTCAAGCTGTTTCAAAGGCCAAAATCAAGGCCTGATCCAAAAGATGACCTCCAGAAAAAAAGCAACATAAAACAGAAAATAACTCCACTACAGTAAAAGAAATAAAACCAAAACACGAAGTTAAGTCAGCTGCAGTGACCAATGACAGCCCTGAAAAATAGATGCTGCTAACAGAAGAGAAATTTAGAAACTTAACAAGCAGGTCAGAAATCAACAGGCTGACAGCCTCCACATGCAGCTTTGAAGTGAGCACATTGACTGAAGCACAGCCTTGTAGGCAACTCCAAAACTTTAAAGAAATTCACAAAAATACATGGAAAAACTGACTGAAGAGGACTTGATTTGCTTCTTCAGCCAGTTTTCTCAGACCAGCGCCCACAGTGAGACGAGCTGTCATTTGAAGCATATCTGACTGCAGCAGACCTGAGACACAAACAAATAACTTCTTAGATGCTAAAGTCTCTTCCCAGCTTCTGTAACCAACAAAACAATCACATTCTCACCATAGTTGTCCAGTAACGAAGATTGTTTATCCTGGTGATGAATAAATTAAAGAAATAAAACGGAAGGCTGTGCTTGAGTCATGATTAATGTCTTTATTTTTGTCACATCAATAACATACTTTATGGGTCACTTCTACCACAGGGGTCCTGTGTAAAGCCTTGCACAGATAAGGTGATAATTGTTTATAAAAAAAACTGAGTTTTTGCATCAAAGATACACCAAAACAAATCTGCTTTGTACTTTAGCTTTTAACACCAACATCCAATACAAACCTTTATTTTTATTCTCAAAGTAAATTTAAAGCATTAAAAATGCATTAAAACAAACATTCTTATTTGCATTAGGTACAGACAGGAAAGCAGGCAAGTGTGGAAGCTGACAGTATTTCTACAAGCCAAAGCATTTCTGGAGACTAAAGCATGAGCGTGTATTTTTCTCAGTAGTGCAGTGAGATATCCATTGCATAAACTGCCTTATTGCTGTTACATACACAGTTTACATGTGTGCTAACCACAATAATCTGCACGTCTTTTCAAAAGTGCTGTCTTTCAGAGAGCACAACCGTTTGTCTGCTTGTTTGAGAACCATGCAGTGATGCTGCAGCAACATGGTTGTGTTTTTGACACATGTAATGAAGCAGTTCTGCATAAAACATGTTGGATTTAGATCTTTCTTTGTTATATAATGTCTTCCTAATAAATGAAAGATACCATACACTTTATTTTACAGCTTCAAAAACACTGATGTATTAAGATATCTGCTAGAATATCATGAAAAATCAACTATGAAAAATCAATGCAACAGACAATATGGAAGACATACATTATAAATACAACTCTTGCTGTGATTGACATCAGTTCTACCACTTCTTGACTGAACCTTGCCTCCTTCCTTTTTATCTGACTTAATCATTGTTTTTTTCATAGTTTAAGTTTGTATTCACTTCCTGTTTTATTGCTTTTTCTTTTACTTCCATGTTTACGTTCTTGTTTTCTGAATGGTATCCTGGCCTTGATTTTTGTCTTCCCCTACCTTCATTTTCTTTGTCTTAATTTCTGGTTTTGCTGACCTTAGTCTTGAGTAAATGAAAGTTTTGTGTAATGAGAATTGGTAACTCATTTTACAAAGCAAGAAAGCAAATAAACCTGTGAATGATATAGTCATTTCCTTCCAGCAGCCTGTTAGCTTGGAATGAAAACCATGTATTTATTTATTTGTCTTAATAAGGGATTAAGTGAAAGTTTAGAAAAATACATAAATAATGTAAAATGTAAGTAATAAGAATGTATCAGGTGACAGTCTTAAGATCTACCTCAGTTTTTTATTTGTTGTTTTCTTTTTTTTCTTTGTTTTTTTTCCTTTTGTTTTTTTTTATTTTTTTATTTTTAGATTTTGCTTCTGAAGAGTTAACCGTTTTGAAATGTAAAGCGGTCCATATCAGCGATTCCCTAAGGTGAGATCACGATCCCCCTTGGTTTCAAGAGTCAGCAAGTGTGGAGTCATTAGACCTCTTCAGTAACTAAACTCAATAACCAGAAAGATCATGGTGAAGCGTATTTATGCTAAAAGCGTTAGAAGATAAAAACAGTATCTATAACAAAGTAAAAGCAATATACTGTATTGGCAGTTGATGCTGTTTCTGTTGGGCCTCATCTCACCAAACTGGTACCAGTTCTTAACTGGTCCTAAAGCTTTCTAAGCATAAGTTATTTGTGTTTCCACCAAGTCAAGCCCTGGTCCTGAAAAACCGGTGCTAACCCAGCACCAGTTTGCTACTGAATCGAAGGAAAGGAGCCAGGGGCGCGACGATGTGGAACAGCAGCCAGTCAAAATATTATGAGCGCCATGTGTGAAACTCCAGGATTTAGTTTTGTTTTTGATCAGAAAAACAAAAAACTAAAAAAACAGTAGGGGAAAAAAACCTTTGGGTCGATATTGATATCCAATGTTAACAGTGTTGTTAAGGCCAACAACTGATATTACATATATTTCCCTATCTTCTTGAAACCGTGAAAAAACAACCACATTTTTTCATAGATTCAACTTAAGAAATGGGCAAAAATGTATTTTTTGTGACAGACTTTCTTTAAGAACGAGGCAAAAGATCTTTGCTAAAAATCTCCATAACGTGTTTTTATTCCTGAATAATTCAGAGGTCAGTTGCTTAGCAACCAACAAAAACAATCTGAAGAAAAACCTTTGAAAGACCTTCAGAAAAACACATGAAATATTGATCGGGACTATTTTAGGAGTATGAGAAAGGCTGAAGCAAAATAAAAAGAAATGAGAGAAGACTTAAGACTTTTGCTCTACACTAGTGATGTATATTGCTAATGATTACTTAATAAACTAACACACACTGCCCGTAGTGTTGTCTGTAAAGATTTTGATACAACCACATCGGTGGGTTACAACAACCACGAGGAGTATTTAAAAGTGTGTATGGTAAACATGCACATTATCTGGTTTATTTTTTTCACTAGTTTGCCAGAGAGTGGAAATAAAACATGGACAGATCCCTTAGTTTAACGTATGACCTCTGACTTTTCACATTACAATTGTGTGTAAACAGCAACCGTGAGTAACTGACTGACTGGATAGATGAATGAGTGAAGCCCCTTGACAATCAACAAGGTTTTCAACATTATCTAACGTGAAAATAAATTTTTTTAATTAAAAGCCAAACAAAGACAACGTGGACATCTCTACTAATTCTTTTACTTGTTATCACTTTGAATTGGACAATTTTAAAGCAGCATTTATTGATGCAAAATTTAATGCAGAAAAGTGAAACTCACATATTACTGAGATGTATTGCATTAAGTGATGATTATAGCTTACAGCTAACCAAAATTCAACATTAAGTTAATAAGAAAATTTAAGTCTTACTTAGGATCATTAAAAAAAGTATTTTGAATACAGAAGTGTTATGTTAGGCCTACACAACTGCAGAGAAGCAGTTTTTCAGTCGACACCCTTTACAGGGTAGTCTACAAAAGGCCATTTCTTTGGAAGTAGCTGGAGGTCTGAATCCAATCATCTTAATGGAAAGTTGAGTGGAAGGAACACATGTGGTAGGAGGAGCCCCAGCAAAGACCCTGTACAGCACAGAACATCATTTTCTATAGGGTGATATTGTTTTATTAAAGGTGGGTTTTTTTTATTAGTCTTATGTAATATTAAAATTTTATGAAAGTTTGGCTCACCATCAACTCTATCCCATACCATCAAGATTAACAGACATAAACAGTTTTAATCCATGTGTGCAATCCTATGTGCAATGGATCTTTAGAATACACGAGTTTCACTTTTCGACTTAAATTACTGGAATAAAGTAACTTTTTGATGATGTTCTAATTTATGGAGATGCAGCACCTGTAATTTCACCTCATGGTACATAACAAATATAAGTGTCGCATAAAGATCTTCACGCTTTTCAACCCTCGTCTATGCATATTCCAACCAGCTGGAAAATGTAAGTGTGAGAACATTGTACCAAACCAGCTGACCACTAACAGACAATGTGTTAAGTGGTAACTCTTCTAAATCTGTGTACTGTCCAGATGTTTGAAGACCCATCAGTTTACATTCCTATTTTCTGTGATATAATCTGTCAGCATAAAAGGGTAAACAGGATAAATAATTTATAGATGAACTCTATGATGACCTAAAAAGATTTCATAACTCTCCAACAAGTTAGTTAATACAAGAATGCCTTTATATACTGAACAGCTTAACTGGAAAGGTTAGCTTTTCTTTTAGACTAAATTCTCTCTAAAGTCCACAAACTGCACCATCTGTTTGCGAGCATGGGAGATGACTGGTGTGAGTGGAGTACCAGGCGTAATAGCACCAGGAGTTGAAGCTGCAGGAGTGGAAGCGAGAGGAGTGGTGGCCCCAGGGGTCCCCCCCGGAGTAGTACCTGGTGTTGTGCCCGGAGTGGCAGGAATTATAACAACCGGGGCAGGACCAGGGCTTTCAGCTCCACCTTGAGCCTCCGGTCGTGGGGTGGACGTGACAAAGCGGGCTTCTCTGACCCGATAGGGTCTTCTGTAGGAGGAAATAGGCGACAGCTCTGAGCCCCATCCCAGATAGCTCCCACTGGATGGTGAAGGCGCATCTGCACTGAAATATAGAGTAGTGCTGGATTCTGCTGGGGTCCCCTCTTTCTTCTCTGGGGAAGCCAACAAGAGAGGAGAGCGACGCTCAGGGGACCAGCCAGGTGTCTTGATGTCCAGAGAAGCCACGGAGGAGGATGCCTCTGTTAGAGATGCAGCGTTGCTGTCGATGTGACGGAGGCTTCCAGCGTGTTGAGGAGATGAAAGTGACGGTGAGCCGTAAGCAGCACTCTGGAAGTCCTCATCACCTTTAGATTTAGAGCACATTGAAAAGACAGAGTGAAAACAGTCAACGCCTGTGTTAAATTCTCAGGTTTACACATTTTAGCAAGCATTTGGAGATCAATTTGAAAGAATTTGAAAAATGATCCAGTAATGAAACAGAGTACCTTACCAAAGTATTCATACCTGTTCAACGTTTTCACATTCTGTCCCATTAGGAGAACAAACTTAAATTTTATTTAGATTTTTTTTTTAGCTAGACCAACACAAGGAAGTGCATAACTGTCTTTTCACAATTAAAGATCTTAGAAGTGTGGTGTGCATCTGTATTCAACCCCCCCAATCTCGGGCCCTATAATTTCCGCAACACAGTGGTTTCTATAGTGTTTTAGCCGCTGCAGCTTCCATACCCGCTGTCACCTGGTTAGGCGGGGCTTGCCTCAGCTTTCCTCTCCAGTCAGACAGAATAAACCGGTCAGCCATGGTGGAAAAAAACCCTCTGAAACACCGATGTCTTCCCAAAAAATAAATAAATACCTCAAAGCTTAGCACAAGGTCCAGAGAGTTTTATGAAACGGGAGAAAACTTTTCCCTTCGTTTGGTCAGCCCACAGTTGACTCAGAAACATGGAGAAGAAGTGAGCTAGCTGCAGCCCGTCACGCCTGCTAACTCTGGGACATTTCAATAAATCAGTAAAAGCAAGAGTTGAAGGTGCTTTTGCTCTGTGTCCCGAATCAATTATTCCTTTAGAAACAGACTTCGCTCATTTTGGTAAAGAAATGCAAACGGCGCTGGGGGAGGTGGGACAGCTGCAGTTGTGTGATAATGAAAGTTAAAACACCAAAAAACAGACAGCCATTACTTTAATGGAGGTGTCTCTGACTGATGGAAGAAATAAAAATGAACAAAGGCTGTGTTTTTTATGTGACAAATGTTTTGGAGTTCAATTTTAAAAAGGGAGATTTTTTTTTTGTTCTTTTATGTAAACAAGATTCTTAGTTTTGCACGTTTGAGTTTTTAAAAAAATAAAGATGAAAACACTTTTTAACCAATATTCTGTTAAAACACAGCAGTTTATTTCGTTTGTGAAACCGAATAACCGTAAATGTGGACCTCCAGCTATTGATTTGTTCAATTTTTGTCATTCACACCATAATTACATTCCTTTTGGGTTAATAAACATGGTTAAAATGGAAAAAATGGAATTCAGAAAAATAAAAAATGGAAAAAGTGGAATTTGGAAAATAATAAAATGGATTTCACAGGGCGCTACTCATCCCCTCACCTCCTGAATCAATACTTTGCAGAACCACCTTTTGCTTCAATAAGAGCTGCAAGTTCTTTGGGTTTTGGGTATGTCTCTTCCAGCTTTGCACATCTGGAGGTATAAGTTTTCTGTTCATTCTGTTTTGAAAATCAGCTCAGATTGTATGGAGAGTGCCTGTGAACACCGATTTTTAAGTCTTGAAACAAATTTGCATTTGGATACAGAAAAGCATTTCCTCAGAATAATGCTGCCACCACTATGCATGACTGTGGTGTGTTTATAGTGATGTGCAGTGTATGTTGTTGACCACACGTTGCATTTTACATGTAGGGGAAAAAGTTAAATTCTGCTCCCATCTAACCAGAGCACCTTTTTAAAATCATGTTCTGTGTCCCCAGTCTTTCATCAAAAAGGCTTTCATCCTTGCCACTCCTTCATAAAAGGCTGGATTTGTAGAGTACATGACTTTTTCTTGTGCTATTAACAAATTTCAAATGATGGACCGAACAATGCTCTGTGAAATGTTCAAATATATGGATATTATTTTATATCCAAATAGGACAGCTGGTTTTATTTTGGGGCATCAGAGTAAAGGGGACTAAAAAATATTTGCCATACTTTTCAGATTTATAAAAAAATGTGAAAGAGACAGAGCTTAAAAATATCGTTGGTCAGAAGAGCAATAGACTCTTTGGTTTGAAAAAAATCAGGCCTTTTTAAAGATAATTTAAATGATTTTGACCATTAGCACATACCCTGCTATCAAGGTATCGAGCTTTGGGTTGTGGCTGAGAGAACGAGATCACAGATACAAGCGGCCCAAATGAGTTTTCTCCACAGAGTTTGTGTGGACTCGCCCTTAGAGATAAGGTGAGAAGCTCGGTCTTCCAGGAGGGACTCAGAGTAGAGCTGCTGCTTCTCCACATGGAGAGGAGCCAGTTGAGGTGGCTCAAGCATCTGGTTAGGAGGCCCTCAGGTCACCTCCCTGGTGAGGAATTCCAGCAACGCCCCACCGGGAGGAGACCCAGAGGAAGACCACACTGGAGGGACTATGTCTCTCGGCTGGCCTGGGAATGCCTTGGGATTCCCCAAGAGGAGCTGACCCGAGTGGCTGGGGAGAGGGAGGTCTGGGTCTCCCTGTTAGGCTGCTGCCCCCATGACCCAAACCCGGATAAACAGAAGATGAATGGATGGATGGATGGATGGATGGAGATATCCTGCGAAGAATTTCAACAAAAAACTTCAAATTGTCAGGATCCTCTTGTTTTGGGTTTTTCTGGGTTCATAGTTCTGATCATTTGTTATCAGTTCTTATTTTGATCAGATCAGCCTTGTTTCTGTTCCACTTTAGGGCCACGTGGGGGCACTATTCCACTGCCCCCACATGGCCAAACACTTTCTAACATTACTTCTGTTTTTTCAGGCGTCCTACCTTTATCATCTGATGGTGCAGCGCTTGATTCATCCTCTGCAGTTTCCTCTGGAATGACCTCCTGGAATGGGATGATCTCTGGAAACCTCATATCCTTGATGGTGGTGGGAGGAGCTTTTCTTACTGGTCGGGCCACAACACTGCTGTAAGATGGTTTAGGTGGCTGGACGACTTGACTCACCTGGGTTAAAAAAAAAAAATGCTAGCTAAAGCTGGCTACTGCTGTCAACACAGATACATGTAGCAGCTGTAAACCACCTCAGTTTCATGTTACGTAACTAAAATAAATTTTTCCATGAGAATGTTTTTTTCTACCACTGTAGTGATTTATTCATATCTGTTATCCTCTTTCTTCAGTTTCACACCTACTGGAAAAGGCTAAACCACAATTTTACATTCAAGAGGGTCTAAGAGAATATCTTGCCTGAGGAGTCTGGATGACCTGTGGTGGAGGTGCTGGAGGGGCAGGCTGAGGAGCTGGGTGTGAGATTTGAGGAACTCTCGGCTGAGGAGGTGGAACCTGACAAATAAGAATGAAAAAAGACGGATTATTTCAAAATAAATCAAACCTGTCTAGAATGGAGGACATTAATCCTCATCCCACGAACAGCAAAAAAAGTTCACACCTTTGTAACTTAAAAAGAGTTAAAATCAAACTGAGTCATTCGACTAAGACCAACAGTTCAGGAGAGCAACAAACCCGGTGTAGGTGATGCATATCAGGGGAGTGAACCTCTTCTGGGAGACCCATGAGTCCAGCCAGTCCCCCTTCTCCATACGCTGACCAGATCCTTGAAACGTCCCCCGTCTTAAGAGCTAAACGAATCAGCAGCCAGTGGTGATGCTTCCAGCCTTCCCATTGGATGGGGAGGTCCATGAGGGTCCCACCTCCTGAAAAGAAAGTTCACAATCAGTAAATCAAACTTTATTTGCATAGCACTGTTCACACAACTAAGTGCAACACAAAGTGCAAGATTAAAAACACCCAAAAACGTGTGACAAAAAAGGTTTAAACATCTTAAACACATAAAGGTTCTAATTTTTCAATGTAGACCACACATGAGCAAGATAAAGGTTAAAAAAATACTTGTTTTTCTACCCTTTATAAACAAGATAACACTAAAGAATAAAACTGTAATTTAACATATAAAAATTAACAGAACCAAAGAGTAAATAAATATTTTCTCTAAAACTGATGAAAGGAACATCAGTAAACCAATGTCAAAAATGTATACATAATTTCATGAATAAATAAAAATAAAGAATTAAAACAAAAATTCAAAAAAACTATATAAGTAAAATGGATTTTAAAAATGTGGCACATATGGAAGTCAGGTAAAACAGGTCAAAGTGGAAAGAGTGCTTAAAAATAAAATAATTCTTAAACTCACATTACAAAGATAGTTATAAAAAGATAAATATGTAGACATGTCGATCACCAACCAGACAATGTTGTACGGTGATGGAAATTGGGCTCGACTTTCTCCTCCAGTGAGAGTGTAGATCCACGCTCCATGCAAGCTCCACCAATCCCCCTGTGACGAATACTCTGGAAGATCTCAAAAGACTTGGGGTGGAGGAAACGGTAGTACAGGACCAACGCTATCAATCCTGCAGAGCGAAAGCACTTATCAGGAAAGTAGACTTTTATTAAAAACATTCAGACCAAAGTCTTAAAATTTGCATGTAGGATTTTTTATAAGGCAAGTGGCTGCGTGCCTTACCAATAAGAAAGCTGCAGAAAACAGCAGATGGGATCCCCACAGTGTCCCAGGACACCATAGCAAAAAACCAGGAGGAGGCCAGAAGAAGAAGAGCGTCCTCTAAAAACATGACCTGTGGATTGTAGTGGGGGGGGGGGGTTAAAATCTGTGTGTCTCTTCTGGAGATTATAATATCTGACATTTTATCAACACACTGTCAGATGTATGCCCTCTGTCTGTTCTGTGGCCTTCTGGTTGAAGTTGTGTTTGAGAGATCAGAGATGTGACTTTCTTTGAAATTGCAGGGTTTAGGCTCCATCAGCTCCAGCTTTCCTGCCCCTGATGAAAAAAGCATCCCCCAGCATGAAGCTGCCACCATTGTGTTTCATGGCAGGGATGTTAGGGATCTACTCCACATATAGTGCTTTGAATTGGGGCCACAAAGTTAAATTTTGCTGTCATCCGCTACCTTTGCCAACTGCAAACAATACTTTATTTTTGCAATGGCTTTCTTATTGCCATTATTTAATAAAGGCCAGATATGTGAAGTGAAAGAGAAATAGTTTTCTAACTTGGTTACTTATCTAGCTTACAGACTTCTCCATCTGAGCTGTGCAGCTACACTAAAGTTTTCATGACTGGATCTCTTTCCTTCTACTTAGCAGACATGTCAAATAAAAGCTCAATAAAATGCATTAAAGTTTGCGAAAATATGGAAAATTTCAAGGTGTAGGAGCTCTTTTATAAGACCTTCCAGTAAGAGACTGATGTGCTAACAGACAGACGTACCAGGTAAAATGCAGCCATACGGTATCTGGATGGACCGTACTTCACGTTGAGGAAGAGAAAGACGTGAATGGCTCCCAGGGCGAGGTTAAAAAGACTCCATCGACCAGATGAACGGATGATGTCAGTCTGCTGAGACACCATCCAGAAAGTTGCACCCAGCCAGTGCACACCTGTGTCACAAACACACACTTCCAAAGTCATTTTCAAACCCTTTATAGATATGAAGTATAAAGCTTAAATGTAGCTGTTCTGAGATAAGGTCTTGGCTTACCAATGACTCCCAAGACCCACTGCTTGAAGATACGTGTGAAGAGCATGAGCACAGCAAACCTGGATCCCAACATACCGATCTGCATGCACACAAAATCCATTTTCACACACAAAACAACACAAACTGCTGCTGTGAGTTTCAGGGAATGCGTTGTGCATATATGCTAAATAATGCGCACCCTCCACAGGAGTCGGCAAAGAATGGCAGCCGGCGTCATATGCAGGTGTCCTGGTCTGATGAGTGAGCAGGATCTAGCGTAGAGAACCAGCGCCCACGCCAGAGACAGCAAACACACAGAAAAACACACCGAGGCTGGAGGGGGGAAAGAGCAGGAAGGATGCACAGCAGAGAAGAAATGTGAGTGTTTCAACAAACTGGCATCTTATTTGGAATGGAAAAAAACATCGCAACAAACAGCGACTATTTATGTATAAACTAACAAGAAGCATGTGGAGAACTGCCTCTATTAATTCAATAGATGTCATGTTACCATCACTATAGTCCCCCAATGTTTTTAAACATTTTGTTACACTACAATTACAAACCTCTGTGTCATGTAATGGGAATTTATGTGACAGACCAACAGAAAGTAGTCCATAATCATGATGTGTTAGGAAAGTTATACAAGTGGTTCTCAGGTTGGAAAATCTGATGACAGGACAGCTATATCAGCCTTTCCTTTATGGAGTGCAACCTTTGCTAAGATAAAACTATAAGAAGTCCTACTGAACTTTTTGCCCCACATGCAAAACGCTATAAGTGGTGTAAAACTAACCGCGTGAACACACTATCCTCACCATGAGGTATGGTGGTGGCAGCATCATGCTGATAGAATGCTTTCCTTTAGCAGAGAGAATAAAAATGCTCAGAGTTGATTGGAAGATTAGTGGAGCTGCAAAGTTGGAGGCTGCAAAAGACATTTAAGATTGGGGACAGAGGTTTACCTCCCAGCAGTATAACAAGTCTACACCTACTGTCAGAGCTACAGTACAAAGGAATAGTTTAGATTAAAACATATTCATTTGTTAGAATGGTGCAGTCAAAGTCCAGACCTGAATCAATTGAGAATTTGTGACAAGACTGATGTTCATAGATGTTATCTATCCAACTTGGTTTGCAGAAAGGAATGAGCAAAACACTGTTTACTGATGTGCAAACCTGGCAAAGACAAAACCCAAACAATCACAGCAAACTACAGCAAAAGGTAGTTCTGCAAAGCACTGCCTCAGGGAAGCTCAATACAACCACACACAATACTTCTCACTTATGTCATTTGCAAAAAATGTTTCTTTTACTTCACAAATATGCATTGATTTGTGTTGGTCTATCACATAATATTTCAATAAATTGAAGTTTGTTATCATAATGGAACAAAATATGGAAATGTTTTTGCATGCACTGTATGCTTGGTATTTGTTGAAGCACACAAAGTCTCCCAGAAACTCAACCAAAAACAATATTCCAGATTAGATTTTGTTGCAGCTAATTACACACTGATAGCCCATAAATTAACATTTTATAGCTTTTTAACTTTTTTTTTCACAATTTAAACTATCAATAATATGTAACTTAAATTTTGTTGGGGATAATTGGTGACATGAAAACATTATGAACAGCTCTGCTGTTTCGGCATCTCAGACATCTCGACTCAACAACACACACTGCGCTCTTCACATTCAGTCGTTTGGTTCACCAGGAGACCGGACTCCTATGTCAGTACAGATGAGCACGTAGGTCTGGAGCAGCGTCTCGGGGAGGGTGACCACCAAGGCTTCAAACAGCCGTAATGCAGATGCATCAGCCTGCTGCATGATTTCTCCGTACACATCCTCATCTGGGAGACGCATGCAATCCCACAGCCTGTGAGGGACAAACATGGCGACAAATGTACAGACAGAGACAAAGTTAAGCTCATCGTTTTTCTGTAAGATTTGTACCCATAATCCTATAAACAACTGCAGTCAGCACCAATTACCTCATGGGTTAAATAAAGTAAATATTCAACTTTGTGAAGTCTGCCCACCTTTTGAAGATACCCAGGTGTAATATGTGTGTCCATCTGAGAGATTTCCTGGGGATCTTTCCATCTGAGCGATACCACAGATAACTGAGCCACTGTGGACCCCAACCTGCAAATACACAGGGGGATAAAAAGTTAAAATGAATGAAGTTTTCACTCTGTCTGTCTATGAATTTATTTGGTATGAAGCTGTTACCTGGGAGCAGGAAGAGTGCTGTGAAGCCAGCAAGATGAGCATAACAGTAGTTATGGCCTATCCAAATGTAATACACAAAGCAGTAGATCACTGGGAAAACACACGAAACACACACCTATTAAAATCAATTATTTGGATGGCCCTCAACTGCAGTTCGTGAACAAACCGTGAACAAACCATTTATTCTCAAGTTGTTGAGGATATGTAGGGGCCTTAATACAGCAGGCAGCTGGGGCACCTATTAGGCATCACAAACTATCCACCACACTCAGGCACCAATCACCTGGGCTTAGTGTAGAGACACAAATCAATATGGCAGACTATCAGAACTGACAGGTTTCACTTGACTGGCCCATATCAAGGAAACATTGACATTTTGTACGATTCTTTTATTGCATCCTAATTAAGAACTCCCAGTGGAATATTCAAATGCTGTTGGTGCATGACATAGCCGTCTGGGGTTGGATTCCCAACCTTGGGACTGTTGCTTTCCTTTCTTTCAGTTGTTTGGTGAACTATAAAATGACAAGCATGAGAAAACAAGCTTTGATTTCCCATGTATGACATACAGTGAAAGCACAAAAAGAAGGAGATAAAGATAAAACAGCTTAATGATGCAGTTTTAGACAGAGAGAAGGAAAACCCTTATTATTAAAAACCTAAACTCCTCAAACACAGACATCCTCTATTTCTTCTTTTTTGACCTAGTACATAAGAAGCATCTAAATTGTTTCCCCCAAATTGAAGTGTAACCAACCCCCCTCTGAAAGCACAACCCCGCCCCTGACAACTTTTGAAAAATTCCACCAAAGTGGGCAGAGCCAAGAAACACTAAGGGACACGGCCAAGTGTGGGGATGAGCAAGAAGAGTGATTGGGGCTTTGGTAAGGATGAAAGAAGAACTGCTGCAAACTCATCCAATTTGTCGCTATATTTAGCAAGTCTTCAGATGCCTCCAGTGACTTTTTTTCAAAAAGCCAGCTAGTAACATGTCTAGCAACTTTTTTTCTGAGTTTTGGAGACTTTTATGGCGACAATGCTCTGCAGCACCGCTGCAACCCTGCTCTGTCCTGAGCAAGCAGCGAGTGCTGCCGTGAGACCCTCCGGCTTTCTAAGCACTGCAGTCAGAGCAGAGGAGACGCATTCCCCTCCGTGTCCACATTGCAAATAAATTACACATTTCCCAAGATGAGTAATTCTATTGATCAATCTTCGTCGTGGCCACGTTCACTATTCCAAATCCTGACTCGCCACCGGGCAGACGGGGGTGTGTGTCTGAATGAGAAGGTTTTATATCCGAACGCAGGGCTGTGATGAAGTTGTATCAAGCTGTACTGTTGTAACCAATTGGAAAAATCAACTGCTTAGGCACAGTTTGACTTAAGGAGGCCAGCACTGAGACGGTTTTGGACAAAACATTGCAGAATTCAACAAATTTACATGAAAATGACAAAATTCACACAGAAACATAAAGACAGAACCCTAAATAAGCTATTTAGACAGTTTATCAGCAAAAAAAAAAGTTGATTTGGGGATTAGTTACACTTTAAGATCAAGAACTTACTGTTTTACTTTTAATGTTGTTCTTTTAGAAGATCTTTAATGCATTTACTTTATTTTAAAAGGTGTGTTTAGTATGTAACTCAACATTATTTAGATAATCCATCCAGCAACTATGAAGAGGTGTTGCTAGGTATAAAACAGGGGTGTCCAAAGTGCAGCCAGGGGGCCATTTCCGGCCCCTGGATTATTTTGGATGGCCCTCAACCTCAGTTTAAGAATGACACACGCTGATGGTGGTATACTGTAGCCACAGCTGGCCTGGGGCAGGCTGACAGAAGCAGGGCTGCTATGCACCGGCACCACCAGTCCCTCTGACCACAACAACTGAGACAGACAAAGCCAGGTTTCAAACCGGCAACAAACCAGTTACAGGACGAACTCCAACCACCGTCACCACCTTCACCTCCTGATGCAGATGGAGACTTATTATCTTTAATTAGGGCAAAATTTTTACCCACAAACTAAAGTAGTCTTACAATATAAAATATTAGGTACCACATAAAGTGTTTGTCATTTAATACCCATATTTTTTGCTTTCTTTTCAATTACATAGTAAATAGGACCACAATTATCCAATTACTTTCACTCAAAAAGAGACTTTGGTGTAGCTAAATCTACTTTTAATTGATTTATTAAACTTGGCTAAATACAGCAAGTGTATTCAAAGACAGTGACCCAAAATTTGGTTCTTATTGGCTAATTTTGTAGCCTGTGTCTGAACTCACTTTGAAGAATTATGAATTGTAAGTTTCAAAGGATTTTAAATTCTTTAAAACTGAACTTTACTAAGAAGCAAACAGTTCCAGCAGAAAATTGTTACATCTTGATTGTTATTTTAACAGTCATTATTAAACGATCTTGGGTTTTTTTTCTTGTGTCTATGCTGGAGTAAGACATGCATACTATAACTGAAAATTAATTGATCTTTACAAATTTGTAAGCATAAGCTGAGTTTGTATTAATTGCTCTTCTGTGGACTTATGTAACAACACATTACAGTCATTTGTTTTGTAAATCATATGATAAACAAATTATTTGGATGGCCCACATTCTGTGAGACATGGTCAGCTCAGTTGTTGGCTTATTAAACCATGAAAGGTGTGCACAGCCTGCAACAGAGTGGATGGTGGATGATGGATATGGGCTTTTCTGGAAGAGGGCCCCCAAATTAGTTCTTCATAAAATATTGGGCTACCTTTAATTTTGGTTATTCATGCAACTAATAAAAGGTGGCCTCTACAGATTTATTCTCCTGGCGTAAGTGACGGTAAAGGTAACAGTCTTTAATACTCTGTAGTGTTTGGGATATAATAGACCTTGTATGTCGGGACTAACCTACAGTAGGCAAATTTATGAATGTCCACATAGAGTTTGAAAGACCTCTGTTCAACATTTCGTTAGTGACAGCAGCTGATCAAGCCTCTCTGCATCATCCTCCCGCAGTTCTGCCTCACCGCATTCCTCCATACATGTAATCTGAACCTTTGAGCTGCCAAACAGGCGGGCAGTCCGGGCAGACTAGGCCCCATCCCGGGGTATACGCCCATCCCTTCATCCATTCAGGGAGTGCCAAAAAAAAGAGCGCTGAAATGTGACAACATGGCTCCTTTTGGATTCAATCAAAAAAACATCACACAGACCCCTTAAATATGAGCGCTTAAAGCAGGAAACCCTCTGAGATGAGTCAGCAGTCTTGTTGCAGGTTTTCATAACATCCACGGTTTAAAAATAGAGAAGAGGCGCATATTCTGCAGATCCTGCTACGGTCCATTATTCATGACAACACAACAGAAGCCAGCTTTTAAACTGAGAGTGAGTTTAAAACGCTGAGCTGATGCTGAATCAAACCAGACCGTCTGTGGTATCCTGCATCCACAAAAGCTCTCACGCGCAGCAACCTGCATCTCACGGCACTGTGGTCAATAAGCGCGTGCACACTAACATAACAGCACCTGAACTGGGATCGTTACTAACAACATCAACACAGCAAGCACACTGGCTTTACCCTGTTTGTAGGGTCCTCAGTGAGACTGTGTGAGAGATGGTCTGGATGTAAATGTGTCCCAGGTAAGACTCACCCGCCGTCCTCTCTGCAACGATCAGAAATGCGGTAAAAACGAAGATGCAAACTTGACAACACGGCATGCATCCCCCTCCGTTGCTCGGTGTGGCCGTGTAATCCCTCATGGTGGCGTGAAAAAGACGAACCGTTCCTCAGAATCACAGAGATGGCTGTCTGCAGGCCGGTGTCGTTCTGCTCCCACTCGGTCCAGCTGCGGCAGCTCTGCGTCCCCGTCCCACCGTCACCGCCCGACCGTCCCGTTAAAGCGATACAGCACTGACGATGCGGACACACCAGCATGACTTTACATATATATATATATATATATATATATATATATATATATATATATATATATATATATATATATATATATATATATATATTTGTATCAGATGGACAATACCCCCCCACTAATTCCAACATAAAGTGCATTGCATCAATCAAGGCGGTTGGTGACAAAGGCATGAATTACATTATCAAAGAGTTTCTTCTGAGAAAGTATTGGTTTTATTTTAGCCAACAACCTCAAATAATGAAGGCTTGATCGGACGACTGTGCAAATCTGAGGATCAAATTTAAAATAATTAAACGAAATAAATACCATATTGCAGTGAAGGTTTTTCTGTCAGGTGCAGATTGTGTTTTTCATGTGACAAAATTTTCTTGTACACTCATTATATCTGGTCTAAGAAGTAAAGTTGCAAAAAAGGATCCAAAGAAAACAACAATGAACATCACCAAAAACTCACCAAACAACCAAAATAAGTCGATTCCACTTTATACCAGTAGGAGAGCAACAGAAGACCCCATGATAATGTTGACCCCTCTGCTCCCAATGCTGGCCCCTCAAGTAGCTGGCTTCAAATCTCCACTTTAAAAACTTTAGAAAAATACAACTCAGTGAAGAAAACCTAAAAATAATGTGTAAGATAAGATGTGATTAAAACAACTGCGCTTAGCTCTCCCAGCAGGCTGACAAGACCCACCCCTGGGGTCAGGATATATGGTGTCCTTTTAGAGCAGCATTGACTTGGAGGAAGAAGGGCTGGTTCTGCACAGAGTTTAAGGTGAGTTACATAAAACACACCAGGATACAGGTACAGCTTATTCCTGGTCACAAGCTACCTAAAAGAGGCGCTTAGCCTCACCTCCTTTTTCAGGAACAGCTCCCGTGTTAGGTTATCCATGCTGGTGGCAGCACTATAAGTTGTGACCCACCTGGTGCCAAGCTCAGAAATACTGATCCTCTCCAAGCTCTTTCTTCTCTCATTTCCTTCAAGATTGAACTCCTCCATTCTTCACGAGTTCCCTTCCAGGTGATCCACATTTGACTGATCAGATGAATAAAGAATATCAGACACGTTTCACACAAACACCTCCTCATCATAATAACATTTTTTTGCTGTGCACTGTGCACACATATAGCTAGGAGACTAAGCGGAAGACGATGGATGGATGGATTGACTAAGCCATCCCTGTCTTTCAGTTCTACTCCCAATTGGACACTGAAAACCCACTTCAGGAATAATCAAGACTGACACTTAACCTGTTGTGGAGAAGACTAACCATGAAAAATGACCTTGAGAATAAATTTATAGAGTAATTTATGGCTAGAGTTAGAAAATAACAAGAGTTATATATAGGTTAAACCGGCATAGCTGGAACATTGTTATAATTGTATAAATAACAAATCCAACAAAGGTTTGTAAGAGTCAGAAATAAAACTGAGAACAAGAAGGCAAAAAAAATCTTTGAAACCTGTCATTTTGTGTGCTGTTTCACCTCATCGCCGCTAGATGTCCTCAGCTAGCTTGCTTTGGATCATCTTATTATTCACTGTTCCTCGTTTTTTAGCAATAAACCTGAATCCACTTGGTGTCAAGTACCTCAGCTCCCCTTTTCTACCAGTTTATTGACATTTTCCTCCGAGTCCTACTCTACACCCCAACTGGGATTGGTTTACCATCCCAATCTGTTGGCGTTTCTTCTTCTTTGTTTTTAGTTTGCAGCTATGATGGTAGTACTTACCATCATGGGTTTATCTAGTTGTTGTTTTTTTGTTTATCTGATGCTGCTAGTTACTTCCGATTGTTTTAATCATATTTTTAACTTCAATTTTGAACTCAATTTACACAGAAATTAAGTCCTTCAAAAAAGAGGTAGAAAGCATGCAGTCGCACTTTATTGACACCAGGTGATGTAACACATGTTTAGAATATTGCTTATTGGTTGATCTCATCCAAAATGTTCATACCCTCATCACCTGCATGAATTTATATTAATTGCAGTGTTTTAAACATTCATTTTATTGTTTTTTTCCCTTTCTTTCAAGGTTGAATAATCATACACCAGACATGTTAATGTTTTTTTTTTCTAAAAACAAGAATTGGATGCATTCAATTGATTGATATTCTATAATTTACACACAGTCAAAATTATAAATGCAGGCTCTAATTTATGCATACTAATATTTGAGTAAATAACCCTTAGTTCAACCTCAACAACACATGTTTTGCAGCCATTAACAATCTCCTGGCAGAACTCTGGTGAGGTATTTAAGCCCTCTTCTTATCAGAAACAGCAGAGCTTATTTAAATTGGCTGGTTTCATTGTATTGACTTGGCTTTTAAGCATAGACCATAAATTTTAATTGGGCTAAGATTGTGGCTTTTCAGAAGCTTAGTTAGTCTGCTTTATCTGTTTAAAAACATATTTTAATGTATGTTTACTACTACTTTATTTTCAAAGCACTTTAAAAACAACAACAGCTGCAATAAAGTGATGTACAGACAAAATCAATAATTTAAAACATGGAAAGAACAAAATAAAAATAGACTTAAAACAACAATAAGATCAATAAGACACTAAAACAGAAGTAATTGCAAAAGTCTCAGGGTTTTAAAAGTTTTAAAAGTAGACAGTAAAGGAACACTTCTAACAAGCAATGGAAGATGGTTCCATGAATTTGGGAGCAGCAACTCTAAAAGCTCTGTCTCCTCTGAGCTTCAGTTTGGGATCATTATCATGTTAAAATACCCAACTGAGTCAAAGTTTCAAGTGTCATCACTTTTTGCAATTCACCAGTGGTGAAACAGACCCTTAGCATGATGTTACCACCACCCTGCTTGACAACTGGTACAATTTACTGAGGGTTGAAAAGCTTAATTTTGAGTTCTTTTAACATTACGCTTTGTTACTGTGACTAAATAACTCAGATTCTGACTCATCTGATTATACCTTTGTTCCTCAGAAGGGATTTGGCTTGTCTGTGTGGGCAGCTGCAAATCTCAGTGGAGCTTTGAGTTGGGAGAGACACTTTGGGTCAGATAGTGGAAACTTGGACTCTACTGGGGTTTTTCAACAGCATCCCAAACACACACGAAAACCGGTTTTGGAAGAGTTATGTTAACCTTCCTAAATAACCTGTGCAAAATTCTTGACCTTAAACTTATTTGAAATTTGTGCATCATGCTTAAAATCAAGGGTAGTGGCAAGAAATCATTAAATTTGAACTAACTGCCGATTTTGCAAAGAGGATTGGTCAAATGTCCTGCCAGAAGTATGCCAGAAGCTCGTTGATAGCTACAAAAAAAATGTGTGATTGGTATAGAATCACTGTGTGCCAAAAGTTGGCAAAAGAAGGCAGAAACTTTGTGTTTGGTCGATTTTTATTTTCTTTGCTGTAACAGTATGCCAGAACCTAGGTTGTTTTGGGTTTGGTTCTTTTTATTCTAGTTCAGGTTTTTATACTGTTAATTAGTTTCTTATTTTGATTAGATCAGCCTTGTTTCTGTTTTACTTCAGTTCAGTCCTTTCTTAGTTATTCTAGTTTATTATGTTTATTTATTCCTTATGTCTAGTTATTCTTTGTTACTGTTAGATTAATTTTCCTGGTTCCCATGTTGCTCTTCCTTGCCCCCTGCTGCCATTCTCTCTCTCTCTCTCTCTCTCTCTCTCTCTCTCTCTCTCTCTCTCTCTCTCTCTCTCTCTCTCTCTCTCTCTCTCTCTATCCTCAGTCTACCTTCTGCTCTCTCTCTCACACCTACAACCCATTTCTAATCAGCCATCTGTTCCTTGTTCAGTAATCAAGTTGCCCAGTATTTATACAACCTTTTCTCAGTTACTCCTCGCTGGTTCCTCCTGTTACCTACCCGTTATCTTCCCTGTTAAACCCTGCAATTGTTTTCATCTAGAATCCTGTGTTTTTGTTCAGCTCTGGCTCCCTGTGTTCCCTGTGCTTTTTGTAAGTTTCTTGTTCTTCATTTTTTCATTAAAATTACAAAATTTACTCGCCGCCTCTGCCTGTCTGCAATTGAGTCCATCACTCCACTATCATACATCATGACACAGTGCTTCTTGACAGTAAATCCTATTCAATTCAAAGCTGTGGAGTTTTCCCTTAAATGCTGCCACATCTGCAAGAAAACGCATTTGTGTGTTGCCCAGCAGAGTTGAAAATGTCTGTTGTACTAAATCCTCCTGTTGAGGCCACTGTTCATTAAATTAATAAACTGTTCCTACTTATTTTTTCTTCAACTTTCAACGATCCAATCCAGACATCAACAAACAAAGGTCAGTAGCAGAATAAGCTATTTGGGATCTGAGGATTTGATGAGCTTCTCATGAGCACAACCCACATACTCTGATGTACCACACAAAAAACAGCTTTTCCTTATAAATGTGGCAGCATTCAAATAAAAAATAAACATATTTTATTTATTGCAAAAAAGCATTGCTACAAAATAGAGATGACTGTCCTCGTCTTTGTGATTCATCATAATTATCACTGTAAAAACTCAACATTCTAAGCTAAGCATAAACTATATGTAATTGATGAAAAATTATGTGGATATATCCATAATCTTACACAGAACCAGTAACAAGGGCCTAGAAAAGTTGATTATAGACCTTTCTGATGGCAAAATAAGAGTCCAAAGTACCATGAATAAACACTCCTCCTTGTGCTCTGCACCCTGTGCATAAAAGCGTTCAATAAGCCAGTCAGACTATGGCCATTGAGCAGGACAGTTTCTCAGGAGCCGAACTGCAATTTGGATGATTTATATACCGTTATGCTTGTGTCCCCAACTTGAGCGTGCAGTGAGACTGATTTGAGCACATATATTCATGTATGAATGTAGGTCTGAAAAGTTAGGGTGAGACCCGCGTACGGCAAGCAATGCTTTGCTGGCTGAATGGGAAAAATGGTAGCCGACTGTCCGGGCTCAGCATAATTTATACTCAGTAAGACTGGGATGATGCCCACTTTGGCTGGACTTAATTTTTAATGCTGCACTAAGGCTATGCAACGGCCTTTAGATGGGAGTGTAATCACCTCTGACAATGGTTGTGGAGGACAACTTGTCCCTTGCTAGAAGGATCTATACTGCTCTTACCAGACTTGTCTTTATTCATGTCTTGGACTCATGTAGGCCATGATATTTATATTTCAGAGGAGCACATGTATGTATAACAGCTTTCAGATGTTTAAATTGCGTTTAAAAAAACTGCAAAGCCACCACTTTAATTTCTTAAATACAACAGTTTAATCAGTATGTTAAAACAAATTTAATAAAATATTAAAATTAAGTTAGTCTTTGTAATAAGAATGAGGATTGTCATAAAGTGGTGCAACATTTATCTGCTTCTTAACTGAGTTGGTAATCCTCAGTGCTTCGTGTGTCCAGTGTATTTCAGTGTGGAATTAGATAAAATTGAAATGGAGTTGTAAAAGCACCAGTATTCATATCACCATGTGTTCACAGAGTGTCCATGATCGTCTTGGAAGAGGAAGTTCCCTTTCAATTTAAAAGTATCCAGTCGCAACACTTTGATTATTGCAGGTTCACAAACAATAAGAGTATGCTGAAAAAAGTGCAACATTATTATACAAAATCAAGCTGTGCATTGTTATTCCCTTCTGCTCCTTTTCATGGACTACTGAAAAGTGCCTGATAGAAACAGAAAAGAGAAAACATCTCAGTAAATTAATGGTAGCAGTCACATAGCCCAGAATCTATTAAATATCAGCTACAGACAATTATTTTGTTGGTAAACAGTCTTTGAAAAATCAGTTTCTGCCCTCTCTTCTTGTTCAGCCCCTCAAACAAACCAGTGTTATCTCATGGTTCAGAGACTCTCTGCTGCAGTGGAAACAGTTTCATGTTCAATGTTCATTTTTCTGTACCTGTCTCCTATCTGACTACTTGCACATTGTTGTAGTTTTTTTCTCTCAGTCTGTATCTGTCTTTTTGGTTTTCCATCAGTAATATCTGTTGAGGCTTTGAGTCACTGTGCTGATGTCTGGTTGTCCATTCATCCAGATCTCTCGAAGAACCCGTTCTCGCTCCTCCAGTCGCTGCGCCCGGTCCAGCTCTAAAGATACGCATAAAGGCAGTTTTAAATACACTTATCCTCTGTTTTTACTTTTAGAACTTAACATTTTGCTCTATTTACTTCTTAAAGTTGGACTGTGTGTATGTATATGTTTAAATAGGTGTATTCGACATTCATCTTAAGCAGCAAACCAGAGAATCAGAGCTAAACTCAAACCTTACAAGAAAAATCTCTCATATTGACCATCTGAACAGTTGTTTCCAATGATTTGCTTTGATCCTTTAAATGCCTTTTATTTACGGCAAGTAGCGTTCAGAGGTCTCAAACCATTTCTTCTTCTGCCATTCTTAGTCCTGCCTCAATTTTATGATTATGTTTTTGCCAAGATAGTTTTTGGTTTTGTCTTGGGTTCTGAACTGAACACACTGGGTCTAACATTTCATACACATTTAACTGGTTTCTCTTGCTGGACCCTTATATGGCCTCATCAACGTTTTATCCCATGCTGATGTCTTCCTAAATCTTAAAGATCTCACCCTAAAGTGTTATTGTCAAAAGAGGTCTTGTCTAAATGCCTGTGAATACACATAAACATATCTCTTACATGAATTACATTACTTTACTAATTTAGAAATTCAGAAATGTCTTTTTACTCATTAACATTATTACATGTTGGAAACCGTGAATCTGAAAAAGCTTCAGTCTGGAGGTAGCATTTTATTTACAAGGATAGTTTGTTTACATTCTGGGTCTTTCCTACTTTATAAATGTGGTAGAAAATAACTTTGTTTTTCTTATTGGCTGACTAGCCACACATTGTCCAAAACCTCCTTCTGATTGGCTCATCAGGGCCCACGTGATGATTCCTTCTCAAGAATCTGCCAGTTTCTGAAGCAGCTGAGTTGTGAGACTGACAGCTAGAGAATCAGAACAATAGAACCAGCAAGAAGTTTTGCCATGCTTAGTCAGAATCAATCCTGGATCACCCTGTTGAGGGTTTTTTTTTTTTTTTTTTTTCACAGCTGAGTTTGCGAAATGTTACTTGAACTTTAGCTGGAACCATAAGCTTTGGGCAGATAAGACTAACGTTAAGGATCTGTGATGCTGTGGGCCTGTGGCTTTTCCAAAGACCCTGGGAAGCTTGTTAAAATACTTGAGTTAAACAGGGTCTCTTTGAAAGACCAGGACATTTTGAACCAAAATTCTTGTAGGCTATAGAGGTATACTAAAAATCGGGTCATCATGGGCCTTTCAGCAGGATAATGATCCAAATCATATGGCTAAATCAACAAAGTAATGGTTCAGTAAATCAAACTTGTTCCATAATATTCTCCATCTCTGGTTCTACAGTAAATATGAAGGAAAACCTGTGGGGTTAGCTGATGAGACAGAGCACAAGACAGGACCCAGGACTCTGGATGGTCTAGAGAGATTGTGCAAAAATCTCCCTCCATTCTCCAATTTTGTAAGTGTTATAGGGAAGATAAAGTGCTGTCCTGGCAGAAGGATATTGTAGAACCCATAGACAACAAGGTATAAACACTTGTGGCAGTAGCAATTTTGTTGAAAACAATTATTTTTTAAAGAGATTTTCCCCCATTGAATAATGAGCTAACAGTGTGAAATCACACTACCTTAAAAGATTAATTTATTTTTAGTCCTTTTACACATCTTAATCAAAGGTAACAACAAATACATTCACATTTGCAGTTTGCATGGATTCTGCAACGTAGCTTTTTTCATAAAGAGAAACTGGAAAAGACAGATTGATTAAATTTTTAAAGTATCTTCAAAGCCTGATGGATAAAAGTAGCTGCATTTCCATTAACCTTGAAAGTGTGCTAATTGAAATTACAAAAATAAAATTTGTTCAATAGAAATGGGCCATTTTTGAAAAAATTCTCCTCTTTCGAGAAAAAGTTTTGGCGCTAGGGTGAGGTACTTTTTTTCCAGCCGTATCGAAATTGGTTTATTTCGCAAAACTGCAATGGAAACACTATTTTCGCATCACATGAGTCACATGATCAACAACTGGATGTTGCCACTGGCGCAAACCACGAAGTAAACTATAACAGGAAGTAGTTGGAGGATCAAGGCGCGGCATGTTTTTAATGACTTATCGCGTGAACAATCTTATTCACATGTCATTTTAATTTCATTTCTTATTTAATGGAAACACCGCAACTGTGAAATTGTGTTTTTTCGACATTAGCATAAATTCGACAGAGATTTGCGCACTTTTGTAATGAAAACGCAGCTACGGTGTGTTTCCGTGTGACAGATACCCTCAGAAGATGTGAACATGGTAGCGTTCAGCAGAGCTCTCTCAAAGCGCCTCCGTCGCCGTGCCGACAGGTCAGACGTGTCATCCCAGTCCTCTGGCTCACAGTCCCCAGTGTTCCCAGTCACTCCAGAGGCCACAACCACAGCACCAGTGTTGTCTGGGTTACCGTCACTGGGCTGAGGGCGGGCACAGATGGGCTGGCGACGGTGATGTCTGATCCTTTGGCGATTTTGAAGGTCGTGGCTGTTGCCATAGTGGCAGTCTGCTCGGCAGTGTATCTGGAAGACGATGGCGCACAGCGTGACCAGGAGACCAACACACACACCGCCGAGGAACACCAGAGCTGTTCTCTCAGGTTGGTCTGTGATAAAGGGAATCAACAATCAGAGTTAAACAGGGTTAAACATGTCGGCAGCTGACAGTTTAATCCTCCTGTTTTTTGCTCTCTGGGTCTCCTCCTTCCTCTGCTTCTTTTTCATTTGGGAGCAAATTCCCTGTTTCCACTGCCTGATCTTCATCCAAATTTCCACTTTTGATTACCTTAAGGTCTCATCAAATTCGTCATATCCACAGAGTTCAAGACATTACACAATTAAAACCAGGTGGTTACATGCTTAAAGAGAACATAACCATGGAACGGTTTAGTCTGATTTAATGTCAGACAGTGAGAAAGACAAGGTTCTGAGTCTTCATGGAGTGCATACGTGGTTTTAAACCAGTGGTGGTTCGAGACCAACTTTACCAGGGGAGCCAGGGTGGGGCCAGAGTTTTTTTGTGGGGGCACTGAACAAAAGAATGAAAAAAAAAAAAAAAAAAAAAAAAACCAGGGTAACATTTCATTGTTTAATATATTTAGTGAGCCACAGAGCTGCAGGTTGCAGACTCCTGATCTAGCAGATGAAAACTGTGATTCTGTCTCAATGTGGCTGAAGCTAAACGTGCAGCACCATCGTTTTTAATTTTTTGTTAAAGTAAAACTGTGAAGGTAAAAAAAAAAATGAAACTGAAACTCAATTAGCTATGGTTTCTGTGCAAGCGAATATTATCATCAGAAACTGATTTAGCATTATCTCTCCAGTACAGGGGCCACAACAGGGACCACGACCAGTTCTTCAGGGGCATTGGCCCCTTTTGGCCCCTGTCTAGAACCGTCCATGTTTTAAATGTTTGTTCAAGACAGAAATATATGAAGGCTATAATCTGAAGCCTGATCACAGACAATCCCACATGAATAGTTGATCCTACCTGCGATGAAAGTGTAAGCAGCCAAAAGGTTGCTAAGCATTGCCATCTCCTGGGACCCCATCTTCACCTCCGTGTTTGGGCTTCCGGGTGTTGGAGTGCTCATATTGTGACAGAGGTGAGATCAGTATATTCTCCTGCAGAGGTTAGATCACTTCCTCATCTCTCCTCCTGGATTGTTAGGTTATCTTTTCAGGAGAAATCAGAAGAGAAGCATGAGTAAGTGAATGGTTCTGCTATATCATGCCCTCTAAGCTAACGCTTCTGCACAGCGTTTGAAATAATAATAATAATATGAATGCAATTTGTTTCTGGTGCCTTTAAAGGCTCTCAAAAGTCACCGTACACCTTGCACAATTAATAAAAAAAAAACCTCATAAAACTACTGGATGAAATTGTACATATGAAATGTGGGACAGACAAGTCTACACAGTTGAGTTTTCAGATGAGTCTATAGTTTAGATCATGGTAAACGTAGAACAAACTCAGCATGATACAAAGTTCATAACATGATTCGTAGCTGCGGGTACTTGCAACTAAAGAAGCAGTCTAGATGTAATGTATTATTTGAACAACTCTCAATTCAGATTCTTAAAGCAATTAATCTGTTTTTGCTTTTATATTTGTTTCTGTCCCGTAAACTAAACCACTTTCACCGGCACGCCTCATTTTTCTTCTACCCTGGCTTCTGTGAAATAATCCCCAGGCGGTGCGTGCATCAGCCAGCCGAGACTGTACACTTGACCTTTGTGTGGTGCATGTGGAAAAGGGCAGGTGTTGCTCAGTTCTCACACAGTGACCATGTCACCACAGATAAATGTCCAAAATCCCAGCCTGAGTGGAAAATATACTGAAAGAAAACTCATGACTCTTGATGAGCTTTATCATTTGCTAAAGGTCGCTGTCAGAAAGCCTGAAGTTGACAATACTTTCCAAAATACGCACCAGGGCATCTTATCTATTTTATTTTTCCATTAATTGGTATTTTTTCCACACTGACATTTTTATTGCCTTTTTCACAGTATTCGGGTTTTGCAGAACCCCTTAATGCACAGAGTGGTTTTACAAAACAAGCGATGTCCATCATTCTCACTCACACAGCTTTTCTTGGTCTGTGTAGTTACTCACAGCAGGAACTACAGGTACATCTCAGTTAATTTAAACATCTTTTGAAAAACTTTTTCACTAGCTCAATTTAAAAAGGAGAAACTCAAATATGTTGATTCATTCCACACAGAAGGATATATTTTAGGCATTAAATTCTGTTAATTTTTATTTATGTTTCTCAGAAAACCATGATTTCCAAATTAAATATAAAATGTAATTTAATCTGAAAAGAGGGTATATGTCTATTAAGTAATAGTCCAGGTCTCTGGTTCACAACTAGCTTATCACAATGAATCTAATGGTTGTAGCCCATACCCTGAGTGCATCTGAGTCCTCGTCTAGTGAATCTCCCCAGAATTTTAAATGGGCTTTTCTTCACAATCCTCTCATTCCCTGTTGCTTATGCACTTTTTTCCATTACACTTTTTCCTTACACCCAACTTTCCATGACTATGCATGGATACTCTGAACAGCTCACTTCTGTGACAGAGGCTTTTTGTTGATTACCCTCCTTGTGAAGGGTGTCAGGGACTGTGTGCTGGACAGCTTCCAAGTCAGCAACTTAAAAATCTATTTTCATCTGTCTTATGTAATATTATGGTGTCTGAGAAACTAAATTTGCTATTTTCATTTGCTCTAAGCAATTCTTTTCAAAATGAACAGAGTAAGCACTTGAAATATATCAATCTGTGAGTATAATGAGTATATATTATTCTTTGTGAGTAAATTCAACTCATGAAGTGAAGGTAAGTTTCAGTGGTCTTCAAATTGATTTAGATGCACATGTGATCCCAGTTGTCCAAGTTCTGTGGGACTATGCAACAGTAATCTTTAGATTAGATCAACTTCTTTGTTTACAACTAAATAAAAGTAGGTGAAATAAATAAAAATAGGTGTAAACTCCCATTAATAAAACAGAACAGTGGTTTAAAACAATAAACCATTAGTGTTGATTTTCTTGCACACCACTCAGATTCCAGTGTCCAAATAAATGTGACCATAGTCTCCAAAGAATAAGTGTCATTTACAGATTTTAAATATAAATGAATCAAGGCACACTGTCACAGAGGGGTCTACATTATTCACCCAAAATTTGTTGATGCTGCATGTTTTTAATATTTACGACAGTCGGCAGACTGGCAAAAACCAATAAGTAGCGATGGCACAGAATGGCATTTAAGAGGAATAATCTCTTCCTCCTGTGGGGATAGGAGGAAGAGCAGCAGCAGTGGTGGTTCAGGAGGACGAGACGCAGCGAACAAGAAGTTTCACCAGTCTTTGCTTGGAGGAAGGTGCAAACATGCCTGTGGAATAAGTTCCTAAAACCTGCCAAACCATTTCACACCTGTCAGGTCATTAGTTCTGGTGCTCTCCTCTTCTTTTTAAGAGACACCTGTTGAAGGAATAAAGCCAGAGAGTTTTTGCAACTTCAAATAAATATTTGTTGCCTTCACTGGATTTTTAGCTTGGACTTTTAGGGGTTTTAAAGGACTCTTAGCTGCAAGTCTCTTTTTTTGGGGGGTTTTCTGTAATTGTTTGCCTCCATTTCGCAATGGTCATTGGATTGCCTTCTCCACCTGATTAAGATCCTGTGCCCTCTTTTGACATTTAAAAGTGATAAAGAGCAGCAGAACTGTCTTTAGTGTGTTTTGATGTAGGCTGTTGTGGTGACATACCTACCTGAACCCTTTCTTTGTCTTAAAATAATATCCGTTAAGTGACAGAAAAGACACAGATGTGCAGAGGCATATGTTTGCTCCTTCCAACAGGCTTGTTGGAGGTGAAAATGCCAACACAAGGTAAAAGGTAAGTTTATTGTCGGATTTTTTTAAAAAGCTTGGGTAACACATTCCTGTGTCCAAGTTTTCACATACTGGGAATTTAAAGCCACAGCACCTTGCAGGGTCCCACTTAAGCTTTTATTGTGCTTTTGCTTTTGTGTGCAGCTATGCAACTAGAATATTAAACATGTTTTTTCGGAGTTGTGTCTTTGAGTTCACAGCATTATAAAAGAATAACTAACTTGGACCAACCTGCAAAATTATTTATATCCCTGGATTTATTTCCTCACCTTCTCTCGTTACAACCACGAGCTTCTGGGTATTATTAACATTGGGTTTATGGTTTATGCAGCAAACTAACACAAAGTAGAGCATCTGTTTTCAGCCCCTTTTAATTTGATACCACCTTATAAAATCCAGTGTAACCAATAAGACGTCAACTTGGCCTCAGAGGTTTGTTAGTAACATTAGTAAATGTTTACTGTGGAACACAGCAGACAGGTCAGGAGTCAGGCGAGGGTATCATGATGGCCACTCCAAAACATTGACTTTGATGTCCTTCAGCTACTTTGCTATTTAGCTTTGAGCCATTGATGATTTGGACCCAGGCTTTGACTTGCTCATTGATATCTTGAGATGTTGCTTCAATATTTCCACAGAATGTTCTTTTCCTTGTGATACCATTTACTGTCTACTATCCTCACGATCCGCTACTATCGTCATGATAATATCTTCGATCATTTTCAAAGTAGGTGTTGTATGTGAATTGCAAGCTGCTCCTCCAGTAGCAAAACAGACCCACAACATGATGCTGCTATCATTGTATTTCACAGTTAGAATGGTCTTCTCAGGCTTGCAAGCTTCCCTGTTTTTTCTTTTAAGTGTAATGATGATCATTATGGCCAAAAGGTTGAGCTATCGTTTCATCAGACCACACAACATGCCTCCAAACATAAAGACGTTTGTCCTTGTTTGCATTGGCAAACTATAATCAGGCTTTTAAAGGTTTTTTTTTTGGAGTAACAGCTTCTTCCTTGCTGAGTAGCCTTTTGTTTCACTGCAGATATTGAAACTTACCAGCTTCAGTCAGCATCTTCACAAGATCTTTTACTTTTGCTCTGGGGTTAATGCACACATTTCTTACTGGGACAAAGAACCTGTCTCCTTCCTAAACAGTATGATGGCTGGAAATCCCCATCCTGTTCACTCCTGGATATAATTGTGTGATCAGAGAAACGATGCCCCTTCAGGTATCAGGACATTGTGCCCAAGGATGAACCAGACTTGTGCAGCAGGTCTGTTATTATCTTTCTGATATCTTGGGTGATTTATTAACCAAATTGTTGTGAGTTGACCAATCAGAAGCTTACAATCCCATGACATCATCATCTGGGTTTTCTCAAATTGTTGAAAGACATAGCAATCTTAGTGCAAACTTCTGACTTTGAAAAAAATAATCCATATTGTCATTATTCTGGCAATTAGCAACAGAAACAATTTTGGTAATCGTAACTCATCAAAACAGGGAAAGTGGAGTCAGATTTAATGTCAGACAGTGAGAAATACAAGTTATGTGTTTTTTATGAAGTGCATGACAATATCTGTGAAGACAGGGTAGCTTCTATCCCTAACACCTAGGAATGGCTTCACACTATCTTTAAACATTTAACTTTTAAACTGTGGCAAAAACATAGACATTAAAACCTAAATGCTGTACTCTAGTGATGAGAAGCTGTAAAGACAGGGCACAAGCTTAAACTCGACAAATAAAAAATGGATGATGCACTCAGAGATCAAAATGGCCTAATTTCTGAGGATGTCTTCAACTGTAAAAATGCATCAAGACAGCACTACTGACCTGCAAAAAGAGAGAATGCTGGAGAACAGATGTGTATTTTGTCTGTCACATTTCTGAAAGCATCCAGATGCATTTCTCCCCTGTCATACCTGTTCATTTTCAGAAAGGCTGCACATCAGGGTTTGAATTGTTTAACAAAACTAAGTGATGAATTTAGTAGCGTGGCTGTCAACCATAACATGAACACAACCTCGAAGCACTTCTAAATTCACCGACTGTCAGGGTCGTTTTGTGATGTTGTGTGGAAGTGCTCCAGGAAGCTGCTGCCCTTCCTTCTGCCCCTCTGTTGCCTTTCCCTCCTAAGTCTGGATGCGACAGAACGACTTACTGTGTGTTAAAGCAGGAAACATGTCAAAAGGATTTTTTTTTTTTTTTTTTAACTTAAGGTTATTACAAGTCCAGATTTTAAATTAGGCAACTAATAAATATCTTAATTTGATATCAGGCAACTGAACATCACAGTTACGTAATGACATCAGTGTGACACTCAGGGCCTGCAGCCAACTCTGCCCAGGAGTCAACACAACACAAGCTACAACATAACACCGTCATCTATCTGCACGTCCATCACTGCCACTGTCCGTTCTCCTTTTTTTTGAGCAAAAACAGACGATTCCTTTCAAAGAAATAGACATCACGTTTATGGTGGGAGTGACTAATGAATACAACTATAATATGGGTGATAAAAGTACGCATGCTTGTAAAAAAATTGTACAAACTAAAATTATTTTTTATTTTAAGTTAACTTCTGACATAAAAAATACTTTATGAGGATTTACAGTAGAGCTGCACGGCAAATAGAATCACAGTCATCTTCACAAAACCGATATAAAAAAATATCACAATCTGAAAGGCCTGCTTGGACCAATGTACATTATTGTAGGTCCGAAAAAGAGTCTCAAATGTTTGCCTTGATAAAAGGTTTTTGTTGGTATAAAAAGTGTTTTTGGTCTATTATCAGCAACAAAAACGAGAACTTTCTTTGAAAAACTTGTCTTTAGCCAAGCTTAATGAATGGGTGTGAGCAGGTCTGTTTTTGAGTAAAAAGATGCTGGATGTTTGTGGCTTTTATATGAAATGAAAATTAAGCAAAAACAAAACAAATACTTTGTTTTGTACCTAAAATTTTACAATTAAGAAGATTCAAATTTATCATTGAAAATGTCATCCTATAAAACCATAAAAAGTCCATCTGCTTCAGCTCGATTTGCTGGAAAACCTAATTTGTACCTTTTCTAACTGCGGTGGGGGACACACAAAAAGTTATTCCAAGGGCTGTTAATGGCCCCGGGCCACACTTTGGACACCCCCATCCTGTATGCAACATTTGGGAATATTTGGTTGTGTTTACGCTTTACACACCAATAATGTATGGCACAAATCTGTTGCGGTGCTATGCCTTTGTACAAACATGTTTGTAATTTGTACGTTTAGTCTGTTTTCAAATGTCCGTGCGGCCCTGCCGTTATGTGTATTCCTGTTTTGGTGAAGCCTTCTACTTCTGGATCCGCTTCAAGCAGCAGGACTTATTTTTCTAAATATATTAGGGAAAGTCCAATTAAGTCTTAAGGATATAAAGCATTTGCAATTATCATTTTACAATCCATTTTTCTTAATGGCTGTCTAGTGAAACATGGCCACAAAGTTCCCTAAGTTTGCTTCTGATTGGTTGTTCAGCACTTCGTGACTTTTCCTTCTCTGAAAGATCTGAATGGCAGCAGAGCTGAGATCTGAGACAAATTAAGGTTGTGTCCCTGAGTGGATTTACAAACTCTAATCTCCCTTTTCCCGTTGCTTTTGGAGTAATGGCTTTCACCGCTCAGAAGGGCATCTCAGACAGTGTTTGTACACGATTAAGTTCACTGTAAATAATGACACTCTCTTCCGAAGGTCTTTGTTTTTGGGTTAATTTGCGTATTTCACACTGATCCAAGTTAATCTACTGATTAACAGATTTGATGGCTGAGCAAAGGTGTCACCTTTGGGCATTGTGAAATTGTCCCCAAGGATAAATCAGATTTGAGGGGGTCCACATCCTTGTCCCTGCAGTTGTTGTGAATTAATCAGAATCTTACAAAGCCTTGAAATTATAATCTGGGTTTTCCCAAATATTTAAAAGCTTTGTGGTGCATGTAAACGTCTGAGTTTGGAGAGATGAATTTAAAAAAATATTAATTACCAGTGCTCAATGTTTTTTCTGTATAATCTTGGTTATTTGAATGTGCGATGTAATTCAAGTACATTAACATAATTTAAAGTAGCTTCACACAGCTAAAAAAATAAAATCAGGTGTGCATGCTGACACCTGATTTGGTTTTTCACTAAGATTCAAGATTTAATCACTAATCTTTGGGGGGTTTTTTTGTTACATGAAGAAAATTAACAAATATTTAGGAAAAAAATAATTCCCATCTTGGTTTATCATAGACTCTGATCTTCCTCACCTCTCTGCTCCGACTGACCAGATTATTATGGTGCACAGTGTTGGTTTAGAAAACGGTAACTCCTACACCTCTGTCAGCTCGGCTCTCTGTGAATGCACAGACACACACAGGACTCCTTTCACACATATCTTCCACAATGCTCCCATCAAAGCTGAAGTGTATTTCTCCCCCTGTGCATGTCTTCTAACACTAACCCAATGTGACAGTGGCCTTTCCCTCCCCTGCTGCACAGTTACTAACGTGACACGCAGAGAGAGCAGAAACAATCAAATGAGACAAAATGCAATGAAAGCAGGAGAAAGTAGACTAACTGAGCAGATGAAGGAGTAATATAGAGGAAGGCAAGGGGAGAAATACGGAGGAGACTTTCTGCAAAATACTGCACATTATTAACATCTGGACTGCCAATAAAAAGTGCAGCCTTTACCAAATATTAAGCACATTGTTATACTTACAGTTTAATAATAACAGGATCCTAGCTCCCAGTCTTCTGCTTTCTCTTCTTCAACTTGTCTCCTCTTTACTGCTGGGCTTTGTAGTCATCTCATCTCACTGCTCATCGCTCTCCTCCCCTTTTCCACCACTCTTTGCTCTTTCCGCTTGAACAAAAACTGAAACAGTTCAAACTGTAAAATTAAATGCATAAATCTGCTCCGTACTGCCACAGACCTCACTTTGGCACACAAGCCAAAGCCTCCTTTTCACTGAGTTCTGAGGGGCAAATTAAAAACGTCTTTCATTCTCCCTTCTTGTCTTCAGTTCTCCTGTCTGTGATACAGAAGCAGTAGCAGGAGGAGGGAAGAGGAGGAGGAGGAAGAGGAGGTGCATTGCTCCGACTCTTTTCCAGAGGGCAGTTTTCCATTATTCCATTTTAGTTTTTCCAGGTTATTTTCCAGACAGAGATACAGAGGTCAACTCCCGAGGGTAGAAATGTGACATGAAAGACCCCGACAGGTCGAGTGAATTTCCCTCCTCCCTCACTGCCAAACGTCTGCATCCTTTTCGTTCTCTCACTTACAAGCAACAACACCCACACAGACATTCGCATAGTTGTACATGTAGACTGGGTGCCACTCCTCCTTCTTACATGCAGAGGGAGGACAGAAAAACACTGAGGGAGGTTCACAGTGATGATTTGTTTTATCATATCACTAAATCATTGTGTAACATTAAAATAATGATGTGGCAACATAAAAACTTGTCACAACAACATTTAACATATTAATGGTGATCATTTTTTGTGACTTGGCGACAAAGTTGAACACATTATCATGTGACTTTGTAAAAGATCAAAACAAATTAGGAAATAACTGTAAACTAGAAAAAAAATTAAACATAGTTTTCTGAATTTTTTACAAGTTAAATCTGAAAAGTGTGGCATGCATATATCTTCATCCGCCTTTACTCTGATACCACGATGTAAAATCCAACTACCAGTAGTAAGTAGAGGCCACTTGGACGTAATCTAATCTCAGTATAAATCCAACTATTCAGCGAAGGCCTCAGAGGTTTGTTAGAGAACATTAGTGAACAAACAGCATCATGAAGACCAAAAAACACAGCAGAAAGGTCAAGGAGGAAGATGAGGAAAAGTTTAAAGCAGGGTTAGGTGTGAAACGACATCTCAAAGAGCAGTTTTCAATCCACGATTTGAGAAATGGAAGGAGTTTGGCACAGCTGCAAACCTAACAAGACACGGCTGTGCACTTAAAGACACAGGGAGGGCTTTATTCGGAGAAGCAGCGAGAAGGCTCATGGTAACTCTGGGGGAGCTGCAGAGGACCACAGCTCAGATGTGAGGATCTTTCAGCAGGGTAACAATTAGCACTCTACAAATCTGGGTTTTGTGGAAAAGTGGTAAGAAGAAAGCCACTGATGAAAGCTCTGGTTGCAGTTTGCCACAAGACATGTAGGGGACACCGCAAACCTGTGGAAGAAGGTGCTCTGGACCGAAGAGACCAAAACAAACACTGTATGTAGGAAATACAGATGCAACCCACACTTTTTAGAATTTTTTTAAAGTCAAGTCAGGTTTATTTGTAAAGCACATTTCAGCAACGAGGCAGTTCAAAGTGCTTCAGACCATAAAAACATAACACACTAACCAGTATGAAACAGCAATAAACATTACATTTTGTCAAATGCCATTATCAAAATCGTCAAGCAAATATACATCAAACATATCGATCGATGTTCCAGTTATTATTAATCAAAGGCAACTCTAAACAGGTGGCTTTTTAGCCTTGATTTAAAAAAAGAAAGAATAAAAATCATGTATCCTATCCCCATGTTTTTGTTTATATAACATGAAAATACATTGAAGACTGTAGTCACAACATAATAAAATGTTAAAAATTCAGTGTATGAATTCTTCTGATTGGAAAAATATTAAGAAACAAAAGTCACATGTCCAAGATGAACCAGTAAACCATGTTTAATTTAAGTTAAAGAACACCAGATTCTGTGTATTAAATTTTGATCAGCCAACCTGTCTTATTGAAAGGTTATTTTCAAGCTGATGTTACGCAACAGGAAAAGGCTGGAAATCTTCCCGCCTCTGGTTGGGGGGTTGACAGCTTTTTCCAGGGCAACATTTCTCAACAGGTATGTGCAAGAAAAACATACCAGCATCCCCACAAAGCTGAGAGGGAAAACTTATTCAACAGCAGCATCTTAAATCTATCAACATTTTTCAAATAATTAAAGTAAAATCTATGAATTACTCTGTGCAGCCAGCTCCAGATATATTACAAATGTATTTGAATGCAAAGCCTGGTCAACACCATTTTTAAGTCGAGATGATGAACTTTTACCGTCAGTGCTTTGTGTGTTCTTTTGCCGCATGCCTGCATACCGATGCTTTCCTCGCAGCACTTCACAGATCCCACCAATGAAACGTTGTCAGAGGTTAGTATCGTCACCCCTCATCTATTCCCTGCTGAGTAAGCTCCAAGCTTCCACACGGTGGATGAAGCTGTCTAATCTAATGTTAATGCTGTACATATCCTACATTATACATCTGTGTTAGGTGAATGGGAGGCTGACTTGAATGTCAGTAATACTCTGAGGTTGCAAGTGCTCTGAACTAAATGCTCTCACAAACACAAACTTTAGTTTCAGCCTAATTTTCAATGACAAGGACCAAAATAATTAAGATATCTTAAATTGGATTTTGTGTGCTTAATTTAAAAAAAAACAAAACAAAACACGAGAAATATTCCCAATATAGCCCCAAAAGCTCCACAAAAAGCTGCATTTTTGTAATATTTAGTATTTATTTCAGCAAGATCCCCCCAAATTTAATTTTATTAGTTCGTTTTCATTTTCTAGCATTTTGTTGATTTACTCCACCCAGGTATAAAAATCAACCAAAGCATTGTAAGATCATCTAAAAACACACTTTTAATCAAGATTATTACAGTTGTGCAAAGGTAAATTGTTGAATTAAAGTCGGAAAACCTGATGCATTAAAAACCCTGCCACACTTCTGGGATAGACACCTGTTGTATAAAGTTATTTCAGTGAGCAAAGTCAACTATATACATATTCCTTGAGTATAGGCTCAAGTATAAACCCAGTATAAATCTTCCAGATCTAAACATATTTATGTATGAATTATGTATGGTTTATGTACAGAAATGTTTTCCTGACTTGTTATGGTTCAACAACAGTTTTGCTCCTGTGTCTTTAAACTGCACTGTAGATAAAATCTTACAGGTGTGAGGGAAACAAAGAAAGAAAACTGACTCTTTTGTTTCAAGCTTTTGCAATAAATACATTGCTAAATTAAAAGAATAATTTGTCTAGATTATAAACGATAATCAGAACTTGACACTGTACATACTGAATGCACCACATGTGGACCACTTGGGTTCCAGTGCATCTATTTTTTTGCATCTCCTGCCCAGGTTGATAAAATATTAACAGTCTTAACTCCATGTAGAGCGTCCTGTGAGGAATTGTTGTCTGTCATCAGCTAAATATTGAGGGACAGGACTTTCAGATAAAGAACACTGAGTTTTCTGTGCAGTTTTCACATCTCCTGCTGGGATTTTATTGAAGGGTAATTCATCAGTCATGAACTACCTAAATATGAATAAATGTCATTAACATTATTTTATTTTTTAAAAATAAAACATGCACCATGATTTAAAAAATAATTAGCTACAGATGAACCATAAGATGCTGTAGTGAAGCATACATTTGGAAGTCAGTGTCACTTAAATGCAAATGCAGCATCACTGCAAACAATTAAAATCCTGCAAAAAAAAAATTTAGACTAAATCCGTAATTTCAAAAAATGTTCAAGAAAACAGCTAATTGTAGATTCTTGGAAACTATTTTCAGCTGTTTGGTGTTACAAATTTGCAAAGTTTGAGAACTTTTAATGGAACTCAATGATAGATGTGGGGAAAACTGGAAATAAATGGTGCCAAAGGTTTAAGGTAGTAAGTTCAATAATTATATTTAACTTAAACATCGACCTTAAAAATGAGGGAAAAACTGTATCAAACTTCAGATATTTAAGGGACTTGGACTATAGTATGTAAAAATACAGCTGTGGCTCCTGAGTCTGAAAGAAAAAGAACAGCAGAGTCGAGAATGCGGCTCATGACCATGAAAAACCAGCCAAGTCCTCTCTACCAATATCAAAGAGCTTAGAGACAGAACTCTGTTGTTTAAGATGTCGATGCTCACCCCACAGAGCAGAGTTTATCAGCAGCCCATTCAAACACTTGTCAGATCAGCTTCAGCGGGCTGTTAATGCCAGAGTGTTCATCACATCCACACTGGCCGCCTTTTAGCAAATGCTGATTAATAAATGGGATCCAATCCCACTGCAGAGCGTGACCAAGCTCGTGACCAGCATGAACAGGAGGTGCCAGTGGGTGTGTATGGTTCCTCCACACACTACTGAGGCTCCTGTTTGTTATTAAAAAAAAAAGGGTTGAATTGATGATATGTCATGTCTTTTCAAACTTCCGTCATCTAATCCAATAATAATCACCAAACAGGACTCAAGAACAAGCAGCTTGGCAGACTCAAGCATTGTTACAAAAAGGAAATATTAAAAAATCAGCTGGGATTCAGATGAAATGTTTGTTGAAATGTTTACGATCTTACTTTTATTTGATTCCCCGAAATAGTTTGGTGCAAGGCTGACCTTTTATTAACATTATACTGAAAGATGCTATAGAGAATCAGGTCCTGTAAAGCATTCATCAGGAAGAAGTGGTAGCTGTTTCTTTAACTCATATATTTCACAGCTGGAGAACTGACTGGATTGTCTGTATTATCTCTGAGACATGGACTGTCTCTTTTATTCTCCTGAGTCTCTGTTGCTATGGGGCACCTTTACTCAGCGAGGACTTTTGGCCAGAACACAGACCTCATTATATTCAAGTTATCTCTGTGTGTATGTGTGCTTTCATATCCCTGTGGGCGCTTTAGATATACCAGCCCTCTGGGGTGCTCTTGCCTGGTCTGGACCGCTCTTTGAGGATGAAGCCTGGGTTTTAGGGTACGGGTTAAGTTGTTTTGGTTCAGGGTTAGAGTGAGGGCCTGTGGACAATATAATGTGGGTAAGTGTCCCCATGGGGATAGCAGAACAACCAAATGTGTGTGCGTTATATAAGACAGCTGTTCATGTGGCGATAATCTAATCATTCCCATGACTGAGTCAAGTGGAAATGAGGGCCTCTCGGACTCATCCTCTGTGCACACGTCTCTCTCTGTTTCTATAACCTATTTCTATATCTTCTTCTGTGTTTTTGCCTTGTCTTTATCTGCTCCTCTTCCGCTTTACTGCACTTTTCTTCTATTCCATACCTTAATGCAAAATGTCTCTCCATACAGTCTCTCTGCATGTATTATACTTTTACTTATGGCAACTTAACCCTCAAGGGTCATTTCAGCTAGATGGGCTCTATGGTACATTGTTGTGTTGTAGCTACAAGGCTGTTGTTTACATATATACAATTGAAACCAGAACCTCACATACACTGTGTGTGTGTGTGTATATATATATATATATATATATATATATATATATATATATATATATATATATATATATATATATATATATATACACACATTTGTTTTCACTTTCTGACATCAAATCTAAATAAATCTTTCCTGTTGTTGGTTATTTAGGAATACTTAAGAGTTTTTTTTTATGAATTCAGAAGTTTACATACACCAAGACTATCTGTGTCTTTGGTTAAAGGCATAAATTAAATTAGCAGCTTGCTACCAGGCCTCTGCAGGGCTGAATAAAATGCTGATGAGGTAATTCAGGTGTGTTGGAGGAGTGATGCATCTAGAAGTTGCTGGACGGTGGCTCTCAAGGACTGGACTTGGGCACTTCTACTTTAAAGGGGCAGTATTATGTGTTTTCCAGACATATTGAATCATTTTATGGCACAATCAAGTAACTATGTTACCTTCAGTTTGTACAAAAATGCTGTATATATCAAATATGACTTAAAAGAAATTTGACTTCGTAATTTCACGCCTTGAAACTGGGTTTCTGTCTCTTTAAGAAAGTCCTGCTCTTTCTGAAACTCCACCTTCAGGAAGTCATCACACCAGCTCACTTCTATTAACCCTTTAAAAATGTTTTTATCAGTGTTTCACTAAGAAGTAGCTCATATAATGAGCTCAGCTGATGCGCAGTTCCACCAGGTGTTTGCTAATTGCTGCTGGTTAGTTTGAAGGGGCTGAGTGGGGGAGTTGTGGGGGAGGGTTGCTCTGTGAGGGGAAGCTTGGAAGCTTAGAAACTGCAGCTCTGAGGAGGAGCTGGGTCTCAAAGGCGGCGCTAGGTCCACCCAGGTGTTTTGTACAGCTGAATGGTTTCCACGGGAGATTAAAGGATTTCTTAAACATGCATGAAAGAATCAAGGCAACACTCCAGGTATGTTTTTGATGAGGGAATAACATTATAACATGATGTAAAGCTCAAAAAAGTCAATTTTATATAATACTGCCCCTTTAAACAATTTGGGAAAACACAGATGACGATGTCACGGGTTTTGAGGTTCAGATTAATTCTGGTTAATTAATAAAAACATTTCATTTAAATTATGGCACATCTGTGAATGTATTTTACATCTGAAACACACTGCTTTTTGTGTGACATCATGGGGAAATCATGCAAATCACGAATCGACTGTAATTATGCAACATTTTTTTAAAAGCTGAGCTCAATTTCACAAGCCAATCCCAGGTCTGATTACTACCTGACCAGCAGATATTATAAATAATTTAAATAGAACCTCTCTGACAGCATAACATAGGCTAAAAGAGCTCAAAAAGCAACACATCATCTAAAAACATGAAGTAGAAGACTAAAGCTATTGACATCCATCACTCTGTAAAGGTTACAAAGGCATTTCTGAGACTTGGTCCACCAGGAAATCAAAGTAAGAGCCACAACCCACAACTGGATAAAACATGCAGCAGTGCTGAACCTTCCCTGAGAGGCCAGTCAACCACAGTTACTCCAAGAGCACTTCAGCAACTTAATCAGGAGGTTGAAGTACAACCCAGAACAGCATCTACAACATCTATATTTGGTCACTTTTTTTAAAGATTTAACCGTATGAAGGAGGTACTGGGGAAAAAGGGCATTCGTGGGAGAGTTTTAAGGCCGAAACCACTGCTGACCAGAAGAACATGAAGACACAACTTATATTTACCCCCCCCCCAAAAAAAAAAAAACAAAACAAAAACATCTTACAGATGCCTAAGACTTTTGGTGAAATATTCTGTTGGCTGACAAGACAAAATTAGACCATTTTGGAAGATGTGTCTCATGTTACATCTGACCCAAAATTAACACAGCATTTCACAAACAGACCATCATACAAACAGTAAAACATGGTGGTGGTAGTATGATGGTTTGGGGTTGGTTCGCTTCCTCAGGATGTCGGACGACTTGCCATAATTGATGGAATCATGAATTTTTCTCTCTGCCAGAAAATCCTGCAGGAGAATGTCCAGCCGTCAGTACAGGACTTTAAACCCAGTCACGCTTTGGGTTGGGTTGGAGAGTTTTTCCCTCTTAATGAATAAAATAATTATTGACAACTTTTTGTATTTACTCATCCTTACCCAATATAAAAAAATGTTTGATAAACTGAAACATTTAAGTTTGACAAAAGAGCAAAAAATATACACTTTTTCATTGCACTGTATACTGTACGTGTATGGTGTTGCTGCAAAGTGTTGAAAGCTGAATCTCATGAGTTACATAAATTTAAAGCTCGCTGTATCCAGTTTCTGCCCTTTTTCAAGCGGATTTTGAAACCTGACTCAGAAAATTGTAAAGCTTCGTATTTTCCCAGCAGGACTGACGCTACACTGCAACCAATCAGGTCAGAAAGCAGAAATATCACAACAGTTTCTTTTAAAAACAGCTCCACGTGTATTACAAGTTACGATTTTCCTGTTGCAACCTAAACCATTCCAACAATGAAGCAGGAGTTACACATTTGGAAATGTTACATCACCACACATGCCCACTTCATCAACTCCATTAGCACCGCTTCAGAGGTTCAGCTAATTTTGTCTACTCAGCTACGCAGCTGTGTGTGTTGCTGTCAGGGCTGCATGGAGTCACTCGGTGCAGTTATGCAATGACTGCTGCTCCTTTGGCCCCAGTTGGAGTCAGTGGAGTGTGAAGAAGGATTCAATGAGGTCTATTGGTGTGCACGTCGCTGACTTTTGGCCAGGAGACAAAGAGAAGCAAGAATAAAGAAAAAAGAAGGAAAATAACTTGTTATAAATGTTTGTATGTCTTTCACTGTGTTTTTGATTGATCTCAAATAGCGTATAGTTGCGTCAGTTTATATATTTACATCTTTCCAAGCATATATCATGGTAAAAAAGGAAGGTTGTTACATATTTCATACATAGCCATGGTCTTTAAAGTGTACTTTGCTCATGAAATTTCGAAGTGTAATGTTTTCATTGTACAGTATTTTGTATTTGATCCTGAAATGTCAGGGCTGTGGTGTGATAATTTAGGTTGAATAAAACCACGTTTTCAGCCACGAAGATCATAATTATAAAATTATTTACATCTATACTGTCACATAAAATGTTATTGTAATTTTTAACCTGGAAATTTTGAGAGTTTTAGAGTGTGGCAAGGACTGCATCACTTACAACTGAAACCATATATTTGCACTCACTGTTTAAAAAGACATATACCTTTTTTCTCATTTCCCTGTTTCAGCTCCGTTGTTACCACAATTTATTATATTTCCTAAATACCTGCATAAAAATATATATATATATATATATATATATTTTGTAACTTCCCTCAAATTTAGAGGTTTCCATAGCTTAGTGCGTGGTTGAATTGCTTTTTAAGCTGCATGAATTGGGTCAACCACTGGATTCGCACAATAGTTTGCTAGAATTTTGACCCATCTCTCCTGGCAGAACTGATGTAAATGAGTCATGTTTTTGTTCATTTTGCTCACATTCACCTTTTCAGCTCTGCTCATAAATGTTTCTTTGGGACTGACATCAAGGTGCGTGATGGCGACTCCAAAACGGTGACTTTGTTGTCCTTCAGCTACTTTGGCTTCAGTATTTTCACTTTGCTCTTTTCCACATGATGTTGTCTGAAGTGCATCAGACATTCTTGCAGCAAATCACCCACATAACATGACGCTGCCACCACCGTACTTCACAGTTGGGATGCTGCTCTCAGGCTAGCAAACTTCCACCTCTTTCCTCCAGACATAACGATGGTCATTATGGTCAAACACTGCTCTTTTGGACCGTCAGACTACAAGACATGTCTTCAAATGTTTACAAGTTTGTCCTTGAATGCATTTGCAAACAGTACTGTTTCATAGCGCTTTTGGAGCGATCTTCATCTTTGAGTGGCCTTCCATGTTGGTCCCAGACTTCTTTCACTGTGGATAATGAGACTCTAACCAACTTAACCAGCATTTTTACAGTGTTTGTCTTCTGTGGGGTTGATTCCCACATTTGGCAGCGAAACACATTCCTTTCTGGGATACAGAACCAATCTGTTCGTGAACAGTATGATGGTTGAAAATCGTCATGTTCTTTCTTGTAGATAATTGCTTGTAGCAAACTTATGAAATTGTTCCCAGAAATGAACCAGGCCTTAGGAGCGCCACAAATCTCTTCCTGAGATCTATATTTTGATTCCCCCCCCCATGATGCGACTCAACGCAGCAGCGTGTTTGAGGTGTTGCTCAGCTGCACCTCCATTTAACTTCAGTGTTGTGAAGTAATTGATAAGGCTGAAAAGCATTGACTTCATCAGCTTTCTGTGCGTTTAAAGGCATAATATTCTTAGCACATGAGAAATTCCCATTGTGAGGGACTAAAAAAAGTAGACTGTTGTTTCTACAAATCTGATGACATGGCTTAAAGACACAGTAGGAGCATTTTCTCTGCTGTGACATGAAATTGGGCTACGATGTCATCAAGCTTGGAGGTCACAACTACAGCAGGGGGTGTGTATCTAGTGTTACCCCCCACCTTTCTGTAATCAGCCAGTAATCACACAGTTTTATCAGCTTTAATTTCTTTATTCTGCCTTCTAATAATCTGATTCAGAATGTCGTGTGAAGGCCAAAACACTGCATTAGTGAGGCACAGCGGCAGTCATTGCAGACTTCTACAGAAAATAAAAACGAAAAACCTCAGGACAAGTTTGCCACCAATATACAGATAAGACATAATCAAGTCAAGTAACACTTTTTCTACGAGTTCAAAAAAAAACATTTGTTAATACGACACTTAAAAACAAACTGACTGAACAGGACAAAACTGAAAGAAAACATGCAGCAGGTCTGACTTGGTTTTCTACCAGTAAGGTTAAAACGGTATCAACAGGATTTATTAACTCAGCTTAACCCAGCTGATGATGCAGCAAAGGTCTCCAAACCTCGAGATAGTCACGCGCATAAATAAAGAAATAAATATAAAGTCTGTTTGCATCCAGAACAGGAAAACCGAGCAGGAGAGAATAAAAACAAGGCAAATGTATGGAAGCCCTAAAGGACACTAAATTTATTTATCTAAAGCCGCATTTTCGAATTGATTTCGTCTTTTAACTTTATGACTTATCAGCAGAGGAGAAAAGCTTTTATGAAAGAAAATCTTTACATTTTTTTTTTTTTTTTTTTACATTTTTGAAAGAAGCAAAAAAAGTTAAGAGTTTTAGACAACAGTGAAAGCAAAGCAAAAGAAAATGATATTTTCCAAGTCTGAGAAAATTACATGTTTCCTTTTGTGTTTAACTTTATGTACAAGAGACAATAAAATTTCTTTTACTGCCTTGCTTTTAACAACTGATTTAAATTTTATATTCTTTTTGCTTTTACAAAATGTATTATTGATGATATCACTATTTAATCTCATTAAAAATGAACAGATTTATCATCACTGATTATGTAAACAAGATCAATCATCATCAATAATAATACATTGATGCCATTATTACTATTATGTGTTAATTACGGTAAGAATAAATAATGCTAATTACCATTTATTCTGGTCATTAATAATAAGAGTATCTATTATTGTTATTATTAATGACAATTATATATTTTTTTATCATTGATAGGGGTGGCATTTTACAATTATTCACTAAAATAATAGTAATAGCAAAAATAGTAATAATAATAATATCACTAAAATACTGTGACAAAAATCTATTTTTTTTCCCACTGGCTGATGATGAGGAGAAGAGCTTAATTTGGTCAAACTTAAAGAGCCCTAAAATAAAATAAAATAAAAAAAAAAAAAAAAAATCGAAATGTCCCTTCAGGGCTTCCATAGGATGACTATAAAAGTTTTCTATCCTGAAACTTCACCAAGATTTCATGCCACATGTTTGCTGAATTTGATTTTTGAAGCCACAGATGTGGATCTCACAACAGGAGCAGAGGGATTCATTAACTTATTTGTGCCACCTTAAAAGGTCACCCTCCATTAATCCTGCATTGGTCAGCCTAACACAGAAGTGGGAGGGGGAGGTCTGCATTTTATGAGCTTACTTGAAGTTATTTGGCCTTGACTGATTTTACCAACTGAGAAAAAAAAAGCAAAGAACATAATAAAGTCAAACCTTATTTGAAAAACCTGAAAGTCTTTAAGTGACATTTCTCCAAATTAAATCCAAAAATTAAAGCCTCCAGAGGTGTAAAGTCATCTTTTCCCCACTTTGTAACGGTTTGGGCTTCTTTAAACTTCACACATGAATATTCACACACACACACACACACACACACACACACACACACACACACACACACACGACAGAAAACAAGAAGTGAGTATTCAGTGTTGTTACAGGGACACAGACTTGGCCTCAAAACAATGAGTCCTGGGATCGTCTGCCTTCATGAGTAAACCGAGCGGAGAAGAGAGCGACAAACTGAAATTTCTCATCCCGCTGTCTGACGCATTTCATGCAGCCATCCGTCATCTATCGTTTGTGACGCTTCTGATGAAGAGGAGTCAAACAGTGCATGATCAGCTCAGCCACTCAAAAAGCAGTCAGTCGACATCTCCTCAGGACAAAAAAAAGATTAAAACTTTAACGTACACCTGTCCTGACGGCTGGAATAAAACAATTGCAACTTGATCATTAACTCACTGGCTGGCCCTGGCTGAGAAGATTTGGCAAAGAGAGAATAAAACCAGACTGCTATAACAGAATAGTAAAAAAAAAAATTACAGAGGAGCACATGTAATTTCACTGCTTTAACAGTTTAAAAAATAAAAGGGTGTCCTCTGATTAGGAAGCATCTGTTTGAAGCCTTTACAGAGGAAACACAGAAACTGTAGCTCACGCTTTCCTTAATAAGGAGGAAAACTAGAAACAAAAACTCTTATTGCTGGATAGAGATGATGCCCCACAGCTTCTGGGGCAACATCACAAGAGGTATTAGTTCAGGTTAGTATTGCATTTTTAAGGCATTGTACGTGAAAAACAGATCAGGGGTTCTCCGTTTCCCGTCCTCTTTGGTAAATTGCTCCCATTCGGGTGATACTGTGAAGGACACAGTTCCTTGTGTCGCTTTTCTATTTGAAGAGCTGCAAGTCGAGTCGGACCCACACCTCCCCTGTCGGAACCTCGTGCAGCAGAAGACGCCGTGTCACTGCTCCCTTATTCTCCAGCTCCTTCTTTATGGTTGCCACAGGAACCTCCGTCCTCCCAAGGAACCCTGAGGAGAGAGAAATGGTGCGTGGAGGGTCAAAAGTGGTAACATCAAGTGTCGCATAAACTTTTTCCAAATCGTAATAGAACCTTTAATGTCTTTTATTGGGATTTTATGTGATAAACCAACATGAAGTAGTGCATACTTGTGAGGCTGAAGGACAATGATACATCAGAAATGCTGTGGCGTGCATGTGTCCTTAGTTCCCCTCGGGTAAATTCTCAGTGGACCCACACTCCCTACCATCTAAGAAACTAAAATGTTTGCACATTCTTCTTTGCAAAATAAATCAAGCTCTGTTCAACTATATGAAGAACCACAGAGAACACCAATTTTGCAGTCCTGCCACAGATTTCCTATTGAATTTAGGAGCAGACGTACGTTGACTGAGCCATAAGGACACATGAATATGCTTTGAATTGTAGCTCTGGCTGGATGTTTACAGTCGCTGTCTGGCTGGAGGGTGAAGCCTTGCACCAGTTTCAAACCCTTCGCAGCCTTTAACAGGTCTACATCCGTCTTCCCTTCAACTCTGACCAGCTTCCCTACCCCTTGATGAAACGTCCGCCCACAGCATGACGCTGCCACCAACACGTTTGACTGGGGATGGTGTGTTCTGTGATGGGCAGCGTTCGTTTTCTCCCACACAGCAAAAGTTTTCATTTGGATCTCATGTGTTACCTCTACATGGCTTGTTACAAACTTTAAAAGAAATAAAAGAAGATTTCTTGGATTTTTCTTTCCACTGTTCCATGAAGATGTTTGTAGATTCATAGATGCCTGATAAATAGTTGACCTATTGACACCTTCTCCCACCAGAGCTCTGCATCTCCTCAAGCGTTACCACTGATGTCTTGGCTGCTTCTCTGATTAATTCGGTCTTAATGTGGGATATTGTTTTATAACCCAACCCTGCTTCAAACTTCTCTCTGACCTTTCTGCTGTGCTCCTTGGTCTTCACGGGCTATCAGAGTGTAGGAGGCTTAGAGAAAATGCACACCATTTGTTTAAAAACAGAAAACCACAACTTTATGTTGGTTTATCACACAAAAGCCAAATTAAATCCTTTAATGTCTGTCGTTGAAACGTGAAAAAAATGTGGTGACGTTCAAGAGGTATGGATGTTTTTCCAAGGCACTGAACCATGTAGGGCCCATGGAGAAGGTTGGGATTAAATCTGAGTAGTTATTACCATTTTGTTCCTTAGTCATTAAAAATAAATGTTGATGCATCAAATCTTAACAAAATGTCAGGTAGCATTTACCACAACACAGCAGTGTGATGTAGTTCTGATTCAGAGCGGCTAAGCGAATGTAAAAAGGGAGGTGGGCGGCTATTTGTCGAGTTTAAAGATGGGAATCAGCCACGAATCATATTGAACCAACAGGCTGGATATTACATATTGGAGCAGGGGAAACATTGCAGTTTATAACCGAGCGGGGAAAGAGAAAACATTCAGTCCGCAGCTCACCGTCTGGTGAAAACTGGTCTCTGTCGGAGATGGTGATGCAGAGGACGTCTTGGTAGAGATCTCTGATGTGAAACTGACAGTTGAAGCTCCATTTGGGGTTCAGGGTGTCGTTCATCGTCCTGGACGTGAAAGTCTGAGCGCCCATGGTCACTTCACAGTACGGGTTGCTTTTGCCTGGGGGGAAGCAACACGACAAGTCTGTGAGGAGAAAGGAAGCACGATGCAGAAGGAGGCAGGGACAAGAAGAAAAAGACTCACCGTTGGGTTTTGCTCCCTTGAGTTCAGTGGCTTCCAGGATGGTGACGAGGAGTCTGCCGATTCCAGTGGCCTTTATAGAACGACCTGCAAACACGCGTTCAACATTTAACCGAGACCAAGACGCAGCAGAGCGAAACATGGCTGCTCTGAGAGACCAACCTTGATAAACCTTCTCCCTTTTCTTGTGTTCAGTCTCGATAAAGTCCTCAGAAGCCACCTTTATCTTCTGAACCCAGGATGTCCTGACAGCATGAAAATACACAAAGAGTTTGTAAAAATCACTGAATGTGCTGCATTTCTCAGTGAGAAATGCTTGCTTGTGTGCAGCTACCGTTCATTGATGTTGTCAGTCCTGAGTACGTAGACTTTGTCGATGTGGGAGATGTGGAAGACAGGCTCGTCGCTGGAGGGATCCGGAAGCTTCACCAGAACTTCGTTCAGCAGCACAGGCTGTGGCAAACAGGAGAAACTACTTTAAAGGAAACTCTATTCTGCTGATCTCTACGACATGTTAGACGCATCTGTGGTTCACTGAGGCTACAAGAGAGAGCAAGACTTTCAGGAGATAACAGGAAGGCTTTGAAGAGTACAGTTGGGCTTTTCTTCTGAAGTTTCAATCCCCATCTGTCATGGAACCTGGTGAATACTGGCAGCTTTTTGGAAATCTTAGGGTTAATGGAAGAGAATGCGTCCCAACTGTGTCTGTAATGTTAGTGTCATTATTTGACCCTTAAATCAATGACCATAAAGGTTGAAAGGCTAGAAAAAAAATGCTGTTCTTACATCCCCAGCAGATCACAACTACAGAAATTGAAGAAACTGGACAAATTTCTGATTGGTGGATCTTTAAATTTGAAGGTGATTTTTTTGTGGTGGTTTCTTACTGGTTTATACATCTTGAGCTGGACATTGCTCCTCTTGCTGAACAGTTTGTCAGGCCCAGAAGAGGTGAACTGCTTGGCAGCATGAGTTAAGAGCAGAAAGTCGTTGAAAAGGAAGGCCCAGAGCTCCTTGTTGCTTTTTGCTTTGTACATCTGAAAAACAGACGCATTGATTAGAAAAAGCAATGCAATTAGTTTTTATTTTCCACTAAATGAGGATGTTTTAAAACTATTTTTGCCTAAAATGACTTCAGTTTTTTGTAGCTTTTAAAAGCAGTGGAGCTATATAAAAATTTTTGTCTGTAGAGTTAAAATTCCTAAGTTTTAAAACATCTCCATTTAGTGGAAAAAGGGGCAAAAAATAATATTATGATGACAGTTTTTGGAAAGTGGAGATTTGTTTTTTTTTTTAACATTAACACTAGAAAAAAAAATTAATGAAGCATCAAATTGTTGCTGCCAATCACCAACATCAACAGCATCTCAGGGCCCAGTGGTTTGTTTTCCCCAATAAATAACCTGTGGATTTACATAAACATACTGGCCTTTAAAGAGTTAGAAAAAGAAGACATATTTAATATTTTATATGAATATTTCAGGCTGAAGTATTTTTGAAAAACTGAAAAAAAAAAAAAACCCTTTCATTTTCTAATATTTTATTTTGTTTTAGGGCAATTTAGAGTTAAATGCATTAAGGTTTTAAAAAGGCCTCTTAAGGGCTGATATTTGAAGTTGTTTATCAAAATTTTTTTAATTAAAGCTTTTTTAAAAAAACAAAACAACAACAACAAAACACACTACATAACATTTTTTCTACCTAGTTGTTTATTACATTTAAAAACATTTCTATAGGTGAACTTTCTTCTTCAGGACATGCAGACCCACTTGAATCACTGACTCAGATAAAGAGCTGGCGTTCCTCACCTTCCCGCTGTGCAGCAGTTTTCTGGGGCCCAAACAGTTTGTCAGAGATTTAAAGACCAAATGCTGCGAGAAAAGAGAAGGTTAATTAATCATCTTTTGAATTAGATCACTTTTATTAGTTCATCAGTGCTTAACATTCAATACCTCCGCAGCTCCATCGCATTGTACGTGGTTCTGAATCCACTCCAGTCTGTCAGCATTCTCCTTCTCCCTCACTCCTTCGTTCACCTGGACATTAATATCCATTCAACATGAATCAAACATCTGGACGCTGTTTCACCCAGAAGAAAGAGCAACACATCATAATAAGCGTAAGAACCTGTTGACAGAGCTCCTCAGCCTTCTCCAGAGCCTCTTTCAGATGACTTCTGTCAGAATGGCCCTCTGCTGTGCACTCCAGGATCTACACACAAAGAGACAGAAGAACATAACTAATGAATAACAATTGTAAATGATGGATCACACAGCAACTCCATCAGGTCATTAACATTAACCTACGTTTTTAATGTGCAGTGGGTAACGTGTGATCCTCTGCATGGGCTTCAGCAGGAAGCTGGACAGAGGCATGCCCTTACACCTGTAGTCTGTCGCGATTTTCTGGACATAAAAAAACGGTGACGTTAGCAGACACATTCTTTTAATGTTCTCAAAAATGTTAGGATCAAATACCGCGCAAAAAAAAATAAAAAAAATATGCAACTCTAAAAATCTCCCAGTTAGCACTCTTGGACCACACAGATTAAAACATTGGTGGTTTAAAAAAAAAAAAAAAAAAAAAAAAAAAAAAAAAAAAAAAAAAACCATACATCCCTCACTGGATATGTTGCTTCTGCACCAAAGGTCCACAGTATCCTGACCTCTTTCCGTCTTTCCTCACTTTGTTTACTCTCCACTCCCTCCTACCTTGAGGAACGCCTTGAATTCTGGCTCATTGTCGGTGCGAGTCTGGAGCAGCGCGGCGCCGTTCAACTGAGACGAACAGAAGTTGATGTAGGGCTGCATGTGGGACAGCTCGGAGGCCAGGATATCTCCGATCATCTGCACCGGCATGTTGTCCCCAGTGGCTTTCTTCCGACCATGGAGAGCCCTGCATGTATGACATACGATCCATTGTAAACAAACATAATAAAATCTGTAGTTTTTAAATGGTCAAAAAAAAAAAAATCACATTATTAACAGCTGCCCCTTATATAGCATCCAGAAATGTGGACTAGGAGAGCTTTAACCAGGAGGCCCATGGTAACTCTGGAGGAGCTGCAGAGAACCACAGCTCATGCCCCAAGACATGTAGGGTAAAGATGTGCTCTGATCAGATGAGACTCAAACTAAACTTTTTGGCATGCATGGAAAATGCTATATAGGGGAAAACCTACACTGCATTTCACTCTGAACAAACCATCCCCACAGTGAGACATGGCAGTGGCAGCATTATGCAGTGAGCATGCTTTTCTCCAGCAGAGACAGCAAAGCTGGTCAGAGTTGATGGGAAGCTGGATGGAGCTTATACAGGACTGGAGGAGCACCAGTTAGGGGCTGCAAAAGGCAGCAGGAAAACAACCCCTAATGGACGTTTATTTGGTAGAATGGTCTAGTTAAAGTCCAATAGGTGGTTCTATAAAGTGTGTTGACTCATTACAAATGCATGCCACAATTTTCAGATTTTCAAGAGTGAAAACAAAAACACGCCATGAGGAAATATTTTTGCAAAACACTGAATGTTACTGCTGTTTCGAGATCATCCAGATATTTACTTGACAAGTTTACTGTTGCAAGCCAGAAGTTCCCTCCAGTTGACAAAGATCATGGCCATCTCTGCTTCATTCAGCCGCCGCGACTCCGACATGGGCTTGTAGAAAACCTACAACAGACATCAGCTCAGTAAGAAGATAAATGTACAGAAATGAAATCAAGATTTATGCAACACAAACAAGCAAATGACATCTCACTCTTGTCATATCATTTTATACAATCTGTACTTTTTTTTTTTTTTTTACCTCCAATACAACCTGCAGGTCTTCCACATATCTCTCCTCTGCCTCTATTAGCTCATGGATGTAACCCTGTCTCTTCTTCTCTTGGGGGCTTAGAGAGTCCAGGCTGGTTGGGTCAGAACACCCTGCAGGACGGGAAGAACAAACTAAACATTTCAGCCACAAACGGCTGCTGAAACCCCTGCAGCACTTCTGGTTTTAATCATTATAGGACAAAAAAAAACACCAAAAAAAAAAAAAAAACAAAACAAAAAAAACTCTGCTCATTTCTAAAACTTTCTCAAAGGAATGAGAAGAAAAAAGGACAGCAGAAGGAAAAGGATATTTTCATTCAGTAAATTAACACTTACCATGTAAAAGGTCACAACTGAGCCATTCAGAGAATCCCAAACAAAGTGACTGGTCTTCACTAACAGGCTTATTTCTTTCCACTCCCTCCCTCAGCTCTTCGTTTGTCTCATCCCAAAGCCTTAAAAACTGAAATCTGCACTGTGAAGCCATTGCTACGACTGACCCTCTCTGTTCAGGTACTACAGCGTTTTCTCCGTCTCCCGCCTGTCTCGTCTCATTCGCCCCGTGTTATCCCCTCGTCGCTCTGAAATCTGTTTGTACCAAAACAGGAAGACGGATTCCACCTTTCCCTTTATTCTCACAGGCCTGTTTGGAGAGGATACAAGCTAAACATTTTTCTGCTTTTCCACCTTGAAAACGCTTCAAAAACCAAAACAGATTTGTACAAATGTTTCCTAAACAATTTTAAAAAGTTTACAAAAAATGTGAGAAAATCTTTATCCATTTGGGAAAAATTCAGAGGTGACAAGTAAATGACTGATGAAACGTGTACAGCGAAAGAAAAAAACCACCAAAACTAATTAACATTTATCAGACCATCTAAATCACATGAATGGTGTTGGCACAGAAAACACCAAACAGGAGCACACACACAAACACAAACACATGCAGTAAAGCTCACTAAGGATGCAATAATTCGCTTAAGAAAAATACTTTACCAAACTGTTGTCTCAAATAACTTTTATTCATTTATTTAGAATCAGAAAAAATATATATATACGGTATTAGCCAGCTCTGCAAAAGCAGTTACAGCACCCAGGACCAGAAAAATATTAAAACACCTTTGTCATCAATTGTTCTGCTAAAAGCTCTGGTTTCATAGTACATTCAGCAGCTTCGTGTCAGTCCGTTCTGCCCAGTTTCATTTGAAAAAGTTAATAAGAAAATGCAACAACTTCCGCTTCTTTTTGTTCGCAACCCAACCCACTCAATCTGCTGCATTTGTAATTGTTGAGCTATGGGACAGTGCAGTCAAAAGTGCACATAAACCTGTTAAAAAGTAGGTTTTAGTGTTCTATAAAAGATAAAACCAAGTTAATTCATTTTAAATCTTTTTCCACATATTCTGTCAAAGCTTCTTGAAATTAAAACCCCTCTTCGTCTTCAGTTTACTCACAAACACCTAAAGGTTTTGGGCCAAAAACTGGCTTGTATTTAAAACTGTTCAAAACTTTATTCACCTTGAAAACCCCCAGCTCCGTCTGAAGAAAGGTAACCCAGTGCATGACACTGCCACTGCCCTGCTTCACAGAGTCTGGCGTTCTCTGTCGGTGATGCGTAGAGATGTTTTTTTGGATATTTTAGCCAGACCTGGATATTTTGTTTAAAAGAAAAGACCTTCGTCTTTCAACCTCAGACCATACGTATGGAGAATACAGGAGGCTTGTTAAAAGTAGAACACACCAAGTCCTGACCAGAAACCCCTGTTGCTCCTTCACTGTTGCAACCTCCTTGACATATATATATATATATATATATATATATATATATATATATATATATATATATATATATATATATATATATATATATAAAATCTGGTTCAACGGTGTATCATGTCAAGGTTGTGCAAACTTAATAGAACCAGGTTATAGCAGCTTAATATTTTCCTTTCCAACAGATTTTTTGTTTGTTTTCAGTTGAATTGTAAAGACTATGTGTCCCATTGAAGGTGGAAAAAGATTTAAAATGATTCATCTTGGCCTCATTTTTTTCCCCCATCACAAGTTTCCAGCATTTTAAGAGGGATGTGAAGATTTTTTTTTTATTTTTTTATATCCATTGCAATGTATTAATCATGACAAATACAGCTTTTGCATTCATATAGCTCAATAAAACCTGTAAGGCCAGCGGGAAAATTACTAAAATATTATAAAGGTGCAGCAGCAATTCAGTTTCCATCCCTGAAAGTTTATTTCCCTGTCTAATAAGAAAATCTCCAACTTCAACATAACTTTCTGTTTGTAACAACACCACCAATACTAGGTTATGGCTTTTAAATTTTTTTTTTTTTTTTTTTTTTTTTTTTTTTTAAATCTGTGACCCAACTGAGCCAAACTAAAGATTTTCATTGGCAATAAATCAACACACAAGTTACAGCAACAAGCAAACCCCAACATGAGAAACCAAAGAAGAAAAACACGCATTTTATAACCACAGAGTACACAAAAGATGGACGCAGCCACAACAACATCTCTTTCCTGGAGTATTGCTTTGCATTCAGGCTTTTGTCATCTTATGCACAATCGGTGCACTCACTGACTTTGGTCCACAAAAAGCCCCGTCTACTTCACTGTTACTTTTAACCTTTATTTGTTCATTGTTTGCAAAAAGAAAATAATAAAATAAGAGTTTAGAAATACTTAAATCCTGCACTTGTAATTACTGAGATTCACAGATTTGAGAGAGAAGACATGTCCTTTTCTGACTGGCCTTTTCACACAGTCTGTTCAAGGTGGGACTGAAGAGCCTTTGTTGTTTATTGCCGTCTCGTTAGTAAGGTACGGAGGAGAATGTGGGGGATCAAAGCGCGCCTCTGAACCAGGAGATGTCACAAAGCAGCATCAACGCTTGTCTGTAAAAGAGAGCCAAGACAGCGGGAAAAAAAAAAAAAAAACCTCTAATCAGAGACGCCGTTTGGGATTCTGCTAAGCTTTTTTACACTGCCTTGCATTCGTATTCACACACCTTAAACTTTTCCATATTTTGTCCCGTTACAATCATTCATTTCAGTGTCTTTACTTGAGATTTTATGTGATATAACAACACAATGTAGTGCACAATTGTGAAGTGGAAGGAAAATGATAACAGATCAGAGTTTTCTTTCATTAGAAAATATCTAAAAAGTGAGGTATAGATATGTATTCAGCCTTCCAGAGTAATTAATCTGAACGACCACTTTCTACTGTGATAACTGCGACAAGCCTTCTGGAGTACGTCTCAAGAATAAGAGTAGCATTTCTGCCCGTTCTTGAAAAAACAGCACAAGCTCAGTGAGATTCGATGGAAAGTCACTGTCCTGCTTTAAAGCAAAACCTCCTCCCAGTCTCAAGTATTTTGCTGCCTGTGATGTTTTTAGGGCAGTTTAGGACTGGATGATGGATTGAACAGCGCTGTTCGAAGATGTTCGAAGCTTGGAATATTGTTTTATAAGGTAACTCTGCTTTTAACTTCTCCATAACTTTAACTCTGACCTGTCTGATGTGTTCCTTAGTCTTCATGCTGCTTTTTGTTCTCCAACGTTCTCTAATAAATGTCTGATGCCTTCACAGACCAGCTGGATTTTTACTAAGATTAAAATACACACAGATGGACTATTTGTTAATTAGGCGTCTTCTAAAGGAGTTAACGATTTTTTTGCTTAGCTATAACGGACTAAAGGAAGCTAATCATAAATTGAGCCACAATTTTCAAATTTTTATTTGAAGAAAAAAAAAACCCCAACAACATTTAGCATTTTTCTTTAACTTTACAATTAATACGCCAATTTGTGTTGGTCTGTCACATTAAATCCCAATAAAAACACTGGATTTGTGGCTGTAAATTGCAAAAATCTGGAAAAAAGGTCAAGGGGGTGTAAATACTTTTGCAAAGCAGTGTTCATTCTGAAAACACACAGATAAACGATGCTAAGCTGCATGTGTACCTGAGTGGGAATGACCAACTATGGTAGCTGTGGCTCCATGAGGTGTTTAGTTCATCTTAATGCAGATCAAAGGCTGTGTGAGAAGGGCCACAGGCTTTTAAACAGCCTTCCCTCAGTTTGCAAACACAAAAGTCGTCCCCTGCTGGCAATTAGAGAGAATGCAGTTGTTTGCGTTCTTTCTGGTGACCAGCAGGGGGCGAGCAGGCTGTGTCCATCTTCTACATACAATCTATGGCTAAACAACAAGCCTCTCCCATGTTTTTCTGATTTTAACTTGCTTGATCTTTAAATCCTTTTTTAAAGATTGTTCTGAGATGTAAAACCTCTAAAAAGGTGGGATAAAAAAAAAGATAGCTGCATACAACAACTCTGGTAAGAGGACAAACAAAAGAAAGAAACAGGAAAGACAAGCAACAGAAACCCACTATCGCTCCATTTAACACACCTTTCAGCAGATTCAGCAACAGCGGTTCAAAATTCAAAAACAAAAAACAAAACAAAACAAACAAACAAAAAAAAAACCCCGCACGGATTAAAGGCACAGAGGTTTCAACAATCCAGAGAATCAAAACAGTGAGCCAAAAATCATTCCAAGACCCATTATTTAAACAAAGAAAGACATTTCTCCTTTTTCTGGATTCCCTTCAAATGGTTTAGTTTGCAGAGTGGAATAAACTGGAAGACAGAAAGTCCAGATTCTCGCCCCATCAAAGCAACAGAGTGCGATAGTGGGTCTCTGTGGCCTGGAGGAGGAGGAGGAGGAAGAGTCTTTCTACCACCCTAGAAGGACAAAGACAAAGCAGGGGAAAGAGAAAGAGAAAATGAGAAATAAAAGTTAGGAAAGAGGGAGGAAGTGAAAAGAGGGAAACAACAGGATGGTCAATGAGAAGAAAAGCTGAACTGATCAGAAATTATTAGTGATCACAGGAAGGGTTTGATAAATCAGCAGAATTAGGATTAGTTTCAGATATACGAAGAAATAAAGAAGAGTCCCAGTTTCAATGCCTCTTTGCTTTCATGTTTTGGTAAAGATTTGAGTTTTACTCACACTTATGACTGGGTTCATTGTCCGTGGTCATCTGGACGTAATTGAAGGGGAACAAGCCAGTGACCCCATTAACTTCTCCCCTCCACCAGTCGGGGTTGCTCTTGTCTAAAACATTGATCAGTTGCCCTTTGGAGAAGCTCAGCTCGTCCTGGTTGGCGGCGGTGTAGTCGTATATGGCGATCACTTGACAGACTGAACCAACAGGAAAGCATGTGTCATTATTTATCAAAGTCTTTATTTCTTCTACTCAGCAGATGTGTCCCGTTAAGCCTCACATCCCCATGCCGTATCCAGAGCCGCTGCGTCTTTACCTGGCTGCTGAGCAGGAGTGGATTTGCCGCTGTTGGATCCCAGGATTTTTACATGAGCGGAAGGGAACCAGCCTTTCTGACGTCTCTTGCCGCGCGCCTGCAGTCAGAGAAGACCAAAACACACGCGGATCACAAAACGTTAATCGTGAGGATACGCATGGCTTTTTACTAGAATAACATCATTATTGAGATGTAGCACATATTTTTTCTTATGAGGCTTACCGGATAAAAGCAAATTGTGATCTCTGGGAGAAGCCTAACCTGCTTCACATCGACAAGCTGATCTACTTTAGAGCATTAAATCACTTCACTGGTACAAAAGCTGGGCTGGAAATACTGTGAGCGCTTGGCCGTGGCCTTGCCCTGAACTGCGTTGAGGAATATTTAAAAATAATAGAAATATTTATGACACAAACCTGAAGCTCTCCGAGCCACCAGCCAGAAGGGTTCTTGCTGAAAATGAGGATAAGCTGACCACTTTCCAGACTCAGCTGCTCTGGGCTGGCGGAGGTATAGGCTTTGATCACCTGAGCAATCTCTGCACACATGACAACATCATAACTTTAAATATAGCAGAAGGCATGACCAAGATTTTCATTTCCATCCTTTATAGTGCTGTAGGAAAATGGTACACTTAATTAAAAGGGTTGAATAAAACAAAGACTGAAAAATGTACACCACTGTGTATTAATTAAGCTCCTTTCTTTTTTATCATGACTGTATACTGACTTAACAATTACTGTTTTAAAGAAGATCAATAACCCTTGCAGAAAAACTCAAAGGATACCAAGTTGAAAAACTTAAAGAAACCAAGAAAAAACACAAGAACCTTACCTTGCTTCTTCTTTCCAGATACACTTGATGTCTGAAAGGAGAAAAAAAATGACTTAGTTGAATTTTAATGCATATAAACATACACAGAAAGTAAGGGAACACTTGACGATAAAATGCAGTAATTATATTTTGTGGTATTTACTGTGATGTCAAACCGATGCACAACTAAGAGTAAGTAATGCATTTGTGCCGCTAAACATTACAGGGTGAGAATAACGCAGAAACAATATTTGAGACATAAAAGCAGCATCTAGCAACGCGAACGACTTAAAAACTAAAACCGTTTGAATTGCACAGTTTGCAAACGTTATCATTCAGAGTGTATTGTTACCATCACAGGACGACAAACCCATCAGGGTCATTTCCGTCCCTCTTCACTTTAACACGCTTAATTTCTGTCGCAACAAGTTACAGATTAAAAATAATGATGAATATTCTAAATTTCTTCAACCCGTGTAGGATTATTGACATTAATATAACAATATGGGAGTGTGTGCAGAGCGCCCTTACATCTGCCTCTTTAGGTTTGACATAGTTGCTGGGGAAGAGGCCTGTGTGTTCGCCCGTCGACCCGCGCCACCACTCTCCTTCTCGCTTGCTCACTAAGATTACGTCGCCCTCTGTGAACGTCAAATCGCCGGGCTCTGGAGACTCATACGTGTACAGCGCCACATACTCTGCAATGAAAAAAAAAAAAAAAAATATATATATATATATATATATATATATATATATATATAGGCAGTCAGCCAGACCAAAACAACTAATAATATTTTTCTGTGGGCCAGGCATAAAAATGCATGCAAAGAATAGCATTTTATTATTATCAATACATATAATGATATGAATCCACAGTAACTTCAGTTTTACTATACCTTCAAGCTGAAGGCTGTCAACTGCATCTGAGGCGGAGCTCTTGGGTCTATGAACAGAGAAAAACTTCATCACTCCACTAGAATCATCTTTTTACGTTTGTCTTGCAGCTATCCTTAACAGAAAACATGAAAGTGACAAAGTCATACTGGGAAAGAGAAGCTCCTGAAGCCTGTAAACAGGTGAAGTTTGGAACAAGCACTGGACTGACAGGTAAATCAAGAGCAACTGCTTAGGATTCAGTTTCACCGCAACACTCATGCCCAATAGCAGCCGACATTTATAATACATAGTACTGCAAGAACAAACTCGTAGTGGTGTAAAAAACCCAACAGAAAACATGCATAACTGTTTTTTTTTTTTTTTTTTTGTTCCAGATCAAGCAGCATTCATTCTTTATGTTAGATGATGGTTTTAAAGCTGTAAGGAAGTTTTTTCCTAAAATGTTAAGACAACTAATACACTAAAAAAAATGAGAGGAAAAGAGTGTTTGGTAAGCAATAGGGTGAGAGGAGAAGAAGAAAGGTAGCCAGAAGAATAACTGCAAGTCATTTCATGTCTTTGGTATTTTGGTCTGAGGTATTTTTACAAAAAAAAATAAATAAATAAATAAATAAAAATAAAAAAAATACATTTTTAACATATTTCTGTTTGTATATATTTTTGTTTTTAAACCATGTTGAGTGAGTAGGATATATGTGGTGAACAAAAGAGGAAAATATAAATACAATCCAGCCAAGAGTGTTGCAGATCAACCAGCTCTATAAATTAATTAATATTTCCCTCTGTGAAAAACATTAAAAACAAACTCAAACTCTGGGGACAAACCAGCGATGGATCGACAAAACACGGAATGGTTTTTGTAAACAAAAACCTATTTAAATAATAATAATATATGTTATTTTCTAAATTATCAAAGGGATTAGTAGTGGTGATTTAAGGTGATGACAAAGCAAGAGGAGGAAGAAATCTACGTGCTGAAAAACTGTCTCACAACCCCCCCCACTCCCCTCGCAACAACCTTGGACAGCCACTGATATAAGGAAGGGAAAAACTGCTGCACCAAAGTTTGGGACAGCCAAAAGTTCAGTTTAATTTGTGGTAAAACTTTGAAGCATGAGAAGTTTTACGGGTGGAAACTTGGTATTTAATAATTATTTTCATAAATGTAAAGATTTGTTTGACTTTAGCCTTGTTGGCAAGAGTCTCAGAAACAGATCCAGAGGGAAGTGAGATCAGTCACATCAGCTGCTTGCTGATGTGACTGATCTCACTGGAGGGAGTGAATCCAGTTTCCCTCCCTCCTCTTTGACCATCATTTCCAAAAGAAATGCAAACTATATTTACAATAGGAAGAATTAGCAACAATCCAGACATTTTCCTCCCCAACTCAGGAATAAGCTTTTGATGTTATCTCTGGTTCTGGGCGTCTGTGTGTGGCAGCTTTCGAAAGACTGAACCCAGTCACAGTTCACACCATGTGAACCTCCCCCACAGTTCTTGAACAGCCTCTGCTTCACAATCATCTCTAGAATATGGCTATTCATGGTGCTTGTTCAGTGTTTTCTACAACAGTTTTTCCTTCCACTCAACTTTCTAATATTATGCAGCTGGCTGAAGAGCAAGCGTCTCACTGTGTAGGTCATAACATTTAATTTCTGGATTTAAAATCCCTTATTGCTTTATGTAATGTTCTAAATTTAAGAGGAACTCCATTTTGGGCTTTCATTAACTCTAAGCTATGATCATAAAAATAAACAGTACACACCTAAAATAAATCACTGGGTGTAGTAACCCTCTAAGTTTCTCTTTTTTCTGAATTAAATTACTACAAATAAGAAACTTTTGATGCTATTCTTATTTGTTGGAGGTGCATCTGTATGCTGGTACTTACTCTGATCCATCCTCTTCTCCCAGGACCGTCACATAGGTTTTGGGGAACCAGCCCTTTTCACCGTTCAACTCTCCCAGCCACCAGTTCTCCTGCTGCTCCAACACGTGAATCACATCGTCCTTATTGAAGTTCAGATGGTTGTCGGTCTTTGCCGTCCAGGAACACAGCGCCTGAGCCAGCAGGTTCCCCACCACCGGCTGAAACAGAGAAGACAGCTCAGTGAACGGTGAGGGATCGATGCACCTTAGGATCAGACAACAACCGCCGCATCGTGAGCAGGAGGCAGTCGCCGTGGTTACCTGTCCGTGTGTCTCAGAAGGAGCGGGGTGTGGGGACTGGGTTGGGGTGAAAGCAGACTTTGTCCCTGATGCCTTGGCAGCTTCCAGCACGTTGGAAAGCTGTGCCTGGATCGACGCTTTAGGAGGAGCGGCAGCGGTGGGATTAGTTGAATCTGACGGGCCGACTTTTTCAACATAGCTCTCTGGGAAATAGCCCATCTTTCCCTGCTTGCTGCCATACAGCCAGCCCTCCTCTCGCTCTGTCGTCTCATCCACCTGGCAAAGAGACAGAACGAAGATTGATTTTTACATTACAATAGGGAGGCAGGAGACTTTTGACCAAGAGAATAACTTCTGGGACATAATGTAACTCTTACCTGGATGATGTCCTCTGCTTCAAAGCTGAGCTCCTCATTGTTTCGTGCGGTGAACGGGTAAAGTGCTTTGTAGGATGTGAGAGCAGCAGACTTCCTGTGTTGTGCGGCCTTCGGCTGTCCACCTGAAGCAGCACATCAGGATCAGAACGTTATCAGTGAGGATTAAAACCCAGGAGAAAACAGGGCAGAGGAGAAAAGGAGTCCTGCTTACCCTTCCTCTCCTCCAGTCCTCTCAGCAGAGCCGTCAGCTTCTCCTGAATATCAACTTTGCCTCCGTTCGGCTGCTGCTTACGGGATCCCTCCTCCCTCCTCCTCTTCTCCTCCAACTCCACTTTTCTTCTCTCCTCTTCCTCCTTTCGCTTCCTCTCTTCCTCTGCCTTTTTCCTCTCCTCCTCCTGCTGCTGATGAAGTCTTCTCCTCTCTTCCTCCCGTTTCCTCTTATCCTCCTCTTCCTTCCTCCTTTTTTCCTCCTGCTCTCGCTTTCTCCTCTCCTCAGAATCTCGGAGAGCTGCTTCAGCTGCTCGATGCCTCCTCCTCTCCTCCTCCTCCCTCTCCCTCCTGCGCTCCTCCTCTTTCTTTTCCTCCTCCAACCTCTTCCTCTCCTCCTCCCTCTTCCGTCGTTCTTCCTCTTCTTTGCGTTTTCTCTCCTCTTCTTCTTTTCTCCTCTTTTCTTCTTGCCTCCTCTCCACCTCCAGCTGCTTTCTCTCTTCCTCTAGTTTCTTCCTCTCTTCCTCCAGTTTTCTCCTCTCCTCCTCCTGCCTACGTCTCTCTATTTGCCTCATTCGCTCCTCCTCCTCTCTTTTCTTCCTCTCCTCCTCTTCTCTCCTTTTTCGTTCGGCCTCCTCCTTTGCTCTCAGCTCTCGCTCGGCCTGCTCCCTGGCAGCCTGGATGAGAGCTTGTCTCTCCCTCTCCTCTTCCTCCCTCTTTTTGGCCTCCCTTTCCTCCTCAAGTCTCCTCTGACGTTCTTCTTCATCCCTCCTCAGCTTCTCCTGCCACTGACGCTCCTTTTCCAATTTAATACGCCTGTGAAGACATTCTTGGCATTACTATAAAATGTATTCCTGATGAAGAAGATAATTAGGTCTTATATATGTTTATCATGAAATCGATAAACCAAAGTTCTGCTCTGGACCTCTGAGCTTCCTCCTCCTCTCTGCGCCGCCTTTCCTCCTCTTGTCGCTTCCTCTCCTCCTCCTGTTCCTTCCTTCGCATCAACTCACGCCGCTTGTCCTCTTTGATGCCCCTCAGTTTCTCCAGGGCCGCCTGCTGCTTCCTCTGGCTTTCCCTCAGTTCCTGGCGCACATAAAAACACACAAATTTAGAAGCAAATGAAAAATATAATGTATGTGACTTAAAGACCTGATAAAGTTACAGTACTCTGCAGAAGTATTCACAGCCCCTTTTCACATTTTCTGTCTGTAAAAATCACAACTCTCAATGTGTTTTATTGCGATTTTATGTGATAAAACAAAGAAAATCAGAATTTTAAGGAGGAAATGATACTTTTTAATACCATTTTTAAAAATTAAAATCTGAAAAGTGTGGTACGCATTTGCACTGTGCCCCAATTTACTCGGATACCCATAAATAAAATCCAGCACAACTTTGTATAGCACTACTGGCATCCAAGCAAGATATGACCAGCCTCCTAAACTGACAGGCCGGTTAATGAGAGGGTTAAATCAGAAGCAGCCAAGAGGCCCATGGTAACTCTGGAGGAGCTGCAGAGATCCAGAGCTCCTGTGGGAGAATCTGTTGACAGGAAAACTATTAGTGGTGCATTCTGCAAATCTCATCTGTATGAAAAGTGGCAAGAAGAAAGCGGTTTTTGAAAGGAGCGGTTCAAAATCCCCTTTAAGTTTTGCCAGAACCCATGTGGAAGACGGTGCTCTGCTCAGATTAGACCAAAATTAAACTCTTTGGCCTACTATGTGTGGAAGAACACTGTCAATATACTTTACCCTGAACTCACTGACCTCATGGTGAAGCATCATGCTGTGGCACTGCTTTTCTTTAGCAGGGAAACTGCTCAGTATTAATGGGAAGACAGTTGGAGCAAACTACAGGGCAAACCTGGAAGACAACCTGATCAAGGCTGGAAAAGACGTGAGACTGGAGAGTCACGTCGCAGCAGGACAACGATCCTAAACATGCAGCCAGAGCTACGATGGTTTAGATCAAAGCTGTTAGGTTAAATCTGACTGAGACCTGTTGGCAAGACCTGAAAATTGATGTTCACAGATGCTCTCAATCCAATCTGACTAAGCAAGTCATTTTGCAAAGAAAAATTGGCAAAAACTTGAGTCTGTTGATGTGAAAAGCTTGTAGAGACACAGCCCAAAAGACTCGTAGCTCTAATTGCAGAGGTTCTACAAATAGTTGATCAAGGAGGGCTGAATAGAAATAAACCACACTTTCTTTTATTTTGTAAAAAAAAAAAAAAAAAAAAAAAAAAAAAAAAAAAAAAAAAAAAAAAAAAAAAAAAAAAATTAAAAATAAACTTTTTTATATTTATATAATATATATATATATATATATATATATATATATATATATATATATATATATATATATATATATATATATATATATATGCATCATTTTTCTTCCACTTGACAATTATGCCATTCTTTGTGTTGGTAGGTAAAATAAAATCCCAACAAAACACACTGCACTTTATGGTTGTAATGCAACACAAAGGAAAAAGTAGTGCGATTACTTTTGCAAGGCATTGTAAGTCTACCCGGTCATTTTACAGTTTAAAGGAGGGACAGCAGAAAGAAGGATAAAAGAAAATTCACCAAGTCAAGACCTGAACATAAACAACTCTGCAAAAGACAAAAAGAGAAGAAAACACAAAATAGAAAAGGAGTTTTAAAAGAGACCTAAGGTGAAACCTTTAGTAGGTGGAAGAGGTTATGGAGGCAGGCCAGCAGACAGAAGACAGCCTGAAGCATTTTGTCCTCAGCAGCTTCATACTGTAAAGCAGGGAATGAGGGGTTGATGAGGAGGAAGGGAGGCAAGTGCAGGACAGCATAAAGGAAGTTCGGTCGGTGCAGAGTACAAGGTTAAAGGGGAGTTGGTAAAGGATGAAGTTGGACAAGAAAAAAGATAAAAAGAAAGAACAAAATGAGTCCAAGAAACATTAGGGAGTGTAACGTATTCAAGATTTAAAAGGTTTTGCAGAAATTTAACAATATTAATGTGAAGCAAAAAAAAAAAAAAAAAAAAAAAAAAAAAAAAAAAAAAAAAAAAAAAAAAAAAAAAAAAAACTTTCATTTTTAAATTTTTTTCTTTATATATTCATATTTTAAATGAGAGCGAAGCAGAACTGAAGTCAAATCCTTTGTTTGTGATCACAAGCTTGGCTTCAACACATACAATATCTAATTTCATCTGAAACAAATGTAACTATTTTAAGGAAAAGAAGACAAGAGTATATGGACATCAGGACGGTGTCTTCTTGGATCAAAGCTATCAGCTTTTCTGGAGAATCTTCTTCGTGACACACTGAAGCAGAATGGAAAATCTGTGCATCTTAAACCGGAGAGAAATTACCGTAAAATTTATTCCTCCTGATTTTAGAAGATTCATTTATCCATCCATTGTCTATACCCGCTTATCTGTGCAGGGTCACAGAGATCCAGGTGCCAACCTTTAGTCGTCATTAGTCAATAAATAAACAGCAGCAGGAGATATACCAGTCATATCAGTCTGGAAGTGATGTTGGCTCCTTCAGCTTCTGCTTTGTGTTTCTCATTGATCATCTAGTATTAGAGAATATGTGCAAAGAACAGGTTGGCTTATTGAGTTGATAATCTTCATGATACTACTCAGAGCATAGAGCTGGGTGATAAAACAGTGATAACAGTTGCTCCGTGCTGGACCAATCCTGTAAGTTACGTTGACGCAGACAGCACGGTAGCAGCCAGACGCGCTAGCGGCTAATGTTTGTGCAGCTGGAGCCTCTAAGTTCAGGTAGCAGGTGGGATATGAGTGGATAGAGAAAAAAAAAAGTGTCATGAAGGAAGAAAGGATGGAAGAGACAGCGAATGACACTGTTGACAAGAAGGGCCTGAACGGTTCAGTCGTGTGGAGGTATTTTGGTTATTTAAAGTCGCACAGAAAAAGCAGTGTGGTGTGCAATTCATGTGGAGTGCATTTTCCGAGGTCGGGGAATATCACCAATTGAACCAGTGACACTCGCTGGAGCATGCAGAACGTAAAACTTAACAATCCCAGATGAGAACGAGTGTGAAAGCAACGCCTGTACAGCGTAATATCTGAGCTAGCACAGCACAGATTAGCAGCACTGAGACAGAACTCTAACTGGAATTATTACAATTTCTGTCTTTAAAACCTGCTGAAGTTTGCACTAAAGATATAAACAACAGTTTTTGTTCTTTTGTCTTTTTATATTTCTTTTTCATGGCTTATAAAACAAAGAAATATTTAAAATGATCTATACAAAAAGGAGAGATTTTGAGAATTTATATTTCAATGCCTATTTTATTTATTTGATATCAGCAAAAAGAATCTTTCAATCTTTTTGTTCGGTTTTCCTCTAATGCTTGAAGGTTTTAGTTTAAAATAGAAATAGCTTTTATCCAAAGCAGTTGTATGATATTCGATGGCATGTTCAACTTTAAAAAAACAAAAACAAAAAAACTTTATAATCAAAATGAAGCTTCTGATATCTTCAGATCTCACTTAATGGTACAGAGAAAAGTTTAATCTTAATATTAAAGATTGACAAAAAAAAGTGATTTCTTTTATATTGGGATATATGTCGATATTGATAGCTATAAAAAAAAATAAATAAATAAAAAAAAAATGTTGTCATGATGGGTTTTTTTTCCCCATGTCGCCCAGCCCTATTACAGCATTCGCCATTCTTCGAATTAGTTTAGCAAGATGTCTGTAAAATGTTGCTGCAGCACCTGGTGACACATTGCGCTTCACAGATAATGCCATTCATTCATTCCTACCTGCATGTCTTTGTTATACTGGTCCATCTGAGCTAGTTTGGCAGCAGTTTCTTTCTCCAGAGCTTCGAGCTTGTCTCGCAGTTTCATGCATGCCCCCCTCTTCTCTGTGACTCCCACCTTGAGGGTGGATATGGTTGAAGCTACAAGCAGATCAAAAACACAGAATGTGACAGTCAGAGAACACTGTAATAGCTTGATTTACTGAGAACAAACCTCTTAACGTCTACAGTTTTCTGCAGCTAGTTCAATACTGTTGTGTGGTGCAAAATGTTCTGAACTGTTTTGAATCGCACTTAAATTTATTAAATGTTTTAACTGTTACAAACTAACCAACTTTAATCTGTTTGATATTATTCTAGGAGTTCAGATCAATGGTATGTGTGACCAACCCTCAGTACTAACCAGGCAGGTTATTCAGAGACATATTTTGGAGTTTTTCAGTCAGTCTTTTCTTCTCTGGAGTGAGCTGGGACAACTTCCTCTGAAAATCCTGACAACATGCAAACACAAATATGAACAATAAATATTAAATTCATTAAATAAATGTAATATGAAATTAATCGATTAAACACATTTGTTCAATATATACATCGTATATACTGAAATGTACTACTAGCCTTATATTCTAATCTGTAAGTATTAAGTATAAAATAATGAATACATTAAAATATAAATAATGTTTAAAGCACAAAGACCTGACAAAGTGGCAACTTTCCAAAACATGATTAGAAATGCATTAACGTAACATTTCTTTGACCAAACAAAAGAATAAAACAAACCTCTATCTGTCTTTGCAGTGTGTTAATATCCTGCTGCTGAGAGTCTTTTTTCTGACCAAGAAGATCGAACTCCGTCCTCTGGAGTTTCTTATTGTTCTGAATGTCACGCAGTCGATCAGAAATCTGACGGTGTTTGTTACCCTGCAAACAAAGAGGTGGCACAAACCTCCAACCTTGCATGCATCTGGTCAAAAAAAAAAAAAAAAAAAAAAAAAAAAATTGAAAAAGGTGTCCCTTAAGCACTCACCACTGCTTCCAGCTCCATCTCCAGATTCCTCTTCTTTGCCTTCAGCTTGATGATCTCGTCCTGCTCCTGCTCCTTCTTTATCTTCAGCTCACCCCGCTTCCTCCTCTCGAACTCCTCCTTCCTCTGTCGCTCGAGCTCCCGCTGTGCTGCCTGAAATGACCAGAGACGGAGGCGCACGTTGACGTTATCATCCATCCATCCATCACTAGCTGTGTTTCCATTAACCTTGAAATTGCGCAAATTGAAATAACGAAAATAAATATGCTTAATGGAAACGCGCCATTATCGAAAAAAAAAATCTCCTTTATTGAGAAAAGGTTTTGGCGCTCGGATGAGGTGGTTTTTTGGCCGTATCGAAATTGTTTTTTCTTTCCCCTGCAAAACTGCAATGGAAACACTTTTTTCGCATCACATGAGTCACATGATCAACAACCGGATGTTGCCACTGGCACAAACCACGAAGAAGATGACAACAGGAAGCAGTTGGAGGATCAAGGCGCGGCATGTTTTTCATGACTTCTCGCGTGACCAAGCTTATTCGCGTATGATTTTAACTTCATTTCTTATTTAATGGAAACACCGCAATTGCAAAATTGTGTTTTTTGGACATTAGCAGAAAATCGACAAAGATTTTGCGCACCTTGGTAATGGAAACACAGCTCATGTGAAGCATCGCTCAGCACTGAAAACACCTCACCTCTTTTCTCTCTATCTCTCTCTGCCTCTCCTCCTCCCTCTGTCTCTCCAGTTCTCTCTGTCGCTCAAGCCTCAGCTCCTCTTCCTTCCTCCTCCTCTCCTCAGCCTCGCGGGCCTCCCTCTCCTTCCTCTCGCGCTCCTCCCGTTCTTTCTGAGCGCGCCGCTCCTGCTCCCTCCTCTCTGCCTCCAGCAGAGCCTGTCGTCTTTTCTCCAGCTCGGCATTCCCTTGCTCCAGGTTGGCTTTGAACTTATCCTCAAACGACACTGGAAACAGGAATGAGAGATACGTCTCGGAAATGTAGTTTTTCATATTTACTTCTATTTATCTATTGTCAATGATTTGTTAGAAATACTAAAGAAGATGGTATTGAATGTAAGAAATACTAGGCACAAGGCTGCACTCTGCAGAGCTTGTGATGGGGTACTGACGGTTAGTTTTAGGTTTCTGTGGAGGTTCTGCATCGAGGTCGTCAATCAGAGCTGAATAGAGGTTCGAGCTGGAGCCGTTCATCGCGCTCCTGTAACGCAGATTTAAAATAAACGATTACGCAACACACTAAAACATCCTCAAACTGATAGAACCACATTCACAACTACAGTCAGTGTTTGCTTCACATAAAAGGTAACATGGATTCATGCCAAGAATGTTTAAATGAAGTATTTCCAGACTGCGTCCTCATACCTCAGTGAGGGTGGTACCAACTCAGATGGCAGGGTAAGTGGCAGTGATTGTCCGCTCTTCGCCATGTCAACAAGATGCATAGCCAGAATAAACTCCTCAGCGTTCAGTTTGCCGTCCTTATTCACATCAGATAAAGTCCTGCAGGGGCAACAAATCAGTAATTCAGGTTTTTCACATGACTGTAAAAGAGCATGCATCTAGCATTTAATTAACACGAGTGGAGAATTTAAAACATATGTTGAGACTAAGGAACATTTCAGCGCCTAAGGTGCGCCTATTTCCAGAAATAACTGTGGACTTTTTGAACACAAGAGTATGCTTTGGAAGGTGAGCCTCTAGCTTTGCTCCCAGGATTGCTGTGTACTGAGCTCCATCCATCCTATTATCAGCTTTATCCAGCTTTCATGCCCCTGCTTAACAAAAGCATCCTCACAGCATGACCCTCCCACCATGTTTTGCTGTGGGTACGATGTGTTCAGGGAGATGTGTGATTTTAGTTTTCCACCACACACACAGGGTTTTGCATGTAAGCCGAAAAGTTCTGTTTTGGTCTCATCCGACCAGAACATCCTCCATGTGTTTGCCGGGTCCTCCACACATGAAAAACTGAAAACACGACTTCTTATGATCTTCTTTTAACATCTGCTTCCTTCTGTCCCCTCTTATTTTAAAGTTTAAATTGTCTCAGACCAAAGAATGTGTGAGATTTGCTTTAGATTTCTATGTCTTAAAGACCAAACGGGACCACAGATACAGATCTATTAATAATCCTGCAAGCTGAGAAGAAAACGTCAGGAGAAGAAGTTTTTATAACGAGCAGGGCTGAAACTGACGATTAATTTAGCAATCGACTATTCTATTGACTGTTCTGATGACTAACCAGATAAAAAAATTGGCACAGCTGCAGATTTTTAATTTAACCAAAAGCCTTTTTTACTCCCAAAAGGCTTTTTTATACAATATTAGAAATACATAAAAAAAAAAAAAATCCAAATAAACAATTCCTTTTTTAAATAAGAAAATAAACATTTTATTGCATAAAATGCAATAGCATAGCTTTCCTTTAGTGCACGCTTGATCATTTGTAGCAAAGGATGCAATGCAGCTAAAAAATACTTCTAACATCAACGTGTGAAAAGCTCAGGCCTTTCTGCTTGATGTAACATCAATACAATGTATGGCTGATCTGTTGACTATTTTTTTTGGATTAACTGATTAAAAACTGGGTAGCAAAAGGTGCAATAGGAATTTTTTTTTTTTTTATTATTATTATTATTTTTACAGAATTTGAACTGAGTGAAGACAAATATTTTTAAATCTCAAACGCAAAATGCATGTATATTTTTGACAGAATTGGCTTAATTACTGCTCTGACTGTGTCATTCTTTCAGCAAATGGCCTTTTTTTGAGTCTGCATGCTTCAGTTAACTATTTATCGATTACTAAATTAGTTGACGATTATTTCAATAATCAGTCAGTTATGACCTCTGGCTGTGAAACAGCCTCCTTATGGAAAGGCTGCTGAAAGCTTTCAACAGAGTCCTCATTTTCTATTTTATTTGAGTATTTTTACATACTTTTTTTTTTGTTTTGTTTTAAAATTTTCTCTGGATGTTATGTAATACTTTTATGTTTATTTATTCTCATCTAATCTTTTATTTTCAGGAACTATTGTATTTTCTTCCTGTTATTTTGTTTTGCTATTTATCATTTATTCCATGGTTTTATCATATTAAGTCAGTCTTAGGATGTTGTTTTATAACCTAAATCTGCTTTAACCTTTTCCACAACTTTCTACCTGACCTGCCTGTTGTGCTCCTTGGTCTTCATGAACAAACCTCTGACGCTTTCACAGAACAGTAATATTTATACTGATACTAATTTACACACAGGTGGACTCACCTGTGTGTAAATTAATTTTACTAAATTGGTCTGGATTATTTTTAAGGGTATTAGAGTAAAAGGTGTGGAACTAAATTCTCATTAAACCATTTACATTTTTTTTTCCACATCACAATTATGTACTACTTGATGTTGCTGTATCACACAGAATCTCAGAAAATACATTGAAGTTTGTGGTTTTAATATGAAAAGCGTTAAACAGTTCATGTTGCCTGAATACTTTTGTAAGGAAATTTATAACTGGATAGGAACTAGACACCGTTCTTTTTTTTTTAAAGAAATTTACTTAATGAAAACCAATGAGCTCTTTGGAGACAAATGCAGGGATATTCTCACCAGATAGAGGCCAGCTGCGTCTGTGTCAGCATCGTAGTTGCCATGGCGTTTCTCACCTGCTGACCTGGAAACATGAAAGAAAAATGTAATAGTGGTTTGTTCAGCACAGATAAGCTGGTGATGAAAGATGAGTATGCATGAGATCTAGAGCAGCAAGTGTCTATTTCAACTAAAGCATGAGAAGGGATCACAATAGTACCTTGTATCATTGCAGCCTCTTTAAAACTCATCTATGATTTGCATGTTACAAGGGAAACACAGTTTGACCTCAGATGTTTGAATCAGATAAAAGAAATAAAGAGTAATGACTGTAAATGAATATAACATCTTGGGTGGAGCGATGCAGAAAAAGCCACTTGTATAACTTGTTTTATGTGCCTGACTGCACTGAATGTCACTTAGTCTGGAAAACATATGTAAATGTGGCTGGAGGAAAAGAGTGAGAATAGGTTTACATCTGCTTTTGTCATTTCAATAAACCATTTGTTTTTATGGAAACAGGTTTGGTGAGACCTTTGAAGCAAGAAGAAAAATGCACACATGACTGTCTGCATTTATACTGAGAAATCTCCCCTGTGTTTAAACACACCCATAAATACAGCCTCAACTTCCTCTGAGAACAGGGGGAAAAATAGAGGGGCAGTACCTGTGATGAAATCACCAGCAATCACTATTCAAGAAGCTCCACAACTGCAGTTTTCGAACATCGGCACATTTTTAATGGCATTGCCCATATATGCAAATAAAAAGCAAACACACCTGTTAGGTGTCCAACCATCTGTTTATCCAAGATGTTGAACTGCTGCCTGTATTTCAGTCTGGAGGGGTGTGGCACAGCCCAGTCACTGGGAACAGCAGCCATAGCGGACATCCCAGAAGGGGTTGAGGAGGCAGAGCTGAAAGATGCACACGCTTTAAGAAACTGAAAACAAAAACAACATATCAACTCTACGTTTAAGTTTCTGTGTTTTACCTGCCAGATCCCAGGTCCAGCAGAGAAGAGGAGAGTCCACCTGGAGAGGCATATGAAGTACCACCAAGAGGCAAGCCTAAAAAACACATATACATTTGTTACACAACATCTTTCCAACAATTGGCAGCTGATATTAAAATGGACACTCTTGTCTACTTTTTTTCTAGATATTTCAAAAAGAGGGAAATAAGGCTTCTGTGTAGGACTGAGATCCAGTCACGGCTGGACTGATGTGTAAGAACGATAAAATGATTACATTCTCATGATAATCTCCAATTATAGGACAACATTTTCATGCCTGGCGCACACAAAAGAAAAGATGATCAGCAGGTGGTCCCAGTAGGAAGATTCATGTGGTATTTATAAGACTAAAAATCATTCTAGTTTTCATCTCCATCACAGCAACTCTGTTAAGGAGAGTCAGGAAAATTTGGTGATCAAGCCTTAAAAACTATAAAACCAGGGAATTAAAAACACACCCTGTAAAATGGCAAAAAAAATAAATAAATAAATAAATAAATAAAAATGACATGCATGCTCTTTAGTAGTGATATTTTAAGAGTAACTTTAATGATCTCTTCAAATTATAAATTTTTGAATGGCTCATTAAATTAAGAACTGCAAGAGCAAAGAAAATCAATGGTAAGTATTTTGTTAGCTAAAAAACATTTATCTTCTTGCACAGACAGTACAATGCATAGCTTGGTATTATTCCCATGTATGGTTTAGCTGCAAAATTACTGACATCAACGGTAAAATTTGATTCAAAATTATTCTTTTTTTTTTTTTTAAATCAAAAAAAGTTTATTTTTGATAGAAAAAGCGACAGACATCCCTCAAAGGATAATAAAACAATGTGGTAAGATTATTAATTTGAAAAGAAATGATTTATACCCTTCTTAATAATCAATAAAAAGTTAATTATTGGAATAACAGTAGTCAAACCCGTCTTATAATTGCTGAGCTGCATGTTTCCTTTCCACTGGTGTTTTGATCATTTGGAAGGCCTCTTTGGCATCACCCTAATCTGCAGCTCCCTTACAGATCATCTACTAAAATCTGTCAGGTCTATAAATAATTTTTGGCTTAACTATCAGTGTTTCATCAGTCCGTCAAACAAACACCCTTTCTGATAGCTACACAATGCTTTACATAAGTGCACAAAGAAAGAACCAGCAAGCTTAACTACAAGCCGACAAAATGCAATACAAATCACACACCAGTGGTCAAACCTCCAGGAAGCATCGGTTGGAGCATTCCCATGGTGCCATTGGGCAGTGCAGTGTTCCCCACAGTGGGCATCAGCGGCCTAGTGGGGGCGGAGGCGATTAGTGGGTTCAGCCCTGCTGTCGTAGGAACCATCTGGGTGAGGCCAGTCATCGGTGTCAAAGGTGAAAGTCCAGGGGACGCCATGGAGAGAGGGGTCAACATGGTGAAGTTTGTTCCACCCATCATGGGCACAGAACCAATACCTAAAGCAAATGATCACCAGTTTAGGTCCAACAACTCAAATGCTTGGTTTGCAAAAACAAACTTCTAAACTTAAGAAATGCCGTTTCAATGCTATGTCACATCCACAAAGAATAAACTGCTTATTAACAGCAATGAGACTGTACCATAGGCTGGGTTGGGCATGGTGGAGGTGAGAGCGGGCACTGGGGGCTGCTTCATGATGATTGGCAGCGTTGACGGAAGCTGTGTGCCCTGAAGTTTGAGCTTTATGAGCTTCATAGCGATGGAAAACTCCAACCTGTCCATCCTCCCATCCCGATTCAAGTCAGCCAGAGCCCTGAGAGACAGAAAAAAGACCCCCACAATGAGTTTAAACAACTGAGCCTCAAGATTTTAGAGTAATTATCTGGTAAATTACTCTCATTTCTGCCTGTGAAGGTGTGAATATTTATGTTTCTTACCATATCTCAGCCAGTATAGAGGCAGGGAGTCCTGACTGGAGGAAAAACTTCCTGGCCTGTTCTCCTACAGAAAACAATTCCACAGCTATGCATGTGATAAAAGGTATTTGTTCTGAGCAGCTCATGAAGGCATCATGATCACCATGTATTTGGACATCAGGGAACAGAGTGTGTCTTCACGTGTGTACCTGAGATGTATCCCATCGATGGGGAGAGGGTGTCGAACTTCTGATCATGTTTTTCCCTCTCCTCTGGGGAGATTGCCCAAACACTTGAACCACCTGCAGTGAAATACAATTTCAGACAATTTCATATTTACATTCAAAAAGTTTGAAATAATCAAACGTTGCTGACGAATAAATCAACAGGTGTATCTCAATAAATCAGAAATCATTGAACAGTTCGTTTATTTGAGTGAATTTATAAAATATAAGACTCATTTTACATAACTTTATTCCACACAGAGTAATGTGCTTCAGTTTTGAGGTTTTTGGCTTACAGCTAATGAAAATTCAAAGTCCAGTTTCTCTGCTCATGGCTTCTTTTGTATTAATTACTGCAGTGTAGCATGGAGGCGGGCCCAGGTTGCTATAATAGCGCCCTTCATCATGTCTAAATTGTTGGGTCTGGTGTGTTGCAGCAGGGATGCGTCTAAACGCTGCAGGACAGCAGCTCTTCAGGACTGCAGCTGGAGAACCCTGATCTAGATCATACTCTATAGATTCTCCATGGGGTTTACGTCAGGCCGTTCAAGCACAGTAAGAGTTTCAACTGCTTCACAACAGACCAGTTTTTTTCTACTAAGCCCAAGTAAGAAGAAAGATGCTTCTTGTTCAGGAGTAGCTAAACACAAAGAATGCAACAGCAACAGTGTGTGTCCTGGATACGTCTGTGTGTGTTGTAGGACGTAGTTTGTGAATCTCCCGACCAACTCTTTAACGGGCTTTGCTTTACAATCCTCCTCTCAAGGCTAAAGTTTCCTGTTGCTTGTTTTCTTCCACTCAAATTTTCCATAATATGCTCGGATGCAGCACTCTGACCTGCCACTTTTTTAGCAATGATCTTTTGTGGCTCACCCTCCTTGTGGGGAGCGTCTATGAACTGTCAATTCAGCAGACTTCTCCATGACTGTAGGCCGCAATTTGGTCATAAAGTACATATTCTGCATCAAAAATCTAGTTTTTCTGGGAAAATATGCTTTGAGTTATCTTTGGCTTCAAGATTTTAAGAAAACCTGCAATACATGATAACGTTGGTAAATGCTGTGATGACAACATGACTTCATTGGTTCATCGCAAACACGAACCTAATCCAGCTGTTGGGGGGAAAAAAATTATTATTTTCATGTCGACAGCACATCACTATTGAAAAGTTGCTTTAGTCTGACACCTGCTGTTTCTAGCTTCAATATTATTCTAATTTATTGATATGCACCTGCGCATGTGTCTGCTTAATTCCCATCACTTCCTGTTTATTACAAGGTTTTGATCCTCTGTGTATAAGTCAAGCCAAATCATAAACATTTAACGTCTAAACTGGGAAAAGCGAAGAACTCTACAACACCTAATTCTCCAGTAGAAAAAAAAAAAAAGAAAGAAAGAAAAGCAAACATAAGGTCAAACAAGTGTCCACAAGGGCACGTAGATAAGGAGGAACACAAAAGCCAACATCAGTGGTAGTGAGGAGTTGAGAACGTACTGGTGTATTGACAAACTGATAGCGAAGCTCAGTTTTGCAGGAGAGCTCACAAGCTGAAACCTTTCACTATTATTTACACAAGCAAGGTTGGCTAAACACTGGTGTGACTCTGTGGTTTAGTTGGGAAATAAAAACATTAATTAAAACATAAATATGCTATCAAGAAAAGAATTGTCAACAAATATACTTAAAGCTAAAAAAATAAAAGAACTGGCAGAGTGTTGGCCTCAGCACAACTGCAGAACAATGTCTCTTTGCAAACGAGCACACTCACTCATTTACCCGCTCCTTCCCACACACACACACACACACACACACACACACACACACACACACACACACACACAAACTGCAGAGGTCTTACCATTCATATTTGCAAGGGGGGGGGGAACTCCCAGTGGCGTTCTCAGCTACCGCTCACGGCCATCTGCGAAACACAAAGTCACAGTCCATCAGTCAATACTGCAGCTGCCCCGACAGTGCCGTCACTGAGGGAGGGCGAGGAAAAGGCAGAGAGAGGAGCACAGAGGCAGAGCACGGAGAAAGGGAGGGATTCTGATCAGTCAGCAGTCGTCAACAGGGCTTCTCCGGTGCTCTTCAATCAGGGGAACGCTGGCTGCGACCCAAACCTTTCAGACATTTCAATGCTCTCCACACAGAGAGGCCGGAGAGAGGCGTCACAAACACTTCCCAACCAAAACTGAGGGATTAAAAAAAAAAAAAAAAAAAAAAAAAAAAACATTTCTTTTTCTCATTTCACACCCACAGGAACACGGAACCACATTTACTACTATATGGGATAAAGCAGCATACAGGTATCAAGCAGACATTACCATCTTAAACTAAACTAATCAGTGTTAATGTCGCTCTACTTTGCATCCATCCATTACAAACACAGGTCTATCCAGCTACTGGACAAAAACAAAATAGTTTCAGTCTCAACAACAAGGTTTTATTGAAGAAGCTGCATCAGGCTAAATCTGGTGTTAGTTTTTTTTTTTTTTTTTTTTTTTAAAACAACTTAATTGTAATTTCTTACTGATTTAATCAAATCTTAAAAGCTCTCCAAAAACATTTTAGTTTATCAACTATCACTTGTTGCAGCTCAAGCAGCTCCTTGTGATGTTTGTTTTGCATGTAACAATCCTGCACTGATTATACATTTGTGAAATATTGTACAGCTCTACCACAGTTCACTGCAAATAGGGTCATAACGGGACAATAGCTTCTAGGCTAAATATAATACATTAAGAATATAAAAAAACAATAGAACACCTGTGTTAACAAAAAAAAAAAAAAATGTTTGGAGATTGGATTTCCAAGTGAAATTAAAACAAACAGCTTTTGCTGCGATACTTTAATTTGAACCAACAACACATACCTTACAGCTATTTACCCGATCAATGGGTTTTGACTGTCAACTGGTCTCAGAGCAGTTACATCAAATGTTACATCTGTACCAGGGAATTTCTCTCCCTTTGAGGTAGCGTGGGAAGTGGACGTGATCTGTAAACATGATGCATGCAAGTCACCTGAAATCTCCTCGTCACCAGTTCCTTATCGGCACAAAAGAAGAAAGAAGCTGCGGCTTCATTCAGTTCATTCAGTGAACTGAATGAACAACTAGTACATACAGCACCATGAAATAGTGATCTCTCCCCCTTACAGATTTCCTCTGGTTTTTCCACATTTACATTTTTCTAATCATTAAAAAAATGTTAATATCAGATGAAGTTAACATGACTAAACACAAAAAGCAATTATTAAATCCAAATTTAAGTTCTACAGAGGATCTAAGTCTCACAGTGGAGCAACAGGATCCTTCAGCTACAAGACGTCCAATGGGAACTGGACAGCGACTACGTTTTTTTTTTTGTTTTTTTTTTTAAAGCAGAATAGATGTATTGAGTTTGGACCAATGTGTTTAAACATGCTTCGATATTAAAAGAGCATTTGAAACTGTATAAAATTAATTTGTAAATGAATTTTTAAACTAAAAGAAGTCCCGAGCCAAACCAAATATAAAAACATAATGGTGGTCCCACCTGCCTTTTTCAAACTAATTTCAAACAAGTTTCTGCTAACAATTTTATGGATATCATTTTTAAATGGAATATAATATTTTATGGTAAGACAAAATACTTATACTTTTACACTGGTAGTCAAAGTAGAAGTGAGCTGACCTAATTAATACTTGTGGCTCTATGAGTCACTGTTAACAAAATAAACCTATTAAATTATTTTCACAGCTTTTTGCATTCTCATCACTAGACTCATGCTGAACACTTGCTTCCTTTGGGATCATCTCTCAGCCATCGGTCCCGCAGACCCACATAATGAAGGTGGAGGAAGAAAGGAACAGATTTTCTAATCTTTCTGCACAGCAGAGCTTCCTGTCTCATACCAAACAGTTGTAAGCATTTCCTAATTAAACATCAGTCAAAAAAGTAGATGTTTAGAAAAGGAAGGAGATGTTAAAGGCAATATATTTATACTTAAGCTTTGGTTAGCACAGGAGGGAAGTAAATATTACAGATTGACAAGTGATTTTTAGGACTCTACTGATCTATGAGTTATTTGCCAATTAGAGGAAACATAATAAGATTGAAAATAAAGCCTGTGGTCTGGTTGTTACTCCCATAAGGGCAGAAAACAGCAAGGAGGGTTCAAGCCACTGCCTGCCATCTGTCTTTTATCCGTCTCAACATCACTACTGCAGCCGATCCTCCTCTTATTAAGTCCAGCGAATTGTCTTTCCATTCAGCCCATATTTTCACTTTTACCACTTAATTTACTTCATTAACTTTACGGCTGCAAGGTTAAATCTGAGATGAATTTCTCGGTACATAAAGAGATACTTGTAGACAAGACAGCAGCTACATTTCCATTAACCTTGAAATTTTGCAAACTGAAATAACGAAAATAAATTTGCTAAATGGAAACACGCCATTTTCTGAAAAAATCTCCTTTTTTGAGAAAAAATTTTGGCGTTAGGATGAGGTGGTTTTTTGGCCGTATTGAAACTGGGTATTTTTTTCCCCGCAAAACTGCAACTGAAACACTTTTTTCGCATCACACGAGTCACATGATCAACAACCGGATGTTGCCACTGCCGCAAACCACGAAGAAGATGACAACAGGTAGTAGTTGGAGGATCATGGCGCAGCATGTTTTTAATGACTTATTACGTGACCAAGCTTATTCACGTCTGATTTTAATTTCATTTCTTATTTAATGGAAAAACTGCAATTGCAAAATTGTATTTTTTGACATTAGCAGAAAATCGACAGAGATTTGCGCACCTTTGTAATGAAAACACAGCCAGATATACTAATTCTACAAAAATGTTGGTATACATTTTATGAAGCTGAAAACAATTATGTTGCAAGTTTTGAGTTTGAATTCATCAATTCTAACTTCATTATCACAAGGCAGCCAACTCATTATATATTTGCCATCGTTTGTTTCACCAAATGTGAAAAGCTGAACAATAAAATCATGAAGAAGGTTTACAGTTTAAATTAGGGCAGAACAGATTTTAGTCGACAGGGAGAAAACGTATTTCTAAATAAAAATCCAAAAACAGAAAGACCAACAAACTTCCCATTAGACAGGTGAAATCTGATATTTCTTAACAACTGGTCTTTGTTCAGGTCACACCGACCTGAGGTGAACAGGAATAGTACAGACAGACCACATGCCTGAAAACAGATTCTTTATGAACCTCCATCAAGAGTGATTTTAACCTTGTACTGTGTCTGCATGGGTCCCAAATGTATGTGTGCAGACCACCTAGCACAGGCTGAGGAAGCTGTTGCCTTTGGCCTCTGGAGCTGGCTACTGCACCCTTAAAATATAGACAATGCTTCTCAGGTTATAGTCAGCAGACTAAATCCTGGACAGAGGGAAGGAATAGAGTCAACTCTTCAACATAAACACAAAATGAAAGACTGCTTAAGTTTTAAATCCTTGGAGGGCTTCCACTATTTCCCAAAGACAATCCAAAAGACACCAGATACTCAAAGTTTAAGCCTTGATGATTTGCAGCAATTTATAATCAACATGACAGGACAATAGCTCCGTCAAAGCTGGTGAACGTGATTAAAGACGTTTGAGACACTGATGACCACATCAGGTGCAGTGTGAGGTACACTTTGATGTCCAAACTGACCAAACTGCAGAGAAGTAGAAACCTGCTTGGCAACAGACATAAAAAAAAAAAAAACAGAAAAAAATAGTTTTAAAAGTTTAACATCTGAGTAGATCTGTCAAAAAAGGTTGGCCAAAAAAAAAAAAAAAACACATGCTAATACTTAAAGAGAAAAATAAAAATTATACATAAACAAAGAAAGAAACAGAGAATAAAACAAAGTGACCCCATGGTCAAGCAATTAAAGCTAAGCATCCAGGCTTATCCTAAACCAAACTGTTACCTAATTTAAACATTCAATCCTAAAATGAAGTATTAAAACAGAAAAATTAAATAATGATAATAAAAAAAAAATCTATCACTTTGTGCCTGTGGTTACAATAATTAGGCTGCATGTTTACAGAAACACCCAACACAAAAGGTTTCTACTCATGTTTTTGTCCATTTGTAAAATAAATTAAAAAAAAAAAAAAAAAACTACCATAACTCTCACAATATGTATTTGACTGATGGATATGATGCTCATGTTGTGTTTGAGAGGAGGTAAGAGGTTATAACTGCATGCATCTCAACTATAAAACTATTGAATCAATACAGAGCTCATAAAGTGGACAAATGGCGGTCTGGCACTAATGGAAAACTGCAGCCAGTATGTTACTGAGCAGCAAGCTGTGTCGCAGAACTGCCCCTGAAAATCACTCCTTTTACTTTATGTAAAGAGGGACAATGTGAGATGAAAACATGGCATCACTTTGGCAACACAGTAATTCATATGTGAAATAATTATGACATTCACGACTTATGTAAAGCCTTGGTAGCTAAATTGTTCCTTAAGTGTCCAAAACAAGCTATGAATTCATTGTTACTCCCAAATCATGTCTTCGCCCTGATGCTAGAACATTTGCATCTTTATTTATAGACCTTGAAAAGAACATACATTTAGTTTTATTAACATTAAGAGATTACAGCTGACAGTTCTTTTGCAAGAATGCTCATTGTTTTTGCATGTTTGCAAAACAGCCTCATCTGCATTCATCTGACAACATAAGGTAGGTAAACTTCAAGAAAGTCCTTAATAAACTAAAAAGCAGAGGGCCAGATGTAGAGCCTTTGGGTACTCCAACGTTATTACCTACAATTACAGAAAATGTCGACTATGCCAGCACAATGTTTTCAGTTACTCGGATATAATTTCATCCATTTTTATTACATTAGCTAAAACCTCAATCATGATGACTTAGCAATAAGGATCTTGTGGTTAACAGATAGTACATCAAGTTAAAGAACTACACAGCCAGCGCACACTTCCTCACTCTATGTTTGACATCAGATTTAACCATATCAGAACTGCTGGTAAAACTGATAGCTTTGGGACTTTCTCCAACCAACTGCAGTACGGTTGAAAGCTTTCTCTGGCATCAGGCAGCACTTGAGTCAGTGTGTGGGCAGAGCTACTAAATCTGCAGAGAGGTCAGGGCAAGTAAGATGCTTACTACTGCTTTTATAATCAATATATCCAAATACAGGGAGTGTAATGCAAAACACAAGCGTGTGTATCCATCAAGTACAAGTCTGGAGCCTTTTCTCTCTCTTCAAAGCTGAGATAAACAAACCACGGCCCTTTTTAGAATAGTACTTGTATACTTATAATTATGTCCATGTACACTCATGCGCCTTCAAGTAATGAGCAGAAATTTCATACTGAAAATATCCTGTTGAGTACTACACACATTAACATAGCTCTGGACATCAGTGATCAATCACATTGTGTTAGTAAACACAGCTTCATCACTCTGAAGCTGTGAGACTGAGCTTGATGATCAGTCTCTGAGGTGCTTATATTGAGGCTCTTGTAATGTTACACTGTAGGATTTTAATGAATTAATAAAAGATAACAGAAGACTGTCTGCTTTGAGGTTTAGTGTTTCCACAGTGAGAGGAGAGACTTCTCCTGACTTTCTGACCTACTGAACAACGGACATCAGGAGCAGACACAGCTTTGCAAACCTCATGCAAATGCTTTCAGAAATCATCCTGCAAATAAACTCGGAGTCTCCACAGAGGTCCTGAACTGCTGAATGAATACTGCAGTCACTATTTGCATCACTATAAAGTGAGATGGAATCAGGGAAATGGTCAGACATAGAGCTCCACCTTACATGAAAACCAGTTTTCTCTGTACACCTGCAGTGACACAGTGCTTCCTAATTACACTAATAACATGTTAAGCAAGAATAACTATAAATATTTCTTTTGATTTTGTGTTAACTCTTTAAACTCCAGAGGTTAATAATCTGTCTCTGAACATTTAAACGCAAACATTTTTAAACTGTATAGAAAAAAAAGAATTAAAAAACTCTTTTCTCTGTGGAGACAAGTTTATTTTATAGAGTTATTTTTTGTTTGTTTCTTTAAATATAGAGTATTTTCCACCTCTACTCCTCTGCTAGCTGACTTATCTCTGCAGAGACAGGAAGCCTGTGGCTCCTTACCACTGGAGGCACGCAAACATAGCTATTACCATGAGTACCATAACGGCCAGGAAAGTGGTGCACATTAAAAATTATTACTGTAAATGTGCTAAAAGATGCACAGTTAAAAAAAAAAAAAAAAAAAAAAAAAAAAAAAAAAAAATTCAACAACTGATCTGGTTCCAGACAAGATTTAATTTGGGTCAGAATCCAGACAGCAGTCATTCATTTATGGGCATCAGATCTGAAGCTCTGCATTTGTGTCAAATGTGCTAAAATTATTTTCATATCTGAGGTTTTCAAGTCACCAACTAATCTGTACACTATAGCAAGTAGAGACTGGGCACTGCAAATCAACAATTCAACTGTGTGGCTGCTGAAACGGCTGAATACACAGCTGTCTGCTGCCTTGAACACACCCTCCTCTAAAGACATTTATTTATGTCACATGGACCCCACCAAACTCTCATTCACATGCCCCATTAGTGAACAGTGTTTGCCGACTTTCTAACCTCTGTGTATCCCTGCTGATCAAATGTAAAGCAACTCTACCGGCACATTTTCAGTAGTCCCATTACTCCTGTCATGGTTCAGCACACAAACAGAAATATGAGTCATGTTGACTCCTAACATGTCGTTTAAAGACACAACTCTTGCACTGACATGCAGAGGTGGTGAAGCATTTAAGTCTAGAGCAGTGTTTCCCAACCATGGTTCTAAAGGCACACAGCCCTCCAAGTTTAGAATGTTCCCTGTTTCAGCATAACTAATTTCAACTGATGGCTGATTAACAGGCTTTTACTGAACTGCAATCATTGGAATCAGGTGTGTGAAAGCAGAGCTATATCTAAAACATGCAGGGCAGTGTGCCTTAACGACCAGGGATGGGAAACAGTGGTCTAGAGGACATCAAGGCTACGTTCACATTGCAGCCTGAAGTGCTCCAAATCCGATTTTTTTTTTTTTTTTTTTTTGCCCTGATGCGACATGTATCTGATTTTCTTCATGACAATCTGAACAACACAAATCCGATTTTTACAAATGCGACCCAGGCCACTTGGATATGTGGTCCTAAAGCCGATACGCATCGTCTGTACGGCCAGGTCGCGTTCATCCGACCTGTACGTCATTTATGCTCGACAAGCGTCACTATTCTGCGTCCTGATACGCGGAAATGGGAAGAAAAACAACAACCATGGCGGACGATAATGCGGACAGCAGTCAGTGGAGAGAGTTGTTAATGTGCTGGCTCTGGTTGGACAACAACTTTAAAATCGCAAGATATGCTCCACCTTTACCATCCCTGTTAACCTCCCCAAACACTGAGCACGCTCGCGACGTGTGACGTTGCTGCGTCCTCTACTGCGCATGCGGGACACTTTCAGGCTGTTTGCAGTTCACACAGGAGATCACGAACAAGCCGCAAATATTTCGAAATGTGAACGACCAGGTGACAAAAAAAATAAATAAATAAATAAATCGGATTTCACAACAATTTGGAATTGAGCATTAAGCCCTGCAGTGTGAACGTAGCCTTACTCACCAACAATAGTTAAAGCCCAGGCCTAAAATACCATGAGACCAGTGGTGTCCAAAGTGTGGCTCGCAGGCCAATTGTGGTCATTGGAATGCATCTGTGTGGCCCCAAAACTACAATTCAAGAATGTTACACAAATGTATTCATGTATTCAGATGAATACCTTTTTGGAGTTTTCATTATCAGATTAAAATCTTCTTAAATTGAAAAAACACTTTTTGCTTTCATTTTTATTTCATAGCAAATAAGAGAACAAGCAGTCACAATTTTACTCAAAAGCTGATCGATTGATTAAACTGTTAAATACATCTAGCATTTTCAAAGAAGCTACATCCCCACAGCTATAATGTTCTTTTCTGTACAAAGGAAAAAAAAAAAAAAAATCAATCAATCAACAATTGTCCCAAACAATTTAGGAAATGTCAAGCCTTTATTGAGGGCAGAGAGCAAGACTGTTTTATGTTTTGGATCTATGATGTACCATTCTCTTTTTCAACAAAAGATCTGACTACCTTGTTTGTTTCATAATAATATGGCATATTAGGTTTATTGTTGAGCAGGTGAAAATAAAAATTCACAGTAATGTTGGTATTTTTAATTTTTTAAACAATGGAGCACACAAATACCCTTTAAATTGATGATTTTGGACTACCATGGCAAAAAGTTTGGACACCACTGCATTAAACTTTTTATATCTATTTCACCCTTGGTGTGATATCAAGAGTATTCACTTAATTATGAAATCTCAGACATCAAAATGTTTTCTACCGCATATTTTTGCAATCTGGAGTTGTCATAATATTATTCTGTAAAAGCATTGCTGCCCTGAGCATAAAGGGGCAAATATTAGAGATGCACCAATCAATGGGTCAGAGAGTGAAATCAGATATTTTTTCCTTCATACTGAAAAAGTTTTTTTAAATTTTTTTTTTTATTCAATCCTTCAGAACTGAGAACTACCACAATTTTCAGTCTTTAAATGCATCAAACAACAGCATTCATTTTGATGTACTTTCATTTTTTTTGTCTTTCCTTTTATAAAAATTCAATAAAGGTTAGAGATATACACCTTGATGGATGATTTGGGACAATCTTGTAAAGTCTTCAGTTTCTTGTGGATTCAGCACAATTCTTTCAAAGAACCTGCAGCACACCGTCTCCTCTTTATAAGTACTAGTCTTTAAAAAAAAGTAAAACTGGTCAAAAATCAGCACCTCAGACTTCAAAGACTTTTGGAAATTGACCAAGAAAAGCTGGGTCGGTGCAGCTTTAATTTTCATATAAGCTCTAAATGAAACGTTATACAGAAACAATGTGAAACAACACATCAATACTCAACAAATCTCTTGTTAAAGGTTAAACAACATCAATAAGCGTCTACACTGCAAACTATATTATTTGCAAACCTACTTACTTCGTTAATTCACTGGAAATTACTCAACTGACCCGTTTTTTTCAAAAGTCACAGGAAACTTCTTGGTGAACTTGTGTGGCGGTGGTAAAACAAACACCCCACTTCCTCAAAGTGTGGTCCCCGTCTCTACTTTTAATCTGGCTTCAATGGTAAAACCTCTCCTGCATCAGTTCTGCTTTGGACCGTGTTGAAAAGACCGGGGCGTTTCTGTCTTGGACTCAGTATAAACACACAACACAGAAGTGTTGGATAAATAGCTCAGCTGGTCCTGACCTTACCTCCTTCAGCAGCAGCAGTGTTGACCATGCAGCTCTCCCAGTTTAGTCCCAGTGCAGTTTTCTGCCCTCCGTTCAGTTTGTTTTTCTGTCTTTCAGATTTGACCCAGAAAAGTAGACAAAATTTAAATTAACGCATTTTTACAGGGTTTTTTTTCCTTCTCACAGCCAATTGTGCTGCCTCTTCATTTCTATTTTTCCTCAGAAACAAGTGCTGCCTGACTGGCTATTGTACTGAAAGAAAAAAAAAAAAAAAAAAAAAGTTTTGAAATTCAGCAACCTCTCAGGCTGACCTCATAACAATGACATCGGCTTCAACCATAACACTATTTCTGCTCAATGACTTATCATTCTCTGAGCTTGTAGGATTGGATCTGAATCATTCTGTTTGTTGTGCTGGATTCTGTTTTTTTAAGAGGCAAGGCCCTTCCCTGCTTTACCCAGCTTTGACCCACCCTGATTTGTACATAAACTGACAGAACTGAAGAAAGCACTGTGAAAAATGGCATTTTAAATTGGTTTTTCAGCCATTCTGTGGGCATACTGTAATGCTCGATCAACATTATCTTAGGTGCTTTTATTATGGCAACAAAAGTTGATTGAAGGTTTCTGAAATAAGTTTCTGAGAAACTCGCCAAAGCAAGCAAAAACTGGACAAATATATGAGCCAAAAGGTACAATATGACTGGTTGTAGTTCAGTTACTCAAGTTTGGTTAATTTATGTAATTGGTCATGTTAAATCACTCACTCATAAATCACGCTTTCCGTGGATGTTTTGAGTTTCTGCAGTCTTACTTTTATAAGGTTGTAAACTTGTAATTTATTGCAATATAATGAGTGCAAGTGAAAACATAGCAACACATTACAGTTTGATCTATCCACAATAAAATATTCCGTCTCTCTGACCGTCGAAGCACTCTAGCCACAATAAAACGCAACATCTGCAGAAAAGCTAAGGTAGATGCTGAATGTCAAAACAACATCCTCAAGCAGACATTTTCTCATCATATCATCATTTCGTAACCATCTGAGCTTCCTCTTAGAGGCAAGTTGTATCAGTCAATTTATCAACGACACCAAAAAAAATCCTTAACAGAAGGTCCCCTCTGGCTTCTTCATTCAAAATAAAATAAATAATACAAACCAGGACAGTTAAAGCTTAAAATACTTTTACAATTAAGTAGTCACAGATATGAGATTCTAATGGTGTGATAACTTTAGTAAACATACCACAGTTTCATGGCATTAATAAAAGTTTTAAACGAAAATGAATTAAATGATCAAGTTACTTTTATTTCAAAATGGGAACGTATTCCCACAGCTGCAAAAACATTCCACCACATGAACCATTACGTGCATCTTATTGAGGGATGCTCCGATCAGGTTTTACGCTGCCAATCACCGATACCGATCACATGGACTGGCTGTTAATTTTTTTTATTTGGTTATAAATGCTACGGCCACAGAGAGGAGGCAGAGGAGCGCAGTTTTTTTTTTTTCACAGATTATCTGTCTCATGCTATACTGTCATGACGTAGTGACAGTTTTAATCAATACGTTAAAAACACAGTTTTATAAAAGTTACATACTGCAGCTTTAAGGAGACGTTCGATGTGAGAGTAGAAGAGTACACCGTCTGGAGGAGCTCGAAATATTACGTCCCAGTAATATTATCTTAGTAATAGCTACGTCTCACGTAGCTGGGGTCCAACAGCGAGAGCAGTCGGCGGAGCCCAGTGTCTGGTCGTCCAGCCCGATGAATTTAATTATTTTTCGGGTTCTTTGCTTAGCCTTCTGAATGTCACACTGATAAGGCGAATTGTGGGCTGCTTTAACTGCTATCTGACTGCTCCGGGTGTCTGTTTTAAGAGACTCCGATAACATACTTTTTCCTGGAAGGTGGGCGATAAATCAGAACACCACTAATCCTACTGTTCTCTTTAGTATTCACTTATTTGTATTTTTGATTTTCATACATAGAATTAGGAAAAATATAAAATGCGCACCTACAAAAGCTAGCAGAAGATTCTACCGACAGATGCAACAATTAAGAGAAGCAGAGATTGGAACTGGCCCATTTTCTTTGATTGGCTTTAATCTGTGATCGTCAGGTGCATCTGACTTTTGTTTTTCCCTGTGCAGTGAATTTGTTAAAACTGAGAACACCCACTGTTTCAAGTCCATGAACGCATCAACCAACAGGCAGGTACTTTGATGCACTGTGTGTGTTATAGTCCTTCAAATTGTAGAAAGAAAATCACAACTGTTTAAAATCAACAGGTTAAACCTCGAAGAAAACCAGAGGTGTAAATCAGCCTGATTGTTAAATCTCTAATAACACCTTTATAGATCAACATGAGTAAAAGAAGCTGATCTTAGCTGGGTAGTTGGTCAAGCTATCTGCTCAGGTATGACCTGCAACAGCAGCTTAGTTTTAAAACTATGTTACCATCATAAAAATGATGGATGAAAATCAAGTTTTACTAGATTTGGATGCATTTCAAAAGGAGCCTCAGTTTTTTTTTGTTAGTAAATGAAACATTTAGGAGCATTTCTTCAGACAGCTGACCTCCACTGCAAGGCAACAAGTGAGGGAGGAGCAGAAGCAGAAAGGGCTGGAGCTCACTGATCTGTTTTCAGCTTTATGGTGCAAACTTCAAGACGACTAAAGTTTCAACACCCCCTGTGTTTTCATCAGCGTAACACGTGAACATAGCAGCCTTGGAGGAGCAGTTCTGAGTTACAACATGGAAAAGTCTAGCAGTGTATACACCGATAATGGTAATCATATGCAGGACTCCTTTAACAGCAAATGTAAGTTTTAGTAATGATCTTTGATGTATTGTTGGTGAGTCTGGAGCAGCCATTTTTGAGTAAATAGTTTGACTGATGTTAACCCTACTAGCTGCGCGGTCCCCTTAAAAAAAAAAAACGTTTCAAGAATTTCCAACAATAACGTAAAAATACCGAGAATACCTTTTTTTTTAAATTCATTGCTGTTAGCTGCATCAACGAAGCTTACTGCTCAAGTTTTTTCTCACCAATATGCTTGTGTGCAAAACCAGAGTTTGAATTTACCTGAAGATGAGCAGAATTTGTTTAAATCAACCAAAAACTCAGTTAATGTTAAAGTACCCGTATAGGGGAAAAAAAATGTGGGCCCAGTTTTACTTAAGGAACCAGTACCGATATGTTAAAAACCAACTAACATTAATCGACACCTATGTTGTTGCCCATATATCCTGTATCCCTAATCATATTCTGTGGTGTAGCTACTCAATATATTGAATCACAATCATCATTGCACTGCCACTGCATGCAATATCACAATCACCAACAACTGCTGAAATGCAATATTTGGTCGACCATTACAGGGTTCCAACACATATTTTTATAAGAATTGGACACTTTTACAGCATCCACTTTGGAGGTTTCTTTAAAATATAAAATACTAAAGTTTATCATGAATATATGGCAGATGTTTCTACAGATGACCTGATAGAGATTTTAATAACCATATAGCTAAAACTCAAAACTCAAGAACTTTGATGGAAAATAAAGAAATTAGTAAAGAAAATTTGTATTAAACCAAACCGTCATCATAATAGTAAACAATAATATCACAATTACATGTGAGACCTATTTGAAAATAATTAACCTGACCTTTTGGGTTATAATTTTTAACCTGAAACACCTCATCTTGGTACAATTTTTATCTTATCGTATTATAATTTTATCTCCATAATATATCAGCCTGGCTTTCTAACCATACAGTTCAACAGAGATTTAAAGTGGAGTGGCAAAAGCAAAGGAGGTGGATTAGCGGCGTTTGCCCACTGATGGCGTAATCCAGGACATGTTACTGTGGAATATTGTATCTGCTGCCCGGAAATTGAGCTGTTAGCAAGTTATGACAGTCATGAGACTGTCACACAGCAACAGTCTTTAGTCAGAGGCCTCTTCAGATTTGTTGTAAGACTGACTGCTACCAAAGACCCTTGCTGCCCACAGCCTCACCATCCACAATGACTCTTCGAAGAGAATTGGAAAATATGAATTACATTTAATTTCCCTTTGGGATAAACAAAGTATTTTTGACTTTAAAAAGGTTCTTTTAAAACTTTTTTGAAAGTTACACTAACATATGTAATGATCGGGATTATGCTCATCCTCCTCTGGCTTTGATTGCTCTCAACAGGCCGAAGCAGCAGAGCCAAACCTGCACGGTCACTCTTTACAGACCTCTCCTTTCTGCAGAGCCTCTGACAATCCTCCAGCTACTATGTGTCTGTTGATGAACTGATAGAGTTACATTCCCTGATCACTTGTCACCAGTCGCTGAGACCTGCAACCTGTTTAACTAGTTTCAACCGAGAGGAATTTATGACTTTCCGGCAAATCTGCCTTTACAAAAATTCCAGCAGCAGGCCTGATCCTACAGATGAACCCATTCCCACCGAACCTGCAAGTGTCCACAAACATATCCAGCTAATGAAAACAGAACTTAGCTAGCTAACCTAACCGAACTACAGCCCCAGTCAGTTTGGGGACCAGCAGAGAAGAGATGCATCACTCCCTTCAAACATCACTTTCCAACACATTTCCCGGAATCAAAAGCTGCGACACAAACAAACATACCGGGGCTAATCATAGCTCAAAATACTAATAAAAGTTACAAGTCATCGTGTTGTTTCTTTACAAAGCTAGCATCAAAGTTACAGTCGTGCTTACACCAGCAGTTTCGCTCGCGTACCTTTCTCTCCCACGGTCAAACCAGAGAAAACACGAACTTCCGAGCCGCCTGAAAACGATCCCTCAACACTTCTGGACGCTTTTTCGGACACGCTGTCAACTTTACTGTCCACGGAAAGCCGAGGCTACAGGGGAAATGTTGGGTTTCGCCCACGCTGATCAACTCCGGGAACCTGTTGCTGACAGCTCCGTGTGTCACACCAACAACATGGCTGACGACGACGAGTGTTCACCGGAGGCTGCGGGGCTCAGTTAACGTCCGACCGTCCACGGTGGGAGGAGACGGAGAGAAAGGGAGGGATACCAGCTCCACAGATGGACACACAGGGGAGCTGATGGGACATGGAGAAACAAAGGAGGCAGCAGCACAGAAAGGACAATTATTTCTTCACGAGTTAAAGAAGGATTTTACTGACGTTACCTCCAATTATACAGATGAATCACTGTCCCCTGGAAATTTGGAAGCACAAAAATGAAGGGGTCCCATATCATTCATAAGCAGCTGAATTATTGTAAAAATTAAGTAAATTGTATTTTGTAATTGTATATGAGGTATATACCACCAGCCACCACAGCATCACTAACATCTATCTTTTATATATATATATATATATATATATATATATATATATATATATATATATATATATATATATATATATATATATAAAAAAAAATTCCCTTCTCACCCTCCACAGGTGGTCTTTCTCAACCTCTGAGCTCGGGTCCTCTAACAGAGGCCTGGGAGCTTGAGGGTTCTGCGTAGTATCTTGGCTGTGCCGAGAACTGCGCATTTCTGGACTGAGATGTCTGATGTTGTTCCTTGGATCTGTTTTAGCCACTGCTCCAGTTTGGGGGTGACTGCCCCGAGGGCCCCGATGACCACAGGCACCAATGTGGTCTTCACCTTCCAGGCCTTCTCCAGTTCCTCTCTGAGGCCCTGGTATTTCTCCAGTTTCTCGTGTTCCTTTTTCCTGATGTTGCAATCGCTTGGTATTGCTACATCCACCACAGCGGCTTTCCTCTATTGTTTATCCACCACCACGATGTCCGGTTGGTTCGCCATTACCATTTTGTCTGTCTGGATCTGGAAGTCCCACAGGATCTTAGCTCGGTCATTCTCCACCACCTTTGGGGGTGTGCCCCACTTTGATCTCGGGGCTTCCAGTCCATATCCTGCACAGATGTTTCTGTACACTATGCCTGCCACTTGGTTATGACGTTCCATGTACGCTTTCCCTGCCAGCATTTTGCACCCTGCTGTTATGTGTTGGACTGTTTCAGGGGGCTCCTTGCACAATCTACACCTTGGATCTTGTCTGGTGTGGTAGATCTGAGCCTCTATTGCTCTGGTGTTTAGGGCCTGTTCCTGTGCAGCCAGGATGAGTGCCTCTGTGCTGTCCTTGAGTCCAGCTTTTTCCAGCCATTGGTAGGATTTCCTGATATCAGCCACTTCAGTTATTTGTTCGTGGTACATCCCATGTAGGGGCTTATCCTCCCATGATGGTTCCTCCAGCACCTTATCCTCTGGTCCCCATTGTTTGAGACATTCGCTGAGCACATCGTCGGTTGAGGCTTTGACCTTGATGTATTTATGGATCTTGGATGTTTCATCCTGGACAGTGGCTCTCACACTCGCTAGTCCTCTGCCTCCGTCCTTACGGCTCGCGTATAGTCTCAGGATGCTGGATTTAGGGTGGAACCCTCCATGCATGGTTAGTAGTTTCCGAGTTTTAACATCCATGGTCTTTATCTCTTCCTTTGGCCAACTTATTATTCCTGCAGGGTATCTATCTGATTACTGGCAAGGCATAGCTGTTTATCGCACGGATCTTGTTCTTGCCATTGAGCTGGCTTCTCAGGACTTGCCTTACTCGTTGGAGGTATTTGGCTGTGGCTCCTTTCCTTGTGACCTCATTGAGGCTGCCATTTGCTTGTGGTATTCCCAGGTACTTGTAACTGTCCTCAATGTCTGCTATTGTTCTGCTATTGTTCCCTCTGGGAGTGAGACCCCTTCTGTGTGGATGACCTTCCCTCTCTGTGTAACCATCCGACCACACTTCTCTAGTCCGAATGACATCCCAATGTCAGTGCTGTAGATCCTGGTGGTGTGGATCAGTGAGTCGATGTCTCGTTTGCTCTTAGCGTACAGCTTGATGTCATCCATGTAGAGGAGGTGACTGATGGTGGCTCCGTTCTTGAGTCGGTATCCGTAGCCAGTCTTGTTGATGACTTGGCTGAGGGGGTTCAGACCTATGCAGAACAGCAGTGGGGACAGAGTGTCTCCTTGGTATATGCCACATTTGATGGACACTTGTGCAATTGGCTTGTGGTTGGCTTCAAGGGTGGTTTTCCACATCCCCATCGAGGCTGCAATGAAGGCTCTTAGAGTCCTGTTGATGTTGTACATCTCTCTCTCTCTCTCTCTCTCTCTATATATATATATATATATATATATATATATATATATATATATATATATATGTGTGTGTGTGTGTGTGTGTGTGTGTGTATAGCTGGGCATTTGTTATCACTGTTACAATAACAAAACAGCGACCAATGCAAACGTGATAAAGTCAGTAAGAAGATGAAAGAAAATAAAAAGTTGAAGATCTGTCTATACTGTGGTGTTTGTCTTTTGCTAATTTTGCTCATTTTTATCAGAATGTAAGTGTTTGACTGGTGAAACATAGTTTTCCAACTGATCCTCTCACAAAACATATTTTTAAAGACAAATTAAAACTAATCAACAAGTTATTTTTTTCTAAATTTACTGTTTGATAGAATGTGATTAGTCACTTGGCATAATTAAATAGCACATTGTATAAAGTGTTTTAGAAGATGACAACTGTAAACAAGTGTTGTTTCTTTGATTCATTCGTCAATGGTGTCCTGGAAATGTTTCGATTTATTCAGTAGATTTATTTGCAGAAAGTTATAATGTGAGAAAATATGATCCCAGCATGAATTCAAGGAGAGCAAATTGGTACACTTCAACTATAGCAATAAATTATGACTGTTCAAAGTATAAAACTGTTACTTTAGATAATTGCAACTAATACAACTTCAGATTCTTTCAAATATTCAAGAAATTCTAATTAGCAAATTTTAAATGTGCGATTCAGAAAAGTGTCCGAGTAGATTCATTCTCAATGAACTTTAAAACAAACACGAAATTTTGAGAACTTTCTGCGAGAGAAGTTAAGATCTCTCAGGGCTCCCCTCAGGGCCTCTAGCCTCTTTGCTGTGGCTTAGCTCGCTTCAACCTCAAGGTGGCTTTGTGGGCTACATATTTCAAGCTGTGTTAATGTTCCATAATGCTTTAAAAGACAAAAACAAACCTTACAGAAAACATGGCAATTAAAATAATTGAAACAGAATAGGAGAGAAACACCGGTTGTAAAAAGCAATAATTTATCTATAAATAAATAAAACAAAATTTGTTCCAAAATATTTACTGGATGACAACTACACTGCACTCCAAATTGTTAAAAACTGACAGCAAATATATTGAGATATCACAATAAAACAACAAATGAACTGCGTAACAGCTCAGCAGAGACCTGATCAATGGTGACAAAGTGCAGAAAACGATCCCAAATGAATACAGAGAAGCAGAATGATACAAATTCAGGAAACACGTTATGATGCAAAATAACTATAAAAGAAGATTGTGAATTGTAAACAAAATTGCCCAGCTGTTTTAAAATTATACCAGTTAGATTCAAGCTCCAATTGAATGCGTGAAGAGCACAAATTCAAATTCAAATCTCATGGATCTAGACAAGATAAATAATAACAGGTGCAGCATTTCTTTAAAAACACTGGTTGAGGAAGCTAAAATGATAGCACCTGTTAGTGGATATAATGACAGACCTAGCCTAACGCATAAGAAAACTAAGCTAAACCAACAGGAGAACTGTCAGGGGCGTTCAGCTTCTTTCACAGAATGAAAAAGTTAAAACTTCAAATTTGTTGTATTTATGAAGAATGAGGCTCAGGGAAAGCAAATTTTAAAAAAATCTATTTTTATTTCAGAAATTGTTTGAGCCCTTACTGTACTAATCAGATGTTGTGTGAAAAACACAGTATACAAACATTTTAAACAGTTTAAAATAAATGTTGTTGGTTCTTTGACGACTGTTTGGACTCAACTGTTAGTGGGGCCCCAAATGAAGTTGTGCTCAGGGGCCCATACAATGTAGGGCTGACTTTTTATGACAAAGTTTGACTATAAAAAAACCTGGAATGGATATAGGAAACTTTTATTAACTAAATGATAAGTGTCCTTTAAAAATATAGCCAGTTTACGCTCGTTTACTACAATATCCTCTTGTTTACTACATTATCCATGATGCATTGCTGATGCTTTGCGACATTTTACCGCAACCGTCTAAAGGAACGTATGGCAGTTTACGATGGTGGCTGTTGTGTAGGGAGAAATGTTCAAGAAGAAGCCACGGAGGAACTTTCGTCAGAGAAAACAGAGCTCCAGCGAGGATGAGGACCTCCCGGAGAACGGCGGAGAAGGAGATGAACCCGAGGAGGCTAAACCGGTTATAAACAAGCCCCCCAAAGCGGCACAGAGCCGCGGCATCTCCTGCAGCTCCAAGCGGGAAGCGACACCTCCTCAGGCGGACAGCAGTGATGGAGAAGCCGCGGCCGAGGCGCTGCAAGTGACGGAGGACAGAGCAGAGGGGGACAAAGATGGGACAAAGACGACGAAAAGCTCCATCCTTAGTTTCACAGACGATAAAGAAGGTAGCTAAATGAATGTGGTAAATTGAAGAAAGCGTTTTCTGTCACTGACAGTTGAAAGCAAGGCAAAGGACATATGAGTTTACCTACAGTGCGTGGCAAAAATATTCATATCTCTTGAACTTTTTCACGTTACAAACATAAATCACATTGTATTTTATTGGAATTTTACGTGACAGGCCAACACAAAGCATTACATAATTTTGAATGGGAAGTAGAACCTCCTTCTGGGGTGCTGCTCCTCCAGAGTTACCCTGGGCCTCCTGGTTCCTCTGCTTAATGCTGTCCTTGCACGGCCTGGCAGTTTAGTAGGAGCCTGCTTTAAACCTCTCCTCAACGTTATCCCTGACATGGCATGAATAGATAGATCAATAAAGATGCATTAAGATAATTTATGTGTCTAACTTTAAAGGGTTGTGACCTTCTCTTCAGTGAGCAGCTGCCTGTTAGGCCCAGCAAGATCCTCACACTGATTCTGTAGAAACTAGAAGTTGGCTTAGAGCTTAAAGGTACATATATAATGCTCAGAACGTCAACTAAAAATATGTGCTGTCTTCTTCTTGATGTAGCAGAAGAATCAACTTTTAAACTGAAGAGGTCCTCTGACAAAGCTGTGTTGTTTCAAGTCAGGAAGAAGGAGGCTCCACCCGCCAAGACCAGCCTCAGCAAAGGTAGATTCATCAAAATGTCCTTCCTTTTCTGACTCCTCCTTTCTTTAAACGTATATGAACTGAAAATAAGTCCAGATCAATGTCTGTCTTTTTAAAATGCTGTTTTAAGATAGTGGTGCATTGTTGAAGAAGCTGTGTGGAAGAGTTAACATATGCATTATCATTCATTCATATCCTTTATTATTATTATTATACTGTATTTAGGCATGGGCCAGTTACTGGGGTTGGAAGTTTCTGGTGTATCTAGCTGTAATGTGTTGCTGCCCCTCCTCTACCTGTTTCTGTGCACTTCCAGTCAGCTGGCGAAGAAAGACAAATCCAGCTGTTTGGACTTTCATTGTATGTTATTTCCTCATAATACGTCCAGATCTTGCTCACTGGCGTCCTGAAGCACAGGCAGAGTGGTGTAAATGTCATAATGATGGCAAAAGAAACTAGTCTGGTAAATCAGAATTTATCACAGTCAATAAAGCATCATATTCAACAGCAATATCGTGTTTTCCTGTTGTTATGCAGCACTCCAGCCCACGTCATGCCACATTATAACTCAAGCTCAATACTCTATTTGTTCTAATCAAAGAGTACACAAGGAGACCCTCACAGAATACTCACTGTGCTGCATGTCAAATTGAAATCACCCTAATTAAACATGACAACTTTTAGGGAAGGACGGCTCATTCTGTTAAGTACCTCTTTCATTACATGCAATCTACGTGTGTTGATTAAATTTCTTCTGCACTGCATGACTTCCTCTTCTGTCTTCCAGCTTCTGGTGGTGGAGGAGCCCCGTCATCTGTTTCTCCCAGGCATGATGATAGCAGTGAGGCTTCACCGTACTCTCAGCATGGTGATGACAATAATGATGATGATGATGATATCAGCAGCAACGAGGATGACAGTGACAGTGATGGAGGTTATGCCATATCAGCCGCAAGTGGCTCCAACTCTGACTCTAGCTGCTCTGCTACCAAACCAAGTATGTGTCCATGTGTTTTGTATGTATGCATTAAAGGAAGTTGTGACAGAGAACGCGTGTTTTCAATGAAGTGTGTGTTTTTTAATTTACTTTTGGCTACACAGCCGTTATCCCTAAAGCTGAGGAGATACACGCGGCCAGGAGGCAGCGGCGTGCGGCTCGAGCCCAGAAGGAGTTCATACCATTGGGTAGAGATGGCCGGAGCTCTGCCGGCAGCACGCCCGATCACTACAGCAGAGACGATGAAGAGGACAGAGTTGAAAATGACGATGATGCTGAGCCAGATGACCATGAGAGAAGAATCGAGTTTGCCCCCCGAATGAAGAGCATCAGGGAGAGGATTGCAGAGAAACTAGGTACTCGATACAGGAAAAGATGGGGTGATACCCAAAGCATGAATGCATAGATTGCTACTTCTGAGAGAGCAACCAGAGGTATTAACAACTGTGAGCTTCAGTAAATAAAAGATAGACATTTATTCAGAGATGCCTGCCTTAATAGGAAAAAAAACGAGATATAACTAAATAAATAAAAAGATGCAAAGTTGTCTGTTTTATATCTTCGGTGTAATAATAAAGGAGGAAGTGATGGAAGCCTGTCAGGCACTGACGAGGAGGAGCAGGAACTTTGGGAGCAGACACAAATTGGAAAGGGAGTCAAGAGACGACCAGGGGAGCAGGTAAAAAAAAAAAAAAAAAAAAAAAAAAAAGCAACTACGCTTCTTTTCCATTCTTCTTCACTTTCTGCTCTTTATTAATCTGTTTGTTTTCTTCTGTCCAGTGTGATTTTATGCTCTTTGTCCCTCTAATCATGTTCCTTTTGTCAAGTTTGGCCATTAAATGGAAAATAGCATTTTTTTCCACATAAAACCTCAATGTAGCAGAAGATCTTCATTCTTGTATATCTTTTACTTCTCAGAGTCCGTCTGGCAGTGAGTCCAGCAGCTACAGCAGCAGCAGGCCAGAACGAGGAGGACATAAAAAGAGATCGACAGATGCCAAGATCCCAAAGACCCTTCCTCCTGTTTCTGTCTCAGTGGTGAAGAAAAGGATCACTAAAAAGTTAGTTTCCCTGTCACTGAAAATACCTGCACTTATATCACATCATAACATTTTACAACACCATTCAGTCATAAGTGAAAGCAGTTTAATGTATTTTCACTGTGGGTCAACCAGCAGCATCACTGTTCAAAACTACAGTTTGTAACCGATGAGTTAAACTAAACTGGTGGAAACTCTTTTCTGAGCTGAAGTTAGAATGTAGCAACATTTAGCTAAAATAACATTCCAGATTTGGAATATCTTAAGTGTCAGCTGTCTAAGATAAGCAGGGTATGATGCTCTTCGGTAAAAAGATCCCAGTTTGAAGGTGTCTACACAAAAATTCAAATAAAAACATATAAAATAGACTAAAGGTGTTCTTTACAACAGGTTTAGTAATGTTACTTATAACATTTATGTACCATTAAACGTTTTCTACATTTTCTAGCAGAATATTTGACCTTTTTGCCATTCTGGTAATGGCTGCACGATATTAGACAATGTTGCGATGATGATTTCAGTTTGTTCAGATATGTTCCTGTTTACTTCTTTTCTTGCTTCTTCATCTGTGCTTCCATCACTCTGACCTTTAGCATTTTGAGCAACATAAATTGTGTCCAGTGTGAGCACCTGCTGCCGTGAAACTCTGTCCGACTGGCTAAATATTACACCTGAGTTCTCAACACTTGTGTTTATATAGTTGGATATTGGTAGCTGGCCTAGTCTTAAATGGAGTCCATTTTTTAGTCCAAGTTTACGTTCAGATTGGACTTGCTGAAACATCCCTGTAGATACCTTAGAAGTAACACAAAGGTCTTGAAATTACACCGATAAGAACAAGTAAATTGATCTTTTCAACTCTTACTGATGGTCTCTTAAAGGGACATTTGTTCCCTCATTGTTTATTGTCTCCTTTTTGTCTCTAGACTGGACTCTCTGAGGGAGGTGTACAGAGCACGGCAGGCAGAGCTGAGGAGGATGGAGGGTGACGCTGAGAACGCTAAATGTTCATTAGAGCTTCTGGAGGAAAGTTCCTCTGAGGGTCAGCTCAGCTTTTACCGGACTATGATCCTCTACATTCACAACCTGGTCGAATGTCTGCAGGAGAAGGTCTGACTTTACCAAATTGTTTTCTTATTGCTGTTATATAAATCAACGACATTATTAGAAAAGATAAAAACAATATGTGTCACTTACAGCAGACTATGTGGAAAAAGCTGCTTGACTCATTGTATGGAGCATAATGCTTGATTAGCAATATTTCAATTCATTCTTCATTTTCAATCAACTTTTATTGACATTGAAGCTTCTAATACTGATTTGTTGGCTTTAGATTGTCGAAATCAACGCCTTGGAGCTGGAAATGCACACTCTGTTGTCTGACCAGATGGAGGCGCTGTTGGCTCAGAGGCGAAAGAGGATTAAAGAGGAGGCTGACCGCCTGCAGCAGCTCAGCTGTAAGTGGTTGCCCTGTGTACCTGTGATACAGCCAAACATACAGAGTGCATCAGGAAGTGATGAAACATTTAAATTGGCTTCTTGTCCCTTGTAGATAACACAGAGGAGCAGGCTGCTAGCTCAGCACAGGGAACTGATATTCAGTGGTTAGTGAAACCTAAAATTGCTTTCTGTTTTAACTTTTTTCAACTAGAACGTATAGCCCTTACTTTTAATTCTTTTGTGTGTGTAAACTGCAGTGAGATGGACTCTGCCATTAATCCAGAGGAAGACTTTTATTTCCCTGAAGATGCCGAGCCTTCTGCAGAAGAAGTGGAGCAGCTGCAGAAAAGAATCGGTGAAAAACAATGAAATCTGTTTCATGAGCCTTCACTTACATTAGAACGCAATAGTTGCCAAATATCATGGTGCGCTTTACGTTTGTACTCCATTTACTGAAAGTTCACTGGAAGCTGCTTGTTTTTTTTTGTTTTCTATTTGAAAACCTGAAATCTTAAACTGATGCAGATTGTCTCACTTTGTGCCCTCTGTGCTCTCTCATCAGCTGATATCCAGTCGAGGTCTCAGGCGGTGTTTGCTGACGTCCAAGACGACTTCTGCGACGTTAAGAAGATTCTGTCTCGATTTGAAGAATGGAGGCGGTCCTACTCTGAGTCCTACCACAACGCCTACATCTCTCTGTGTCTGCCCAAGTTGCTGAACCCCATCATTAGGCATCAGCTGCTTATGTGGAACCCGCTAAAAGTGAGTGCAACCATCAGAAACGACGAGGCTTGGCCAAACACACTGAGGTGTTAATCATTTCTGTGTTTATGTTTGTGTGGCAGGACGTTGGTGGTGAATTTGAAAACCTCCCGTGGTTCACAGCGGTGGAGACATTTTGTCACGGCCACGGCCATGAGGAGCTGGAGCACACAGACAGACAGACGCTCTCTAACGTCGTAGAAAAGACTCTTCTACCCAAAATGACCAGTAAATATCACACACTCTTCACCCTTGAGACTTTCACCGACACATCTGCACATAAAGTTTATCAAGGGATGACGTTTTAGAGCCTGTCAGGGCGAATTGATGGCGACCAGGAGTTGTAGTGTCGCTGTGAAATTTAGGAAGTACTTGTTTTGTCCATTTTTTGGCTTTACTTCCTTTTAGACACATTAAGCACAGCCTCGCATGTACTTTTAGGAGTTTTCTTTTTAATTTTCATGATACTTCATGCCGCCTGCCTCAGGTATTATCCATGGTGGTCAGTAACTAAAAGAATGAAGAGACAGGCTTTCAGGGGTCATTATGTGAACAAACTCAGTTTATTTTGCTTTAGTTTGTACTGAGAGTGTGTAATCAAATCACAGTAACTAGTTTAAGTGAAGAATGCACAAAACCTTTGCTCAGAGAATTTAGGGCACCGAAGGAAAGTCTCATTTCTTTCCTGGAAGAAACATTTAACTGTTTTTACCCTGCTTGCTTCACGAACATGATTCTTCAATATGTATAATGCATTTCTGCATCTTACTCAAAATGACAAAAAAGCTGTGTTTGATGGCAATTCAAATGTGTTTAAAATGTGTAGCAGTTTTAAGGAGGAAGCCTTAACGTGTTTTTGAGAGATTGTGGAGACATGAGATTTTAGAATAAAATATCATGTTTATATTTCTAATTCGAATGTAGCCTTTTTTAACAGAATGGGACACCTCTGGTAAATATTAATAATATTAAATGTAAAAGAAAAAATACAAAATTTTTTAGGTCATAAAATCTGAGAAAAATCCAACCTTTTAATTTTTATTTAGCGGGGAAAACTTTGTTAAAAAAAAAATAACTGTTTTTATCATTTCTGGTCAAGAGGTATGTGGACCTAACATTAGATGCTATCTACATCCAAACTGGTTTTAAGGACCTTTTAAATAACAGTCTGGTGGACTCTATCAGTAAAATGAAGATTGGTTCTTGGTGGTCTTTCAGCAGCATACTCCAAATCACAGAAAACACAGAAAATGGCTCAAAAGACACAAATCCAGATCTAAATTCAAACTGTAAAGAGGCCGATTGAACCCACACATGTACTGGGAGGATATGCAAATGCCATGTAGAAAAGACTGGCTGGGATTCGAACCTTGGACTTTTTTGCTGCAAGGCAACAGCTGCCCACTGCTTCACAGTGCAGCCGTGTGACATTGTGTTGCTGCATACTGCTATCTTCACCAGCAGTGCACGCCGAGGTGCCGGTTTCTGTATATTTTGTCAGTCAGGTTGCGTGAATAATGTGTGTTTTTCTGCGTAGGCTATGTGGAGCTGGTGTGGGATCCTTTGTCCCACCAACAATCCACCTGCCTGTCTGCGGTCTGTCACCGGCTGAAGGACGATTACTCCATCTTTGAAGGGGAGCAGAGTAAACCCGTTAAGGTAAAGACAGCAAAGGGGGCTATAGTGTGAGCAACGTGTCTTCAGATTCACTATGTTTAACGATAAAACACAATGCCAGTATAAAACACACATCAGATAAATTGTATTTTCTGTGCATTTCTGTCTCTTGTAGGGATTTATAGAAGCAGTGGTCCGAAGGCTCAGAAGCTGCGTAGATGAAGACGTCTTTATCCCCTTGTATCCAAAAAAGTCAGTATACTAGATTCATTCATCTTTGGAGTTTGCTCACATTTACTGAATTGAATTAAATTCCTTATTAATGACTGATCATTTTAAATAATTTTGTGCATCGTCATCAGCTCAAAGGAATGTTTAATGGTCTGCTGTTGGTTTTTCCTTCCAGGCTTTTGGAGGACAGATTGTCCCCTCAGCGCCGCTTCAGAGACGAACAATTCTGGATGGCTGTAAAAGTAACTATGTCGTAAAAGATGTCTCAGCTTTCCTATGTTGGTGCTTCCAAATGTTTCCAGGCTGTTTTTTTTTTTAGCTATTCAGGATCATATTATGTCTTGCTTAGCTGCTAAGGAATATGGGAAAGTGGGATCTGCTGCTTCCTGAGTCCGTTTTGAAAGAACTAATGCTGGACAAACTGCTGAACCGATACCTGATGATCACCCTGTCTAGTGAGACGCTGTCAAGCAGTGTCGTTTCTGCACACAGAGAGGTATTTAAAAATGTCTAAATACACAGTTTATGCACTACTGGTGTAATCTGTCCTGGAATCTGTTTGTAACTTTACATTTTCTTTCTCTTCAGATCGCAGGCTGTCTACCTGGCTCTTGGTTTGAAGGCGAGAGCATCTGTTTGCCTCAGCTGCAGAATTTCAGGAACAACATTGTTCAGAAGGTTCACAGCCTCTGCAAACAGCAGCCTCTCAAAGCTCCAGGAACCAGGTAAGACAACATCCCTCTTTATAGGCTGATGTAGATCCATTCTACTGCCTTGCATCAGCTTCATACCTACTGGTGTGCTTTTCCAAACGTTGTCTACTGTAGGTCTGCTGTGGTTGAGGAACTGACGGTTCTGAGTAGATTGAGATACTACGACTCCATCATGGCTCTAACAGGGAAATACCACTTTGAAGATGTTGTCTACTCTCATCAGCTACTGAACCGAGAAAGAGAATGATCAACAAAAACGGGATGAAATAAAGACTCAAGTTAAACTAATAATCAGTCATGTGTAAGAGGTAAAACACATGCAGCTGTGAAACAAATTCTCTGATTTATACTCGATGTTTTTGCTGTTTAATACAAATCATTATATTTTTATGAATAAACGTTGGAACTTTGTTTTTATTTCAGTGTTTTATAAAGTTAAAGCATTTCGTCTCTTTCATGTTTTCTCTTAAAGTCTATATAGTTGGGAAACAGGCAATCACTGTGGAGCTTTTTATTCTCAGACGTAAATTCTGGAGCACCAGATATATTTTAAAACAGTTTTAATGGGTTCACAAAACCACAAATGTAACCTCTGATTATTCAGGTGAAGCTCAATAAATTTGAATATCCTTGAAATGTTTCAGTAATTTAAAAAAAATGTAATGAAAACCCAAAATTCAGTGTCTGAAAATTTGATTAAAAATGAGTAATTAAAAAATTGATTTTTAATTTTGAAATGTAAGCCAAGGGAAAAGTTTGTCCATGTACTGTACTACAAATGCACCCAATACCTTGGCCTGGGTGCTCCTTTTGCCTGAATTACTGCATCAATCCAGCAGGGCATGCAGGAGGTCAGCCTATGGCTCTGCTTGAACAGTGGCCTTCTGCTCGTCTGCATTGTGGGGTGGAGTATCGCATCTTCTCAATAATATACTGATTTGGCTGGCCAACCAAGCACGGTGTTCTTACGGTAATTTAATCAGTTATTGGTACTTTTAACAGTCTGGGCAAAGTCCTTCTGGAAAAGACAGCATCTCCATAACGCTTGTCAGAAGGAAGCATTGAGTGATCTAAAATGTACTGGTGGATGATTGTGCCAACATTGGACTTGAGAATAAAACAAAGCAGTCTTCTACACTTTCTCCTTCCACTCAACTTTCTATTAGGATACATCATCTTTGGCAATGATGTTTTAAATTACTGTCTGATGACTGTCAACTGCCAAGTTGGCATTTTCCCCTATATGTTACTATATAGCATAACATCTCAATTCATCTTTGGGTGTTGGGTAATATTCCTAATTTGATTATCTGAATTTTAGATTTTCATTAGCTTTAACTTTGGTCTAATTTCTTGAGATGAAACAACCACCTGTCACTCTAAATGCATTATATTGCAAATGAACAATCTTTACTGTTGGTTCTTGTAAATTAAACTGAAATGTTTATTTATTTATTTTTTTTACATAGTGGTGTGTGTTGAAGATGGGACCTTTAATTTTTGCTGCAGATATCTTTATTTATGAAGCAAACAAAGGGATACAAAAATTCAAAATACAGCCTGAATCATGACAGGTCTGATTCAACTGTGGGTTGAATTGTTCTGACTCTACTTTGCCTGTAAAGAGCAGTATTTATTAAACTAAACGCCATAGACAGTTTCATTAAGCATCATGCTGTTTGCTCAAGCAATAACAGGAAGTTTAGATCGGCCACTCAACTGATTTTAAAGAAACATCCCAAGAATAAGTGCTAATGTTGCAGCTTCTACCCTCAACTAATCACTTTAAACCAAAGAACTGTGACAAAACTGAGTTTTACTTTTCATAGCATTCAACAGGTTAATCTTTTAAACTGTAGTGCATCTTATCACATACTTCTGCCTAATTAGTCCTCTTGCTGTACATCCAGATTCTAATTATGAGCAATAATTAATAGGAAGAAGTGCTTTAACATGTGTCCATATATCTGAAGCCATTAAAGTAAAAAAAAAAAAAAAAAAAACAAAACTTATGAAAACTTGAACAGGCTTTGGTCAAAAACACCTGTGCAACATTCAAGAAACCTATTGTTGCTCCTTTGACAATCTATTAAATGCTATTTAATTGTGTGACGGTATGCAGAGAAATTCCTAATATGCATAAAATATTAGTTTTCTCTTTATTATCTGTCTAGAAGCATGAACTGAACAAAATTATGTCCTGAATTCTTTTATTACCAGTAATCATGTCAGTGAAGAACCATGCAAAACCTATTAACATGCAACAATTCTTTTACTGTCACTGACAAGGGAACACAGCAACAACTGTGCTCGTTTCCCAGAGCAAAATCTTAACACAACAGTCGAGCTGAAAGGGAATCTGGAGAGTTTCTGGCTGCATCAGGATTAAACATGGAAAACATCACCAAAAACAAATTTTAAATTTCAACATTATTTTAAATCAAAAAAAGTCTATTTTTAAGCTGAATGTTTCTCAGTTGTTATTTTGCATGTTAGGAAATGCTCCCAAAAGAGACCTTGAATACAACATCAGGGAGGGAACGAGGGTTAGATGACAGAGAACTGGATGCCATGTTTGTTGAGGCGGTCGACAAGGGTGGTTTTGGCAAAAGCAGCTCCTGGAGTATAAACTCCTCCTCTGGAAAAACAAGAACAGTCATATTTCACTGAGTAATAGATTTTTCTTTTAACAATATTTGAAATATTTTCTGGTTTGTGTCCTGAAATGGTGCTTAGAAAAAAACCCTGCTTTTAGAGGTGGAGTCCAGGTTGATCAGGACATTTAGGCCTTTCTGCTCTTTTTCCAGTCCCATTTACAATTTTTGTTTTTTAATTATAATATAGCTTAGCCAAATTTTTTCAAAAACCTGTAAATTTTATTGAATTTGGGGCAAGAAATGCTGCAGTTTTGGCACCAATCCTGATCCCTTCCCCTTAAAACTGTTAACTATAGAACTCTACATGTGCAAATCGTGTTAGTTATAATTAGGTTTACATGGAAAGTACAAGTGACAAACTGAATTTAAAAGTTGGTGGAGTGTTTAGCGGGAACTCACTTCTTGGGCAAAGCTGCAGGTTCGTTGAGGATCGTCAGGGCAGCTTGCACCATGGCGATGGGCGTGGCCACATAGCCAGCCTCTGAATAGTAAAAGATGAAAGCAGATGAGTTTTACTCATTAAAGATAAGTTAATTACCCATTTTCTACTTTGATTTACACCACAGAGTTTCTACAGTGGTTACCTGGTCCCTGAACTAGAGTGCGGATCTTGGCATTAGGTTTTCCTTGGGTGGGGTCTTGTTCGTCGGTGTAACCCTCGCCATAGAAGGAGAACTGGAAGGATGATCCCTCCATCTAACAGAATGCATATTTATTTCAATTAGTTTTCCATATTTAAACAAACAGATGTTTAATCCTGACATCTGTCATTATTTTACCTGTTTTCTTGTTGGTCCGGCTTTCGAGAACATTCCAAAGGAGAAGAACTCAGGATACTGAGCAAAGAAATTAACAAATGAACATTAAAAAAAAAAAAAAACAAACAAAAAAAAAAAAAAAAAAACAAAAACAAAAAAAAAAAACAGAGTTACGTTATGTAGGTATTGTTTAATGCATCGTCCTTATTTACCTTTATGAGCAGGTTGCGTCCAAAATTGAACTTCACAAGGAACAAGAACATCATGCCAGCAAACATCAGCTTAATGAGGTTCCCAACACCTCCAATTCCAGCATAGGCTCCATACTGGACCTGAGATTTATAGCAGAAGGAAGTTATTTACATGGTGCAAAAACTGATGGAGGTGAGATCTTAAGTAACTATTAATACTACGAATCGAATCAATGGGGGAAAAAAAAACAAAACAAAAAAACAAAACAGGTTTTATTAAAGAAAAATGCTGTCTTGTGGGCTCAGCACTGACCGGTGTGGCTTCATGTTCCTCTGTCAGGAAGCGCTGGGTTCTTTTCACCACAGAGGGATCAGAACCCATGAAGGGTAGTGCATACTGCTGGATCTCATTGCTGTAGAACAGCGCTCCCCTACAAACATTCAGAAATATGCCAGTGAAAATTTAAGAACATGTACTCGGAAGTATTATTAAAGTGTTTTGTTTTTTTTCCAGCTTCTCAGGTTGTTCTCTGTCCTGTTCAGTGTTGAGTACAGCATGCATGCAGTTTCAACAAATACCAAGTTTTAGACCCAAGCCTAATTGGGAATCACCTCAGTTGTGCAAAAATCTGATTTTATGATTATCTGATCCATTTTTGCGGTTTCAAATATCCAACTATAAAAAGGGGAATGTGTTAATAACACGACTAACAATAAAGATTTAGCGTAAACAAATTTCTAGTTCATTGGAGTAAGAATATAGTGAATTGTTTCAATTTTTTTTTTTTTTTTTTTTTTAAATAGTACTAAAAGCTTCTTTTATTGATTTTTATTGGGATTTATAAGACAGACCAACATAAGTAGCATACACCTCCAAGTCTACTGGGGTATGTTCCTACCAGCTTTGCACAGACAGACAATTTTTTTGCCCCGTTCTATTTTGTAAGCCTGTATAAGCTCAGTCAGCTTGGATCTTTGGACACAAATTTTTAATTCTTGGCTCATAGTCTCAGATTTAGGTCTGGACTTTGACTGGGCAGATAAATAAGCTTTGATCTAAAACATTGTAGCTCTAGTTGTACGATTAGGGTCATTATCCTGCTGAAAGGTGAACTTCTGGCCCAGCCTCGAACAGATTTTCTTCCAGGATTTCCCTGCACTTACATCAGTCTTCCCATCAACTCTGACCAGCAGCCCTGTTACTGCTGAAGTATCCCCACAGCTTGATGTTTTCTCCTCCACCATGTGTCACTGTAGGGATGGCAGTTTCAGGACGATTTTGTAACCTAACCCTAATTCTCCACACCTTTATCCCTGATCGGCCTGCTGTGTTCCCTGGTCTACATGATGTTTGTTTACTAATGTTCTCTAACGAACCTCTTAGGCCTTCACAGAACAGCTGCATTTATGAGATTAAATTACACTTCGATGGACTCTTTTTACTAATTAGGTGACTTCTAAAGGCAATTAGTTGCTGCCATGCAAGTCTGTACTACTTTCTATTGGTCAAATCACATGAAATCCCAATAAAACACATTGAGGTTTGCGGTAGTAACTTGACAAATACCAGGGGTAGGAACACCTGTGCGAGGCACTGAGTGTGCATGAAATGTAGAGTATTTCTTTTGAGGATAACATTTTACAGAAAACGAAATAAAAACGATTGCCCGCTGTACCTGCGTCGCAGCTTTGAGCCAACAGTGGGGAGAGGTTTGTGATTAAACTTCCTTCTTAGACTCTGGAGTTTCTGGCCGTCAGCAAAGCCATAGATGGCTGACTGCCACGTCCCATCATGGATACACCCACCCTGATGGATGCACAGGAGGAAAAATTACAGAGACCGCAAAGCAGATATATCACTAACAACAAAAACAACAAACATTAACTGCAGAGAAAAAGACTGAATCAACAAGCTGCCTCAGTATACAGACTTATGGGGAATGTTGTGGCATACCTCAGGTCCTGAACTGACAGTCAGAAAGCTCTCCACAGCAGTCAGGGTACCTGTTGACAGACATGTTAGGATGATACAGACCAGTATAATGGTGAGCTTTGATTTTAACTTTATTGTGTACATCGGGAGTACGGGGTACCAGGCTCTTAGATCCCCTAACGACTGGTGTCAGAGCTTGGGCCGCACTGCTGGCAGTAAGTTGGACGCCGCAAAGGTTGCCCTTTGTCACTGATTCTGTTCATAACCTTCATGGGCAGAATTTCTAGGCGGACTGTAGGTGTTGAGGGAATCCGTTTTGGTGGCCTTAAGCTTCAGTGTCTTCTTTGAGCAGATGATGTGGCTCTGCTTCATCAGATCGTGATCTCCAGCTTTCACTGGAGCAGTTCGCAGCCAAGTGTGTAGCAGCCGGGATGAAGACCAGCACCTCCATTTAAGAGACCACGGAAAAGGATAGAGTGCCCTTTCTGGGTCAGGGATGAGGTCCTCCTCCAGGTGGAGGAGCTCAAGTATCTCAGGTCTTGTTCACGAATGAGGGGAAAAAAAAAAAAAAAAAAAAAAATATGGAAAATATGGAGCAGGAGATTGATAGATAGGCTGGTGCAGCATCTGCAGTGATGCGGGCGCTGTACTGGTCTGTCATGGTGAAGAGAGAGTTGAGTAAAAAAAAACGAAGCTCTCAATTTACTGCTCGATCTACGTTCCTTCCCTCATCTATGGTCACAAGCTTTGGGTAGTTACCAAAAGAACGAGATCACGGATACAAGTGGCTAAAAATTCGTTTCCTCTGCAGGGTTTGTCTGGGCTCTCCCTTAGAGATAGGGGTGAGAAGCTCCGTCATCCGGGAGGGACTCAGAGTAGAGCCGCTGCTTCTCCACATGGAGAAGAGCCAGTTGAGGTGGCTCGGGCATCTGGTTAGGATGCTTCCTGGACGCCTCCCTGGTGAGGTGTTCCAGGAACGTCCCACCGGGAGGAGACCCAGAGGAAGACCCAGGACACGATGGAGGGACTGTCTCTTGGCTGGCCTGGGAACGCCTTGGGATTCTCTCTGGAGGAGCTGGCCCCAGTGACTGGAGAGAGGGAGGTCTGGGTCTCCCTGCTTAGGCTGGTGTCCCCACAACCCAACCCCGGAGTAAGCGGATGATACTGGATAGATGTGTGCATATGTATTTACTGGATCTGTATGTCTACAGATCAGTATGCCCAAATATACCCCTGAACTGATCTCTTGTGTAGAGGACTCCCATGTCTGCAGGAATGGAGTCGAACCCACAGCTTCCAATGATGAAGACCCCTTTCTCTGCTGCCTGGCTGCTGTAGTTCAGCTGCATACCCTCCAAAAACTGTTGAACAAAAACACACAGGAAACAGCACAAACAAACCACTCTGATGATTATTACATACTGTATTCAATTTAATTGACTTTTTAATTTTTATATAGGCCTATCATTGGACACAATGAATATTAAAACAACCAAAAACGCTGGACACAGATAGGAGGAAGCCATTTAGCTTTAAACCGATCTCTAAAGAAATCTTCTGAATGTAATGGAGACGATTTCAGGAACCAAAAGAGAGAAACCTTAAATTAGCCTGTGTGTCAGTAAGATATAATGAACACCATCCAACAGACAGAGAGCAGCTGCAGTCATGTGGCCTAGTTAGAGATAATTTCATCCAAACTGGCAGCAGCATGAGACTCAGCATGTCTCCAATTTAATCCAAACACAAACAGCTTCAAAGATGAATGTCAGGACATCTGCAGGACAACACCCGTACAGGCTGTTGCCGGCATGAAGGCCTTAAAAAAAAAAAAAAAAAATATTCGCTAACACCGTCTACAGTTTTTTTTTTTTTTTTTTGACAAATGCGTGTAAAAAGATGCTTGAACTATCAGTAGCTAATATCTGCATGAAGGCTGAAATTAAAGACAACAATAACATCAAGGACTAGTCAGAGCATTCACTAACCTGCGGCTCCCCAGAGATGTCAATGTGGTGGGCTCCGTTCTCCACACAGGCTTTAACCACAGGCTCGCCAAAGAATCTGTACTATAAACACAAAGGACAGAAATTCATCCAGACCTTTTTTTACACTTAAACCCCATTTTAGTCACTTTAAAAGGTGTCCTTGGGCTAATCTAGAAATAAACACCTTTTCTTTTAAATAAGAAACTATTTGTTTTTATGATCACCCCAAAGCAACTTCCGTATTTCTACTTTATATTGAAATTACCATTTAAACCATATGTGATAAATGCAATATTACAACTCTAAGTTTATCTAGGACTATTTCAACCCCTGAAGAGCACCAAGTGTTAAATGTGTCTGCAATTTGAATCATAAACCTGTGCAAACAAAATGCTTTAAAGATGTTTTTGTCTTCACTGCATGCAGAAGAAAACTGCATGTGTGGTCTCCTGCTTGCAGCTGCCACGAGCTGTTTAGACCAGGGGGAAGTAACGTTGCCTTTAGCTGGATGTTTGCGAATATTCAAAATGGTCTGGTTTTTCTATTTAATTTGTTTCTAACTTCTCAGATTTCATGGACCACCAGCATTGTGGCCAGGGGTCTGCTCACCAGGACATCCAAAAACAATATATGGCAGAGTCCTGACCAACACCAGGAAACTGGATCATATCAAATCAGTTCTTAAATCACTGCAATGGCTCCCTTTTTCTCAAATAATAGATTTTAAAATTCTGCTATTGGTCTACAGAGCACTAAATGATCTTGGGCTGAAATACATTTCTGAGTTGCTTGTCTAACGGCAACCATGTCGACCCCCCCCCCCCCAGGTCTCCAGAGACCTGCTAACTCAGTGTTCCCAGGACATGTAAACAAGAGCTTTTAGTTTCTACGCCCCTCAGTTCTGGAACAAACTGACTGAAAACCTGAGATGATCAGAAAGCGTTGGTTACCTTGAGTCAGGACTGAAAATATTTTTATTTACAGGAGCTTTAGTTTGAAGCATAACAGAAAACTAGATTTAAACGATACATTTAAAATTCAATCTAAAGTCTGTAGTTTAACATTTTTTTTCTTTTATTGAATGCTCTGATGTTTTGCCATTTTCTTTTCAGCTTTCCTATGATGTCCTGTAAAGCACTTTGCATTGTTTTGATATATAATAAACCTGCCTCACCTATATGACAGGATTGAACTTAATAATTGTTTATAAACAGATTTTTTTTAAAGTGCCTTGAGACATGTGTTTTGTAAATTAGCTCAATATAACTAAAACAAATTGAATAAATCGTTCATTCATTGAACTCTTTCTTACATGCACCGACTGTAAATAATGAACTTTAGCACCAGCAGATATCAGCGCTATCTGCAGATGTAATAAAACTTTTGGCGTTGTTGACCGCTTAGCTCAGCAAGTTAATTTAAAGCTGTTGGAAATCTCTTTAAGGATGGATTTATTTTACTTAAAACACCAAAAGGCCACTGGACCCCTGATATCAAGAGCGCGAACAGGAGAAGTTGATCTTGTCACTCAACTAAAGATTTACCACTGACTGTCATTTTCTGCATTTAAAACTGATACATGGAGAGGCTCTTAAATTTTTTGTATTTGAATTATATAAAAACTTTGACAAATGGAGTAACATGATGAAAGATTAAACAGATGACTGAATGCTAAGAGTATTCCCAAGTCTTCCCCATCTTCAACACAACATGTTTTAGCAAATAAAATTGTGACCTTTTTGACAATTAAACTAAATCCAACATCAGCTGTGTTTGGAGAGGGTTGTAGTCAGAGGCATAGAATAATAATCAGTACTTCTGATGCTCCTGGGATGTTTGGAGCCTTCTGAGGTGAGAAATATCTGGTTTAAATCCAGCTGGACAACACAGACTAACTTGAAGAACAAGTTTCAATCTTGCCAACTAACACTCCTAGCTCCTTAGAAACCATAATCTATCATACAAATAGGAAATGATGTGATCTTTTACTCCAGGCAATAAAAATGTGGCTCATTTTGGAAAATATACGTAGTTTCTTGCATCCTTTTAATTTCAACGTTTCGCCGGAGTTTAAGCTAGTTGCTGTGTGCAACAGTGTTCATTAGAGGAAGATCTGGGTGCAAAACACAAAACTGCTACTGTAAAAATGACTCCGGCTGTTTTACAATAAAGCTTATTGTGTGATGAAGTCAGTAGCTTTCCTTGTCAGTGAAGGCTGCTTTGTGTTTCCTCTGTGTGCAGTTGAGACAGCAGCAACAGAGGACACCACAAAACAGGAAAACAGAAAGAGGCCAGGCAAGATGAAGACCTACACTTATGCCAAAAGAAAATGCCAACATGTCAGAGCTGTGAGACAAAGTGATAGTAGTTCGTTCTCTGAAACACACAAACACATTTCTGTGGTGTCATCTACTTACAGGCCCGACACAGTTCAACACAACCACAGCCTGCTTGCACATAGCGGCTAGGGAGTCAGGTTCGCCTACGTCTGCAACGATCACGTCCACCTCTGTCCGGAGCTCAGGCTTACCTGTGAACAGATGCACACGAGAATAATGGTGCAACGTTTGGATTTGGACTAAAAACCAACCATCAGTGTTTTCTGTCCATTTGGCCAAAGGCTGTTAGCAAAATGGGTGGAAAAAAAAAACAAAACAAAACACACCCCCAACACCCTTAATATGTTTAGATAGATAAACATTGTTTAGATGACTGCTGTCAGCTTCTTCTTTCACAGAATGATTGGTTAGAGCAATGTTGGCATGCCCTCTCTTGTTTTTGGCAAACAAAATACAGATGCCTTGTCCAAGACAACATTTCTGGACAGGAATTCAAAAGACAACCCGAAAGTAAAAGAACAACGATACTAAAGAATCAGAAGGTGAATGTGAAATACTGAATCTAAAGTGCAAACAATCAGAAGGTGAACATGAGACACTGAATCTAATGTTCAGTCTTCCTGTAGGTTTTTCTACTGTTTTCTTTTGATTTTAAGATGGTTTTTCACATAGCTCAGTTTCTGCATCTACAAGTGCATATTGCGCCTTGTTTCCTTAAAGTGAAGAAAAATAGGAAGTGGAGGACAAAACAACTAGAATCAGGCCTAGAAATAAAATAATGTTTATTATGATGGTAGAATTCATTTCCACATGGAGAGTAAGCCGTAAGCCACTCCTGTGTTATTCCTGAACCAGTGGCATCATCACAAGGTCTTACCCGGGATAATTAGAAAAAAACAACTGGACTGTTGCTCAGTGGTCCAAAATCTTTTTTTTTTTCCAGATAAAATTTAGGTTTTAATTTGGAAATTATGGTCCCAGGGTTCTCCAGAAAGAGTGGAGAGGCACAGGATTCATTTCCAGCAGGACTTTGCACCTGGCTATTCTCCCAAAAGTACCAATACCCTGTTAAACGAGCATATTCTCATTGTGCTTAACTGGCCTCCAAACTAGCCCGACCTAAACCCCATTAGGAATCTTTGGAGCATTCCCAAGGGGAACGTAAGAGACATCAGACTCAACAATGCAGATGAATTGAAGACCACCAATAAAGCAACCCAGGCTTTCTTAAAACCGCAACAAAACTACAGGCTGGGCGCCTCCATATCACGCCACACTGATGCAGTAATCCATGCAAAATGAGCCCCGAGCAAGTACTGAGAGCATATACTGTTAGAACATGAACATACTCTCCAGCAGGCCCGCATTTTGTTATTAAAAACCTTCAAATGCTGTGAGAACCTGAGTTTTGGATTTCCATTAGCTGTAAGTCTTTATTTCTGTTCATTTTCATGATAAACAGTTAAAACACCATGTTAGCAAAGAATCTGTTTATGCGTTTAACTTTGTGACGTTATAGAAGGTGTGAGGACACGGCTCATAAAATGACTATGCTGGGTTTCTAAACACTGTGTTCAAAAATTACAAGAAATATAAAAAAGTGTTCAACTTTATGTTGAAAATTGACAAAAATAAATCAATTTTATATTTAGATATTAGCTGTTTAACAAAAAGTATGGATAACTCTTTTGTAACCTTTAATATTTTGATTACTGAACAAATGTTTAGCTCAAAGCATCGAACACTCTATAATTTAATTACATAGCTCTCTTTTAAGGAACAAGCAACTTCCACACAGATTATGACACCCTTTACAAACATATATATATTTTCATACCTGTACAATAAAGTCAAATTAAAGCCTATTTGACCAGCTCAGAGAATCAGCAATAAAAGGAGTCATAAAAAAAAAAAAAAAAAAAAACAAAAAAAAAAAAAAAAAAAAAAAAAAAAAAAAAAAAAAAACCCTTGCCGTGGGGCAGGTGAAAAAGGAGACTGCTTTGAGTTAAAGATCGATCACATTCAGAAATCGATTCACCTGGTTTAATAAACAGGTGAAACTAACATTTATACACAATGTTAAAGCATGCAAGCCTAAAGACCTGAGGTGAAATGCAAATGACTGAGGCAGACAAAATTCTGCTCGACTGTAAAGCGATAAAGATCCCAAACAGACTTCAATTACAGAACTGAAATTTAGTGAGAACAAAAACAACAAAAGCATGAATCATAGTTGAAATCAGTCAGTACTGTTTCAGTTTGAAAAGAAACACAATGTAAATGAAAGAGAAACAGCATGGAATGGGCCAACAAGCAGAGATGACAAATAGTTTGGATCTAATATACTGGATAAAGCCTTGTGAGACCTTGTAGAAGACAAGCATGACAGTTAATATAAATATGCTATTGTAACAGTCTGAGGTGTCTCCAAGGCAAAGGACACATTTTTGTTCCAACAAGATAACTTCAGTTCCAACAAGATAACAGTGTGGTGGAACAAGCTGGCATATCAGGATGTGTGTGTGTGTGTGTGTGTGTGTGTGTGTGTTGCATGGACGGGGCTGTACCGCGAGCTGGTATGTTCCATCAGCTGTTGAAGAGGAGGAGACCAGAGAATTACCCTCTGATCCTCTGGAAACTTTTGTTTCCAGGATGACAGCAGAAGAGCTCCCTGTTCCAGATTTGGTTTCGGACTGGATTTTCCATTGGTCTACCTGACATTATAGTGAATACAATTTCTGTTTTTGTTGAAAATAACAAATAAAACAATCTATTAACTGATTTTTTTAAGTGAAATTTTGAGTTTTAATGATTTTCAATCAATTGAATAACCATAAAAACATTATTTGCTGAAAATTAAATAAAAAGCTAAATGAATGCATGAACTTATTGGCAGACTAATCATTATTACATTTGACGAATAAAAACTTTGTGTAATCTATCTTCAAAAATTAAATACCATGCTTTGATTAACTGCGAGTGGAAAATTATTATAATTAATAGAAAGAAAGGCTTGATAACGTCAGTCTGTATGCATTTAATCTATATAATGTGTTTCACTTTGTGAAGTGAGATACTGAAATAAATTAACTTTTTGGGATAATTTGTTACCAGGAAAAAAAAGTGCAACATATAAAGCTGTCATCAGTTTAGAAATTAACATTGCAGCCAGTTATAAATGAACTGAGAGTAATGCTGTTTTGTTTTGCTTTATCTAACAAGTGCATGTTTAAAGTGGTGCATAATGCTCAATAAATACTATTACTAGATTTCTTCTTTCATCTGTCCTTTTAAATGCAGTTTATAATAGGGTCAAAGTCATGTCCAACTCTTCGCCCTAACCCTGCATTAATTGCTTCATCATCTTCAGTTAAGCAATATCTGATTCTAGCCTGCCTCGCCAGCTGCAACACTTTCTCTTTGCGTAGAAATTAACAGATTCAACTATTAGTTATTCCTGCTCCATTAGAAACAATCTCCGCAACTAATGTGACTGATCAGAAACATACTCAGGACTCCAGCGGCCTGCTCCAGAACTTTTTCCAGCTTCTGCTTGCTCCTGCCAGCCACGGCCCACTTCAAGCTCCCGCTGGGACCCTCGGACGCCGTCCGGGCTACCTCCTCCACCACAAACTGCCCCGTGAAGCCAGAGGCTCCGAAGATGACCAGGTGGTACGGCCTGCTGGAGGTTGTCTCTACCCGCGCCATGGTACCAGCAAACACTCAGACAAACAGAAGAAGCTTACTGCGACACCTTTGCACTCTGTCACAATGAAGGGGCTGAGCTTCCCGCTGCGCTTTTCACAGCGCTGCTTTGTCCACTTCCGTAGCCAAGCTATGCTAATACAGCCACGCACATGACAAAGAGGTAAAGAAAACACGTTATATTTTATATTATATATCACATATTTGTTATTCTAGTGAATCGTAAGTTATATTGAAATTATCTTATTTTTCTTAAAAATTTCCCAAATTGATATTATGTTATGAACCAGAACGACTTCCTCAGGCTTCTGATTGAGTTTTCGTAAACACGTGATGCATCAGGATCTTACGTCAACGTCTCCACCATATTGTGAGTGGCATGTTGCTAAGAGAAAAAAAACTTTGGGACAACAGTTCTTTTCCAAATTATTTAATGTTCCTTAAATATGTCAAATATTTTAAAATTGAAAGCTATCATTATTATTACATTTAATAATAATAGACATATCTTTCATTTTTAAATTAGATTTATTCATTTATTTATAGTTATTTAAATATATTATTGAGAGCTATTGCATTTACAGGGAATATATTTATTTTAGGGCTGCACAGTGGTGCAGATGTTAGCCCTGCTGCCTGGAAGCAAGAAGTCCTGGGTTTGAATCTTTCTGCATGGTGTTTGCATGTTCTTCATGCATGGACTCTCTCCAGGTACTCTGGCTTCTTCTCAAGGTAAAATCGAGTACATTTTAAGTATACTGTGTTTCATATTGGCTGTTTTGTTCTGCAAATATCATTATTTTTATTCTCAGCGGTTGCTATTTTTATTACAAAATAAACGTGCAGTATGGCATCTAAAAACTTAAATCGAAATCCCTTGAACGCATTTTTTTTTTTTTCTTGTTTCTTTAATTTGGAAAACCGTTTTCGACCGTACTTGGTATACTCTGCCACTCAAAATATTGCGATCACGCTGAGGTAGGTAGTTGACACTGGAGAGTGACGTAATTTCCATGCGCCTGCAGCACCACGAGCGTTGCAAAAAACATCTTGCACGCAGGGTCAGGATGCGGCTCAATGTCACTGTGTTTTACAGCCGATCTCAGGCAAGGAGGGACGTTTTGAATCACTGATCCCGTCCGAATCAAAAATACTGGACAACGTACGGAGAGGTATGTTAACGATTTTGTGATAACATCGGCATTTCCTTTAGCACTCTAGTGATGTAGGCTCAAGGCTAGCCAGGCTAGCTAACTTAAATAACAGTGCGTTAACGTTGATACGGTTGCTATTGTTCGTGAAGGTAATAACAACAGTGTGTGCGCTTGACTGTGCTCCTTTTTAAAGTCAACATGTTTCTGAGAAGTTGTGCGTCCTTCAAAGTAGCAACTTGCTAACAAAACAAAATGTACTGAACTAAGCTCACAACTAGGCTTTTGGCAACAGTAGCTTATTTACTCAGAGTTACTTACTTAATGCAGATATTTTTGTAAATAATGTTTTTATCCATATGTTTATGCTTAAATGGAGAAAATAAATCAATCAGATTGAGAAATTGATTTCACTCGTGCTAAGTTAAGTGTTGCACCCTTTTCTTTTCAGGCAGTGGCGTTTCTCGAAGGTCTCTTCCCCACGTTTCATCGTGCTTTATGTCTACTGATCCACCATGTCCACCCAGATTTGTAGAGTGCTGGAGCTGATGGTGCGCTCCTCTTGCTGCCACACCATTAGAAGTAGATCTTGTTTGCGAAAGGCACTGCTAGCCCCGACAACCGGTGTCCCTGGGGGTCCGATTCTTCCTAAAAGAGCCTACAGCCTTGACTCTTTCGGTCCTGGACGGCCCTCCCTGGGTCCCAGTTCACATCAGCCCCATTCAGAGAGAACATCTCCTTCGTCAGCGCTGGTGCACAGAAACTTGTCTGCAGCAGCTGTACAGGTTGGCAGTTTGTTTTGCTTTACTAGACTCTTGGCTTTTATGTACTTTTATTTGATTTTCTTTTGAGTGATGCCATGCTTAACCCACAGGTTTCATTTAAAAATGCACAAGTAAGACTTTTCCTGGCTAATTTTGATTTTAACATAATCTGATCTTTTTTTTATATACATTAAACATAAAATATGTAAAGAACACAGTGGTTTACAACCCAATAGAAAGCAAAGGAATTACAAGATTATCCCCATTTAACTCTATCTATATATTAAGCTGAAAGACTGAAAATGCTTTCTGAGCGATATGACAATTGTGAAGTGAATTATTTCATATTACTCAACCTTTTGTTGATATTTGTTTAGCTGATCACAGTATGTGCATGAATATGTTTTTGCAGGGCCAGTTTCGTCCTCTGTGCCGGTACGACTATCTGGATCTTGGGGAGGTAGAGGAAAATGTACGCCGTGCACAGGCTTGTAAGAAAATAAGACACTTCGTAGTTGATCCAGATCTGGCCAATGTGGTTGCACAACATTTGGGGCCTGATCTGCAGGATGCTAAAATGGTCATCTTCGAATGCAACCCAGGTGAGCAACAGTAGACCTGTGTTGTAATGTTCAACAAGCTTTGTACAAGATTAACTGTTAGGTTTGTTGTGCGTGTCTCGTTTATAGGTCCTGGAGTGTTGACGAGAGCACTGCTGAATGCTGGAGCTCAGAGAGTCGTTGCTCTCGAGGGAGACAGGACCTTCTTACCTGATCTCCAGGTAAACAACTTCCTCTGAGGATCAAATTCTTCTTGTTTTTGCATAGAGCCTCACGTGTTTCAAATATACTTAGTCATTAACAAATTAATTTTCAATTAAAGGTGATTTTTTTTTTTTTTTTTTTTTTGAAGGTAAGAATATTGATGACAGATTTATGTTTCAGGAGCTGGAGATGCGCCTTGATGGTCAACTGGAGGTGGTTCACTGTGACTACTTTAGGCTCGACCCCATTGGTAGTGGCACTGTGAAACCTCCGACCATGTTTACGGATAAACTGTTCACTGACCTGGGAATATCAGAGACTGCCTGGACTGATGGTGAGGAGAAATGTTTGCATACCCACCAAAACCACTAGGCACAGATTTTCCTGAAGACTCATGCATAGATTAAATAAATTCCAATTCCATTAAACAAAAGAGTGAAGAGTGTTTTCCTTGTGCTTTACAATGCTCTGAATCCTTAATTTGAGCATTCCTAAAACAGTGTTTGGTTACTCTCTGTTTTCAATAAGTTTAAAGGCATCTGTTAATGTGTGTATTTGTGACGCTCTCCAGATGTCCCTGTAAAGGTGGTGGGAATCCTGCCTGAGCGGAACGAGCGTGGAAGGCTGCTGAAGATGGTTTATGCTCTATTTGAGCGATTGTCTGTCTTCAGATACGGAAGAATAGAGCTCAACCTCTTCATCAGCGAGAGGGAGTACAGGGTAAATAATAAGAAAAAATGTGCATTTAAAAATCTTTTGTTTTTCATAATTCAGTGGTGGATTTTACATGTCCTCATTACATCTGATGCAGCTTTTTTGTTAAACATTTCTACACTTTATTGATTTGATGTGAATTTTGGTTATTCACTGATCTAATGATTGTGTAAAATGTTCAACCTGTTTGTTAATCCGTCAGAAACTGGTGGCACGTCCTGGCGAAATGCTGTACTACAGAGCCTTTGGTGTCCTCTGGCAGATTGCTTGTGATATTGAACTTTTGCACAAGGTACAAGTATATTACAACTAGGTCTCCTTTGAAGTGAATATCTTTGATTTTGCTCTTTGATGTTCCTACACATCAGCCACGGGCTGGTATGAGAGTCTCACTCTATCACAATACCGTAATCTCTGTATTAACACAAGACATGTAATATGATCTTATTTCATTTATTTCAGACAAAAAAGCAACAATTATCCCCACTGCTGCCTAATAGATATAATAGTAATTAAGGTTATTATAATATTATCTATAATATTTATTTATATATGGTAACACAAGTATAATTTAAAGCATAGCTGCCTTGGTAGAGCTTGTAGTTGACTTTTTAACAGACATCTCTCCAGTAACTTGCCAACTGTGGTTGAAAACCAGTGTTACCTTAAGAGGGAGGATCGGTGGTCTTCTTTTAGTTTCCTGTTTTTTTGTATTTTTAGCCAGCTGATTAACAGTGTGCAGCCAACAATGTAAAAACAGCCAATAATCTGCCAATATTGTCACCATTTTGGCCAATTTTAAATGTAATAAAGCCAATAACAATAACGTGCCAATAACTTAATAACGCTTTTTTTAACCAATAACATTTTGATAATCACATAGTAAGTTATTGTGTTGTTGGTGTAGCATTAAAAAAAAATCCTTTGAAAATGTAATAAAAGCAGCTGATATGCAAGGACACATAAAAGAAAAACTTTTTTGCTGTTTGCTGATCTAAAAATTGATATATTGGATGGCATAGATATATTCATTCATTCAAGGATAGTGCTATGCAGTACTCCGATACTATGGTTGTAAGACCCAATTTGAGAATTATTTATTGTGCTAAATCCTTATTTAGTAATGATGTTCATTAGCTCTGACATGTAAATCCATAACTTCATGTATGGATTAATGCCTTTTAAACTTTGTAAAGCGCGTGCAAATGGTCCACATGTGTTACACAGTTACTGGCAAAATGTAATGACATAAGCTCAAAACGTTGACAGATATATTTTTAGTTTTACGACGACATTTGGCCCGATGTATTTTGGTGTCTGCATAGGTTACATTATTGGCTGTTGTTACATTATTGGTTGCTACATAAAGCAATAAGTGGGGGGCAGCATTGCTCTGTGCTTCCTGCAGCAGCTGAAAACTAGGAACGGCAGGATGGAAAATTGGTTGGAGTTTTGAGACTGTAACTTTTTAAAACCTTCATACCAGTAACTGATCCACGCTTGCAACACACCATGAACTCAAAAAGGTCATGTTTGTCAATCTTTCATTCCTCAACCTCCTTATCTATCTGTTCAGGAGCCCTGGGAGTCATTTGTTGTGTCTTCAAGGCAGCGTGTGCCTAGCACCAAGGGGAAGGTAACAGAGCCTGTCCATTAACAGCAATGATATAAACATTTAAAGTGTTTTATGCAACATCTGGCCGCCTTCTCCCCGTAGCTTCCAAACGACCACCTGTGCCTGGTACGCCTGCGTCCACGGGCCGACCTGTTCTCCTCAGGCCTCACTCCCTCTAACGCTTCAACTCTGCTGATGATGATCAAACAGTGTTTGGCAAAAAGGAAGATCAAACTCATCGACAGGCTCAAGTAAGCAGGTTGCATCAGGCAAAGCTAGCACTCACATTTCACATCCAGCTTCAAAGCCTCGCACTTTGAAGAAAACCTGCAGGCGCATTAAATACACCCCTGTTACAGTAAATCCCAGCTTCCTCCTCTTGGCAAAGCATGTGTGCGCTCCTTTTCATTATGCCTCCTATTTGTTTGATTTTTTTTTTTTTTTTTAGTCTCTGGTCACCTGATAGTGGGAGCAAGCTGTTGTCAGAGTTGGGCTTGCCAGAGGACATCTTGACTGGCAACGTGTATCCAGAGGAGTATCTTCGACTTTTCCAGCTGATGGACAAGAGTCAGGAGTTCACACAGAGCTGGCTTTATGAGGAGATTCTGGAGAACACAGAGAGGGAAGGCTGGGGCTGAAATATGAAGATTGACTGAACTGACACACATCCAGACATATGTACAATAAACTACTCTGTAATATATATTTGAATTCAAATGATGTGATGTGATGAAACAAGACAGTAAGATACATATATAAGCATAAGAGTATGACAAATTATCCATTAGTTTATCACTAATAGTTCTGTTACTGAAATAGGTTTAAGCTTTCTGCTTTACTTTTTTTTTTTTTTTTTTTTTTTTTTTTAATTTATATTACTGTGACTTCATAGGTTGGGCAGAAAAACACAAACAGAGGCAACCTTCATACATTACTGAAGCGTCAGGCTATGCAAATGATCTCATAAATCCAACATCCAAGTATGCTTCACTTGCTAATACAGTTGCTGTTTTGTTTAATCATTTTACAGCAGTAGCAGTTTAACAACCTGCATACATCTTGATGTGAAGCAAACCATTGTTCAAGCAAAGAAGCAGTCCAGTGCTGTGTTTTCATTATATAACTGTTCCTATTTTATATTTTTATATATTCATGAGTCCATAATTGTGTCTATAAATGTGAAATCTCATGCTTCATGAAATATGTGAGCTAGATATGTTATTTAATTTAAAAACAAATTCTATCATACTTTTTACATTTAGCCCAGGTTTTATTGGTGCTTTGTCATTTGCTCATAATTCAGACTGATTAATAAAACTATCATTTGCTTTCCTGGTCATTGACAAAGAAAATGTGATGACTTGAGGTTGTTTGTTTCTTTTCTTTTCTTTTTTTTTTTTTATTTTTTTTTTTTTTTTAGCATTTTTGTCTAATCATTCCAATAGCTGCTGGATTCATGTTACATTTGTGAAGCAATAAGAGATGTAGAAAAGTATTATTCTGAAATGCATTATTTTCAGTCAAGTAGCTTACTGTAAAAGAATGGCTTGCACAATGGCTGTTGTATGCCTCCAACGGCTACAGCAGTAGCTGCTGAATGTTAGAGATGCTATTTTATTATTCCGTTTGACTTCTACCTTCTAAAAGCACACCCGTCCAAAATTGGAGGTGGTCCAGAAACCCACAGCTCAGGTAGGATAATCTGTTTTCAGAACAATTGTTAGTTGTGCACTCCACAAATCTGGCCTTTACGGAAGAGTGGCATGAAGAAAGCCCTTGTTAAAAGTCAATGAAAAGTCAATGAAGCATAAAGTAAACCTGAGCTTTTTGACCTACATCCAAAATCTAAGTGTGATAGAGCTCTAAATCCACAGATCACCCTGAAAAGACTATGTCCTCACGGAAACATGGTGGTGGCAGCATGATACTGTGTGGATGCTTTTCTTCAATGGGGACAGGGTTATTGGTCAGAATTGATGGAAATCCAGTTTGAGCTATAGACAAAGGGATACTGGGGGAAAGAAACTGTTGACTGGTGGTAGGTTCGCCTTCCAGCTGGAAGGTAGAGCCAGAGTTTAAATGGAATGGTTTGAAGCAAAGCATATTTATATGTTTGGATAACCTAGTTACAGTCCAGATGTAAATCCAATTTATATTTTGTGATGAGATGCAAGATCATGTTCACAGAAGCTCTCCATTCTAATCTGATCTGTTTTGGAAAGATTATGCAAAATTCTCAGTCTCCAGGTGTGCAAACCTGGCAGAAGCATAGATCTCAAACTAGATCATGGGTACCGATGAGGCTTGTTTATCAGATTGCCGTTTGCAAATTACCCTTAAACAGGTATTAAACATACTCCTTGTTAATCCCACATTTCTGTATTAAAAAGTTATTTTTTTTTTATTGGATGAATGTAATATTTAAATTAAATGCCATATTTTCATTAGCTTTAAGTGGAAAATTATAATTATCTTTAAATAAAAGCTTTGAAACATTCATTTGTGTGTAGTTTATAAATGTGTTTTACTAAGTGAAATGAGGTAAAGCAATAAATTAACTTTTCAATATTAGTCAATTTATTTAGATGCACCTGTACACTAAAAAGACTCCAGACTTTAGCTGTAAAGGATTCAGGAAAGGATTTAAGCTTCATGGATGCAGAACAGGATCAAGGAGCAGAGAGAGAAGGAAGTTCAAACCATCTTTTTCACTGATCATAATTGGCAAGGATCATATCTGAAACTCCAACATCTCTCTGCTCGGCTTTCTAACCATACAGCCAGACAAAGATTTAAAGAGGAGCAGCAAAAGCAAATGATGTGGATCAGCAGTGCTGGACAACAACTGATGGTGCCATCCAGGACATGTCACTATGAAATATCATCTCTGCTGCCCAGAAATTGAGCTGTTGTTGTATGACTGTCATACAACAACAGTCTTCAGTCAGAAGCCTCTTCAGATTCATTGCAAGATTGACAGCTACCATAAATCCTTCCTGCCCAAAAGCATTACCATCCATGTCTCTAAAGATACTTGGATGATATGAGTTACGCAATTTAATTTCCCTTTGGGATAAATTAAGTATTACTGAATCTGAATGAAAGGTGGTTCTTCAAAGTAATACTCTGTAGTACAAAGTACTTTCTCTACCTTGTACAGTGTTCGTATCTTGTTTTTATGTTTGAATGATCATTTATTGTTTTTTTGTACGCAGCACTTTGACCAACGGCACTTGTTCTTAAATGTGCTATATCAATAAATACATTTGATTTGTTGACTCAGAACACACATGAATTTTCGCTTGTCCCCTTCATATTTTTGTACTACCTTGTGTTGGTCTGTCACACAAAATCCCAGTGAAACATTTCCACAGTTCTGCACAGCACTGAACGGTAGTGGGACGATAGATGGCGCTAAAGCACCGGGTCGGTGTCGCTGGCACACTCAGCCCGGGCCCAGGGAGAGCGGCAGCGACGACCCCTGGCTGTCTGTCCGACTGCGGGTAGCGCCTGCGTTACACTCCGTACAACAACAATATCCTCGACAAGGTGTCTGATGCTGAGCTCTCTGCCCTTCAGCCTCTCTTTTCAGCCGTAAGTTGCATCCTGAATGCGTCGTGTCGCAACGTTTTCACAGTTGTAGCGGTGGTTTTACAGCTAACGCGTTTTAAGTGTGAAGAAAATGACGGTGTAGGTTTCAAAGGTGGCCAGATGTGTCTCCTGTTTGGCTGGGCGCTAGCTTATGCTAGCCTGGTAGCAACATCCACTATAACGTCAAGATAAACCTTCCACCGTAGCGATGGGGATCGACATTAAATGGGTTAAAATGAAGTATTAGTTTCTAGTTCCTCTCAGGGGGTTTCCGTCTTTTAGGTGAAACAGCGCAAGGCTCGTTTTATTATTTCTGCACCGTGTTTCAAACCCAAGCGATCGCAACTGACAGATCACAAATATAACATGATAATTGAGAGCTCAGCTGTCAGTCATGCCTGGCACCAGATTGGGCTGCCTGCGGACAGCTACACTGTTTTATTTCCTAAATAATAAACCTCATTTTGGAGCTCTGACATTTTATTTGGACTGCTTGCTCTGTTTTGGTGTCTGGAGTAAGATTTTGCTAACGCCGAATGTTCTGAGTGAGCTGTTCGGTTATTCATTACTGTAGTTTATAATATTTGAACTAGAGCCAACATCAGTTCTCCACCCAACTGACTGGGATAGTTTAACTGCAGGGCTTTTATAGCGACCTCGAAGATTTCAATGAGTGGTGCCAAAATGCCAGGGGCGTACCCACAGGGCTTTGTAAGGGGTGGCCAGATGTTGGTGGGACACCAAATCTAACAGACTTAACTAAGATTTTCTTAGTCTTGTTAATAATAGGGCTGTACAGTATTAGGAAAACATGGGATATGCAATAATATTTTGTGAAAGTCACTGCAACTAAATGACTTGCAATAAATAAACAAATAATTAAAATGTTTTGCATACCTTTCAGCTTTTGGTTAATAGCAAACATAGGCCCTCAGATTGTAAGTAGTCTATCCAGCTACTAGATCAAAATTTAATTCATTATTTCCATATTAACAAGGTTTTATTGAAAAGTTGCTTCGGACAATATCTGCTTAGTTCTGTTTTTTTTATGAATTGACTCCCTTACTCCCTCTTTCTCTTGTAAAACATTCTTATGCTGCATTAAACAACAAGTGTTAACAAAAAGTCCAGGCAGTTCTTCCTGATATGCATATTGCCTGCAGTGATATTGTGATGATGATAAGCTTGCGATATATTGTGCAGCTCTTGTTGCTGAGTAGCTATATGCCAAAAATCAGCTAATTCGATATGTTAGCGGATGCTGCAAAATTTTTGGTGTCCATAAATTTTAAAAATTGTCTCTCTTTTAGTCTTTAACCTATGAGCGTTGTATCATTTTAAAGCTCTTGCAAATGACAAAGCTTGTTTTGACATAAATATGCTTTGAAATTGTAGCTAACTTACCTAATTTTACATGTGAAAGTGGACTCTGAAGGAGAAAAAAAAAAATGACCCAAGAATATTTAAATGTAAAATAAATAAATGCTGGAACTTATCAAACTTTGTCTTTTGCTCTCCTAAATTCGTGTTCAAGAAAGAAAATTCTTCATGTCAGACTTTCTGGACTGAGGGGCAGAGTGGCACCCTTGGTGGTTAACCTGCTCCACCTTGTCTATGTCTATGTTTTGCATGTTATTTTATTTCTTATCAGTTGAGTTTTATCACACAGATCTGGATCTTTCTCCTCTTTTACCTTCGTGTTTGTCCATTTGGCTGAATGACACTGTTTGCTTGTATCCTCTTCTGTGTTGTATTATTCATGACCCCCTGTGGAGTAGGGACACCGACATAAAGAAGAGAGGATGGATGTCTGTGGACGGATGGCTCTGTGGGAGAGGAACGTTTGAGGATGAGATCCTGCATAACAGAGAAACTCCTAAAACAGGACAGAATCGCATCTGTGATTGTGATCTTGAGGTTGTTGGAGCGTAAAACTTAAATGTCAGGGTTGTTTGTCTTGATGTGCGGCTGTTTGTTGCCCAGAGGGTTATTCAGAGACTGGAGTGCCTACCACACTATTACACCGCCCTGTTAAGTTTGTCCATTTTTTTAAAAGATGAGAAAAAGCAAACAGTCATTTCATTCGGAGGGTGTTGTCTCTTGTTAAAATATAAACCGCTTATGAAACATAGGTGGTCACAGCGTGTTAGGTGCTCTCACCTCTCTTTACATGGAATAAGCTGCAGAAAACTGGGACGGCTCTGTTCCTCTGAGATCGGCTGTAATTAACCTGGATCTGTGTGTTGGGTGAGATTTTGGATTGTTTTTCCTATTGAGCCTTATCCTAAGCTTGATTTTAATTTACTTCTTCCGTTACTGTTACCACCTAAAAGCTTCATTAGAAAGTTGATTTTTAAAGTGAAAACCAAATGCAACAAATGGCCGAACCAGTTCCAGCGTTTAAGGTGTAGCTGTAGTCTTAAGTCTGTGTCTGGGCCAGCTTGTTAAAGGGCAGCTTTGTGGTTGGTGGAGACTTAAAGTGGTTAATCTAGTTGTGTCAGTCTTTACGGTTGCTGAGTCAACTGTAAACAGAAGCAAGGCAGGAAAAGTGACAGAAAAACTCTGCTATTGCACAATACTGATTTGCACTTTATGTTGATTTACCTGTTTGTTCACCTGCCTATTTTTGTTCCAGATTACCAACCAAGGAACATTTCCCATAGAGTTTCCAGGACTGCTGTGTAGTCCAGAAAATCTGGAATTTGGTTCAATAATTTTCCATTTCTGGATAAATAAGAAGAAAAAGAAAATTTGGAATGGAAATATGTTTGAGCTTCCAGACTTGACTCCTTTTTCCATTACCTAAAGCATAAAAACCTGAAAAGTAAATGTCTTTTTAGAATGAATTGTTTTAAAATAATTTTCCTCATTGCTATTTTATTTCATCAAAACTCTGGCTTTTGTCTGATTTCATTATCATCAATCGTAATTCATGTTGTATAATTAAGTTCAGATTTGACAAGTTATATATTTTAAAACTGAACTGATTTAAAGTTAAGCATAAAAACTAAAATAGCCCTTTACCACACTGCTGAATTGAAGTAAATTTGAGAAAAATGTTAATTTATTCAATGTCCAGAACATTTCAAAAACAGCCAGAAAAATCTGGAAATCTGAGTTTGGCAAAGTATGGAGTTTAGAAAGAAAAAAATATATATTGGAGTCCTGTTTCATAATACTGAATGTTTGCTTTCATATGCAAAACATTTACTGCGTCGCAGTCCGTCACACATGAGCTTTTTCATTACTGTCCTTTCCCTGTCTTAAAAACAAAGGTTGTGAAACTCAGAACCTTAAACCGGATTATTTCCTGGACGAAATACCCTGTGACCTTTATTCATCTGAGCATGTAGTTGTTTTCTTGTTATGTTGCACAGCTTATGTTTGTGTTTGACAGTAAAGAAAAAAATCTTTACCAGATAAAAGTTATTATCGACAAGAGGAATGCTGCAGCACACTGTGGTGCAGGTTTAAGACAAAGAAATGGGGCTAGAAAAGCTACTGTAACTTCATATTGATAATCTCTCCTGGGTTAAAGGTTCACTTGACATCTTGGGAATGATGCAAAACTTGTTTCACATGCCCCCCCACTCCCTTCTCTCTAAATAGACTCAAACTCGGTCAGCAATTTTTAAACCTTGTTAAAGTCAGGTTGGTTAGTCTTGTTTTTGTCGTCTCTGCAGGCTTGAAGAGGGGCTTCCCTGACTGCAGCCACTGGTCCTCACGCTGCTGAAGCCAATGGATCATGGTTACTTTTTAAGTTTCCTTTCAAGATATGTAGTTGAATAAAAACTCAGAACAACTGTAGAATAGTAATTAGATGTGATTTAGAGGGAAAATGGCAGTTTAGAACAGGGGACGTCGTTTTGGGAGCATTTTAGCTCCGCTGTGGTCGCTGTTGTCTCAAGTTGTAGCTGACAGTCTTTAAATAATGTACACAGCAAAGTGAGTCCCTTTCTTTCTGTGAAATCAGATTTCCTACTTTTTAAATGTATTTTTGTTCTTTTTTTTTTGATTTGATCAGCTGATTTTATCTCTCTATCCTCAGGTCTGTTTGAGATGGAGGACAGCGCAATGTCACCAGTTCACGTGGACGGCTTTGAGCTCTGTGACAACTTGTCTAACTCCGAAGCCCTCACAACCCAAACTCAAAACCTCAATGAGACGCTTGCACAAACTCTCCCTCTTTCCCAAAAGGATGAGGGAGGAACGTGCAGCCCCATCCAAAAAACCTCTCTGGACAACAATGGGAAGGAGGGGGAAACAGGAATAGAAGAATGCTCACAAGGAAGCAGAGATGTGGACGAGGAAGAAGATGTGGATGAAGTGATGAAGGAAGAGGAGGAGGAGGAATCTGAGGCGTCAAGTTCTTTGATATGCTGCCAGTCTCCAGATACTCTGATGACTGATTCCTCATATTCAGAGACAGGTAGGAGAACACAATACATTACTGCTCAAACACCTATTCTCAGGCAAACAATTAATCATACAAGCAGAAAACACAGACAGGCATCAAGTTATGGTTAATAAATTATAAAATGGGAAGCAGTAGGTTGAAAGTGTAAAAAATTGAGATATGACTTTGAAATCATGTAAAAAAACAAACAAAAAAAAACAAAACCAAAATGTTACTTTAGCTTTGAACGTGCAAGATCCTTCTGTATTCCCTCACTCATGCTATCTCACACTCCCACATATCTGCTGCTGTGGTCAGCTCTGCACATTTACACACTCAGCAGAGCATAACTGTCAAAACTAAATGGGTCTTTGTGTTTTCACATTAAAGAACTACAGGAGGAAACATATTTAACCTTGAAATCTGAACCGGTATGTGTGTAGAACCTGTGTTCTGGTTTGATACCAAATGGCTCACCAGTATTAGCTTCACCTGTGCCTATTACGTTAATGTCTGGATAAAGCAGTGATTTAGGAGTAAATTAGGGTGGGCTTCATTAACATTTGACAAAAATATCTTAATAGTAATATTGTTGCAATTGTTATATTGAATAATTATCAAATATATTCAACAATTAGAATAATTCTTTCAGCCTATTCATGTCTAAATGCTAAATGCATTGAAACTTTTATTTTGGTATTTAAAGTACGTTAAAGTAAGTTAAATCAGGAACTCTACAGAAAAAGCAACTCATGCACTGACTGATAAAATATACTCATATGCATAAATTTTAAAATTGATAGACAAATACTTAGCAGTTTTTCTATAATACATTTAATGATCATTTTAAATATCTGTCACAATGCTGTACTCCAAAAAATCTGCTTCTCTGAAGGTGCATTTTGGACTTTGATTAAAACAGGAACTGGCCACCTGCCAGGGCTGCACAGTGGTAGCACTGTTGCCTTGCATCAAGGAAGTTCAGTGTCCTCCTTGTGCATGCGCTGGTTCTCCCTGGGTACGCTGGCATCCACCCACAGTCCAAAAACATGACTTTTGGGTCAACTGAATACTTTAAAATGCCCGTAAATGGTTGTATGTCTTTGGGTTGCCTGGGATGGACTGCCGATGGACCTGCCGATCTGTCCGGGTGTCCAGGCACCAGTCCCACATGACCCTGCAAGGATAAGCTGGTATAGAAAATGGATGGACGTCCACCTGCAGTACTTATATCCTCCAGCAGAGGGCATAAGACAAGAATAGGAATCAACACATCAGGTTTTTGAAGAAAGTACCCATTTACTTAAATAAAAAATGATACGCTTGAATTTTATAAGGTTAATGTTAGCACTGGGTACGTGAAGGTTAGGGTTACAGTTCAAGGAAACGTACATCCTCTGACAGTAATGGAAACACAAGTGTAAGTCAGTTAAAGTTTTTCATGCTAACACTCTTAAGCATGTGTGCATAGAAAGACAGCTTTCTTTTGGGTGCTGTGGGTAAATCAGCACTGATCTCAGTTCCAATTTAAAAATAAAATATTTGTTGAGTAAAGTTATGTTTTTTCTACTTCCTGCATTAAGCATGTTACTCTCTAGTTTTCCTTTATCTGTGTTTCTTTCCGGTGTTGATGGCTTCTTGTCTTTGCCATCTGCAGGCAGTCTGTTTGGAACCACTCCATATCCCTTCAGCCCCGGGACCAGTCCAGAACCTACATCCCCTGTTATTCCAGTCATCAGTCCAGAGACTTTACATCCCATGAATTCGTTGGAACTGAGTCACGGCAGAGAGGAATTAGTTTCTAGTACCGCCAACTCTGGGTTAGATTCAACGACAATAGAGTCAGTCAGCTGCAGGCAAGGGGCTACCTTTACAACAGAGTCAGTGGATTTAACTTCACACGTTACAACCTCAGACACACCGCTTGACAGCTCTTCTAGATGTAACACACTCGCCTCTGATACAGTATTAAAGGACTCCTGTCCAGAACAGCTTACCTCTTCCAAGGACCTGTCTCCACTGTGGGGCCTACGTTTACTGGAGTGACCAGCAGCTCAAGTACAGGACCTGTCATCAACACTTCTACTGAATCCACTCCTTTGAGTGCAACAATAGAAACCTCTACCTTCACTACAGGGAGTAATACCACAGCAACAGGGTTCACTTCAAGCTCATTACCCACATCCTCAAATCAGGAACAGTTTACCTTCAACCCAGTCGCTGATTATTCTTTAGTCTCAACCTGCTCAACAGGATCTATGTTAAGCCCAACTTTCCTGGCATTTCTGGAACAGTTGGCAGAAAGAGATGATGATACCCACCTTCCACAGTACCTTCACCAGGTAATCTGTCTTTCATCAGCTGTATGTTAAACAGATTAAACTGTGCATTTCAACAAGCCTGCTGGGCACTTCATATTAATGGCATCTTTCCAGGATGTTATGCTGGCTTTCTGCCAGCCTTGTCTATTTAAACCTTTGCTTTCACACAAGTTTTTAAAGGGCTGCTATTTATCCACTCGAACTCATAATCGGAATGGCACTTTGTACCCTTGGGCAAGGGTGTTTTCTGCTGCTGCTCACAAACTGAAGTGCTGGTATGTTCAGGAGCCAGATGCACACTTCATTAAAAATCACTCACAGTGCTCACCTTCAGGTTCTCTGTTCTAGTTTCACTCTCACTCACAGAGTGGCGTGACTGAACTTGCATGTTCTGAGGCAGGTTAATGTTTGTAGGTTTGACAGCGCACTCCTCCATGCACACCTGACCTGTGCTTGCTTCCAGATGAAACAGGCGTGTGTTGAGCAGTCGAGGAAGACTCCAGGCAAGACGGGGTCAGAGCACCTTTTCAATCACAATCCCTTTGAGTTGACCTTGTTGTCAGTGACATCCTTGCTGTGATGTGATTCGGTCACTCAGAATTCAAAATGAAATTGATGCCTTTGGTTTCTTAATATTTATCTAAAGACTGTAGCAGAATGAGACATGACCCTAATTATTATTATTATTTCTTTTAGTTCTGCCATTAACCACATATTTTTCAATCCATTGACATGTTTCTTTAGGGGGGATTATTCTAAACAACTTAAACAAATGTTTTTCAAAAGAAATCTAAAGCAGTTTTATTGATTTATTTTTTAACAACACACGAACTCACAGCTGCAGACTACAACCAGCGGCTTCTCCACTCACATGGCAGCTTGGAAGAAAACAGTTGTAAATTTTTTTTAAAAAGTTTAAGAATATAAGAAAAAATAACCTAATAAAAACTATGTTCAGAAAATACTGATGGAATATTATAAAGTGCCTATAAAAAGTATTCACCCTTATACTTTTCAATAACCTTTTTCTCTGATTTGCTTGGAGTGTTCCTGTGTCTTTATGCTGTAATGGTAGTCAGGAATACTGATTAACCAGTGAATGGCCCTTCCAGACTCAGGTATCTTTATATAACAATCACTTGAGACACAGTCACTGCACTCAGGTGATCTCCATTCTACTCATTGTGAGACTATGAGCAACAATTGGCTGGACCTCTATTGAATGAGGTAGGGGGGTGAATATTTATGCAATCACTTATTTTTTTTTTTTGTTAAATATTTTAATTTAATTGTCACTATCTTGTAGAAATCAGTTTCCGTTTTAACATTAAAGAGTTTTTTTGTAATTTAATTTTCAAAAAAGCCATTATTTATTTATTTTTTCCATGATTGATTTGTAAATGAAAAGAGTAAAACATCCAAGGGGGTGAAAACCTTTTTTAGGGCCTGTAGTCGAGATAGTGGTGGCAGCCCTGTTTCTTGGATCGCATAAAGAGAGGTGGATAACTTCACTGGAAAGTTGTATTGGGTTAGAGCTGGAAGATAAAACGATAACCATATCTATCGCGATAGGCGCGTGATCAATACCAATAGAAAATACCGATAGAATGTTCAATAATTTCACTGAACTCTGATCCAGAACCACACAGCATTCTGGGGGATGTAGGCAGAGGAAAGGAAGGCTTTAGCCGCTCAACCTCTCAGGTTCAGCTAAGAAGGTTGGTAGCATCAACTAACTCGCTCTTGGTTACCTAGCAACTGCTGTGTAAAGTGAGCAACAGCAATTTCGTGTTTGCGCAACTTACTCCGGCGTACTTCTCTCTCGACGTCTGCACGTACTCCAGACGGAACAATGCGAAGTGAAAGTAGATGTCCATTGGCCACGTCTGTACAAAGGTAATTTTTTACGACCGCGGCACCAAACAGTGTTCACTTCGAACTATTTGGTATGCGACGCCGAGATAATGTTCAGAGTCAGCGCCACACGTGGCAATAAGGACGCGCAGCGTGACTGCCGCTCTCTGCCGCACTGACAGGTGTGCGGTGGCTGCTCTGGTGGAGAATAAACGGAGCTCATCAAACTTGCCAGTGGTCCAGTCTGTTTGTGGGAAAGGAGTTTGTCACAAGAAATGTCGTCAATCGGTCCTCGCTTGAGTGTGAAAGCTCAGCAGTCCACGGAGAGTGAGCGGTTTACAGAATACACACAGCAGGGGTCGCGTTCACGGAATATTTTCCGTCTTTTGTTAAACGGCGACGGAAAAATCTGAAGGCCATCCGTGACGGATTACAATTCGGTTTAGGTAACTAAATCAATCAATAAAAAAAAAAAAAAAAAAAAATCCCATCCGATTATTGTCTCTGCCCTGGGCATTGAACTCAATGCATCCCCCACCCACTTAATGCACTAAATACAACTTCACCTTATTTTTTAAACTTTATTTATATAGCTATATTTATTTGTTCATTAATTAGGGGTTTTGAGCTGGGACCCGACTCTAATTTTCGTACCATAAACATGCAAATGTGAACTGGTATGGCAATAAAAATCCTTGAATCTCGCAATCCGGGATCTGACAGCGCATTAAAGAGTTATGGACAGGAGGCTTTGGAGCGGGTCTGGTGCAGGAGCGCATTCTGGGAGATCCCCTCCTGCTGCCCCTAGTTTAGAGAGTTGTGCCGACTTCTGATTGTTTCGATTGGAGAAAAGATTCCCTGATTTCAAAACTGTGGCTGAAGTGGCGCTTGTAATTCCAGTTTATAGTGCGACATCAGAGCTCGTATTCAGCCTGCAGGTCAACATCAGAACCCAGAGACATCTGATTAAGCACAATCCGGTGCGCAATTCATGTCCATGTTCATAAAAAAGTGCGATAGTTTCATTTCATTGTTTATATGTAGTTACTGGTTCCACAGTGAGTGGGTTTTGTCACTGTGGAGAAAAAGTTCTATGTATTTATCAGCTTGATGTGTGATGGCATGATGTAGGTTTTCCATTCAGCTTGTTGAATATTAATTAAATAGAATGAAAATTAAATGCAATTGAATATGTCATTATTATCATTTAAAATCTGACGGGAAAAAAAGATGAGTATGACAGTTTTTTTTTTTTTGTTTTTTTTTGACGCCGTCAGTCAAAATGACGGACATCGAGAAAGTCTAGCGCAACCTCTTACATACAGTACATCTGAGTGTGTGGTAGCAGTTTCATGTTTGCCACCGTGCCCCATAACTGCTTAAAAATAAAAAAGAGGGTGGAAGGAAAGGAGAAAATAAGTGCAACAGCTCAAGAAGACATTGTTAATAAAAGAGGAAAGGTTATGTCACCAGTTTGGCAGTGTTTTGGATATAAAAAAAAAAAAAAAAAAAACCCTAATCAATAATGATCGATATTGACTGTTATGAAATGCTTATATTGTGATATGTTTTTTCGCCATATCGCCAAGCCCTATATCGGCTTAAAGATGTTTTCCTTAGAAAAAGCTCACTTTAAACCCAGATTAAATAAACCCCATATAAAGTCACTGTATCAAAGGGATGGGCATTTATTTTCAAATTACATTTAAATCAAGATGCAGGAATAGTGTATATGAATAATGTCGACAACTCCTGTTTTAATGATAGTCCCTCAACAGCTGGTATTAATGTGCCTTTAACAACACTACCACAAGGTGGTGCTAAAGCACCAAATTATTGACATTAACTTGTCCCTGTGAAAGTGTTGCTGATTCTTCTCAACCAGGGGTCCTCAAAACAAGGCGTTGAGGGTCGGTGTCCTGCAGCTTTTAGATGTGTCCCTGATTCAGCACACCTGGATCAACTGGCTGAATTACCCCTTCAGTGTAGTCAAGTTCTCCAGAGTGCTGGTAATGACCTCATTATCTGACTCAGGTGTGCTAAAGCAGAGACACGTCTAAAAGCTGCAGGACACCGGCCCTCGATGCCTGGAATGTTCTAAACTTTTGACAGGTCTTGCTGAGACAATGTTGACGCTAATCTCAATAAAAGTTGGAAGTTTTAATCCTTAAACATTTCAGGTTTTAACCCTCAAAAGTCATTTTGTAACTGTGGGAACCCTACTTTGACTTCTACGTTCAGAGAGACTTCCTGCGAGTTATTGCTCGGTCAGGTTTTAGACCCGCATCATGATATGAAAACAAACACACGATAATTGAAGTTTTAAAATAAGATGGCTGTAAAGATACTCACTTTCAATTGGAATTGCCTGTATGTACCATCCCATAAACGTAAAAAGCTTTGATTTAACTGCTGTGGGATTTAGAAGCTGCAGTTTATTAATGTGGTATGAACGATATTTAAATGCTTTGAAAAAACATGCCAAGCAGAACTGAAAACAGCCTAAAGGAGTTTCTGATCCCAGTAGGCTACCTAGAAAGCCATCCAGTCGTCACCACCCTCACTTCATTTGACATGCGAGAGCCTTATGTTTCCTCCTCCTCCCTCTTTGCTCTCACACACACGCTGTTGTTGTTCTGAGATCAGCCGGGCGACATGAAAGCCACACTTGCTGAAAAGAGGTACAGGGTATTACACGGTTTCTCATTTTTCTCTGTAATTATGCATCCTTCTTGTTTACAATGCATTCTCAAGGAAAACAACACCGTACCTGCTGCATCATGTCTCAGCATGTTTTTTTGGTTGTTAGAGATTATAGAAGTTAGCTTTGTTTCCTGTAGTGCTCTTATCTAACATAGCAGTGCATTTTCTCTCTTTCTTTACTTTTTGACATATCTTGTACCGTGTCGATGACCTTTCATGAAAATTTGTTCTAGTCTCATTGTCCACCCACATTAGGCCAGTTGCTCTGACCAACTCTGTGATAGCTGATGAGTTAAAAGCATATTAGCCTTTTAAACGCTGTGTTCTCTCTTTCCCTTCAGATCGCTGAGGCCTTTGTCCTTCAGAAAGACTGTATCCTTGCAAGCCCTTTGGGTTATGTGTACATGCTGGGGACTACTTTTGTTTGACTGTAATTATTCAAGTGTTTTGGTGTTATTTTAGCAGCTAGATACTGTGCAGAATAATCATTTTGTTGCTATTCTTTTTAGGTTATGGGCTATATAAAACTTAATTCTATCATATGCATGTTGCCAGGCATACGAAGAATAACATCTAATAACAGGATAGGATGATGAAAGGGAGAAGTGGAATCGCAGTGAGGAACTGGACGTTTAATCAGAGGGAAATACAGTGGGTATGAACAGATGAATGCGTGAGAGGAAAGGGAAGGCAAGCTTAGCTGCAATGAATCTATAGAGGGTAAGTTAGTGAGAGAAAGCATTGAGCTGTGTCAAAGAAGGCTTGTGTTTTGGCTGCTCATATCCATAAACATGAGACTTCAGGCCCCGGTCCTCCAATGTATCTGTTCTGTTGCCTTTGTGTTCCATCTTCTTCTCACCCAGTCGCCCTGCAGTACAACTTAAAAACTACTGTGCAGCCTCTCATTTTTTAGATGTGTTTCTTTGTAAAGAGCCAGATATTCTTGGAACTTTTTAAAATGCAACTGAGATATAGTTCTGTCCCCTAACCTATTAGACCATTTTCTGACATGAATCCTTCAAAGACAAAGACGGCAACTGAGCATATGGGGATCAACCAGTCCTAGCATTTTCTTAAACATACACATTTTTTGTGCTATTTAATTGACCTCCCCTTGCTCAGTTTTTTTTAAAAGAAACACTGCACATTTATTCAAGATATGGCAAATGTTATTGCAAAAGACTCCAAATAATACAGTATAAATGATACAAGTTGAAACGGTTGCTTTTAAAGCTGCACAATATATCAAATCTCAGTTGTCATCACAGTACCAGTTCATGCAAGATCATAGTTGCAAATGACTGATCAGATGCAACAGTTGGGAGGGTAATATATTTTAGGGGCCATGCATTTGTGCTCTGCATGCAATAATGCTGCCCTCGATGTCCAGAGTGGGTATGTTGTATTGATAAAAAAAAAGAAAGAAAAACAAAAAATGTGCATTCTTTACATCATGCAACTGTTGTATTCCACAATCACACCACAGTTGTGTGTCTTAGAATCGTGTAGCTCTGGTTGCTTTGCTAGGTTGTCCTGAGTTAGGTACCTTTCTTAGGGTTCAATGATTATCCTCTTTGTGTTATTTCTGGTCAGGAGTTTAACAAAATACAAGATATTCCTCTAAACATAGCAAGTGTAACAGTTACGTGGAAAAAGTAAAACAATTTTTAAAAAATGGACAAGAAAGTATGGATTATTACTAGCAAAATATAAAGAATTAATGTTTATTCAAGATCTATTTGATGTTTTTGTTGTGGAATGGATCTACCAGGTCATTCTGTTCTGGTTCTACATGTATGTTTAAATCTTGACTCTTGCTTATCAGACCAGCGAGCGCTATTATTTATCCAGCTAGAGCAGCTTTACCACCAGAGAGTATTGGAAAACCTGAATGCACTTCAGCAGCAGTGGGGTAACACACAGCACACTTCTCTCAGATGTACACAAACCCATGATCATTTTCCAAGCACATTAACGTGCTCCGTGTGGATTTACTAAACATCACCTTAGCTGCTCCATGTGCTCAAATGTTAAACTGTGAAGAGCAACAGCCTCACATGTTGACACTTAACTCACATTCATTCTCCACCTGAATTTATTCTGTAGAGTCACACTTTTATTGAACTCTGTTCCAACGTAGTGGAGTCACTGTGGAGGGACATCCCTGAGCTGGCAGCCACCCACCTGGACTCTCTTAAACACATTTTGGCCAGACGCACACGAGGTAAGCCGACTGTTTCTATGGTTCGTTACGTGAATTGTTGAGCTCAGGGGTGTCCAGGGTGCGGCCAGATTGCCTCTGACCTGATGGTAAAAGAATGGTACACAAGTTGGCCTGCCAGCAAAAGCAGTTGATGCAGAAGAACTTTTTGTGATTTAAATAATAAATAATTCTTAAAATAAAAAAGTCTGGTGAAACACCAAGTCGTTGTCTTTTATAAGCCATGTACTTTTTTGCTTTAATCTTAATTGTATAGAAAGTAGGGCCACTACATCGAGTAACTTCACTTTAGATTGAAGTCACACCTAGATGGCCAGAAAAGATGTGTTGAAGTGTTACGTGGAAGGGGCTTCATTTTAGGATATGTCAGCTAAAGTGGTTCATGTATGAACAGCCATTGGAGGCATTGGTCATTGACGAGCCGTTTTGTGGAGCATAATGTGAGGAGCCCGAGCATTTAAAGACATGTTTATTATTAGGGTCTGTGGAAATACACACTATGCAAAAGCATTTATCAAGCTTTGCCTGACCCCAGAATGCCCCTCTGCAATGACAGAAATGACACCAATCAACAGCTTTTTAAATTCTTTAAACCTGCCATAAAAACTTAAAAAAAGATATAGAAATAATATCCAGGTTTTAAAACTGATTATTTTCACAATCAGTGCTTGTTTTTGAGAAATACGTTGTTTAGCGTCTTGGCTGGTTTTGGACAAGCTCAGGATTAATGTTGATATTCAAGAATGATTGAGAAAGTGTGAAGCAAGCAGATTGGCTTCATCATAAATTACAACAGAGACTTTATTAGCATTTTTTTAAATGCCAAGATGAAAGCCATGAGGGCACATCTATAACATATCACATCTGTGTGTTGTGTAAACTCTATGATATTGATGTGTCTATTTGTGTGATGTGGATGACATGAATCCAAGAATGTGATGAGTGATGAAGTGATAGGTAAACCATATGTTCCTTGGCCTGTGCTGCTGCTGCTGCACTTTCAGGTATTTGAGCCACTGCACTGCTAAGGTTTCACACTCACTCACAGACACACTCACACGCACACACAGACCGAGTCGTGTTTCCTTGACTTCAGAGGACTTCCGTTCATTTTCTAAACACTATGATCCAAACCATCACTACAGTTTATGTAACCTTGAATATTTTCAGTGGTTTAAATAAACTTTTTTTTTTTTTTTTTAACGCCATAATGTTAAGCCGACAAACTCCCATCACAGTTTAGGAATACACACACACACATACACACACAGGTTTTATTAGCCAGGGAAATGTGTTCAGGCTAATATTAGACTGGGAGAGCAGAGAAGGGTCACGCATCTTCTGCGTCTTCTTTCACTAAAACCAAGACGGGACCTTCTGTACGCTCAACCCACTGATTCTGTCTCTCTTCTGTTTATAGACCAAGGACACGAGATGCTGAGGTAAGACATTTTTAGTTTTCATCGTTTGTGTCTGTTTTTGTAAAGATGAGTTTCACAAAATTACACATTTCTAATGACCACCTCACAAGTTACTAATATTTGTTTATTTTTGAGTCTATCTTTTCTTTGTTTTGTCAGAAATTCTAAAATTAAATGTATTTAAATACTTTAAAATAACTTTACAAATATGTTTAATGTGTTCAGGTTGCTCTTCTGGGCAATTTGAGCCTTAAGTTTGACGGAGGTGTTTCCCAGCCTTCATGTATCTCAAGTAAGTGCGGACAGTTTGAGAATTGTGTCATTTGTACAAATCATTCTTTGTAGTTGTTTGGAGAAAGTGAGCAAAACTGTTGCTGTGTTAATGGGGTTTTTATATGTGAGCTAGAGATCATTTTTGCTTTCACATTACATCTGTGACAGCAAACATAGTAACAGGGCCTTGCAAAGATGTTCATACCACTTGAATTTTGTCACATTTTATTAGAAGCACAAACTTTAAACATACTTTATTGGGATTTTATGTGGAAAGAGCAACACCAAGCAGCGCATTATTGTGAAAAATAATAGTTAGTTTTCATTATTATTACCAAATCAATCTTATAAAATTTGGTGTGCAGGTGTATTCAGACACACTCAATAAATACTCAGTAGAAATAGCTGTAATTAAAGCTGCTTGCCTACTTGGGTATGTTTCTATCAGCTAACAAACATTTTCAAGTCGTGCCACAGATTCTTAGTAGGTTTTAGATCTGGACTTTGGCAGGGCCATTCTAAGACGTGAATAAGCTTTGGTCCAGGACACTCCATCGCACCTCTGGCTGTGTGTGTAGGGTCGTCCTGCCAGGAGGTGTACCTGGACCACAGTTGTAATCATTTGCAGCCTCTAACTGCTTTCCTTCCAGGATTGCATTTAGCTTCCCTGTCTTGTTGAAGAAAAACATCCCCACAGCATTATGTTGCCACCACCACTTTTCAGGGTGTGTTCAGTGTCTTAGTTTTCTACCTCACTTATAACACGCAGGGCAAAAAGTTACATTTTAGTCTGTTCTCATCAGAGCACCTTCTTTCAACATGTTCATTTGTTCCTCTACATGGCTTTTGCCAAACCACAGAGATGAAGCCATCTGACTTTCTCGACCCTCTTCCATAAAGGCCAGATTTGTTGAGTGAAGGATTAATTGCTGTCCTGTTGAAAGATTCTCCTACTAGAGCTGTGGATCTCTGCAGCTTCTCCAGAGTTACAATGGGCTTCTTGGCAGCTTCTTTGATTGATAATGCTTTCCTTGATCGGTCTGTCAGGGTAGGTGGACAAACAGGTTTGCAGCTGTGCCTCCATGAGTCAAAGCTTTGTATATTGTTTTATAACCTAACCCTGCTTTAAACCTGTCTCTGACCTGTCTGCTGTGTTCCTTGGTCTTCATGATGCTGTTTGTTCTCTGATGTTCTCTAAGAAACGCTTTTTTGGGGAAAACAGTTTAAAACATCTTTCATTTTCCTTCCGCTTTATAATACTCGCTACTTTGTGTTGATCCGTCACATAAAATCTCAGTGAAATGCGTTAAAATCTGTTATGTCACATGATGGGAAAGGTTCATGGGTATGAATAATTTCTAAGGGAGTGTATAAGTAGTTTGCTACACTAATGAAAGTAAAACAGTTTCAAAATTACTTACATGCAAAAGAGAATTAATATTTTTACGGGTTATTTCTAGAACTTACTGCAAATTGTAGGCTAATAGAACTTTGTTGGATTATGTGCTACACTGTTAACCATGCTTAAAATCTGCAATTATAGAGCATATCAGAATCAGGCTTCAATTCCCAAGTTTATTTCCATAAACACAATGTACACATTTTTATATACACACCCAATATTTGTTAAAAAATAGTGCAAATATGATATAGTAATAAAAAAATATGTATTTTAGTCACCTTAATTACAGTGTTGTTTGCTTGCAGTGTAAATGTAGTTTGCATTTCAGCCGTTAAGGGATACATGGTTAAATTCCTTTTCTGTTCTTTCATGTAGCCCATCAGGTTAAAGGAGCGATGGAGCAATTTGCTGCCAATTGGCTTGAAAGGCTCAGTTCACCTGAAACGGACAGGGAACACCCGGATGGAAAATCAGAGAGGATTTTTTATGGTTCTGAGCAGACTAATGGCGGAGAGGTGGAAGGCGGGGGAGAACGCACCACTTCAGCTCTGGGAAATGGACTGCACCCCCTCACAGCTGGGGGAATGGATCGCCCCAACCCCGCAGAGCAGCAGGAGGAAGATTTAGGTCCTGCATGGGAAGCAGAGGCGAAAGAGGAGGAGGACAGGAGTGCGGTGGAGGAAGCAGCAGAAGCTTTGGAGATGGAAGATGAGGGGACAGAAGATGACGGGGAGGAGAAGCAGAGTGAACGAGACTCTCATTTGTATCAGGGAGCTCTCTCAGTGGAGACTCTGGTCAGTGGGGCAGAGTTGGAGCTGCACAGGGATGCTTCAGCTCAGGAGAAGCTACATTTATACCAGGAGACTCAGGTATATCATTTATTCCTGTATGTATGTCTTTAAAACAAATTAAAATTAATGTACTTTTTCAATTTAGTATGAAGTTAGGTTGTGTATTTCTGCTGTATTCTCTTTCAGATTTTCTTGCTTTTACTAGGACTAGTATTTTCATTTTATACACAAGGTTTATGATGATTTATGTTGCTTGTGAGGGCTCCTGCTAACGACCATTTTTCTGAAACAAGAGATGGATTACTTTCTCTTAAGTGAGCAGTTTTTATTGACGTTGTTACAGCATTTCACAGCAAAGCAGATCTACAAAACTAATTACCGTTTTAGAAATCTCTTAATAAAAACACTGTAACTGTTTTAACGTCAATACTACTAGATTTTTCACTGTTAAAACAACCCGACACAGTTAAAACAAGGAAATAGAGTCAAAAGAAGCAGGGTAAAAATATCTAAATAAAATAATGAAAAAGAGCAAATCTATAAGTTTCCATGATGAATGCAGGAGGGCTCTGTAACCTGCCTGAACGAGGAGGCACTCCCTTCCCAGGAGGCTGATCTGGAGCAGCAAGAACACTATCCAGAGGAGAGGGAGGAAGAGGACTACGAAGCTGAGTTTATCAGGAGAGCTTCTTCACTGGACGACATGGCAAAGCTCATCATTGTGGAGGAGGTGTGTGTTTAAATGTAATTTTTTTTCACATTGTAGTATAATACTTTCAAAACACAGCAGAGCATTGGAGTGAAAGTTAGCAGTTTATTATGTTTTAAAGGTTCTGCCTGGATCTATCCTTCCTGCTCTAAAGGACCCTTCTGCTTTAAATCAGCCTTAATAGAATTTGCTAACCCTAACCTAATATGTGTTTTTGATAGAATGTTTTTAGACAGTTGCTTTATTTAAAATGACCATTCTTAAGGTGCAGAACTAAAATTGATCTTATTAAATAAGAGTTTTTTGTCTTGTTTACACTCAAACTATTCGTCCTGTGGGTAAATATGCAAAATAGTAATTTTTAAGTGTTTTTTTCTTTTAGTTTAAGCTGTGATATCACTGGTGCTCACTGCGCTGTAAATAGGTTGAAAAGGGTATTGAATTTCTGACTGATGTCATTATTATTACATAATGTAAGCCGCAGTTGGACTGACTGTGATACTCTGGCGTGATCAGGCCAAAGTTCGTCTGCCATCAAAGTCCGCTTTCTTGTGAAGAAGGAGTCACTTGAAACCAGTCCACATAACTTGTTTCACAGGGAAGCCGGGCCCGGTTGATAAAGAGGTCCATAGTTCAGAACTGTGCTGTAGGTTGTGTGATGCAGTCATTTAATTAGCATTGCTGATCAAGTTTTAAGGAGTTGGACTCCTTTTTTTTAATGCCAATTAGCATCTTTGCAGTCTAAAATGTTGTAACTTTTTTGTTTGTTGTCGTGTGTCTCAGCTCTCCCCTGCCTCTGGACTTGTCTCCATCTTAAAGAAGCGAAGTGTGTATGTCGACAGCCTGACTAGGTCTACTGGTCCAGAGCCCAGACCTGAGAAACCCACCGCCAAAAGACGCGTCCGCTTCAAAGTTCCTGATGATGGCTATGACCATGGTACATCACTGGATTTATTTCCTGCAGTTTTTGCTCTTGATTAGCCCTATTATAGTTAAAATTATAAAGGAACACAGCATAGTGCATAGTCAATAAATAGAAGTAAATCTTACTTTGGTTTAAATTTTATTTTTGCAAATAAAAGCCTGAAAAGTGTGGCAAGCATTTGTATTGAGCCCCTGAGTCTTTGCAAAATGATGTTACAGCCTCAGGTCTTTTGGGGTCTTTATCAGCTTTACAGATCTGCAGACTGACATTTCTCTCCATTTTATTTCACAAAATAGCTCAATCTCAGTGAGATTGGATGTAGAGCATATGTGAAGATATATTTTAAAGTCTTGCCTCAGAGTCTCATCTGGATTTGGATCTGGACTTTGAGTGGGCCATTCCAACAAATGAATATGCTTTGATCTAAGCCATTCTGTTGTAGCTCTGGTTGTATGTTTAGGGTATTGTCCTGCAGGAAGGTGAACCTCTGCCCCAGTCTCAGGTCTTGTTTAGCCTTCAACAGTATTTTATTTGGTTCTGTTCATCCCACCAAAAGCATAAATCCCCACAGCATAATGCTGCCTTTTTGACCTCTTTCTCTGATTAATGATCTCCTTGTCTGTTGTGTCAATTTAGGTGGACAGCTATGTCTTTTTAGGTTTCCAGTCATAGTTGTTCCATTTTCAGATGATGGTCTGAGCAGAGCTCTGTGAGATGTTCAAAGCTTGGGATACTGTTTTACAACCTAACCCTGCTTTAAACATCTTCACAACTTTATCCCTGACCTGTCTGCTGTGTTCCTTGGTCTTCGTGGTGCTGTTTGTGCATTAGTGTCTCTCTCAAACCTCTTAATCCTTCACAGAACAGCTTGATTTATGTCAAGATTAAATTACAGTCAGGTGAAGTTAATTTACTTATTACATGACTTCTGAAGTAAGGAGGTTGCACTGGATTTGATATAAGAGCATTAAAGGGGTTTTAAAGAGGCACGCCACACTTTTCAAATTATTAAAAAAAAAAAAAAGTAAATAAAAACACGCACTGTATCATCCTCCCTTCACTTGACAATTCTGCACTACGTTGTGGTGTTTATAACACCCCTCCCCCCCAAAATATACACTACAGTTTGACATTGTAACATGACAAAATATGAAAAACCTCCCATGATATGAAAGCTTTTGCCGGGCTCTGTGGTAGGCTACAACAAGAAGTAGAACCGCCCTATGCTTTGCTTTTTTATATCAGTCATGGGAAATGTATACAACTTGATGATATTTGCGCAATGATTTTGGTGCATACTTGATGTTTTTACGATGTAAAGCACTTTGAACTGCCTTGCTGCTGAAATGTGCTATACAAATAAACTTTACTTGACTACTTCCAATCACTGAAAAGTATCAAAAACAAGCCAAGATTCATTGCATAGTGCAGAGTGCTGGTCAACAGTTGCTGCAACTCACTTCTAACTACATGTAATTTTATTTGTTTTTGTTTTTCTCTGCAGAAGTTGGCGGCGGAGACTCCTGTCTGCTCCTCTTCCTCCTTTGTCTGGTTACTGTTGTCATCAGTATCGGTGGCACCGCCCTTTATTGTGCTCTGGGTGATGCACAGTCCTCGGTCTGTCAGGACTTCTCCAGAAACGCAGACTTTTACATCGGCCAGATACGTCGCGGGATAACTCGGCTGCAACACTGGTATACCTCAGGGTTGTAGCAGAAAGCCTGTTGATCAACAACATGGAGCCTTTGGTTTCTGTGAATTCCTGCAGTTCCTGCTACTTCCCTGGACAATGGGTGTTGAGGTAACGTTCCTCATGGACACTAAAGATCTTACTGCCATTTACTGAGTGGCTAAACATCTACTCCGGATGCATTTGGCATTTTCAAACCTGCAATGTTAGTGCTCTGTGAATAAAATTCCAGTGCACCTTTAAAAAGGATAGTTCAGATGTCCACTTACAGGGAAAGCTGCAAAAAAATTAAAGGACTCTTAACTTTGTGATGTCTTAATTTTTGTACGACAGAAAATCTGTCTGCTTTCTTACATTGTCCATCAAAATTGAACAAAGTCTTCTGTGCACAAATCTTGCTTAGAGAGGTTTACTCCTTCAGTTATTGACTAAATTGTCCTAACATGCAAACTTACCGATATATGCTGGTGATCAGCTACTGCAAAAGATGGGGATGAAAATGCAAACAATAGTGTCGAGTTTAATGTCAGTTCACATAAGGGAAGAATCTCATTAGGTGTTTTATAAGTGGTGCAACAACAGGTGTTGCTTTTACTGTAGATTTTTTTTTAAATGACAGAAAATTTAACTTGAGAGATATAACTTTGCATCTGTCGGCTACTTTGAATGAGATCACCATGTCCTAAGTGTATCTTAAATTATAAATGAATGTTTGGAGCTGAATCTTTAAAGTGACAAAAATCATAGTGAAATGTTATTATTTACCATCCGTGAACCGCTAATGGAGTACAATCATGTTATATTTGTTCAACGTGGGTGAAAAAAAAAGAAAATAAATAATATGAGATAACTTATTTTAACTTTTGCATTGCATTTGCAATGAGCAGTTGTTGAAAAGCTCCATATTGTCTGTACAGCACAGATCTGACTCAGTGCCCTGTTTTAACTCTTTATGGGTATCACTGAGCAAGATCTGGTTTTGTGTAGCATATTTAAAATGTAGATAAAACGGTGCACATCTGTATATGCTGTCAAACGATTGTTTATCATGTTGCACACGAGACCGGTACTTTTTAAGAAAATATTTTTGAAGATTTTGCAATATTTCTACAGGCATTTCTTTCTGTTAGGCCCGTTCATGGGCTTGAATTAACATCATCAGATACAAAGCCGTTCATGTGGCCTAAATGTTTGCACAGATCACTTCAACAGAGAGTTCATGAACTACTTAAATGTTTGTGTCAAAATATGAAATGTTTTATTAATGAGAAACAAAAATATATATATATATTGTTAACATTATTTACTTGGTGTAGATTATCGATACAGGACCACATGAAGCTCTATCTGCCTGTGTGTTTGTTCTTTCAGGGAATTCTGGGAATTAATCCACTAAGACATTCAGTTTGTTCTGGTAGATTTTCCCAAAAATAATTTAAGGAAATAAGAATGACTTGCCACCACTTGGTCTTCCATATATGTCGTCGAGATAACACACGGATTTGTTTTTGTCACGTTTATTTATTGTCTTTGTAAATCTTAGTTTTGTCTCATTGAGGTCATCATGTAGCCTAATAACCTCTTTTGATTCGATTCTAAGTCTTAAATTTGTTGTAACAAATTGCGTTGCTTTCTTTGGTGTTGTGGAGGACGGATTAACAAATACCAGAGGAAATCTCCAAATCTTATAAAGTTCTTCAGTGGGATGGAGTAAAGAGGACAAAGGTCTGTAAAAGAGGACATATGAATGTTCCTCCCAATCTGTACTTAAAGGGCTTATAACATCAGTTTTTTAACCTTCCTTTTTTGTTTGTTTTCAGGCTTGTAGCTCACAATAGTTATATTCATTTTCATGATTGAAATGTCCAAAATTGAGAAATCTGTGATAGAGAAAAAGCAAGCAGCTGCTCACCCATTGGATGTAAACTTCGTTAAATACGCTTTCTTTGCGGTTATTAACGCTACATCATCATTCATATTTGGTAGTGCCCACCTGTTTTCGTTAGCATGACTCGAAAGGCTCTTTTTGTTTCCGAAAAGTGCGTCTTAAAATTATTTACCTGCTTTGACAACCCATGTAGATTTTCTGGCTCTAAAATATGATAATATATGCCCTTTAAGGACAAAACAGTATTATGTCTGTCTCTCCAGGAGTGTCACTCTGAAACCTAATCATTTGTTTGAGATTTGTGTAAGGATTTTGCTGGATGTAAGGAGTTGTTGATGCATTGATATTTTCATTTGCACATGTCAGCTGGCTGGTTCAGATGACAATCACTAAAAAAACAACTTTTATTTAACCTTTCAGATTATTTGTAATTATTTATGATACAATGGATATAGTTTTAAGTGGCTTTAAAAAGGCAGTTCCATCTTGTGGTTTGTGTTTGATCTCATCAGATAGTTGGTGTAGCTTATTTTATATCTTAACTTTGTTTCATGTGAGAACTTGGCTGATCCTTCTGGGCCATTGTTTCTTCTGTCCTAATTTTCCTTACATACATATGATGTATACCCTGTGAGTTTCTGTCAATGCTGTCTTTATCATCTTCTGCATGAAAATTGTTAAATCAAGTGTCTTGCTTCATCTGAAAGTATTGTATCTGTTTTTATTTCTTTTTTTTTTTAAATTAAAAACCTTTCAGCCCAGCATCAGAATGAACTAGATGAATGATAATGATTTTTCAGTGTACCGCATCATTTTATGAACTCCGACTTTTTTCTTGAGTTGTAAAACTGGTTTTATAAAACAAGTTTTCCTTATCATGTCTCATATTAAAATCAGTTTTCTTTGGGAGTTGTGTTGTATTTTTTTCTGCAAAAGTTTATTGTCCACTTCAAGAGGAAATACACCAGACTTGAACCCCTTTTACATCCCCTTCAATCTTCTCTGCTGCTTTTTAATTTTTTTCTTCACATTTCTGTGCATTAATCAAGAGTTTTAACTACTTTTGATCCTTAAGATAATAAAAAAAACAAACCCTCACTTGGCTACACTGCAATGTTACAGTGTAAAGGTGAAAGGCATAACACAACAAAATAAATATTTGTCAGCAAAGTCTGTAAGGATGAGTCAACATAGCGATTGCATGTGTGAAAATATAACCTAAGAGAAAACAAATCAAGAAATCTGACCAAAAAGGAGGAAAGAGCACTGAGCATGAAGCAGAAACTTCCAGCCTGATTTTAGATGGTTCATATCTGTTTGGCTGCTTTTAAAATTTAGCTCTTTAGCTCTTAGAATATCTTAAACCCTCCAAACTACATATGATCACTTTGGATAGATTTTTAAATTAATATTATTTTGGCCAAATCACAGTTTGTATTTACTCATCCGTCTATTACTATCCACTTAAAAATCACATTGATGGGGTATTTAGATGGAGCAGTTAACCCAAAAATACAGGTTTTTAGACTGTGGAAGGAAGATGGAGAATGTCCTGCATGCACAAGGAAGTCCCCAGCTGAGATTTGAACCAGAAATGTCCTAGCTTTGAGACAACAGAGCTATCCAGAGCCACAGTGCAGCCAGTAATTTAGCTGGTTTAATTTAAACTACATAATTCTGAAAGCCTGCGACAGGACAGTTGCAAAGGCTGGAAGAAATCCCAGCAAAACTTAAGTTCCAGAACAATGCTTCTCTTTTCTATGTACATTAAATCAGATTCAACAGTATTTGTTTAATTAACACAACTTATATTCTCTGGCCTATTTTTTCCACTTGTATCCCTTCTAAAAAAATATTAAAATTCTGTTTACTAAGCATAAAATGATTTGCAATGATCTCAGGCAGAAAACGTAGTTGTTTTTAAAGCCAAATGAATGAGGTTAATATTTATTATAATTTACTCAAAGACATGTAAGTGGAAGATAGAAGAAATGAAAAAAGTGCATTCTTCATTGATGTGCTGCTTAATTCTTAAATGTTTCATTCTAAAATGATTTTAGATATGTTTCAGGGCATTGTGTGAAAAAAATTCTGTTGTATTTTTATAAGTTGGTGTTGATCTGCTTAGTTTGGCCAGTGTATTCAGATTTTGAGAAAAACAGAAATGTGCATAAACTACGGTTGCTGGAAGCAATTACAGATGGCAAAGCTAAATATTAAAATTGGCTTGTTAAATAAAGTTTTGGTTATTGTAATTATTAGTAGTAACAGGATAAAGAATAAAAGAACAGTTCTAAGTCGACAAAGATGGTCAGCTTAGTTGAAAAACTAGAGATATATATCTGACATGCACTGATCAGACAACAAAGTTGTCATCACTGTGATAGAAAGTATTTATGCTGTGAGAAATGTAGCATACATCAAGACTGATATAACAGAAAACAAAGGAAAAAGAAACACAGTTAAAGAAAAATAATATAACAGCTTGAATATACCACAAATACAAAATTCCAGGTGTTGGGTTTTAAATTAATATCTATATAGTAAATTAAATAAATTAATTTAAATTCTTTATTTAACAACTGGGAATATATAATGTTTTATTTGCAACATTAATTCAGTGACATCCTGTAGGTTTTACTGTTGGATCAAAGCTTAACTGTTGGTGTGTGTCTCTCCTAGATGAAGCCACCAACGGAGCTATTGCTGTCAAAGCTTTTTACTTTTTATTTGCTCTTGGAACAGGGCTTCTGTTTCCTTTTTGCATGTCTGCTCTTTCTTTTTTCTCAAATTCCCAGTCAATTCAGTTCAGTTCTAAAACACTTTACTCATCCCAAAGAGAAATTAAATGTTGTTGTAACTCATATTATCCAAGGTTCTTCAAAGAGCTGTTGTAGATGCTGTGGGCAGGAAGGATCTCCTGTAACAGTCTGTATTACTGCAAATTTGAAGACGCCTCAGACTGAAGACACCCAATTGTTGTAAAGCAGTCTCATGAAGAGGATGATCAGGGTTGTTCATAAGTTTCTGGATTTTATGAAGAATCCTTCTGGATTGTGTTGGCAAAATGTAGTCCTTTTTCTCTGTAGCCCATGTAAGATACTACTGACGTTTATTACTCAGGAGGACTTAATGTTCTGGATATCTCTGTGTTAGGTGACTCTTGAAGCACTAACTCCAGCTGCAGTTCAGCCTCTTCAACAAACTCCTGAATGGGTTTTGCTAGTCCCCTGATTATCCCTGTTGTTTGTTGGGAGGGTTAGGATTTTTCTCTCACAATTTTACCTTCCACTCAACTTTCCATTAATGTTTGGATACTGCACTGTGAACAGACTGCTTCTTTAGCAATGAGGTGTTGGGGCTTACCTTGCTTATGGAGGATGCTGGCTGCTGTCAGGTCAATCTTCCTCCTTATGATTGTGAAGGTAATATGTATTGGCATTATGTAATATTTTGAACTTTCAAAAGGAATGATTTGGGGTTTTGATTAACTTTAAAGCAATAGTCATAAAAACCAAAAATATTAAACATACACGCCTAAATGTACCATTTTGTGTTTAATAAATCTATGAGATACAGGATTTTCAGTTTTTTAATGACTAAAATAACTTTTTCATTCTATCAGTCTAAATGAGTTAAAAAAATAAAAAATTAAAAAAATTTAAAAAAAATTAACGTACAAATGCTGAGTACGCACACGTGACGCAATGACGCCACTCTCAATACGGATGTAAACACAACTCGTTGCACATGGAGCGAAAAGCGGGGATGGTTCCGACTGTGGAGCGGTTTGTGTGTCCGGGAAAAGGAAACGGTCTGCGGGCCACAGCCAGGATCAGCAGAGGACAGCTGGTGACCTCCGCCGAGCCGCTCGCGTCCTGTGTGTCCAACAAACGCGCCAGAGAGGTTTGCCACCACTGCTTCACACGGTAAGACAGGTTCGAGTCCCAACTGTGAGAGGGTCCTGTGCTACAATGCGAGTTTCCCTCTTCAGTATTTTAACCAACAGAAGCTCAGGAAATTAACTCCATAAAGCTGTATTCACAGATAGACTGTGTGCTCAAAGGGTGTATTTGTTACACAGAGGTGTGGACCTGCTCCAGCACACCTGCTTTTAAATGGTTGCGTTGCCTCCTCAGCATATCACAGAATGCTGGACAATCCTGTTAATTACAGTCATTTAAATCAGGTGTTGAATCATTTTACTTTAAAATATAATGTAGTTTTTCAGTTGGTCAGCAGGTGGCACTCTTGCTCTTTTCTGAAACTTGTATTGTCGACTTGTATTGTGTCGGAAGCAGCGAGTCTACATTAGGATGCGCCCATTGGGTGATTATTGTAAATCTAGAATTACTTAAACCACTGCTGTTGTTTTTTGTGTTTCATAAATGATTAAGGCTCTCAGAATATTCTTAATTATATCACCAGGGTGTTCTGCTATCTGCAGTAGATGAGGAACTATTACACAGCGTTAGATGATGTTGAGCCTAATTGGAAATATCTTTAATACCTTATTTTATTTTCTTTACTGTTATTGTGTTGTTTTCAGTCCAGTCAGTGTAACAAACAAAATCTGTCACTCCATGCAAAACCCAGATGGGTGTCTACAACTTTAAAGGCTTTCATTGTTTTTTATTCCCTAAATATTCAGGTATTTTCACTTTTTTTTTGTTTTTTTTTTTTGAGTAAATTGCATAACAGGAAATGAGAGGTGATTAAACTCTATGAGACATGTACCAAGTGTACATCATCTGCTTCCTTGGGATTTTTTTTTTCCTACTTCATCTCACTTGCTATTGAAATTTGTCCATCTGGATTCTTAATTACACCTTTTCAACCACCTCCAAACCCACTTCATCAGGCTCCACAGATGTAAGTGCATGTAATGAGGCTGGTAGGGACAGAGAAGACTGTTCTGATCTCTGGCTTAGAGTGTAAAATGAATAAGTGGATAAATTACTGAGGCTTTAATACTCCACATCTAATATGGTCATAGTAGCAATCAAAAGGTAATTCTCACGAGTGGTTGCTGCAAAAATAAACTGAAACACTTGAAATGTAGCTCCATTTTTATGTTTTTTTTTTTCTCTGAGTAATACAAAAGGCAGTTTTCAAGTGATGATTTCATTTATTCAGTGAAAACAGGTATCCAAATGAAGCCAGTCCTATGTGAAAAGTAATTGCCACCCTAAATCTAATTGGTTGTGCCACTGCTGGCCTTGACAACTGGACCAACCTTCTTTACAGAATTATTTGATTTCAGCTACATTGGAGGATTTTGTTGTTGTTGTTGTTTTGTTTTTGCATGAACAGCCTGTTTAAGTTCATGTCACAATATCTCCGTTGGATTTTGGTCCAGACTTTGACTAGGCCACTCCTAACCCTAAATTTTTTACTTTTTATATTTTATTTTTATACCCATTCAGAGGTGGGTTTGCTGATTTTCTTTTTTATCATGTCCTGTAGCCTAGTACGCTTAAGGTCATGAACTGATTTCCAAAATCCTCCTTTAGGATTTCCTGGTAGAGTGCATAATTTATAGTTTCATCAGTTACAGTAAGTTATCCAGTTGCCCCAGACCATCACACTTCCATCACCATGTATAACTGCAGATGTTATGTTTTGAAATGCTATGTTAGTTTTACGGCAGATGGTGTGGTATGTAGACCTTTCAAAAAATTACCATTTTTCCGAATTGCTATCATTTTAGAATTGCAATCATTGCAGGATCAACTTTTTGAAATAACGCCATTGCAAAGGGCTGGCAGATATGTAACAAGCCATGCATGCAATATCTGCATGCCAGTAACGTGTATAGCCTGTTGGATGGGCTTTCAGTTCTCTTAAAGCCCGCGCTTGTTGTATATTTGTAGTAGCTGTGATGCTAAAGCTTCTAAAATTAGTGGGGATATTATGATGAAGGAAAAGAAAGAAAAATATTTTAAGAATGACTCGATGACTTAGAAATTGTCATCGATGTCGGTATTGCAGTATTCAGCAAAACTATGATATTTAGATGTTTTCTGAATTTTTGCAGCCCTACTTTTGTCTAATCAGTCAATGAAATATTTTTTCAAAATCATGGGCTCTATCAAGATGTTCCTTTGACAAATATTAGACAGGGCTTTGTCTTCTTTTTGATCAGCTGTTGTTTTTGCCTTGGAATGGCCCAATGGATGCAATTTTTTTGCCCAGTCTCTCTTTTTTTAAATTGTTGAATCATGAACACTGACTTTAACATATGCAAGTGAGATCTGCAGAGCTTTAGAAATTGTTCTGGGTTCTTTTGTTACCTCAAAGATGGGTTGTTGTTGGGCTCTTGGATTAATTGCTGCAGGGCAGCCACTCCTGAGGAGGTTCACTGCTGTTCCATGTTTTTTGTTTGTTATTTTTCTTTTATGGATAATGATGATAATTATATTTTCCCATAGGACCAAGTTGGATTGAAAAGTTTATTTCGTATAATAAATTAAAAAACTTTAAAACTGCTTTCTTGTTTTTTTCTCAAGTTATCTTTGTCTGATATCAAAACCTGATTGTTTGAGGATATGAAACATTCAAGTATGGCTAAAACTCTGTCTTGTGGATAATACAATTTTATAGAAACTAATAATTCAAACTCATGCACCCAGCTCTTGTTTTTAAAATTTGTTGAAGTTGTATCATCTTTTCATCTTGGAAAAAAAATGGCTCAAATTAATTAATTGCAATTACTATAGCTGAAAATTGAAACATGTCGGCATTAAGGGCTGTTAGTCTCTGTACAACCGGCCAAATATGTTGTCAATATGCCGAGGGTGAGTGCATGACACTTGAAATATAGTATCCTTTAAGGAATTGCTTCCTAGCGGTCTTGCGATATTGCACACACTTACTGTTATATTAAATAAATTAGAATATTATTGAAAAGTTTATTTTTTTTTTTTAACGACTCAGTTCAGTAAGGGTAACATTATATAGATTAATTACACAGAGACTGATGTTTTCAAGCCTTTCTTTCTGTAAATTATGATGATTTCACACTTATAGCTAAGCTTTTAAAAATGACCTCTCAATAGTTTTAAAAATGTCAAACGTATTTCTGAAAGGGTTCAGCTCTGTCCATAGCAGACAAGAAGACACTCGCCTACAGTTTTAGGACTCACCACCACAAACAGTAACACTGTAACTTGACATATAGTCGATATCTAAAAAAATATGCTGCCTTTCACACAATAAGATGGAGTTACAACAAAAGCAATCAATAAAAAAAATTACACCACTTAGAGTTTCTACGCTTTGGTCAATCAGCAGTTTATGTGTGTGTTGCTGTGTGCGGTTTAGTGAAGGTCGAAAGTCAAAGCTATAATCATATTTTTGAGGTATTGAATAAATGTTACGGCTACATTTTACCCAGGCTCCAGCAGACACTCATCAAGCTGAGGTTCAGAAATCCTTATTGATTTATTAGCGAAAGATCTGCGAGTTATCTTGATGTCATGCATACTGTTGGTGAACACAGGGTACCGTAAGCACACACAGTGTGGTCTCACACATGCAGAGTGCATATTTTCTCTTTTTTACTAAAACACAATTAGTTTCACAGCATGACAGAGTGTTAAAGAACGTGCCTCTGAGCGTGCAGTTGCATGTGTGACTATATCACTGGGAGAACAGAGTCTGTGTTTGTATGTCCAGGAAATGAGCATCAAAGCTGAAGTTTAATTACAGGCCTTGAAGGCTGTATGACCGTAATGAGTGATAAAAGCTAAGGGAACACACACACACACACACACGCAAGCTCAGACACACAGAGTTTAACAGGATCAACAAAAAACAGCTTGTATTCTCTCACACTCACAGTAGTGGAGGTTAGGAGAGAAATACTAGCAACATAAAGAAATCAGGATTTTTATTCTTATTTTTTACTAGTTAAACATATTCAAACTGAAGCATTATTCTGGATATGTAATTGTTACACAGCTTTGTACCAAAGTCTCAATGATTTTTAATTTCCATCCTAATTTCACCCTAAACCACAACTCATTTCCTATTGGATGTTTCTTCTTATTAATAATGTTTGCATTTTAATGTGTTACTATATTTATCTTTGTCATATTGCACCGCCTAGTATAATTACTTTTTCCCAGTTGTGTTCACACTTGTAGTTCACAATAGTTATATTATCTTAAATCACCTAAATTAGGAATTGTGTTGAAATAATCCCGAAAGGAAAAAAAGCACAAGAGATCTGAAAGTTGTGAAACAGTGATGATCTTGCATTTCAAAAGGCGAACAAAGCCTGCAGCTCACATTTGAGTTTATAAAGTGATGATTTTTACGGCATTTTATTTGATTAAATATTATGCCATAAAATGGTCATATGAAGAGGTCTGAAGAAACGCCTGGGAGCAGTAGCTTTCCAGTCCTAACAAACCAGCACTCCACCTAGAGATTTAAAAGCTCTCTGTGGTGACCTCAGTCTGCTTGTAAATGTACACAGTAGTGAATTACCGTTTCTGAGAAAAATTACAATTCGAAACACTAAAATGGTCGCAGCAGTATTACTTGGTGCTCATTGATGCTGTGACATGGACAGGTATTTTCCAGTGTATTCCTCCACATCACTGTCACCAGAATAGCCTACTTTTTCTTAAAGTAGGCTATCTTTTTCTACACTTGCTTAATTGATGAGCCATGAAGTTGTTGTACAAGTCTCACTTTTCTACGCATAAACAGTCCAATACTACTAGTATTGGTTTATTTGCACTACAGTACTGTAGCTGTCAAATTTTTTTCAACATGTCTGCCACACCACTTACACTTCATAAGTCCTTCTGCAGTTGGTTTTCTTGCAAAACTTTGTTTAGCCCTAAAAACTCCCTTCAAGCCAATGCTTTACATCTAGTGAAGGGAATAAGAGTCAAAACACGGACATACAAACAGATTGCAGCTGTAGTCAAACACCAAGTCCTTCATTCACCAAGTTCTAATTATTAGGGATGCACAATATATCTGTATTAATATCGGTATTGGCTGATATTGGTCATTTTTTAAAATATTGCTATCGGTCCCATGAGTAAAAGCAGGCCCATATTAACAATGTTTATTTCCATCTTGTTGCTGTTTGTGTTTGTGTTTCTGGAGGGGCAGGGGGAGTTGCCCATGTGATATCGGCTGAAATTTTCATATCAGTCCATCCCTGCTAGATATAGTGCCTAACAATGCAGGAGGGACATTTGGAAAGAGCAGTTATTGATTTAACTTGGGGCTGGGTGATAAATCAATTTTCTCCATTAATTGAATTTGGAATTCAATTGTTTTATTAACATTTAAATTTTGGAAAATCTTTATTTTCACAAATGCACTCCTTGGGCTTCCGTAGTTTTGAGTGATATCAGCCCGCCCAGGCCCTGCCATCTTGTTTTACAGCTTGTATTTAATTGAACTTTCATTTCAGGGAATTGGAAATGCGGTAATCAGCTGCTTAGGGTGTGACAACATGAGTTTCCAATATTTAACTTACTGATAAAATTCAAAATTTATGCTACACTAGATTTTGGATTTTTACTATCTTTATGCCATAGTAATCAAAATTATAAGAAATAAAGACTTGCATTATGTCACTTTATGTGTGATAAATCTATAAAATATAAATAAAACCTAGTCTGTAATGAGTGTAAAAAGTATTGTGGCGTGATATTAAATTTTTTTTAGCGATACTTATATACTTGCCATTTTGTCGTTATACACAGCATCTTGCTGTATGGGGATACAGCAAGATGCTGAGTCCACATGCAGTGTGCCTTCAAAGTTTGACTTGCTGCTCCTTCTGTAGGGCGTTTGCAAGACTCTGGAAGCATGCTAGTTTTCTCAAACGTTTGTATAAACGTAAAGGGTATAAATATTCCTAACTGTTTGTTGGACACTTTACCTGTTGTTACTTGTTGTTGGATATAGGCAGCTTTTATCTGTAGTGCCATTGGCTGTTTAAAATAAAACTGCAGTGCCTTAATTGCACCTCAAGCAAATCTTAAAAAGCCAAAGGGACGTTCATCACGGCTGAATTCTCTCGAGACAGCTGCTGAGCACAGTTTTTGTTTTGTCTGCCTTGGAACTGATTAAAGAACCAGAACTTTTAGAAATTTATGAAAATAGATGAGCCACAACACAATCTCTGTACACAGATAACGCATCAAACACAGAGATTATAGCCTAGATATTTAATCTGTGTTGGAGTGTTTATACATGGGGTAGAGGCAACATAGTTTCCATCAAGTCTTGATATTTGACATCAATCTCTCACTTAGGGTCTCTCTGGACCATGTGCAAACATACACCGCAGATAAAAACAAAAACATCTAAAAGCTCGTTTTATTTATAGAGCAAAGCATTTGACTGAAAGCTAGATGACACCAGTTTCCATGGGTCTTTGTTATTTTTAAAGAAGACAGACAAAAATATTGACAGGCAGTCTAACTTGAGATGCTTGTTCTAATTTCAGCTGTGTGCTGCTGATGCCTTTTAACTGGAGGCTGAACAGCAAACAAGACATTCAGAATAGGCAAGTGTTATCAACAAACTATGACAGCACCAATAATAAATGTGAAATGTTAAAACAGGAGTTTTCTCCAGTCTCTTTAACTGTTGGTAAAACTGAATGATTGTGTAACCCAAACCTGAAGCCCAGATCCTAACACCGCCACTACACTCGCATTAATGGTCCCATATTATGCTGGAACAGGTCTTACCAGAACATGGAATCTTTTTGTTTGACCATGTGGAGATCAACCCTCTTAAATTAGAGGGCAAATCTGCACATCCACACCAAATACAATAACGATGCTATGCCCGAACATAACAAATGCAAACAAAATGGCTGAATTTCACCAACTCTACCATGAAACCTTAGAAGAAACTTCAACAATTAAGCTCATCCTCCTGCTGTCTTGATATCCTACCAACAACCTTCCTTAAAAAAGCTCTGCCTGTCATTGCATCTGACCTGATTCAAATAATAAACTCATCTCTCTCATCCAGTGTTTTCCCTCAGGCTTTAAAAACAGCAGTTATCAAACCACTGTTAAAAAAGAACAATCTGGATAAATCAGTATTGCAGAATTACAGGCCAATCTCTAACCTTCCATTCATCAGCAAAATTATTGAAAAAGCTGTATTTCAACAGTTAAACAACTTCTTAAGAATGACAAACCAGAACCAAACATGGAGAAGCAGCTTTCAGTTTCTATGCACCACAAATCTGGAACAAATTTATTTATGTTCGATTTGTCTTACTTTATTAATTTCTTTGTGTTTAATTACTGCTATTATGGCGTTGCCACATTAGTTAATCCCTTTGGGCGTAGTTTCTCGTTTTATTCTTGTGTTCTGTTTCTTGTATATTTTCATTTATTTGTTTTTTTAATTATTGTCCCCCTTTTCTGTGATGGACTGGTGACCTGTCCAGGGTGTATCCTGCCTCTTGCCCAATAACTGCCGGAGATGGGCACCAGCCCCCCTCGCGACCCTGCAAGGATAAGTGTGCTGAATAATGGGTGGATGTATGGATTGTCAAACTTTTTCTCCTTTTGGTTTCTATAGCCTTGGGTCTAAGTTCAGATCTCCCCTGATTAGTTTAGTTGATTCTCTTGTCACTTTACAACCCTGCCTCCGTATTTAAGCTCCTGATTTGCTGGATCCTATCATTTCAATACCTCGTTTCCATTCTGTTCCTTTTAATACCTGTTTGTTGTTCTATGCGCCAAGTGCTGTTATTCTCGCAGGACTATAAGTTTCCTTTTATTAAAATTGTAACATGTACCCTTCATGTGACTGGCTGCGCCTCGTTTCCACTGAGTGGTATGCTATTTCATGGTCTGGCGTTTTCAGGAGAGTGTTTTTACTGCCAGTTGAACCCTCACTAGACAGGCGGGGTTAAACCCAAACATCTAACATGGTCTACTAGTGCAACTACAAACATGACACACTAGTATGTCTTGTGCTTGTCTCAAGCAGTGATGTTTGTCTGTCGTCTAACTGTACTGCACCATTGTCCTTTGGACCTACAACTGAAGGGGGCCCAGTAATGGGGTGGTATTGGCCGCTTTTACAATGGAAACAAACAAAATAGCGTAATGAACATTACCGACCCGTACCATACCGCTTAGTGGAAACAAGGCATTAGACCCAGTTTAAGATGGTTCTTCAAAGGCAAAGGTAAACAGGGGAAGAAACTGTAAAAGCGAGGTGCACATATGGTGAAAATTACCTGCTCATTCTCACATGGGCTCAGTATGATATTTTTCTCACTTTGCTCTCCTGAGCTGCCAGTGTGAAACCTTCTCAGTTTCAGATTTGTCAAATACACACACGCATATGGAGTCTTATATGCAGCTTTTCTGCATAATGTGTAAAAGCAACACCCTGAATCAGACACGTTTCCAAACATCCATTGCCTTCTTACCCAAAGCCATCCCCGCAGACAGACTCTGATAAGAATGTGTGTGAATGCGGTTATATAGGCAGCATACAGATGACTGCTTTAGATGCAGTTTGACAAACCAAGAGGAGCAGATGAGAGGAAAGGGAATGACTCAAAAGTGAAACCAGTACTCCTCCTCCTTTCACCTCCTTTCAATTTATTTTCCCATCTACTTCTTCCAACATCTGTCTTTCTACATTCCTTATAGCCATCTAATTTTTTTTTCATCTTTTCTTTCACCATCGTATTTCTTATTGTTCAAATGCATTTTTGTCTCTCCTTCCCTTTGCTTCCCTCTTGCTCACAATGAAGATTTTTTTTTTCTGTATTCTACCTCCATCTATCCCTCTCCTCCCAAGCTGTGTTGTTTTCTTTATCTCCTGCTGCTTCACACCCAGGTGCCTGGAAAAAAATTGCAGACAGCTGTATCATTTGTAAACCAAGTTATCTGCTGTACACAGGGAATCCACCTCCACATGTGTGTGTTAGTAATCATCTAAAAAGCACATCTGTTCGCAGAAATTAAATCTTGGTCCTCAGGAGTATGAACATAAAAGTTGTCTGCTGAGCTTCAGCCTTGTGTAGCACAGTTAATGAAAATCTGTACCCCCCCCCACCATTAGAAATTTGGATTCAAGAAAAAGAGCTGTGAGGATTTATTATTAGTAAAGTACATCTAGAACATCTGTTATTTGTTTTGTCTGAAAACTGGAGGCAAGAATCATGTAGAAAAACTATAATTCAAGACCAATAAGAATGATTGAGCTTAATCATTAACATATTATTTTATTCTCTTAGTTTAGCAAAAAAAAAAGACAAAGATTTCAGTTCTTGTCATATCTTTTGTTGACCAGTCTGGGTGGGGGTTCATTCTCCAGTTACATATTGATGATTACTGGCTGTGTGTGTGTGTCCCCTCATGTGCCTTGATGTTCACTTGGCTCCTTCAGCAGCTCTGCTGTGCCTGTACTTCAGAGCTCAGGATCTTTTGTGACTTCTTGTTTGCATTTCAGTGAGAATATCACACAACCATACTTCGTTCATTTGGCTTCATTGTGGTCGTTGGAAATTCAGCTGCCAGGCGTTTAACTGAGATAAAACCACATCTGCTCATACTTCTGGTTATTCCCTATACCCTGGGTCTTCTCGTGCTTCAGAATAACTTTTAAAATTATTGTAAAAACCTCCAATAAATTGCAGTACAAAGCTGCACAACTCATCTGTCTAGAATATTTAAATTATGCATTGTAGAATTGTGCTGCTTTGCATTTTTAAACATAGTAAAGATTAGGCTGTGCTTTACCCAACACACCACCCTGCTTCTGGTGCAATCTATGGCCTTCTTCACCTTGACTACGCCAACACCCTCCTAACTCATCCCCTAGCCTGTGCTGTGAAACCTCTGCATATGGTCCAGAGTGCAGCAGCGAGAGAGTTGCTTGAGGGCATAATGTTGCTGGTTGTTAAAGTTAAGTTTATTTGTATAGCACATTTCAGCAGCAAGGCAGTTCAAAATGCTTCACATCATAAAAACATCAAGTACACAGCAAAATCATCAAAACCATTAAAAACATCAAAATCATCGAGCAGAATTATCAAAATTATCTAGCAAATACACATGAAAATCATCAAAATCATCGGGAAAATTTCAATGCAACAAAATCATAGGGATCATCAAGCAAATATCATTGAGCAAATGTAGTTCAAAAATATTGATCAATGATCCACTTACTTTATTTAACTGATTTACATTCAAATTTCCACCCTTTGGAGAACCAAGCTTATCTTACCTGGATTTGTTTGCAGATTTATGGTCTAGAGTACTAATCAAAGGCAGCTCTAAACAGGCGGGTTTTCAGCCTTGATTTAAAGGAATTTAGTGTTTCAGCTGTTTTGCAGTTTTCTGGGAGTTTGTTCCATATTAGTGGTGCATAAAAACTGAAGACTGCTTTTCCATGTTTGGTTCTGGTTCTTAAAAATGGATATAAAATGTTATCTCAGCTTACTTTTAAGTCTGATAGTTTTCACTGTTTTCCAAAGTCCTGAATAGTAATTCTTACTGCCTGCTATAGCTTTAGATATGTAGGTTGGGATTTGAGTCGTTGTTGCTTTATATATTTCTGGGTCGTGGCAATTGTTAAAGCTCTGTTTTTCATGAAATGCATTAATAGTGAACGCTATGATCTAAATAACTCTGCAGGTCATGTTAGCTCCACTCTTTAGCTGCAACAGACTTTGATTTTAAATCCATTAGTGTTATTGACGCACATTTTTCCTTCATGAAGCTGGGTACTTACCATCCAAAGATAATTTTCAGTAAATGTTAGTTCTTTGATGCCTAAAAATGTAACACCTCCTGTGTATGAAGTCCTGGGTAGTGGATAAAGTCATGAAATGGTAGATGCAGCTCTTTTGTCAGCTGACCCAGGCTTAAATATGGATCCAGAAACATGTAGCAGCTCATTTTATAAGAATTTTAAAACCAATAATTTCTACATGCAATATTTAGTTTCTTTTGTGTTGATTTCAAAGTCACCTCCTGGTTTCTGCCGACCAGTACATTGCACAGGCGGGAAAATTCAGAAAGTAAACACGAACAAGGAATGGGTCTATATGTAGCCTTTAATTTGTTGAACCTACTTTGAGTTTATGACATTGATAACAGTCATCATGCATGAACTTGATATGACAAAGGCTTCCCTCTGGCTGATACATCCCAAACTTTTCACTTTCTCTAACTTGAGTGGAAAAAACCTCACCATCCCACACCTTTGGTAGACTTTCCAGAAATGATTATAGACCTAATTTACCTTATTGTAGGTTGAATTATTTTGTTGGGTAATTGGGTAAAAAAATGCAAAACATCCACTCATTCCTTTGGACCCCACACTGTGTTTGTGTGTCTCACTATATCACTATAATATTGAACCATGGGGAGACTGTTCCCATATGATTCCCCTCAGGTTAAAGATGACTCAAGATGCAGCTGGTTTGGTCTGACACACACACACACACACACACACACACACACACACACACACACACACACACACACACACACAGGTGAGATGCACAGTTCAGTCTCCAGTTTACAATAAATTGACATCTTGATTTGTCACTGTAGCTATGGTCTGGTCTGTGGCGTCATACCCAACACCAACTGTAGATGGCAATAGTGACTCTTTTGGAGCTACCTCCCAATTATTTCTTTACTTACATTGTCTCCTATTCACTTTGTACAGCCCAGCAGTTTTGAAGCTGACAAACAGTGAAGCTGTTGAAGAAGGTCTTAATCTTGTCAATCGAATATTATTTTGACCTGCTTCCTTTGGCCTGAATACTTAAGAACTGCGTAGCCAACTGAAGAGTTGACCCATGCAGCCCAGCCCACTACATTTGTGGTCAAAACAATCAAGAAAGGTGCTGCAGAGTTGTGCACATTTATCATATATTTGTACCATTTTTAGATTGAAATTTTCTGTCCTGGCGTTTTGCACTTCTAGCGGTAAGAAGAGTTCACTCAGTGATTGTTAATGCACATGAATCTCCCAAAGACTTGTAGCTGGAACAGAATCTCCTGAACATCGCACTGCAGCCTGTTCTCATGGGGAATCAATTACCATGCTGCACACACCAAGAGGGATATGCTGAGGTAGGCCTAATTAGATGTCTCAAAGCAAAGACTTAACAAAACTGACCACATACACACACACACACACACACGTAAGAACACAGATCTGTTGACTTGCATATTAATGGGGCAACCAGCAACTCCCAGTTTCTTCCAATTTTGATGAGTGACAGTTTTTATGATCTTCTCTTCTTTTTATATTTCTCCTGTTCTTCTAGTTCACCTGTTTCTATCTTTATGTTTGTCTTGTCTGCATGGACCTTCCATATAAATTAACATTTGTTTTCTGCTTTAGGCTTTGATCTTAAAATAAAAACCACTACTTGCTTGTGCTTCTCTTTTTTGCAAAAGGAGGAGTTTTGGCTTATCATTAGCTGTAAGTAGAACTGCATGATATTAGGAAAACACGCGGTACATGACAATATTGGCTAATATGGCAATAGCAATATGATTTGTGCTAAATAAACAAATAATTAAAGATGTCTTTATGTTCTGGTTCATACCAAACATAATGAACCCCCCCCCCCTGCCCCCTCCAAAAAAAATAAAAATAAAACCCAAAAAACCATGTGAATAGTTCCATCTCAGCAAGGTTTTACTGAATAAGATTGCTTCTAGCCAGCATCTGCTGTTTTGACTTAAAACATTTTAGTTGTACAGTGGACCCCTGCCTATTTGTGGTTTAGTATTTGCAGATTTTTCAAACGTGACTCCAAATTATTTGCAGAAATTTTGCGTATTTTTTTCAGAGTGTATCTAAAATATTGGAAAGAAAATGCAGCTTTGGAAACTAAAATACCAAGGCGCATTGTTACTTGACACACTATTGGCTGGCGTTTGCAAAGCAGACAATCCAGGAGCGCCAGTCATTTCCCTTGGTGCTGATTGGTTGTACCACTGAGTGGTAATAAGTAAAACTGTGGTTGCTGGCTTTTGTGGAAGTGCTAAGATGGTTTCCACAGTGCATATTAATAAATATCAAGGTATATTTGATGTTGGAACTATTAAAATAATAACCGTTTTAGAGGGGTCTCAAGTATTCATGGATTTGAATTACTTGTGGGCAGTTGTGGTCCCTAACCCCCACAGGGGGGTCTACTGTAGTTTCTTAATGACTTAACTGTTTCACCAGCTCTTTACATCCTAAAACATTTTGTGTTGAATCAAACAAGTGCCTCCAACTTACCTACAAAAACCTACAATATGTCTCAGATTGTTGCATTTGCTGTTTTTAGACATTTTCAATTGTTGGTTTCATGAAGGGTGTCAATAAATGTAAAAAGTTTTTAAAGTATTACTAAACATAATTATTACATCCTGTTTACAGGTCTAATTGAATTACTTAATGTAAATCATATTAGGAAGAAGCCTATTTGATAATGGGTAAGTTTTGTTTGTTGCGCAATGTTTGGGTTGTTCTGAAGGTATGCAGAGCTGCACAAAAACCTCAAATTGCAATCGTTGGTTGACTGGTTAGTGAGCCACCACAGCTAGAGTCTCTTTAAATGTTATCAGCAGCTGGTACCAGAGGTGGGTAGTAACTAGTTACATTTACTTAAGTTAAAAAAAAAAAAAATCTAGAAGTAGTTTACTGCACCAGACTTTTTACTTCTACTTGATATTATTGTACTTAAGACACAATACTGGCCATTTCTATCTGTTTAACCTGCTGTGAATTTTGGAGGTCAAGTGAATATCCTGTTAACAGTATTACTGCATTTTAATACTGTAATGGCGTTTACAGTAATGCTGTTAATATACATTGCTGATTCCAAAGGCTTTTTTTAGTGATAGAAATTGATTTGAAAATGTTTCTTCTGCCTTGATTTGCTGAATGCTCTTTATTTTATTTTATTCTTTAACTACGTATTTTTATCTGTTTGTTTAATTTTTTTCACTAATTAATTCAGATGTTACGATTGGTTATTCAGTACTTAAATAGCCTTTTTACCGAATACATTTTTACTCTTACTTGAATTGTTTTTCAGATGACCACTTTTTACTTTTTCTTGAGTAAAAATACACTGAGGTATTTCTACTCTTACTTAGGTACAATGTTTGGCTACTCTACCCAACTCTGACAGCCACAGTATAATCATTACAGCAGTAATCTTTTAAAATGATCTTGCATTGGTTTGGTCTTGGACTCACGTCTGTCAAAGACTTGGTCTTGTCTTGGTATTAGTATGCTTTTTTTTTTTTTTTTTAAATTCTGTTTTTTAAACATATTTTATATTCTTTGTGTGAGTCTGTTTTTCTGTTATTGCCTGCCACTGCCACTTTGCTGCTGTTGCACAGAAATTTCCCCATTGTGGGACAATAAAAGATATTTCTATTCTATTCTTTGATCTGGTCTGTGCCATAGCTGGACAAAGTTTTGCTGCTTTGGGGGACACCACAGTTTTAGAATGAATTTTAAGATATTAGTTCTCACTTTTAGAGCTCTGCCTGCTCAAGCCCCCCCAGTATATTGCTGACCTGCTGAAACCCCAGTCTTTGTTGAAAGTCCTACCCATTAGATTTAAAACTTGTGGGGATCGGGCATTTCAGGCAGTTGCTCTAAAACTGTGGATCTCTCTCCGACTATCTTTGCATTGCACTGACTCTGTTGATTCTTTTTAAAAAGCAGCTGAAGACATTTTGGTACAGAAAAGCTCTTAACTGATTAACTTGATATTTTATTTTGTGTCATTGTGTTTTATCTGTGTTTCTTTGTTTTTAATTTATGTTATCTGTGATCCACTTTGTGGTTTTTATCTGTGAAAGGTTCTGTATAAATAAAATTTAATTACTTACTTACATTAATCTGACCACTCACAATTCAGAATGAGATTTTTCTTTTTCAAGTATGCTTTTAAAAATGTTCTTTTAAATTTTGCAGAAGAAATCCATATTTTATTACTGAGCGTTGTTTTTGTAGTTGTTTGTGAAAGGAAACAAACCACAGGTTGGACAGTATTTTTCGTTGTTTTTTTTTGTTTTTGTTTTGTTGTTTTGTTGTTTTTCTTTTAGATCAGTTTTATTTCAATCAGCAAAATAATAATAAAATAAATAAATAAAAAAAAAAAATATCACAAAATAACTTAATATGCAAAACTGTGGATTCAAACTATTTTCAAACAAACCTGTTTTGTAGACTGTGTCAAAATACATTTTTTCTGTTTATTTTAGTCTACTTTCTTCCTTACAATTACACATTAGTGGAGTTACCCTCACATTTTCCTAGAACACTGATAAATATGTATTGTCCAACCAACAGATGCAAAAACAAGACATAATTTATTGAAATTTATGCTAACCCAAACAACAAAATGTTGCTCTTGAGACGCCTTTGGGATGACAAATGCCTCAGCTTAACTAACAGATTATACAGATGTTGCCTGTCAGGGATGTGATCACTGATTTAAAATACATAAATAAAAGCTGTGGAATATCAGGAAATGAGCAACCTAATGAGCACTGAGGGAAATCAGCAAAATAGGAAAACAATATGACATTGAAAGGAAAAGAAGGAAGGCATTAATTCAGTATTCTGTGTGCTGCTAATGAAACCTTTCTAATGTTATTCATGAGTTTTCCTACTGTGCCTACAGTCCAAGCATGGACCTGCCATCCCTTCACACAACATCTGACAGAGACTCAGTGGAGAACAGCTAAAAAATGATGAAGAGGGAGGAGGGGGTTGACTAAAAGAAAGAGGGAACTTGGCTGAAGAGGAGGCAGGTGTAGAATTGGCAGCTCAGCATGAAAATAAGCAATTTTTTAAAAACAAATAGAGTTGTGTTGCAGAATACTAACAAACTGAGGCTTGGGAAGTTCATTTCTCATATCTTGAATATAGCGCTTTCTGCTTATTTTGTTGGATTTGACTCTCTTGTTATTGTGAACATCTATATTTGGCTGTTTAAATCAGTGTTCATAAACACGGTGTACTGCTTAAAGCTGCACTCGCTGCTGGACTCTAGTTGCTTTCTGCCCGGAAGACAAAGTTGGGCCATTGCTGTGTATTTGAGTCATGAAATAGAAAGTCCAGAACGTGTGTGATTGTTCCTGAACCAGATTCTTATTAAACAGTCAAGCAAAAGACTCTTGGCTGGACTGCTGAGGCAGAGGATGAAAACAAGGTTTTTATTGTTGAGGTTGTGACAGTAAAATATTTCAGATGGTTTTTAAATCAAATTCAGAATAGATTTTCCTGCTGTTTCATTCTTACGTGGCATGTGGAAAGCCAAATGTCTTTTAGTGCCATGAATCTCTTCAGAGAGGGAAACTGTCCAGTTCTGTATATTCAAGATGCAATCTTCTTGGCCTGCTGGAATACGTAAATTTTGGGATCATGTTAATTGGTACCTGTATCTGGTAACTATATGTTGACATTTTATCACTTCCTACTTCCATTTTGTACCCATGTAGTTAAACCATAGCATGTCAGCCTAATTATCTTGCTTAAGTGTTTTTGATGAGTTATGGTATTAGATATAATCATAAAAATGCTCAAATCTTGCTTATGATTATGTTCTGAAGATGTCATGTTACACCCGGATTCCCTTTGTCCGTGGACTTGTTTGAAAAATAACCAGTTATGACTCCTGATGAAACCAAATAACTCTGAGCGACCTGCTGGTGTATATCTGGCTCACATCAACACACTTTCTTATGTGGGGTGCCTTGTTTTTCTTTTAAGGAGATGAATTTAACAATTCATCTTTTTGGCTTATGAGGCCTGCATCACGATGATTTGTTTTTACTTAGTGAATAATTAATAAACTTTCTCCTGCTACTGTTAGTACTACAAAATTCAGTTCTACCACAGACAGCTACCGAACTACCAGTGGTTGAACTCCTCGTGTTATTTATATATGGTTCATGTGTGTCTGCTGCAGAGTTTGTGCCACTACAACTATTGCAGCGGTTACCCAATTATTTCCATTACTTAACCTCACACTATGCTACACTAGCTGCACAGATAAAAATTAACCCACCTTGGCATCCCGTATGCTAAACGAAACTGTTTGACCTGCTTTCTGATTAACTTGGGTTATAGTTATCTGACCTTTTTATCTAGAGATAAAAATTGTAATTATATTTCCAGATGATCTTAAGGCATAAAAAACTAAATAAGAGAAGACTATAGCCTCTTTCATAAGACATTTCCAACATATACTCACAAAGACGATCTGCCTTTGAGAAGCTTCTTGCCATAAATAAATCACAAGTGGAGGTGGAGATGTCCTGCACAGCTTTGAGCTTTTAGAAATGAAGCTGGTATCGCGAGATCTAAGGAGGTGTTGACGACAGCAGAAGTCAGAAGTCTCTTTGTACCATTTGTTTCGAAACAATACTGGTGAACAAAGTCATTGTAGCGATCTGGTTGTTGGCTGAGCAAATTCTTCAAGTTTGAATTATATGTCTCACCTTTTGTGTTTTTCTTACCAAAAACTTTTTCAGAATCTGAGTCACACTTTTACGTCCTGCAGCTGGTTGGTCACTCAAACCTTACAGTGTTACTACATCACTCTCTCGACTGGTTTGCCTTTAAACAAGTCTCCTGATCGAGAGCTGTGATTACCCTGCTTGGCAAGTCAGGGGTGTAACAGTGGCAGACTGACTTCAACATTCCTCACTGCATCGGTCCTTTCATAAACCACATGGAGGCAGCAAAGATGAACCCTTATTCTGCCTTGAAGGTTTTTATGAAGGGGAGTTGTTGCATCACTGATAAAGTAATGTGCCCTGACGCAGCAGAACACTGTGAATTCAACAACCTTGATCCTGATACACTTTCGCTGTTCTAACTGGGAGCGCATCAAAAGCAATGCACATACCTCAAGTGCTTGATGGGACTTGATGTTCCAGAAAATCTTCCTAATTTCCGTACATTTATACCTGAATAACACTTGTTTAACCCACCATACATGCCTGGGTAGGGAGCAGTGTGACAGCAAGTTGAAGTTCACAACTGTAGAAAAGGCTGTCAAATACTCAAGCACCTGGAGCACTTTTAATATTTAATTTGCTTGGAGGCTTAGGGACTTAAGACAGTCTGATAATGGTAGCTAAAGTTTAGCCATAAAAAAGTATGGAGCTGAAAATGGATTTCTTGTTGTCAGGAGTTCCAGTGACTTACAGCTCCGGGTATATGAGATGCATGACATCTGATCTGTCCGTGTTTGGGTCTGACTCGGTGTAATCTGTTGTTATGGCTCCGCATCAAACTACGGGCATGTGTTTCTTAAACTGTGGGTGGCTTGCCCGTTTCTGTTAGATCTCAATGTGACACGAATAGCTGTGTTTTTATGAACACCTGTCCAAGGGTGACATAATAAATTTACTACCAGGATCCAGGCTGGAGATGGTTGTTGGAAATAAGGCCCAGTGGCAATGATGGAGTCGAAGAAAACTATGAGACAGATGGAGAGGAAATGGGTTAAATCCAGAATAGTGAAAAGGAGAGAAGAGTGTTTTGGAAACTTGTGCACGGCTGCTGCCGCCTCGGGCCAAACAAAACAGTCCAGTCTGGTCCCACACTGATAGAGACACACTTGACTTCTGTTGTCGGGTGGCAGCAGCCTTTGGTTACATCTAAACTGTGTGTGTGCACATGCTTATATTAAATCCCTTCATTTTCCTTCAAGGATCTAATAATGTCCTCTTCAGCATTTATAGCGGCGCCCACTCTAATAAAAAGTGCCATACTTTGTCCGATAAGCCGTGGACTAATGTATTAACATCCATCATAACATGTTCTCCATTACCCCATTTTGTGTGTGTATGCTCATATTAACATCCATTGTCAGATCTAATTACTGGTATTCCATAATTTTCTCCCTTTTTACCCAGATATAATAAACCATGAAGACGTCGGGCTCTTTATTCCACACTGCATGCACAAATCTAATGCAAGTGAGTTTTCTCACCTTTTTCAGCAAGCCTGAAAGCTCACTGGATTTTTTAGGTATTTAAAAACTTACATTTTAAGCAACCCAATAGGCTATTTATCAAATAGTATGGATAGAAATGCCTTTCAGCTGTTGATGTCTTTTTAAAAAAAAAATGTAAATTCTGTTTAAAATATGCATGCTGTGAGGTCTTGCATTGACAACATTTTTGGTCATTTCTGTGCTGGTGCAGCTTGTGGTGGAAGGTTTTGGAGTAGTTAAACTTTTTAAAAACGTTACACAGAAACCATCTGCAGGATAAAATCACATTTCCCCAAAAAACACCTTGATGATCCCTAAGACTGTTGGAAAAAATATTCTTTGTTCTGATGAGACAAAAGTGGAGGTGTGTATCCTGTTACATCTGGTGTGAAACTGACACAGCATTTCAGAAAATGGAACATTATATCAACGGTCTGCAGACAGACAAACACTTTGCGACTTGAGGTCCTGGACAACTTCCTGTAATCCATTTGACCAGGAATTCTGCTCTATCCAGCCATCAGTTTGTGACCTTCAGTACAACTTAAAAAGAGCAAAGTGAAGCTTTTGGAGTTTTTTAGTCAAAGTCCGGACTTAATGTTATTTGAGATGCTGTGGGAGGAAAAAAAAATTCAGTTCAATCATAACTACATTCCAATTGATCCTAATTATCGAACAGTACAATAAGCTCAATTAGCAGATTGCATTGCGTCATTGACTTGCAGCATTAACTCCTCCTGGATGAGCACGTAGCGACAGCAGAAAATTGCTTGCATTGTGTTGTGGATTTTACAGCAATCCCTCATACCAAGCATGCATGTAGCGACAGTGGAGAGGAAAAACTCCCCTTTAACAGGAAGAAACCTCCAGCAGAACCTGGCTCAGTACAAGCGGCCATCTGCCACGACTGACTGGAGGTTTGAGAAGACAGAGCAGAATGCACAAAAAGAAACAGATGAACTGATTTTGGGATTATTTTCAATGTTCCTGAAAGTAAAAAGTTATTAGAAGGAGAACGATTAGTTGATGACAGTATTATCTCAGCCGATGTCCCCCTCCAGGAAGGTACTACAGCCAAACAGAACGCCAGACCAGGTGTAGCTTCTATGGAGAGAAAAATAACGGAGAGAAAACAAAAAGTTAACAGTTGAAATAACAGCAAACAATGCAAACTGGAGAGTAGAGCACCCTCCCCTGCGCTTTCCCCACACAGCTCCCCACAGTAATTAGCATTAATTACCAAACACCTGGTGGAACTGCACATTTGCTGAGCTTATCATACGAACTACTTCTCTGTCCAACACTCCTAAGAGTGATTGTAAACAGCATAATGGATGAACATTGTTCTGATGACATGCATTTCTGAATGCATGACATTTCTGAATGCATGAGGTGGAGTGTCAGAAAGAGCAGGACTTTCTTGAAGAGACAGAGGCCAATTTCAAGACGTTAAATTGCGAAATCAAATTTCTTTTAAGTCATGTTTGATATATACAGCATTTTTTATAACAACTGAAGGTAACATAGTTACTTGATTGTGCTATGAAATGGCACTATGTGCCTGATAAGTACATAATACCTCCCTTTGAAAAGGCTGTTCATGCTCAAAAACCCTCTAATGTAGCAGAATTAAAACACTTGTGCAAAGAACAGCTGGTCAAAACTCCCATCCACAGTGATGTAAGAGGCTCATTGCCAGTTATCACAAAACACTTGATGGTTGCTGTTACTGCCCAGTGTGGCACAACCAGTTATTAGCTTTAGTGAGTGATTCATTTTTCATAAAGGTCTATGGTTTACAAAGCTTTTTCCCCTTAATAAAATAATTCTTCATTTGAAAACAGCTTTTTGTATTTATCCAGACTATTTTTCTGATATAAAAATTTGTTAGATTTGTAAAATTAACTTTTTGTTTTGAGTATTGTAGTTGTTCAGTAATATAACCGAATCTTGAAATTACAGTTTGCTTACATGCATATACTAATCTGGTTTCTTTTTGAATCCAACAATTTGTTTTAGGCTTTCCTGCTGGATTAAAATGAATTATGTAGAGAAAAATTATTGTCTCTTTGGATATGCATCTTGCTTTGCCAGATGTTTGTCAACATTCTGCTCCTTCTGAATGTTAAAGCGTCTGTGCTTCTGTAGTCTTTATACATGCACAAATATGTTTATGCTTATTTAAACTTATTTCTTTATTAGTAAAGATTTTTCTGTTTTTGTAATTATAATTTTTTAAAAAGAAATTGGGACCAGAAAATAGGATGTTCAATGAAAATATTCAAAAGGAATATTGCATATTTTCACTGAAGGTCCTATTTTTCTGTTCTGTTGGTATGTTGGTTTTCATTTTATGTTCAGTTCTGTTCATTGTAATGTTATTTTCTTCATTTATTTTATTCCCCCGAAAACCTATTCTTATTCTGTTCTATGTAGTTCAGCTGATTTGCTTATTTTTATTTCTACTGTAGTTTATCCTGTTCTGCTCTTTTCTATTTTGTTTTTCTCTGTTCTATTGAATTTTAACCTGTTTTCTTTATTGTATTGTTATGCTTATTTAATTTTACATTTTTCTATTTTATCCTATTGAGGTGTAGTTGATTCAGTTTATTTCTGTTTTACTCAGTTTTTCTCAGTTTTACCCTGTTGAACTGTTTGCATGCAGTTATTAGAGCTGATGATAAAGCTGCTATCTTTTGGGCACTATTTTATTTAATTCTATTTTATTTTATTCAACTTACTCTTTCTGTTGTATTCTATTTTTATGTTTTATTTTAGTTTTATTCTGTTCTATTTAAAATCCTTTGTCTTAAAGAACATAATGACTTTATCATGGAGTATATGGGTTGATCAGGTGGCAGCAGAACTAGTGAGTAACATTGCGGGCCACTTTGATTTGTCAGAGTATTTGACAGATTTGCAACTTGCTTGGTTTGAATGTTTGTTTAATGTTAGTTTTTAAACTACTTGTGAAGTAATAAAGTATTTTAGATTTACACTTATTAGAATAATGTATGGTGTGTTTTAAATATAATGTCCTTACAGCTTTTAATATAGCCAGCTAGTAGTTGCTGAAGTTTGCAGACAGCAGTGGTGATTAAATATGTAGCTTTAAACGAACGTAAGTTGGGAAGAGTTTGGCTGTTAGCTCCTTTTAGATCACTTGCTCTCACTGTGTTGGTAACTCAACTGTTAGTATACTCTTGACTTTTAGAGCAACACAAAATGAGCTGGGAAACTGGAACGAAACGGTAATTTTATGGGTCTCAAACCCACTCAATCAGTCATTCTGTCCTCTCCATCAAACACTAACCAATCCTCCTGTAAAATTAGATACTGGAGCCACTCTAACTGTGTAGATTATTTGCTGGGCTCATATTAACCTATGCACAGACAGAATGACACACTCTGAAAGTGGCTCCTGTGACTCACATCTGTGTCTATGTTTGTGTGTGTGTGTGTGTGTGTGTGTGTGTGTGTGTGTGTGTGTGTGTGTGTGTGTGTGTGTGTGTGTGTGTGTGTCTTTAAGCAGTGGACTCTACTGCCTGTAATTGGCTGCAGGGAGCAGACAGACTCTTGCTTGTTATCAGACTAAAGCCAAACTGGAAAGGGCAGCAGTATCACCCAGACAGACACAGTAGACATTACATTTGCACTAAATTGCACATAAACACCACAAGTGGATGCACAGCTGTCACACACTGTAACTGAGACATATGTGAAAGGTGACCCTAGCAGACAGTAAGGGTGAGGGGAGTGTACCTGAATGCATCGTCTTTAAGGTAGTCTTTAAGTAGATTGTAATAGTAAATAGATCTGATTGTTACACACTGTCAGATTAAAGCAACAACTGAAAAAGGACAAGATAAGCATTTTACTTGAAAAAAGTCAGGACAGTGACAGAACTTTACTCAGGAAATATTGGACCTTTGATGGTAACTTGCTGACTATCTATGCCAACAACTGATGAGTTGATGGATCAACAGTTTAAATGTGCATTGTCATATTGAAAACCTGACTGCAAAAATCCTAACAGCTGGTTTCACTGCAGTTCAATTAAGTCATTAGCTCTGAAAATTATCCTTAAAATTATTCTTGCCCAGGCATGAATGATTTTGGTCACAAATAAATTGACTTTTTGTAAATTCATCCCTTTCAGAAAAGCGTTATGTAAAGCACAAAAATTATTCTTATTATTTTTTCCTGAATGTGTCTGCCAGGCATTACATTTTTTTTTTTCTCTCCTGTCTAGACAAGAGACCTTGTTGAGATGTTCTCAGTGCAAGATGGCTCGCTACTGCAATGCAACTTGCCAGGTATGTGAGTGTGTGTGCACTTTCATTTTTCCTGATGTTAGGAAGATACAGTCATAGCCAATAAATTAGAATACAAATTCCAGTGAGGCTTATTTGTCAGATTAAAAGTACCTTTTGAAGATAAAAATCTTAAAACTGCAGTAGGTAACCTTTAGAAATATGTTTTTTTTATTTATTTATTTTTTTTATTTTCATTTTTTACATATTTGTTGAAACTGTCACTATGTCCTGACCGTATTATATGAGATAGATTATCTGTGAAAAAAAATCGAGCTTCTCTGCCTCCTTCCTCCCTAGAGCCATCTGCAGGAATGCGCCACTCCCGGTCAGTCTTAGTGCTGTCAATCACACTCGTGTACGTGCTGCTCACACCCTCCCACAGACAGCACGTACAAGCTCAAGATTGCTGGTTTGCAACAGCTGTGCTAATGGCGGAGGAACAACCTAATAGTACAACAAAACTGTTAATGCATGCTTATTCATGGCAAGCTCTGCTGTGAGGGAGGAGCTGTAGCGCAGCAGAGTGCAAGGAGGAGGGTGTGAGCAGCACGTACACGAGTGTTTTCTCAGCCAAATTCAGATGATTTTATTTAGAATTGTTGACATGTTTTCACAGACATTCAGACAAAACTCCAGACACCACCAATGGGAAAAAGAGGTTGTTCTGACTGCATCTGAAGTCCAGAAAAGACATTTTAATTGGCCTTGAGAAAAGCCTTTCTTATGGGTGAAAGGTTAAATCGAAAGTATGAACTTAAACTGCATTGTTTTGCATGTAATGGAAACATGTCATTGTGTGTATGTGCACATTATATGCATCTATCAGTGTGTAAAATGACCCTCTTCTGCAGAAACAAGCGTGGTCTGGCCATAAGAGAGAGTGTAAGTGTCTTCGCAGCCTCCTCCCCAGACTTCCTACTGACTCAGTCCGTCTGGCCGCAGGACTCATATTTGCCCTGGTATATTTCTAGAAATTCTCCTTGTTGTTGTTCTCTTTGTTGTTCTCACTCAGATAATGTGTGGAAACAAGATTATTATGAGAGCGACTGATCCTACCTTTGTTTGAACTGTAAGAGCTGAATTACATGTAGTGTTCTGAAGTTTCAGACCTTAAAAAATGTTTTTGAAAATGCTCTCTTCTTTCAGTCTTTTTTATGTTTGTGAAATCCATCTCTTCTTAAAAATAAAAGAAAACTGCAATCTAGCTACACAGGAAACATTGGAAAATGTTAATTATTGCAGAACACAAACTATACGAATATGAGTAAAGCAAAAATGGCATTAATTCTACTCTCCTTTTCTTCTATCCAGTTAAATCCTCCTAAGACTGTTGGTAATGAGCTTTACACTTTAGAAGAACATGAATCACGTAAGTAACCAGTGTAAAACTATGTTTATATAGTTTATTGCTATTGTAGTGATAGTTGGTCGGATTCTGATAATATCCCCCCTCTGCTATTTCTTACCGTTGCAGTATTGTTTTTGCTTCCAACTTTTTCAGGTGTGAAATGGAGCTGTCTTTAACTGGATGTTTTGTACCAAACATGTATAAGTTCATACTTGTCAGGGAGATGCCTTATGCCCTTACTGACAACAAATGATTTGAAGCAATCTTCTTTAACCTAAAAATTGTTTACACGAAGGAAATAAGGAAATCTGTCAGCCAAATTTTGCTCATAGTTGTTATTTGAGAGCTTTTAGTTGAGCTTTTTATTCTATGAAATAAATTTTAGTGAGATAAAAATTAGTTGTATACCATAATGACAAAATATACTGAGATAATGTAAATTTATAAATGTGTAAATAAAGGTTTTCCATGTGTGCAGACTTGAATTCTATGTCTGAGCAGAAGAAGCATGGTCTTTCTCAGCTGGCATCCATGTTGGAACTGTATGTACAACAGGAAGATTCCGGCATGACACAGGAAATGACATCAGCCCTGCCACCTTCCTGCCAGGATCCCCTTAGCCTCATTGCAAAGGTTGGCTAAATGCATGTAAAAACTATTCTGCTTTTCTATATGCATGTCAATAACGCAATCGAAAAGCACACGAACACAAATAGAAGCACATGTTTTATCCCACAAAGAGGGAAAAAAAAAATACACAATCTGTCTGTATTAATTTAAGCTTTCACATCTCAACTATCTGTTCCACACCGTGTGTAAGAGCCTCTGTTTGTGTATTCCCACAACAGATCAGGTCTTATTCATTCAAAACACACAAACCACCTTCACAAGAATTTAAACTGCAGCATGAAAGGATGGATGCTTGTCTGCAATTTGCTCTTCACTGTATTATTTGTGGGCTTTTGCTGTTCCATCGTTCTAATAAGTGTGAGTGTATTTTGTCTGTCCTTTTGCTGCTAGTGCACAAAAATCGCAAATGTGTAAAACACGCTTGTAGATTACTAGGCCCAGTGTTTTGACAGTCAAAATACTTTGCAGAATTACCTACTTACATTGTTCAAGTAGACTTTGTTTAAGCATCTCAGCAATTTTCTAAGTTTATTCATGTTTATTATGGAGATATGTAAGGCCCCAAACTCTAAAGTTATGGACTTCCTAATTTTATAAGTTTCTCATTGATGACTTATTAGTGAATGCAAAGATAATGGGCATCTTTGAGTTATGAGCTCGGTAGTTGCTACCCAATAGATCTGCACAGAGGCTTCTAGACATGACTCAGTCCTCAGGCAGCCGATGTCCTGCCTGTTCTTGACGTCTCCCATGCACAAAAGAACTGTTTCGTAATACTAGATTATAACTTCAACCTGTCTCCATGTTCTGCAGGAGTCTGGTCCATTTGTTTAAGTCAGGTGTTTTTAAGCCAGGAAGCATCTATATTTAGGGTTGGGATTGGTTGAAGTACCAAAAACTGAACTATGTTTAGTGTTGATTGCTGTCGTTATGTATCGGCTGGAAATTCTTTCACCATTGGATTAAAATGCTATTTTTCTGATAGTGGGTACATGATGTAAATATGTCAGTGTTTAATTCAGACAAATGTGACTTTTACACATATCATATTTGTGCTTTTTAGCAAAGATGCGTCCTGATATGTGAAATCAGACAATGTGACACAGAAGGGATCTGCTTTGATTATATTTGTCTTTAGTAGCTTCAGTGAAAAATGGCTCAACTGCTACAGGTATTTTGACTGAAAGAATTATATGTTTCATGTCCTTAACTGTGATCGTTTTGTTTACATTTGGAAAGACTAATTGGCCACATTCAAATTTTGTATTTAATAGATTGCCAACAGGGGGCACTGTTACAGCATGCTCAACATAAGTCATTTGCTTTGTAAAGAAGTCATCAAATTTATTCTGTGATTTTATTTCAGTATGTCTTTGTCTGTGGACTACTTTTTGTCTTTACATTTTTTTTTTGCATGTTTTTTATTATTTCCCTCTGTACACTCACCTTTATTGATTTGGCTGCTTCTTTTCCTCCTCTCATGTTCTCTCTTTTTACATTGCAAATGAGGACTTTTGTATTATCTACTTGGAGTATTCAGTGAGCTTAACAAAATAGGCCATTACTGTATGATGCTCATGTTTGTGACTCTGTGAGTGTGTTTGAGGCTACTCCTGTGGGAGGCTGTTCTTTGGCAAGAAAAACCCTTCTTTTTACCAGTACCTCCTCCCTAGTCCTAATAGTCTTACATAAACAGATACATTTATATGGATGCACCCTGACATGCAAAATAAAGCTATACTATTACTGCTTTGAGTGCACTCAAGGAGAGCAGGAGGGAGTACAGATAGTGTATATGGCTGGTTTATATAAAAGGTACAGATGCAAAAAAAAAAAAAATGTTATTTTCACATTCTTTACGAAATAGTTTGTTCATTCCACATTGATTGTGCAGCATGACAATCTCTGACCACTGTCTTAAAAATGTTTAGCTGCGTCATTGGAGTTGATGTGCTTCAATAAGTCATGCAGAAAGATTGCTACGGCATGCATTTGTGCTCATCCACACTGCTATGTTGTAATATAGTGTGACAGATCAGATCTGTCCTATGCACCTGCCCCTTTCATCTTTGATGCCCCAAGTGCCCTTTTTTGAGGGTTTAAAATAAAAAATAAATAAATAAATAAATTTTATATATATATATATATATATATATATATATATATATATATATATATATATATATATATATATATATATATATATACGCGACACACCTCAACGAACATGTACCGTCTGCTCACTGTTCGCTCTCCGCTCCACCTTCACCTAACGTTACTACCAGGCGCGTCTGCACCACTGCAGACAGGATCTGTGCTGGAGGTGAACGTATGAAGGTATACCTTCATATGAGCGGTTGTGAATAGAATGAAGTTACTGCTGTAGAAGCTCAGATGCTAAATAAAGGTTCGGCCCACGTCATTTAGAGCTCACATCTAAATTTTCACATAATCAGTAACTAAAATACTGTACGAACAGTTTGGACTGCCGCATAAAGCCAAACGTATGATAATTAAATAAATCAAGGTGGCCCAAAATTGATAGCTATACATGTGAAATTTTAATAAAAGTTGAGATTCATTTGTCAAACAAATTTAATCTAGCTTTACCCAGATAAATATAGGAATATTTTTTAAAATTTTAACTTGAAATTTTATTAAAACTTTTACATCACGACTGAAGACACGCCAAGGCAAGGCCATTTATTTGAATAGAACATTTTATTATATTGTGGTACAAAGACATTCACTGATTTATAAACTAACACAAGTATTTTAAAGCCACTGGAAGGACTTTAGAACTGGAGTGATGTTCTCTATTTTCCTGGTTTTATTGAGAACACGAGCAGCAGCGTTCTGGACCAGCTGCAGCTGTCGAATTGACTTTTTAGGCAGACCTGTGAAGACACTGTTGCAGTAATTGGCAAAAGATTAACAAATGGATGAGTTTCTCAAGATCTTGCTGAGAAAGATATTATCTCATGAATATAATTTCTCTTTCAACCATACAGATCTAAACCTCTCAGAGGTGCTAACATAGAAAAACTGTCAGTAGTTAGCCCCTCTGAGCTGTTTTGATCTTTAAAGCAGTCTGCAGCTAAGTTACTGTAGAGTCAGATATTAGGGTTTATTTAGTAAGAAACAGTAGCAATTTAGATGATTTCATAATATTCTTCATAATCAGTGACTATCTCTCCTATGGTCTATTTAATAACTGCAGTCTCAGATCAACACAGCCCTCCAGCACTATCAGCAGCAGAGGCAGCAACCCTTCAACAGCAGCAATGTACCCATCAGGAAAAACATAGAATGCATCTGCTTTGCTTTGTCCCCACACGATGACCATCGTATAGTATGATCCGATTCTATATTAGATTCTTGATTAAAATAGGTTGTTGTTGTTATGTTGTAGTAGGGTATTTTAAGATCTTGTTCTATTTGCTCCCTTTTAACTTTGAGCACCTGTCCCTCCAAAGGTGAGCACCTGTCCCTCCATGACCCTGGAGCACATGTGCTGTGGATTGTCTTAATGTGCAACTGCAAATGTTTTTGTGCTCAAGTGGGGATGCCTTTTGTGGGAATTGCTTTAGGAAGACGAGAGTCTAGCCGAATAAAAATGCAGTTTTTGGTATGATTTAGTGTAAAACTCCATATGAAAGACTGAAATTATTTAAAAGTAGTGATAAACTGTTGTGTATATAATGCAATAGATTCCATAAAAACAACTTACCGAAATGTTTAAGCTTGAGAGCAATAATACTTGAAGTAAATCACTAAGAGCAGGTCAAATGGAATGAGCAGATGGGCCATTTACTCCCTGGGGTTCATCAGGTTCACAATGATGGTCACTGAGGATTAAATAAGCTACTAACCTGGAGACAAATTACAGAAAGGGTAAGATAAGGAATGATGAAACTTTGAAAAAGGAACAAACAAGTTGAAGAATTATGGGAACTTAAGGACATGTCTTGACCAATTAAAGATTTCAATTAGCTGTGTTTACGAGCCTCTATGATAGTGGTTGCAACCTCGACTGTTAAGGAAACATGGACACACAAACACACACAGACATAGTTCTGATTTGTCCAAGGCAGCTGCATGTGAAAGACTATGTTGGATTATTTATTACCAATATATAGAGGCAATTTATTACAGACAGATTATCTATAACGACACAACACCACCTGATGTCACTAGTGACCCCTGAGGTAATAAATTTACACCCCTGGTGAAAACTGTTTTGGGTTCAATTACTGAAAACAGAATGACTGTGTGTGTTAGTGAATATATATATATATATATATATATATATATATATATATATATATATATATATATATATATATATATATATATATATATTCAAAGTTTACGCATGTGTGTAGTTGTAAATTGTGTATGCCTGTACCAGTTCAACTTTTTTGGGTGTACGAGTTATTTATTGTCATGCATTTCTTTTAGTTTTTATCAGCGATCCGTTGAGAGCCTAAATGGAAAGCAGACTCCTTCACATTTGTTTATCTCAAATGGACAAGTTAGTGATCTTCAAATATTTCATGGCTGAAAGTAAATATTTTGCTGTTAAAATGATGTAAGCAAAAGTACGGTTTTAAGAAAAGGGATAAAAACAAAAGTTTTTGTTTTTAGCTAAAGGATTTAAAAGTTAAAAATTACATGTTAATTTTGCAATAAAATGTAAAGTGTGTAGACATGGTGCTTTCCACGTACACCACCTTGATTATGAGTGTTTGGTTGTATGCTGTATGTGGACTCATTAACATAATCCATGTGTGAATGTGTTGGTATATTCAGCCTTATCTGTGCAGCATTTTCCCTATCTGCTAGTGTAGCAGGCAGTTTCATGGGTGCTGCCTAATTAGCTTAGGCTTTGCAAAATCACGCACACAGCACACCGACCTACGACTTACTGTAATGACTTTGACTTCATCATGAATGCAGACACAGAAAGTGTAATGTGAGGGGAAAAATGAAAACCATTTGCTTAATTGACAAAGATTGGCAGTGTGTGGGTGGGTGGGTGTGGTGGGGGTGGTGCTCTGGGAGAAGGGTAAAAAAAGAAGAGTGGGAAGGAAAAAAGTGAATGTTAGAAAATGAGTGACAGGAGGGAAGGAGAAAAGAGAATGGGGAGAGCAGATGGAGCAAAAGGGGATGGAGATGAAGAAACTGGTAGAGATGGAAGCAGTTGAGGGCAAATGAAAATGATTGAGAAGACACACTTATGTGTTAAAAGGTATATATAATTTTTATAGCTTTTCTTTTTCAATTGTATTAAGGCTTGTGTCTCATGGTAGTTAAATTCATTTTAATGGCTGAAATCAAATCAAATAAAAAAGCACAGAAGAAAAAGAAGCGACCTCAAAGCAGCTGACAACCCAATTGAAAGTTGTTGGAAAGTGATAATGTTTTGTTTGTAATATCTAACTTGCATCTGTGCATAACACTATCTCCACCCAAAAGAAAAGTAGTGATAGGAAAGTGTACAGCTTGGCTTTTTGTTCAAAAAATGAATATTTATATGGTGATTTATCCAGTGAGGAAGAGGAAGTCAGGGGAATCATCTGAGAGGAGTGGTTTGGACGCCTGATAAACAGACACCCTACCCAAGAATCTAAAAGTGTTTTGTGCGATGTGCCTGTAATTCACCACAGTGGCAAATAATGAAAACTATAATTAAAAACTGTAAAATCTTGATGACATTCAGCTCAGTGTTGCTCATTTATGCTGTGTTACAATGTTACTCGGCTGTGCTGACATGCATGTTCATGTTCCTCCCTTATATTATTATTATTTACTCCTGAGGGTTTAATTATGCCATGATGATGTAGCTGTCAAAACATTGTCAATATCTTCTGTTGTCCTGCTCAAACTGTGTCTGCCTGCAGGTAGTTCCACCATATTGTTGGCCCCTAATAAGTTATTTCAAGCTGGATGGATTAAAGGGAAGTTAAAATACTGATTTGTAATCAGACTGGAACTGTCGTCAAACTCTGTTTGCTTCATCTGTCTCAGACTCAGAAGAATATGATGAAGCAGCACACTAAACATGCAGTAGGATTCTAAGGAGAGATGTAATATTACCTTTGGTCATCAGCAACTTTATGCTCACAAACAGCTGGTTGCCTCAGTGGTCTGTTTCCTCATATTTGGGTTGATTCATCTCCCTAAAACAAAGGTTCTGATTTTTAAAAAATGTATAATAGCAAAGAGTGCATCCAGTGTAGAGACTGTTTTTTAATTGGTGAGGACCAATCCGTTCTCTTCGTCTTCCATCCATGGAGGTCCTCCACATTTTGAAGAAGGGGAAATTGCATAACTAAATAAATTTTGATGTTTTGTATTATTCAGAGTGTGATTTTTGAAGGGGATATAGTGAATGTTCTGTGAATGGGAATTGAGGGGAGGGACAACCAAATGAACAGCTGTAGGTTCCAGATGAAGCTGCTGCCGTCTCTTGTCTTTTTTTATCATCATTTGCTCCATGACGGTTCATCCTGTGCTCTCTTCAGCTTTACTGTCCTCATTCTTCTTTAGTGACTTAGATGGATTTGTTACAGGGAAAGATGGTAATAAATTACTAACATGTGCCTGTTTACATATTTTATCCAGTGTCCCATTGTGCTCCTGAAGGAAGCTCCACCGGCAAATTAACCTGTCACATTGAGAAGATGACCTGTTAAAAGGCCTGTTTGCTGCTGGGCTGAGACCCTTTAAACACAACAAAGCAGTGGATTATTGACCCTCTCCTGGCCTCATGCCTGGCATTGAATGTTTCTGTGATGAAATGTGTTTTTCACACAAGAATAATTGACAAGGATCAGAGGTTTTATTTCTTGTATTTGGTCCTGTATTCAAGTCAAAATAAGAGATACTTTGCTGAAAAAAGGAGTTCCTTCATAAACCTAACATTTGTTTGTCTTCAGATTTTACCAGTAAAAAATTATGCAGGCAGATTTCCTCCAAAAGCTGCTTCTCATCACAGCTGTTCTACCAATGCATCGGCATACCACACATGCATTTCTTTGTAGTCAGTATGAATCAGTTATTTTTTTTATACCCTAGGACAATGCAAGTTTTGATCAGTGTTATTGAAAAAAATAACTATAATATTATAATAGGAGTAGATTTATGTAAAACAGACCTGGATGCAAATATAGAAATCTTTGCTTTTTGCAGTCAGCTGTGGCATAACATAGCAGCATATAATGTCCACACTCAATGGAGAGTACTTTAATTTGATATTTAAATTTGCTATTTTGATCATGTTTCACCTTATTAACCTAAATACTGTCTGCATGTAAACAGCTGAGAGGCTCTGCTCAGAGTCATAGTTCAAGCAGTGAATCACTGCAAAAAAAAGCAGCTATGATCAGAATAATTTTGACAGTTTATCAGTAAAAGTCCAAATGTATTTTCCTCTGTAAAGTAAGATTCAATTAGGTTATAACCATCTTTAGTTTTGCAGATTACAGCACATTTAGTGACATTTTGCAGAAGCTGTATGATTACAAAAATGAATTAATCACAGCGTATTTTTGTGAAATTAATTGTTTTTGGAAGGTGCCATGCAAGGATATATCTATTTATTATCTGGACAGAAATGTGAATGTTTCTAGAACCATTCAGTAAATGCAAATAATAATATCTGTAATCAATGGAAAAATCTATTTCAACATTTCAGACACCAGCCAGTATTTGAAGCTTTTTCATTTGAATTTAATTCTAATGAAATGTCGTGATATCCCCAACATTAAAGAATCCAGTTTGATACCTTGCAGGTCTCCCTTTCTTAAACAAAATTATGTGTCTCTTATTCTGTGTGTGCGTTAGCTCAATGACTTCTCATGCACATATGCTTGAAGCAATAGGTTTAGTCTAAGTGGGTCTTCACTTGTGGCTAATAATGGATCAGCCCTGTGGGTTATCAGCTCCTGTTCCTGTGCTACTTTGATTACTTTTCTCAAACAGGACCAATAAAGCCTGAAGCGAGTAAGAACAGCTCAGGTTATCAGTAAATGAAGAACCTACAGATACTGAATGGAATTTTGTATGATAAATATTTATTTTTGATATTTGACTCCACTACTTGAGAATATTTTAAATTAATTTAAATTCTGTATTTTTTCCACCTTCTATATACATAGATATTCTTTTATATCTATGTATATAGAATTATATATACTATATACTTGTACAGAGTAAAAAACGTGTTATAAAGTTTCAAAAAATATGTTACATTTGCCAAGGTTATCTTTGAAGTTTAAGAAATTTCTGCCCTTAAACCAACCATATTTTCAGGAAACCTTAGTTCAGATGCAATAGCCGAAACCAGCAGAATCCAAAACATCATTAAAATAGAGCTTGTCTGACAGCACGAAGTAGACCTAAATACCTTAGAAAGCAACACATCATGCCCAGTGAAGAAATTCGAGAACAGTTCAAGACTGCAGTAAAACATAATCAGATCAATTATCCACAAATGGACAAAGCAAGATGAAAAAAACAAACTTTCAATAGGGCTAAACTAAAACAATTTTGCAAAGAGTGGACAAAAATTTCTCAAAGTAACATGAAAGAGCGATATCCACTCATTACATATGCTTGATGGCAGTTGTTGCCACCGAGGTAAAAAAAAAAAAAAAAAAAAAAAAAAAAAAAAAAGGAAATTGTTTTACGATCTAAAATATTTAAGTGTGACAAAAAAAAAAAATCCAAGATACAATCAATGACTATCTCATGATTTGATTTCGAATTTTGCGGTCACGATTCCATTCAAAATTGATTTTTGAGTCAAAACAAGTATTCATAATGACTTCTGCTCCATGCATTTGCTGTGTTCCCGAAGTGCTCAGTCATCCTTTTGCCAACTTTGCACACTGTGAAGCTCATATCAAGCTTGGTGTTCCTGGGAATTCGGTAAAAAACAAAATGAGTCCAAATATTTGGCTTCAACAAAAATGGGGCCAGTGGATTTTCTCTTCATTTAATTTTTGTAGTCTCCTCTTTATTTTGGTGCCGCACGTTCTAGTACCGTCGGTGTGGTGACATCGGAACGTCTCGCGTAGTTATAAAACGGAGGCCGACAGCCAGCGGATTTGTTTTATTTTTTAAAATTGATTTTCAGACATTTTAAATCGATTCTGAATCATAGTAAATGAGAATCAGGATTCTTATGTGAATCAATTTTTTTTTGGTGTTCCAGTAAACTTTTGTGAAAAACATGTTGCAACACATTTTCTGCTTACATATTGCTTGGTAAAATTGCCCTTCTTTCCTCATGTTGACTTACGTTGGTCAGTTTGAGAAAGAGGCACATTGATGAAATGTAATGAAGTTATATCCCAGCTGTACACATGGATGTAGCAGGGGCCCAGTGGCCCCACAAATATGATACCAAAAACCCAGGGACATTATTTAATCTTTTCATAACAGTTCCCCGGCCATTTGGGAAACAGACTCAACATGCTCTCGATGGCAGGTCTAAGACTCACAGATGAAGCATTTACTTGATTTTACAGCTAATGTGTTCATGTTTTCCCCTGATAAATAAACTTGAAAACATGTTGTCCTCCTCTCACTGTCATGGTAGGAGGAATCACCTGAAGCATTGTGAGAATCTTATCTCAGCTGTCTATCAGTGAACACTGATTCAGGTTAAGACCTTCAGGGACTTATTTTGAGTTAGTTTTCAAGAGTAGTTTCAGATCAGTATACTTCTTTCCAGTCTCCAAGCTATTATCTATAAATTAGTTTAGAGATATGACCTGCTTTCATGCCTGAGCGAAAATTGTTGGTTTTAAAGTGATATTGCTTTGAGGATATTTACTAAATTATGAGACACATGGTCCTTATGACTTGTAGTTCTCTAAAATCCCAATTACTCAATTCATTGTTTATTTTTTTTTGTTACCTACATAGAATTCATGAAGTTTTTCTGAAATTAGTCAGTTTGTCAAATCATCTGGTAGCAAGATGAGGGAAGATGTGGCAAACAACAGAAGACTAACACTAATCAGTATAAATTAATTGAATGCATGAACATGCAAGGAGATGATGAACTAAACAACAACCAGTTTATCATTTCCTATAGTAAAGAAGAGGCAATGAAACTCATTTTTTTTTTCTTGGTGGGAAGATGGTGATGAAGTAGAGTCGTTTCTTTAAATCAGGGATGTTCTTTCTTAGATGCATTCAAATATTACATGTAAGTTTTATTTATTGTTGAGAAGGTAAAAGTAAAAATTAAAAAAAAAAAAAATCACAACTTTTTTTTTCTTGTTCTGTAAAACATCACAAAACGTTTGGACACCACCTCTTTAGATGTAGAGGGAAAAAAAAGATGTAGGAGACAAACGGCGCCTGAGAGCAGGAGCAGCACCAGTAACATCTCTTGATGTCCAAGCATTAAGAGAAATTGGTCAACAGTGCTCAAGGTCTTGATCAACGTTGTGTCTGTAAATTCTTGATTAATTTAAACTGAGTGTTAAGAGTTTGCTTTGCTCACCAGCCTCTTACCAGAGTACCGTGGTCACCTCAGAAATGCTAAACAGATCCTGTGACAGCCAGTGTTTGGTTCATTAAGCCTGTTGAAAATGTACTTTTCTCCTATGTGTACATAGCCCAGGTGCTGTGATACTGCATCATGTAAAGCTTCAAAGAGGAAAAATGCTTCATCAGTCCTGTTATTTTCATTCTGAATATAAATGAGGTTCCTCAGGGTTCTTTCCCTCAGTCTCCTTCTCATCTGTTTTTCATCTCTGTTTTACTGAAAACCAAGCCAGGCACAATACCCTCAGCTCTTGTTTCAGGGACAGTGAGAAACACCCTTCATGACTTTTTGTGAAATTTGAGGTCTTGCCACCTTCTAATGTGCTAATGTGCTCTTAAAAACTTTCAAATCCCAAAGCCTATTTCCTGCACCTCATTAAGAAGGGAATTATTTTTGGAGTTGGGCCCAAGCAAATGATCAATACATGTTTCATCTATATTGGCTGGCTCACCCCTCCTGACTGGAAAAGGAAGAACATATTCTGTTTCCCTTTTCAATAATTGTCATCAGTTGTCTATTCTTTTTGTTAAACAACACCAACTTTTCATTAAAACCCATTTCTCTGAATCATTTGGCATGAAAACAGAGGGGAAAGAATTGAAGCATTAAAGGAATAGTTTGAGGTCTTTTTTTAATGTGGGTTTTGTTTGTGGAAAGGTTTTCTGCCATTCTTGCTGTACACTGCACCTGATTTGTCAAATTCAGGAGAAAATAGAAGATGAGTGTAGAGTCAAGCTACAGTGCTTGTCAGAAACTTATATAAGAAGTCAGGTTTGTACGTCACCTTGCTCACACACTTTTTTGTATGAGATTGAAATCAGGGCTCTGTGATGGACACTCCAAAACATTGACTTTGTTGTTCCTAAGCCAATTTGAAACTAATTTGGCAGTATAGGAAGTGTCATTTTGAAGACCTATTTATGCCCAAGCTTTAGCTTCATGCCTGCTTTCTTGGCATTTTGCTTCATTATGTTCTTTCTTCATGATACCATTTTTTTTTTTTTTTTTTTTTTTAAATGCAACAGTTTCTCCCACAGCAAAACACCCCCACAACATGATGCTGCCACCCCCGTACTTCACAGTTTGAATGGTTATCTCATTCTTGCAAACGTCTTTTTCCTCAAAATGTAACAATAGTCATTATTGAGATTCACTTCAATTTTAGTTTCCTCAGACCACAGGATATAACATTTAGAAATTAAAGATTTTATTACTGCATGCCATTGTGAACTCTAATCTAGCTTTCCTTCTGCTGCTTTAGGAGCACTGGCTTCATCCTCACTGAGTGGCCTTTCAGGATGCCGGTACGGGATTTGTTTAGCTATGGTTAATGACACTTACTTTCTTTGCAGCTTCATCCAGCATCTTCACAACGTGTTTTGCTTTTGTTCTTGGGTTGATGCACACTTTCCAAATCCAAACATGTTGTTCTCTGATACACAGAAGCGATCTTCTTAATGAATGATACTGTTGCTGAACATTCCCGTGCTGTTTTTACTGGCTTAAAAAGGTTTACCAGATTAATGTGGAACATAAAGGCACCTGGAAATTGCACCCAAGTATCGTTTTTTTTCAATTTCCAAAATCTCAGTCAAATGTAAAGAATCCAATTAGGGTCTATAATTAATTCAAATCAATCCAATTCATTATAATCCAAGCCTCCTCCTGATAAAGCATGTGGTGACAGGAGAGAAGAACCACTTTTTAACAAGAAAAATCTTGTTTAAAAGAAGTGGCAGAGAAAAAGAAAGTACACACAGTTAAGATCAGTAAAAGCTCCTTCAATGGCATTGTCTAGGACTGCTAAAACATGTACCAGGCATACCTTCTTTTAAAAGAAGGAACTAATGAGAACACCCAGAGGTAATAGATGGCAGCAATAATTGGAGATAATCTATAAATGTGGTAGAAAATAGCATCTTGAGGGAAAAGTAGTTTGTCCTACAGCTGCCTACAGAGATAGCTCAGGAAGAAGAAACTTGATCAAAAAGGAAAATTTTACATCTCATCCTAAGTCTAGTGTAAACATTTATGAAGTATTATTCAGTTGGTCTGCCATAAACTTTGGGAGAGTTAACACCATGTTACCCTTGCATCAGATAGGTTCTCCATCCTAACCTTTGGTGTGCAGATGGCACACACATTAGTAAGAGTCTGGTCATAAGAAACCTCGAAGAAACCATTTAAAGATAAACAAAAAAAAAGTTTATTATTTCATGATTATTGTTTTACAATAAGACTGTCATATGAGTTGTTCAGATTGTCCTCAGATATTTATAACCTAAATTGAATTTGATTTAATTGCATCCGATTATGGAAATCCCCAAAAGAAAATAGAGATTTAGGTATAAATTATTTTTAAAAAACTAAGAAATGATATATTGTAGTAATTTTCTGTATGTCAGACACTTGTGTGAATCCTGCTACCCACATGGCTTCAGGACATTATCCCAATTGAGTGATGTCTGTATTTGCCTCTTCAGGAGACTAAAGGGGAATTTTGGATATAATGAGCTCCTCCCTGGAAACACCTCCAGGTGGAGATGAAGAGACTATAAAGCAGTGGGAGGGGTAAATGACAGAGAGGAAGGACAAACACACAAGCAAGCAGTCCCATTGGGCCAGTGTATCTAACAGTATGTAATTACAATCGGGCGCTCCTTTAATTGACTCCATTTGGAAGCCCCCTGAGCATAAAATGTGTGTTAAAGGAATAGAAACCCCCCTTTGTGAAGTGCTGTAATGAATATTTGTATGAAAAATCATTTAGAAGGCATAGCTCTGAATTCTTGCATGAGTTGTTCTGATGTTTTTATTGTTAAAGGTATTTTTAGGTCTGTTTTTAGACAGAATACAGATGTGTGCTGCGTGTAGCTACTGCATCATTTATCTCATTTTTAGCCACTGTCCTGCTGTTACTGTGATATTTAGTTAAACCTGACTATGCATAGCTCCCCTTTTTATAAAGGTCAGTTGTGGCATTTTAATGACTGATGAAATCACATGAAATTTGCCTCTTGAAGCACCACAAGGCTCCTCTCCTTACTTCAAAATCTTTTTGTGGATTTCATCTGACCCTAAATACTGCCATGCTGCCTCTGCTCTCATCAAAGGTAATATATTTGTTGCCAGTTTTAGCTGGAAAGAAAGAGACCTGTGGGAGGAAACCTGTAATAACTGAGCGATGGTTCATATGGCTTTAGATGAGAGAAAAGTAGCTTCATGGGACTCATTGTTCTGTTGTTACGACAGAAGATTAGTGATTTAGTGATTAAAGAAGGCAATAGATGGTTGATGAATGGTCAGCTCTGCAGGCAAGGTGCTTGGATGTGCATCAGCTCCATAGAATTGCTTACTGCCTATAGATCAGATGCACTCATTGGTCTAATGAATGTCATTTAGCTTCAGGCTGCATGTCGTCCAAATTTAACACATGGCAATGATGTCTCACATTGATGGTCAGGCTGATATTGACCAGCCTGATAGAGTGTAAGGGGCTTGACAGATGGAGAGAAAGGTGTTATATTTGGTGCTTTAATACTGGGTGGCTCCTTCAGTGTCGCTCTCTCACATTCACACACAGGGAGTACTACTGTCCTTACAAGTCAAGGACATCTCCCATTTTCACAGGTGAAAGAGCACAGACTGTCTGTACCATTTATGAGAAAGAGGATCAGGGCAGGAATAAGGAGCAAGTTAAGCTGAGCATGGCTGTTTGAACAGAAAAAAAAAAAAAAAAAACAAGTTGCACCTATTCTGTTGGCCATCAAAAAGAAATAAGCCAAACTGATAAATGGAAAGCTTCCTACTTAAACCTGCTAATAATGAGCAAGGTAACAAGATGAAACTGTGATCACTCCAAGTTCTGTTTGTCCTCTGTTTCACTCTTTCATGCAGAATGGTTATTACAGTGGACGGTAGGGCTGGTCATTCATAAGGATTGATATGAATTAAAATGATTGGTTTTATTTTCGAACGAAATCGCAATTTAAAATCTTTCCATTAAAATTAACGTCATGCTTCAGTGGCTGCATTTGAACTGATGCTCGTATTATTATTGCGACTAAATTAGACTGTAGCTTACAGTTTTTGCAACATAAACAATACGTTACAAAAATGTTATTTTAAGGCTGTAGTACAGTACAGTGGGACCCCGCTCATTTGCAGCTCAGTATTCACAGATTTTTCTGTGGAATGTGACTCCAAATTGGAAATTGTAGAAAATTTGCCTGTTTGCAAATGTTTTCGTAGAGCATATCTGAAATATTCGGAAGGAAAAAAATGCAGCTTAGGAAGCTAAACTACCTTGGGGCAATGCTACATGACACTATTCACTGGCGTTCACAAAGCAACCAATCCAACAGTGCCATTTATTTTGCTTGCTGCTTATTGGCTGATGTCCCAAAAGTGGAGATGAAGGAACTCTGTGGAAGTTAGCTTCTGTGTAATGCCAAGATGGCTTCCACTGTACATGCTAATGCATGTAAAGGTATATTTGGTGTTTGAACTATTAAAATAAGCAGTTGTAAATGTTTTTAGAAGAGATTTGAGTATTTGTGGATTTTGGCAGATGGAGAGGGGATATTAAAAATGCTGAACTGGCTTAGATGAGGAGGATATCCCACCTGGCAAAGCTCCAGGATAAAAGGACGTTAAATCAGATTCTGGAAAGAAAAAAACATTTTTAAAAGTGCTGCTGCTTTAATTCATCCATGACAGGATTAAATGCAATTGAAATAGTGTTTTTAAAACACTACAAACCCTGTAATCCAGGCAAAACTCATCAATGTATGAGCATTTCCCTCTCTTTTTTTGTCTGCTGGTGGGTACGACTCCCCAGTTAGCTGACATTTCAGTGCTTCGAGGTCTTTTGATCTTTGATTTCACATCACAATCTCTCCTCATCATGCCCTCCACCCCCCATTTTCCTTTTACTCTCTCATCCTTTCATCATCCCGTGGCTGTACCGCTGAATTGGCCGATAACTCTCAGAAGGGATGGGCGATGAACTGAGACAGCGCCGAGGACCAGGAGATAGAGGGGGGAGGAGGAGCCAGATAGAGAAAAAGAGCATTAGGAAAGATGGTGGAAAGGAGAGATGATTTGTTTAAGAAATAAGAAGCAATTTAAGATGGAGAAAACAGTTAAGAACAGTAAAATAGAGAAAGAAGTAATTAAAAAGTATTTATTAAAGAACTTGTCAAACAAATGAAAGGTCTTGTTGCCTCTTGTTATGTTGCATTGTTTTTCATACTTTTTTTAAAAATATATTTTCCAAGAAGTACAAGCTTGTTATGATACTTAACAGGTGGTATGCAACATTAACACTAATATTATTATAACATGATTTGAATATTGGGGAGGGTCATCACTGCTTTCTCTGCAAAAACGTGTCTTCACTTTCCACTTTTGATATTAAAGGATTAGTTTGGATTTTTAACACATGCAAGCTATACTTGAGCAGGTGTTAAAGTAACAGAAGGAAAGACTATAATTAATAAGGCTGGCTTGTTTTTTTTACACTGCATTCCTTTTGCACTTTAACTGGGTGTACTTGGCACATTTTTTTAAAAGATTCTTTGATATTCACTGATTTCTGTATAAATAACTTAGTCTTCAGATTAAATTTCAGGTGCAAAAATGAAAGTGGTGTAAAAAATTAATGAAACAGTTTTTTGATTTGATAGAAATCCAGTGTGGAACTGGCTTCACTTTGCTAAGCTATTAACTCAACTCTCAGCTTCTGGAGGTCTCTCTGTTTCTCCAAACTGAGATCTTTTAAAGAGGTATACCCTGCTCACAACAAATAGACTGTTGATATCAACACCACAGAACTCCACTCTTACCCACTCCATATTTCTTGCATCACTCTCCTTAAAGATAAATATTGAAACCAGATTATCTTTTCTTCTTTTTACATCAATATTTGTCAGTCTAACTCACTTTTTTTATCTGCTAGATTGAAGTTAGATGGACTGTGATGAATGAAAGGATAAAACTGATCTGCAGCTATGTCGAGACTTTTGACATCCTCTGTAATATAACTCAGACTAATTTGGTTTACCTCAATCTGACAAGAGATATGGTTGCAAATGACATCAAACACACGTTTTAATGTATTACCGATTCAGATGTGCTTTAGTCTTAACCTGTTATCTTGTCAAATTGTTTTGCTCTTCAAATGCAGTCCTCCTCCTTTCAAGACTTCTTTCTTCCTTCATTTTGACTCTTTTTCTCTGTTTGCCTCTCTCTGGAGGTCACCATTAATATCCTGTTACTTTAGGAAATCTATAAATCAATATTACAGAAAAATGCAGAGTAAATTGCATTGACATTCAGGAAAAAAAAGACAAGAAGTACTCTCTAAATGTTAAATTTTTCCGCTGATGCTTCTCTACCTCCGTATTTTGTACATGTGGTGTGTGTTGGCTACATTAGGCAAAAATCTTCTCTTCCAGCACACTACAGGCTCACCAGAGTTTTCCTATACTGTGATACAGCATGAAAAGTAGTAATTTACAAGTAATTTATTACACCAGTCTAAACGTGCTTGTTTATTATGGTTTAAAGTAAAATAACACCAGTAGGGTCATGTGAACTGTTGTGATGGATTTGTGTTGCATGCAGGCTTTCAGAGAGTTTGGTGGTGTCATTAGGTAGAGAAAGGCAGAAAACAGAGAGACAAACAGCTGCATAGCCTCATTTTCTACAATAGGATGAAAGCTGCAACCCTGCAGTTGAAGGGTTATTTGTCAGGCCAGTGCAAGGTAAAGGCATAGGCCAACCCTTCCTGCAGGATGGACCCTGTCATGTTTCCATCATGCTGTTGGAAGCTACTGGTGGAAACTAACCCCCAGACAGCCACCTGCTGTGGTTGAGTTCTGCCCTCGGGCCTGTTTGTTTGTGTTCATTATTTGTTTTTTGGTTTTTTTTTTTCTTTCTCTTTCCACTTTTATTTTCTGACTTTTTATTTTGTTTTTTTTCTCTGGTCCATCAGTCCTCTGTTTTGTTCTCCTTCATTTCTCACTCTAATGATGCTCTCTCCTGCTGCCTCAGGTGACCTATAGAGTCAGAAAATAATAAAGAAAACAGCTTTTCTGAGAGCAGGCCTCTGTTTTTTTAGAAGCATATGGGTAGTAAAACATTGTCTGAAATGGTAGTTGGTCATCAAAACGCTTTAGACACAATTAAATGGAAACGGAATCAAAAAAAAAACCTTGTACTTGTCTGATTACTAAAACATTTGCCTCTATCATGCTGTCCAAAAAGTGTGGCACATGTACTTCATCAGTTTGGTTTTTCAGCTTAGTCCAGCTGTAAACAAGTCTTGCATCACCAAATGCAATGCCAGCCGTTGGATGCCAAGAGATTAAGGGGGTAAAATGTAAAAACATAATACAGAAACCTATTACGAAACAAGCAATAAACATTACATTTTGTCAAATGCCATCATCAAGAATAGTCGTCATTAAATATACATCAAATATACTGATCAGTGTTCTAGTTGTTATTGAAAGGCAACTCTAAACAGGTGGGTTTTTTAGCCTTGATTTGAAGGAACTCAATGTTTTGCAGTTTTCTGGAAGTTTGTTCCAGATTAGGAGATTGTAAGAACTGAATGCTACTTTTCCTTGTTTGGTTTTGGTTCCAGGCACATAGTGCCATCTTATAGCACAATCAAGAAACTAGTTTATCTTCAGTTGTTATAAAAATACTGTATATATCAAACATAACTTAAAAGAAATTTGATCTCGCAATTTGTCGCCTTGAAATTGGGCTCTGTCACTTTAAGAAGCTCCGACTCTCTCCAGCACTGTGCTTCCAGCACGTCATCAGAACAGTGCTCCTCCATTATGCCGTTTACAACTGTTCTTAGGAGTGTTGGACTGAGATGTTTATATGATAAGCTCAACAGACGTGCAGTTCCACCAGGTGTTTGCTCAGTGCTGCTGCTGCTAGTCTGGAGGAGCTGAGTGGGGGAGGTGTACGGGAGGGGCGCTCTGTGAGGTGGAATTTCAGCTGAGGACTGTAGCTCCAAGGAGGAGCTTTGTGGAAATAGGTGGCGCTTTGTGGGAGCAAATGTTTAGGCACCCCTGAATGGCTGCCACCAGGATTTAAGGATTCCTCAAACATGCATGAAAGAATCAAAGCATAACATGATATAAAGTTCAAAAAAGTCTATTTTACATAATACCCCCCATTAAAGGAACAACAATCTATAAATTAAAATAGGACCTCTAAATGCGACAGCATCTGAATATAAACAGACAGCGCATTGCTGTCCCACTTACGAATTTTCCTCCAAATACAACTGTGTAAGGTTGTTGTGAGCAAGGATGTGAGCCAGAGCGCAAGACAGACCACTGTGCACCTCTCACGACCCTGGCTTTGTCATGCACGTGTACGTCACACTTGGCTGCTACATGTACGCTCTTTCTCCTGTTTCCTCTGCTTCTCCTGTGCCTGCCATGCAAGGCAGCAGATGGTGGCAGAGCCTCCTTCCACAGCCATCAAAGAGGTGTGCAGTGTGCAAAAAAGTGCAAAGTGTCTGTATTTAGCATCGGCAAAACGAGAACGTCTCACCCAGTTTCTACCAGTGGTTCCAGAAAGTTAGTATGGAAAGCCAGTGATTCTAAAATTTATTGTTGTGTTGGCTTTTAAGCCCGGCGCTGGATCCTCCAGGATTGATCTCTTTGAGTTATGATGGAAGTTGTTTGTCCTTCAAAATGCAAAAAAATAAATTCAAGAATCGCTACCCTGTTAATTATCTCCATCAAGTTAGCTCTCCCAAAGAAACTGTGTTCGTTGTCCTTATTTAATATTCAGTACATATTTTACCATTTGGTTCATCTAGCGTTGTTATAATAAAATATTAATTGCTCTAAGATGTTGACCATGACGATGATATTAAGAGCTGAACTTGTTTTGGTAGGGTGTGGGTGTTTTTCCATTATTCTCAATAGAAAAACAGGTAACTTTTCCTTCATTTCTCTCTCATTTCCTCATTTGAGTACTTTGTTGTCACAACCACTGTTTTGTGCTCCTCCTCTGCTTGTCATCAGCTTTTAGCTGTTGTCTGTTTTTATCAGTTCCTCTCCTTCCTTCCCTGTTCTCATCTGTTTTTTCTAGTTATTTTTTGTCTCCCCTGCTCTCGTCTGCCTCTGGGGCTCTTGGTTTGTTCCTGAGACAAAAATATCAACCAAGGAGTTTCACTAATTAACCACCTCAAGTGCGTGTGTGTTTTGAGCTGACACTATTCTCTATTTTTCCCAGGGTAACAATCAGAAAGAGTTTAGATTTCTTTGTTGCATGTGTTCTGTGCTGATTAATAAATAAGCTAAAATAAATAAGTGAATCATTGAATATATGCATAATAAGTGGGAGAGCGTTTTTGTAGAGAACACACATAGTGAATGAGTAATGAACTGCTATTTAGGCACTTATTTATGAACCACATTCTTGTATGATTTAGCTGACAATATTGAGCTGCTGTCAGTTGTCAACTTTGTCTCGTTTAGTTGTGAAAAAGCGGACCAAGATATTGGCATAAAATGACAATAAAAAATGCAGGTGAAAACAATTACAGCATTATTTTTAGCATGTGGAAAAATATGCGTTTACATGAGAAAGAATTTTCACGTGACATGCAGGGAAATGCTTTTGATCAGGAGTGTATAATTGCCATGTGTGGAAGACATATTGAAAACCATTTCACATTTTAGAGGTTTTCCTTGCATATGTTTCATATGCTACTTTATAATATAATATGTTGCAGCTGAACAGAAGCACATCTCTTCGAAGTTCTGCAGCAATTTGTAATTTCAATGATTATTCAGAATAAAGTTATTTTCTTCACTTGTGGTATCTTGGACTTGATTCAAATCTCATTGGTTTTAACCACCCGTTAATGGACATCAATACTTAGCACATTATCTGCACACAGCAAACAGCTATTTGGTATGTGAAGATATATTGTGAAGCATTGATGTTCTTATCAGAGTGCACAGCCTCTCTCCCTCCTGTGCTTTTGTTGTGCAGCTCTGCATACACCAGAATGCAGGATGTCCCTATCAGAATTGTGAAGTTTGAGCTTTACTCCACTGGAAAAAAAAAAAGCAAAACTTCACAAATGCAATCTGAGTCCAGTTTGTCTTGTTTTATGAGAGATAGCTAGCTTTAGAAGTTCTTTTTTTAATGCTTCATCTTGGATGTTGCTTTCAGCATTGACTTTATTTTTCGAATTTGCTGCTTTCCTCTGATCATTTTTACTATATTCCTTTTAACCACACTCATTAGGTTAATAAATGAAACTGAGAACTGAGAGAAATACTGCTGCAGATTTTACCCTAAAATTGTGAAGTAAAGCAAGTCTTTCAGCTGAAAGCCTGCTCTGTTCTGAACATGTTTATCAGGTTCAAAGATATATGGGAGATTTGAAGCATGTTATAAGCAAAACTGTCATAGCAAGTTATAATTAAATCTTTCTGAAGTGGGGTTTTAGCACAGGAAAATCAGTTTTTGTTTTTCAAAGTGGAAACAGAATTGGATTAATTTGTCTTAATGTGTCAAAGTTTTTCCAAATAATTTTTGCATTTGTTATGAGCTTACTGCAAAAAAAAATAATTTGATCTGTTTTAATGTTGTCTGACAGTCATTAACTGTGTTGCGTACCTACTATCGATTTTGGCTAACTGAACATTTTGTTCATAAAATGCTCAAAATTGGAAAAATATGACAAGCTGGCTCAACATTCAGTTGCATGTGGTAAATTAGTTTTAATATTCTTTGTCTTTATATACACAAAGATTTACTTCATAGCTACGAAGAATGACGGATTAAATATTTTTCATCGTCAACTTTTTTTCTGTCAAGAATTCACCTTAGTAAAATCATTGGGGAAATTTTTTTTTTTTTTTTTTTTTTTTTTTTTTTTTTTTTTTTTTTGCCTCTATCATTGTATTATGGCTTTTAACTTCAGCACACATCTCTGACTTTCATCATAATAGCCTTTCCTCCCCCTGTTGTTTGTCCTTTTCTTTGTGTTTGTTGCTTGTGCACAATTTTGTGCACTGCAGGAGATGTATGAGCATAATTTCCATTTATCCTGCTACCATTTTATCACCGCAGTTTGCACACACATATTGTTTATTCATGCACATATGGCCTCGAGACTCCTCTTCATCACTAAAAAAAACAAACGGTTTTAAGTCAGAGGTGAGATTACCTTATACCTTTCTACATGTTGCTATATCCACATGGGCAGGGAACCAGTTTATATATATTTTGTTCTATGTGCTCTTTAGCAGTCATAATCATCAAAACTGCACCCACAATAGTATGCTATGTTATTGTGAACACACACTCCAGAAGAAAATAAATGAATGAAAGCGTCAGTGATGTTCGTTGTAGGATTTGTGCAATTATTGAAATTAATGACACACTTAAATCGATTTCCTAGACAGTCTGAAAAAAGTATTGAGTTTGTTTTCAGTATTTTACAGTATTTTCAGATAAATATGGTTAAAAAAAATGAGAATGTGGAAAAATATGTTGTATTTCCAGACTTCATGCCGTATCCCATTGGTTAAAATGTATTTTGTACTCCCTTCCTTGCGTCTCTCCTTCCTTCATCATGTCTTTCTGTCTTTTTCCTTTTCTTTTCTTTTCTTTTCTTTTGATTGTATTTTCGGAATATTTAAAGCCTGCCCACTAAAGAAATATCTGACACAAATTCATGGTCAATGTCAGCGCCCCCTATTTACCTGAAAGCTCCTCCTTGGGTCCTCAGCCAAGCTCCCGCCCCACAGAACACCCCTCCCCTGTATCATACAACCTACAACGCTCCTAAGAACGGTTGTAAACGACGTCGATGGACCGCATGGAGAAGCATTCTTGTGATTACTTGCTGAAAGGGGAGTGTCAGAAAGGGTGGGAGGTTCTTAAAGAGACAGAGGCCAATTTCAAGGCGTCAGATGCGGCTATGATGTAAAGTCAAATTTCAAAGTTGTTTTTGATACATCATTTTCACAATAATTAAAGGTAACATAGTAACCTGATTGTGCTATAAAATGGTACTACGTACCTGGAAAATAAATAGCACACCCCCTCTTTAAAATGAATGTAAAATGAGAGCCCTGGAAAAGTCTGGGGTTGTTGCATTAAAAACTATGTAGGAACAGTGCTTAAACATTTTATTTCTTTTCAGTTTATAGGTAAGATAATTAGATTTATGTTTTCCTCATGTTTTCTTTTGCCAACTAAGCTGTATGTTATAGCCATGTGCAATCTAGACTACATCATGATCCAGCCTTGTTTATTTCTTCAAATCTGGTGAAGGAAACAAGCCCATGCAACGTCATTGCAAACCTATGCTTCATGTTTGCTTTGCAGCCAGATTTAGTCTCAGTTTATCAAATTCATCATAGAGATATCTTCAGATTAAGGTAATTCATTTGTGCGATTGATGCAAAGGTGGATGTGTGAACAAATATTTTAAAAAACAAGTTATATATGACCAGGTTTCACTACTGAGATGTAACATTTGTTTCTGTCCACTGTGAGCTGTGTCATTCATTTAAAGGTCATAATATGCAATTATGGCTCATAAAAATCTAAATAAAGGTTAACTAAATAAAGGTTAAACTTAATCAAAACAAAATGGCATCCATTTGTGGAAATGTTTCACATATCTTAATGACATAAGATATGTGAAACATAAAAACTGGCTTCCTTAGAGGAATTTTAAGTAGGAAGATTGATAAATTTGCATCTCTTTTTATATGAAAAAAATAAGTATACACCAGCACAGTGGACCCTGACTTTTCGCGGTTCTGTATTGATGGATTTCTCCGTGAAACCTGACTCCAGATTTTTTGTGGAAAATCTGCCTATTTGTAGATTTTTTTTTTTTTTTTTTTTTAATTTATTTATTTATTTTTTTTTTGTACAGTTCATCTAAAATACTCAAAAGAAAATGCAGCTTGGGAAGCTGAAATACCTAGTCAGTGCTCCTTGACACACTATTGGCTGGCGTTTGCAAAGGAGTCAGTCCCGGAGCAACATTTATTATCCTTGGCCCTGATTGGTTCTACCCCCAAGAGCAGACATAAGAAAGACCATGGATGTTGGCTTCTGTGGTAGTGTTAAGATGGTTTCCACTGTTCTCATTAATGCATATTAAGGTATATTTGGTGTTTGAACTATTTAAATAGATGGTTCTAAGCATTTTAGTGGGGGTCTCAAGTATTTGCGGATTTTAGCTATTGGTGGGCGGCTGTGGTCCCTAACCCCTGCAAATACTGGGGGTCCACTGTACCAGCCTTTTAAAGACTATTACATTAAGACACAAATAAGCTTATCGTAGATATAGGAAGGACTGCTGTTAGGACTTTAGGGTAAAGAAGCATACATGTCGGACCTCTCTTAAACACAACTGTAATGGTTATGATGTCATCATATTAGGATGATTATTGATTAAACACTATCTGTGCCATAAAAATGCCATTATCCTTCCAGTCTCATTTATTCAACAGAACAGCCTCTGAACAGACAGGCTTTTTTGAGCAGAAATACAACTTGTAAGCATTATACCTATTACAGAACATCAACGCAGTCACAGATCATTTAATGAAGAATTTGCTCTACAACCAGATGGTTACTCTGGAGTGCAAGATAATTGAACTTTTACAACCTCAGAGATTATGTGCGTGGGTGAGAGAGACTCAGGTTTTCATTAGTATGTCAAAATTTCAGGCCTGGTGCCCCTAATTATGCTTTAATAAATATATACTGTAAATAATAAAAAAAAATAACATGGGTTATTACAATTTAGGTTCCTTGATATGTTTTGGCTATATATGAAAATATTCATAGTAATCTTTATCAGTTATATTTACCAAAAAGCAGTGCATGATAAATTTTAATGGAGTGTTTGATTCATTTAGAGGCATGCTTTTAGAAAAATGTACCAACAAAACACAAACACAAGGATCAGAGATACTTAAAGTTGCTGATTTTAATTAACTACTAAGTTTTTTTTTTCTCTAGAGTTATACCAAGTCTCTGACATTAAGCAAGTGTAGTGTGTCCTGATAATATTCCAAAAGCTAAACATACCCCGAGGTTAATATTAATTGGCAAAAGATGATAGGATTGCAGAGCTGCCCTATAACTCTCTGAATGGGAGTAGCTGTGCTGAAAACTGATGAGAGCAGAATTTCGAGTTAGAAACTAACTGAGTAAATATTATTCAAATGCTGAAGGTCCTCTTGTATGAACTCTGAGGTTCAGTTCTTTCCATTGTGTTTATAGAATTTGGGTCAGGTGGGCCATTCTAGCGGCTTTATTTCCTGTCTCTGAAACCAATTGAGAGTTTCCTTGGCTGTGTGTTTGGAATCAGTGTGTTGCTGAAATGTCTTCCTTTGTTTGATCTTCATCGTCCTAGTAGATGGCAGCAGAATTTTATTAAGACTAGAATAGAAAGAAATATCCTAAATTCAGTTGTATCAGCAACAATGTGATGCATGCAGATTCACACAAGAAGTAAGACTGTACAGTAAATTCACAACATTGGAAAAAAATACAATTTGAGAATTAAGAATTATTAAGGATGTTCTCGATACATCATATGATATCTGGTAGACCTGTATGCTGTAAAACAGCTCCACACCATGGTGTCGCCACTTCTAGACTTCACTGTTAGTTGTGTTTTTGAGGAGACATTTGGTGCTTTTTGACCTCCAAACCTGGTGTATATCATTGCATCTAAAGAGTTTGATTTTGTTCTCATCTGATCAGAATATGTTCCTTCTGTATTTCAGAGGCTTGTTTAAATGTTGTTTAGAAAACTTTAACTGTGCTTCAACAGTTTTTCTTCAGCAGTGGAGTCTTGCATAGTGAGTGTGCATATAAACTATGGCGGTTTATTGCATGACTTTTTGCTTTCTGTGAAACAGCTTTAACAGTGGCAACTCTCTTTTGATCATTCTTTTCACTCCTCTGAGATCTTGCAGGGAACACCTGGTCATGGCCTAGTTATGGTGTGAAGTAGTTGTTTATATTTCTGGATTATGGCCCGAGCAGTGCTCACTGGAACCTTCAGTAGTTTAGAAAAAATTCTGTAACCAGTGTCATTAGTACGCCTTCCAACAGTAAGGTTGTGAAGGTTTTGAGAGAGCACATTAGTTTTGTCTATCAGAAGAAAGTTCTTGTGTAAAACATTGGTATTAAGACATCTTTTCATAGACCATCGTTTGGGATGTAACTTGCCTTTTTACACCTCATTTTCTTCATGTTTTTATTACTAATTCCCCTGTTGTACGTTTAACTTAATTCATGGACATCTGTGGTTTGATTTATTTGTTTGTGGACTGGATGGGTTGTTACTGAGATCTGGGTGTAAATGCTGATCATGGTGTGATGGTGACTTTTCTTCTTAATGTCATCAGCCCCTGATGGCCCCCTGAATTTCCACAACTCTGACAGAGTTAATTACTGTTCTAGTACAAAATACACCACAGTTTATCCTTTTGAATGACTCTGCTGAACCATCTAGTTCTCCATTCTTTCACCATTTCTTTTTAAAAAGAAAATTGAAACTGAGAAGTGCTAAATGTTACAAATGCAGTAATCAGGTTTGACCCAATTATGACCCTCCTCCACCCAACAACTTTAGTACACAAAAGAGAAAAAAGTGCTGCTGATAGTTAGGTTGAACCCAGTGGAAAATGAAGAAATTGATTTTCACTATTATGCATCAAAGTATTTAACCTTCATCTGAATTTTATTAAACTTGCAATAATTGACTGAAAATTATGTGAATTCTTCGTTTTGATGCATTAAAATGAATAGGGAGAATTTTTTTTTTCAGTGCTTTTCTTTTTTTTTTTTTTTTTTTTTTACACTTGCCAGAGTCCATCAAGGGAAAACTTGATGATTGATTGGGGAATTTTTTATTTATTATTGAGAATAGTGAAGTTAATACAGAATAATTTCATTTGAGTTCAGTTTGTAAAGGAAGGAATATGTGGAGAAATTTGACTTTTAATGGCATAAGTGGATGGATAACTAAATCATCATTTCATTTTAAATATTTTTGTTTAGATTTTAATTTAGTATATTAGTTAGATTGTGGTATACAATTTCTTTATAAAACAGTAATATATTTTTGCTCAGATTATTGTCAGAAACTCATGCCTAGTACAAATTGGCGCCATTTTGTAAGTATTGGTATTCTCGGGCGTGCAACCCATGTACGGGGGCCTCAGTCCTAGACGCAGCAGTCACGGTTCGAGTCCCAGCCCGTTGACCTTTGCCGCATGTTTTCCCCCTCTTTCACAACCCGCTTTCCTGTCAGTTCACTATCAATAAAGGCCACTAAACCCGAAAAAAACCTTAAAAAAACAAAACGAAACAAAAAAATGTATATGTATTCTCTTATTAACTCAACAACTTTTAACTCTGCTGTATTTTCATCTACTCAGACTGTCAGTTTCCCTTCTATCACTGTATGTTTCTGTTTTAAGATCCAAGCACAAATGTTCAAAGGTTGTTTCAAACAGGCGTATTTTCAGCTGTTTTTGTAAATCTCAAGTTTTAGTGGGACTCGCAGATCTTCAATACAGTCCAAGTCAGGGAGAGGGCAAAGCCATTATCCAGTCACCCTTGACATATTTGCTCACACCTATTAAGTGCATTGATGTGATTCATGTGATGGTGACCCTCTTGAATGCCTTGAACCTTTAACTGTGCTTGAAGAATGTGGGAGTTATTTTTAGTGCATCCTCATTGGGTGCATCTAGTTTGTAGTCAGTGAGAGCAGTCTAATAGTTAGCATAATGATACAAGGAAAGTGTAACCTTTGGTTTTTTTTATTATTTAGATCTAACCTCAAGTTAAAAGGGTTTAAAAAAAACAAACAAAAAAAAAAACAAAAAAAAACTAAAAAGACTAAAATGCATAAAACTCTACAATTTAAAGAGGACATACTTTCCTTTGTACCATAACTGTAGCTTGAGATCAAGCCATAAACCTTTATCTGTACATCAAACCTTTAAAAATGTCAATTGTAAATGAAAATTTGTCTTTATTATGTAGCAGCAGTAAAGTTATAGCAACATTGAATGTTGGGACTAAACTACTGTGCATGTGTGCTTGCTTAGCTCTACTTAACAAAATAAACCTGTCAAATTGTGAAGTCCAATCAAGCATTTTTTATTTGTACTCTAGATTAGAGGTTTCAAACCCTGGACCTTAGAGCCCAATGTTCTGCATGCTCTGGATGTGTGCCTGCTTCAGTACACCTGATTGAAACGATCACATTACCTCCTCAGCATGTCAGCAAGTGCTGAAGGCCTGTTAGTCGCTCATTCATTTAAGTCAGGTGTGTGCCAGCAGTAAAATACCTAAAACATGCAGGTTGGTGGCCGATGAGGTCCATAGATCAGGCTTTGTGTTTTCAGAATGAAAGATCCCAGACAAGCTTGTCATCACATTGTAGAAAACAAAGAGCAAATATTAAATAAGATGAAGAAAAGACAAAAAAGGAAAATGATACAATAAAAAGAAAAAGTGCAAAAAAAAAAAGAAAAATGAAGAAAAAAAATTAAAATTTATAAAAACTAAACAAACTAAATTTTTATATTGCTTGCAACAATGAACTGTAGCATTTTTCATAAACTTGTGTTTTCTTCTTATAGAAATGGATAGTTCAATAATAATTCATTCAGTAATGTCTTGTTGCTGTCAGCTTGACGGTCCACAAGGTCTCACTCTAAAGTCCCCTCTAAGACGATCACCCCCTGCCCGATATCTTCCACTACTTCAATGGTTTTCGATGTCCTTGGACCATCATCTCCCTTTTGTACATAATGAGATGCTATTGCATAATGTTTTACGGATAATTAGAATACCTCAGGCAGTCTCTTTTCATTTATACAGAAGGGGAAATGAAAAGAAATGTATTATGTATTCATTAAAGAGAGGTAGTGACTCACATTAAAAATATTCACTGGCATTTATTTGACTGCTGCTGTTTTCACACACTGTTAAATAAGGGTGCTTTAGATAAAACTTATGGATGCAGTAAATGCATGGAGGAAGAGACTTTAAGAAGTGATTGCCTTCTTACTCAGAGGGAAAAGAGGAATCACTATTCTGCTGTGAAACACATTTTGATTCAGGCTATGGTAGAGCAGCCAAGCAGTAAAAAACAATTTCCCTCAAAGAGTGCCTTAGTGAAAACAGTGATCTACTCATTTTGTCATTATTAACAGAGTTCTTCTGTCTTCCTGCAAGGCTAAGCTTTTCTGTCGGTCATGGTAGTTGTATGTGCCATAAAGGTGGATGCTTTTGTTTGGTTGCAGCAGCTTAACTGGAAGGAAACACCTGAAACCTGCACTCCACTGGAAATAAGTTTGAGCTTCCTGTGTTTCTCTAGATTTCCCACTGCAGGGTTTGGTTTTATTTCTTCTAAGTTCACAAGTCCTCTGGTTTATCCAACATTTGCACCCATGCTATCGCTTTTACATTTGCATGTCAGATCAACTCTGGATTGATATTATGCAATCTTTTCCTGTTTGTGTGTGAAGCCCTGTGCTTTTTATAACATTTTGTCCTTATTTTCTTTATTTCTTGCTCTCTTCATGTTTCTTCTTTTGTTGTGTTTTTGCCAAGAATCAGTAGTTAGAAAAAAGGAGTGGGACGAGACGGAGTGGAAACAAACAGAACCAGACTGACCTCTGAGGTCATGTCTGTATGAAGGCGGCAGTGACAGGATGTGCTGGCGCTGTGGGCTACACTCAGCTTAAATTTGCATTACAATGGATGCAATTGGGTTTTCAGTAGGTTTGTTTATAATAAACAGTAGAGTTAGGCATTTGCGCTCAATCATCTCTGCAAAAGTGGTATGTGGTTCTTTGTGTTGATCTATCACACAATTTAAGTAAAATCCACTTTTCTTTGTTGTTGTTATGTGATAGAACGTGAAAAGTTCAAGGTGCATGGACATTTTTACACAACACTGCTGTTCGTGTGAGTCCCCAAAATACAGGATATTTTTATCTTTCTAATGAGATGCTAAATTTAACATTTGCTGGACTCGACAGCTCAGTTGGGAATGTGTTATTTTACAAAATATGCCCTGATGGGCATGAGCAGCAAACCAGACCAGCGGCTTAAACACAGAGACAGAGAAGATTTTACTGTTCAGAAAACTGGGTAGGATATTAACACACAAGCTCAGCTATCCTTATTATGTCACTGCACTGAAGAAACCTAAAATCTATTCAGAAGGGAGATTATTTTTTTTCTTCAAAGCGATGGGTTCTTGTTCATTGCTACTGAGGATTTCAGTGTTTACACTGAAGGTTTTAAAAAATATAACAAGTTCAAACACAAACTCACTCTGTTTTTCAATTATTCATATTTTGCGCTAATGTACAGCGTATCACAGCCAGCATGTTACAGCAGCTGTATGTGGAAGCCATACACGGCACATTTCATCCATCTCATGTGACATCCGTCTGCACGTTTGTTACAACTCTGCGTGTACAGGTGTGCTTATGTGTTTGAATTGGTCGAGTAGCTTTGTAGCCGATCAGCTAAAAATATGCTGAGTTGACACAAACATACATTTCTTTTATTATTTTTCTAGGATATGATGTGGAATCAGAATTGAAAGAGGGTATTAGGAAGCGAGGTCTGTCTCAAATTTCATTACAAGTAGCCTAGAGGTAGTGTTATGTGTATCAGAGGAACTCCATACAATAAATAAAAGCTTGTAGTTGTGTGTGCATACACCTGTTCTACAAAAAAACACATTATTGCTCTTTTATACATATTTCAAAGCTGTTGCTTTCAGCAACATTTTTAGAACCCACTATGCTACAGTTCAGAGGGTGAAAAAGGCAGGAAAAGTGCTAATCACTTTCAGTTTTCGCACCGGTTACTGGGAGACTGAAAATTTTTTTTTCAAGCTACACCTTGCTTATAACAAATATACCTGACGTTGATATTACAGCACATGTGATACTGAAAAGGAAGAGGAAGAGGGCCACCAGCAGCTACAAGAGTGTGAACACAACATGGCGCTCTCATAGTTTAGAGAACAATGGTGTGCAAGTTCTCACTTTATAGGTTTTAGCTCAAAGTTAGTCAGCATTTACAATCTGGTTGTTGAAGTGTTTGCTTCTCTCTTGTTCGCTTATACTTTATAATAATATGGTCAAATTTCAAGTAAAGCAGCTTGTAATTTATAAGTATTTCTGATTTTGTGAACAGTTTTCAAATTATGCTTTTGTGTATTGAGGGGGGAGAAATTATCCAAAGCTGTCTCACTCCAGCCACACCCAGGCCTGATCACTTAAGATACCTAAAACAGACCTGTTCTAGAACCTATCTGTCAACATGAAGTAGGTTAAATGTGCTTAAAAAGCATTATCCCTTACCCCGATCTAAAGAAATTCAAGAATATATGAGAAACGAATGACATTAATGTTTATCAGTCAAGGGAAGGAATAGCAGCCATTTGACTTTAGGGGATCCAGCGAACAAGAGTGAGAGAATTACCCACAAATAGAAAAAACATTGAAAAATGGGGAGCTTTGTCAGTCTCAACCAAAATGGCAAATATGGGATAGCATCAAGTCAAAACCACTGCTGAACGGGAGGACACAAAGGTCTATCTTACATTTACCAGAAAACATTTTTATGATTCCCAAAATCTTTAGAAACACACCAGATGACCAGGGCAAATTCCACACTTTTTTACTGCATGATATAGCAAGTGTTTCCCTAAATCTGTCGGGAATCATACTGAAAGCCTTTTATTGCTGTTAGATTGAGTTCTCTCAGTTTAGTTTCCCTTATTTTTAAAAACAGCCTTATTAAATTCAAAGATTAGAGAGCACATTAACAACTCTAAATATCCATAACCTGTACATAGAGATATACTTTATATTCCCTTCTGCAGTTTAAAAACATGCATGTAAATTTAATGTGCACCGTTAAGTTGTTTTTTACAAGTGAATGGTTTTTCCCTCTGTTGGCTATGATGGAAAAATTGTTCAGGATACACTTCACCTCTCACCCTTTGACTGCAGGAATGGTCTGTAGCCCCCCTAACAGGATTAAGTGGAAACAGAAAATGGATGGACTTAATCGTTTTTAAAGGTTTAGTGCTTCAGAGAAACAATTCAGCATGAGTAAACATGTGCTTATAAAAGCTTTAAACTATACTGTAGCTAAATTTAAATACAAAGATAAAGGGTGTTTTTGGCATTTATTCAGCCTTCTCTAACTTAGAAAGCAGTTTCAGAGTATAAAACCTCTGATAGTGGCTACACATACAAACGTATGGACATTTTTTTGTGTTTTCTTCTGATTGGACACATTAAGGTGCTGTAACAGAGCATTGTGCCCTTGTTAAAATGATTTTAGCGCCCTGATGGTGAGCAGTTCAGCTGAATACAACCATTACTATAGAGCACTGATTAAGTGCTGTGATGAAAGATTTATATTTTTTTACTTCCCTAGAGAACAAATTTGAAGATCACTAATCAGTGCCTCATAAAAAAATGTTTGGTTATTTTTTTTTTAATTTATTTTTTTGTTGGAAAATATTTTAAAATTTCAAGAACTGCTCTTAATCAGAATGTCACATTTCACTATGTGAGATCGAGATGTGGAAGAAACCTGTGCTTACACCCAGAGCACAAGTTCTCTATGTTTTAAACAGAGAGAAATTGAGTTTAATTGAATTGACATCTCCACTGTTGCATATATGAAAGAAAAAATAATTTACATCTAATTCAGATTAATCCTTTAGGGGAATTTTAAATTAATAATGCAGTTGTCCCTAAGGATAAGGAAAATGTCTACTTCCTAATATTGTAGTTTGATATTTTCTTCCACCTTAATATGTCAGTCTTTCAATCGACTTCACCTAAATACTAAAAACACATTAATTATTTTGAGGGATATTTTTTTTCTTTAACCATGCAAAGGACAGTATGTTTACTTAACTCCATTTTTTGGGGAATTGAAAAAATGTCCGGGAAATATATTTAAAGGAGTTTGTTTTGCCATTTATAATTATTAGGCACTGAGAATGCATTGATTGGCAGTCACATTGATTTTTATGCATTTATGTGTTTTTGTGTCACCAAAAAAGTAAAGAAAAAAAATACACTTGATCCCAAGGACAAAAAATTTCATCAACCCGAAAACTTCTATAACAGTCTTGTTTGTTGTTATTTTCCACTATAAACTTTCTTTAGGTGTCAGCATCCTCTTACTTGCAGGCTTTTGGATTTTTCAGCAGGTGACTGTAATGACAGAGCTACTGAATCATATTTGTATCACTACACATCATTATTGCCACAAGATTGAAGGATAATGATTTGTGCTGTTCTTAGAATGACCATTTATTTATGACTAATTAAAGATAATTAGAGATGCAGTAATTGGCAAGCTGTCCAGAGTGTACCCCACCTCTCGCCTTCTCACCTGATGACTTCTGGAGACGGGCACCAGCCCCCCCACGGCCCTGCAAGGATAAGCGGGTATAGAAAATGGAAATGGATGGATTGATAGAGGTGCAATAATAAAACTAAGTTTTTTTTCTTTTCATTCTCTGGACCAATGTTTTTCAACCCTGGTCCTTGAGTCATGCCGCACTGTATTTGTTTAGATGTTTCCCTGCTTTAGCACACCTGATTTCAGTTGATGGCTGATTAACATGTTCTTGCTGAACTGCAATCATCTGAATCAGGTGTGCTAAAGCAGGGAAACATCTAAAACATGCAGGGCAGTGTGTCTTGAGGACCAGGGTTGGGAAACACTGCTCTAGACTCAGGGAGACCAGGAATGTCAGCTACTCCAGCCTGTATCTGTCCCATGATGGATGTTGCTTTTGCAATCAAGGTTTTAAAAATGCAATCATGTACACATATTTAGGTTCACATTAAAAGTTGCAAACATGAATCTGTATTTTAAGAAACAAATTTGTTCAAAACTCTGACATTTCTAAATTAGCAAAACATGACCTTTCAGATTTGAAGGACTGACATTTATTGATAGACATACAGATAATCTTCTTTTCTGAGCATAAAACTAATTGAGATCATTAAAACATTAATTCCCCACCGATTCTGGGACCTATGTGGGATAAGAGGTAGACTTTACCAGATCTAAAAGTGCAGCAAATGCATTTTGAATAAACCTGGAGAAAAGGTGTTAGATAGTGTAAAAGTTAAATCTGGGGAGTTGGTGCTCACTTCAGAAAAGATCTCAGAAGACATTAATGATGATGTTAATTTTGGATATTTATATCAGTGTTTTGACAGTAAGTACTGAGTTCATTGAAATATAACAGACCACCATCATTCCACTTGAAAATTAGTCTGTTTGACTGGTTTGAAAACTCGTCGTACAGTGATTTAAAAACTCTTACATCTAAGGACTTTTTAAAAAAAAGTCCTAAAGCTCACTTGTGGCAGAAATTAGAGGATTAAAGTTAGTGCTCCTCTCTTTGAGTGGTACCAGTTATTGGGGCCTCAAATTAAACTCCACTCACAATCTTCACAGAGTTTAAGAAGTCAACAGATCTCAGCATCAACTAATCAACTTCAAGGATGAATTTCTTCAAAGAAACATGAAGCAAACAATTAAGGAGTGATTAATACCTTTAAGAAAATGCTATTTGAAATATAATACATATGTTCAATTTTATTATGTCCCGAATGTCTTCAGTTGCATTTGAATAAAAAAATTTAAAAAAAAAAACAAACCGCTGCCCTAAAGTTTATCCAGACTTTAATGGGTGGTGTCTGTGCAGGCGAACACAGTGAGAATATGATGTTTAGCCTTGTGTTTTTATGTTTTTCTGCCTGTCCATGGAGAGATGAAAGTACGGATTAGGTCATGAATACTTTATCAAAGAAAACACACACGGATACGCTGCCTTTGATTTGGTCTGATGGTCTTTGTAGTTTTTCCAGAGTGACAGTAATTGAACCAACTCCAGCTACCTTAAAGTTAAACCTTCCAGTCACAAGTTTTATTTATTTTTTTAACTGGTGAGACAGGACAAAGCAAACCGACCCAACACATCAATAATGGATGACAAAAGCGACTTTGGTTACCGCTGTCCTAGAATCGCATCCACTGCTTTGCAGCAATTTTTATTGGTAAAAATTATTTTAAAATGTGTCCTAGATATTTTTACACCCTGCCCTGATATCCTGAATCTGATTGGATGCTAATATAAGACATGGTGTTACTGCAGCCACTTTAGTCTCTATTTCTATTGAGGAAGTAGTTTAACATCTAATGAGGTGTCTGTAGCTTTTAATATTTCATATAAGGCTTCGCTGTTTTGCAAGAAATTTAATTAAAAGGTGTTTCTTCAAAAGTAATGTTTTGTTTTTGTTAAGTTACATGGAAAAAGTTTAAAAATGATTGATCATTGTTTCATTTTGGAGAGTTTAATGGGCGGGTGTGGATTTTGAGAGCTTCTGTATACTGCAAGACATACTGTGGAGTCTATAAATGACATCTTTAGTTTGTTGGGTTTTTTTTCTTTTTCTCTGCACAGGATTTGACATGTTTGATCTTATTCACCACATCACTCGCCTGCTCTTCACACTCCACTCTGGCTCGCCTGCCTTTGTTCCTGTCGCTCACGCTTTTAATGTCTCCAAGTATCATCCGCAGCAAATCAGCACGAATATTGTTTATGACAGGCTGAAGAATAACTAAGCGAACAAATGAATGGGTGCTGAGACTGATGCTGTCTAGAGCATTTTTGAAGAAAGTCGTTAATATGGTAAGATGATTGCATTGGCGTCTTTTATTCAGATGCAGTAATGGCAAATTCTCCTCAGTAACTTTGATATTGTCAGGAATCGTATCAGGGTTGGCATCCTTGCTAAGGACCTACTTTTACTTGCTGCAGAGGTTTTCTTATTTAATTATGTAGAGTTTAATTCAGTTGAGATGAATAGACAGCAGCCTGTCAGACTCTTTCCTATTCACTCCTCCAGACCTGGTTCCTCCTCACTAACACTGCACCAGATTCACCTCATTTGAACTCCTTCACATCTGTGCAGGGCTCCCATTATTACCAGGCAGGTTATAAATAAACAGGTAAACTGTTTGAGGCTCTTATTGCATGAAGGAAATGGCCGTTACCATGGTTACTGATGGGCGATATGTTCGCCCATCTGTGCAGTTACATGAAGTATTGTTTGACCTCTCCAACACAGAGGATATTTTGATGAATCCATCACTACAGGACTATATGCAGGCATAATTTCACTAAAGCAAACCAGGTTCAGTTGTTTTTGTGCCAATCTAAAGAAAAAAAAAAACTTCCTCCACAGCAAGGAATGTAAGCTTTAATGATTTTGACAAAGGTCTGTTGCTTTAATTAGAGTTTTACTGCTATGGCTTATTTATAGTTGTTAAAAGTGGGCAGTTTTCTGCAGTCAAGTAGTTGCAGAGAAATGTGAAATTTAAAGTAATGTTCAAAAAGCAGGAAAAGGTTCAGTGGGTTTTTTTTTTTTTTTTTACTTGTTTTTCTGTCAGGTGCACAGGGGATTTGTTATTGGTAGAAGGACAAATTACTTCACCTAATTACTAAAGTAATAAACTTCAATCATAAATGTGGGGGAATGTTCAGGACAATGATCCTGAACACACCTCACCATTTAGACACAAGGTGAAGAATTTTAATGAGAAGTCCCTTAACCTGAAAACATCAGGAAACACAACGATTAGAGATTAGAATAATAAAAAAAAGTCTTGGGTTTAAAATCTCAAAAGCTGTATAATTTCTAAGTTTTGCTGTCTATATTGCAATCAGCACATGGCACAGTTTCACTGTGGAGAGATTGACTGTTTAGATCCAGTTAATGTTAGACTCTCTTTAAATGGAGCATGATTAGAAGCCAAGACTAAAGAGAGATGTATAAACTAGCCTTCATGTTAAAAATAGACATGATTTGATGGAGAAAATTAGTCTGAGCCTTTCTGGTGTTGCTAAAAAGATGATACGGCAAGTTGAGATGGAGAAAAAGAGTGAGCTGTATGACCTGTCAGAACAAAACGGGATGAGAGGAAAGTGAAAGACGAAATCTCAGAGAGAGAATTGATCAATCTATTGCCACCGTAACACAGAACATCTGTTAGTTTTTGAACATATCTCTTTGATATCTTGAGGGAGTAAACATCATCCACTCAGCTACCGTCTGTACCTGCTTGTCCTTGCAGGTTCTTGTGGGGAGATTGCTGCATATCTCCAGCAATCATTGGGGGAGAAATGGTACAGTTTACCATGGCAACGCAAAGACACACAGGACAGATAACCATGCATGCATGCACGCACTCATACCTAAGGACAATTTGGAGAGACCAGTTAACCTAACAGTCATGTTTTGAGACTGTTACAGTATTTAGGTCACATAAAAAATGACCTGTAAATGTCCAACACTGACTCCAGTGTAAATTTCAATGAACTTCCATGTAAATAACTAACTAAAAACTGACAGAGAAATAAACTCTGGCATGAAATTTTTGAGAGTGGAGTTGTGGTTCATAAATTTCACTTCAACAAATCAAAACTAGCCCTTTACAGCTGCTCAGCCTGTTTAGTTCTTTAGGTTCTTTGCACAGTGTGTGTGTGGAAACACTTTTAGTTCTTCTACTCATCTTATTTCCAACTTGGATTTCCCAAACACTTGAACGATCACAATCATTCAGAACTTTTTCTAGCTACTATTCAGGGTTGTTTACATAAGTATCTCCAAACGTGTCGTCCTTTGCAATGGCGTGCCCAATTTATCCATAGTAGTATCAGTGAATCTGTGATTGAATTCATGGTTTGTTGAAGAAAGCTGTGGATGTGCATTTAGCTGAATTACTCAAACCTGGCTTGACATAGCAGCACCTCCTGAGCCCGATTTGACTTTCAAGAAACGCAAGATGAACTGATCACGTTCGATCAAGCCTGGCTTTTTTTCCTCTTATCCTGGATTTCTAAATCATGCTTTTGTGAACCAGCCCTCAGCAGTCTTAAATTATTGTGTTTACTCCATGCTCCTTGATAATTTGATTTTTCTAAAAGAGTTTCATGTTTTCCATCACCCGAGGATGTCTTTAATATTGTTGTTTAAAGAGAAAGTAGCTCATCATTGGACCAGTTTAGGTTAGGTAACTTGTTCCCAGCTGAAACATGTAACTCACTGCAGTACTTTTCCAGTTGGAGCCTCTTTGGTTATTTCCTGGGGGTCTGGTAGGAAATGTAGTTCATGTTTTGAGCTTCAGCAGATTAAAACATTGAATGAAACTTTTTTTTTGTTAATCCTGATTGCTGTACTGTAACCCTTTATTTGATTTATTCAACTCCTCTCATTGTCTTCCCTTTTTTTGCACAAATGATGAATATCTGAGTGGAAAAACTTGCATAATAATAAAGTGTGTGTGGAAACTGAAGGATTCTGTCAAACTTTGAATAAGTTAAGTAAAAACCTCTCAGCTCCCCTTGGGGTCTTAGCTAACTTCGGTTTGCTACAGCTGCAGAATCACATCACCTTGTTGGATAACTTTTGGTTTTGATGTGAAAATGAGCCAGAATGGAAAACATTTGTTGGTAGCTCACTGTAAATCCTAACACTCCTACTGAATATATGTAGTTTTCTCTTTATCTTTCAGCCTGAATATTGAGTGAATACTAATGCCACTAAAGTTTCAATTTTATACCTGCTGAAGCATAGAGGCACACTGAAGCATGACCACTAACTGGAAAAAAATGTTAGTCGGGTTATATCAGTTTTTTAAAAACCTTTATTTTTATAACTTAATTTTATGTGTTTGTTTATGTGTCTATCATCTGTTCAACTTTCTTTTTTAAAATAATTAAACCCTCTATGTGCCCTCTGTGTAAGTTTTAGGAACTCTCTCTTTAAACTCTCTCACTGGTTTGAAAGTTCATGCTTGTGGATTGTGAGCTCGAGTTGGTGAATTGACTTGTTTCTGATTTTTGGTAAATCACTGGTGCGTTGTGCCAAGTTTACATGCACCAGTCGTAAGGGTGTATCTGGAGTCAGGATGTGTAGTTATTCATGACTTTATTTAAACTAAATAAAACTGCACCTTTAGGGATAAAGGTTTATTTTATCTTTGTATCAGTTTGTTGGGGAAAAAAATTAAAAATTAAAGGGCACGAAGTTGCTTTCAGTGTGTGATTATGTTGGTATGCATATGACCTACAATTCAAAATTAAATCCAACTCAAACTTTATTTTATTGACATATCTCTCCTTTAAACATTTAAGTTCCCGCTGGTCAAAGCTGACATATAGTTGTAGATGTACTTTATGGCCACACTTCAAACACACTACTTCCTTGTGTGACCTCATGGAAGAATCTAAATTAATAAGAGAACTGTGGACCTCTACAAGTCTGGTTCATTCTGCCACATGCTTCTGTTCAAACAATTACACACACACATAAACAGTGTAGGAATGTCCAGGTAATCATACTGTTCAGGAGGGAGATGAGTTCTGTGAGCTAGACATGTTTTGGTGCAAAATGTGCACACCAGCGCTGGAACATGGCTGGAGCTCTTAGACAAGTGTTATTATCCACGAGTCCTGGACTGAAAGGCAACTGGGAGAGGAAGAAGCTAGGACTCTAAAAGCAACATAAAAAGCCAGATTACAATTTGCATATAGTGGCAGCATAATGTTGTGGGGTTACTTCTCTGCAGGAGGGACTTGTTCAATTCACAAGCTAAATCAGATCATAAGGAAAAAAGATGACGTGTAAATATTGAACCAACATGTTGAAACATCAGCCAGGAAGTTAAACTTCGGCATAAATGGATCTGCTAAATGGGCAATGAGCATTATGCATGTCAAAGGCATGTCAGGAGGAATGGGGCAAAATTCCACATTTGTGCAATAGCGGCAAAGTGACAGTGATAGGCAATAACAGAAAAACTCACACAAAGAATATATGATAAATATAAAAATAGAATAAAGAATAAAAAATACTGTACTGTAGTGTACCATGTTGACCATAGTCACCACTTAAGTTTGTGACATTAGCCAATGTTGTCTGGTAAAACAGCAATGCTGCACATCACTCTGAACAATGCACCTCCTGCACCTGAAGTATGGCAGTGGCAGTATCATGTCATGGGGATGCTTTTCTTTAGCAATGGCAGGAATGCTGATAAGAGTTGACAGGTTGAAAGATGGATGGAGCTAAAATCAAGGCAATCTCAGCAGGAAACCTGTTAGAAGCTGCAAAAGACTTGAGGTTTACCTTTCAGCAGGACAACAGCCCTAAATGATACAGACAGAAGTATAATGGGATGGTTTAGATCAAAGCATATCTATGGTTAACAACAGCCCAGTCAAAGTCAGGAGCTAAATCCAATCATGATTCTTTGGCAGGACTTAAAAACGTGATGTTCCAATGCTGTCCATCCAATCGGACTGAGCTTGAGCTGTTTTTCAAAGCACAGTGAGCAAAGATTTAAGTTTGTGCTGATGGCTGTAGTGGCATTGAAAGGTGCTTCTACAAAGAAATGACTCAAGTGGGCTGCATTTGAAAATCTGGCTGGATTTGTGCTGGAATAATCTCCATTCCTATAAAATGTTGCACACCTATATGTAAGAATATTTTTCATTTTCTTTTGGCAATGCTCTGAGGAAATGAGTCTTATTTTGTTTAGTTTTCCTCAAAGGCGCTTTTACAGTTTTTATTATTTACTCGCATTTCTGGACTGTTTCCCTCCTCCATATGCACGGTTGTCCATAATTACTGAGAAACTTTTGTTTTGTATAGTTGATGAAAGGTATTGCAGCTATTTTATTTCAAAAACCTTTTGTTTCTCTTCTAAGGCTTTCTTCTGCTACTCAGAAATAACCTGGTGGTAATTTTGAACAATCTAAACACCTGCATCTCTGCATGCCAGTTCAGCCAAGTGCTGCTGAAGCTTAGAAGATACCAGAGCTTTGTGAGAGTAACAAATGGTTAGTTATTTTGACTCCTTAAAGCTGTTGATAATCTCTTTCTCTCCTTTGTCTCTCCCTTTTTTTTATTTTTTTATCACGATTTCTCCTTAAGGTGACATGTAATTGTTTCACCATCAGTGACGGGGAGCTGCAGGAGGTCGGAGTGGGGCTCTATCTAAGGTAACACACCTTTTTCACTCTTGTATATGCAATAATGTCAAAGTCTGAAGCCTACAGAACTAAAATGTTTTATTAATTTTAATATAGCTCACCTCACCCAGTCTTGTAACTTTGGCTAGATTAAAATGCAGCTTGGAGATGCAGTATTTGCCCCATCAGTCCTTCACCCGAGCACATTCAAAGCCCTCACAGCGCTTCCCGCTCTGTCCTGACAGTTCTTTGAAGTCAGAAGCAAAGGGAAGGAAAAGAAGACATGGGTTTTTTTTCCCTTGTTAGGTGAAAACCTGAAGGAATATCACCACTCTGTTTGGGCGACAGAAGCCAACATCTTCTGAGGAAAAATGAGATTTCACTGGAAGTGTTGTGTGAATGATGAAATGGTTGTTGTCTGGACTGTGAAAGTGAAAGATCCATGCACAAACACACACAGCAAGTCGATATGCTCAGTAATCCCTCTATTGCTTCCTGGGTGAATGGGGTGGGATTTGGCCTGTTGTTGTACATGCTGTTAGTGCTGCTACAAACACCTACAAACACACACACACACACACACACACACACACTCAAACCCGTGCGGTCACTAACACTGCAGGTATCCCAGCCAGTTTATCTGGCTGGCGTTGAGATGTCAGATGGTCACAGTGGCATCAGTAAAGCTCAGCCAAATCGTGTGTCTGGGTGTGTTTTGTGCTGCTACTCATCCATAAATGATGGACTCGTTTGCAGGATGCTCCCCTGCCTATTCATATTTTAGGTTGCCTAGCAACCGTGGGTTTGCTAAAGAAAGGGGGGATTATTCTACCAAGGCTGCACCTCAGTTCAACTACTCTTTTTATTTACGTATTCTGTTTCTGTTGTACTTTAAAAACTACTTTTTTCGTTTAGTTGGATTTTTCTCCCATTTACTCCTCCCACAAAATTTTATTCCCAGCATTGCTTCAGTGCAAACTGTCCTACTGAACATATGATTTAAAAACTCTGAGTCTTTATCAGGACTACAGGTGTGATTCCATTGCAGAAACTCGCGTACTGTTTCTCCCTTCTGCGTTTCCACTACAGGAACCAGGGCCAAGTCAGACAAAAGTGGGTAGAAATCTACTCTAACCTCCAATGGAGGTTGGACTTTTTGGATGGAACCTGAACTAAAGATGGAGTTTCATGGTGGGAGGATGCTAAATATTTATGACAGGTTGAATATTAGCAGCATTTAGTTTCAGTATTCTTCCACTTTATACTCACAGGCAGTTCATATTTAGTGTTTATTTTACATTTCATGACATGAGTTCTGTTTTTTTTTTTTTTTTTTTGCAAATACAACATTTAATCCCTGCTACCAGTGCTAATTATCGTAGTTTTACAGTTTGTTTTACATCAATAAAATCCAACAATCTTAGTTGAAATATTTACTTAAAGGAAGCACAAACTTCCAATTTTAGCTTCTCCGTGGACCCAGAGAGAGCAGAGCTCTCATTAAAAGCCTTTTCAGAGGTTTTAACTGATAACATTAAAATATTTTTCTCCATTTATGCTCTGAGAAACAAATTAAAAAGATCACAACTATTCAGGATTGTTGATCATTCACCAATTTTAGGTTTGAATTTCTAATGCTTTAGCTTTTTGTGGCACATGTTTTAGAAACAAACTTTATTATCAGACAAAGTTAACCTGACTAAACGATGATTTCATTTATTAATGGAAAAAACTACCCAAAAATGTGTGATAAATCAAGAATTAACTGTGATTAACCACTTTTCTTTGGTCCAATTTCACAAGCCACTTTCAGCCCTGATTACTGCCTGAACTGTACAATCAAGAAATCACTTAAACAGAGCCGGTCTGACCGTATGAAGTAGGCTAAAAGATCTCCTACAGCAACACATCATGCCCTGATCTAAAGAACTTTAAGAAATGGTACATAACAAAGTCGTTCACATCTGTCAGTCTGAAATGGTTATAAAGCCATTTTTAAGGCTTTGGGACTCCAGCAAATTACAGTTAGAGCTATTATCCACAAATGGAGAAAACATGCAGTGGTGAACCTTCCTGGAAGTAGCCAGCCTGCCTCTATGACTCATCTAGGAGATCACAGAAGAACCCAGAACTGCAGGCCTTATTTAACTCAGTTAAGTTCAGTGTTCATTACCTGATGCATAATTAGAAAAAAGTGGGCAAAAATGGGATCCCTGGGAGAGTTTCGAGGTGAAACACATAAGCTCATTGCAGATTTTACCTTGAAAACATCCTATTGGTCTTAAAAGCTATCTGCGGACTGATGAGACAAAGGCATAACTTCTAGAGGGCGCACAAGTAATTTATTCTGCTGTACAGCTAACACAGCCTTTCCTGAAAAAGAACATAATACCTACAGTCAAACAACAAACATAGGAAGGCAGTGTAAGGATGTGGGGCTGCTTTGCTACCTCAAAATGCCATAATTGATGAAACCATGAGTTGTTCTCTCTACCAGAAAATCTGGTCATCAGTTCGTGACCTGTAGCTTAAGTGCATTTGGGTCATGCAGCAGGACTCTGAAGTACACCAAACAGTTCAGTTCTTGAACTGAAAAATGAAGGTTTTAGAGTGGTCTAGTCAAATCCCAGACTTAAACATGACAAAGATGCTGTGGCATGACCTTAAACAGTCTGTCATGGCTCAACGCCCCCACCACCTCCCCAATGTAGCTGATTTAATCTATCTGTAAAAAAGATTGGGACAACATTCATCCACAGCGATGAGAACTCATTGCCAGTTATCACAAACGCTTGATGGCCGTTGTTGCTGCCAAGGGTGACCCAACCAGTTATTCGTTTTAGGGGAATATTTCATATTTACATAAGACCAGGTTGGTTTGGATAGCTTTTTTTCTCCTAATAGATAAAATCATAATTTAGAAACTAATTTTTTCATTTCCTTTGCTTGATAATCTGAAACATTTTAGCGTGATGGGAAAAAATCTAAGAAATACGAAAGGGGGCTAATACTTTTTATTGGAAATATATTCATGAGAGTTGAGCATTTTCAGATTATGTTTTACTTAATTATAAATGCTTAACTACAAAGTGAAATAAACGAAAATGCTGCAGTTTCAGAACATGAGTATGGAAAGGTTATTTTAAGGGTACAAAAAAGAAGTAGGAAGTGATAAAATGCCAACGAGTGGGTATGGAAAAGGGCTGGAAACAGGACAGATTGACCTGGAGCTGATTACAATTAGCATTTAAAATCTGTGATTCTCAAAAATAAAAGTAATTAAGGATAAATCTGGAACATACTACTTGATAACGCGAGATGTAATTCTGAGTTTCTAGCACTTTTGAAATTTCACACAGGTGAGTCAGTTTCAACCGTTCAAAACAGAGACGGGCTGTTTTGGTCCTTGAGAGGAAGTGTCCTGCAAGTTTTGGATGTGTCTTGACTCTACAACACCTCATTCAAACGAACTGTCTCCTCGGCCTGTCAGTCCGCGCTACAGAAGCCTGCTAATGATGTAGCCATTTCAGTCTTGTGTGTTACAGCATGAAAACCTCTAAAACATGCAGGACATAAGCCCTGGAGGGCTGGAGGTCTCCACATCTGGCTGACAAGATAAAAGGCTTGTATCTTAAATAACATGTTGCTGTTCTCTATATATGTTCGCAGTAAAAACCAGATGGATGTAAGGATCATATTCTGCACTCTCACATGCTACACAGCAACATTTACTTTCACAGATACTGTTGTGAGACTTTAGTCAATTAATCTAATTAACATGCTAATGAGCTGCTCTCCTTCAAGATAAAAGCATCTTTCAGAGGGCTTGATGTCTAGTTGATATTCAACCTGCAACTTCTCCACTGTACAGTAAAGCCAGGGGCGTTATTGATGGTCTTACAAAGGCTGAACACGCATTCTTAATCTCATGCACCCATTGTTTCACTGAATATGATAAACGATAGCTGCAGTAATGGAGGGGGCTGTAAAAGCACACAAACCCCTTCAGTGTTTTTTCCCAGCCATGTGTGCAGTGATATTAAATGTCTTTATGTGGTGTGGTGGAGGCTCCTTAATGAGAGTTAAATTCTCATCATGCTGGAGGAAATATGCTCATCAGGTACAGATTTACAGTTGAGTAAAAGCCTATTTCCAGACTTTCACTTGGGGTTTATGCTTAAGATTGTTGAAATTTTCTGTTGATTGAGGTGACGCATAAGACAGCAAATACTACCATGATATACTATTTTGTTTTATTTGATTGAATCCAGGTGAAGCTTATGTTTGATTTATCATTGTGATCATTTTGGAGACTCTAGCTCAGGGTTCTCCAGCTTACGTCCTCGAGAGCCACTGTCCTGCAACTTTAGGATATACCCTGCTCCAACATACCTGAATCAAATGACTGAATTTCCTCCTCAACAGGCCATCAGGTTCTGTAGAGGCATTTATTTGATTCAGGTGTGCTGAAACATTGATAAATCTAAAAGTTGCAGGAGAGTACCTGTCAAGGACAGGATTGGAGACACCTGTTTGTGCTTTGTGATAATATAACATCAAAAGTGTTTTTCTCTTCCATTATGCATGTGTTTACATGAGGTCAAAATCATCTCTCAGCTTTTTAAATGTAACTAAACATCACTCATAAGATCTTTAGATATACAACATACATTTATCATAGCATTAAAAAAGCTTTATTACCTAACCCCAGCTGCATAATATTTCTGTTTTACATTTTGTTTTACCAGTGTCAGTGGGGAAGACATAACATCACAAAATGTGCAATAACCTTTATATGAGCAACAAAACTGCAAATGGCCAGTATTTGTACAGCAGTTTATTAAGTCACAGCACACCACAAAGTGCTTCACACTACATTCAGTCATTCACCCATTCATGCACACCTTCATACACTAATGGTGGTGAGCTAAATTGTAGCCACAGCTGCCCCGGGGCAGTCTGACAGAAATCAGGCTGCCATGCACCAGTGCCATCAGGCCCTCTGACCACCACCAGCAGGCAAGGCGTGTGAAGTGTCTTGCCCAAGGACAAAGCGGGGTTTCGAACCGGCAACCTACAAACTTCTACCTCCTGAGCCTCCTGAGCAAAAACAAAACAAAAAACTCATCTGAGAAGTCAGATTTTATTCTAGTTTTTAATTTTCATACTTTTAAGGTTTTTTTTTTAATCAAGAACAAAATTGTAAAGTAAAAATCGGACAAACCAGTTAAAAACATATTTAAATAAACCCAATTTTTAATCAGTCTTTGATAACTGGCAGCCCTATATGCATCAGAAATGCTGATCAAAATCCCATAATTGCTGTCAGAAGAAGAAAAATGTCACCAGATTATAGGTATGGGAAATGAAATAAACTTGTTTTGACAGAGGTTGGGTATCTATTGCTGTTTTTGTTTGTGAGATGTAGGAAGTCTGACAGGAAGAAATAAAGAGTGGGATTTGTTTTGACAGAAGCAGAGGGCTTATTTTATCAGTGTGTGCTTCTGTTTGATTTAAGAGTCACCTTTTTAGGGTTTTTATGAATCTAGTGTCTAACATGCATTTTTCACTTTCTCCTCTTATGGTGTAACTTATGGTGGCGCCGGTGCATGGCACCCTGACTTCTGTCATGTTAAACTTCACCACTGTCACATTAAACTATCCATTTGTTAAGACATTTAAATGATTGATCAGCGCAGACCTACTTTAGCTGTTTCATGCAGTAATGCTATGAGTCCTAACCTGTAAAACATTCTTTTCTCAGATTGATTTTATTTTCCTTCTCTGGAGCAAAGATTACCTGTTCATGGGAATTTGATTACAAGTTGAATTTTAAAAGAAATCTTAAAGTATTTTATTTCTAGTTTGAAATATGTATTTAATAAAAGAAATGCTGAAATACCCCCTTCTTTCATCCCAGAGGCAAAATACTAAGACTAGGCGTGCCAGTAGATATAAATAATGACTCACTGATAAACCTAAATGAGATATTCTTGATGTAGTCAAATTGATTTATACCTTAAAGTCACTTAAATATTTTCCAACTATCTTAATTTTAATTTTTTTTAAAAATATGTTTTTAATCATGTTTTTGTACATGAACTTTTTAATCAGTTTCAGGTTTTTTTTTTTTTTTTGAAGGCCTTCTAAAGAATTATTGCTACTTGTATTTGCTCTACAGTTGCTATGATATGCTCGCTGAGTGTCATTTTTTTAATCTCATTTATTGTCCAGTTTATATCCACCCATCATAATAATTTTGGGCTTTTTATGATTTCTTTAAACTATTCTTTGGAGGTAAACTGATAATACAGCATGCAATTTTAATGATTTTAGAAACAAAAATTCGGTTCCGGGTTCAAATTTATTGTAATTTTCTTTAATCTACACAGGATCAACATTATATATACCAGGTCAATTATATACATACACCCTCATTAATTGTTTAGGTGTCCCATAACAAGTTGCAGAGAAACCATGCAGATGTTTGTCCTCAGTAAGCTTTGGGCATAATTCTGGTTGGATGAATGATCACTCTATTTGGCAGAATGGACAGAATTTGCAGGTTGTCACCTTCATTACTTCCTTTAATTTGTCTTTGTCATAAAAGCACCCTCACAGCATAATGCTGCCACCACCATCCTTTACAGTTCATAAAGTATCTGCCTTGCTTGACACCTCCAACCTTATTTCAACATTGTGGCCTAACAGGTTCCGTCTTCGTTTCCTCTGACCATAACATTTTTCCAGAAGGCATTCAGTCTGTCAATAAGAGATGCTTTCAGTCAGGCTTGAAGGTGTCAGTAAGGGGGCAGGAGCTTTTTATTGGCTTGGCACCTTCTCCTTTCATACAGGGTGATCTTAAACTTGTTTTAGTGCATTCGGTAACAGTGATGTTCTGCCATCTTTCACTTTTATGTTGATGATTACAAAAAAGCCTGTGGTTTCTCTACAGCTTGCTAAGAGAAATTTAACCAAATGTTAGTGGAGGTGTTGTATATATTTTAAAATATTATTTTAAATAAATTTTATAATAACTTTAGACTTGAGCAGCCAGTTCTGGTTTGAAAAATTTATTGCAGTTGCATGTTGTATAATAATGAAAAGAACCAACTAAAAGCCCCAGGTTAATATGAATGTCATGAAAATGAATGTATATAAACATCTAACCAGAACTGTGTCCCCATATTAAATCAACATGTATGAATTAATTAGATTTTTCACTCATGGCTGTTTCACTGTAGGACACACGTTTACAAAAAAAACCCCTCTTATGTTTAGTCGGCAATCAAGTGAGTCCTTATAAAATCGGTTCAGGTTTTAGTCTAGTCTTCATATTTTTAGAACAACCAGAGTGAAGTCTGTCACAGTTTTCTTTAGTGGTTTCTGGTCTTATGACGAGACATGCTACACATCATACACTGCAGTTGTGTATGATTTTAACTTTTTTTAGGGTGCACTTAGAAAAATTCACAAAAATTGTGAAATTTGTAAGGTAAACATTTGTTCACAAATTACTTCATCTCTCTGACCCTTCCTTCCTCTTTTCCCCAACTTTCTCCTCATCTTCTCTACTTCTTATTGCTCTTCTGCTGGTCTTCTTCCTGTTTGATCCTCTCTTCCTGTCCTCTTGCTCTGGTGTCCTCTCTTCTTCTTCCATCTTGTCTGTCTCAGTTTATCTCTGTTAAATCATGACTGTCAGCCAAACTGTGTGATGGTGTTTGAGGGTAAGAGGCTGCAGCTCCGAGCTGTCCGGGATATTAGCCCTAAAGAGGAGGTAAGAGGAAAAAAAATGCAATCTTTATATTTACAACCATTAACAGTGGAGATGATTATTTTGCTTTCATTGATTTTTGTTCTGCATGCTTTTATGTTCTCACATTTTATGAACATTTACTGCATGTTCTTTATTATTTTCCTAATAATTTTTTTTTCTTCAATGATGCATAACTTCAAAAAAAAAACAAAAAACACTTGTATAATTTTATTATACAGGTAATAAATAAGATCAATAGATACACAATAAACTTAATGTTATTAAGGATTATTAAATCTGTAGCCAAGTGAAACATCTCTGTAGCACAAGCAGGATGACAGCTTTTAACACGGCTGTATTTCTTCGTTTTTTTCCCCATCATCCCTTGTGACTGTGTGTAATGAGATGCATTGTGACTAAATGTAATGAGATTCATCCCTGCCATCTGGACTTAGAGACTCTCACACACCCACACACATAGTACCACAGTAGAAATTTCATCCATACACAGTTTTTCTCAAATTCATCTGTTTTATCCGTCTTCTCAGAATCACACTTAACCATGCTCTGCATTATGACAAAATATCCAAAAGTGCTATGAAAGCAGACACTTTCACTTTTAAATTCAAAAAGTGTGACTTTTAGCGCTATGTTCTCTCCTGTGTCTAGATAACTATTAGTTACATTGAGACTTTGTCCCTGATTGAAGAGCGACAGAGGCAGTTGGAGGAGCAGTACCACTTCATCTGCCACTGCCAGAGATGCAACTCAAGAAAAGAGGTGAGATGCATGGAAATCATAAACACACTTTTACTATTTTCATTCTCAATCCAAATAAATTTTAAGTTGTTGCACTAAAACATATTGTTCCTAAGTAAAAACATTGCAAAAATGACTGAATTTATTGAAACAGAAGAGGAAGCAGTGATGAGTTTGTGTGACTAAATCAACACAGAAATGTTTTGTGGGGATATTTTTTCCTTGCCTTTAATTTTTTATTCTATAGTTAAGCCCAAAAGTATTCATACTACAAGAATGTTTTGATTTTAAACTATTTCATGCAACCATGGAGTTTGGTTCATGAAGGAAAAGGGACAGGCTTAACTGAAAAGATGAACAATGTAAAAGGAGTATCAATTTTGAAAAAATATTCCATCTAAATGGCATGTACAAAACTATTCACACCCTTCTCAACAATCAGTGGAAAACTCTTGGTTGGCATTACACCAATCAGACCTTATAATTGCGTGTTTCTATCTTTAGTGATGATCTCAAATACTTTGAGGCTGATTCTCAATCAGATTCAACTCAGCTGTGCCACTCTAACCCCTTAATATTAATTTGGTAACTCTGAGAAACTACTTTAAACTTAAATCTGCCATGGACTTGAATAATTATAGGCTTTATTCTTTTCTATTTAAAAAACAACTTTTTTTTCAACCTAAATCAGTCAGCCCCAAATCATTATTTTATATGTGGTAGTGATTTAGCTGATGGACAACCTGAATCTTCTTAATTCAATGCCACAGGTGTCTATGTGAATATATCCTTTGTTACCTTAGCAGGGATACCTTCGGTTTTTCTGAATTGGGTTTATGTGTAGTCGTTAGGAGTCATCATTAGATAGCTATCTCATTTTGGAGAGCCAAAGAAAAATTGTCATGGGTAAGTTGAACTAAGACTATCATAGATTATCACAAATAATAAAATAAGTAACCATAAATATGCAGATGATAGACAGCTCTACATTACGATGTAACCAGGTGACTATTAACCCATTCAAGCACTCGGCACATGCATAGAACAAATCAATGCGCGATTGAGCCATAACTTTCTCCAGCTGAACAGAAACAAAACTGAAGTAATTATTTTTGGACTTAAAGAGGAACAATTTAAAGTCAGCACGCAGCTTCAGTTATTACAACTACAAACTAGTGATCAGGCCCGAAATCTGGGTGTAGTGATGGACTCAGACCTGAACCTTCAGAAACGCATAAAGATAGTTATAAAGTCAGGCTTCTATCACCTGAAGAACATTTTCAGGATTAAAGGACTAATGTCCCAACAAGATCTTGAGAAACTCATCCTTGTGTTTATCTTTAGTTGCAACAGTGTCTTCGCTGAATTTAAAATACTTCTGTTAGTTTATAAATCACTGACTGGCTTAGCATGAAAATAGATCTGTTGTTGTTGTATCAACCATCCAGACCACTCAGGTCTTCTGATTCTTGTCTACTCTCCATCCCCAGAACCAAAACCAAACATGTAGAAGCAGCATTCAGCTTCTATGCTCCACTATTCTGGAAGAAATTTCTGTGCAACAGAAGCAAAGTGACAGTGACAGGCAATAACAGAAAACAGACTCACACAAAGAATATAAAATATGTATAAAAACAGAATAAACAATAAAAAATACTGTACAGTAAGGCAAAATTTCAACATAATACTGTGTAGTTATAAAAAATACTCCAGTCCAGAGGAATATGCAGCTGAGTTGGTTAATTAAAAAGGTATAAAATGTGTATGTCTCTGAGCATTAAAAATACATACTAGTTACAGTTAGTGACAATAGAAAAACGGTAAAGTTGTACAGATACTAGCATGGATATAAACACTTATTGATTTTGTTGGGAGCAATGATGGTTATAGAGTCTAACAGCTTCTGGGAGGAAGGATCTTCTATAATGCTCCTAAGTGCACCTAGGATGCAGCAGTCTGTCTCTGAAGGAGCTCTTCAGCTCTGCAACAGCTTCATGCATGGGGTGGGAGACATTGTTCATCAGTGATGTTATTTTAGCCAGAGTCCTTTTGTCCCCCACCACCTGCACTGGGTCAAGGGGGCATCCTAACACAGACCTGGCCTTCCTGATGAGCTTATCTAACCGCTTCCTCTCAGCTATAGATTAGCTGCTGCTCCCACATACAGCACCATAGATGGCTGATGCCACTACAGAGTCAAAGAAGGTGTTCAGGAGGCACCCTGCACTCCTGAAGACCTCAGCCTCCTCAATAGGTAGAGTCTGCTCTGAACCTTCCTGTGAAGTGCATCAGTGTTATGAGATCAGTCCAGTTTATTGTTCAGGTGAACACCCAGGCACTTATACGAGTCCACAATTTCAATTTCCACTCCCTGGATGTTCACCGGTGTCAGTGAGGTGGGTCTGTGCCTGCAGAAATCCACCACCAGCTCCTTGGTTTTAACAGCATTGATCCAGAGGTGGTTCCTCTGGCACCAGTCCACAAAGTTTAGAGCTGTCTTTATTCCAACTTACCATTACTTTCCTTTATTTTGCCACTGCAATGTAATGTTTTTGTTGCTGTTTTATTGTTATGTTTTCCTCATGTAAAACGCCTTGAAATGCCTTGTTGCTGAAATTTGCAGTAAAAATAAACCTGACATGACTTAAGACCTGCTTAAAGCAGGATCCATTGAAGATTGTGTCAGAAAATGTTTTTCTTGTATGGGAAATATATTTTAGAGCTGTAAAACCCATAAATATTAAATTACGAAACATAAATAATTATAACTGACTCTTCTATTGTTTTTTAAAGCAGAAAAGTAACTACAAACACTGTTTTACAGCAAAAAAAACAAAAACAAAAACAAAACCCCCCAAAAAACTTTGTAGCCAAAACATGAAACTAGCGCCAGATTTGGATTTGCAGTGTCTGATGCACTGTTGTCATAGATAGGACATTCACTTTTTTTAATGGGAATATGTCAAACATATGTGTGGCCTTTAACTGGCAATAGAGAAAAAGATTGGAGGTAGTGCTTTTGCTGCAAAGATCATCTATATGGAAGTAAACAGGAGTTCTCGTCTCACTAATGCAGCTTTGTGTCACCTTGCCACACATTCCTTCCTACCTAATGTACGTCCTGAAGAAAACAAGTAGTTTTCAAATGCATATGTGCTCGCAGCATGTTTGTCAGCGTAACATGGATTTATGGTGCATCTCTAACCTAAAACCAAAATCAATACTAGTAAGCAGGGGGTGCTGCGTCAGGGAGACAGGATGGATGCTGATTGGTTCAGTATATTCACAATTATTCTTTAGTGCTCTCACAAAACTCAGCAGCACAACATTTTGGCATATTTCTGACAAAGCCAACAAGCAAGCAAACATAAACACATGTTTTTGTTAATAACCAATGAAAAAAACTCATAATTCCTCCATACATCACAATGTGCAGACAAAGTAGGTTTTCTCCTCCTACAATATCATTTTCTATGTATGGGAAGGTTCAAAATGCAATTGGCTTACTTTACCTTTGCCCAAACAATCAAAACTATGCTTATATGGTGATTTTATTTGGCTCCTGATCATTATTTTTTTATTTGTGTTGTAAAATTGATGGTAGACGATCTTTAAACTCCTTGAAAAATAGTGGAAACCTGGAGTTGTTTAAGCCTTTTAGTTTTTATTTGCCTCTCTCTTGCACTGAGCTCAACTCCCCATGAGAATTTCTCCAAACTTGGATGTTTTTGAGCTGCAAACATCTGTACTTCGAAAAGGGAAAGAAAAGATTCCTTTAACTTGTCACAAATGATGATGCTATTGTCAATCTGTTTTTTTTTTATCTGAACCAAGCCATATATAATTAAATAAGTCAACAAAATGTTTTCAGAAGTTTTAAAACACACTCATGCATGTATCTCCTCCCTCTTTCTCTTTGCTTCACACACATTCACTTTGTGTTCTGCTGCTCAGATGGGTATCGGTGCATAACGTGTCTCAATGTACCCTCTCCTGTCCCTCTTCTCCTTTTTTCTCCTTCACTCGACCATGCTTTCTTATCCTCCTGCTGTCCTCCTCTTCTTCTCTGTCACTCTGTCACGCTCCACCTCTCTACACCCCTCCCTCTGTCTGCCTGGCCACCTACTGAAAAATGAGAAAATTATCTTGTCTTTCAGCTGCAGTTTTCTTTTCCATCATCTATGCTCATTCCATCTTCCTCCTTGATATTGCAGCGTTTCTGTCCAACTCTGTCTGTTTTCTTTCTCCCACTCCTCTCCTCTTGTTGTTTCTCCCTTACCTTTGCCTTTGATGTCTCTATACTCGGCATTTTAAATGGCATCTTCACCAAACACAAAAAAATGCTGTGGCCCCTTTATGCTTGTGTGTGAGTCAGTTGGGTTCTGGGAAAATGGCTTTCTATTTTATTCAGCTACCTTTTGTTGTGTGTGCAACACAGGACCGTGTGTTCTTTCACTTGCTTTAATCTCGAGCTGATGACGACCAGCTGCACAGTTGTGACCTGAAGTTCTCATGACAACGTAGTTGATAACAAAGCAGGGGGAGGTCTTTACTGTGGACTGTTTCTGATGTGCTTTGTGAAACAACACATAGAGAACATATTACTAATAGAAAGTACAATGTTTTACCGTGATTTTACAGGTATTACAGCAGGCTTTAAATAGAATAAAATATTTGCCATGAAGTTAAATCTTGAATCTGTCAGACAATTTGTTAACAAAAACACCCTTGAATACATCTTGAACTGTGCCACTATCGTTACAACCATCAATGTGATGTGCATTGTTGTCATGATCCCTTGTTCTTTTGGACTTTTGCTTCTGTCATTTGTTTGTATAGATTTCTTATTTTTCCTCTGTTAGTTCAGTTATGTTGTCATTTGAATGGTTCTTTACATTTAGTGTTTATTTTTCATTCCCCCATTCTAGTTTATTCTGTTAGTCCAGGTGTTTATTAGATTCGTGTTCTGTTATTGTTTTAATTGGTTTCATCTCTTGTTTTATCTTTTCAGTCAGTTTTGCCATTTACTCAGCATGTTTCTGTTTTCTGTCTGCTTAGTTATTTTTTAGATCATGTTTATGGTTGTTATCCTGTGTTCATTAGGTGCTTATTTTGATAAGATCAGCCTTGTTTCTGTTTTACTTTAGTTCAGTCTTTCCTTAGTTATTCTGGTTTATTTATTCCTTGTCTCTACTCATCTTCTGTTACTATTACTGTTACTATTCATTTTTTTTGTTCCCCTGTTTATTCTCCCTCGCCCCCTGCCACCATTCTCTCTGTTTCTCCTCAGTCTCCATTCAGCCTCTCTTCCTCACACCTGCAAACTGTTAGCCAATTCATCCCCAGTCCATTGTTCAGCATTCACACTCCCAGTATTTAAGCTCCTTTCTTACTCTCTCTCCTTGCTGGATCCTCCCGTTACCTAATTGTTTCTTCCCCGTCGTATTCTGCTATTTTTGCTCCCTGGATTCCTGTTTTTTCTTCTGCTCTGGCTCCCTGCATTCTTTGTGGCTTTTCTAAGTTTTTTTTGTTCTTCATTTGTTTCATTAAATTCTGAAGACTACTCGTTGCCTCTGCCTCTCTGCATTTGGGGTCCACAACCACCAAATCATGAGATTTCTATTCAGCCATCTTTAACCAGAGGTGATCCCTAATTAAAATCAAGTTTAACCCAACTTTCTGCAGAAGTCACCTAATATGTAAACAGAGTCCACCTGTGTTTAAACTAATAGTAGTATTAATTTCAGTTGCTCTATTAATGCCTCTGAGGTTTGTTGGAGAAGAAATAACATCAAATACATGGGAAGGTGTTGTTAATATATATCTTAAGCATTGAACATCTCACAGAGCAGTGTTCAGTCCATCATCTGAAAATTGAAAAATATGGTATAACTGCAAACCTACCAAGCCATGGCCATCCACTTTAACTGAGGCTAACAGGCTGGAAAAGACAGAATTAATCAGAGAACAGCCAAGAAGCTCATGGTAAATGTGGAGGACCTGCAGAGATCCACAGTTCAGGTGGGGAAATCTGTTGACAGAACAACTATTAGTGGCACACTCTGATGGGCTTCCCCCCCCTTTGTGAACGAGGGACTTATAGAAAAAAAGCTATTGTTAAAAATGCAATAAGTCCCAGCAAGAACAGGGAAGCTGGTCAGAGTTGATGGGAGGATGGAGCTAAATCCAAGGCAGTCCTGGAAGAAAGTCTGGAAAGAGTTGAGACTGGGAAGAAGGTTCACCTTCAGCAGGATAGCGTGACCTAAACATACAACCAGGGTACAAAGAATGGTTTAAATAATTTCCTATATTACAATGGCCCAGTCAAAGTTCAGACATAAATCCAACTTAGAATATGTTGCAAGATTTGAAAAATTAATGTCCACATCCAATCTGACTGAGCTATAAGCTTGAGAATTGGAAGAAATTTCAGTTTCTTTATTTGCAAAGTTGATAGAAACATGCTTGAAAAGACCTTAAGCTGTAATTGCAGCAAAATATGGTTCAGTAAAGTATTGACTCTGAGGGACTTAATACAAATACATACCACACTTTTCAGATTTTGAATTTTAAAAGGGAGCAGTTTTTACATTCTCTTCTCTTTATTCAGGAGGGATTCATGCTGTCAGGGGAAGAAGAAAAGTGGCACCAGCTGAAGGTGGACCTACCAAGACTGGAAGGACTGAAGACGGAGTCCAGTATCCTTTCCCTCCATTTTCCACCACAGAAAAATCAGATTCCCAATAACTATAATGGTTTCTTGATGATTATTCTTGTAGACTTCTGCTGTCTTTATAATATTAAATCAGGGATGACATTTTTTGTCATATTTGTATTTTACATTTTTTAAAATCTTTGTATAGTGTTATTAGGGTGTGATGGTGTGAACTGCCATGGAGTTGATATGAAAGGCTAATATGACCTGCTACAATCCAAGATCATATTCAATTGTCCGTATTAGGGTGATGTTGTTTTTGTTTTGTGGAATTGTTTAGGAGATGATTATCAATTAAATGTGTGACTTTCCGATTGTATCTATAAATCAACACACAGAGCATGTAGAGACATCTTTACATAAATTAATCTGTACATTTATGTGGTCATTACTTAGAAATACCTTAGACTTCCTTCAAGGATCTCCAGGATTAATCCCATTTGGGACGTCCTGTGTCATTGGTCCTTTTCCTTAATTCTTCTTCCTGTAGATTGGGCGATGTTGCTGGAGAGCTGCAGCAATCTCTTATCAGCTGCTGGGGCTGAAGTTCCTAATGAAAATCTGTACAAGCTCAGGGTTACAGACATGGCTTTAGATGCTGCTATTCACCTTGGACAGTGGGAGGAGGCTCTGAGATATGGCATGAAGACACTGCCATCTTACAGGTGAGTTTTTTTCTGATTGTTTAGAAAAGTCCTTGTCACACAAAGCATGTTTTACTCAGATGATTACATGTTAAGGTTTTAAGAGAGAAAATCAAGGTTTTTCCTTGAGATCTGCATATCCAGTGGTTTTATTTTTTCCTTTCATCATTTATTTTAAATACCTGCATGGTCCTCAAACCATTGCATGTCAGCCAATGGACAGGTCGTCAGTCCATCCCAGATTTATTTTTCTTCTTCTTGATTTTTGCATAAACATAAGTAAGATGAAATTGGGACAATGAGTCTCTCTTGAGTGTAATTGACAGACTTTTGGGAATTTCCTACAACTGTTTAGTGTATTGCACAGTTCTGATACATACAACTTTCACAAGTCAAGTACATTAACTTTACTTAATCTAGTGAAATGACCTAATCCAATGATCGAGTGTAGCCCTCCAGCATACTGTCCATATTCATCTAAACTCTTCACAAAAATACCAAAACATGTGTCCTTATTTTAGAGATAAGAGATGCACTGATTTGGATTTTCCTGCACAGTTTGTTATGATATCCAACCCACTAATTGTCTTTAATTACCAGTGGCGGTGTGACCAGTTGCCAAGGGCAACATTCGAAAAGGGAGTACTGCTTCCGCTGTTTGCTGTTCAGAATAGGAAGACCAGGATACATGCTTTCCTCAGGACAGTACTGCATTTTATTGCTTGCATTTTAATTGATTGTGAGAGGATAAGGTCACCCTGGGTGTAATTCATGCAACAATCACCAAGACGCATATAGATTCATATTTGTAAATCTTGTTTTAATTCCAGTGCATAATTTAAAAACCATTGATCATAAAATATGGAGAAGAAAATGTTACTTGATAGAGGTAGTGGTTTTGAATCCAACAGAAAAAAACCAGTTACAGGATTATTCCCATTTACTTGCCAATGAATACCATCTCTTGACTTCTAACCTTTTTTTGATTTTCAATAACTCTGAATAGGAAATTGTTTCAGAAGAACATCTGTTTGTTGATGTGTTTACTGGACTAAAAAAATTGGACCCTTTCAGCTTGAAATTTAAGTTAGCCATCCAAGATCTTGTGCAAGTTTTGGCATTCAGAAAAGATTTCTGCATAAATAGCTGAGTAGTTGGCTTGCACAATGTGAATAAACAGATACAGAACCCTTCTATACATAGATGAAGTACATAATGTGTTGTAGTCAATCATCCTTTCATTTAAACTTCAACAGAAATCAGTGGAACATGTCCCATGTAACTGAGGCACAATGAGTGGTTCCACTGCAGCGGTTTCTCTTGGAAAGAGTAGTCTACTTTAGTATGACCTTTGATAAAGAAAGAATATTATTACCTCTGAGTTTAAATAATCATTTTACAGATTTTGGATCATTTCGTTTATGTTGGGTTTAAACTTTTAACAGGCTGACTGTGACTCTTAAAGTGATTTATAATGCTCATTTAGCTAGGACTGGTCTTGAAGGCATTAAATATAAAACAGTTTGAAGTGTGCCATGCATGCAAATCATTAGAGTTCAGGGTAATGAAGGTCTGCAGTGCTAATGAACATTTTTGTATAATAAACTGCTCAGGAAGATGGCAATAGCAGCTGTAAATAGTATATTTTGTGTATAGCAGCAGTCAAATAGCTTAATTAGATAATAAATAATTTCTGTTCTACAAATTACACTTATAGCTTTTATGTTTTTGTGCCCCATTTCTCAATTATCTGGCTTTCTTTTTTGTAATACTAGTTTGCAGAAAAGTGGAAGATGGAGGTCGGAAGCTTGTTAGAAAAGCAATAATAGGACAGGCTGCCAGGGACTCTTTTGACATCTTTAACATCTCACATGGGTTCATACGCTAAATTAACCTAAAAGCAATTCTATATGTTTTCACACTGCTCTGCTCAGAGACAGTGATCATAAAATACAGTAACAATACAACGGAGAGATGATGGAGCTGTGCCATGCCTCATAAGTAATAGATGTCAGTTCAAAATGATGGCTGCTAAGAAATTATGTCTCGGTTTGTTCAGTGTCCTTAACCTGATTTGTCCACCTTCTCCCATGGATCATTGGATTCTGTCACAAGTGGGACATATAAAAAGGTAAGGAAGACAGAATCAGGATGTAGAAACTGAGAAATGAGATGAGAGATATATATTTCTAAATGTAAAAATGTCAAAAATCTTAATTTTTGTATTTGAAAATAATAATGCTTAAGGATAACACCGTCATATCAATAAATTAGAATATTATTTAAAAGTTAATTTATTTTTGTAACTCAGTTTCTAAGTGAAACACATTACTTAGATTAATTACCAACAGACTTTTTTCAAGCCTTTATTTCTGTTATTATAATGATTTCCCGCCTACAGATAATGAAAACACAACGCTTAAAATTAGAATACAGTAGACCAATGGAAGAAAACATTTATCAGACAGAAATGTGGGCTTAGTGAAAATGAGTAATATCTGTTTAAAGGTTATTTTTCATCTGACAAATGAATCTCATCTGAACACATAATTTATTAAATATGGCTGTATACTTAATGTGCTTGTAAAACACACATCAGTTTTACAACTGTATCTCAACTGTGTTTGGACTCACAACTCCTGATAGTTATATTAATCTTCATATCTGAAATTTAAACATATGAAAAAAAAAAATCTTGAAATTGAAACATTGTTGACTGCCCTCTAGTGAGAAAAACTGTAATTTGAAACACTAAGAATTTAGCAGAAATAAATTCTGCTCTGGTTCTGACCACAAGTCATAACTGGAGCAGAGTTGCACTTGGTTTCCCCACAGCAACATGTCATTTTGCCCTAAAATGCAGCTGTGGCTCAATCAGTGATCATCCTTTAATTAGAAAGTAGCTCGTTTAATTCCATCTTCCACACTCATTGTGGAAGACTCCACTGCTGAAGAAAAAGCACATTGAAGTTCATAACAGAAGATTTGGACAAGCCAATGAAATACTGGAGCAGTATAATCTGGTCTGATGAGGCAAAAGTTAAACTCTTTGGATGTCATTGCACCCATCATGCTTGAATACGTCAACCTCAAATCACCACCTCAAAATCTGAAGGAAGGATGAATTAACATTCTTGATAACAATTTGAAAGTGGAAATGAAATGAGTGTGGATTTCCAAGCAAGACAATAATCCTAAAAACACGGCCAAGAAAACTCTTTACTGGTTTTAGAGTTAATATCATTGAAAACCTATGGAAAAGCCAGAAGATTAGAGTGTATAGAAAGAAACCCCAGAAACTTTGAGATTTGATGACGGTTTATGTAGAAGAATGGGTTAAAATCACACTTGAGCAAAGCGTGTGGCTCATTTCAACATACAGGAGACGTAAAGTTGTCATTATCAAAAAGGTATTTTTCACAATATATTTAATACATTTCTCGAAGTGTGTTCAGTCCTTGTTCCCTGTCGTTCCAATTCTCTTTTACCTTTATTTGTGAACTAATTTGTTTTGATTTCTTTGTATGTGTGGATTACTTTGGTTGTAACCAACACCCAGTGTAAATTTTATGTCAATGGAAATATTAGAAATATTTAAAATCCTGCCTGTTTTAGATGGCGTCCCTCTGAAGGCTGAGTTAGAGAAGTGCTTTTAAAATTACCTAATCAGTTTGGAAAACACCGTAAAGCATAACTGATATTTATTTATGTTTACTGCTTATGAGTTTTAGATTTTCTAACCCTAAAATATATTTGGCTTTATAGAAAATATTTCATTGAATTAATTTTTTAATTTTTTAATTTTTTTTATTTTTTGGTGAAAAAAACTCCTTTTCACTAGAGGAAGTGAGCATTAAAAGTTAAAAAAATAAAAAATTTAAAAAAATGTTGCAATTTAAATATGTCAGCATCTTTGAAGTCCCTATCTGAGGTTACAGTCGGTTACTTCACCATTGTCTGATTTGGTATGTACAAACCTCACACACCTCTGCATCCTTGTTTCTGCAGTGCGGTATGTTTTCTCTCAGCCTTCCACCTCTAATGCACTTTCCTTTGTGTGTGTGTGAGACTAATTGATCTTGTGTGAAGGGCAGAGCTCCAGTGGCTCAGCCGTGCTCTCGCTCACACCAGCAACGCTGAACCACAGGAGAGAAACCACAACTCAGCTTATAAATAAATAACCAGACTCTGAGTTGCAGAAAGAAAGAGTGATGGTGATGAGAAGAAGGGGATCTGGATAATTTAAAAAACGTGACTTTTTTTCTTACTACTCTTCCCTAAAGGCCAGATTTGTGGAGTCCATGACTAATAGTTGTCCTGTTAACAGATTTAACCACCTGAGCTGGGGATGTCTCCATCTGTCTCCATCTCCTCCAGAATTACAGTGCCCACATTCAGATGAGCGCTTGAACAGAGCTCTGTGGGATATACAAAGACTGGGATACCATTTTGTAACCGAACTCTGGTTTAAACTTTATCAAGCTTTATCTTCCACCTGTCTGCTGTGTTCGTTACTCACCAGGATATCATTTTATCTTATATTATGCACTGCTTTGTGTTGGTCTATATCGGATGAAATTCTGAAAAAATGCTTTGCAATTGTAACATGTCAAAGTATAAAGACATTCAATGGTTTCATTCAGAGTTCTTCTAACACATAAATATGCTGACTCTTGTCTTCGTTTCCTTTGCTTAATGATGAAAGATTGTTTTTTTATGTTTGAATATATTTTCTTGTTTAAAATGTGCTATGTGTGGGACAGCAGCAGCTATTGCAGGGTGTGTTGGAAAAACTGGCTTCTTTTCCCCATTAAAACAGATCTCAGTGATATTTGAATACATTGGCTGAATTTTTTGTTCAGGGCAAAACCTTGATATAAAAAAATCTGAATTGATGCTAAAGAGAAGACGTAACCTGAAAGGTTTGCTGTACAAATTACAAAGCAGTCCACGGAACAGTGAGAGCTCTTTTAAACTTCAGGGAAATGGCAAAAACTGATGTTTTTCCTTCAAACTTTGGAGATTCATAGCTAAAGAGGTATGTGGAAGAAGAGTTGGGATTTTTCAAGCTCTTTTGAATTTAACTTTAAAAAAATCTGAACTTCTTCAAGAAAATCTCTGACATGAACATGTGGAGGGCTAGGGGAGCTTTAGTGGAAGGACCCAAAGGGACTGAAGAGGCAGGCTGAAAAGTCATTTGGTTTAACAGAGTGGAGAGAAACTGACTGCATGCGTAAATAAGCAATAAAACACTGAAAATACTGTATGCAAGGAAGGCAGATGACAATGAATGTTAAAATAATAAAAAACAAGAAGTGGGATGATTCGGGAGAAGGAGTGGGAGGAGGAAACTCCGTATTCATCTCATCTCTTCCTCTGGGCTCCTCAGATGCCAGGGCTGAAAGATAGCTGCAGGAGCTTTCCATGTCTCTCTTTCTCCTCTCCTTCCTCTCACTCTGCATTCCTTTCTTCTTTCAATTTCACTGCAAGTCCTTTCCAAATTTTTTATTTCCAAGCCTATGATGTATAGAGAGGTTATTTCCTGCGAATAATGCACACCTGCTGCAGGCTGTGCAAGCCAGGCTCATCAAATGTCTCTATTCTTCACATATTTTACTGGCATAGAGACGTTCATACAGGCTATCATGAATATGTAATGCAGTGCATAAACCTGTATTTGTAAGAAAAATGCAGACATAAAAGTATGTCTTTCACATATAGAGCTATGGTAATATACTGTGGCAGGATTTGGTGCCTTAATGTTTTTTAGTGTTTTTTCCTTCCACCTCTGTGTAAACATGAATTGTGACATCATGCTGGAGTTATTTCAGGGCAGAACTAAAACACGGGAAAAGGAGCAACTCAGCTGTTCATTAACATTCAGCTGTATTATGAGTATAAATTTTGGCCTAGCATCTCTGTATCAGCAAAGGCCTCAGTAGATCAGCTAAGTTCAGCATTTGAGTTTTTGTAAACCTGCCTGTGAAATGATATAAAATACAAACCTTCACTTCTGCACTGCTCCTCCATTCTCTGGTGGAAACAATCATGTTTTATGCAAATTTAGGTATAACTGACACTTGCAAAGTTAAGAAAAATCAGACTCCACTAAGTACAGTTTTCTGATATGTTTGTTTCTTGCAAGGCACTGTAAATCAGTATTTTTCTATCATATTACACTTACAAACCTAAGTGTCTTTCATGTGATCTGAGACCAACACAAAGCAGTGCAGAGTTGTCAAAAGGGAAAAAAATGTGATACAGGATTTTCAAACTTTTTTTTTTTTTTTTTTTACTAAAAAACATAATTTAATTCTGCACCCAGAGTCAATACTTTGTAAAACCACATATTGCTGCAGTTAAAGACATCATTTGGGTTATGCTTTCATCTTTGCTAAACAGCTGAAGGGTCAGTCAGAATGTTTCAAATTGTCAGTGATTGTTTACGTAAAGGTCCTTCTGGGGACAAGCATTGCAAATTAGCCACAGCTATAAGAGCTACAGTGTATAACATGTTAAATGTATATACTTGTCGTTAACTTTTAAATAAGTAAATAAAACTAGATTGGACGGAGAGCATTGTTAGCATCAAGTCTGAAGTCTTGCCACAGATTCACAATTAGATTTACATTTAAAACTTGACTGGGCCATTATACCACATTAACATGCTTTAATCTAAACCATCCTATTGAAGCTCTAGCTGTATGGATCTCTGTAGCTCCTCCAGAGACACCACAGGCTTCTTGGCTGCTTCTCTTATTGACACTCTCCCTGGGTGGCCTGTAGGTTTAGTTGGCCTACCATGTCTTGGTATGTTTGCAGTTGAGCCATACTCTTTCATTGATGTATGATGGGTTGAACAGAGCTTCTCCACAACTTGCAGTCCTGACCTGTCTGCTTTCTTCCTTGGTCTTCATGACACTGTTTGTTCTCTAATGTTCTATAACAAACATCTGAGGCCGTCACAGAGCATCTGTGAATTAAAATACATATAGGTGGACAGGTGTTTACTAAATAAGTGACTTCTGAAGGCAATTTGAACTATATGTTATTAGGCCTGTTAAAGGAAGGGAGGCTAAGTTCTAATCCATATTACAATTTTCAGAATTTTATTTGTTTAAAAAATAAACCTTTTTCTTTTTCTGTTTTCCATTATGCATTTCTTTGTCTTAGTCTATCACATAAAACCCTCGTAAAATAAATTTAAGCTTTGCATTGCACTGTTAGTCAGGAGAGAGCTTCCCTCTCTGTTTTAACTTTTTATATCCAAGTTAAAAATGCAATTCACAGACTCTAGTGAAATGGATTCCTACTTTATGTTAGGTTTCATTGTTAGGTTCTCATGAAACTTTCCCTAATTTTAACATTGTTAATTTTGTCTGGGGAAATACGAGGGTTAAAAGTCAGATGTGATTTAAAGCTCATGGAAGTCGTCTTTTATCATAATAAATGCAGGGTTGTTCCAAGTTTGCTCATTTGTGAAAAAAGTTGAACTAAACTGATGTAACACTGAATAATAAATGCATCTATGTAGAATACTATGGTTTTCCTCTCTCTCGTTTTTCTCCTTAGTAAGACGATCTGTGTTTCGCTCTCCTATAAAAACAGCAGGGTGTGAATCTGTCTGCTCTAAACAAGCACCTAATTAGTTCCACTGCTTTCGCCTTAAAATGCTACACTTTTCCACAACTATTAACTTCTCTCTCTCTCTCTCTCTCTCTCTCTCTCTCTCTCTCTCTCTCTCATCGCTGATAGCTATGATTTTCTAACCAGCTTTCCGTATTTCTTTTCAGTTTATTCTCACTGAAAAAAATTGGTGAAAAGTCAGGAGACGGCAAGTTAATGAAATTATTTTAATTGCCTTTTTGTTGCATTTGCAAAAATGAAATCTAATTGGAACGTGGTCCTCGTGTGCATGTTTGCATTTGTGCTGGCCTGTATCAACTCATTGATAATTAAATCAATATTGCAACTTGTTATTATTCATGGAAGACTAATGCTGTTGGTTTATAATCTGAATTCACTGCTTAGCTGATCTCTTTTAACCACAAGATTGGGGTCCACCTGTGTAATTGGGCAGCTTGTCAGCTGGTTGTTTAGTTGAGCTTGATAATGTGAACAAATGGGCAATTAGCATTGAGAGGGAAAAACAAAAACTAGTTTAGAAAATAATCAGAGAAGCCACAGAGTAACAGATTATTCAGGTTGTGGCTTCTTCATTTTAATTAACTTTGATTTTACTTGATATTACATAAATGAATTGCTTTTTGTTCTAAAATTCAATGCAACTGAGAACATGTTGAAGTCTCCTGTTTACTCCGGTGAATGCTGCAATCTGGCAAATAAAACCAAGTTAATTTGTGTGAAGTGGACTCATGTTGACCTTATGCATGCATTCTTCTATAATAATGATGCTGTGTGTTGCCTGAAAGATGGAGAGGCTGCGCCTGAAATTCAAATTTGAAAATATAAATGAAGGATTTGCACTTTGCCGCTGAACATTTTAATGTCATTATACTACTTAGTTCCCTAAGACTAAAAGCATTTTTTATAGTATGTGTAATCAAAACAAAACAAGATTAGAGTAAAGGTATGCAGGAGAGGTAAAGAGGAGAAAAGGAACGAAAGGAGAACTACAAAGGGGGGAGAGACTCAGCTGAACAACATCAGCATCTTTAATCTCTGGAGCCAGCAAGTAAAAAGTACAAAAATAAACAAGTACTGTCCAAGCAAATGGGGAAAGACATTTGAAGCAGGAAAAGGGTTTAGGTTAGATTAGTGGAAAAGGATAAACAGAGTATAAAAAAACAGATTCTGGTAAGGGCAAGTTTTTAAAAACCAACATGGAAAGCTGTTTCCCAATAGTTCCTTGGGTTTATTCATATTGCAGCAATCCTTGAACCAACACAAACATGAGGTTTCTCTGACTGATACTTGAGGCTGGCTATCGAGGCAAGCCTTCCTCTCTGACACAGCTGTTGTGGGGTTTTTTAGGCAGCTATTTTCAATATTCCTCTTTTGGATAAATTGGCTTTTTTAATCTAGCTGAATTGGGAGAACTGGAGAGCGATGCTTCAGATCTGATTGGATGGAAATACTTGTCTTATAGGAATATCTCTCATTTAGTGAAGTGTTTTCTAAAGACTACAGTTTAGAGGGAGATAATTCATTTTATGAAGCCATAATGACTTATGGGGAACATTTTGTGACTTAGTATTTTACAAGAAAAACTGTGATACTAGAGCTCAGAAAATGGAGACATTTTGATGAAGGAAAAGGAGTCAAGAAAAAGTGACCTAATCTTAATCAATGTTATTATCACAATAGTCAATAAACGTATCACTGTTATGTGTTTTCCTCAAATTGTGCAAGCCCATTACATATACTGCATAAAAAGACAGTTTTTTTCATTGTCTGATATTAAAGCAGATTGTTTTAGGTCAGTCAGGATAATTTCCCAATGAGGTTTTTAAATAACCTTCTTCAAAGTTAGATGTCAGCATATATTTACCATTTGGTTGCATTGCCTTTTAAACTACATAACTTGGGTCTAATATTTTTGGTTTGGCTCCACAAGCTTCTCACAATAGTTTGCAGTAATTTTGGCCCATTCCTCTTGCCAGAACTGCTGTAAATGAGTCGGGTTTGTAGGCCACCTTGCTCACCTTTTCAGCTTTGCCCACAAATTGTCTTTAAGGCTGAGGTCAGGCTTTGTGATGAAAACTCCGAAACATTGGCTTAAGGGATAACAAAGTTACTCTGTATGTTATTTGGCTGTATGCTTAGGGTCATTGTCAGTTTGGTAGATCCATTTGTGGTGAAGCTTTAGCTTTCAATAACAGTTCACCATTTTTATGACTATTTATCTCAATAATCATTACATGTAAGCTAGTAGGTTAACTACCTACTAGCTTACATGTAATTATTTACATCAATAGATCCCAAAATGTCTCCCCCTTCCCCTTCATGCTTTCAGGTAGGAAACTGAAATATGAATAAGTGGATATAAATGCATGGGTACGAAATACGGCAGAGATCAGGATGTTTATCCTTTTAGCTTTATCTTTGTAGATGCTGATGTTGCTGCCACCTACTTGCAGCGCATGGATTTTTGAAGTTTTAGAATGGATACTCCCAGAATCTTCTTTTTACAAGGAGAGGAAAACATTTTTATTTAAAACAATACTGAGAGTAGAGCCTTTGGGGTCTGAATGTTCTTCAGTGTCCTGCTTCACATACACAGGACACATGAAACAAATTGAAAAACCAGATAAACACATTTATTCAAAAGTTGTACAAGAGGTTTAAGCAATGACAAAATAGTTAGCGTCTGGGTGACCTTATTAATCAGTTGGACAGAATATATGATTTTAACATGAACTAAATACATCAGACAGTTATTTGTGCACAACACACTTTAGATCCCCTTGGTGTGTTTGAAAACCTTTTGCCTGAAACAATTTCTGTGAAGCACCAGGGCCTGTCGACTCTCAGATGTAGCTCTGTAGGGAAGATTTCTGGTGAACAGCTCTGTTGATTCAGGCCAGTCGGACTTCCACTTCCATTTAAGCTCCAGAATGTCCTCTAATCATTAGAGACGGAGCAAATTAACGAAAACTACAGGAATATAGTCAATTGTATTGTCTTCTCTCCCTGTTGTTTCTATAGATTGTACTACCCTGATCCACATCCAGTTCATGGAGTTCAGCTGATGAGAGTAGGAAAGCTGCAGCATTACCTGGAACACATTGAGGATGCTTTGGACACGTTCAAAGAGGTACAAGAAAGAAACAGTTCTGATGGTACACAATTATTAGATTCTGCTTTGTGTTTTTAAAGAGTTTGTCATTGTTATATCATCTATTCCACATGTTTTAAACAAATCATTGCAAAGCTCATTATGCACTAAGGTATTTATCTTATGATTTAATTGTTAAATTGTAAAGTTTTTGTACCATTGCATTTACTCAATACAAATATCTTAAGTGTCACTTTTCCCCTTTCCATCAGGCTTATATAATCATAAGGACCACTCACGGTGATGATCACCACCTGACAGCTGACCTGAGGATGAAGATGGAGGAATGTCGTCAGGAGATAGAAAAGCAGCAGTCTGGCAGACACTAAGACAGACTATGGACTGATGTAAAAATGAAAAGTACTTTAAAAGTTTTTATAGCTGGAGATTTTGGACAATGATCCATTTTTTAAAATATTTTTTATAGTTACACGCTTGAGTCTCAGATTACAAATGTCTGTTAAAATTGCTCTCTCTTGGCTTAAATTTAGGAAGTTTCACATGACATTTTACTGTGTGTAATTAGTTGAATGTTTTTATAGACTGATGTGGGCTCTTTATTCTCTCTTCATTAAAGACTGTGGAGTTGATGGCTGCTGAATCTAACCCACAATATGTGGTCAACAAAGCTCTTATTGTAGTGTATTTCAATAGAATAAAATAGGAATCTATCAAAAGTGTGACAATAATCGTAAATACCCTGAATTCTTTGAAACACACATTTTTCAGATAATGTAAAACCTCGCAATAACATCTAACAAATAACGCAAACTCTCTAAGAGCACATGTCTGGGTCAAATGTCTCTGTGAAAGCAAAATAGCTTCTGCATCCCAAGAATCTATTTTACTCTCACTAACCAAGGTCTGCCTGTAGAAGTGCAGCCATCTGTCTGTTTTACTGTCACCAGCAGCACTCGCCTGGAAGACATTCCCTCTTTAGCCAGATGACTTCACCAATGAAGTTGTTTAGGTGACAAGAGTGACCAGATCAGGTTAACCCGGAGGTTGACTCTACAAGGATGAGAAGCAGCCAGATTTCTTCATTACTGATGACCATCTGTGGAAAGCAACCAGACAAGGAAAGTTGCCAGCTCTTGGTCAGCAGAGAAATGCTTCCTCCAGATTCTGGTAACCAAGAAAATAAATGGACATAGTATAACCACAAAGCACATAAATGAGACATGCAATGAACTGAAGTTGAACAGGTTATAATATGATTTATTTCAATATTTTGGGTTTTATCTTTATATTAAGTTATGCTTTGATTTGCTTAGCATTAGGTTAGCATGGCACATCATTTGCTTATCATCTTTCTCATTTTTCCAAAAGATCTTTTATCCTTTCTACCACATGGGGTATGAACAACTGGTACAGAGCACATGGGGTGTGTCAAAATTCAGCAGCTGCATCCTTTGTCAACTTTGAAGACTGGAAATGAGCAGCTAACGATACAACCTTTTTAAGCTTTTCACTTTTGTACCACCAGATTTAAACTTATATTTAAAACTGTGCTCCTCTCACTCTCTGTCTCCTGCTTCGTCTGCCATCATTACGAGAACAAAAATCTTCTGTTCCACCTGCAATGAGTCTTGGGAGAGGGCAGACTGCGAAGGATGCACCAGAACCGTCCCTCGAATGCAGAAAAAGGAGGACGCATTTGGATTAGTCTTCAAATTTGGACAGCCTTTGTCACATCACCTTCGGACTTCAGATTCAGCCTTGGAAGGATGCAGCCTCTGGATTTGGACACGCCCATGGTTTTTCATGCAAGTTGTCACAAATGGTAAATGGCCTGTACTTGTATAGCACTTTATCTAGTCCAGAGGACCCCAAAGCACTTCATACTATATTCAATTCACCCATTCACACACACATTCACACGCTGGTGGTGGTAAGCTACATTGTGGCCACACCTGCCATAGGGCAGTCTATCAGAGGCGAGGCTTCCATGCACCAGCACCATCAGGCCCTCTGACCACCACCAGCAGGCAAGGCGGGTGAAGTGTCTTGCTCAAGGACAAAAAGACTGAGACAGATGGAGTGGGCGTTTGAACCAGCAACCCACAGGACGAACTCCTACCACTTTGTAATGAGATCCTTTGTTTCAGTCACAGCAGAAGTCTTGTTCCAAAAGCTGCATTTGTCCAACAGGTCCTTTTTCTTTGATGCTGGTTGCACATCTTCCTCCTTCCACACACTTAGATTAAGACATTCATGACAATTTTTCATAATTTATACAGAAGCGTGGTTGTAAAAGTTGTATATTTACACCAGAATGGTAGCACAAAGATAATTAATTATCCATTATTGTAAATATGAATAATACAAAAGCTGAAATGAGCTCAGAGAAGTTTAAAAAAAGTATAAGAGACAAGAAACAGTCAGCATGGGTACCAAAAGAAAACCAGGTTTTTTAAAAAAAGAAAAAAAGCTTTGTTTTAATAAGACAGGTCAGTGAACACTTTAACCTCAGCTTTTTCATTTACATGGTAGCTACTCCACATAAACATTGTTTCTCCAAGAGGCTTAAACCCCAATTTGAGAGCGTTACACACAAACGGACCGGGAATATTTGAACTCCAGCGTTTAACTAAAGCTAAAACAAAACCACGCAATACTTGAAGTGTTAAGCAGCAGCTGTTGACAGCTTGTTTTGACACATTGACCCAGTGGCTGTGATCTCTCAGTGGTTTGAGTTTTATCTGAAGCCTGTTATTTTATCCTCTGGCAGTGAGTGAGAAACCCAGAAGAGGGAGGCCCCTGAGGGCCCAGCCTGCTGCATAACCTGCAGATTCCATCTTGATGAGTGACCCTGTGTGTGTGTGTGTGTGTGTGTGTGTGTGTGTGTGTGTGTGTGTTTAGCAAAGCCAGAATTTCAAAACATCCATCTTTCTCTGTGCTCATCCATGTCACAGATGCACTTCCCTGGTTAATCCCTGTTTTTGTGCGTTTCTCTGTCGGTGTGTGAGCTCAGGGTCCGTCTCTTATAGAAACGCTTCCCAAGATAATCGCAAAATTCAGACATATTCAAACTGATGACCACACCTCCTGTATGTGTGTGTGTGAGTGAGTGTGTTTGTCAGAGGGTAGGTCGGGATTGTAAAGTGTCTTATATTTATTTCTTCTGCTGTTAAGTCCTGTCTGATCAGTGGTATTTGTAAACAAATTGTTTTGTTGCTATTCTATAAAAATCATGTTTTTTTGTTTTTTTTTTTCACAAGCCTTGTTGTTTGGTTCCTATGTATTTTTTAAGGCTCTAATTTCACACCTTTTCTATTTTCTTCAATAAAAAATGTAGTGAACTAATAAATTGCTTCTTCCTGTAACCTTTATTCTCCTTAGTGCTGTGTGTTTTCACTTTTTCTTCTTCCATTTTCCTCTCTTTCCACATAATCTCTGTTGAATTAGATTTACCACTGCCTAATCTAAACCCTCCATCACCCACTCTAATCTGTATCCAGGAGGTTTTTAAATTAATCCTGCAATAGTTGAGACCTCCTCTCTGTTTTATAGTTTAAGAGTAGTCAACCTGAGCTCAATAGTGCTAATGTTCTCTCATCCTTCTACCACCACCTTAATTTTCACTCTTGTTTCAGACACTTTTCCTCCTGCTGCACTCCATTTTTACACACTTTTTATATTATCAATCTGCTATCATATCTCACCAACCTCCTCCGTTAGCTTCACAACCATCTTTTTCATATCTCCTTTATCTTCAGCTGTAACATCTTTAGTGCAACAACTAACGAAATATGAATCTGGTCATTTGAATTTTAAATGTAATTATAAGTTTGCTGCAAAGAACTGAATCTCAATCTTTTTCTCCTACCTTGATCTTCAGAATGGATCTGAAATCTGAATATGTTACTGTCATAACAGGTGGTTTCGAAAACCACCTTTTTTTTCTATAATTTCTCATTGTTCTGCATTTCTTTCTTAAATTTTTAATGATTGTATAGATTTTACACCAGATTTAATTTTTAATATATTTATGTTTAAGATTTCAGTAAGTTTTATGACTTACAAACACATGTAAGTTTATGTTACATAAAAATGTTATTTCCTATAATCTGATGTTTCCATAGCAGATTCATAAACAGGTTTGGAAAAGCTAAAAAAGTACAGTCACCATACATCTTTCCATACACTCCTTTATTTACATCCCTCTATCTTATTTTGCATTATAAGAGTCAGACCTTATTTTTACTGAAGCAGGAAGTCTACAGGGGGCCATACAATCTTGAATTGTAGAGACAGCATAGATACAGAGTATTGCAAAGCATGTCTTATTTGCCTCTATGTTGTTTTTTTTTTTTTGTTTGTTTGTTTTTTTAGATTTATTGACTTTAATAAGGATATTTTGGTACAGAAACTTTCTGAACACTTACGTGGATAATTCTTACAACTTCACAGGTTTGTTTTCATTTTTGGTAAATATGGTCTGACCTTGACTGCACATCACATTTCTCTGTTACAGTTTAAAGACGCTGTGTCAGATTTTCTGATAACACATTCTAATTTGCAAAGGCTTCAGATAAACAGGAAATAATTTGGTTTAAGCATGCCACACATTTCACATAGACTCATATGTTAGCTTCAAATAGAGACACCAAACCCTCAGCTGATGTTACATTATTGCTTGAATTATAAAGCGCTACCAAAGTAGATAGATTTGGCAGTGAGAGTCAAAGGGGAAACGTCCCACATAGCATCTTAACACTGGAAACGTACTGGATTTTAGTTTAGGCTCTTAAACTGCCAATTACACAAAGTTACTGCTCATGTGAATTTGGGTATTTCTGTTTACACATAATGCTCCCATGTCATTTGAAAACTTCTGATCTAGTGTTTAATTCCTTATCTTCTTGTTTTTCCATGCTCATTTACAGTCAGATTCACATGTATTTGGACTTCGGCAACAATGGATCTGAGATCAAGCATTTAAGATTGAATAGAAGTTTAGACTTCCAGCTTTCATTCAAGAGCTTTACCAGAATGTGCTCAGTTTTATCAGGCATAAGCCAATATAGCCTACAGTAAAGGACTAAAAAAATTGGATGCAACTTCAAGTTTCCATTCACACTTCCTTTTCTAAATAACAGTGAGTTCTGTGGTGAGTTTTGGGATGTGTTTGCACCAGGGTCAGACTTTCCTTTCATTGATCTCCTCAGTTTGCCTTTTCAAATATACCAGACCATCACTGAATAAATGTTAACAAAAGAAAGATAGATCTGAAAGTGACACAATTTGCTGTAAGTACAAAAGTTAAACAACAAAAAGTAACAGCTAGCATTTAATGCAGTGGTTAAAGCCTGAGGAGGTTGCTTTGGGGGAAGCAAAACCCAATTCAGAAATAGCCAAATTACCTGATAATTACTGTAAAAATAAAGTGACTTTTATGTAATAATCATATCTATTTTGTTGCAAAGCCTAACAGTGAAACACTTGTATACATTTGATTTTACTTACAGACTTTTGATGACTTACGTATTTGTAAGCTTGATTTAAAATAAAAACTGATTTAAAAAGTTAGCGACTGTTAGCGCTTGTTAGCACTGCAAACACTGGTAGCTCCTCATAGCCCTGCTTTCTGCTGCTACAGCAAAAAAAGTAGAATTTTAAAACTGACTTAGCTTTAAAAGTTGTACCATTATCTTTTGTGTGGGGTTTTTTTTTTTTTTTTTTTTTTTTTTTTTTTTTTTTTTTTTTTTCCCCCTGTGGAGACATGTCCTTAATCTTGTCAAAAACACTGTCTTCTTTTGTCCTTGATATGAGCCATCCATATTTCTTATGTCTTATGTTTAAGAAAGTTCTTCACCAATAAGTCTGCCATCACCAACATTAGTTATGCATTAAAACTCTTGAAAGCTGGAAATCTACAACCTAATTTCAATTGATTATACCTCTATTGTGTTTATATTGCTGTGATTTACAGCAGCAACATTTTTGAAAGTGTTTTTTCAATAACCAGAGGGTTGATGCTTTAGTAAAAACCTGAACTCATTAAAATTCCCCCAAGAGAAACAACTGGAACAAATTAAATCAACAGCAAGAAAAGAATATACAAAATAAAAATGACTGCATATATGACGTGTACACAGTATATTTTTATATATGGCATGGACTTAAAGTATGTACAGATATTTTTTGTTAAATGCATAGAAACTTCAAGATCAGAGGGTGTAAATAAATAAGAAGCTTAATTAGGGGGTTTCCTCTTTTGAGTTTAAAATACTGCAAATAAACTTTCATTCATGAGAGGTGGATTGAACTTTGTCAAAAGAAAAAAAAAGGAAGAAATGGCATCATGTCAAATCTCCCCCAAAATTGACACGATAGAGTTTTCAAAAGCGTCTTGGTGTTGGGGTTATTTCAAATCATGGCTTTGATCATAGGTCTGCACCATATAAACATCAGTGGTTCTAACTCATTTAAACAGCCATACATGGATCAAAACTACACAGACTGTACAGAAAATACAGCTAAAACTATTTACATACAATGTATAAAAGACACATCTGCATTTTCTCTGACTGACATTACCTTAGGCTAAATCCCTTCTGGTTAAATGCCAGTATAATAAAAAAAAACCCCAACAAAAAACAAGTCAGAAGTTAACATATGTTCCCTTAGTATTTTGTGGAATTGTCATTAACCTTAACTCATGTAACTGAGTCCGGTTTGTAGGCTGCCTCACTTGCACACACCTTTTCAGATCTGACTATCAGACTGAGGTCAGGGCTTTATGATGACCACCCCAAAACACATATTTTGTTGTCCTTAAGGCACTTTGTAACTAATTTAGTTGTATTCTTAGGATCAATGTCAATTTGTAAGACCATTTTCCCCCAAGCTTTAACTTCCCAACTGATGTTTTGAGATGTTTCTTCAATATTTCTTTCTAATGTTTTTTTCCCCATGATGCCACCTATTTTATAAAGTGCACCATTCCCTCCTGTAGCATAACAGTCCCTTGGCATGATGCTGACACCCCCATACTTGAGTATGACCATCTTTGGGACACAAAACCAGCCTCCTTCCTGAACAATAAGATCAACGGACATTCTTACGGTGTTAATACTGCCAGTTGGAAATGGTATCAAAGGATGAACCAGACTTGTGGAGAACTACAATTCAGTTCCTGAGAGTGTTTTGACCATTTTTTTAAAATGTTCCATGATCTAACACAATGAAGCTGTGTGTTTGAGGTATTGCATTAATACATCCACAGGTTAGCCTGCAATTAGTTAAATCTTGTGAATTAACATTTCAGAAACTTCCCAAACTGTTTAAAGGCATAACAATAGTGTATGTAAACTTCTGACTTTAAAAAAAGCAGTAAAAGTTCTTTAAGCTATCCTCTCTCCCATTATTTTGGCATAATTACTAACACAAATTATTTTGGTAATCTTAACTGACCTAAAATAACATTTTGGACTAATTTACAGCCAGAGAGAGGGGAAAAAAGGTTGTCCTTTTATACAGTGTATGTAAAGATCAGATTTCAACTGTATTGTTTTTCTGTTGGTAAATTTTATAAAAGCAGACAGATAAACCAAGCATGGCAGAGCTTTCGAAGAATGAAACCCATATACTTATGACGATTTCACTCTTGATGTGATGGGAGTAAAAACACGGTGTGCAACAAAGCTGAACTGTGGAGTTATTGGTTACGTTCAGGATAACAGCGGTGATACCTGTAATGGACAAAACATGTATGAAGAGAACATTTCTGTATTTCAGGGGGAAACAGGCTGTTTTATCTATTTATATTTTTTACAAACATTTAGATCATAAACATCTCAAGCACCATAGATAATATTAACAAATCTTTATCGTTTCTATCCATTCAAAGTAAATGGAACCAGGCAGAGAGCTATGATTTTGAAGAAGCTTTCCTTTTATGTGTAGTTTGATTTTTTTTTTTTTTTTTTTTTTTTTTTTTTTTTTTTTTTTACAGTGTTTGAACACACTCCTAATGCCCTAATGTATACAAATCTTACTTTAATTAATTGCTTTAATGCAAAATTTATAATTCAATTTCAATACCATACTCTACACCAATATATCTTTTTCCTCCTTGGAGTTCCCTTTAAATATTTCTTTATCACACATAGCCTCTACATGGTCCCATTGTTCCCAAATAAAAAAAAGAAACCTTATTAGAAAACACACATTTACAAATCATTCAGTTTCTTTTAGAATAGAGCAGAACAACACTAATACAAATAACGGTCAGTCACTCAGCAGCCAGCCGGTCAGTCAATGGATGCACTTAAAACTGGATCAAAGAGAGACCTTTTCACCTCCACTCCTGTGTGATTCCGACACCTCTTTCCTTTGTGAACATGAAAAAGCTATCAGATCAGTATCAGGGGACCACAACTGCAGGAATCCTCCCGAGTCCTGCTGATCGAAACTCAGATGTGCACCGTTTTGAGGGAAAGGTCCAGGCAGAGACGACTCCATAAATTAGATTTGGACAGTTTTTTTTCCTCTGCGCACTTACACACTGAATCTGAATTTCCCATGTCCTTTAGCAGCTTTTGTTTCAGTAATGTAGTTTCTCTCATTAACAAACCAATGATAATACATTAAACATTTATTTAAATCGAATTGGGAAACACCGACCCACAGAAAAACATCACACTGGGAAAATGTCAAAATGACAATTTTCAAAGACATCAATTTTTTTTCCTATACTAGCACCATACCAATTGCATGTACACAAAAAATCAGAAAGAATTGGTCTTGGTGGTGTTAGAAATGTTCTCAAGGCACTTATCTTAATAATTTCCTCTTGTCTTTCTCTCAGGGGTACAAGTCAGCTTCATTCTGTCATTAAACCTCATTTACAGCCTTTTTCAGAAGGTCTGATTTTTTTCTTCCACCTTTTTCTTCTTCTTTTTGAAAAGTGGCATTTTTGTTGTCCAGACTGCTCTTTTTCTTGGTACATTCTTAACTCAGTGTGTGTTCAGCTTGGTTCAGTAATTTGTCATACTCCAATCTCTCTCTCTTCTTAGAGTATTTCACTCAAACCAGATAAATCAAAAACCGATACCCCGATTACCTCTGAAGTTGCACTAAAAGCTTGGTGTTTGTTAGTTATCACTGTAGGTCTGTTCATGCATTCATTTAATCTGTCCTTCTGTCTACTTACAACTGGGGGGATATATGGATCACTTGCATGAATAACAGGTCACTCCATCCCTAAGCTCCTCATTCCAAGTTTCCTATTATCCAGTGTTAGAATAATGTTTTCTCAATGTGGTCTCTCTTTCTGGCTCTTCAGCCTTTAATCCATCTACCGGTGTCTTGAGGATACATCAAAGCAGGTAATCATCATAAGATGGGCTTTGCAGAAGTTAACTCTGGTTTCCAGTTTGTCGGTCACTGTTTCTAGTGCTTCCAAATACTCCACCGAGTCCACGTCGTAGGGCTGCTGCAGCTCAACTGGAAAGAGAAGGAGGGACAAAGCAAAACATTTATGTTAGAATTTGTTAAACTGTTTTTGTATGTTGGCAGATGGTAACTCTTTTACATTTAGTGATTTACTAAAAAGACAAACACAATATTGCACATAGCTTTACTATAGTTTTCATAAATAAAAGTGGGGCATTGATATTTATTCAAAGCCCTTATCTCTTGCACCCTGAAATAAAATCCAGTGTTTTGAACATCTCAAGCACTTTTCAGTCCAATCATCTGAAAATGGAGCAAGTATGGCTCAACAAATCGACCAAGATATGGTCCTCCACCTAAGTTAACAGTTTTTCAACATAAAGTAGAAAACATACGCCCAAAACATAAAACCCCAATAAAATACATTGAAGTTCGTAGTTGTATCATGAAAACATTTATTTTCTATAGGAAACAGAAAACATTAAACAGTTACAGATGTTAATAGAGAATTGCCAATGAGGGTACAGTAACAAAACCTACCAGAGCTGCTTCGCTTCATTCAGATAAATTCTCCATATCTAAAGTGTTGTTGGGTTATTTTGCATAGGGTGAATAGAGAAAATCAAGGAATGAGTCTAGACTAAAAAAATGGCTAAACTTTTAAGGTTGAATACTAAAGAAGGCTAATAAATGTGCATGATAAATGACTGGATTAATACATTCATTGCTGACAAATGAGCTCTTAAAAGCCTTCTCTAACCAGCTGCTGACTTCTTATCTTCTCTCACACACACATATGTTCCCTGATGTGCTACACTTACATTCAGCTGTCCATTTGTGTGGCTCCAGCATCAAGTGCTGTTTGGTTTGCTCCAGTTCTTTCTTCAGACACTGGTACTTGGCTCTGACTTCGCTGATTCGCTGCTGGCGGTGCTCCAACACACGCAGCCTGGCGCTGACAAACACACCCTCCTTACAGACACAAACAGAGAAAGTGCCAGTAGAGTGAAAGGGTTTTATTTACCTTTACATTTCCAGAGGAGCAACTCGCAAAGCACTTTCAGGAGCAGCATGCTTAACATTCACACGGCTGCACACATTCACCCCTCATCGATTCCCAGTTGGACCACAGTCGAGTATCTGGGACACAGGGCCAGTTCACTGGACCAGTTGGGGGTTAAGTGGCTTTCTTAAGGCCGCTGCAGGGAAAATCTATATTTCATGCTATTTTCTCCCTCCCTATTTTCAAAAACTCACAACTCTCTCCCCCTTGAATACACAGAGACTTAACAATGGAAACCCAAAAACCTGTACTGTGCATATTTTTGCAATAATTTCCCAAGTTGCAGTCTGTTCTGCAAATTAAAATGAAAAGCCATACCAAGGGAAGACTCCTCATTGCTTATGTAAAAATTCTCTTTTCTATATTTTTCAGTGTTTCATTCTTCTCTTCTGATTCTCCATTAGCAAAACATATTCCTTCTTTGATAGGGGTCCTTATCTATCTTCAAGGAACTCTTGAAGAACATGTCCTACCAGAGCACCTACTCTGTACTTCCCTGTCCCTTCTACTGCACTATCTCTTTCTGGCCTTTCTTCTATGGCTGCACTCTATTTCTACACTGATCCCACTGTCACCTCTGACAGCTAGATTAGTGGTCTTCCAATTGGTTAGTGGCTAGTACAACTAGTGGCCTATCGTTAGTTTTGATATTAACTGCATTGTTATATCCTCACTTGTAAGTCCCTTTGGATAAAAGCACCTGACAGATGTGGGACAAAATAATGCTTTATGCAGCTATTATTCTTTAAATCAGTTTTACTGGCCTCAAGGGTAATAGGCCTTCTGCTATTTTTCATTGCATCTTTTTAAATTTTCTGTACATGTGTTCATTCATCTTCTCAAATCTACAGCAAAGCTTACCTTGCTCCCTCCTTTGTCCCTTCTCTTCTGCAGTCGCTCCACATCGTCTATCTCGTACACTTTGATCTCAATGGTTTCTGTGGAAGCAGCTACACCCCGATGGTTTGAGGGTGCAGGAGGCCCCAGTGGGCCGTCCACCCAGCATGCACCTGGACTGGAGGAGGAGGATGAGGAGGAGGTGATGGCCTGTTTGGAGGAGCGCTGGGAAGGTGATGAAGCTGAAGAGTCCAGGGTCAGAGCTGGGATCAGACGTCGCCGCTGGAGGCCTGAAAGAAGAGAGGAGAGTGAGTATTTCCAGGTGTAGAAAAACAATTTGATCCAACAAACCTTTGTTTATTATAAATTTACAAAGCCTCATAGATCAATGCTTAATATATACTTAAATAAAGAGCTCTATTTCTAGTCAGCCTTTCTTTAACATTTAGTCATTTAAAATGTATGTTATTAGATTAATTTGAATTGCCTTAATTGATCAAAAAGCATTGTAAAGCAATCATTTGGGGAAATAGGGGGGTTGGGTGTCAAATATGGAGCAACAATTCAGTCTACATTCTGCACTGTAGTCTAAATACTACAATAATCACATACTTTACATAGAAATTGTCGGGCATGTTCACAACAATGAAACCTAAGAAAAGAACTGAGAGATAAGATGTTTGAGAAAGAGGAAAGCAGTGATTTTAATATAATTTCCAGCTGACTTTGGTCTTAGTGCAGCATAGAAAGGTCAAGCAGAGACATTTGTACTTCATTAGGACATAGCTTCTGACTGGACCGAGAGTCAAAAAAACTGATAAAAAAGGAATCCAATCTAATGGAAATCAGGCACAAAGAGAGACTGAGCTGATGATGGAATGAACATCATGGCTGGACATGGCTTTTTATCATTTTACACAAAATTCACTTTTCCTCCATCAAGGCAGTCCTTTGTGTGACACCTCGAAAGAACATTGGCTCTTTGTTCCACAGAATATGGAGGGGTTAAAGCAAAACAAATCCAGATTTTATGCTGAATATTTGGAAGGTGAGACTGTACACACTGGGAATGAAAGACTAATTCCCGTTTAAATCAATAATCAGTCTTGCAGCAGACAAGGCTGCCTCTTTCCAATCTGATTTCACGCACATAGCCACCCTAATGCTAAAGCAGAAGAGAATCATTTGGCAGGTACATTAGCAAGCTCTTTGTGTTAGATTCTGGTGAATATATATTCATTACAGCCTACACAGGCACGTTCCCTTTTACCATTTCACAGATGGCTGGTCAGGGTCACCTTTCCCACCTGGCTCCTCCTTCAGACGCAGTTTTATGCTCTTTAAGCTTGTCTGTTCACTTTTTTTGCCTGTTCTTTTTTGCAGCAGATTTCTGTCGTCATTATTTTTTTTTCTTATCTTCTTTGACATTCTTTGACTTTTAGTTTGATTTGCAAGCTGAAATTGACTGAAAAGTTAATAGACAATGGAGATAAGCTGGAAAAATTATCAACATTTTATTTGGCTGAGAGTTTGTGGTAATTTCTTGTCTTCTACTCAGCTTCTAATTATATATTACTGGAAATTACCCATACATGCAGCTCCCTTGATGCCATAGGATGAATTAAGGGTCACGAGTTACTGATGAAACAAAGCTGGTCTGAACTCATTATGAACTGACTACATTGGGAGTTTTGTCTGATGTATTAGAAAAAGGTGTCAGACTGTAACCTGAGTTGCTCCTGCTCTTCTTGCTGCTCTTGGAGCTCCGTCGGGAGGAGGTTGTGGCTGAGCTATGCTCACTGAGTGAGTCTTGAGCTGAGGAGGTACTTCCTGTGTTCTCACTACTGTCTCTTAGCATGCTCTCGTAGCCACTGCTGCCTCCACTGTGGTAAAACAGGGCAGTTTTTCCCATGGCTGGGGGGAGCTCTCCACTCAGTACGCTGCTGTTAGAGTCCGAGAAACATTGCAGTTAAGATAAAAACAATCCAAAAAACAAAAGTTTTTGGAAGATTACACCTATTTTTGGGAAATCAAACCCTGACTTGTTACTGTGCACTTTACCTGTTGTCACTTGCATGGCCGCTGCTACAACGGTGTGGTTTTCTCGGGGCTGTGATCTTACTGTAAGGAGAGGGCAGTGTTTGGACCACAGCTGCCTTCTCCTCTCCCAGGTTATCTCCACATGCTCCACCTCCACTGAGGAAAAACAAATCAAGAAGCAAGATACATAATAAAACTTAGATTGGTAATTGAGAAAAAAAAAATTCAATCCAGTTTGCATCTTTGCTTTGTTTATAAAGATGTGAATACCTTTGCTTCATGTAACCATTTGCTTCCCAAATGGTTGGGATGTAAATCCTCGTGACACTATTGCAAATCTCTTTATTTTCAATACTGTAGGTAAACACAGTGTCATAGGAAAACATCGCTGCAGTATTGCATTACTACTATATTAGCATTTCTTATTCTCACACTATGCTGTTTGCACTGATGAAGATTCACTCACCTCAGCATGTCAAACACTTAAAAGTGAAAGTGAACATAATGGCTTAACCTACTTTCTGATTTATTGACAAGTATCTGGCTGCAGGCATAGTTCTCAGTCCCCCACCACTTCCAGGCCTTTTCCAGTTTGCAAATTCTTTAATTTCATGCCCTAACAACTAAATCTAACCCAGGGGTCTGCAACCTTCAACTCTGAAGTCAAATGTAATACTTAAAAAGTCTAGTTTTAACACTTTTTCTTGGAGAATTTCCCCTGCAGAGTAATGCAGTTTCATTCAAAAAACATTTATTTTTCCAAAAAGAGAGGAAAAATTAGATTTTTTTTTTCTTTTTTTTTTTTTTTAATTTAACCACAAATCAAAATTATCAAATCATATATGTTTTTTTTGACAATGTGATTTTGGACTAAGGGGCCGTAGAGTGGTGTTGCATCTTGCAGTGGTATTGAGAGTCAGCAGCTATATCCATCCATTGTCTATACCTACTTGTGCTTGCTGGGGCAAGTGCTTATTGGGCAAGAGGCGGGGTACACCCCGGGCAAGTCGCCAGTCCATCACAGAGACATACAGGACACACACACACTCATACCTAGGAGCAATTCAGAGTATTCAATTGGTCGAACAATCATGTTTTTGGACTGTGGGAGGAAGCTGGAGTACCTGGAGGGACCCCACACATGCACAGGGAGAACATACGAACTCCATGCAGAAAGATTCCAGGCCAGGATTCAAACCTAGGACCTTCTGCAGCTGTTGACTCCAGGACCTTCTGTTGGATTAATTCAGTTAACAATTATCTGACCATTTGAGGGACACTTGTGGATCATTGAAATTTTGCTCCCATAGCTTCAGTGAATCCTTAAAGAGACATATAAATTTGCCATAAGAATTAAAAAATAAATTTACTGCAAAATTAATGTAACCTATCCTGACAGCAGGACACTGAATTCCACAACCTTAATCCCAATATATGTGCACTATTCAAAGTGGGAGCACATTAGACGTAACACACATACTTGCAAGATGTAACGAGACTTCATGTTTCACAAAATACCCTTTGTTTTGTTTAAACCTCCTCAAGGCATGTTTTTCAATACAACTGACATTTTACAAGGTAAAAAACAGGATGACAGCAGATTAATCAAAATGAAATTAAAAGTAATTCACCTCGCTGCTCCGGATCCTTTTTCCTCTGCTCGATCTGTGCCTCCTCCCTGGACATGGCCCCTGGAACGGGATCCTGCACTTCCCTGGAGGAGCTCTGAGATTCTGCTGTTGACAGCGCGCAGAGGCAGTTTGGCTGTTAGACTTCCCCCCCGACTGCGGCTCAGGGACTGGGTGGACCATGATCCAGGGGCAGATCCTTGCTGCTGCTGCTGAACTGGGGCCTGGACTGAATTCTGGAGTTATTCATAAAAGAAAATTAACATCACATCATCAGCTAAATGGATCACATGTGGATGGGTAAAGAAGCTGTGTTCCATTCCGTTTTAAAGACAGTTCCTCTTACCTTTCCATTAGGGGGAAGGCTGGAGCTGCGGCTGTTAGTCTGGGTTAATGACTTGGTGGAGAAGCTCAGAGTCTTGGTGCTGGAAGCAGAGAGACTCCTAGATTTAGGACTGCTGGTCATAAGCAATTTACTGACTGCTGAGATCTTTGACTGGCCACTGCTCTTGGCTGGTGACTGTGGAGCACTGCTTGGACTGCTATTTCCACTGAAACTGGGACTGCTGGGATTTCCAGTGGGAGATGATACTGAGCCGGTCCGGGTGATGCTGCGACCAGTGCGAGGCATGGTGGAGTCCCCCCTTACTCCTCCTGGTCCTCTAAGGCTCTCACCTCTCTCCAGGGAAAAGCAGTCATAGTGGTGGGAACCGCTGTGCGAGCCGTGGACTCTGCCAAGAGAGTTTGTTCGGTTGGCCAGTTGTTCTAACTTGGCGCTAAAGAGTCTGCTACTGTCTATGCTGGAGCCACGCTGTCTGGTGATCCCTGAATTATCTGTAGTACTGCTTAGTGATGACACTCCATGGGTGGGTTGGGTTGGGTTGAGAGGACTGGCTGCCCTGTTTCTCTGGTCAAGGCTGGACTTTCGTACTGGTGGAAGAGGTGGGATTCCCCCCTTCTTGTGTGAGAACAGTCCTTGTTTTCCATTGGATCCTAAGCGTTCAAGTGTGGCTCGGGGACTGCAGGGTGTTGAATTGGTGACTCCAAGACTGCGGTACTCTGTTCCACTTTCTAAGCCGTCGTGGTAGTTGAGTCGGTGCCAGCCGCGGGGAAGACTGGCTGTGCGGTAGAGATCTGAACTGCAAATACCAGTCAAACATTCACCTTGGACAGCAACAGTTATCATCTCGCAACCATCCACAACTCTCTTGAAGGAGTCTGGAGAGGAAACCACTTCACCGCCTGAGCCAGAGCTACTGTGATCTCCACCTATGGAGAGGGTTCAAATAAAAAGAAATAGATAAAAAAGAAATAATACAAACTAAATTTATTTTGCTTGAGAACAATATCTGCTTGTTTCTTACCATCCCTGCAAAAGTCCTTTGCATGGCTCTTTAAAGGCTCTACTTCCCTCTTTTCTGGCTTAACTTCACAGATAAGTTCTCTGGGCCTTCCTTCCTCCATTCCACGTTTCAACCAAGGGTCTTCAAAGCTTATCTCACTGGACATGGAGGCTAAAAATTCAGCTTTAGCTTTCCCTGGGTCTTTCATTAAAGCAGTCTTTGTTGGGGAGGAGAGGATTGTGGGCTCATGTATAACCATGGGTTTGACAACCATGCAAGGGTGAACACTTATAGTAGTCTTGAAAGGGGAGACATTTCCAGGCCCAGCCAGAATCTGAATGTTAGTTTTTGCCATAGATGGAGGGAGTTTTCTCTGCCTGTCTCTGTTTGGAGTGCCCTTATCTGACACCTTTTCTGATAAAACTAGGTCTCCTTCCAGACTACCTCTTCTTGAGCTTCCCCTGCTCCCACAACCATCCAGAACCTCAACTTCAAAGCTTTGGCTGGCTTCAGAATCAGCCAGTGCCTCCCCTTGCTGACTCTGAGACTGGTTGAAGCTGTGCAGAGACTGATCCACTTCACTGCACATGCTGAGATCGCTCATCCATGAGGACATGGGTGATCCAGAGTTTGACATCCCTGTGGCTAAAGTTTCGCCTGTCCGTAACTTGGCCATTGCCACCTGCAACAGTGAGCGGCACAGTCAGGCATCCAGAATTCCAACAGACAATGATATATGCTTTAGGTTATTACAGTGTCTTTCAAAAACATTCACATTTTGTGGGCTTTTGTTACATTGCAATCACAAACAACCTCTATGGATTTTATTGGAATTTTATGTTATACATTCACACAAAGTAATTCTGAAGTAGGAGGAAATGTGAGTTTTGCACAACTAGAGACTGGCATTGCTTCTTTCCAAGGTACCCCAAGCTCAGTCAGATTGGTTGGGGAGCATCTATGAACATCAGTTTTCAAGTCTCACCACAGCTTTTTAATTGGATTTACATCTGGACATTTACTGGTCAGCTTTAATTTAAACCATTGCATTGCAGCTCTGGCTTTGTGTTTATGGTTGCTGACCTGCTGGAAGGTTAACCTCTGTCCCAGTATAAAATTAGGTTCCCCCCTATATTTCATGCCAGAACAGCTGTTCAAATAAGAAAGCAGCAAGCCATATAAAGGAAGTACCCAAGTTGAAGTTGATTTTGAATATGCCCCCAGCTTACATATATTTTACTACTACTACCAGGTTGGGTTTTTTTTTTTTTTTTTTTTTTTTTTTTTTTTTTTTTTTTTTTTGCCATATTGCTCTATCCAGCCCCTCCCAACAATTCTGACCAGCCCCCCCGGGCCCCGTACCCAACTGAAGAAAAGGATGCCCACAGCATGATAGAGCCCCCACCTTGCTTCACTATGGGGAAAGTGTGTTCAGGGTGAGTATAACTTTTATTTTGTTTTCGTTATTCTTTTGTCTCATCTGACTAGTGCACATTCCTCTAACCAGTACATGGCTTTAGGCTACAAACTAAACCTCTTAAGAGTTTTATTTCAATAATTGCTTTCTTCTTGCCACTGCTCTCTAAAAAGTTCTGAGTTGTAAAGTGCATTATTAATTGTTGTCCAGTTAACACATTCTTACATCTGAACAATTGACTTTTGCAGCTCCTCCAGAGTTACTCTGCGCCTCTTGATTGCTTTTCTGATTAAAGTTCTCTTTGCCCTGTGTGTCAGTTTTGGTAGTTTTGCTGTTGTGTCATAGTTTATCTATGTTCAGATGATGGATTGAACAGCACTCTGAGATGTTCAAATTATTGTTTTAGAACCTAACCCTGGTTCAGTTCTCCTCAGATAATTTCTGGAGCCAATCAGCTAAACTGGATTTTACTGAGGTGTATTAAGGGGGATTCAGATTTTCATAAGTAAAAAAATTTGAATACCATGTATCTATTGCCTTCGACTTCACAATTATGCACTACCTTGTGTTGGTCTTTCATGAAAAACCTTAATCGTATACCCTTTAGTTCACTGTTTGTAATGCGACCAAATACAGAAAAGTGTAAAGACTTATATGTGAATATTTTTGAAGCACACTAAGACTACTAAAGCACACACCCAGATAAAAAAGCCAAACTGTCCCACCAACCTCTGCCATTGCCACCACCTCCTTAACCCCTGTGTTTGCAGCGAGACCGGAAGGCAGGTGGTAATTTTCCATTGCTCCATCTAAAGCAGCATCAGTTCTTATGCTGATGGGTTGAGATTCTAAAGCAAGGGCAGCTTCAGAGCCACAGTCGCTGTTAAAGCTGATGATGCTTACTGGACGACAGACCAAGCTCTGGTCTTCAAAAAGAGCTGTAATAACAATGTCCTCTTCATCTCTGCAGGCCATAGTGTATACTACTTCATCTTCCCCAGGCAGATGAGACCCACTTCCTCCTGCAGATACTGTTGCAGCCGAGGTTTTGGAAGAAAGAGAAAAGGATATTATCACTTCTATGCTGTTAATGCTTAGACGTATATTCATCAGTCACTGGTGTCTAATGTTCATGTGGTATTTTGCATCACCATCTTTGTGCGTGTCCAAAGGTATCGGTGGGACGTCGTCATCACAGAGTGTCTCAGCTGAGCCCAGGCTGGCAGAGAGGGAAGCAGTTGGCTCTCGGACTTGCGGGCTCATGCCTGCAGGAGAGGTCCTGGACAGCAGGGACTCTGTGGAGGAGCGGCCACTGTCTGCAGCCAAACTGTCTGCAGAGTCACAGGAACACAGTAGGCATTGGAATGCATTCAGTTTTCCAAGTTCAGAATGCTTGCATGTGAGAATTTGGGAAATTAGCTTCATGGTACATCTATCTGTTATAAACTGCTATTTATATTTAGTGTGATTTCAGCTTGTATAAAAAGACAATTTGAGGAAAAGATCTTGCGTGTATGTCAACCCACCTTCCAGCAGACTGTTCATACTCATAATTAAAACACAGTAGATTTGTCATCCCGTGATATGTTATCATCAGCTAAAGACGACAGGTCAACATTTTCAAAGGTTTAAAGAAATAATAATAAAAAAAATGTTTATTATTTCAGAAAAAATAATTACTGTCAGATGTCAAAGCATCAGTAGCTTGGCCGTCCTGAGCCAGGGTGTGTGAGGACGGTGGGGGTGTTGCCGGCATAACACCCTTCTGAGTGTATACCTTACATCGCTGTGATGGGGAAGATGAAGGCCTGGGGAGAGAAAACAATGACGGAAATCAAATATAAGCTGTTATTAAAGCACAGGAATGGCTTAATGTGAAGATATTCAAATTATTGTTCCAATGTAATGCATGGTTCACCTGTAGTCTGAGGTTTTTGTTAGGCTTGCGATGCCCAAGCGTGGTGACCCAAGAGGACGGGCCTTTCCCTCAATATTGCCAACCGTATTCAGATTCTCACGGCTGCAAGAGGAAACAGCTGACGTCAAATATTCCCCCAAGAACAACAGCAACATCTAAATGTCATAGTGCTGAGCTGACATACAGATGCCAGCGGTCCTCACCTGTCATGTAACGGAGAGCTCTTGGCCCTGTGTAAGGGATTGGAGGTGAAGCTACTGCTGCTTCCAGTTATGCTCCTGGAACTGGTAACCAGGGGGCATCCAGTGGCCTGAGCTAAACTGTGGATCATTGTCTGGGCGAGCTCTGCCTCCTCCACCACCTCGTTGATCTCCTGAAGCTGCTGATCATTGCTTCTACTCCTAGAGGCTGCTGCTGCTGAGGACAAGGAGAACTATTGTTTTTTAACATGTTGTTGATTGTGATAAGATGCTGGGAGGAGATATTAACTTAAAGCACTGGCAATACATGGATTAAATTACCTATTTTGGCCTCGGTATCCAGCACATCTGCAGAGCCTGGAGCAGATGAGGAAGGACATGACTCGTGCTTGGCACTTGGTTTGCCTGTAGGAACTTCTTCAAAGGGAAATTTTGCCACCTGCAGAAATGAAAAAGAGTAACTGTTATATCACCTTGCCTTTTTTTTTTTTTTTTGCATGATGCAACTTTCAACATGAAAAAATTAGAACTGAAGCCTATATTGAAAGGAAAATGGGACACTACATTAAAAATGTAGCAGTTACATGCAGAAAATCTTTAACAATTTAAAACAAATATATTGTGCTTGAAACGATTTTCAGTTTGTTAAAATACACCCATTGTAACAACAACCCGTTCCTCATGATCCTTTCCTGTGTGCTTTTGTCCCTTTTCTATAATCCTAACAAAAGTTATGATTGTTAAGCATTAGTCACCTCCTCACTGCCATCAATGCAATCCAGTCTCTCCTGCAGCTCAGCAAAGGTGTTGCATTTCAGACATTCAGCTCCTTCCTCTGGAACAGGGGCCAATGGTTGACCAACCAGTGACTGAGAGGGCTGCGGCTGGGCTGGGCCACTTGACTGTTCGTCTGTCTGAGACTGAAAGAGTAGGAAAAGAAACCATTAAGTTATAAATCATCTAATGCTTCTTCAAATCAAATATTTTTTTCTGGATCCAGATAATTAATTTACTGTAACCCTGTTCATACAGTTGAAACCAGATTTTTTTTGTGTGTGCAAATGACACATAACCTTACTTACCTTACAAAACCTATCCTGGTTTAGGTCACTTAGAATTACCACAATTATTTCTATTTGCTAAATGCCAAAAAATTGAAAGTGAGAATTTCTGTAAGCTTTCTTCAAAGTCGGATTACATACCTTTCCGTGGTATTTTATAGAATCGCCCCTTTAGCTGTATGACTTGGGTCAAAAGTTTAAAGTATTCTTCCTCACACTTCTCTCAATAGCTTGCTGCAATTCTGGACCATTCCTCCAGACAGAACTGCGGTAAGTGAGCCAGGTTTGTGTGCCACCCTGCTTTCACACACCTTTTCATTTCTGCCAGAGATTTTCTTGGACTGAGATTGGGGCTTTGTAATGGCAACTCCAAAATGTTGATTTTGTTGTACTTAAGCCCCATTGTAACTAATTTGATTGCTTATAGTCATTTTCAATTTGATATATCCTTTTTATGCCCAAGTTTTAACTTCCTTGCAAATTTATTGAGATGTTGCCTTAATATTTCTACATGATAATCTTTCCTCATGGTACCATCTGATTTGTGAAGTGCGCCAGTCTCTCCTGCACCAAAACACCCACATAGCATGCTGCTACCCCTGTAATTCACAGAAGGGATAGTGTTCTGTAGTTTGCAGGTTTTCTCATTATTCCTCTAAATGTACTTAAATTTAGTTTTATCAGACCATAGGACATGTATCCAAAAATTAAAGGCTTTGTCAGACAGTGCATTGGAAACTGGCATTTGAGGTTGCTTTTGGAATAATGGATTCTTGCTCACTGATTGGCCTTTCAGCATATGTTGGTACATGACTTGTTTCACTATGAATAAGGGACACTCTCTTATCAGTTTCAGCCAGCTTCTTCACAACAACTTTTGCTTTTATATTGGAGCTTATTTGCACATTTTGGAAAATTTTAGTCTGATCATATGAATTATGTTATTACCTGTATCTTTTTATAATGTGTGTGTAAACATCTGGTTTCAGCTGTGTTTTCCGCTAACCTTGTTCTGGACTCCAGCTGTTTGACCTTGCCCCTGTATTTGATGCTGCTCAGGTGTTTTTCCTCGGAGCAAAGCTGGGACAATTGGGACAAACTCTGGAGGTCCCTCGTTGTCCGTCAGCTCTCTGTCCGACACAGCCGCCCCGTTTGGGCCCACATAGATCACTGTGTCACAGGACTGCTCACTGCTAGAGTACTCGTCAGGGTCACTGGATAATCTCAGCAGTGGGAGTTCAGAGTCGGCGTCACTACGGTGATGAAAAGGTCGCAGGTGGGTTGGACGACGCATGCGACCCTCCTCGCAGGAGCTTTCTCCTCCAGAGGAGCTCGAGGTATATTGCTGCAAGAAGACCATGATGAAGACAATTCAAATATTTTACTTTTGTTTTTTTTCTTCATTGAATTGATAACAGCCATACATCTTAATTTCAAAAACGAATTCTTAAGTAGGTATAGACCAGTTTCTTGTTTCAAAGTATTTTTTAAAAGTAATTGTTTCAAAACTACAATAAGTTGGATTCAAAGAACTCCCACCTTTTAAACTGTTGCACAACTTGTGTGCAGAGTACCACTCCACTAACAGGGAGTCTGCTTTGTGTGATGACAGAGAAAAGGAAAACACTAACCCAGTGGTGTCCAGCCTTTTTGCCATGAGGGCCAAAATCATCACATTAAATGCACTTATGGGCCACATAAATTCATTTTTAAAATAAAACCCCTAAAATAAATTGTGACATTTTTAATGTTTATCTGCTCAATAAAAAACTAAACATGCAAGAATTTCTTAAAACAAAATAGTCTGTTTTTTTTTTTTTTTTTTTTTTTTTTTTTTTTTTTTTTTTTGTTTTTTTTTTATAAAGGAATCTGTAAGTCATTGTAGATCCAAAACATAAAAAAGGGTCAGACATATGATTCCCAAATTATTTGGGAATCAAAAACAACTTGAAAGAAATTTGACTTCACATTCCAGCCTTGAAATTGGCCTGTCTCTTTAAGACCTCCTTCCCTTTCCGATACTAAGCTCAGCAGATGTGTAGTTTCACCAGGTGTTTGCTAATTGCTGCTGCCACTAGTCTGGGGGAGGCACAGGAGAGGGATGCTCTGTGGGGCGGGAGCTCTGCTGGGGACTGAAACTCCAAGGTGGAACTTTGGGTAAAGAGGCAGCACATTGTATGAGCGGCTGTTAAAGCACCCCTGAAGTATCTTTTTTTAAACACAGTATACTGATATTATTATAACTTCTGCTTAAATAATGTTGCATACAATAATAAGAATAACAAAGAATATATTGAGCATGAGGAAACACATATTAAAAAGTTAAATCAGCTTGTGTTATGTTTTTAATTTATGTTTTAAGGTTGTAAAACTGTTTTTTGTCAAGGCTATTATATCACCAGAATAAGATGGTCAGAAAATAAGTAAGTAATTCAATGCACAATCAAGCAATAAATCAGTCAATTTATAATGCGTCATAAAAACATTAAAGACTAGAATTGAAATGTTATTTAGGATTCTATAGCACTACAACTTTACAGTATCTATTGAACACATTTTACATCTGAGATGTTTTTAATGATTTGTGGATTTTAGCTTAACCTTTTCTACTTTGTTAAGCAGCTCTGAAAAAACTGAGCATACATAAGAAACAATGTAATAAAAAAACACAGCTTTTAACTCTGCGTAAACACTTTGTTTATAAAAGAAATATATTTTAGCTGTTTTGCAGGAATTTCCGAGAATAAAACATGCCATCAGTATTAAAATAACAGTTCAGGGTGATGTAGGGTAGGTTTGTCATAAGACTGAAAACTTCACTGATTACCAGTTAAACAAGGCAAGTGCACCATTAGTTACAAGTACTTTTTTTTTTTTTTTTTTTTTTTTTTTTTTTTTTTTTTACAAAATTCTGATTGTATCTTAGCTAAACATTAATATACCATGTTGAATTTGCAGATTTATTTTAATCAGAAAAAAATGGTCAAGCATCAAACTCACCACTGTTACTTTAGTTTTCTTCTTTTTCATGCGGAGGACGCGTGAAGCAATCTGGATCGTGGAGAGGGTTTCGGAGAAATCTCTCGGTGAGGCGGAGATGTGAGCAATCATGGTGGTCCTGCAGTTCATGTTGCCTAGCGACTCCCTTAGCAACATGGTCAGCTTGCTGTCCCTGGTTACATGTATAGATGAGATGTGAGCAGTGAAGACAGGTTTGAAATGCATATATGTGTACAACATAACTGAGTGGGTTTTCAAACAGACGTCCCTGTTTATCTAACATTTCTTTTACAAATTCAGACTGAAGTTCTTACAGTGCCTTGTGAAAGTATTCACTCCCCTTGGACTTTTTCACATTGTCACATTACTTCAACAAAATTCTATGTAACGTATAGAGGCTGTGGATCAGTGGAAGAGTGGTTGTCTGGAAATTAGAAGGTTGTAAGTTTGGTTCTAGCTTCCCCCACCACATGTTAATGTGGTCATGGGCAATGCACTGAATCTCAAGTTACCTATTTATTTGTGTGTCACTGTAGGTGCAGTTTGGTGAATGTGACTCTAGTGTAAAAGCTTATGGAGTGATCTGTATGACTAGAAAGATGTACCCATGTAAAGATGTACCCATACTGCACAATTGTCAAGGAAAATAAATTGATCCTTTTTACAAAACATTTTTTATAAATAAAAATCTGAAAAGTGTAAAATGTGTCCCCTTGATTCAATACTTTGTAGAGCCACCTTCCACTGCAATTACAGCTGCAGGTCTTTTGGGATGTATCTTTATCAGCTTTTCACATTTAAAGACTGACATTTTTGTCTTAGGTCTGGACTTTGACTGGGCCACTTTAACTCATGAATGTGCTACCATTATTGTTGCTCTGATTGTATGTTTAGGGTATATTTTATTGCTGGACCCCAGTCTCAAGTCTTTTGCAGCTTCTAACAGGTTTTGTTCCAGTATAGTCCTGTATTCAGCTCTGTCTGTCTTCCCATCATTTCTGACTAACTTTCCTGCCCCTGTTTAAGAAAAGCATCCGCACTGCATGATGCTGCCACCACTACCTTTCACCGTGAAAATGGTATGTTTGGGACAATATGGAGTGCTAATTTTCTTTCACACTATTGCTTAGTACATTAATTGCTTTCTTTTTTCCACTCTTCCTTAAAGGCCATATTTGTGGACTCCTTGACAAACATTCTAGCACCAATTTTTGGTTGTAACAAGAGAAATGTAAAAAGTTCAAGGGGTGTGAATACTTTTGCAAAGAATTGTACTTTTCAAAAACTTAAATATTCCCGGGAAATATAAAAAAAAAACCCTCAGCTAATTTGTTGCAAAAATAAATGAAGGGCTGTTCAAAATCTCTTAAACAACCACTATAGATATTATACAGTCTAATATTGCAAGTTGGTCTAGTTCCCTGAGAGGTTTATATTACCAGATGGTGGGAAGTAAAACTAGGCTGTGTGTTTAAGAAAAGATTTTCTCCTGGGTGGGCCACTGCAATCATTTATAGCTTAGATGTGTGTATGCATGTGCTGAGAATCAGCAGGTTGACAGAGAACAGCTCCTCTGTGTCCCGTTTACTCATGCTGTTGTCCCTTTTATTTTGTAAAAAAAACACAGCCTGCAGTCATGTGTACATTCACATGCACACACAAATTATGCACACACTCCTACCCTGACCTCCTCTTTTTCATCACTGCTCTCTTCCTCTTCTCTTCTGCCTCAGGCTTCAATAAACTCTCCTCTCTCTGCTTAATTCTCCCTCTATCTCTGCATCACTCCCTGAGATTAATGTAAGTAAACTCATGACTCATGAAGTATTCATTTGGATATTAATTCAAGTGCTGAGCATGTTGGATTAGTTTTTAACTCTCAGGCTGTGCTAAATCTATAAGTAGATCTTCTCTAGGAAAGAAAACTTACTAACTGTAAAATTATGATTGGGGGTAAATTGTCGACAATCAATATAGCATTTTAAATCTCAGAACATCACATTTTGCATAAGGTTAAAAACAAGAGTAATCCATCTATCATCTGTATGTGTTTATCCATGCTTCCTCCAACATCAATTGACTGTTGGAGGAAGCCAAAGTGTTGGGAAAGAACGCATGCATTCCCAGCGACAACACACAAACCCCATGCAGAAAGACGCCAGGTTGGTATTTGAACCCAGGACCTTCTTGCTACAAGGCAACAGTGCCAACAACTGCCCCACCGTGGAGTCCCAGTTCCACTCTCACGTTTAAGAGTCCTGCCAAATTGTTACTGCTGCTGCTCACAGCAGGATGCATTAAATGTACTTTTCACAAAATTTAAACCCTTTCATCTGTGCTTGAATCAATAAACAGCACACTAAATAATGTTTTTCAGATTTTTCACTGAAATGTTTAACAGAACAATTAAAGCCTCTATTTTCATATATATTTGTAGGCCATACACACAGTGTTAGTCTGTTATAACTTCTAAAAGGTGACAAATAATTTGGACTTCTACTTCTTGTTCCCTTTCCACCATCTTTAACCAGCTCTGCCATCAGCAAGTTATTTTCAGCCAGAAAACCGTGCTTCACTGCATGTGTTATTCTTTTTCGGCCTTTCCATGTAAACCCTTAGAGAGAGCAGAGTGTGAAAATCAATACTCTGAGCAGCCGGTCTGAAACCTATGGCTTTGCCAAAAAATATCTGAAATCATATTTTTTGCCACTGTGACGCTTAGTTTGAACCACTGCAAATCCCTTTGGCCATTTCTCCATGCCTAAATGCCTTTCTGCCATGTGTCTGCCTGATTGCACACAGCTATGAGCAACAATGAGCAGCTATGCAGCTATGTTGTTGAGATTTCATCTCCTTGTGTATGCTGAGGTGGAGTAACTGATGGTGTCAAACTGTCGCCCATTGATTATTGGAATATTCTGTTGATTAATGATGCAAATAATCCACTGATCAGCTGCCACAGAATGGAGGTAGAGATCAATCATTACGTGGTCCACCAGTTTATATCATCTGAAGACATCTAAATGAATATTAACAATGATTTTTTTTTAAAATGTTTTATACAGTTTAACAATGCAGAGTTTCAGGGCACCATAAATGACTCCTGATAACTTCCGTAATTGCTCACAAATTTAGTTTTGTTGAAGCAAACATGCTGCATAATCTCCACGAGAAAGGAAAAAACTGGTAATTCCTAATTAGAACTATTTTCATAACAGGAATAAAAGCTGAGATGGTAAATAGTCCAGTTTTAACTTTAAATGTATTTTTTTTTTATTTTTTTAAAGCATTTGACTGGAGCTGCATTCTGATCGTATACATCAATTTTTCAGACTTCTCTTCTTTATACCACGTGTCGCATGAGCTTAGAGACTTTTTAAAGCCAAACATGTTGTTTAGCTGAAACTAACAACAGATAACCTTTACAGTTTAAGTGGAATAACAGAATAAATGGTCTTAGTGTTGTGTAGTTAAGCCCTCATAACTAAATCATAGACTGATTATGTGGAGAAAAGTGAGACTTGCACAATCCCTTTATGGCTCACTGTGTTTGCTTATAGTCAACAGGACTGCCAGGACTGAACAGTTTGACAAGTTTCTACTTTGTTAAAAGCATCAGCACAACAGATGAATTGATTCAGAATGTCTTGCAAACTTTCATAATAAGAGCCTTAAGCTTTTAATGAATTAACTTACAACTGTAATAAGACTTTTTTGTATATTTTTCACTCATTCAGACAAAACAATGATAAAATTGATAACCATAATCAATTTGCTCATCATAATACTGATCCTAAATTTTTGCCGAGCCATGTTCTCTGACATTTCTCCTAACAACCATCTCCTCAATGGATAAATTAAGATTTAAATCCTCACCTCATAAACTCACTTTGAGCTGGAGACTACTGCCACTACTTTTACCGTGGGACATAGGTACTGATGGCGGTGTCCGGCATTCCAGACATAATGTCATTGGTCTTTGGTAACTTTTGGCTATGATTTTGGCTGCTTTGGATTTGCTTTCTTTCTTTTGTGACTTTTTGTTTTACATATCTCTCAATTTTAAAAAAAGGCATGTAACTGTCATGAGCTATGAGCGTGAACACCAATTTGAAAAGGAGAAGTTGTAAAAATGATGATACATGCCCTTTAATATAATCTGTTCTCCACTCCAACAGAAGTCTGAGTCACCAGGCAAAGCTCTGTGTGCATCTTCAGTGCTTATATAAGCACTAGGTTGTTTTGCAATGTAAATGCAAAAGCTAGAGATTAAATTACCACAGCAAAGAACATAGTTACACAGCTTTAAAGAGGGTGGGGGAGATAGAAGAAAGGAGAGAAGTAAAGAGTTTAATGGAGGAAAAAGGTGAATATTTATGATTTCACAATCATACTGCTTTTGTCAATTGTACCAGAGCATCGAATATTTTTTAGCTATTCTTCTTCTTGCACATATGTTTTTTTCATCACCATATTTTTCTGATTTAATTATTTATCCTTTCCATTCATTTATTTATTTTTTTTTAGTAATCTTTATTTCATTAGTTTTCAAAAGCATTTGTGATATAACATTTATTTTTTTGTTTTGTTTGCTTCATTTTTTCCTTCTGGATATAGGGTAGAAGAATGTCAGTGCTTCCCTAATCCACAGCAATCATGCTGTATTACAGTTCATAGATACAGTATCTTTTTCTTCAAGTTAATCCTCTTTTACCATGTTTTTAACATTTCTTTCTATTTTCCCAATTATTCTTTCATTTTCTTCATAACTTTTTAGCTCGGGTTACAGTTTACTGTCTCTCCTTTACTCTCCTTGCCAGTCTGTAAACCAGAACATTGAAACTAATGAATATGGAACAGCATCTGTTGTTGTTTCAAACGTTAAGTTCCCCAAACCTGAAGCACCTAAAGAAAACTGCTCTCTGCTTTCCTCCTCTCTTCCTGTCCTCCTACTCAATATTTTCCTCACTCATCACTATATTTATTTCACACATTTAATAATTTGGCCTCTTCTTCTCTCCTCTTCAGTATCCAATCAATTCATTTCAGCACACATCCTCTCTGCACTCCCAACCCACACACGCACAGAAACCTACTTATATGGAATGTGTTTGCTCCCGTTGACCAGGGCCAGGATCACGTTCCCAAGGGCGGACAGAGAAAGACACAGAGGTGCAGAGCTTGGTGAAGAGTTCTCTCTGCTTTTTCCACCACCTCCTCCGAGTGCTTTAACATCACAGCTCCCCAAGTCCAGCAGGTGAAGGCGACTACGACCTCCTGACACTGAAATATGTGAAAAACAGATCAATAGCAAAAAACCGAGGACAGTGAGAAACAAAAATGAAATAAAAGTGATCTTAGGACTAAAAAAAGCAACTGAATTGATATGTTTTCATTCTAATATGATAGTAAGTGTATATATATTAATAACAAAGAAATATAGGCAAACATTATCTGAAGTTTTCCCTCCCTCCAGCTGCAACTCTAAGACTATAAGAGTGAGTGTTCACACATCCTCACCATTAGCACAGGAGTGACACAGGGCTGAATGCTGAGCCCACTCCTTTTTCAACCGTTGTTTACCCATACATGAATCAAACACGAATAAACTGCGTATAAAAAATAATCTTACACCTGGTAGGATAGTGTGACACCAAAAACCTGATTCTGATAACCAGAAATACCAAGGCAAAATACTGTGGATTATAGGACCACAATGAAAAGAAGCAAAGCCTATCAGTTGCTTTACCTTTTAAGAATGTTAAGGAGAGCTAACCTCCCTCAGAAGTGCTGGTCAGTTTCTAAAAATGAACAATAGAAAGCATGCTGAGAAGCTACATGATGGCTTAGTATTCTTGTTGCATCTAAGACCCTGAAAAATCTCTCTCTGTAAAAAGAGCACAGAACACTGGTTTGTTTTCAATTGCCATAGGTCAAACGGCTATACAGGAGTTTCTGTTTGAAAAGGGCAAAAAGAATTATCAAAGGCATTACTCACCTAGAACATAACCTTTTCCAGCTCCTCCTATCAGCAAGATGTTACAGATCAATGAGAATACTTATAGACAGACTAAAAAATATATTATTTCTAAATATAATACCTTCATTCAGTTGCAGCTCACTGTGTCTGTTTATCTAGTCTTCAACTAATAGCTTATTAGCACCTTAATCCTAAATTGCAGTTTTGAGTCTAGCTATTATTTTAAACCAAAGAAATGTAAATAAACTGTGTAATAAAGCAGCTAAAGATCTAATTTAAAACTGGTTCTCTTTGCCAATTTGCACATTATGTCAGAACACAACATGGTTAATTTCTTTAGGAGCCTCTTTCATGACTGACTGATTCGTAGGTCAGAGTTATGTGGTTTACCAACCAACCAACCAACCAAAAATCCTCCAAAAGTTTGTATGTGGAATTAATGCAAAAGTCCTATGATCTCTATGCTCTAATCCCATTCTGAATACATCAAGGGGCATCTGATCATCTGACCTCAGCAATCTCAAAGGATTGTGCACAACTGGGAGCTCTAAAAGGTAGGAAGGTGTGTGGCCATTTAATCTTTTAAAAACAAATACTAAAATCTTTAAATTGATTCTAATATAAATTAGAGGGCCAATACAATAAACCTAAAATATATGTGGTCAGATTTGCCTGACGTTTAAATTGCAGACCAGTGGTGTGGGCAAATATCATAATGCAGACCATTACACTTGTCTTGTGTAGATGAGATGAAGGAGTAAATCACCCTTTTAAAGTGCTAGAATGAGAGGAACGACTTGACTTTGGCAAGAGCCTCACTTGGGGGAAAAAAAGAAGTCTCGGACAACTGTTTATTTGAAACAGTCCAGCAAAGCAATCAGTGGGGCTTTATCTTTCCTGTTTACATGAGATTTAAGAATCATCTGCATAGCAGTTGAATGAGATCTGAATCTTGTTTAGGATGAAACTGAAAAAGAGCTTTTAAGGAGAGAACAAAAGTGGACCAAGAATGAGTCCCGGCACGATCCCACAGGATAATTTGGTGAGTCTGATGGCGAAACTGCAGCTTTTTAGGTAAGATTCAAACAACTCTGACTCTTTAAAAAAACAACAACAAAAAAAAAACCACGACAAATGGGTGAAGTTTAAATAAGATGAATGTTTTGTTCAATGTACTTTGATTCCCAACTCCAAAATAGGAAACACAGGGTAAATGTAAAAAATGTGTTTTTAAAAATATCAGTGGTTAGCAAATGAATCCAACGTCAGTTGAAGGCAAAATGTGAACGTTGCATGCTCTCACGTTACAGTTAGTCATCTTTAATCTCAGTCTTTGCAGCTCTCTCTATCTGTCATGCATGTTGATGATTATGCAAACACACACAAGTTTGTTTCTCACCACAATAGAACTTTTCATTGACCTCCATTAATTTAGTTACTGTGTTTTTACCTAACACAGTAACTAATCCTACCCTAAACTGAACATAATTTACAGCATAGCCCAAACCTGAACCCCCAACTTTAGAAATCTGTATTATGCTGCATTATGGCTTGGCTTTTGTCCCCGTACGGCATGCTGGTCTTAGTAGAGTTACTATACTTGGAAATAGTCCTAAATAGGCAACTCTGACAAGTACAAGCGTTCACACACATTTGTGCAAGAGAAGTGTCAGACTCTCTGTCTCAGTCACATGCAATGACACAGTGTGATTGTGTTATCACACTGTTATGTTAAGCACCGAATAATTATTAATAGATCACACAGTGACATACTGGTGACAGATTTGCATATACAATACACATAGATCTGCATTACTCTTACTCTTTTTCTTATTCTCAATAAAATGAAAGATAAAACAAAATCTGCAGCAGGAAAACTAATTTCAGTGAATGGTTTTTTTTTTTTTTGGTTTTTTTTTAGCATAGAGTACTTACTTCCTCCTTTGCCTGTCTTTTCCATGCGGTACTGGTATATGTGCAATGTGAAGAGCATATGAGAGTTCCTATGTTCTTCCTCTGTGGTGTTGGGCCGCTGGCTGTTGTGGCGAGCTGCGATGGCTGCATCTAGGAACCAGGCCGCCTTCTCTGGGGTGGGAGCACGCAGCTCAGACTGGTTTTGGAGCTGGAAAATATGCAGATGAGAAAAATGAAGCATCAATGTTGCAGACATCATAAGATGGGGGAAGTAAGTGGCCAGAGGAAACCAAATCAAGCTAGAGGGGTTTGAGTTACCAGCCAAAAAGTGTTTATACAATGATTATGTTTACAATGAAGATTTGGAATGTAGCTGACTGATAGGGCTCTGCTAGTAATGGTTTCTACTTTACCTGCAGGTATATGACACAAAAAGTAGCAAGGAATAGAAAATGGTGTGTGTTGCAGGATATAAATTACTGATGAGATTATGCCAGATTAGTTAGGGATTACACAGATGTGTTCGTACCAGACCCTCTAATCCTATAAACATGTAACTGCACATACTCTGCTGCTCACTTGTTGCAGTCACTTTTCAGTTTGTGACAATCAGACTACTGCTCTGTGTTTTACCTGAAAGTAAGTAATGAGTATAATTACTGTTAAACTTCGGTGCCACCTTAAAGCAGTCCTTTGTGGTCAGGATCAGTTGTTCAATGATCACAACCTACAGATCCCTGTTCTTAATTTTTAAGAATTTTTAAATTACATAATCACACTTTAATAATATTTAAATACTTTTGGTATAAGAGTAAAGAGAGCCATTGTGAGATTTGGCAGAATGTGTGGATATCAGTATGTGTTAGTAGCGAAGAATAAATAGAGCAAAAAACAGCATGAAAAAAAATCTGGTTAAACTAAAAATAAAGCTCAACTCTTTGAGAATTATGCAGCTATAGTGCTAGAGCTCTTTTAAATAATGGTACAGTATGTGAACATTATCTCTGCTAGTGAAGTGAAGCAAAATTAATTTAGAAAAATTTTAGAACAGAAGGTTGAGTCAAGCGCACAGTCCGTGACATTTCAATTTTCTCATGTAGACACCTATAAATTTAATTTGTAAATCATTAACAGTGTTCAATAGATCCAAATATATCTGTTTTTGACAACTGTTTAAAAGTTGTCGGATCTGGGCCAACCCAAAGTTCCAGTGTAGACAGCTTTACAGCTACATTGACCTCCTGGCTGTGTTTATACAGCTTTACTAATGTGTGGACTTTTTCTCAGCACTGTATTGATCAAAATCAGCAAGTGAAAACATCAATGGAATCATTAGAGCCAATGGAATAACACTATAACCACCAAATTAGGACTTACTTTCAGTAAGTCCTATCACAAGACAAAAGAAACACTAAACATATTTGTTTTGATTACCTATGATTTTGTTTCAGTATTAATTTTCTGGTAAATACAACCACCCATTCAATAAACTTGGTTAGATAAAGCAAGAGTGTCCCATATCCTGTTCTTGGTGAGAATAGAGTAAAATGTTTTGTAGACGAAGAAAATAGAAAACAAGCAACTCAAAAAATGCAAGATATTGTATCATTCTTTTATCAAATCAGATTTATTGTCAAGTCTGTCAGATGTACAAGAACACAAGAGAATTGAAATGACCTTTCTCCCTGACCCATGGTTAACGCTACAACATAAGAAAATCCCAGAAACAACAATAAATATTAAAACTAAGTAGAGCTCAAATCTTCAGTTTTTCCTCCTTTCCCCATATAGCATTCCCACCCCACCTTTTCCTTTTCTTATATTTTACAAAAATTAAACTACATTTTTTCCACATTAAAACATGTTGCATTTATTTTATTGTTGAGTAGAGAGCAATTTACAATTTCACACAAAAACACAACTGCAGTGTTAACTGAAGGAAAATTGTTAACTTGACAATTTTGGCCCACATAGCAAAAAGTTTGGGCACCACTCTAGATAATATAGCATTGATTTGTTGATGAGGTAAACTATTCATGGCCAAACAGCAAAGGTAATAGAAATTAATTTTACAATGATGCAGTTGCTGCTATTGTCTGATTCTTTGATCTATTCAGTAATTAATTTAGTTGTTTGAGTTTTGTTTGAAGCATGTTAAAAAAAATCATAATCTTATAGGGCAGGGTCTATTGTTTTATTAGATGTGCAACATCAATATACTATTTTGGTATTTGTGCTTTTTTGCTCTTTGAAAAGGTGTAATACTTATTGAAGTCAAGATGTTAAGGTGAAACAGTAAAATAATACCTACATTTGAATGAATAATGCTTTGCATCAAGTGGTATTTTGCTTTTTTTTTTTTGTTTTCTAATTTTGATTCTCATTACTTTCAAATATCACAAAGGTGTGTTTCTGTCCCGACTCCCAAAGACAGAATCAACATTTATAAATTAATAAGAAATCCTGAAGCAAATTGATAATATTTCTTGTACATCAGCCACTTTACATAATCTAATGCCTTTGTCAGATGTACCTGCATGCCACAGATTGGGTCCTCACAGAGATAGACTCCAGGTGACTGTCCATCCTGCAAGCTTCCTGTGGCCACCTCGGACAGCAAATCCTTCAGGTTTTCCTCCTTTCCCCAAACCTTAACACAAATGAATTAATTGATCAGAGCTACTAACATTTTATTTTCTGATGCCATATTTATCTCGAGGCAAATCTTAAACAGAGTTCAAGAAAGTAACTTTGTTGACCAAATGAAAATGGCTGTCATGTGCTTCTCTGTCAGCTTCATGTCAAAGATTTTGCCAACAGTTGCAACCAAAACATTAACATTAATAGAAGTTATAAAGAAAATCAGAAATTAGGATTAGATAGTTGAGTTAGGTGACACACAGTCTGTTCAGATGTTTGTGTAGGATTTCTATAAATAAGTTTTTCAAATTAAAGTATAAGAATAATAAATGGATAAGATTAAGAAAGCATTCTGGTCCATTTCCAGTTAAATTAAAAGAGGGATTTTTTTTTTTTTCATTTCGCTGAGCTCACCAACAAACCGTGTATAGTAGCTTTACTGACTTATAATAACTTACAGGAAAGGCAAGAAAAAAAGTCCTTCAACAACATACTTCTTTTTAATAGATTGTTCTGTAAATGGATAAAGTAAAAAGCTTTTCTAAATTAAAAGCCTAAAAAATGCTAAATTAACAAACTGATGACTATGACAGCTACTCCCATTACAATTTGATATAAGCAGAGTGTGTTTTTATCAGCTGTACCAGTAATGTTTCTAATAACAACTGAAGTGTTTTTCTCACTCACCTCCACGGCAGAGACACGAACAGAGAAGCGCGCTCCTGTTTTCTCCTTTCTTTCATTGATGAGTTTAAACAGCCAGGAGATGGCACAGGGGATTATACCCAGGGTCTGAAGAGAGTCGTCACGACCAATCATTGTGTATGACTTTCCTGGATGACACACACACAGAAAGACAAAAAACAGAGGAAAGGGGGAGGAGAAAAAAAGATGATAAAACCTCTACTCTCTGGAGGAAAATAAGTAAGAAAAAGGTGCGAGAGTGAAATGATTGTCTCTGAGTAGATCTGTGTCTTCTCCAGTCACAGGGCGATGATTATCCTCCTCCTACACCTGCTGTGGCTGTCAGAATCAGGAGATCAAACATCCACCTAAACAAAGCCATATGTCACAGCTAACGTGTGGAAAACAGAGGACATCAAAGCCTGACTCCTGTGATGCTGCGTAGAGAAATGTTTCCCATTTGTTCTGAATGAGGATGGAGGGGAGGCTGTCAGCTATGCTGTGATTTTACATTGTTCTCCCTCAGCATTTCCTCAAGCATCTACACTGAGTCGTTCCATGAAACACTGAGTCGTTCCATGAAATGGTACAAATGTGTTGGAAAAGAGACAGGCTATTCATTGCAGCATTTATTTGGAGCTGAAATTATTTATTTTAAGATAGACATTGTGCCACTTTGTTTAGATAAAACCAAAAAGCTTATGCATGAGTGTTAAAGTTCAAGAGCTTCAACACTGGACCATTGACTTTGATTTATCTGATTTGCTTGTTGATTTATCAAATAAGATGGATTTCCTTCATCATAGCTTGTGTATTTAACAACCATCCCCTCTCTGAGCCTCTCTCTCTTCCTTTCATGCCTGACTGTGCCCGAATATGAGTGCAAGTATAACACAGCCATTTCCTTTGTTCTTGCTGCTGCAGGCTGTCAAGTCCTGGTTCTGTGGCTGACCGCTTCAGCTACTGACACAGCTGCACAGGAACGTTACACTGCAGGCAATAAAACAGTGAGTGCACTGCGCTGCTTTTTGTTAGTGATGTGGATGCCTCGTAATTGGTCACATCAATCCAAAATACTGATCCTGTCACTGGCTGAACAATGTTAAAATGAACAATGATAAACGTTAATATGAGTGTCAAGGCATGCAGTATTTGTACCCCTTGAACGTTTGCACATTTTGTCATGTTAAAACCACTAATTTCAATGTGCTTTATTGGGATGTTATGTGACCGACCAACACTAAGTCGTGAATAATTGTGAAGTGGAGGGAAAATTATACGCAGCTTATAAACATTCATCAGTGTTTCAAAAACCCACTAAGACATGGGCGTCCCCCTGAACTGACAGAATAGACAAGGAGAGGATTAATCAGAGAAGCAGCCAAGATGCCCCTAGTAACTCTGGAGGAGCTGCAGAAGTCCATAGCTCTGGTGGGAGACTCTGTTAACATGACAACCATTGCTTGTGCACTCCAAAACTGCACAAGCAAAATGGCCTTTGTGTAAGATTGGTAACAAGAAACTGATTGAAAAAAAGCCAAAAGATGTGAAGTGTGCTGTACACCATGTAGGGTGCACAACAAAAATGTGGAAGAAGGTCATCAGGTTACGTAAGACCAGTGTGAAATGCTGCATGTTGCTGAAAACTAATGGTGCACAGCAACACGGACACACAGTTGACATTGTGACATATGATGTGGCAGCATCAGCATCATGTTGTGGGGATACTTTGCATTAGTAGGTACTGGGAAAGTTTGTTTGAGTTGATGGGAAGATGAATGACACTTAATGCAAGGTAATCCCAGGAGAAAAGCTGTTAGAGGCTGCAAAAGAGATGACAAAGGGGTGAAGGCTCACCTTCCAGCAGGACAATGATCCAAAATATTCAGCCATAGCTACAGCAAAATAGTTAAGATCAAAGCATATTCGTCAATTCGAATGTCCTAGTTACAGCTCAGACCTAAAACCAGTTGAGAATCTGTGGCAGGACTTAAGTTTCACAGACACTCTCCATCCAATGTGACCGTGCAAAGAAGAAATGGAAAAGTTGTCTTTTTCAAGAGGAACAAAGGTGAAAGAGACCCAAAGACTGTAATTGCTGTGAAAGATACTTCTCCGAATTATTGCCAGTGGGGGCGAAACACAAAAGCATGTTACACTTTTCAGATTTTGATTTTTTTAAAGATGTTTAGGAAAGTATCAGATCTTTTCTGTCCACTTCTTTAATTATGGTCAATGTTTTGCTGGTCTATCACATAAAATCTCAATAAAATACATCTTACGTTTTAAAATGTTCAACGATGAGATTGAACAGAAACAAGCCTAATCACTCTTACAAAAAATGATAATAATGGTACAATGCTGACAAAATCTATCACATTTGGCTTAAATCAAAATTATACAAATGTAACATGTTTTTATTGCAACGTAGTTGACTTTTTTCAATGCAAACCTGTTTGCTGGTGGTGAAAATGTGCCATACAGACAGTGTGTGTCTGACCCCTAATAAATCCACAGCCCTGGGCTTTTGGGCTGAAGATAACCATTCTTTGTGCTAATTTCCCCATTTTAATTAGTAAAAAGGTAATGTCATTATAACGCAGCGTCATTAAGATTCATGGCCTTGGGTGAGCTGCTACAGCAGCAGCTTTTTAAGCTAAAACCATGCCTGGTCATGGGAGTAATGGAACGCAGAAATTGATTCAGAAATCCATCAACAAAAGTTTGTTTCTCCAAGCATATAAAAGTGCCTGCAGTGTCATTTACACAACCATGCTCAGGCAATTAGAGGAAACATTAGTTCCAGATGTAGTAATACATTACAGAAAGAGTAGTTTTTATCATTAATTCTGACCCACAGTCTTTATTTTTCTGTTTCAGAGTTTGATAGCTGATCTACATAAAACTTGTGGAATGAACACACCTATCTAGACAAGCACTGTGGTGACTTTTTGTTTAGGAGAGCTCCAGTTATCATGTGCACGTCTGTTTCACCCACACTTTCATTTTATGTGCTCACCCACATTTAGTTCAAGATTACTTGAGCTCGTCTCTGTATGTGTGTGTGCAGCTGACCATGCACACACATACATACACTCCTGAAGACAGTTTATAGTCACCACTTAACCTAACCTGCATGTCTGTGAACCGAGAGAAGACACCAGCATACCTGGAAAAGCAACATATGCAAAGGGAGAACATGCAAATTCCACAAAGAATGTCCCCTGATTTGAATTTTATTTTTTAAAAGCCACTTTAATTTAAAGACTTCTCTTCTCATTTTTTTGGTAGTGCTAATTAGCACTGCCAACATAAAGTTAAACATAAAGTTAAAGCTATTTTTCACTCCAGCTGCAGTGAGTGAAATGAATGTTGGGAATATTGATGAGCTGGTGACTGTGGCTACACTGATAAACAGAATTCAATCTGTGAAATTGGTGTAACAATTTGCATATGTTTTATTTCTGATGAGAACTTCCATAAGTTTCACAACTAAAAGAAACATTTGGAATTAATTTATTCAAACTCGTTAACTGATTCACTTAAGTTAGTTTGTTTCTAATTGTTCTGCTTAATATTGACTAAAACTACACTGCCCTTGACTATCAGATGTTTGATTGTTGGGGGTAGGGTGTTCTTTTTCTGAAATGCTATGTTACTTAATATGCAGACCCCCCCCCCAAAAAAAAAAAAAAAAATCCACTTTTATCTCATCAGTTCACAGAATATCTCCTCAAAGCCCCTGGAGATTATAAAAAGGGAATTATGAGACAGTCCATTGTGTTCTTTTCGGTCAGCAGTGTCTTTTTTGCCCAGTCTTTTCTCATTATTAAATCATGAGCACTGCCTTGGCTAGTTATAACTGCAGTGCTGTAGATGGTGTTCTGAGTTCATTTGTGACCTCCTGTATTAATTGATGATCCACCTTTAGAGCTATTCTGGTGGGCTGGCCAACCCTAGGTTTCCCACTGTTCCATATTTTCTCTATTTGGGAACAACAGCTCTCACTGTGGTTCACTGGAGTCCTGAGAAAAGACTCTGTAACCCTTCACAGACAAATAGATGTCAGCTGCTTTGATTCTCATCTGAATTTCTTTAGACTGAGACATGAGCTAGATTTCTTCACAACTTCTGCAGGATGTTCAGGGGTTTTAAGTTGCCTACTGGTTCTGCAGACGATCCATAAATTTGGACATTTGTGGTAAACGTTGCCTCAGCCAGTAAGAAATGTCTACGTAGAGAATCACTTTCTGGATCAAAAGTTTTTTGACTGAATAACTTTAGGCAGGTCTTCTAAAACAATGTGTAAAGCAAAGAAATAACCATGAGTTTTTAAAGGGTAGATCTGGGTAATTTTAATCTAAATTGTGATTTTGAACCAAAGAAGTGTAAGTTATGAAGGAGAGTCTTCCTCGTGGCCTCAACTGCTGTCACAGAGAGATGTTGCCCGCTGAACCGACACATTTTAATTCTCAGCCATTATCTTCTATTCCATATTTTAAAGAGAGTTAGAGGAAACTCCAGCTGGGTGTATTTAGATCACAAAACATTAACCAATAATGCAGCTCACAGACTTGGGGATAAACATAAGTGGGGCTGAAGTTAAATAACATGTGTCACAATGTGCCTGTGCTGTTGGCCCTTTGTTCATGCTGCCACATGTTTGGGTTCAGATTGCGTTGCAGTGTGCAGTGAAGGGTCCTGACCCTTTCTAAGACAGCTTCTCTAAAAATCAGCTTCAGGAGGATTAAGGAGCAAAAGAGGGAGACAGAAACACAGCCTGAGCAGACTGAGAAAGCTTTCAGCCCGAGCAGACACTAATCCTCTTCTGTCTCTGATAGATGAGGGAGAGTCGCCAAGTGAAGGACTGACACACTGACAGTCAGGCACACATATGACTCATAAACCACATATGCTCTTATTGTGTAGCCTAGGAACTTGTGTTTAAGAGGCTGTTACCCAGTTTGGAGTGTCCAAAGCAGAAGATGCAGCCATCAGCTCCGTTCACCACAGACTGGATGACCTCAGCCACTGTTCCTGCACACACCTCCGCCTGGCGACAGACGACAAAGGAAAAACAATGATGAAAAAGACAAAGCACAAATTATATACTTCAGCATTTAACTTAAATGGTCACATTCAAATTACGATTCTATTCACCTTCCTTCCAAACTAATCGCTCATCTTGTGATCAGAGTACTGTGCAGTCCTATCAAGTATTTGTTTAGCAACTTGGAAAGTCATATTTCTATGGAAACTACGCTGAAATAACTTGCAAAATATCATGCCACTTGAACTTTCTTTTTTTTACGTTTCATCAAGTTGCAATCAAAGTCTCATAAATTTGTGGTGTAAGGAGAAGGATGTAATGTTTTTGGGCTTTTTTTACATATACACATTTGAAGAGTGTGTTGTGGGCTGTAATACAAAGCTTATCTTTCAAGCTTGTAGTTTATGCTTGAACTCATAACTAAGAGGGGCTGACAGAGAGTGAAAATGAAACAAGAAAGTTTAGTTTTGGTTTTGCCAGCTAACACAGTGCTTTACTTGTTAAATATTAGAGTGCACATCAGAATGCATCAAAGGATGTATTCCAAATAAAGACACAAGTTTGGCTACCGGTGGTGATTTAAAGAATAATCACATTCCAAACGACTAATAATTTCTAAATATTTGAAAGTATTAGAGCAAAAGCTGATATTCAGTTTGTTGTGGTAGATTTAGGTCTAAATCAGTTTTTTACTCTTTGTTTTCAGAACACTTATATTCTTACCTGTGATGCATCAGGAGGAAATGCAGCATCAAAGGTGAACATCTTTGGTGGAACATGATTGGCTCCTGCCCTTTTCTGTGAGGCAGCATTCGGTGTCTGATTTGTTGATGGGTCCATGATGGTGATTTGTTTCTTTCTGGGATCCACTTTCAAGAAAGAACTGGATTCTGCTGCATCAGACTGAGACATGGGGCACACTCTGACCATCACTTTCACCTGAGAACAAGATAGAAAGATCAGATATTTTGATTAATCTGAGAAAAACTATCACTATAGGGTTGGCTAAAGGTAAATGGAATATTACTATGACAAAATCATTATTTGTTCATTTTAAATTAATAGTTAAAGTATTATTAAACAAAAAGAAAAATGTACAATTTCATGATGTATCAGAGCTCAAAGACATTAAATGTGGAGTCCCAGGAGGCTCCATGTTGGGATCTAAACATTTTATTTTCTTTATCACTGACAGACGTATCTAGTCAGCTACAACTTCTTTTCTTTGGATGATTACAAATCATTTTAATTATGAGAATGACTTTAAAAATGATTTCAGTGAATATGGACGGTGAGACTTGTGAAATCATTAGTTGAGAAGTTACTTTTAAACTAAATTCGATTTTTGATCAACAAAAAAGGAAAATTGATTTCTGTGGTAATAGATGGAGTGTAACCAACCAGAATTATGTCGTTTGCTACCATCCCATTGGCGCATATGGGATTTGGCATGTATTTTTTTGTTTGTTTGTTTTGCCTTTTAAAAAAAATTTTCTACTGCCAAAAACGCATATTAATACTCAGTAACTGATTTATACTGAAAGTTGAAGTTGTCATTAAAAATTGTATGGAGTACCCATTGCACATTGTTTTTTTTCGACAACTGTAAAACCATGAAAATATGAACTTTGATCTTGTGTTTTGCTAATCAACCACCTGCTCCTTGTTCATTAATCAGCTCTCCTGCTTAAAGCTGCAGTATGTAACTTTTATGAAAATATGTTTTTTACATATTTGTTAAAATTATCATTGTCGTGACAGTATAATACAAGACAGATAATCAGTGAAAAAATCAAGCTCCTCTGCCCTCTCCCAGTGCTCCCAGTACTAACTGCAGAAATTCACCACACAGTCAGAAACAACCAATCAGAGCCAGGAGGAGGGTCTTAGCACTGTCAATCACCCTCATGTATGTGCAGCTCACACTCTTCCCCTTACTCTCTCCTATGCTAGAGGTGGATCATTACAACATAGCCTGCTACAAATGCTATGACGGCGGATAAACTGTTTTCCTGGAACGGTAAGTTGTTTCTGCATCATTAGCAAATGTTTGACAGCGCTAAGACCTTCCTCCTGGTTCTGATTTGTTGATTTTTGGTCGGAATGGTGCATTTCTTTCAATGGCAATAGTAATAGTTACATACTCCAGCTTTAGGTCAGTCAGCTCTTTGTCAGATCCTGTTTCCTTGTATTCCCCTCCTGCTGTATTATTTTGTAATCACCCCTGTTTTTGGGTTTTCTTATTTTTTGTGTAGGTAAACTGTTTATTTTCACCTGTCTGCCTCCTGCCTGCATTTTAGGTCCTGCACTTCACTGTTTTTATGACAAAAAAATCAAAATACTCCATGAGGCCATTATACATTGCAATTCTGGTTTTAAAAGGGTTAACTTTGTAGGTGTAAGTCTGTTCGTTCCCCAAACAACCCACATAGCTGTGGTGTTGGAGGAGAAAATATGAGGATGCAAAAAAAGATGAGCTACAATGAAATATAAAGTTGTTTTTGGTGGCTATAGCTCGCCTAATCAAAGTGATGCTCATTTAAAATCTTGTTCATGAAGAGCAGTCAGCCAAACTGGATGTTTCTCCGGGGGTGGGGGGGTTCAGCAAGTTATTTCTCCAGTGAGTCTGTATTTTTTCCATCTGTTAGCCTAACTGGTGCAATGACAGCTAAAGCTAATACTGAATAGTTTTTGTTTGTTAAAGTGGAAAAATTAGCCAGAAGAAATGTGGTGTTCTATAAGTGAATCTGTGTGTTTTATTAGGATCTGATATCCACAACTGTTTTTATCCCCCTAATGCTAAGTTCTTAAGTAATGGTTGCCATTTATGTTCTGGTTATAAATATTAACACATTCACATTAGGTCCAGCTGATTCCTATTTACTTGCATGTTGTCTTGTATTTAATTTGAGTAATTAATGCAGGTTGGTTTATATACTGCTGATTTCTACATAAGCAACCACTGAAGTGAAGACTCCAGGAGCAAGAAGATCTGGCTGCCATTTTAAGGTGCGTTTTCATTGCAGGAACCTTTTCCAGGAACTAGGATAGTTTTCTGAGGCCTTTTTTCTTCCCTTGCCATTTCCACTAAAAGAACCTGGACCAAAGCAAAACACCAGGGTAGACATGGCTGGACTTTTTAAACTACAGATAGAGCTTTGAAGTGGAAGGGTGTAAAACATTTCTTACTAGCTGAATATTCTCAGCATTTTATTTTAGTCATCTCCCACTTTATGCTCCACAGCAGTTCATATTTTCTGTTCATTTGAATTACACAACAGGAGTTCTAATCTTCGTAATCTTTTAAGTACTTCTCAAAGTAGTGGTCAGTAGTTTGAGTGGAATATATATCTGAAGTTAAACGTTTTAGTTAATAAACGAACACCCAGAACTAAATTATGTAAAAGTTGGTTGTGGTTTTAAAGATGCCTTTTGAAACAATGACTGTATTTTCAGTTTATTTAAGATGATTATTTGAAGTACTGATTTATGCATTAGGTATCAATCTCTTTACTTGTACAAACCACTGAAACCTTATTCTTACCATGTCTGTGAAGGATTGTTGTTGGAAAACATTTATTCTCATCTTGGCTTTGACAAATGACTCGAAAAGAACCACAAAATTCAGCTTTTAGCTCTACATAGATATCTACACGCTTGCGTTCCTGCTCTCATCCCCTTATTCACCCTGAGCGCTTCCACTTCCCTGATCCCTTCTCCTCCTTTACCTGTCACTCTCAAGTTATCTCTTTCGCTCCTTCTATCCTTAATCCCTTCCTATTTTTTCGTATTCATCACAGTTCACTTCCGCACATCAAAAGGCCTGACTTGCAGGAATCCAGTTTTAGCCTCATCTCTCCTCTTTCCTCTATTTTCAGTCACAAACTGTTAGCAGTCACACTTTAACTGCCTGACAGGGGCGGTTGTTTTCTTTGATAGCAGGAGCAAAATACTGCGTCATCTAAAAGGAGAGTGAATTGCAAAACATCCCAAGATGTAAATAGCAAGTTTTCTTGTTAGTTAACTATGTTTTAAAGTTTGAAAAGCATCGGAGTTCAGTTTTGATCTTTCCCTGCACCTCTTTTTCTTGTAGACAAATTTAATACTCGTCTTTTTTGCTTATTTGTTTTTTGACAGTATTACACTTTACAATTAAGATTAGTTAATCTGATGGGTTATGCCATATCAAACCAGTGACGCAACAAAGCTGTACATGTCTATTTGGGATTATGCTCCTTTACGGTTTGAATACAATGTATGTTGTTGATGGCTTGTACTGTTAAACAGAAGTAATCTGGTCTTTAAACGCAACATTTAGCAAATCAAATTTGTTTTCCAACTTGTAACTGGACTGTGCTCAACTCTGTTGTGTTTGTCCTTTCTAGAGCCAAGCTCTGGGTTTTGAGACAAATTGAATGCAGCATAAAGCCCTGGACAAAAACAAACTGACAATGAATTACAAATATTATACAAAACTTTTTTATTTCAAATCTGGACATTAAAATGTAAATACACAGATTATTGACACTGTTGTTATAAACTGTAAGGTTTTCTAAAATTAACCACAGGAAAGAAATGATGTAATCACTTAATACTGAGGAAAAATTATTAAATGATTCTTCAATTAGGTTCCAGCTTTTCTATGTAAGCCCATGGCTAACTTTTCTTTATGATGTTGCATCAGTGAACCCAAGTTTGAGTGCATCTGTAAATTCACAGCTCTTATATTCCTGCCCTGCCAGTTTAGTTTGAGGTTTTGAGTTTGACAATTTTGTTGAGTTGTAGATTTGGTGCTCTACTTTGGAAAATGGCAGCTACTCTGGCATATGTATTGCGATTATGTCAGACTCTGCAAAGATCTCTGCTGTGTTTTTGTCTGGCAGAAGTACCTCATTCCATAAGCCTTGTTGTTTGTCCACAGATAAAATTGTAGAAGCTTGACTTTGCTGTGTAATTTTCAGAGGAAAGATGCTCTCTTTTGACAACAAATTTAAACCACACATAACATTTTCAGACTTTTCTTTCATAGAAAAACATTATTTATCTCCACTTTTAAAGTTGTTATGTAACTCATGTCTCCTGCGTCTCCAGAATTAAATTTAGATCATGACTTGAAATCCATGACTTGCTGCCTGGATATGGAAACCACAAGTAGTGTTTTTTTCCTTTTTTTTTTTTAAAAAAAAAAATGTCTTTAGCTGTATCATATGATATGTATCTTATTGATATGAATGCTTTAAGTAATAGTTAATTACAGGCCCATGCTTAATGTGACATTTCTTTGCAAAAATCATTAAAAGGGTAGTTTCTCAACAAATTTACTAATTTCTATACTGTTGCAGTTCAGTTTATATAGCACCAATTCACAACACATTTTATCTCAAGGCACTTTACAAAGAAAAAAGTCAATTCAATCCAATCATATATTCCAATTGATCCTGGTTATTAAACAATGCAGTCAAATTCAGGTATTGTTCAAACTGGTTAAAAAAGATTTTCTATCTGAGGAAACCCAATAGATTGGATCGAGTCATTGATTTGCTGCATTCACTCCTCCTGGATGAGGATGTAACAACAGTGGACAGTCACTTGCATTGTGTCATGGACTTTACAGCAATCCCTCATTCTGAGCATGCATGTAGTGACAGCAGAGAGGAAAAGCTCCCCTTTAACAGGAGGAATACTCCAGCAGAACCTGGTTCAGTGTGAACGGCCATCTGCCACCATTTGAGAACAGAGAACATACACACAAAAAAGAAACAGAAGCACTGATCCAGGAGTACTTTCTATGTTATAGAAAAGTATGAAGTTAATGGCAGTAGAGGCTCCTTTAGCAGTTTCATTGAGGAGAGAAACTCATCTTAATAGATAAGCTCTGAGCCACCTTTAAAGGCTATCGGATGAAAGAGACCACACATAGTTAGTTGCAACGAAAACTCAGCCAATCACTTTGTCTGGAAAAGAGACAGGGTTACAGACAGAAAGACAGGGCCAAGTGCATCATCTATAGAAGGAGAACATCAAGTTGTTGGAAGCAGTAGCTCAGCTGATGCCCCCCTCCAAGGAAGGTGTCACAACTAAACAGAACACTAGACCAGGTGTAGATTCTATGAAGAGTAAAAAACAGAGAACATAAAGTTAAAAGTTGAAACAGCAAAAAATGCTAAATTGGAGCAAAGGAAGGGAATTTAGCAGAGCAAGGAGAAGTGGTCAGTTTGTCCTACAGCAGCCTAAGCTTGGAGCAGCATAATTACAGAAATAGCTCAGGAAAACCAGTCTAACTATAGGTTTTATCAAAGAGGAAAGTTTTAAAGTTTATCTTAGTTTTAGGAACCGCCAGTAAACCTGCAGTCTGAGAACGAAGTCCTCAGTTAGAAAAATATGGAAACATCAAATCTTTCATGTATGATGGAGCTTGATTATTAAGGGCTTTACATGTGAGAAGGAGAATCTTAAATTCTACTCTGGATTTAACAGGGAGCCAGTGAAGGGTAGCTAAAATAGGAGAAATATGATTTCTCTTTAATTTTCATTAGAACTCTTGCGACAGCATTTTGGATCAGCTGAAGGCTTTTAACTGCATTTTGTGAACTTCCTAATAGTAAAGAATTACAATAGTCCAGCCTTGAAGTAACTAATGCATGGACTACCAAGTATATTTACACCAGTCACACCAAATATATTTAAAAAAATACTTGGTGTCATTTTATAAAAGTGAACAAGGATCACATGCAGGATTCCTCAAAAGACTCTATTCTCAGGCTACTTTTATTTGACATTCACATCCTTGCAATATCTAAGTTGATTAAACACAACTTATAATATGTGTCACCAATTCACCATAGTCCACTATAGCATGTTCAAAATATGGAGGATGAGTGGATAATGCTCCCATTATCCACTCATGCTTGCTCAGTATTTTCTCCAAAACTAATGCAGAGAATCTATCCCTTTAAAAACAGGGAGCCAGAGCAGAAGTCAATGTTTTTGATCCCAGGAATGCAAGGTTACATATCAACGATCAGCTAGACTCAATGAGGTTAAAGACCACATACCATGCAAAACACCTTTGTGCCATCATGGACTAGGATTTAGATTTTAAGTCATATAAAGTCTATTGTTAAATCAGCTCATACCATCCTAAAACATGCCAAAATGCCACTTTTTATTAATATTTCTTACTGTGGAGCAGAATTTTTGCAATGGCCCCATAATATTTTCACAGTTTATTGGCAAATACAACAAATAGTATGGCAGGTGAGTATAGCAAAAACTTCAAGTTAAAAACTAAAAAGAAAGTGTACAATGAAATGGCTTAGTGTATTTTTAATAAAATTTATGTTAAAACAGGCAGAGACTAAATCTGGACAGATAAAAAGCCTGTTGAGTGTATAGGCCCCCTTTTATTTTTTCATAATATACATATAGCATATCTGAAACAGACAAATGCAATTAAAAATATAAGATCTCTCTTGCTCTTTTATTTTTTTTATCCACCATGACTACAACACACCATTAACTGAGACCATTAGAGTTTTTCAGTAAGTCCTCAAAGACAGTTTTTGTTAACTTTTAAAGATAATCGTGTACATTAAACAGTGGCTTTATTCTTCAAAGCTAAACATGTTCTGGGTCACTTTTGAAACAGAACTTTGACATTGTGTGACATTAAAAAACCCAATGACTTACTGCCAGATCATGAGTTACAAAAGGAATACCTCCAAACTACCCCCTAACCACTACAGAGAAACACACATGCTCCCACATACACTGTGAAAGCATAGCTAAGCCATCTGCTGACCCCAGTAAAGGAACCCATCACAGTAGTAACAGCCTGAGGGGAAAGATTTTACCACTGCACACCATATAAGGTGTAACCCATGAGGCTCTCCACCTCGGAAGCCCATTTGGTTTTTATGTTTGAGAAGGTGAAAGGCTAGTGAGTGAAGCAGAAATGTGGCCATGATGGCTTTCTAAGTCAATATCTCAAAATGTGTCAATAAAATGAGTCCCTGTTTTTTCCCTCAGTAATCTGCAACCAGAAAATATTACCTGCAAACCTCTTGTCGATAAAGGAAATCCAGAGGGTTCCACACAACAGTGCGTTGTAACTGATCACGCTATGTTATGTGGATAACAGACCCCTTCAAAAAATTAATCAGTAATTCCACGGGGAATCGTTTTAGGTACCCTTGTTATCAGTGTACATATATACAGCAGGTAAAATAAGCTTTAAAGATAACATTTTTCTCAAATATATTTCTAATGTTTCCATTGATATGAAATTCACACCAGATGTCAGAAGCAATCCAAATAATTCACAAATACAAAGAAATCAAAATATATTAGTCTGTAAATTGAGTTATGAGCAATGAAGTGGAATGACACAGGGAATAAGCAATGAAAACATGAAATTTTTCAAAAAGGCATAAGGCCAAGAAACCAGCTGATATCTGTCAGTATTTATTATTTCATTATTAACCAGCCATGGTCAAGTTCCCTTCATAATATTTCTGACAGACAAGTGAAAAGAATAATCAAGTTTTTCATGAACCAAGAAAATGAACCTGGAAATCACAGGCACAGTTTTTCCCAAGAAAACAATAAAAGGCACTGAGCCAGAATGGACTATATGCACACTCACTGCACAAAACTCCACCGCTGAAGTAAAAGCAAGGTTGAAGTTTGCTTGATTTTTTTTTTTTTTTTTTTTTTTTTTTTTTTTTTTTTTGTTTTACTGCTGAAGATTTGGATAAACCAGTAAAATACCAGGGAGTGCAGACAAATAAGGCCAAAACTGAACTTTAAAATTGGTTTTGGAGAAAGTAAATCTGCTTGAATGGCCCAGTCAATCATTTGACTTATATCCTGTTAAAAATCTATGGAAGCAACCGAAGATCACAGTGGATAGAAAGTAACCACAGAACCTTCAGGATCTGAAAAAAAGTATATATGGAAGAATAGGTCAAAATCACTCTGAGCAATACATGTAACCAGTTTCTCCTTATGGAAGATGTCTTGAAGTTGTGATTACCAAAAAAGGCTTTTCCACGAAGTATCTATTGGATTTATCTGTGTTAAATACTAATTCCTTGTCATTTATGTTTTTTTTTTTTTTTTTTTTTTTTTTTGTTTTTTTTTTTTACACATAACTTAATTTGTGGACAAGTTTACTTAATTTCACTTTTGTTGTTGCCAAGAGCTGGTTTGAATTGTATGTAACTGGAAAAAGTGGAAAAAGAAATATTGCTTTTACTGAGTAAAATATTATGTTCAATACTTATATTACCTACTGTTTAACAATCTTTCAGATATGTTTTGTGATATTGAGCTATATGCTGATGACATGATTCTACTATGTCACTGGTAAAACCTGTTGCAGAAATGCTGTTGCAGAAAAGCTGAATTCAAATTCATAGAAAATTTCAGTTTTGGCTGGAAGCTTCACGCTTAACTCCAAATACTGAGAAAACAAAGTATATTTGTTCTAATTAAAAAGTTTTAAGGGGAATATCATCTATCAGATAATAACATAAGACAGAAATTAAGGGATTATATTAGGTGTCAGTTGAATTTTATAGATCTTTGAAAAGATTTCTGAAACACAATTAATATCAGTTGTTTTCATTTGATTAGAAACTGTCTGACATTTTAATGTGTTATTGTACCTAAATGTAATGATGTTTTCACATTTATTTTATGGTCTGATAGTCTGGTCTCAGCCCAACCAGTCAACAACCAAATCTGTGGAGTCTCTATAATTAAGCATTAATAAATCTTGATTGGAAAATAAATATTGTGGATGTAATTATTTAAATGAAATATTATTTAATTGAACTTGGACCTTCATTTCTTTACTTATGTTAGGAATGTACAGACCTGCAACAGATCTACCAGAGCTTCTTCAGGAGGTAATGTCTAAATCCCATTCTATTAAACATTCTTTGCCCAGAATGGGACACATAATTTGCTCTTTTGTAAATTTTTGTTTTCAGGGAATCTATTATGTCTTGGTTGGTGCAGCAAATCTGCATTCATGTTTATTTTAAGTGATTGTTTTGTGGTTGTGCTTATTTCTTGTGCTTATCCCTGAACAAATGAATCAATGAACGAATGAATTAATGAATTAAATATTTGTGAAATTAGCTACCTCTGCTTTATTATAGATTTTTAAAGAGATATGTTTATTTCTACTGAGTGATTATAGTATTATTTTAAATAACAATTCTGCTGGAATTTGCACATCTACACAAATACACATGCACATTTTGTACATTTAAAAAAAAATATCCTAATCAATTGCATATTCCCTGAATCAGAACACTATTTCTGATAACTGCACACTTTTAGGTTAATCCTGTCCTTCCTGTACAGTATATTTTTAATTTTGTTTTCTATGCATTTTTAATGCTTTTATCTTTGTGTGGACCTACATGCCTCAATGTCCTTTCACTTTGCTGCTGTTACACCTTACTCTCCCCACTGTGGGGGGGGGGGAGAAGGATATTTCTCTTCTATCAAAATAACCATATTTATAGATCATTGATGCAACCTATGGACAAACATTGCTTCTCTTGATATAAAAACAGCATTGAGTGCCAAATCAGAACCTAAGGCCAGATCTAACATCAGAATTTTTTGTTGTTTGATCAGCCCACACCCATAATCTCCTCTGATGATCATTTGAATTTTTCCAATCAATACACCTGGCAGAGGGTAAAAGCCAATATAAACAAATAGCTAATGGGGTCCTATTCCTGTTTGATGGAGAAGATGGAAGAGGAAAAAGATGTGAGGTTTATGTCAGAGAAGAAAGATGAAGAGGAATCCTAAGAGAGAAAATAGCTGACCAATAGCTCTCATCATCCCCTTGCTCTGTGTTGATCTCTCTCCTGACGATGAGTTCCTATCCACCCAACCATGTCCTCCTCTCTTCTTTTCCAAACTTCTGCCTTCATTTTTATAACACATATTTAAACAAACCCCTTTCTCTGTTTAAGAGAGATTACATTCCTCGTTTTGGTGCCCACCTTTTTTTATTCCCTCTCTTCTCTGAGGCTCATTTCCTTTCTATCCTCTGAACAAATAAAACGACTCCCTGGCTTTTGCTTTACTCCTTTTTATATTCTCCATCTTCTCCTCACACTTTGTGCTGCGATGAATACAGCTGTTAAGGGGAATGAGCTTTCTTATACATAGGGCAGACTGTTTCCTTCACTGCACAAAAAAAACAATCTTAGTATTTTATTTGCAGCTTCTTTAAATCTCATGTTTCTCTGTGCAGAGCTTTGCATGCTGCATCTTTATTTTAGGTTTGTCTGCTTCAAAACTACTCTTACCACATCTTTTAGTTTCTAAGCTAAAGGGCAAAGACACCTTTATAAAGATTTCTCTTGAGAAACTTTTATGCACCTTTCGATATAGATCTTGCAGTTCCTTCACTTCAGATACCACACTCAGGTAAGTCTCTGAGCCAATTTAAAACGAAGAACCCTGCTAAATGGCAACAACTCGCCCTGAGCTGGGGGAAGTAGGTTCAATAGTCCCTCACCACAGTGCTTCATTGCTATTGGCTGGAAAATCAATATGAGACTGAAATCGAGCTCTAATTGGTTCCCAAAGACTGCAAAAACACAGACACATTTGTGCAAACACATGCATTAAAATAGATACAAATGCCACATGAGGAAAAAAAGTTCATGATTGGGATCAATGCTAAATTTAACTACAGTATTTATTCCAGCTCAACTCACTGTACCATCAGATCTATGCTGGATGCTGTCACATGAATTCAAAGAATCAATTGAACTTTAAGGTTTGCGTGTAATTAGACAATAAGAAAACCTTCTTTGAGTCATAAGAACACAGTCTGTGATTTTAAAAAGGTGAACGATTCCAGTGTGACTGTGGCAGTATGCAATAATTTGCAGTCTAAAAAGATATGTTGAAGATATGTTGTGGAGTGCACCACTAATAGTTGGATCAACATACTTTCCCATTTGAATTACAGCTTCTCAAAAGTTACATTGGACATCTTGGCTGCTTCTGTAATTAATGCTTCCTCAGCTGGTCAGTTCAATTGGAGGGCCCATGGCTTGGTAGGTTTACAGTCGCACCATACTCTGCTCTGTGAGATGTGCGAAGTGCAGGATATTTTATAACTTAAAGTTGCTTCAAACTTCTCCACAACTTTCTGTCTGACCTCCCTGCTGTGCTCCTTGATATTTTTGATGCGTTTTGTTCACTAATGTTCTCGAACAAACCTCTGATGCCTTCACCGAACAGCTGGATGGATACTCAGATTAAATTACACTCAGGTGGACTCTGTTTACTAATTATTTATTTCTAAAGGTAATTGGCTGCAATGGATTTTATTTAGGGATTAGGATTTAGACTAAGGAAGCTGAACAGAAACATATAAAACACATGGTTGCATTCCAGCGACTGCGAAAACAGGATGAATGTAGGTCATTTAATATTTGAATACAAAGCATTTGTTGCACCATGATTACCATCTGATCAGTTAAAGGTAAAGTGATGTTGCTGAATGAGGATATCACGTGTCCTGCTCACTCAAAAGTCTATTTTCCAATTCAAGTCCCATCTATTTGATTTATAGAGCCCCAAAGAGCCATAAAATACAAGATAAAACCTATCAAAGATGGTGTCTGTATGTGTGTGTGTGTTGGTTACATCCTCCAGGACTGCCAGTACTGAAAGCATGAATATTTTAGTGATGAGGTGGAACAAAGTGGCTACTGGACTTGACTGTCATAACAGACTCGCTCAATCATTTAGATACAAGGCACACAGATGCGCAGTAACTTGCGTGCCTGTGCTAAATGCTCTTACACATGCTCAGTCGTGACACAGACACAGCTTGTGACTTGAGAGGAATCGTAGCTGCTATTAAAAATTGATTATCTGTCATAGTATCACTTTCCTCCAAGGTCAAGTCGCAATCTGCGAGTGTGCATGTGTGCAAAATACAGGCTGGTGAGATTGAAAGAGGACAGAGGATAAAGCTCTCAGATAGAGAGAGGAGAGCAGAGAAGAAGGAGGGAGAAATAAGATTTATCTATTGTTTAGGTTTAGGAGATGAGGTGCAGATCAGTTTCAGAGACTGAGAACAAAAGACTAAAGGAAGCTGTTCCTCTTAGGCATCACAGCTTCTCATAGTGGGTTGCTCATCCCTCTTTAGGTAAGATAAAGAGCATGAACATCAGGTATGACTGAGACCTGCAAATGCAGTGACAGCTAAGAGAAGGATATGTGAACCCTGGGGCGAAACTGTGACATGCTCATATGTTTCAAACCTACACGAGTGTGGAATAAAGCTGCAAGCATTGATGACAGTATACTGATATTTCATGTAGCCAAAACATTAACAAAAATGTGATTAATTAACACATTCTTTCATTAGGTCCAAATTGTTAAAGGCAATTTGGTTTAAATGATTTAAGATCCACATATTCAATTTCAAATTATCTTATCTTTCCTAAATACTTTGCAAATGAATTACTTTTTTACTTGTTTAAAAGACACAAACACATTAGATTTGGCCTCTACTTATATTACTAACATTTCCAATAAACTTCCTTACCCTTCAAATATCCTTGACAGAAAACAGCCTCTTAAAAATCAATAGGTAGGAAAGAATTCCTCCATCAGACTGATTTTTCAAAGATTATGAGATTGTTACAATGTTTGATTTATGTACATAAATATAGTTAAATATACTCTATCAGAGATACATTCGACTCCTAAGCTTTCTTAAACTCTGCTGTAAATGTGTGTAAATTTACAGATGGCTTCCAGAGGGGTAATACATACACAGCTTAATTTTCTCAGCTGATACACATCTCCTCCTGCACTCAGTGGTCGGAGACTCCCAGCTGGCTAATTGGATTAAATTGAGGTGGAGCTTACAAACAATATACAGAGGCATTGCATGTAGAATTACAGGAGGTGACTTTTAGATACACAAACCTGATAGATTCACAGAAGGACTCAGGATTCAGCCTTTTCTCTGCTCCTGCATGGAACAATACATCTAACCTGTGCAGGTTGATTTCCCCCAGCTTTGTGTAATGTCTCAATCTGTTTTCTGCAATATTACCATCAGGGACAACACTAACCCCCCATTACAGTCACAGACAGTTTTCATGTATTCTGTCGAATGTATCGCTCACACTTCCGCCAGAAGCTTTGCCGCTTCCTTGACAGTTCTCAATGTACACTGTAATCCTATGAATTTGTGAGCATGCAGGCCAGAGTGTGAGCTTGCATGTGTGGAAATAGTATTTAAGCAGAGAGAAGACCCCCTCTGCAGATGACATTTTTACTGGAGAAATGTCACTATAACCATTTTCTCCCCATATGTCTGCATGAGCATGTGAGTCATGAGTCATGTATGACTGTGCGCTGAAGAACTTTAACAATAGAAGACTTCTTCAGTCTAAATCGTAAAATATTGCCCTGTCTTTATACAATTATTATTTTTTTGTGGCATCGATTTAATATCGAATGACAATGAGTTTTTTTCTGTTAATTTTAATGATTATAGTTTAAAGAAAACACTAAATCTAAAAACTCAAAAGTACATTTTTAATTGGTCTTTTGCAATATTCAGTTTTTTTGAGAAACTGAAAAGATTTTGTAAATGAGCTGACACAAATGCTTGCCATGTATCAATCCATGTGCCATGAATTATTGTATAACAGATATAGTAGTTTTACTTTTTGAATTGAATTACTGAAATAAATAATCATTGTAACTAATTGAGATGTACCTGTCATGAAAAAAGTAAAAGCCAAGTAAGATGTGTGAAGAGACCTTTTCTGTGGCTTGTTTCTTACAGCAGTATTATACAGTATATGATTTGTGTTCATGGGTTGATGGCAGAATCATTTGTTATGTGCTCGAATTTGCGATCTAGAATTGGTCTCCTTGACAACTGAGAAGACATCTGTCATCTCCATATGGGGAGACAGAGACAGAGACAGAAACTCTGAGAGGCAATGCAAAATGAAAGCTTTAGCGTGCAAACTAATCTGTTGCGAAAAATGAAAATAAAACTTCTAAGTATTCCAACAGCATGCTATAAATTGAATCGGAGTGATTTTAAATGCAAATACCTTGCAGGTGAATGGATCCTCTTACTCAGTGACTATAAATTCATCAAAATAGCAACAGTACGCAGTATTTTTTTACTGCAATGTTTACTGTGCATGGTATTTTTTTATTCCTAGGCCAGCAGTTCCAGTTAGTTTAATGGCAGATGCTGACAAATAACAACAATGTTGTTGCTTGAAGGCTGATTACATGGAAGTAATAGTACCCTGAATCTTTTTTAAATACTGTCAGGATCTTAAAACTAAACAGTTGTAGGTGTCAGCCTCTGTTTATCTTGCCATGAATCATTTTACTACAACTCATTACAAATGTAACTGAACAGAGAGATGGCTTTTGGTCTCATCTGGTAGTTAATATGAATGGCACGCATGTATTTTAACTCATACTTGACGATTTCCCTCAGAGCCAAATGGTTCCAACACATGGAGCTCAAACAACAGATGATTCATACACACACATTCAAAAATGGGATGTTTTTCCTCTCTGTGTGTCGATACGGAAACTTTTGCATGAAGTCTGATTCTTTTATCCCACAGTCGTTCCATTTTCAGCTGTTGGGACACAGAAAGTCAGGGAGCCTCTCAGTCAAACTGTGGAGGGGGTGGGGGGGCACTAAAAACTCATTACATGGACGATCAATATTGCACACACTCGAGAGCCAAGTGTGTGGCTGGTCCCCCAGCATACACAACACACACACACTTGTGTGTTTCATCACCCAATGGCGATGGTGACAGATGACTTTTGTCAGCCTGAAATGTGTTACCATGGTAACCATTAGGTTATATTTTGGTATCCTACAGCAGGGGAGCCCAGCAGACACACACATACAAGCGAACACACTTAGGTAAACTGGTGAAGGTCAGAATAAAATGCTACAGCTTAGTATTTCAGCAAATTACAGCACTCTTTGGGCTTAAATAACTCTGTTTATATAAAGAATAAACCAAAATTGATTCACTTTGAGTTGTTGGAGAAGCTAATACCTTATTAATGCTGAGCTAATTGTAATTAGCAGTAATATTTTTAATAAAATGTTGATTATATTTCTAAATGCATGTCTAAACTTGCATTTCTGTTTATTGTTTTGTGATAAATGATCATTCAAGCATTCACTCATACACATACCCAGTTTAGAAATAATTTCGCACAATTATTGACATGTCATCAGATATTTTATTGAATGAGTTTTAGAATAAAATCAAGACTTGTGCTTCTTACTCTTGCTGCTAAAAATATTTTTTTCCTTGATTAGGACTTTGTCATGGCACAACAAAAGCCTTAAATCCAGACTCGTTTCCTCATAGTTCCCAGTCAAAGATCAAGAGTTTACTGTAATATTTTAAAGCAGTCTTGATTAATGTTGCTGCAGGCTTTTTGAAAGTTTTTCAAAGCTGTTTTTCACTCATTATCTGCTTTCCCTTGTCTAGAAGAAAGTTATTTGCTTTTCAAGCCATAAAAGTATGACTAACCTACAAAAACTTTAGACATAAACAGGCTCCACTGGGGATGAACCAGTATTTTTTATATTTAAAAGACATCTTAGCAAAGAAACAGTTTTTTTTATTCTTACTTGTACCCTGTTACAAAACCCCCCAATTCATTTAACTTTCTTTAATCAAATTTGTGAAAAATATCACACATCTACATAGACATAAAATAGTATTTTTAGCATCAACAAAGTAACTCCTGAAGAGCTAATTGCTAAAAATGTCACAAATTAATCAGATCATAATTTGTCATCTTCTAAATCAAGACTTTTCTTTCCTATTTCAAATCTCAATTTTTTAGTCTCTGTTTCCTATACTTAGCTGACAGGTGTGACACCCAGTGTGGTCATCTGCTTCAAGATTCAAAGTAGTTTTGTCTCTAAAATACTCAGAACAGTCTATCTGGCACCAACAATCATGCCAAATTCAGTCACTTAAGTCCCCCCACCCCTCCATTCTTATGCTAAACTTCAGCAAGTCGTCTTCAAAATATCTAGATGTCAAAGCGATGAGTTTTTACCATTTGATTGGATGGTTTGCTATTTATATCAACAAGTAATTTAACAGATGCACCTAATAAGGTGGCCAGTAAGTGTTTATAAACTGGGACTTTGAATAAACTAAAAGTTAATACAGAAATGTATCCAAACCTATGTCTCCATGGCAAATATATGTACTAGTTGAGCAACAATCACTAAACTAACTTAAAAAAGGTTGCAGTGCCACATCTCATGCTTTATTTATTTATTTACTCATAAGTTAATGTGTTGGATTCACCCTTTTTCTGAGTTTTAAGTGGGGGGGATAACACAGCAGAGGGAACGAAACCATTCTGATACCTTTCCAAGCCCAGGTGTATCTTTGATCTTGTTTGCTGCACGGAGAAGACAGGGTGGAGCCGGTGGAGGCATCGTCAACAAAGCAGAGCTGAAGTTGGTTGGGAACAGATGGGGGTCACAGGACGGGGATGTAGATGAGGTCAGTGGGGCTGTAACTGTGGTGGACTTCTGCTTCTTCTTCTTCGAAGTTAAATTTAGCTTTTGAGCAGCTCTGAAAGAGAGAAGCAGCAATGTCCATTAAAGGATCAGAGTACTATGTTAAAATCATATGTGAGTAATAACTGACTGAATTTTAGCTAAAAAAAAACAACCCCTACATTTCTGCCAGTATAGGAAGACACAGTGGCACTGAAAAATGTACATTTGTTTAATACTGGCATGAATGTAATATTAATTTGTGGGTTTTAATATTGCATTTTAACAGTTGAACAATAATTTGTACACAAGTTTGATTTTGTTGTGGATTTTCTTTAATTGACAGGGCCAGAATTTTATATACAAGTTTACATGTACACATACACCGCAACTATTTGCTGTCATTATATCAAGATATTTGCTGAAATTTCCCTTAACAACTTGAAGAAAAACAAAACACGTGGATCCATCAACAGACTTTTGGCATCAACCTGGATCACTCTGGATATTTGACTATCTGACCTCTCTTATTAGAAATGGCAGAGCTCCTTTAAGTTGCTTAGTTTCCTGGCAATGACCTGCTTTTAAGCATCGTCTGTCCATTTTCAACAGGGTTGAGATTCGGAACATTCCAGGAGATTAACGTTAGCTTATTTCACTCACTCCAAAACCTGTTTTCATTGACACATCTGACCCAAACTGTCACCTCAGAGGAAACTTTCAAACAGCAACTATGAAAACTCAAGCCAAAGTGAAAATATTTTGGAATAGCAGCATCATCACCCAGAAGGAAGTGACTTTAACATGTCCATGGACTCAGAGGTGCCTTCTCTAAAATCAAAACCTTAAGCACAACTCAAATTTACAGCTGTCCACATAGATAGGAGAGAAGTTTTATGGACAGGCTAGAGAAAGACTGAGCGACTTGGCCCCAGTGAGTCAAATCGAGGCTTTTTCAAGCTAAAAATATTGTACCAGTTGTCAAGCATGGTAGTGGCAGCATCATACCGAGGGTTTGTTTCATTTCCAGTGATAGTGGTATATTGCACAAAGTGTATGGAATACTGTTCATCTTCCCGTTACACAAACACCTACATTGTTAAAACTTGGACACACCTGCATCCTGCCAACAGGACATAGATCCCACACATCCGAGCTGGTTTTGGAATGGATAAAGTAGGCTAACATCAAGCCTTAGGGAAAGGCCCTTATAACCAGATGCTCTGTTTCAAAGCCCAATCATTGCCAGGAAATCAACCAATTTAAAGACTGATGGTCAAATATCCAGACAGAATTATGTTAGAAACTTGTTGAAGGTTAATACAAACTGTATGTGTTTATCTGTACCTTGCTAAGAGAAATTCAACCATATGTTAGTGGTGGTGTATTCATTTTAACCTGTATGAATAAATTTGATCCTGTTTGGGTAAGAGAAAATCTGCACTAAGTTCAAACTTCTGCATCCAGATTTTGTGTTTAAATGTCACACAATTTGTATATTTTTATATTTGTACATTTTTGTACATATTTGTACCTGAAATATGAACAGTTTAAATCTATATAATTAAAAGTTAACAATTAATTAATCCAATTAATTAATCTAACTCATGCAATTAATCTATGCCATCAGTCAAATATATAAGTATGTCATGTATGGCCTCCAGAGCCTATGTATGATAATAAATCAGAAGTGTTAACTCAGTAGTGGCTAGTGTGTATTGAAAATACAATACACACTAACCACTACAGAGTACAAAGACAAAAAAGTGCTATTTTATATCCTACAATCCAACAAGCACCAACTGTAACTACTTTCACATCCAACTGCTATTACCAATTTAACACAATGAAAGGCCACTAAAACAGCTGTAGCAAGGCTTCCTGCACTGTTCTGCTTTAACCCACATATTTAATTTAGAGAACATATAAGGAGAGGAAGAAAGAGTGAGAGACCTTGTGCCCTGATACAGTCCCTGTCAAGAAGCTATATTCTCACACCATTGGCTTTCAATTAACTGCAGCAAGTTTCAGAAATGAGAACGAGGGAGAGTCAGCAAAAGGAGAGTGGGAAACGGGAGGGAGTGAGAAAGTGGGGGAGGAAGAGAGATGTGAATCAAGTGACCCGTGGAACGATGAAGCACTTCACCATTTGACTGGCTCTCCCTGGAGAGCCGTGTGTGAATCCGTGTGTATGTCTGACTGCACACAGCGTGAAACAAACCTCAATGAGAAGAACACTAATTGGGTTCTTTTGCATGTGCAGGCTAAGACTATGCGTTTGAAATGCGATCAAAGGCAATTACAGGTTTGTATTATGTTGGTGTAATGTTCAAAACCTCCCCATGCATCATATGAAGAAATTTACTGAAACCTTTTTGTTTGCTGCAGGATTGTATTGAATCTTCTTATTATCAACCGGTATGTGCAGAAAGAAGTTTACATGCTTTGTATAATCATGGTCATAAGAAGGAGTTTTAAAGCATTAGTCAATGTATTTTCTACATTAGGTGCCACAAAAAGTTTAATTAATATCCTATGTGATTTCTATGCTATCTATGAAAGAAGGAACTGTAGGGGCTACTGCAGTGTTGCTGATGGTTGCAGTAAGAGGTATGACAATGATGGATTTGTTCACTCTGCTGCAGGGGATTCCTGCATGCATTTCCTTTTTTCACCCTTACTACAATAATGCTTAGCTGGGACTGTTCACAACTAAGCAACATTTTATTATATTTTAATCCTCTTACAGTTTTCATCTTGTGCAAAACACTTTGATGTCCTTTGTTACAATTTCCCGATCGGTTTCGGAGCACTTGTGAAATTTGTTTTCTCTGCCTCAGTGATTAAATCTTTGGCTAAATTAAAGTAACAAACACTCCAACAACACCTAACTGGGGGGTGTTTAATGGCAGGTGGCCTGGGGTTTCAAACTATCCCTGAAGTGAACTGTACTTGTTTTTCATCAGTCAGCTCAATCTAATCATCAGCTCCTATCCATTACATTGACTCTCAAACTCCCTTTTCCATCCTGCATTCCTTCTTGATCTCTACTATCCTGGAACCTCTCCCTTTGTTTCTTTTTCTCACTTGTTATTTTTCCTCTCCATCTTTTCCACTTCTTCTCTGCCACTTCTACATCCACTCATCCTTCCCGAAATGCATTGATTCCTTCAGCACCAACCGCCTGTTCTTCTCCCCTCATATACTTCAAGTATCTGTCTCTTGTTAGAAAGCATCAGAGGTCAGCTGATAACAAGATGCTGCTTTGTTTTCTTCTTCCTTGCCAGCAAACACAAACACCTCTGCTTTGGACACATTGCTGATTGATGGCTGGTGTCTCTGGGCTGTGTTGTTGGTTCAGTGGTTAATTACTTTCTGTTTAGCCGACCATCAATGGAAGAAGATGTGAGGGGAGACAGAGAATGATGGTGGACATGAGCAAGTGCGCTTGTGTGTGTCACATTAGGTCAGAATGCCTGTTTAGCATGGACAAAAGACTGGCTTTACTGATATTATCTACTGACGTGGGCATGTGATTAAAAATATTGTTGGAATAGGGTTTACTGTTTTGGCAGGCTGATATGGTACTATAAATAACTGTCAGCCAATTTAAAGACGTGGCGAGATTCTAGATATTTTCCAAAACTGAGATTGATTTATCAGTTGAATTAATTGCCCATAGTCAGTGATTCTATTTATAATCACATTAAGGTCAAAATACGTTGTTTTGAATAAAATGAATAAATTCTAATTCTCTGTTACTCCTACAAGAAAAAAGCAAATGCTTCCTGAATAATAAATAAGCAGGCAAAATACTATTTAAGCTAAGTTTTCTGGATAGTCATCGGATTTAAAAAAAAAAAAAAAAAAAAAAAGACTTTCATGGTCTAATTTGGACTTTTGATACTAAATGTTACATCAAGGTGCACGTATTGGGAAAAGGCGGGGGAGGACTCAATGGAGAAATCTTTTTTGAGTTTCTTTTTCTCCTCTGAGATTCTTTCCCCTCCATTCCTCTCTCAGCCGGAGGTACAGTCGGCATCGGCTCCAGCAGCTGGTTCTGTCTGCTTGGGAAAGCTGAGTTCTGATTCAGTTCATGTATTTTTTGGGTGGTTCCTCAATTTGGATTACCCGGTGAAAAATAGGATAGAAGTAAAAACTTCACCAAGTGATGCTGATTACGTTGGTGGTGAGGTGGGGAAACTAAACAAAAAAGGCACAATGACTGAGGTTAAATTAAGCGTACGGTGCAAAGTTTATTTGCATTCTGCCAGAGCGTGAATGGGAGGACCACGTTATTGTTTAAAATACACAACAGTAAAACGGCTTTTGTTGGTTGCTTGAACAAGAATCAAAACAACAAATGTGTTTTTGAACTGATCAGGTAAGTTTTTTTTGTTCCACTGACCGTCTGTCCAGATTATCAATCCACCAGTATGATGGGTGGCTAATTGGTGCTCATTTATCATTGGGTGAAACATCTTTCCTTAAATAACATGAAAAAAAGGCAGCAAGAGGCAGAAAAAGGGACAGCAGCCTACATATCGCTGCCATCCTCCATCTGATTATAACAACGCCTTCCCAATTCACCGATTCACTTGGGGCCTATTCATTTACTCAGCTGCCTCATGCAGCACACATATAGCCAGCCAAATCCCTGTAGAGCCGATCCTCGGAGCATGCAGTTAAAAAATTCCTGCACTGATAGAAACTCCCTCCCCCTTGTGAGTAAGAGCATGCACACACCACAGCAAGTCTCTATTCCAGTGTCCCCAGAGGGCCATTGCAGCACAGGAAAGATGTAGAGCTGCTGTGCAAGTGTGACATATTCCACAGACAGATCGCCACTAATGAAAGATATTACTCAGATATGCATTAGTGTGGAGGTAAAGGAAAGGTCAGTGTAGAAATGGAGAAGGTGTGGGTGAAAGAGAGGAGAGAACAATGGGAAAGGAGGAGAGCAATTAAATGAAAACAGAAGAGCTGCATGCTGAGGAGAAAACAAGAAATGGGGATAGACAGGGGAGGCTGAGGAGAAATAAAGGAAGACAGGGGATCAGGTGAGAGGACTTGGGGTGGACACAGGGATTTGGCAGTGAGCAGACAGCGAGGTGAACAGAGATGGTGTTTGTGTCTGTATGCAGTCCATGTCTAAGAGTAAAGACACAGACCTGCATGGGATTTACCAGCCCTGCAAGGCTGCTTTTACTGACTATAAACACAGGCTAATAGACAAATACAGATACATTCCAGCAAGATTCCAATCAAAAATAAAAATGCAACACAGTGCATGTTTATCCAGCTAAAATGAAATCTTACAATAACACAAGGGAGAAAGAAAATCTACAAAATATGCATAAAAACAAGCATAACAGACACGTGAATAGATCTGGACTAGTTTACAATTTGACTTTACGGTTGTGAAATGTCATGGAATTAAATCCATAAAATTTTTCTAACATACTGTTCCTAGGGCTGACACCCTTGTATGAGACTTTTTCTCTGGTTGCTTAGAGGGTCAAGAAGTACTTTAGCATTGCTGCAAGCTGTCAGTGAGTTGTGCTTAATCATCAAATGAGAGGATTTTTACCTGAACCTTTCTCTTGTTATAAAAAAAGACAAAACTGAGTATTTGGACATTTTGTTGTGCATAATCAATATTATAGCAATACAATAAACATTTTAACAGCAGTTCTAATAGTTGTTGCATTTCTGTACTTTTAAATGAAAGCAGTCAGATTGTTTTACACAATTTATTAGTTTTGTGCTATCTTTGCTTGTGTTGATCATACAGTCAGAATCTCATACTACTTCATGTCCACACATGCACTAAATAAAACTCTGTACACTATATGTGTGTCCACATGTCTAAGCAACCTGAGTTTTTCTTTTTTTTCTAGGTTCAAGCTCCTACAGCTGGATGCTTTTTTATAATATAAACCAGATGCGTGTGTTTGTGTAAAACAGCCTTTGATATTTGACAGTTCAGGGGGTGTAGAGGGGAAAGATCAAGACAGCATGTGTATTTAAGAGTGTCCTTGTGTAATTTAGTCCTCTAACAGACAAGATTATGTCTGCTTCGCTACTACGCTGCATAGCAGATATATATATCACAGACACACATATTTAATTGTGCAGATGAACAGTGAAGAAGAGGTGTGAAAGCAACAAAGGAAAACCATCATTTTAAATGTGATTTGAAGCATTTCATTAGATATGACACACCAGCAATAGTACAGATACAGTGAGATGCTCAGACTTGGGTGTAACCCGTGAATAATTCACTTGTTAATTTTGAGCTTGCTGTGTTTTTCATCAGTAATGTACCCATGTAACCAATTTTTCTGGACTTGTTTACGTTGACAACTGATGACTGGAAAGCTGACTTACACTAAGAAATAATATTGTCTAATTTATTTTTGTTGCTGTTGTTTTAATTAAAGCTTTGTTTTTCCAGACTGATCAATTGAGAACCAATTCTCATTTACAACAAGGACCTGACCAAGAGGCTGCCTTATGAGGAGATATATAACACTAATCTATCTATCTATCTATCTATCTATCTATCTATCTATCTATCTATCTATCTATCTATCTATCTATCTATCTATCTATCTATCTATCTATCTTGTAGAGCAAAGTATTTTAATTTCGAAATATTTTCCACCCTAATGTGTTTATAAAAAGCATTCACCCCCTTTTTATTGCTTTTACAAATCAATCATGATCAACAAAATTTAGCTTTTTGACAAAAAACAATTACCAATAAAAAACCTTTTAATATCAAAATGAACCATGATTTCTACAAAATAATGACAATTAAATAAAAATATGCAACAAAATAAGTGACTGCATAAAAATTCACCTCCTTCAAGTCTGTATTTAGTAGATGCACCTTTGGCTGCAATCACAGCATGGAGTCTGTGTGGACAGATCTCTATCAGGCTTGAACATCTGGACACTGCAGTTTTACTCCATTCTTCCTTGGAAACTATTCAAGCTCTTTCAGGCTGCGTAGGGGTCAACTGTGAAAACCCCTTTTCAATTCCAGCCATAAATTATCTACTAGATTGATTGTTAAAATGCTTGAAATAGCAGTAATTAGTAACAATGAAAGCAGATACAAGTGAATTGGTGCATTGTTTACACTCTGAAGACAAATTTATAATCCGTGGAAGTCTAATTGAGAACTGCTGCTGATAAATATGAACCTCCTGCCCACGGTGTGTAAACTGTATTCCATCTGAGAGATTTAGGTCTGAAAGTGTCTTACTGTACCTGGCGAAGAAGGAAGCAGCTGCAGAAGTGGCCGTCGGTGCTGAGGTGGTTACAGCTGGCGTGTTAGAGGGAGAGTTTGTGTGTGATGGTGAGTTCATGTGTGCAGGGGAGTGTGAGTTGTAGCGATTCAGGGCAGCTTCAGTCACTCCTTCTCTTGAGGCATCAGAGATCATCTGGGATATCTGAAACAAAGAAAATGAGACGCTTTAGTATACTTCAAAAGAATGAGAGCAGTTTATGGAGTAAAAACAACATTTTAAAAGGTAAATTACCTATAATTTTCCCAAACTGATACATGCACACTAAGGACAAGTCCTGGGTGGTAAAATTGCATCAAGGCTGTTGTTACCTATTTTACAAGTCTAGTTTGTACACACAGTAACCACATTCACAAACATGAGAACAAGACTGAAGACAACATAAATTTAAACAAGAGAGCTATTCTCCACAATCTTCTCTTCCAGGCAGACAGATTTAATTCTAATTTAGATGGACATCTGTGTTCTCCATGTTAAACATTTTTACACACACTACAGTTAATATTAGGTCTAATAGTTTCCAGATAGGTAAATAAACTCATGTTGCTTCCTGCTATGCCCCTTTTTGAGAGGGATTAATTTGATCTACAGTGACAAATCCTCCCGTTCTTTGTATTTGTTTCTAGGAAAGAAGTTAATCCTTTTGCGAACATTTGAGCACTGCAACAAAAACTTCTGCATTTAATACACTGTGTGTGTTATTAGTAGACTGACAGCAGCTAACCTCTGTATTGATCAGTAGGTTGGTTGGTTCCAGCTATACAGGAGCAAAAAAAAAAAAAAAATCACAAGGCCCTCCTGGTTCGTCTTCTATGACCCTTTGTATATTGAGTTCATCAACAATAGTTTCCTTTTTTGTATATTCAGTTCCTGTTTTCACCTCCATTTTATTAATAATATGTACTAATAATATGTAATCCCCTAAAGGGAACCCAAACTGACATTTTTGTTTACATTTAATGTCAGACATGGCTTATTAAACCATGCTGCAGCAGAAGTCAGACACAGAGACAGTTGTATTGAAACATATGTAATGCCCTCACCAGATACATATAAAACTTTGTCATCAGCATAATGTCTGAAAACTTGCAACGGGACATGAGTATTGCAAATCATTTATATATTAACTAAAAGGAAGTGGACCAAGAACTGACCTTTGGGGTACACCTGTATTAATTTTAATCTATAAAGTTAATCTTTATATATTTTTAAGATATAATTCTAACCAGTACAGAGATTGTGAAAAGCCTGTTAGTGGCTCATTCATTTAAATCTGATGTATGCCAACAGAAACATCTAAAACATGCAGGATATTGTCACCTTCAACCAGCGTTGGGGACCTCTGTAGTAGTACACCTTGCACTGACAATTGAACAGAAAATTATGAACTGCTAATAATGAACTGCTCATAAAAGTTTTAACATGTTCAAGCGACTCTATACTTTTACTAAGAAGCATAAACATAAAACATAAAACAAGGTTCCCTTTATTATTCAGAATCGCTTCCAAAACTATTTGAAAGTATGCAGGATGTCTGTTTCTATGAACATTACTCTTTCTGCAGGATGTATTTTTAAATGTCATATGCCATTATGTATCTGTGTAGGATCAAAAATGCTGCCAAAGGATCTTCAGATAGAAGCAATAAATATCTCCTTCTCTTCCCAACCACAAGTGCACACACATACACTGAAAAATGAACTGCTTCTTTCACGTATGTGTATGTGGTGTTTGAGTTGTAGCAGTGTGCAGCAGTGGTGCATGTGTGCCCATGTGAATCATTTATGTCATAGGTATGGATTACTGATTACAGCTCTTTATGGTCTGTCTAATACCAGACAGCAAAGAACTTGACTTATAACCAAATATTTCAAAGGAGGAACTTTCTAGGAGTCAGTTGTGTGTCTTTGTTTGTGTCCTTGGGTGGCACGGTGTCTGAACTTCTCTACATAGGTGCGTAAATCAGCTGTGTTTGACGTATATTTACTGCTGAAGGCTCCTGGGGTCGAAAGCAGGCTGCCCACTGCTTGATAGACGGCCTGTTGTAAATAAAATCCCTGTTAAGTTTATATACAGATACAACACTTCTTTGTGCTTTTACAATCTATTCAAATGCTCAGTGTAGATATGAAATGTGGGCACTAGACTAGTTAAACCACATACAGGTATCTGCCTGAGGAGCTGTGGTAATAACTTAGATCAGCCTGTGTGGCTTTTCAAGCCCAAAAGTATTTGTGCTCCTGGTAGATGTGGATTTGAAGATTTAAATTTTTATTCAACCAATAAGTTTGTTTCTGATATCTCTCAACAGATAAGTTTTCAAAAACAAACATTTTAATAAAAGTTAGCATGCCAGAAATTATTTTGAACTTTCTCAATAATCAGTGGAAAAATATTTAAGGGTAAGAGCAATGAAACCCTTTTAATAATTCCTGACCAGTTTTTCGCATTTTTCCACTTGTACCTTGATCATTTATCTTTGGTGACGAGCTTTAAGTCTGAGGATAGAAGGCCTCCTTGCCATCACCATAAACTACAACTCTCTTCACAGATTATATGTCAGATTCAAGTCTGGACTCTGACTGAACCACTCCAACAACTTCTTACTTCTAGTCAGAAGAAAGATCTTGGTCCAATTAACCCTCTAAGTACCGTCATAGACCCAGCTGCATCTGGAATCGAGTTACCTAACTCCGCAAATACTCGCTCAGTCATAAAAATTCCAACGCTGCCAGAGAGCTGAGTCTCTGTGCTTTCTCCCAGTATATGATGTATGTGGTATATCACCATAATTTCGAAAAGGACTGCGAAAATTGCCGCTTCAGCAGCAGGTGACGGAGGGATGCAGGGTTGAGGTGAGCAAGAGGATTAGGCGAGTGACAGATCGGTGTTTTTTTTTTTGGTAACTATCAAAAGAGTATTTCTGAGTGTTTCTGCTTGTGTTTGTGTGTACCTGAGGGTGCCTGAGTTTTTGTATTTTTCTCCTTTTGAACTGCTGAAACTTTCTTATTATGTGCAATAATCATTAACCAAATGCTGAAAGGTCAAGTTCAAATACTCCTGGGAAAAGGTACCAAAGCTCAGAGACTTGGAACATTTCCTGACAATTTTACAGCCATAACAAAATATGATTTTAGCCTCGGTAGAAAAAGGTTTAAACAATTACCTTAAACTTAAATATGCCAGGGGTATAAATTATTTTGGGATTCACTATACCCTGCCTTGTGGTAAGAGGTATAATTTGGTTAGGCTGCCCTTGAACACTGATTATCCCTGTATCAGTTTACTATTTGTCGCTTTGTACCATGTACATTGTTCATATATATATATATATATATATATATATATATATATATATATATATATATATATATATATATATATATATATATAAAATTGGTATATGAATTTAATCAACCTTATTTCTGTATTGGCTCAAATCTATATGTTTGCAGATTGTTAGACCAATTTAATTGGTTTAATCTTAATGGTTTGTTTTGTCAGGGTAATATGTTGACATTAGAAATTTTATCAGTGGAACGCAAACTATTATATACTGTCTTATTAAAGCTGTATATAATTTACGTGTGGTCACATTAAGTGCAACTTATGTTGATTAAGATTTATCCAGAATACTCAAACAGCAGAGCAAATTTGAATCTTGACTAAAAGCCTTTGAACGTGACACTTATCGCTGTTTCACAGCTCTCTGCTTCAATTTGTTTGCATGTGTAAGTTTGTTGAAAGTCTAACTAGTGATTGTCTCTCATCTACATTTCACACACAGGAACTGTTTGAAGAAATTGTTTAAATTTGGGTTTGAAACCAGTTGTGCATAAGGGACCATACAATACTTGCTATGAGTTATTTGTCTATTCGATTGATGTGTGAGCAGTTGTTGCTAAGGGAAAGAGCAGTAGTCATTTAGGCAAGAAAAGAGCTATTTTGTTCACCACACATCTGTCCAAGGACAGGTCTGCCTTTTTTGTTTCAGAAGAAATACTGTAACTCTTTCAAAACATATTAGAAGCTATTATCTGTTCTCTCAGGACCCATTTCTCTTGTTACAAGAGCTTATAGTGAACAGGAGAAAAGCTTTTTTTTTTATTGATTTCTGAATAATTGGTAGGTAGGTATAAAGGTGCAAAATCACAAGGAGGCTTTTTGCACAAAAGAAGCAATAATATACCCAGAGGCATCTCAGAATCTTACACATTCATTACATATATTTTATGTGTTTGTTTCTTGGATATTGACGATCATAGCTTACTTTTAATTAAAAGCGAAAATTCAGGTTCTAAGAAAATGTCAATTTTACATAAAACCACAAAAAAGGATTTCTAATATAGAAATATTGGGCAACTGACAACTTTGTCCATGTACTGTAGAGAATATGCACCCAGTACTTGGTTGAGACTCCTTTTGCTTCAATTACTACATCAGTGCAGCACAACATGGAGGCAATCAGCCTGTGACTTTGCTGATGGTCTCAGATTGCTTTAATTGTGTCCTTCAGCTTGTTGAAATTGTTGAGCCTGGCGTCTCTCGTCTTCCTCTTGACAGTACTCCACACATTGTGTGGTGCCTCTTAAAGCAGTGATGGAACTGAGTCACACTAACATCAATAACATCCCATACCTTACAATGGTTTTAGAACTGCTCACTTTTAGTACACTTAAATCTGTTTTTTTCACTGAATGCTAACCTTTATAGCTTGGATTTTCACAAAGAAAAGAGACTATATCCTGGTTGGTGTAATGACACAACCAGAGAACATAAAATTATTTACTCATTAAAGTAATTGTTCCTGTGTTTGTCTTCATGAGGTCATTAAGGTTGTTCGTTTCAGATTTCCCCACAGGACACAAAGGCAGAGCTTCTGTCTATATCTTCCAGTAAATTAGGTTATACACTGGATGAAACTTTAATGATTCACGTGGGGATATGAAGCCACAGCAGCAACAGAGAAGCACCAGAAGCAACTGAGACATCTGAGGATAACACAAGGGGCCAAATGTAGTGAAAATAATTTGCAAATTGCCAAAAAACAGAGCAGCTGAGGAGAGTTTCAGTGTCCAGAGAATGGGTGGTATTTTGGAATTTGAGTCTCATGAAGGATTTCTATTTAAAAAAAAAAAAAAAACATGGGTTCTGTCAGTGTTCCTCTTACAGAACATCATTCATCTACATCTCTCCTTCACCTCTGCTGGGTAGAGGTAAAAATATTCTCATTCATCTTCATAACAACATGGTTGCCATTTCCTACAGCATTTGCTCTCTTCACCTGTCTCTGGTTTAGTTGGTGCTTGAAGAGTAAAGATAAAACGTTTGTTAGTGTGTCTACAGATGTGTGGGCCCCTGTTTGTTTCCATCGTGTTGATTAAAACAGAATGCTAACTGCAGGAAGAAAGGAAACAATCACATTTTTCAGAATGAAACTGCTTTTAACAAAGTTTGTGTGGGTAGCAGCAGATCAGAAAACAGAAAAGTGAAAAATTACAAACAGCTCATGCTAATAAATGCTTTCAAATATGCTTATGATTTAAACGTCAAAATAAAATCCAGACTGCATCATATGGAGGCTTATTTTCTCTGTATGCTATCATTATTGAGGTAAAGGACTTTACTCTTCTCAGTCTACAATTAATCCTCTCCAACATGATTTCATCCCAATGTTTCACCCTGAAAAATCAGCTCAGTGATATTTATTAGTTTGCAGAAGATGTCAGATGTATGCATGTGATTATGTGCTCTTTTTCTCTCTCATTCACATGAAACATAATGCAGAAATATGCTTATCTAATGGAACCACAGCAAATAGGGTGTTTGCAGTAGTACATCAGCTAACTTCCTGTTTGTTGCTCTGTAGGACATGCAAAACAGAGTGATGAACAGACACTGCTACAGGAGAGACGTCACAAAAGTAAAAAAAAATAAAATAAAATAAAATAATGATAATATTAATTTCTAAGCAGCTGTAAACTGTGGCAGTCAGAGATGTGGACATTGCAAGGTTGCTTGGGCTAGATCTAGGTCTAAGCCTACTAATACATCACAAATGTGAAGTGGAAGTCTAAATTTGACACGTAAACTTAAGGGTTCAATTTAGGAAATTTCTTACCCCATGCATACACATTTTCAAAGTAATCTAGACACTAACTCTCATTTTTATTGTTTTAGGCAGGCTGGATTCATATTGTAGGCTGACTGCAGTGTAACTTGTAAAAAGGCTCCAGGTTTTCAGATTTAAAGCTGGTAACTGGTAGCACTTGCCTAAAAAAGTAAAATCTCACAATGCTGGTAATCACAGCCATTGGTTTCCTTGGCCACTGACACATTTCTTATCTAATCAGGTTTAAACTGGTTGGGAGCTGCACTGACAACAGCAAGTAGTTCTCCATATCAATGTATGAAATGCTTGCCAGCCTTAACACTGCATTAGCTGTTTGGCATTTGGTATGAGTTTTATTCTTTATGTTTCAAATTTTATTTGAAAGGTACCTTACCCTCCCTTAATATTGTTTTTAATCCATGCTTTCTCCAATATTCCTGCATGTGTCGTCATGGATACACTTGTTGTTTGTCATCCAAAATAGCCAATTGATTCTTTTGTGTCATTGCATACAACCTTTAAGAGGAGCTAATCTAACTATTGACAAAATCCCACAAGAACACATTCAGGGACATGTTTGCATGAACCTGTTTTCATTTAGCAGCTATAAGGATGGAGTGAGGACAAGGAAGTTCTATCACAATGCCCTCTGCAATTATTGGCACCGATGGTGAAATAAATTAATCTTTTATTGCTGTAGAATAATCTTATGCTAACCATGCACTGAGTTCCTACTCAGTTTTGTACAATCTGTCTTGACAGTCCTCAGTCCTGAGTCTCTAATTTTCTCCTCTTGTTAGGGTTGCCAATAACTACCAAACATGCAGTATATTGCACATTTACATTGTAGATTTGTTTCCGGAAAAAGAAAGAAATATTTCACCTGCTGTTTTTATCTATGGTTTTAATTAGCTATTATTCAAGATAATACAGACCAGATATTTGACAAAGATATGTAAAAAAAACAAAAAAAAAACAAAACTTTTATAATATATCTATCTTGTGGATTCACCTTACATTGCTCTTATTAGCAGTATTGTACAGCTACTAGTTGTAAATTATCCTTTAATTGTATGGGCAACTTTTTCCACTTGTCCTGCACCTCTTGTAGGACCATAAAACTTCTAATAAATATGAAATGTGCTGGTTGCTGACTCTTACACTGCTGACACAGCAAGATTTTATGAGCTATGGCTGCAAACAGCAGGGATCCTTGAGCCTCTCTTTGATGTTTTCTCTCCCTCCTCTCACTAGTGGCTCTAAAGGTGATTTTAAGACCAAAATTGATTCAAAACAACAATTGATTAATAGCACTCTTCCTAAAGAATGGAATGACATATTCTTCATATTTCCTGCTGATTTCTGCTGTAAAGTAATATTTCTACTTTATTCATATCTGTCAATCCACATTTTAGGTTTACCTTTAATTCTTTACTAAAGAGCTGGAACATTTTCAAGGAGTTTTATTTTAATTTTTTTCATCTGCAGTCATAAGACCATCTGAAATTGCTGCTGGAACCTTATGCTCATGTTCTATTTTGCGCTTTAAAATTTCCAACAAAAAAAATAAATGTCTGATGTCATGGAGGTGCTAAGACCACAGTAGTGATCCCGCTCCAAAAAGAATGGGTTGCTATATATAAATTGCAGAACGACGATTGGCAAATTCAAATTGCATTAAAGCTCTCAGAAGCAGCTCTTTATTGTCTCTCCTATTTCAAACCTCCTCTTCATCCTCTTTTTCTTCACCTGAAATCTTTCATATCCCAGTCTTTCCTCTGAATTACCATCTTTTGATCACCTCTCAACGCGGCGCCTCCCCCTTCCTGAACAGAGTGATTTATTATCATGTTCCTTTTTTCCTGCTGAAACACCATTACTGTCAAAGTCACAATGGAGACATACGACCGCTCTTCAGCATTCACTAGACACTTTCTAACAGATGCCAAACACTTACACAATAATGTTACAGGCAACAAATGTAAAAAATCAGGGTAAAGAATGAAAATAAAAAAGGTAGCTTCTGGAAATAAGCTAAATTTTAGTCAAAATAATAATAATAAAAACTTCAGGATATAAGATCTTTAAGATGATGTCCTTTCTGACCAGTGGGACAACAACTGGATTTTTTTTCAGTGACCATTCAAAGTAATTACCCTCTAAAACTCTAAACTATCCCTGTATGTGATAAAAAATAGAAGAAATATTAAAGCAGAGGGAGAAAAAGAGAAATGAATAAGTATAGAGGGAATGTAAAAGAGTGAAGGGGTACTGAGGCTGTGTGTCATAGAGTCCCCAGAGTTCTAATTATCACTGTATGAATTATTACATCTGTAACTTTTGGATCTTCCCCGGAGTCTCAGCTCTTCTGCCTCCACCCATATACACCTCTAGACCACCCTTCACTTCAGGCTATTTCTCCCTCCTGCCTCCCTCTCCTTTATTCCTGCTCTATCTCTTCCTGTCTCATCCAAAAACATCTTCATGTTCCACTAGTCATTTTGAGCCTTTCAACTCACTTGAAAGCTTTAATCTAAGTGGAGAGGACTTTGATTCATTCTTGTTTAAATATGATTATAAAATCTAAAAGTTTGAAGTTTTTAAATATATTTTAAACACTTTTTTGCCAGCTGAACTTGTACAAATGTACTTAAGTTGAATATGTAGAGCATTTGGTCTCAACTGTTGGTTTCCGACCCCAAAGTGGATCAAGGGCCTCTGTTTGCGCAAAAACTGAAAAAAAAAAAAAAAAAAAGAAAATCTGTGGAGTCTTATCTATTTACAATCCTTACAGTAGGTGGGGATACTGCTCTGTAATGCAAGTTAACACCCATCATGTTGCACCATAGAAGAAGACATGCAAAGTTTGTTTATATGCTAACTGAGTATGATGAAACCCAGGTAAGCAGTGCACTGCATGAGATGTTATTTTACTGAGAAACAACGGGATGGGGCTGATGGGGCTTTCACACACTAAAACTCTCGGAGAAGTAAAGGCTCTCCCATAGTTAATCTGAAGCATCAAAATTGGTTCTCATTAATGTAGTCACATGACAAAAATTGCATCATCTTATTCACAGGGAGGCGTCCTCCCTGTTTTCTCGACACCAGGTCCCGGTCGAAGTATTTCACACAGAGCTCTGTGCAAAGTGTTGTGTGATTGGTCAAAAGTTTGTGGCCGTGTTTTATGCAGAAATGCGCTTGCACAGCAATGTTGATATTTAGCTGCCATTACTCTGCTTCCACTATCCAGTTTTCGTATCCACAGGCGACATAAATACTCTTGAGGAGTTTATCAGAAGTGGTGAGGAATTACGTATATTTGTATGATTCTTCACGGAGGAGGCTGTCTGCAGAAAGTTGTGGCGCTCTCTTCGTGACTGATTCCTTACCTATATGTTTGGGGGTGTGAGGTATACTGAAGCGGGAGGGGTGTCCTCAGTTGTTTCAGTTGTGTGTGAAAGGTGTGTGTGAATACCAACGTCCCACAACCATACGACCGCGTGTCGACTGTTCGACTTCGAGTGAAGCATGAGAGAGCCTTAAGCCTCTCTCGGTTCTGGTGCTGCACTGTGATGAAGTATCCAATCACTGCAATAATACACCTGATTCCAAAGACTAAATTATCTCTCCTTCATGTCATCAAGTTCAGGAGAAGCCTGTTAATCAGCTAAAATGTAAAAAAGGTGTGATAAAGCGGGAAAACACTAAAACATACCAGAGAACTATTTCTTTAAGATGCCTTGGTGAGCTTTAAGAATCATCAGTGAGGTTTGACTTATGTCGCATGAGACATGAGTCTGACCTTCATTTTTATAAAATGTTCAGGAAGACTTGGGATTTTCCCTGTTTATGAGGCTCACATCATTCTTATGATTTGGCCACATTGTTAACAGAACACAATTTGTGTCTTATGTTTCCATAGTAACAGTGTTAATGTGCATGTTTGAAAGCAATTATGTGTGAATGACAGGCACATATAGGGTGCCACCAGTGTGGAAGAGTTTAATTTCATATGTGTATATGGAAGTTAATTCTGATTAATGTCCCTGGTGGCACCCCATAGGCACATGCATACATACACAAACCTACATGTGTGAGCGCTTTACCTGGTATGGATATAGAGTCACCCCTCCATTAGTCCGGTTCTGGTGCTGATGAGCCTGTAAAGCAGCTGCACTCAGAACAGCTCCCCCACCATTATTACTGGGGCTGTTTACTCCACTCACTGGTTGCTGTTGGGCACCAGCTTTCCCCAAACTGGGGGAGCCATTCCTTCGGTCTACCCCTGCTCCAAGACCCAAGGAGCTAGGCTTGGATCCCAGTCTGTGTCCTGCTCCTTGGAGCTGTTGATTTGTGGGGCCACAGCTGAATGTTTGCACCCCTGAGGGACTCCCTTGACTAGGGGTGGACTGTCCATGTATTGGGCTTGGTGTCGGGGTCTGACTGGGGCTTGGAGAAGGAGACTGCGAAGATGAGGGAGGAGTGTATGAAGCAGTTACAGAAGAGGACGGGAGAACTGAAGGAACCCATTCACGTGAAACTGGAACTCCTGTTGGTCCCGAGGCTCCTGTTGGTCCCGAAGGTCCATGAGGTCCATATCGAGCTGGAGGCGAAGAAGTAGGAGACAGATCCCACTGATCGAGAGTGAGGACCATGCGCACAGCTTCTTGTTTGAGCTGAGTGAGGTGAGTGGCACAGACATCACAGCGACTGTCACGTTCGTTCCACGCCCGCCGAGAGCTGTTGGGCACCTGAAGCTTGTCGTGGAGGAGGAGTGAGAAAGAGGGATCCTGGAAGGAGAGTTGAAGACAAACAAGATAGATTAATGACAGTGATGGAGTAATAATTGCATGTTTAACTATATAAGAACAGTATACCGTGGAATCTGCTGAAGATGATGGCAAAACTTCAAAAAGGAAAGTTAAACTGTTCAGCCAAGATGATAAAAATAACCAAAACTCCAGAAAGATTGTTGTTAGAGGAAGAGAAATGCATCTTTGACAAAAGTGTACATAGTTTGGCTTATATGCTTCTGAATGTGACAGAAGCTAGTCTGTATATTTTTTCTACATATTTTCCTCCATACATTTAATATGATCTAAAATATAAAAGACAAAGCAACCACTCATTTTTAGGGAATACAAAAAGATGCACACTTAACTGTTTTGTCAAATACATTCCTTTTAAATAAATTACGATATGCGTACCGAACCCACATTTCTGTATTAAAAATGTTCTTTATTACTCTGATGTGATATCTTAAATGTTGTGTTTTCATTAGCTGTAAGTGGAAAATCATCATAATTAACAGAAATGAAGGCTTGAAAACATCAGTCTGTGTTTAATCTACACAATGTGTTTCACTCAGAGAATTGAGTTAATGAGATAAATTAACTTCTCAATAATATTCTAATTTATTGAATGGATCTGTAAACTGCTGAAGCATAGCCTTTTATTTTAAATAAAAGGCTATTTATTTGACTGCTTCAAACTTCACAAAAATGCAGATTTTCCTTTCCATAAAAAACAAATAAAAGCAGTGTGATAAAGAGGAAAAACCCTAATAAGGGTGAGATTTCTTCTTGTGGCTTGTCTCTTCAAACATGTTTAACCTTTTCAAGAAAAGTACAGATTAAGTGAAACTCTTTTTGTGATTGTTGAATATGACGTTTAGATCAGTGGAACACAAAAAACAATTCTTAGACATTTTAGGATTTTTTTTTTTTTTTTTTTTAATATCTTCTGCTATTCTTTCTTTTCATTAAAATCCAATTTATCTATTCCTTCTGTATCTAAATTGGTAAACTATCACAAAGTAAATATTTGCTTGTAGAAATGAAAAGAATTTTAGGAGAACAAGAGTCTCCTTTTTACACTAATTTTCACTGCGCATATTAAAAAAAAAAATTCAGAATAACATTGATCAGAATAATTTTTGCTAACAATGTCATGTATGCTGCACTTGTTTCTTTTTTTAAAATCCTTAAATTCTCCAACTATCTTCCCTCAACTATAAGATGCATTGTTCCCCCTTCACACTACAGTGTATCTACCTTGTTTTCTACGCTGTATGAAAATACATGAATGTAAGTAAAAAGGTTTCAGCATCACATTTCCTGGCATCTTGATATGTTAGCACACACTGCATGTTCTGCAGCTAAATCAGGCTTGTCAGATTTATGGATGTCAACAGAATTCTGTGGCATAAGGGTCACAACTCAAAGATGCCACATAATCACATATTTTTGATATAAACAGCAGGTAAAACAAGCATTAAATACAAACATTTTTTTTCAGTAAATATATTTATAATATTTCTATTGACATGAAATTCACTGCAGATGTTGGCAACAACCCACGTAATGCACACAAGCAAGGATGAAAAAATAACTTAGCCCAAAGATAAAGTTTTGTGGAATGGTACTGGGAGTAAGTAATGGTGATTATTGTCCTTCGTTGTTTCTCATAATAGAAATGAATGAAGCAATTGTAAACAGATTTACTGGATAATAGTTTAGAGCACAGGACTGCTTTTTTTCCTATTAATGCAGCTTTGTGTCATCTCGCACCTGTCTTTTCCTACTTAATGTTTATTTCAAGGATAACATAATGAACTATTTATGTGTGTAAGAGTGTTCATTGCATGTTTGTGTCATTAGCATGGATTTTTGGTGCATATCTGAGCTAAAACTGGAATCAACACTGGAAGTGTAGGGGTGCTGGTTTGGCATTAGGAGATGAGATTCTGATCGTTTCATGTCAATTCACACCAGTCTTGAATGTTCAGACAAAAACTTGGAAGAACAACATTTCTGTATAGTTCGAACAAAACAAATAAGAAAGCAAGCAGAAAAGGCATTTTTGGTGGATATGAATGAAAAAACTCCCTCCATACATCTCTTTGTGCTTGCAACATATATTTTATACTCTCACAACATGATCAAAAACTTTATCGAGATACTTTTAGATGTGTTCATTTATTTGATGATTGGAAAATACCTGTAAGTATTAAAAAAAAAAATGAAACGGAGACAGCGTTGCAAAACAAACTTATGCTTCCTGATGAAGTGGCACACTGTAAACTTTACACCCTTCATCCTAATACACACAGAGTGTATATCACTCAGTCTATCATAAACAATATAATATACAACAATGTCTTCACAGCTCTGCCTAAAAATTCAATCAGACAGCTGTAGCTGATCCAGAACGCTGCTGCTCGTGTTCTCACTAAGACCAGGAAAATAAAGCAAATCACCCCAGTTCTAAAGTCCTTACACTGGCTCCCTGTGCCTCAGAGAATAGACTAAAATACTTTTGTTCGTTTACAAATCACTGAACGGCTTAGCACCAAAATACATTAAAGACCTGCTGTCGTATCAACCTTCCAGATCACTCAGGTCTTCTGGTTCTGGTCTGCTCTGCATTCCCAGCACCAAAACCAAACATGGAGAAGCAGCTTTCAGCTTTTATGTCTCTTTAATCCGGAACAAACTTCCAGGAAACTGCAAAAATGCTGAAACAGAGTTCCTTTAAATCAAGTCTAAAAACCCTTTTATTTATAATAACTGGAACATTGAGTAATTCTAGTCTTGAATGCAACTTTTTATTACTGCTCTTTTTTGCCACTGCAATGTATTTTTTGTTTGTATTATTGTATTATGTTTTTGTCATGTGAAGCACATTGAATTGCTTTGTTGCTGAAATGTGCAATCAAAATAAACTTGACTTGACATGTGTGGCGATGTAAGAAATGGTGTGACAGCAGCTTAAAGAGCTGCTTAAAGAGACTTGAAAACAAGGTTCAGCAGTGGTTGAAAAATGCAAGTTTATTCACCTCTGAAAAACAAGCTATGGCAGAAGTAAAATTTGTGCTTTTGCAGGATTAATCCTAAAATGAATGAGACTGGGATGAAACAACAGTTGAGGTGATAAATGAATTAGATTCAGATCTCGTATATATTTATTCACCCTTGCGGGAGGAATGTTGACCAAAACTTCTGATTGTTCGAGGCAAAAATTATAATCCATCCACAGTAACTATAAAAGTATGCATATCACATTTTAAACAAGCAAATGAATTAAAGCACACATCCAAATACTGATCATGACGTCAGAAAACACTATAATTGTGCAAGTAAAATAATATAATAATAAATCAAATAATAATATCAAAAATACAACCTTTTGTAGAAATATTATGAAATGGATATCATTTTACAAAGATTGTAAGCTAAACAGGGATGCTGTATGTTTGCCTGATCTGGTCTCTGATAGATTTTAACCTTAAAAATCCTAATGGTGCACCATTATGCAGCAGCTTGACTTAATCATATAAACCTGGTGTTTGTTTGTATGCATGTGGGCTCTGTTAGAGGTAATACTGTATTGTAGCATCTAGTTTCTATAAATAAATGTAATGCACCTTTAGTGAGGTCACAGATTTGTATTAAAGGAAACAGTCAATAGTAGTTGTAAAGTGTGGGCTGAGCATGCAGTATATGTGTTTCCAGACTTATTGGAACCACTTGTCCAGAACAAAGCTGAATTAAACCGCCTGCCATCCCTTTTTTGGATTAAATCTGAGTTAACAAGCAAAAGCACAAACAGATTCAAATCAGTGTCTGAACCTCTCTTGATCTCAGTGAAAAAATATTTTTGTTGCGATGTCCACAAAGCATTAAAGGCTTATCTGACAAAACGCACAGTGCAGAGACAAGTTTTTCATTTAAAAATAGTAATACTGATAGCCTCCTAAGATATCTGAGTATTGCACTATATAATTGTCGATGGATTTGCAGCAAGTCTGATGATTCAGGAACACAATTTAACAAACTATCTGGAGGAGGTGGAGTCTTTTCTCTACCTACATTATCTTACAAAAGTATTCAAAAGTGTTCAACCCCCTTGATCATTCTCACATTTTGTCACGCTACAACCACAAACATCAGCATTTTTTAATTGCCTCAATTTTCTCCTCTAAAGTTTATTTTATTGAAAAAGCATTATCCCCAAATCTTGAATTTCTTTCCATTCAGTGGAAAACTGTCCACATCTGCTGTGCAAACAACCTAACACCGTTTTAAAGTGCTTAAATATTGTGAATGACCAAAGATCTCTATGGTTCATGTCAGGAGAACAGGCTTTTGCCTGAATATCTCGGTACACAGCTGCAGGGAAGAATCTGCAGATGGAGATGTTAATCAAAGTGATGTGTTGGCTCTTTCTGTTTATTGACTTTTAATCAATACATGAGTTATAACCACACTGCGCTCGCATGTGTATATACGTGCTGCCAATTATTAAGCCGGTGATAGATGTTTACCAGCAAATCAAAACAAAGGACACAAAGACAGATGATTGACAGAAAAACACACTAAAACCTTGAGAGAATTAGATGTGATTTATTAAGCCTTAGCTTGTCTGAAGAGACATTTTTCTGTTAGTTTGCTCTACTATGCATTTATTTTCTACATCATCCTATAGGCTGAAAGAACAGCTTACAGTCTTTCAGTCTGAATGAATAAGTCTCTCTCACTAAAAAATCTGGTACTTTCTCTCTATCAATATACCCAGTTGTCCATGTGTATGTCTGAGTGCTTATGTGGATACAAAGCAACACTTCATCCAATCGTAAAATACCCCTTCTTAATGTGAGAGCCGCCTCCTCGGCTATATAAACAAACCACACAGCCACAAAATATACTCACATACACAGCTGGACCCTCTGTGTGTGTGTGTGTGTGTGTGTGTGTGTGTGTGTGTGTGTGTGTGTGTGTGTGTGTGTGTGTGTGTGTGTGTGTGTATGTGTGTGTGTGGGTGGTGTTTAGAGATAAAGAGTACCTTGTAATATGTGCAAACCAGTCAAAACAGTAGTCTGGTACAGGGAAGACTGAGGTCAAACCTGGTGCTATAAGTACCAGATATGTTTTTTTTTTTTTTTTTTTACAAAAGTTTTCATACAAGCATCTAAATGTATTCCCATTAAAGTAAGAGTAGATCTCATAACTGCAGCATTTAAAATAACAGTTTTTAAAAAAATACCATTTCATCATCTTCTGGCCCTTGGTCAGCTGGCAAAGATTTAAAAGCCCAAAACATTTGCAAAAATATGAGATTTTATTCAGCATGCTGAAGTTTGCAACTTAAACTGACCTATTCTTGTTACAGAGAGTGATAATAACAATTTTGCTTTAACAGTGTGTTAAAATGTTATGTAAAGTGGTCTTTATCAAGTTAGTTATATTAACTAGTTAGTTATATTAATTAACATTATTAGTGCCATGTGTTCTCGTTCTGTAAGGCTCAGTTGTTCAAACCACAAACTGACATGTCATCAACTTTCATGTGTGACTCAAATGTTCACCTGTAGACAGACTCCTTCTCTGGCAGCAAAAGGTTTCCATTGCTCTAGTCTTGCCTCTGTTATTAGTGCAGGTGCACAAAATAATCCAAATCAAGTTTCTCAGGTACCTTTTGCTTCACAGTGATGGCAAACACAGACAAAATGGACCATTAATGATGGAAAAAAATATAGCAGGAGAAACAAAGGTGGAACTCATACAAACCAAGATAGACCTGGAATATCTGACTGAGAAAATATGTGTGCAGATGTAAAAAGGAGGAATGCTTTTTGAGTAGATTTACAATGCTTTGGAAAAGTATTCATACCTGTTGAACTGTTGTAACATTTTTGTCATGTTACAACCACAAGCTTCAGTTTATTTTGTTGGGGGTTTTTGTGATGAACCACCACAAAGTAGGGCATAATTCTGAAGTGGAGGGTAAATTATACATAGTTTTGAGAACCAGAAAAACATGATGTGCATTTGTATTCAGACCACTCTGCCACCTGCTGCTTCCCCAGAGTTACTGTGGCCCTCTTAGCTTTGTCTGTGATTTGTCTGTGCTCTTTTTTGCAAGATCTTCGAGTTTAGGTGTGTGATCATACCATAGTAGGTTTGCAGGTATGTCACAGACTTTCCATTTTCAGATTATGGCTTGAAAAGTTCTTCGTGACAGGGTTAAAGCTTGGGATATTGTTTTATAATCTAATGCTCCTTTAAGTTTCTCCACAAGTTCATCTCTGACCTGCCTTTTTTGTTCCTTAGTCTTCATGATGCTGTTTGTTCCCTAATGTTCTCCAACAGTCCTCTGAGGCCTTCACAGCTGTATTTATACAGAGATTAAACTACACAGAGATAGGCTATATTTACTGATTACTTGACACCTGAGGGTAGTGCTGCACAGTTGTAGGAAATATATATTTGCGATAATATATTGCAACAATGATATTGATTAACCCAGATTCTCCTAACTCTTGCCTCTTCTATCTTTGCAGTTTCTCCACCTTTTTTTGTGAGCTTCAACATCAAGGAGATGTTGAAGTTAGACATCATCAGTTGCCAAATATTTTATGTGCATTCAGAGTGTGAATGCATGGCATTCTAAATATGATATCCAATCAGTTATTGCTTCCAAGCAGTTTGTTGAGACTGCAATATTGTGGACAAACGGATGCCACATTTTGGGGTTTGAAGGTGTATGAATACTTTGGCAAGGCACTGTAAGTGAATGTAGGGCTGAAACAAGGGTGTTTGCTTAACATTTAATCTCACTGGGGTCCTTCTGACCCCTCTCTGAACCTGATGCATATTCAAACATGCACATACTGGATTAAGGCTGTGAAAGATAAAAATTTTGTGGAAAGAGTGTTTTAGATGTGGTCAAGCTGCTTAAATAAAGAAAAGATACTATACTATAATATAAATATTATAGGAAACGCTTATTTAAACATTGGCCATTAACGCCCCCTCGTAAATAAAACATATTCTGTGTGCTTTGATTCAGTTTCTGATTTTTTCTTCCTAGTAATACCTCTTTATCAGAAGTTCATATTTCTGTGGATTAAAGTTTTCTAATATTTTCCTTATCCACACACATCTTTACTATACTGCCAGTAGAGATCAGTCTAAGCAGTCAAAAAACAATTTTACAATAGCAGATGGGCAAAGTTTTTTGGTTTCGTCACATCTTTTAATGAGCTTATGGTTACATAATGATGTCTGGATGTAACTGTCATAGTCACTACAGTCTACCATCCTGTCCTTTCATCACATCTGTCCATCTCTTCAGGCTTTGCCAGTGAGTTTATCAGTATTCTTTGAGTGACTCAATCAGTTTTAGCAGTGCTGCAGACAGATAGACAGTATGTGTGTGATTCATTTCCCCTGAAAGGTAAACACAGCCCCAGCTCTGCATGGCAAAGATGAAACAACAAAAAAAGAGAAAGAAGCATATAAGCTCACTGAAAAGTGACCTAACTGACTCTTTGTGTGTGTGTGTGTGTGTGTGTGTGTGTGTGTGTGTGTGTGTGTGTGTGTGTGTGTGTGTGTGTTTGGGGGGGCAGACAGATGCTATTACTGGGATCTGATGGGAAAAGACAGCTTGGTGCTGTTTGCTCTCTTATTTCTTTATGTGTGCATATAGTGCACTGAAAAGACTGAAATGTGTGGAAATACACACTCAGTCACTTTCTTCTGCCAAATTTGGCAGTTGTTTAAGGCATCGCATTTGAAACTGAAGAGGATAAAACTGACAGCAATGTGTGTTTTTTAAATTGTAAATCAGAAACTATACATTTGTGCATAATCATTGTTTGAGATGAGGTGAATGATTATCTTCCATCACCTCATTCTAATTAACGGCCTCATATATTTCTGATTATCAATTTCTTCACTATTTCCTTCTGCAACTACACCTTGATACAGACATGCAGAGGCATTTCTCAGCAGGTCTGGGATCAGTGAAATCTTGCAGAAGAGATACAGATGGTCTCCTGCACCTTCTATCACCACACAGACCACCACAAGCAAACACAATAAAAAAAATACATACATGGCACCTGTATTGGTGGTCTGTCATCACACCCAGTGGTCTCATGATAAGTAATGACGTTCTTCTGTGAGTGTATCAGTGATTGAGTCTGTCATGTATGAAGATTAATGTTGTGCTAGCGGAGGTCAAATATAAATCACACCTCTCACACAAAAGCACACACAAAATACAATATATGATCATATAAAATATAAAATGATGTGAAGACTTTTTTCTAAGCCATTTCTTTAACAGATTCTGAACAAGCTTAAATAACAAATTGTTTCGAAGAATAGTCGCATAATAAAACTAACATTCCAACACAAACTCTAGTTTAGTAAATAATGTCAAGCGATGAACTGGGTAGGTGGGTATAATGTTTAAAATGAACTGTTTTAATTCACATTAAATGATTCAGTGTGTAATCAGGATGTTTAAACTCTAGAAATATATATTTTAGGCACAAAAAGGAAAGAAAAAAGAGGTATCTAGGGCCATGGGTAATGAAAATGAAATGTTCAGCTTTAAGTTTGAATCTACTTTCCTTTCACAACATGCAGCATCCAGTAAATGAAACTAAATGATTCAGATGATTAGAAATATGTAATATTAAAATTGCATTGATTCCTTAAAGGCTGATAAAATATGACCAACAATGCAAATATTGTAGCCTGAACATGGTCAGCTGGACTGGAGAGTGAATAGAGACATAAATCTTTAGAGATAAAATTATTATGATCATGAATAAAACTGCCAAAAACCAAAGCTTTACCCATTTGTCTGTGTACTAACAAAACAGTTGTTTTGTTAGTACACAGCAGTTAGCTTGTGTAAAATTTAGCCTTGAGAAAGGTTAGCATTTTAGCAGAAACAACATAAAACATAAAGTGTTTTAGTTTTCTTCTTCTTTTCCCTTGGTGACAAATAACCTAAAGGGCCTTGCAGGCTTCCCCTCTTTGTGTCTCATTTATTACCTCTCCTTCTCTACGCCTCGTTTAATCACATTTTTAATTGGTCTCTCTCTCATATGATCCAATCCTGGGTGCGAGATTTAAATTGGTCTGGACATAAGTGTAACCTATTATTTACAAGTCCACACACACATTTGCACTAATCCACAAAGACAAACAGGCATACATTTAGAAAATCATACACTCTTGGCTGCACACATGTACACATTCACAATCTCTTGTGATGTTTGCATATTAATAACAAAGAAAATGAATTAGACTGTTCATGTTGCCTTGTTGAAGCAGATATAAAAAAAACATTAGGAAACTAACATGGTGAAAATTACATGAGTTGATCTTTTTTTATTGTAGGCGTTAGGTGTAGCTTGTGCACACATTTGTATGTTGACACAACCCTCCAGCCTAACCTGCTCCATAGGAGTCTGTCATGCTCTTTTGCTCTCACTGAAATCAATTTTTATCTTCAGTCAAGTGGGTTCAGCATTTATTTCTGTACTGCATTACAATGAAGTACCTTTCATAAAATCGAGAAGTAAACAGACTGAAATTCAATTGAATAAACACATAAATGAATTCTGAAAATGTTCCATCTTAAAATATAATTACATGGATGAGTATAAAGATTAATATAACCATTTGGATCTAATGCAGTGCTTTTATTCATCCTTGGATTAGGAAGATTAAGTGGTTCACACAATGAGTTGCAATGAGTCCAACACACAGCAGAGAGACTTGACTTAAGGAATGTGAACAGAGGTTTCACTTTTATTACTCATCATATAGCGATCGCACAGGTTTACAGAATGTTTCTTGTTTTGCTCATTTGTCCCACATACATTTTTCAAATAATTAAACAAATTAATCTTCAACACAAAGATACACTGACTAAACAAAAGATGCTGTTTTTAAATTGTGATTTTATTTCTTAAGGAAAGAAAGCAGTTTAAATCAATCTACCATCAATAGTTTGCAATGACTGGTAAGGATTCTTTTACATTGCTGTGGAGGAGTTGTCTCAATTCAGCCATACTGGAGGGTTTTCAAGCATGAACAGCCTATTTATAGTCATGCTACAGCATCTCAGTCAGAATTAAATCCAAACTTTGACTGGGCCACTGCAAAACCTTTTTTTTTCTGTTCATTTGTGAAGTGTTTAAAGTCCATCTTAAAGTCTCAAACTGATGGCCAGATATTATCCTTTAGTGTTCTCTGATAGAGAGCAGAATGTATGGTTCCATTGACTACAGCAACTCATACAGGTCCTGAAGCAGCCCAGACCTTTACACTACCATTTACCCTGAAATACTTTGCATTTCAGCAGGATGCTGGTCTTGTCTATCCACAGAATATTTTCCTTAAGATGTTAGAGATCATAATGATGTTTTTTTTGGCAAATGTGAAATGGGCCTCTTGGTCAGCAGTGGTTTTGCCTTTGAACTCCCCCATCATGGTCACTTTTGCCACATCTTTTTGCTATGGTTAAATCACAAGCACTGAAGCAAAGTGAGGTATATAGTGCTTTAGATGCTCTGTGTTCATTTTCAACCTTTACTTTTTTAATTTTATTGATTTAAAGAGACGATGCACATTAATCAACATGAGTAATCCAGTTCATCGCGTAAATGTGACAACTTTAGGCATAGAGGCTAATTTTCATCTGCACACCTCCTGGATTAGTCGTCAAACTGCTCTTGAATTTGGTTGGCCAGCCCCTCTTGGAAAGTTTCATGTTTTCTCCATTTGTGGAGATTAGTTCTTACTGTGGTTTGCTCGCATCCCAAAACCTGAGAAAAGGGTTTATAAGCCTTTCAAGACTGTTAAATACCAATTACTTTTCCATTTGTTCTTGAATTTCTTATATAGGGGCATGATGTGTTCTTTTTTTGAGAACCTTTAGCCTGCAGTCATATTCAATAAATTAGAATATACATCCCAATGAGTCTTTTTTGTCAGATTAAAAGTACCTTTTGAAAATAACAACCTTTAAGCAAGTATTAAACATACTTTTCATTAAGCCAACATTTCTGTTTTAAGAAATTGTTTTTTTATTGGTATGCTGGTATATTCTAATGTCGTGTTTTCATGAGCTGTTAGCAGAAAACCAACATGATTAAGAGAAATAAAGGTGTTAGTCTTTGTCTAATTAATCTATTTAATCTGTTTCACTTGATGATGGAGTAACTAAAATAAATATACGTCTCAGTAATCTAATTTATTGAATGGGTCTGTACTTCATGTTGTTGGACAGGTACTATGTAACTGATTTCTTGATTCTACGGGTCTGGCAGTAAATAGACATGGGTGTGGCTAGTGAAACGGGACTCTGCTTTCCAAAAAATGTAATTAATCACAGTCATTTCATGATTTAATATGGGGGGCAATTACTTTTTTGTATTTAGGGCCAAATTGGTTTGGATAGCTTTTTTCTCTTAACAAATGAATTCCTCTTTTGAAACAGCATTTTATATTTTCTCAAGTTATCTTTGTCTGGTATTAAATTTTTTTGAGCTGAAATATTTAAGTTTGAAAAATAAAAGAAAGAACAGAAGAAATCTGCAAGGTGAGAATGTTTCTTCACAGCACTGCAGGTATTAGTCTCCTTTGACACCACACTTCTTTAAAAGGTTGTGGGCTTTCATGAGAAAGCCCACTTTAAGCACATATTTCAACCTTCATGCAGCCTCTGTTTGGGATTGACAGTTATATTTAACTAGAGGTCTGCAAATTACCATAAATTAGCTTAGAAAGTGCTCATTGGTCTTTCAGCTAATGAAATGTCAATTTTCCTTTGTGCACACTTAAAGACATTTTCTGACCTCTGTATATATGTGAGGTGGGTTATTTAGCCCAGTCAAAGAGGGAACAAAACACTGTTTTGCTCTGATGAAAGATGAATGTGTGAGGTTTGCCTAATCTCATATAAAGTTTAGCCATTTTTAAGCTATGTGCGATAAATGTCTCCTCCCCATTAGCAGTCTGAGTTACGAATCTTGTCCCAGCTTGTTTAACACTCTGCTTATGAGCCCCCTGCTATAGTGTAAATGAGCCTGCTGGATAGATGGATGCATGCCTGGTTTTTATTAGATGTCTACATCAGAGCCCAGTGCTATAAATAAAATAGTTCTTTAGATTACTGCCCAATTTTTCTATGCTAAAGTTGCTTGCTGGTGCCTGTGTATAAATTAGCTGGCTATTCATGGTGGTGCCTGATTATAAGCGTTGCATATAAACTGTGCTGCCTCTTTCTGAATTACTTTTACTGTCTTAAAAAGTAAATTGGACATTTGGTTAGCTAGGCACAATGTGAAAGCAGTTTTTACTGTTAGTTAGCTGCCAAGTAGCTTAAACTAATAATGCTTTCACAGTTACGCTATATTGTTTGTTCTGTTATGATTTTATGGTTGGCATAAAGATAAATACAGCCTTCATTGGTATCAAGGCCTGGAAGAGAAATGCCAGATTATCAATGAAAAATGTCAAATTTTGTTTGTGTGTCAATTGCCAACTGTTGCGAGATAAATTAGGAAAAATAAACTGGCCACCTTGTTTGTATTATAAGAGAAAATCCAACAACCTTTGCTACCTTTAGCAGAAAAACATGTAAAGCTCCATGTAAGAAATGTGAAGAGTGACTGGACAGACAAGAATATAGTCAGACTGTATTCTGAGAAACAAGAATTCGATGATGTTAGATTATGTTTAAATTGGTTTTTTTGCAGCATAACCTTTTTTTGTTTGTTTGTTTTTAATGTAGTTTCAGAGTTTAGCTGTAATTAAATTATGATGAATTATGTCTTTAGATTGTAATCCTCATCTGAGCTCTTCTTCCCTTTTTCTCATAACTGGGAGTTGGGATCAGCACATCTAATTTAAAATCCATCATACCTACACATTTCCATACAGTTTGGAGTGGCAGTCTGCGGCATTTTAACCATTACTGCTGTAAAACGATCTGATGTTGTTCTTGTCTGATTTTATTGTTTTTAATCGAATTCTGGACTCGGCTGCTGCAGAGGGGAAAAATCTGTGTCCCATCATCGCAGCTGGATAGTAACAGGACAAGGAGCGGCTCATCTTCAGAGGACTTAATTTACATAAATGGCTCCACTTTCATCCCCCACAATAAAACTCAAACAAAAAACAGCCTGGTAGAAATTAGGAGTAAATTTCTGGGGAGGGAAACATTTTGGAGCCAAGAATTCAGTCTTTAGTGGTAATAATATGCTTCACATTTGAACCATGAGGATCCATCTCAAAAGAGCTGTAGAGTTACTTTAACTTTGACACACTTCAGCAGATGCTGGAAAACATTAAATCCAAAATTATGTATGTTCTGTGAGTAAACTGACTATTTAGTCCCCTTGCTATCTGCACTGTCACTGTTCTGTCTTCAGATTTTCCAGGGATGGGGTAAGTTCTCCTCTTGACTTACTGTAGTATAATTCAAGCTTGGTTTACAACATAAAGTGATTCTGACAAATGTTCATCCATGTTTTTTTTTATCCTAACCTACTTCTTATCCATCTTTCCACCATCTCCCAAAGCTTTTGCATCTCTCAGTCTCTTCTGTCCTCTCTCCTGTGACTCCATTCCTGTTTCTCACTCTGACAGAGATAAATTGCCTGTTGGTGTGGGTGATTCATCTTGCTACATCCCACCCTGAATACACACACCCTCCTGCATCCTCTCACTCCCATGTTTTGCTCCTCTTTTCCCTTCCATCCATTCCTCCCAGAAGTATCCTTCCATGCTAAAGTTAGTAAGACTTGCAGGGGAGGATATGAAGGTAACCATCTTGTCTGACATCTCACTGTTTAATACATGACAGTAAAGAAATATGTATTATCTGGTGTGTGAAATCTGCACTGTTTCTACAACTGGTCCTTTAGTTGTTTTATTGTTCATGATTTATTTTCTCATCTTGTTTCTTCAACGCTCAATTAAAAGAAACCACCAAGCACAGAAAAAAGCCAAAGAGATAAATATTGACATATATACTAAGTATTACATAAATGATGATTTATTCAAAAATTAATCTCATTTAGAAGTTCTGTACATGAAGGATGTTGAATTTCTAAAACAGAACAAAATAGAAGCTTGCTGATCACAAAGGGCACAAAAGCTATATTCAGACATATTAATGGAAAGTTGAATGGAAGGAAAAAGTGTGGTAGAAAAAAAGGTGCACAAGCAACAAGCAAAGCCTATTCAAGAGTTTGCGGGAGAAATGGCCAGTGGCTTCGAGGTTCACCACACACTGACATATCCAGAACATGGGCTACAACTGTCACATTCCTTGTGTTAAGCTGCTCCTGAACCAGAAATGTTGTCGAAAGCATTGCACATGGGAGGAAAGCATAAACCGATTGCCTTTAAGCAATGCTACATTGATGCAGTAATTAATGCAAGAACAGCTGAGTGAGAATTCTCTCAAAGCTGCAGTTAGTCTGTTGCTTGTGCACCTTCTTCTACCACAATTTTTCCTTCCACTCAACTTTCTAAAAATATGGTTGCATACAGCTTTCTGTGAACAGCCAGCTTCTTTAGCAATGATCTTTAAAGAACTACTCTCTTTGCAGAGAGTGTCAGTGAGTGTCTGCTGGACAACCATAAAGTCATTGGGCTTTCCCATCATTGTAGGGGCTATAACATTACATTTCTATATTAAAAATCCTTTTCATTGGTTTTATGTAATATTTTTAAGAAACTGAATTTTGGCTTTGATTAACTGTAAGATGAACTAATCAACATAAACAAAAATAAACACTTGAAACTTGTGGATTCTAGCTGATCGAGATGCATCTGTAATGCTAGCCTACAGCCCCCCTGGCACGTATATAAATCTCTCATCAACTTTTAGATATTGTTGTCTAAATACTGATATACATCCTTATGTGCTCAATCACATTAATCAGTGATAAATTGTGGATTGAAAATGACCTGTGACCCCTACAAAAACAAGATAAAGTGGCTCTTTCATGCTGTGCAAGGGTTTCTGCTGGCCTGCTAAGCCTCCATTTGTTCCTTTACAGGGAGGTCTGAGCGTGAATCGATATAAACTGAGCTATCACATTTATTAAGGAATGAAATGCTTCCGACAAATGTTCTTGTTTAGGATCAGAATTACAAGAGACATGAACAAGGAGAATGTATTGAGCATGAAAAGGATTTGAACTGTTTTTTTATGACATTATACAAGCACATAATTTTAACACTGTTCATCGTCTATAAGAGATGAGGCTTATTTGCTTCAAAGCAATTGGCATCCTCTCCATCAAAACAACAAGTGAAGTAATATGTTTTGAAAGAACAGCTTTCAACCATCAGAGCCAAGATGCCCTGAAGCTGTACTGTCTGCATGTGGAAACCCACCATTTTGGTGTGGCTTCTTCCTTTAATTTGTCGGTATGTTTTTCAAAAAGCACTAAGTACTAGCAGAGTGTTGGCTTTTTGGCTCAGTAATCATGAGCATCATCCAGTTTTTGATGGAGACGTTATTATGTCAGATACTTTGCATTTATCATCACTGAGACCTTTGCATTGATTTCATTGTAATTAGCCACTGTGCCAAGGATTACCTTCACCAGCTTTCTCTCAGCTATTTTAGGCATCAAAAATAGGGATGATGATCTTTTGTTTTTCCTGAGTTGGCAATTGGAATTAAGTAAAATATTTCAGGATGATCCAAAGTTGTGGATTGGTTAACACAGCAGGACTGTTATTGCCAAAATCATGCCACAAGCAGGGCTAATAATTCTTTCATGCTGAGTGATTCCAGCTCAAAAATACATTTGTAAATGAAATATTTATTGATTTGTTTGTTTATTCTGCACTCAAATTCTACAATAGTAAGTTGCATTGTTCTGCCATGTTGGTCTCATGGGGGGTATTAGTGGCCATTTTGTTGGGTCCTGTTTTTGTAGTTTTGCAATTCGGTCCTGTGCTTCTGTCTTCAACAACCATAGAATGTAAATAAACCATTGTATCTGCTTTTTATCTTCAAAAGCACAAGAAAAACATAAGAAGCAGCAGAAAAACACCCTAAGACCAGCAGAGACAGCCGAACAGCATTTGAAAAGTGCTAATAAACACTGGAAAACAGAAACAATAGAAAATGGCTTGAAAATAGCAGAAAAACACCAGAAAACAAAAGGAGAAAACAAGAGAACAGTAGAGGAACACTAGAAAACATTAGAAAAATGCTATGAAATACTGAAAAACAACAACAACAAAAAAATTAATTAATTAATGGGAGAGAAAAAGGAAAATATAAGATTGTAAACTCTAAACAGATGTGATTTCTAGATAAATAAATAAGTACAGACTTTTTTGTTTATATGATTATTAACATAAGCAAAATAACAACAAACTACACTACATTGAAGTGACCACTAAATTAAAGCAGTTACACTAAAGATAAACAAAGGGTTTTTTATGCATTTTTAAATAAATCTCAAAATTTTTCCTGTTGCGCTTCAATTAAATCACTTTTTAAATTGTATCCAAAAAGTCAACAAAGTTTCCCTGCAGCTTCTTAGGCTTTTTAGTCACACAGTAGCACTCATTCATTAGTAGGAGCTCCATGAAGGAAGGCTCAGTGCTCCACTGGTGGCCAGTGAGGTTCCAAAGGGAGCTACTGAGGTTAAAGAACATTGTTCAAGAGCACAGTTAGTACTGTAAGTGGGAAGAGTACCTGTTTGATGTTTATGTCTCACATGGGTATCAAACCTGCATTCAATGTCACAACCACTCCAGGAACATGACTCCATTATTGGCCACTTGACTGCAAGTCCAAGATCATAACATGAATCAGATGTTACGTCTGTACTGTAGGAAAGAAATCTCAAATGGGAGAAATGTGGAGATATGACAGACAGAGAGATTTTAGAATAAAAGCCCAACTCTCCAAACACCCTCTGCAGCATGGTGTACAGCAGGAGATAAAAGTAAACAACAACAAATTGAAACTGTTTAAATTGTGCCCCTCAAGCTCCATCTGCTGAAAGTAATTGGGAAGTCTAACGGCTAGAGGCTATTCTCTGAGTCTGATTGAGGCACACAGGGGGGGGACACAGCCAATTTAACTCTTGGTCTGTCTCTCACAAACACATGCACACACAGAAGCACACACAAACACACACTTTCTGCTTTTTGTACAGCCTCTATGAATTATTACCTTTCCCTTCCTTTTAACCTCTATCTTGTGCAAATCTTTTCCCTCTTTTTACTTCTAACTCCTATTTATTTCCACCCTCTCATCTTTTATATGCCAGATTGAAGAATGATAGTAGAATCGAGGCGACCCTGGCCAGCTGAGATGGATGATGAGTGTTAGAATAAGTGGATGATGCTCATGTCTTCTCAGTATGTGGTTGGGGGCTGAAAAATTGAACATAGTCTAGCAGAGGACAAATTGGTTACCTTAGATTTGTTTAAAAAACCAGCACAATCACACAGAAGCTATTAAAAGAATAGAAGCTTTGTAAAACAAAGTACCTGATACAGAACTGCTGCAGTGAAATTTGCCCCAGAGTCAAGCTTGTAATAGCTGCCTAAATGTCATCCTTGTTCTTGTTTCACCTTCTGCCCTTTACAATACTCTGACACAATAGACTCATAGTCCTCCTTAAAATATATACACACTCACATGTGCGTGCACACACACATCTCTGTTTTTATGCTATCTTTAGCATTAGACAACTACCAGTATAGTTAGGCCTGGAATGGCCACACACAAAACACTAATTCTGCTGGGCAGTGGAGCAGTCTGTGAGACAGGAATACCATTACAGTACTTGTAAATAAATTGGCCACAGAAAAAGCAGAGCTCTAGTCATAGCTTTTTCCCTAAAAGGAAAGAGCTGGCATATATTGACCCCCCCCCAAACACACACATACACACAAAGCCACATTGTGTTCGCTTTTGTGAAGTAAACTGTCCCAATCTGTTTTAATTTATATCAACTTTAATGTTTGTTATTGGTAGTATATTGGTGATAGGATTGTTTTTAAATAGCATAAAGTAACAGTTGAATTTCTAACGAAAAGTTAGTTCATACAAAAGGTCATACATAAAAACTAATAACTTTTCAAAGTGGAAAGGTTTCAAACATGTTTTTTTAATTTAAAACACAAAAGCCATTTTACTGCATTTGCTTCACATTTATCAGACCCAGAAATGTCAGTGTGTCATCTCTGACACATCCAGAGGCACAGTGGTGAGTTAGTGAGCTGATACTCCATAAATAACATGGCTAGCCATTACAAACACTGCGCTGCAGCAGAACTACACAAAGCTGTATATGTTGCTTCATTCTTATGAAAAATCCCATCTACTCATCATAGATATGAATGTTATGCCAAACCAGAGTGTGAATTTCATATTTAAACAATTTGTAAAACAGATATTTTACAAAGACAGACATTTAAAGAAAAACTTTTAGCTCAGGAATTTTAGTTAGATACAGCTTAGCTAGCGTTAGGTGGATGCTGCTGTTAGCCATCAACCTCTGTTCAAATATTGCTTAAAAGTGTAGCGAGGTCTTCCTTTCTCGGATTCGAACATTAACCTACAAAACTGCTTTTCTCCAGGTCCCTTCAAAATGCCTTTGCAGAACCTAAGGTTTAGTGAAAATACCCTGAGTTCTTAAAATAAAATAAGTCTTTTCTCTTGTCAGTCGTTTTGTCTGAATGCCTGCCAACACACCAATGTCTTTCTTAGAGGAATGTTTTTATTTAGCTAATGTAGAAATTCAGAAAGCTTTGAAATAGTCCATGATGAACCACAACTTTAAATATTTCTTAATTTCTTAAATTGAATGTAAGTGATGGTGCTATTCAATTGAATGGTGTTATTCAATTGAAAGTTTTAAAAACCAGAAATGTGAAAACAAACTCACTCATATGTGTAAAGTAATATCTTGCTTTTTTTTTTTTTTTTAAACTTAAAGAGGTACTCTCAAGCTAAAGATGATGTCAGGAAAAAACCCAGACTCAATTGTTTTCTCATTGCCTGTCAACCATGAGATAGAGTCTCCTGTTGCCCCATGTTCATCTCAGATTGGCTGTTTAGGTCCTCGTGGCATCTCCTCCCCCAGAAGGGGGTGCTGCCAAGGAGCTGTGTTAAGTCTGGAGTATCAGAAATATCGAAGCATAGAGTCCATCAAAAGGGTTTTGCCTGCCTGAATAAGTAAATAGACCTAATCAACCTTTCACCTTTCGGTTGCCACTATCAAGATTAACAGTTTGTAAAGCATCACTTTTGCTCCCACATAACAAACAACACATGCTCTTTAACTGCTAACCCAGGTCTCAGATTCTTGATTGTGTGTAGGAGAGCATGAGAGAATACTAATGAAGACAGCATTGTTTTCAAAACTCAGTCTGTTTCTTTTTGTACTCTAAAAAATTGAAAAGTTGATCAGTGAGCTCCTGCCCTCAGTTGAGTTGTTTTCTCCTGTTGTGGGTTTGGGAAAGCCCACAGTAATTTTAAAATTGTTTATTAAAGATTTCAGAAAAGGGTGAGTTTATCCCAGGACATCATCCTTAAAATGTAGACAACTCAGGAATACCATTATTTTTCCACAAAAACTACCTGCAAATTTCTATCTGAAAAACACTTCTTCCCTTACTGCATGACTATTTATTTATGATTAGAAAAACAACTGATATTTCATTTTCATGTTGGGTTGACAGAGCCATTTGAACCATTAGACTGAGCCCAGAAAAAAAAAAACAATTTTCACTCCATTTTTCATCATTGTGTTGTCATCTAACAAGACAACTAAAAGTTAGCTTTTTACCTTGAAAGACACTTTGATAATCAAACATGCATTTTAGTCTCCTCTTGTCACAATCCCTCAAACAAACTCAAAGAAACCAACCCTGGAAAAATCTAGAAACATAAAAGTTTCCTGATTATAAACTTAACTACACACACACACACACATACACACACACACACACACACACACACACACACGCGCGCGCGCACACACACACACACACACACACACACACACACACACACACACACCTTGTTACCTGACACCTCAGCCTGTCATGAGATTTTCCAAGAGGGAGATGCTGAAGATAGATGTGCAATGTGTGATGATGCGATAGCCTGCGATGGTCTGCGTGCATGTGTGTATGTGCATAGGTGTGTGTTTGCATGAGTGAATGCTCGTGCTTCTGTGTGATTTATCAGCTTCTGACAGCAGGCTGACTAATGTTAGAAGTGTTGTTAGCAGGTCTTCAAATAAACCGTTGAGCAAGCGAGACTTCACAGTGTCGTGGAGTGCTGGAGCTGGCACCTGCTGCTGCTGGAACACCAAACGTTTTTCATCTCTGCTATGGATGATACTTTTTAAAACTTTGGAGAAAAAAAAAGAAACTTAACAAGGCTGGTAATTCTTATGTAACACTTTTCATGAAGGCCAAACTCAATTTACCAGTTTTATGACTGTTTTGGGATGCATAACTTTCTTATTTTATCTTCAGACGCAAACTATCATTTGAAAAGTTATCAAATGGACAAAAACAATATCACATATAGATGTAATGGTATATAAAGGTGTTCACTCAGAACTTTGTAATAGATTTGTTATTAAATTCATGCAATCCCTACCAGGTCAATAAATCCAGCTTGGTCAAATGTGAGACGCTATGTATGCAATAAAACCTTAGTAACTAAACAGTTTGAATTAGATATGTTTAAGGACCCTTTTTAACACCTCACAAATGACAGTAATTTAAAGCTGGAGACTGAAACATCTCAACATTGCTGTCAATATGACTACAAAGATATATTTACTAAGATACTTCAAATGGATTCATTCCATATCGCAATGGTTACAGATTTAAATAATAAACATATAGAAATTAAAATTTTGTTTTGGAAATACATGCAGAAAAGAGACAAGTCAGCAAATTAGGCATGGTAAGCATTCAAGGCATATAACAGTTGAAAAAAATTGTTTTAAAAGGAACAAAAATGTTGTCATCCTAATTCTGCTCTGTCGTTTCATAATGAGACAGCTCGTCCTGCTTTCGAATTACTTTGGAAAGTAATTATAAGACTATTCGGGAGGGCACTCCGAGCATTAACATTTCAGTTCCAGATCGGGACTGATTATTATGAAAAAGGTCAAATAAAATCCTAAAGTCACCTCCTAAAGTCACCTCAAAAGGAATGTCTCTCTTCCTGATTCAGTCCAGACTCTGTAATATGCCAGACACTGTGAATGTAACACCCTTGATCCCAATACACCTGCTACTCAAAAAAAAAGTCCATCAAAGCTGCATTGCACTTTCTATTGCACAACATACCTTTCATATCCTCAGGTTGATACCCGCATAATGTGCATTTTTCAATGTGCCAGTATAGATGACAAGACAGGAAACCATGTGACTGAATATTAGATAGAATGTCAATAAAACCACTTCTTCGTCTAAATCAAATGTAGCCCTTGTTACCAAACCTGAGTTTTCCTAGCTTAGCTGAGTTAAAATGTTTGCTGTGAAACTGACCAGTTTGGATATCAATAAAACAAACAGCTCACTTCAGGCTCACAACAATGGCAGTTAACCTGGCTAATCAACCAGTTAACATCAACTTGTCAGTGTTCTTTTAGTTTAAACAGACCAAAATAAATAAAAATGTAGAAGAACATAGTTACAATGATTTAAAATCAGAGTACAGGAAAAGGCTGATTTTAATCTGCACTCCATTTTCAGTACTCTCTCCTTAATAAATAATAATTTTGCAGGTGTAACAATAATTAATGTGATTTCATTTAAGTAGTTGTAGTTATGGAAATTTGATTTGTTTTTAAATGAAATCAGATAGATAATGCTATACTTTTGTTAATTTTTGTTTAAAATGTTGGATTTCAGTGTGTTAGGACCATTAAGCTGTTATATTTCTGCACAAAATTATCCAACCTATACTTGGATCTACTTCACTCCTACTTTACAATGTTTTAATTGCGTGGATAAAAGAGAGATAGTTGCCATGGTAGCAGTGGACACTGTGCAGCAGCTGTTGAGACTTCAGTCACGATCCAGTAATGTGTTAATGTTCTCTGTAATACCCACGTGCATGTGTCTTCGTACATTCATTTGTGTGTTTTCATACTATCCTCAGGATACCTTAGTCTGCATGTTGGTATCCATTCAAGCTGTTGTGTGTAAGTGTGTCTGTTTGGGTACATGCACCCATGCATGTGATTTGCCCGCTGTTGCAATATGCTGCCAGTGTGTCAGAGAGGGGAGTGTGCTCGCATTTGGTTTTTGCAGCCTATAAATGTGTGATATATTTATATCTTTTCTGCTTTGGGATTTGATAAGTGAAACTTGTGCAGTTTAATGTTAGTGTCTGTTTTTCTAGACTATTTCAAACCTCAACATTTATGTAAGAGAGAGAGGGCAAATATGAATGGCCCAGGGCACGATCTAGATCACCCCAGCAGACATTTTGTCAAAAGTGCATGTGTGTTACCTTTTGACATTTTAAGTACCACCGTCTTAAAGACTAAAAAGGTTTTTTTTTTTGTCTACAGCTTTTAACTCCTGGCTGAGATTCAAATGTCCAAATGTTGGTGGTGTCTGCTGTATATTTCTTTACTTATTATTGCACTTTGGAAATGGCTTCCTTTTTTCAATCTACAGTAATCTTGTTTTACCGACTTGAAAATTGTTCCACTTAATGTAATTGGTGTCCTGGAGTAGCCTATTCAATAGTCTGTAGGTTTTTCTTTTCTGATTTTTTTGTTTTGTTTTGTTTTGTTTTATTCCAGTATTTGTGTTTGCAGTGCTTTGATAGCAGTGATGTGCAGCCACAGCCATTACCATAAAAGATTGCAATAGATGTTTAAATACTTTTTTTTATCATCACTTGTATCATTGTTGCAACAAATTACCTCAAAATATCATAATAAACTTTCAAGTCTATATTATCCATTCGTACTTGCCAGGGATGTTTATAGTCATGGTAATTGTACAGTCAGAGTTTGATAAATTTACATCACTGTTGCCTGCATAACCAGGATACACACAGACATTAAGGTTTTGCTTTTTCATTCTACCGTTCATTGAAAATTGTACATCACAGTCAGCTTTTACAGCTGTAGTTGAATTAAACTGCAGCATGATAGAGATGGTGGCGAACAAGTCATAGCTAATGCTGCACTGATGTATATGCCCATGTGGCTTTATATTGACATGAGGCTTGTGAGATGCTCAAAAATTCAGCCTGCATCAGCATCTCCACCTCCCTTCACACATATATTCATCCATCCTCACCATCCAACTGTTATTGATGAGGCTACCTCTTTATATGGTAATGTCTTTCACACCTGAAAGGCATAAGGAGGGTATGATTGTTTTCTCTTTCTTACACACACACACACACACACACACACACAAATACAGAGCTGCACAAACTATATAACCTAAGAAACACACTAAAATGGGCCATAATCTCCATGAATACCATATATTTTCACCCTCTTTCTCTTCTCACTGTCACACACATGCTTACCACACATACACAGACAGCTATGAGGAGCCCATTAACTCTGACAGAGATATGTATGCAGCTCACATCTGTTACATGTCGCTGCAGAGGCAGCACCAGCTGCCGTGGTTACCAGAGGCCTTAGTATTATGGGATTTGGTTATTACAGGACAGCTATCTACCCTTGTGCAGTTAAATATCCCTCTGAGTGATGATATTTCAAGGCTTAATCTGATAAATTCACAAATTATAGGCTAATTACTTGTAACATCTGACAATAATCCAGCATCTGAGATTATCTTTACTGATTAGAGCGGGGTGTGAACCTGGTTTAATTTGTTGGTTGGAAAAGCAACTGAGACAGTTAAAATAGGATTAGTCTGAATCTCCACTCTTGGTTTCTGTGAATGTGCAGGCCTCCATTAGCACTGCAGCACAGCTACCTACTACATGAGGTTAGAAAAGGAGCAGTTTAAAGGTCTCACATCAGTCCTGCATTTCAAAGTCCCTTTATAAGATGCTAGAGAGTGTGTTGGAGGGACCAGAGTTTAGAGTAACCCATTGGTAGATGCCCCCCATTTCTTGCTGCACACTACCAGTCAGATAGCTGAACAAAAGCTTCAATACTTTTTCCTTGATTAAAATTTGCTGCTTGGCTATAATTCCATTTGCAAAAAAACAAACAAATATCCAGTCATGGTGTGGAAACTAACACCCCATCGCACTTTTGGATACCTGCATTGTGTTTCAGTATTGTAGGAAGACACACTGCTTAGATGATTAATGCTTCATCATTGCCTGGCAACACATTGAACACTGGAGGATGAACAATTTGATCATCAACTACACAAGGCTGCCACTGATGTCACATAGCATGAATGCCACCTCTCTCTCTCTCACCATGTATATCTTACATGTGCATCCAGGATTTACACAACTGTTGCTCAATTATCACAGAAATGACCTAATAATATCATTTAATCTCTGTACAGATGAAAATGTACCCACCTCGGCATGCTGAATGCCAAAAACTGAATTCATCTACTTTCTGAATAATCTCAGACCATCAAATGATCCTTAAATATGGAATAAATAAAATAAAATTATAATAGTGACACCAAGGCAAAAGTAGTGTAGCTTGTCGTGACTGAGAGCACTGAATTCCACATCCTTGATCTCAATACATTTGCATTAATCCAGTGGTTCTAAGTCCTGGTTCTCATGACCCACTGTTCATAATACTTTGGATGTGTCTTTGCCCGAGCATAACTGATTCAAATGGTTACATTACCATTCATTTAAGTCCGGTGTATCTCTGAAGGGAAACACTTAAAACATGCAGGGCAGCGTGCCCAAAGGACCATGACTGAAACCACAGCCCTAATCAAACCAGGAGCACATCAGAGGTTACACACAAACTTTAAAGATATTACAGAACTGGATGTTCAACAAAACCCCCGTAATTTTGTTACTTTTAAACCTGCATAACATGTTGTTTACAACACACCAGCAAACCTGGCAAAACAGTTACAGTGGTATTTTTACTCACAGTTATCATACTGAAAGAATGTCATACTGGCCCATGCCAAACACCCACACAATCTGGTGAATGGAGTCGCTGCCTCCTAGCACAAACTTGAACATTGCTTTTATAACACTGGAGTAAAAGGGTTTTTAAAAAAGAACAAAATGCCGATAAGGATCTCTGCAGTACACATAGACAAGATTATGACCCAGTGCACAGAGTCAAATCTTCATGAACATATTTAAAACCTACATTTGATTTGAATTGTTTTTTCTTTACTGTTTCTCTATGAAAGAACTTGAACTATTATCACAAAACTGTAGAAAATGCTAATAAAAAAGGACCTTTGTTGAAAAAGTTGGTTTATTAAGAAGAGTAAGCAGAAAATCATATGTAGAGAACAACTTTTTATTTACACTTTAACATTAAGGGTGACACAATTCTGGATGTCAGGTTAGCTGTTTCTCCTCAGTGCTCTCTAGCTGCACATGACCTTAGCTTTAGGGACAGCCATTCAAACCAAAAACTTATCCGAGGCAGAAATTGCTGACAAGTGTTTAATGTACCATCTAATGCAAGCAGACACATTAGTGGGTTTGCTAATATAAACATGTTAAGTGCGTGTATAATATGTATATCCAGAGGAAATTCCCACCATGAAGCGAGCTCTGTACTTCAAATGACAAACTCAGACAGACACAAAGAGACTCACAGATGAAAGCAATCTCACTAAATCAAGCTTCCAGGAGGAGGTCCTCTTAGGGGAATATAGCTACAAACATGTCCTTCTTTGGCTTTATTTCAATGTCTGATCTAGAGTTGTATATGTTTTATTTTCTAAACATGGATGGTTTTGACTTTCAGCTGATCAGAAACAGACTTTTTAGGCTGACAAACATCAAATGACCCACTTTCCTGAAGTGACCTGGACCAACTAAAAACAGATTATCTGCCATCCACTTGAGATTTGGGCATGGATATAACTGATAAATACACAACTACACACACCAGGAGAGTATGGACAAATGCCTCAAGTGAGTGCACATGTGTTGCCAGATGTGCTTTTGAGTCATATGCTTGTCCTGTGTCTAAACCTAAAACACATTCTGCTCGTTCTGAGCTTGCAGACCACCATCTTGCTTTGCATTAGTACAAACCTGCCCTCAGCTAAATTACCTGCATGCCTCACACACTCCTTTATACAGCTGCCTGTAAAACTGCGCTTATTAAACGGACAAACCAACCTGAAAGGAGTCTGACTTTAATTTGAGGTTAGTAATTAAGTTGCACTAAAAGGAAAAAAACAGAACAGTTTAACCCTACTCCTTTATGTCTGCTGTCAATACTTCTTCTGTCAGCTATCTGTGGTTTAATCTGGAAACTGTCAGGTCTATTTTAAACCACAAGTAATTATGCTCCTCTTCAATCATTAAATGCATTAATGAGGTGCATCCCATTAAATTTTATAGAGAAAAACCACCTTGTTTGGATTAACTACTATACAATCGTACAGTAGTTATTAAGTACACCCTACTAGTACAGGGATGGACCCACATTTGCCTTCAGAACTGCCCAATTTTCATGGCATAGATTCAACAAGATGTTGGAAACATTCCTCAGAGAACTGTTGCATTTAAGCGATGCTCAGTTGTTACAAAGACACTCAAAGAAATATACCCCATACCATTAGACCACCACCATAAACATGGTCTGTTGACACAAGGCAGGATGGATCAATGATTCTGATCCTAGCATCTAAATTGAGGCTCATTTGATCAGGCAATGTTTTTCCAATCCTTTGTCAAATTTGAGTTCCCATGTATGAATTGTAGCATGGGTTTCTTATGCCAGCAGGACTGGCACCTGGTGTGGTCTTCTGCTCCTGTAGCCTATGTTCTTCAAGGTTCAATGTGCTGCATGTTCAGGAATGTTATTCTACATACTCAGGTTGTAATGAGTGGTTATTTGAGCTCCTGTTCCCTTTCTATCACCTTAAACCAGATTTCCCATTCACCTTTGACATCAACAAGGCATTCTTGTTCAAACACTGGATGTTTCTCTTTTTCGAGCCATTCTCCATAAACTCCAGAAATGTGCAGGACACAACTTAGATCAGCAGTTTCTGAAAATGGTTATGTACTAAAATCCCCTTTCTTAACCACTCTCAGTTTGAACTTTATCGTATCATCTTTATCACGGCTGGAGGTGAAATGCCATGTCAAGTTTCTAGAATGTGAATGACTGAATAACAACTTATGTTAACAAGCAACTCAACAGATGTACCTGTTAAAGAAGCCTGGTAAGTTTATATTCACCCATTCTACCAGTGAATGAGCTGTACTGCCATATTTGGACAAAAATGCTAATTCTATCTTGGCCATTTCCCTTTTTGTACACATACTCACATAGGTCCACTAAACTGCAGACATGCAAACAGTGCAATATTCAAAAGGTAAGAGCTGTGAAGGTCATCATTAACATAATGTGTGTGTGGAGATGTTTTCTTCATGTGGTGAGGACTAATGTGTTTACACAGCCACTCTGTGGGAAGTTTGTGTGTTTTCTGTGGGGACCAAAAGCAGGTCACAGCTGCATAAATTGTTCAATTTGAAGGTACAGACTTGGTTTAAGATTAGGGATAGACTGCTTGTGAATGTGTGTGTGTGTGTGTGTGTGTGTGTGTGTGTGTGTGTGTGTGTGTGTGTGTGTGTGTGTATGTGTGTGTGTGTGTGTGTGTGTGTGTGGAGCATGTCTCCTGTATGACCTGTTATGTATTCATATTCATGAGACAAACAGAGGTTTGTGTGGTTTGTACCAGTTGATGAATGTGTGTTAGTATTGTCATTATGTGTGTATATGTATATGGGGGGTCACACATTCTCCCAGGTTCCATGGGAATAGCAGTGCAGAACCTCACCCCCTACCTCCCCTCCACACACACACTTAACTGCTGTTCCAGCACATTTGCTGAAGGTGAAGGATTATTGGGTCACATTGCTTTACCAAGGACATGAGTGCAGTTTTTCTTTGACACAGAACACCTGCACAGGTCAGTTTACTCACGTCTGGGTTAAACAAAAGAAAGGCCAGTCGGGAAACTCTACCTGGCTAAAATAACTGAACTGTTAAGGTATTCAGTAATGACCCACAGGTATTTGAAAGAAGGCAGAGCAACTCCTGCTTCTGCCTTGAAGCTCTACAAACAGCAGAAAAGAGAAGCTCAACACACAGAAGTTAAGAGAAACATACTTAAAATCAGAAAACGTTAACTACTTCATATGTTGCTTTAAAGAGGAAAGTTAGTATGTCAGGCAAGAGAAAACATGTCAATTAGATCTGGGAGTGAACTCTGCCTTTCAGTTTTCCTCATGTGTTAAACCAGTTCTTCTGTACAATAAAAGAGCTAACTGACAGTGCTGCTGAAGGATTTTACTGATGCTTGTTCAAGCAAAAACAAATAAAACTAAAAAGGATTCTGTTTTTGCATCAAAGCTTTCCGAGTCAGGTGTGTTTACCCATGGTTCAAAAAACCCACATCACAGAAGGAAATCAAAGAGCACTAATAAGAGGTTTATTAGAGCCTGACAAGTACATAGGTTGACTCATTTTTGCCTTGGTGTGGATGCCGCTGATATGATAGAGAGCCATAAAAGATGGATTCTGCATAAATTTAGAAATTATGTGTTTACACCCTCTGAATACATCTTGTCAGGTGTATTTCATATAATAGAAAACTGCAAAGTAGTACACAATCAGGATTTTTTGATTATTTAATTGTCAATGATGTTAAAACCATGAATTATTTTTCTTCCACTTCACAATTATGCACTACTTTGTTGGTGTATTGCATAAAATTCTGTAAATACATTGAAGTGTGCTGCTGTAATGTGCCAAAATATACAAAATGAAAATAACAAAATTAAATTTCTCAATTCTTTAAAAGTTTCTCAAAAACAGCACTTACAGCTGCTGTGATACAGCATTTTGTGTTTGTGTTCTTTCTCCAGTGCAATAAATTTAACCACAAAGAAGGCTGTAATCAGTAAGACCTGAACCCAGCCTCCCAAATTACTCTTAATTAATGGCCTTCCAACCATCAGCAAACCCCAGAGCTTTGAAAATGTCAAACAGTTAAACTCTTGAATTTAAAAGAACCTGAAACTCCAGCACAAACCTATAGGCTGAACAGTAGCTCTCACAGTCCAAGTGCAGTGCTCTGGTTCACTTTATTCTCTTTATTAGCACAGTGCTGAACATTGGTGTTTGTTACCAATTAACCCAAAGCTAATGTGTTGGCCACAGCTTAAAGCCAATCAGCTTCAGTAAAAGAACATAAAATTCATGGCAAAATGGGGTTGGAAAAATATGGACATGTAAAAGCTCTCCCAGGAGGAGTTGAAATGTGTTTTAGTTGTTCAAGTGTGCTTAAGTATAAAAACTCTGCATGAACAACACAAACTTTCCCCTTTATCAAGCTTCTTTTTTTTCAGTCATGTTTTATATATATTCCTCAAGCAAACCCAAACATCAAAATATCACAAAATCTCTTTTTTTTAGAGACTGGACTAAAATAAAAACATAAATTTTTTATATACAGGGAAATGGACTTGCATGACAGTTTTAAAAAGCGATACCCTACACAGAAATACATCTGCTGGTTTATTTCAGTCATCCCCCTTTCCCTTTTTAAGGAGATGTCTTTGTACAATCTATTAAAGGTATTTATCCCATTACAGATTTCTCTGTTTGCTTTAAATGTTTCAGATCATCAAACAAATTTTGTATCAAACTAAGACAACCTTAATAAATACAAATGCAGTTTTTAAATTATGATTTTATTCATTGGATGGGCTGTATTTAAATAACAATTTCCCCCCTGGGGGACTAATAAAGGTGTTCTTCTTCTAAAGTGATTATCGCTTGGAAAATTGTTGCATGACAAAAAACCCTAAACACACTGAACTGTGATATAATACAAAGGAATTGAACTGTATGTTATTGAGTATGAATCATCCTTATAATTTGATTTGAAAGAATCGGATTGATTTCATTTCACATTTCTGTATGAGTTGAAGCTGCTTGCCTTATAAAGTGTATTATGGTGACAGTTGTGAAATGCCACTATGTAAATAAACTGATCTGAATGCGACTGAAAGAGTTTCTTGTTTGTGGTCACCATTTTGTTTTGTCATTCTATCTGAACTTGATTAACTGCTTCAGATATAAATTTTCCAGATCCCAGAGGCTGTTTTGCTTCTGTTCATCTTCACTGCTGTTCAACTAGGGGGTGGATCTCAAGGGATAACAGCATCCCTTTGATTTATGACAACAATAACTCTGATGACACAGCAACACTGTAAACAAGGGAATGATTTGAACCCCAGTCCTTCAAGAACAGCCAAGTTAATGACAGCCACTGTCTGAATGCCGCAGTTAATCAAGGAACAATAATTTAAACTTTATGCTACTGACAATTATCCAGAAGAAAATTTATACACACTGCAGGAAACAAACAGTCTTTACCTTGTTGGAGTATGGTCCTGGGATGAGCAGTTTCAATGCTTGACGTTTTAGCTCTGTCAGACGCGTGTTGCAGTTCTCACACCATATCACCCTTTCACTTCCAGGAGAACTTCCACTCCCTGAGGCTGGCGAACCTGTCCCAAAACCCGGAGAACCACCGAGAGAACCCGGTGATCCGGTGCCAATCCCTGGGGAGATGGTTCCTGGAGATCCAGAGAAGGATCCTGGTGATGAGATCCCCGAGCCTGGGGAAGGGGTACCCGTGGAGCTGGGCATGGAGCCGGCTCCCTCGGGGGCTGGACGAGTGCTGGAGCGGGTGGTTTCCTCGTAGGCCTTTCGGCACCATGTGTCAGGGAAAAAAGATGCTGATTTTGTTGGGGAGGAGTCGGGCATCTGTGAGAATGTAAAGATAGTTGCACTGTTAGGAAAGACATGCTATACCTTAAAACACTATGTGAACATAAATGCAAGAGGTTGTTCACGGACACGAAAATAATCTCAAGCAGGGCGTAAATGTGAGGGCATATGGGTTGTTTTAAGCTGTTGCCGTTTTGCTTATAAGGCAAAACAAAGATGTTTTTGCTTTGTCTTGAACAAGCAGTGCAGTGTTACTAACATTTCTGCGTGAACAGCATAGAACTCAGAATAAATTATAAATTGAAGAAAAGCTCTATTATCTACTTCATGTTTTACCCATATACTTGCAAATTTTCCTGGTGAATATAGATAATAATTAGCTCTCTTTCTTTACAGCAACAAGGATCCCTGGTCTGAATCTTCACTGGGAGTGTGCATATTCACACAGGGAATGGCTGAATTTTCTCTAGGGACTTCTGCTTCCTCCCACATTTCACAAAACATGTATGTTCAGTTAATTGGTTGTTCTAAATTGAGCTGAGCAGTGAGTGTGGGTTTCTTTGTTGGCCCTGTAATAGACTCGGAACCTGTCCAGGGCCCACCCCGCCTCTTACCCATAAACTGCTTGAATAATATGACCCAATCACCCCACCACCACAACCACCTCCCCGTGCCTCTAAGCAAGAAAAAGTGGGCAGAGTCAGTGAGTGAATATAAATGAGCATTAACAGTTTTAGACAGCAACATGCTGACTAAAAGCTATTAGTTGCCCAATTATTTATTGTTCGACTCTGATCAGGAATTAGCAGGTCCAACACTAAATCTGATTTTTTTTTTCCTATTTATGAAATATTTCAAAACTAAAACTCTCACAATCTACAAACTCTCACAAAACGAAACAACAGCATATACATTGATTTGGGCCATGTGCTTTGATCCACAAATGGGGATAAAAACCAGAAAAAAAAACAGAAATCCGTATTGTTGCATCCATACTACAAACAAATATTCAGATTCTAAATTGCTTATAACAGACACTGATGACAGTAATCAGTGGTAAGCAGATATATATATTTTTGTTGTTTTAAATATAAAGTAAAATATTCACTTAAAACTACAGGCAGCAGAAGTGTCAAACATCTCATGATTAAGGCAGTCAAAATTTGGCATATATCATAACAGAATATCCATTCTATTCCCCTTTTCAAAGATCAGGTCACAGGGGGGGAGCACATCCCATAAAGGAAACTCTGATAGTCTTCTCCCTAGTTCATTCCCGGAGATCCCAAGGTGTTTCCAGGCCAGAAGAGACAAAGGCTCTCCAGCATATTTTGGGTCTGCATGGGGGTAACCTTGTCCCAATGGGACATGCCTGGTAAACCTCCAAATGTAGGCACCCAGGAGACATCCTAAACAGATGTCTGAATAGTCTCACTGGATTCCTTTTGTCTCAGGTGGCAAAGTCTGATGATTCAGGGAAAGGTGAGTCCATCACTATGGAAAACATTGGCAAGGTAGTGAAACAACTTCCCTGTGGCAGGGCGCCAGAATTGAAAAAGATTTATCCAGAGATGCTGAAGGCTCTGGACATTGAGGGGCACGCCTCTTCAAGGTCAGTTTGAAGACACCTGAAGAATAGCAGACCAAGGTCCTAATTTTTAGAAAAAGAGAGTGTCTTCCATTTATCAAGGAATCAGACTTCTCAGTCCCCTCAAGAAAGCCCATTCTAGGGTGTTAGAAAGGAGGCTATGACTGAATGTTGAACCTTGAATCCAGGAGGAGTGGGGGTACTTCTGTCCTACAAGTTGGACACTGGACTAGATTGCTGGGGGAGTCATAGGAATTTGGTTCAGTCTGCATGTCTTTTGTGGATCTGGAGAGTGTTTTGTCCCTTGAAGCTTTTTTTTATTGGGATTGCTGTAGGCATATGGGGTACTGGGGATGTTTGTAAAGGCTTAGTTGTTTGACTGAAGCAAGAACTGTGTGCTTATTCTTTGCACAAAGTTGAGATTTTTCCCAGTTAATGTTGGACTCCACTGAGGCTCTCGCTTGTCTCTAGTTCTGTTTGTCATGTTCATGAGCAGGACTTCAAGGCTTAGTAGTGGAGGGAAGAATGTCTGGTTGAGAAACCTCTGAGATTCATCTTTCCTGTTGGAGATGATGTGGCATCTGTTGGCATCTTCGGACTGTGACCTCCAGCGCGCACTGGAGCTTTTTGCTGGTGGGATGAAAGTCAGTTCTGACGATTCGCACCTTTTTCCAGTTCTGAACCAGAAAAAGGTGGACCACTCCCTCCAGGTTTTAGTTAAGTCTCTGACTCAAGAGGAGGAGTTCATGTATCTTGGAGTCTTGCTCATGAATGATGGTAGGGTGGAGATGGAGGAAAGCGGGAGCTTGGGGTCGAGCCACTGCTCCTCCACATCAAAAGCAGTATATTACACAAAATTCAAGTTATTGAGTCACAGAAAACTGAGAATGTGATCTTTTGAGGTTGTATTATAGACCTTCTGATATAGTGGCTGCAGGGCCACAAATGCTAGGGCCATAATTAAGTAGCTGTGTATAAAATGATGGGCGGGGAAGTGAAGAGGCTGCTATATTATGACCAAACCTTGTGTAATAAATTGAAGCTAATAGGGCTGCAGATGAGGCCGAGACACAGGTGTGAGTTTGAGAATAACACCTGACTTGGCAGTGATAATTAAAGAGATGCAGCAGGTCTGTGTGATGAATTTAAACCCACTGCTGCGACACCATGAGCAGAGATGTGTAAAGTATGCATGGACACAAATCTAATGAGAGCTGTCATCAGTTTGTATATTTATGACCAACTGAAAATGGAAGCAAACTGCACTTCAATGTAGTGGGTGGTGCAGTGAAGCGCATGAGGTACTGAATGTGTAAGTTTTTAGATTTTCCAGGCTTACACACAGAGAAGCATCAACTCATCTGGAATTTAAAAATAAAAACCTACCCCATGTTTTCTGCTCCGGCTGCTCCTCTCCCTAGTCCCCGACAGTGAAGTCATGTTGTAGGTAAGAGGAGGGGGGGAAGGAGGGAGAAGAGGAGAAATAACCTCTTCTGCCGCTTCACATTCAAAAAACAAACGGCTGGATCGATTTCAATTAACTACACCCCCCTGCAGGTCGCTCTTCTCTGGCTTGAGGTACACCTCACGCCGTACTCAGATGCATGTGGTAAGAGGTGCGATCCCCATTAAGCTGCCAGGAATACAAAACCGACTCCTTTGCCCCCACGGTTTGATGAAAATTTAGCCAAAAATAGTTGAAGGGCTGGGAAAAGACGCACAGGTCATGCGGTAGATTGCGCTCTGCACTGAATGAGGCTCTGTGATTCTCTTCTCAGCGTGCTGGAGTGGCACAGCGCTCAGCCCTCCCTGTCTCCATTAGCTCTGCATCTCAACCCGCTCAGGTACATCTAACTCCTCCAGGGTGAAATCCACCGTGCAGATCACGAAACATGATCAACACATATCAGAATGAGTAGGATCCGACTGAAAAACACCTCAGCGGAGTGAGCCTGCGTCTCGCTTTTGAGACTTTAAACGGACCCATGCGCACCCTCCTGTTGACTTCCCGACGCTCTTCACTCTGCTGCAGCCAGCAGTGCTCTAAGGACACTGGAGCGAGACGCACATCTGGATGAGGGCGGGGCCAACCTGCCTCTCATCGACCTCAGGCTAATCACACGTCCAGAGGTTCCAGCTCAGTGGCATCTGGACTGCGTGCGTCAGAAAAAGGAAATCGGTGCATATATATATATATATATATATATATATATATATATATATATATATATATATATATATATATATATATATATATATATATATAAATGTGTGTGTGTGAGAGAGAGAGAGAGAGAGCGAGTGGAGGCCTCATATCTCTCAAAATCTGTCTGGTAAGCAATGTGCGTAATAATAATCATAATAATAGTAACTATAATAGTAAGTTTGCTGTGTTGACAGGTACTCCAGACTTAATATCAGATTTGCTTCCAAAAGTTCCGTTGTAAAGAATTATCATGATCCCACCTTATGAAGGTTCTAGAGATCTCTGCAGGAGGATCTTAATTGATTTGCATTGCAGAGAAGAATCGTGGATTCAGGTACTCGCAAAAAAACAAGGGTGATCAGTAGATGAGCAGCTACACAGTGCCCTCTGCAGGCCATATAGGGTTATTATTGGACAAACCACATCCCCACAGTAAAAGGACTGTTGAACTGAAAGTATAGAGCGAAACATTTCAGCTCTATAGAAAAAAAATATATAGCTCTTCTCTTAAGATAAAATATAAAACATAAAAAGTCAAAGAGATGTCATTCAAAACATTTCGTGGTTGCTCTCTAGTTAATTCAGTAGTTATCAAACACAAAGTGTGGAACCTCTTCCCATGTTTTATCACCTTTAAAATGAAACACTAACTTAACTTGTTCGGAAATGGGAAAATGTCTATGTACCATAATGCACCTGCTTTCAATGCCTGGTCAGGGCTCCTTTTGCCTGAATTGGCGGCATGGCATGGAGGAGAACAGCTTGTGGCCCTGTTGAGGTGTTTAAAACTGGCCTTCAGCTCATCTGCATTGTTAGATCTGGCATCTCTTTTTCCTGTTGATTGTATTTCTTAGATTCTCTGTGGGGTTTAGGTCAGATAGGTTTGCTGGCCAATCAAGCTCAGTGATACCATGGTCGTTAAAGGAGGATAATTTTAATTTTGGCAGTGTGGGCTGGTGCCAAATCCTGCTGGAAAGTAAAGTCATGATCTCCATAAAGCTTAGAGAGAAGCATGAAGTGCTTTCCCTATGGGATCTCAAGTTCCAAATGAAATGCAAATTTTATTTTAATCTGAAAAGGACTTTGGACCACAAGCAACAGCCCAGTCCTTTTATTCATTAGCCCAGGTTAGATGTTGCTGATGTCTCTGATTCATGGCTTAACGCAAGGAATGTGACAGTTGTAGCCCGTATCCTAGATACGTCCATGTGTGGTGACTCTTGAAGCACTGACTCCAGCTGCAGTTCTTGCCTTGCGTATATCCTCTAAGCTTCTACAGGGCTTACTTCACAATTCTCTCACTTTTTGTTGTTTAGTGATGGACTCAGACCTGAACCTACAGAGGCACATAAAGACAAAGTCAGCCTTCTATCACCTGAGGAACATTTCCAGGATCAAAGGACTAATGTTTCAACAAGATCTAGAGAAACTCATCCATGCGTTTATCTTTAGTCACATTGATTACTGCAACAGTGTCTTAACAGGCCTTCCTAAAAAGTCAGTCAGACAGCTGCAGTTGATCCAAAATGCTGCTGCTCGCGTTCTCATTAAAACCAGGAAGATAGAGCACATCACCCCAGTTCTAAAGTTCTTACACTGGCTCCCTGTAGCTCAGAGAATAGATTTTAAAAATACTTCTATTAGTTTATAAATCATTGAATGGCTTTGCATCAAAATACATTAAAGACCTGTTGTCGTTGTATCAACCTTCCAGACCACTCAGGTCTTCTGGTTCTGGTCTACTCTGCATCCCCAGAACCAAACATAGAGAAGCAGCTTTCAGTTTTTATGCACTACAAATCTGGAACAAACTTCCAGAAAACAGCAAAACATCTGAAACACTGAGTTCCTTTAAATCAAGGCTAACAACCCACCTGTTTAGAGTTGCCTTTGATCAGTAGTAAGTAGAACATTGAATTATATTTGCCTGATGATCCTAATGATTTTGATGCATTGATATTTGTGTGCTAATTTTGATAATTTTCATGAGTATTTGCTTGATGATTTTGATGATTTGCTGTATGCGTGATTGATGTTTTTTATGATGTGAAGCACTTTGAACTGCCTTGCTGTTGAAATGTGCTATACAAATAAACTTGACTTGACTTGACTAACCTGCTTGTGGAAGGGTTTTATGTGGTGGAGAGTCAGCAGTCTTCTTCATGATTATGTAGGCCATAACATCACAATTCTGTCTTAAAAGTCCTTTTTAGTTAGTCTTATGTGCTATTCAAATTTTGATGAGCTGTAAGTCATAAGCATCAAAGTAAATATTTACAGCCTTTTAAAATGTCACTTTTTATGCAGTGAACCATTGAATATACAAGTTTCTCTTTTTGAATTTGAAAACTGAAATCAGTTAACTTTTGATGTTATTTTGTTTTGTTGGCATTGTCGTCTCTGTCCATATAAAGTGTACAAAGTCACATAATAAATTTGAAAATGTGCTCCAGTGAGACTTATTTGTTAGATTAACAGTACCTTTTGAAAATAATGACCTTTAAACAGGAATTAAAACTTACTTTCAATGAACCCTATATTTCTGTATTTAAAATATTTTGTTTTTGTCTGATGTAATATTCTAATCTTAAATGTGGTGTTTTCATTGGCTTTAAGTGGAAAATCGTCATAATTAACAGAAATAAAAACTTACAAAACATCACTGTGTGTAATTAATCTATATAATGTATTTCACTTTGTCAATTGAGTTACTGTAATAAATTAACTTTTGAATAATGTTGTAATTTATATAATATGACTGTATTTTAAAGAAATAAAAAAGTGCACTTTAAACCAACTGCTATTTGCCCTCCGGACCACTGGGGGCGTTCACAGCCCGCGAATGGAAGCAAAAGTCATGCCTTGTTCCAAACAGGAATTTGGGTTGACATCGCGTTGCTTTCGGTTTTTCCGTGTAGTCTTTCGCTTATTTTCAACACATTTAATACATTGTTGTTTTCTGCCGTTTGTAACCTGGTGCAGCAGCAAATATGAGCAGGTACTGGGACGGTTCTGGGTTTCTGAACAAATTAAGATTTTAGGTTGAATTTCTATTTGTAGCTAAACTCGTTAGTGTTGGCAGTTGGCTTTTTGTGTTTTAATATCCTAACTACTGCTTTGTTATTTGTACGTTTTTATTTAGAGATTTGTTTTTTAAAGCTTCGACTGATACCGTTATTCCTTACAACCGTATGTGATAAGTATATCAGCAGACGTTTTTGAGTTACCATGGAACGTTTTACTAAAGATAAACAAGCTTGTTTTGCTGGTTATTCAGTTGTGTGTGTGTGTGTGTGTGTGTGTGTGTGTGTGTGTATATATATATATATGTATATGTATGTGTGTGTGTGTGTGTGTGTGTGTGTGTATACATATGAACTGAATGTGACCTTGACGCTTGTTCATTAGTCAACTGTCGGGCTTGCTTGTTTTGATGCATGATGGTAAACAAAGCTGTAGCAATGTATACATGCCAGTCGTTTTACTAAGAGTTAAGCAACATATTTAACATTTATTTATTAGTGAACACTTCATTAATTAATAATTTCTCCATTTATTTACCTGTCTGTCAACTCCGTTCTTACAGAGGAAATTCAAGTTGAAATTAAGCCTGGTAAATGTCGCTTCTTTACTCATGTTTATCTGTCTGCCAATGAACTCAAAGGATATCCTTTCAATGAGAGGACTACACTGAGCCAGACAACAATGAGAGGTAACATCACTTCATCTTCTGCATTTTCTATGCTATTCTGTTCAAAAGCTATTAAGACTCAACTGTTTCTTGGTTGTTCTGACTTGAGGCTATCTTGGTATTATCTTTCAGGCAGACCTCGTAAAATAAGGAAAAGTGACTCTGAAGAGACACCCGTCTTTAATAAGATCCTGTCTCCTCCAGCTGGAGAAGTATCCATTTTCAAAAATGTCTCCACTCTGAACTTGGCAACTTTTGAATCGGTACCAGTTACACCTAAGAGACGCAAGGGACCAAGGAGACGGACACAAGAAGACACCAACCTGACCTCAACGCCTGTACAGCGATCTTCCACATCCAACATTTCACCCTCCTTTCCCAGAGCTGATGAAGAGCCACTAGAGTACGCTGAATTTATTACTCAAGCAAAGGTGAGGTTTGAAACAAATTTTTACAGACAGATGCTTTCTATATTGTTCGAGTTGGCATATTTTATAGCTTTAGAGATGCACTGCCCATTTGGAAAATTTTTAAAAAATTATTATTCATACCAAGGCTATATGAGGAATGGATTATATGGCCTTGAAAGTTTAGAGCAGTGTTTAATGGTATTTCTTGCAATAACAATAAAAGTAAGAATAAAAAGTGTTTACAGTTTTAATGCAGTGTTTTTCCAGCAATAGACTGTATGGCTGACTGCACATCAGTGCAGTCAAAGCTGCACATTTACTACTCTTGAACAAAATAAACCAAAAAAACTCAACAAACAAAAATGTTTCAATTATTGAATAGGCTGCTTCAGGACAGTAGTAAAATGTTACTGCCAAAGACCACACAATAATTGTTTATTATTATTTATTAAAAAAATGATATATATTGTGGCTCTTATGAAGCCAAAAGTGAAAAAATATAAAATAATAACAATCTCAACAATACTTAAAGTTTTTAGGGTTTGTAAACATAAAGTTGGCCAATATACAAATTAGAATGATTGATTAGAATGATCAATACCACAGCCAGATTATGAAAGTATGAATGTATCTAACATTTTATCATTTCAAATGTTATGGAATTAAATGCTTTAGGTGTCATCTGTTGAACATCAGAGAAAGTTTAAATCTTACTCTCCACTGTTTTAAATCCTCTTTAAATTAAATGATCTATCATGATACAAACAATTCAGACCAAAAGGAAGGGATCCCATAACTGTCTCATTTTATTTTCTGTCATTGAAACTCCATAATGTTGCATAAAACTTGTGGTTTGTTTGTGATTTTTAACAGTCTTCTGGAAAGAAAAAACATCATGCAAGCAATAAGAGTATGAACGTTAATGTGCAAACAATATGGAGCAGTTTTGAACATTTTTGTTGCGATCCAGCCGCTCATTTACACAACACCAACGACCGGAGTCTCTCATGCCAGCACTTTTTGAAACCAGGTCTCAGAGTGAGACTTTTTTATGACACACTAGATATTTTATAGATAAAATTGTATTTTTTTATTTTTTTATTTTTTTTTATTTATTCATTTTTATATTCACCATAGCTGTCTTATCACAATTGTGCTAACTTAATCCCACTTAATCTATGTCATCCAGTTGAAAGGATTAACTCTTTATGAAAACTTACCTTGATAAAGTTAAGCTTTTTTGCCTATGTGAAATTATCTCAGCAATATTACGCCAAGCTGAACCCATGCATTTGTTAAAGGATGTATTTATTTTGTTAGATTTGTTTATAACTATATTTATTAATTTAAACAACTCCAACAGCAACAGTGCTTAGCGCCACTTAAAGCTCCACATTGTTTCCCTCTGGTCCCTGGGTATGACCTTCCTGCCACACTGGAGGACTCCACTAGAGATGCCTGTCTTGCTCTAGCAGCAGCAGTGCTCTCCTCAATCATGTCTTACCATAAATGCAACATAATCTGTGTTGTGGTTTATAACCTGGGGTGTTTCACAAGGTTTGTTGTGTTGCCACGGCTCCTCATTGGTTTTCCACAAACATCACAAACTCTGCTGTTTGTGGAACTGAAATATCTCCACCCAACTCAGTTTATTGCCATTGTGTCCGAGTGGCTGAATGAGCTGAGCAGCCAGCGACATGCTGCTCTTCCAAATTATGAATTTAAAGGCAGAAGGAAAAGTAGTTTCTCACCAACTAAAGAATTTGGGCAAGATCACAATAGTTTAAATTTTTTCTACTGTATTTTTGTTAATACTATACACTGCCTCATATAGGTATGAGCTGAACCAGCTTTGTAATACTTAAAATCTCAAACTAAACATGTGGTTACCGCAATAAGCTGCTGAATCTGCTGTATCATACAGGCTGAAAGCTTTATTATAATGGTGAAGGTGAAGCCTGTTTTACAGTGACTGCTCTCTCTCACTGAGAGATGTCTGACATCGCCTCTACTTCCAATATAAAGAATTAATGACTGCTAAAGGCAGGAAGGCTAGAAACAAATATTTTGAATGCAGTTCTTATTCCTTCTTATATTGCCAAAAGTGGTCTTGGCAGATCAACACTTTATGAAAACTGGAGATTGGAAATTCGCCACTTGGTGCAAATATAACATCTTTTTCTGTTGTTGTAGAATCCAGAGGCCAATTTACCATGCGACAAATCAAAATCTCAAAAAAGAAGGTCTCACATATCTCAGCCAAGACAACTTAGGCAAAGGAGAGCCATGGAGCAAACCCAAAAAAGCAGGACTGCAACTAAGCGTCGGCGTGGTAGGACGCGGAAGAACAAGACTGGAGATGTAAAGGGAAATGGCACTACTCAGCCATCCAAACGCTTGAGACCTAGGTTTGAACTGCAGAAGCCTGATGCAGCTGAGCACGGTACAGTCTGAAGTTTGTCCCAATATGTCTAAAATAAGTGTGTCCTAAAGGACCATGGGCTCAGCTAAATGTGAATAGCATCTTTTGCTTGTTTCAGATTCAAATTGTGGTTTATTTTTAAATGGTTCTATATTTTTAAAAAATCATTTGGCACTTCCAATTTTACATAAATTTTCTGAATACAGGAATCACCTCTGACTCCTTTATCTTGTCTGCTCTCCAATCCCCTAAAAGACGAGTCTTTGCTGTCTTCAGATCTTTCAATCGATCTGAATCACTATGAGGAACAGTTGCCTTCTCTGTCCATGCAAGAAGAAGAGAGTGAAGATGAGGAGGAAGAACTCCCAAGTTTCTTGATGCAGAAAAACAATAGTAAGGAGAAAGCTGCATGGAAACGATCTCCACAAGTACCAAAGCTCATGGAATTTTTAAGATCAATGTTTTGTCTTACAGAACCTCCAACGATCACAGAAGGAGCATTTGTGTGGGGCAGATGTAGAAATTATCCATACTGGCCTGCATTGGTAAGGACGAAAAAAGAGTGGATACTAAAATATTTCTCTCAGTGAACATTTCAGAAAACCTTTCTTGTTTTAGCTCAGTTAGGATTAGCCAAGTTGTTTCTATTTGCTAAATAGGTTCCTCAAGATAGTTTGGTGGAATTTTGTCCTGTTCCTTCTGAAAGAACCGGTGTACCTGAGTCATGACTCCCACTTCTATCAGTTCTGCTTAAAAATTTTAAGGCCCCTACAAAGTTGAATTTATTGTCCTCAACCCACTTTGTGGCTAATCAGAAGGTGTGTTTTGGCTCCCTGACAATTTAAAAGGGCCATTTGTGCCCATGCATTAACTTCCTATCTGATATATTGAGACGTTGCCTCAATATTTCCACATGTGGTCATTTCCTCATGCTGCCATCTATTTTTGGAATTGCACTGGACACTCTTCCAGCAAAACATCCTCTCCACATGATGTTGCCACCTTGGTTCTTCACAGTTTGAAAGGTGTTTTCGGGCTTGCAAACTTCCCCTTTTTTCCTCCAAATATAACTACGGTAATTATGACCAAGCACTTCGATTTTTAATTTAACCAGACCACACGTCATGTCTTAAAAATTAATCTGGCCTTTATTTTGCATTTGGAGTAATGGCTTCTTCCTCTCTGAGCAGCCTTTCAGACACTCAAAGAGGCAATCTTACCAAGTTCAGGCAATATCTTCACAAGATCTGTTGTTTTGGGGTTAGTACAAACATTCACAGCAAAACATGTTTATCTCTGGGACACAGAATTTGACTGCTTCCTCAACAATATGATGGACATTCCCTGTGCTGTTTTATATGTGGTTATAATTGTTTGAATAGCTGAACGGGCCATGTTCATCTGGCATTTTGAAATATTTATTACTGAAGCTTTTTGAAAACTTTGGTGTACCCTAATAAAGACCAGAACAACAAACCTCTAACTCTTTAACATTTCTGACATTTTTGAATCTGTCATGTTTTTTTTGCAGGTGAAAAATGTGAACCGAAAACAGAAAAAAGCAAGTGTCATGTTTGTTGACCAGGCGTTCACAGGGATTCAGAAACAGAAAGGGTAGGAACAAAAAAAGTTTTTCTTTAAGTGCAGTTGTTTGCCAATGATCCTTATCAGTTTTCATGTAAACGCATCATTAAACTTGTCTGTGCTAATCAGTTGTTGAGTGTAACATTAATGATCTTACTGAGTTTGCCTTTCAACTGTTGTGTTGTTAAAGGTTTACATTGCCTCTGAAAACCTTGAAACCCTTTGACTGTGAAGAAGCAGATGAGCTGATGGTAAGAACTGTTCATACACTACTGCTTGATTTGTGAAGATGGTGTTTTCCTGATAATGACAGTTTGTTTCTTCCCCAGCAAAAAGCCAAAGAGACGTATGAGGCTGCTATTACATGGTCTTTGGAATTTATTGAAGACTACAGGATCCGCATTGGTTAGTAGGATTAATAGTAATAATTATAATTTGCTTTTAATGCACTTTGTAGTATGCGAATTGTTAAGTGCTTTGGGTTAAAAATTTGAAAAAGGGTAAAGATAAAAGCATAAAAGTATAAAATCAATTTCATAAAAGAGAAACCAAAGAGAGAGACAAGATGAATCTATCCAATAAATGGGGAAATAATTTGTGTACCTAAGGTCCTTTTAAAAGAAACTATATGTTGTCTTTTTTTTTTTTTTTTTTTTTTTTCTTTTAAGCTGTCTGTGGATTTTGGTGTCAGTGTTTTACAGAGGTGAGGGTGGAGCTTTATCTGGGGTTTTGACATCTAGTTGTGGATCATCAGCATAGCAGTGAAATCGATTTATGTGGCTGATTTGATCAAGGGGAAGTAAGTAGATGAATGACGAGGCCAAGAACTGAACCCCTAGAGGCTCCTCACACACGATATCATGTGGTCTGGATGTTGAGTGTCCAAGAAAGACATACTATGTTTGATTGAGTTGCTACGTCCTGTAGTGTGGCAAAGCCGGTTGAGGTGGATCAAATGCAGAAGATAAATCAGTAGGCGAGGCAGAAATCAGACTGGAATTTAACAAAAGGTTTTTGTTTAAGGTGATCTTGAAAGTTGGTTGTTTGTAATTTCTCCAGTGCTTTGGAAATGGGATTAGTGGGGTGTACGTTAATATTCATATGTATGGTCCTCTACATTTGACACACAAACCATGATAAAGGCCTCTGGGTTTCACATTTTATGTCAACATTATTTTTCTTTGTGAATTATTAGCAGCTGCTTATGTTTTCTTCTCTGTTTTGTTTTCAGCATGTGGTTCATTTTCAGGCTCCTTCATTGAATATTGTAATCATGACATGAGTAAGTTTCTTCATCCGCATGGCACCAGACAATGACACCTTATCAGACATGCACCGCTGCCTGTTCTTGGTAATAATCACTGTTATTGTTACTGCATTAGGTTATCCAGTGAGGAGGAAGTATCCACAGGCAGCTTCAGAGAGACTAACAATCACCAATGATGATATCATAATGGAGGAACCATGTGAAGAACACAAGGGAGACACTGTTAGTGAGAAGCATGAAGATGTTGCCACATGCCCAAAGAGGCTGCTGCCAGACCGAACTCATGCTGCCCATAACCGAGCCAATGAGAAGCTGGTTCATTTCATTGTCAAGCAGCGGATGGTGGAGAAACATCTTCTGGTAGGGTTCTTTCTCCTGCTGCTGATGTAGAGAGTCTTCTCTCACATTTCCCATCCTTTTTTATGTCAGAAAGTCTTCCATTCATGAAGTGGGTAGTAGAGCTTTGACTTGTAGTCTCTGTACACTCTTGCAAAAACCTGTTGTAAATGAATGTGGCTTTAGCTGGGCTGCAACCTGAATCTCTACCAAGATTTTGCCATGTAGCTGAAAGTTTGCTTTATTTTTATAACAATATTTAACAATGTTAGACTGCAGTGCTTTAAAACAGTTGGGTTAACATAATGCAATATTTCTTTACTGACTTAGACCTTGTGAACATCCTGAGCCTGAGAAGACACTGTAGATTAGAATTGTTTTTGCTGGAGCAATTGCTTCTCTGGAAGATGCTCAGTCTTAATTCCAACATATAATACTTCAAAAATCTCCATATTTCTCTAGCAGATATGTAAGTACCTGCACAAATTTACCACCCTGTCACATTAGTTTGTAGTTTTAGTATTGATTAGTAGTGTACCTGATGGTTCCTCCCAGTAAACATGTCATCCATCTGTTGAAGAGGTTTTGGTAATATTATATGTTTACCATTCTGTTTTTATTTATGTTTTACAAAACTATAAGTATTTTTAATTGAGTGCATTGCTGTAGTTGATCTTTAGAAGGTCTACTTCATACCAACAGCATTGAGTGTTTTTCATGTGAGAAATGTTCTACATTTAATCGAGAGTTTCAGTGTGGTTTTTTATGTGTGAGATAAGCATTAGAAAAGTGGTTCATAGCACAACACAATGTGATCATCTGTTGTTTCAAATTGACCAATAACAGTAACAATACATGTTTCACAATAGTGGTGATCAATTTTTATCACCAGCATGAGACTGTCCCAAACTACCACTGCTTGAACTACTAAACTGTCTCCAGCATGAAAGCTTGGAGTGCCTCTGGGCATTAGAAAACATATTGCCATGCAGAAAACCTGTTTAGACAGTAACTGCAGAGTAGCTGTCACTCAGCAGTTTAGAAATTCATACACACTCACCGAACAAGTTACTAACAGTAAAAAAGCTCTGTGCATTGTAATACAGTGGGGCTCTGATTATGGTATCTGTCCACAGTTGCTTAACAATAGTTAAACAAAGAACGTTTTCTGGTTTAATGCCAAACTGGAAAACAACAAATATAAATTTAGTTTGAGTTAAATGATTTAATCAGTTTATTCAAGTTTGTTTATTAAAAATCTGTTGTGTTTAAAACTCTGGATAAACTGTCCATTGATGGTTGAGGCTACAGAAAGCTTTAGCTGAGCTCAATTTGGGCATAAGTAAAACAAATATACTTCAGGCATTAATTGATTACAGGTGTCCAGTTATACCAAAGTGTTTAAAAATTGTTGAAGATTTTCATCATATTATTTCTGTCATTTTTAAAGTCATTTAAAGGGGTGGTGACATCACTATATAAACTATTTCATGTAGTTGATATTGCTGCATATGTCAATTCTCCAAAGAAGTTCATTTAAAAAAAATAATGTCACCTTTTTGTAGGGGGTTGTTTTGGCAGGCCAGATTTCCCTCCTTGGTATAAGGGTTGGGTACGGTAATAATATCTGGCGCTACCTAGTTGACTTCAGTCTGATTGGCTACAACAATATTAGGGAAACTCTTCAGTAAAATGCACTGAACATAGTTCAAGTGTATTTGTATGGCACATTTCAGTCACAAGGCAGTTCAAAGTGCTTCACATCATTAAAACATCAATCAAGTACACAGTAAAATCATCAAAATCATCAAGCAAATATCAGTGCATCAAAATCATGAGGATCATCAAGCAAATATAATTCGAAAATACTGATCAATGTTCCACTTTCTACTAATCAAAGGCAGCTTCAAACAGGTGGGGTTTTAGGCTTGATTTAAAGGAACTCAGTGTTTCAGCTGTTTTGCAGTTTTCTGGAAGTTTGTTCCAGATATGTGGTGCATAAAAACTGAAAGCTGCTTCTCCATGTTTGGTTCTGGTTCTGGGGATGCAGAGCAGACTAGAACCAGAAGACCTGAGTGGTCTGGAAGGTTTATTCCATGATAACAGGTCTTTAATGTATTTTGGTGCTAAGCCGTTCAGTGATTTATAAACTAACGGAGATAACTAGCATAGTCTCAAACTGAGGTTATAATTGCGTGGTACTTTCCCCTTTTATGAACTTCAGCCACTCTTCTCTGATTCTCTCATCCTTCAGGAGTAAGTGGAAACTTCCGTCCGTTTTTGAGCACTCTCAGACATCACAGCTCCCTTTTTAGTAGCCATACTCTTCCCAAGTGGAATAGCCAGAGATGCTAGCGTGACTTAGTCCTTAAATTAGCTGGGGAGGAGGGGTGAGGGAGGGCTGTTTTCTTGATGGTGTGCTCTAATTGGAGAATATGAATTACGTAGAAAGATAACCTATGTAGAAAGATAAGCTGTTCTTTGATTCGTCCTTTTTTGAGCAAAGAAACAAAGCTGACCGCCTATGAGCAGAGCTTTTGATACCAACTCTTGACATTCACACAGCCTCATCAGTGCACAACAGATCATATCATACTCCCAAAACCATAGAAAAATTAAATTTGTTGTCATGACCCCTTTAAAGTAGCTTACTGGGCCAAAGACATTTTGACTGTAACTGCATCTGGATTTGTGTGGTTGAAGAACCATAGCATGAAAGCAAACCCACAACATCTCAGTTCTCTTCAAGTCATGCCATCAAACAATGCTTTTTCGATTTAGGTTCTCATATCACGAGAATCTCACTCTGACCCCTGCCTGGTCTAAATCAAAAACCTTTGTTATATTTGAACTTACTGTTGATTAATGACTTCTACTTCTGTAGTTCTTATGAAACTAGTAGTGCGAGTGGATATTTTTAACTGATAATGTGATCCAGAAGAGCCTTCGCTGTTTGTATAAATCCATTGTGTTAATCTGTTTGCAGGCTGTGATCCGGGGTCAGCAGCCATCCAGATGGCTCAGCTTTTTTTTAAGTGCCAAAAGAAGGAGAGTGGTGAACATTTACCTGGAAGATGATCAGCAGTTGGATCAGGTCTACTGGTACCTGAATGAGCTCTACGCAAAAGCTGTGCCCAAATCCCCTTGCCTCGCTGAAGTGAAATCAATGGAGCGTGTCCCTTTTGTTCTAGATGTGCTTCTACCTGAGGTGAGAAAAGACTGATACATGCTATTGATTACGTTTTTACATACATAGGCTTCATTTTTTTTTACACTTGTAAGTTTGTTGTCTTTTTATGCAGGCCATCATATACGCCATTGCTGGGGTGGACAACGTTTCAGTTAAAAAGGCAGAAGAAAAGTACCTAAAAGGGCGATGCATTAGTAACAGGTAGGAGTTGAATGTTTTCAAATATTAAAGTATAATATAAAGAATGCTTTCTTAGCCCATAGTTGAAACTGATGAATAATCTTGTCTTCCTTTTTTCCTTTTTCAAGAGAAAGACAAGAGTTTGACCTAATGATTGAACAGCAGATGAAAAGGAAGTCACAACTTCAGAATACAGAACTTGAATTATTTTCTGACTCTATTATTTAAGACTGGGGAACAATTTTTTTTTTTTTTCCATCAGCAATGTACAAAAATGTGCCTTGCTAAACAATATGATTACATCATAATGACTATACTTCAGTCTGCATTATCATTTTAAGCACTTTTATGTTAAAAAGGGGAAAGTCTATTAAAGACACAAACTCCTTTGCTTCCAAATATTTCAGAGCACTTAAAAAAATGTTTTTGGGGATTTTTTTTTTTTTCTACATTTGCTTGTGTAGAAATACATTTTCAAATGAACACTTTTGGTGTAAAAATAAAGACTTTGCTTTCTCTTTCTGGAAAATCATCACTGCAATCATATGCTTATACCCTTTACAATTTTCCTTTAAATAATCTCTTGTCCTAATTACAACTTTTGATCAATAGGTTGACCTAACAACCCCACACTGATAGTTTGATAGCTTCTTTCCGCATCTGCTGCAAACAGTCTAGCTGACAGGTACTTTTTAGCTGCATCCAGAGGTTGACAAGGAGAACAAGCTTCTCTGTGGTTTTCCATTCTGACAGTTCAGCTATCCAACCACTAGGTTCAGGAGTTCCCATAATCATTACTATCGACTTCTGCTGTTTTGTGGCCTAGTTGTACAAGACTAGGGCGCATTCAGCCGTCAGACTGTGTTTCCTATCTCGTGTATGCCATATAAGATCTGGACTGAACCCTCTACAATGCCAGTTGACTGTCGATCCCATATTTACTAAGTTGACTAAAGTTTTTATTCAACTTTTTGTAATCCATTATATTATGTGTTCTACTTAAATAAGGATAATTAGTGTTTATTTACATGGTTTAATGCATCCTCTTCTGACCAGCAAAGCCCCATTCTTGTTTTAAAAAATTGCAAAATTTAGGTTGGTTACTTAATGTAATCCATGGTCGATCAAAATTAGAAAAAGAACAGTGTTTTGTTTTTTTAATGTAGGTAGCGGTAGAGAGCTGTTTTTGTGATAATGCTGTTAAATCTGAAGTGAAGCAGGTGCGATCGTGTCATGTGAAACTGAGTAACTAATCATAAGACAGACTCAAACTTCCACATGAATAGATCAGATTTCACCTACCAGCCATGGAAAGCAATTAAGGAGTCAACAACTGTTGACTTTAATGCGCACACAAGCAACTTGCCAACAATGCATCAACAACACTGTCATGTATTTTTGAGGCCGTTGTCCTTCCACAGTTTACATACAGTCCCTTGTAAAAGTCTTCATTTTTATTATAACCAGATTTTGAGTGTAATTTTATGTGATAGACCAATGAGATGCAGGAAATAATTATAATATATTCATGTTTTATTACTGATATAAATCTCAAAAGGTATGGGTTGCATTGTATTTAGTGCCTATGAAGTCCTTTATTCGAACCATTTTTTAGATGCAATTACAACTGCAAGTCTTTTGGGGTATTTCTCTCTCAACGTAGCATGTGTAGAAGCTATTTTTATTTTCAGCTCCTTTAGGTGTAATTAATCAAACTCAGCCAAGATTCAGTGGAGATAGTCTGTGAACAGAAACGTTCATTTTTTTATTTTATTTTATTTTTTTTTTTTTGTCAGAATTTACTTCAACATTATGCCCAACTTTGTTTTGGTCTATCTCATAAAATCAGTACAATGTGGAAAAAGTACAGGGGATATAACCACAACTCATCTTGACAAAACAAATAGCCATTGCAACATATGTCCATTTTTAACTTTGATAGTCAGATCTCGTTTTGCATTTATCTTTATGTTTGTGGCCCTTCGAAACATTTTTATCGCTGTTTTTGAGCAGATCTGTCGCCCAAACGGAAGGGGGCGAAAGTCTGCCTTTGCCGCGTCTCATCTCCCAGAAACAAGGACGACAAAGAAGAACTGCACGGCGTACTTTCCCACTGTGGAAATGGCGCTTCGTGCTGTAAAAGCCTGAAGTCCAGAGAGTCTTTTCGTTCCTGTAAATTTTTGAAGCTCACTTAGAAATCTTGGAATTGGAGAATTTCGTGAACAATCGGATTATGACAGAGGAAGAAGATATTCTTGAGGGAAAACAAAGCAATAGTGGCTCCGAAGCCTTCATCATCATTGGACAGGTAGTGTAACGGTGATAGCAGTGCATCACGTTTTCTAGCCTAGCTAGTTTAGATGTAACACAACCCTACACTTATCTTATGCTGGTTAAACCTATAGAAACGATTTGCAATGAGAGCTTTACTGCACCTTACAGAGACAGATTTACTCACAGTGTTGCCAGGAGCTACAAGCTATCTGTGCTTAGCCTGACGTTACATTTGAACTGTCTTGTCATGACCATCAGAGTAAATGGATTTAGTTTTAAGGTGTTGAGTTGTTGCTGATGGCAAGGAATCCACAGTAAGACGTTACCTCTGCTAAGATATCTCTGATAAACCTACAAACCTCGCAATAATTAAGAGGTGTACTTTCTGATTCCAAGTTAGCTGCGTTAGCAAAAGTAGCAACGTAGCCCAAGCTAGTCTTTTCAACTATCCTGACTTTTCTTTGAGTAGGCAATCACTATACTTGTCAGCGTTGTTGTTGGTTTACTGTAGCATTAATATAACTGGTTAGCACAAATAATAGTACTACCAAACTCCCACATACTGTTACCTAACGTTGTGTTATGTCGGTGAAGCTAAATTAACTAATCTTGTGTGACCTTGCATGCTAACGGCTTGCTAATGCAACTGAAGGAAGACCGAAAAACACCCTTTTAATCCCTATATAGGCCTATAAAACATTGTCACATCTCACACCTTGCTAGAGTATCTTACGTTTAAGAGAATAATGTAGATTTGTTTATTTTACTAAAACGCTAATGATTAGTTTAGCTGCTGTTGGTGAAGTTAACCCAACGTCGGTAAGTATTGTCCGTGAGGCTAATCGTTGCTCTGGTGATGACATTTTCCAATTGTCTCCTTATGTACCGCGTAAATATTACTTCATATAGCTGACTTACAACATTATTTTATCTTGAATGTGATTAAAAAGATTTGTCACGCCATTATCCCAAATGATACCGGTTGTAATTCACTCGTTGTGTCAATCTAATCATGTCTTGTTTAAGCTTTTCGTTTTTGTTCCGTCTGAAATATATGGTTCCCCATTAAAACTCAAAGATTGTTGTTTGTTATAGTTGTTTGTCCACATGTGCTGACTCGCGTGTCTTCTCCATGCCAGCTGGGTGGTTGCGCGGGAGTTCACTTGAATCCGCTGTGTTGTGTTTTTCCCAGTGGTCGCAGAGGGCAGTGTTGTGTCAAATGGAACGCGTTATCTGCTGTCAGCACCGCTTTGTACGCCTCACTTAGGTTGATGCATCAGTTCAATGAATAGGCTTTGCGACTGTGAAAACATCTGCAAGCCTGGCAAAGAAATAATGGTAACTTAAGAAAATAAAAGTAAACCAATAAGGGAAATAACAGCCTAAAAATCAAAGACACATGAGAATTTGTTGTTCAGAAGTGCTCCATCAGACGACCAAAGGTCAGAATCAGCAAATTTTCCACTGATTTGTATTTGGCAGGTCACACACTGAATTTTCTTCTCAGTAATTGTATAAACCATAAAATGCTAAGAACCTACAGGATGTACTTTATGCAGTTTTTGAGGGTAATAAAAATCTGATAAAGTTGAGGGACATTCACTTTAAAGCATAAACTGGAATATACCTATTTGCCGTGGAATTCAAAACTACTATTTTCAAAGAATCTGTGGCATGTTTTTCTCTTTTGCTTTAGCATCTAGAAGAAAAGAAAACAGAATCTGTCAAATTGGAATGAACAGGTTAGACTGGAAAGAAAATCAGAGATGAATATCAGCCTGAAAAAGTCTGTTCTCTCAAGCAATGATTCCTCTTTACTCTTTCAGAACCTGTTAATTTGTTTTCTTTAAAAATCTTCTGTATTTATATGAATTCTCTCATTTGTTGAAAATCTTGTTTCTGTTTTAAGCCACTTACACTGATTAGGTATTTTAAAGCATAACAAAGGCACCTAAAACCAAACAAAGAAACTGCTTTGATCTCTACACATAACAGACTGGTTTGCAAAGAGTCTATTTGAGCATATGCTTTTCAGACACCTTGTCCCGAGCAGCCAACACTCCAACAGATATTTTTTTTAAAAAAACAAAAAGTTCCCATACAACAGCTAGACAATGCATATCTTAAATATTGTTACGTTTTTGCCTTTTCCACACCAACCCAGAATTTGCCAGGTTAATGACACCTAAAAGAAAGAGTACTCAGTTTCTAAGAAACCTTGGCTAAACTTTAAGAACAGCAGAGATTTCTTTGTTTAATCGATTACAGAATCCCTGGCTCGCTGAATATGAAATCGAAATGCCAAAGACTTAAGAGCATTATTGTATGAAGTTTTCTTATAAGCCTTATTAAGAAAGGGGCATTAAGATAAAGGCCTGATCGTGCAATTCCCTCAACAGATATATGAATTGTTCTTTACTCCATCAGTATATCAGAGCTTGCTGTCAGGCTGTACATGAGCTAACAGATGTGCAGCAGCATGCAGTGTTGCTGATTAGGACCCAAGCTCAGTTGCAGACGCAGTTGTCAGCAGCTGCGCTTTGAAACAAAGCACTCATTGGAGCTAAAAACCCTGCTGAGCACATGGATACCAAGTCAACATGTGTATCCTCTTGATCTAAAGAATGATTTCTGCATGTGTGTTTGGGTTGTGTGTTATTTAGGCAATATACATTAAAATACATCTGAATCAGAAATAAATGTGGTCTACCAGAATTATAAAATGTTTCGTCTGTTTTTGTTTCCACAGTGAACAATGCGTGACCTCACTGCCCAAGTCACCAGCAGCCTGCTGCCCTTCTCAGGAGTGACTGTCGATGCTCTGGGTGAGGATGAGATCAGCCTGGACTGTGTTCTTCATGGCAAGTTCACTGTTGGTAAGCATTTATATATTATGATTCATTTCTAATTTTCTCTTCTCTGCCAACAACTGGTGTTAAAATAGAAAATTTTATAAATTATTTCATAAGAAATTATACTAGTGATATTTTAGAGCCAAATTGAGGAAATCTTTCAGGTCCCATTCTTTTGATTTAGTTACTGTTTTAGGCTACTGTATTTTATTAATGTAATGCATACAAATTCAATGCATTAAATAAACTCAGTTACATTTCATATCGTACTACAGCTAAAACAGCTCTGATATTTATGCTGAATAAATGATTCTAACATCACATTTATAGAACATATGTACATAAATCCCATATTTTTCACATTAATTAATTACATAAAAAAATGCAACAGTTTCTAGATAATATTTTACTTTAATACTGAATTGTTTCAGTTACTTTTGACCTATATTATAACCAAAGCTTTATTTCTTTATTTGCATACGAAGGACGCAGCGGGTTGGCCTGGCTGGCCAGTGGACCCAATCTGGAGGTTGTCCACGCAGTGACAGGAGAGCGGCTGTCTGCATATTGCTTCAGTGGTGGTGGCGAACACCCACCCGTTGTTCTTGCTGCCAGGGATTTCAGCTGGCTCAAACGGTCAGAACTCAGGTTTACACTCCCTGGGGTCTTTTTTTGTGATAAGGTGATCAATAGAGTGATATTAGTTGCTGTTTTGACATTTAAAGGGATGTTGTTCTGGAGCTATGTAAAAAAGAAAGGGTCAATGTGGACCCATCAGGGCGGAAAAAAGATGGAAGGTTAAAAGTAGTAATAATAAAGTGCAAAAATATTGTTACAATTAACAACAAAAATATAAATGCAGAATAAAATGTTTCTGTCTGGATATTTAGATTATGTTTTCTGAAAGAAGACAAATAAATGTTTGTTCTGATCATGTTTACAGTAGCCTGTTAAGATGAGTGCAGGCAAGTTCATTCTTGACAACAGGAAGAGCGACTAATACGATATTTTCAGTTCAAGATGCAACTTAATGGACGGTCTGTATCATCGCTTCCTGACTGGCAGTGGCAGTAAACAAAGTTAATATCTCGCACTGTGCTCTACTCAGGTCAAGCTCTAATGTAAACAAAATCGCGTACCTGTAGCTTACCTGGTCGTCTCTGTTCTAAATGGCACATGGGAGGAAGAGTTTGGTCTGCAAGTCATCCAGGAATTCACAGAACCATAGTTACAAAGTTATAGCATGTCTGTCTACAAATTTTTATGTACAGATCATAAGAAATGCTTTTCTGTTTACGTTTCCAGGTCTGGACTGTTGATTGGTTTGGAGGAAACCGAAGGCAGCGTGCTGTGTCTTTATGACTTGGGACTCTCCAGGGTAGTGAAAGCTGTGGTTATACCAGGCAGGGTGAGTTTGGTTTTGAAGAATGAGATTCTTTTGCATCTGACACTGCAAGTTGCAAAGGTTTTTAGCAGACACCTTATGATAAACCTTTGTTTCAACTATTAAGAATATAGGGACTGTCATATTCAGACAGTGAAAACTCATTCATGATCATTCAGCCTAAAGTATCTAACCTTCATATATTTGTGTCTTTTTGTTCTGCCATCCAGATTACAGCTATTGAGCCTCTAGTGAGTTATGGTGGAGCCAGCACTTCCACTCAGCACCTCCACCAGAGTTTACGCTGGTTCTTTGGCATTGCTGCAATAGTAACGGATCTGGGTCATGTCCTGCTTGTGGACCTCTGTCTTGATGATCTGTCCTGCAGCCAGAGTGAACTGGAGGCATCAGGTGAGGATTTGAGAGTGGGAAAAACAATTGCCCCCCAACTATTTTTTTTTTTTTCTTTCTTGGTTTTGCTGTCTCTAAAAATATCTAAAGTTTTAGCTGTACAGAGAAAGCAAATTAAACAAATCAGTTAAAATCATGGTTTTGATTTTAGAAGGGAACTTATTCAATATTTTAGGTCTGTGGAAAGTAAGTTAGGCAGATCTCTGGAGTTGGGTAATTTAAAGTTGAAACTAAGTTTAGATCATATTCCTCTTTAGAAAAAAATATACTGGATTCAGAAATGTTCTACAACGGGTTCACTACTGTTTTTCACATCCAACGTTTATGTTAATATACTTGTCTTTATGCAGACTTGCAGGTGGTGACCAAATCTCCTGCAGACATCCCCAGGCTCAGAGAGGCCAGCACCAGACAGGGCAGACATCTCTGTCTGCAGCTGAACTCACCCAGTGGGGTTGGTGTCACGGCCCTGCAGTACATCTCCAGAACCAACCAGCTGGCAGTGGGATTTTCTGATGGACAGTTGCAGCTGTGGAACATGAAGACTCTGAAGAAAGAGTCAGTATTTCTGTTTTCTTTGATCAATTGATTTAAACTGTGAAAAGCCCTTTCTCTTAAAAAAAAAAAAAAAAAAAAAAAAAAAAATGGTTATGTTGTATTTTAAAGGGTCTTCCCACAAAAAGGCTTTTATAACACATGTTAATGCATTTCAGGATCCTGATGATAATAATATAGTGTGGAGACAGAAAATGAAGTCTCCTGTTTTGTACAATGTACATGTACATATACCTTTAAAAAGAGGGTGTGTCATATCATATTCATGGGATTATGTTGGATAACACTTCTGTGCTAAAGTAACTCTCACTCTAAAGCAGCCCCACCCTCTGTTTATGTGTCAGGAAGTGAATCAGGAGAGCAGCTAAACCCACTCATCAAGTCTCCTCTTTGTTCCTACAGTTAGCTGTAACGTTCCCAGCTATATCATAGCAGCACTAGGACACAATCTCGCTCTCATTTTAACCATGTTTAATGCTAAATCAGAATATTTTGCAATGCATTGAATTCATTTTTTGGTACTTTATGCATATCATTTCCTTCTTTCAAAAGGCTGCAGACTCATGTGCACCAGGTTTATCAACCCATCTACCTTCATCTAGTTTGGATCTTCTTGTCTAGCAGTACCTCCTTAAAAAAGCCTCATTCATTCACTCACCATACATTTATGCATCACAAGTGCTTTTTTTTTTTAGGAACTGTATTTTCTGTGCAGTGTAACAGGAAGATCCTAAAACATTTGGCACTTTGTTATACAGGCATCATGAAGAACTGCCTGGACTGCATATATGTTAGCTAATTATTTAAGTACCATGCATTCAGGCTCTTTGTGTCTGTAATAGATTTGGTGACACATGTTGTTTTATGCGGCATAAAAACATTTAGAAAGCAAAGAAGTCGTAAGGTGTTTAAGTCATTAGGAAACTCCAGCTAAGCTGTTTCAGTGCTATAGCAGCAGAGATATCAGTCAGAAGCAACTTTTTCAATAAAACCATGTTTTTGAGATGGAAATCATTATCTGCGGGTCGATGTTGTCTGCTGAACCCACAGCAGAAAAACATTAGCACATATTATCTTTTTTCTATCATGTTTGGACATTTAGGGCAACACAGGGCTTTCTGTTTGGCCAAGTAAACCCTATGATCTATTTGCAGAACATGAACCTAAAAATATGATGACCAATAATTTATTGAAGATTTGTGTAAAATGTTGGGGAAATTGGATCATTTTCATGTGCTGCCCTGCCCAGTTTATACACAAAGCTGTGATAATGTATTACTCTGTTTGTGCTTTTAGATACCACTCACAGTTAGAGGGTGGCAGGGTGCCTGTTCATGCCTTCACCTTCCAGGAGCCGGAGAATGACCCCAGAAACTGCTGCTACCTCTGGGCTGTCCAGTCTTCTCAGGATCTGTAAGAATCTGATTTTGCTCCGCTTATCTGGATTCTATGCTGTTAACATTTCTAGTTTTAGAGAAAGCGAACATGACTACTCCCACCTCAGTTCTCTCTCAGTTCTCTTTTTGGCTGTTTTCTTTTACTCCCACACAGTGAGGGAGATCTGGTCAGCCTTCACCTGCTCCAGCTGGCCTTCAGTGAAAGAAAGTGTCTGGCTTCTGGGAAGATCCTCTATGAGGTCTGTAGTTTATGCCCTCAGTATTTACTAATTTCTACTCTTAGTTTAAGAAAACTAAACCTTTTAGTCCTAAAAAATGCTGCATATTTTACTTTTCACTGTCTTCCATCCTTGTGTTCTTCTCACACAGGGTCTGGAGTACTGCGAGGAGCGTTACAGTCAGGATTTAAGTGGCACATCTTTCCCTCTCAGGGCTCAGGCCACGAACACACGTCTGCTGAACTGCCAGACGATCGAGAAATTCAGAGCCCACCCTGACAGGGACGACAGTATGAATGAAGGTTAGCAGTCTGCCTTGACAGTTCCTATAGATGGGGTTTTATTTGCAGACTTTTACTATTTTTCGCACTTAACTCTAACTTTTCTATTGTTTTGGTATATTCATTTGAGAACAAGTTATGGAGTTTGAATTATAGCCCTCGGTTTTGTGTCTTTGTGGCAGATTTAATTCACTACTTCCGTTATCTCTCAAGGTGTTTTTTGTTCTTGTTTTTTCCAGTTGCATCCCCCGACACCAGTTTGTCTGTCTTTAGCTGGCAAGTCAAGGCTTATGGTCAGGGAAGTCCCTCTATGTATATAGGGGTCTTTGATATCAATCGTTGGTACCATGCACAAATGCCTGACTCTCTAAGGTACTGTGGAGACTTTCTGTCATTCAGTTTAAATTATTAATTTACATGAAGTTCATGTTTATCCAGGTTACTTTGCATTTTAAAGGCCAAAAGAATCCTATTGTATATGAGTTAAGACTTCAGATGAGTTTGATTCTAACAGCTGACTGGTCACTTTGACAGAGCTGGGGAGTCTCTTCAGAACTGTCCCTACCTGGCAGTTTGGTCTCTGGACTCCGTGGTGCAGATGGTGTCTCCCCAGGCCTTCCTGGATGTGGTTGTACATGAGCGCAGCCTGAGCAGGGGTCTGCCCTTCACCTGCCCCCCTCCAGAACAGTACTTTAACCCAACCACTTACAACTTTGGTAGGTTTAGATGTAGTATATTTTCCAGAATCTTTATATTCATTTTAAAACTGTAAGATGTTGTTTTTTGCTGCATCTCTATAAGCTATTTCTGTTGTATATTTTGATTGTAATATTACAGATAAGATTTTAAAAAGCCTGCTTTTTTTTTTTGTCTTCCAGATGCTACATGCTTACTTAACTCTGGAATTGTGCACCTAACCTGCTCTGGGCATCAAAAAGAGGCAAGTTTGAGTTCAGCATTAATATATTTCCGCATTTATGAACTGATTTCATGTGTTGTCACATTACATCAAACAGTGAAACAGAATTTGCCCAGACCAACATGTGAACAAGCCGTTCTATTGTAGCACTGAGAGTATACCCGACCTGGCAGCAGGTGTCCTGGCTTCAGTTTGAAGTCCTGCTGTCTCCATCAAGTTTTCTAGTTTTCTTCCAGGATTGTTCTGCGTTTTAGCTCCATCCATCTCCCCATCAACTCTAGCCAGAGTCCTTTTACATGTAGAAAAAAAAGCATCCCCACAGGATGATGCTGTTACTGCCATGTTTCACTGTAGGGATGGTGTGTTCAGGGTGATGTCCTGTGTTTTGGGGGGGAGTTCTCCACACTTAGGTCTCATCTGATCTGAGCACCTTCTTCCACAGGCCTACTTTGTCCCCTGGTAGCGTACTACAGCCAGCGTGACTTCTTACAGCTTTTATTCACCAGCGGCTTTCTTTTTGCCTTTCTTTTATGAAGGTTCGCTTGTAGAGTTCATGATGAATTCTTCCCCTGCCAAAAGAGTCTCTTAACATGAGCTGTGGGTTGGTGCAGCTTTTCCAGGGTTACCATCCTTCTAAGCTGCCTCTCTGATTAATGCTCTACTTCCCTGGCCTCTCCATTTAGTTAAACAGCCATGTTTTGGTAGATTTACAGTCGCAGGGCTAGGGTTTTTGCATTTTCTTCATATTTTTCTTATTGACCTTTTTGTTGTGTTCCTTGGTCTTCTGGATGCTGTTGGTTCACCAGTGTTTTCTAACAAACCCCTAAAGCTGCCAGAGAACAGCTGGATAGATTAAATGGTACACAGGTGGACTCAAATTACTTATTGAGCAACCTTTGAAGGCATTTGGTTTAAGTGGATTTAACTTAAGGGTATATGTTTTAAAAGTGACTTAATACAAATGCACACCACATTCAAAATGAGTGTTTAATAAAGTTTAAAAGCCATGTTTGTTTGTTTTTTTCCTCTTCCACAAAATACATTAAATTGTAGTTTTTGTCTGTGACGACTGTGGCTGAATGGGTAGAGGAGTCGTCTTACTGGAGGAAGCTAGAATGGAGTTGTGGGTTCATTTCCAGCCACCTCCTGTCACATCCCGATGTGCCCCTTATCAAGGCAATTAACCCCAAGTTGCCTATTGATCGTATATCGATGAATGTGTGCCATTGTGAGTGCAACTGGGGGAATGTGGCTCTAGTGTAAAGCATTTCGAGTGGCTGGTATGACCAGAAAAGCCTTGTATAAATTCATTCCATTTACTAGTTGGTTGTTACGTGAAAAAGGCAAAGGAGAATGATTGTTTTTGTAAGGCAACAAAAACATGCTGCTGGATATCGTTGCTAGATCAGCGTAAGACGACCTGTTTATAACAGTCCTGATTTATCTGGAGGATCTTGGCAGAATTTATAGTGAGCTATGAGACTAACCAGAACTTTCTCTTTGTCATTAAACCCAGACCTTAAGTTTTTTGAAGAAAGCTGCACCTTGTTCCAGTGACATCATCTCCATCAGCTACTCCCACTGTCTCATGTCTGGCCTCCTCTCATCTCGCATGGCTGACATTCCGGCAACCAACCTCTCTCAGGTACCCCGGCTTTTGTGGTAGAAAACTGCATTTTTAATTTTTTTTTTTTTTTTTTTTTTTTTTTTTTTTTTTTTTTTTTTTTTTTTTTTTAATGTTTTTGCTTAAACTCAACTTTCTTGGAACTTTTTTGCTGATATATTAATGTATTTTTAAGATTCCTAAAGTTTTTATAAGTATAGTATCATCTAAAAAATGAGAAACATGGTCTTTCTGTTGTACATCAAGGTGTATTATATTTAAATGAAACACAGTATTTTTGATCAGACTCGACTGTGATTTTCTGGCGTCTAGTATTGATCATGGTGTCAAAAGGACAAACCAAAACTGTGCACTATAAGAGTTAGCCTCATTGGAATGTTTAAAAACAAAACACAGTGAGGCTAAGATGAACGAAGTATAATTTACCCTGAAGGCTTTAGTAATGTCTACTTCGAACTTCCTGTTGGTCCTCAGGAGGAGCAGCTTGATGCCATCTTGTCAACAGCAGTTGAGACCAGTTCCTTGGGGTTAATTACTGGTTGTATTAAGCAGTGGACTGCTGAAGGTAAGGAGCAGGATGGTAACCTGCTTTATTATTATTATTATTAATTTTCTATTTTTTCCTTGTTGCACATTTGTTTACAATTACCTGGCGAATATAGTTCTTCTAGTTTTAAACTTGTAAACAAAGATAGATTATAAGTTCGTGTGCTCCCACCTCAATCTTTATTGCTGGGTGTTTCTTCAGTCAAGATGTAGTCAATCTGTTGTCAACTTCTAATTTCCTTTCCTGAACAGAACAACCAGGATCAGCACTGAACCTGCGCTACATCTTGGATTGGGCTTGGAACAAAGTCGTCCAGACCAAAGAGGAGCTGGATGGCATCTGTATGTATTTATATAAGGAAGTCTGAAGGTCAAAGAAAACTTTGTCATCTTTTTCAGGTTTTCTTGGTCTTAATAGACTCAAAACTCAATCAGTTTTGAAATCGAGAAGCAGATGTAATAGATGCGGTGTATATATTTAGATTTTTTGCAGCATAAAATGTGTAGAAATCTGTTCTGTATATTGTTTTATTTGAATAGAGTGTATCAGAAATATTTGCATCACCTGTTTGCCAGGCTAGTAACTCCTCAGATTTCTGCAGTAACATGTAACACTAAAAAGCACACAAACTTAACTTTTCAGTGTCATAAAAGGCACCGCCTTATTGATATCAGCACTTCATGAAGTCCAAATTTCCCATCGGTCCATATATCCCTGTATGTGTGTGTTTGGTCTCCAGGTGCTCCATTGTTCGATAGCTCATCCAACTTCACCGACCCTCAGACCCTGCAGCTGCTGCAGCACACCCAGAGACTGCTCAGTAACCTCAGCGCCATCTTCCACTGCCTGCTTAGCGAAGCTCAGGAGCTCACACAGCAAGGTACTCTACCCACACAGATCCAGATCTTAGACGGTTTCTGTTAGCCTGTGATATCAGTAAAACCACCATCACTGATCTTCCGAAGATGCCTTTTTTTTTTTTTTTTTTTTTTTTTTTTTTTAAATTCTCTGAGACTTCAGTAATATTGTATGTCGTACAGCCCTGAGAGTAATCCATTTATCGCAGCTGATTGTAGTTCACTGTGTAGCAATGGAAAAAGCTGTGTATTTCTGCTGGCAGGCATTAACTCTGGGCTTACCAGTGTATTGGGTGACTTTGATGCTCTGTATGCCCACACCTGATATAGTTCATAGAGACTAAGATCAGAAAGTTCTGGGAGAATAGCAAGGACATCATGGTGCAAAAATGAGTCGCCAGGAAGAAGCGGGTTAATCATAATCGATCTCTTCATCGTATTATTTAACTATAACATTTAGCGATATCACGTTTCCTTAATATCACTTTTGAGAGGTTATTTATCAGTTTTGGATGTCATGTTTTTTTTTTTTTTTTTTGTTTGTTTTGTTTTTTTTTTTTCAGGTTTGGCAGGTCTGATGAACAAGAACATGGTGTCCAGTTTAATTTCCAAATACGCCCAAGTGGTCCTCTGGTTCTGTCGTACCGGCTTACTCCCAGAGGGATCAGGTAAAGAAATGCTTGCCCAGCTCGGTCTTTTAGAAAACTTATTAAAAAGAAACCATGTCATTTAAATATTTTTGTTTAAATTAGTGAAGAAACTATAGTTTTTAAAGGAAACGGATACTGCAGCTGCAAGTATTATATTAGAAAACTGAAGAAAAGTTGTTCTATTGAGAGAATTTCTAAAACGAACCCAAAAAATAGTTTGTTTTTTTTGCCCTGTGTTCATTTGACATCCTTGTACTCACTCATATTTGCCCCTGACTGATCTCTCCCACCAGATGAAGATGCTCTCCAGATTCCCAGGCCTTTCTTTACTCACTCAGTCATCAGTAACTATTACGCCATACGCAGGGAGGAGTTGACCAGGGTGGCTAAGTGAGTGCTGAGCTCCATCACACACATAAAACTAATCTTGGCCTTTTTTTCTGACGAATAATTTCTGATATACTATCCGTTACTCTGGACTATGTTCATATTTTAATATGTTACAATAAACAACATATGTTTTTTTGTTGTTTTTGTTTTTTTGAGGATTTTTTTTATTCTTTAGATTTCATGCTGATTTATTTTCTGCCCTCCTTTTTTCAGGAGCAAATGGTGTGCAGACTGTCTCATGATCGATGGTTTGGTTGCACAGTGTGGCGAACGTCTAACCAATCTGTGGAAGAGGGACGAGGGTGGAACAGGGCAGTACCCACCACCTACACTGCATGTAAGGATATGAGATTTTAATTATTTCCACCATTCTATTTATGATGTATTTAATCTAATGTGTTGATGTCGAGACATATTTTATAATGAAATGTAATTTGTGTGCGTCTATGATCCACAGGCCTTGCTTGACATCTACCTTCTGGACAACATTGAAGAAGCTGCTAAGCATGCTATTGTATCCTCAGTCTAATGCCAGCGAGCTGCAGAGTCATGCTGCCTCAGCAGTTTTTCTGCTTTAGCATAACTTTACCTTTTCGAAAAGGTCATAATAGTGTTATAAGAGTTGATTAGCTCGATTACATCCTTAACTTGTGATTCCAGGTGATTTACTTGTTGTTGGATGTCATGTACTCTTTCCCCAATAAGGATGGAACATCAGTGGAGTCTTTTCCTACAGCTTTTGCTATCCCTATTGGACTGGTTAAACTGGTACAAGGACTCTGGCTACTGGATCACAATGACCATCAGGTAAAATGTGATAAAACATCTGAGGTTCATCATTTAGCTGCAGGTGGACTTCCTTTCTGACAAAAAATGATAAACAGATCCAGGTTGTTGTTGCTCAGACGGACTTATTTTAATTATATCCTTAATGAGAAATCAGACATACATGTCCATCTTGATGAATAAGAATATGATTGAAAAGTTAATTTTTTGTAGTTTAATTGAAAAAGTGAAACATATTTTTGATTTATTACACGTTTCAAAAAATCTGTTTCTGTTAATTTTTATATTTCCAATTGATCCTAAATGAAAACCCAAAACCCAAGTTTTTGGGTTTTTTTTTTTTTTTTTTTTTTTTTTTTTTTTTTTTTTTTTTTTTTTGTTTTGTTTTTTTTTGTTTTTGTTTTTTTTTTTAGAAAATATGAAAATTACATGAGACCAAGAAAGAATGTTTTGAATACAGAACTATCAGGCTGCTGAAAAGTGTGTCCATGTACTGTACAGTATATGCACTCAGTACTTGGTTGGGGCTCCTTTTGCACAAATTACTGCATCAGTGGAGCGCAGCATGGAGGCGATTCACCTGTAGCCCTGCTGAGGTGTTCAGGAAGCTCATGTTGCTTTAACATGATTGTTGGGTGTGGTTTCTCTCATCTTCCTCCTGACGACAGCTTGTAGGTTCTCTGGCGTTTATGTCGGGAGAGTTTGTGTTTTTTGTGTTTAGTATTTTCTTTTTTGTCCTCCTCAGAGTTCGTTTGATCTCCTTCTACATCCGGCTGCTTCTCATTTTCATTTCGAGTGGCAGCATGAGCGGGTCCTGCAGGCGCTGATGTGTCAGGGCCAGCAGTCAGTGGCACTCCGTTACTTCCATGTTACAAAGCCTCCGATTACCTCCACAGCTCAGGCCAAACTTTGCCTTTCTGTGCTGCTACACAACAGGTCAGTTAAACCAGTGAGAGGTTTCTGTGCAGTAATTTTGTTTAGTTTCATTTTACCTGTGTCAACAAGCCAATGTCCTCTGCTTCTAGGTGTCTCATTGAGGCGTGGTGTTTACTACGGCAGCATTCGAACCGCTTGAATATTACTGAGCTGCTGGGCTTCCTGTATGAGAGCTGCCAGGAGCTGGGCCTCATCAAAGAGCTGCTCAAACTGCCTCTGGGCCTCAGTGAACAGGTAAAATGAATACTTGATGCATAGTTAGCCTGAAACTGGAGGTTTTTATGACAACTTTTACTCAGCTTTTAAAATTTTATTTTTTGTTTTAATCTATGACCTTCTTTGTTGGTTCAGGACTGTTTGGAAAAGTTTCTTCAAGGCACAGGAGGTCTTCAAAACAGAGAACTGCTGATGGTTCATTATCTGCAGCAGGCCAACTACATTCCTGCTCTGCAGCTCAACCAAACCCTCAAAATGAACTTGGTGGTATGTGTGGGCAAATCAGTTCTCATGATTAAGATCATATTATTATAGTCAGTGACATCTATAATTAGATTATGTTTTTCAAAATTAGCTGTATAATTAAAGCCCTTACACACCTAGATTTTTGTGGAGAGATGATTAAAAGTGTAAAACTGTGTTTCTTCGTTTGAAGAATGAGCGAGACCCAAAGGTTAAAGAGCGATCCAACACCAGAAACTCTATATTGGACCAGTACAGCAAAGTTTTGCCCAGGGTGCAGAGAAAACTGGCAATGGAAAGAGCCAAGCCTTATCAACATCCCTCCACCATTCACAAAGAAGGTAACTGCTCTCTTCTGTGGAAACATGGTTTCACTGCTGTGCTTTGTGACCTTTTTGTATCCAATCTTGTGTAAATAGATTGTTTTACTTAAAATCCTATTTTAATTTCATATTTGTGCTTGACTCTCCAGTTTCTCGGCCGCAGCCGCTGTCTACAATCACCAAGCGTTCTGCCAATGAGAAGGTGATGTCCAGGGCTGGATTCATCAACAGTGTCCTCACCAAGATTGAGGAGGTGTGGCTTGGAAAAGAAGCTACACCCCAGTCCTCACCAGCCAAGACGTGAGTTTATTACTTAAATTGCATCTCAGCGTTATACAGTATTTAAGTATATTCAATTGTAATGTGACATATCCATATTTTCCCCAGACCAAAAGCTGCAGCTGTTCAGAGCCCCAGTCCAAGGCCATCAGCCCTTGGTTTTACCGATCCCTTCCTCGGAACGCCCATCACTATGACTTCCAAACGAAAGTCAAGGTACTCTCAGGAGAGCTCTGGAGATGGCCCTTTAAGTCTTTATTTTTCTTCCTTCATAAGCTGCTTCTACAATACACAAATACATCACTATTAAAAGGGACAACATATTAATCCAGTTTTGTTTTTGTTTTTAGCTCTAACCTCAGTTTTAAATGATAGACACGTGCATTCAGTGCATGCACAGAAACACTTGACTTACGTGTATGACATTTTGCTAAAGCAACTGTCTTAATTAATGGAGATTTTTCTTTTAATCGTCTTTTTTTATTGCGTCTCAGGCTGATGGATCTGGTGGTCCACCCCTCCTGTCAGACTCCTCAGCCTCTTCTCAGTCCTCCCAGACCTCCGAGCTCCTGGGTTTCTCCAAAGAGCATCAGAAAAGCGCCTGAGCTCAGTTTGCTGCAAACGCCGCAGGTTGTCAAAGTAAGTACATCAATGTGGACAACATTCCCCGTTTTAAAGGTCTGAAAAAGGCAATTTTTGAATATGAATATTTCTAGAAGACAGGTTTTTTTTTTTTTTTTGTTTTTTTTATTTATTTATTTTTTTTTAGGAATTAATCTTTTTAAGTTCCCCAAATATTTCAGCAACAACCAAAAAAAATCCTCTACACTGTTGTGTGAAACAAACATGGCTAGGTGAAGATAAACAAGGTTTTGGACACTCTATAAGATTTAGTTAGTGAATCACTCCTGCATGAAAATTGGCCGATGAAAAGACGCTGACAGGTGAAAGAAGTCACCTGAAAAAAACATCTGAGGTATTTTTTAGACCCGTGTTTGGGTGATTAACGCTGTCGCTGATTGTATTGGTATTGTGTAAAGTTGACCAATTTTGTTTAATTTTGCCTTAATCACATTCATTGTGTAGATAAAAAATGCCTTTAAACCAGAAAACAAAAAAATAATACATGTAGTTAATACTCATCAAAACCAATTTATATACTGCAGAGAAACATTAGTCTCCAGGATTGTATTCTAAGATCAAAGTTGATTTATTTTTAAGTTATTTACAGTTCGTTGTCATCATATTTGACATTCTGAACTAGAGCTGCACAAAACATCAACTCATAGTCATAATTAATACCAAACAATTCGCTTGAAGGCAATGTTTGATCAGATTTATAATTTTATGGAGCATGTATTAACCTGTTGTATGCCAGTGCTATATTTGGCCACTTGGTTGTTCTCTTAACTGCCCTTGATGCCCAGACCTTATATATACATATATATATATATATATATATATATATATATATATATATATATATATATATATATATATATATATATATATATATAATTTTTTGCGAGATGCTCACAGAAAATGGAGGGAAATTTAAGATGATTGAAGAATGTCATTGAAACTGGGTTAATCGGGATTGATATCATCCTAATATTTAGCGATGGGATTAGAATTGCATGTTCTAATATTGTGCAGCCCTTTTCCGATTGCTTACAAAATAAGAGCTTAAGTTATTTTCTAAAGCTGTCATGCTAGAGGTGAAACATTGAACATAAATGTCATGCTTTTAATGTGCAAATATTTTGGTTATTTTTATTTTGTGAAAGGCAATAAATGCAAAAAAAAAATTTATTTATTTTTTTTTTTTTTTCGAGGGAAATCTGTCATTAATTTCAGAAATAATCAGCCGATAGATCAGTGGCATGTATAGAATTTATCATAACGTCATGCTTTTTGTTCTCTCCTCTCCCAGCGAGCTAGGGCCTTGGCTGCTTCTGGTCCAGTCTTTTCAGCTTTCACCCCCCAGTCCATCCTGCGCAGCAGCCTGAGACCTACGCCTGTTGCTACTCCATCTGCCTCTCCAGGGCGCTCCATCACCCCCCCGCTGCGCAGCAAAGAGAGCCGCATCACCTTTATTGAAGAAGGAGAGACTCCTGAAATGGAGAAGGGGATCCGGTGGACTAATGGGGTAAACACACGATGAGATGGATATTGTGGGTCGGTGTCTCATGTTTACTTTGTGGATGTAGCTTTTTTTTTATCTGCATGTTGTCTTTATATTTCTCTGCAGATGGCAGCAGACGGTGAGATCAGCCAGCTAAGCAGAGGCTCCAAAGCTACACGCAAGACCTGGTCTTCACGGCCTGCAGAGGAGGAAGATGAGGAGGAAGGACAGCATCCTCGTGTAAAGTTCCTACCTCCAGAAGTCGGCATTCCATCACCACAGCTTAGGCGCTCTGAGAGTGAGCCATCCTCCACCCTGGAAGAAGCTGCAGAAGCAAACCCATCAGCTGCAAGTCAGATAAATATTGGTGTGAACTTTGACACCAGCCAGATATCTGTTCAGTCAACAGACACCACTCTGGAGTATTATGATGCTCCTCTCTCAGAAGACCCCAAGGGATCCCAGGGACAAACGCTTGGAGAGGAGGACGACGATGACGACGATGATGATGATGATGATGATGTGGTGACGCTGAACATCAAGCCTGTGACTGAAATAGAGCCAGAACAAACACCTGACATGACCACAGAGGAAAACCTTTACCTCCCTTCAGAAGGTGACATGATGGTAGAGGAGTTTCTAATGGAAGAACGCTGTGAGGAGGTCAGTGGGAGTGCTTCTGCTCAGAGGGTACATGAGGAGGAAGGAGCTGAATCTAAAAGAGAAGAGGATCTGAATACTGTCTCAATGAGCAAAGAGGAAGATATTGCAAGTTCTGACCAAGAGGAGCCATCTGCTCACCATGAAGGTAGGCTATTGTTTTTAATCAAAGCTGTTTATTTTTTTTACTCCAAAAATAAGGCTGGATACTTCACACGAAGCCTGGAGTTGAAAAAATCTCGATAATTTAAAGTTTCACTGCGCTTCTTCAACAAGTTCTCTGGTCCATTTTGCATGGTGCAGCTGGTAACCAGGTGACCGAGAGCTCAGAGTCTGAGGTCAGATCTGAGGAGCAGGGGGTGAAAGGTGAAGAACAAAATGTTCAGTGGGAGGCAGCTGAGTCGAACGTTGAGCAATTCAAACCATCTGAAGAAGGAAAAGCCACAAACAAAGCAGCACAAGATCAGGACCAGACCACAGGTAAGCGCTAATGTTTTTAAAGGACAGGAATAGATGGCAACACTTTAAAGTGAGGCCAGGTGGTTGACCGTCTTCATAACCTGGAGTGAACTGATCGTTTTTATTGTTTCCCTTCAGATCTGACAGATTTTGTACAGCAGCACCTGTTTGGTGATGACCTGTCTCCTCCACTCAGCCGCTCAGCGATCCACAACGCATCACTGAGCCAGACTTCCTTAAACAGGTGTGTTCTTCTCTGAAAACAACCCTAGTTACCATAGTTACTGTTCAAAATGAGAGGAACATAGGTGCATCTCAAAAATACTTACTTTCATCTGAAACAAGAAGACCAGTTAAGATGCTGCTGATGCCGTCTCTGGCTCAGGAGTAGCTTAATACACGGAACGTGACCGTTGTAGCCCAGGTTCTGGATGCGTCTGTGTGCGGCGACTCTTCAAGCTCTGACTCTCAGCTAAATTCCTTAATAAACTTTCCATCACAAACACCTAAAGGTTGCGTTAATTCATGTGAACGTCCCGCTTGAATTTCATTCTCCTGCTGGAAACCATTGAAATCAGCAGCCATTGTTGTTCAGATCGAAGCATAAAAATCCTTTTTGATTTCTGTATTTTTTATCGAATGTTCTAATTTTCTGAAAAATAGAATCTTGGTGTTTCGTTAGCTGTAAGCCACAGTCATCTAAATTAAATGAGATAAACTCTGTAATGAATCTATAAAGGTTGCCCCTCTGGAATTAATTTACTAAAATAAACTTTTCAATGGTGTAGTACTTTATTTACCTCTGTTTCAAGAGAAACGTGTTATTCTGTTAATTGCCACAGTTTAGATTGATGGTTTTAGAAATTAAACTCATTACAATGAGCAGAATTTCTTTCTAATTTTTGATTCGCATGAAAAAAAAAAAGTTATTTGTAAATATGTTTCCAATATACTGCAAGTTACATAAAGGGTTTGATATTTAGACCTGCAAAAATGTTTTTGACATGTTTTAAAATGGCTGCCATCCTTTCATTCAGCGGGTTACTGGAGGCTGCAGAGGAGGAGGAGCCACCAGCTGTAGATCCCTCAGTGTTCACAACACAGAAATCTGCCGTTTCTGTGACCTCCTCAGAGCCAACCGGCACCGACTCCCACTGTGAGGAAGATTACACTACCTCATGTCTACAGTTGTTCTGTTATACTTGCTAATTTTACTCGTGTGTGTTGTCCTAGCTGTGGTGAGTGTGAATGATAGCGAAGAATTGTCCAGCCCTGCATCTGAGGATGAAGAAGAAGAGGAGGAGGAGGAGGAGTCATCTAATCAAGCTGAGGAAGAAGAGGGAGAAGATGAAGAAGAGGAGGACGACGACGAAGTGGAAGACTCCGGTAGTGAGGTGGAGATCATTGATGAGGTTCAGGGTAATGGGAGGCTGCCACTGCTTCAAGCCAGTACAGTCCTTATGCAGCAGGACCACGCCCACTTCCTGCAGGATCTTTCAGAGCAGCGGGCCGCTGAGTTCTCTCTGATCGCACCTGGTGCAGAGATGAAGGTAACAACTGAAGACCTGAAACTTTTCTGGACCACATTGAATTGAAGTCAGATTAAAAACCGCCACTCTCTTATGTCAACCATGCATTTAGGTCATTTTAATCAGTTAGAATAAGCAGGTTTTATGTTGAATGTCTTTACAGATAGTAGGAGATGATATCGAAGGCGAGGTTGTGATGGTGAGACTTGGCGAAGATGATGGAGGGATGGATCTGGACACAAACGTGGAGCAGGGATCGTCATCTTACATGGAGCTCAAACCTTCCACCACTCTGCTGGTTCCCTTTGAGTTCATGGAAGGAGAGCAAGGCCTGATAGACGGCGCACCCCTTGCTCTCCCCGAGCGTCAGCCGAGCGCTGCGGCCGAAGAGCAGCAGCCGGAAATTCACACCGGCTTCACGCTGATGCTGGACACGGATGAGGATGGAGTCAAGGAGGCGCCGGCTGTTGGGAATGATCTACAGGCGTCTGAGCTCCCTGAGCAGCTGCCGGTAGAGAGTGAAGACCTTTCTGATAAACCTGATGTCATTCCTCTGGACACGGATAACATGGAAGAAGCTTCACAAGAAAAAGAAAGAGCAGAGAAGGAAAACTTGGATCAAAATGATGTTCATGGACTTGGGGAAGAAGAGCCTCAAACTGATCTGCAGACTGAATTTACTGTAGCAAAACTGGAGATGGAGGACTGTGTAGAGCTGGAAGATGTAAAATTCGAAGAAATTAGAAGACTATCTCACGAAGCTGCTTCTGTATCGGTTCCAGAAGAACTTCCAGCTGCTGTGAACAATGCAGATTCTGCTGTAAGAACAGAAGCTGTTGAGGAGGAGGTGACAGAGGAGGACGAACCAATCCCAACTGAGGAGGTGCAGCTGCCTGAGGGGAACGGGCCTGTTGATGCAGAGGTGGAAAATACCGAGCCTGCTGTGGAGGACAAGAGGCTTGAGCGCACAATGTCATCAGATACTGAAGTTGGACCTGAGGAGGAAACGGAGGAGAAACCCAGGAGACGACTGAGGCATAGAAATGTTGAAGAGGAACCCGTGGAGCAGGTTGATAGTTCAGAAAGCCAAACTGCGAAACAAACCCCGGCCTCTCAGAGGAAGAAAGCTCCTCCTACTCCAACACGAAGGATGACGAGAGGAAGAAACGTTACGTTCATCTCTCAATTCCCAGAGGGCGAGCCAGAGCAGGATGGAAACACAGAGTTTACAAAATCGAGCAATGCTGCTCCTGCCTCACCAACTCGTACTCCTAGAAAATGTAAACACCTCCAAACCGTCACACCTCGTAGAAGTACTCGCAAAACTCAGCCAGTACTTCCTAAAGAGGAGGCTGAAGACATGGACTATGAGATTTCAGTTGCTTCAACCTCGAAGATGCCTTCTCCAGGCAGACGTTCGCAGAGAGCCATTGCAACAAGAACCAGCATCAAGGAGGAATCTGCAACCACAGAGGTAGAAATCGAAGACTACAGCCAAGAGGATGAGGTTGTGGAAACAACGAGGGGTCGCAGAACCAGCGCCAAGACTCCAACTCCTTCCAAACACAAGGCGACTCAGGGAAGCACTCCCAGGAGGTCCAGCAGAAAGACGAGGAATAACAGCGAGGTCGAGCTAACTCCTCTGGCGGCGGTCAAAGAAGAGGAGGAAGAGGAGCCTGTTGCTCCTGTAAAACACAGCTCCAGAAAGATGAGGCCAGAGGTGCTGCCAGCTGTGTTTGAAGAAGAAGATGAGAAAAACCAGCAAGTTTCCAGCCCTGCGAGGACAACTCGACAGTCCAGCCGGGTCACCCTAAATGTTTATCCACAAGTAAGGATGCAGCCTTATTTCAGACAAAACAGAAAAACCGACGCCATCAGACAGTCCTTTGTTTCCATTCTCATTTTCATCTGTCGTTTCTATCTGTCTCATACTTCATTTCATGTTTAAAATCCATAGGTAAAACTGGTTCCCGTGTCCCTTCCTCAGAGCAACAGGAAGAAGAGAGAAGAAAATGCTTCAGAAAAAGTGAAAGAAAGCAAAGAGCTCCTTGAGTCTGATCCAAACAAAAACTCTGGTCAGTCCAACTCTCGTCGCCCAACTCGAAGCAGACTGTGGGACCATCCCGAGGAAGATCTGCCCCTACTGGACTCGCCGTTGGAGGTGGATTCTGAAACTCCTGTTGCTGATGCCCTCATCAAGAGACTCAAGGACGAGGAGGAGAAACAGGAAGGTACGAACGAGGCTGTTTTTTTAACTTATTCGGGTTTTAAATAGTTTTTGTTGCAAGATACAAGACCAGTATATATTAGTATGTAAATGTGTTACCATGTGAAAACAGGTGGTATTTTAACAAAGACTGAGAGAACCAGGAGGAGTAGAAAATCATCAGGGGAGCAGATTTCATCTCCGCCTCCTGTACCAGACAGCCTGGTACCTGAACCTGCAGAAGACGAGTCCAGTCCAGGAGAACACTCCTTCCTCTACTCGCCCTCCCGACGGCGACAAACAAGAGGTGAGCCGACTCCCCGCTGGTTTATATTCCTCCGCCCATCCACGGAGGTTTTAACCGTGTACCGTTGCTGTGTTTCAGCCCATAAAGCAGAGTCTCCTGCTCCAAGTGAGGACGTGGAGGCACCAGTCACTCGCAGCAGGAGTCGAGTCAAAGGTGCTTCTGTTCAGGTAGAAGCTTCAGTTTAATCAGCATCACTCTCAGTGATGGACATCTTTAATTGCTGAACATATTTAGGCTTCTGTCCAGATTTTCTCCTTTTTAAATCTCAGATGCATGAAATCACATATTGCATAATGATAAAGTCGAAGAAAAATGATGTAGTGTTTTTATTATTATTATTATTATTATTATTATTATTTTTTACAATTAAAAACCTAAATATGTGCTCTTTATATCTAAATCACTTTAACAACCTGGAGAGTCTGTGTTCCCAGCGCCAGGAAACTGATAGATTTCAAACATTTTTGCTGATGAACCTGAAAACCTGTTTTCGGGTTTTTGTTCTGCCATGTTTTACTCCATCTGTCAAAGAATCATCTCTAACCAGCTTCTCTGTTCCTGCTGGGAGAAAAAAAGCAATCCCAAAGCATGATGCTGTCACTGCCATGTTTAACTCACGGTGAAGGTGTGCTCAGGTTGATGTTGGCTTTATGCCACACAAACGTGCTCTGATTTTGGGGTCATCTGATCAGAATGCCATTGTCTGCGTGTTTGGTGTGGCAAACTGGTTTCTTCCAGAAAGCCCAGATGTGTTGGGTTCGTGACTAATAGTTCTGGCAACAGATTCCCTCACCTGAGCTCTGGATTGCTGCTGCTCCTCCAGAGATACCATGGGCCTCTTGGCTGCTTCTGTAAATAACCCTCTTCTTTCCATCTGACCCATCAGTTCAGGTGAACAGCTATGCTTTCCATTATCAGATGATGGACTGAACATTGCTTCAAGACATATTTACTTGGGAGATTGTTTTGTAACCTGACCCTGCTTTAAACTGACCTGTCTGTTGTGTTCCCTGGTGTCCATGATGCTTTGTTCACAAATGTTCCCTGACAAACCGCCAGGCCTTCACAGAAAAGCTGCATTTAATCTGAGCTCAAACTTAGAACAGGTGGAGTCTGGATTTTACTTGGGGATATCGGAGTAAAGGGGGCTAAATGCATGCAACACTTTTGAAATTTGTTTTGAAAACACCAAGGAAACCATACATCATTTTCCTTCCATCTCACACTTAAGTGCTACTTTATGTAAAATCCATTAAAGTTTAGGATTTAATGTGACTGAATTTGGACAGGTCAAAGTGGTCTAAATACTTCTTCAAAAAATTGTTTACCTTTACGGATAAATAAAGGGTCAACTCCTGTTGTCATTTTTCCTTTTAGGATAAAGTTTCTTCAGAAGAGGATCATGCAGAAGTGGAGAAAGCATCTAAACCCAGAAAAACAACTAAAAAAACAGCAAAGTAAGACTTGTTCTTAAAACCAGATTTTTCCTCTAAATCCACTTGCAAATTAATCTGCAGGCTGAACTGCATAAATTAAAATTTTGACTGCTCTGCTGTTTAAGAATTAAAAGTAATAAAAATATGATCACTTTTTTTTGTCCCCTCATCCTCAGATCCAAAGCTGTTTCGGAGTCTGTTCCCATCGCTGAGGTGGACCTGATCTCGCCTCTGCCCAGTCCGGCTGACCCGCTACCGCGAGCGCTGAAGAGGATTACAGACGGAGAAGTTCCGACCACCAGGAACCTTCGGCGCAAACGCATAATGGACACCGTTTTCTCAAAACCCGTCACCAGGAGGAGGAAACTTTGAGGAAGTCGGAGGTGGTAATAACCAGTGAACCTCAGACAGCAACGTGAAGATTTTAACCAAATAAAGCAGTGAGCTGTCTAATAGAAATGAACAGCCTGAACTTATGATGGTTCTGCTTCTTGAAATGCCTCATAGTGCTGCAGTTTCTCTGAAAAACTTTCTCTATGAAGAGGGAAATGGAAGCCGTGGACGTGGGAAGGTTTGTTTTTGGGACAAAACGGCAAATTCAGTGTGGAGGAGGATTTATTTTTGGAGTTTACATTTCCTTCTCATGCAAACTTGATTTCACTTGATAAGTGACCATTTTATGTTCTAAAGCTTGAGCTCTGGACACAGAAAGGCACAAAGAAAAGCAATCAATGTGGATTTTTAGAGGTTCCCAATGATGAACAGAATAGATCTCATGAAGAGGTTTTATTCCCATCCTGGTATTTTAAGGCTTTCTTTTCTTGTTGCTGTTTACTTTTAAAAGTTCAAGGCCTGCTGTTTTTTCTATTCAAGAGAAAAAAGGCAACCGGCTAGCAGGGATCTATTGCTACTGCTAGATTTGTATATAGTCATTTGTTATGTTCCAAATAAAGTTAATAATTAAAAATATGAATTAAGTTTATTTTGAATTTGAAGTGTCTTGAATGCATTTGATGATCATATCAGATTGCCTTTGCCAAAGTCTTAAAATTGAAGAGGATTTTGTGTGGAAAACTGCGCTGGTGTCAGCAGATATGGGAGAGATGTAAAGGAGAAAAAATGCACAGCAATTTTCAGATGCAAAAGTAGCTTGGGAGATATTAATAAGGTTGTTTTAATGCAATTTATGGCAAGAAGCATCTGATTGAGACTATTTTCTGATTGAATGTATGTAGAATGTCTTATTTTTGATGATTGCTCTTTGATAAATATGGTTAAACTTAAAAACCTCTGCTCCTTTGAGTCTGTCTCATTTTCTCTTTACTATCTTGAGTGCATGTGTAATATCCAACAGAACCAGTGCATGAAAAAGAAACTGAATCAATTTAAAAAAATGACGAGCAGAACACACCATCACATTTCTGCACAGAACATAGAAATGTTTTATTCTTATGTTTTCCCAAATTAAGTGGCTTTAAATAATTTCATCAAACAAAATCTTTAGCCCTTTTGCAACTGCAGCCTCAATTAAATTTTTAAAAACGTGTCAATATCCGTGGAGATCCAAGATTTTTTTTTTTTTTTTTTATACAGCAGTTAATGAACAGGAGTTGCATCAAATTTCTGTATGAGGGGGAAAAAAACTCTGACAAAGAGCGACACCTGCTGGTCATTTTATACAATTACGTTTTTTTGCACAGCACGTCCTTAACAGTCTTTCTGGCTGGGTATCTGACTGCTCTTCTTAACAAAAATGTTTCAGCACAATTAAATTGAGGTAGTCCTTCATTATTCACTCCACCACAGCAGCAACACTGACAGTGAAAACTCAGCATAATGCCACTCCCATCATGCTTGAAAGGTGAGCTTGATTCCTTGAAACACTCTTCAGGTGTGCTTAAAGGTACTAATTTTGGAGCAGGTGATGCCTTCTTGTTTACTCTGTCCATGGAGAGTGACACTAGTGTTTCAGCATCTTCCAGCGTATCATAGGTTTAAGTCTTGGTGTAATCTGGGTTTCTCCTAAACATCCTGACCATTTTTTAAAGTCAAAGTTGACAGTTTTGTTTGTTGAATGAAGAATGTCTTGTTTATGATGACTGCTCTTTGAGAAGCACTGCAAAGCTTTGAAACCTCTGCTTCATGCCTTCACCAGTGGTCTCAGTTCTCCTGTAATGTTTCAGAGGTCTGAAACGAAGAGAGAAAAGTCATTGGGAGAGTGTTGGTGTTTAGCGTAAATGCCTGTCAGCATTCTGTGTCTCTTCTATAATTCATGGAGATGGATGAGGTGAAAGTGAAACCAGAACCAGCCTGCTCCACATCACAAACAAAGAAGCATCAATTACTATCAGTAAAATATTTTAAAAAATAGAACTGTTTCCTTTCGTTAAATATCCGGTGTTCATGTTAGTGATCCAAAATGAGCCTAAGCCACCTCGTCTCCACATGGACTCCAGCATCTCTTTCCAGCATAATTCAGCCCTGAATGTCACTGTGTAACTCGACACATCCCTGTGCTGGTCCGCTGCAGGGAGCTGATCTCTCAGCCAGTCTGTCTCCTGGGCACAGGCGTCTGTGCCAGCGGCACCATGAGGGCCAAAGCCTCAGACATGCACAGTAAGGACTGTGTCAAAGTGGCTGTGAGAGTGCGGCCGTTCAGTAAGGTCAGTGTGCTCTCATTTTCTATTTCTTTTTGTATTCAGTATGTGTTTCTGTGTACGTGTCCAGTACAGAGGGAAGTCATTTAAATAGTGAAAATAAAATAGTAAAATGCAGACAAAGCCCTAATGGTGCCTGTAGTAAAGATGTTTATTTGAATTAAACGAAAAAAATTAGCTGTAAGTCAGTCAGAATTAAATTACATCTAATGAGGATAAATACAAAAAAGAAAGAAAAACAGACTGATGAGCAGATACAGTGAGCCAGAGTTGATGCGGAGCAGGTGTGATACTGGGATCAGTGTGAATGCACAAGCAGAAAGTAGGTTCAACAAAACGTAGGAATATTTAAAAACTAAAATGTTTCATGCTTTGTTTTAAATTGCGCTTTAATTTTGTTCCTGCTTTGTTCATTAGGGACTGTTGAAATAGTTGCTGTCGTTTTACAAGTAGTATCTTTTTTCTGGCTCGAAGGTTATATTTTAATGTATTAAATGTTTGATTTTTTATTTTAAACATGGTTATGACCATCTCTGGGTACCCTTCACTGGTCAGTCGATGAGCCCATTGGTGTGTCACGTTTCAAACTACGCGACAGCCCCAGTTGGTTCAGATGCTGTGTGTGTACCAGGAGGGGAACTCTAATTTACATTTCAATGTGATATTCTTTGAACAGTTGACTCAGGCGAATCTGCTGTTCCGGTGCTTATCCACAGCATTTAATACTGCGGCTTATAAAATGATGTAATGTTTGGAACATGTTGCTTTTAACGGTGATGCCGCAGTTTTAGTGTAAAATGTATCTCACTGGAAGGTGTTTTTCTCTTCACTAAGGTTGTTGTTCCTCTTCTTCTGCAACATTTTTCAGTTTTGGAGTTCCCCAGGGATCCATATTGAGTACACTGTTTATTTTATGTTGCCAGTGGCATCTTGTAGAGGTCTGAAAGCAGTTATATACGGACTATTACTGAACCGACTGGATGAAATCAAGATGGATCAAGTTCGTTTTCCTGAACCATAAACCTTTATGATACTCATTATGATACCAGTTTGTAAATAAATGTCACTCATAGTAATGTTTTTTAAATGTTTAAATAGAAATTATGTTGTTGTTTTTAGGGTTAGCTGCCTTTTGGCAGCATTTTGTCATTAAAGTACATAAGTAAATAACGTTTTAAGAATTTAAACTTCATTTATTTCATAAATGTGTAAATTATTCAATAGTTTCAACAGGTTACAATGTGTGTAATTTAAATTCAAAAGTAGTATAAAAAGGTCTATTTTAAAGAGTTCCATAGCATTTTTCCATTTTGCCCAAAGTTCAGTGTTTGTCTCATCAGACCAGAGTACCTCCTTCAACATTCTTTCTGTGTTATGCCTTGTGGAAAACTGCAGACAAGACTTTGTTTCTATAGCTTTCTTTCTCCAGTGGCTTTCCTCTACAATGCTATATTTGTTGAGTTTCATTCATCATGAGCTGTGGATCTCTGCAGGTCATCCAGGGTTACCATGGGCCTCTGGGTTGCTGTTCTGATTAGTGCTCTTCTTTCCCTCCCTGTCAGTTTAGGTTGAATATCCATATCTGGGTTGATTTGTTTTTGGGACAAACTTGATCCATTTTGAGATGACAGACTGATCAGTGCTCCATGAATTGTCCAAAGCTTCGGATATTGTTTGATAACCTAACGCTTTAAACTTTACAACTTTCTCCTCTGTCTGCCTGCTGTGTTCGTTGGTGTTCATGACGCTGTTTGTTCACTAATGTTCGCTAACAAATTCTCTAGGCCTTCACAGAGCAGCTGGGTTTATATTTGAATTAAATTACACACACATGGACAATACCTACTAATTCACAGAAATGTAATAGAAATGCAAGAATCTTCCCACAGTCTTGTTTCTCTTTCTTCCAAACAGAGAGAGAGGGATGCAGGCAGCCATTGTATTATCTCACTTGTGTCGACCTCCGTCAGTATCCAGGACCCTCGTGATTGCCACAACCAACGATCCTTCTGTTTTGATTATGCATATTGGTCCCACAGCGGCTTCACAAGAGACCCCTCTGGTCTCTTAGTTCCTGAAGAGCTGGGGGGACGATATGCTGACCAGGTAAGCTCTAAGGAGACCTGCTGGGATTGACAACCGACATTTACCAGACAGAGTGAAAAGATTAGATTATAGTGCTGGATAAAAAAAAAAAGCATCTAATTTTAGGATTGCATAGGTAAGTGTATGTGTAACGGCAGCCGATCTTTTGACCCCCAGCACAGTGTGTTCCAAGACCTAGGAGTGGGAATACTGGAGAATGCACTACAGGTAGGAACCGTTCCCACTTTCTTTAGTTGTCTACAGCATAATGTCATTGTGTACAAAGTGACCTCATGATAAAACCCCCTGAAATCACACGCGCAGGGTTACAACGCCACACTGGTAGCATACGGACAGACCGGATCAGGGAAGAGTTACTCGATGGTGGGCTACGGGCCCAATAAAGGCCTGGTTCCTAAACTGTGTGACCGACTGTTTGAGGCAATCAGAGAAAACCAAGAAAACAGGCAGTGTCAGGTGTACTATACTTATCTTCATGGAGGTTATATTACTTTCACTTTTTTGTCTTTATCTTAATTTCTTGTAAATATGAAAGAAACATGCCATCCTGACAGAACAGGTGTGTGCTTTTATTCTAAATGCTTGTTGATGTGTCCTTAGGTCTTTTTCAGTATGTTGGAAATCTATAACGAGCAGGTAATTTTGGGCCTTCTTTTTTTAGAGATGTTCATGCTTTTTATTTGCTGTCACTGTAGCCTTTCCATCAGGGGGCTTTTGCTGTGCTGATTGGACAGTTTATGGTTCTCATTAACTTCTTTATTTCCAGGTGGTCGATCTGTTGTCTCGGGGGTCACGGACTGCAGGTGGACTTAGAGTGAGAGAGGAGCTGCAAAGGGGCTTTTATGTTGAGGGTCTTCGTAAAATCCCATGTGAGAATGCAGTGCAGGTAAAAGAACATAATCAATTGATTGCAAAGTAGTAAACGGATATAACATTTCTAATTTAATCAAAGATTATTCTAACCCTGGAGGAGCTTCAGAGATCCACAGAACATGTGGAAGACTCTTGACAGGGTAACTACTAGTCCTGCATTTCTGAAATCTGGTCCTTATGGAAGAGTTGCTAGAGGAAAGCCTTTGTTGGAAATCCCATTTTAGGAAGGCCATAGCAAACACATGGAAGAAGGTAGTCTGATCAGAAAGGATCAAAATGTAACATTTTGATCTATGTGCAAAAACTCTGTGTGATGGAAGACTAACATTGCACATCTTCCTGAACATCCCCACTTTGAAACATGGCAGTAGCAGCATCATGCTGTGTGGATGCTTTTATTCTGCAGGGGCAATTAAGCTGGTCAGAGTTGATGGGGAGATGGGTGGGACAAAATGCAGAGGGATCCTAGAAGGGGGATACTAAAAAAAACTTTCATCCTTTCCACTTCATGCACCATTTTGTTCTTTTTGAAAAATCCCAAGAAAATATATTCAAGTTTACAACTGTAATGTGAAAAAATCTAAACAATCTTTAGGGTTTAAAGGTGATCCTCTGAAACTGGAGTAAAAGTGCAAAGTAAAAAAAAACCCAAAATTGTTTTAGCTATGTTTTTCAGAAATTGCCAGTAAAGGCAGAACTCGAATAAACTGAGATTTCCTGTGACTTATGGGAAAATATAAGTTTATCAGTAAACATATAATAAAATCTAAAGTAAGACATCCATTCAAAGATACAATGGGATTATACTGGAAACAACTAAAATACTTTAGAGGGTTAAATCCCTGAAAATTATTCAATATTTTGATCAGGACTGAAGATGATTAAAAGACTGAAATTAACAAAACAGATAAATATTCATCTGTACTATTTTTATAGCAGTTTTGAAGTCAATGATTTGGTCTTTTTAATAATTTGAGAGTAGAAAATTTTAATTTGGATATGACACAAAAATTAGCTGTACATCAAAGTAAAAAAAAATCCCTCTGCCAACCAGCATTTATTATGTGTGTGTATATATATATATATATATATATATATATATATATATATATATATATATATATATATATATATATATATATATATATAAAATCTGTAACATCAAGTAATCAAACCAACTTTTAAAAGCTTTAATTCCTCAGAATTGTTTTATTAAAATATTAATCTCAAACATTTTTTGGAAGTTGACATGTTTATCCTTTTCAGTGCTTTTATTTGAAAATGAAACTGACACATGAAAGATGGTTTTAGCTGTAAGATAATCATTTAAGTTGTTTTGTCACCAAAACATCCACTCAGACCTTTAAAGGAGTTGAGCGTTTTGGTCAGCTGTGGTTGTTTTTAGATGTGCTTTTTAAATCAATTTGATTTGACTTGACTGTAGGTGGAGCAGTTGATGGAACAGGGGACCAGGACTCGAACCACTGCTGCCACTCAAATGAATGCCAGCAGCAGCCGCTCACACATGCTCATTATTCTGCAGCTCAAACAGGTAAAAGGGTTCCCATGCTTTATGTCTGGAGTTCGTTTCTTAATGCTAAAGACAAACACACACATTTCTAGTCAGTATTTCCATTTGATTCTCATCTTCTTTCGGGCATGTTTGCTTGGATTTTTAATCTTCCTTGCTTGTTTGGGGATCAAATATTTAAACTTTAAACTTGTCTTGTAGCCTCTTTGGTTTTGTTTTAAGTTATATTTTTCATTGTGATCTTTCATGAAAAACAAGCTCATGAGAACATCAACAAGAAGCCCTGCTTTTTTTATTATTATTTCTGTATGTTTTTCTAACCAAAGTTTTTTGACTCCAACATCATGATTAGATCTTTTCTAAAGAGAGCATCACAAAGCAGTCCAACATCAACCTTGTGGACTTGGCTGGCAGTGAGCGTCAGAGGTCTTCAGGGTCTGAAGCTGACAGACTCAAAGAAGGAACAGCCATAAACCTGAGCCTCACCACGCTGGGCAATGTCATCAGGTTGGTCTGTTGCTATTTGCTTGGTTTTCCTTGTATTTGCGCATTGCTGGATCTATCTTTTCTCAGTATTCTTTCTTGTTCTCCCTCTAGCGCCCTGGCAGATGTTGCAGTGGGAAAGAAGGTTGTCCATATTCCCTACAGAGACTCTGTTCTCACCAAGCTGCTGCAGTCTGCACTGGGAGGAAACAGTCGCACTGTCATGGTAAACCTACACTTCTGAGAAATTGTTATGAAAAAGAGTTGACATTCAAAGCTTTGCGAAAATATTTGTACTGTTTGATTAAAAAAAATAAATAAATAAAAAAATTTACAGTTGCTAACTTAAACGTATTTTATTGGAATCATTTGTGATGGACCAACATAAAGTAGTGGACCGTTTTCAAATGCAAAAGGAAAAAAATCAGAAAAATTGACAAATTTGTCTTCACTCCCCTTTAATATGATACTACTACATAAATTCTGTTCTATGAAGGTCTGAGAGGTTTCCTAGAGAACATTAGTTCACAATCAGCACAAGAAACAGCACACAGGTCAGGGAAAGGTTGAGTTATGAAACAACATCCAACGCTGTGAGCATAGAGCTCTGTTCAGAATCTTCAGAATCAGCTTCTTCTGAAAATGGAAAGAGTAACGCACAACTGAAAACCCACAAGGCTGTGGCTGTTCATCTAAAATAACAGGCGAGCATTAATGATCAGAGAAGCAGCCAAGAGGCCCGTGGTAAGCCCGTGCTGCAGAGCCTTTACAGAAAAGTGGCGCTATTGTTGAAATCCATAAAAATCCTATTGGCAGTTAGCCACTAATCATCTAGAGAACACAGGAAACATGGCAAGAAGGTGCTCCAGTCAGATGATACCATTTTGAACTTCTTCACCTACATGTAAAACACTCTGTGGAGAAAAACTAAAACTGCTCATCATTTTAAACACACCATCCCCATGGTAAAACATAGTGATGTTAGCATCATGCTGTGGGGATGCTTTTCTTCTGCAGGGACAAGGAAGCTTGCCATTGTCGATAGTAAGAAGGAGCTATATATATATATATATATATATATATATATATATATATATATATATATATATATATATATATATATATATATATATATATATATATATAGATAGATAGATAGATAGATAGATAGATAGATAGATAGATAGATAAGCCAATTCTCAAAGAAAAACCTGTTAGTGGTAGTGAAACACTCAAGACTGCTCCAGAGGTTGACCTTCCAGCAAAACAACATTCCTAAACATACAGCCACAGCATATTTGTGTTAGAGCAACCCAATCATAATCTAGACCTAAATCCAGTTAAGAATCTGTGGCAGGACTTGTCAAATTGATGTTCAGTCGCTCTCTATCCAATCTGATAGCACTTGAAGTATTTTGTGAAGAAGAATGAGGAAACATTTCAGTGTCTGGAGGTTCAGTGAGAATATTTTTGTGAAAAGTGTTGAAAACCATGATTAATTTTCCTTCTTATTCAGCTGTGACTGTCTTGTTTTGGTCAATCATCATAAAATACATTGAAATTTGTTTTTTGTAAAGTAACAAAATGGGCAAAATTGCAATGGTATGAATTCTTTTTGTAAAACATTGTGGTGTACTAATTTGTCATATTTATTTTCAAGATTGCCACTCTGAGTCCAGCAGATATCTGCTATGAAGAGTCTCTCTCCACCCTGCGCTATGCTGAAAGGTACATTAATCATTTACGCTTTGGAAACCAAGGGGAATAGTACTGGTTTCCATCTTGCTAATGCATTTTACATTTACACTTCAGGGCAAAACGTATCCAAAACAGGGCAGTGGTGAATGAGAGTCCTACTGAACGCCTTGTTAAAGAGTTAAAGGCTGAAAACGCCAGACTGCTGCAGAAACTGAGCCGAATGGACCAGGAGGGGCGCAGAGCCAGTGATGAGTCCAGTAAGAATCAGAGTTTGGACACACCAGAGCACCATTCAGCTGGCAGAGATGAGAGCGGGTAATCATGTTTGTTGAGTTTTTTTGTTTATTTCAAGAGGAACTTCGTCAGCTGTTGACCCAGAACGAGCTCCAGATCAGAGCCATTCAGACTTTGTGGGAGCAACACCTGCAGGAGGCGCTCAAAGACTGGGAGCAGCAATATGCCAACATCACACAGGTACACACACACACACACACACACACACACACTGGGGTTTTTGCTGTTTCTAAGGAGTTTTTAAATAAATGCGCATAGAGAATTTTAATAGACTTAAAGTGATGAAAAATTTGGAAAATATGTTTGTTTTAGGTAAAATATTTTTAGTGTTAAATCATCCTTTCTCTTTTCCTGGTTATTGATGTTTATGTTTCTCTAATTTGTCAGGAGAGGAGGATGATGCAGATGTATCCTTACATCCTGAACATTAACGAGGATGCTCAGCTGTCGGGGGTGGTGAAGCTTTTCATCCAGGAGGGTTGGTCTATCTGTAAAATATAAGCTGTGCTATACCTGACAAGCAGCTCTAAAATTTTATTTAGGCAGAAGAACACACAGTCCCTTATAGACCAGTCACAATATTTACTTGCTCTGAAGGACCTCAGATGTTGAAGAAAATATATCCTTTATTTGTTTTTTGCTTTTTGTTTTTTTTACAGAGCAATTTAATGTTGTTTTTTGAAGACAACAGAAAGTCAGTCTTGACGTTTACATATTTTTAGGAAAGTATCTGATAGAGCTCTTCATTGTGGATGATGATGGGATTTCAATTTCATTAACACCATGTTGATGCAGGGTTTTCTGAGGTGTAAGTAAAACTGCATCATCAGAGTATTTTATTATACAACTGTTATCAATGTATAAAAATGAAAAATTTGGCCAAACCCACACATCTAAGGGGAACATTGGATATGATATCAGATGATGTTTTTTTTTTCTTTTAAACTTCAACCAACTGGACTCTTCTCTAATAATTTAATCTATTGAAAATAAAATCATATGCTAGTTTACCTGCTGTTTTAAGAGAAAAGCCTTAATTATTGCTATATTTAGGATGGTACTGGACTGATTCACTTGAATCTTAACATTTCAGTCTATGTCCATAACTACTACAAACAGATTTCTGCCTGCCAGACTCTGTAGTTTTAGTGTAGTTGAGTCCAGATCTCTAAAGTTGTACCTCTGGGGCCAAAGCCAATGATTTTGGTCTGGTCTTCATTAAGCTGGAGGCAAAACTGACCCATCCACTCAGCAGTATTTTGGACACACTTATGTCATGACTTTAAGGAACTTTGGTCATGTGTGAACAGAAATATAAAGTCTTGTATTGCAAAAGATGTTGTAGTGTCCTTTAATTAAAGCTAGATGGAGCATGTACATACTAAATAAAAGTGGCATGAGAATGAAAACTTGAGGAACTTTGCTGAGTAACTAGCAGAGAATTGACACAAAATAGCTCATATGTGCCTCTTAAAGAGGTGAACAAATGTTTTGCCGTTCCAGGTGAGTGGGGGATCGGGCTCTGTGACTCCTCCCCAAGATCTATTTCTATCAAGGGCTTAGGGTGAGTTTTCTTATTCAATATCCCAGAAAAAAAGGAAAAAAACTAGAGATACTCACAAACTGATGGTTAAAGTAACACTAGACATGGATAATTTAAGTGTATGTTTAAAAATGCATCAGAAAATGTTTGGTCTAATTGTGCATGCACAGTAATGTCTGTTTGTGAGCCAGGATCCAGGAGAATCATGCGGTATTCAGGAACGAACAGCGGCGGGTAACACTGACTCCACTGACGGGGTCAAAGGTTATTATTAATGGTAACGCTGTGTACGAGACCACTGAGTTGCAACACCTGGTGGGTCTTTGCATTGTACCAAATATATTAATCAGCTGTTATAGATGAAACTAAAGAAGTCAAAGACAACTTTATTCCTAATGCTTCTTAGGACCGTCTCATTCTGGGCTCAAACTGTACCTACCTGTTCATTGGTTATCCATCTGAGAGGGGTGGGGAAGACTGGAGTCGCTACGATTACGATTACTTCCAGTCTGAGCTGGCTGCTGCAGAGGGCATCCACCTGGGTGAGTGAAAGGATGACTCGCTGGAATTGAATTTGTTTTTTGTATATGGGAAAAAAAAAGTTATTTTATAAATGTATAGGTGAGTCCAACACTGATTCTAGCCAGACAGACCCCAGTCTGTTAGCGGTCTTCTATGATTACATTAAGCTGATGCCCATGGTGGCCGAGGCCAACCAGATGAGCCAGGAACTGAGCAAGGTAACTCACAGGGACCTGCTGTAGCTGTTCACATTAACGTTAACACACATAGATGTGAGCTGATGAATTTGCATTTGATTTCTTAATTTTCAGGGGGTTGAATTTAAGCTGGAAATCAAAAATCTGGCCCTGTCAGACTCTCGAGGTCACGATCTACAGAAAGACATAGTTGTCAGAGTGGCCTCTGCAGAAAGCAAACAGGCTGGTGTTGCTTAAGTTTTCTCCCTCCATTCTTGGGGCACACTAGCTTAAGACTGCCTTTATACCTGAAAGACGTTTCTGAATGATTTTAGTTGATATGCATGTTTTGCAGGTCTGGATGTGGTCCAAAGCCAAGTTTGTCAACCGCAAGTTTCTAATGGAGGAGGTCTACCAGCAGTTCAAGGCTGAACAGCACGAGGACAATGTGTGTTTTGGAAATAATACTGACATGTTTTTCAGGATATGCAAATATTTCTTGAGGCCATTTATTTAATTAAGCATAGATGAAAAATTCGTCCAACACAAGAAATGAGGGAAGAAAATGTTTTGGATATTTTTCATTTCTAACAAGTGCTTAAGTTTTGTCTATTATAGAGCAGTAACTCAATTTTTACTATGAGACCTGTATGTGTTTGCTGCTGTCAGAGAGTGGAGGGCCTCCCAGCTGTAGTGTTGCCCAGAGATAAAGACCCGTTCTGGGATCCAGTTGAGCCTCTGCTCCTGGGAACTGCTCATCTCTGGCTTCAGTCTTTGGCCTTCCGCATCCCTCTGGAGGAGCAACTGGAGGTACTCCGATATGCTTCATACACACACAGTCATCAGTGTTATCAGATGCTAGATGAATCCATCTCTGTTTGCAGGTGTTGGGCTCAGAGGGCACAGAGGAGGCCATTCTACAATCTCAGCTTGTCCCCTGCACTTCCACTGGACTGTATGACACACACACACGTTTGCAGCTGAAATCTCACAGAAAGGTGTGTGTGTGTATGTCTAAGAAATGCAACTTTCCAGCCCACTGGGGGAGGACGACATCCTGATTGACCCATCTGAAGTACTGGGCCGACGACTGGATTTCCATCTGGTCCTGGATCAGTGCTGTGGGGTTCGTTGGATAAGGGAAGCTCGCAATCGAGGGATCCAAATCGGGTGAAGCTTGAACAGATTTATGTAACATTTGTATGAGAATTTGAGGGCAGTTTGATAACAGAATGAAGAAGAACTTTGAACTTGGAGGCTAAGACTCTTTGACATGACTTTATTTCCTCTGCTGTGTTAGTTTCAGGGTATTTGATTGCAGCGAGCTGCTTTACACTCCAGCTGTATGGCATAACATCAATCCTCTGCTGGATCACCGGGTCCAATTCACCTCCCTCCAAACATCCCAACGTCTGCTGGACTACCTGCAAAGCAGTGCTGTGGTGCTGGAGCTCTGGGGTCTTCAGGGTGAGGAAGGAAACATAAATGTATACTACTGCACAGTTTCCCCTTGAAATTACCGGAAAATTTCGTAAATAAGCGGAACATGCAGGCATTGTCAGAGTTAGAAATTATGATTTTTAATGGAAATTTATGAACATGTTCTTCAAACTTAGCTTTCAGAAAAAAGAATAGACCTTTTGGAAAAGCGGCATCCTGGTAAACCATAACTTCCTATAAAATTTTTTACAATATCCTGTTGTAGCATGAAGTTGTCCCCCAGTCAAGTGCTGTCCACAAAGTATAAACTTGTCATATCCTACCTTATGCATGGTCCCTGTGAGGCATCTTTGCCCTAAACCACACGGTCAGGTATTTATATTCAAGCACGTTTCTGAGTTAGATCCCCCACTCCTTTTTTGGTCTCGTTAGATCCAGTTTGTGCTGTTCTATTCTCTTTCAATCTGTATAAACAGCTGATTCTTGAGATACTAAGCTAACCTAGAGTGCCATTCTGCACTTTTGCTCCCTCAGTATAAGCGGTTTTACCTCTATCACACAATTAAAAAGGGTTTTTAAAAAAAAAAAAAAAAGTTTTATAAAATAAATAGGATTGGCAGCTACACAAAGATAACTGCGACTGGGTGTTTTCCCGACTTAGAGGGTTGCACCGTTTTGAGTTCATCCCTGGGAGCTGTGAGAATGACTGCAGAGGGCGTCTTTATCATCGACATCTTGGAGCCATCAGAAGCTGCAGTAAGTTGAATATAAATGTTCTTTTTATTGCCAATTGCTCAATCAGATTAAAGTCCAGACATTTTTGAAGACTTGCTGGTGTGTTCAAGCGTGCTTGAGCTTAAGGTTATAAACTGATAGCCTGACATTCTCCTTTAGGATTTTCCTGGTAGAAAGCAGAATTGATGGATCTATTGATTAAAGCAATTTGTCCACGCCCTCACCATATTTGACTGTCACTATGATGATCTTTTTCTTTTACAGCAGATGTAACATGACTCATATCTTCCAAAAAGTTTTTTTTACTACTTCAGTCCACAAAATATTTTCCCACAAGTCTTTAGAAATATGAGATGTAACTCTGTTCTTTTTGAGCAGCAGTGGTTTGGCCCTTTATATCCCTCTTATTTCCTACTCAGTCATAAACGCTTACCTTAACTGAGTGACGCCTGTAGTGCTGTAGGTGTCATTTTGGGTTCCTCTCTGACCTCCTGGATGAGTCCTCAGGGATCTTGTGGAGTAATTTTAATAGGTCAGCCACTCCTTGGACTGTTCACCATTATGCCATATGTTCTCCATTTGTGGATAATATATCTCACTGTAGTTCTCTGAAGTACCCCTTTCCAGACTGATAGATGCGACTTTTTCTCTGTTCTTGAATTTCTTTAGATCGGAGCACTAGATGTTGCTTTTTCAGATCTTTGAGTCGACTTCATGTTGACCTAAAGGGTCTTTTTTAAGGCTTGGCAAGAAATCAGAACTGCCTGACTTATGAAATTGAATTAATTTAATTCATAATTTAAGGGGGATAATTACTTTTTCACGAAGGGCTAGATTTGTTGTTCTTTACTTGCAAATGTAACAAATTGATTTATGAATGATTTAAGTACAAGAAAAAAACCAAAAGGCTGTTAATATTTTCACAACACTGTATAAATATTTTATTTGCTGCAGCTATCTGACTCCTCTGAGCTCAGCTGTTCAGTCAGGGCTCTTCAACAGGACTTAGAGGAACTGAAGAGTCTTAATGAATCATTAAGGAAAGAAAATCACAGTCTGAGAGAACAGCTCAACACAGTCAAGAATGGTAACTCACACATGCACAATTAACCCACTTTGTTGTTCCAGGCCTGCATTGTTGGTCTCAAGTCCATGTATCCCTCCTCTGGTTTTAGGTGGAGACGGCGCACGTGGTCGGTCACTACGCCCAAGCTGTGATGCAGAGTTCGCACGCGCCCTGAAAGTTTTCTACCACAGCATGACCTCTGTTAGGGGTCAGCTGCAGCGGTTGCGCAGACACAGACCCAGTGTATGTAACAATGAAATGCTCAGTCATGTTGGTTTTCTTTTGTTTGGACTATAACCTGTTGTTGCATTTACTCTCCAGGAGGAGTCAGACCTGTTGGGACTCAGACTGTTTGTGGACGAGCAAAGTCATCTGCTGAGGGACTTCTCAGAGCAGCTGGAAGGTTGTGTCTCCGCACTCAAACAAGATGTAGCAGCCATTGTCCGCCGCAAAAGAGAACGCTCTGGTCTTAACTTGGTGTTTTGTTGATTTGAGAAGCTATTCAAACTGTAAGTACCTCCAGCTATTCTGAACTTTCAGTTTTGGTGACATAAGTCTGCAACAGAGATATCAATCACAGCAGAAAAAAACTCAAGTCTTAAAAAAAAAAAAGTTTATTACACTGCATATAAAAGAAGCGTTTACATTACAACTGCAAATAAATTAAGTTTTAAAAATCCTAATTAGAGCTACTTTAGTTCTGAGCTCTTTTTTTCATGCTTCACTGTTAAGGTTTATGAAGACAGACCTGTGTGAACATGAACGTTTAAAAGCTGAGAGCTTGTTTTATTTTTTTTTTTCTCCAACCATGGTTGAGAGAAAAGCACTCTGGTTAATGCATGTAAGCAGCCATGGTAAAGTACAGACGATTGCTGTAGGTCCAAAAACAGTATATAGGAGGAGAAAAAAAAAAAGGCAGATCAGTCATCATACAGGAAATCTATGTACAAGGTAAATGAAGGCATAAAAGCACAGACTCGGCCTGATATAATTATTGTATAACTGCAATGTCAGAATTTGCACAATCTTGATGAAAACGGTATTGTCATGTTTTTAATTTACTGAAAAGAATTGATACTAGTGCCAGGAATGGAGTAAACAAAGCCAGTCAGAAGCATGTTGGGGTTTGAACTGAAGAGGTAGACTTTAAAACCACAAAGCGAGCTGTCACCATCATTTTTACCGATGTGACTGTATGCTGAGCATTTCTTTACTTTGGAGAAAGCACCCAGTGATGTGAATGCAGAACAAGAGAAGGCTGAGGGTTCAGGTGAGGTAGGTTAGTTAAATGACAAAGCATTAGGAATGAAACTGCAAGAGAAAAATATTTACAGGCAGACAAATGTCAGCGCCAGTAAAGTGTAATGAATGTTCTTCTGCTAGTTAGCTGCACCTGTCAAGGCAGGTCTGAAGACAAACAGCACTTCAGGGGTGAATATTACAACACTTCTAAAATAATAAGGTCTCCAACAAATCTGTCAGTCTTGTACTTAATAGAAATACAAGGGAGGGTTTAAAATCAACAGTAGTTCAGCTATGAAATCTGAATGATACTGAAATACTTTAAAATGTAATTTAAAACTTCTTCATTGGGCTTTACGGCAGACTGCTCTCTAATTCCCCTTGAAAATAGTTTAGTGGTTCTCCTCATTTTTTTAATTTTAAAAAATTTAGACAACTTTCCAGGATCCTCAATTCTTAACATTCAGTAAAATACAGAAGCTTGCTGAATTTATGGCATCTTTCTACAGTGGGGTTTTTTTTTTTAGTTCATCTATCTGGTAGTGTGTTATTAGTTTAAAGATGCAATTTAATTATGCCTTCCATTTTTACTCAGAATTATGAGCTGCCCGTTGGACGATTCTTACCAACCCAGACCTTAAACTTAGAGCTCCAACCCTGCTAACTGGAATGGACAATAAGCAACCACCAGCACCTGATTTTGGTCAGCTCCAGTTTTTACTGGGACTTATCTTCTGCTCTTCTCTTTTGAGTTGGTTCAGTATAAAGAAAGGTCAACATGCTTAAAACAGATTTTTGGCTGCTGAACCTCGTCTCCACAGTTATTCTGATTTTTTTTTTACCTAGATAACAACAAAATGCTTCCCAAGTTCAGTCCTGGAGAGCTGCTATTCTGCAACTTTTAGATACATCCCTGCTCCAACACACTTGAATTCCCACAGGATTCAGTCATTTGGTTCAGATGTGTCAGAGGAGGGCTGCATCTAAAAGTTGCAGAATAGTGGCACCCCTGGTTTTGACAGATTTTATTACTTCCACATTGTACTGGACAGACTAAGCATTAGTTTAAAACTTTATCACCCCTGATATGTCTCTCTCTGTCTACGCACGCAGCAGAAGGTTTTTCACAGTATAAAAATATTTACTAAACAATTATAGGTCCATGTGTTCTATGTTAGGCCCATATTTGTCAAAGACGAGATGGAGATGAGCATCAATAGCTGCAGGGCAAAATAAACAAGTCACTTTTGTGACAGACATTAACAAGATGATGAAGTGTTTGATACAAAAACAAAACTCTGCAGTTATTTTTACAAGTTTCACAATATTTATAAAGGTCCTATGGAATTAGGTTTTTGACACTGTAATAAGTGCAATGACCTTTTCCTCACACAACATTTAGCCAGTTATTGGTCTCTGTCCCAGTGCAAGTTGCAGCTCTCCACATTTTTCCCTGAATAAAGCCTCAAGCTGTAACACAAAGGTCTGAGGATGTGGATCACCTCTGATATTGTCACAAAGGACCAGACAAGATGACAAATCACCACAGCACTCACTGGTAGATTCTGCATTTTTCCTATAGAAGATGTGGACTCCTCAAGCGCTGGTGCCATCCTTTGCAGCAGCTCGGCCATCACTCCCTATGGTTCCGTGGGTAAGGAGCGTAGGCGAAGCCTCCGATATGTCCCGCTGGCTGCTGTGCCTTGATTGACTGTCTAGCTTATGCAGGCTGCTGTGGGTGGAGAGCGGGTGGTTGAGCCGCGGCATGCTACCATGGAGATTGCGGTCCGCTGTGCCCCGGTAAGCTAAAGAATCGCTCCTGAGAGAGGTGGAGATGTACAGGAGTGAGGACAGAAGCAAGAGAATGGAGGAGTGATGCAACAGTGGGATTTTTATGAGCTACCGGTCATCTCGACTGCGGTGTAGGCTGCCGTGGTAGCTGGCCTTGCTGTGGATACTGCTGGGCTTGCTTCTGGTAGATCCAGGGTGTCCATGGTGAGTCCTGATTGGTTCATCCAGATCTTCTAGAGCTGCCAAGTGGGTGGAGGAGGCATGAGTGGAGGTGCCCTGCAGAGAAATACAAACTTTTTAAAATAAAAAAGCATTATATCAAACAGAACGTGTAAATGTTTACTTTTTAACTCCGCTGATGTCAGTTAACATTGCATTTTACTGTTCTGTGATTTTGTTTTCTTACCATAATTAAAAAAAGGATTTGATTTTTTTGTATCAACTTGAAGTAGTATTTGTAGAAGACAATTTTTTTTAAAATTACACATAGGAACCTATCAACATTTCGTTTGAGTTGTGATGACCCTCATTGATGTGGCTGGATCACTGAAAAAAAACTTTTCAATAAAAATATGCATTTCTGACTGTATTACCAAGACAGGAATTCTTAAACCTTAAAACATTCAGGTCCATGTTTCACTTCAGCTTACAACAACACCCACCAGAGATTTGTTACTGTATGCCCTGAAGCTTCTGCTAGACTCTGTATAATTGCTTTGGCTGAAGGTGGCTGCAGCCTGCAGTCCTACCTGTGTGGATGTCCCTCTTGACTTCCTAATGACTGGGGTGTTTGGTTCACGCAGCAGAGACTGAGCAAAGTCTGGCTGCTCCTGCAGAACCTGTCGAGACTCATTCACCCCACTGCTGTAGAGAAACCAAACATGGTGTTTACTTCTATGAATTTCCAGGATTACGGGTTGTGGCTAATCAAAAAAACAAAACTGATATTTTCAGAAAACTAGACTAAAACACCGGACCATTAAGGACTTAATATATAAATGTGAGTCTCCTGAAAAGCATGCTTATGTACTGTGCTGCAGTATCGCCATAAAGCTTGTCAGCAGAGGGCAGCATGAAATGCTCTAAAGCTTCCTGGTAGATGGCTGTGCTGAGTCTGCTGACTTTGAACATGAAAAACACAGTGGACCAAAATCAGCAAATAACATGACTCCCAAATCATCAACAACCAGAAAACTTCACAATGGACCTAAAATGACTTGGATTCTCTCTCTCCACTCTTCCCCCAGACTCGGACCTTTATTTCCAGATGAAATGCAAAAATTTACTTCAATTTAAAAAGTTAGAGAACTGTCCCCTCGCAGTGTAGGCCATATCATGAATTTTCAGTATTAAGACTCCTTTTTATTATGCAATGCTGTAGTTTTCAGTTGAGTAAAATTTGGGGTTTAGCTTCCACCTATAAATACTAAAATAAACAAATTTTTGAAAGTTAACACTGTGTGTAAATTGATCTGTTCACTAAAGTTTAATTTTTCTTGTTCCTTTTTACCCAGTAAGGGGTATAACATGCATTTGAATTGTTCTTTTTATATGGCTTGAAAAACTTTAACTTGAATGTTGTTTTATTGAGGAAATTTACACTTGATGCCAACATAGTATGAAACACTAAAAAAGGTTGTTTTTTTTGTTGCTGTAAGAATCTAATTTCCATAACTGTTTTTCTACATGTGACAAAAAATATGTAGAATCACAACTAGAAAAGGTTTTGATTACAATTAAAACCTAGAGGTGTAAAGCCTCTGGTACCATCCACTGTGATAAACATAATTCAGTCTTTACTTAACATTTGCACCTATTTGCAATACATTCCTTCATATGTGGAGAGACGGATCGATCCTTTGGTAATCATCATCTGGCTTTATAAACGTGAACCTAAAGACTACTTACTCTTTGCGTCTGCGTCCATGCAGAAAACTGGCCCATTCAAAGCAAGTCTTCTTACTGCCCACCCAGAAAACAGAGGGGATCCCCACCACCAACATCATCAGGTATTTAATTAGGAACAGAACCATGGCTGGCTTGTTGGTCTGCTCAACCTAACAGGAACAGAAATATTTGAACATTAACTCACAAATCAGTCAGCTTTAAAGTAACGACTATTATGAGGAACAACAGTCATAATAAAAAGCTTTTGTCAAGTAGATTGTTTTCTCAGTAATAAAGGGAGCACCGAATGCCACTGAAACAATTTAGAGATTAAAGGGTCTAAAAGTATTCAGCCTTGACATATGTTTTTATCCTAGTCAGTCATTCAGGATGATTGAAGATGAAAGTAAATCCAAGTAAAACCCCTCCTGCTTTAACAGCTGAACTTCAAACTGGGTTCAACTGCAGTTTCTTTGCCCTCAGCTGAATGTTAATGTTGCTGCATCTCCCAGTAAAGGGTAGGAGTTTATTATAGCTGCTGTTCTGCTTTACAGATGTATTTATCAAAACATAAATACCAGAGTATTTTTATTTATCTACTGTACTGAAACAGAACGCAGGCTTAGGGAGTGATGTGTATATTCCAACAGGTTTCCCCCACAGATTTCAATTTAACCTCTGCTCAGTTGTTAGGAGCCCAAAAAGCAGAGCACAAACTAAACAAATGCCGTTTGCAGACTGTAATTTTTTTTTAATGGTGAGCTGCTGAGGTCTTTAATATTTTATTACACTAACAGCTTATTTTCCCCTCATGATATGCATAATAAATTCCAAGGAGAGGAAGTCTTTAAGCACCATCAGATGTTTCATTCTTACTAGAAGCAGTGCAAGAACTAAAATGTATTAATTGGGAACATTATGTAATTAAATATAACTTTAATTTCTCAAAAGTATGTATATGTGTACACAAGATGTTAAAACCAATTGAAAAACAAACATTGTAACATGGTAGATGGGTCAGAAAATATCTAATACTTAAGGCAGATTTCTGCTGTGAGCAAAAATATAAAGCCTCACCATCTTTATTTCCACTGAACTTCAGATCATGTTGTATTTACTGTATTATCAAAATGAGAAGTGAAAACACTTGCCCTTCATTTTAAGCCATTACCCACAGGTTTTCAATCAGAAGTCTTATTTTACCAAAACGAATCAACAACCAGAGTTTTCTTTACATTTGTTGCTTTTATCATAAATATGTAGTTAGCGAAGCAAGGAATGATGTGTAACTAAATAAGTATCGGTACTCAAACTATGGATGCACCCATCAGGTTTTTCCCAGCTGATACTGATTTCCAGTTTCCTTTTTTCAGGTCTGACCTGGTGAATCAAATTTCTTTTTTTTTCTGAGGACTGCAACACATGAGACCAAAATATGCTGCAGGTTGTTTAATAGAGGGTGAATCATCCTAATTTTTTGCATCAAAGCACAGAAACGTATATTGTTTTGAGTTCAGTACAAAAAAAAGTGCATCAACACACATGATTTTGGTTGATGCATTTATAGACTGGAAATGATGGGAGTTTTTAGTTTTCTTGCATTTAATGAGTTGGGAAGATAAGTTCAGACCTTTCAGTATTTCACCAGATCAAAGGAAACTGGCTGATTCTGCTCTCTTGCCAATTGATTATTGCTTCCCTAATTCGAACATACAAGACAATGTTCTCATTTCTCGGCTTTAGAAATTCAACCAGGAAATGGACCAAAAGTAAATCCTATGCTTTAGAGCAGTTATGTAACAAAGAAACCAGGATCACAAGAGAGCAGCCGGTGCATTAAAGACGTTTGCTTTGGCCTCATTATTTTAGTGAGGGTTTTAGTAACCCGTTCTGTCTACTGCAGCACTTGCCTAGAAAACAGCTGTAAAAAAAAATAAATAAATAAAAGAAACAAGTCAAAACTGAACTGCTAACAGTAAATATAATTACATGACAAAAAAGGGGAAGAGCTGAACTACACCTAGTTGTACAGTGTTAGTGGTAAAAACCACTATGTTTTAAACCCAGAAATAAAGAAAAGGAGCCATGGGACTTTAGTATATCACTATCTGTAAGCCAGAGACAGAAAGCTATTTGATGTTCAATAATAAAAACAAAACATCCAATTTTCCAAAAGGTATTAAACTATTTTGTCTGTCATTCAACACTGGCACATATGAGCTACCTAAGGGACAGGTCCAAAGACACACGGATATATTAAAACGCCATGGCTACTGCAACACATCGCAGCAGTCTGTTCCCATGAGGTCACACATGCGGACAGAAACACACACACTGATCAGTAACATAAGCATTTGCACCTGCCTCCAAACGCTCATACAGCCTGTCATTTGGAGGCCGACACTTGTCTGGAAGTCTAATGCAATTTAAAAATGTCGTGCATGCTTTCAACAGGGAGTTGGGGGTCCATTTTTCTGGTTATTAATTTTGCACAAGACTGTATAAAAACACCACCCTCCCACCGCTCTTCATAAGCGCTACAAAGCCCTCATAGAGAACAGGCAGCAGAGCATGACTGAGAAAGTCTGAAAGAAAGAGACACCAGCTGAGAAAGGGAGGAGAAACCAAGAAGGGGGAGACCCAAAGATGGAAGTGTAGGAAAACCAGCCGAAAGAGTGAAAGACAAGAAGACAAAGAAGACCAGAGGAAAACAAAGATTGTAGTTTTTGGGGAGTCGGTCTGGAGATCTGCATTATGTGAGCTAATGATGCGTACAGCACTCTGGTCTCCTCCACAAATATCTCATCCCTCAACCACACACACACACACACACACACACACACACACACACACACGGGTCTGTTAGTCACCACACACACACACACACAGGACTTCATCACTGAATGATTAACTTAGAATATTACAATCTGCTTTTAAGTTTAAATTGGCAAAAACAAAACTGTAATGATTTGGGGAAAATAGCTGGAAAAATATTCTCAAAGTAATTTACTGAACTTCAGGAATTAACCACAGTATGGGCTGGTATGAGATCCTCAGTTATCAAGGTATTCACGCAAAAATGAAATACAATCATAATTCCATCTAGTTTTTATGGTTATTTTGATTCATGGTATTGTATGATGGTTTGGGGCTACATTGCTTACTCATGACCTGGATAATATGTCATCATTGATGGAATCATGAATTTTGCCCTGTATCAGAAAATCCTCCAGGAGAATGTCCAGCCACCAATACAGAACCGTAAGCCCAATCACACTTTGGATCTGCAGAAGGACAATGATCCAAAGCACAGCAAATCTACCTCAGAATAATTAAAAAAATAGGTTTTGGAGTGACGTTAAAGACTCACTCCCAGTTAACACAAACTCTGGATCTCATTATTTAAAAACTGCGTTTTGTATTATCCCAACTTTATCCAATATTAAAATTTATGTGACGATCTGAAACATTTAGGTGTGATTAAAAAAAGCAACAACAGAAAAGATCTTTAAGGGGGCAAACACTTTTTCACAGCACTGTAATATTGCTCAACAGAAATCAGATGATATTTAACAGGCATGTTTAATTTGCATTAAGTAGAGAGGTTAAAACTGTGAATAAGATCACAGTTTCTCATTGCTGTGTTCAGCAATCACATTGTTTTCCTTTACCTTGTATGGGCAGGGGATATGATACCGCCTACAGTTCTCCTCCATCCATGTCGTCTCCCAAATACCCCGATAGGTGTGTTCATAGATGTAGCACCCAATCACTGTGAATAAAGGGGCGAGGTAGAGAACAGAGAACACACCCATTCGAATCATGAACTTGACTAGTTTGGCCTGGTTTTCTTTCTCCAGTGGAATTTCCATCCGCACCCGGTTCAGAGCGACAATTCCCACTAAAAGCAAGGAGACGCCAACCTGAGGAAATAATGAAGTAAAAGAAGTAGGCATTCAGACAGATATTGCGTGATTACAATGAGCGATCCGTTCTTAAAGAGTACAGTTAGGAAGTCCACATTTCTAAGATATCATTCACTCCTTTATCTCTCCCACAATCAATCATTTATCCCCTCTCACTCATCCCTTCTTTCGTCATTGCTCTTCTAACCGCACTCACCGCCACATTGAAGCAGAGCGGTGCCAGAACAAACCACCTCAGGGCATCGATGTCATACAGCCCTATGAAACACACTCCACTGATCCCATCTCCCTCTATCTTATTTAAGGCCAAAAGGGAGACAGTCAGGGCCCCCGGGAGGCCCCAGGCCACAGCGTGGAAGAGGAGGGCTTTCTTCTCAATGGCCTCGCTGCCCCATTTAGGCACAGCAGCCAGGAACCAAGTGATTGTCAGTACGACCCACCAAACGCTGCCAGCCATGGTAAAGAAATACAAGACCATGAAGAAAAGAGTGCATGCCTGAGAGAGAAACAAGAAGAAGAACAAGTTCTCTTTATTCAACCATGTGGAAGGAGTCCTTTACGATCAGAATGAAAACATTCCCTGAGAGAAATTGTGATGTTAAGAAACAGGTTAATCCTTCAAAACCTCACCTTGTTGTGAGAGCCCTGTGTGATGGTTGAAGCTCTGAACTGGGCCGGGCTCACTGCATTACATGCTACTCTCTCCTCGAGAAGGAAACCCAGGAAGAAGACCAGCGACACCATGACGTAACACACGGCATAGAAGATGATTGGCCGCTCAGGGTATCGAAACCTATCGAGAAACAGTTGATTAATTTCTCTGGTTCATCTTTAGTCCTTTTTAAACAACTTTAAATGAGAATATTGAATTTCATTTGCAAGGTTTTGTAAAAGAAATATTCAGTAAAAAAAAAAAAAATATTACATAGACTAAACTAATGTCAGAAACCAGATAACTACACTGACCTTGTAACATCGATGAGAAACGTTAGGAAAGTGAAGAGCGTTGCAGAGAGACAAACAATAGAGACGACTCCAATGAAGTATCGGATAAAGGTCAGCTCCTGCTGATTGAAGAACATTGATGGGCATGGAGCAGAACAGTCTTTCCTTCCCATGAAGGTGTAGCCCAGGTCTGGGTCAACCTTGAGCTCTCGGGGGCACCAGAAGCCGTAATCTCTTTGGACCGTCATGGATGACTGGTCTGTGGGTTCGGAGCCTGTCAGCAGGTCCTCAGCGCGAGGGTAAGGTTCATCACAATCTGGAAACCTGGAAAACAAACACTGTCAGAACATCAAGCTTAATCTGCTACAAGCTTTTTGAGATTTCCATTTATGCAGTCACACATTAGGAGTGTTGTCTTTTCATTTAATTATATTTAAAATCAGTATACTTCCCTTTCATAACATTAACATTTCATGACAGATGGCATCCTTGAAGTAACTTTTTTTTTTAAAGCGAGAACTAAGCCCAAAATTATTCATACTCCTGGCAAATTTAGGTTTAAAAGGTATGGACATTTTTCTTTTTACTGGAAGTAATATTAAGGTTCTGAAGCTGAATGCTGCAGAAATTTTAGTTTTTCCAATTAAGATTTTTGTCACAAATTGTCATAAATACCTGTGATGAATTACAGGCAGACTTGGCTCACCTCATAAAGCTTAAAAATCCTTTGATGGGGTGCCAGTTTGTAAAGTCTCCAACCTAATGTGTTCAGAATGTTTCTCCTCATTTTCTCCTATTCACTGGATAAATCCCAATATAAATCTTCACTACATAAATTCAACTTCAACCTGGAAACTTTGCTACCACAATTTTCTTTATAGTTTGACATTGTGTTGCAGGGACCTGTTCTCTCTTACAGTATTCCAGCTGTTTTTTTCTGTAATTCACCTTGGATCTTTGAATCAACACCTGCTGAAAGATGGTTTCAAAAGACTTTTACAACAAACTATTCTCAAGAAAGAGCAATTGACTTCCAGGTGGTCTATAGTCACACAAGCTGTGAGCAGGACAAAGGAAATTTAAGCATACTGTTAATTTGATAAACTAGTGTATACCTTAAGATATGAAAATATCTCTGTGCAAAGAAGATAGAAATGTATATGCTACACAGAAAAGTAATTAGATTTCATTCATTAGATTTCAGGGAGTCTTCAAGTTATTTCCTTTTTTAGTTCTTGTGAAAGAAATCTTTGTATTAAAAACATGAGACGAGAAATTAAAAGCTAGATCATGTCTGACATATTGATTTAGTATTTGCTGCGTTCTTTGTTGTGCACTAACTAGTTACAATGAACAGCCGATCCGTAATCTCCCACCGTCATGCCCAGCGCTAACTCAACATGCTGAATTACATAATGCGTAACGTTAGAACAATGAAAATAATGGGTCTGTTGGTGCAAACAAAAAAAAAAAAAAAACAAAAAAAAAAAAAAAAAAAAAACAACAGACAATCCTGATGGCAGATGGCTTGGTAGTTAAAGATCCAACAAGAAATTCCTGCTTTGTTTTGATCTGTGATTATTTTTTCCCTGATCTCTCATTCATTTCATGAACCTTCAGTTTTAACTGTGTTTGGTCGTAAATATAACAGGATGGCTGAATAATCTCCAACTTCTGCACAGAGATAGTTACACCAGCGGTCAAGTTAAAAAGCATAGGTGAGAGAATGGGCTAAAGGGTGTATGTAGTCTGATCCTGTATGTTTAGCATATGCCTTGCTCATAACAGAAAACACAAGCAAGATTTGTCTAAAGAGATCTGTGAAAGCTTTATTTTTGATCAGTTCCGACGCTCAAGTTGAATGTATTTATACTTATGATTGTGGAACTGTATACCTCTGAACATGGCCATAGAAATGTGTTTATACATGGTTTAAATTTTGGACTGTGTTTTACATCCTTACCTGCTGCACTCCATGTCATCTGGCCAAGCTACTCCAAATATCTCCATGAGTTTGTGGCACTCGTCTTTGGCCCGCTGGCAGATGGATCGACATGGCATGGACAATCGGCCATACTCCGTGCACACCGGAGCGTACAGGGCACACAGAAACATCCTCAGGTCGGCACTGCATACCAAGTTTACCATTGGATGAAAAGGCTTTGGAAATAAGCAAAACAACAAGAAACGTTTAGGTTTAAACTATTAAAGCTCCAATCCACAAACTTACATTGAGCTACACAGTAAAATATTTATCAAGTAAAAGCTAAAATCTATTTACATTTTATAATGTTTAAGTTATATTCCAAGTCAACAATGCACACTTCTTAATGCTTTCTCACACACAATTATATTTCAACATCTTGATATAAAAAAAAGTTATTGATGAAGATAGAGGGGGCTAAAACAAAAGGACAAGAGGGTGCTACCTCTTCTGCTGAAATGTACACCACTTAATATTATGACATAAATATTTAGAAGCTTCTAAAATATGCATCACTGCAATCATTTTACCAAAGATTGCTTTGAAGTAATGGACAGCAAAGACTTCTGAAGGCTGAGCTAAGTAGCCATGAACTGAGCAAACAAGCAGCAGGGATATTCTTTACACAGATTATGTACTCCATTAATTTTGGTGGCACATAAACATCACACAATCAGAATAATGATCTTTATGATGGTTGCTAAGTAAATTAGAAAATTTTGATTTGACAGTCAATTATTCTTCATTCACCCCCAAACTATTATCTTTCATCTTGGAGAGTGTTTATTGAGATATCACATTATTTATTAAGATTAAGTATCACTAAAAGTATGAATAAAAAGAAAGGTCAGACAGCTAAATGCAAAGATTATCCTTCAGATATATTTTAAGATTGCAAGACTAATAGTTTATAACCCTAAAGTAATTCAACAAAACTGAATCCCACTGCAAAGACTACTACACTTTCCCCTTCCTTAAAAAACAAAACAACCCTCCCAAACTTCTGGTCATAAAAAACAGTCAGTCATGGTGTGGCGACTGAAGGAGCTCCACCCAGCTCTCCTCTAATGAAGGTAAAATTGTTTGACAAAGCTACGAGCAGCATATCTGGCCCTCAGCTGTCTGCAAACTGGCTACTCAAGTGCATAGCCCAACTAATACCAGCTTGTTAAACTTGTGTTACTCTATAAACAGCAGTTTAGAAAAAAAAAAAAAAAAAAAAAAAAAAAAAAAAAAAATTATATATATATATATATATATATATATATATATATATATATATATATATATATATATATATATATATATATATATATATATATATATATATATATAAATAAATTTTTTTTTCTACAATGTTTTTTAAACTACAAATTAATTTAGGTTTTTATTCTATATTTTTACCCAACTCTGCATCAAAATAACAAAAATAAATGTAATGGATAAATACTAACAATTATAGTAATTTGTATTTTAGTGTAGCATCAGAAGGACTAATTGTCATTTTTAAATGTTCCAGATCATGTTATATATTTTCTTAATGCTATATTACGATACTATATACTGTGATAATCTCATACCAGCCTTTGCCTACTGCAAACAAAACTAGACAGTGCAGATGTGAAATGAACATGCAACAAAGAGCTGCACTTAAACCAACTTCTTGCCACAATCAATTGTATTTGCTTACAAACACTCATGCATCAGTAGGTTTGTGTGCGTGCTTTACGTGGGTGCCAGAGTGAAATGAGGGGTTGTAAGGATATTTTGATCGTTCCTCAATTGCTGTGTTCTAAATCCACAGATGGGAGAGAAGCTCCACCAGTAAATGGATCCAGCGATGCATGAGCTGTGACATAGTTTTCAGGATTGCACGGAAACCTGTAATAATGTGCACAGAATCCTCATCTTTATTTTATAATTCAAGGACGTTACAACCCATTCAACAACAGTAATATTTTGAGTCTGGACAAGTCAAAACATTTTAACAATATACTTAAACAGGCACAAAAAACTGCATTGTCAGCATAGAAGTGTTTTTTTCTAAACACCAGAACTTGAGATTCACAATACTTGCTGCAGTTCTCCTCTTTAATAATTAATGACAGTACTGAGACAAATTGACATTACACAGTAGAAATTACACTAGAAGTCATACTGCAAACCCATTCTTCATAGAATAAAGATAACTACACAATCTGACCTCCGCTTTAGCTTTAATTTATTTGTTAAGTTTTTGACATTTGTAATAAGTGCATTTTTTATTCTGTTCAGATAACTATTTTTGCATTTTACATCCATTGCTCATAAATATTTGTCAAAAGTGGGAGTTTTAAAGTGTTTCCATTTTTCCCAGGCTTGAATCTGAATATGAGTCTCAAGAACAATCAAAGACAGTCTTCCCATCCGTCCAACCCACATCCTATCTAAGCCTAAGGCCAAGTTTGTGAGTGGTAGCTTCTTTCTGAGTGAGTGTGTCTGTCTCAAAGAACAGAGGCTTTTTTAAAGTCACCTCAGTCAAACTCTACAGCAAATCTCTATTTCATGTGTCCTCATTCTGCCCATTTCTTCTGTGCATTTTTCATGCATTTAGTGTGTGTCCCAGTTATTGTGTTTTTCAGTGTGTGATACAGCAAGGTTTGCGTGTCTGGAAAAGAAATTGCATGTGTGCCACTAGCTGTGTGCAATTATTCCAACATTCAGGGCAATTGGCCCCCATCTCTCACTACAAAGAGAATGTCGATACAAAGTGGCCTTACTGTGCCACAGCACATGAGGGGAAGGGGATGCCAATCAGCTATCCATGGAGAATAACTCAAGTAAATTGCCTGACATTATGAATGTCAGTTGTGATGGACAAGTGCAGAAAAGGAAAGCAGGAAAGCCCCCAAACCTGACCTAAGGGTGAAAGCAGGCTCTGACTTAAATGTTGAAAAATATGGTAGAATAAGATGGGGGGTGGGGACAAGAACATATGATACACTAGAGGAGAAAAATGTGGTCCAGTCTCTCCATCTGCTGTTTTTTCTCCTCATCTCTAGAACTACCAGGAAATCATGTTAACTTTTAACAAACAGTCAGGGATGGCACCGTGCATACCGCCAAGGGGAGTAATTTTGACCCCAATAGAAACAATAGGCTGCATGCTGTCCCATTAATGCTTGCCATTGCTATGGCAACCATGTTGTAACACTTAAAACCGACAGGGATCTTGAACAATAAAACTTTGCTTTAATTAAATGACTGAATAATAATTGCAATAAATACAAGTATAATTTGGGTTTTATTTGTTTGACTGCACTGAATATATTTGAATCCTTAAAAATCTATCTGATAGTGAAATACAGTGGGCCATATTAGAGGCTATGTGAGCTAAAGATCGACTATTTAAGATTCTAAAGCAAACAAGAATGAACCTAAAAGGTTCTGGTACCACCTCAGAAAGTGAATGAGGTCTGTGATCAGTATTAGAATTAAACAAGATTTGAAGAGCCTTGAAAATATGATTCATAAATATAAAAACAGGGCTGAGACCAGAAGATGGCTTTATGCAGTTGTCAGTATTAGATACTGCCTCAGGAAACCCATGTACTGCAACGTTACGCCTTCTATGACCATGGACAATTTTATATGTGAACTTTGCAGATAATGCCACCCAGAGTGCATCTTCAGCCCAGCACAAAACAGTCACTAAATACAATAAGCAAATAGAACAGTAAGCACTGTGGAGTCAAATGGCAAGTGCAAGGAATATAAAACACCAAATGAATCATATAGACAGCTGCATGCTGTTTGTTGCATGTGCTGTTCGTATGTCCAATACTATGCTGGATAGGAAAGGTACACTTCTGGAGCCTCAGGAATGGCATCATCACTTATAATTATAAACACTAATATTAAAAGAACAAAAAAAGCAATTTCTGTGAAAGCTGTAAATTGTGTTTCTGTTGATAAAATCTAAATCCCTAGCTTTTGGGCTGACAAGCTCTTATTCCACACAGATTTTAGAAAACTGTTTAAAATACAGAAGCAAAAGCAGCCTTTTTAAATGTCATGTTTGTTCTCATTAATGCACCTCTGACATGGAGATAAAATGACTCCCTGTGGTGGTTCTAGTGTTAGCATGCAAATAGCACAAGCTGCACCTCAAATCTGAAATGATGCATTTTCAGTCAATGTTTATGTTGACCTGGTTTGAATAAATTGTAAGTTTTTAGTTAAACGTACACAACTTTCTGGATCTGTACAGGTAGAGCATACAACAAAACTTAGATTAAAGATTTTGAATGCATAACAGAAATTTAAAGGGATGGATTCAACTGCACATTTGTTCAGATTTTTATTTGTATTTGTTCATGTTTGTAAAACTCTTTCTGCCTTAGACTTATGTACTGCTTTGTGTTGGACTATGTCTTAAAATCCCATTAAAATATATTGAAAATTGTGGCTGTAACATGAGAAATGTGAAAAAGTTAAACAGACATTAACACTTTTCCACGTCACTGTCTACAGTTAGATTCCTTTCTACAAATACCATCCTAGAACACTATTCACCATGAAATACTCCAGACTCGCCAAATGTGGTTTTCACTTTAGCGACTTGGCAAAAACATTAGTGAGAAACAAAGAACAGTCCAATTTTAGATTTCATGTGTGCTCATTCAGTGCAAGAAGAACCACTTCTAGCTGTATTTAAAATACAATCCCAATGTAGAAGTGGATATAATATACAAGTCATGATCTCAGAATCAAACCTACTCTTCTCAATGTATCTATCCAAAAGCAAATGACAATCATGTTACAATGACAATCGGAAAGGTGTTACAGGAAGAAAAAGAAAAAAAAAAAAAAAAAAAAAAAGCGTTACATGTGAAGGAAACTGAGCACTCACATAAAAGTCAAAAATAACCTGAAAATCTTCTGAGAAAAAGCAGAAAAAGAAAGAAGAGAAAGCCCTCTGACAGGTCCACCTCTGCCTCAAAAGGAGGATTAAGTTTCTTTTCTTTGCTCCCTCTCCACAGGGGAGGAAGAGCGAACCAAGGAGAAAAAAGCTCCAAGTAAAAAAAAAAAAAAAAAAAAAAAAAAAAAAAACAAAAAAAAAAAAAACAAAACAAAACATAAAAAGGAGACCAAAAAAGAAGGGAATGGGCCATGTGATCATGTGATTAACAACTGCATAATGTAATCAGTTATACTTTAGCCAGACAATACCAATTACAGCTGTAATGTTGGAGGCACAAACTAAATGCATGTGCTTAAACCTACCCCATGAGATTGCATGGGGTAGGTTTAAGCACCAGACTGCAACATCTTGAGAATAAACAAACTTTATTCTCCAAAAGACTCTGATTATCGGGATTTGGTGAAATTAAATCAAATATAGTACATTTTAAAAAAGGAACAATCTGACTAACTTGAATCTATGAAAATTAAACAGAATAGTGTTAAAAATTGTACTTTTGCATACTTAATTTTGTATTAACAAAACAATAATGGATCATATAATATTTGTATTTAAAGCTAGTTCTGTTTGTTGTCAAGACAAGTTAACGTAGATGTTGCCACCCAATGGTGATGCTACTATGTGTGTAGGATGCAGACACTGGGTACAAAAGGTTTCTCCAAGTTCCAAGTTGTCTAAAGTATGGAAGTAGTCCAAGTTAGGCAATAACCAAGAATCTGGACCCACTGCAAGGTTTTGTTGCAAACCACAGCAGCACAAGTGGAGTGAACGATGAGCAGATGAGGAGACAACACCCAGGAGCTGCTGATGAGCTGACAAAGCTTTTTTTCTGAAACTGAAAAGCCACATTTTATCTTGAATAACAGTTCATAATATTTGACTATTTGAATGCAAGTTTGGTTAACTGAGGCTGTGTCTGTGTTAATGTGCAGACTTTGAGCACCCAACCAAATCAACTGTATTTTATTGCATTATTTGTGTAGGTAATGTTCATGTCCAGACAAAACCAGACAAACTTAAAATTTACATTATATTAAGAAATACCAATCATTTGTAAGGTAGATAGAAATGTTACAGCCTTCACATTCACACTTTAAATAAGGGACAAAACAGAAACGGATTACTTTTTTGTAGTTACACTCATGACAACACAGTCCTATTTTTGTTTGCTTCCAGTTCAAGCTCATATTTGACATTCTGAACACTCAGGCTTTTTTTTTGCCAAAAAAAGTTGCTTAAATCCAAAACAGTAATTGGTGGCAGCCCCAGTAACGTGTATAACGTCTTTAAGAATTTTGTTTAGTCTGTGGCTGTATTTTTGTGTAAGTGTTAATTGGCAGGGGATGGGTGTCAGAAAGGGGCCTCATGTTTGGTAAGTGCAGGAGGGACAGAAGAAAAGCCAGAAAGTGGGGAGGAATTGAGGGGAAATAAAAGGAATGGCGTTTTCTCGCTGGATTAGAGAGTCAAATGGATTTGAAGGACTGCTTGGCGTGTGAGAGCCTCACACTTCCTAGAACAGTGACGAGCTTTGTGTTGTGGTCACATCAAGGTGACAGGCTTTTGTGTTCAAGCTTGGAAAGACACAGGTCTTGAACTGGCACCAATCCACCCAATTTAATCAGTGTTGTCCCAGTCAGTGCTCTGGTGCCTGGCCATCAAATTTATCACTTTATACCATTGTTGGATTTTCGCAAATAGTGATACTTTCTGAAAGTTTTATTTCTTGAGATAAAAATCTCCAGGGCTGCAGTTCTCAAAGTTAGTTTGAGAAGAAGAGAAATCTGGCATTTTCTTCATTACCTTGCCCAAGTCTTTCTGGACACATCATTTTCATGCACTCTTTTCTTCTTGTGCCATCTCTGTCTCAACTCACTCTCAAATCAGCAGTTTAGAGCCTGCAGTACAAATACTGTCAGGCCATATCAGCTACTTCCATTTCATAGCTACTGCATAATATCCCAGCAACGTCCTATCTCGACTGGTTATGAGGGCTAAACCCTTTATTCTCTCTCCTGCAACAGAAGCAATATTACCTCTGTTTGCTTCTCCATCTCGCTTCCCCACTCAAACTACTAACAGCATCCTGCTGCAATGCATTAAAGCTAGTTCAGATTCTCTTTCCCTCTCTGCAGTATTAGTGAAGTGTATTGTTACAGCTCACCATTATATAACAGATATGATGACTCCATCTCTCTCTACTTGCACCACCCACATCCAATTTTGAATACATTATTACACCCTTCTCTCCATTTTTAACTCCGACTTCAGAAATTTTAACTCCAGCAACATTTTCCAGTTGCTCATTTCAAAATGCATACATGGCAAATTTGTCCACAGAGAAATTCAACTCCTAATAAACAGAAAGAGTTTGGCAATGTGCCTATCTACTGGCTTGTAGTGAACTGCACAAATTCTGATGCTCTCCCCCTAATTTCTGAGAGGACAGTTAAGAAAAGAGAGCCATTCCTCACACTCTCACCCCCTTAGGAACATTTGTTTGTAAGAGGGTGAGAGTTTATCCATGTCTATCCAACGTTTAGTCGGGAGGACCGAACAAAGCCATTAATAGCATTCCCCTTCACGCTTACTTTCCCTCCTCCTCTCCTCCCATCTTCTTTCTCCTGTATTCAGCTCTTTTTTCTCTGCTTCCCATTTACTCCTTACAATTATACTGACAAGCATTTGTCCACCTTCCCTGCTTTTCCTTTTTTCTCCATCCAACACCAGTATTCATTAACTCCCCTCACTTTGCCTATCTGTCATTTTACGCTGGACAGAAACTATGAAGCCATATTAAAAACATTCTCCATGTTATTTAAATGTCAAATTATTTTCAAGACAAACTGCAGACATTTTAGCTCTGTTAAAAAGTTATTACATAGCGTCTCCTCCCATTTTTGTTAAACAGAACTATGCTTAAGTCATTTTCAGGCCTGGTAATATCTGGAAATTATAACACAAAGTCTTACTCTCCTACAGTCTGCACATATTTGAGATTTGTTCCAAAATTTTGAATCAGGAGCCTGACTAAGCTCAACTTTCTCTCCAAGGTTAGAGCAACAAATGATTATTTGATGAGAACTTGCAACAATCAGGTAAAAAATTAAATTTAAGCATAGTTAGTCTGCTCCAATCAAGGCAAAGGTCTGAAATGCTGCTGATAAACATTTACATCTACAACTCTCTCCAAAACTACTCAAACACAACATGAAAAGATGAAATAAAAGCTGTCCAACCATTTACAGTTCTAAATTAAGATAAATTTAGAATATTTTTAAATAAAAAATATTTACAAAAGCATTTTTGAATATTCATAAAAATTGTGTCTGTGGGTGGACAGAGCTAAATCTGCTCTGTTCAATATATTTGGTGTCAATTTCTGCAAGTTTACCAATCAAATTGTTAGGGTCCATCAGAGCAGGAACTATAAAATAATTATATATAGTTTTAATTTTTAGCAACCCTATTAATTTTACATTTAAATATTTATTTCTTTAATTATTGGCACATTTAAATCATTAACAATGCATTGACATATTTCTTAAATCTTATTTTTTTGTTCTATTTTAAACAATAATACATATTTACAGATTTCTTTATTACATTTGGAAAATCTGCCAAATGCATAAACATTGTGGCACTCCATCATCTAATGCAGCTTCAATAGAGACTGCTGTCTGATCTCACATTATGAGATAAAATATATCTATATCTAATAAAGTGGGATAGATATAGATAAAGTGGGATCAGACAGCAATAGATAGATAGATTTTTTTTTTTTAAATAAAAAAAATCTAATTTAAAAAAAATCTCTCTCAGAACAAGAACTCTGTTAACAGACAAAATGGCCGGTTGAATGAATTATGTCAGGAAGCTGTCAGAAGAGCATAACGTTAACCCAATCAGGTGTCGGATGTCTTGATGTTATTATCCACGCTAAGAAGAGGCTAATGTGATAGACTGTGATAGAGGCTGAATTACTTGAAACTGCATCTTTGATGAGTCACTTGCTCTGCCTTTGCTAGACATGAACAGAATGAACAGAGCAAAATATTTTGGGGTCTTCATGCCTTCTAATAACAAAAAGAAAATGTAACTTTTGCAGCTAAATAATGTGGTTTCAAAAACGTCCTCTTTCCCTTGTAAATGCAGTTCCCTTCTTCTGGTTTATTCCAGAACATGCCACACATCATCCAATTTTCTTCTCCCACCCACCCCTGCCGGTCTCCCTCCCTTCCTCCATTCCTCTCCATCCTTCTCTGCCTATTTAACTACCATGGCAACAGGTGATGTGAAGACTCGCTCATGGCCAAGCCTTATTCAGGATAACAGACAAAAACATTCACTCACATGCATTGTAGCAGGGCTTCTTTAATGGGCGAAAAATCTCAAGAAGTACAGACAACGAGCTCGCACATGAGACGACACAGAAAGTGTGAAAGTGGAAAGAAAAGAATTGGATGAGCGTGGGACAGGAGGGTCAAATAGAAGTGATAAAGACTTAGAGCAGAGAGTGTGACAACCCTGAATCAAACCACCCACAAACAATTTACACTACATGATCCTCCTCCTTATCCCCCATACATATATGCTAAATTTAATAGAAGAAACAGCAGAACAAAAGATAAATTGGCAAGTCAAGAATCAATTAAAGAGATGAGCCTCAGTAGTGAATGGGGGACCTGTACACAACCACAGCATCTCATTCTAATGCTGGTCACCAGCTTGGTCACCAGCTTGGTCACACACTACTGTAGGCTTGTATCCCTTTCTTCCATAAGCATTTGTTACAAGTCAGTCAATGTGGTTATATAGATCAATCTAAAAATCAATAACAAGCCCAACCTGATCCCACAAGTGTTCAATGATGCACTCCTAAACTTTAGAGGTAATCTCTGATCAACTTCAGACTCTGGGGATGAGCATTGACATCTTGGAGGATAAAATTCGATCCCTATGAGATATGGAATTGCCACTGGTTGTAAAATCTCATCTCGATGCAATGAGAATGCCACCAGTGATGAAAGACCTTGTTTTTCAGTGAAGGAGATCTTCCCTGACACAATCACACAACTTTCACCAAAAAGCTGCTTGGCACTGATTGCAAGGACTTGGCAAGTTTTTCATGGGTGTAACCCACATACGCAACTCTGTTGCTCAAGCCTCAAATACATTTTATTAACCAATTTGGCAGCATTTAAAGGGAAATCTAGTGGCTTTTTAATAGTATAAGATTTATTGCCAAGAAGCATTTTCAAAATGAAGAGGAAAAAAAATTAAAAGGTTGAATGGACACCAACTTTCTTACATTTTGTGCCACGTGGGGACATGTCACCCAGTAGTGTAATTTGTTGCCTGTTAAATACTTTATTTCAGAGCTTTTCCACATTTTAAATAAAATTTGTATGTAACATAACTAGACAGTTATTTACTAACTCTATAGTAAGGTAGCTGGTATGTCATCAATTTTTTGCTCTCTACAAACTAGAAATCCCATTGAAATAATGTTCAGTTGTTGTCTGTTGGGGCTGATTTGAAAACCTGTCTGCATTTGAAACCTTAAAAGCATTTATAATGGAGCCATTTTTGGAGAACTTAGTGGCACTGAATTTTAAAAATGCACAATTAGGCACACAAGAGCTTTTAAAACCCACACTGGTCCTGATTCGCAGAATGCTGAAAATGTTAGAGCTACATTGTATTGAGTGGCTTTGTGTGAGAAGGGGATCAATGACCGTTGAGTGTGTATATCTGTGTGCATGTTAGTGTTAGTTGGGATTAGCACAAAAGTTTATACATCTCTAACCGGCCACAAACACATTTATACACACACTTCATAGTCCAGGTCATGGGTTCAGATTAAGACCATAAGACATGGGTAACCTATATTTGTGGGTTATATCTTGGTTAAATACCAAAAGACAGCAAGAAATAAGAAAAACTTAATGCATACCCTCTTAAAAAGGTAGAAGACCAATAATCTACAAATCATTGTGACAAAACTACTATATTTTTGGAACCTAATTTTTAAAACAAAAAGTGATGGTGGAAAGTTTATATATACTCTCACCATGGGTATGACAGACATTTTAGAGTTTCAATGGTACAATTGAAAATCATCTAACCTAATATTAGTGATGATATATGTATATATTTGAGTCAGATTTACAAGGATTAGATGAAAATTCCCAAATTAAAAATTTTGCAGCCTTTCCCCTAGCACTTTTCTTCATTTGTAGAGCAGGCAGTCAACAGGCACCAGGCAATGAATGTTTACACAATACAAATACCACACAGTGATTATGTTGGCTTGAAAAAATAAACTATTAAAGTGCAGAACACAGTGAAACTGTGTAAAATTATATAACGAAGCATCAGCTGTTTATAAGGCTTGAATTGTGAATTCTAAAACTTGCTCTTGCAGTCATTTGCAGGTATGACGATGACTATAGCGTTTTTTCATCCCACAGATTTTAGTACTGGCCCAGAGTCTATTAGTTTAGCTGTTTCCTTCCCATATATAAAAAGAGCTACAACTGCCATTAACTCTTTACATTTTCTTTAAAATAGAAAATACTCCTGGACCAGTGCTTTTGTGTTTTTTGTGTGTATGCTCCATCTTAAACCCACAGTTGGTAGCAGCAGATGGCTGCTCGCACTGAACCAGGTTCAGCTGGGGGGTTGGGGGGTGTTATTGTCTCCACTGTCACTATATGCATGCTCAGTACGAGTGACTGCTGCATAGTTAACAACTTGGTGCAACTGAATGTCCACTGCTGGCTCAGGAGGAGATACTGCAGCAAAGTCTGGGCTCCTTAGAGAACTCATCACCAATTGACATAATAAATTGAACTTACCTGCATTATTTTTTTTAGCTAGGATTATCGAAATGGAATATCTGTAACTGACTGAATCTTTCTACATGATTGGATTGTCAATATTCCTGTGTATAACTTGGATCCACTCAAGTGACTTGAGACAAGATTTGTTGTTAAACTGTGTTGTATACATAAATTGAAATGAACTGATGTTAACATTACACACACTGGCACTCTGTTTAAGGTGTAAATCAACACTTCACATGAAAACTAACAAAACTAATAATTTACTTCATGCTTTGCAGCAGCATTTTGACAATAGAAGAGCTCTCTTCAGTTCTCATTCAGGCATTGTGGGGTTGGATAAGAGGCGGTGGCAGCTATGTAGATGGGAGCAGTCTGCCAAAAAGCAGCACCAGGCAGCGCCTTTGTTCTGTTCATAAATAAATGATTGCTTCATTTGGGCTGGCAGCTTCAATAGACTGTCAGAATAAGCAGGATAATCAAGAGTTCAGCTGAAATAAACAGGAACTTTTAAGCTGAATGAGAATCTGTCTGTCTGTAGAGTGAATAGGGTAATGAGCCTCTTCAGATGGAAAAAAAAAAAAAAAAAAAAAAACAAAAAAACAACAACAACAAAAAAAAAACAGCATTGCTCTCTGAGTGTACACACACACACACACACACACACACACACACAACATAAACCTAACCCAGGAATTCCACATGCACTTTCGTATTCACAAACACACAAAGAACAAAACTGTACAATTAAGCACAACAAGCTGAAAACTCTAAGTTTGGCACGCACACACATGTTCTGATTTAAAGGAGCTGCAAAGCCCAGGGTGGCCTTTCAAAAACAAACCAGTCTTATTTTGAAAGACAGGACCCCATGATGAGAGAAACCCAAACACCAAAGACAGTAGAGTCTACAGACTACACAACCCGTCAGTCCGTCAGTATTTCCCTCCGTTAAGCTCCTGACATTCCTTTTCTGCCAAGCCACCCATTCTTTGCCTCCTTTTGTAACCAACAGATTATTATTCCTTCTGCCTCGGCAACTAATTAACAACCAGTATTTGCTTTTTTAAAAAAAAGTTTTGCTGCTTTTCAATCTAGGAAAATTGTGTATTAAGATTTAACACCGCTAAGACTGCAAAACCTCCTAAAATCACCAAGTGTGTGAGTGAGTCCCACTGAGTCCATGTCAGAGGTGCCAAAACAACGTTGCAATAGTGTTATACATATAAAAGAGTTAACCTGCAACAACATACTAACACAAATTCTTTATGGTCAATTATGTGCATCATAAAATAACTGTCAGGCTCAACGATTTAGATTGTAGTTATATGCAGAAATACTAATTGGCAAACACTGAAAATTACTCCAAACAAGGTAGAAATTTAATAATTTAAAATATTTCAGTACAACATTCAGAATAAAGTAATAGGCAATAATTTCATGCTTAAAGCTTCTGTGTCAAAGTTGTGACTTTTACAGAAAGTTTTAGATATGGTGACAAAGTGTTTTTATAAATGCAGAAACACTCTGAAATGTTCAGATGCTCATTCCCCCTGCCCAGTCTTGTGTTTGATGAAGAAAGATGATGCACAACAGAAAATTCCCAGCTTTCCATGCTCTACATTTGCTTGTTTGTATTATTTTTACTTGCCATTTTATTCCACAGTCCCAACACTTATTTGCCTATAGATAGTAGGACTGCTCCATGTTGTGCTGAGGATGTGGTCAGAGTGCGATAATCTGTAGAGCACAGAGATTAAATCAAGTTGGGTCATAAAAAGACATGAAGTTGCGATGAGTTAGCTGGGGCAGTATCTAAAACAGACACCAGTTACCAGGTCTTTTCATTTGGCTTATTTCGTGAGTCTGTCAATTGTGGACTACATGGTTGCCCTATGTAACAGGACAGCTGTGTGGGCTGCCTTGTAAAACGCTTCTATGGGGTCAAAATGACCCACCTCAGTGGTTCCAGGTACCCTGTCCTAGCTACTACACTTTATATTAAAAATATCCCATAAATGATAGCTGTTTAAACAGTTATTTTAGTCTTTACATACATGAGTCATACATTCAAGAGGCTTACAAATGTTCAGGGAGTCGAATGGATGTGTCGATTCTACTTGTCAAGCCTACTGTTCTTACATCAGAAGATCAATCTTCAGATTGTAAATATAAAGGATTTGTATTAGCATAGAAACTAGAACCAAAACCTGCAACTCTTGCAAGCATTTCATGGTCCCTGAATTCTTTAAGTGGTCTTAAATTTGACTGGAAAAAAAGTGCTGATGATCAGCAGCTTGATAAGATGGATTTTATAATACTTGAGGGGTTGCAGTTAATTTAAAAAGGTCCTTACAATTTGTTTCACCCAAACATCTTTTTTTGATGGCCAAATAGCAAGTAACAGATTGATGATTTGCATTGCAAACCGTGTGCCTATTGTGCTCTTAATGATCGTCTAAGCTGTTTGTCAGTGGGCTTTGCATCATCTTTAGCACCAGGTAAGTCTCTCAGAAAGCTTGATGAGACATTGTCAGCATAGACCACCCTGCTGCAGTGCAGTTTCCTTTAAAAAACAAAAAACAACCAAAAACTACCAAAACACTTTTAATTAGACTGACCAATACACTTCCCTACATTGTAATAGAGAAAAACTAAATGAAACTGATTTTATAAAAACAACAAAAATTACAACAATTGCAGATTTATTTGCTAAAATAGGTTTAAGTTAATTCTAGCCAGAATAAATTTGATATTTATGGCAAATAAAACAAATGTGATTTCATTTAAATACAAAAATTTAAATTCTGCTAAGAAAGTCTAATATCTACAATTTCACATTAAGCACACATCAGAAATTCTAGTGTTTCTTTTAGGAGAGGGTGCATGGACATCTTTGTCTGTCCATATGTGCACAAACACACACACAAAAAAGCAGTGTTTAAGTCCTATGAGCTACAAAGTTAATTACTGGCAAGGTATTGTTTGCAGAGCCTAAAGGAAGAGTTTCTGATGTCAGGATAGTGGATCTCTTAATTGTGGTCTTTCATCATGGTGCCTTCGATGAACATGTAAACCTGATCCGAAAGAATTTAAGTTGAGGCTGTAATAGAATCACCTTTCCACTAATTTTTATACTAAGGAGCACTAAAGAGTCTCACCTATACTTGAATGAATACCACAGAATAAAGCTGTGCATTTACAGAAATGCAAACAATATGCACTGCCAGCGCAACCACTCCACTCTGAATAATACTAAAATGAAAAAAAAAAGAATAAGTAAGGAGCAGTTGTATTTATTGTCAGACATGCTTATAATTGTACCAAGTTCACTGTTAAACAATCAGGCTGCCATTTTAGTAGTTTAGGGTATTGAATGAATATATTTGAAAAGGAACCGTTTTTTGCTAAAATTTGTCTCCTGTCCTATTTGCAGCAACTGCATTGTCCATCAATATAAAACTCTTCCTCTTTTATTTCTTGTTCTTAAACAATGAAACTTAACCAATGCATTGAAACCAGAAACTTTATATCCATTGTATAACTTATTTTAATGGACAAAAATCTGCAAAACAAAGACAAAAATCAGCCTGTCAAACACCTTGTGATGGCAAGTCTCATTGGAGTTTGTAGGTTAGCAGACCCAGCTGTCTGTGGTAAACTCTGTTCTGTTGATGATGAACATTCATTGTCATACGTCTAAATCTGTGTTTCCAACACACAAAGCTCTGAGGTAATGTCACGACAACTAATCCTCTGGGAACCGTGACATGCTGAGGCAGATGGGCAGAAAAGATTATATTCCTATTTTATTACATAGTCACATAAATAGGTATACAAACAATCAAAAACCTCCCTTAAAAATATGTCCATTAGCTGTACAACTTGTTTTTCTGGCTTCCCCTCCCCCCTTATTTTAGCCTCTCTTCACCCTCTCTGCTCAGGTTTAATTGACTATTGCAGCAAATGGGGTGGTCGCTGGTGTGGGAATCAATGTCATCATTGTGGAGCTGAGAAAGAGATTAGCAGCTAGTTTGCACTAGTGAGCGATGACAGCTGGGACCGTAACCCTGCCCAGTTACAAACACAGAGGAAGTAGCAGCGTCCACTTTTTAACTCTAGCTAAGCAATTAAACATACAGGAACAATGACAATAAAGGTTACTAAAGCTTGTAACCTTCACATTGGATAAATCCAACCACACTTAGCAACCTTACCTATTTACAGATTATATTTTGCTTTAGCTACAATATACATTAAAAATGAGAGAAAATGTTAAATCTTTAGTGTTAGTCAAAATAGAGGGCTAAACAGCAGCACAAAAAACAAATTTGAAAAAATCTGCTTGTTTGAATGACACAAAAATACATTGGCTGACAAGAACGATTTCACAGACACACAAGTGTTGTCTAACTTTAATATTTCTTACAAATTTCTCCAACACCCAAAACATGTCACTAAAAGTTATTAAAATCATCTAATCCCGCTTTCAAACATTAAACTGAGAACTTGATTTGGCAGAAGCAACAGGGACTGAAGTCTAGAGATAAATATTTTCACCATTATTACAACTAAAATAAAATTCTAAACTTTTGCCGTGTTTCAAGACCGCAGGTAACCTTGTTTAAATACTAAGACAGCAAATTCTTAAAAAGGCATAGAGATGACTTACTCATTTCAACCACAGTTAAAATCAGATATTTACATACAAAAAGAAAACTAATATTTTTCCTCACCGTCCAATATTAAATCAGACAGAACATTTTCTGTTTTAAGTCAGTTAGTATAATATTACATTTTTTGTTTGTTAAACACCTGAAAAATGTCTTCCAGTTTAGAGGTGTAAAAAACATTTTAGTATGTGGTTGCATTCCCTTAAAACTTTATGTTTTGGGTCAAACATTCTGCACATCCTTCCAAAAATATTTCACCCAAACTTCAATTTCCTGGAGAAATTTTGTGGAGACAGTTTTTTGATGGATGTTGCCATTTTCAGTGTTTTTTTTTTCTCCTTATGATGCCATATATTTTGTGAAGTGTACCAGTCCCTCCTGGAGCAAAAGCTCACACACTGGGATGGTAAAATAGGAGCATAAGAATCATAACACAGAGCTTCAACACGTATTATAGTATACTGTATAGAGTAAATTGCCCTCACACACATTTTATGCATATTAAGTGAATTATGAATAAGTGAATGCTGTTGAATTATACAATGTCCCTTTGATTCCACAATCTGCATGTTCTGAAAGCACACAAAGTCCAAAGGACTAACTTGAATGTATGCAAATAACTAAATCGTCTATAAAGTGGGGTTAGTGATTGCATGTTTGCTGAGAAACTCAGATCTGAAAAGGTCTAAAGAAACAATTTTAGCCATGCTGCTAACCACTAATTCTGCAATTTGCTCTCCTGAATCAGATTAAAGTATTTTTTAAATTGTGTACTTGAGTGCTTTCCTAACGAGTCGGGGGGAGAGAGAGAGAGAGAGAGAGAGAGAGAGAGAGAGAGAGAGAGAGAGAGAGAGAGAGAGAGAGAGAGAGAGAGAGAGAGAGAATATTTATTGTGCAGTATGAGGGTATTTTTTTAAATTAGGTCAAAGGATTTGCAATAACCAATTTAGGCATTTTTAAGACATCGCCACAACTAAAAACAGTGATCAGGACTGAAATAATACTTGAAAAATCTGAACAGATTAGATTTTAGGTAGAATCTGAAAAGAAAAGCAGTTTATTAAACTCCACTGATCAAGGAGGAGGTTTGCGGTCTCTTAGACATCACAGAAATTAGACATTTCCTTTCACAAAAACACACACACAAGCTGGCATTATGCAGCCCATGTTTTCTACTGAGGGATTATTAAATTTCCTCCAGGGTTTCCACCAGGGCAGCACTGCCTGGTCACTGCAGAGCAGGAAAAAAAAAATAACAGGGCTCATGTTGCGTCTCAGCCATCTTCAGAAATGACTGAAGCGACTGTGGGTGTCGGTTACCTGGTTCCAACTTCATCTGGGTCAAATCAAGTTCAACAACAGATGCTCTTGGAGTCTTTGAGGTAACGTGTTTTGACATGACAGTGGGGAACTGACATGACTGAACAATGCATGGTCCTTCATGTGCTGATTAAAGCCCATGACTGTAGCTGCAACTATGATGATAATGAACTACACTCAGGGAGATGCAAGACAAAAAAAATGAAGCAGTTTTCTCCTTAATTCTCAAAGAAAGTAATAATCCTACTGCAGACCCTTAATAATATAGCATATACTGATGTGGGAAAAGGAAATCACAGAAATCTTGTTCTGTCATGAAATGAGACAAAATTTAGATTATCTGGGTGACATGTATCTGGTTTTGACATGGGAAAGCGCTTACTAAGCATAAAAACAATAAAAATCCCTCAGGATTGAACATGCAGTTCTGCCAGCCAACACATGCCTTGTCCAAATTCATCTGCTTTTCAGCAAGAGTAATTTAATATACCAACTAAACAGCTGGAAGCAGATTTATTTGAACTAGCTGCTTGTGTTATTCGTTTGGTATGTTTAAATTCACAATCGTAGTTACATAGCAGCCGAAACATGGGCAAACCTCTGCTGCTTAGATTATGTTGTAGCTCGTGCAAAAGAAAATAATAGAAGCTTTGTGGATTAGAAATTTGAGCTTAATTCCCTTTGTGTGGGTTAGAGTCACTTTGTAGTTCTTCAGTAAAATTAACGCCTCAAAAAAAATTCCTTGATTTTGCATACTGTGGAATACCATTCTTTCTGATCTGGACAAAAACAGGTAATTACAGCGTAGTTACTGAGCAACACCTTGTTCTGTGTCCTTTCACACTCTCCAGGGACTAACAATGGAGTAGGAAAGAGAGGTAACATGATAGTGATGTATAGTGTGTGTGTGTGTGTGTGTGTGTGTGTGTGTGTGTGTGTGTGTGTGTGTGTGTGTGTCTACTATTGCACAGTGTGTAACACAGCACTTCTTCCCCTCAATTGCTACAAACCAATGCCCACACACCAAGGCATTTCCTAAAAGGTTTCAATCACACATGCACCTCATTGGAGAACATTTTTCCTCTACTGCTGATTAGATAGCACCTTCTGTCTGTCAGCTAGTGCTCATATAAAAACTAAAAAAGGTCAGGAATGACTGGATGAGTACATACACATTCATCTGTGTCTACAAGAAGCAGCAACATGTAGCAAGATGAATCTGCAACATGAGGAAGAGAGATGATGCATAGCCCTTTCTCTGCTTCGTTTAAATCCTCAATTTTCATGCCTGCAGCTCCGTGTATCCTGCAGCTCACAGATTAAAGGCTCTGAGGTAACATTTGCAGAAAGCAAGAAGGCCCCTTGTTCGTTTCGGAGCTACCCATGCCTGTATGCACTGATAATGAAGAATATAGGTTATTAGCATAACCCTTTGTGTTGCACTTTTACTGCACTGACTTTTGAAAATATGAACATGTAACCTACATCAAAAAAAAAATATTTTGAGTATCAAATTTGCTATTCACTTGCAGCCTAACTCTGGAGCATCAACAAAACATGGCTTGATGGATGGACCTGTTGCCTGAGAAGAATTCTCATTCTGAACTGATGGCACTGCATTTTAATCTTAGCACATGATGTCAGTTTTCATTTTAGATACAGTTGTATCCGAGTTATATCTGGCTCTGTCACTTTAGGCTACATGAGAAATCCCTCAGACCTCAGCAGGTGCATGACATGACAAGATAAAACTCTGCAGGCTGCTGCTTTGTTGTCAGCAACCATTTGTGCACACCGGTTCCAAGCCCTGTGCATTTTCTTACATTCATTTTCAGAAGAGCAACAACATTTCATGAACAGAAGTAGCCTTTTCCCTAGTTTCTCTCTCTCACACACACACACAAAGCACTTGATTAGCCTTTAAGATACATGGAAAAAACAGAACACCTACCTCCATAGCCAGTGCAGCTGTTTGCTGGTCATAATGATTCAGGAGATTGGGCATGAAGGTGGTGTTGTAAGGCAAATCCTGGCACATTCTCAGTCTGATGGGCTCACAGCTGAATTCACTGTGGCTCTCTATAGACTCCATGTGAGGTGCACCAAGGGAGAAGAAGAGCAGGAGGAGGAGGATGAAGAGATAACAGGAAGGGACTTTTTGTCTATACCTGATTGTTACAGTTTTTGAATGCCCATCTCTGCCCATCTCTGGCACATCCTGTGTTTTCTTTTTAACGCTTGACATTTTGTCAGAGTTTTAGATTGTTTATATCATCCTTATTTTGACTGGAGCTTGGTAAGGGAGAAACATGTCTGTTTTGAAAGTGAGTGATGGATGTGAATCCCACAAACCAACATTACAAGTGAACTCTACAGACAGGATGCACAGTCTAAACTGCACGAGAGAATTCAAAATTCAGCAGAGCTGTACTTTGTGTAAATCTTCAGATGACAAAGACGTCTTCTCATCGTGTCTCAGAATGTCTAAACTGATTCCCCATTTAGAAGCATTCTATGATTTTTCTATGAATCCCAATGCTTCATTGATCAAAGGCCGCCAAACCTTGTTGCATCCCCAAGCTTATTGCAGAGCTCCATCTTCCATAGGTTAGTTGTCTCCTGGGGGTTTCTGTCCGGTTCTGTCTTCTTTTAATTGCTTTATCTTTTCTTGCTGCACTTCCAGAGATGATGGAGAGAACTGCTGAGGCTCTAGTGTGCCATAATCACCAAAAACCTTTCAGCTGATCCCGCTGCAAAAACACAAAAACGTCTCTTTTTAAACCGTCGGACTGCTTTGGATGCTGAAAACAGGTCTTACAAGTTTAAAATACAAAGAGGGGATTAATGGCTAAAAAAGCAAAGTGGATTTCCTTCAAGTTTACTGTTTCAGATATTATCTCTGATCAGCCACACCCTTCCTTACATAAATAAAGTAATCCTATTATGATACATTTACATCACCCAGATGGGTGCAGAACAGATTTTCTTTTCTGACAGAGCGCGTGTTCGCATTCTTAAGAAAAATTGTCTTGGCTTGCCTCAGTGTCGGATTATCTTCTTGTACGAGAGCTGAGTCAATGGGGTCAGGTTGCAAACTACAGAAAGCGTGTTCAAAGTTAACCACGACGGGCTCCTGTCAGCTTAGACGCCAATGTGAACATACACCTGTGGAGGAGCAGCCCCCACCATGTTTGTGTGAGCTTCACTTGGCAACAGTAGTATGGAGTGCAAAACGTGCCATCAACAACAAATAAAAAGAAATCAAAAATAATTTGCATGTCCCCTAATTAAAATCTAATTTAATGTAAATACATGTTATAAATTTAATGAATACATTTTTTTTTAATTTAAAACTTATTATATATTGAAATCATATAGAATTGTTTTGTTTAACCATTTCATTCTTTGTACTGCAGTGCACTATTAAACAAGAGTTAGCTTTTCCCTCTGACTTCAGTTCCAATTAGCTCTTTTCAGTTTATTTGTATAATGCCAATTCGAAACAAATATTAACCTAAGGCATGTTAAAATGACAAACTCATCCAATTTATATTCAGATATACATGTAATACAGTGAAGTCAAATTCATTTTATAAAGCCAGATATCTATCCAAGCAAGTCCAGCAGATTGAATCAAGTCATTGATTTTGCAAAAGCTCTTTCTTTTGAGCAAGCACAGATGACAGTGGAAGGAAACAGCTTCCTTTTAACAAGAGGAAGCCTTCAGCTGAACCCAGCTAGTATGAGCGGACATCTGCTGCGACTGATTGTCAGGTTCAGATGACAGATCATATACACAAAAACTAACATAATAAACCCCAGAACACTGTTCCAGGAGTACATTTTATGTTAAAGAAAGAGTACACAAAGTAGTAGCTCCACGAGGCTTTGAAGGGTAAGACTGATAGAAAAAATATTAAATCAAGTCATGTGCTGCAGCAAAAAACTATGAAATTATTATTTAAGTTGTAGTGATTAAAATAAATTTCAAACGTGTTCTGCTGAAACACTTCATAAATTGATTTGTGTTTGAAACAATTTATTCAGTCAAATATATGATTAAAGATCTGGTTAATTTCTGCATTTATGTTCAAATGTAAAAATTTATATGTGGAACTTTTGGACCTCCATTTAGGAATGGGTTTCCTCATTAAGTAATAAACAATGTACTTTAATAATGGCATGTAGAATATTTGTTTATGACATTATGGCACTTTTTGCTCTCCATAATAGCAACTCCTCCGTGATGTTTCAGGCTGAGCCACAACGCCACTTTCCGTGTGGCTGAATTGTCAACTTTAGGCAGATGCTCCACGGATTATATTCCAATACAACATATTCGTTTCTTTAGCTTTGCGTCACGACGGCGTGCACGCCAGCTGCTGTCGGCCAGCAGCCATTAACATTGTTACATTGATTAGCAATTTAGGTGAACACCTGCGTAATATCCATGGTGAGGCGCGTCGTAAGCGTTCGCTCCTTTTGGTTATCAGATAAATGAAGACGGTGGTTTCACAGCACAGATATTTCACACCGCACTATTCTCCGAGGCATCTTCGTTGTCGAAGCGACAACCACACGCGGTGACACGCAAAAATCACCATCAGTCCGTTTGTCACCGCAGCGTCTTCCACGCAGCAACAGCGCGATATTTGCGCACATTTCAAGCGTTTATTGTCCAAAGTCTGCACGCCTGGTTTACAGTTCGGAATCAAATGAGCTGCAAGGATGAGGTCGAACATTACAGGAGGAAATGCTTTACCTTGTGTGAAGAACAGCGAGCGGTTCGGGTGGTCTCGGACTCCGTACACCGCAGTACAGCGCTGGTCCGCTCTCCTTTGCAGCTGGCTGCTTGCTGCTTCCAGCCCACGAGTCATCGGGAGCGCGGAATGAGCGGGACCGCGCACACAAGCCAATTTGCCTTCACGGTATGAGTGGACGTGGGCGTGTTGCTTAAGAATTTATCTCAACCATAATGGAATACTAATGAAGCCTAATGTGCTGTGGTATTTTGACAACGTGACTGAACTGCAATATTATCTCGAAAATATTCTTCTTAAATATGAGTTTAAAAAAGGAAAGGATGAGCATAAGTTAGTACATTTTATTTATGCTTGTCATTTTTTGTCATTCACAGGTTGCCACAAATTAGAATATTATTTAAAAATAATTTCTCAGAAATTCACTTCAACTCATGATTTTCTTGTTCACACAGTCGCCTACTATATTTCTGACCTCTGCTTCAGCTATTTGAGAATTATGCCTGATAGTTAATGAAAACCACAAATGAAGTTTCTCTAAAATGGAGAATATTACACAGGAGCAATAAAAATGGATTTTAACACAGAATTGTTATTGTGGGGCTTACACTATGGTAGAGAAAACTGAATTGTCAGTCGTCCAGCAGACAGTCAGTGAACACCCTCCACAAAGAGGGTAAGCCGCAGATAGTCATTGCTAAAGAAGTTGGCTGTTCACAGTGGGCTGTATTCAGGCATAGTAAGTGGAAGAAAATGTGCTATTAAACTAGGTTTGCCCACAAACCCCATTTAAGAGTTTGGGTGAATTTCAAAAGGCGTGGACTGCAACAGGAGTCAGAGTTTCACCCTGTACCACACAGATCTACAATCCAGGGTATGTACTACAAATGTTGCATTTATTGTTTTAAGTCAGTCCTGAACTGAGAAGGTAACCATGGGCCAAGGAGAGAAAATATTGGACTGTTGTTCAATGTGGGTCCAAAGTCCAGTTTTCATATGAATGCTTTTCATTTGAAAAGCAAGATGCTGGAATCTGGAGGAAGAGAGGAAAAGCAGGATGTGAAGTTTCCACAGTAATGGATGATTTAGGGAGCCATGTCATCTGTTGGTGTTGGTCCACTGTGTTTGATCAAGTCCAAAGTCAGTAGAGGTGTCTACCAGGAAACTTCATTCTTTCCTTTGCTTACAAATTGTATGGAGATGGTGCTTTCTTTTTTCACCTGCTTACACTGCCAAAAGTACCGATAGGTATAATAAACATTGTGTCAATTTGCTTGATTGGTCAACAAACTGTCCCCACCTAAGCTCGTTCAAGTACTGAGTGCATATAATGTACAGTCCATTAACAGACTTTTTGTGTTGAAAACCTTTTTCTTAGTTGAGATTTGTTATTCAATATTCTAATTTTGTGAGAAAAATAATTTTGGCTTTTCACTTAACTGTAAGCCACAATGATCCAAACGAATTACTGAAATAAATACAATTTTGTTTACATTCTAATTTTAAAAATCTGTCTGTATTTCCCATAAAACTCCTAAAAGTTTTGGTTTTTAGTTTGGAGAAGTTTAGTTACGAGTAATCTCTGTTCTTAACTAAATGGCGCTGCTCAAATGCTTAAAATACAAAGAAGCAAAGAATGTGTGACAAAATGTCACATATTTTACTCATATCTTTAAAGTCCTCCTTAAAATTATTTCATTTTTTTGTTGCAGCTTGACAAGTTGTTGTGACTGTACCAGTGAACCCTTATGTCAATATTTGTCCCTCAGAGCCTCAGGATTAGCACTGTGTGCTATGATTTCCTTCCACACAGTTAAGCACGGCCCTAGATTAACCGTTTCATGGCTGATCTGATCCTCTCTGTCAGAGTTGTGGGGGGTCTGGGTCTGTGGCAGCTCAGGCTGCTGACCCACATACTAGTTTTAACCTTTTAATATGACCCCACTTAACAATGACCAACATTACAGAACATGTATAAATACACTCAGTCCATACACGGCTTTGGTGGGATTCGTTTTTTTTTAATGTAGGTAGTTCAGAATAAATTTCTTTAACAGCATCTTTGAATGTTTATTTTCAGTTTCCATATTATAAAAAAAGATCATTAGACAAAGTTGACAAATAATGGCAAATGAAAATAAATTAAAGGTAGTTAAAAATGTCCCACATACCTCAATATACAGATTTTTTTTAAACAATGCAATTATAGTAAGACATATCAGAAACTGGTAATTATCAGTTTTATTTTAATTATGAACAATATATCCAATATATTATGGGGTTGCACCACTAAATGCTGCATGTCAGATTTACCTTCTAGAGTAGCGCCAACAGAATACAAAAAGCATGCAGTTTACTATTTCATGGCATTAAAGTGGATTGATAAATAAGGTAAATAATTCAATTTTACTCCAGTTTCACAATGGAAATCAAAGCTGAATGTAGAAAAACACAAAATGCCTTATTTTAAGGCATTTTATATTTTATGGAGTGGTTAAAAATGTCAACAAATTGTTACATAATTACTTTTCTTTGATATTTTGCTGAAAAAATAATTTCTACAAGTTAAAAAAAAAAAAAAAAAAAAAATCAGTCTTCATGAACACTGCTTTCATATTAGGTACCAATAAACCAAAATGTAGGAAGGTCATTTTAGGACACGGTGAAATACACACACACACACACACACACACACACACACACACACACACACACACACACACATAAACACATTAATCTTCATTTTGGCACTTTAAGTTCTTCAGTTTGAAATTGACAGACTTCAACAAACTTATCATATGTTTTATACTTCAGCATTCAAATGTTTTCCCATAAGGCGGCGGGTTTGTGGAGAGTGTTCAGCCTCTTCCTCCAACTAGGATTAAAAAGGAAGGAAAATGTGATAAGTATGAACAAATCAGCTTTAATTAGTAGGATGTAGTACAGTGATAACAGAAGGCTACATTATCTACAACTACAGTTTTATGTTCAGTTAAAATCTATCATCATAAAAATTTAACAATGGATAATCATTACTGTCATGAAATTACTGGACTCAAAGCTCCCCAGTATGGTATATTAAAATACGTTATCAAAACGTAATAGATAATTAAATAAAATAAAAATGTTTTTCAAAAATATCTCATAACATTTTTACTTGAGTGGCGAAAGTGCATCAGAAAATTTAGTTTTGCTTTTCAGCTCAATACCCTAAAACAACATTTTATCAAAGCTTTTCTCTGTTACAGTAAAAATTAAAAATCAAAATTTTCTGTAAAGGGCAGAAAAAAAAGAAAAACAAAAACAAAAACCAAACCACCAGCTATAAAAGATTTTCAGTAAATACTGAATTTCTTACCAAGCAAATTCAATATTAGAGTGGTAAAAAGAAAATCTCACATGTTGAGGATTAAAAAAAGACAGCAAAGATAATATTTCCCCCAAATTTTAATCCTAAAAAAAAATTAAAAACAAAAATAAAATAAAAATTTAGTTGTGCAATTTAGTAAAACTAAATGTTATTTTTTTCAAAAAATAAAAATAAAATACATGTTTTATGATAAACCAAATACACCAACCACTTTAACCACAGCCACCTATATGTCCGATTCATATAATAATATATGCATTAAGACAAAGCATTGTAGATTAAATGGCAAAATATATTTCATTTTACAACTCTGGAAAAGAAGCTGACATGACAGCATATATCTTACACCTTCTAAAGGAATAGAACATTTTAACCAAGAATTGTAACAAGCCTTTTTCTTATCGACATTCATACTAACAGATATTTCTAGCAGGATCAAACCACCTTCAATCATTTTCATAGCACAAGCAAGATTATTTAGTAATAAACTAAAACAGAAAAATAATTACCTTGACATAAAGGCTTATTATTATTATTATTATTACTACTACATTTTATATGAAAAATATAAATAATATTTTAAATAATATTTTATATGACATTTGTATAAGCCAATAGAAGAGGATTCAACATACTGAAATTCTGAAACCTGCTTCATAACTCTATAATGATTTATAATAATTACAATATATACTATTTAGAATTTCCCAATTTTTGTCAAAGAAAAAACCGAAAAAGCTGAAAGTTCAAATATTTCATCTGTATAGCCCCTGGCTGACTTGACATGGAATACCCAATAAGTTCTGTGTTTGAATAAAACCAAACCAGAACCAGCTTGACTCTGTGAGTCAGAGAGAGATTCAAACAGTCACAGACCACAGTCAGAGCCCTTCGAGCACATCCGTCTGCCCCGCACAGAGAAACTCACCTGCTCTTTGATGTAGCTCTTCCCACAGGGTGCAAGCCCTCTGAGAGCCAGTCCAACGATGAAGCACCACACCGACAGTCCAGCCTCAGCTGCCGACAGCAAAGCACAGGGGATCCACAAGGCTAGAGTGGTGTCCTGAGGGACAGGAGGAAGTGGAAAAAAACAAGGTGTGATTATCTCTGACCAATTCTCCTGTGATGTTAATAAATAATATATATATATATATATATATATATATATATATATATATATATATATATATATATATATATATATATATATATAATTAAGAAAAGCAGCAAACGTTGCACCCTTCACTCACATAGATCCGTGTTGTATCAAATGGGCACTGAGCACTGACGGGCGAGCGAGCGTTGATAGGCACCATCGTGTCATTGCATCCAAACATCAGACCGCTCCCATTATGGGCAATGGTGATGCTAATGGCCACGAGGAGACCAGCGCTGCATGCGGCTGAAAGCAAGGCGTTCAGGAACGATGCAATCAGAAGCCCTATTTGCTGATTAAAAAGAGGCAACGTCATGAAAGGTGGTTGCAAAAAAAAAAAAAAAAAGCAATCTGATGTGTTTCTGTATCTGAAGCCATATTATATTCTTACCAACTTAAACCCATGAAGGTTCCTTGAAACCACAATGGCAGTAATCCCAGAGGCAATGCTCTGCAAGATCAACATGAGAAAATGAGCAATTTAACTATGAACAAAGTAGACTTTATTAGACTCTGTGGAACAGCAAGGAATCCTAGCCCCAGGCTATGAAACCGGATTTTTAAATTGCATGTTTGGCTAAAAAAAGGTGAAATAATTCAGAGCACAGAACACTGAACATTGAGACAAAAGCCATCAAAAACCAAATCTTATCCATATATTTTGTAATTTGTAGCTTGTATCCCACGTTCTGTCTTCCTTATTTATGACCCTCATATCCAATTTGAAGGAAATTTCAGAGAAAAGTGAAAGTTCACACCATCTTACTGCTGACAGGTGTCAGTTTATCTGATAAACGAATGTAATGAGGCCTGCCCTCCAGGGACTGATGATTAGTTTCAAGAACCAGCTCCTTCATGACAGACAAGTTCTGTCTTGATTGCAGGGAAAAAGACACAGTACTATTACTGCACAAAGAGCGCGTAATCAACTGTGGGACATAAGTATTTATGTGTTCTGTGTGTTATGTTGTTGCCCCAGTTCAGAAGGGAAAAAGAAATCACTTGGATCGATGTGTATAAAAGCCAGAGGCTGCAGACACAAATGTTTTCTGATTGGTCCTAAATCATAAAACAAAAAATAACGACGGAAAAACACTAACGTACACTGAACAACAAATAACTTGATTTGCTAAGGAATCTATATTAGAAGCAAACATTTTCACTCTCTGGATGTAAAATCAGAGATATAACCATATAGACTAGGAGATGTAATTGCAGCAAAAGTTGGCTTTAACTATTGATTCAGTGGGGCTGAATAGAGATGTACAACACGCTTTTCAGGTTTTTATTTGTCAACAAGTTTAAAAACCATATATCATTTTTCTTCCACTTCACAATTATGCAAAACTTTGTGTTGATCTATCACTAACAACCAAACACACACGAGAAAACAAATCACAATAATATATTTTGAGGTGTGTTGGTTGTAATGTCACAAGATGTAAAATGGTCAAGGTAATAATACTTGGCAATGCACCACAAATATAACGCCAGAAATTTCTTATCCTGCTCAGTGAGCAAAGCTAAATAAACTGCAGAAGTTGAGCTATTAGAAGATAGATTTGAATTTACGTAAATAAAATCTATGGAGGCTCATCCTGAACCTGGTTCTGCTGGAGGCTTTTTATAGTTTTAAAAAAATACATGTGTAGTTCTGACAATATAAACATGAATCAGTAGCATGCAACTAATATCCAGCATAATTATCAAACCAGAAAATAATCAATCATAAACAATTAGAGAAAATGTGGTTGCTGTGTAATTCTCATCAGCTGGACAGAAGTGAAAAGGAAGAGCAGAAGAGAGGAAGACTATTACAAAGAAATGGACCTGGACAAGTAAAGAGACAGGATATGGGACAAAGGGTTTATCGTAAAAATGTCATGGTGTTGGCACACACCATGTAGCCTCCGATTTGAATGAGAACAAAGATTTAGTAAATTTTGTGTTGTAAAATCCATCATATAAAAATAACTAGTCAAATACATGCTACATGTGACACAACTGTTGTATAAAAATCCAGGGATTTCTTAACAATGGCTCAACCGGTGTTATCATTTATCAGTGGGACAGAGTTCAAACAACTCATTTACTATACTTTAATGGATCAGTTTCCTCATCTGAACTGCTGAGCTGATTTAAAACCAAACAAAAGATCTGACGCAGTAACTTACCAGCAGGCCAGACGTGACAGAAATGATGTTGGCGACAGTGTATTGAGTACTAATGTGCTGGCTGGGTTTGGAAATGTGACGCAGGACACTGCCATGGACGATAGCTCCGAGGATGAAGTTGATATGGCCGACCAGGATGAGAATTAGCCCCTTTTTCATCAGCCTCCCAGGCCCTTTGTCCTTATCTTGGAAACAGAAACACAAGGAATAGTTGAAAAGAAGTTAATTTTGTTTTTATTACTGTTGCAGTAATACGTGCAAATGTTAGGACTTATGTAGATATTTATGATTAAATGATTAAGATAATTCTTGAGCTCAATATGAGTAGTTATCAGCAGATGGCTGCTCATACTGAGCAGGAGTCTGCTTGAGATTTCTTTGTGTTACATGAAAATTACTGCTTTCCACTGTCGCCACCTACTTGAGGGGTTGCAACTAAGTCAAAGATTCAGTACAATTGTCTGGGCCCCCCCAGATAGGAAATGTTTTACTAACTGCTGTACAGTTAACCAAAATGTCCACACATTTAACTTAGAAGTTTGTATTGTATCATAATTCGGATCAAACTGGATTTGTATTGGGTTATGTAATTGAAGATGAATGTGACTGTACAATTAAATTATATTGGAAATAATTGGACTGATTTAGACTGACTTAGGACCGAGTTGGATTTTATATAACTAGGTCTAAAATTATTTGTAAAGGGCCTTGAGATGACATCTGAGGTGAATTTATGCTATAATATATTGAATAATATCAAACGTTTTTAAACTGTTGCCAGTTTCATCTTCAAATAAAAGAAAGAAATGGTGATACAGTTGAGGCAAAAAATTATTCATACCCCTAAAACATTTCATATTTCTTTTATTCGACCAGTAAGTTTATTTCTGAAAGGAAATAAGGCAAGCAAAATGAAAATAAAATGTACAAGAACCATTAATTTTGAAAGGGAAATAACGTTTTTGGTACGTTTTATTAAAAATGGCACACTGAAAATTATTTTTATCCTCCTCATTATTAAATGACAGTTTTTTTTTTTGCTTGTTTTTTCCTTGGCAGTACCAAAGTCTGCTTATAATTGCTGACCAATTTTTTGCAATGTTTGCAATGTTGCACTTGTAATTTTGACCATTTATGTTGCATGATGAGCTCTCAGCCTTTGGAAGGCCTTATTCCCATCACCCTAATCTGTAGCTCCCTCCACAGATTCAAGTGGAACTCTCGCCAGGCTGCTCCAGAACCTTAATGTTACTGTCAGTCAGAAGAAAATTGTTGGCAAAAATAAGACTCTTTTAAACCTGCTTAGAGTATGAATAATTTTAGGCTTAACTGTATATACTGGATTTGTACAAAAATGTTATAACTTACCTTCAAAAACAGTGAAAGTCTCAGTTCTAATAAATCGCCCTTTTGATATATGAAAGATTTAGCTTAACATTTAATATTTTTCCTGTTTTCTGGTTTAATCATTTTCAAGCAGAAAACTCTTAATGAACATTATTCTACAGGTTGAGGCGAAGCAAACACATCTGTTCACACAAAGGCTTTACGGACTGTTGGCAATCCTTGACTTGTATTAAATATAGGTTCCCGTCTATTACCCAACAAAGGATGCAGACATTTCATAAAAAAAATCCGTTCAATGCTCGTAGGCCTACTAAATTACAGCAGAAATTACGGCAAAACGTGGACGACAGCCCTTAATCTTTGTTTGAAAACACGTTTCTTAAATCCTGACATCTACCAGAACATGTAACAAGCACTCACCGAAGCTACACATTTCTTTGCCGGGGGGAATCAAGTCTTTCTGCTCTTTATTGTGTTGTTTTTTCACCGTAACCGCTTCAACAAAAGCTGCTTCACCCGCTCCGTCCCACACGGACGTCCCTCTGTCCACTTCCTGCTTGACGTCCTCAAATTTACCTGTGAATTACCTGCGACGTGCTGCACGCACTTTACATTCCAACTGCGACGAAAAACATTATAGTTTAGAATATTTTAGAAAAATATTTAGAAAAACTGATTTAAGTTTATTATTTAAATCGTTATACACAGTTATACAAGTCTAATGTTTAGTCAATTAATTAGCTTACAGCTAATGCAAAGCCAAAACTCAGTTTCTTACAGAATTTGAACAATACAAGACCAATAAGGTGATTTTTTTTTTTTTTTATAAACAGAAAAGTCCACAGGGAAGCCACAAAAAGGCCATGGCTAAAGAAGCTGGCTGTACTCAAGCTTAATAAAGGAAATTTGAGCTGAAGAAAAAAGTATGGTAGAGAAAGTTGTACAAGTGAAGTAAAGACCATTTCCACTCCCATTAAGCCACTCCTGAACCTGATACATCAGAAATGTCTCATCTGTGCCAAGTAGTAAAAGGAGTGGGTGGTTGTCAAGTGTCCCACCTCTTCTTTTCAGATGAAAGTAAACATAGCATTTAATTAGGAAATCAAGGTCCAAGAGTCTGGAGGAAACGTGGAGAGGCACATAAACCAAGATGCTTGAGGTTCTGGGTGAACTTCCCACAGTCAGCGGTGATTTATTGACCCACATCCTCCTCTGGTGTTGGCCCATTGTGTTTTTTCGTGTCTAAAGTCCGCACAGCCATTGACCAGAAAATTTTAGAGCACTTTTTCCTGCTAATAAGCTTTATAGAGATGGTGACTTCATTTTCCAGCAGAACTCTTAATGAACTTGGTATCATGGTGCTTGATTGGTCAGCAAACTCTCCTGACCAGTAAACCTATGACGTACGGTCAGGAGGACCATGTGAAACCAACGCAACAATGTAGGTGAGCTAAAAGCCACTATTATAGCAACTTGAGCTTCCCAACATCTCAGCAGAGCCAGACTATGTATGCTATGCCAGACTATTTAAAACCAACAGGAAAAAAAAAGCACTTGACATATCTTACATTGTATATAAGGAATCTAAGTTTCATTTTTAAAATTGAACTACTGAAGTAACATTTTAAATATATATATAACAATTTATTCAATACACAAAGATTTTTTTTTTTAATAAAGCCAGTGACTGCAATGACTATTACATGCATTTGTAGATAGGCTTATAAATGATCCCACAAAGAACAAAGCAGAGAGATCGAGCCATTTATTTGAAAGAACTCGCATTCTGACTTATGCCAGAACATAAGCATCAAAAAGGCACACATTTACTGACATTTGTGTCAAATACAATCCATAAAAAACACCTAAATACAACCAAAAGCTCACATCATTAAGTAACAGACTAAAGCTGTCAAATGTGTTTGATTATTTAATAACCAGTTTTATCACCTCTAATGAATGGGGTGCAGAGAAAGGACAGTTAAATAGGTTGCAGACAGTCGATATAAACCCTGGTGGTCGCACTGGTTGGTCTGAACCACTTCTGTGCTCTGAGGTGGTCCATTTACATTCCCCTGGTTGACTCGAACTCGTCTTAGAAAAATACAATCTTAGAAGTTCACAATGAGCGAAAATAATAGAAATTACATAAACAATCCACTAAGATTGACTACATTCAGCATGGAGCGGACAAAAACCGTAATACATTTAAAAAAAAGGACTTAAGGGAATGTTTTAATTATCTGCTAGAGTAATTACAGAGTTCATAAAACAGAGTTAAAAATAAAATGTAAAGGATATAGAAAGGATCAAATTATGTAACAAAAGTTTAACAGAAACAAACAAAAAAAATGTAATTCTAAGCAGAATGCTCAGTATTCAGAAATATTTGACCTTTTAGAAAAAGTACCATGAGTAGACCCCAAAGAGTTCAGAGGCCAATTTACTAAAAAGCCCAATATAAATTCCCTGATCTCAATTTAGGTCTAACCAATATATTACAAGAAATGTGTGCAACTTTTTTTAAAACCAAGATTGACAACACCAACACTAAGTTCTTAGTTGTACCTAATTAATAACTAAATCGTTTTTTGTCGGCTCAGACCCTCAAATAGGGCAACTGCATATGCAAAAGGAAAGCAAAGAACACTTAGAATAAAGTACCTGTTTGTCCAAAAACACACTGATCAAGCAAAGACTTTTTTGAAACAAATTATTACACCAAAGTTCAGTACACACGTTTCTAATGAAATCTAAGGGCAAAGTAACTGGTCAACTCAGACAGCAGCAATTGTAAATAGGAGAAAAGTAAAAATATATATATAAAAAAAGAGACCTGAAAGCATTTTGATAGAAAAAAAAAAACATATAAATATAAAAAACAAAATGACAGTTAGAGACAACAAATTCACAGTACCTCAAAGTAAGCAAGTAATGTATTTTCAAAAAGTAAATTACCATAATTGCATTTACTTTGTTTCTTTAATAAAGGCTTTTTAAGCGGTTAACCAAAATGTCCTCACATCAAACTTAGAAGGCAACAGCTTGAACTGAGAAAGCACAAAAAGCTGAGAACAATATAAAGGAAAGCAAATATTGAGCAAAACATAATGAGAACCATATGAAATGCAGAATTAGAAGAGAGTAGCCTGGCTCATTTTTTTGTGCATGGAAAGGCAATACTAGTCTGTAGGGAGACTACAGTTAGCTGATTGTCAGTGGGTCCAGATGTTGCCATTAAAACATGAAGGGACAACACCAGCAGGTCGGTGAAGGAGACATTCAGATATCCAAGGTGGTTTAGACTAACCCCTCCGAAGGAACAAATGAATGAGGCAGCTCCTCATGTAAACAAAGCACACTTAAAGAAAGCATTGGTTTAAAGGGTTCCCAGGCTGGGATAAATTCCCATAGCAATTATTACACAACCTAAAGTAAAATAGAAAGTTCACAGCTGCTGGTTTCTATGGGGTCATCTGGCTTTATGTTGGCTGTTTTGTGCTTTTGGAATATGTTTTCTATCTCCTGATGTAAGGGATCCTTCCCTGTTTTGGTCAAATAACAAACCACCCAAAGCTCCAGAGAAAGACCTGCTAGCAATCACTGTGTTGTGCATCCTGGAGGAACAAGTAACAAGGCTGAAGATGTGCTACTGAAGAGCTTGGCTGAATGTTTCTTCAAGCAGTGAGGATATTTTTATTTGGTCCACCTGTAGAAATGATAGGATAGGATAGGTTTTAAATAACCAAAAAAACACACAAAAAAAAGCTACAGGTGAGTAATTCCTCAAGCCTGACATCATGAAGCAAAAAACTAAATCACTGCAAGAGCATATATCATATATTTTAAGAGCCAGAAACCTATAAATATTAAACAGACATGAACTTATGTTGTCTCTTTGTCTCATTGGCCTTCTGAGTCAGGCCCACTGAAACAGGAAGCACTTAAACTGGATGCGCTCCTTGTGACTCTATGACTGGAGACAAATGATTGATTGTATTCTTGAAAAAGACGCACAGGAATATATCAAGTGGATGTTTGATCAATGATTGGAAACACAAAAAATGAGTGAGTGAGCACTTCTGCAACAAAGATCAACAACAACTGTTGTTTATTGCTTTTTGTTTGTAAACATTTTTTTTTTAATGTCTGACACAGAAAAACAATAAATATATGAAGAGCTATACGCCTTAACAAAACTCAAAAAGAAAGCTGTACTAAATGACAATATATGCTACTTAAACAAAACAATATAGTTAAGATTTAATCCAGTAAAACGAGTTGGCTATTTTTCCTTCACAATATGGTGTTTGTCAGTTTTTCTGCTTTCAACATACTAACTGTAAAGAACATGTTTATCCCTTCCCTACTGATTCCACACAAACACAGGTTCAACCAAACAGGTTCCATGTTAACAAGATTGTTTTTCACTGATGTCTCAATGGTCATAATGTTATGCTTAACCAGTGCAAGAAGTACTAAATGCAATAAATGCTATAAAGCCATGTATGTGGCGCTTTATGTAAAGTTGGTTAGAAGTGCACTGCAGATATAGAACAGCACACTCAGCTGCAAAGGCACACAACCAAAATACGGCTCCATTAAACAGAGCAACACCCACCTCACTGATCAAGCCCAGCTGCACCAACTCTCCAGCTAAATCTTGAACACTTTCATCTGAAACACAGAGCAGCACAGTTAGTCTTCAACAATATCACTTTAACATGAACCACATTGAACTATAGCAACTATTGCATCATGATGTGGTCATAATCTCCAAAAATTTGTTTATACTCCAGACAGACACTTTTTTTTTTTTACCTTAAGTACTTGCATGTTTAATTATCAAAATGAATGTTATAAATATAGTATTGGAACATCTAAAGAATTATCGCTGCATTTGCTTATTGAAGGTATGCACTACCAACTTTATTTGAATCATAACAAAAATAAAAATTAACAACTTGTTTGCTGAAAGGTGGGATTCTTGGCCCTTAATATTATTGTTTTAATGAGCCATGTGTTTTAAGATAAAACCATGCTCTTTTTTGGAAGTGTGCCCAGTCATTGTTTTAAATAATATAATGTAAACAACAGAAAACAAATCTTGAACTAGCAAAAATAATAATGAAGTCTTTAAATAAAATAACGCACAAAACTGCTGCAAATGTGAAAACACTGTAAACACTAAAATGCTGCAAAATGAAGTGAGTCAGAATTTCTGATGACTTTTGATGCCTCATTTCTTCTGTTTTATACTTTTAACTCACAAATATCCTGTCATTTTTATTTTTCCAAATGTACCAATAGATTACCAAAAACAAATACTTCAACACTGTTTTTGTTGACGCTCAAAACTGGGACATCATTTCCCAGAATCCTGAACTGCCGATGCATTGCAGTGAGCGACTAAACTGAAGCAAGAGGTGAAATTTGATTGGATCAGATATCCAGCGACCAGCTAGTGACATTTCGGACTTTGGCAGATAAGAGAGGCTTTCAGAATATCAGCATCTTTACAAACATAGTGCGTTTATGTGACTGATTAGTGCGCATGGCTATAAGGACATAAAATTACAACATGCACGTCAGTGAAATTAGGGAGTGAGAGTGCAAGGGAAGACATGTGGAGAGAGAAGCAGCAGGACACCAAATGACTGGAAGTGCGAGCATAAATGCGAGACAGAGACATTAAAGCCTAGTAAGAGATGGGCAAAGGAGATGACAGCTGTGAGCTGGAGCCTTTCACGGTCCTGACATTCTCCACACGTCTGCAACAACATACATGCCAACCATACCTATGTGTGCATGACACAGGCATCCGATTTCACTGCCAACATTTTTCTTTCCAGTTAAATGATATTCCCTATAATGTGGCTTTCATCAGTAACAGCGGTAACATAAAAAAGTGATCTTATGAGGTACAGCTTTGAAAAACGTATGTTTTTGAACTGATTTTATTATATTTTGATATTATATATTACATTTTAGAGATTATTCAAGCAAATAGACCTAAGAAAAGGGTCTAATTTTGTTATTTAATCTTTGATTATGCTTGTCTGGAGAAGAATATGAAACGTCCCGACACTGGGACTTCTCTACTTCTTGTAACTAAAGAAATAAAAAAAAAGAAGATGAAGACCCGTGCTCTCCCTGTACCTCGAGTCCTCCTTTATATAGTTCATGAAGAAACATAACGTAAAAATAGAGAATTTTTACTTTGGTAGTCCAGAGTGCAGAGTCCAGAGAGTCCTATTCTTAGTAATCTGCTCACTCTCCAATGACTTGACCTTTGTGAAACTGATCTTTTCTACGACAGCAGTATGTATATTCTGACAAGGTTATTTAAAGTATGAGAGGGTGTTTTAACTCTTAAACTGGGGTTCAACAGCTTCTTGGCAGCAGACATATTAATCATCACTTTATTCTTCCAAAGGAAATCTTACCCATTTACTTGGTTATATTTATAATGCCTTGCTAAAGTATTCACACAGCTTGAATGTTTAATATTTTGTCTCATTGCAGCCACAAAACTGTATTTACTAACTGGGATGTTATGTGATAAACCATCACAATGCAATCTAATTATGACGTGGAAGAACGTGATATATGGTCTTTTATAGAAAAAAAAATCTGAAAAGTGTGGTGTGCATATGTACTCAGTGGCCCCTGAATTTATACCTTGTATTACCACCTTTTACTGCAATGACAGCTGCAAGTCATTTTGGTGGAACGGCTCTAACAACTTTTTCACATCTGGAGGCTGAAATTTTTGCCCCAGTCTGATTTTGAAAATAGCTCAACATCAACCAAAGTGGGTTAACAGCAGTTTTCAAGTGTGCCATGATTCCCCATATGATTTAGTGTCTGGACTGTGCCAGACCACTCTAGCATGGTGGTTTTGGGTCTAAACCATTCCACTGCAATCGTGGCTGTATGTTTAGGGTCCTGTCGTGCTGGAAGGTAGACCTCTCCTGGTCTCATCTGATCCGAGTACCTTCTTCCACATGCTTGCTCCATGCCCTTTATGGTTTGTGGTAAACTATAAACATGACTTCTTATAGTTTTTGTTCAAGTAGAGGTTTCTTCTTGCCACCCTTCTATGGTCTAAAGGACAGTTTACATATGCAGGCCACACTTTTCAAATTTTTAATTGTTAAAAACAAGAAAAAAAAAAAACAAAAAACATGCACCTTTTTTTTTTTTTTTTTTTTTTTTTTACTCCAGTTATGTACTATTTTTTGATGGTCTATCCTACTGAGTTCCTTTCAATCAAGGCTAACGGCTAAGGATGGGAACTGAGAACCGGTTCTTAATAGTTCCTAGGAGTGGTTAACCCTACTTAATGATTCTGCTTGTTGGTTCAAGTAACGTGACGTATTTGCGTGATGATGCGTTGTACACGCTCCATATTTTGATTTAGAAAATATCCAAGATGCCGCCCAAGAAGCGCTCTAAGATATGATAACATTTCACAAACAGCCGATACTAAGGACGGTTGCAACATATGCAGAGCTTTAATCACAATAAACGGATGAAATACCTCTAACGTCATCAAACAGTAGACCAAACAGCATACAACTGATTGGCACAAATGTAAAGTGTTTGATACGTTGCTTAGCAACAGCAGTGACTCTTCAGGGGGGAGCTTCCAGTACGTCTCCTGCCATGAAGTCCCAGGTAACGTTAAACTCCTCCATGCCCTGGTTATTGTTTTAATGTTAGCTCCATGAGGTATGAACAACATCCATCTCATATTAACATTTTCAGTCAGGGTTGAATAAATTAGAATATGGGTTCGGATGAGACTCGTTTGTTAAATTAAAAGCACCTTTTGAAAACAACCTTTGACTTGAAAAATCCTTCCAAAAAAGGCAAACATGCAGTTTTGGCTGCACAAAAACTGTTGATGTGCAAAAAGTTGCATTTCATGTTAGAATGTTGATTTGACAGAGGGATTCCTATTTTTTAAGCCAGCTTTAATTTTGTTTGAATCGGTATACAACAATGGTGCGTATGTTGAATTAAAGAGTTTATTTCCTAACTCAATGAGAATCAATAAGGAATTGAATCAATAAGTAAGATCAATAATGGAATCGATAAATAAATTCTTATCAAGTCCCATCCCTACTAAAAGCCCATTTGTTTAAAATTGCCTTTAATTATTAACTGAAAAACATTAATTCTAGTCTGAACTGCAACATTTTATTACTTCTCTTTATTATGCCACTGTAATGTTTCTCCAACCAAAAGTCAACATTTTCTTTGAATATTTGGTATCAATTCTTTAAAATCCTCACATTTTTTCTTTGAGAAGTCCCCATCTTCAACCATGATAAAGTCTCTACTTTAACCAGTGCAAAATTTTGTTTTAATGAATTTCAAAGGAACCCTGTCATTTATTTTGTTTGTGAATATCAAGTTCTTGTGTAGTATGTGTTCATAATTATTTTTAAGGTCAACCTTGTTGTGAGATGAAATATTAAAGCATGTAAGATGGCTGGATGGAAATATTGAAAGACTGGACTCCAAGCTCACAACATGAAGCAATGATTAGTGGTTGATCTTACGAGGTAACATGTCACAGCTTAGATGTCTGTTCAGTTTATCTTCCAGTTTCAACAGTAATGTTAGCTAGATGGAGAGAAACAGAAAACAGAGCAAGATGATCATTTTTTAAAAACCAGATGACTGAATGTTACGTGGCTGCAAATTAATAAATAGAAATTTGTTTAACAAAAAATACACACTTACATGATACTTTGCTCCCTCCTCCATAGGCTCCACGTTACACTGCATCTGAACAACCTGCAGAAGAAAAATGAAACATTAAAGAGAAAAAAAAAAAAGTTCCCTAAACCTACTGATGTAACTCTATTTCACAGACATCAGGGTGACGTTCAATGATTTTCTATAAAATCATGTTTAGCAGGCAGTAATCCTTACTGAACTCACCCGCCGTGTCTCAAGCTCTGCAGGTTCAGGTGTGGGAGATTTGACCAAAGGAATGACAACGGGGGATGTGATTGTTTTAAGCCGAGTCTGCTGGGGACTGGGCACCCCGAATGCTGTCATTGGATAAATGCCATTCCTGATCCAAAGTGGAGGAGCAGAGATGTAGGGAAAACATGACAGAAAGAGACAATTTAAATGAGAAAAGAGAGGTGTATAAAAACTTTATGATACAGAGGTTCTAAATAAAGATTATAGGGTTAATCGATAATGGGCGATTTCATATCTATAAAGAACGCACCAGGACTTTAGGATGGCTCAATGCTGCCTCTGTGTGGCCAAAAAACTAAAGCCATTGTAATCACCAAAAGGTACTGACCATACAAGCAATCAGATGAACTGTCCACTGATTTCCTTTATATTAATCTGGTTCTCACCTCACATCCTCCAGGAATTTGTCAAGCTCCAAGGCAGGAAACTGGGACAACCTACAGAGAAAATAAAAACAAAAATACGTGAGTGTAATGCATAAAGTCTTTAAACTATTGTGTTCAAAGCACATCATCATATTTTTGTTTAATCCCAGAAAATTGACTAAAATATATTCAAAAAGACAAAACAGATGTAACCTACATACTTACTTCATAGAATAATTTTAACTCTGGTTACTCTGTATCAATCATTAAAACTATTTTTAGCGAACTGAACTGTAAACTGGAACATTGCGTACTTCCTCAGAGATAATGCAGTAACTGCACAAAACAACATTTGTTGTGAATCTGTGCCATTTAAGAAAATTAAACCGAACTGGAAGTTGTGTCATAATTATATCTGAATGGGTCCAGTTTTAAATTTCTCTGTATGTCACAGATGCCAACTTTCATCTGAATCTGAACAACAGTTTTTGTCACTTACTTGAGCTGAACATCCTCTTTCGTCACAGCAATAACCAGATTGGGATCCAGCTTCTTGGTAATCTCCTCCAGGGCATTTTCAGGAATCATGTCTGGACAGAAAAGAAAAAGAGAAAATCACCACACGACTACAGGTGAGAGTCTTAAAAAAACCATTTGAGATGTTTTTGTATCTATTCCCTGACTTATACTTTTCAATAGCATTTCCTCTGATTTGCTAGCAGTGTTCTTTTGTCTTCATGCTGCAATGATAGCCATTTTTTACGTTTGTATGTGTGCATTCAGGACTCACGTTGGTAGCTGACAATACAGTGTGCAGCCAACAGTTTTAATAGAGGCACTTCAAAGAGAGCCTGGTTAAACAGCAGCTCCCGGGCTGTAGGCCTTATACTGGGATCACACGCAAGGCACTTTTGGATTAACTCCTAAAAAATATATACATGCAAACATCTAGATTATGCAATGATAAACAAACATTGTTTATGAAAACTGAATTTTACACAGATCCCAAAACTAATGTGTACAGATAGTCACAAACACTAAAACTGTGCATCTTACCCTCTGGAGCGGGTCTTCCAGTAACTGTATGGCGTTGTCGATGGCTTCCTGAGAAATGTACGAGGAGTCTCCATTGCTCTGAATTTCCAAAAGTGCCATCTGCAGCACAGCAACACATGGCAACAGGGCGATGTGAGAAATGGCTCAGGTGAATATATTATGCATTCTAGGTCCCATCTCACCTCTAAGGCACACATGCCAAACGAGTAGATGTCTACAGCCGTGGTGACGTCATTATCAGCTACAATAACACAAACAATTAAAAGAAAGTTTCCATGCATCTCATCACACTTTAATTATCGCTACAGACTTTAAAAACAATTCTTTCTACTTATTGCGAGTCTTTAAAAGGATGCAATACCTTCAACATCTCTTACAATGTCAACAGAAAAACAGTTTGGTGACATTTACCTCCATATTCAGGGGCAAGAAAGTGCAAGTTTTTCTGCTCCTCGTGGAACGTCTTCACATGGTTGTTAATAGTATCTGGAGCAACTGCAAATTAGAAAAGGTTATTTATTGTTGACGTCATCAAAAGTGTAGGAGAAATGGATATAAAGTAGAAAGAAAATACACAGAAGGAAAAAGAAGTATTAAATGTTTTTCGTCAGTAAATAAACTCACACCAAATGTAACAACCAAAGTATTACACGCATAGAAAGATATCAAAACAAATCACATCATTAAAAAGTTTTGTGTAAGACAGTGGAATAAAACGGAATAAATACTGAACACATGAAGAGAAGAAGCTGCGAAAAAAAAAAATAAAAGAAAGCAAAAAAAATAGCTCAACTCTGTCAGTATTTAGAGATTAGTGCTGTTGCCTATCAGTGCCAATTAATATCAGTTGATTTAGTCCTAATTGATGGCCTATAAAAACGCTTCTTAAAGTGTCGCACAAGCATCACATGATGGGTAAGAGCAAAGAGCTCTCTTAGGACCTTTGCAACCTTATGGATACAAAAATACTTATAATGATGGTCAAGTATTTCTGAATTTTCCAATGAGCACTGTTAGAGCCATAATCTGGCAGTAGAAAGAATATAATTCCACATTAAAAAGGCAGCAACCTGATGTTCCTTGCAGGTTTGTTTATTCACAGAATAATTAAAAGGACAGAACAGACATCTTAGAGCCTATGAACACTCAGAGAGCTTCAGGCAGACTTAGAATTAGCAGGTACAGTTGTTCCATTTAAACTAGTAAAGTATCTAGAAAATATTGAAAATGCCATGGCCTCCATTCCTGCTAACCTCCTAAGACTCCTCGGTTAAAGGAAGAGCACGATGAAGCTCATGTTGTGTTTGCCGTAGAACATTTGGACAAGTCAAAGAAATGCTAGGAGAATACAGACTGGTCAGATGAAACCAACATTTGAATCTTGGGATTTGTTCTGTGAAGTTTTCATTACCAAAAAGAGCTTCCTAAGTATTAAAAAAATGAATAAGCATGCTCAATATTTACTACACATAACTTGATTTATGGACTAATTTACTTAAAGGTGACCTATTACGTTTCCTTGAACAGGTTAGGATACATGTTCATTACATTTTTTGCACAAAACAATTCTTAGATAATGACATTTCAATTTTTAAGGCCTCTTGTCACTTTAAATCCAAATAAGCTGCTGTTGACCATGCCCTCCAACTCAACGTTTACACTCACACATGAAAATGGCTGCAAATAGATGCGCAATTGTACAACTGTACATCTTTGACCCTAAATCAGACCCAAAAGCAGAAGTAGAGCCTCCTGCACAACCAATAAGAATGCAGCAAGTGGTTTCTGAATGGCAGGTCAACAACAAAACACTTGTCTTTTCCAGCAGCCATTGTACAGGGCATACAGCGGTAAAACCAGCTGACCAATTGTGCTTGAGCTCTGCTTGGGTTACTAGGTGAGGGGCTGGGGTTGCTAGGAAACGACACAGTGCCCTTGGATTGTGGTAACAATACGGAGGTTTTTGAAACAGCTTGTTTTCCAGACAGCAAAAAACAAACTTATTGCCAAAAAATGACTGGTTTTTTTTTGTTGTTTTTTTGAAGCGCTTGGGCTGTTTTTAGAAGCAGTTGAGACCCAAATGAAAGTATAAAAACGTGCAAAATGTGAATTTTGCGTAATAGGTCCCCTTTAAAATTCCATTTCTGTGTGGATTATTTGGGTTTTTTGTGACATTTGGTCTGAATTTCATATCAACCATGAACATGTACTTTATAAACTGAAAAAAACCACTGACATGTTTAATACTTATTTTCTCTGCTGCACAGGCAGACGACGTAGAAATTAAAAGTGACAGAACGGCAGGAAAAGAAAATACTGAGTACAGATATTGTTTCAAACACTGTGGAGTGCATAAAAGAATGGTATAGTAGCAACATGATAGAGGTTGCTTTGAACAGAAAAGGGAAAATATTACCTTTTTTAAAGTCTATATCAAGTTATAAAAACATAATGTCCAATTAATAAAAGCAAACTGAAAGTTTGAGTTCTCGTATTCATAATTTAGTATAATTTAACACCACAAACATAGCTTCTTAACCCATCACAGCCACTGGGATGAAACTGGTGTAATTTTATACCTGATCCAATCTTAATGAGCCCATTGTGCTGAATGAAGACGGTGTCACAGGTAAGGTTGCCATGAATGATAGGTGGATCACATGAGTGGAGATAACTGTAAAACATAGAGAGAAGATAAATAAATTCGCCATTAAACACAAATCACTCAATACGCTCATTAGGACCATTGAGATAGTAATCAATTTAGTAAAATGTCTGACAAAGGAAACCAACCTGAGCGCTGACAAGATCTGTGTGCACCATCTCTTCCATGCCTGAAGGATCAAGAAGAATGTTAGAATGTTATTAACCGGTGTATAACATGGCTTACACATCCATATAAACATATAAACAAGCAGTACAACACAGAATCATTCTTCTTCAGACTAAAAACAAAATATTTTTACTGTACCTTTTCGTTCATACTTTTGTGGTTCTTCTTTGTCTTCTTGAGAAACTGCTTCAAGCTTCCAGATGACATATATTCAGTGATAAAAATCACCTGGCAGAGAAGACACGGACAGACGTAAGCTAAGTGTAACCCTTTAAGAAGTTAAACTATTTATCTAGTTGAATAAAGCAAGTGTGTTAAATGACTTAAGACTCACTCTTGCTCTATTGTCCTTTGTGTCAGCCCAGTACTTGTGAAACTTGACAATATTGGCATGCTCCAAATGAATAAGGTTATCAAATACAGCCTTGACTTTCTCCTAAACCAAATCAAATCAAAAAATAAATAAATAAAACCAGGAAATAACTATGTATATTATAGATCTTCAGATTTTTAATGGTATCAAACAATTATTTAACAATCATCAGTACACAATTAAAGAAACCATCTTTAATGGTTTTCTTTACATATTAAGCACTGGGCCTCACCTCCAGTGGTTTGAAGTTCTTCCTTTCTGAAATCATGACTTCATTCCAAACTACTTCCACTCCCTCCTCCGTGTCCATGGCCAAATATGCAGCGTCTATTCCAGGAACATTACGCTGATTGACCTGCGTTTAAAGGGATCAGAAACTACTTATTAGATAAGGAATTTCCAACACAGCACATCTGATAATCTGTAGAGGTTCACAAAAGTGTTGCTAAAGTGTAAGGATGGAGAAGCATGGCTCTGAATACCTTTAAACTAATAGTGAACTGCTTACACAAACATCAGGCATTTCCTTTACACACATCTTCTATCAATTGATTACATTTAATGGAGATGCCAATCTTTTTATTTCAACTCAAATTATGAATCAAATATTTCCTAAAATTTAAAAAAAAAAATAACATTTACATGTAGAACAAACATAAGTTGGTGCAATGCACTGAACTTACAGCGTTTAGCAGAGCTTCAAGGAAGTAAAACATGTCAAAAATATCCACGAAATTTGGCAGAGAGGTATTTAAAACAGGCTTGCTGCCAGTAATGTTGACAACTAGGGGTGGACATTTATTGATTTGTTTATTATTATTGCAAAAAAAACAAAACAAAAAACAAACAAAACAACCCCTCCTATTGTGATAAAAACTTTGATTTATGGTAAAAACAATAAATTCCAGTTAATGATGAAATTTTGTTGCAATTGTTACCTTTACTATATTCTTCATTTTTGGTTCCATGAGAGCATCAATAAATATCAATAATTTCGAAAATATGATTAAATGTCATTGCTGTGGACAGTTTAATGATTAAAAAAAAAAAAAAAAAAAAAAAAAAAAAAAAAAAAAAAAAAAAAAAAAAAAAAATCACACTTTTTAATGTAAAAGCTGTTCTGAAGAAGCCTATTTCAAACCAGTAATGTTTTTAAAAACCGTATTTGTGTTTATGAGGCTTTGACTGCATAGCGATGCTTATTTTTAATCCAAGATTACTTGGTCACTATAAAAATATAAACACACACACTCCTCACAGTTTTTTCTCCAACAGAAAATATTTTAAAGTGTCAACATATTCCATGTTATTGACATTATGGATGTCTCTCCAGCTCTGTCGATCATGAGACCTGCTGAGTCGGGACATGGTGGGAGGCTTCTGGAACTCTCCATCAAAATAAGGGTTAACATTTTCAACAAGAAATAATCACGCAAACTGATGTTTACAGTTAGCAATGCTAACACAGATAATCACAGCTACAACATGAAACATTTTAAGATGTCAACTTCGTTTGTATCACATGGTGTTATGCCGATTCAGGTCCTACTGTAGAAACTTAATGATCAATCATAAAAACGTTGATTTAAGCTCTTCTACAATTAAAATAAATACATTAATAATTTAATAATTAATTCACAGCAGAAAATCAGAGCTATTTTTTCACCTTTTAAATGTGAAGTTGGACGTTGGTATTTGCACTGGATGGATCTTTAGGGAAAAACAACTTAATTGAATGGTGCACATTACACATTCAGGTTTTGCATTAAAAAAAAAAAAAGTAATGTTTTATAAAGGAGTAAAACACATTATTGTGTTTGTAGATTGTAAGTGATGTACAGAAATAGTTCTGTAACATCTGTTTTTGAGAAAACATTTTTTTTTTTTAAATTATACCACAAACATTTTCTTGTTAAAACAAATCAGAAAAAAAAATCTGTATCATTACATTATCATTATCATCATTACAAAAATTGGTCATCGTAAATTGGCTCTGAAACCCTGATCGGTGCTATAATATTTATCGGTTCAGCGCAGCCCTGCAGGTTTCTCTTAGCACAAAAATAAATTGTAATGTTTTAAATGTATTACTGTATGTGGAGTTAGACAACCTCTGACTGACCACAAGGACTTTTAAATGAGTTTTAATGAAACCCAACCTTTACTGTAGCTGAAACCTGACAGTACTTTTAAATGGATGTGTGAGTGGTTAAGGAGGACATGTGCTGCAAGTAATCACCTCTTCTCGACGTTTCTGCCAGCGGCCACAAGGACTCTCCTCCAAGATCTCTGATTCATCTTCGCTCTCATCTTCATCCTCGGTCGCTGAGGTGGCAACGGGCTTTGGAGAAGCCACGGAAGAAGCAGTAGGTGTCCCACCTTGTGCCTGCGTGGTACTCGGGGACAGATTCTCTGCTGTAAACTCTGACTTTGCGTCTGTACCGGGTTTCTCCTCTGCCTCGGACATGACAGCAAACCTTATTCTAACGTGGCTTCGCTAGATTCCTGAGTCTGACCGGAAGCAAGTGATGGAGTACCTCTGTCTTCTGTTCTCTCGGGTTTTGAGTTGATCATGAATCCAGTTTCTTTTAAGTAGGTTGAACATCAATGAAACGCTCAGAGTAGAAAAAGCTGTTAACAACATACAATAAAGACGTATGGTTAGAATGGTCTATCCAGTGTGATAACTTTTACAGGTCCTATCACTTTTAAAAGTATTTTAATAAAGTTCTTAAGATGTGAAGACATTTCTTCGTTTTATTACTAATTTTGATTCATAAAAAGAGCCATCAAATCTGTTAGCTTACCTGTATGACACTGTTAGCTAAAAGTTCAGCCACCCACTACTTTGCTAACTTTTCCCTGGCTAATAAGCTAGTGAAAGCAAATAAACTACTTAGTTTCGACAACAACCCACCTAAAAATAACAAATTAAAACCTTTAAGATGAAAAACAAAACCCACAAACAGCTAAAAATAGGTTTTAGTTACATGTTGACAACAGCAGCAAAAAAAAAAATAGAGGTCTGAACAAAAATGCTGGTTCGTCATAAAAATGTAGCATCTCAAGTCCCTTTCTGTTAGCCGGAGTGGGAGGGGCAGGGCGGGACGTGAGGAGCGCCTGTCTGCGCACAGAAAACGCAGCGTGCTGCGAGAGAACATCACGTACCGAGCTGCGGAACAAGTCGCAGCTTTGTTTATCTGTTCGCTGCTCGGCGGAGACATTTGAACAATCTTATATATTGTGTTGCTTTCTATGTGCCACGTGTAATGATAGTCTATAAAGAAAGTAACAGACTTGTTTGGTCATTTTTAGTCTATTTAAACGTATTTATTTAGGAATGCGCGCGACTAAAAAGGGTATCAAAATTAATTTTATAAAACAGTAGAAGACAGGTAGAAAAAGCAATACAATCCTGTTACCTTGACATTTTGCACTGCGAGTACGAGAGTGCGAGATTAAATGTGTAAATGATTGCAACTCTTCAGAAAAAAAGAAAAACAAGAACAAGTATATATTTTGCTATCTGTACTTGTATTTCCTGTGGTAAACAAATAATTCACATGATGCCCCAGGCTGGCAAAAATAAAGTAACCAAGAACCAGTAGGAAAACAGTAATAACTAAACACATAGTAATTATGTTTGATAAGACAGGCAGACAGAATTGTTTTTTAAACGTTATAATGTAAATGAGTAAAAATAATAATGATAATAATAGAAAGGGTAGGGATGGACGAATAATAAAAAAATTGCGCCAAAGATTTTATGTGAGTAGAAATAAAGATAGATCCCCCCACAGGAACAGTATATTCGGAGCATTTGGTTTACAAGACCCCTGAGATTTATTTGATATTGTCTGTATGTCCCCTCATGTATTTTTCAGGATACACACACTCCACTGTAATATTGTGATTGACTAAAAAAAATACATTTCATGGGAGAGCGATTTGCTGTCAATCAATTTACCACCATCGATGCTACGTGTTTAAGCGAAGGCGCAAGGTATCACATGTGAACTATCTTGCTTCATGGCAGACGCGCATCCCAGCTGTTTCAAGTTGCTAAAATGCTGCGCAAGCTGCTCTCCCACGATTTCCACACAGGTCATTGATGCAAACAAGCTTGCTGGATAATAAGGGAATCCTCATGTGTGTTTCTGTTATAAAACACCCCAGACCTTCTGCGTCCACAATGCGGAGGCTATACGATGCGGCTACCGTAGCCTGCATGGGCTGTGTGTAGCGGATATTTTACAGATGGTGGTCCCCGGGAGAAGCTGGGGAGTCGGGGCATCAGCTGTGCCTATAGAGGAGTGTTAGCAAGCTAGCCTTTGTAACCAGCTCAGTGACATTTTCGTGAAAACACTACCTGGTTCGGCTCAGTCATCATGGCCACGAACGGTAACAGTTCGTCGCCTGGGATGGGAGAGATCATCCAGTTAAATGTCGGGGGAACAAGGTAAGTGAGGTCCACTTGACACCGACGAATGATCGTAATCTTTTCATAAACATTAGCTCGAGCGATTATACTTGTAACATCTTCATAACGTTGTTTTTACTTATGTAATCAAAGCAGGTCGCGTACTCCATCATCACTGCTGCTTCACCAATGAATAACTTACATTGTACACAATGTACAATTTCTTCGAAATGCAACCCAATACTTTCTTGTAATCATATTACTCAGTGTTATAATCACCAACTCGAAATGTTTAACTTAGTCAATTATTCACTCATAAGTCATGAGCTGTGATCCTGCTCAAAACGTGTTGCCATTCATCATGTTCTGACTGTGTCCTTTCCAAGGTTCAGCACATCCAGACAGACTCTGACGTGGATCCCAGACTCTTTCTTCTCAAGGTTAGGACAATGGATTGAATATATATACGTATAAAACGAACACACACACACACACACACACACACACACACACACACATATATATATACATATATATATATATATATATATATATATATATATATATATATATATATATATATAATGAATCTGTCTCTCTCAGTTTCAAGTCTTTTGCAGCCTCTATCAGGGTTTCTTCCTGTGTTGCAATGTAATTACCTCAACCAAACTTCTCATTAACTCTGAGCAGCTTCACTATTCCTGCTGAAGAAAAGGTTCCCACAGCATGATACTGCCACCATCATATTTCCTGTGGAAACAGTGTGTCCAGGGTGATGCACAGTGATCATTGTCCACCATACAGACCTTTGCATGTAGACTAAATTTGAATACAAAGCCCCACCACACGTTTAGATTTTTAGTTGTAAAAACTTTTGAAAACCATCTATAATTTCCCTTCTGTTTTTCTGATAGTGCATTATTTCAGTCTACCACATAAAAGTACAATAAATATGTTAAAGTTTGAAGTTTTGACAAAATGTGCTAATTTTCAAGAACTATGGAAAGTTTTGCAAGGTATTACTGTGGATGTGGTTTTCTGACATCACTGATCAACTTCTTTCCAGACTTTTCTTCATATATGTACCAAGCTTTGTGGTAGACAAAGTGGGGATTAGTAGCCACCTCAGGATTACTCAAAGGGGATGAAAACTGAGTCTGTTACATAACCATCTTAAATATTGCATTTTATGTTTTGTGAACCCAGTGAAAACATCTTTTTAAAAATATTTTGGGTTCAAACGTGTAGTTAAAGTTGAAGAAATGCTGTTCCAGCATGAGTGTGTGGTTCCTTCATTCTACTCAGGTGTTTAATCGTAATTTTAAGTCTAGATGGAGGCAACAGTTAAAGAGAGGAAGGATATTGGAGCTGGTAAGATATGTTTGTTATAAAATTAAGCACTACCCTGAGCACAGCCCTACAACAGCTGAGCAGAGCTATAAAAGCTGTCAGAATGACTGCTAGAACACCTGCTTGCCTGTTAATCAGTGTCTGCTCCCAGCTGTCTGTAGTTCAGTGACTGCTTTTTTATACAAGTTAACACAAAAACATCCAGTAAGGATTATAATCTAGACTTCAGAGTTACCACGTTAGCATTGTTTTACTTGGTGTATTAATAAACTGATCATAGTAAATGAGTTATTGGCTAGTGGAAATGGAGTACTGGTTTAATAATGTTTTTGTCTCTGTATTTTTTTTTTCAGTTTACTGAGTGGAAGGATATCCACTCTGCGGGATGAAACTGGAGCGGTCAGTAGTCCGCTGCTTTTTATTTTCAAAATCAGTGCAGAGATCTCTTGACAACACAAATAAGCTGGGTTCTGATAGTGCAGTTTTTAAAAGTAATTAATTATATTTATTTTAACAATTTTTCTTTGATTTTTAACTCATGAATTTATCACTTTCAGATATTTATTGACAGAGACCCTACAGCATTTGCACCAATTCTCAACTTTCTCCGAACCAAAGAACTGGACTTGCGGTATAAGTTCAAAGCCAGTTTATTTAAATATGCATTTTAAGGAGAGCATTGTGTAATTTTGTGATGTGACTTGTCCAAAAAACATTTTCTGTTCTTTTTTTCTTTTTAGTGGCGTCAACATCAGCGTCCTGCGACACGAAGCAGAGTTCTATGGGATCACTCCTTTAGGTATGTTGATAAACACAGTTTCAGATGGGAAACTTTGAAAGCAACGGTACTGATGAACAGCACTAGTGTATATAAAGTTCTTTGTAGAAGTATTCATACCCCTTGAGGATTTTAACACAAATTTAAGAGTATTTTATTGGAGTTTTATGTTACAGACCCACAGGAAGCAGCACATTACTGTGAAATGTAATGCGGCGCGTAAATCTGAAGGTTATGATGTGCATTAATATCTAGGCCCCTTTACTCTGACACCCCTATACAAAATCTAGTACAACTAATTGCCCTCAGAAGTCACCTGATAAGTAAACAGAGTCCAGCTGTGTGCAATTTCATCTCAGCATAAATGAAGCTGTTCTATGAAGGCCTCAGAGGTTTGCTAGAGAACATTAGTGAGCAAACAGCATCATGAAGATCACGGAACATAGCACTTTGGTAATGGATAAAGCTGTGGAAATTTTTTTTTAGCAGGGTTAGGCTGCTGTCAGGCTGATGTCATGTGGAAGATGGTGCTCTGTGATGAGCCCAAAATTAAACCTTCTGGCCAACATATTGTGTGTGCTGTGTGTGGCAGAAAGCTGAAAACACGGACTTCACCAAGAACACCCCATCGCCACAGTGAAACATGGTGGTGGCAGCATCATGCTATGACGTCTTTCTTTAGCTCGGACAGGATATTAGTGGAAGAACACTTCTAGGCTAAATACAAAAATGCCCATCACACATTTCAGTTTTATTTGCAGCATGTATCGTTTTCCTTTTATTTTGAGTTGATTTATTATATAAAACCCCAATGCATTCCCCAATACTGATGTTTTTGGTTTTAAAGTGACAAAATCAGAAATTGTTCAAGGATATGAATACTTGTGTAAGACATTATATAAGACATGTTATACTTACATATATATCTATTTTTGTTTTATGTTTTGGTACATTTGAACCTCAACAGGACATAGAGATTTTATCCTAAAGTTATTGTCTTCCTGTGTCAGAGTTTAATCAAGGCCAAACCCATAACAGTGTTACTTCCACATAGATGCTGTATTACATCCTGTTTCAGTGTTTCAAACTTCCCCACATTAACATATGAAAGTTACCTTTTTCACATTCTTGAAATGGTATTAAACAGAAGAAACCCACAGCCAGCTCATACAGGTGGGGTCAATCCTTCACAAATTCAATAAAGAAAATAAAAACTGAAAGCACAGAGTATGAAGCTAAAGAAAAGAAGGACAAGTTCTTCTAAACTAACAGAAACCAAAATAGACATGTTGTAACTTCAAAAAAACAAAAACAAACTTTAATGGTTATGTTCATAAGCGTTAATGTGTATAAACCTGTGCAGTGCGACGCCTGCTGCTGTGTGAGGAACTGGACCGCTCATCATGTGGTAGCGTTCTCTTCCATGGTTACCTGCCTCCCCCAGGTAAAAACATGAAACTCACACTGAATGAACTGAAAATAGAGGTAACATAAGTTTTACCATAGAAATCATCAACACTCCAAGTTGCTAGAATATGACAGAAAAATGTAAGCGTAAAGTAAGTGGATTTTTTAACTTTTGTTTTTGGACAGCTGTCCCTGCTCGTAAGTCAGCCTCTGCAGCTTCCGATGAGCGACCGGGTCCGAGTGGAGCGGAGGGCTTCACCCGTGGTGTTCCCCTTCCTCATCCTTCTTTGTCTGGAACAGATGACCCAGAGAAACTGGGTAAGAGGGAGAGAACATATTTACATTTTTATTTTAGCTGAAAACATTAGAAGCAAATAAGATGTATTTTATTTTAACATGTCAGCTAGAAGTCTATATTCTGTTAAACTGGCTTTGTGCCTGTCCTTTAAAGACTTTATCTAAAATCCATGCTTGACTTTTCAGTCCGTCTATGTGTGTGTGCTAATTGCATGCATAATAGAGTAAATGTATGTTTTTGTATGTGCCTTCTTTTGAGAGTGCATTAGTGTGACCGCTAATGTGTCCTAAAATCTTTGTAGAGCTCAGACTAACAGCAGTTACTGAACTGGCCTAGTTTCATATTGACCTGATCTCTGCTGACTATCTGAGAATAGTATGTTTGTGCTTCTTGACAAAGTCTTTTTCATTCAAGCATTCAGGAAGAAACATCAGTTCACTTTTATGAACAGTGAAAAAGGAAATGTATTTATTCTATCTGTGTTTGCAGATTCAATGGTTGACCCCAGGAAAGTGCTGATTATCGCAGGACACCACAACTGGATCGTTGCAGCTTACGCACACTTTGTCATCTGCTACAGGTAACATTTTTAGCAGTTCTCATTCAGCTCTATTTTGTGTGAACGTTTTCTTGATCGTTTTTGTAGCTCTGACTTCAGCTGCAGTCTATGCCTTGCAAATCTTCCCCAAAGTCTTTTATGGGCTTGCTTTGTACTCTGCTTTTTCCTTCCACTAAGCTTTCCATTAATATACTTCCCTACAGCACTCTGAACTGCTAGCTTCCTTAGCAATGATTTCTGTGTTTTTTAAACTTCTTTGTGGAATGTTTCAATGATGTCTGCTGGACAACTATCAACAGCCTTCTCCTGATTGTGTTGGACATAACAGAAGACTTCTGTAAATCTTTTGTATTGATCTTATGTAATGTTAAAATTTCCCAAGAAATTAAATCTTGGGTTTTCATTTAATGCACTCTTCAAAATGAATAGAAACAAACAATTGTATTACATTACTATGTGTATGAATCTATGCATGAGTTTTAATAAAACAAAACTTTTCAATCATATTCTGATTCACTTAGATGCACCTAACATGAGCTCAGGTCCCAAGCAAAGACTTCATACCAAAGATCTCAAAGATCTAGCTCAGGGGTCTTCAAATCCAGGCCCCAAGGGCCGGTGTCCTGCAATGGTTACATGTGTCCTTGGTCCAACACAACTGAATCAAATGGCTGAATCACTTCCTCAGCGTGCAGTGCCGCTAATGACCTCATTATTTGACTCTGGTGTGCTGAAGCAGAGATACGTCTAGAAGTTGTAGGACCTCAGCCCCTTGGGGCCTGGATTTAAAGACCCCTGGTCTAGATGCTTTTATATGACTTAATTTAATATTAAATAAATCCATTACAAACAAAGATCCATAATGGGGAGGTTAGAGTATTTGCATGTGCATGCTCTCGCTGCAGGATAAAGGAATCATCAGGATGGCAGCAGGTGTTTTCTTCTCCCTACCTTGACTGGACCATTGAACGTATAGCACTTAATGCTAAAGTGGTGGGTGGTCCTCATGGAGACAAGGACAAGATGGTAGCTGCTGCCTCTGAAAGCAGGATTATCCTCTGGAGTATCCAAGATGGAGGCAGTGGAAATGAAATTGGTAGGTTTTATAAGTAAAATATATGTTCAAGCTGAGAAATGATTTACATTTAAGAATTATAGGGAATACTACTGGTTCTGGATCCTACAAGTACTGTACTTCAATTCCTGTCATTCATGGCACTTTCTGCCTTAGGTGTATTCAGTCTCGGTGTTCCTGTTGATGACCTCTTCTTCATTGGCAACCAGCTGGTGGCTACAAGCCACACGGGAAAGGTTGGCGTGTGGAATGCCGTCACACAACATTGGCAGGTGGGATACATCAGTGTGCTCAGATAAGACAAGAAAATATGTCACAATATACTCAATGCTTGTATTAATCTTTGTACATGTTTGTTATATTATGCGTTTCCTCTTATTCTCATATGTTTCCCACTGTAAATTCACTTTTCATATTTTATTAGGTTCAAGATGTAGTTCCCATCACCAGCTGTGACACTGCCGGGTCCTTCCTTCTACTGGGCTGCACCAATGGCTCCATCTATTATATAGGTGTGAACACATACACACACAGAAACCAGATGTTAGTGAAGTCCTGTTACAGGATGTGAATCTTAACTCTATTAAATTATTTATAAACTAGTCAAAGATTGTTACTGTTTTTGTCACTAAAAGATTACTGTCCAGGTATTTTATAATGATTTTTATCTGATGGAGATTCAAAATCTTTACACGTTCCTTAAGATCTCGACTTCCTCTTCTCAGACATGCAGAAGTTCCCTCTGAGGATGAAGGACAACGATCTCTTAGTAACCGAGCTTTATCACGATCCTTCAAACGATGCCATCACTGCACTGTCTGTGTACCTCACGCCTAAAACCAGTAAGTACTGAAAGAAAAAGGGGTTACATTGGGTATGTGTGGGAGGGGACTTTGCTTCTGTTTGGTTTTTTTTTTTTGGCCTTCTTGGAAAAACACTGTGTGGAGAAACACTGACACTGTGTGCCACTCTAAACCCGCCACCCCCACAGTGACACACGGTAGTGGCAGCAACATGCTGTGGGGATGCTTTTCTTTTCTCATGCTTTGGGATGTCTCAAAGTTCACATTTAAATCCAATTGAAAATATTTAGCAAGACTTGAAAACTGATGTTCACAGGCACTCTCCTTCCAACCTGACTGAGATGAACCAGTTTAAAAAGAGGAATGGGGGGAAAATGTCATCAGTAGAGGTCCAATGCTGGTAGAGACATACAGTAAAACACTTGCAGCTTTAATTGCAGCTAAATGAGGTTCTATGAGATACTGACTGAGAGGGGCTGAATACAAATGTCAACTTGATTTTTATTAGTAAAAAAATTTAAAAACATTTTTTCCTACCACTTAAGCTATGTGCTACTTTTGTATTGGTCTATCAGACACAATTCCAATAAAACACATTAAAGATTGATGTTGTAAAGTGAATAGTTTTGCATAAGATTGTGTTTGCACAAGACTTGCTTGTCAGACGAAGTTTGATTGATGCTATTTCTACAAATAAGATCAATTTTAAAGTAAAACTAAGTTAAATATTATCATTCAGGACCAAAAAAGGGAAATTTGAAGATAACATTCTCTACTTTCGATATGTTGCTGCTTTCCTTCCTTGACCCTGCTCTCAGGTGTGAGTGGGAACTGGATAGAGATCGCCTACGGGACGAGCAGTGGTGCAGTAAGAGTGATCGTGCAGCACCCAGAGACAGTAGGATCGGGTCCTCAGCTGTTTCAGACGTTCACTGTGCACCGAAGCCCAGTGACGAAGATTATGTTATCTGAAAAACACCTAGTATCAGGTAACAAAGGTTCCTCTGTTGAGTTTCTCCAAAATTCAGACTACAGTCACCAATAATAATCTATTTTAAAGTTCCTTTCTTAATACAGTGTATTCCTGTTTGAAACCTCACTGGACTGTTTTTGTTTTGTGTGCGTTTTAGTGTGCGCGGACAACAACCATGTTCGGACGTGGACAGTGACGCGGTTCAGAGGGATGATCTCCACACAGCCAGGCTCCACCCCTTTGGCTTCCTTTAAGATCCTGTCCCTGGAAGAGACGGAGAGCCATGGAAGCTACTGCTCTGGGAATGATATAGGTGAGACGGGAAGCTCAGAGGGAAGAAACAACATACAAATTTCGATTAAAAATATTGTTTATGATGTTAAGGGCACCTGTTGAGTTTCGTCTGTGATGTACAGCATATAATAGAGACAAAAAGTAATTTTAAAAAACAATTCAACATGCAAATGCAGATATTTTGCATACAAAGTACTTAAAAAGCAAGTTAAACTTGGGATGTGTAGTGATTGATGTCAATATAGACACCACAAAAGAGAACCACATGGTGGTGGCAGTATTATGCGGTGGGGATACAGATTAGGTTATTTTCCCTAAAAGTTAAAAAAAGTGGTGTCACCTGTATGTCTGGTGTTCACAGGCCCCTTTGGAGAGAGAGATGATCAACAAGTTTTCATCCAAAAAGTCATCCCCATCACCAACAAACTATTCGTAAGGCTCTCCTCAACTGGAAAAAGGTACGCTGTCTTCCATATATCTACCTCTCTTGCTTGGGATAATCAGTCTTACTGTAGTTCACATGTGAATTGAATTTCTTTTTGGACTGTTTAAGGATCTGTGAGGTGCAGTCAGTGGATGGAACCACTATCACTTGCTTCATGGTTCGGGAGTGTGAGGGTTCCAGCCGGATGGGGTCCCGACCGCGGCGCTATTTGTTCACCGGTCATGGAAATGGCAGCATTCAAATGTGGGACCTCACGACTGCAATGGACACAGCCAACAAAGGAGAAGAGAGGAAGAAGGATGGTGAGAAGGGAGAGACAAGTGGCAGGAGAATCACTCATATGTCCCCAAGCCGATGCGTTGATGTGGAAGTTCCTATTCACAAAATCCTGTAATCACAGTGAAAGCCTTCTCTTGTGTTTGACAGATGTAGGTGGCCCGACAGAGGAGGAGCTGCTTCAGCTGCTGGACCAGTGCGACCTAAGTACCTCTCGCTGTGCGACCCCAAATATAAGCCCCGCCCCCTCTGTGTTGCACCACACACGCCTCAGAGAGTCTATGTCAAGGTTCGAAAGATGGCACATTGACTACAACATATATCTGTTCTGTAATGTTTTTGGTCATTAAAGGTCTCACCTGTCTGTCTCTGCTCAACCACAGTTTGCAGTTGCAGGCCCAGGAATCCATTCCTGAGACCCAGGTCACCTACGGAGCTGTGCGGCCCTACAGAGAGAGCCCCCTGCTGGCTCGCGCTCGTCGAACCGAATCCTTCAACGGCTACAGGTGAAGCGACACTTCTTTTCCCCCACGCTATCTAGATCACGAGATCACTTTTACATGCATCCCTGCTCCAACACACCTTAAATGGCTGAATTCCCTCATCAGCATTCAGTCATTTATCTGCGCAGAGGCTTGGTAACAAGCCATTCATTTGATTCAGGAGTGTTGGAGAAAAGTAAAAGTAAAACTATCATAATTTGACTGTAAACTAACAATAAAATTGTTAATATGATAAGCCAGGAAAGCCAAGCAATAACATTGTTATCAATACATACAGGTTTATCTCAAATTAGAATATATTTGAAAAGGGTGTTTATTTCAGTAATTCAGTTCAAAGAGTGGAACTCGTGTATAGATTCATTACTCATCCAGTGATATAATTTAAGTGTTTGTCTCTATTAATTTTTGATGATTATGGCTTACAGCTAATAAAAACCTGAAATTGATTTTTCTCAGTTTTTGCCATGAATTACTGCATTAGTGCAGCGTGGCATGAAGGTGATAGGCCTGTGGGTCTGCTGAGGTATTAAGGAAGCCCAGGCTGCTTTAACAGCGTCCTTTAGTTCATCTGCATGTGGATCTATTGCCTCTCATGTTCCTCCTGACATTACTCCATAGACTGTCTATGGTGTTTAAGTCAGGCCTGTTTGCCGGCCCATGAAGCACAGTGATAATACAGTCATTAACCAGGTGCTGGTACTTTTGGAAGCGTGATCATGTGCCAAGTACTGCTGAAAATGAATTCAGCATCTCCATAAAGCTTTTCAGCACCTTGGCAGCAAGAAGTGCTGTGAGATTTCCAGGTGGATGGCTGTGCTGATGTTGGACTTGGTAGACCACAGTAGACTAACACCAGCAGCTCCACACATCGTCAGTGAATGTGGAAAATTCACACAGAACCTCCAGCGCCTTGGATTCTGTGCCTCTCCAATTCTCCCTTCAGAAATTGGGTCCTTGATTTCCACATGAAATTATTTTTAAAAATTGTACATCTTAAAAGGAGGAGTCTCGATCAATGAGCAATAATTCAGTCTTTTTTCTCCTTAGCCCCAGCTTCTGATGTCTTCTCTGGTCCAAGAGACTTAACACAAGGGACGCTACAGTTGCAACGTCCCGCATACATCTGTGTCTGATGGCTCTTCAAGCTCTGACTCCAGCTGCAGTCCATTCCTTGGGAATCTCCCTGAAATTTTTTTTAATGGGCTTTGCTTTACAACCCTCTCAAGGCTGAGATTATCCATTTTGTTTGAATACCGCACTTTTTCCATCCATTAAACTTTCCATGAATATGTTTGGATACTGCACTTTATGAACTGCCAGCTTCTGTTACAATTACCTTCTGGGGTTTACCCTCCTTGTGGAAAGTGTCAGTGACTGTCTGCTGGACATCAGCTGTCTTCTCCATCAGTGTAAAGACCAGAACATAGTTGATCATTCTGTATTTAAAACTATTTTTCTATTGGTCAAATGTAATGTTCCAGTTATCTTACAAACTGGATTTTGGGTTTTCATTACCTGTAAGCCATATTATGAGTTTCACTTTTTGAATTATACTATTATATCAGTAGTTTGTTTAAGCTTGTCAGTTGTGGACACAACAGAAAGAGGTGCGTTTGGTTCTGGTGCTCTCCAGATGGCTGATCCTTTAACTGCTCCATATGTTTTTCTATAGAGACTTCCAGAACTTTAGCCTGAGTCAGACATCCAACACTGGACCCAACCAGATCACAGATGCCCGGCGCTCGCTGTGTAACTTTGGGCCTGAGGACGGTGAGAGGAGCACCTCCGTTATGGAGCTCTGGGCTTCACGCAACACCGGAAACACCTCAGCGAGTAAAGCAGAAGTCAATCAAGAATCACCACAGCAACCTCCAGACAGCCCAGTTCCAGGAGGGGACGTGAGGCGAAAGGTGCACATTCAGCCAGAGGAAGGAGATGGTGTTGGATCAGGGGGAGACGGGGTGAAGGCTGACGGCGCTGTGAGGAAGAGGGGAGTACTGGAAGGGGGCTTTCTGGGGCGTAAGAGGGCTCCTCCAATTCCACATCTCTCCTCTGGATCTGAAGGTGGGGGCAGTGACTCATCTGCAAACGCCTCGCCCTCCCCAACCAAACTGTCATCCTCCACTTCACCACGGCACAGGAAGCCGCCGGCTGAGCCCTCCAGTCATGACAGCAGCCTGTGAGAGCGACTCTTCCCCTGATCAAGGAGATTAGCCTGTAGGTGCATGCAGGAGGTCAGTGCTAAATATAAAGGCAAAGGAAAAACACACAATCAGCTGCAACAACAGTCACTTTTTTTACATACAGTTGTGGCTCATGAAGAAGCTATAAGCTTCCAACACTATCAGTATGAAATCTGAGGGAGAATGCATTTCAATATTATCTGGCAGGTGTAATTGGACTTTCGTCTGTCTCAGGCTGCTTTTTGTGTCTTACGTTTGTTTTAAAAGTCAGGTGGTGATCACCACAACTTTAGGATTCAGTTTCCTATTTTCTCTTCCTGTGAGGATGTTGCTCTCAAAACAACTTAAGGAGCAAAAATAAAGCACAAGCTCACAGACTTGGTCAGTCATAGGAAGAGCAAAGCCAATAAGGCAAAAACAAGTCCAGTATTAGTAACCATGTGCTGGAATGGGACATACCATTACAAAACGTGCTTTTAAATTATTGATCTGCATAAGCAAAATAAATGTAAGAAAATTCTTAATTAGCACAAAAACTTAAATATAAACCTGAAAAAGCTTGACCAACCATGCAAGAGGTTTGTCCCCCTATCTCTGCAATAATAATAAGACTTCTTTCAGCAAGAGAGCTCAAAACACTTTATCATGCAGTGGATGTTCATGCAACTTACCTAAAACATGTTACCCTGTCCAGAATGTTGGCAGCTACTTGAATCCTAGAATACTTACTTTACTGCAGCCAGAGTCAGAGAGGTTTACATTAAACAACAGCTGACAGATAGCAGTTAAATTATGCAGGTCGGGCATGCAATACAAGCTACACTGTTAGTTGTGTGACAGCTCAGCGTAATGCAACGGTGAAGTAAAGATGCAGACTAGAAACTCCGGTATTCAGATGAAGGTTATGGCAAATGATCATGTGTGGTAGATGTGAAATATACTTAAATCTACTCCATTTTTTATTATTTTTTTTTTTGTCATTAGTGTACCTTCATTTTATATAAACATTATAGCTTCATTCCTAAATAGAAAAAAAAAAGTAAAGTGTCTATTTTAACAGTAATTATTGTTGTTGACACATTTTAAAATGTACAGTGGCTTACAAAAGTATTTAACATTTTTTTTCACCCAGAAACATCAAGGTATTTAATAGGAATTTTACGTGAAATACACAAAGGAACACATGGTGTTCTTTTGTTTAACCCCTTTTACTCTCTCCATTTTGTTTCGGTTGTTCCCTTTTCAGGGTTCGCCACAGTGAGTCATCCTCCTCCAGGAACCCCCTTTACTCTGATACTCTTAATTAAAATCTAGTCAAACCAATTGGCTTTAGAAATCTAATTAGTTCATCTACATCTAATTAGAGTCCATTTACATGTAATTTATTCACTATAAATACAGCTGTGAACCAACAGCATCATAAAGACCAAGGAACTCAGCAGATAGCTCAGGGATAATGTGAAGTGGTGAAGTTAAAAACAGGGTTAAGCAGCCAAGAGGCTCTGGAGGAGGTGCAGAGAGCCACAGCTCAGCTGGGAGAATCTGTTGACAGGACAAGTACAACAAATCTTGGAAGGATGGCAAGAAGGTGGTCATTGTCTAAAAATGGCCATTAGAAGTACTATTTGCTGTTTGTCACAAGCCATGTAGTGAACACAGCAAGCACATGGAAGAAGAAACTAATTTCAGATAAGACTACAACTGGACTTTTTGACCTACCTGCAAAACACTGTATGGCAGAAAACTAACACTGCACATAACATGGAACCTGCCATCATCACTGTGAAAAACAGTGGTGGCAGCGTCATGCTTTTCTTCAGCAGGGACAGGGAAGTTGATGGGAAGATGGATGGAGTTAAATTACAGGCCAACCCTAGAAAAAAAAACAAGATCTGAGACTTGACTGGAGGTTCTGCTTCCAACAGAACACTAACACTTAAAGCACAGCCACAGAGTCAATAAAGACCTTCAGATCAACGCATTCACAAATGTTGAAAAGTATGTATCCCAATAATAAATAAATTGCTTGTCATTGTAGTACTATAAAAAATGGCAAAAAGTTTGAGAACAGGAATACTTTTGGAAGGTACTGTATATTTGAAAGCAGACATTTAGTGGCAGTCCTTAAAAAATAACATTCACATGAACACTTTTTAGTGCTCATTTGTGAGCAAATGCTTTAGGAGAATAAGTGCTTCTTTTCCTGCCTTAGGTTACCCCCCCTCACCCCAAAGGTGCCTGTACAAGATCATTTATTAACACTAATAACATTTATTAGTTTTATTTTTCATACCTTATATTAGATCTAATGAAATGATTTACATACACTCTCTCACTTTAACTCATTTAAAAGAGGTGTTGATATGCGTTGTTGTGTGTCAGATGGCTGTTGTAGTGCCTTATTTAACTTTTTGTTGTGTTTTAATGGAGAAATATAGTGACCGAAGGATTGTGAAGAGGGAGATCACTGTGTAGGAACATAATGGACCTGCCTGCTCTGGTTTAAGCTTCAATAGTTTTGTGAAAGATTTAAAGGCGACCAGAGTTAATTATAACCCACAATGGAAAAACTATCTGGGTATCATGCATTAGTGAAGGCTTTAAATTGTTTGATGCATTGCCAGAAGTGTTGTATGTGGTTAGTTTAAGATGTGTGTAGCTTTAACTACACCTAAAAACAACATCCTGGATTGAGTGTGAAATAATGAAGCCTGAGAGCTGTGCAGCTTCGGTCACTGTGGTCACTGCTTGTACAGAGATGCATAGATTTTGATACACTAACATTACAGGCAGTCAACATGCATATTCAAAACAAAATCCTAAAAAGGATGCACTCATGCATTTTATTGTATATTTATACCAACATGTACACATAAAAGGCCTATACTGATGTAATCACATATTGGACCTAAATGTGTTTTTTTTCTTGCACTATACAGTCTAATATAGTAAGTTTTGAGTGTTTATTTTAGATTAAAAGTATAAAGTATGTGCATTGTAGTGCATAGTTGTTTGTTTGCAGCATGTTTTGTCTGTTGTTCAACTCCTCTCTGGCTATGTTTACATTATATTGCAGCCAGATTCGAATGAGCTAAAACACATGCATATCTGTTTATTTAAGGTTCTTCGTATGATATTGTTTTACGTACTGAGTTTAGGAAATGCTTCAATATGAGGTCATTTTTACAGCCGCAGTCTCAGAACTTTTCATATATGAAGCTGACATTGATTCAGAGTTTGTGAAGTTTAAATTACAATGAACAGAGCGTTATTGGTCTTTCCCAACTTGATAGTAGGCATGGGCTGGTATGAGATTCTCATGTTATTATAGCCTTGTGCAAAAATACCAGTGTTTTACACTATCCCCTTACACAAAAAAGTGGTTGCTAAAAATACACAAAATCTAATTGCATTGATTTAAAACAGAAAATCAATGACTATCCCTAGCTCCATAAAAATACTCTGAACTTCCAAATACAGCAGCTGTTATGTGTAATAATGTTATTACAACTATATCCATCAATGTGTTAGTTTCATTTTCATTTAATCTGTTTATATCGTGGCAGTTTAAGCTCTTTATCTCAAGGAACCTTACAAGTCAGATCCAGTTTAGCTATAGAAATGTGTATAAATAATACACAACAATCAAATCAGTTCAGTCATATAGACTTATCCACATTCAGTTACATACATTCTAAGCTTTCTATCCAAGAAAGCCTTGCCAATTGCATAGTGTCACTGACTTAAAAGCAACCCCTCCTCCAGAGCAAGTGTATGGTGACAGTGGACTGTTGATTGCATTGTTAATTTTGCAGCAATTCCTTATGCAGAGCATGGACATGGCAACAGTGGGAAGAATGACTCCCTTTAATCTGGAAGAAACCTCCAGCAGGACCATACTCAGCATTAGCGTCCATCTGCCAGGTCTGTCTGGAGGTCTCAAACAGTCAGTTTTGGGAAATTTGGGGAACATGACACCCTAACCTTTATAAGACCTTAATACCATTAGCCTGCCCATGCCTACTTGAAGTTTGCAACAGTGATGTTTATTTCAGCCCACTCTTAAACTGTATTTTTTTTTTTTTTTAAATACAATGCATTTCATATGTATTCTGTAACACACTATATAGTTTATTATGTTGCCTAAGAAATCCTAACATTTCCAGGTTTTAAGTGCTTGACTGTGAAAAATGGAAAAGAACTTTGATGAGGTTAATCCAACCTGATGTTTTAATGATTTTAAGGCATTTCAGCAATAGGAAAACCCACAGTGAAGAGTTAGAGATTAATTTTACTGGATGCTTAATTTAGACGCCTTGTAAAAGCTGAAATGTTTTGTTTTGAGCATCACAGTGGTGCATTTTTTTTTTTTTTTTCCACAGCTCTGTGATTTCACTAACCTTCCCGTCAGACAGTCTCTTAGATGGCGTCTGTCGTCATTGTGATTTATGAGTTTAATAAAAGCCTGTGTGTGTGTGTGTAGCTCAGGGCCATACTGTCCCTTACAATCACTCCACAAACTCTCTTTTCACAGCCTCCCCCCTCCCTCTGTGGCTGACAATAGCTGTGAATGCGGCCGTGAACGCTTCAGAAGTGCCCTTGTCAGATTGGCGTCCTTGAGCGGGGGGGCTCGGTTGTTACTGCCAGTTTGTTAATTTTAAACTTGCCTAGATGTCCCCTTAAGGGACACAGCAGCAAAAGTAAATTACGGCAGCATAGTTTTGATGGAGACAGTGGCGCTGGTGTGAGCGCGCGTGTGTGTGGTGACTAAGGCGTTGTACAGCTGTTGGCATCTCTGTGTTGTAGAAACTCAGCAGAAAATGCAAAAACGGCCTGAAAGATGAGTTTTAGATAAAGCCGCTTCATTAGTGTTGAAACAGGTGGGGGGTTTAGAACCATTTATTGGTTCTGTGTGCACATAGTTGCTCTGTTTATCATCCTGTTTTACTTCCTCACCCCTCTTGACACCAACATATGAATTTTTAAAAATTATGTTCAAAGTATTTGGATTTCATGTTGTTTAAATGAATATTAATAAGACAGAATATTAACCACATCAAATGGAAAAACTTTTACATGTGTCAAGTGATGTATTCTTTTGCCTTTCATTGCAAAACGTTTTATTTTGTTTGAAAATCAGTCTGGTACATTTCTGCTTCATTTGTTGAGTTGCTGCTTTCAAATACTGACGTTTCACTTCACAGTGGAGTAAAGAAAGATTAAACTGTTCTTATCTTTCCCTTGGTCTCTTTTTTTTTTTTAAACCGTAAATGGTTTAAATATTAAGGATGGATTGATGGATTTGTAACACATGTGTTGGAATTATTATTTAAAAGAAACCAGCACTGCTTTTTATCTTGTTGTGAGAGCGAACTTCTAACTTCAGGTGGTCATGTTTCCTGTTTGTGAAAAAAACCCAGAAAATTGTTTATCATTTTTTTTAATTATTCACCCAAAAATACACAATCTATGAAGTATCTATGAATAATCATTAAAAAAATTATACAGCCATAAATAATACTGCCAGTGTTTAAAAAAAGGTTGGTCATAACAGCAGACTTGAATATTGTATACAAAATTTTTTAAAACCCATCAATATTAAAATGAGAGGTCAAGAAAACATCTTTCTCTATTAAATACTGTTTCTAGGTCCAGACTGTGGAATCTAGATATATTCATTGTTTTTTTACTTCTATTAAAATACTAAACAGGACTTTTCCTTCATCTTTTTTTAGTTGAAACACTATTCTCCCATCGAAACTGAAGATTTCAACGATAGAACCACAGAAACAATAACAGTCAATCACATTCACAACAAATAAACACATCTGTGTTGACTATCAGCCACTTGTTTTACATTTAAACTGCAAAAAGCTTTACATTCACAAAGATGCAATAAGACAAAATCTCAGTTTGGACTTTTAGGTTACATCACAACAAACACCACATATGTAAATTTCTGCTACATTTACAATATTAACAATAATAATAAAAAACATTTAAAAAGTTGGCAAATCTCTCTAGTGACAATAACATGAAGGCCATGTGTCCATCTACAATTAAAGCCTTAGTGGTGCTGATTACAGATATGGTAACAGGCACAGTTACCAGGTGAGGAAGTGATCGACATGAACATGCGTCTGGATTGTTTTGATCTTACTGAGAATTTAAACCCTCTAAAAGCTGTTGGCAAGCAGATAAATTGGATCATAATCTAACCCAAAGATTCACAGACCATCTATGCTATAAAATTACCAGATATAGAGATTTTAGTCCATATGTGAACTCTAAATTTATACATTAATGTTGTATCTCTGACTCTACTGCAGCTAAGACTGCTTAGCTCTACCGGGTATCAAACACACTGTAAGAAGACAGCAAACAGCACGAGTGTTACTAGCCTGGCCTTTTTTAGGAATCTTGTCCTAAAGATGGGTGTCAGAGAACATGCTGTGCTCTTTTTTCACAGAACTTAAGGCCTTGATGGTGTCCACAAACTCATCTTCCTCCACATACTGAAAAAAAGCACATAACATCTAAACATGATTATGATGTCAGCAAGACTGAAAAAAACTTAAGTACAAGTAACTAAATACAGTGTTTAATAGTTTGTAATGTATGTAACTACAAACATATCTCTCCCATTTTCTATCACTGACAACCATTACAGTTTTAGTCTTTTGATCACCATATTTTATACAAGATTAGAGCTAAAAGGTGTTACAGAACATCACTGTGCATTGCTAAAGTATGTGATAATAAAACAGCACACCGATTATTAAGTATGTTGCTGCTTAACAGGCTAACAATCTTGGTTTCAGAAGCAACATCTATTAGGGCTGTTTCATTTCAAGTACCTTTTCTGTGGAGTTTTCATTCTAGAATAGGATTTTATGTGATAGACCAACACAGAGTAGCACATAGTTGTGAAGTGGAAGGAAAATGTTTTATTTTTTTCTTTCATGAATATGTATCCAGCCTCCTTTACTCTCATCGACTACATAAAAAGTCAACATGTGCATAACTTAATCTCAGCATAAATGCAACTTTTCTGTGAAGACCTCGGAGCCTTTCTGGAGAACAAACAGCACCATGAAGACCAAGGAACACAGCAGACAAGTCTGGGAAAAAGGTGTGGAGAAGTTTAAAGCGGGTTAGGTCGGTCACTCGACTAATATTCAAAGCTTTAAACATCTCAATAAATACTGTTCAATCTAACATCTGAAAATGATGAGCATATGGCACAAATGCAAAGCTACCAAAACATGGCTATCCTAAGCCGTTCATAGAGAGCACTAACCAAGGAAGAGTAGCAAAAAGAAAGCTATTTTAAGTTGCTGTTCACCACAGCAGCTTAACTTGAGAGTTAAAAGGCGGAACAGTACATAAATATAGATCACACTTAACATGTAAAATTAATTTTAAAAAAAAGAAGATAGATTTTCTTTCCATGACATGCACTATTGTGTTGTTCTGTCACATAAAACCTCCCAGAAACAAATGGAAAGTTGTGGTTGTACAAATCTTGAAAAGGCCCTGAATGCTAAAGCTCTAATCGACTTGAGCAAACGAAACTAGGGAATTACAATCTGCAAAATCAAGCAGAATAAGATGATTCTGACACTCCAGAGGGACTGTCATCAACAAAGAAACGTATGTCTGTCCTCACCAGTCCAGAATCATGTCCCAGTGGGTTATCCCAGCATCCTTCCTCCATCAGTGACTTCCTGTCAATCAGCTGACTGACGCTGCGGTGCAGGGAATGCTGGGGGTAGGCTTGAGTTAGGTCCGTTTGACTGGGAGCCCGCAAGACAGACATGGGGCTATAGCGCGAGCTGCTGCCAACAATCTTTGTGTCTGCCAGACCCTGTGAGTACAGTGTTAGTAAAAGAGTGATTGCATGTTTGAAATCCTTCTGACAAATACCTTAATTACTGTTAACAATAAAAATGACTGTGGATTTAAATGTCAATTGCAGAAACACTGAACTTGTTGCTTTTTGAAATCAAAATGTAAATATAAATTTAGCTGGTTGAAGAATCATACTCTCCTACTTCCATGACAGAAAAATCCAACAGGCAGCACTACACTGGGAATTAACCTTTGATTTATAAAAGATAGTCTAAGTACATCATGAATTAAAGCTTCATTCTTGAATATAATTATGTTATAATATAAAATATGTTTATAGTATCATATTATTGTCCAGTTCACATGTGTAAAGTTTTAACCACACAGCCCATCCCAAAAAAGTCACACACTCTAATATTTCGTTGGGCTGCCTTTAGCACACATTCACTTTGCTTGCCTGTGGAATTGTTTTGATAAGCTTCTGCAGTGTCACAACATTTATTTCTGTCCAGAACTGCATTCATTTTTTGCCAAGCTCTTGTAGGAATGATGGGAGAGTCAGACCACTGTGCACACTCTTGTCAAGCACATCTCAAAGACTCTCAGCCGGGTTAAGGTTTGGACTCTGTGGTGACCAAGATGCCCATGCCATCAGGGAAGAAGTTGTGCATTGATGGAATAACCTGGTCATTCAGTATATTCAGGTAGTCAAATGTTTAGTGATCACTAACCATGGATATTGTTTTTTTTCCCAACCACATTTCTTCCATGAAGAGGAGGGTTTCCAGCTATCCTTCCAGTTTTTAATAACATGCTGGGTCGTTCTAAATCTAATTTCAGTAGCTCGGCAACCTCCTCAGGTGTTTTCTTTGTTTAACGCTTGCCGGTTATTTGACCCTTCTTAAACAGAATAACATGTTATTCACTGTCACCAGATGTGTCTTCCAACATGGTTGTTTAAGAAATCAGAAGGTACTCATTGCATTAGTGAGAGTTAGATAACTTGTTGCCAGCTGAAACATAATCATGCAATGGAAGGTTCTTGCCTATTTGCTTTGTAAAATCCAGGTGCTGACTTTTTTTTGACATGCCGTATATATTTAAAGAAAAACTCAAAGACTGTACATCTCTTACCCCCAGTGACCACAACAAACAAGCCACTGTTTTCATGAGAAAGGCTGAAATATGCACACATGCACAAACGAAGCATGCAGATGCAAACACAGAGCACATGCGCAGGAGAGCAATCCCCAAAATCCACATTCCCATACCTCTGTGTAAACAGTGTAGCTTTTAAGTATAACGTTGCTGATCTCAACACAGTCTGCTACAGTGTCAAACTGCAGGGGGACAGTGAGATAAACATTTAGGGGTCTGGCAGTGAAAAAAGACAGAACGTTATCTTACTTTAGGGCGATCAAGGAGGAGCAAAGAGCCGGAAAGATGCTTAGAGCACAGCTCAGGGTAGGGCTTCTGAGAAAAAGACTGAAGATTAGATGGGATGGAGAGAGTAGTGCAAGATTGTAGTGGAGAAGATAAAAAAAAAAAAAAAAAAAAGATAAATAAGATTAAAAGAGAGAAGAGCAAAAACATCCATTTATAATGGAAAGCTGCTTTACAAACAAAAAGTAATCAGCACATTGAGGTGATATACTTTAAATTAAAGACATTTTGCCTCTAAGCACAATACTATTTTTATTACATTATTATAGAGAAAAGCTGCTATGTCATTACTATTTTACAGAGCTTTTTCTTGCAATATGTGGATATGCAAACACATAAAGCCCTCCAAGCATTTAGAGGGTCCTAAAGCTGAATGTTCTCTGTCATTTGTGACAAATTAGGTTTTTTTTTAATGTTTGCTCAACATGTGTTATTTGACATATATGGTTATTTTCCTTGTATTATCATTTTTATGCCGCTTGTGTAGCTGAACCCAAACTATCTAATTTTAAAAAGAAGCCATCATGACTATTGCCTGCTTTGGTTGTGTAGTGTAACAGAATGTGATATAGTAATTAATCCTCTAATGAAATATGAATCTCTACATTGTAGTTTGGCAAACATGGCTCCTTCAAACAGCGTCTTGCAAGGGACCCCCACAAAGCTTGAAACAGCTTAGGAAGTTAGCATTACTAGCACAGAATCTTGTTGTCATTTACTGTTTTGCAATGGAAGCTGGGATTTGATCAATAAAGTGTAACTTAGAACTGCACCCAAATTAAAAAGAAAACTAATTCAGAAATTTAAAAGCACATCTTAAACAATTTAAATATCATCAAAAAGTGAAACCTGTATTATATAGAGTGATACATTTCTAGTGTTTATTTCTGTTCATTTGGATGATTATGGCTCATAACTAATCAAAATTCAACAGAGTTTTTCAGAACAATTTAATATGACACAGAACTAATAAAAATTATTATTTTTAATTTGTAAATATTATATTACGGCCTACACAACCACAGCCAAGACCACTGACTTGACAGTTGTCCAGTAAATAGTCATTGAGACCCTCCAAAAGGGGTTAAGCCACAACAGGTCATTGCTAAAGAAGGTGATTGCTAAATCCAAGTAGATTCATGCAAAGTTGAGTGGAAGGAAGAGGTATGGTTAAAAAGGTGTACAAGCAACAGGTATGAGCTGAGCTTTGAGTGGATTGGAAAGCAAGCTCATTCAAGAGTTTGGTGAAGATTCACAAGGCATCGACCGAAGCTGGAGTCAGTGATTTAAGTCACCCCACAGACGTATCATGTAGACAGGCTTTAATCCTGCATTCTTTGTGTCATAGGCATCTAAGGTGAAAAGGGGCTGTTCCCAGAGTCTGGAGGAAGAGTGGATGTGCACAGAATTCAAGGTGCTTGAAGTCTAGTGTGAATTAGCAGCAAGCTATAATCTTATCAAAATGTCCTTGCTTGGCTACCAGAGTACATAGAAAAAAAACACTGAAAAACTATAAGTGTGCCTATAAATAGATAAAGATAAATAAAAGTGTTAACCAGTCATTAATGTTACAGAGCCCCTGGTTTAATCTATATTAACCTTCTTTATGACACTCTTCTTTTCCTTCTTATGTACAACTACCGGTAATCCTTCTCTTTTAAACCCCTGTTATTCAGAGCTGCTCTTCTTTCTGCCTCTCACCGTGTATGTGTCTGCTCCAGCCTTTCTGGTCTTCTGAAGCATGACCAGTGGAGGGCGCTCTCGGGTTGATGGATTCTTCCTCAAAGCTCTAAATGGGGAAAAATAAATTGACTTATTTGTGATTCTTCCTTATTAGATAAGATAAATGAGCAGTAAAAAAATAAGAATGTTCTATAAACACTTTACTTGAATATACCTTTTTAGGAGTAAGCCAATCAGTATTGCAAGGAGGAACAGACCCAGCAGAGCAAAGAGCAGAATGAACCATAATTCAGAGTAAACAGGCGTTGATGAAATGCTGACGCCCTGCTTATCACCATCAACAGGCTCAAAAGGACCTGCGCACAAAAAGAGGAGTTAAAACGCTCAACTATATATGCTATCCCACACGGTTTTAAATTTTGTTTCTACATTTGCAGTCGTTTAGGAAGATACTAGAGTGTGTGCTACCAAGGCCTGAAGATGGGCTGTATCTGATGGTGGGTGTGCTGGCACTGCCACTGTCTGTGACACAAGTCACCTGAAAGGATAAAGCTACAAAAAAACAAACAAAAAAAAAAAAAAAAAAAAAAACAGAGGCAACAGCAGAAAACATTGTGGATTAGAAGGATTTCCTGAAGATACATTTACATTAAACACTTGTATTCTCCTGTATGAGTTTACACAACGTAAAAGAATATTGGACACAATCAGAAATCTAAGCAGTGAACATCTAAAGTACAGTCACTCTCTCTTGACCCCAAATTCTGGCAACCGGAGAATGTCATCTGTGTATGACTGGCAAATATATTTCATTTTATCCTCTCAGTAAAACAAACAAAAAATATCCACTTACTTAAGAGTGGCATAACAAAACTTACTGATGTTATTCTCAATAATCATAGGGAAACTCTTTAGTCATTACAGTAATCAAACACTTCTAATACTTGGTGACAAGGTTTTTACATGTTTCCATTGGTATTTTGCCCATTTTATGTTGTGTTTGGTGATAAGCTCCAAGTCTTTGAGGTTGGAAGGCCTCCTTGCTGTCACCCTTATCTGCAGCACCTTCCAATGATTCTCTAACAGAATCAAGTTGGGACTCTGGCTGGCCAACTCCAGCATTAATTAAACAAAACATTAATTTTGTTTCCAGTCTGAGGGAACATGTTTGTAAAATTAAAGAGTGATTTATACCTATACCTACCAAGGGCATGAAAAATTATGCCACTGTATAAGTGGACACTTATTTAACCAGGTTATTGCATCTTTTTTATTTTATATATTTTCCCCCCAAGCAGAGCTGTCTATTTTTAATTTCATTTTCAGAGGATAAAGGTTTAGATATGAATTATAAAGGCCTAAATGTCTAAAGGTATAAATAAAGTGTGAAAATCTATACTTTTAAATGGGGTGTTTAAGCTTTTGAGAGCCACTATTTGCTTTACAAGTTTTATAGCCGGTATCAATATATCAGTCTGGCAAAACTCAGTATTATGAGACAAGCTTAATTATTTTTCTCTTTTGATGCACATAAACTATCTGAGCTATATCTAAAATCCTGAAGTTTTGAAAAAAAAAGAAAAATCAAAGTAAAATTTTGATGTAACAAAAATCTGTGAATTATTGTCTTCAAGCGGTTACACATTATTACGAAGCATGTGTTTGGTGTGTGGTGCCTCACTTTTCTGTGAGGTGCGTGGAATATGAAGGTAGCTGTAGAAGCCGGTGTAAACTCTGAGCTGACTCTCGGTCACGGTGTACTCCTTCAGATACCCGTTGAGGGAAAAGGAACCTGTCCAGTCGAGCCAGATCACGGTCAGGTTGCTGTCCACGGAGAAGGGAGACACATATTGGGGGGCTGTGGGGAGACACCAAGGAGGGGGGGGGGACACACCTCAACTGTGTTTTACTGCTTCGTCTAACTGCTGAGCTGTGGCATTAGAAGGACTGAATAAATATTTTACGTTCGCTGAGTGTGCTGATGGCTGTCCAGTTGGAGGCAGTGCTGCCCATCTTATTGAAGCAGGCAGCCCTCAGCTCATAAGCAGAGTATGGTTGGAGACCTGCACAGTTAAATACATAATATTTACTGTTTTACTTCAGTGAAGAGATGCATACTTCAGCATTTATATTTGCAAGGATGTAAACAGGTTCCTGATATTCTTAGATTCATAGATTTATGGATAGCTTAAGAATTGCTGGGGTCTTTTATTAGGAATACGATACAGATAATAATCATAATGGTATTCTAATGGGATTTTTTTTTAAAGAAAGTATATCTGGATACACCACTCATTTTAAACAATGCATACTCATCTTATCCATGGAATTACCTGTAACATTATAGCGCCCCTGTTTGCCAAAGAAACAGATTTCTGTTGGTCCTTTTGTGCAAGCTGGCGGTATGGGCTGGGGGGGCTGGGGGCAGGATGACCTGATATGAAGCTCGCAGCTGGACACACAGACAGACACTGAGTGAGATTAGAGGTTTGTGTAATTTCTGTGCCATGTGCACTCTTCTCACCTGTCGATGACTCCATTAGGTGCCATCGGTTCGTCCCATTCCATTTGAACTGAGCGGGAGGTCAGGGTGATGAGACGAGGGGGACGTTGATCAGCTGGGGGAGCAGCAAGGGTGTGGAGCTCTCTCACTGGACCTCGGCTACAACACTGAGAATTGTTCAAAGCGGAGCAAAACTAAAACTAGTGTTGCCAAAGTGGATCATACAGAAGCATCTCAATCATCAGAATATCATCAAAGTTATTTTATTTCAGTAATTCAAAAGATTGATCAAAAACAGAGTGATCTTTTTCAAGCATTTATTTGTTTTGTTATGGCTTACAAAAAATGAAAACCAAAAATTAATTTAGTCAGAAAATCTGAATTTTACACAAGACCAACTAAAAAGTCAAGTCAAAGTTTATTTATATAGTAGATTAGCTGACCAAAGTGCTTCACAATAATGGCAGCATTATAGACAAATATGTTATAAAATAAGAAATAAAAATATAATTTGATTAAAAAGATGGCAATAAAATACCTAAAAAAAAGGATTTTTATGACAGAATTATCTGCTCTGTTTATGTTATAGTCTACACAACCATGGGGAACATTGCTGATTTGATAGCTGTCCAGCAGACACTGGCACTGACAAGGGGGGTAAGCCACTTAAAATCATTTCTGAAGGAACCAGCTGTTCAAGTGCTCCATCCAAGGGTATTAATGCACAAGTTGAGTGGAAAGAAAGAGTTGTAGAAAAAGGTGCACAAGGAAATAAGTGCACAAGCAACAAGGACAACAGAAGTTTCTTAAGGTCCTGTGGGTTTCCACAGTCTGAGTATTTGTGGAGTCACGTCATCTACTTGTGTTGGTCCACTGCATTTTATCAAGTCCAAAGTCAGCCTAGCAGTCTGCCAGGAAGTATTAGAACACCTCATGCTTTCTTCTGCTGACTAGCTTTATGGATATGCTGATTTCATTTTCCAGCAGGAGGAAGAGATAAAGAGGAAGGTGAGAGACAAAAGATCCAACAGTGCAGATGAGAGCAAGGCCGCTATCAAAGCAACTCGAGCTTCCTCAGCAGGACTCCAAGCTGATCTCCTCAATGGCATGTCGCTTTGATGCAGTCATTCATGCAAAAGGAGCCCTGACCAAGTACTGAATGCATATACTGTAGAATACATGGACATACTTTTTAGCAGGCTGGTATTTCTGTATCATAAATCTTTTTTTTTTTTTAACTTTTTTTATATGACATTCTAATTTACTGAGAAATTGAGTTTAAAGTTTTCATTAGCTGTAAATCATAACTATCTAAACTGACAGGTATAAACACTGACATACATAATTATGTGTGTAATCGATCTATATATGAATTTAACAGCTTAAATTGAAATATCAAAGTAATGAAAAGTTTTACAAATATTCTAATTTATTCAGATGCATTCATGTATATTAACTTTTTCTCCCCAAGTAGAATCACATTTACAATACTTACCTGATAACAGGTGCAAGCCTCAACTCCCACCCAATACTGAGTGTAAGGACGTAAACCATGGAGTGTCTGTTGATGGGATGTTCCCTCTGAGAGCTGCAGGAAAAGAAAAGCAGCACGATCAGATGAACAAGAGGTTTTTCAATTTTGAATAATTAAAATTCAAAACGTTTGTTGCGAAAGAGAAAGATGAAAACAAAAATAAGAAAAAAAAAACATTGTAAAAGCTGAGTTGTACATTTGTTTTTAGTAAGTAGATGGTTTTATTCTGTAGCATCATTGTTACCAGAGTGGTGATGTTGCGGTCCAATGAGAACACTCTGAAGAGGCTCACTACCCCATTGGGTTGAGTCGGAGGGTGGATGTTCACAACTGCTGAGGTTGCTGAAACATCCAAGAAAATAGGTAGCCCCACACCCTGAGGCGGGGCAGGTCCTGTTCTCCCACTGACCCATGGACTGGAAGCATAACCAGCTGAATTTACAGCCCACACCTGTTGGTCACAAAACATGCAATCGCTCAATAATGTCATCAAACCACACATGAAAAAGAGAGAGGTTATATGTGATACAAACTATTTCCCAACCCTTATTGTCAGCATTTAAAATGCATTTTATGAAGTCTTACTGAGGAAGGCTTCTCTTAATTAACCAATATCCACCTGACCAACAGACGGGTACGAGTCAATTCACTGGACCATCCATCAAAACCACCATCAGCAGTGAGAGCAAAACCTTTTCACCATGCAGCCCAATACCAACATATCTGCATGACAATTACTTTTCACCTTCATCAAGGAGTTATTCACGCACATACACAGTAATCTTATTTGTGTGCTTGTGTTGGATATAATTAGAGGGTGTACACAGTGCAGGGTCAGGCGGGGTGGAGATTTGCATGTGTAAGTCATCTGTAGCCTGTCAGAAGTAGTGCAGAAGGCAGATGGATGGCTTTGAGCTTTAGTGTTGAAAGTGCGTGCCTGTGTGCATGGTTTGTTGTTTGTGGCTATGAAGCCGCGATTTGTGAGTGTATGTATACGCTTGCATGTGTGTTAAGAGTTGAATTAACCTCAATAATAGTCAATTAGGCCGTAATCAATCAGACTGATTGATCTAAGTGACAGCACAGATGGACTGAGGAGGGAGAGGGGAAAGAAGAACAGAAGATGGAGAGACTGGAGAAGGAGGGAAGAATGAAAAGATGTGAAGATGCAAGCAGGGAAAGCAAGATGGAAGTTCTGAAACCAGAGTGATAGCGCAGTTACTTATTAGTTTTAGGTGATGCCAACATACACTGATGAAAAATATTTTTTCATTTCAATTTATTTATTTGAAAGGGAGATGTGCATTAATAAACATCAGTACCAGATACAGAGGTAAATATATCAGTTAGAAAGTGAACTCATTTTCAGCCCTAGTTCCTTAATATTTTTAGCATACGTACAAACATGATGAACAACATGAAACTGTCCTAATGATCTCAAAAAGCAACAAATCGTGTCCTGAGTTAATGTAATTTAAGATGAGAAACAAACTTACTGATATCTGTTGATCTAGAAAGTGTTAGAAAGTAATTTCTAAAACTTTGGGACTTCAGTGAACTATAGTGAGAGCCATTATCCACAAACAGAGAAAACATGAAACAGTGGCGAACTTTTCCAAGAGGAGCAAGCCTACCAGACTACTCCAAGAATGCACTGACAACTCATCAAGGACGTCACAAAATAACAGACTAATATCTAAAGAACTTGCCTCAATTAAGGCCAGTTTTCATGACTCAACAATGAGAAAGATAGTAATAGGCAAAGAGCATGACAAAAATGGCTCCTATTTTTCCTGATTTTAAACAGTGACACAGTCACCTTTTTAAGGAATATCTAATTTACATATGTATAGCAAAGAGGCTTTTCTTCATTGTGACTGCAGGTTAGGGGTTAGGGACCATATTTCTAAATGACCCATATTGGCTATCTATGAATCTGTTTAATTTCAGGCTGTAGAAAAATTGTACTGAAGTGGTTCTTTAAGCAAAAAAATTTACAAATAAACAACATGGATGTTGTTTAAACATGAATGTTTCATTTACCTGTTGAATAAATATTTTGATGTTATCATGATGTTCAGAGTGAAAATGATAAAAACTGTCCATGTCAACATGTTATTTTGCTTGAAAGCACCTAAGTATGCTTGCATTTGAAACTTAAAGGTGTCATTATTAAGGCAGCGTTTGGTAGAACAGGCAGTAGGTAGAATAAGAGTTAGTAAGACTATTCTTCAGTTAGGCTTTTTCTAGATTTTTTTTTCATAACAGTTTAAAAATCTAAAAAAATAGTACTGAAATTATCACATGAACTGGTAAATAGACTGCACTTATATAGAGCTATTCCAATCATACTGACCGCTCAAAGCGCCTTACACTACAGCCCCACTGACTTGACTAGATTTAACAAACCAGTGTGAATTCACAATGAAATAAAATTGGTCAAGAATAAAACATTTTTACCTAGCAACATCTATGTTCTTCTTTTCCATAGCAACAAAGTTAAGACCACAGCATGACGAATGACTTTGAGTGATAGTAAAAAGTTTGTGCCACATAGTCAGAACAGGGAATAAATGTTCAAATTTAAAGTCAGCCCACATCACCTTGCCCTTGATCCGGTGTTAAAAAGGTACAACTTATGCCTTCGCCCTTATATCATCTACAAACTTTTTACTGCCTTTTCTCCACTCTTGTCTTCTTGCCTCCTATTGGGCCATGATTTGGCTTGTTAGACACAAAATAAAAATATATCCTGTTAGCTGCCACGGCAGCAAAAGAGCCGCCATGGCAACAAACGACTTCAGTACACTTCCAGGCAGGATTTGAGCATTTTTATTGGATGGCGGGACAGCAGGCTGGGTTTTAGTGCTCTGATAGGCTGACACAGTAACTTGGCGGGTGCATCTACTTGGGGTGAAGGGGCTAAGTTGTGTGAAAGTGGGCAGTAATTAAAAGCACGCATAAAGCTGTCAATAGGAGCTTATGACCCAGTGTAATTAGCCTAAAATGATTTCTCTCTACGAGCTGTGGTGTGCTAAACTGAACTGACTTGTCCTTGTGTACACTTAAAATACATGCAGCGAAAAGTGAAGTGGCCAGATATCAACAGAGAATTAAAAACAGGTAGATGGGTGAGTGAACAGCTAGGTAAGTTAATTAAATAAAAACAGATAAAACATCATAAAGAGACAGAAAACAGAAGTGAGACAAAGTGGTTGGAGAAAAACTTGTAGGTAAAAATTCAGATGATTCTCTGATGCTTACTATAACAGAGTACAACTGTATACCTGTGTTCATCACCAACTCACACATACCATGTTGTCCACTCACTTCAATCCCCCCTCCACTGCCAAATTCTCCAGGGACGTGTAGCGGTCACCATTAAAAGGTCTTTCCAATACAAGCTCTGTTACCAAGCAGGCTAACAGTTAATTCAATTGGCTGGCTGGTAATCAGGAAGTGGGGTGCTCAGAGGGCCCAATGATTAATGGCTCCTTTGCCCGCTCGTCATCTCCCAAAGCTCCTCCTTCCCTCCCTCCTCATGTCATAAATTAGAAGTCTCGTAAATAAAGACGGCACCACAATCAGGCAAACTCAATCAATTACATCCGTTCTCTGGCCTCGGCTCATACGTCTGACAGGCAGGAATGCTAATGTTATTGTTGCCTCCAAAGGGCTAACCTGTCAATTAGTGTGCCAATGCACAAGCACAACAGCATGATTATGGACTGCTCCATTTAACACCTGTCTGATTAGTTATGTGAATGTGTGTTAGTGTGTCTGTGATTGTTGAGGATAATGGATGCTGGATAAGATGGTGCTATAGCATGATGTTATTGTATTTAAGACAAGGTGTTTAAAATAAATCTTACAGCAAAACCTCTGATGTGTTACTAGCATTAGTCTTGTCTGCAACGAGGCTCACGGTGAAATATTTTACTGTGTTTTATATCAAATGGAGTTGTTTAACTTTCTGTTGCAGCCTGCTTTGGTGACAGGGCATTTTTCTGCTGGAGCCACTAATCTGGCCACCTATAAAAGGGTCTTTTAGTATTGGCTTAGGTTAATCACCTAGATTATGTTTTTTTTTTTCTACAGATGAACTCTTCAAAATACACCTTTCTTTTTACCTGGTACTGGTATGCTGTGTAAGGCTGGAGTCTGTCGTCTTTGAATGATGTAGAGACATTCTTGTAAACAACTGTTGCTGCACCCGTCTTGTCTGTGTCCGAGGACTCCTGCCTGCGGTATACCTCATAATGTAGGATCCTACCATTCGACTGACCCGGGGGGGACCAGGTGAGAAGAAAGCTTGTCTGCAGGCTGGTACGGGGGTCAGATATGAGATCTAAGAGTGGCGCCGGCTGACCAGCAGGGGGAGCCTCCAGCGTGAGTACAGAGGACCAGTCACTGGAGGAACAGCCCAGCATTGTGCAAGCCTCTACTCTCACTTCATACCTACACAGATTAAAAAATAGATTTTTAAGATTAGGAATGTAGATGGGAAATTTCTTTAAAACAAATATGCCAAAAAATAACAGACAACATCAAGCAGTTCGCAAGAAAAATGCTTTTTCTTGTCAATTATCCCTTTGATATGTAAAACCAATCCTATATTTATTAGTATCTTTGAAAAGTATTCATACTGCAAAACCTTTCCACATTTGTAACATTATAACCACAAACTTCAATGTATTTGATTGGGATTTTATGTGGCCCGCGCAAAGTAGTGCATAACTGTGCAGCAGTTTGAAAATGATACATGATTTTTAATTTCAAAACATTTAAGAACAAAACCTTGAAAAGTCAGAATCTGTGCATAAATATGGATTTAATGTGATTTTCTGTTCACCCCTGATGGCAAAGGTAAAAAGGCTTCTCTCTGTGAACATGGCTGAATTGTCAAGCTGCACAAGCAAAGCCTCTTGCAATTAACCATCATTGACCAGGCCCAAGATCTTGAAGTTTATGGGACAAAAAAATTCAAGTGGTAGACCTGAAAAATTTTCACCTGCACAAAGCCTAAGTAGACAAAGGCAATGCATTTAGACAAAGGTCCTCGACCTAAATTAAAGCCTTTACTGCTGCTGACTGCAGCAAAAATAACCATAAGATGCCTTCTGTGGGAGAAGGGCTTAAGGAACAAAAAACATCATTGAAGGCCACATTTCTTCTCATGCCAAAAACTTTCCAGTATGGCATGTGCAAAGAAGCACCAAAGATGGGACACTCAAAGAAAGAAACAAAGAAAGAAAAAAAAAGAAAGAAGAATTTTATTCTGGTAGCTTTTTCCTTCAGTAGAACAATAGAGCTCCAGGTTGTGCAGGGGTGCAAACTGTGGCTGACTATCTGAAGATGTAGCAGGCATTCTTCTTGACTGGAAGATCTCATTTTTATAGTAAACACTGGATCTTTAAACATGACAATGCCTGACTGACAAAAGAGTTCTTACAGGGGAATAACATCCCCCTTTTGGACCAGTCTATACATCAAATCTTTTGGAGATGGATGGCAAAGGAAGTCCACAAAACTGGACCTCAGTTCCAGACCACAGATTCCCTTTATTAAGTCATATTAAGTCACCTTCCCTAGAACCAACATTCTCATCAGCCCACTGGAAACATTTGCATTAAGCATGTCTTAACAAATCAATCAACACACTGATCAAGAAGAACGGTGGTGCTACCAACACCTTTCGTTTAGATTTTTTTTTTTTTTTTTTTTTTTTGTACAAATGCTCTTAAACCTTTGATCAGCAGATGAAGAACCTGCCTGAGTTTTAATTAGGTTTTTATTAATTTATCTACTCTATTTTTTCTCTTGTTGCTGTTTCCTCTTTTTGCATGTTGAAGCCCATTTTATAACCAGGTTATGATCCAACAGGGAGAAACGTGAATACGAGTAACTTCTTCCCCAGTCTTATTTTGATCTGGCTTTTGTGGCTTCAACTCAGTCAGATGGAAAGTGTCTGAACCGAAATGTTCAGGTATTTCCACAGATTCTCAATATGGGTTTAGGTCTGAACTTTGACTGGATCATTCAAGGAGATTAATATGCTTCAATCTAAGCAATTTCACTGTAGCTCTGGCTGTAAGTTCGGCATTTTCCTGCTGAAAGGTGAACGTCCCCTCTAGTCATTTGCAGACTCCAACAGGTTTCCTTCAAATTCTGCCCAGTATTTGTCTCCATCCATCCTACAATCAACTCTGACCACCGTCCCTGTTTCTGTTTAAGAAAAATATCCCCAGAAGATGATGCTGCATTGGTCTTGATAATGCAGTCTTTTCACCAATGTTCTCAAACAAATCTCTGAAGCCTTCTAAGAACAGCTGTACTTACATGGAGATTTAATTACAGGTGGACTTTATCTACTAAATAGGTGATGTCTAAAGGAAATGGTTGCATTAGATCTTATTTATGAGTATTAGAGTGAAGGAGGGTGAATACATATGTATTAACTTTTCAGATTTTTATTTGTAGAAAAAATATGTTTTTAAACAAAATGGAAAATTTAGTATTAAGTATTCTTTGCTTTCCTCTTCGTAGTTCTGTACTGTTTTGTGATCACATAAAATCTCCCAAATCACACTGAAGTGGCTGCAATGTGAAAATGTGAAGCTGAAGGGGTATGAATACTTTTGCAAGGCAGTGTATGAAATTCAGGTGATTCTACACTAAACCATCAAATATGGCAACAGCAGAAAACCAGTGAGCTTGATCACAAGGTCATATTTGCTGGTGAGATATAAAACACAGAGAGAAGGGAGGAGAAAAAGCTGAGAAAAGGTCAACAGACAGAAGATGAAAGAACAAAAGGTCATCAACGAGAGAACGAGAGAGAGAGAGTGTGTGTGTGTGTGTGTGTATACAGGTGATCCTTAGATAATAGGGCTGATTAGGTTTTTTTTTTAATCTGAATCCATTTGGACTGACCTATGGTAAGGACCCAACCCATGCAGAATAGTTTGTTTGTCAGAAAAGACACTATCCTCTGGAGTGAAGACAGCACTGGTAGTGTTAAGATGAACTGGATCTCTCAAATACACAGTGTAGTTCACAATGTCTCCATTAGGACGAGCTGGAGTCTGCCACTCTACTCTAATCTAGTAAGACAAAGAACATAAGAACATCAAAACTGTATAAAAACAATTTCCAGAGCTCTTGATTCAGGTCCGTTTAAAAACGATTGACCCACCTGGGTTGCCTCTAATGATGTTAGTGTTGGGAAACCCACACCAGACGGGGCTGATGGATGAGTCTTTGCTGTGGCTACCTTGCTGCTGACAGCTCCTCTGCTGTTGTTGGCTCTGACAACATAGCTGTATTCCATACTTGGTATAAGAGTGAAGTCATGATAATGGGTGTCTGTGCCAATGTAGATGACTTCACCGTCTCTGCGCAACTCATAACCAGTGATGATCCCATTAGGGCGATCAGGTGGTCTCCAGGTAATCTCAACTGACTCTGGGCCAGTAACCTGATATATAGTTGAAGGAAAATACATTAAACAGGGTGATGACTTGTTTAAGGGGAGAAACTACTTTTTGGTGACATAAACAAAATCAGTCAAGAAGTAATGACCCAATATCAAGAAAACTTAAAAATCTGTTTACATTGCACAAAAACCAAATTCACGAATGACCATCATGTCTTTTTTTTCTTTTTTATTGATTTTTCAAAGTTACTGTTAACAGCAGAGATGGAAAAACTCAAATTCAATGTATTTTATTCACCATAGATTTAAAAATGTATTGTAACTTCAGGTTAGAGATAAAAACCACCTTAAGAGTTGGGGGAGCCAGGTGAGTCGGGGGAGCTTCCTCAGTAACTACAGTTCTTGTGTTGCTGGTAGTGCAGCCGCCTCTGGTACAAGCCAACAGAACCAGTTGATAGGTTGTACGTGGCTGCAGATATGACAGTGCTGTATTGAGGTCTCTTCCACGATAGGCCTCTTTGTTGTTCAGTTTCAGGACATATTCTGTCACCTCTCCATTCTGCATCAATGGTTTACTCCATGAAATGTTTATATGATCAGAAGCTATGGCGTCCACGGTGGGGGCTTCCACCATGTCAGGTGGGGCCTCTAGAGTTGTGATGTTGGTCTGGGGGCTGGTTATACATCCCTCAGAGGTGCAAGCTGTCACTGAATAGCTATAAGAGAAAAATAAATAAATGAAAGCTTTTTTTGTTTATTTTTTTGTTCTTATTTTATAATAAATCCACTAAGATGATGACAGATAAATTAATGGAAGCAAAAGACACTTATACCTATATTTTGAAAATGGATACAGGTCTTCATCTTTGTAGGTCAGGACAGTCGGGTCAAAACTGAACATGAAACTAACATTATTTCTCTGTATCCTGTAGGACTGCAGAATCCCGTTTGGCTCCAAAGGAGGAGTCCAGGATACCACCACCTCACTGGGCCGGCCCTGGATGTGACTCACTATTGGAGAGGCTAGGCCACGAGGAGGGGCTTGTCTGGTTGTTACAGTGACCCAGGGGCTGCAGGTGTGTCCGGCTGGGTTGTGAGTACAGACACTGAACTCATATTGGGTCCAAGGACGCAAACCAGATACTGTGTAGGAGAGGGATTCAGCTTCCTGTGGGAACAAACCTGAGAAGAGCACCTGTGGGAGACATGAAGATGGGTGCTTAAGTTAAGAATTAAATTTTAATTTGAAACAAAAATAAACTGTGCAAAAGCATGTTCTTCTAGACTGGAACTGCGTTGTTACTAACTGTGCCTTTTGTCTTTCAGGCAAACTTTAAATTAATCAGAGTGATTACTACCAAATTTTCACCTACTTTTCCCCCATCAGTATCTTCTTCATTATTTCGTAACTTCCCCCTCTCCTCCAAACTCCTTCCAAGCAGAGAATATTCTCCAATTGGCCCATTGGGTTGTGAGGGAGGGTCCCAAGTAAGTGACACATGGTCAGGGCTGACGGAAAGAGGCCTAGGGGGCATCTGAGAAGCAGGTGGTGCAGCTGCAGTGGTGATGTGCTGAGGAGGGCTGAGCGTGCAGCCAGCTGCCGTACAGGCTTCAAGAGTCAGAGAGTAAACAGTCCATGGCTCCAAACGACGAAACAGGAAACTCCGTGAAAGCCCGCTGAACTCCAGGTTCCCCTCACTGTACAAATTATACATCTGGATGGAAGAATATGGGAAAGAAAACAGTCAAGGAGACTTTGCAGATCGGACTTACAGGACACTGGACAGACAAGGCTTTGTATGAGTTGTTTACCAGTCACTCTGTGTGTGTAGTATATTGAGTTATTTGCAGATGAAATAAGACATGTCAAAAATAAAAGGTATCATGAACTACAAGGGGAACCAATACAGCATCTATATGCTGATACTATGATGACGTCAACCCTACTCTTAGTCTGTGATTTTGTCACATATCTCACATAGGGTTGCCAAAATAACCAATATTTCAATATATAAATTTATTATTTAAAGGCACTTCCTACAACATGAGTTGTTTCCATCTCCCCAAGTTGGCACACAACCTCACACAGCACTGCTGCAGACAGTGAGCTGCTGATCAAAGTTTAAAACTCCACTAATCTGGGAAGCATGTCCAGAAGAGAGTATTTGCGACCCTCTTTAGACAAAAATGCAAATGTTTAGAGGATTTTTGCCTATGAGGCAGACAAACAGGAAAAGCCAAAGGAACCCGAGCTGTTGTCCAGTCCCCTCCGCCTTTCCAGCGGATCACCTTTGTTTTGGGTGGGGAAGGGCTACCTGGTTGATCCTGCCAGTAGCATATGCTTGTCTCAAAGATTAAGCCATGCAAGTCTAAGCACACTTGCCCTGATACTATGCTACAGAGTGGGGACTAGAAAATACTCTACAATCCTGATGAAGCATCTTAAGGGCAGACGGTTTATGGATAAATGCTTAAACAGTAAAAGAATCAGTGTTCCAAGTAACGGCACAGGTACATACTTCCACAAAGACAATAACACTTTGTTATCTTGTCCACTGTTGCACTATACAGTTATTTTTTCCCAAATCAACCTGTCCATGGTGTACCCCACCTCTCGCCCAATGACTGCTGGAGATAGGCACCAGCCCCCCTGAGACCCTGCAAGGATAAGTGGGTAAAGACAGTGGATGAATGGATTGACTTTCAAATTTTAATTTCATGAAAACCTTAGTCTTGGTTTGTTACCGTGATAACACCATTTGGAGCACGTGGCTCATCCCAGCTGAGCAGCAATGCTCTGCCCTCCTCTCTTTGCTCCACAGTGAAGTTCCCCAGGCCAGTCGGGGAAGCCTCCTGGGTCTTGACCTCCACCCATGGACTGGAAACGCTGCCTGAAGTGGTACAAAACAATCAGACTCCTTCAGGGTTAGCTCATTATTCATTCTAAATCTTTTAAGTTCTCTTTTCATCTTCTAAACTACCTGCCCCATTCACAGCTTCCACACGGAGACTGTACTGGCTGTATGGGTCAAAACCAAAGACTGCTGCCTCCAACACTGAACCCTGAGAGAAAGAAAACATGTTATAGAACCATGATTCTCAAACTGTGGTACAAGTAATCCTAATTGGGTTGATATTAGTAGCACTCAGAACAATTTTTCACAATGTTTTTAAGGTAAAGATTAAAACTAACTGGAATGTAAAGCTACTAAGCACCAACATTTAAAAAAGATTAGTTGTTAAAGCACATTGATCTTTGCTTCGTTTAAGCACAGTGATTTTTTCTGTGCTTAAATTTAAAACTTTATTTCATTCTAATTTTTTAGTTTTTTTCACTGCAATTTTTACTTTAGTATGTTTATATGCAACACAACCATCTTGGATTTTGAGGTTGGGGAACATAGAAAGGTTGCATTTTCTTAATTGAAATTCTGACTTCTTGGGATCTTTCTGTTCCTTTTTCAAACTTGAAAGTTGGACATTTTACATTTCAAGTAAAAATAAACAGCACAATTAAACTGCAACATTTAACTAATCATGCAGTGCCATTTCCTTTATTTTATTACTTTTTATGATGTTATAACACACCAACAAAGTTCATGTCTCGTTATAGTACTATTTTAAAATGTCTATCATTATGGTTGTATTCAAAAAAAGTTACTATTTGAATAGTTTTTACTTGTTATAAATGGGATGAATATGAAAAGGTGGCTTTAAGACAAGAATGATTGAGCAAGAGTGAAAAGACAACGGAGAAAAGCTGATGATGGAGTGGGTCACATGCCAACATGACAGCCAGCCAGAGGAAATTAGTCACTGTACACACTCAAATCCTGTGTGAATGAAACCAGTGTATCAACCATTAAAAGAGGAATGAAAAGGAAGAATGGAAACAAAGATGACGTAACATGGGATTTGTGATATCAGTGTTTCAACATCCAGACTCTGCCACGGTCAAGTAAGAAACACATGCCATAGTGGCAGAGACAGAGCGAGAAACGTAGCAGGCAAACGGCTGTCCCTGGTGGGTGAACTCAAAGCTTCCAGATTAAGTATTTATGTCACACATGCAGCATTTCATATCATATACACAAACACACACAAAACCAGGGTGTGTGCCAGTAGCTTTAGGCAGTGGGACCCAGCCCAACACCCTGGCAGATGCAGGAAAAGTGTGTATGCGTGTGTGATACAGTGAAAACACCATTTACTAATTGATAAGAGACACACTGTTGTTTCAAAAGGCCCTGGCGTGCAATGGCATGGAAGTCTGGGAGCACTAGGCTCCAGGATGTAGCATTTATACCCTGTCTTTGTGTTTGTTTTTAACTGGGAGCTCTGAAGCAGCTATGAGAGTGATATCTCTGCGTTTGAACACATTTCTGTGAATGTGTAACACAGGAGAGTATGCTTCTTTCAAGTGTTGAGTCTGCAGATCAAATTTTGCTTGCACATAACAGAGCATATGTAAAGAGATTAACTGGTAACCCACTTCAATGCAACTGTAGCAGGATCAAAAAGGCTCAAATTTTCACTGAATCAAATGAAATCCCCGACAAATCACCGTGGCGTGGCACCAAGGCTGAACTGTCTGAACAACAACCAGAACGCGTGTACTCACTATATTCATGTCTGGAAGCCAACATATTTTTCATTCACAGTAAAACGGGATTAATAAGCCCCTAGACACCTAGACACAAGCTAAATCCTTCTGCAAATCACAGCACTTCTCACTAAAAGAGGGAGGGAGAGCCACAATGAGAAAGGGTGGGGAGAGAGTGGGGAAAAAAAAAAGAGAAAAAAAGAATATGTTTTAGTAAGGCAACACAGGGAAGACAATTAGGAAAGATTGATAAGAAAAAGTAAGATGTGAGTTAGTTAATAACTGATGAAGTAAATAAAAGGAAGAGGAGGAGGGGGAGAGAGAAACTGAGTTAAGTAAAAAAAAAGAGTGGAGGAGGCTAAAGCTGTAGAGAAAAAAAAGATAGATGTGGCAAAAGGGAGAGACAGATTAAGTGAGCCAGAATGAGAGATCTCTCTACCTTAAAAGCCAGTGAAATATGTGAGGCATGTGGCCTATAAAGCGGTTAACATATGCACATTGTCAATAGCAGCATCTGGCGCTGGCAGATTTTATAGGAGCGTGGAGACTCTGCTACATGCCTCTAGATGGCAATACATTCAAACACTTTATCACTGAAACACACCGCATTAACAGGCTGCTCTCTGCAACACACACAAACACACACACACACCAATCAAGGACTGACCGTGAAGTTCACACACACACACACAAGCAGGTGGACAGACTGTTATTAAATGGTGCTGAAATACATAACTATTCCACAACATTAACAGCTCCCACAATAACTATTTTACTGTGATACATGCACACACTTGTGTTCATACTGGGAGCATATGTAACAAAACAACCGATGCACGTATCAAGGAATTGGCGAATTTGATGGTAACATGAGCAAGAAAAAAATGTAAAAAAAAATGAAAAGGAGAACCATTTTTAACTTGACTAGGTTAAACCAACCATAACCACTTGGAGGACAACCTTCTGTCTTTAAAGTTTCTGTCATGTTTAACATAAGTTAAATAAAGTGACTGAGTTTAAAGTCTGAGTTTTCTTAGTTTTTTCTGGTTTTTGTATTGTTCCCAGAGCCTTCACAATATACTGGGGTCAAACAGAATTTTTTTTGAGGACCTTCTTATTACCATCCCTCACTGTCAGCTAGATAAAATTGATCTCCTTTATATCATCCATGCACAAACATTTGTCCATAAAGTATCTAACATTATGTACAATATAGATAACAATGAAAATAATCAATTTTAATTTACAACACTATACATTAATTGACTGCACTAACAAATCGTTGTTGCTTGTATCTTATGAATCGCTTCACATGATACACAGGAGCATTAAAATAATACATATTAATCACACACACACTGATATGCCTTTATTGCCTTTATTTCTGTTTATTTTGATGACTATGGCTCACAACTAACGAAAAACAGGATTTCAGTTTCTCAAAAAATGGGTTATTATGTAAGACCCATACAAAGAATTTTTAAAACAGAAATGCTGGCTGGGTGTAAAGTATGTCCATGTAATGGACAATCTTCAGAAGGTTGAGGTTATTCCTGATGCTTGTGTATCTCTAACACATTTTTCCTTCCACTCAACTTTTCATTTACTCTGTGAACAACCACTTTAACAATAACTTGTTTTTCCTATTCTCATTGAGAAGGGTGTCAATGACTACTTGATTTCTGCAAGAAATCTGTCATAAAGTATCCACAGCACAACATTTTATTATGAAAATCTTATGTAATATTGTATTATTCTGAGAATCCATAGATTTGTTTTCATTAAGCCATAGTCATGAAAATTAGCACAAATCCACTTGAAATAAATCATGGTATATGTAATGAATCAATATAACAAAAGTTTAATATTTTCAAATGAAATATATACATTTTGAGATTCTAATTTAATGGGATGCACCTGTATTTACAGAGATAACATGTTTAATCTAGCATGTTTGAAATAAAAGAAAAAGATGATTTTAGAGAAATTCTGTTGTGGCTTGTAGGGCTCAGACATTAATACTGGCTTATCAGAGGATGACTGTTATCAAACTGAGAGATCCAGTTGTTTGAGTAATACTGATGTGATACTCATACATTTATAAACCTGTGTAGTTTATTTGTGCCTTGAGCTAGTTCTGTTCATACCAATCTATGGTTTACCAAGCTAATAATCACAACAATAAACAATTTTATCTCTCCATTTGGCATGAAAGCTTTGGCTGCTGTAGCTGTAAAAAAACAACTTTCATCATTGTTTTTTTTCTACTAGGCCTTTTTCTGAGGGAAAAATAAATGGCCAGCTTATGAAGACCACATCAGGAGCTGCAGAGTAAGATATGAAAGGAAAGGGTTCTTGTCAACTCAAATTCAGTGAATTCCACCATATGCATATGTGTGCCGATGATCAAAGTCACCAGTTAATCATACAAAATGCAACAGAGAGGGGCAAGAAGTGAAGAGAAAGGGGGGAGATGATGGAGAGTGTAAACAAGAAAGAGGGAGAACAAGAAGACAGTGATATGGACAGAGAAGAAGAGATAGGGAGAAGTCTTGCTAATTTAAAACATTTAAACATTAAAGCCCTCACCAATCCAACATGATTCAACACAACTCTGAGCACTGAGTGCAAGGAAGCAATCTATTTTTTTTTTCTTATTTTGAGTCAGTGTGCACTTCTGTGCAAAAAACCTTTGTAGAAGGATCTCCTAAGTCCATGATGTGCCATCAAGTTTTTTTTAAAAAGCATTTGTATGTATACTAACAAGTGTGATCCACAAGCATTTAGGTTTCTGACTCTCTGACTTTTGGATCCCTAAAATTGCATGTGTGTGACTGACCATTTGTGCGTGTTCAGATGTTCAGGTAGAGAGGCATGGTAAAGCCAGGGGGACAGTGTGTGATACTAATTAAGAATAACCATGTGTATTTGTCAAAAGAATTATGCTGATTATCTCACAAAGGCCCCAGTACTGGGCCCCGCAGAGAGATAGAGACACAGAGCCAGACCAGCATTAGCATATGGCTACACACGTATCCATGTGAATGGAAACAGAAGCACTCTTTGTCTCTCATTTAAACACATGCAGGTAACATGAGAAACAACGAATACACATGGAAAAAAAAGACTTATTAACATGTGAACGAGTTCCAACTCTTTTGGATCACCTATCCCAAAATGTTTTGGACAGAAAATACAAAATCATACCATTTCATCTTTTTTTATTTCCTTATGTATGTTTTTAATGAATATGTTTTCACTAGTTGCTTTAGAGTCAACAAATTTTCCTCATTCAGTTCTTCGCCTTAATAGTCCAGTCTATTAGTCCAAGCTGTGCCCTGAGCAGCCCTGTGAGAGCAGTAATTGTTTTCAGAGGTTTCTGAGGTGAGCCAGTGCGCCACATACTGATCCATTGCACCCCATGCCAAGCTCTAAAGCCAAATGTGTATGTGTGTATGTGCATATTTATATGTGCATATCTAATTCAATGCTGCTGGAACGATTGCCCTGTGTCTGTTTACAAATGCCCTGCATGGGTGTCCCTGCTAGTCAGGGTGCGTTAGACAAACCCTGACACATACAGCCATCCGTGCAATACATACACACAAGCACGTGGAGACACACCCACTGACACACAGAGTGCCATTAGGCATGCGTTTTGTCTGTGGCCAGCACCGATGGAGAGAGGGACTGTAGGGGCTTGGAGCAGGCTTACCCGCTTCACACCGACATCTATGATTGGTTTTGGCGGCTCAAGAACCCAGGAGCAGCAAATTTGTTGTGCATATATCATGTCTTGTGTATGTGTGTTTCTGTGCGTGATGTAGACAAAGACTAGTGGACATAATACTTAGAAGCCATCCTCTGAAATTAAAATAACAGTGTTTGTTCTCCGTTGATGCCCTAATTTTATAATTTGTAGATAATATATAATCCTTACTTAGTAGAGCAACCAGTTTTAAATTAAGGACTGGTGGATTAAACCTAACACACATTTGATTGTCAATTCAACAGTCACAATCAATGCACTGGGCTTTTAAGACAAAGTAGCACAAAACTGTGAAATCAACAGAAAACAACACTTGGTTTTCCAAATTTATATGAATAAAATCAGTCAAGCGTAGTATGCAGATGTCTTCAGCCTCTTTTAATCAGATACCACTAAATAAAATCCAGGACAACCAACTGTCTTTTGAAGCCAAATAATCAGTCAACAGAGTTCACATGTGCTTAACATGTGATTTGTCAAGTGTAATGTTTACTGCTTGTTTCACAACTGGCAACTGCATGATGTTTTTATGGTGTAGAGCACTTTGAACTGCCTTGTTGCTGAAATGTGCTATGCAAATAAACTTGACTTAACTGATATGTCTAATTTCATCTAATATAAATCCAGCCACTCTATGAAGGTTTGTTGGCGACCATAAGTGTACAAAAAGCATAATGGAGACCAATGAAAACAGCAGATAGGTTAGAGAGAAAGTTGCAGAAAAGAATAAAACAGAGTTATGTTATACAACAATATCCTAAGTTTAAACATTTATTAGAGCTGCTTAATCGGTCATGAAAATGTATGGTCCACCTGCTAAAACATAGCAATTCACCCGGGTTGTAACTGTACACGTATTCATACCAAAAACATCCGTTACAGCCCTGTCAGCACTGTACGCACATGTACACAAGCACATGGGGAAAAATCAGCTGATGTTCAAAACGCTACCTGTAGCATCCCAAACACCATAAATTATATAAAATTCAAGTCAGAGCCATGGCTATGTCTGCTTACACTACTTTATTCATTGGAAAAAAATCCAACTAAGTCTCCAGCCAGTTCTATATGTTCCACTTTCTTTAAGTTTTAGAACATAATAAAGTCAAATTAACTTCAGAAAAGTCTCTTTACTTACTTTTGACAAAAAAAAAAAAAAAACCTAACAGCACAGCACAGAAAACAAAATCCCTATACTACAAGGGGATACTTTACTTCAGGAAATACAAGTAATCTGGCAAGAGTTGTTGGAGAATTGGAGTAGAGATAGAGATAATGCATTAGCATCTTAGAGGCTGAAAAAACTTGGCACTGGGGCAGAGATTCACCTAAATACAGAGCTAGAAATACAATGGAATGGAAAACATATTTATGTGCTAGAATGGCCCAATCAAATTTCTGACCATCTAATTAAAGAATCTTTGGCAGGACTAGAAAATCTTAGGTTGGGGGAGCTCTCCATCCAATCTGACAGAGCCTGAACTATTTTACATAGTCATTTAGAGATCTCCAAAGATTTGCAGCTGTAGATGAAGCAAAAGGTGAGCCTACAACATACTGATTTATGGGGGATGAGAACGAACACGTGATTTTTTTAAAGACACCATGCACCATTTCCCTGCCATTTCACAATTATACAGCACTTTGTGCTGGTTTATCACATAAAATTCTCAATTAAATACATCATAGCTTGATGGTATAACATGACAAAATTTCTTCAACAAATTATTTGAAGTTAGTAGAGCATGATTACTTTTAGAAGACATTGTATAAGCATAACCCAAACTTTTGAAATTACACTTGAGGGCTTCATCAAGGAAACAAGCTAAGTCTTATGAATATCCTCGTCCTTTATTTGGTATTACTCTCACCTCATCACCAGATACTGGACATTTTACTGACAATCCATTACAAACACAAATCCAATGCATTCACATGCATGCTGTGAGACAGATTACAGTGGCAGGGGGGCCTCTTCAAAACTAAGTAATGTCTACTATCAATCAAAACAAACAGAAGTCACTTATGCACAAGCACACCAAACATCTTCTCCTCTAGAGTTGAATGGGCTCAGTGATCAGAAACACACTAACACTTTTGTTAATCACTCTCTTTTATACTCACATTCACTCTGAGCTTTTATCTGAAGTGATGCCCATTTTATCACAGCTGCAGCATTAAACAGCCATTTAAACAAGTGGAGAGCACTACAGCGGATGGTGTGGCCTCTTCACAGACAGAGACACAATAACACACAACCTGTTATTACTGCAAGAAACACTGTGTGTGTGAGAGGCAGGGAACAAGAGGAGGGAGAGAGAGCAAGGCAGTGACAGGAAAATAGAAACTCACTTGAAAGAGGAATAAAGAAGAGGGAAGGAAGGAGGCAAACACGGTGGATGAGTGCAACATAAAAACTGTAATTTGATCCAGAGGCAGAGACGTCTCAGACAGAAATGTTGTGTTGGATACAAGGGGGAGAGATACTGTGAGGAGTACTGAAAAAGACAAGGAGGTAGAGAGAAGATTTGCAGTAAGGAGAAGAGTTGCAGCCTGATTATTTGGCTGTTTATGCAGAATACTAGGAGCTCTCCAATCAGAGCTGGAGACCTCTAAATAAGGGGTCTCGTAGGCTGAGGGCCGAACAAATTCTACATATGAGTTTTCTTATTTTCCCATCCAGTCCTTTCTTCTTTTTTCCAACCTTTGTGAACTCAGTGGTGAATTTCGCTATCCCCTCCAACCTTTTGTCTCCTTTACTTGTCAAAAGGTGTTTTTAAGAGCAAGGACACATGAAAAGTCTAAAAGCACAGCACCATTTCATGCAATCTGCATCATAGAAACACTGTTTTTTAAATATATATGTGTAGATTTTTTGTGCAGTAGTCTTTGTACCATTTAGCTTTAAACAACAGGTAAACTTAAAACATGCTGTAAAAATTGGTCAAGAATTTGTCTTTTTAAAAATTATTTCTGCTGGATGTGCAAAAACACATACGTAACCTTCTGGATTGTAAAAGTCTGGGTTAAAGTTGAGGATTTGATTTACTGCTCTATTTTGTTCTGCTAAAAACTGTTAACAAAAGAACAAGGAGCAAAAGGCAAATCAAACATGAAAATTCCACTGTATTTTATTGAAGGATATAATATTATTCCAGGGCTACTCTGAGTTTCCTTTCTTAGAGATCAGCCTTTGATTTTGGAACACAAAATATTTCTTGTATATTTAATATAAGAAAGATGAAACAAACAAAGGATGGAAGAAATGAAGGAAGCAGGGAACAAAGGAAGGAGCAAGCTAAGGACAGAGGAAAGGAATGAAGAAAGGACAAATATATGAAAGGAAGAAAGGATGAAAGAAAAGAAAAGCAAGCAAGGAACAAATGTCATAAGGAAGAAAAGAACAGATAAAAGGAAAGAAGCTTGAATAGAAAGAGAGAGTAAACAAAGGATGGATGAAAGGAAGAAGGAAAGGAAAGACAAAAAGGATAGAAGAAAGAAAGGAAAAAAGGAAAAAATGAAGGTCCAAAGAAAGGACAGATGGAAGGAATGAATGAAGGATGAAAAAACTAATAAACATATAACTGAATGGAAGAAGAAATGAATAATGAAAGGAGGGAACAAACAAAGAAACAAATGAAGGAGGGATGGACGGACAGATGGATACAAATTTTAAACAATAGGCGAAGGAGCAAAGTCTGGAAATACAAAGATTTCTACATACTCTGCTTTTACAGACACTTATGCTGACTTGGGGGGAAAAAAACTTAAATCAAATTCCAGACTGATCAGACATGACCCAAGCAAACTCCCTTAAAAACAGCATTTCTCTTCCATTAGTTGTTTAGATCCAAAATGAATATTCTCTGGAGCATTTAATAAGAATTAAGGGCAGTACTTAAATTTCTGCTCTGCCTAAAAACATGGGCTTCATACAATTGAAAAGTTTAAGGAATCCAAAAACAAAACAAAAACTTTCTAAAATGGGCAGAGCCTACAACTCTGGAGGAGCTGCAGTGAACCACAGCTCAGGTGGAAGAATCTCTTGACGAGGCAACCATTACCTTTGCATTTTACAAATCTGACCTTTATGGAAAAGTCAAAAGGAAAAAGTAATTATTGAAACAAAGCCTTAAAAAGACTTGTTTGCAGTTTGCTACAATTCAAGTAGAGGACTCAGTAAACCTGTATAAGAAGGTATTCTGGTTAGATGAGACTAAAATGAAACTTCTGGTTCATATGCAAAGTGCTATTTGTTGTCGAAAAACTACTATAGCGTATCACCCTGAACCCACCATCCCCCAAGATGAAACATGGTGGTGGTGCCATTATTTTGTGGAAATGCTTTTTTTCTGGGAAGATTACTGAAGCTAAGTACAGAGCAATCCTGGAAGAAAAACTTAAGACTAGACTGGAGGTTCACCTTCCAGCAGGACAACAACCCTAAACTTACAGTCAATGGAATAGTTTAGATCAAAGCATATTCGTGTTTTTAAATAGACCAATCACACTATGCCTAAGTCCAACTGTAAATCTGTGGTAAGACTTGAACATTTCTGCCTAAAGGTGCTCTCAATTCAATCTATGTTATTTTGCAAAATATAACTTAATGGGGAAATGTTCAGTCTCTTGATGTTCAACTATGACAGACATACCTCAAAACTCTTGCAGCTGTAATTGGAGCAAAAGATGGTTCTATGAGGTATTTACTGAAGGGGATGAATACATATACACACCACCGTTTTCTTATTTCCCACCACCATGTGTTAGTGACTTTTTTTCTTAATGACATATCATCCGTATAAAACTGTTCATGCTTATATACACACATTCTGACTGTTTAAGTGACACAACTGCTCTAAAACCTCATATTGGTTTTGAGACACAGTTCGCCGGCTGTCTCATGCTGTTTCACACTCTCTGACGGTTTCTTAATGGTAAACTAACAGATTGTAAACATGCTGCCAGCTCTTTCTCTCTGTGTGTCTCCCTTGCCTTTATCAATCAGTCCCTCTCTTTCTTTTTCAATTTTCCCAACTTTTCTCATCCTTTACTTCTTTCCCCTCTTCCTTATCACCATTCACTTCAACACTTCATCTCTATCCCAATCCCTTCTTCCAGTTCCCCCTCTCTCTTTCTCCCTCTCTCTCTTTTGCTTTTCCTGGTGCATTTTTTAAACAATGTGTCCTTCATGTACGGTTGGTTACGGGGCGTACAGAAGGACATCATTAGCGCTGGTGGTTAAGCTGTAATTTACACCATTACCGAGGTAGGGGCCATTTTTATTGCCTAGTAAATTTCAGCTCTGAAATATTTAGACCATATGGCTCAATTTGTGTAATAACCTTAATTTCCAAGCACCCTTCAGCTCCCTTCAGCGCCGGCTGTTGTTGGCGGATGGCAGAGTGGGGCGTGCATGTGTGCGTGCGGTTTGGATCTGAAGCACTTACGCGCACTAATAAACACAGAAACGGCTACGCAGAAACATAGATACGGTTTAAAATCTGCATGCAACACAAAATCCTTTATGTTGTGTTTTCCATATACTCTCAATGATTCAGTCACTAACACAGAAACGTGCATGCATGTATGCATGGCAGCAGCAGATTAATAGGGTGTCAGCTTCTGTTTGGGTGAGGGAGCGTCAGGCGTTGGCCAGATGGTTCTCAGGGATGATGACTGTCAGGGGTCCTGCTCTGATCAATGGGATGTATTAATACAGCACGCAAACACACACTGTTGCACATACACGCGCAAACAATGATGCTTTGCATGCACACGAGCACAGGCCACAATATTGAGACATATGCATGCAGACAATGTAACAAACACACATTTAGACACACACGTATGCCAACGGTCTCCTTCCACCAGTGATCCCAAGGGCCACAGTGTAACATCTGGAAGAGCCAAGGGAGGGAAGAGAGGACAGCAAAGTAAAGGAGGAAACAGAAAGAGGAGGAAGGGTTGGATGACACAAAGAAAGAGCAAAAGATGCAATGGAAAAGAGGAGAGAAAGGAAGATGAGGTAACGAGAGTAACAGCAGAGATTAGAGATAGTGGTGAGTGTATAAGAGGGGTTAAATGGTAAAGAAGCAAAAAGACAGTAAAAGTGGAGTGAGAAGAATGCAGATTATGGTGAAAAGGTAAGAATAGTAAAGATGAGAGGTAGGAAGATAATGATGGAGATGAATCATCTATAAAACATCTAGGAAGAGCTGTGTGAAAAGACCTAATTACATGCCACTAGACAGAAGAGTAAGAAGAGAGAAGGATAAAAGATGAACCAAAGAAAAGATGAAAGATCATGAAAAGGTTAAAGGTGGAACCCCAAACAACAGTGAGAGCAAGATGGTCAAAATAAAGCAAGGAAGCAAACAAGAATAAATGTAACTAGTGATCAGATAAGAACTCACATGCTTAGACAGTAGGAATAGTGGCTGGAAGAGTGCAAAAAATGTAAGGTTTATTTGAAGCTTGGTGTGTGTGTGTGTGTGTGTGTGGTGTGTGCGCACAACGCAGCTCGTAGGGGTCTAGCAAACAGGCTGCCTGCGTTTCATACCCTCATTCCGTCTGATTGCCAAGACGACCCCATTAATCAGCCAAGCTGGCACAAAGCAGGGTTTCCAGCCCAGTCTAAGATCAACACACTCACAAATATACACAAACCAAATCGACATGCACATATGTTCAAACAATACTTAAAGAAAGCGAGGGAATGTTGATTAATAAAAGGGGAGACACTAAGGGTAAATCATGTGAGAGGAAAGGAAGGAGCTGTGACTGAGTAAGATCACTGAACTCCGACCTTTCAGATGTGGACAAATTTGTTGACACTTCTGTTAAAGATGTGTAGCCTTAAAATATATTAATCTTTTGCTGAAACAGCAATATCTCAGAAATTAATTTGATTTAATCTAATAATTGGATAAAAAAAAAAAAACTCTTGTGGCACAATTGTTGAAACTTTTAACAGTACCTTTTTGAAAGTAGTGTACCTCAAGCTCATATTTATCTTGCTACCAGAATCATTAAGACAGGTAAAATAAAATCTCCAAGATCCCCTCTACGAAAACTATAGTAAAGGGCATCTTGGGGTCACCTGCTATTCATAACAGTCTTTAGACTCCACTGTAGCATAATAAAACTTACAGTGTTCTTTAAAATACTTGTGCATATGCACAGATCAATTCTGACCAAGACTATTATTTATTTAATGCTTATTATTTTCTTATGACTAGATGCAATTTAACAATTAAAATTAAAATTTGAGTTTTAAAATTTTGATTCTGAGAATCAACATACTTTTTTTTATTATTATAAAATACTGTTCTCTTTCATTCATGCCTGGTGCAACTTAGGCTCCTTGAAAAAGACAACTTACCCTTCAAACAAATAAATGTTTGTTTATTTCGATAATGATTAAAATAATATATTTTATTTAACACTGATATAATTTTTAATACATATTGATGTCACCCATGTCTCGTGTGCAAGATTTAGAGATATGTTATCCGCTATTTCATTTGACTACACTCTGAACACACTAACTTGTTGTTTGGGGGTGATGCCAGGCAAAAGCCTTTTTTGTCCAACCATCAGAAACGTAAACGTGGCGTTTTCTAAATTCTTCTAGGACTATAACTGTAACTCCAGGCTTTGTCAGATCAACAAAGGAAAAACTTACAGAAAAGGACCTCATACCCACTATTTAGTTTGGTAGAGGAGCAGTAATGCTGGGGGGTTGTTTCCCTTCCAAAGACCCTGGGAACCTTGTTGGAGAGTATGATCTCTTTTATACATATATATATACCTGTAAGTCTGGTGGCCACTTCTAAAAAACGGAAAACAGGTCAACATTAAGTCTTTTGATGTGACAATGGTGAAAATATATGGCCAAATCAACAGAAATTGTTCAATAGACACAAAGAACCTTTTACCAAGGTCACCAGTCCCAAGGCCTAAATCCTATAGGAAACATGTGGGGTGAACTGAAAAGAAAAGTTTAAAAGACAGGAACCAGGACTTGCTGCATAAATCTGGACAGATCATGTGAGGAGGAATAATCAAATATCCCTCTTTGTATGCCCAAACCTTGTGAATATTGTAGAAGATTGACTAGTTTCCTATTGGGATAAGAGGGTTGTATAATGCAGGGGTACCAATAATAGCCTCTCAGGTTACTTAGGAAAAAAATCTCTTAGTAGGGAAAAAAAGTTTTTAACAGAACGTTTTCTCAAACAAAAAGTTGGATTTTTCAAAAAAGTTTCGTGTGAGATTATGCTTCTGCAATAAAATTATCGATTCACATCTTTTTACACATCTTTATCAGGTATGCCAATAAATTTATCCACATCTTAATATTTAAATACACTTGATTACATTACATACATTCACAAAACTCACTCTTTTAATTTAATAGTTATTTTAACACAAGAGCTTCAAGAGCTGCTCAGGGCTTAGGTGCTTGAGAACTTTGTTGTTTCTTCTACCTTCTTTGTATAATCTTGGAAAATGGAGTGAATGGTGTTGAAGGCTGCTCCGTGACAAATGACCACCACCAAAATGAGTCTATGCCATGTCAATGAGGCTCTCTCGCACACACAAACACAGAGTGGCCCATATCAATGAGAAGGTGAAAGGTCTCCATTTACATCTTGTATTAATTATGAGTGACAAGGCAAAGGTCACCGAGGGAGAAGAGGCCATACGTATGGACAGAATATAGATCTATACTTCTACCTCACGTCCCTCTCAGTCCCTTATCTATCATGCCTGTCTCAACCCCCCTCTTTGTGATTCACTTTTCTTTTTAATCCTTCTTCTTAATTCTCCTCTTACCCATTCCTGGCAGTGTTTAATTTTCTAAACTTTTCTAACAATTTTCAATTTCTTTGTTTCGGTAGATTAATACCTTGTCTTGAAATGAAACTTTTTTAAAATTACATTGTAAGATTAGAACTGCTTTTACCATATTATTTCCATGTCTCATTTTAATTTTTTCATCTAATATAAACACTTTATTCCTTTGTTTTCTAATTTCCAGATAGCCAGATGTTAGTAGAAATATACAACAGAATTTCAGGTATTAATACAGATGCACATTGTGCTAAGACGTTGCCAGCTATGGTTGCCAAGAGGTACAATGGAGCTGTGCGTAAATCTAGCTGCCAACTCATACTGAGTGTAGATGTCAGGTGTTAACAAAAAATATATGGGCTAGAGTATGAATGTGTCATGGTATTTGTAGATAAGTGTGTGCATTTGATTGCTTCTACTTTACTTATTCACTATGCTAACACATGGATCATGGCATAGAACTGAGGTACGGACCCTGGAGAAAAGCAGGTGATGGGTTGTGTGTCTGTGAGTATGACTTCAGACCTCCTGCTGGCAAACAGATGGCAAAAGCACCACAGGTAGAGTCTAAATTTTTTCACATGCATCGCAGATGACAATGACACACAGTCATTTAAACATTATATAATGTGTTCTTGCTGTCGACTTTTTTGCTTTCTTCATATAGAGTTTTTAAAGTTAATGAAAATCTATATAAATAAGTAAAATATAATTCGTTATGAACAACCCAACAAAACATGATGTAGATTTACCTTGACGGTGAGAGCTGTAAAAGTAGTTGAGTTGAGAGTTGGATCCTGCTGGTGCTTCATGTAAACCAGTCTATAATGGGAAATAATACCATTGGGCTGGCCTGGTTCCCTCCATCTCAAGTGGACTGAATATGCACCTGTAAACATAAAAAGCATGTGCTACATGGACTAAAAACTTATTAAAATTATCTAATAAAACTTACCAGTGGGTTTGACAATAGGGGGCGCCAGTTCTTGTGGGTTTGCCTGTAATGTTTGGGCTAGAGTCCACTCACTCACAGCTGAGCCTTTGGAATTGTGGGCGCGAACCTTGTACTGGAAGAAGCTGAATGGTTGCAGGGTGGGGCTTGCATCAACAAATTCAAGTGGCCCAGTGGACCAAATAAAAACCAGCAGCTCCTCTTCTGTTCCTAATGGTCGCCTATGGTGAAAAACAACATGACTGTTTATTTCTCCTGGTTCTTGTCAAATGTGGACAGTCAGATTTCATGTTTTAATACGAAAGCATTCAGCTCTTGAACAACCTGGGGTAGAACTTGAAGAAATCTTTTACTTCAGGTCAGAAGCTCCTGTTTGCTTTCAATGAACTAACTTGTGCTTGTGAATCTCTGTCTCTCTCTATGCTGGAGGGACAGCTTGCTTTTCTGCTCAAACTGCATTTTTTTTTTTCTGCTTAGTGGTCCCTTGAAAATGGTCAGCTTTTAGCTCTAACCCAGGTCACTAGATGTCCCACTTTGGATTCTGACTAAAGTGGGTGGCAAACTAAGTGAGCGTTACTAAATGCACCTTACTAGATGTTGAGAATCTCCAAGGGGTAATGGTAAAATTGCAATTTTGTAAAGTTTCATATAAAAATAGAAAAATGGACATGTTGCAAACAAAAACATTTATTGCGATTGAAACCAAACGGGTGATCCTTTTCTGACCTTTTTGGGTAAGGTTCTTGTTGGGTTTTCTGTTTTATTGCTTTCTCTGGCTGAGTCCAAACCCAGATCTGCTTCTTTACAGAAGCTTCTGGAGGAGGAGACGTCAGTTAGGCTAAATGACCATAGGTGGACTTGGAGTAACACAAGAGCCACGTCATATTACACAGCTAAAAGAAAAAAAAATGGACTGTATTATTTTTCCCAAAGTGCATTCTTTAGAGTAGTTTAGAAGTCAGCAACCATTACAATCTAAAGACCCATTTTTCACCTCATTTCCACTAAATAAAATGTGTCTAAACCTGCAAAAGTTATTTGGCTCCTTAGAAAAAAAAAGATCAAGTTTAAAAAAAATACCCTTAATATAACTGTTTAAAGTTAAATCAAACACATTTTTTCTTGTTCTAGGTTTTAGAACAAAATAGCTACATCTCAAATAAAAAAAATGTTCCTATAATTTAAATGTATGTAGAAAAAAAGAGGAAAAAAAGAAGTTTGTGCCCTAATAAAAATTTCCAAAAGAAAGCTTTTTTTCCAATTTGGAGATACTGTATAAAAGCACAAAGAAAACTCATTAAACTATAACTTTTATTACTTTTACATGTCAAAATACTGATCAGTTTTGGTGGTCTAGACAAGAGATCAAAAATGCAAAAAAAAGTCTACTATTGTACCCCAAATACTACCTCATGTATAGGACTACTTTCACATTGGTCTGGTCGTGGGTAGTTTAGGGGTTTGATTATTTGATTCCAGTTTTGATTATTGTTGTTCTGTGTTCCTTAGTTCCTTATTTTGATTGGATCAGCCTTGTTTCTGTTTTACTTCAGTTCAGTCCTTTCTTTGTTATTTTAGCTAGATTATGTTTATTTATTCCTTGTATTTAGGTATTGTTTGTTACAGTTTGACTCATTTTCCTAGTTCCTCTGTTTGTGTACTCTCCCTCGCCCCCTGTGCCATTGTCTCTCTTTATCTATTCAGTCTGCCTTCTGCTCTCTCCCCTCACACCTGCAACCCATTAGCCAGTCAGTCCAGTCTATTGTTCCAGCATTCACACTCACAGTATTTAAACACATCTCCTTCACTCACTCTTTGCTGGTTCCCCATCCTTGACATGGATTATTTTAAAGCTTTCTGATTTTTTTTTTAAATTAGCAAAATAGTATCATCCATATTTAGTGAGATGTTAAAATATGTTGACAGGCATTCAGCCAAATCTCTTCAGAATAATAATTGGTGAGGTTAAAAAATTGTTGATTCCAGGATTCTACAAGTGTGGAAGAAAGTTATATGGGCTATTTTGCTAAAGCCAATCTGAAGTTAAGTGTATAAAAATAATTAAAGTAGGTGAAAGGTCATGATGTGCACTACTCAAGAATAAGACCATGTCTCTATGAAAACAATTTGTCCAAAACGTTAATTTCCAAAACTTTCTTTAGGCATAAATTCTTGAAATAATTTTTGTTCACACAAATACGACCAAAAAAGCTACAGCAACTATACCAGGCCAGTTTGCGGTGCTGTAATACTGCCACCGAAATACCCCTAAAACAGACAAGAAGACATGGAACATTTGCATAAAACTGATGATCTGTCAATTCCCGTGTCAAGGGTTAGGTTAGACATGGAGCCATAAGTTCATTGTTTTTTCAAAATGTTTTATAATGATTAATTACACAAAAATATAATAGTGCTGTTTCAAGATTTCTGGAACCTGTTTTGTATAATTTCACGGGTCCTTTAAAACACTTTAAAGAAACTCTGCATATTCACACAACACGGTTCCAATGTGTCTGCATGTTTATGACATTATGCTTACATTTACATATCCTAAGCACATTAGAAAGAATTAGTGAACAAGCGCACACAAAAAAGGCTGTGAACACACACATAGGAAGTGGAATGTAATTTTTCCAGTGCTTGAAATTCAATATCCATAGCTCATAATCAAAGATAACCATCTAACTTATTTTTAACACTTTTTAGGGACTGACAAAACAAATCACTATTGTTTTTGATCTCTACCCAAGCATATTACCAGCTACACAGTTCTGTCTGTTTGCATCAGTAAAGTAATTTACTTTGAATATGATGTTAAGCTTGTTAGTTTTCCAAAAGGATTTCAGCATACTTTGATGCCCTTTTAGTGCTTCGAAAATAAACATCCTTAGTTTCTGGAGGACTGAAATAAAAATGTAGCATCACGTCTTAAACATTGTGTTCCTGGATGATGCAAGCATCCTGATACCTTGGTAAGACTGCTGGACTTTGATTGCGCAGGCTTTCAGGTGTGTGCATCACACAGAAAAAGAGAGACATTTTCCCGTTTTTCCAAGTCCCTGTCTGCCTGAGTCGGAGGATTCCCAATGTGTCAGAGGGGGAGTGTGTGTACTGCTATGCTAATGCTTGTTTCCTGAGGACTTAAAGGGCTTAGTCTGGTCTGACCCTGCATACAGATCACACACTCTTTGGTCAACAAGCAGACCACGACCTTCAGCATGCTTTGATATATCTATACATGCACACACGGATGCACATTCACACATAGTGTGGAGAATGGTGAGTAAACTTTTACATGAGGAAACATTATTAAAACTTTCTGGCTGTACATACATATGCACATATGACATAGTATAACAAATACTGTGTCTGTGTGTTTTTGTACCTCATTTGCATGGTTTTTTAAAAAAAATACATAGTAGGTATGTTAAAGTACATGAATACTTCAGGATCAATAAATTCAATAAATATCATGGTCAAATAATGTCATTCTGACATTTCTCATTCATTTTTTTTTTACTTTTGTTTTTTCTGTATGTATGTCACCTGTATATATGGTAGGAAGTGATGAGTCCATTCGGTTTCTGTGGAGGTGTCCAGTGGATCTCCAAAACACTAGGTCCAAGTGCTTTTACTGTGGGGGGCTGCAGACCTTCTGGGATTTTCTCTAAAGTACGGATGTAAACACCCTCTCCGACTCCACACCCCTCTATAATGAGCAAAAAAAAAAAAAAAAAAAAAAAAAAAAAAAAAAAAAAAAAAAAAGAAATGCTATAACAACTATCTATTTATTGGAATTCCATTATATAAGTGAATCTAATAAAATTCACAGTCTCCAGGTATGACCTTAGCCTTGAATTAAACGAAAAAAATAGCCCAATGCTGAAATATATTTTTTTCTTGAATGGATTTCTGACTCATCAGAGCAAAATGTTCTTTGTCGCTGATATGTATGCTAATGAATTTATGTATTACCTTCTTGTTTTTTTTTTTATAATCATTTTGTTATAAAAGAGAGATGCTGTTTCACATGAATAAATACTTGCCATTAGAGGTGGGGGGGATTAACCAAAATATCAATAATATTAACACAAAGTCGTATCAGTATCGGATTAATATTACAATGGTAAGACCGATTATTTAGCTTCAGATTCCCACTGAAAATTTTGTTTTAATTTTGTATTGTAGTTTCTCAGCTTTACCCCAAAAAAGATTTTGTTTTGATTTGCTCCCAGAGTCCAATGTTTTGCACTTTGTTTATTCAGGAAAAAAGTTTTTCTATTATTTCTGTTTATCATATTAATATGTTATTAAAGTATTTTGTAGAAACCTATATACTTTGTTGAAATTCTGTCATAAGTTTTAACAAAATAATTGAAAGGAAAAGCCACAAAAACATAAAGGTCAGAAGTTTGATTATATATCCAATTTAAATACTAAAAAGTATCTTTATCTGTATCAGCAATACTGGCCCTGTATTTACTTGGTATCAAATCGATACCAAAATATATAGTATCGCACAACTCTACTTGCCATTTTGACAGGCTTGCATTCTTATGAAGTATGTGGTGAAAGGCTCCAGATCCGTCACAGAGAGGTGCAAGTCTTGGCCTGCATGACGACTTATGGCACTGTGACTTCCTGGATTTAACAGGACATTGTAGAAGACAGGCTGGCTGCTGTTTAGCTGAGCTGTGGAATAAGACAGGATGTGATTACCTTCAGCAAGATGTTTTTGTTGGAAAACATTTTAACAGAAACAAACACCAAAAAAACAATTCTAATCTCTTTGGTTCAATTAGAAACAATCACCCCAACCAATACTAAAACTGAATTTAGACAAAATCTACAGTGGAGAATTTCTGCTATGAATCAGAATAAGATCACCAACAGTCCCCTTAAGGCAAATGAAACAGTCCTGAATGTTCCATGCAGACTCTTAAAGGAGCCAGTGCTGATTTCTTATGAGTTTTAAAAATAATTTAAATGTTTTTTGAAGATCAATAAATTGAGAAGTTGGCAATCTAACTGAAAAGTCACTGAAAGCTGGAGGAGCTACTTCATGGATCTTGTTCTTAGAAAGAAGACAGGCCTGCTGTATTTACTTTCTGACTGTAATGGTATTAAACAGGATTCTGAAAGTTTTTATTTGTCATCCAACAACAAACACCAAGGATACTAGTCTAGTCTACAGTCTTCTTTTTTTAAACTACAAAAACAAACAGCTGAATAAACAGCTGAATTTTGTCACAAATTAATTTTTAAAACTAGCTTTAAAGATTTATTTTTCAACAATTAATCCCAGAGTCATAGCAAGTAGGAGGACACACGTTACTCTGATGAAATCAATGAACACCTTACAGTCAGAGTAGTCAGCTTCACAGTGAACTAAGAAACAAAATAAGCATATTTGCAATATAACAACCTGCCTTGAAAAATGGGTGTACATACACATATTTGCACATATTGTTCTTTTCATCATTTAATCTATTCCCTCTAAGGTTTATATATTTATTCTTAACGTCTATACGCTGTGAGCCCGTGAAAGTGAAATTTATTCTTTGTGCATGCAATCTTGGCCAATAAAGCTAATTCTGATTTCCATATTTTTGTCTCTGTCCACTCAACCCTCATCAAGTCAAGCCACATTTTTCCCCTCCTTAAGTCTCTGCTAGTCATCTTTTTTGATGGTAAATAGAAATTGGTAAGCACAGGAGTCTACTGGTAAATTTTTATAGGACTTCATGTTTCTCTCTGCTGACAAGCATCTCCATAAAGCTTACATAAATAAGTATGTTTTGTATGGAAAATGAAATCAACAAGTGCCATGTCCTGTTGATTTAATTTTTCAGCATGCCATGGCACCTGTTCACATTGTCAAATGTACTAACACCTGGTCATTGACTTCCTGCACAATTCAGCTCGATTTGAATCTCACTTCTGGGCTTTCTCTTCTTGACTGGAATTTCTTCGATAGGGTTTTGACCGGGTCAATCAGACAGAAGGAGGAGTTGTGAACGATGATGTCAATTTTCTGCGCAGTTTTAGAATTATAGTCGGAGGAAGTGAACGAAGCTGTTCAGTCCGTGTTGGCCACGCTTCGTTTACAGCAGATGTAATTTCTGGTAAGCTTCTTAGTGTAGCTTCCTTCACAGTCGAGCTGGTGCACTACATACGTCATGGTCAAACATTAGTGATTGGGTAAAATCGTATCCAGTTCTTTGAAACGTCAACAGAGTCCAGGCCTCCAGGAAGCAATCGTTTCTTAATAGCTGAGAGCCTAGACCCTCTGTACTAAGGAAAGTGTAGAACAAAGGGCTGGTTTGAAAATGAGAAAATGAGAGACACCAGACCAATAACCCAGAAGAGCTGAAGACCCCTATTAAAGCAACCTTGGTTTCCTTAACACCTCAGTTGAGCCACTGCCACATACAAAAGGAGTCCTGACCAGGTACTGAATTTATATACTGAACACTACATGCATATGATTTTCAATAGACCAACTTTTTTGTACTAAAAAGCCATTAATCATTGGTTTTATGAAATCAGACTGGATTTGAAAAAAACGTACTTTCTTTGTTTAGTGTCTTAAAATGAGCCTCTTATATATCAGATCCATACAAATTAAAACCAAATTATATTTAACAGATCAGAAAATATCTCATAACATAAAGTTATCTGTAGGAATGTGCTTCAGGAATTTTCAACAGGAAAAACCTTCAAATTATTACGAAGTTTATGTCCAGATACAATACTGGCAGGAGGATGAAGGTTTATGACATTCTGCAACCACTGTTTCTGCTTCACAGTGCAAAACTAAAACCCTAAAGCAAAATCTTCTGAATCCATCACATAATCATATTGATATTATATATTGATCAAGATGAGTATTCTTGGCTTTACAATGCAGTCTGGCCTGGGACCAGACAAATGCTCACAAAGGTAGAGATAGAGCGCGCAAACACACACACACACACACACACACACACACACACACACACACACTAAGACTTTGTTAATATTCTCACAGGAGGTTTTTCCATAATTCAGGCCAACTGTATTGTGATGGGTTATTCAACATTCATGAACTCTAGATATCTCGAGAACGAACTGATTACCAGACAAATGAAAGACTTCAATTATTCACCCCCAACTCACATATGCACACAAGTGCCTTAAACCATACACACACACACACACACACACACACACACACACACACACACACACCTGTGACTTCAGCATATAGGGCTTTTTTACATGGAGTAATGCACTTCCACATAACATACAAACAAAAAAAAAGTATTTATAAGATCGAATCCAAACAGCAGCGATAACATCTAAGACGTTTTAATCACAAATATGATGTTTAAATTATTGTATTTTACAACCATTCCGTTGCTCTGCCAATGTCGATTTCATACACATGAAACAATTACAAATACTAGCATATAGTGTGGGATATTAAAACACAAATGTGATATATCATTATCCCTCTGAATCACACATATATGCACAGATAGCCACAAATATCATGATGTAAGAAGGGATCTAAACTTTAGGACCAAAACAAATATTTTTAGCCATACGTCAGTACTTTATGAGTCAGTGCATGCATAAGAAGACACAGTGTCTGCATGTACGTACACACAGCCAGACGCACAGCCAGAATTGTAGACACACACACACACACACACACACACACACACACACACACACACACACACACACACACACACACACACACACACACACACACACAAAATTTCAAAACACTCCAGACTCTGGACTCGGGGAGCTAACCAAGCGTGAGAACCCAGCCAATATTTCCTCACCTTTAAAATCAACCCATAATGACGATAGAATAGGCCTGCCTATGGAAATATCTCACAGTGATGCGCATGCACTCACATACACACGCATGTACACAAATGCATACATAAACACAGCCACAAATATACAGAAACAAAACATACACACACAGAGAGAGGGGTAAGTGGAGTGTCTTTGCTAGTTGGTCCTTTTAAGCGGTTTCTGAGATGGGAAATCAGCCTAATGAGAGAGTAATAGTCAATGATAGATGGGTTAGGGCAGACAATCACTGCCCCATAAGCATGAAACTTAGCCCCCAGTGCATGCTCCTGTATGCCAGTGGAGCTATTCAGGTCTTGAGAGGCCAGAAGGTGAATGGAAAACTACTCAGGTCTTTTGTTCCGCTCCGAGGAAAATTTCTCGTTTTATTTTTAATAGACTCCTATATGTCCCCAAACACATAAAAACACTCTATTAGAATTTAAAAATATTAAAAGGACATCCATTTTTTTAAATTTACGATTTTAAACAGGTGAGTATAAAAAAAAAAAAAAAACATTTAGAAAAAAATAAGAACAAGCTGAGGAACACAAGGATCTGAACAGCTTCACAAGTCTGAGGGAAAAAGAGAATGACTTCATATTCATGTATCCATTAATCCTTTCAGTTATTCATACATGTGTTTTATAAAAGATGGCTACTCACCAGGAGGGGACCAGGTAAGTGATACGGAATGAGGGCCTGAAACTGTCATGTTGTAGGGGGGTGGGATCCCAGTGGGGCAGGACGCTGGTGTTTGTATGGCATATTTGTCACTCAAACCTGTGCCACCTTCTGTACTGGCCTCCAGCTCATACAAATACCTGAAGAAAAAATTAGGTAAAGAGGAGTAGGAAGAAAGATGGAAGAAGATTTCAATAGAAAGAGTGTGACACAACTGCAAAGCTAACAAAAAAAAGCAATAAGTAAGTAATACTGAAAGAAAACCTGAAAGAGGAAGCAGAAGACTTGGGACTGGGGCAGATGTTCAACTTTCAGCAGGACGACCCTAAATATACAGCCAGTACTACATTATTCTGCTTTAGATGAAAGCTCATCTGTGTGTTAGAAAGGCCCAGTCAAAGTCCAGACCGAAATCACATTGAAATTTGCGGCAATACCTGAAAACTGCTGTTCACAAACACTCTCCATCCTAAATGACTGAGTTTGAGCTGTTATGCTAAGAGGACTGCAAAGAAATTTCTTTCTATATACAGTAAGTGACTGCGTTTTTTTTTTTTTTTTTTTTTTTTTTTTTTTTTTTTTTTTTTTTACATATCTCTAACAGGAATGCTAAGAATATGTCCACATCTGTATCTGATTGATAACGAGTGCAAAAAGTGTGTAAAACAACAATTTCTCTAATACGAGCAACTCTGATGCTACCCTTAGAGAATTTCATTGTTTTTAAATAAGATCTAATAATTTCTAGAGAACATTTAATCATTTCAAAGGACACACATGTCTTTGTGGATGCGAAAACAGAAACTACATTTCAGTTTTAATTTTTCTTCCCTCTTTGTCTCTAAGGTTCACCTCTTCCTCTCTCTTTCATGTGTCTCAGAGCCTCTCTCGACCCCCTCTCCACCTCTCTTGCTCATGACATCATAAGATAGATTTCCCTTTTAAGAGCATGTGGCTGCTTGGTGCCGAGTCCTACATTAACTGTGTAAGTGGGCCACCATTTAACATTAAAAGCCTTTAATTTGCTATAAACTCCGGCACACATGCATTAATAGGCGGTGATGTTGGGTTATTGTTCATGTGCGGAGCTTTTTAAACAGGAGGCCATTAGCGCCTCGGCACTAGGTTAGAACGCACTCACGAAAACATATTAAAACTACTCATACGTTACTTTTACACACAAGCACAGACACGCAGAAAGACAAAAAATACACGTCAGTGGGACACAACGAAGGCGAGGAAAGAGAGAGAGGGACAGGCACTGTTGGAGGGAGGGGGTGAAGAAGAGATCGAGTGTGATGGAGAGGAAGAATATTATCATGGCATACGGTTTCAGTGGGAGAATGAAGTTCAACACTTCATCATTGGAAGATATTTACCTAAATGTAAACACCGCCTTGGGATATCAAAAGTAAAATTGTGTGTGTGTGTGTGAGTGCATATTAGGTAATCAGAGAGTGGAGCATTTGCATCTGTTTGGATGGAAATCCAAGAATGTGTGTGTGTGTGTGTGTGTGTGTGTCCTATGGGGCCAGCCAGAGGGAATAGGTTAATTCTCTCGTCATCTTAGACACTTCCTGGGCTGCCCAAGCAAAGTGACAGCTAATCAACATTGTCATAAATAATCAATGGCCACTTTGAGCTGTCCCACGCGCGCCCACAAAGAAGTGCCACACTGCACACTTCCACGCGCACACACGAGTCAGCTCGGATAATGGGGCCGGTGCTCCCTGTGTAATTCTTGGCGCAGGGCTAAATTGGGAAAAGAAGGGAAAGAGGAAGAGAATGAGGTAAGAGGGAAATGATAGCAGGGAAGGGATGGATAGAGGCCGAGGGGTGGGGGGAATGGGAGGCAAGACAAGTGATGAGAAGTGAAGGGTCCGGACAAGAATGCCTTCTGGCAGACTATTTGGAATTAGGGGAAATGAAACGTCACACACACATACAGTCCTATCTCCTTGCTTCCTTCCTTTTCTTTTATGCTCAAACATGGGTGAGGTGGGAGTACAGCAGGATGTTATCCCAACTTTTTTATTTGGGGAGGAGAATTTGTCTCATGAGAGGAAAAGCTGAGGAGGAAGGAGAAAAGGTACCATTTCACACTTCTATAATGAATTCAGAAAATCTATTTTGTAATTAAAAAAAGAGAAAGATTAATAAAGATTAAATGAAAATAGATAAATAAAATCTACGCTCTGCTGCTGTCTGCAAGCAAAAGCCAAATCTGATTCATGATTTTAATTCGCAGGCGGGATAATATTTGCATCTGTCATTGGTATGTCAAATATTTGCTCACTGAATGATGCAAACAGACATGTACAGAGTGCAGCCCCGAGAGAGGCGTGGTCAAAACGATGGGAAAGATTTTAAAACGAGGGTGACCTCAACATAAACAAACACACAAATTAAGACAGAGGCACTAAAAGTCATCACTGATCCACATGTGCACAAACTTGTTATCCGTGTCTTCATGTGTGTCTATGCTTAACCTGTGTTTTGGCAAAAGTCCAGTGTCGATATAATTCTGGTCCCGGTGGTCTCCGGTAAAAACAGTGCGACCATCTCTGATAAGCCTGTACCGGAAGATGTGTCCATTAGGCTGAGACGGCTGATCCCAGTACAGTTCCACTGCAGATGTGTTTATTATCAAGTGTCTTGGGTTTGACCACACACCTGGAGTAGGCAGAAGTTGAAAGGAGAGAGAGAAGGACTCTTTCCGCTGTAGTTAATTGTGTTGCAAATTATTTAGGAATCACACCTTTATTTTAAACAAGCTGACATCTGAAAAGTTAAATGAAACAGAGAGACCTTTACAAGAAATCAAAAATCTTCAGAAAACAATCTGTTAAGAAGAAAGTAAAAAGTGGAAAAATACACCAGAAAAAAGGAGATTTTTTTTTTGACAATGAAAATATTTAAACATAAAAAATAAAATAAACAAATATTCTAAAGATTTATGAGCATGCAGCACGAAGCTTAAGATCTAAACTCTTCATAAAAACAAAAGAAACCTATAAGTCACACGGAACAAACATGCATTTAATTTTAAGCACTGGAGAGAAGATTAAAAGTTCAAAATAGCAGGACAAGATACAGACAATAAACAAAGCAATATGTAGAGATAAAACCATTAAAATTTTAAAATTCTTAATGAATTTTGTTCAACCAAGAATATATAGTAGCAGTTCCCAGGAAGAACCTAGGAGGAAAAATGTGGTGAGAGATGAAAATATTCATAAAAAACCTAGAGAATAAATTAGTCAGGAGATAAGGATAAAGGGAAATTGTAAAGAAAATGTGCTTATTAATTTCTTTAGTAAAAGTCTCAATTTTTAGAACATTAAAATCATTTTTAAAAAGTAAAAAGGGTTAGATTATACATTTTCTTTTCAGGAGAAAAAATATAAACAAAAAAAAGATTTTCACATCAAACATGGGAGAAATTAACATAAAAGGATTCTACAATTTCTGCAAAGCGTAAAAGTGTGTGTCTGGTATGACTGTGTGTGTGGGTGCGTACCACTGGGCGAGGCTTGCAGGGTGCGTCCTGAGGAAGGTTCACTGGCTGCACATCCTACAGTCGTACAAGCCACCAGCACAAAGCTGTAGTCTGTGTATGGCTGCAAACCTGTAGCACGTGGACAAGCATAAGCAAGAACTAATTACATGAAAACGGGTAACCTCTCATAAGTATACAAGCACATACAAACCTAATTTGAAACATAATTCTACAACCCTATTTTTCTGCTGTCGTGTGTACAGATACAAGGATATATATATAAATCGGCAAAACAATGAAGATGAGAAGAGAAACTGTAAACTGAAAAATAGTCAGGAAAAAAAACAGGAGGCTTGTTCTGCCCTTCTATCTTCCTCAGCTCTTTCCACACTCTCTCAACGGATGGATCCATATCTGTCGGTGTTAAATTATGCATGCCATAACTCAATAATGAAACAACGTAAAGATGGGCAGCCGTGGAACTGACAAGGGATAGGACTGGTCTAAACGCTGTAATGTCATCAGCTTTTGATCTATGATAATTATGATACCTCTGTATGCATTTAGGCTACATTGTCCAGACATGATTTATTTATAGGCACCAGCTATACAGACTAAAAAAAAGCCACAGAGCCTCTCAAAGGTACTTTAAGTGCAACCACATAAAATCAGCTTTTTCTATATATTTTAATACTAGAAGTTGCTAAAAATTCAACCTAGAAAAAGATCTATTCGTACTGGAAACAACTTTTTTATGCAGATGTATATTTTATGCCTGGTTTCTGATGTTAGGCGGACCTGGGGGGAGGAATGCAAATTCCTAGTGCTGCCACGAGGGTCGACTGAGTATTTTATGGTCATTCACTTAACTGACAACATACAACAGCTTGCAAATCAAATTCAAAGGAGGAATGAATGAACTCAATTGACATTTCAAAGGGATGGACTGCATAATATAGTGTGTTGAATTCCTTATTTCTGCTTTATTTCCTACTATATAGGCACTGAGAAAATGTTTCACACTAATAATGACTTACATCAAAATAAATCTTTATAGAGATGTAGTGAATGAATTATAATAATCCTTCAACTTCATAATACATCTTTTTATTTATTAAGTTTTAGCTTTCAATACTCTAAAATGTGATTTATATTTTTAGTATCAGTAAAAGGAAAGATTTCTAAAAAAATATTCTCATTTATTTAAAGCTCTGAAACTATATTCCCCTACACCACACATAAACAGAAAAATTAAAACCGTTTTTTAAATTAAACAATTCTTGTGTATATGTATAATTGTCTCCAGTTATTAATGTTCTCAGGCAAACAAACTTGGTCTCAGCCAGTTAATGGAAAATCCCCCCCTGCTGATGTCATGCCGAAAAGAACATGTGCAACAACTCATCGCAGCATGCACGCACGCACGCACGCACGCACGCACACACACACACACACACACACACACACACACCGTCCAATCCACAGCGGAAAGCTTCACCACATCTTCCTCACGTCTCTTTCTGCTGCTTGGCCTGCTTAACGTACCCCTACAGCCTGCAACGCTCAGCCCAACCTCTGATCAATGCATCTAAGTGTGTGTGTGTGTGTGTGTGTGTGTGTATGTGTGCAAATGTGCCAACAATGCTGCTCTGTGTGTTTGGATTAATAAAGAAAATCTGCCAGCCATACAAAAACACTAAGGTTGAGGCATAAGGCTGTGTTACACAGTTTAACTGTCAAACTAAGTGTGTGTATTAGTGTGTGTGGGTGTGCTCTATCGTAGTAAATGTATCTACACAGCAAGTAATGTCATTTGTTTCAACACTGAATGAAGCAGCAAGCCGTCACTACATGTTCGTGCACCAAAAGTGTTGATGCAGGGGTCCGAATGCATCCAAAGATTTAACAGATATCAGCTGTAACCTTCAAACTGCAACAAAAAACAGTAGTAAGAGATTTCAGGTGCATCAAAATTATAAAATCAGGTAGAAATTTTATGTAAAAAATAAAGTGATGAATCAGGAATTATCTCCAGATTACACATTTGTCAGGATTTGCAAATGTTTATTAATTCCTCTCTCAAAAATTAAAAAACTACCACCTGATTCCATTAGTTTAAATAAAATAACTAAAAGAAGAAGAAATACTGCTCTTGGTTCAATAGACGCAAGTGTCCAGACGGAAACATAGATAACTTTCAAGTTCCTTATAGAGTTCCCAATTACCTTAAACATTCAGCCTAAAGAGGGCAGTGTTGCTCTGCAGGAGAAATGACAAGTGACACCTCGGACTCCGTGTGTGTGTCTGGATGTGTGTGCACGGAAACAGACCGTGTGTTTGCATCTGTAAGCTTACATGCTTGATTATGAAAAGACAGAGAAAACTTCATTCATTTTAACGGTGATCACTAGAAAGTTAAAAAAAAAAAAAAAAAAAATGGAGGGGACTTCAGCGAGCAATTTTACTGACATGAAGCAAGACAAGGTTGTCACTGTCATCGTGAGATCTGGACACAGAGGAGATCTGTGTGCGATGGTGTTAAGCATAGAGACAGAGGGAGTCTGGCAGAGGAAAGAGGAAAAGAGTTCTTACATCTAAGTGAAGTGTCAAAGAGGCTGAGCAGGAGAACAAACAAGCAGTAGGACGAGGAATTGCTGTTAAACATTTGTTTAAATTAGTTTACATTGGAGTTCAGCTGATTTAAATGGCTTTTTATTGACAGGTTGCCATTTCCTGTTTGTATACTGTTGAATATAACAGAGTGATAGGCAAATACCACAATATCATACCAGCTACCTCATACAGTGAAAGAAAGCAAGAGACAGACAGAAGGAGGAAATGTGAAAAAGACAAATTTAGAAAAATACAAACGAGTAGATAAAGATAAATGATAAGAGAATGAACAAATGAGAAGGAAAAAGTTGGTACAATAAGCACAAGACAAAAGAAAAAATAGAACAAACAAAACTAACTTTATTTGGCTGAAAAGGATGAAGAACAAGGGGAAGAAATGAAATTAATGAGGGAAAAGGAGAAGAGAGCTTTGATAACACCTCTCCTAAATAATTAAAAGTTTGACTTTCCGTCTGTGGCTCCTTGATGCATGGACTGTCTGAGCTGCAACAGTGAGCTCAGGTTCAAGCACACACATGAACAAATCCCTTAAAGAAAACAAAGCTGCGACCTGCAGCTGCAACTAAAGTACTGTGCAACTTCAAACTGTTCATGTAACATTCACACACATATACAGATCTACACAGAAGTTTACATACACTCATCCTAGGCATAAATACTAAATCATAATAATGATTTATCTAAATCATAATAATGATTTATCTAAATCATATGTCAACATGCATGAGTGAATTAAAAAGAGAAAAAGAACTGGGTGAAGAGGTTTGAATTTAATGCTGATTCTCTCTGATCCCAGCTAGGTATAAATTTTACATACAGGCTCAAATACATACATTTGGGGTGTCTGCAAATATTTGTGTCTGCACAGTATTGGAAAAAAGTATTTACCCACTTACAGATTTCCTCTGTCCTTTGTCACACCTGAATGTTTTAGCTCAATAAGCAAATAATATCAAACAAAGATAACCTCAGTAAATCCAAAAAGCAGTTTTCAAATGATGGTTTCATTAATTAAAGAAAAATAGGTATCCAAAGCAAAAAGGCTCCATGTGAAAAACATGGAGACCCCTCCTAAACCCCAAAACTGCTGGAGCCTCCCTTGCTGGCAACAACTGCCACAAAATGTGATAACTGGCAATGACACTTCTACAATGTCGTAGTGGAAATAACATCCAACTGGTTTAATTCAGTGCCATTTGAGTGATTTTGAGTATAAACATCCTGATTAACATCATACATCCACAGCAAATCAACTGAATTTCAATCCAGACTTTGACATGGCATCTCTAAAACCTTTACTTAGTTTTGTGTAGTCATTCAAAGGTGGACTTGCTGGTGTGCTTTGCATCAATGACCTGCTGCACAATCTAAGTGTTCTCGAGCTTAAGGCCACAAACTTATGATCAAACCTCCTCCATCAGGATTTCCTGGTTGAGAGCAGAATTCATAAATCCATCAATTATGACAAATCATCCAGGTTCTGAAGCAGCAAAGCAGCCCCAGTCAGCACACTACCACCGCCATATTTGACTTTATGCATAACACTGTGCAGGTTTTACACCAGATGTAACATAACTCAAACCTTTCAAATAATCCATTTATGTCTCATTGGTCCAGAGAATATTTTCCTAAATGTCTTGGGCATCATCACAATTTTTTGACAAATTGTCTGCTTTTTGGTCAGGAGTGGGTTTCTGCTTTGAACTCCCCAAAGGATGTAGCTTTTGCCCATTACCTTTCTTACTTTTAAATCATGAACACTGATCCTAACACAAGTTAGGCCTGCAGTCCTTTAGATGTTGTTCTGGGTTGTTTTGTGACCTCCTGGATGACTCGTCTTAGTGCTCTTGGAGTAAGTTTAATTGGCCAGCCACCCCTGGCAAGGTTCACCACTGTTGCATGTTTTCTCCATTTGTGGATAATGGTTGTAACTCTGGTTCGCTAGAGTCTTAAAGCTATAGAAATGGCTATGTAACCCTTTCCAGAATGATAGATGTCAACAACATTGCTTCTCAGCTGTTTTTAAATCTCTTCTGATGTGTTGCTTTTTGAGATCATTTGGCCTACTTTATGTTGTCAGACAGGTTCTATTTTCTTGATTCTACAAGTCAGGCAGTGATTAGGCCAAGAGAAACTGAAACAAAATATTTGGTTAAAGTTAAAGTTTTAACAGTTTTAATTATAGATATAACAACAAACGCATGTTTTAAGAGATTCTCCAGTTTTTATGGAATAACTGCATTGCTACTCCACAACAAAATGACACTAAAATTACCAGTAATATCTTTTTAGATCTATTTCATTTTCAACAAATATCAAAACTCCATAGATGAAAATCTATCCATCCTCTTTTGCAAAACTTTTGTTTTTCTTTATTTTAAAACCTAAAAGTAGAAATAAAATAGTGATTCTTCAAAAAAAATGACAATTTTTCAGTAGATATTTAAAAAAATATGTTTTTTGTTTTTTTTTTTAAAGGTCATGTAACATTTGCCTCCTCAGCATGATGCTACCACTACCATGCTAAACAGGTGGTTCAGTGTTTTCAGGGCTTGGAAGTCTCACCATGAGTTATTTGAGCATACTTCTAGTCACTGTAGCCAAAAAAACTCAAACTTTATCTACTCTGGCCATAAATCTTTCTTCAGAAGCATTTGTCTTGTCGATGCACCCAGTTAAAAATTTTGATCAAGCTTGAAGGTGTCCGTTTTGAAGGGACTTCCTTTTACATCACCATGTTTCTCAGTTCACTGTGGATGGTGACACTGGCATTTCAGAATTTTCCAGTTTATGGAAAGTAGGCTTGATCCTTGGTAGGCCTGCACAACATATTGCAAAGTCACTTTTATCATAATATCACTAAATGCAATATTAGAGCAAGAACTGCTTAGACTGTGATAAATATTAGCTAATTAATTAAATATCACACATTCAGTTTCTCAAGGCTATTAATATAACTGATGACACTTGCTGTTTAACACAGCCTAAGGATACTTTAGAAGTTAAAGTGGTGGTAATGCGGTAAAGTCATTAAGAAACTAAAACTACTTGTTTGCATAATTGCAATGAAACAAAAGCAGAAAGACAATGACAGCATTAAGAATTAATTTATCACAAGTCATCGTTCTCACAACTTTCACCAACATTATTAAATATTGCATGTTTTCCTTATGTGGTGCATTGTACCGCCGAATTTATGCAATGCTGCTGCATTATGCAATACTGTAATGAATTCTGGCTTCCAAATGTAATAAATGTTATTAAAAGGGTGTTATGTAATAACTGACAAAATCTAATAAAATCCTTTAACGCATTTTGTAATAGTTTCTGTCGCATTATGTAACATTATTACATTTTGCACAGATTATTACAAACTGCAGATGTAGCTTTGTTTTAAAAATGATAATGTAATAATGTGGCACAATATGCAATAAACGATCACAAACCAGTGTTTCTGTTCATCCAAATCAATATACTTCTAATAACAGTCATGTTGTAGATCCTTCACATTTAAATCTTTGAAACTTTGGTCCTAAATGCCAAACCTTTGGCATTTATCGATCAAAGTTGAATAGTTGCCTATTCAGATCCCCAGGGTTCTCATTTATAAAGGACTGCGTAGGATTAATACTAAAAGTGTACGTACACCCAAAAGGCAAAAATGACATACGGAAAAAAAAAAAAAAAAAAAAAAAAAATCATGCATACACACACCAGCACGGAATTTTCCTTTATAAATCACAGCTGTTCCTAGAGGTTTGTGGACAAGGTCCCGCCTCAGATTCTGCTCTCTACATGCCCACATTTAAACATAAATGGTCAATGCAAAGCAGCTCATGAATGTCAGTGTCAGAATGTCATATGTTTACAGGAATCACTGTGAATGCTTCATACCTTGTCATAATTTATGCTTAATCTCTAGTAAAAAATAAATTAAACTGTGGTACATCTCACGCTGGTGATCACTGGGGAGAAGAGTGATGGTGAGAAAACGTTTAAATATTGTGTGGACTTTGGTTTAGTTTTGATTTGGTTGCCTTATAGACCTTTTTTGTTTATTTGAAAGGTCCTCATGTAAAGTTATGGCTCAGCAGCGCATGCATATATCACATTGCGTTTTTAAATGCTTATGATAATTTCAATCTATGGTTATGTAGTAAAAGATCTGAGGGACTCATGATGCAGTGTGGCTTCAATTCCCCACCTCACCATCTGTGTCGCCATTTGCTCTTGTTTCCAAAACAAGCATATATGGTACGCCTGGATCAGAGTTGGCGTGGGGGGCCTCCTTTTGCATGGAAAGTGGCGTATGCAAGTTTCAGGCCCCCTTTTGTGTATATGCAAGCTTTATAAATGAGATCCCAGATCCCTCAGTATTAACCTACAGGTAATTCAAGGCAGAATGATCAAGACATATAAAAAGCTTTTTTTTAAAAATACACACTGGCTTTCAGAACAATGGTAGCCCGTGCTGTAAATACCAATAAGGAGAATGTTTCTGTTAACATTAAATGAAAGAAGCATATGATCTAACAATTTAATCCAAATTGAACAGAACCAAGAAAATTTCCTAGACTTAGATATTCACACATCTGTAATGGAAGTTCCTCTCCAGCCATGGCTACTTCTCTTGCAGAAAAAACTAAAGATGCTCTGTTAGGTCAAATTTATCTGTATAAAAATCTCCCTACAAGAAATCACATTTTCAGCACCATGGAGAGTGCAGTCTTTAGCAGCCTGAACAATACATTTAGGACCTTCTGATTTGTCATGTTATTCAGCGGTTAGAGGAAGACTATCAACTTTACTGAGTGAATGGGAAACTGGTTTTGGAAAGCTTACATTAAACTTCCTGAATGGCCTCCACAAAGCCCTGACCTCAACCCTAATGACATCTGATGGACTCTGGCTAAAAGTTTTCCTGTGTCAGGAAACAAACCAATAAAAATGCACTCTGCTATTTTTAATAAGCATAGTGGTCAAATATTCACTCATAATTACGCTAGAAGTTTGTTTATGGGTCCAAAAAAACATACGTTAAGAGATGCAGCTTGTTATAAGACTTTTAACTCAGTATTAGTGGGATTTTATGTATGTATCTGAAGAAGTAATATATAACTTCAACCACGTTTGGGATGGGAAATTTAAACTTTTGCACTTGGTGCTTGGTTTTAGAAATCATTAAAGTAGTATATATATACAATAATAGTTAGCATGCATCATTAAAAGCCCAACATTATCATGGCACAGTGCATATGACTGCATGTGAAATTCTGACCAAAACTGTATAGACATACATACAGATTATAATATACCCATATTTGTTGCATAAAGGTTTAATGTCTTTCTGTCTTGAGATGCCTTTGATTAGAAGAAAGTGGAACATTGAGCAGTAATTTCTAATTATATTTGCTTGACGATCCTCATGATCTTGAGGCACTGATATTTGCTTGATGATTTTGATGTATACTTGATTGATGTTTTTATGACGTGAAGCTCTTTGAACTGCCTTGCTGCTGAAATGTGCTACACAAATAAACTTGAACTTTCAGCTTTAAAGCTGCAGTAGATAACTTGAAAATATGTTTTCTATATATTTACAAACTGTTGCTTGACTGACAGTGCTAAGACACTCCTCCTGGCATTGATTGGCTATTTGTGACCGGGAGCGGTGTATTTTTGCAGATGGCAGTAGAACAACAAGGAGAAGACAGAGGGGCTCGATTTTTTTCACAGATTATCTGTCTCATATACTGTCAGAACATAGTGACAGTTTTAACAAATAAATAAAAAAAAAAGAAAACATTTTTAGAAAAAATTACCTACAGCAGTTTAAATGTCTTTAATTGCAAGGTAACTTACAGTGTCTTACAACCATTTTGTTTAGAGTAGCTTAATTTATTTATACTGAAATAACTCTTTGCTTGTTCATATTTAGAAAAGATATTTTTTTCAATATAAATTGCCTTTTGTATTTTTAGACACCTTGTCTGTTTTTATTCAAACACTGCAAATCAGGCTGACTGGGTGCCTAAAGTGCAGGATTTGTCATAGAACATCTTTTGGCATCAATACCCCACTTTCCTTTTTGAGAGACGAGTAAATTTTCTCCTGAGGTGGTTTTATATGCGGAAGCTGGAAAACTTGTTCAATGCAAGTTTCTTTCAACTAACACAATTGATAACTTTATAATGAGAGGCAGAATCAAACTTACCACTTCTATTTTTGTCTCTTTTTCTTGTTCTCTTATCTAGATGCCTGACTCTTTAAATTGAACAAGTGAAATTCTGGGGCTGTGCTGGAGTTGCATTAATAAATAAAAGAACATACTCAATTCCCTGCTGTTCTGAATTAATAACGAGTCTGCAAAAGACCAATTAAACACATGATTAATGCCATAATCTATATAATTGCAGGCAATATTTCATTGGGAGCTAATGATAGCAATACTTAATATTGATTCACATGGGGTGTCGCTGTACAGTAGTGCTTAATTCTCTCTATGAAGTGTCACTTTTTAGAACTGTTAAAAAAGCTATTAGAGTCTGTTTCCTAAGGCAAAGCGTGGATAAACAGGAAATGCTAGACACAGAAATTGCTTTTTGTATTTCTAGACACTTGTCGGTTTTTATTCAAACACAGCAACTGGAATGAAACTATCACACTATTTCTAATAATTTTGTGACAAAAAGACATGAGTTTATTGAACACTGTTTCTGAGATAGAAAACGTTACATTTTCAGGAAGGACACAAACGAGCATAGAAAAGATTAGGAAAAAAAGCCTCAGAAATACACAGCTCCACATTTTTGCGTATCATTTGAATGATACAAATGTATCTTACAACATTTTTACAAGAATATTTTTCAATCAGGTGGCATCTTTTTGAATAAATTTTAACAACACATGAATGAGCAATATGAAAGTGGGATTTTCCTACTAATAAAAGTTAATTCCTCCGCTTTCTGTAGTTTAAATGAGTGTGTGGATGAGAGCTTTTTGAGCATCTGTCTCTGACAGAGAACCACTGGAGAGATGCAGAGGAAGATGAATAATGGCATATTAAACATTAAGGATGAGGGAATAGCACAGCAATTATTTCTGTTCATATTTCATTGAAAACACTTAGATTCATTCATCAATCTTTTTATCTGTCTTTGTTCTTCCTCTGTTTCCCCTTTGCTCACTTGAAATGTACCCTTCAGTTCACTTTTTGGTCATAAGTTTGTGTTCTTTCCCCCCTTTACTTCTTTTAACTTTGGGTCCATGTAACCAAAGTAAAAAATTAAATTTTCTTGATCAATAGTTCCTCAGACTTTAAGGTATTTCAAAGCTTTGGACTTAGGTTCAGTTACAAGGACTGGACAAAAAATGCCTGAAAACAGCCTGACAGAAAATTGTACAATGTGTATTTTTTTAAAAATGGGCCCAGTGTACAAAAAGGCGGAGAACAATAGAAGAAATATTGGATCTATCTAAAACTTCTGAACAGTTTCTGAAATCCATGTCTTTCAAAAGAAAAAAAAAGGAATAAATCTAGGAAAGACCTGAGACAAAACCTGAGAAATGCATCATCCCTCAATTGACTTGCCCCATCTTTTTAGATAATCCTTTGCATTCCCATTGTTAGTGCTAAAACACTATAACTAATCTATCAAACTGTTTTATTTTTTAACTTCTTTTAACTTCTTTTCATATATTAAAATAAAGAAATGAATATAAACCACTGTAGCTACGAACACCTATGATTGAACTTTGACATTCTTTAACTGCATTTCTCCAGGTCACTTGAAAATGTCCTCACCAGAATTTTAGGTTTAGTCAAAATATCTTATTCCATGCAAGTGGGATCCATGAATCTCAAAAATGTTAATGTTTTTATGACCTCAGCACTTGTTATGCTTTGTCTAAATGCTTGCCCATATATGCAAAAGTTTCCCTCATATGTCTGATCTTATTACATGTTTGCAACTTTATATGTGAAAACCACCCATGTCATGAGATAGCATTCTGTCCAAAGGGATTGTTGACATTTTTGGTGTGTCTCAGCCTAAGCAATGTGTCTTAAAGTAAATGAAAGAGCCCATTTATTTTGTTCTGATGTGATGTAGTTTTCATGTCACCCCAATTCCACCTCTGATTGGTTGAGCACCTTCTGTAGACTACAAACCTGGTTTGTAGTCTGCAACCCTCCCCTAGATCAACTTAAATTAGAATCAAAAGTGGGCCATAAGCTTTGTTATTTTGATGTTTAATACCCTTGACATAAACTTTAGTAGTATTTTGCAGAGTCGAACTCGTCTTAGCATCTTCTGTCATTAGATTTGTTTGTGTGCTTCTTTAGCTTAATTAATTCATTAAAGTAGATCATACTTGGTTTAATAATGCATTTGTTTTAGTTGATTATGAGTTACAACTGATTTTTCTTATAATCATTAAGTGAAGTGTTTCTCTCAGTTCAGTTCAGTTTATTTATATAGTACAAATTCACAACAGATGTTTCAAGGCATTTTACAAAAAAAGCTAATTCAATCGAATCATACAGACAGATTCTAATTCAATTACATCATTTTCACAATTACATAATTCAAATTGAAAACTTGGCAATAGTGAACTGTCGCTTACATTGAGTCGTTGACTACATGCATACTCATAGTGAACATGTAGCAAGAGTGGAAAGAAAAAGCCCCCTTTAACAGGAAGAAACTTCCACCAGAACCTGGCTCAGTGTGAATGGCCATCTGCCATGACCAACTGGGTGTTTGAGAAGACATAAAGGAAAATAAACAGAGCCACTTATCCAGGACTTTCTATGTTAAAGAGGAGTAAAAAGTTAATGTCAGTGGTATTTCCTTTAGTGGCTACATATTGGAGAGAAACACCCTAAGCAGATAAGCTCAGAGCCAGTTTTCAAGTCTTTAGGATAAAGAGAGTGCATACTGTTCAGTTAGTCTCAGTAAAAGCTCAGCCAATGGCCATGTCTAGATGAAAGACAGGGTCAAACACTGAGGATGTATTCATACCAGGAAAGTCCTTTGGTTTGCTTGTTTGGCCTGGAGCAAAAGCGAACTTTATTTTTTTCATCTGGAGCAGTTTCCTTTCACATTGTGCTTTTTTGCAAGCAGACAATCATTGCTCGCATTTGACAGAAACGACGAAGGCAGGACAGATCACAGACCCGGAAAAAACAAACATGGAAGTCCTGCTTCCTGCATTTGTGCTGTTATTAAAACTGCAATATAATTTTGAATGTCAAGAGCAGCTCATTAAACGCAGGTTTCGTGATGGGATATTTCTAATTTTGGAATGGTGTCAGCAAATGTGTGTTGCAAGGTGAATGAGATGAGATGCTCTTCGTCCCTTGACCCTAGGCAGAAAACGGCAGCTCAGGTAAGATTTCATCGCAATCAGTACATGCAGTGGTGGTGTGAGCAACAATGAGAGGGCTCATTTTTACCATAATGCCCAGCAACGGTGGCTCGTGAAGTCCAAAAAGACGTGTATTTCCTGTAGTTGGTTTGCATTGAGGCCGGTCTGTATTCAAAGGCGAACCGTAACAGAGTTCATTTGAAAGCGGACTGAGACCACCTCAAAAATTGGGTCTCATTCCAGTTGTTTGGTCCGCACCAGGATGCGCATGAGTGAATTCACACCTCCACAAAAGGTCTGGACCAACGGACCAATGTATTAGGTGTGAATACACCCTGAAAGTCAGGGCCAAGTGTATCATCTGTAGAAGAAGATTAGTTTTGATCTAGAATAAATTTTAATTCAGAATATGCAAAAATCTTCTTGCTTTTTTAAATGAAGAGAATTGAACGTGAAGGTGAAGATTCTTCCTTCAGATTGAATTTGAGGTAATGATTTATTTTTGATAAATTATGAGACTGACTGGTTTATAAAAATTAATATTATTCACATAACTTGCTACACACTGAAAGATCCTACTAAGACTGGTTCTTTGCTAAAATTCAATTCAGTTTATTTATATAGTGCCAATTCACAACAAATGTCGTCCCGAGGCACTTTACAAAAAAAAGAAACATCGTCTACAAATATAACATTGGTTCATCTCTTTTTTTTTAGGAGCTTCGGAATCGTCTTATGTCTGAAAGATTCCAAATAAGAATCTTGAAGTAAACATAGTGTTTTCAAATTAATATTTTATGGGTCAAAAATAGACAAAACATCTGATGATGTGGAACAAAAAAAAAGATTTAGCACTGATGACTCTGTTTCAGCACAGCAAACTTGCTACATTAAAATATGTTAAAAAAATAAAACATTCTTCAAAGAAGTGTTTGCTGTGAAACGGAGCTGCAAAGCAGACTGTTAGAAAGAGAAGAAGAGATAAAAGGGGAAGAAAGACTGCCCCAGAAGTGTTTTTGGCTTAATTTCATGGCTTTCCAGTTTCTCACTGGGGTATATGAACATTTCACACAAACATGTTGGTTGCTTACACTGGCACTTGGGGTTGGTACAGTATTACAGCAGCGCATTACCATCTCTATTTGGCATTGTTTGCTTTGCCTCATGCCTACACATACAAACACATGCTCACAACCCCTGACCATACAAGCCAACCACAGACACCATGGGAATAGTCAGTTGGCTACTGGCAGAGCTGATACCTGGTCTGAATCCAAGATGGAGCAGCATGTGAAGCTATGAAGCGGGTAAATGCCTTTGAATTTCAAAAATGTCACTTTTGGACATTTCAAATAAAGAAAAAAGTGGGGGATAACCAAATCAGATCTTGAGCTCTGAAGAGTTTAGATTTCGTCTCATCTGAAAAGTTGACCCTGTGAGCAGCAGGTTTTATTGACTTTAAACTGTTAACACCCAGATTGACTGGCTTCCACGGACTTCAAATCTTTAAGTATGAATACATATTTCAAATGTTTCCGCCTCTGCTTTTTTAAACTCCTTTTCATTTTTTTCAAGGAATATCCATTGGGTATACAACCTTGCAAGCAATATTAAACAAATTAAAAAGGGAAAGAGAGAAGAATGAGCATATCAACATATGAGTAGCCAAACAAGTGTGACAATGAGAATGAAAGTAAAGAGATCTAAAGAAAAAAAGCACAAAGAAGAGAAACAAAACACAGCAAAAATGAAGTCAAAAAGAATAGACTTCAGGAAATATTAAAGACTGAGAGAAGGAAGAAATTTTAAGGTATTACTGGAGGTGGAGAAAAAGAATAGATTAAGGAAAGGCTAAGGAAAAAAGTCAAGTACAAAATAAAGAAAAAAACAGGCAAGCAGCAACAGAATGATTCATGTCTTACCTATCACAGTATAATTTTTAAGTTCACCACTGTGTGTGAATATGGTTCCGACACCAGTCTGATTCAGGTGGTACCTCTGGATGACTCCATTTGGACGAGAAGGGACAGACCAGCTCACTTGGAGGGAGGTAGAGCTAACAGCTATTACCACTGGTGGCTTCACATCCTCTGGAACCCCCTGGGTCGTCACTGCTACCACCTAAACAACCAAAAATGCTCAAAAATCAAATAATAATAGAAAGACTTGCCAGCAACAGTCCAAAAAACAGGAGTTCAAAAATGTACAGGGTATAAAAAGGCAAAAAGGTCCTTAATCAGCTCTTAAGTTAATGGAAAAAAAGGCCACATTTTAACACTGCATAAAAAAATGTTATCTTGATAAAACAATAGAGCAAGAAACTTTTGACAAAAGTATGGAATAGCTACTTTAGGAGAAAGGTAAGTCAGAAGTTTTATTTTAGGGAAAAACAGTGGATGTCAGTGCTAAACAAAATACAGTGATTCATTAGCCAGAGTCCAGCATTTATATGTAAAAATAAAGAGAATATCTAGGAGAGAAGGAGTTTGTTAATTAATAATTTCCTTCAAAAATAAGAATTTGAACCGACTTTGCTCCATAGAAATATGACCATACAAAATTATCTAAACACCACAAAATTTCCTTTGATTGATGGAATGAGAAATGTGTCCAAATCTTCCAGAAACACAGACGCTCTGACAGCATAGATGGTGGGTGCCTACTCCAACCCCCTTTCATCACCAGTTACTAACTGGTGATGCAACTGCACTATAGCATATATATAAAAAATACTTCAGACAAAAAGAGTAATGATCCAGGCCACCAACCACTTTATAATTGGGATTAAATATTGGTACCATAGTATGAAAACTTTTTTTTTACCAGGAAAAGTTGTCCATCCCCTTAAATCAGTGACTTTTTTAGATAAAAGAAAATCATAAAAATTTACTAAACTTAAAAGTTTGGCAAGGGTTCTATAAAATGAAAGAAATGATTAAATATATGTATGCATACTAAATAAATGCACAGCTACTTATTATCTCTGAAACTATATAAAAAAAAAATACAATCTATTAGTAACTTCAGCTCTTGTTTTAAAAAGTACTGTTGCTTAGTATCATGACGAGAGTGACCATCCTATTGTAAATTCCTGGTGTTGTGTCTGTAGGCCTCGGTGAGTGGTGGTAAATGTGGAGATCTCAGAATCACAGGGCAATCTGCTGCTAAAGGCAACAGGGATATCCTGCCTTAATAGACTGTCACTAGCACTTCCACCAGCTGTCCCACACAATGCTATGCAATTAGATCACTGCTACAACAACTAAGGAGACATCCATGCACGCGCACAAAGATAAACACACCTAGGTATGTGTGAGTATATGCATTCAAGTACAGAGAAGAAGAAGAGGAGGAAACAGCAAAGGTGGAAGAGCAGACAGAGGTAAGGAAGATGGAGGGAGGCATGGTATCATTCAGGAAGGTTTCAGTGTGCTACAAGTTTAAATGGCAGTCAAGACTAAGTTCAGATGTAAGGAAATAAAAACAAGCACAGTATGTATGTGCACCTTAAAATACAGAATTAGAGTTCATCAACCTTTGCACTGATTAGAAGAACATAATTCTTGACAAACAAATTTAGGGACTACTAGCAGGGATGCATCTGAATTTAACTAAGCACAAATTAAATTTCCCCCCTTCAATCCCACTCTTAGTCTTACTTATCCTGTAAACCAATGTAAAGTCCACATTAAAGTATTCTACTGCAATATGTTGAAGTCAAAGTCCATTATTCCAAGCAAACATAAAAAGTTGTGTTTTTTGTATTTTAAAGAAAAGCTGTTGCAACAAGTTTAATGTTTTGGTTGATGTATTGCTACACATTTTATTTCATATTATTGTCAATTCCCTTTCAAAAAGCATAGAAGTGGAGAAAAAGGGTGCTGTCTTTGTCCTTTACAGAGTTACTATTGTCTGAACAAAAAGAAGATTAGAAATGTGGAGTCTGATGTATCACATTTGGTATTTTTGTTGTTCACGTTCCTAATTAGCAACACTGCATGTTCACACCTATATGCCTTAAAAACTGTTTTCAAGGCCTATAGTATGGACTTTTTGATTTCCTGAATATTTATGTATTAGCACTGGCTAATCTTATATATATATATATATATATATATATATATATATATATATATATATATATATATATATATATATATATTATTTTTTTTATTTTTTTTTTTATTTTTTTTAATTGGTGGGTGTGCACCCCAGCTCCAGATCCAGTGCCAGAGGGCAGGACATGCCCGCCCGTTAAGGTATCTGGGCCCCTCCAAGACAGGTTGCAATATGGACATTTTCCCCATTTTTTTCAGTTGTTTAAATGTTTAATTTATTGTTAATGTGCCGTAACATGTTTTTATATGATCAGTTACTCAGTACTTAAGTAGCATTTTTTACTCTTATTTGAGTAATTATTTGGAAAGCTGCTTTTTACTTTTACTTGAGTAATTACAAGGCTTTACAGAACAGCGCATTACTGTAGACTTAACATGTAAGATGATAACTACATGATTTTAATAATGATAGGTCATTATCTAAAGTGGGGTTTGTTTGAGGCATGAAGCCCCAGGGCTCAAAATGAGTCCCACTCCGGCACAGAGTAGTACACTGTATTAAAGATCCTCTTCAATGGTGTATTTTTTACACTAGCAAATTTCATACCAACAATAAAATCAGCTTGGTAATGCAGTATGGATTTTTAATAGCAGTGTTTCACCAAACAAAGTTTTTATTAAAAGTGCACAAAGAAACTCTGTTTTACATCTATTTAAGTTGATGACATCACAAGAGGTACAAGAATCTAGGTGATTAGCTAGCATTAATAAACAGAATGGCAAACAAGCAACTTTTGAGAAATTCTGAAGCATACTAGTTACAAATAGGGATGGGGAAAAATATCAATTCATCAGTGAATTGCAATTAATTTTTTTCAAATTCTATATCGAGTTGGAAAACCCTGTGAACTGATTGGTTTCCATGGCCAGCGTGTCCATGCCATGCTGAGCAACATTTTCAGGAGTTGTGCGCACTGTCCGGGACGTTTGAGATTTCATTCTCAACCATACCACTTGCTACATTTCGGACACTTTCTGCCAGTGGAATGAAGAGCACTGGACAGTAGCAAGTCTGTTGAGCTAGTTGAGCACCTAGTGCCATTTCTTTGCCCCCAGGCAGCCACTGCATACCTGTTAGCTCGGCGCAGAGAGGCCAAGGAGCTGCTTGTCTTCGCGACTGCTTGGCTGCTCAGAGCAGCCATAGACATGTTAATGTCTATGGGAACAGTAGGCTATATCAGCTCTGTGTCAGATAAATTCTGGTTGTCTTCTTCTTCCTGAGTTTATTGGCGGTTGGCAAACAGCTATTTGATGTGTAGTACCACCACCTACTGGTGACGAGTGTGGGTCAAAATGGCAATATTGTTTAAATATACTTAAAAATGATGATAAATAAAATGATGTGATTATCTCAGTTTCCACAATAAAAGGAGAATTATTTACTTTTTTATACACTTTGCTTAAGTTTTAATACAGTACTTCATATTCAGCACTAGTGTTATTGTACTACTGTTTTATTTTCAGATATTTTATTTTTATGTTAATGTATACCATTTCCGTTTGTACGGACAAGAAAATAAATATCCTAAAATTATCCACAGGGACTCTAATGAATTATTTGTGTACTTTTTATTATGAAATTGATATCGAAGCTCTTAAAGCAATATCGAATCAAATCGTGACCCAAAGAATCAAAATCGAATTGAATTGTGGAGTTCTAACAATACCCAACCCGAGTTACAAAGGTTTAACTTTACACGTTTAAGCCAGAGTTTGACTCCAATGATCCCCATTAGGTTCTTTCTGGGTCTGTTTGCCTGGTGACAACTCTGGGCACATACAGCAGGCAATGCACTACTATGTTTGACTGAAAACATAGTTGGAACTTCAAAATCCTCTCCATGGAGCGTATTGCTGTTACAACTGTATATAATACATATAGACACTTTTTAAACAGGAATCTCATTAAAACATGCAGATACAGAAGAAAAACAGCAAAAAAAAACAAAAAAAAAAAACATACTCCAAGAGCTTTGGTCAGTAGACTATGTACCTTATGTAATGTTATCAGAAGCATGTGCCACCAGGAGCTTGTTTTTCTGAGTGTAGATTTTCTCTTAATTATACATACATACATATATATATATATATATATATATATATATATATATATATATATATATATATATATATATATATATATATATGTTTTGACAAATGTGTGTGTGGATACACACTGAAGTATCACTAGAGAATAAGATTTAGCCAAAGTTATGGTGCATACAAATCTCTCTGTTTATAATCATGTCTCTAAAAAAAGTCAATAAGATGTAATTTTTTTAATTTGCCAGCTTTTATTGGTGTATTCTCATGTAAATTTGGCCAGCAACAAGGACAGGAGTAAATTTAGTTACAGGGTAATCTCTCTTAGCAACATGTATCTGGGGAATGATAAGATTGTTTGATCTAACTTTGAAACAAAATGTTTTGTTGAGGCTTTAAGGTATATACTTTATTTAATATGCAACAAGAGTTCTTGGTCTTTTTCCACTTTATATTTTTGAATTCTCCTCTCTTTGAAAGAATTTTTTTTAAAAATTCTGACTAGTCATTGATGCCAGTAGTAACTGACAGGTAATTGATTAGCTGTTCAACAGTACGGGTTGCTTTTTCATGCAGATTGTGTCACATTTTCAGCAGATGACATGGCTCCACAAATCCTTACTGACTGTTGAAGCTTCTCACGAGTTCAGCAGTGGACCTCAGTGCAGCTTTCGACACTGTTCACCATGATATATTATTGAAGCGACTGGAGAGCTGGGACAGACTCTCTGGTACAGTACTTAACTGGTTTGAATTTTACTTAAAAAACAGGGACTTCTTTGTGTCAATTCGTAACTTTTCATTAGAGCTGATAAAAATCACACGCAGTGTCTCCCAAGGTTCCATCCTGGGACCCCCTCCTATTTAATATTTACATGCTCCCACTTGCTCAAATTGTAACAAATAATAAGATTAGTTACCATAACTACACAGACGATACAGCTTTACATTACAATGTCACCAAGTGATTATGAAACTATTCAAGCATTGAGTAGACACATAGAAGAAATCAATGCATTGATGTGCTGTAACTTTCTTCAGCTAAACAGTAACAAAACTGAAGTAATTATTTTTGGACCTAAAGAGGAATGATCAAGAGTCAGTGCATAGCTTTAATAATTATTAGGGCTGGAAACTAGTGATCAGGCCCGAAATCTGAGTTCCTATAAATCAAGGGTAAAAACTTATTTGTTTACAGCTGCCTTCAAATAATATTGAATGGGACATAATTAATTGTAATCTATATTCCAACTTTTCATCACTATCCTTTATTTTGCCACTGCAGTGTAATGTTTCTTGCTTGTTTGTTGTTTTATGTTTTCATTGTGTAAAGCACTTTGAATTTCCTCGTTCCTGCAACGTGCAATACAATTACACTTGCCTTAACTAGTATAATGAATCTTACAGTTGTAGCCCATTTGAACTGAATTACTGAAATAAAAATTACATCGTGGTCTAAAGTTCTGGGCAGAGGATTGTTTGATCTAAGCTAATCAAGTCAGTCAGATCACAGTTTTTAAAAGGTGTGATATGAAAAGCATCACATAACAAAGTGCAGATAATTAATTAAATGTTTGTGTAGAGAAACATATGAACACTCGAGCACAAAGAGACAGTGAGATGGAGATAAAACAGACTGAATGGCAGTTGTGAAAGCAAAGCAGCTGCTTAGATAGTGTGATGGTGTTGAAGATGAAAGGGGTTAAGAAAGTAAGGAGATAACTGTTAAGAGAAACTGGGAACTGTGACTCTTAGATCAGGCGAACGACAGGAGACAAATGGCAGAGAGAACAGGGCAAAAGGATTGTGAGACACAGAAGGACCAATCGCTCTTCCTCGCGCTCTAAGTGACCAACCGTATTAGATCAGCACCTTCTGTTGTCACAGTAGGTGTGTGCTTGTGAGTGTCTGTTTGTTCACAGGCACCTGTGAGTGTGTGTGTGTATTTGTGTATGAGGGAGCTGATGCCAGGTAATTGCAGTGGTCTATTAGGTTAGTTCAAGTTATCCCATAATTGGGACTGTTTGGCCAATTTTCACCGTTGTACAAACTAATCGAACTCACTCCTCTTCCATCCACTGCAGGGAGAGTGTGTGAGTTTGTTTTTGTGACCATATGCTTGTGTTTGTAAGGCAGACTGAGGGAAAAATGGATTGCAAAGAATTTGGGGTATGAGAGTACATGAATGCACACACTGCTAAAGTTCTCAACCACAATGAAAAGAAGTGAAGTAGTGAACCACAGAAAGTAGTGAAGCATCCTTTAGTAGCAAGTCTGAAAAACAGTTTTACCCCCTTATTGTTTAATGTGTCAGTTGTTTGGTAATTTTGCTTTGATTCTTCCCTTATAAATTTGTTACATTTGACAATAATTTTCACAGAATTGTGAAAGACACTACACAGCACTAGCTTTTATCACCACTAAGCCGATGAAATTAATTGTTGTGGCGATATCAGCTCAGCTACAGTCAGAGAGATAGCAAGGGAGGATTGTTTCTGGATGTATTATGTCCACTATCACAAACATCGGCAAGACTCAGCAAATCCAGAGTCCTGCATAGAGTGGGAGAGCAAAAATAAGACTAAAATAATTTGTTTCTGCAGATGCACATCATGGACTTAGAGTGGAAACATCACAGGTGAGGGAGATGGATAGAATGCCTAAATTATAATTAGGGGATATACAATCAGAATAGAAGCGTGATGTGAACATTTTCACAAATCAGTATTTAGCTTCAGTGTGGGTTGAGAAAAATGACTTGAAATTATTATATAAAATGCTGACTTCATGAAGCCAAACTTTGAAATTTGGACAAAAGGAAAAAGTAAAATTTGAACATTTCTACTTTGATAAGCGAAGTCGGTTTTGAAAATCAAGAAATGCAGAGTATCAAACATATGTTTGTTTTTCATTTGTTATTGTAGCTAGCAATGGTTTTTGCACTAAAAATATCAAAGAGATACTGGTGTTGCATAACATGTCTTGCTTATTATCATACTACTTCTACTTCTACAACTAAAGATGTCAAACTTTGAGTTTAAGAGCAAGTCAAAAAATCTAACAAATTCTCATTATATAAAGCTATCAGTTTCTTTTAACACATGGTATTAAAACATTTTTAAAACTGTCATATTAACACCAAAAATACCATAAAATTTACACCACACAATTTGTCTCATGTATCGTTTTACCACAGCAGTTAGTCTAAAGACAATCAGGATTTTGTTTGATATTGGCCAGCAATAAAAAGGTGCAAAGGGAGGTAGATTTTCTGAAGTCCTGTACATGCTGCATATTCATTTTTGTGACATTTTATTTTGCCTAATGATTGTCTGGGGATTAAAAAAAAAAACTGCACTTGGACAGTTTTTTAAAAAGAGTTAATCAATGTTTTTGTCTTACCTTTGTGCTGTCAGTACAACCAGCCTGGTTACAGGCCATCAACTGATAGATGAACTCCCGAAAAGGCCCGATCCCTCCTACATCAGTAAAAGTATTTTCATCTCCACGGTAACGCTCTTGTCCATCTCGCAGCACAACATAATGGGTTATAATACCTAATAAAATGGAGAAAGGTCCTTTCATGATTTGAGTGCACCCACATATAGATGTAACTAAACTCAGCAACAGGCACAGAGGATGCTTTTTAACAGATTTACATAACTTCAGCAGGAACAAAAAATGTAAATCATGCAAACATGTACACTAACCGTTAGGTCTGGCTGGGGCTTGCCATTGTAGCTGGACGATGTCATCTCGTTCACCCAGGCGACTCCAGCGGGGTGGGGCCACTCCCCATGGTTTGTCTTCACTGGTTGTTACTGTCATAACATCACTGGAGCCTGGGCCGAAGCTGTTCCAGCCCCTCACTTGATACTCATAAGTTGTAAAGGGTTCCAGATCAGTGTCTACATCAAAACAAGGAAGAGAAAGAATGCAGCATTACTGCAAATAAATCTTTCTTCCCTAAAAAAAAACAAACAAACAAAAAAACAGTTTTTGGTTTTGAGCTCTGAGATATATCAAAACCTGGCACCAACATCTCTCATAGGTGCATTGAACCTTCCAGGGTGGCTTGTTGAACACACTCAAAAGGGTTTGAGGTTGGCATATCTATTTATGTCCTCCATATTTTGCTGCTGCTTTGCATCATCTGTAGGCTGATTGAATTTCTGAAGCAAACTGCTATAAATACATGCATATATTATTTCAGCAACCAAGTCAAGCACATAGGAAAAATAGGTGCAATAACTTGCACCTATTTTTTCAAGTTGCGGGTTCCCTTTCTTCAGCCACAAACACAGCAGATGTAGAAATTATGGCTTTTTTGTCAGCTATTTTTTTTGCAACTTTTTAATAATTAGTTTAATTTACATAGAATTGAAGGTCTTCAAAGCTTTAAGAACAATGTTGGATTGAAAGAATCACATCAGAATGGCCTTTCTAAATCAACAAGTTAGGCTAAAGGATGTAAAAGACAATGTGCTCCTCTAAGGAGTGCTTTTCATCTTTGCAAATGAATGATGTCCTTTGTTTTCTATTGCTGGAGCTGGCTATGTACTCATTCACCAACTCCTCCAACCCTCCAAACTACATCTCACCATCAATGCAACTGCAACTGAGGCAGACTCTTCAGTATATGTACAGTAAGCTGTATGAATGAGTAGTTTAACCTGTGGTGTAAAATTTTTTTTAATCATTAATAAAGCTGATTTTATCTGCAGTGCTCAAAATAGTGTAAAAGTAATATAAGTTAACACTTTTATGATTAGGCTTTGTGTGCAAGAAAGTTGTGTGAAAACAGGTGACAGCTGCCAGCAAGTCATCACCTGTTTTACTGCAGCAGAGCTTTATTCTGTAATGTCACAAATTTGCGCTTCATTACTCCTCTCATATCAAGTGTGATAGGCTATACAGTTAAGCTTATAAGTTTTGCAGTTGAAATAACTCTATGGCCATTCAAGTTAGATCAATCTGGACTGTGTAAATGTCAAAAAAAAAAAAAAAAAAAAAAAAAAAAAAAAAAAAAAAAAAAAAAAAAAACATAGTGCAGGTGACTGAAGTCATTGGCAGCTTTACACAAACACCAACTGACCTGCTGATGGTCTTGTAGTCAGCCAACTGCGTCATGGAGTGTCATGTTTATATAAATGTAAAGCAGGTAAACAAGAATATCTGATCATTCAGTCTGAATGCTAATACCAGGTGTGAACGGCTATTCCTAAAGCTGTCCACTTGAACCTGAATCAGTCAATATGCCTGTTAATGCCAGGTCTGGTCTGGATGAAGTCATACAAGTAAAACTAGATGCAGGACAGAATGCTTCAAAAAGATAAATTGTCATGCTGTATAAACAACACAGCTACGCTGTACAAAGTCTTTTATTACAAGAAACTGTTGGTTTGGTACTGGTATCTGAATTTCTTTTACATTGTTTTGTTATATAAATGCTTCAAAATTCAACAGAGCAGCAAAATCCATCCATCCATCCAGAAGATTATGTGCAGTAAGTGAAAAAACAACAATTTGGTGAATTTTTAACCTCTTTCTTTACTTATCACTTGTGAACCTTTAGTGACACACAAATGACATATGTTAGTATCATACTGCAAATCGTACGATCTAGCACAAATATGCACTGCCACTGGAGCAAAGTTGTAAACATGCGGCCATGGTGACAGTCCCCTGACGCTCAGATTGTTACAACCCTTCTGGTGATGAGGTGTTACATTACAGGAACATATATACATACAAATGCACTTGCACACATACATGGGCACTGATTTTAGTAGTGTAAAGGGACTGCTGCTGTAAATGGCTCTATTTAAATGGCCAGTCTGGAGCTCTTGTCTTTACTGCTGTCATAACTTAAGTAGCAAAACACAAAGGAGCACAGATGTAAATAAAACATCACACATCTTTGTCTAAAGAAAAATATCAGTACTTTGTCTGATTATGAACTTTTATGAATATAGGTTGTATGTTAACAAAGTAGTACATTTTTATAACTCTAACTGTAAATACAAAGCTGTCAGGGTTTGATCTTTGTACATCATCCTACTCTGTGTGTAAGTGTGCATGAATGTGTGTGTGTGTGTGTGTATGCGCATGAGAAACATCTGGTGTATGGTGGGTGGCGACAGCTTTATGTGCCTCTGCCCAGATGGTGTCACAGCATTGCGCTGAAACTCTTACCCTAACTGCTCCATGCCACACACACTAAGGAATCACAGCACACACATAGACCTACAGAGATACTCTGAAATCGTGACTAACTGAATGTGTCTCAATTTGTTGCCTATTAAGTTAACTGAACTATATATAGCCTAGCAGTAATAGTCTTTTCTGTATGTTTTTCTTCCCAGTGTACTTGTTATGTCAGTCTTACTATATAGTATGTCATGTTTTATGGTTCCTTTCTAATGAAGCTTTTAAAAAAAGGTAGTGGGTGGACTAACGCTAGCTTCCTCTCTCCTAATTCAACCTGCAATGTATTTCCATGTGATTTCAGTTAATCGTGTGCACATAAAACTTGTAGTTTGTTGTTGTCCTATTTTGTAAATTTCACACTTATTAATGACTAGCGGACACCGGTATGTTGGTCAAAGAATTGCTACTGACTGCAGACATGTATGCAAGAGGAGCTGCAGCCAACTGCTCCTACACGTCATTTCATTTCACTGCTTTTTGACTTTGACCTTAACCCTAACATAATTATAAAATGTGACAAACATTAGTGGAAACTCAGATTCGTTTGATTAACAAAATAATATAGATGGCTTTGTTATGGCCCTTGGCCTGGTGGGCTGGGCTACAGATGTTTACTTATGTCTGCCCTTGTGCTCTTCCTCTGTGCAAGTGACGGTGATGTGGACCAAGAGCACAGAGTATATATGTTTCCTCCTTCTGGGTCACTCTCCGCGCTTCGCTTCCAATTTGTTATGACTGGCTCAGTGTCATAACAGGCCTGTAATACAGGTATGCAAGCTATGCACACAAAAAAAGGCCATTATTTTTTAACTTGGCTGTACAGCTTTTGGTCTTATCTGACAAGCCAAACAGGACTTCTCATGGCTTACTGTTGACAATGGCTTTGTTCTTGCCACTCCTCCACAAAAGCCAGAATCCTAAAGTGTTGTGTCCAAAGGTATTCAGATCCTTTTGATCTGAAACCTGTAAAAAACATCAAGTACAACCAACTGCTGTCACAAGTCAACTAATTAGTAAATACTTTTCATCTGAGTGTAATGTAGATAAAGCTGTCCTATGGCAGCATCAGAGGTTTGGTGTGAATAAAGATGTACAACTGCATATCTACAAGGCTGTCCACTTAAACTGACAGGGTGGCCAAGCACAGTATTAATCAGAGAAGCAGCCAAGAGGACAAAGGTGGGTTCAGGAGGAGCTGAAGTGATGCTGTTGTAGACGAGTTTTAGACTTTACAAATCAGATCTTTATGGAAGTGTAGCAAGACTAGTGCAGTCATCTAGGAGGTGACAATCCTAAGTGCTTAAGTAGAAGGCAAGGATCTTCAGGAAACAAGATAAGGCATCCAGTTGCCTTCTACTTAAGCACCTAAGCCTATTGAAGGGACAGTAAACATGTGGCAGAAGGTGCTCTGGTCAGATGAGGCCAAAACTGTGTAAAGCAAAACAACAACACAACGTATTACCTAAGGCAAACCATCCCCTCAGTAAAAATGGTGGTGGCACAATCATGCTGTGGAGATGGTTTTCTTCAGCAGTGGCAGGAAAACTAGTAAGAGCTCATGGGGATATAGATGGAGCTAAATACAGGATAATCCTGGAAAAAACCTGTTAGAGACTGAAAAAGACTTAAGGATGGGGAAGAGATTAACCTTTCCACAGAACAACGAACATACAGCCAGAGCTACAAGAAAATAGTTTAGATCAAAGATACGTCAGGATGTCCTAGTGAAACTCCAGACCTTAATTTAACTGGGAATATGTGACAGGGGTTGAAAACTTAAGACCACGAAACCTCTATATGCAATAAATCTGAGACTGAGCTATTTTGCAAAGAATAATGGATAAAAATCCTATTTTCTAGATAAACATAGCTATTTGAGACAAACCCCAAAAGGCTCGGAGCTGTAACGCAATGAAAGGGGGTTCTAGAAAGTATTGACTCAGGGTAGCTGAATACATCTGCACACCACAGTTTTGATAATTTGTAAAATATTTGTTAAAACATATAATATTTTCCTTCAATTTTACTTCTATCACTACTCTGTGCTGGACCATCACACAAAATCCCAATAAAATTGTTTGGAGTTGACATGTAACTGACTGTGAATAAGTTCAAGGGGTATGACAATTTTTGCACAGCACTCTGCTTTTAAAAGCAACAGACAAACACTGCTACAAAAATGTATTCATTTACCTGTATATGTGTGAACACTGGCTTCACCGCTGTACACTACCTCCTCATGTGATGGGCACAAATTTCCCCCTGACTCCATGTTCTCAATATTTGTATGACTGTTTCTGACAGCTATTTTGCCAGTATTTTTACTTTTATTTGTATGAGCTGCCAGGACAGTAGTGAGGGTTTCCAGTGTGGTGCTGATGAATGGCGGCTGTGTCACGGATTGTGGGTCAGGGTGTGCAGTCAGGACCCAAGTGCAGGCAGTAAGGGATGGATCAAGGTCACAGGAGCCACAGTAAGATGTGGCAGCAGCAGCCACAGGACACACAGCACCCTGAAAACACTGGGGCTGCACAAAGGATGGAGAGAGATCACAAAAAAGAGAAGTGTTCATTAGCATCAGCAAAAATACATAGATCTTTTATATTCTTATGTATACTTTTTTTTTTTTTTGTAGTTTTAAGCAGCATTTTCCCTTGAAATAAAGAATGCAACACCATTACATGTTTTTATGCATATATGTGTGTGTGCTTTACATGCACCTTAATGACATAATTAGAGCTAATGAGTGCTCCTACTCTTTGAGTGCATATGTGTGCAGATGTGTGTATGGGTGCTTGCACGAACCATCTCATGCTGACTTAGGAACACACAAACACCACATGACCCCAGGTGATAAATGGTGGATGGCACATTGTATGACTCCTGATGTGACAATAGAGACGAGTGGATGGCTAAAACAAATTCTATCTGTCCTCATGTCCACTTAGCTGACGGACACATAGATATAGTCTTCAATTACAGTCAGAGGGCCAATATTTACCAGTTATTTGAGTAGAGCAACTAAATTCCAAACAAAACAGTCTGTTGTTGCAAAGTCTTTGTGGAGGGATGAGTGTAAAATGACAACAAAAAAACTGAATCTACTTTGAGAAGTGTTTCAACCACAACTTGAAACATACCGGTATCAGCAGCCCAGCCGTGGCTTGATCAGCACAAACGTGCCGTTGGGGGTCAAAACCAATCCCATTGCAGCATTTTTCATCCAAATGTATCACCTTTGACCCACAACACTGCAGCTTTACTGTGGCATTGCCAGAAGGGTGAATTGTGGGATATCCGTCGTTGTCCACACAGCAAAGAGAGGTTGAAGAGTTTATATACTCTTTTCCACAGCAGATAAAACCTAAAGACAAGAAATAAACTTGATGTAATTGTTGTAGTGCATCCTCACCCTACTATGCCAGATCATATGATACTTCTACTTATATATATATATATATATATATATATATATATATATATATATATATATATATATATATATATATATATATATATATATATATACCGAGGGCCACATAAGTATTTATGGCCTGGTCAGATGACATTAAAACTGAACTCTGGATTCCATTAAACACAATAATTGGAGGTCAAAAAACAACACCATACCAACAGTGAAGTTTCAAGGTGGGAAAATCATGATGTGGGGGTGTTTTTCAACATACCATATTGGCAGACTTCATATATAATGGGCAAGGATGAATGGACAATTGTACTGAGACATTCTTGATAAAAACCTGCTGTCATCTACCAGGATGATGAGATGAAAGGTGAAGATGAAACAAAAGCCAATATTTAAATTCAAAAATTTTCCCAAACACACATCCAAGAAAACTCAACTGGTTTCAGAGAAATTAAATAAAGCTGCTAGAATGGGACAGCCAATAACCTCAAGATCAAGATAACTTTATTGATCCCCACAAGGAAATTATTTTGTCCAAGTAACACAAAAAACAGTAAAAATATAAATAAACCCCACCTAAATCCTACTAAAAATCTATGGACTAAAGCTCAGAGTTTATAGAAGGGCCCCAGAAAGCATCAGTATTTGAAGATCACAAACTGAGCAATACATGTGGCTTGCTTCACTATAGAGAAAGTGTCTCTAACCTATGACAAAGACTTTTGTATGAAATTAATTTCACTAAGTTTGTTTAGTACTGTTTAGCTGTCATTCCATTTTATTATCCGTAACTTAATATGTGGACAGCTATGGTTTAATGTTTGTGGTGGGCTGTATGGGTTGCTACAGACATCTGGTGAGAATGTAATGTCAATGGCATCTTAAAATGTATGTTCACTGATCACTTTATTAGAAAAATGGCTTGTTAACACAAACTGGAAATCAGCTAATCACATGGCAGCAACTCCATGCATTAAGATATCCAGACATGTTGAAAACAACATGCTGAAGTTCAAATCAAGTATGTCTCTAAAAGTAAAACGCATGCATTATCGAATAGGCTACTTTAGGACCCTAGCAACATAAAGTGGTGCAATTGCTCTGTTAAAATCATATTCTCAAATATACAGATTTATTTGATACTCTAATCAAACTAACACTGGGAAAAAACATGAATTATTTAGAAAAAATAACAATCCTAATCATACCGTATGTTTTCGAGGTTTGCAAATGTCATTCTTTAAAGTTTATTGTCTGGATAAATCATAACTCTTATCACAATAACTTTGCTTGAATGGTAACCACAAATTGAGCAATAATTGCCCATTCCAGCTAGTGAATGTATACAGTAAGTGCATGCTGTAAGTGCCATACAGCTGTGTAAAACCCATTAAGTGGTTAGAGATTGATTGGTCCAGATTTTAGAGACATGACAACACATTTTTTAAGCTTTACTTCTACCACTGGTGTTACTCCCATTACTTTAATCTACTTATTCACAGATTCAACTTCGTATCTCCATTGCAAAAAAAAACAACTATTGTCCTGTTTCATTTCCACATAATCCATTTCCACTGATCAGAGGACAACTAGTCTTTCATCTTTGTTTTTAAGAGATACAGAAAAGGGAAACTTATACCAGAACAGCACAACTCTATACAACAGCTGTCATGACCCACGGTCATTTGTGTTTTTGTTCTCGCTTGTTTTTATATTTGAATTGTTTATTGGGTTGAATTGGGTTGTTTATTTTGTTTCCATCAGGGTCTTTTATATAATATCAGTTCATTCCTTTCTGCAGAGTTTCTTAGTTGTTACTTGTGTTCTGTTCTCGGTACATTTTGGTTTAGACTCTTATTTTGGTGTTGGCCTTTTTTCCCCCTGGGTTTCTAGGTCTTTTTCTGTTTTGGTTCAGCTCCCTCTGTGTACATTCTGTGTTTACTTGTCACATTTCCTCAGTTCTTTGCTTTTATTCTCCACCAGCTATTCTGCATTTATTTGACTAGTCTTACCTGGTCCCAGTGTCACCTCATCAGTATTTAAGCTCCCTGGTTTTCTTGTGGGTTGCATGGTGGCACAGTTGCTTTGCAGCAAGAAGGTACTGGGTTCTCCCCTTGTACTTGGGGTTCTTACTGGGTACTCCTTCCTTCTTTCTTTCTTTCTCCCATAGTCCAAAAACATTATTGTTAGATTAATTGGTCTCTCTAATGTGCCCTTAGGACTAGGCATGTGTGTGCCTATAGTTGTTTGTCCTGTGTTTCTCCATGTTGCCCTGTCATGAACTAGCAACCTGTCCATCACAGGCCAATGATCTCAGCCATTGACTTTACTAGACAGATGGATGGTTTCCTTGTTTACTGCTGGATTCTTCTACTGTCATCACCCTGGTTCTGTCTCATGTATTCCTCATACCATTCTGTAAGATCCTTTAAGTTAATTGCTATTTCATATTAATTTTCCATGTGTCTGCCACCATCATCTCTGCATTTGAGTCCTCAAAAACCACACTACATGTCAACATTATGTTGTTGATCCTCTGCATTCCTCAAACTTCCATTTCTTACACTCTGCTCTTCATCAGATCTGCTCAGGAGCGGTATTTAGGCTGAGCAGAATATTTTCTCTTATCATGCTTATATCCACCTATCCTATTCTCTCCTTGGAACCAAGCATATCTCTCTTCCTCTGGTATACTCACAGCTCAGCAGCAATATTCAGGCTTCACTGTTGTTAAAGTGTAAAGGAAGTGGAAGTGTGTTTGTCTGAGAGCTGCCATCTCTGACAGTGATAGGTGATGTCTGTCTGCCACTGCATCACCTTCAGCAGCAAGGTGACATTTAAAATACATGCTTTTCCTCTATTTATGTATGTTTTGCAGCTGAATATCAAATTTCAAGGATGTGTTTTTCAACATTCTCCAGATATTCACTTTTCAGATTCAACTCACTTGAGTTTGTATGGCTGACATACTGAAACTGCTGAAGCAGCTGCACATTTAAGGTAAAAATTATTGCTTGGAAAAATAATGGGGGATTGGAAGAGACAGAAATGCCTGAAGCTTTTAACATTTGAATTCCTTATAATTACACACTGAAGAATCACTTTCAACAAAACATCAATGTCACTGGCAATTTATATATCCACACAATTAGATTGCCATAATTCTGTCTCCAGCAGATGGGCTATGTGGTCACGTGACACACAACATAAACAACTAGTTACAAATATTCATAGCCCAAACTTATGCATATAAAATACACGTCTCCACTTCATATCTTTCATTCCAACCTCTTTACCACCATGGGTAAGACCCAAGAACTTAAAGGAGATCAGAGATAAGAGCATACAGTGGTTTCGAAAGTGCACACACCCCAGCCAAATTTACAGGTTTTAGTGATGTAAAAACTGAGACTATGATCAAAAAGTTAAACCTTTTTTGCAACCTTAATGTGACATATATACTTTGAAATTCAGCTGAAAGTAAATCAAATCTATTTGAAAAATCCCCCCCCAAAAGCTGGATTGAAATAATTGCATAAGTGTGTACAACTAGACAAACACTTTTCATATGTTTTTCGCACCTTTTAAACCAATTTAAACATTTAGTCTTCTTAGGTTCACAACTAATATAAATAATAGAGAATCTAAATAAATTAAAACTAAAAATGTTGAGTTGTCTTGGTAAGATTCTCCAGACATTTGTTCATTTGCATCCTATAACTACGGTAGCTACAAAGGACCAAAAGGAACACTTCATAAAATAGCATCAATCAGATACTTCAGTATAGGAGTACAAAAATTCCACAGCATTATGTACATATACAATGTCACAGCAAGACAGTCATCAATAACTGAAGAAAAAACTAACAGTAGCACTGTAACAGTGTGGGGTGGTAGGTGGGGTCTACAGATGCTATTTACCAAAAGTGCAAGTAACCTTTCAATTACATGGCAACACACACATAACTCAGCCCTTAGAGAAATTTGTGGAGGGCAGTTAATCTAACAGCCGTGTTTTTAGACAGTGGAAGGAAGCTGGAGTACCTAGAAACAACCCATGCATGCACAAGGAAAACATTTAAACTCCAGAAGACGCCCATCTGGGACTAAATTCCTATAACAATACCAACAACTGCGCCCAGTATATAAAATCAATATGTTAATTGAAAAACATGCAGAAGGAATGACTGTATTTTCTTTAGCAAGAAGATTTTCTTAATTATAAGCCTATTTCCTTTTCCATTTTAATTAAAGCCAGTGGAGAACAAGATGATGTGTTAATGAGGTCTACATTTCATTTGTATGTCTGTCCATGTTGACTGCTAGGTCCAATGTGTGTAAAAGCAGAACTTTAACTAGAATACAGCCCTTGAATCCATGCCTTTTCCCCCTAGCCATTTAAGTCTTTATGTCTGCCACAAAGTATTTTATGAAGACACAATTGGATATTATTTATTCTATGTAAGGTAATTTAATAAAATAAATGGAACATGTGAAGCCTGCAATAAGTTTGAATTTAACAATAAGCAAACAACATAAAGTTCTTTAAATGAAAATAGATTTTGACACCACTGATCTTCATTTTCATTTAAACAGACAAGAAATGGAGCAAGTAACAAAAATAATATAAGATATGACACCAAATCTAATTAAAGCACATCCTGTAACTATGATGAATTACTTTGTGTACATGCTCCATGCTGAGCCCTGCAAGATGCCACCCTGGGTGGCGGCCCATGATGGCCATCCTTAAATCCACCACTGCTTCCAGGCTTTGGTCGTGCATTCAATTAAGGTTATAATATACTGTGTTAGAGTCAGCAGCTCCCTGCTGTGATCGTACATTAGAAATACAAATGAGGATAGAAGGGTAATACTAAAAACGTGCTGCGATGATGGCAGAATGGAAAAAACATCTTACTGTGAGAGTCTGCAATAAAAGCGTTTTTTGTAAATTAGAGACATCTGTGTTTACAAAACACTTTATATGTGTAATTGCTTAGATAAAACATTGATATGCTAAAAGGTTATTAAGGAAATTTATTTAACAACTGAAGATATCCTTCTTGGTGGCATCATCTACCCCCAGCAGTGTTGGCTATTTTATTTAACAACAGACATTAAACTCCAAGTCATAGCTCTGTATCATGGCCCTGTAATGGGACGGCAGCTAGTTATAAAGTGATAAATAACTTATTGTTTCATGCTCTAATCAGCATTCACACTTCAAGCACATTAAATGTTGTTAATTTAAGCAATCATTCCACTTAAAGGCCAAAAGTTGAGAATGGCACATATTATATTCTGGGCTGTTGCAGAGCATTATATGCTCAACACATCCATCACAGGCTCCATATGACAGGGAAATGCATGTGTATGTGATTGTGTGACATAAAGGCAGCCTGACGGCTACTAACTCACTTAGCAGCGGCAGATGTTACGGAGCGGAGCGGGGTCTTGGTGGCCAATTCCCTCTGCGCCTTACTTCAGCTTCAATGACGCGCAAATAAACAGCTCAACACTTTTCCAAAATAGCTTTCCTTTACTCATCTGTTGTCCTCCCACCATCCTTACTTTTACTTCTCTGTTTAAACATAAAGCCTAAAACAACTAACACCTTTCAGTCTAAGCTGCACCAAACCAGTGGTTTTCATCTGTAGCCTCTAGCAAACCAGACCCGGAGTCCAACTCTTCATGGTAATTATTTTTAAGACTGAAGACTGTATCATATATTGTTTCTGCATTTCCCACCATCTATTTATCTCTTTAGTCATTTTTTGGTGTCTTTTCTGTAAACATGATCTGGTCTTTATCAATACCTTTCCTTTCTCATAACATTTTTTACCTGTTTAAACTAAGTGAGCTAGCAGCAGCCAAGACAACCTCTTTTGCAGATAAGAACCTTCGCTATTTCTGTTGTTTCAGTTTGAACAACTTGCCTCTTACACAATTTCCTCTCTTGGCAACATCTTGAGGCTTTTCTCCTGTCAAAAACTTTGTTTTATCCAGTTTTCTTTCCACCACAGTTACTTTTTCTGTCTCTCTACAACTTTACAGTTCAGTCTGATGTTTGTTTACAGTACTACAGCTTTCGTTATTATTGCATTATCATCCATTCAGCAGAAATCCAATCCTTGTCTTTGTAAGCGTTATCTGACATGCCTGAACATTTGTGTTAACATTCTGTAACACACACAGATTTTTTCTCAAGCTCTCTATGAGCTGTGTTTTTTCAGTGACTGTCTATGCGTAGACAACATTTTATTACACACCTCTTGTTTTCTCTTTTGCATCACTGAAAGCTTCAGCCCTAATCTTCAGATTTACGCAGGATTTGCATACATTCGTTAATAGCATTGGGAGCGCAGCGTCAACACAAGGTGCTTAGACAATGTGAATTATTATTAGGGTTTCAGTCATTCCACTTAATGATAAGTCAATATTTAGACCCGCCAATGAACTAAAGATAAAAATGTGTGTTGTGGATTAGTAAATCCGAGCTCTCTAGGAGACCAAAGCCCCTCCACAACTTTAAACAAACCAAACACTTTTAAATACCTGAATATATTACAAGGGGTGTGGAACCAAGTGCACAGCAAGTACATGCATTCACAGCCTTTTACTAAGCATAACAGACCCTCTGCTTGTTTTATAAACATGCATTGGTTATAGAATTTAACAAAAAAAAAAAATACACAAAAGGTGTTGTTCTCAATAACTTTATTTACTTAAAAATTCATTTTTTTAGTGTTCTCCAATACACATACACACTGCTTAGAAAAAAAGTGTCTGTGTGTGCACATGCTTGCACTTTGTGCTCCACAGAGGACTGACTACATGTCATGTCAAGAGATAAAATCAGAGAGGATTGACTTTCTCACACAGTGCACAGAGTTCCCCTGTGAACACACACATATGGACGAGGAGGCAGCAATCACACTTGCATAATAAAAGAAGATGTACATGTTTTTCCCAGAAGACCAGTTGTCCTATTGTCTTTGGGATTTTTTTTTTAAACATTTTTATTACAGCAACATTACCAGCTGGACTTGTGTGGGACAGCACATGAAAAAGTGTGCATAGCAATGCATAGTGGTTCTCAAAGGAAAAAACGTAAAACGATAAATCTTTTCCACTTCTAAAGTAAAATTTATTTGGCACATCTCAACTGAAAAACACGTTAAGAAGGTAAAAACATCAGAAAAGTGCAAAAACCTGATCACACAGTTTAAGTGTGCAAACCTATAAACTAATTCTTTGTTTCATTGTCAACATCCAGTCTTCTTGAGTTTACATCTTACATAAGTTTTAGTGAATCTGATTAACCTAAGACAAAATTCAGCTGTCCTAGTAGGATTTCATGACATTTGGTCATTTTCACCCTTTAGTTAAAGTTATAGTTTACATAGAGGTTACAAAGGACGAAACGTTCCACAGCATTATTTATAAACAATGGATAATAAAGATGTTCCAAGGAGGCTATTAAGAGGCCAACAGCAAGCGACAGGAATTTCCAAGCAGCTTATTTCCAAAACTTAAAATTAGGCACTGAAGTCAGAATTAGATCATAAATTCACTTTTCTTTTGACTTATAAGAAGCAGATAAGTCGAAAGAAATGCTCATACTTTAAAACAATTAATAATTAGTGTGTTACTGCTTGATCCCACAAGTTAATATTTATTTGTCATTAATAGTGGGCAAGTTAGAATTAGAGTTACTTTGAATTAGCTGTTCAGTCAAATCAAAACCATGTTGTGGAATAACACTGACAAAAATAAAGATAGAAACTGTGAGAATGTAAACTGATAAAGGTTGTTGTGATTCTTCAACATCACTGCTGATGTGGACAATAAAAATCTGTCAACATCATTGTTTTTAATGAACACGTAATCTTTATAATTTCATCCTTTTGTATTTCCTTTGAATTCTGAACAGAAGTTATTCTAAACTGCCATGTGTGCAGAAAGTCACCCCCTTGCAGTCTGCAGGAGTACGTGTGTGGGTCTGTGCCTTTAATTACATCAGGAGTTCAGCTTTAGTCATGGTCTGGTTCTCTACAACTGTCTATAATGTCAAACATGGCAGACTGAGCTGGGTAATACAAGTTTTTCAAAGTTTTTATTGATGAAAGTAGTTTGAAGTGTGAAAGAACTTCAAGTAAGGGGACAACAAACTGAGGTTTGGGTGACTTGTGTGGTTTTGTAACAAACTTTTGCAGCATAGCATCAAGTATAAGAAGCTGCACAGATGGACACTGTTGGGCCAGAAAATGACCCCAAAACAAACAAAAAAAATCTACCAGAAATGTATTCGAATTTTTATTAAGCTGCTGCATGCCCTCTGAGGTTAGAGAGGTCTGACTGCTATTTTGTCCCTTATATCCCACATTGCTTGGCTGTGCCAGTATGTGTTAATAGAAAGACAAAAGCCCAATTTTTTAAAAATTCATCTGGTCTTAATCACATATATCTAAATTCAAACATCCTGTAGGTGGTACTTTATGTATACCGTTGAAACCAGACATTTACATACACTGAAAAAAAAAGACATTCACCTTTTTTTCTCACCATCTGAGAAACTTCTTTTGTTTTAGGACAGTTAAAATTACCAAAATAATTTTTATTTAATAAATGCCCAAAAAGTTTGCGAAAGCATTTTTTTTTTTAGAGATTTCTTTGGTAATTTTCTTTGAATTATAAACGGTATGACTTGGGTCACTTGGGTTTTGAGTGTCCTGCCACAAGCTTCTCACAACAGATTGATGGAGTTCTGGCCCATTTCTCCTGACAGAACTGGTAGAACTGAGTCAGGTCTGTTGGCTGCCTCGTTCGCACATGCTATTTCAGATCTGCCCACAACTTCTCTACAGGTTTGAGATCAGGGATTGTGATGGCCACGCCAAAACATTGACTTTGTTGCCCTTAAGCCACTTTATAATCACTTAGGCTGTATGCTTAGGGTCATTGTCCATTTGAAAGACCCATTTGTGCTTGAGCTTTAACTTCCTGGCTGATGTTTAGATTTTGCTTCAATATTTCTACATAATGTTCTTTCCTCATGATGCCATCTATTTTATGAAGGGCACCAGTTCCTCCTGCACCAAAACACCCCTGCAACATGATGCTGCCACCCCCATATTTCACAGTTGGGATGGTGTTCCCAGGGTTACAAGCATCCCCATTTTTCCTCCAAATGTAACGATGGTTATTATGGCCAAACAGTTCCACTTCAGTATCACCAGACCACAGGACATGTCTCCATAAATGAAGGTCTTTGTCCCCGTGAACATTTGCAAACTGCAATCTAGCTTTTTATGTTTCTTTGGAAGTAAAGTCTTCTTCCTCGCTGAAAGGTCTTTCAGCTCATGTCGGTACAAGACATGTTTCACGGTGAATAATGACTGTCTTACCAGCTTTTTAAAGATATAGTAATCATTCTGTATGTGAACTTCTTATTTTGAAGATATTAATAAATAAATCTCTGACATATTTTCTCTCACCTTATTGTGGCATTTAGCAAATAGAAATAATTTTGGTAATTCTATCTGACCTAAAACAAAAGAAGTTTGGTTTTGGACTTAATGTCAGACAGATAGAAAAAAAAGGTATACGTCTCTCTTTATTCGGTGTATGTAAACCTTGGTTTCAACAGTATAATTCATTTTCTTAAGTGCAAAACTTTGTTTTGTGGGATTAAAAAAAATGACAATCTTTTTTGTTTAAGTAAACACGTTTTTTGGAGAGGAAAAATAATCATTTTGAATAAACTATAAATAAAAAAAATTGTCAATATATTTAGTGAAAAAAAATTGTTAGATTCTGCTCTAATAGTAGTTTAAAAGAGATTTTGTAAAGACAGCAGAACTGAAACATCATTTAATTTTTTTTGACTTTCTGGTGATAAGTTCATGATAATGTAGCTGATCTATAACGTACTAGAGCAAAAATAAGAATACAATAAATGCAAATACAACATGGACTGACTGTATGCCCCTATGTGCTTCTGACAGCCTGTGCTTTTACTCTTGCCAGTCATTAAAGTAAACCTAATAGAAAAGTCATCATCATAAATACATTAACAGAGAGAGAAATGTCTTCCCGAGTTAAGGGAGCACTTTATCTTATAAAGCAGCCAGACGCTGCTGTTTGGAATGCACTAGTGTTGGCCATTTGCTACCCATCAATGATGAGAGGCTTTTGGCAATGATAAACATACACACAGATATTTACACACTAAGGAACTGATGAAAACCTACAGACAAAAGCAAGGAAAAGACCAATGATGATCTGTCTAACTTGCAGATATATTCAGGCATGTATGAAAACAGAGACTTGCATAAAAAGATGTTGGATGAATAGAGTTAGTTTAAATAAGAACTCTATGCACATTTGCACTCATATATACAAGCAAATGCTTTCCCTCTCACTACGCAGCCAGTCTCTGAGTGAGCTAGCTTAACTACTGGGATAATTTCCCTCCAGCAAATGGTCACTGTGCCCTTGAAAAACATATTTGATTATTACTTTTTCTCCCCCTCCTCTTTTTTCTTTTAGCATCATCACAGCCATTTTCATCACGCGCTCTGATGATGGCACGGCAAGGCGCGTTAAGATAACACCCCGGCACCGCCAGGCTTTTAACACTTAAACGGTGAAAAGGGATATTCAGATTTGTCCTTGAACGTTTGGATAGGGCCTGCTGGGCTGGGACAGAGGGAGGGAGTAAGTAAGAGAAGGAGTTAAAGAAATGCCCACAATTTTAAGATTTACTCACTTTCAGGAAAAAAAGTGAGGAGGGGTGAGCATTTATGGTAGCACCCAAAGTGAGAAATGGGGTCAGTGGGGTTGAAGGGCAGATTGAAGAGTTGAGACCTGAACACTAGAAAGAAAAAGTGTAAAGGGGAAATTATTAGTGAAGCGCACAGTGAGGTGGGAGAGAGTTGGGACACAATGGGAGGCCAAAGGCATCCCACAAATTCCTTTAAACACCATCTAATCTCACTAAAGTCTTGAGTGCATATCTTATATACTAACTAAGACACCAGAGAAAAGAGAATTAAATAGAGAGATTATAAATTGGTGGTGAACCTGCAGCATAGCAGGAAGTATTGCAAGAAAAGTGGGACTCTTCGAAGACAAACAGTGCTTAATAAACTTGAAAGTGAAATCAAACGCTGTTTAAACAAACAAGCAGATTTGAAAGGAAAGGATTTAGCACAGACTTTGTGTGATTGTGTAACAACTGGAGAGACTGAGGGGAGGATTAGAGCACATCTCAATAACACACAAGAAACAAAAAAAAAATAAAGTGGGCAATGGCGAAGTTAGGTCAGCGTCACTGATCACAGTTTGACTAATCAGCCACAACTTTAGAGAAGCAGTGATTCTAACCTTTAGATTGATGCCACTTTGATTCTTGTGAGATATCTTAAACAGTTGATGGGTGAAAAACACACCGCACACAGCATCAGGATTTAACAACTCCAGATGTCTGTCCACATGCTGAAAGAGCAGAAATCTTCAGCTGCATGAGGAGAACCCACACTACATTTAACAGGTGATCACAGTGTTTTAGTGGATCAGTGTTGTTTTGACTAGTTCTGTAAATAGCTGTGCTCTCACCTGGGCTGCATTGGGTTGGAAGAAACAGGATCCTAAAGACTGTACTAGGTATGCCTGACTTAAACAGAATGTCATTTCAAACTAACTGGGCCCACTTGTTTCATTTTAGTCATGAGTACGTTTTGTTGTAAACTGATTATATTTACACAAGCTAAATGTAACTGAGTTACTCACAGAATCAAGTAAAAAGTAGAGTAGTTTTTTGCATATATCTAGCTGTAAATCACCCCCTTTCCCAGTAACTCATATGTTTACAATATTACTTATGACCAGTAAAAAAGTATTTTAAATATAGAAATGTTATGACATGTTTTGGTCTACACAATCCCTGTGAAGACTGCTGACTTGATAGTTGTCCAGCAGATAGTCAGCACCCCCCATTAGCCTTAAAAAGTCACTGCTAAAGATGCTAGCTGTTCAGTGTGCATTAACAAAGTATATTATTGAAAAGTTGGGTGTAAGGAAAAAATGTGGTGAACAAGCAACAGGAAAAACCACAGACTTGAGAGGATTGCGAAGGAAATCCCATTCAAAAGTTTTTGGGAGACTCATAGAGTGGTGACTGCAGCACGAGTTGGCACTTCAAGAGCTAGCACACACATCCAAGACATGGGCTATGCCTGTGATGGGCCTTGTGTTAAGCCACCAATGAACCAAAGAACGTCAGAGGCTTCTTATCTGGGTTACTAAGAATAAGACAGGACTTTCATTTGGTGGTTCAAAGTCAAAAGGTTGCTATTAAAGCAACCTGGGCTTCCTTAACACCTCAGTAGTGCCACAAGCTGATTGCTTTCCTGCAAAACAGTACATGGGCAAGCCTTTTGGCAGACCAACATTTCTGTATTAAATATTCTTTTTTTTTGTCGACCATATGCTGTTTTCGAAGTTTTTGAAGAAATTTATTTTTGGGTTTTCATTAGCTGTAAGTAGGCTGTACAGTGTCGCAGTTGTTAGCATTGTTGCCTTGCAGCAAGAAGGTCCAAGTTGGAATCCTGGCCTTTGGTCTTTTTGCATAGAGATTGCATTTTCTCTCCTACATGTATGCATTCTTTCTAGCTACACTGTGTTCCTTTTAAAGTCCAGAAACATGACTCTTAAATGGTTTGTGTAAACTGCCCTTAAGCATGAGTGTGTTTATGTACAGTTGTGTGTGTGTGTGTGTGTGTGTGTGTGTGTGTATGTGTCTCTGCATTGTCCCGTGATTGACTGGTGACTTGTCCAGTAACAGGATACTTAAGAGAATCATTCTTCTCTGAAACCATTAACAAAAACATTAACAATACTTGTGCTTTGTTTGCAACGATTAAGAGATTAATAAACCCTCCTGTGGCTGCGGCATCCAAACTACACACCACCAGGGCCTGCAATGAATATATCAAAATAATATCTCTCTGGAGAAAATGACATAAACCAAAAAGAACTTAGAAGAACTTATACATACAACAATTATATAATTAAGCCCCTCCTCCTGGTGTCTTGATATCTTACCCACAGCTTTCCTTAAAGTTTTGCCTAAACTTTAAGGAACTTGATCTGATTCAAATAGTGAACTCATCCCACGTATCAGATGTTTTCCCTCAAAGCTTTAAAAACAGCAGTTATCACCTGGTAAAAAAGAACAATCTGGACTAGTCGGTATTGCAGAATTACAGGCCAATCTCCAACCTTCCATTCATCAGCAAAGCTATTGAAAAAGCTGTGTTTCAACAGTTAAACAGCTTCTTAACAATGACCAACTGATTTGGTGCCTTAATTTACTCTGGTTTTTGTGCTCACCACAGTACCAAGACTGCCCTTGTCAAAGAGTTCAATGACAGCTGCATAAATATGGACGATAAAAGAACCACATTGATGTTGGTCCTTAGTGCAGCATTCAACACTGTTAACCATGATATATTACTGAAACAACTGAAGAGTTGGTCGGACTCTGGGAATATATTTATCCAATTCTAAGAGATTATAAAAACAGATTATGTCGTATACTCAAACACATAACTAAAGAAAACAGAATATAACTACTTACCATTAAGCTGGAGATTACTACACAAGTTGTAATCTCCAGATTTGTTTTGGTCTACGTTCTAACTCAACTAGAGGCATGAGAAGATTTTGATCCTTTCACTTTCAGATAAAGTGCTTTGTAACAAGTTTGGCATCAATTTATTTCTAATGTGTTTGGTTTAGAGGTGGGAATGAGGTGCCCTTAACAGCTTCACCAACATGGGTGCCTCTACATCCAAAGTGGATGCATAAAAAGGAAATCAAGGTCAAATCAGTGTCAGCGGTTCTCAGATGAAGTGAAAGAAGTAGATCAGTCAATCCTGAAAATAAAAATGGAACATTAACCAGCTTGAATACTACCATATCTCAACAGTATAATCACATTGTATTGTATAACTGAAGGCAACAACATGAAGTAAGGAAATTGTTGACTGGTATCGCTGACTATCACATACTGTGAATTGTAAAAGTATTTGTAACCCTTGAACTTTTTCACCTTTTGTCACTTTACAACACTAAAACTGATGTATTTTACTTGGATTGTACGTGATAGACCAACACAAAGAGGAGCATAATTATGAAGAGGAAAAAAATGGTTTAATTTTTTCCCCATATACAACCCTGAGAGATGTAAATTACAGATAAGTTGTTCGGGTGCGTCTCTACTGGTTTTATAAGTTCTTAGAGAAATAGTTCTGTCCATTTGTCTTTGCAAAATAGTTTGAACACACACTGACTGAGTGAAGTGTGTCTATGAACAGCAAATTTCACAAATTCCCAATTGAATTTGGGGCTGGACTTTGACTGGACCAATCTCTGAAGCTCTGACTGGATTTTTAGAATTCAGCAATATTACAATATTTCTGAAAGCTGAACCTCTGCTCTAATCGCAAGTCTTTTGTGAACTCTAGCAGTTTATCTTCCAGGAATGTCATGTATTTAGCTTTATCCATCTTACCATTAACTCAAGATTTCCTGTCCCAGGTGAAGAAAAGCTTCCCAATAGCATGCTGCTGCCACAACAATGTATCACAGTGGGAATAGTGTGTTCAGAGTGAGGTGGAGGTGTTCACTTGAATGAAGCTTAAATTAAAATTTTTGGTTTGATCTGACCAGAGCATTTCCTTCCATATTTGTTGCATCTCCTATGGCTTGTGGCAAACTGCAAACGGAACTTTTCATGGCTTTCTTTCAACAATGGCTTTATTTTTACAATTTTTTCATAAAATCAGAATTGTGGGGTGCATGGTTCATAGTTTCCCTTTAATTTCTCTTTAATTCTTCCAAACATGCTGATTATCTCAGCAGTATCTACAGTTACCATGGGTCTCTTGGCTTCCTGTCTGTCTAATGCGGCCTATCATTTTTAGGTGGACGGCCAACCTTTCTGTAGGTCTGCATACCCTGTGCTTTCCATTTACCTGGTAGAAATTCAGCAGTCTCATCTCCAGAACTTTATCCCTGATCTGTCTGGGTTTTTCCTTGGTCTTCATGATGCTTTTTGTTCACTAACCTCTAAGGCCATCACAGAACATCTGCATTCATATTCAGATGAAGGTAAACACAGTTGGACTCCATTTGGTAATTAACTTCTGAAGGCAATTGGTTGAACTGGATTTTATTTATGTAGAAGAAAAAGGGCTTCAAAAAAACACATGCCAAACCTTTCAGATTTTTATTTATAAGGAAATTATAATAATTTTCCCTGCAAATCAACTTATACACCACTTTGTGTTGGTCCATCACATGAAATGCTCATGAAACAGATGTAGATTTGTAGTTAAAATGAGATAAAAAGTTTAAGCAGTATGAATAATTTATCAAGAGAGTGTAGAAGTGGATGGTGTATTAAAATAAGATACTCTGAGAGATACCCATAGAGTTTACCATATTAAAACACCATATTAGCAAGAGAAGGCAACCTTAAGTTTTCTGAACTTTAGATCTAGATATTTGGCTCTGAGAATAGATTTTCAAACCATAGAAGATAATCATGTAAGACCATTGTCAAGGTCATTTTAAAGGCAAAAAAGCAACTCCCTTTGAACAGGTACAAACTCTTAAAAAGTATCAGAAGAGGCTCGATATTAGAAATCTCAAACCACAAAGTTAGATGTAAAACAAATTAAGATAAATACGAAACCTAATAACACAGAATTGTGTTTTTTTTACACTGGGCTCTTGTGTGTTTCCACATCCATATTTCCCTACAAGGGTGTGTGTGTGTTTATGTAACTGTGGTTTTGTGTTGATGTGAATATTGGTGTGTTTGTGTGCGTGCGCACATGTGTGCACAAGGCAGTATGCGTATCTGTTGCCAGACAGCTGTCTCCTGGCATTGCTGTTTCCCTGCAGTGTGTGTGTATGGTTGTTGACAGTGTGGACGGTAATGTGTGATAGATCGCACTTCAGGGACCCCATAATCACATCAGCCTAACCTAGTCTATCAGCTGGGCACAATGGGATACCCTTCACTCCTCCTTTAATCTGCTCCATCTACCTCTTCACAATTATTCTGTTCTATCCAGCTTTCACCCCTACTGACTTTAACCCTCCTTTTTTCCTGGTATTTTGAATATTTACTAGCTAACACTATTTCTATTTAGCGTTTTCTTGAAAATTCTGAAAATTTATAGTTCAATTAGTATTCTTTAATACAATGTAAATATTGCAATCAATTCTGTTTGTGCAGCTTCCTCTGATCAACTTTGAATTTTTCACTTGCATTTACACCAACTCTACTTTATGAATCTTTATTTTACTTTATCAAAAAAGAAAAACGAATTACCTCAAGATGAAATAGGACAGAGTAATGAGTGCAAGTGGTGCCAAGGTTAAATAAACTATCCTGCAATAATGTGGCTGCATGCATGTTGTGTGTGTGACTGTTTGAAAACCAATGAGTTGGGTTGAGGTTGCATAGCTAGCTGCAGCGCTCCCCGACTGTGCATAGCACCCGGCAAATGGCCCTTAGCCTTGCTAGCTCTCCTAGCTCTACAATCCATCATACCATATGTTCTCAATAGGGAAGCTAACGCTAATGACTGATGAGTGAATGGGAAGGCGGGAGGGTGACAAGAAAGAAGATAATATGGAAGAAGGAAGAAAAAGTAGGAGGCCAAGCGAAGAAGTGTTTTGGACAACAAGTTGATTAAATTGACAAAACAAAAGGTGACATCAAAGATAAAAAGGAGATAATAAGTAAAAGGGGAAGATGAAAAAGTTGAGATGGAATGGAGCATATGCACTCCCTTGGGAGGCATTTGCAAGTGAAGGATGACCATAAAGACCGCTCAGTTAGAAGAAAGAAAAGAGGATATAGTTCAGGAGAAAAAAAGAACCAAAACACAATATTCACAATCATCTGAAGGGGTCAAAGAAGTATAATTTTGTCTTAAAATGTACATTGTTACGTAGTAAAAACAGAAAACAGGAAGATTCTCTAGGATAGTGTTTCATCTACAGTCCATCAAGAAACTAAGCTGGAAAATCTAGCAACAGACAAGAAATCAAAAAAGAATTTTTTTTGTGTGTGTAATCATGTATTTATTTTGTGATAAGAAAACTGATGAAGCAGATATCTTGTGTGTGCTTGTAATTGTGTGTATACTTGCGTGAGGCATGGTTGATAGGCTAATGGAATACTATAAGCCTGCCCATATGGGGCCATTGTTTATAGGTGATGAATAGAGTCCACGTGTCTTTATCTGGCATTCAACACAAGGCAAACCCTGCCGAGGGCACCCTGTTGACTCCGAGTGTGTGTGTGACTGTGTGTTTAATATGTGTATGTGTCTGACAGAGTGTGTGTGAGACAAAGAATGAGTGTGTATTTCTCCCGCTGTGTGCTTGGCAGTGCCCTCAATGGTGCCATCCTGAGCGCGTTTCATCATCATCTGCCATGACAAAGATGTCTAATGACACACACGTACGTTGACACCGACACATAGACACACGCACAGTCCCATCTGTGCCATAGTATCTGGGTGCTTTGGGACACTGCGGGAGAGGAGGACAGGGAAACGACCCCACGTTCCTGCACCATGTGTCTACCTCTCAACCCATTCTTATCCTCTCTTCTATCGTTTGTCATCTTCTTCCTAATTCTTTCATCCACCCACTCTCATAAACACAAAGATGCCACCAGGGATTTGACCCTGACAAAACATCTTTTTGCTTCAGAGTAACTAGTTTTCATGCAGCACTTAAGAATGAAGTACTTTACCAACAAAACTTTGTTTGGGAAAAGTCTAGTCAGTTCCATATTCAGTAGAATCCCAACCCATTTTGCAACATTTGATACTTCCTTATGGCTACATGTGTGTTTTTTTTCACCACCCACCTTGTTTGTATGTATGTACAGCATCATCACAGCAAACCAAGATGTTATCTACTATCCGGCCTCCACAGCAATGGACCCCATAGCCATCATGAAGTCTCCCACTGCAACAAAGCTGGCCGCCTGTCATGGAATAAGGAACCCCCCCACAGCAGCTGTCACCAGGCCCCACAGAGACCCGGCCCTGCAAGTGGTCAGGACAGCAGTATTCATCTAGAAAGACAAGGACAGATGAAGGAAAGACTTCAGCAACATTGAAAAGACTAGACTCAAACCAAGTGGAAGATAATTAATCAGTGCAAACAAAGAATATAAGAAAACATACTGGTTTTTACGAGAACATAGTATCTTCCACAGCACTGATGATTAGGGCGAGATGGGACAAGTTTGCCATTGCAGCAAACCGGCTTAGAGGAATCATTCCAACTAAAATAATGCTCATCACAGCAGTGATGATGTGGCTTTCTTGTGTGCTGTAGTCCATTGCAGCATATCTGCTTAACACACAAGTGCATACACACGAGGGAAAAGTTCATTTCTGAAGATCAAATGACCACAAAGAAAAATCTACATTTTCAAAGCATTTATTTGTTATTATTAGCACATGGGAATGAAGTACCGTCTGTGGTTCTTTATTCAGGAAATACACTATCATAAAGTAAGACTCCTGTGTTACACCCATGTTTATGTGGCGGATTAAAAATGTGTTTCTACTAACAAGATGTGCATTTTACATGCCTTTTTAATACGGTAAGCTTATCTGCACTTATTACTGTGAACTGCGTTTTACTGTGTGTCAATAAAATAACTTAAATTTATGGATAAAAGATAAAAATATATATACACCTGTGTTTCAGGATGAAAGCAGGATGTCCCACACACGCTGTGACCCACAGGACACTGTAGATAGGAACATTTAAACCTTAAACCACGACCACTGTCAGAGGATGGTGTTACCCCTGTTGACCCATCGGTGCATGATCTAAGGGTCCGTCTTAAAACCTCGTAGCCCAGCATGATCCCACTGGGTCTGCCTGGATGGGCCCAATCTAATCTCACCACTCTGTCAGAGGAGAGGTGGAAGGAAGCAAAAACAAAGTGAAAGTGATAGGCAGGAGTAAGTGTCTCCTTCACACTCCATTTTCACAAGTGTACACATAGAGCCCACACACTTTCAAGCACAAATGCATTCATGCATGGTTAATGCCTGACAGTTGAGCTACAGTGCCAAGATGCATGTATCTTTATACACTTTACTGTATTGATTTTGTTCCTTTTTTAACACTGACATTTTGGCAGGCAAAAGACCTGTGTTCTAACACACAGTTACAACCTGCAGAGTATCCTGGGCATCCTGAAACCATCTCCAAAAATAATCAACAACAAGGAAAAAGGTTTGTAACAATTTTTAGTTTTTCATTTGACACAAAGCATTGTAAATGTCATAAACATTTAATTTTTTTTTTAGTAAAACATATATTATACTGATGCCAAATTCAGTCTTTGCTAAGACAGTTTTATTAATCTCATATGTTTTTATGTTCAAGGGCAAAAACAATTCCTGACACTTGGGAGAATATTCTTGTTATTTTACAGTGAATGTTTATTGAAGTCTAAATAAAGCCATTTACACATCAGAATGTAATTAAAATGTGTTGCTTTAAAGGAGAAGTGTAGTAAAATGGTGGAAATTAAGCTCAATTGCTCCAAAAGACTTTCAAAACATTAAGAGTAAGACTATTTTGTTGGATATTTAGGATATAATAAAATTCAGCCAAAAAAAAAAAAAAAATAAAATAAAATAAAAAATACATATTAAATAATATATTAATTTGTAGCATATTTGAGTTGAATGTGTTTTTATTGTGGAAAAATAAAGGATTTATTGCAAAGAACTTACCGTGCGGATTGGCACAAAACAAATAGACATACACTTTTTTGTGTGAAACTGCTTAAAATCAAAGTAAAACGATCCTGACAGACAAAAATGTATCAAATTCATCTTGAATTGTCTTATTTTTGTAAAGTAAACGTTCCTTTACAGACTGCTTCAAGCAAAGGCACAAAAATTTTTACTTTGAATGCCAAATTATTTGTATAATTCTTATACAGAGTACTAATAATAGGAAGTTGCAAAATAACAGCCATAGAGTACTTTGTACCATTGGGCCAAGAAGAACGACCAACCCTTTTATCACTGTATCTGTCAAAATGTACTCAGTGGGTATTAATGAGAATTTTTACACAATAACTAAAATAATGAAGGTGAACAGCTATCACAAGATAAAGTGGTGCTCAAATTTAAGAGTAAAAGAGTAAAATTACTCATAGAGCACATCTGTATTACCTGGGACTGATTACTTCTGCATTCGGACTTGGCAGGTCAGCTGGCAGGTCTTCTACAGTGGTTGTTTTGGTAATATTACTCCGAGTACATGCATACACTGTGCACACCTCCACCTGAAATACACATTATAATAGATGACATAAAAATTATATTGCAGGAACTTTCGATTTTTTATTGCATTTGATTGAATACTTGTATATTGTAGACTGTAAAAGGCAGCAGGTCCCCCAGAAGGTATGAACCGGAGCTGTTGTCTACACTGCCATGAAGACGATCATTAACAAAGATGCTGTAACCAGTAACTGCTCCGTTGGGTCGATAAGGAGGGAACCAGAGAACACGTGCTGTGCTGCTGTTTACTGGAACCACTTCAGGGGCAAACATCCCTTCTGGCTCTGAGAGAGGCATAAGAGGAACAAATAAAAAAGTAATTTAATGAAGAAAAATAACATGAGACAAAATAAAAAGTGACTATTCCAAAAATGCTGCGATAGAATCTGTCGAATCAATAAATCCACCAGTTCTAGTCTAACCGGCAGATACACCAATGAAAGAAAGAGGATTATTAGAAGGGGGATTTACTGATTCTACAGGGCCTGGTAAAAGTATTAATACCCACTTAACTTTTATTTTTTGTCTTAGTACAACCATGAACTACAATGTACTTTACTTGGATGTATAGTAGAAAAGCACAAATTGAACATAGTTGTGAGAGAGGAAAATTAGATAAAAATGAAATAAAAATCTTAAAAGTGAGGCATGCATTTGATTTTTGCCCCATTCATTCTAATATCCCCAAATAACATTAAGTCCAACCAACTGCCTTCAGAAGGCATCTAATTATTAACTAGAATTCAATTTTGTGTAATTTAATCTCAGTACAAAACTGTTTTGAATATCTTACAGAGCACTGTTCAATGCATCTTCAAAAAATGGAAGGAGTATGCCACAACCACAAATCTACCAAAATATGACACCTAAACTGACAAGTCAGGCAAAGATAGCATTAATCAAAGAAGCTGGCAAGAAAGCCATGGCAATTCTGGAGCTGTAGAGAGCCATGGATCACGAGGTAGAATTTGTTAAAAAGACACCTATTAGTTGTGCACTTCACAAATATGACCTATATGTAAGAGTGATGAGAGGATAGGTAAAAAAAAAAAAGTCAAATTTACAATTTGGCACAGCTTAGGGACATAGCAAACATGTGGAAGAAGGTGGCTTAGTCAGATGAGACCAAAACTCATTTTTTTTTTGCCTATATGCAGAATGCTATTTGTGGCAGAACATTAACAATGCACAATACTTATCACACAACATACCATTTGGTATACATGGTGGTGGCTGCATCATGGTGTGGTATGAGTTTGTAGTCTGGAAAATACGATAATAAGTCAAGTTTTTTCATAGTTTGGCTGGTCCTGCAACTATAGTCCAGAGTGACTTATATGTGATTTTTCCTTCTTTATGATGTATTTCTTGACTGATGTATTAAATGTTAATTCAAACTGACAGACACAAACCAAGGATTAAACATTACCATCTGCAGCTGCAAGGAAAGCTAAACGCAGGCTAAAAGAAGGTTGCCAGAGCTGGAGGAACGACTCTGCAGTCGGTTGCTTAAATAACGTGCTGTGAGGCTTGTTAACAGTGCAGTTGGATCTTCATGTCCTGGGAGTTGCCAAGGAGGTGAATACATGACTTTGCAGGTGGTGCTTCTTGGTGCAACCCCTTCAAAGAACACAACTGTCTCTCTATCGCTCTTGACTTACTGCAAGCATCTCCGCTCGGCTGCGCTCTTTGCTGGTTACTGTGTTAGGAAAATCTGACCTGGTAGCACAGATCATCAGAACATTGGTGGAACAGAGCATCGACATCGGTGCGTCAGAAACTGCCCACAGGCTTCTAAGTCAAAACCGACAGTTTTCATATGTTTGTTGAAAGCAGGCAACTGAACACGTGTCACCATAACCTTTCATCAACATGGACGAATTCCCCTTCACATTTGACAATTTCAAAATAAATACAACTTATACTCCGAAGCGACTAATATATGCTTTTTTTTCCTCTTCATGACACAATTTTTGACCTATGTGTCTTATACTCTGTCTTATAGTCCGGAAAATACGGTGTATACTATTTTATTAGCAAGAGAGAAGCAGGTCAGAGTATATGGGAAGATGGATGGAGCTAAATAGAAGCTGGAAAACATTTTAGACTGGGGCTGAATTTAATCTTCCCGCAGCACAATGACCCAAATAACTCAGACAGAGGTAAAATAAAATGGTAAAGACCAATATTTATTAAGTCAGAATGGCCCAGTCAAAGTCCAGGCCTTAATCCGATTGAGAATCTGTGACAAAATTTAGTCTCCACATGTGTAAAAGTGGTAGAGATATAATCCAAGAGACCAGCAGCTCTAACTGCAGATAAAAGTGGTTCTACAAAGTATTTACTTATAGAAGCTGAATAAAAATGCACACCACCAATTATTATTTGCAAAACATTTTGAAAACCATGCATCAATTTCCTTCTATTCTATCCTATCCTATTTATTATTGGACTGTCCCATAGAAGTCAAATACAAGTGGTATTAATATTTTTCCACAGCACTGTACCTCATATTTCACCATTCAGTAACTTAAATGGAGAATGAATAACATTTTACTCTGAAGTTGAAAAAAAGTTATTTTATGTGCAACGATGTTCAGAAGTCAAGCTGTAAGGAAAAACATAAGTGAGAAACCTCAGATTAAGGAGGTATGATGTGAAGACAGTTGGTGTGACAAGGATAATCATTCAGACTTCATTTATTATTCTAAATGAAAATGTAGTCGGCTTTGAGAAGTTTACCCAATTCATTTCATCCCAAAGCACTTACCTGAACCCAACCTACTGCCCTACATTTAATTTACTGTAGAATGGCATTATCTATGCCATGCTGAACACTGAGCTTCCTTCTCTGCACACACAGACAAGTACATGTATTTTTCTTGCCAATTAGCCAAGATGTTAGCATTGCCCCATAGATTGCAGGCCACGTTAGGATGGTTGGTAGGGTTGAGCTACATTAGTTAAAATATATTAGGCCTCTTAGGTAGGTGTATGCGTGTGTGCTCACTCTTATAGTTGTAAAATAATGAAATTACCTCAACAGCCCTCTCAGTTAAACGAGCCATGCTTTGCCTTTAGCACCTAATGATTTTCTAATGTTTTTAATGTACTTTTTATTATACAGCTTGAATTAGAGAGAAAGAAGGAGCCCTGTGACATATAATTTACCAAGACAGGAAAGGAACTGTGAGGGGTATAGAAAGATAGAGATGTCTGTACAGAGTCACTGAGTGGAAAGTGAAGACATAAATATAGCACAGTGCAGAAAGTGGCCCAACATTTATGATTATATGCAGGCAAACTGTATCAGAATGGGATAAGCAATAAAGAGAAATGAAAAATATAAATAACTGTTTAATAGGCTTTGCAAACTTTTTTTTTTTAAATATCAATATATCCAATAATTTAAATATTTGATTCATATTACTTCAATGTAATTTCTAAAAGTTCTTGATTTTACATCGCAAATAGTTATTTCATAAACTTCTACAAAATCATTTTTTAGTATGGAAGAATTTATGTGGAGCTGGAAAGGACATTGTCATCTTGCTTCAGAGGTAAAATAGTTTCCTTGTACAGATAGCACAAGTACCGTTTGTGTGTGTTTGTCCATGGTGCCAACAAGCAATTTACAGCACCTCGAATCAGCCTCACACACACTTTGTATTGATTTCATGCCTCAATACATGATGTGTTTAACATCCCCTGTGAGGCACAATGTAGCAGAGAAATGCATGTTTACCCAAACACCTCTTGTTGATGTAATGTGAAGATTCACTATTGTATGTACACAAATAAAATGCCATGAATACACAACTACATATAGATACAAAACATTTTATAATAGTGGGTTGTTCAAGTTTTTAAATTAGGCAATATTTAGACTCTTGTTTTCTCCTACCTCCATCAGCTGTGGTGACGTTAACCAGTGATTTAGTTGTATTATGTGCACCATTGAACACCTGTAGTGATATCAGATATGTTGTACTGGGCCAAAGGTCTCCTATCACAGTTGACATGACCTCAGGTCCATAAGTCATCACCAGACTGGACTCAAAAGACTTTACTGTGAGAAAGAATGATTCCACCTCTCCTTGCAGGTCTTGCAGAGCTGAAAAATACAAAAGAATAGGGGTGAGGGATCAGTCAAATAAAATACAAATTTTTAATCTCCAACTGCACTTTTGATATTTCTTAAATACATTTTATTAAAACATTTTACTGTGAAAGTGCTGCATGAAACTTTTTGAGACACATTTTTTTGTGACAGAACAGGTAGATAAGGAGAACACAGTTAAATGAATTAGACCAAAATTTTAGTTCAGTAATACATATGACGATTCAAATGTATCTTATATTATATGAGCACTTGCTAGTTTAAACTTAATATTCAAAATTGGGATAAAATATACCACAGTTTTACTTGAGAAATGACTGGATAGGTTTTTGACCTTTATTCAACTGGAAAAGACAACAAAAACTGGGCTGCCACAACAAATGTAAAATCAAATATTCAATGATGCTGACTATAATTCATCACCATAATTTTTTTTGCTGACATAATTTTTATGAATCAGTATTTGTTTTTCTGTTTCCTAAACTTTTTAACAAAAAGAAATGTGGAGCAGCACCTGGCTCCAATCTGAAGGGGTTGTATATGCCTGTCCAAAACTGTACTTCTAAAACAATCATGGTGGATAAAGTATCTGCCTGAGAGAAGAATGGGCCAAAAAGTCTTTTCAAGGTTCCAGAGACCCAAGAGGTTTATACTTCGGGGTACTTCAAGTTTGGGGAAAATAAATGCAGGATTTATAAGCTCAGTAAGATTCATTGGTTTACCACATAAATCAATCAGTGTGATGCCTGAATGTCAAAAGACAACAATAAGTCGACAGAGCCACTGTAAGTTTTTTAAGCTTCTGATTACTTTCTATAAAGTGAAACACATTGTCTGATAACATTCTCTTCTAAATGAATGATTAAGAAAATATTTGTACAAAAAACTGGGCCTAAATTTGATTAAATAACACTTTGCTTGTATAAGTTTGTAAATTTTACGCAGCTGGCTTTATACATTTTACTTCTGTGTGTGTTCTTCTGCACAGTAAACTGTGTGGATGATACTGTTATTATAATGAATAACATTTAAACCAATGCTCGACTTTCTATTTTAATATTCTATTAGGGATTTAAAGAGTTTATTTAAAACCATTTTTTTCCTTGGAGTTCCAGGATTGACTGAAATGAGCCCCATTTTTGTTAATTTCCAGGTTAGAATTATCATATTTGACATTCATTACATATTGCATTTCCAACCCTTTTACTCATAAATATCCTATGCTGGAGTTGACACTTTATACTTAAAGGCTATCTCATATTTTCTTAGGTCTTACAGTATATCTAAGTTTTGACATTTGGTGAGGCATGCCATAAACAGTCAATTTGCCTAAAAATAAACCCAAATAAAACTCCTTGTGATTTTTGGAGTACAGGTATTTGTTTAACTTAAACCCCCAAAACTGTTTAATGATTAAATTAAGAAGCAGTTAGTGGCAGTCCTTAATATCAACAGTAAAAATGTGGAATCCAAGATGATGTGTAAGTCAGTAAAGGTCTCTTTCATACTGACTAACATTTGTCTATGTCAACACTTTTGTGTTATTGCTTAAACTAGATTCTCTATATCTAATATGGGGAATAATGTTAAAGTCTCATATTGTATCTGGTGATATTGTTGTAATAACTAAAGACATTTAACAAACTTACAAACAGATCTGTGCTTTTGTTTGTTCATCTAAGATGTGTTGGTGAACTGATCTGGTGTAAAACTACTGCCATTTCAATTACTTATTAATGAAGACCTCAGGAAGATTTAATGTATGTGTTTGAGAGAGTGTGTTATGAACAGAAAGGGCTTACAAGGTTTATTCCAGTTGATTTGTACAGCTGTGTGATTGACAGCATAAGCAGACAAAGTAGGAGGTTTGAGGGGAACCCCTGCCATGGTCACTGCAGTGACAATATTTCCTGAAGTGTAGCCCACGTCATTATAAACCACAAGCTGGTACTGGTAACGGGTGAATCTGTGAATAGAAAAAAATTATGCTTTTGATGCATGTGTGAACTGTCACAATAAGTTTGTCTTCCAGTGAAGTCAGTCCTTCAGTTTGTATTCAATTCAATTTCATATATACATACACACACACACACACACACACACACACACACACACACACACACACACATACTGGCCAATTTCAGGACAAGAGGAGAGAACATGATACAATTTCAATCGCCTTACCTTTTACAAAAGCTTATGCTATTTACTAATTAGGTTACTTTTGAAGGCAACTGGTTGAACTGGGTCTTAATTAGGGATTTAGGAGTAAAGATGGCTGAATAAAAATATACACTTCACTTTCATTTAAATTTGGTTTTAATTTTTCTCACCTTTATTTAAATAACGATGGAAGTGAAAACAGTTTCTTCCTGCATGAGATAAGCTGACACATCTGAAAGTTGATCAGCTGATTTTAAAAAAGGTACCTAAGATGCACAGAAGACCCAGAGCAGTTCAGCAAGTATGAAGGAAAAAGAAGCTGCTACCAAGTGGCGGACTGAGATTAAGGGACGCTGTATGAAACAAAAACAATTTAATTCTTTGGGATATTTGCTTAATGTATCTTTGAGCGGTATTAAAAGATCGGCATCAGCAGTCACTCTCCGATCGGCTCTGCACACACTGTTTGCTGCAGCACTGCCATTTGCTCTAGAGCTCATTCCAGTAATCTCACCTGCTTAGGCCTTTATCTTCATAGAACAATTTGGTGCCGGAGTAAACATGGAACCAGCGATGGAGATCTTCAGGAGGGGGTAGGGAAGCGGCAGCTAATGTGGGGACCCTGGCGACGGCCAGGGGATGGTGGGTTTTACGTCTGAGCAACTTGTATCTGAGGGGGAAGATTTGAATAAAAGAAAACAAACACACACAGTTTGATATTAAGGAATCCATCAACACACAAAGACTGTACTCAGTGTGCCATACACACTTGCAGACACTCAAACTTCCACACTGAATTTTAGCTGACTCTTATCACTCATTTCCTCCTCTTGTGTTGTTTTTCATCATCTCTATTGTTTTGCCTCCACTGTATCTCATCCCTCCCAATGCCCCTCCAGTCGTTTTTCTGCGGGTTTTGTGTTTTCCTCTCCCTACAGTGATGCTAATTTCTGCTGTAATCAGAAGAGAAGGGCTTAACGCCGCCTTTTAACCAACCCACTTAGACAAACATACAGAGCTGAACAGCACAGAACAGAGAGAGAGAGTGTCATGCATTTTAATCACCTGCTAAGAAAATGGACCTTTATTTTAGGCCTAATCGCAGGCAGAGTTGAACAGGATGTGAACAAAGTGGCTAGAATGTACATTAGTGTTGTGCAAGCACTGATTATGAATGAGCAACCCTTAGCTCATTAGCAGAGTACTTTTGTTAGCAACTTGTTAATGTGTTCAATCCTTTTTGGGTAGAGTTCTTCAGCAGCAACTGAACATCTCCAGAATGTGCCTTACAAAATCTACATCATCATATCAGTCTGGTCTGTCTGATTTGTAACTGTGGGCTTTTCCTAATCTTATTCATATTATGTAAATTTAGGATGGTTCTAATACACTGCTTCTAATAATTACATTTAGAATCTATGAGGAGTATTTGCTTTGACTGAACTGATATGCACCAAGAGACTGATATGCGCTGCTGGGGTCATTCTGCATGGAGCTTGCATGTTCTGCCTCTGCATGCATGGGTTCTCTCTGGGGGCTCCAGATTCTTCTCATAGTCTAAATACATGACTGTTAAGTTAATCGGTCTCTCTAAATCGTCTTTAAATGTTGAAAAATTAGCAAAAACTTAAAAAAAAAAAAAAAAAAAAAAAAAAAAAAAAAAAAAAAAAAAGGCCAAAAAGTCTTTCACACCGTTGAACCTCCAAGGAGGTCAAATGGTAAGTAAATCTGCAACATGGGGGGATGATGATTGTGGTGCCCCACAAGTCGATCTGGCAAGCTTAGATGGTTTAGGTATGTAATTGGATCTTTTTGAAGTAAACTCAGTGAACAATTTAATTTTCTCATCTGCACCACACTAAAACTCAAAAATGTGTAAAAACTGTTAGTGAAAAGAGTAAGGCCAATACTAAAATCTCAGTGTTACAGCATATGAATAATTAAATTTATGCATTTATGCTGTTATTTGTTCAGTAATTTTAGATTACTTTACTCTGTTGATAATAGTTGATAATCACATGCAAGTTAATTTAGCAAATGCTGTAAGCATCAAGTTAGAAACACCTCTAAGCCCAGCATGAGTAAGATGACTAGGACTATGTAACACAACTATATAAGTAACAAAAAGAAAAAAAAATTGCTCCATTACACCAAGTATAAATTTTACCTGATGTTGGGTCCATTGGGCCGACTTGGTGGTTGCCAGGAAATTGCCAGAAAAGATTCACTGACTGCCACAACTGAAAGAGGTGCAAGGTCTTCAGGTCTTGTAGGTAATGTGGTGGCAAGAGTTGGAAGACTTTCTGTGCATCCACCTACATATCCTCCACCATTTGAACATGCCAAAACAGTGATACTGTAACTTGTGTATGGAACAAGGTCTGTTACGGTAACATTGAGCTCCAAGGAATTGCTGGTGTTATGAAAGATACGGGGTTCCGGGAGACGGATTTCATATCCATGAATCTCTCCATTAGGAATCAAAGGAGGTGACCATGTGACCTGAAATAAACATTTAATATTGAGGGATTAATATCTTACATTAATATACAACATGCAGGTAAAATCCACTGGCAAGAAAAATAGGTCATCAAATCTTTCTACAGTGCCTTGCAAGGTTGCATAATGCAACATTTTGGGATTTTGTCACAGTACAACCACAAATATCTGTTTTATTAGGATTTTATGCGGCAGACCAACACAAGGTAGAGCAGTTGTAAAGTGGAAGAAAAAGAAAATTGCTAAATAAAAAAACCAAATAAAAATCTGCAAATTGTGAAATCAATTTATATTCAGCACCCCTGACTCAACACTTTCTTTACAACTACAGTTGTAGGTCATTTAAGGCATGTCTGCTTCAGCTTTGCAAATAGATCAGCTTCTGTCAGATTTCGATTGAGGGTGTCTATGAACAACAGATCCGCAGTAGTAATAAATTACACACAGGTGGACTCTATTTACTAATTAGGTTACCTCTAAACAGTTGGTTTTATTTAGGGGTACCAAAGTAAAGGACACTGAATTCATGTGCAGATCACACTTTACATTTTTAGTTGTAAAGAATTTTGAAAATCCTGTACCATTCCCTTTTCAGGTTTATACAGTCAAATTCACTAAATTAGAAGATGAGGATTGTTTATTAGATTAAAAGTATCTTGAAAATAACATCCTTTAAGCAGGTGCTAAACTTGCTTTTCAGTAGGACCACATTTCTGTATTAAATGTTTTTTTTTAATGTTCTGATGTAATTTTAAATGTTAATTATGATTTTCTGCTCATGAAAACAACAGAAAAAAAGCCTTTCAAACATCCATCTTTGTGTAATTAATCTATATAATGTGTTTAACTTAGTGATAAAGTTCCTGAAATAAATGGGCTTTTCAATAATATTCTAACATATTGAATGGGTCTGTGTTGGCCTATTCCATAAAATCCCAACAAAATTCAAATAAAACTGGAATTTTCAAAATACATTTGCATGGCGCAGCAAATGCTTAATGTTTACAAATGGCTTATTATTTAAATAGCAACACTATTATTACAAAAAAGAACTTTTAGATTATTACTTTTACATGTTATAACAGATATAACCCTTATATAAGCATGTTTCGAAGCAAGAAAATATGTATATTGGATTCTGAATGCATTGTATTGTCAGATTAAAATGGTACCAGTACTCTGGGAAGTAGGGAAAATCACTTTTAGGATGGTCACTGTGTGTGTCCTTACCACTGTCTTGGAGGAAAACATAACCTGACTTTGACTTAAGTAGAAGGTTTCTTTCATCACATTTAAAACAGGACACACACAAATAGGCACCCTTTCTCTCACACACACAGACACCATGCTAAAATAATGAAAGGGGCTCATAATGGAATTGCTGCATGCAAAAACAAAAGCTAAGCGCTATATCTGATTTGGAATCAGTTCAGTCTGTCAGCATTTCAGAGCCAGGACAAAGGTAAATGCCAGACACAAATGATAGCACACGCGTGAAATGGACGGTATTTACAAAAACAAGCAGGTTCTTACACCCTTAAACAAAACCTTTTCATAGTAATAACTGGATTAATGCATTGATACAGAGATAAGTAGCACATGCAGTTTAAAAATTATGTATATTCAGACACATGCACGCACACAGGGAAACAAACTGTCATGAAATGACTTAGTAAACAGTTTGTTAATACAAGTCCAGGTGATTAAGTGGTCAATGTTGATTAGAGTATTATGAAAGCATGTCAAGGCTAATTATTTATCATGCAACCTTGATATTTTAACAAGTGACACTGAGAGGTGATACAAGAGACACACACAGATGCATACACATACGAAATACCTTCTAACAACAGAAAGACAATCACACACTCAAAGGCGCACAAACACCATAACTGGGGAGGGTCATTTTGAGTTAGGTAGCTCATTTCCCAAAGTGCGTGTTGAGTGTGCTCTGTGGTAGAAGTCATTTACAGATTGAATAGCTTGATATAATCTGGTGATGGTGAAGACATCAGAGACCCTGACATAGAGCACTGGGGCTAAGGCCAGCATAGTGTGTGTGTGTGTATGTGTGTGGTGGTGGGGGGGAATAAGTAAGACAGGAAAAACTGACAAAGTTTGCACTGAGAAAACACAGCTTCTTGAGAAAATGTGTGTTGGTATATCTATGGTTTTGTTTCGATATCAACATGTATAAATTATAATATTACTTTGTTAAATTATTGTTAATGTTTCCAACCAAAGCCAAACATCTTTGGGTTGGGATAAATTATTTTATTCCATTCAAACAGCCTATTAAAACCTGTGTTTTTGTTTTTGGGTTTTTTTGCATATTTAGACACATCAATAGTATGTTTGGTTGAAATAAACTAAAACTAAACTAACAATATTTAAAGATTAAAGATTAAAGAACATTTAGAGCATTAGAGCATAAAGTAATATACTTATACCATAAAAGCTGAAGAAAAGACCTTTTAAAACTTCCTGGGAAATGTAATTTAAATAAAAATAATTATTTCTAATGAGGAATAAATAAGAGCACATCCACATCTTTTGCCACGTAAAATAGCTAAAATGAAAATCAAGTGTATCATAGCATATTGAAAGAGTTTTAGCTTGTTTAAACCTTAGACATTTAGTTTAGTGAGCACATGGCTGTTGAAGTGAGAGTGAAAATCATGGTAAGATCAAAAGAGATGTCAGATACCTTCAAAAAGATGGTTTTAGCAGCGTATGAGTATGGTTAGGGATTTAAAGGGGTCTGAAAAGTATTTGAAATGTGCCTTTCCACTGTGCCGAAAATACTCCACAGGCTTTTGGTTACTCCATCAGATAGAATCCCAGTACAACACATTGAAGTTCCTGGAAGAACTGTGAAAATGTTCAAACTGTACTTTTTGCGATTTATCAGTTTTGGTAAAAAGGACATTTAATGGTTTCAGACATTTAAGATATGCAGATGTATGAAATTAAATAGATTTCATGCTTTTACTTTTGTTTTATTTGAGGATTTTATTTGAAATAAATACTAAAAGCTTGAACATTTACCATGTATAACTTAGATAGATCTAATTACTTAGTTCCTCTTAATCACCTTAAAGGTCTCTAAACCATCATCAGGGTTGGTTTAAATAGACTTTTCTCTTTATAGGCTGGTAGTGTGTCTTTTAGCCGAGAAGATGTTTTATGAAGGTCAGTTAATAACCAGGAAGCAGCTTCCTGTCTGCCCAATTAGCAACAACCAGGAAGGAACGCTTTTCTTCTTAGACCTGTGACCCTTAAAGCTGAGCTGCTGCAGCAATGACAGGGGCAGTTCTGAAATGATGACAGGCATTAGCATTTTTCTGCAGTTAGCATTAGTGTGGGGCTGTGAGTGCAAGTATGTGTGCATCTTTTTGTGTGTGGATGCATCCAATATTGTTTCAGTAACTTTCAAAGACAGGCCTTGATGAGAGATTAGCCACTGGTGGAAATCCACTGCAGTCACTCCTTCAAAATGGCCGACAGGAAGGAAGCTGCTACAGACAGGGTCACAGCCCCTCCCATTTCTGAAGGGGACCTTGAGTTGAATGCTCCTCTCTCTCATTAAATCCGAAAAGGGAAAGACAGAAGAATCCGTGTGACATTGCTTTGTCTTTCTCAATGATTCTCAGTGAAGCTCTACTTTATTATTTTTTCGGTGTGAATCAATATAAACACGGTAAAAGTCGCTAGATTACTCAGTGATTTGGATACTTTTAAAACTACAAAATTGCTTGTGAGATAAAACTGTTCTGTATCAGAACCTCCGTGCCTTTTTTAAATAATACCACAATCCAATGATTAAGTTTGTTCATAAATACCCAGCTAAGTGAGTGCATCAGCATCTAGAAGAGTAAGAAAGAAGGAAAATCCTCACTTGAAGTGACTCTGATCCAAGAACTTTTACTCCTGGGGGATTCAGTCCAGCCGGCCGAGAAGGTCTGGTGGTGACACTGACCCAGGGCCCTGCATGTATAAAAAGATGAGTCTAGGAACAGTTTTTTAATAGATGAGGTGTAAACATGAAACATCTCACTTGGACTGAAAACAGTAACTAAGTGAGCGTATTTATTCCAGGCTTACCTGTAGCCTTTCCAGCCTGATTATGGAGCACAAGCCGATATTGGTAGCCCGTCCAAGGACTAAGAGCTGATGAGGAGTCGATGAATGAAAGAGGGGGAGGAACTGGCAGAAGATGGCCTACTGTGGAGGCTTGGTTGGTTCTGGCAACTCTGCGCTCAATCTCCCAGCTACAGCAAACAAGGTTCAGAGACACACAATTACACAAAACGTGAAAAGATGTACTGAAGACTAGGTGACTGGTTTTTACCGTTCTAGTGGTCCATTGGTTTTTTCTGGTGCACCCCAGGACAAAAGAACAGATGTTGGTGTGTCAGAGTAAAGGTGAGGTGCAGGAACCCCTTCAGGTGGAGCTGGAAGAGTCTGAAAATACTGAGATGTCCCAGACACTGAGCAACCAACACTTGTGCAGGCTCTAATCTGGATGATAGAAAACAACTTCATCACAATGTTATACTTTTTACATGATGTTTGCTAACAGAATTTAGTCAACAGTTACCCTCAACTCTAAATAAAGTTTACTCTATTACGGGGAAACATCAAAAGAACAAAAGCTGCAACAACAATATGTAACTTAACTTTACATGTTACTAAAAATGCACATGATTATTTTATCACAATGAAAACATTTTAAAATTTCTCATTGGAAAAAATAAGCAGGAAAAAAGGAGAAAAAAAAAAAATCAGATTTATGTTTTGTTTGTATACAATACAGTGCTCTCTTCTCCAGTAATGCTAACTTCACAACTTCACTGGAGTACCTGGAGGCTGAACATTTGGTAGGGAAGTAGATTGAGGAAAGTGTAACTGGTGGTATTTCCAGGAACAGTGACAGACAGAGGAGTAGATCTTGAAGCATCGGCAAAAAATCTGGAGATGGTGAATGGCTCCTGTGTGATAAAATGATCAGGATTGAAGCTGCTCGCAGTATAATTTAGGGCTGACAGTGAGACGTTTGTCTTAATCATTGGATTGCTGGTTTTGGGCTCAGCTGGTTTGAATAAGATAACATTGTGGTCATGACTTTCAGTGCTCTCACTAAATGAGTCTGTTTGATTCTTTTCAACAGTATCAGGCATCGTGGTGGAGAAATAGATGCTATGTGTATTGTTTTTAATTGTGCTTGACATGTTATCATAATCTGCAGAAGACATAGGGTTGTGGCTTGAGCCCTTAGGTCTGCCAGCATCTGACAATGTCAGGAAGTTGAAATCTGAATTTTCATGTATTCCATCAAAGCTGGATATCAGACTTGGCTTAGATGACAAATTTGACCTGTAGGTAGAGCTGGTGGTGGTGACTGAATCAGGTTTATAATCTGAAGAAGTGATGGAACCTGAGTAAAGATAAAGGGTATAATTTGTAATAATTCCATTTGTTTGTGCTGGAGGGTCCCAGGTAATTAATGCACTCCGTGAATGAAGTCCCATAATGGCCGGTGTGTCTACAGGGCCTGGACCTGCAGCAAAAAAAAAAAAACATAAATAAATAGGATTAGAAGATAAATGTGAAATATTATTTTAAAAAAGTAAGAGTAAGAAAAGTGAGAAGCAGAAGTATTTCCAAAGAATAAAAATATATGAAAGCAACACAGCAAAAAACTTCAAAAGGTAAAGAGCGATTTTGAAATCAATATTCAATTACTATGCAAATTCACTTTCTCATTTTTTTTTTTCACTAAGGCAATAAACATGTTGGATTTAAAGTTTTTTTTGGAACTTATGAAAATATATGAGAGCATTTTTCTTCAAGTTTGAGTCTTGGCTGACAAGACTACCGGGAACTTTTTCAATCTACAATCAAGACATCCTTGAAACATAAAAAATAAATTTTAAAAAACCCAAATGATTTGCATTTAAGTGGCTAAAAAGAGAAAAAATATACAAAATTAAGTTTTCCCAGTAATTCACAATTACAGGGAACAACTGAGAATATTATACAAAATATCAAAGTCTGGGAAAAGTTAGATCTGACAAAGTACTCAGTTTTTGTGGTATGATGGTAAAAAAAAGTCTTTTGCATTTCTGGTATAGCTCAAATGGTTAAGGTCAGAAAGGTCAGAGTTGTGCTATGCTGTGCTTCATGCAATTAGAGAAAACTAGTCACTTCGTTTCTCTGGTGCCATATTTAAACTGGAGGAATAGGTGGGCAAAACATGTAAAACCTTCCATACACCTTGACACTGGTCACTGGCTTCTTATGCCATTTTTAGTGAGTGAGACTGTGGCTTAAAGTATTCTAAGTTAAAAAGAAAATAATCCTTTTAGAAAGAGGTAGAGAAACACATCAGAAACCCATGGACAAAAAGTCACATGACTATGCCAGGGTAAAAATGAACACAAGGCCAGGAAGAAGGAAATTTCACTTCATAGAAGCCTGTTTGAAAGTAATCCCACACCCTCCTCCTCCCCTGGCATTTACATCCCACTGTACTGCTCTATAATGGACATACACAGCGACACACTATTCCTAACTCACACATTAACTCATGCCCACACCCACAGAGATGCAGTATAGCAGTAATGGTGCTGTGTGAAGGGCAAGCAGATCAAGGTGACTGAGCGGACTGAGGGAGCGTGCTGCGCCGCTAAGTGCTACCGCTAACCGCTAACGGCTTTCCCAGATGGTGATATGTGTGTGTGTTTGTGAGGGATAGGCAGAAAGGAAGAGAGTGAAATGAGATTAGCAATTGTATGAGAGCATAAATTCATTTGAGATTAGGCATACGTGCATGTTTATGTGCATGCAAGCATCTATGTAACTAGACAGTAAATGGTATGCACTTTTGCCACATTATCAATTAATTCATGGAACTGACTACTAACAGACTGAGGTGCTAACTAATGCCTTGTTTTCTGAAGTTCCAATTATGTTAAAAGATTAATAACACATTAAATTCCTGTTTTCATTCCACTTTTTTAAAAACTAAATGTAACATGCAAAAAATGACAAGAAAACAACCTTAATTCATGTGTAATATCAAGAGCGAAATTTTGACACAAGGAACAAGGCAACACATCCACATAATTTTAACAAAAACAGGTAGGACATTATGCTGTGCTAAAGGTCCATTATGAAGTCTTCTCCATAATGATAAGTACAATATTTGGCTAAAAAGTTTTAACTGCATGGTTACTTGGTGTCTGAAAAAAGGCAAATATTATCTTTCTGTTGTTGTTTACATTCTGTAAATTTTAATCTCTACTTTTAATTTATTCCACTGAGAAGATTAAAACTGAAATATTTTTAATTTTGATATTTTTTACGCAAGTCAAATTAGTTTGATAAAATGATCTGTTTGATAGAACTGTGTTCGTTTACATCATGGTTTAGTGAGTAAGATTTCAGCAGCTCTAACATAACCACATCACATGAAACCCTTTAATTAAAACATTATGGAATGAAATATTATAAAGGGTATTATGTAAAATAGACTTTTTTAAACTTTATTTCATGTTGTAATGTTATTCCCTGAATAAAAACGTACCTGGAGTGTTGCTTTGATTCTTTCATGCATGTTTGAGAGATCTTTGAATCTCCCGTGGCAGCCATTCGGGGGTTCCTAAACGCTTGCTCTCACAATATGCCGCCTATTTACCCAAAGCTCCGCCTTGGAGCTAAAGTTCCCAGCCGAGGTTTCGACCCACAGAGCATCCCTCCACAGCCCCTCCCCCACACAGCTCCACCAGACGAGCTGCAGCAGCAATTAGCAAACACCTGGTGGAACTGCGTGTCTGCTGAGTTTATCATTCAAACTACTTCTCTATTCAACGCATGGAGGAGCATTGTTGTGATGACATGCTGGGGGGGTGGGAGGGGGCTGGAAAAGTAGGGGCTTCTTAAATAGACAGAGGCCAATTTCAAGGCTTCAAATACAAATGTCAAAAGTTTTAAGTTATGTTTGATGTATGCAGAATTTTAATAACAACTGAAGGTAACACTTACTTATGCTTTAAAATGAAACTATGTGCCTTGAAAATACATAATATCCCCCCTTTAAATTTTCATGCTTTCTCTTCCTCCTTCTCTTTCTTATACAATCATCCTTTGGCCTCCTCTTCTTACCACTTCTCTCATTTTATCCCTTTCTCTGTCTACCATTTGTACTTTGCATCGGGTCTCTCTTTCCCTCTCTCTGGTCTCCATACTACATAAACAATGCAGGAAGCTGACCTTTTAGGTTAACAGGTTTTTATGCTAGCTCTACTCAGCACTCACACTGATTCAATTACCACCAAAGGTCCACTGAACTCAACGAATAACCAAGTAGCCCATCTCCCTTTCTCCCCATGCCAGAGTGCTTCCCTGCATGCTTGCATATTGTTGTGGATGGTCGAGTTCCTGACTGTACGTTGAATGTTTAATCACACAATGCATTTATTTAGCACGGTTTTTGTGCCATGGTCCAATTAGGATTCCTTACATACATGCAAAAAAGGAGGATACTAACAGAAAATGCAAAACAATTTTAAAACATAATTGATTTAAGTCACCTTGATCCAGTTCCCATCAACCACTCAAAAGAAGCCCTGTTGTTGCCCCTATCCTTCCACTGTTCCCTCCCTCTCTCCTGCCGCCTCACCCTCTCCTTTCTCTCTAAGTGTTGAGTGTTATTTAGGCTTTACTGACGCGTGTAAAATTCTGCAATTTGAAGGGCTGTTAAGTTTTTCAATTGAAATGTTCATTTAAGATGCACTTGATGCTTTTTTTTGAAGGGGAGAAGCTGGAAGAGGTGGAGTGGAGGGGTGGATGCTAGTGCTTTATTGGTTTCTGAATAGAAGGAAGCAAGTTTTGGACTGCAGTAGCTCCGTCTAGTTTTTGGGACTTGTTATGTGTCCTCTCCTTCTCATCGCCTTTGTTTTTATGTCCATCATCCTAAAATTTCCAAGTGTCCCGTACATCCCTGCCCTTTTTGAATCTCTCCAGTCTGCTGCGTTCTTGTCTGCTTTTCTTACTCCTTTTCCTTCATCCCTCCATCTGCACCTCCCACCTTTACTCCTCCTCTCCCCAGTAAAAAAAAAAAAAAAAACACAGTGGCAGAAGGCTAAAACAGGATTGCTGGGCCGCCAAGCCTTAAATCACATTTATAAGGATTTGGTTAGCATAGTAATAACACAATCAACTGACAAGGGCTTGGAGAGGAGGAGGAGGTGAGGGAGAATATGTGTGTAGGTGTGTATTTGCAAGTGTAGCTTCTCATTCATCCTTGTGCACACATTCTACATGTGTGTATTTAACAGTCTACATATGTTTAAGTGTGTATATCTATGTGTGTCCATGTGAGGAAAAAGAAGAAGGGTATTATTTTTAGCCCTACACAGGGTCACAAGCATGTGTGTGTGGTTGTGAGCATGTGTTTTGTGTGTGAGGGGGTGACTGGGCTTTTGAAGGTGATTCAAGGCTCCTAGGAGTCATAATGAGAACAAATGCTGAGCTTTACTGTTATCAAGATACTTACAACAAGGTGTCAAAACGTGACAAGTAATACAGGAGGAATTTACATTGCATTTCATATCTTTACTTTGCTGCAGATTATTTAAAGTCACTGCGGCTTTAGGATTCTCTGAAGAGGCGGTCAGAAAGAGGATGAGGTATGACCAAGGTCATAAGCTAGCATATCCCGACTATATGAGATTCACATGAGCCTTTAAGTAACTACCACTAACTTAATAGTTTAAAAATGTCAACCAATCAACCACTTTAATATTCTTTTCAGGCACTAATGATTTAGGATGATCTATTTAACTTTATATATGTAACCTTTTGACCTAAACAGAGTGTAGAAAGAAGAAAAGAACAATATACGGCTTTTAGAACTAAAATGAGGATGTTTGTTTTTTTTTTTTACATTATCTACACAATACAGTACTGGAAGTAGTTACCATCATTACCTGATGTGAGCAACTGCACCTTGTCAATGCAAACATATTTAAAGTCAGAAAACACAATTATTCTTTATCGTGCATCTCACTTTGTTAATTTAATTACTGAAATAAATGAACATTTCAATAATATTCAGAGTTTTTATACTTTAGTGTATAAATACACTAGAGTCAAGACAAAATGGCCTCAAATAAAATAAAAAAAAAAAATTACAATTATATGGCACAGGCCAGTCTAAAAAAGAGACAATAAGGTTTTAAAGATGGGAAAGGACTATGCAGCTAAAAACAATAGGAAAGAATTTTTGAAGTGGGGTCTAGTATAGCTTTGAGGTTCTTAAAGCAATGTACATAGATTTGGAAGGAACACAGAAGAGGAACATTAAAAAAGAAGAAAATGCAAGAGGAGAATGTACTCAAACAATCATGTTTTTTTTCAAAGCCTCAGCTGTGCTCAGTCTCAGATGAAGGTAAAACACCTATGACCACTTTAAACAAGTTGTGAAGTCCAGGTCACCAAAGAATGAAATTGTTATTTCCCGTTGCTGTTATTTCAACGGTTAACTTTTTGTTTTCTCTCAGTTATTTTTCTCTCCATAAAAGCTACAACTGGCCTGGCGTTCTGTTTGGCTGTGATGCCTTCCTGGAGGAGGGCTTCAGCTGAGATAATGCTGCCATCAACTAATCGTTCTCTTTCTCCTGTTATTAACTTTTTATTTTCATGAACATCAAAAATAATCGTACATCAGTTCATCTGTTTTTCTTGTGCATTCTGCTCTGTCTTCTCAAACCTCCAGTCAGTCGTGGCAGATGGCCGCTTGTACTGAGCCAGGTTCTGCTGGAGGTTTCTTCCTGTTAAAGGGGGGTTTTTCCTCTCCACTGTCGCTACATGCATTCTTGGTATGAGTCAATGACACAATGCCATGCGATCGCTACATGTTCATCCAGGAGAAGTGAATCCTGCAAGTCCATGACTCGATGCAATTTGCTGGGTTTCCTTAGAAACTTTTTGAACTACTTTGTTTAATTAATTGAGCTTACTGTACTGTTTGATAACTAGGATCAAATGGAATGCATGCATGATTGAATTAATTTTTTTTTCCCTGTAAAGTGCTTCGAGGCGACATTTGTTGTGAATTGATGCTATATAAATAAACTGAACTGAATTGAATTATTACTGTCTGCTTAAACATACTTTTCATGAAAACATGGAGTACCCAAAGACTGGTGTGATTTAAGTTAAGCTAAGCAAAAAAGATATGTGCAAGACAACTCAATGGCAATCACAGCCTTCAATGAGCTGCAACAGCAGGGTTGTTGTTCATCAATGCTGGCCTGGTTAGTTATGCTGAAATATCACTTTAAGGATTCAACAAGATGATACACTTGACAAAAGAAAAAAAAAGATCTGATGCAACATCATGAGTTGGTGTGGTAGGAGAGCTGGCAAGAAAATCATCATTTGCTTTCCTAGTGAGCTTTACTTACTGTTGCTTAAGTGATCTCAGCCTCAGCTCTTTTGTGATATTTAAAGTGTGTTAAATATAAAAGAAAAATAGTTCCTGTCGACATCATAAATAAAACTTACTTGCTTCTGAAGCAATTTTCTTCAAATACTGCCTGCAAATATGTGGTGTGTTTTTTAAACTTAAAGACAAAAAAATAAAACAAAACTGTTTATTACATTTTTTTAATATCTTAAAAAACATAGATAAGTCCGTTTCATAATTGCATTTAAATACTTTTCAGTAAGTTCAAATTTAGGGTTATGCTTTTTAAATACATTATTCCTCTGGGAATAACTGACTAAAATGCAAGGAAAAAGACAGGGGAATGTTTTATTAATGCAGCCAGTAATTAATTAAATAACATGAATTCTTTGTGTTCCGTCATTACCTCTAACCTCATCTCTGTAGCCTCTTTTACCTGTACAGCTCCTCTATCTCACCATGCTACGGTTTAGTTTGGGTGATGAGGGATTATTCTTTCATGTTTTTAATGTTATTTAATGTTCTTACACACACACACCCACATTTTCACTTTCTAAGACAGCTTTGCTAGGATCATTTTATTCAAGTGGAGCTTTATTCATACTCTTTATTCATATTCTTCATAGCACTCTGAAATACGCACCTATCTTCTAGTGCGTGCACAGGCGCACATTTTCACACACAGACACACACTCTTAGATCACTTAGCTGGTGTGAACATGGGAGTAGACAGAGGAAAGGGAGCTGTCCAACACGGCTAGAGTTTATGTTCACAGGAGCCGTCTGTCTGTTCTGCAGCGACAGGAATTCATAGGGACCAAATTACATTAAAAAGATGGATATAAAACTTTAATGGAATGATAAAAAGGAAAGGAAGGAGCGTGAGTCTCTCTCTCTCCCCTCTGTTCTGTCATTAGTCCACTCTTTTCTTCTTTTTCTCTTTCGTCTTCTGTTCCTCATATTACCCCTTTTCATCTATATTTTTATCTTTATTTTTTACTCTATTTTTATTCTACATTTCTTTATACTTTTGTAAAGTAATACGGTAATACAATAGTAATAGAATAATAATAGTAATACAACTTTTTTGTGAAACAAAAGAAAAAGTAAGAAAAAGTCAAGAAAATAAAAGATCTACTAGGATTACTGAAAAAGTACTTGTCTGCATTTTTTAATCAACTAGTATGACATATATAATTATAGATATTTATCATACAAATTACAGTTACCAATCATTTTACGTCCTTTAGTAGTTAATCTAGTTCAATCAAATTAGTTTAAGAAGTTAAAAAATATATTTAGCACATTTATACAATATAAATGTTAGATTCCATGTTTAAAGTTTCAATGTGTGTGGTCAATTTCACACAATTTCAAATTGACCAATATCTAATAAATCCCTGAGGTGGTAGGGAAAATAGTAACAATGTCAAAATGTTCTGCGCGTAAGACAGGCATTGTGGCACAAGTGTGAGATGAAGTAATGTATAGGTATGAGTGCAACCAGCCACCTGAAGGATTTTAGATGCAAACAATCCAAAAAATTTGGATTCATTTTCAAGTACTGTATGTATTAGGATTACTGAGCAAAAGTTTCTCTTCAACAAATTAAAGTAATATATTGCCAAAATGTAATAAATTTTGGATATGATGATACAAGGCAAATGACTCACATATGATCGCTTATAATATATAGCACACAAGGCCAAAGAGCTGGACAACACACCTTCTTTAATTGTATTGGGATTATGAGGTGCGGTAAGTGTGCTAGCAAGAAATGGAAGATGGTGTGGAATCTGGAAAACTCGAATCTTAAAGCTCAATAAAAAAGAAAGGAAATTTTTAGGGGGGAAAAAAGTCTTAAAAACTGAGCTTCATTAGCTACCTGTTTTGAGACAAAAAAAGAACTTTGCTTCATTTTTTGAAACAAGTGTATTAGGCAAATTTGCAAAGGCTCTCACAATTTCAAATGGCTATTCTGATTGGATAACTACTCACCAATTCATGAAATTTGCATTTGCAAATTATTTTTTTAAGTCTCTAAAAAAAAGTACCCTACCACACAGAACCTTTTTCGTGAAGAGAGCACTTGTTTACCTTATTCTCAGTCATAATGGTCCAGTACTGTTGAAATTATTTAACATGACAAAGTCTGGCTATGTCTGAAAACATTTTTACTTGACAAAAAACATAAACCACATTTTCTATCCAAATAGGCAGAACTTTCACAAATTTAAATTTAATACTGTAAACCTTCTGTCAGAACCACAGATAAACAATGGTAAGTTTATTTTGGTAGGCCTGTATTTCCTGTGGCAACCTCCAAACTTCCACAGGAGCTGCTGGTCATCTTCTACACTCCCATTTTCAGTCTGTCCTGTGCACACCCACTACTGTGTGGTTTGTGTTCATACAGTTTACATGTTTATTTTTATATTTTTATGTTGCGAGCATATGAAACCAAAGTCACAAACACTAACCTGTTAAGTATAGGCTCATCTTGGCCAGTCCTTTTTTTCTAGCTGCTCTCTGATTGTAGTAACTGTGAGATTTAAGTCATTTTAGATATGGAGTAAATAATTACAGGTACAGGAATGAAAAAATATAGTGTTTGTGCAAACTTTTGATGACAAAGTTTTAGGGCTTTTTATATATTTTGTATAGGGGATATGCATTTCACTGAAGTCATTTTTCCTCACTATATAAACAAATTTTAGTTGTCTTACAAACAAATATATGTCATTTTGTCACTGACAGTATGGTAACCATGTGCCAGTTAATGATTAATGATTAATCAGACCAGCTTCACTGTTCCTTGAATAGCTATATTCTTGCACCTGTACATGGGAGATTTGGCATTGCAAAAAGCCACAATACACTCCTGACTGAGTCTGACAAGCAGTGTGGCTAGTATTATGACCCTGGAGCAAGCTCTGGCATGTCTAAGTATCTAATAGAAACTCTATAAGCTTTAGAGTTAGTGTGAATATAAATATATTGTGTTTGTTGGTGTGTGCATGCATATTTGTGTGTTTGCTGGCAGGAAATTAATTCTGCACGACAGAAGCACAGAGCTGTAATTTAATGTATCCTAAATGTCTGCAATTGTGTGTCTCAGTGGGAGTGTGCATGCAATGTCATGTAAGAAAATGCACTAGTGCTCATGTAAATATGTAACTACATGCAGAAACATGCACGTGCTTTGTATGCATTTCAGTGTGTGGGTCTGCATGTATCAATGTATGCAAAACTCAGCTGCTTAATGATAATGTATGTGATAATAGCACGGTGCTAATTAATTTATAACTTTGCACTGAGGAGGCTGTTCCAGTGGCTAATATGATTCCATTACAGCAATTAGCCCACAATGACACTGGCTAGGTCACTCACACACAGAGACACACCTTACAGTATGCAAATCTAACCCTGTCACTGTGTTTCACCCAATCCAGCCTTTGCCCATGTTTCCAAAACCTTTCCCTTTTATATTTTCTTCCTGTACGACCATTTATGACCACAACTATTTAGATTAACCAAAAGAAAGTTAGACACAATGTTGGGCTATTTTATGTTTAGTAAACTGGCCACATGATCTAATGATCATATGAAGGAGCTTGTGTTTGTTCTGTTATGCTGTTAAGTTTCCTGCGTTTAGAGTTGCAGTCTGAAGTTTCTAAGCTTTTCATTTATAGCTTCCTGTTTTATTTTGGTTAGTCTGGTCCTTTCTGTTCTGTGCTGTCTTTACTTCCTGTTTTCGATGTCTCCTGTTTCAGATTTTCTCTGTCCTTGTATTATTGTAGTCCCTTTTCCAATTTCTGTCCTCTGTTTATTTTCTTTTCTATCATTCATTCAAGTTTCCTTTTGTCCCTGTTTTCTGGTTTTCTCACTCAGGTGCATTCATCTCTGGTTCCTGATGCATTTGAGTCCTACAAACAGCTAAACTGACCCTGCTTTGAACACAACAGACCAAATGTTTGTTTCCCAGTAGATTTGATCATCAGAATTAGCAGGTACATCAATAACACTTGAATGTAAGTCAGACTGGATAAACTAACTAGGCAAGCTATCAACCAGTTGCTGAGTCCACTTCTGAATTTGTCAGGACCTGTTATATATAGGACATTAAACAAAATTACCAAAACTGTTTCTAGAAACCACTGGCTTAAGATGACCTGCAAAACAGCACCAATGCAGTGTGTTTGACCCCCAACACCTTATCAATCACGTCTATCATCATACTACTACCAACAACTTTATTTTCCCATTTATTACGACGCCTGCTTTTGCATAGTCTCATTGCACTTCAGCTGGATCTGTAACCACATCCATCTGGGGAAAATAACTGCGCAAAATTTTACACTAACATTTCTGTATCAGTACTTACGGTCCTCTGCTGTGCGTAGGGTTGCCCATGGCCCTACCGTTTGCCCATGAATATGTGAAACCACCACTCTGAACAGGTAGTTTGTGAATGGTGACAAACCCTCGACATAATAGGAGTGGGTGTGTGTTGCATTTTCCAAAAGCCTAAGAAAGGACAGACATAAACATATTTAGCGATATTCAGTTTAGATCGCGTTCACATAAAACAATGTTAAAGACAGTTTATTTTAAAAATCCACTGATTTTAACTAGTAGAATTACATCAAAACTATTATTCCCTCATTTTCTTTTCAACATTTGACAAGATGGCTAACAAAATGTAATGCTCGAATGATCTTGCCAAAAGTCCAGTCTGATCTGACTGGGCTGCACTAGTAGTCTGATGAAACACATCATTTAAAATGAACACTATTGATTATCAATATTCAAGAACATGTCTCATTGGATACAAAATATTAAACAATCTTTAGTACAGTTCATGATTCACTTTCATATCTTATTATTGACACAAGGTTAGGGCTCGGGTTCTTATTTCTCCAGTATAACTCAGTTTAATACCTTCTAAATTATCCTTTATGTTTTGTGCAAAATTTAAAATAATGTTGTATTTTAAAAGACCACTTCACACAGAACAGGTTAAGAAATCCAACAACAAAAGAGGTTGGATCCCTGATCCCATATAGTACAGTCACACAAAAGAATGTATGACAAAGTAAAAGAAAACTGTCATAAATGAGACACCATTGACCATTTACCATCAGATGGATGGAGGGAATGAATGAATGAATAAATCAGGTAACAATGAGATTTCCATAGCAGAGGAGGAGGAGGAGGGCATGACTGTCTGATATATAATACATGTAGCTAGTCATTTATTTATTACCACAGAATGAGAGCCTCCTCTTCTTGGATTAAATTGCAATTTGTTGTCAGGAAGCATGTAATGAATACATATCAGATTCACACCTTCTCTCTCTTTATTCTGTCCCAATTTCTCAACCTCACTCTTCCTCCTTCAATGTCTTTTCTTGTCTTTTAGCTCTCCCTGTTGTTCTAATAGTCTGTTATATTGATATAACATACTCTGCTTTGATGTATAATGCACCTCTTTTTATAAGCATGCATATGTATATACTTACATTTTAGAAACATAATTATGTGACCTACATTTGAAAGAGTCTTGTGTGTGTTATGGTCTATCTATAACTTAGAGTAGGAAAGCTAATTCGACAGAAAATACTCAGTTACTGGAATATTGATATTGCTATATACATACCCACCAGCCACTTTGTTAGGTACAACTATTCAATTGCTTGTTAACTCCATGAGCTAATTAGCCAATCACATAACAGTAATTTAATGCATTTAGGCACCTAGATATGGTGTAGATGTTGTTTACTCATTCATCTGTTTCAGTGAATTTCAGGTTCTCTGTTACCTTATGATAGAACTCTGTGGAGACGTTCTCATTTGTAAGCTGTACCAGAGTGGGCCTGGTGCGTTGGAGTTGACAGGTGCAGACCATGATACATTTAGACTGGTGTTGGTTGAAATGACTAAAGTCGGAGGTGACAATCCATCTGGAGCTAAGAAGAAACACAGTTTTCAATAGGTGAAAGCTGATTTTTGTTTACCAACACAACAAAGAAAAAGTGAGAAGAATAAGAAAATATCAGTGATTAGGACAACCAAAGTTTAACCAGACTGTTGAATGTGTGATATGAGAGCAGCCCCTCTGATGAATAAAGTGACCCTCCAATCAAACACAGTTCTTTTGCGGCAACAGGAATGATTGCTGAAGACATCTCACTACTAAAATCCGATTGCAAAGACAGATCACACATGTACACAAAAAATGTGAAAAACACAGAGCTGACCAACAGGAAAGGGCATCTTAATCTAACAATATATAAATGAAACCAGAGAAAAGAAGAGGAAAAAAATGACAGCGTTACCAATTACAAAAACGTATTTTAATAACTACCTGAGAGAGAAAAGAACACAGAAAAAAAATAGAAAAAAAAGTTTATTTTGCATTTAGAAATGTTAACATTTTTATTTCTTTTTAAGAAATTTGATTTCAGACTTAATTTGTATCTGACACTCAAGTTGTAGATAAAGAATTACTGCTGTTTTGCAAGTGTAATGCCTTTAAATATACTATATCTTTGTTCAGGTTGTTCTTTTCAACATGTTTTTACAGCAGCATAAGTATTTGAGATTTCTAATGTATTCCATTCAGTACTCCTTGTCTCTTCCAGAGGGATCTACATGCAGATGAATGTTCATTCCCTCAATGTCCACCTTTAATTCATTACAAAATGTGTTTCTCTCTCTCTCTCTCTCTCACACACACACACACACACACACACACACACACACACACACACTGTTGAGCCTGTGTCTTTCTCATGCTGTGTTAGCAGGTACAATATCAGAGGTGTCACTAATCGTTTTAAACTATGCACTTTTATGTTCACTTCTTTCTCTCTGCTCTCCTCCTACTCTGCTCTTCTGTCTCTTGCTCGGCTATCTTCTCTCTGTTCTTTCATGAAACAAGGACGCATCAAGACAGTTTGCCTTAAAGAAGTCTAAAGAGATGCCAGAGGCACAGAGGTAAAAAGAGAGATGGAAAGAGAGGAAACGTCTTGTATTTAAAATTTATACTTTCTTATGCCTTTGTTTTGAACTTGAACAGCAGAACTTTCCTAAGTCTGTCTTTTGTTGTTTCCTGACTAAGATATGGGAGGAAAAAAAGGATGAATTCAACGTATTCAGTAGGAATGATAACTATATTTACAGATTAGTGGCTTCTGTTTGATTAGCACCTTCTCTAAACTGCTGATATAAACATTAATTTATATGCACACTCTTTTGTGCCTTCTGTGTCATCCTGCATGAACAGCCCTCATCTCAAGGATATAACAGCAGTTGTCCTAATTTTTTAGATTAGGTGTCTCAAACTCTTTAGAATCTCTTCATTAAATTTGATCTCAGTCTGCTAAAACAGAGATACATAACTGGTTCTAATAAGCCTTTTTCAACTTAAAAATTTCTTTAAGGAATTAGAAATTGGATATAACAAATGTGGTTTCAAATTAACAAAATTTCCCCAAGTAGTTGGGATTTCTAAACTTTAACCACAAAAATAAACTGGAGAAAAAGAATAGCACAACCAACAGTTGTCTTGGGATTTAATCGCCTTTGCTGTACCAAGAGAAAATATTTAATCATTTCTATTTCAGAGAACCACAAGCTGGTACTTTATTTCAAAGAATACTCATTTTGCAGATTTATTCTTCACTAATGCAGAGGCTGAACAAAAGTTTTCAGCTTACACAAAATATAATCTATTCTTGTCAATTTTGTTTTTAGCAAGCTGTGTGTCTTCATGTTCTTATCAAATAATGGGTGCGTTTACACTGCAGGAGCCTTTTCCAGGAACCAGGGTAGTTTTTTGGGTTCATTTTTTTCTGCACTTCCCTCTCTTTTTCCACTGCATCTGTCTGTGTAAAAAATACCAGGGTAGGTATGCATGTCATGATCCTTGTGTGTTTGGTTTTTATTTGTGTTTTGATCACTTCTGAGTTCTTTATTGTTTGAAAGATCATACCATATGAGTTCATTCCTTTGTGTGTACTTTCTTACTCGTATGTATTTTTCAATCTGTGAATTTTGGCTTGTTCTCCTGTTGTTATTGCTAATGTTGAGTATTTATAGTTCCTTTTGCTTCTAGTTCTGATCCTTTTAAATTAGTCTCATTCCCTCAGTCTCCCTGTTTGCTCTCATCCTCAGTTGTTCAACGTTCCTCTGATTAGCTCACCCGAATCCAAAATTATTCTCCACTCTTCCCTCAGTATATAAGCTCACTGTAGTAGCATAATTGAAAACTTACAAAAATATTGATTGTGACCAAGGTTTTTTTTGTGGGGGTTAAAAAGATACCATATTGTTGAAAATTAGAGTTTTTAACAAAATCACTAGTCCCACAACTATTGCCGTCCTAAAAATTGCTGTAAAATAAATATTATTAAAGCATATTGGTACTTTATGCTTTACTATATTGAAATGTTATTTGGTAATCAATGACTTCCTGTTTCTCCGAGGTAAAAATATGATGCGATACAGAGACCTATATAACTTAATCATCCTTCAACATGTTACATATGATCAAGGTAAGGATTATCCTAAGTTTATCTTGCCGCCACAACCAGTGAAGAAGATAGCAGTAGGGATACCCTATATCTATTGAGGGCACAGCAAAAAATTTGTATTGAAAAGTGACAAAAATAGACCTGAAAAACTTTTTTACACTTGTTTTTTTTTTTTTTTTTTTTTATGTTTTTAGCTCGTTCTACATATTCTTACTTATATCGATATTGTTTTATTGCTTTTGGTTTTCTTGCTGGATACCACAGAGGTAAAACTTTTGTTAGTGTTCTAAAGTTCAGCATGAAGAAAACTGGCACTGACATTTAATGTATGCCAGAGTACAGAAGCAAGGTTTTATTTGTTTATTTTAATGCACAATACTGAAGTAGATCCTTCAGAAAAGGATACCAAAAAGAAAGTTTTGTCAAAATACTGAAAATCCACTTGTTTTATTTCTAATATAATAAAAATTCAAAACAATGTGAGTGAATTTATTAATGAAAGAGTATAAATAAATATTAAACAATGGAAACAACAAATATACTTAAAAGATTTGTATCAATTTTCCATTCACTGTCTGGTAAAGATTAAAAGTCATATAATACAGACTGCTGATGAAGTGAGGAGGTTCTTGGACTGCACAAGTTTCCCTGAGTGTATACCTGCTGGGAGTGTAGTAACAATGAGTGGCAGGCTTTCAACACACCCCTGTGTGTTACATCCTCTGATCCAGAAACTGTAGTTTGTGTAAGGCTGTAGGTCAGACACAGACAACCAAACGCCCGCTGCTGATCCTCCATCCAATACACCATGACCATCTAACAGATGAAAAACACAAGAACAGAGACCTCTATATCAAATGAAGAGAAAAACGTCAATATTGTGCATTGAATACTATCATTATACATGTTTTCTCAAAATGGATAGCCACAACATAAAACATCACACAACAGAATGACAGATAAACAGGGGGAAAATGAGAGAGAAATACACAGTCGCTGGGAGTGATCAAGAGAGGGATTATACTGAAACCCTTAAAAAAGGAAAAGAAAACTATAAATCTCTTGAATATACCTGAATGGACACACATGCTTAATGATATAGCTCCATGTAAACCAATGGATGAATTTCATTTAAAAGAAACAACAGGGTATGGGCAACTAAAACAAAACAGCACTCTTTTCCTTCCACATACCTTTATACTATTTTCTATTCACTAATGTTGCTTCTTCTGTGAGGCACTGTCTCTGTGTGTCAGATGTAAAGCATTATGTACAGCTTGACTGTGTATTCTTTGAAATCTTTCAGCTTATATTCTCAGTCTCCAGCTCTTCCTTGTTATCTACATGAATTTTATTATTTCCAATACTTCATACTTTAAATGCAGTCATCACCTTTTTTCTTACGTCATGCAAATATTTGTAGCAATATAATGATTGAAACTTGTCTTTGTTGCTTTTGCCAGCTGTGGTTTTGCTTTACATTCCTAGATCATCTCTGACCTAATGTCACAAACTATATCAAAATATTTCAAAAATACTTTCCGATACTAGTCTGGTTTGATTACTTCTTCTTACACTGTCCTATTTCGTGGCTGACTTTCTAAGTTTCCTTTGTTCGTTGGGAGTGTCTCTGTGCATTTGTGTGTACAACTCCGTCCATCTCAATGCATATTGTTCTGCTCTGCTCCTTTGAAAAACTGTAACAAAAACACTCGATGCTTTTAAAACTGGAAATAACATTACTGTGCTCCCAGGAAATCAGCAAGTACAATAGTCCTATATATTTACAGAGACATAGCATCTGTCAGTTGTTGCTTTCACAAGGGTCAGATACAGTGCCTTGCCAAAGTATTCAAACACCTTGAACTTGTTCACATTTTGTTATAACTACAAACCTCAATGTACACTCAGATATTTTCAAATGATACAGCAACACAAAGCAGGACAGAATTGTGGAGAAATATCATGGAACGTCGAATAAAAAAAATATATAATAAAATATCTGAAAAGTGTGATGAGCGTTTTGAATTCGGTCCTCAGATACGCAACAGATTCCTCCTGTGTGTAATTTACTCTCAGTATAAATATAGCCATTCTGTGAATGCTTCAGAGGTTTGTTCCAATTCAGGGATAAAGTTATAGAGAATCACAAAGCAGAGTTAGATTATAAAACAACATCAAGCTTTGAACATCTTAAGGAGCATTCCACAACAGATAATTTGGAAATGGAATAAGTCAAAATTTCAAACCTACCAAGAGATGACCATCCAACTAAACTAAAAGGTCAGAAAAGGATAGCATTAATCACAGAAGCAGTAAAGAGGCCCATGGCAACTCTGGAGGAGCTGCAGAGCTCAACTGCTCAGGTAGGAGAATGTTTAAGTGTGCACTTCACAAATTCAGTTCAATTCAATTTATTTATATGGCGCCAATTCACAGAAAAATGTCATCTCAAGGCACTTTACAAGAGAAAAAAAACAGTTCAATCCTGTTGAGCATAGTTATCAAACAGTACATTGAGCTCAATTAATTATTTAAAATAGTTCAAAAAGTTTTTAAGGAAACCCAGCAGATTGCATTGAGTCATTGACTTGCAGCATTCACTCCTCCTGGATGAGGATGTAGCGACCACATGGCGTTGTGTCGCTGACTTAACAGCAATCCCTCATACTAAGCAAGCATGCAGCGACAGTGGAGAGGAAAAACTACCCTTTAACAGGAAGAAACCTCCAGCAGAACCTGGCTCTGCTGTATGATGGCAGTACAAATGGCCATCTGCCACAACCGACTAGGGGTTTGAGAAGATAGAGCAGAATTCACAAGAAAAACAGATGAACTGATGTAGGATAAATCAAGGCTTTATCAAAGAGTGACAAGAAGAAAGTCACTGTTGAAAGAAAGCAAGCAATAAGAAGTTTGTGGTTTGCTGTAAGCAATGTATGGGACACAGCAAATAAGTGAAAGAAGTTGCTTTGGTCAGAAATAAAGTTTATGACCTACATGCAAAAATGTGTGGGTTGATTTTGGCAACACATATCTGTCATGGTATAAACAAAGATACTGTAACAGTAAAAAAAATAATGCATATTTAGGAGGCATGTCAAGTGCATGATTTAAAAAAGCCTGTAGAAGTATTTTGTCAAACAGTGCAAAGTGTTTTATCAAGAATCTAACATTAAAAAGTTAAAAATGCTATCAATATTTGAATAGTTATTTCTTCAACTAATTTATCTGGGATAATATAAAAGACCCAAAAGGATTCTCAGACTGACGTATCACTGTGCTTCTCTGAGAGAAGACAGACACTGAATGACTGTGTGTGTCACCTTTGTATTTGTAGTGAAGTGTGTAGTGGAGGTTTCCATATGCTCTAGGAGGGGCAGTCCAGCGAGCTCGGAGAGATCTAGAACTCTGATTGGTCAGCTCTAGCAGTATAGGGCCTTCTGGAGCCATCTCTAATGTATATGACTCCATCTAATTAAAGGAAAAAAAAAGTACAGTTAGAAAAAGAGCAGATCTGTATGTTCTTAGCATACAGAACCATACAGACATAGGTCACAAAGAAAATAACGTGCTTCATCAATTTGTTCACCTGTAATGTTCTATTAAATCAAAATGCCCCAAAACGACTGGCCTTTAGTTTTTATATTTTGCAATCTTTTGTTCTCTCTCATCATTCTGACTGCTTATTCCATCATTCTTATTTACATCTTATTCTCAACGGCTTCATTCTCTTTCTTATCATACTCTTGTAGATTCTTTTCCTCTCGATTATCCCTTCCCATCCTCCTTTTCTTCTGTTCTGCAATGTCAGCCATTTCTTCTGGTGTTTGACAAATCGTGGGATCTGTATTGGAAATATGCCCTAAAATCTGGCCTGTCGTCAGAGTCGTTGCTGAGAACGGAGTGGTATTTCCCACCAAATGTCACTGTCGCCACGCAACCCTCGTTATTGAGCTGAGAGAATCGATCACCCTCATGAGGTACAGTGACACACTGGCACACACATTCACTTTGTAGATGTTTAAGTGGAGTCCTTCATGGTGTATCTATGTTTTTCTTTCTCTTACACCATTATTCTGCTCTCTGAAAATCTGCTTTGCTGTATTAGCAGTTTCACTTCACCATCTGATGGAAGATTATTCAGCAAAAAGAGGATTTTACGAACCGTTCACTGCTCTAAGAACCACTAGTTGGTGGGAGAGCTGTATTGAATATTGTAGAACTGGACTTTTATGAACTCTATAAGTCTGGTGAAGAAAAAAACCTGACCACTTAAAGGAATTTTAAAAGAGACTTAGTAAAACTCATATACTTAATGCAATTACTTGCAGAAAAAAAGTTTTCTAATGTTAAGCCCTGAGTAAGTTTATAAGCAAGTGATTCACTGACCATTGGTCCTTTGCCACAGCCCTGTGCTGTACATGCCTGGAGTCTAACTACATGTCGGCTCCATGGAGAAAGTCCTTCCACTATGAAGAACCTCTGAGAGGAACTGGAGTTGAAAACAAGAACTCCGTCCATCCAGAGACCATAGCTTGTTATAACACCTGTCAAAAGAGAATATCTCATTACAAAATGCATGACTAAAAGGGAAAAAAAGCAACAGAAAACATTCAATGCCACTAAATGCACCCTGATCATGTTTGAATAAGGTTTAGTTTTTAATGTTTCAATAGAAGTTTATTTTGACATGTATCTCTGCTCAGCAGTTAGCTGCATCCATCTCTGTCCTTCCGTCCATCCATCCATCTAAGCTTAGTCAAAAATGGCTTGATGGGGTAACAGATTCAAGACACACTTCATCTCTTTCTAGGAGATGCTAAGGCACTCCCAAGGTAACAAGAGAAATAACCCTTCCAGCATGTTCGAGGTTTCCTCCCAGTGAGACTTGTACAGGAAACCTCCAAACGGGAGGAGGAATCCTTCTCAAATGGATGAAATATCTTGATTACTTTCAGGTTGGAGGAGCAGCGGCTTTACTCTTAGCTCCCCCTAGATGACAGAACTCCTCACCCCACCTCTATTCCTATGGAAAAAGCATAGGTGAAGGTTTGAATGTAGATTGATTAATAAATCAAGAGCATTACTTTTAAACTCAGCTCTTCCTTCAGTAATGCTCCAAATTACTGCAAACAAAGGTTCAATCTCTCTTCCCAAACTACCATCCCATGTCAACCACATAGGAAGAAATTTACTCCAAACCCTGAGTGAACAGTCCACTTTTTCTGGTTGCAAACCCTGGCGTTAGACTTGGTGGCGCTGATGCTCATCCAGGCTGCCTTATTACAGCTATGAACAACTCTAGCCTATACTGAAAGGTGTGACCCTAAGACACCAACAGAATCACATCCTTTGCAAACACCAAAGATGAGACCCTGAGGTCCCCAAAAGAGAAACCTTTATAAATTAATTAATCCCATCATGATGTACATTTACATGCACCAAGCTTTATTCAGAATAGAAGCACAAAGAAGTGCAAAGCTGTAAAATCCCCCTAAAAACACATAAGAAAAAGTTGTACTTCCATCTGTGCTGAACATAAAAACAAACAAAAACAGTAGTGTGTTTGTTCTGTGTCTTCTGAGTGCCCAGAATGGATTTGCACCAAGGTCTATTAAAGGTTGAGATATTACTACACTCCCTGTTAAGCTACGGGCTATGCAACACATGCTGTTGGTCTTCCTATGTTACAGGATGAGAGATCGGGAAAAAATAAACATCCTTCAAAATTTTGCCCATATCAGACCAGTTTTAGACCAGTTTTTCTCAGAATCACATGATTAGAACCAGTGTTTACATGCATGCTGTTCGGATTATCAATCGGCATAAACCACCCCTCTCATTCGGATTACAATTTAATTCCAATTGTTAGAATGCATATTTTTAGTCACGAACTGATCAGATTGCATCTGTAAGCATCTCATTCTTTGTGCTGGAGACTTCACAGCCAAAACTCCCCCCCTGCAATAAAACAAACCTTATCTGAGCTGATCAGATAAAAACTCTATAAACCAGGACCTGAATCTCAAAACCCTCATCTTCTGGTGCCAGCCTCTGACAGAGAAATATAAGCGCTGCACATACTTTTTTCTAACCTGCTTTGCCAGGAAAGAGGACTTTAAAACCTTTGAAGTGTTAATTGGAGAACTTCTAGAAAGCGGTTTGTGTATCCTTCTTCTATGCATTCTTCGTTTTTGAGACGCACAAGTCTCTCGATGTCTACCTATCCAGGCCCGCTGACTGAACGCTGCATCCGCTGATGAAAAAGCCTTTTGGCTTCAACCAAAGGTACCGCCAGTTCTGCTGAGAACCTTTTGCTGGGACACCAGCTCGCTCACTCACCTGCCCGATGGACGAGGACGAGTTGTTTTCCTTTTTCTTTATTTTTTTTTTTTTTACTTCTGGGCATCGCTTTGTCCTGAATGACCAACCAACTCGCAAGGAGACAGTTCGTTATCTGGCTGAATGAGGTGTTTAAAATACGGCTTTTGTAATTGCCTTTCTGTTCTATTGCTTTGCTGATTGTATGCTGTGATATTTTTATGACATTGTGTTGCTGTGCTGATCTAAGACCGCCATATGTTTAAGGATTTCTCTGCATCCAGAATAATTGAATTCATCGCTGCTGCATTTTATTGGCTCTCTTTTCAGCCAATTCCTTTTTCTCTCTGCCACTCGCTTCTTGTTTCTCACCATTCTTTCCCTTTATTTTCTCAACTAACTGATTGACTAGCTGATTGCCAGTCAAAGCACATGGTCCGATTTATTGCCCTTTGTCTCATCTCAGAGGGCGGCTCTGAATCTGGACAGTAACCAGATCCCCAATGCCACACACACGGTCCAGTTTATGACCCTTTGTCCCATCTCAAAGGGTGGGTCTGAATCTGGATAGTGACCAGACCCCTCCTCTTTTGCTCCTCTACCCTGTCTTATCATACTGTACTACATATAGTACATATGGTTCTACAAATCTGATGTTCCCTGTGTTTTCCTTTGTTTAGTTAGTTAATTAGTGAGAAGTCAATCTTTCAATATTCCATTTCATTTTATAAAAGTTTGTTCATTAATCTGATTAGCTTTCTGTTTTTATTAGTCAACATATATTCGCTTTTGTCCTTTCATCAGTAGATAGATTGCTTCCTAGTCGTTAAAGACAGAGGTTATTTGTGGAATAATTCAGCTGTAAGGTAGGGCTGTTTTGTTAATAAATTCTCAGATTTGTTTAGAAATCAGTGTGTCAGTGATCATTGCTCATTGTGTGAACAGTTTCTCTTACCGGTGGTTTTGAATTCATTCCTTCACGAGAGACTGACTAAGTTTGACTTATGATTCCAGAGACTCTGGAGGTTCCTCGATTCAACTAAGAACTTTAAGGTTATTAAAAATTAAATTAATAATCAATTATTAAATATAGTTATCGAAGATTACATAAGTCAAACATTGATGCAAGTTCTGATTCCCAACACGATCGAGCTGAATTCTGATAGGGGCGTTTACATAACCCATTTTTATTCAGATCAGCAATTTATTCCGATTACTTATGTCCATGTAAACGTGCCTCATGAGTACCACAAACTGGACTGTTGACAAGGGAGAGGGCTTGGGAGAGTTCAAGCCACACCAGGAACAATCTTGATTTTGTGCCAAGAATGCAGACAAACAGTCATATTCAATAAATTAGAATATGCGTTCTGATGAGGCTCATTTGTCAGATTAAAAGTACCTTTTGAAAACTGATAACCTTTAAGCAGGAATTAAACATACTTTTTTATTAAGGCTATATTTCTGTATTGAAAATATATTTTTTAACTGGTCTTATGTAATATTCTAATTTTAAATGTTATGTTTTCATTTACTGTTAGTGGAAAATCATCATAACAGAAATAAAGGCTTTCAAACATCCATCTGCGTCTAATTAATTTATATAATGTGTTTCACTTAGTGATAAAGCTCCTGAAATAAACGGACTTTTCAATAATATTCTAATTTATTGAATGGGTCTATAGCTCTTGATTTGGGCATACAAGAACCAGATACCCCTTTAAAACACTCTCAATATCCAGAACACCAGCAACATCCCCCCAAAAAATCACTCAGGGGACAAGGATGTAAGCCTTTTCCTGTTAGACAACATAAGTGTATCAGACAACCAACTTCCTATGACCTTCTCAGTTCTGCAATGGTAAAAGTCTAATCCATTGTTCCTCAGCCAGGATAAAAGCCCCACCGCTTCTCTTGAACCCAAGGTTTGAGTATCTATCTCCTTTCCAATATCATAAAGTGGATGTTGGGAAGGACACTTTATAATGTTTTATGTTAAAAAAATTCTCTTGATTAACTGACTGCATTTTCTCCTTCTCCTTAAACACCCATGTCACCACCATAAGTCTAAAACATCTAATCTCGTTTACCATAAATTGTTTTAACTTAAACATGCTTCAATCTTTTTTTAGGTGGGGCTATAGTCATAAAACACATCCACAGGCATTTTTCCAGTTACATTGGTCAATCATACTGTATGGGAATGTCCAGACTGTAAAAAATAACAAGCTCAAAACTTTGCTTTGCAATGTTGCAATGCATTCTGGTTCACTGTATATGCAAATGAAAACTGACTTCCAGGCTCCAGGCTTGCCAGTCAGTGTGTCCTACAGATGAAAACAGTACTGAAATGACAATTGTAACCATAGGCGTTACATGGGATGAAGACCCAGAGAAGGACAATGGTACAAAAATGAACATGCACACACACAAATGAGTGTGTAAATAGGTGTGAAGACACAAACACATTCAGAGATACACATCGATATACTATGCAGTTGCCAAAGATCCACACATTTAATAAGAACCCATACCTCAAACATACAATTATGTGACATTACATCCACCTAATGAAAAAATGAAACAGTACGGTGCCAAATGTGCCTTTCCTTAATAAAAATGCATACAGGAGGCTCAAAAGATCAGTGCTAAGAACTAAGGGTCCATTCTACTTTAATCATGTGTGGGTTTTATTATTGCTCAATACAGATATACACACCTATCACGAAAATGAAGACACAAAAACCCTACGGATGCAAGTTATCTGGGAAGCTCTTAATGTGGCCAATCACATGCATGTGTGTGTGAGTGAATGTGTGCGGAGCACTGTATGTGCTTATGTGCGTGAATAAGCCCATATCAGTATAGGCTGTAATAAAGACAGGTTGGGAAATGAAGCAGCGAATGCATAACAGGCTTATTTCCCCTCTTTGTCTGCGTGTTGCCCCGACCTAATCCCCGAGAGGATTATCCCCCACAAATCCCTGCGGAATTGCGGAGAAAGTGGGGGGAGGGAGAGAGCGAGAAAATAACACAGGATATCACTCTGTAACCCATCATCATACCATTTATTAAATAAAAAAAAAGTCATTGGAAAATGGAACTGAGCATTTCTCCTTTTTATAAGGAAAACATAAAGCTTTTTAAGTACAGGATAATACGGTAATCATCTTGCTTGTTATAAATTTTTGTCATCAGACGAGAAAAGCTTTAAGCAATTTATCCAGGTTAATATGCACACACATCACCGGGTTTATGGTGCAAAATACCCTAATATGGGATTAGGCATAAAACACACAGATATCACATCACACAGACATTACTGAATTGCACAAGCATGACATTAGCATTTGATTTGTAGCATCTTCACAAACTTTATGTATAGAGTCTGTTAAATGGGATGGAAAAGATGGTTAAATGGTTAGATGGTTTTCAGCCATGAAGCTGATTTACTGAGAGATACTATTTGTTATTAATGTCGTTTTAAAATTTTTATATTGTTATTAGTCGGTATATCATTTGACTTCAACTTTTAATGATTGCTGTGAAGAAGGTATGTTTCATCTGAATTTTACTCAAGAGCCTTATTTCAAAAGAAGCACCACTTTTCTAAATTTTTTCCACTTTTCTTCCCACTATACAAATTATTCAGTTATCACCCGCTGCTCTTTGTCAGAGAAACCATGTTAATTTAGATTTTACTTAAAGTGCACTACACAGCTTTCTTGTCTTTTGACAATTTGGAATTGAGAAAGCTCAACATCCAAGTTCTATCTGAACAAAAAATATAATAAAAAGAACGCAACATTTTTGTTGTAGCTGTTTCAATTAGTTTCAAATAAATTTGCTGAATACAAGAAGAATGGAAAAAAGTCAAAATAGGAAGCCAGAAAGTGTGAGTTTTTTTGGGCTTCCAGCCTGCAGTTCTCTCTTTAGTCAAAAGGGAGCACTTTTCATCCACTTAAAGGATCCTGGAGAAGCTCCGTCCTCTCGCTCCTACTCCCATTTAATCCTAATTTCAAACTGTTTGTTTTCTTAACCTCTCTCTGTCTGTGCCTCGTTTTGTCTTCAGTTTCCTCAAAAAAGGGGGAAGCCCCTCCCAAATTTCCTCTTTTTTTTTCTCCTTACCCATTTTTTCTTTATCTCAGGTGATTCTTCACACAGACAGATACCCTGTTCTCCTTTTAGATGCCTTCACTACTTGCTTTATTGGAAAAGTTTCGAAACACTTTAATGTGTCTAAGTAACAGCAATATATTAATATATAGTGAATGATTGATAACTTTTGTGAGAACTGTTTTGCTCAAAACTGACTATCTTCATTCCTCTGTCAACACCTTTGCATGTTGGATGTTTAGTTGTCCATAGCATGAATGAGTGTATGTTTGTATGTCTTCTCACCATTTGGAGTCTCAGGAGGAGTCCAGCTGATATTGAGTGAATGTGGGGACATAGGGATGACGAGCGGTGCAGGAACATTCTCTGGGGTACTCTCCTGTGTCTGAACGTGGCTTGAGGGGCTTATGGTGCATCCACCTCCTGTGCAGGCCTATCAAGCACAAAAGCACACATATGGACTAACAAATATAAAGATATAAATAGGTTTACAAATAATAACTATAAGAAGGGCTTACAGCCACTGTGACAGAGTAAAATGTTCCTGGAGTTAGGCTGCGGAGTGTGTGTTCTTCAGCAAGTTCTGAGCTGTTATAGGCCAGGATGGGCTCTGAACCATCATGAGATAGTAAGATGGAGTAAAACTTCAAAACACCATTTATCTGCGAGGGACGTGACCACCTGAAAAGAGAGTAAAGTAAACGCAGATACTAAAATTAAATGACACAAGAGCATGAATTCAGTGAGCTATTTTAAAACATTCATTGTTTGGGATATCGCTTTAGTATTGGTATTTTCAGTGTGGCTACATTTAACGTCTACCAGGATGGCCCAGTTAATTTTACTGATCAAAGTAAAAGATCAAAGGCTGTTGTTACTTCATATTATTTTTTGCTCTATTGATATTATTTCATATTATTTTCTATTTCTTTCTTTCTGGTGTGTACACGTCTAAGCTTTTTTTTTCACGCCTCCCTTCTGACAGCTTAACAAAACAATATGGTGGGTCTGGTTGCCTTACTGTGTCAGAGAATATTTACTCTATTAAAAACAGGGAATGAAATGATCACATTATTGTTTAATAGGCTTAATAAATGAAAGGCACAGTAGACCATCTTGTTCTAGCAACAAAGAGGACACCCCACAACAAATACAAAAAGTAGCTATCGTAATTCAGAATTTCTTAGCTGCAAACAGTGTTCTTGTGTGTGCATGTAGTTTTGTACTGTCATTTTGTAGCACTTTGAGATTTACATGTAAAGTGTGTTATAAATAAAACAGTATCACAACAATAACAATAATTACTATAAGCATATTCAACGGGAACAGCCCCACAGAGTTCCCTGACGAGGTGAGAAACTGCAACACAGGGCAGACGTCGGCTTAAGACACTGCACAGACCATGAGTGGACATGGACCAAAAACGAAGTAAACTGTATAAACAAGCCTCCACTGCCCCTTAAGCTCCAGCATTCACAAAATGCAACACCCCTCACTGACCACAGCCGATACCTTAACCCAATAAAGGCCACACCTCATTGAGCAAATCACGAGCTCCCAGGAAATCCAAACTCTGCAGAGGCCCAAGACCAGTGCATGCACTGACCTACAACACCAGAAAATGTCCAGCATCCACAAACTCCATCCCTTTGTACCACCACCAAAAAACCCATACTAACGTACAACCCCTGGGAAACTTTAATCGCAAACATGCAGGACCCAGCATGTGAGACTGCATACAATGATTTACCCGGTACCTTTCCTGTGTCTCATCTCCCTACACTCCCCAGTTGTCTCATCTGCTCATTAACTTACCTGTCTTGCATTTCATTAATCAAGCTGCCCAGCATAAATACAACTTGGTTTTTTCAGTGGGGGTCAGATATTTCAGTTGTTACCACCAGCCTGTATCCTCATGCCCCCCAATGATTTATTTCTTTGGATTTTCCCTGGACTTTTTGTAAACGCTGCTTATTTTCACTTGGTTGCCTCCTGCCTCTTCCCTGCATTTGGATCTCCAAACTTTACATGAAAGAAAATACCTTGTCATACTTGGTAATGTATATATACTGTATAGGGTAAAGTACTTCCAGTGACAATGTATGGTGTTTACCCTATAGTCACTTGACCTACAAATGACAAACCAGGCTCAACAGACAGAAAATTACATTAAAACAATGAAGCTTCTGTAAAAATCAGAAGTTTCAAACATAAACTGCAGGCGTGTGTCTCTGGGAATTTTTTTGGTTAAAATTTGTTTGTTTTTCATTCAGTGAAGTTACTCACGGTGGGTAGAGTTGTTTAAAATTTTACTCAAGAGTAGTGATGCTTTACAATAATGTTACTCAAATTAAAGTAAAATGTACGGTGCAGTAAAACTACTCCTAAAAGTACTTAAGAAAAGTTACTCAAGTAAATATAATGATACTTATTACCTACCTCTGGGTAAATGTGTTTTACTAGGCCTTACTGTAAAAAATGTCTTGGTGTCAGGGTTTTTTAAGAGAAGGTAAGAAAACCAGTTTTTGCAGTGTGATTCTTTTTCATTCTCGTACCATCACTCATCATGCATACCCACTTATTTTCATGCATACCCTGCTTATTCCCCACTTCTCTTCCTTTCCTATTTCGTTTGACTGGTTTTTTTTTATTTTCCCATCTCTCTCTCTCTTTTTTTTTTTTTTTTTTTTTTTTTTTACCTTTGCTCACAGTGACTGTAGAGTAGTATTGATCAAGTGTGATCCCTCAACCTCTTCCTATTACCAATGTGTGAACAAGACAACACAAAGCCTTCCCACACCTGGTGAGTATGTTGTTCAAAACATTTTAAGGGCTCAAGACACAGATGTTCAACAAGCAGGAACACACGCATGGGCAGTAGATTCCAAGTTTAATTTATTATTTTTTACCTGTGGATTTCTCGATCAGATTTACCCAGTGCAGATAATGTTTTTTGTCAAATGAATTTGGTGACACTGTTGTTAGTTTCAAGACCCATTAATTAAGCTTCCAAATCAAAGATTTACAAGAAGATCTATTGGAAAACACAAGCTTGAGACAAACCCAGATGTTAGAAAAATAAGTTAAAAATAAACTGGATTCAGATTTTTTGTCAGAGCACTGTCTCTGTTGCTGTTACTGTAAATCTGCATTATGAAAAAAACAAACCAATGAGAAATACTTGCTTGTGGTCACTAAGTTGCTTTGTCTACTGGGGTCAGGAATTCAACCTTTGTCAGAACTCCTTAAGCTCTAATCTAAATGACAACATACTGAGAGCCATACTGATTAATCATAAGTTGATTTATATTTCGAGGACATTTTTTAGTGGTCCAAGGAAATCAATATGACTAAATGATGATCAGTTTTTGTAGGGGATGGAGCTGGGGATGATCACAGACATTCAGACAGACTGAAAATGCTATCAGGGACATAGAAGATGATATAGATAGTAATTTTTACACTTTTCAATACTGCTGGACCACAAAAGATCCGCTTTGTTTGCATTGCTTGCATAATTTATGCTCCAAGACTCTTATTAGCTACTTTACCCAAGCTGCAGAAAACACTAAAACACAGGAGGTGACAATAACTGGGGTCTTTTTTTTACCAAACTGGCTCCAGTGCTCAACTGGAAGAAGAGCTTACTAAGCACCAGTGGTCTCATTTATAAAGCTGGCGCACACACAAAACGGAGCCTGAAACTTGTGTACGTCATTTTCCACGCAAAGGTTATGATCTATAAAACACAAACTTGATGGAAAAATGTCCGATCCCTCACGCCAATTCTGATTCATGCGTACCATATACACATGTTTTGGAGATGGGGGGAAATGGTGACATAGATGGTAAGGTGGGGAATTGAAGCCACACTGAATCATGATTCCCTCAGACCTTTAACTGCATTCCATATCGAACTTTAACCCTGGATCACTTTATCATAAGCATTCAAAACTTCAAGTGATATATGCTTGCGCTGAGCCATAACTATACATGAGGACCTTTCAAATAAAAAAAAAACAAAAACATACAAGGCAGCCTCAATCCTAAACCAAAGACTGCACCATTTATTTAAACTTTTTCTCACCATCACATTCCTCTCCTTGATGACACAGATTAACGCATAAATTGTGACAAGGTGTGAGGCATTCAGTGATTGCTGTAAGCATCTAAATACTGTTGTGACACCTGTGCGTAATGCTGCATGATGGATGCATTGGTACTGCTGGAAGATGTAAATGAGAGAATCAGGAGGAAATGTGTTTTCAGGGATCACCAAGATCGGCTGGCTCATGATGATGACTTGCTTATAAACTTATTTAGACTCCTTACAGCATTGCTCTTGGATCTATGTGCTGAACTTGGTCCAGTATTGGAGAGACCACACCATCCTTGCCCAATTACAGGTGTTAACCACTCCGGGGTTCCTGGCAACAGGCTCCTACCAGCAGGAATTAGCAGACAGGTATGTGTTTGAATTAATCAACAATTATTTAATTCTCTGCCTGAAGCCACTTTAAGGAACAACATAATTCTATGAAGTTATCCATAGGTCTGGGATATCATAGCCATTATAGGCACAATAATGCTTGGTGTCCTGGAGGGCATCGCTAACATAACTGGTCGAGACATCAGATTTCCATACACTGTGTGAGAACAGGTCAACATTAAAAGGTAGTCTGCAGCAATGTCCGGTTTTCCAAATGTGATCGGCACAATTGACTTCACCCATATTGCTATAAGGGCTCCATATGACAATGAAGCTGTCATATGGTGCAAGTCATATGTGACTCCAACATGCACCTGATCAATTTAAGTGGCACGCTGGCCTGGCATACTTTATTAAAACTCACACCCATGAGCATTCAGCTGTGGCATGTGTCATTGGCCACCTAAAATGCTGGTGGCAGTGTGTAAACTTTATTTCATATCATTGTGGCTACCAAAAATGATATTTTTCCAACTCTCCACCTCATTCACGTCGCTATCTGCCTTAGTGAAATTGCGTTTTTTTTTTTCCCACTTTTCTGCATGGTTGCCAATGTTTATCATGAAATAACATTGATCAGCTGGCTCATTTAAATACACATTGACATTCATGAGGTGCTTTGCACTGACCATTTATGGTTGAATGTGGGCATGTAAAGGGCCGAACAGGAGGCGGGACCTTGCGTGCAAACTATTAGATTCAGCTGTGATCTAAAAAGGAAAATTGCTTGCTGGTGTACGTGTGCATGGTTTTATAAATCAAATAATTTTTTTGCCATATGCCATTTTTGCCTTTTGGAGGTATGTACACTTTTAGTATGGATCCTGCGCAATGCTTTATAAATGAGACTCCATATCTTTTTGTTTCCACCACCCAAACTCTGGCCCAAGCTCCAAAAACGTAAGGTTACATACGTAACCATGGTTCTCTAATAAAATGAGTGAGGTGTATCACCACATGGCACGCTCTCCCACTCAAAAGCTCCTATTTCATTATGCAAGCCATGATTGGTTGACAGCTTTGGTCCTGAAGCCAAGAGGAGAGAAGTCCTCTGTGCATAAGTGTCACACAGTCATTCTACCAGAACAACCTTTTCCTCGCGGCATGCAAGAAGGGTGAACTGGTGAGATACCTCACTCATGCTATCAGAGAACTGGGGCTACGTATATAACCTTAAGTTCTCTTTCAAGTATTCACTCAGTATCTCACTATGGGGATATGCATACTGCTGTATTACCCCACAAGCTGTTTCTCAAGCTGACTGCAGCTCACTCAAGAGAAGGAGTTCTGGTGGAAGCAGCTGCACTCATAACTGCAAGTGCCAATGTGGGTGCAGCAACATCTAAACTGTAAAATGATGTAAATGTGTGTAGTGATGCCCAGCTTGCAGCTGAACATATTTTCTGAAGAGAAATGCCCTTGACTCAGGCCTAGGATGTAGCAATAGCCCTAGTGGAGTGAGCACAGAGACCATATGGTGACTGGAGAACTCTGCTTTTGTAGGCTAAAGTAATAGCTTTCACCAGCCAGTAAAACAGACACTGGTTTGCCATTATGTGGCATATCCCATGATACAAATAACTGGTCCGATCTCCTAAAGCAGGCACCTTCAAATCCTGAGAGAAACATAAGATCAATTTGATCCAAAGGTTCAAAAGGTGCCTGTGACACTGCATCCAAAACAGTTGGGAGATCCCATGGAGGTAATTTCTGCTTAGACACTGGCAATATGACAGGCAAAAATGGCTGCCAAATAAACTTTCACAGTAGAAAAAGCCTTTCTTTTGTCCAGTAGTTCCTGGAGAAATATCTGGATGGCTAGCATGGAACAGGTGAATGGAAAGGTCTGATCTTGAGAACACAACTACTCAAATACCTTACATTTGAAAAGGAATAGGGACCTTGTTGATGGTGCCCTAGAGGTTTGAATGGTCAACATAACATTAGAGGGAAGGTCCACTGCCTCTAAGGTCAGCCCTTCAAGGACCAGGCCCACATTGCCAGATGTTGTCGTTGAGGATGAAAAATCTGCCTGTGTGCTGCGAAAGCAAATCCTAGTGCATTGGTAGCTGCAACAATTTGCTGCACAGAAGTTGAACAATCTCTGCCAGCCAGTGTTTGGTAGGCCAGTAAGGAGACCAGTTCTAGGAGCCTGGCACATGAATTACTCTCAGGGAGAGGATATGCTCCATATAATCAGTCTGTGTGCCACCTTGTGCAACCAAAGAAACCTTAGTGCCCCCTGTTTGTTGACAAATGTGATGCCTGGCTGATTTATCGTGATGGCTAATTGCTAGGCTAGTGAGAGGAAGCAACGGGTAAGCTGCTGGTGCTTGTGACTACTGTTTGTTGACAGTCTAGTCACTTTGCCATGCTGTGTGATGGCAGCGGAGTCAGTGTAAAGCATAGTAACAGGGTGGCTAACTCTTAAGTTAACACTTAAAGGGGTGGTGACAACACTGGATAAACTATTTCATATAGTTGATATTGCTGCATCAATTCTCCAAAGAATTTCATTAAAAAAACAAACAAACAAACAAAAAAAAAACCGCTACCTCTTGCAGGGGTTTGTTTTGGCAGGCCAGATTTCCCTCCTTGGTAAAAGGGTTGGGTACAGTAATGATATGTGGCTCTACCTAGTTGACTTCACTCTGATTGGCTACAACCATATTTGGGAAACTCTTCAGTAAAATGCACTGAACATAGTCTCAAATTGAGGTTATAATTGCATGGTACTTAACCCATAAATGAACTTCTGGCACTCTTCTCTGATTATCTCATCCTTCAGGAGTAAATAAGTCATCCTCCTCTCAAGTGGAGTACTCAGACATGCTAGCGCAACTTAGCCCTTAAATTAGCTGGTGTCTCAGCTGGGAGGAGGAGGGAAGGGGATGGTGTGCTCAAATTGCAGAATATGAATTTCATAGAAAGATAACCTAACTACATAGAAACAAACTGTTCTCTGATTTGTCCATTTTTGAGCAACGAAACAAAGCTCACCGCCAATGAGCAGGGCTTTTGATACCAATTCTTGACACTCACACGGCCTCATCAGTGCTCAACAGATCACGTTTAAACCCCCAAAACCACAGAAAAACTCAATTTGTTGTCATGACTCCTTTAATGCAGAGGGTGTGATGCAGTTCACTGACTACTGTTTGATAGCAGACTAGAGACTCACCTGTTATTTCATGGTGGCAGCCTAGATGGCAAATCTAAGCCTTTTCCCAAGCACTGTGGTGAAGAGGGCAGAAATCAACTAAAACCTATGCAGATGATAGCACCCAGCACCCGACTTGTGAGCTCCATCGGCAGACAGTTAAACTAACCACTAAAATATGCAGTTATTGAAGAACGAGCTTTTGAGTAAAGTGAGAAGAGTTCTTAGAATGACTGTGTGATGCAGTGTCTCACTTATGTGCAGAGGATGTCCCTCCTCTAGACATCAGTGTCACAGCTGCCAAGCAATCATGACTGATATAATAAAATAAGAACTTTGGAGAGTGTCAGTAGAGCATATCCCATAGTGAGATAGCAAACAAATGCTTGAAAGAGAACCAGTTAGCTGCTGAGCCTGAGAAACGAACTACTTTCATCAGGAGCAAGAGGTGGGTTTTTGGGTAAGAAATCAAAACATTTTGAGCTCCATGTTTAAAACTCAGGAGTTTAGTTTCGTTGATCAGTCAAATTTGTCCCTTTTGTCCCCTTTATCCTCCCATACTTTGATCTCGTTTAAAGCACCGTTAATAAACAAAGGTGATGATATTATGGTATTTGTTTCTAGGGATAATGGGATAAATTATATTATTTATGTGGTTAAACTGTCTCCATGCACTATTATCTTTCACAAAAGCACAGAAAAAATCTTGAGTATCAAAGAATAAATCAATGATATGTTTATAGTGATGTAATGATGTAGTTCTTACTTGGCTCAAAGGTAGCAAAACAGCTAATCATATATTTTACAAAACAAGCAAAAAACTGCCCCTGGTTAAGAACTAGTAGCTCTTTTTTGGTGAAAAAGCACTAACAATGACACTTGTGGACAGATAGACATATTAATACACATTCATTCTTTTTAAGTCAATCTCCACAGTAGGTAATGCAATCTTTTTTTCTGTTTCTGCTGTAGTCTGTTTACAATGAAGGCGCAGTCTCTCTTATTGAACAAAGTTGTGCCAATGTGCTCCACATTCACTTGTGTATTGTATTAATGTTAAAATGTAGTGCAAGAGTATGTGGTTGTTCTGGTAAGTAGGGCCCAGCTGTGAAAGGCATGGTTTGCCCCTTTTGATACTGCATGGCTCTTTTTGAAAAAACTACAAGAATTCTATTGTTATACCAGCTGAACATGACTCCTTGCTCTTACTCCCCAACCTCAAATCCAACAAAGTGTGAGCATTTCTATGCATGCATATGAGTGGTGCTATCTTTTTAGAGTGAATCTTGTCGTACATAAGCTTCCACATAGATGGATTCTTACATGTTTACACATGAACAACGGCATGTAAACATGGTGGGAAAACACAAGAGATTTATTACAATTTTTCTGCTCGATTTAAAGGTCAGATCAGAACTGCTAATAATAATTCTGCCTGATAAACACAACTGCAGGTTGTTGGCTCTCTGTTGACCATTTCTGTCTTTTGATGTAATGTCTAGAGAGCTTTTATAAAATATAACTAAAAAGGCTGAACATATGTAATTACTTCCAGGAAAATAAATCAATCAATATCATTGTTTAAGTGGATCCCTTTGGCTTGTAAATGTCATGTTTGCCACATGAAAATGCTAATGCTGAAAAGCTCAAAAATGAAAATGTTACGCATAACCCATTATTCATTGTGCTTTATGTACCTGTCACTGTTGTCTGCTCTGGGCTCTGTGGGAGTATTTGTAATTATATATGTACAACATGTAGTGGGTTTGGATGTGTTTTTGCTGTGCTTACTCCACAAATATAGTCCGAGAGTCCAGCAAGGTAAGACTTGGTGCATGTAGGGGACCAGGAGGAAGCTGAGAGGTCAGAGCTGGAACTTGTGAACTGTTGGTACAGCCCACCTTAGTGCAAGCACTCAGTACCAAGAAGTTAGTTGAGTACACACCAAGACCTAAAGCACAAACACACATTCACTAAAAGTTACAAAGAAAGAAAAGCACATACTTCCTGACAGCACAGATAAGATAAACTCCAGTAGTTAGTTTTTCTCTTTTTTCTTTGTCCACCCTACTCTGTTTAGATTACTTTTTCTTTCTGTTTGAAAATCTCCCACTATCTTTCCCACTGTTGGAATCCCACCCTGAAACACAAGCTATTCTTGCACATACCATGTAATTTACAATGTCCATAATCCTCCTAATCACAGTGAAAATAAGACACTCTGAATTAATAACTCAACATGGTTGAGATGTACCCTCACTCTTTCATTGGTTTTCAAAGATGCACACTTATACTTCTAAACATTAAGATGGTTTACTAATCATACAGGTGTGCAAGTAAAATAAAAAAAAGCGATCTATTTCACTCACATAAAAAGCTATACTGGAAGACTTCAGCGTATGTGCCTACAACAGTTTCTGTACATCCATGCTTATCTGGGAATGATGCTTTGAGTGTTTCCTGTACGTGTGTCTGTGTGTATTCATCTTCATCTTTTTGGAGTGCTCCTTCTCACTAGTGTTAACATGTGTTTCATACCATCTTTAGGTCTTTTCAATGAAAGCTGTAAGGGTAAATTGCGTGCATGGCTATGCACTAATGTTTAGTTTTCTTTGTTTCTCTGCCACTTCATTTTCATGTGTATGTTTAGCTTTCTTTTTGAAACTGCTATTCTCTTGGTAAGGACTGAGACTCTTCATTCTTTCAAATGCTAATCCCCCATTTTGCTTTTCCATACCCCCCACCCCACCCCTCCACACACTCTTTTTTTCCACCGAAGCCCCATCTCTCTATAGCCCAGCTACAGCATACACAAACTTTTTTTTTTTTTTTTTTACCGGTGATGTTGTGCTGCCTGTTTTTCCCTCTGTAGACCATTTCACTGTTGTGATACAGGAGGTACTCTGTAATGTTTCCATTTGGCCTATCAATGAAAAAAATAAATAAAATAAATGAGGACAATATTAAAGAGTACTGGACAATTTATACAGTCATGGGCCAAACCTTTGATGATAAATGTATGCTTTTACTTCAATATTTTTTAAAGCTCTAATCCTTTCTAAGGTATAATGTAGAAGAAATAAGACATTTCATAGACATCAAAGCAAAGCAGAAACATATAATATATACTGTGGTGACCATTCTTTCTCAATTTTTTTTCAAATATCTCTTTATATTAGATCTTTAGATCGTTTTTTGTTTCAACTGGTATTCGATGAGGATGTTAAAAATACTACTTTTGGGCAGAATTGTTAGTTTAAAAAATTATCTTCGATGACCAGCATCACCATGTTTTGCTGTTTTCATGAAACAGGACTTCTAGTAGGTCCCACCTTGTCTTCTGCTGACAAATGATGCTCCAGAAGTACAAAACAATCTAAAAAAGTAATAATCAAAAAAACACGTCTCCCCTGTCTTTTCCTTATACTTCCTGTTGCACTTCTGCCAGTACTTTCTGGGACAGGAGGAAAAAATACGCTGTTTGCTGCCCTTCTTATCCAAAAAATCTTTGTCTCATTGTGTGAGCAGATGTGCACCTGCTATGTTCAACAACCTCCACACTGGTTGCACATTCCTTGGGGGTAAACAGAAATCAAGCTTACTAGACACTCATGGACAACCTAAAGCTTTCACTGAAGTTGAACTTTTCACTTTTATATACTTAAACTTTTTCTTGCATGTTTATGATTTCTGATAAAAAGGCAATGATGACTTCACACTAGCCATTGGAGAAAACCATTGCTAATAGAAGACAATGATTTCAAGCACATCTGCCCCTTTGTATGGCAGTCAGTTTGCTAAAACGATTGATACGAGTGGTTTCACCTTTACTCTTTCAGAAATTCGCCTATGGTCATGATCTGACTGTGAAATAAAGTTAGATGAAAAATTTGTGCCAGGCAGAATTACAAAAGAAAACTTTTTTTTTTTTTTTTTTTTTTTTTTTTTTTTTTTTTTTTTTTTTTTTTTTTTTTTACTATAAAGTAAAATATTTAAGATAGTGAAAAACTATTTGTTACAAATTCATATGCATCTAAACTTCCTGCACAATATTAAACTCAAAGCTAAACCCACAAAGTTTGAAAACACAATATTTGTGTCACTGCTATATCTTTTGGGTGTGACAACCTTATATTAGTCTGCAACGTAACTTTAATTTAATTTTCCTACATGGTAAAGAAGTTATCATCTGATAAATGAACAGGTCAGAAATGAAAAAAAGAAAATTAAGTCAGTATGACACAGCAAAGCCATACTTATAGATCTCAAAAAGCTAGAATATTGTGTAAAAGTGCAATATTTCTCACCAGTTACCTCAGAAAGTGAAGTGGTCATTTTATAGAGATCCATTACACATAGATTGAATTATTTCAACCTTTTGCAGTTTTAATGATTTTGGCTTACAGGTAAAGAGAAGCTAAAATTTAGAGTCTCAGAAAATTAGAATATCACATTAGACCAATCAAAAACTGATGTTCTAAGTACAAATGTCAGGCTTCTGAGAAGGATGTATACCCTCAATTCGTGGTTGGGCCTCCTCTTGCATGAGTTACTGCATAAATGCGCTGTGGCATGGAGGCAACCAGCCTGTGGCACTGCATAGGTGTAATGGAAGCCCAGATTGCTTTTAGCTGCCTTCAGGTCATCTGCCTTGTTGGGTCTGGAATGGTTTTCAATTGACAATCCTCTCAAGGCTGCAGTTCTCCCTGATGCTGGTGCACCTTTTCCTACCACACTTCTTCCTTTCATCCAATTTTCTGTTAATATGCTTGGATACAGAACTCTGTGAACCACCAGCTTCTTCAGCAATGATATTTTGTGGTTTACCCTCTTGTGAAGGATGTCGATGATTGTGCTCTGGACATCTGTCAAGTCAGCAGTCTTCCCCATGAATGTGTAGCCTACTGACCCAGAGTGAGGGACCATTTAAAGTCTTAGGAAACCTTTGGAGGTGTTTTGAGTTAATTAGCTGGTTAGGGTAAGACACTGAATTCTGAGTTTTCATTATCTGTAAGTCATAATCACCAAAGTTACACGAAACAAATGTTTGGAATGTATCACTATGTGTGATGATGCTATGTAACATGTATAGTTTCACTTTCAGAGTTTCACTTTCTGAGATGACTGAGAAGAAATATTGCGTTTTTACGCAATAGTCTAATTTTTTGAAATGTACTAGTAGACCAGAATATTAGCTACAAGTTAAACATAAATACATGGACTTTGGGATGTTAAAGGAAAAATGAGACATATGAGAATGCACATTACCTTGCTGGAGGTTCCCAGGTTAAAAACAAAGCTGAAGGAGATGCAACCACAAATGGAGGAGAGACCGCATCTGGAACTGAAATTGCAGTAAGATGAAAATGTACCTATCTATGTGCATCTACAAATATAATGGTTCACTCAAAGAAAAATTAAAGAAGGTGGTCACAAGTTTTCATAGGAATACACATCATGCGCATTCATAGGTATTTATTTTATCTCCAATGTTTTATTCAAGGAGTTCTGGGAAAATTATTGGTTAAAAACTGTAAAGACAGGATGAGAAAGAAAATCTTTGGAAAATAGCTGCTGCTCCACCCCACTGAAAAGCTCAATTTCAGGTGGTTCAGAAATCCTAAAAGGATACTTCCTGGCCATTCTCATCTTAGAGGTTTTCCTCTTGAAAGTTATTTTGTTGTTGTTTTAAGGTTAGTTACCCAATTTAGGACCAGAAGACATCATTGAACAAAGTCAGTAATCTCTGTCTCCAAAAAAACAATAAATAAATATCACTAAAGCTTTTTTAAAGTTTGTTTGGGAGCATTGGTTTCTGATAACATGAACCTGTACAATGGGAGAACAAAATCTGAGACCCTTCAGGTCTTATGTGATGCAGGTCTATGTGATACATTTACCAGAGGCAACAAAAATGTTCTCATGAGAGAGTAAAATTGTCCCTGCACAGTAAGCATTAATGAAAAGAGTTTTGAATATGTTTTTACTCTGAGTTTCTCTGACATGTTCCAGGGTTTTAACAATTTGCTCTGTAGAAATCAATACAGTAATCTGTTTCTTCCCTTTAGCGTCAGATTGATTTTTGCTGTCTCTGTACTGACCCCTACCGTCACATTATCTCCCCAACAAGGCTGCTTACTCCAACACAGATTAATGCTGCAACTGAAAATAATGAAGAAAAATCTTTGCCTTTCATACTCAAGTTGATATTTCTTTATAATCTTTTATAATCTATACTATGTCATCTTTTGTCAAGCTGCATTTGCTCTCCAAATGCTTCATTCTTTTCACATTTACCATCTTTCATTTACAATCATTCCCTCCTGGTTTTAATTCGGCTTTTTTCTCATATTGTTTTTTAATTCCTCCAAAAACCAATAAATCACTCTAAGTTTCCAGAAAGTGCGATAAGAAGTGTGTTTATTTATAAAGACGCAAAAACAGTCGTACATCTGTAATAAAGTTAATGACTTGAAAAAAGTTGTTCACAGATGTAGAGAAAAACGTGTATTTGTGCGTTTCTCACCTTCTTCTGGGGTTTTGAAGCTTGATCTTACATTATTGTCATCACCACTGTTACTAACAGGACTCTCAGCGCAGCCAGCAGGACTACACACACTTACGGTGACAATGTACTGGGTTGATGGAGTGAGACCCGTCATCACACCTGAAGAGATTAAATAATTCTAACTTTGGAAAAACACCAATCTGATTTCATCAAATCAGCTGTCCACAAGAAGACAGATTTACCACATACAAAAATGCATCGTTGTGAATAAGTAATTATAATACAGATAAGGCTCCAAATGTTTTGTAGGTTTTATCCTATGTAGCTAACAAATCAGGATTTTATCAGATCGAAAACATGTTGCCCCAAATACAAATAATCTGCAAAAGCTTTAAAGTAATTTAAAAACCTCAGGATGAATAGCCCAAGTTGAGTTAAAGTAGAACTTATCTGAACCAATCTTAACAGAATATTTTTCATTGGCTAAAGAAAAAAATGACAGTTGCAGGAAATAAAAATTTTTCAGGTGAAATAGTAGTCAAAGCTTAGCACTTGTCTTTTACTGCATGAATACGAAAAGAAATTATTTTCATGTAGATTAAAACAACAATAAATGGATCATTAATATTTACAAAACTTAAATCAAGGATGTTTTTAACAACAACTTTTCTAACAAACTGCTTACAAACTGTTCATAGTCATCTCCAATTATGAGTTGAATTGCTGTATCTTTCAGAACAGGGTTGCGGGAGGCGAGATGGCCTACAGCCCCAGAACCTTCCTTCTTTTTTTCTGGACTAATGAACCAAAGGGAAGTCTAAAGCTAAGCATAAACTAAAGCTATTAGGGTAAAGATCCAGAAATGCATGTCAAGGATGCATTAAACACCTGCTGACAACTTTGGATTCCAAGTTTATCCAGTTATTGACAACCAAAGGCTAAATAAACCATACAATTATTAATTTTTAAAAACATGATTAATTGTATTAATTTTGGGCAGCATAGTGGAGCAGTTCTTGGAACTGTTTCCTTGCAGGAAGAAGGTAATGGGTTCAAATCCCGGATCAAAGTCTTTCTGCATTATGTTTGGATGTTCTGCCAGTGCATGCATAGGTTCTCTCCAGTTACTCCTCCTTCCTCCAAGTCCAAAAACATGCATGTTAAATCATTAGTACCTCTAAATTGCCCTTAGTAGTGAGTATGTGCATGGTTGTTTGTCCTGCGAGTCTCTGTAACGTCCTGTGATGAACTGGCAACATGTCCAGGACACAGGGGCGAGCGACATGGACTTGGAATTTTATCACAATATTTTGTGGCACTACAGTGATAACAATAAAAAAAAATAAAAATCACGATAGAAAACTCTTTATTACTTCTGTTTTAGGTAATTGTATGGCTGTAATGCATGGCACAGTATTCATAGCGCCACAAACACAAATACTGCTCTTGAAAAAACATTCCCATTAGAAATAGGCTTCTTCAGGATGCCAGTTACTTAAACAAGTGAGATTTATACCACTCCTCTGCACACAGTAACTGCATTTCATCAAGTTTTAGAATTTACTTATATTTATTGATGCTCTCATGGAACAAACCATGGAGAAAATGGTAAAAGTAAGATGTCCGATAATACTGTCAGGTTTTTTTTTTTTTTTTTTTTTAACATCATTAATTGGAATTAATCAAGACAACAGCAAATCAAAATTATCATGATAAGAAATTTTTCATGATAATTGCCCACTCCAACCAGGATGTACTCTGTCTCTTGCCCAATGACTCCAGGCCCCACACAACCTTGCTAGAATAAGTAGGTATAGACAATGGATAGATGAATGGATGGAATAATTTTAAGGAGTACAGTTTTAAATCCTACATAGTCAGAACCTTTTTAGCTGAACCAATGGAATCTGAGTTGGAAGCTCACATTTCATTCACATTTTGATTGCTACACTTCAAATCAATTAAGGTGGCCTGCAGAAGTTAAACAGTGTCACTGTTCAAGGACAATTAACTTCAAACAGACTATGCTTTAAGACCCCCTTCTACTAAGTATGCCTTAACTGAATCATTTTATTCCGTATATAGAATAACCTCCAAATTCTATATCCAAATGGCTTGAAAGTGTGTTTTAAATAGTTTATTTTTTTCTGTGTGCTACTGTTGCTAAGCAAATTTGCAGTGCTTGGCAAACAGACCCGGTCTATTCTAATTGTTAAGCTTTACTCGTCTCTCTCTGATGTTTTTTGATTTAGCAGTCTTGGCCTCCTTCACTCCTTTATGCATTTCCAAAGTCACTTTTTTTACATTGTCTGTTTTCTCTTCCACTCCTCCCCACTCCCCCTTCTGCCTTTTGTGCTCAATCACCCTGTGCTTGTCTATTTTTCTTGCTCTCTCTCAGGCTTACCCATGTCTTTTAATTCAATTAGGGGGCCAGGGCCCCACTCTGCCGCTATTACACCCTCATTTGCTTTCTGTGTTTTTTTAGCCATCGGTGTAATTCTGTAGTCAGGTGTCGAGGCTATCATAAATTAAGAAGAAGCCTTATCACAGTGGACTAAATGTCCGGTAAGGAGAGGGGGAGGGGATAAGGACCAGCGAAAGAGACACTGGAGAAGACAGAGGCAGCAAGCTCATCATCATATTTGCCTAGAGACATAGCAGCGTGGATGAGAGGGGGGACGAATAGCAGGAGTGGACACAGGCATCATCTTCATCATAAAAGATGAAGTGGGGAAAGATAGAAAAGTGAGCAACAGCAAAAGAAGGGGACAAAAAGGAGTGATGCCAGGAAATGAGATCACTGGGATAGTCCTGAGTGTCTTGTTCCAAATGGAGACAGTTTCCTAAACCTGGAGGCAAGCCAATGAGACATTAACAGGTTTAGCTGGAACATTATGGATGTATGTGTATTAACATGAAAGACAAGAAGAGAGAGAGTGAAATAGGATGTCTAAATGTGTTTTCATGTTAGGCTGAGAAAGTCCTTGCAGGTGTACAAGAACTCATGGAAAATCATCTGCAACAGGTATAACAGAGCTGTGAGAACAAGTTAAAAATTACATAATTTACCTATACCTATACATGTTTTCTTTTGTCATATTTCAAAAAGGGTTCAAAAAGGTTTAGATCTTCTTTACTCAGTATGATCTTAAAGGATTATGCTGATGGCTCCAAATTCACATCTTGCAACTGTATAAAAAACCTTTTATCATGAAACTTGTAAAAGATTAATGCTGGTGGCATGTTGTGTTTTCTTTGACTGTTGCCTGTATGTTTACTTTAGCTATGTCTGTGTTAATGTGCTAACATAGTGCAGTGTTGAATTTCTTTTTTGTTTGCATTTATTTTTAGTCTTTTTTTTTACATTGCCCCCTTTCCCTAAAGAGATCCTTTTTTTTTTTTTTTTTTTTTTTTTGCCATATCACAATTGTAAATAAGAAATTGTTCTTAGTTTGTCTGGTTAAATAAAAGTTTAATAAATTAAAGAACAGACCAGCAGTGCAACATAAGATAAAGAGTAATCCTTGATAAGTATTTTTACATTTGTTTTTAAAATGTGTAAAAAAAAAAAAAAAAAAAGGGTCTAAATGTATAGCTGTGAAATACCTAAGATTGCATTATGGTGGAGCTATAATATAAGCTCAATGTCCTGCATTAAGAAATAATTTAGAGGGTGAAAATATGTGTGTTTTACCTGTGAAATTTCCATTAGCCAGGTATGTGGCTGTGATAGGTGGTACTTCCGGATGATCCTTATTGTACGCTTTAAGCTCATATCTGTCAATAAGCCCGCGGATGTCACCGGTGGGCGGCAACCAGCTCACCTTGGCGCTGAAGCCGTTGATACTCTGCACTATGGCTGGAGGTGGTACAGATGTAGGTACTAAAACATTAGAAGAAAAAAAAATGATCAAAATGAGAGAAAACTATTAGAATTAGATTAGTGTTGATAGATTTTTTTTTTTTTTTTTTTAAAAAGAGGCTTAAAAATGTATTACATTTTATAGAGGTACGTGTCTATAAATCAGAATTTCACCAGCAAATTAATTTATTTCAATAATTCAATTAAAAAAATAAACTCCTAGATTCATGAGACACAAAGTGATATATGTAAAGAGTATTTCTGTTCATTTTGATAATTATGAGTTATAACAAAAGTTAGTTCAGATTTAGGTTCCTTCAAAAATTACAATGTCACATAAAAACAATTAAAAGGTTCAAAAAAGTAATGTCGACCTAGTGAAAACTATGTCCATGCACTCTACAGTATATGCATTCAATACTTGGTCGGGGCTCCTTTTACATTAATTATCAATGCAGCGTTTCACAGCTGAGGTGTTACAGATTCCAGATTACTTTAATTGCAGCCTTTATCTTATGTGGATTGCTGGCACTGGTGTCTCTCAATACCACAACCCTAATGCTTGTGTCTCTTTTTCTACCACAGTTTTTCCTTCCACTGCACTTTCTTCCAATATGCCTATATACAGAACTCTATTACGGTCACAGCTTCTTTAGCAACGAAGCCCCCCATTCTTCTGTGTTAATTTTTTTTTATTGGCTTTATGTAATATTCAAATAACCTGAGAAACTGAGTTTTATTTCCATTAGCAGTAAGCCATGACCATCAAAATGAACATGAATAAATGTTTGAAATATAGCAATTTGTGGAATGAATCTATGCACTACATGAGTTTCACTTTAAACTGAATCACAACAAAATAATAATTTTACAGTAATATTTAAACTTACTGTAATGCACCTAAAAGCACTCAAATGATAAAAAAAAAGAAATATCTTGTTTACCACAAGCAAAATTCAAATCAAACCTCAAGAGAAAAGTATATAAACACAAAAAAATTGAAACAACAGGTAGATGGCACAAGATTAAAGAAAAAGCTTTCCCCATCTCTCTGAATTTAATAGGCTCAGTAAATCATACCTAACCATTAGCATAAATAGTATTTATGAGAGTAGTAACTTTTTCCGCATAGATTTAATACAGCCAGCTACTCATTCACGGCTATATTTCACAGCATTCAGCCTCCCACCTTTCCCTGGTGCCTTTTCTCCTAACATCATCAGCCACTCTGGGAGGTACATCCAGATCTCCCTTTTCTACACCCTTGTAATCTTTGTCACTCATGTATTTTGTCTTCAGTAATTCTTTGATAATTATCTGCTTTGTTTCTCATTGCATTTAAATTTTGTATCCATCAGTCCTTTAATTATTTTAATATTGTACTTGCTCCTTTCTAAACTATCTAACTAGTCATGTTCATTGCAATGTCTTCTTGTTTGTATTTATCATTTTCCTCTCCACTCAATCGCCTTGCACATTTGTTTACCCCCTCTTATATCACTCTCTTCATGCTGTGTAAGTTTTATTTAAATACTATTCTAAATTTTAGCATTACTTCCCTCCTCCTACATTTTGTTTCTTACTTCCTCAATCCCTCATTGTCCTTTATTTCCTCTTGTTTTAACACTTTTTCCCTCTTTTCAATTTGTCTCTCTCTCTTTCTGGTCATAGGATGGTGTTCTGAGACCTACTAGTGTATCGTTCACTACTAACGAGCAGCTTTATATTACACGAGGGACCATATAGGCCATTCTGGGTTAACAGCCTTTTACTGTGATGCCCTTTATAGAGGCCTTATCAATCTCTTATACCGCCAGACCCTAGTAATATCAATGGCTTTCAATAAGGCTAACATACTGTACAAGATAATGCTGGTTCCGCCTGAAAAATATCTTAAGGTTAAAGAAAAATTGCAAATTTCAACATACAAGATAAAAAAGAAATTTAGAGAAAAAAAGCTGATGCACTCTATGCAGATACTTTATATAAAATAGACCATGGTTAAGAATTGCAAGTGTATGCCATACAATCATTATCTTTGTAAATTTTTACTACTACTAAAGAGATGTCATACCTTTACCACGACTCCGTCCCCTCTGCCACGGTGATGCTGCCAAACCTCCTGGAGCCAAGGCAATAAACCTGTACAAGTACTCTTAAAACGTGTGTTTTTGTATGCACAAAGGGTTTAGGGGAGACATGAGACAAACGAAGCATATAGTGATTACAATCAGACACAATGCATTTAAAAAAGTATACAGAACACATTTTCAAAATTAACCCTAAGCTTAATAGTTTCAGAGATATTTTCTTTAAGCAGTCTTCATAACTTTGTCCACAAGTACCCAGAAATCTTTTCACACATTGTTTAAAAACCTACACATGAAGATAAGCATCAAATTCAGAACAAAGTTTGAGGCACCCATTACTTCTGTCCTAACTATTATTAACTTGCATTATCACCACTATCATTTTTGAACATTCGTTTTCCTAGTGTATGTGAATAACTTTGTAATGTTCCTTTACAGTATAACAGTGTGGACACAGATTATTCCTGAAGCAGCACCAACAGGAAATTTAGACACATTTTTTATATGTTTTTTTTTTTTTTTTGTATAAATTAAGGAGGCTGAGGGGATTTGCTGTTAAGAATTAGATTCTAGAGTATAAACGGGAAATTTTCCTGAAGATTTGCTCTGCTAGTAATACAATAAATCATTTGATATTGTTTTAATTGTTTAACTGAAACTGTTCTCTAATCTTAGTATTTATAGGTATGTGTGCTTGGTGGTGCTGATCACAGTTGTATATTGATGCAATGATTTTTATGGAAGGGGGTTGATTGCAAAGATTGTTTCTTAACAAAAACTAATAACGCAGATGAAATGTTTTTCAAGAACATACTCAATAAATCGGAAAAAGTTAAAACTCTCGTAACATAAAACTACATGGTACCCTTTGAACAAAGAAAGTCAATACATAAAAGCTATGTTATGGCCAAAACAACCATGGATAAGACTGCTGACTTGACACTTGTCCAGCAGACAGTCACTGACATTCTCCACTAGAAGCGTAAACCACAAAAGGTCATTGCTAAAGAAGCTGATTGTTCACAGAGAGCTATATCTAAACATATTAATGGAAAGTTGAGTGGAAGTCAAACTGTGATAGAAACAGATACACATGCAAAAGAGATAACCATAGTCATAAAAAAAATTGTGAATCAAAGCTCATTTAAGAGTTTGGGGCAGATTAACAAAGTATGGGATGCAGTTTCAGTCAGTCTAAAAAAAATCACCACACAAAAAAATAACCAGTACATGGACTACAATTTTTAGATCTCTTGTGTTAAGCCACTATTTAACTAGATGCAGCATTAGAAGTGTCTTATCTGGGTTTAGGAGAAAAGGACTGGGCTGTTGCTCAGTGGTCCAAAGTCTTCCTCTCAGATCAAACTAAATTAAATATTTCATTTGCAAATCAAGTTACAATGTCTGGAAAAACAGTTTAGAGGTACAAAATCCAAGTTGTTTGGGGTCAAGTGTGATACCTTCCACACATGGTGATGACTTATGGCGGTATGTCCTCAACTTGTGCTGGTTGTGTTTTATCAAGTCCAAATTAAGTGCAACTTCTACCAGGTATTTTCAGGGAACTTTGTGCTTCACTTTGCTGACAAGCTTTACGGAGATGCTGAATTCATTTTCCACCATGTCTTGGCACTGGTCTAAACTGCCAAAAATATCAATACCAGGTTTAGAGACCATGGTATCGCTGTGCTTGATTGAAATAAAATGACTTGTAAAAATTTTCACAAACTCACCTGACCTAAAAAATAGTGAATTAGTGGGGTTTTGTCAAGAGGAAGATGAAAGACATCAGACCTCATGATGGAGATGAACTGAAAGCTGCTATTAAAGCAACCTGGGCTTCTTTAACACCTCAGCAGTGCTACAGGCTGATCACCTCCATGTCCTGCTGACGCAGTCATTCATGCAAAAGAAGCCCTGACCAAGTATTGAGTATATATACTGTAGAGTACATGAAAATACTTTTCAATAGGCTGACATATTAAAATTCATTTTTAATGGTTTTTGCAATTTTCATATTGTTTGAGATACTGAACTTTAGGTTTTTATTAGATTCAAGCCATAATAATCAAAAATAAAGAAATAAACACTTAAAATGCGTCATTCTGTTTAATGAATCTGCATAATACATAAGTTTCACTTTTTAAAACATATTACTAGAACTTTAAAGTAGATATTTACATAATAATATTATTAAAATACATCTGCATGTAAAGTGCACATTACCTGTGAAAGGCAGCAAACTATAATCTGTGGTTTGTGTCTCTCTCCCAGTGTACACAAGAACTGAATCATTTCCTCTGCAGTTAAACCGGCTTTCACTGGTGGGACAGCCATCTAAGTTGACCTTAACAGAACGGCGGTGGGCAACTGAGAGATTAATACTTTGACTGAGAGAAGGGGTTCTTTCATTACTGCGAACAATTAGACCTCGTATGCAACCTCCAAGCCCTGTGAAAGAAAGCAAACAAAAGGAGGAGAATGTGTCATGAGTACTGTACATACAAGGATTATTCCATCATATATTTGTTTTGATTTGAGCAGATTTGAGTATTGTTCTTCACTCAGTTCTACTTATTTCTCATCATGCAACACACTCCTAATAATGTATTTGTAATTATGTCATATGTATACTTGAAAATAAGTTGAACTTAGGGTCAGTAAACTTGCATTATCTCCATAATCTTTCAGTTTCTCTTACAGGAAGGTAAGGAGAGCAGTGTATCATAGTAAACACCTATTGGCATGGCTTTCGCTATACAACTTTACAGAAAGAAAGCCAAAGCCATAAGGCTCCTTAGCAAATGAAAAATATTAGAAGACTGTTGAAAACAGAACTAAAGCTACCAATAATAATAGTAATAAAATAGCCACAGCTCTTCTAAAAATATATTCAACCTTGAACATCTTTTTTATGCATCTCACCATGTTTGTGACTTTGAATGTTAAGAGCAGGATGCGAGAGTTCAATCGGCACGCCACCCAAATACAGCGCAGAATCAACTCTCAATCTTGCTGACCCTCCCACTACCCTCATTTCCTCGGCCCAATCATCCACTGCAGCAGAGATGAGTGAGCCCTGTTTGGCCAATGACAAGTGCTTCCAGTCTCCATCACAGTAGCTAAGTCCCACCCACATACGGAGTTCAGTTGCATGGCCACCAGACGCAAGAATGAAGGACAAGAGACCGGCTTCCAGTTCTACCTAAAACATAAAAACAAAAACAAAAAACAAAACAAACAAAAAAAAAAAACACCAGTAAGATAGATATTACAAATAAACACCATCATAAAATTGTAGCTTCAAATGAGTCCATGATCTTACAAGCATATAATCTTCAGTTTGTGTGCTGTATGCAAACAGCAAAAATGCACTGAGCTGATCAGTTCTGAAATCCATTGAAATGTCAAAGACGTGTCCTCCACTAAAAACACCTGCGTCCAACTCCAGGTAACCTGCAAGTACACCAAGGACGTAATTAGTTCCAACTTGTATTCTTATCACAAGAAAAAGTGTTAAATTTGAAATATGGAATATCTTTTAGGGTATAAATGATTTAATCATACTCCCAAAGAGACTGGATAAGCAGATAACTTGTACAAGGCATTTTAAAAAAAAATGAACTAATGAACTTGATCTTGAGATATAGACCAATTATCTTATATTTACTAACAAGCAGTAACCTCATTACACCATCATTAGCAGCAACAGTTGTATTACGATAAAGAACAGTAGAAGTGTATATGTGCACTAAAGATTATTTAGTTTATAAACACAGTTTGACAGTCCACAAGCCTTTTTGTTCCTGATTAATTCCTATACCTTGTTGTTAGATATATTTCTATATCACAGCATATGTTATGTACTTTAGTTTCAGTTTTACAATTTGTTGGTGTACACTGTAGAAAAGAAGAAAAGGTAAATTAGCAAATAAATCAAAAGTATTATCCTACCATCACCCAGAAAATGGACTCCTTTCACAGTTTGAAGAGGACATCCTTCCCAGCTTTCATACACTTCCACCTTCTTTGTGGCTTTATTCCAATCCAGTAATTCCCATTCCTCTAAAGGACTGTCAGTCATCTTTAAACTTATGTCTTTAAGGCAGCCGGAGAAGCCCCTGCGCACCAGCCTGGTATCCCCTGGTAAGACAGACTCTAAAGTTGTCAGCCAAAACCTTGACTTGATAAAATCTTTTAATTAAAAGATGTTCAATGATTCAAGCTCCATTAAAGGTTTACCATCAGCACAAAAGAAAATTTCAAATTACAATTTTGGATTGAAGTTTATATGGACTCCTGATCAGAGTGAATTTCATTTTAATTTTGTTCTTTTAAAGATTATTGAGGGCAGGGGGGAGATTCATAATGCATTGATTATACAACATACAACTTCACCAATTTGTTACTTTTTTGTAACAACTGACAAGCTAATGGCATAATTCTAGCTGAATATTTGATCACTCTGCTTGGCAGAATTGGTAGTTTATTTAAATTCTTTGTTTTAATGGCACGGGCACAAAAGCATAGTCCACATATTTTAATAGGGTTAAGGTCAGTGCCCTGGGAAGCTCATTCCAGCAAAACAAAAACATTATGTTGTCTGAACTTTAACAGACCCCTGCAACACTAGCTGTCTTTCCAGCTATTTTGCTGTAGATTTAACTGGTGACAGTTTTCCATGCTGCATTGTTAATTTAAACTTATATTTTACACTGTCAGTCAGACCAATAACATATGACATCAATAATGACTTGAGCTTTACCAGAATCATCTCTTAGAAGAGCAAAATCTTCAGGCAGGCCTCCAATGAACAATCCCATGTTTTCCCCAATAATGCTGGTCCCACTGGAAGCTGATGCACTTCCTTGAAGTGGTAAATGTAGGGTGGTAGAGGAAAAGCAAAAGAGCAGAACAGGACCACAATAATCACTTAAAATTCGGCTTTTAAGAGGGTAATAATGGATGTCAAGAAAAGAGCAACACAGTTAAAACAAGAACAGAGTCTGACTAAATGAGAGAGAACAATATAGGCCCTATGCACACTGATAAATGTGGAGACTCAGTAGTTCAGATGGATAAGAAGTCTGTTCCTTGTCAGCGGGTTCACCTTTATCCTTGATTTTTACCAATCTTGGCAATATCCCTTCACCTATTTTCAAAACTTTTAAGTTAAATTTAGCATAAAAAATGTAGCTCTATAGTTCACGCTCCAAATTTCTCAATAAACTCCACAACTAAGCCACGTGTTTAACCCATTCCCACACCAGACATTATATCACCCCTATTCTAAAAGGCATTGACTAGTTTCCCATTCCTCAACATGTTACTTTAAAGACCTTCTGTTAACTTTTAAAGCACTCTTTAACCAGGCCCAATTGTAACTTACACATCAACAGTACACTCTGTCCTGTTGCCTACAGTCCTTACATATGCCAATCAGGACCAAGCACAGAACAAAGGGTGACAGATCCTTCACCTGAGCAGACCATATAATCTGAAAGTCTCTTCCACGAACAGACTGCACAGAACTATATATGTTAAAATAGCTTCTCAAAGTATACCTTTTAAAAATGACGTTAATGTTTAACTGATGTTCCTGTTATTCCTTATTTATTTTACAGTATTTTAAGTCTACATTTGTCTGTAAAGCATTTGAGTTTCCTGTAAAGCTCTCTATAAATAAAATGTTTTTTTTCAAAACTTATATTAAATTGACTCTACATCAGTATTAAAATGAAAAAGCAGCAGCAGAAATCTAACCAAATATATGCACACACAAACACTGTTTTTAGTTTCTTTTGGCCTGATAATAGTTTGGGATTTACATACAAAAATACACACAAAATGATTCACATTATCCACCTTTAAACTTGTACTCAATTTCTATTCAAGCATAGATAAGCATGATATATCCACTCATACATTAACACATCCCCATAAGAAGCAGCCATACAGAATGATTGGTATGAATATAAAAATAGTTACCACTATATTGATGGTTTATAATGATCGTTCCCACAGCCCTTTGCCTAGTTGCTATTATACTGTGCCACTGGCCATCATTGTAGCGGCGATCCCCATCACCCTGTACACCTACAGCCACTGCTGAACCCTAAAAAACAAAATAAAAAATAAAAAATAAACAAGTGGTGTAGACCCACAATATAAGCAAGAACTTAAAATGTTTTGTAAACATCCACCAAAGGTCTATGTTTTTAGAGCCATTACCAAAGTCAATCTACAACTATTAAGGAACAGCTGAACACTTGCTTATACTTTAAGGATTGATCCTAAACATAGCCAAGACACATTAGAAGGACACAAACATGTACATATAATGATCAAAGTGTTATTACAGAGCTTTTTGCTAGCTATTATGTATGACATCATTGTTCTGATCAGCTTTTAGTAGCAAGTAGGCAAGGAGCAATGTACTAAAACAAGAAATCACATAAATGCGAATAAACACAAACACACACAACCAGACAAACACAAAGTGATGAAGATTTAATGATGAGATCAATAAATGTATGAATGGCAGAGTATATCAGCCTCTGACATCTTTACTGCTATCGCTACCCAGCTCAACTTAACGAGACAGCACAGAAGGGATCTATTTACCTCTTTTTGCTCACCTCTCACAAATGTACAGAAACACTTGTTTAATTACTTGACTGGGAACTACTAGCTGTGAAATTATACACTCAAACCTCCCAGAAACTGCTTCTAAAGTGCCCTTGAGCAACACATTTAGAGTATAACTGCCACTCAAGTGGTTTTGTTCAATATATCAAAGATTGATGGTAGTTTTACCGGGAAGTACCACAATAGAAAACCTTGGCGGTCACTTTCATTTTATCAGGCAATGTAGACTTTCAGTGGAAGACATTATGTGTTTTGAGTAAATAGCGGGAGAAAACACTGCAAGTTAGTGAAACCCAGTCATGGGATGGTGTCATTCTCTGAGTGTAACAGGACTTGACTGATATGTGTGTTTCCTGTTGGATGCCCTAGTAGCAATCTCTTTATTATAGAGCATATAATTCCACAAGCTAGTGGACACACAAAGCATGTAAAACCAAAGTACCACTCCTGTGGCTTTTCATGCTGATTTTACCGAAGTTGTTTGCAAGTGTGCACAGTAAAACCAGATATTTACGTATATTATACAAAAATACATTTTTTTCCACACTAACTGTTATTAAATCAGCCTGATCTTTTGAATACTTTTAGATTACCACTTTCTTCAGATTTGGGAGTTTACATATGCTAAGATTAGTACACATTCCTTTAAAGCGGTGGTGCTATGTATTTTCCAGTCACAATGCCATTTTATAGCACAATCAAGTACCTATGTTACCTCCAGTTGTAAAAATGCAGCATATATCAATAATAACTTGGACGTTGCAATTTGATGCCTTGAAACTGGCCTGTCTCTTTAAAAAGATCCTGCTCCGGGGTGTGGCGGTGGCGAAGGGGTAAAGCGCGCGACCCATGTACGGACCCATGTCCTTTAAGCGGCCATCACGGGTTTGAGTCCCAGCCCGTTGACTTTTGCCGCATGCCCCCCACCCACAACCCACTTTCCTGTCAATTTACTTTCAAATGAAAGCCACTAGAGCCAAAAAAGCTCCTGCTCTTTATGACAGTCTGCCTTTAGCATGTCATCACAGCATCATTTCTCCACTATGCATTTTACAACTGTTCTTAGAAGCTTTGGACTGAGAAGTAGTTCATGTGATGAGCTCAGCAAACTTGCAGTTCCACCAGGTGTTTTCTAATAGTCTGGTGGAGCTGCGTGGGGAAGGCACAGGGGAGGGGTGCTCTGTGAGGCAGAAGCTCGACTGGAGACTGCAGCGACAAGGAGAAGCTTTGTGGAAATAGGTGGGGCTTTGTGAGAGCAAGTGTAAAGGCACCCCTAAATGGCTGCCACCAGAGATTCAATGATTTCTCAAACATGCATGAAAGAAATTAAAGAAATACTCCACATATATTTTTGATGAGGGAATAACATTACAATATGATATAAAGCTCACAAAACTTTACATAATACCCCCCTTTAAGCAATCTGGGAAAGTCCAGGTAATGATGCTTTGTAAACTGCTCATTAATTAATTCACAACATCTGAGTTAAATGAAGGCACACCTGTGGATATTAACACAACAGTTCAAACACACTGCTTCCTTATGAAGCATGTGAAGAGCAAAAGAAACCAGGCAAGTTACCTCCACAAGTCCAGATCATCCAAGGATATTTTAAAACATTTATACATTTTTTATACACATCTAAGCACAATGGGAGTGTCCAGATATAATCCTCCTCAGGAAAGAGACAGGTACTGTGTCCCAGAGATGAAATGTGTGTATCAATCACAGAACAAAGCAAAAGACCCTGTAAAGACAGTGACTGATCCTGGTAAAAGAGTGTTGTTATCCACAATGAAACAAGTCCAGTATCGACAGGATGAAAGGACACTCAGCAAGGAAAAAGTCATTACTTTAAAAGCAACATAAAAAGTCAGGTGAAAGTTTGTAGATACATTCAGAGACAAAGACCTAAGTTTTCGGAAACCTGTCCTTTGGTCTTATGAAAATAAAACTTCAGTGTTTTGACTTAATGACTATCACTGCACATTTGGAGGACAAAAGGGGAAGCCTGCAAGCATAAGAATACCACACCTACTGTGAAATAAGGGGAGCATTATGCTGAGTAAGTTTTGTGCTACAAGAAGGAATGGTGGGCTTCAAATAAATAGAATCATGAAGAAAAATCATGTGGAAATAAAAATGACTTTGGTCATCCCAACTGACCTAAATCAGGAAAGGTTTAGGCTGATTCAGTGTCAAAGAAGTGTGTGTCTTTTTTAATCAGCATATGTAAATATCTGGTTTCAAGCACCTGTGTGTGCTTGAAACCACACACAGGTGCTTATAGTATAATTTATCTGGAAGAAACAGAATGGACTAAAAAGGATTCTAACACATTTTTGGGATACATTTACAATTTTAAAATAGGACTTCAATTGTCAAAACAGGAAGGGACATTAGGGACATTATGCAGAAATATCAAAAAGGTAAATTCTTGACAAGCACAACTTTTTAAAGAAATGCTTAAGATTTAATTAGCTTAAAATAAGAAAATTATGTTCATTTGTATTCCATTTCACTTCATATTTGGTGCAGATTATTGTTAGTGAAATAGGCCTAGTATTTTAATAATATTTGGAAGTTCCTCTAATTTGGGCTTTATTGCCAATCTTTAGTTGGTTGACAGCCCTTAGCATCTCTAAATAAACTCCAGCTTGTCCTAAAAACCATAAACTACATAGTTTATCTTCCTGTAGAAGGATCTGTCTCTTCTACCTTATTCCTATCCAGTCACTCTGGGAGATGCATGAAAACAGTGCAACTGACAGAGGTTGTGTATAGACTTTAATTAAAATGGTGAAATGGCTGAAATGTGGAAGAAACCCACCAAAGATTGGTGAAGCCACAAGTGGACACATTTTAGAAGTTATGCTGCAGCCCTAAAAATGTGTGAAGGAACTTGAGAAACCCATCTTTTCTTTGACTTTATCAAGGATATACATTTTCTGTAACATTTCCAACAGCCGGCAAACTTTTGTAAAGTCTAATGGTTTTTTTTCTTACTTTAGCTCCCTTTTCACAGATTTTAACACAAAAGCCAGCTATTAATTGTTTTCAGTCCACCAGTACAGTCCAAAGGCACCTCAAAGCAATATATACTTTTTATGTCTGTTTCAAGCCTTTTCCATCATTTGACATTAATCTCTACTCTAGCACTTTGGTTTATCTCTGACTAGGGAAAGGTAATTTTGGTTTGTTCTTGTGCTTTTACATATGCATGTGTGTGGCAGCTCACACATGCACTTATTTATGAGCATATCACTTCCCTGTGTCATGCTAAATTACCCCCCTGCACTGCTAATCCCATTAGGCTAGCTCAACAGGCTAATAGGGGGAAGTAATGGGCCTAGCTATATGTATCTAGGGGAACACTAATAAGCCATGACACCACTCCTACTGTTAATTACCCCAAACTAACCTAAACAAAGGAATCAAACCAGCTGGAGAAGACACACAGACAGACAGTCCATCCCACATCTTGCAACACAACCACACACATACGCCTACATATTTATCTACTGATAAAAACATTTTGCTAACATATATTCCAAACTGACACTGATTATGAACCAACGTGCATGTATGTATGTGCAAGAGGGCTTGTGCCATCATTTAGTGGCCTTATGAATATATGTGTAATCATCTCTCACTATCACTTTCATCATCAAAGTGACTGACTCTTAACCCTTCTACAAGTAGCTGTATGGATGGATTAGGAAAACGGTGATCTGCATGTATGCAAGTGTGTATTGGTGTGTGTGCATTTGCCTGTGTGTGTAAGTGCTAGGGTGAAAAGCTTAATTAGTTTGCAATTGGTATTCACGCATGGTGACTGCAGGGAATGAGTTAATTGCAGTCCAATTCAAACGTTGACACACTTTCAAAGTTTTCCCCTCTCCCCGTCTCCCTGACAGAAACCAATGAGGGGCTACAGATCACATTTACTAGATGAGAGCCAGTAAGAGAGAAAATAGGGGGAGGTAGAGAAAGAGAAAGAAAGAACAACACAGAAAGAAGAATAGATTAGACAAAAGAGCAAAAAAAAAAAAGGTGAATTCAGAAACTTAGTAGAAAGAAAACAAGACTAAAGAAAACAGATGTACAAAAACACTGATTTTAACAGAGAATGGGTTAAAGAGCCAAAGAAGATAGCAGTACTTACTATTATAAAGTAAAGAAAGGTATTTTTAGCTAGTTCTCACATTAAACTGTGCCTTTCTAGTCTGAAAATTTAATGACTGTTTATTTTCTTAGCCCAAATGACAGACAGGAATCACATAAACAATCTTTTAAAAAGGTATAGGTAGTATTTGTATCCATCCATTGTCTATACCTATATCTTATCCATGCAGGCTCAGGAGGGGCTGGTGTCTATCTCCAGTGGTCATTGGGCAAGTGAAAGGGTACACCCTGTACAGGTGGCCAGTCTATCACAGGGTAACATAGAGGCACACAGGACAAACAACCTGGCACATACATTCACACCTAACAGAAGCAGTTTAGAGAGACCAGTAAGCCTAACAGCCATGGTTTTGGACTGTGGGAGAAAGTTGGAGTACCTGGAGAGAACCCACACATGCACTGAGAGAACATGCAGAAAGACTCAAGGCTGGGATTTGAACCCAGGTCCTGCTTGCTTCAAGGCAATAGTGCAACCAACTGTGTCACCTACAGCCCAACTATTTCTCTGTATATATTTTAAAAAATTTAATTAACTGCATTTAATCCTGCTTTTAGCCTTTTTTGCATGGTTTGAAACACCTGGTTTATGGTAAATGAAATTGCTTTATGTCTTTTAATTATTACATGGTAAAAAAGTAAGATACAGTACCTGAGGATCAAACAAAAAGTATGGGCGTCCGTTTTTTATTTGGATGGCCAAAAACTCCTCCTGATCTCTTGGAGAGAAGGCACAAAGCAGGAGGCCATCTGGGGACCAAGTCTTGAAACTCAACTTAACACCTAATGCAAAATTAAATCAGGAACAAGAAGACAGAATGATTCATTAAAAAAATACATTTTTGTACATTTTATCTTACCACCTAAACAATAATCAAACTGTTATTACAATAAAATTATTAGTGCAATGACACAGAAGAATAATGTGTTTCCGTTTAAGACCCCAGAACTTGTCTTTGGGTTGCTGCTGTAATGGTGTTTCAGATTTAACCTTGAAAGAAAGATACACAAACACCCAAATAACATATAGATATTTTACTTCCTCTCACTGAATGTTTTCCTAAAAATGTGAAATCTCTGCAGTGGGAATTAGCAATCAAGTCAAGATATTCTTTAAAGCATACACACATTTAGAAACATAGTTCTGTGTACATTCCTTTTACAATTGTCAGGTAGAAAGTATGGATAACTAAAATATATTTTAAATATTCTACAGACAGACTGCAAAATGTTAAATAAAGTTTGAATCAATACCTTTGCACAACACAGTATTATATCTGATTTAAAGTTACAAAAGAAAGAAAAAGAAATGTGTGAAGAGCAAAGCTCTAAACTGACTATTTCCACTGTAAGACAGATGTCTAAGATAATCCTACCACCAAGATACACATGAGAAAACTAGTCTTAGCAGACACATCTACTTCCACACATATACCACCTCTCACTTGTGATCTTTCTTTTATCTCCTGAAGACAGAGCCTTCCCTGTGTACATTATAAGATCAAAAAAGTGTTACATTTTGCACAGACCCTTTAACGTTCATGAAACTGCAATAAGGGAACTGTTAAAGAAGGAAATAAAGCAGGTTAAAAAGAAGCTGAATCCTTTAGGATCCAAAAGCTATGTAAGCCCATTGATGTATCCCTTTAAATATTTCCTAAAAATCAATTAGAGGTTTAAGGACATTATTTCTGTGCAGTTTTATGATACACTACAGATATAGTGTTTGTGACTAAAAACAGATGAATATGCAAAAAGGATTAGTAAATAAAATAAAATGATGAACACTTTGAAAATCTAAGAATAAAGCTGAAATTGTTTTATAAGGAGAAGCCTAAACAGCTAGAGCCCAAAGACACAAGGACTAAAGATATAAGAAAATCGAGCTACAGTGATATATAGAAGCAAACATAGAAAGAAAACCTAATCCTTTTATATTTTGCTTGTATGTATTAATTCCAATATCAACAGTTTACCTTCTTAAGGAAAAAACAAACTACCCATTCTTTATTTATTATTCAAATATGGGTCATGGTAATATCACAGAATAAGGCCAGAAAATCCTAGACAACAAACAAGGTGCATTAAACAGAGGGAAAGAATAAAGGTGAGTTTTGACTCCAGTATATTGTGTTTTCCCATAGCTCTGAGGTAGAGGATAGGTTTTCGTGTTGTGCTTCTGACGTTTTACTGCATCAAACAGAAGCTAAAAGAAACCAGAAAGTTCACTTGAGGTCGATAAACACCCGGTAAAATCCAACAAACAGAGCACTGATCTCTGCACCATTTGGCAGCACTAAATTTCTAACACATAATTAAACTCACTGTAAACTTATCACCAGAAGGTTGTGATTGTTTCTTACATGAAGCTCAGAATGTAAATGCTGTACAGATGAACTGAGATGGCATACAAAACTAAAATTTGCTTTGACAGAAGCTCAATCTCTGGATTTGAAATGCATTTGAAAATATTACCATTTACTCATCTTATACAAATTAAAATTATTACAACACAGAGTGCTAATACAGGAAAGTGCAAACATGAAATGATGGGAATACTCAACTAACCACAAATATTTTGACCTTATAACCCCCCCCCCGCCCAAAAAAAAAAAAAAAAAAAAAGCAAAACAAAATAAATAAACAAGGCCCCCCCAAAAACCAACAAAAAAAATAAACAAGGTTCCTTAAACTGGTTGTTCATACAACCAGTTTAAGGAACTGGTTGTATGATATTAGGAATGAATATTTCCTTAATTTTGTGTGACTTAAAACACACTAATAAACAGAAAAATCTTCAAAAGATATGCTATGACCTCTTCAAAGCTTCTGCAATGTGGTAAACTAATGTGTCTCAATGGTAGACAGACAAAAACCAAATAACTCATCCTGCCTGCTGTCCTGTCATGCTACCATAGATCAAAGTTTGGATCTTAACCTACTACTAGATTCATATAACAGCACAGACAGAGCAGATTTTTGTGTGGGGATCTGTTTTCATAAAAAAAAAAAAAAAAGAAAGCAGGATCATGTAAGGAATTGAATGGAGGCAGTTTTGGGTTAAATAGAATGCACTATTTTAAAATGATGAGCATGAATTAACTCAAAATGAAGAGAAGTAGGAGGTGCAACAGGTGGTAGGAGTTTGTCTTGTAATCGGCGGGTTGCTGGTTTGAGCCACGCTCTGTCCATCTCCATTGTTGTGTCCTTGGGCAAGACACATCAGCCACCTTGAAAAAAGGGCAATGCCTCCCAAGATGGCTGCAGCTTCAGACAACTGTCTACCTTGGATGAGCAGCACTGAAAATGTAATTTCCCCCCTGAGGGACTAGTAAAGGTATTAAAATAAATAAATAAAAAGAGTAAAAGCTTTTCACCCAATGACACGCACAACTGGACAGGAATAAGACAAACAACAAACTAGGTGACAACCTATTACTATGAATCTCCTCAAAGTAAACATCCATCCTACACAAGTTTAAGTGCAGAATATTAAATACAAGATTATTATTTAACATAGGATACCAACATAAATAAGTAATAAATATTTTTTCCCCCACAATTACTAAATATCAGCTCTCCAATATAAGGAAGCTGTTTTATTTATAAGATAGTAATAGAAGAATACTGCAAAGGTAACAAAATGTTCTTTCCATTGAACTTGCATTCTGCACTTTAAGCAGGTATGTGTCATTTACATTCATGACCTTGTCACAACAAAGAAGAGTGAAGTCATGACAGATATTTGACATTACATTACCCCCCTTTAACCATCTCTCTCTCCATCACACCTTCCTGATCTTTCAATCCTTCCTATCTTTCATCCCTTTACTTTTAACCTTACTCATATTTCTTGTGACCTTTTCATTCTCCTTTTCCTGTACCTTCTCCCTCTCTGAATAAGCTTTCCTTTGGGCATCTTCAATTCTTTCCTGTATTCTAATATACTTTTCTCATCTAGTTTAGGTACAAACTTCCGTTTGTCATTTTAATGCTAGTGAATACCAACATCCAGACTAAAACTTTGGTTTTACTAGCTATTATTAAATTAACCACATACATATATCCTTAAATTATATGTCTGCTGAGGCTTTTCATGCTGTTTAGACTGCAGCCTGAAAAAACCAAAACGCTACACACAGGAACAAAAACAATTAAGCTATGCCTGCTGACCCTGACCTTGCGCAAATGCATCCCTGCCTGGGATCAATGGAACGCTGTACCACTGTGGCTGTGGCAAAGGAAGCTGGTTACCAGAGACCTCTGACCTCAGCCGAGGCTGTGGAGCTGCACTCACAAACTAAGGAAAGAGTACTTATTTTGATACCAAATCAATATGTAAGATCCTTCTGATGTGTGCTTAAAGATGCTTCATAATCCCTATCCTTCATGTTCCCTCAGAACAGCTGATGTATGAAAGTCGCCTCAAAGGGCCGAGGGACTGTCGGAATACTTTTCCTGTCGAATAAATATACAGCGAACAACAAAATCACCACAAGCAATAAATAGATGGATGGCTGCAGCCCTGCCAGTTTTTTCGATTTTAACGCACAATGTCTCAGATTTCATCTGGAAGTATCATAGTTTTTTTTTTAAATGGGACACTGGCTTTCATGAGGTGATCTGAAAGACCTATTTATGAACCTCACAGGAAAGATTTTTTAAAGTCGCAAGTGGGTGATTTCTGAAAATCTATGAGCTAACTTCATTATGGACTCACTGAATTCAATCCTTGATGGACATGATTTATTGTTGCTTGTGAAATGACTGATTAAATTGGCACTATTGCACAATGTCACTGTTACAATGCTATTAATGTTCAGGTTTTTCAATTGAACAACATTCTCGACCCTGGACCTTACATAACATTTCTAACCTTGTACACACAGTGGGTTTTTATGTTTGCTCATGATCTGTTGATGCATTTAGTTCACCCCTTTTAAAGGGGTGAACTAAATGCGGTTCATTGAACCGGGATTGCTGAGGTTTTTCTACCTCAGCAATCCCTCCTGTTCACCCCTTTTAAAGGGGTGAACAGGAGGGATTGCCTCCTGTTCACCCCTTTTAAAGGGGTGAACAGGAGGGATTGCTGAGGTAGAAAAATTGTCACGTAGAGGAGGGATCCGGACACCTGCGAATAATCTTAATTGATAGTAAAGCGCAATGGAGAATATATTTGGGACAAGGACCAATTATGTCATGGATTGTATGTAATCCAACAGTGGTGTATCTATTTAGGACAAGAAAACAACTGTTATGTAAAACTATGTTATGTTATGAAATGACCCACCATTGTAATCTTGTTGACATGTCATTTGTATTGTATAAAACTGAATCTGACTTTGAAGTCATTGCCATTTTCCTGCCGGGAACTGATCCCTGGGGTGAGCATGATTCTTGATTGCCTTGATTCTTCTAATAAATTGTTGAGACAGGAACCATCTGACTTATATCTTCCAAAATTTAAACAAATCAGAAAAGTTTATTAAAACTTAAGAAAGGTCTGCAACCTTCTCTACAGGCATTTTTGTACTGCTTGCCCCAGGTTGGGTTCAAACTCGAGTTTGGCATCTTTGCATTAGCCCTCATGGCCGAGTTCAAGCCCACTCTCTGGAACCCCGAGACCTGTTGTTCCTCGAGGTTCCATTCGAGATGGCACTCTGCTCAACGCAAACACAACCAGGGCTGGGGGACAAAAGGCCGACAGCCCTAACGTACAGCAGTGCTGAGAGCAGATCAAGTATAATTTTCAGTTCAACAAACAACAAGCGACATCGTTGGATTGTTATTAATTTATTGAAACTGAAAGCTGATAGCAGAATTCAGTGCATCACAGGATCGAGGAATAAGGTGGATATGAATTTCACTTTTTGAATTTAATCACTCAATCAATCATTATTTTAATTTGAATTTAATTAAAATAATGAACTTTTTTGATATTCTAATTATTGAGATGAAACTGTAAGTCAGCAGCTCACAAAGTGCTAGTTCCTACAAAGTTCCAAGCATTGTCAGATAAATAAGCTGAGAAATTGCTATAACTGAATACATGACAGTGATTGGTTTCATACATTCATAGGATCAATGTCAAGTTTGCATTTCCCTTTTCCAACTTTTTCTTCCATCTGTTGTAACCTCTTTGTTCAACTAACAAGAACATATTATGACAGCCAAGTTGCAAGCAAACATAAGTCAAAAACAGTACTGAAAAAGTATCTGTTCACCTGCAGTCACCATCAAAATATTTTGAGACTGACGCTTTAAATAAATCCTGTTTTATAAGAATTACACCATCTGAAAATATTCTCAAAAGACAATATATGTACTGTGATGTTGGCCTTTATTCAAAATGAGGACAAATCAAGAAACAAATTTAGACAATAAAGATAAGACTACACATGTGCAGTGTTCCCTTTCCTTTAGCAGCAGCAGAGAGTTCTTTAATATTCCAGAGCTGCACAGAGATATGTCTGTCCTAAAACTTAATAGAATACTTGTTGCATCAATGAAAAGAAGCTACTGAGGTTGTCTGGATAAAATCAAAATCTAGCAAAATCATTGGAAAAAGATTAAATAGAAGCTATAGGGCAGGGGTTAACAGAAAAATATATTTTATCAGCTACACTTAAATATTTTAAGATATTAAAACATTTCTCTCTGACAGTAATAAAAAATATTCAGGCATAAAGGTGGCTGTAAGACAGGTAAAAGAGTCATTTCATATGATTTCATGGAGAGTTTTATGGTGCCTTAAAATATTCAGCTAGTTTTATTTGCATCAAAAGACTTTACTATCAATATATGTTTATATAAAATTTCTACATCCTCCTATGGACTGCCATTCCCCACAACCCTGAGCAGAGAGGAGGCATAGAAAATGAATGAATGATGAAACTAAATTGCAAAATGGATTATTGTTTTGCGAAGAATTGAGGAGTTCTTTCCACCAACTTCCACCAGGTATAGATGAAGTAAGAGGTATACCTTTTATTTATCATGACCCCAAATGGTTAGTTAAGTATTTTAACAAGTTACAGAGAAAAGTAATTATATAAAAGCCCCAAATTTACAGATAATTAAATTTAATTGAATATTATTTTTCTGAAGATTTTACAACATATTTTCTTTGATTGTGATGATCCTGTTTAGGCTTCTCAGTTGCTGGAATATGTCAGATTATGACCCCTGATGAAAAAAAAAAATCAATGACCTCCTACAAAGAGACATTATTGATTGGAGTCACATATAGTGCCTTGCAAAGGTATTCAAATCACCCATGTTCTTTGACATTCTGTCAACTTACAATCACAATCTTCAATGCATCTTATGAATTAGCTAATCCCAAAGCAACGCATAAAAGTGATGTAGATATAAAACAGATGTAGATATATTTATAGTTTTAAACATTTTTTTGAATATCAAAATCTGAGGTCTGGCATGCATTTGTTTTTAGCCTCCTCAGCACCAGCTCTTGAGGACTGTATTCCATTGTCGCACTGACTGTACTCTGCTGGAAGGGAAACCTCCTCCCAAGTGTCAAATTTATTGCAGCCTTTGAAAAGTATCCTCTCACAATTACCCTGTATGTGGCTACAGAACAGCTTTCCTGTCTGTGCTGGAGAAAAAAAATCCTTCCCACACTGTAATGCTGATCCCAATATGTTTCAGATGGTGTTTTAGTGAAGTGTTTTATATTTAGGCCAAAAAATTTATTTTTTAATCTCATCTGACCAGAGCGCCGTTTGCTGTGCCCCCTGCATAGGTGGTGGGGTCTCTAGTTGGCAATGAGACTCATACCTGACAGTGAAAGAAAACACATTGGAGGGCTTTTGAACATGAATGACACTTTATGCCACAGCATTCTAGCAAAAGTCCCCAAAAGTCTTGGAGATAATGAAGATGCTTTTTTGACAAATGTGAAAAGGGTCTTTGTGTTCTTTTTGGTCAGCAGTGGTATTGACCTTGGAATTCGGGGTGTAATTTTTTACCAAAATTAGTCTCTTTCTTATTGTTGAATAAACACTGACTTGACAGTGCTTCAGATGTTGTTCTGGGTTCTTTACTGACCTCCTGGATGAATGGTTGATGCACTCTCTGAGTAATTTTGGTAGCCCAGTCACCCCTGGAAAAGTTCATAACTGTTCCAGGCTTTCTCCATTTCCATGTCATGGTTCCGACTGTGGTTTGGTGGAGTTGCAAGGTTTACAAATGGCTTTATAACCCTTTACAGACTGATATATGTAAATATGTCGCTTTGTATGTGTAATTAAGTTTCTTTAGATTCCAGCATCTCTCTCTTTTGGAGATCTTTTGGCCTACTTCAGACAAGTTTTATTTAAGTGATTTCTTGTTTCTTCAAGTTTGACAGTAATTAGGCCTGGGTGTGACTAGTGAAATTGAATTCAATTTTCCAAAAAATGTGGTTAGTTCATGATTTACCAAGGGAGGCAATTATATGTTCACATAGCTATAGGTTGGTTTGGATAGTTTTTCCTTGATAGATGAAATCATCATTTGAAAGCTATATTATGTATTTACTGAGATTATTTTTGTCTGTAAATAACATTTCCTAAATAATCTGAAATATGCAACTGTGGGAAAAAGCAAAAACTGAAGAAATCTGAAGCCAAAAAATATTGTTTCACTCCACTACATGTAAATTTTTGGATATTTCATTAGGATGAAAAATCACAAACAAGTGCACAAATCAAAAACAAGTGCAATATAACAACTGCATATAATAATGTGTGTGTTTTTGGTACCTGTGAGATTGTTTGTGCTAGACAAGATGTTGGCCGAGCATGTCAAATGTACAGCATCTGGTGACACTGCTCATGCTCAGCTTGACTTCCTTCAGATTTTCCCGCAGGACTTGTGCTACTTCACACTGACAACTACTTTGGAGCCATCCGCAGGCAAACCTGAGCATGCACCATGACAGGTGACTGTGTTGCACTTACAGTACAATCAAAAACACTTTTCACAAATACACAAACATTCATGCGCACAAACACAGTGCATCTGCACTGAGTTCTTGTACATAATAAATCTTCACAGAAACACATGCCCAGACATGTCTTTACATCAATGTTTATCACTCATGAGCTTCATGCGATAATTCTTAACAATTAAACAATTAAACAACTACAGAAACGACAGTCAGGTTGGATTTTTGCCTAAAATGTCTTTAGGTGTTTTAAAGTATTTATCCAGTAATTTCAAAAGGGGGAGGAGTTCCTGTCCCAAGTGGAAGATAGGGTGAGAAACTCGGTCATCTGAGAGGGACTCAGAGTAGAGACACAGCTTCACATCAAGAGGAGCCAGTTGAGGTGGCTTGGGCATCTGGTTTGGTTAGGATACCTTCTGGATGCCTCCCTGGTGAGGTGTTTCGGGCACGTCCCACTGGGAGGAGACCCAGAGGAAAACCAAGGACACACTGGAGGGAATATGTCTCTTGGCTGGCCTGGGGATGCCTTGGGATTCCCAAGGAGGAGCTGACCCAAGTGACAAGAGAGAGGGAAGACTGGGTCTCCCTGCTTAGGCTGTTGCCCCCGCAACCCAACCCCAGATAAGTTGAAAACAATGGATGGGTGGATGGATGGATTTCAAAATGATGAAATAAAAAAAAAACTGTACTTCTACTATATGTTACCACAACCATACTGTCAAGTCCCCATCTTTATATATATATATATATATATATATATATATATATATATATATATATATATATATATATATATATATTGCAAGCAGGGAATCATGGTGAGGATCATGGTGAGAGCCCTAATGCTCAGCTTGTGAAAGTAAATCTGTTGGGCCTCACCTTGACACTCACACAACAATTCAAGAGAGAGATAACAAGAGTCCAGAACTAAACAGATTTGAAGATGTCTGGCAAGGTAAAAGAAGTAAATATTCCTGATACACTCCGGACAAATAAAGTCTCAAATACCTAAATATTTGATGGGTTTGTACACTTTTGAGAGCCTCTGCAAATCTGTAGCTCCCATCAGATCTGGCAACCCAAAGTTGCTGTCATGAATTAAAAAATAGTAGCTTGTTTAATTCTTTAATTCTTGTTTAATTTAACCTCTCCACATGATGCGTGCGCCAGCTTGTTCAATTCTTATTGGACATATAAAAAAATTAATTAATCACTCCAAAAGATCAATTTAAAACACCATCTGAGAACCATAAAGGATTTCAGTTTATCACACAGTGCAAAAGTGACAAAACTTCTAGGTTAAGAAGAGCTCAACATAGCTGAGCTGAATAAGTGAAATACGATCCAAACTCATGTTGAAGATATAATCTGTTATTCTTTTACGAACAACTTATCAATGTATAGGGGATAATACCCAAACTTCTATTCACTTTTCATGAAGAAAGTTATACAACTGTGTATTAGGTGAAATTTGACAACTGAAGATTATCCAAAATAGAGTTCAGCTTTAATACTGTCTATGAAGAAAATAGGTTTTTGTCAAAAAGTATGATTTGTAGCATTAAGAAGTCAAAATTTTGATCAATTTACAATTTTGTGTTTTATTTATTAGTTCATATTGTTTCATGCTCATTGTTTCTCCTCTCTCTGTCTTAGTAAACAGCGGAGGTTGTGTGTAATCATCTACACAACATAACCTGAATAACTCCAGTCATGTTAGCTCTCTGCTGGCATTAATCAGAGCCTGGCGTATTAATGAGAGCGCGGCAGCTAGCTAATTACACCCATAGATTCTGCAGCAGCCCATTAAATATACAAATGACAGAATTAAAGAGCCCAGCCTCTTCTGATTAATCTTTAAATGGGGAAAAACTAATGATGTCTGTGCAAACTTTCCCTTCACACGTTTCTCCCCCTCTCCTCTCAACGTCAATGCATAGCAATCAATCATATTAATTAAGGAAAAATAATTTGTATCATTTAACATTTCCCTCTTTCCTGCTCACTTGCTGCAGTGCAGTTCACTGTATTAGAGGTGTCTGGAAATTATCCAAGTCTATTTGTTCTTGCATTTATTTCTTTTTTCTTTTTTTTCTAAACTATTTGTGTAATGTTATGTTTCATCTAACTTCATTAACCGCTGATTGAAGAAATACATCTGGATTAGCAAGAAAAAATAAATACATATATATATATATATATATATATATATATATATATATATATATATATAAAAGCAGGGCATCTTCCCTATTCTAATTAACCCACTTCATGCCTAAAATGTGAAGAATTACAAAGAGGCAGACAGAGATCCATTTCTATTTAAATTATTATTTTACAAAGAACATCATATGTCACTCCTAACTGAGACACACAAGGTCATTAATTCAAATGTAAACATGAAGAGCAGGAAGTCGTATAGCAGGAATATAGGTAAGATGAATGAACTAACAAGCATTTATGGAAACAGGCACTCAAGAGGTTATTCATATCACAGCATGATTACATACTGTTCTAAGCCTGTTTCATCTAAAGTAAGATTCAGTGAGGCCAAATCTGACCTCAAGTACCTTTTTAGTCACTAAGAAACATCTTCAAACATGAGTGAACGGATTTAATTTATGGAAACATGCACTCTGACTGCAGTAATAGCACATGGAAAATAACCTATTTGACCAAAAATAATTTTAGCAAAGTGACCATTAAACAACAGGTGAAAGGGTAAATATTATTAAATTTCAAATGGTAAAATTTGTTTTACTTTAAATAGGATTTACCATGCACAATATTGACCCTGCTCAAGGATAAATCCTTAACATGTTTAGGAAATAAAAACTACCTGCATTAAGAACTAATTGAAACAACAGATGAATAACAGCCATGGGACAGGGGACAATGTTGACAGAGAAAAATTGTGATTTTCTGCTTCAGAGTCCACAAGAGGGACCAATCCTACCAGTGGACACAGTGTTTCAAAGCTTAAAAGAGCACAATTAAATATAAAAAAAAAGGTTTAAAAAAAGTTTAACTTGCAAGGGTTAATAATGTCATGAAAAGTCAAAGTAAAAGACACAAAACTACAGCAATTTTGTCATGATGAAAAAGTTACAGTTGTATAGTTATCATTGCTGGAGTTACAAGGTTTCCCCAAGATATCAACGATTGACGAGTCTTTCCTCTGTGATCAATTGACTCTCAAGGGGGCATTACACTGCATTACATTCATAATCCAATTTGGCTTTGATTTGTTCACTCTTCTGTGCGCTTCTATGGGAATAATTGTCTGCAGATGATGCTATTAGTATTGACGGTTGTAAAAGGGCGACGGTTTGAGGACTGCCGACACATTGATGGTCCAGAATAGATCCGGTCTGAAAGTGATTGTCTGATCCATTACCCTTTATGAAGGAGGAGACTAGAGGGGGCAAAGAAGCATGTCTCAATAACAAAAATCATCATCTATTTGTTGGCAGTATTCAAAGAGACTGTTTACCTTAGTCCCATAAGGACAAGGAAGAGATCAAAAATGTAATTTGTTGATCTGGGATTAAAACCGAGAGTACTGAACAAGAACCACTGGGCAAAGTGGAAAAATACAGCAGAACAGCAGATTAGTATCTAAAATAGAAAAGAAATATACTCACAGTAAACAAATGAATCCCAACTATGAATTTAAAAGAAAAAAAAGCTACATGTCTACAAATATTCAAATTTAGTCATGGATTCCTCAGTATGAAAACAAATATTAAAAATTACTTGTGGACAGTGCAAATTATGAGTTATGCTTACAATTAAATATGGACAATAATTGCTGACAATGTGTTGCATATTAAAAAATTGTTCTGTTTTAACAAGAACTTTATTGGTTAAATAGATGTTGACTGCTGTGTTGTAAGGATTAGAAATGAACTGCATGAAATAAGGACATTGTCACCAGCTTCAGAAAAGCTGCTTACCCAAAGATGCTTCAACATTTTTTTACACTGAACATAATTTTAATAGTTTCATATTACTGAAACCTTAAAATGTATTTTATATCTCTCTTCACAGACAAATATAACTGGTGATACTTAGTTTGTACAAAAGAGTGAAGCAATCTCAAGTGGCATCAAAGAGCTTTGCATACTCAAATCCTACTGATTAGTATCAGCAGTCATTAATTATGAGCGTCAGACTGGGTGATGTTCTCAGATGAAGCAGAACATGTTTGGCTGTGCAGCTCAGCCCTCTAATGATGCTGGTAAACAGAAAGATAATTGTCCTTTAAGATTGACTGGGGAAGTCATTCTAAAGGAATATTGCTATACAACAGAAGCTGCTGTGTTAAACCTGAACAAGAAATGCACGTGTGTGTATGCAAGTGTACTCAAAAGATCTTAAAAAAAAAAAAAAGGTTGTGAATTATTTATCATCAACACTTAAAACTGGACAGAAAATGCAAAGGAAATTGGACAAATTTAGGACGATCAGTGTAGAAAAGTTGCAAAGTTGTTGTCTTTTGTTTTACCAATGTATGTGTGGATGTGCACTGTATCAAACATGAGAGCATCCAAAAAGATTTATATATGCTCTTAAGACTGAATAATGTAAAAAAAAAAAAAAAAAAAAAAAAAAAAATATATATATATACACTAAAGTTTTGGATAAATAATTTCACATGACATGATTTCTCACCTGTAAAGTCAGCGTTGCTGGGAAGAGTGTTACTGGGAAACTGGTAATAACCATTCCCTGGAAATCTGGTTCCTCTGACAACTATTTCTTGTGGGTCAGAGAGTGATACATCTGTCCTTTCCACCTGTAAAACAGGAAATATAAACTAATAGAAGTATTAGCAATATATCATCTTGCATAAAATGGAATGTATAAACTGAGATGTTAGTAACTGTTAATTATCCTACAGTCCCCATAACAGGAATTGGGGTTTATACAAAATAATATGTGATCTGAAGTTTAACACTGACCAAAATTATCCATTTGTTATTTTTTACATTTCAGCTGAGAGTATTAAGACTCATTGTCTGATATTAAATGAGACTAAACTTCTCTTGTTTTAAGTCAGTTAAAATAAAATTTAAAAGCGGTACAGTTGCTTAATGGCAGATTTCTGAGATTAAACCCTTTTCTAACATATTTTAAGTCAATGTTACTGCTCTGACTCATCGGTTCCATGATGCAGGTTTTATTTTGCACAGTGCTGTGAAAAAAGCATTTTTCCACCTTACAGATTTCTTTTGGTTTAGCTTTTTTTTTTTTACTGTCATAAAACTGAGAGCATTTCAGAATAAGAACATCCTCCCAGTAGTCAAATATCATGGTGGTAGTGTGATGGCCTGTGGTTGCTTTGCTACTACAAGATCTGGACCACCTGGAGTGCCACATGGCTCAGGGGTCGAGCAGGCACATCATATACAAAGGCTATAGTCCTCAACGCAGTTGTCTCCGGTTTGATTCCCAGCCCCAGGCCATTTGCTGCACGTCTTCCCCTTCTCTCTCTGTCCTTCTTCCTGTCCAGTTACTGCTGAATAAAGGTCAATAGTGCCATATAAACCTTAAAAAACAGACCTCGACAACTTGATGGAACCATGAATTGCTGCTCTTTATCAGAAGAAGGACAGTGTCCATCAGTTTGCTTATAATCTTTCTTAAACAGATCAAAACCCATTGGATGAGGTTGAACTAAGACAACCCTGTAAAGAAAACTGAGACAACATTCCTCCACAGTGACTTACAAGAATCAGCGGGCAAACAATTGATAACAACTGCTGCCAACAAAGGTGGCACAAGCACTCACAGGCTTAGGGGATGCTGACTTTTCCCAAAGGGCCAAGTTGGTGTGAATAGCTTTTTCCTCTTTATAAATGAAATCATGATTTGAAAACTGTTCTTTGTATTTACTGAGACTATCTTTCTCCAGTATGAAAATTTTCTTAATTTGAAGCAATTAGGTGTGAAAAAAGACCAAGTGATTTTTACAGTAGGGATGAACCAAACAATCGGGCCAGAAATCGACCAATTTTCCTTTGATCAGCTGTGATTGGTGATTGATGTGTCAAATACAGAAAAACCTGATAATTTTTCCAATTCATTGATTTCATCAGAACTAACAACTCTCAGCTTTTCCAAAACACACTAACCAACAGAATGTGCTTTGATGCAGTTTTTCAAGTTTAATATAAAACAGAAAGATAGGAGACATGTTTAGATGCATAAATAAGGAACACCTTGTGATTCTTTTATTTTCAAGTGGATTAAAACAACTACTGTACTTCAATCAAAGATACCGCAGCACATTTGTTTCTCTTATTTTTTTATACCAAGTAAAAAAAAAACAAAAAAACTGGAATCTGTCAAAATCAGATGGGCAAATCAGACCCTTAAAAGTTGTGTTTTTGGTGCTATTATTATCCTGCTTTGTTTTCTGCATTTACCAGGGTAAAAATTATGCACCCGGGGTACGAATTTACCTTAGAAAAAGGTTCTAGCGGTACATTTATTTGTTATAAAGGAATAAGCTTAAATATTTGTCAATGTTACAAACAGCCTTTGCCTTTCAATGGATTAATAAAGTTTCACAGTGTAAATGCTGTGAACAGATTAAAAGTTTGTGGCTATATCCCTGGGTTTTAATCCCAACTGCAGCCGAAGTCTGAAAAATCCCTTTAAAACTCTATGTAGTAACACCTTTTACAAGGAATTTGTTGTGATTTTATGTAAGTTAATAAGTGCAGCTGCTCAGATGGAATCAATAGTTCTATATTTACTGATGAAAATCACAGGTTTTAATTCATTGATGGGAGCCTCTCTCCCTCCAAGCAAGAGACAGCTACAGTGGGAGGCGTTACCATTCAGTGGCCTTGTTTTGGAACCCACAGTGAAATATATATTTTAAAAACAAAACAAAAAATGCTAGGGTAATTCAAAGTTTCAGGTGGAAAAGTCCAGATTTCAGTGGAAGGATGCTAAAAGAAAACCAGAAATTGGTATTTAACAGGAAAAGCTTGTAAAAAAAAAAAAAAAAAAAAAAAAAAAAAAAAAGGTATTCTCATAGAAACTGTTTCCTTGAAAGAATATATATAAAAAATATTTATAGCAATTCAGTGTTCCTGGTGTTAGTATTAGAATAAACACTAGATTATCACCAAAGTTATTTGAGACATTCTCTAGAAAACCTGGATATGTGCACCAACTTTACAACTGACAAGAAAAAAATATATCAAATGAGACCAACACTGAGCATCATTAATCTCTGCAAGAACAATTTAAGATACCTTACTGTAGACCAGAGAGGTGAAAAAACCCTAAAAGTTCCAGGGTGTATAAAGCTCACTTACATTTTTCATCAGCAAATAACCAAATAAAAATTGCAGCTAATAACTTATAATTAAACCATAAACCAGTTCTCCAACCTGATAAACTGGGCTTGGTCCATTAAGTTGATTGGGAGGATCCCAGTCTATCTGAATGGTGGTTTCATTTACAGGATGTAATCGAGGTGAAGACAATCCAGTAGGCACTGAAAAAAGAAGTGGAAGAAAAGATAAACCATGCAAAACTTATATCAGTAATGTGAGATCAACTGGCATTATATTCAGATAATTGAGTTTCTCTCCTTGAAATACAATTTTTTTAACTAAATTTTATTTAAATTCAGAAACATTTTGACAAGCTTTGCTATGTCACAGTTGACAACAACCAAAAATGTTTCTCACTTCTCTTTTAATTATTCATGATATTTAAATGGATTTTATTTCAATCATATAGTCTAGAATTGACAAAAATCGTGTTTTCATGTATGAAGCATCCATTTAATTTTCCTCCTTCACTTTACGTGTTAAATTAAATGTCCCTTTGAAACATAGCAGGCAGTACTCAAACCATAATTTTATCGTGTATCATAAATAAATCAACTGTAAACTAACTGATATAGGGAGAGGTAGAATAATGGAGAGAGAAACATGCCGTGTCATGGACTGGTATAGGGATGGAATAGATGTGTGTACATTAAGTGTCATTCCATCACTGTGTTTCAGTGTTCGTTTCAGTAATTGTTTAAATGGCCTGTGGTGGAAGTAAATTAGCTCTGTGTGACACATGTGGACCATCGTTGGTGTGAGTGGTAATAGAGCACTTAAAAGGGAAGTGGATAGCTCGTTTTAGACACCTCATCTAGGCACATCCAACTATAAATAACTGCAAACCAATAGCGAACCAGTCTATTGATATGAAGCTATGGCAATAGACAATATGGATGTGACAACAAGCAACTTGCTTGGAACAGTAGAGAGCATTTTTTTTTTCTTTTTGTAAAGGTAAAAAGTCTATGTAACATCATCAAAACTGGAAGTTAGAGCCTAAGGAGTACATAAGGTTCAATTTTGGGGAATTAAAACCAACAGTTTTTGTAAATAAGACAATACATGCCACTTACTGCATTATTTTGTGTGAAACCCCCGATCTTGTAGCTTGAAGATTTGATCAAATTAGACCTTAGTGAGATACACGGATTCACAAATTCAAGAAGCATGCCAAAGAGTTTATTATCTAGGCACAAGAAGTCAATAATCATGCAGGTCATGTTTCTTCACAACACAAATGAAGAATATATTAGGCGAGATTAAAGTACAGGAAGAACAGTCTGTCCACTATTCAAATTTTGTATCACTTTTTGTGGTTGCAGCAATGTAATGAGGAAGATCTCATCCATTGGACAACTGCAATAAAAGGCGAAAGTGTATCTTAAAAATTTGTTTATTCTACAAGTTCATTACAGACACCTTGCATCCAAAAAAGGTTTTAGGGGGGGAAGTTGAAGATGCTGTTGGACCAGTAAAACAGAGCAACATCGTACCAGGTCTGCAGGCCTTCTTGGGGCTTCAGATCCAATTTTAGGCAAAATTATTTGCCTTTCATTGTTTTTTTCATGTCAATGAATGCAGGAGTCACCATCAACAGCACAGAAATGTGTGCTGAGTCACGTGCAAGAGGAGGTATATAATTTTGGTAACGGATTTATGTTGCTCTAAATATCAGATCACAAATCTTTGTGTTATCCTCGTCAATCTTCTAATAACGTTACAAAATGGTAATGTAATAACTGTATTTTTGCTGATCTTTTTTGAGCATCAGCTACAGGAGAAGTTGGCTTGATGCACAACTAACAAGATCCACAGGGTAGGTCAGCTAATATTTTAGTCAAAGCAAAAGAAAAAAAAGAAAAACTTAACTTTTGCTGTAAATTACTTTTTAGTTAATAGCAAGTTTGTATAAAGTTGCATATAAAAACCATGAGTTTATCAATAATGCATGAAAATATTATAAATAAAACTCAACATAAATAAAACATTGTCTTTAAATTTTGGATTTATGTTATTTCTTTTACTTATAATAATGTTAAAAACTTTATAGATGTAAAGACAGAGTTCATCCTATTAATACCTAAACCATTATAGTAAGGTACTCTTCTTCTTTATTGACTCTTGTGATTGTAATATACTAACTAACAAGCATATTTTACAAGTCAGGTAGTCATTGATGGTGTTACTGTATCTGCTTGTTGGTTAACTAAAATGTTCCTCAGACTATGACACCTTTTAATGAAGCTCTCTGGTCTTACTATGAGTTAACTAAAACACCTGCACTAAGCTAACAGTCCACTTGAAAGCTTAATTTTGCTGCCAACATGGCAATGAACCTGCTAAATCATGGGCCAGCTCCCATGAGCAATTGTCCAGGCATGTTGGTGTGTTTCCTGTTTTTACAGTGGTCGACATGTCTTAACAGGCTCTTAGCAGACAGCTACAGCATGCACATAAGTACACCACTTATTGACATTGTGATCCCTTGCCTTGCATATTTCTTTTCTCAGGAAGGGCCTCAGGCCAATTATGCATAAATCAATAAAGTTCCTGTTCTGTTGAGTGGTGTTACAACATAAGCGTGTATGTGTGTATGTCTCTCTATGTGTATGTCTTGTAGAACAAGCAGTTATGGATGTAGGATACATAAAACATCACAATCAGTCCCTGATTAGCCACTTACTTTACAATGTGATCAATAACTTTGTAGGGAGACACACACCCTTGAAACCATGGCAAATGCATCAACACACATCGACAGAGATCTCCTTCCTTGTCTCATTATGTCCGCCACCATGTGTGCTCAAACATTTAGTTGTGTGCTTCGGTGTAATTCCAGCGGTTTCACAGATGTTGTCTCCTCACTTACAGCAGATGGTAGCTGACTCTAATGGTCCAGGCTTATGTAAGGGACATTTATCAGTGCATCTGTAGCTTGCTCGAGTACGTCTTACCAGACACACAACTCAATGAGAGGATAAATTGCACCACAACAAGACTTTAAGGAGATCTCACAATGTTAAAATTACAAAACCTTCAAGCGACTTACAATTGTATATAAAAACCTAAATATTATATTTAAACACAGTAACTTAACATTTTATATTCCAACACTGATCATATCAGTATTAAAACAAGTTTCACACTGATTTGGCTTTAATATAAGAGCTAAAATAGCTACAATATAAGATATAAGGTAGCATGACATCTGCTATAGCAAAGGCTAAACACCAAGAGAAGAAGCACATACTATGCAGGTAGTTATGAGATAAAAAACATAGTAACAAATAAGAAAGCAAACTCTACCGAACAGCATGCCATTATCATTTCTTACAGTGGAATCAAGGGACATCTTTGGCGTAAGATGAAAGAAAACTGTGGCAACAGATGTGGCTGTTAAAAATACATTGAATGAGTCAACTGGGTACAATATGCCATATTGAATTGTACAGTATTACAGTCAAGAGAAGTCTTTGGAAATCACTTGAAATAAACACTGTCACTGTGTCAACAGATGTAGCCATTAAAAATACATTTAAACAGTCGACCAATTACAAAGCAAGACATCTCTCATTGCTGTACACATGAGGAATGACTACTGGAGCAACACAGAAATATTTGCTGTGTAGCTCTTAAACATGTGCTCAAAGGCTGAAATCTCAGAGCAAGTATTTTTCTTTAATCATTTTTGCATCTATTGTCTGTTTACCTGAAACTGTTCTCTTTGCTTTAAAAAATACAGCATAAGCAGAAAGCGTAGAAATCCTGAGATAACAGATGGAAATTTCTGTTGTGGGGACAAGTCTGCATGTGAGCAGTTTTGCATCCCCCTGGTCTGCTATGTGCTGTCAGTGAATAAGACAAAAACATTTTTAAAAATGTGAACTGCATAAAAATTGAAGCTCGCTACAGATTACAGATTGGCAGTCTAATAAGCCTACTAAACAATAATCTTATGTTTTCCTGTGTCAATTCTAAAACCATCTAAATTCTATACATGCTATTAATCTACAGAGAAGAACCGGAGAGACAAAGTATGTGTGTTTCTCTAACTCTGTGTGTGTCTGATTCATGACCAGCAGGAAGTGTGTGCTACGCCACATTTTTCTCTTTGTAATTAACAGTAAATTGTTTTTACTGCTGGCACCATAATATCCCCTCTGGTTAGCATGACCAATGCTGTCACCACTCAAGCATGCAATGACTGACTGCTCTCTCTAATGTGCTTGTGTGTATTGATAAGAAGCTTTATTATACTATAATATGTCATTGCTATATAACATGAAATATTTTTTTCAATATCAATATTTACTTTTTTGACACACTATATATTTGTTTTTATGTTTACATTATTTAATATTTGTGTGCAATAAACTCATTCTAGGGAGTTTGCATGCCTTTCTGGTCCTATGTGCTTTTGTTCAAAGTGCTCAAGTTCCTCCGACTGGTTTAACATACCCTTAAGGGATTAACCAATGATGACAAACAAGAAAATAGGATTCTCTAAAAATATCTGACAATATTGAATGGCCAATTTGGAAACAAAAAACTAAATTAGTTGTAGATTAAGCCAAAAAATTATCAACTATGAGTGTACTTCTTTTTGGCACACTGACACACTAACATTCTGATAGGAAATGAGAAACATCATGCCAAAGATAATACAACAATGTAAAAGGGTATGCATTTCAAACAAACAAAAAAAAAAAAAAAAAAAAAAAAAAAATGGCATGTCAAAAAATGCTTGTAATCTCCTAGACAATGGAAAAATCTTTCTTGGCATCACAGCAATCAAACCCTTCTTCTAATTGCTGACCAGCTTTTTGAAATATTTCCACTAATGAGCCCCTGAAACTTAACTCCTTAGATGCTGAGCTGGGACTGCAGATCTCCACCCTCCGCAAAAGTGGAGTGCAGAATGTGATTAAAAACGGTTAAATCAGACCAAACAGATTCATCTCGTTTCACAGTGGCTATATTTTAAAAGTCATGGATTACTTCTCCAAACTGTGCTGGAAATGTATGGGTGGATTGAACTTTCAATGAACTGCCCCAATCCCAACTCCTGACTGCAGGTGAAAGGAAAAGCAGAGATTCGATTGGGATTAATGGCTGCTATCAAAAGACATAATTTCTGACCATTTCAAAGTGGTTAAAATATGAAATAGAATAAAAGGTGTTTTAACTTAGAGGATGTTCCACAGATCCACAGATCTTTATTAGTTGAAGCCTGAGAGATGATTCTCATAGAAAGAAGTCTCAATGAGCCCATCCCCATTGCCAATAAGGATCCAGTTCTTAACAGCCCAATTTTTCCTTTGGCAGTGTAGAAAGGCACGAGCCCTTGAATAGCAATGGAGAAAACGAATAATTAAGTTTGTGTGAATGCATCTTTTTGTTGTACCTGCTGGTAAGGTCTGCCCTGTGCTTTGCAGACTTGTAATACATCCCATTCTTGTGCACAGTGTGACAGTGAAGTTGTAAATGTGGAATGGCTTCAGTCCTTCAACTATGTGAACAGGCCGTGATGATGCTCCCATCCTATGTAAGACCTGAAAACAAGATAAATATTTTGATTCATACAGGGATGAGCCAATCAGAAGATCATAAGCATTTTGTATATGACAGTTGAGAGAATAACCATTCAAAAAAAGACTAACCCTATTCTGACAAATTCAATGAGAAGATATTTTTTTAACATTTGAACAAAAAAAAAAAAAGGGAAGTTTTTTAGCCATCATATCTAATATTTCTCATGCAAGAGCTCACCTGACTTACAACTGGAGGTGCATAGGGATTGGTGGTTTGCTCAGTTAATAAGTTCAACCTGTACTCTGTTACTTGTCCTCTGGCAATGATGCCCTGTCCCTCAATAGAGTTCCACGTAACGTTGAGGCTGGTGGATGACAGTGCAGACACATCTGGAGGAGCCACAAACTCAGGGGCTGGAAATGGACACCACAATATTTCAAAAATTAAGTTCCAGCAAAGTAGCAGGAAGCAAACAGGAGCAAGCACAAGGCAACCAAACATCTCATATTCTCTCTTTTTGTAAAATATAGTTCATTCTGTCAGTATTTTAGGGTTTAAATATAACATCACATTATCCACTTTTTTTAAACTGAAAATTCAGTAATTTCATTATTTGTACAATCTGAGGAAATTCTAGCAAAGATAAAACTGACAAATCATTGTTATGTGAACTCCATGGTTTTGAGTGTTGCACAATTCTATGGTTGTGATAGCCACAATTACACGACAGATTAGAGAGGGAAATTCTTTATTTCACCATTGATGGCATCAAACTGTGAAATATGCTATGAAATGTGATTTAAGGTCAACATAACCACTGTTATAGCTCTGCCATCCACACTGCATATGTATGTGCTAAAACCCTGGCACACATTTCACATCTAAAATCGTGTTATCATATGCTTGTTATCCAGACACATAGCTGAGAGTGATGTTGGAGGCAATCATTTAGTCCTAATGAGCCATATCATCTCTTTGAAATTCAAATACCTTAATGAGTTTCCCCTCCCCCACACACACTTTTTATTTCCCTTTCCATTTTTTTCAATCAATCTGACAGTTATCCTCGTTTCTTTTTTTGACTTTTTGTTAAATTTCTTAATTATTACCTTATTTCAACGTGTAAGCAAATTACTTCTCCATAGTTTATGCTTATTGACATATATCTGGCAGACAATTCTTATGGTCTGGCCTCTTTCTGAGTTGTTACATTAAGATGGTCTAAAGACGCTCACATTACAGAATGTTTTTCTCTGCTTTTTCACAAATTCACATGTGTGAATGACCACCTTCAGTCAAGACAGAAACTTCAGCTTGGACATATTTCCAGTTTTCAAAGTAAATACGTGAACCTTTATCATCACTAGGTCAAACTTGATGCCAAAATATAACTCAGTTGAGGACTAAGCTAATAGTTAGCCAGTAACTTTAACCACTGAGGTAAACAACTCTCAGGAGTTGCAATGAGGATGTTTTTAACAGCATTCCTGAAGCATGGTTTCTAAACAACAAATGAAAAACATTCTAAATGTTTTTACCTTCCACCCATACTGTATAAAAATAATTAATCATCATGTTTCATATCTATATTGCTTTGCTGTGTCTAGACAGAGAAAATTAGACCCCTTTAATGTCCAGTATTAGAAAGTTACAGCAGTGGATACAAACCTCCCTCCAAGGTGTGTGCTGTGGTCCATTCTGATGTGACATTTCCAGCACTATTGATGCTTACAACTCTTAGTTGATACGCTGAAAATGCCTGCAGACCCTCTATAATGGTACTACTTTCAGGTGGGGACAACGTACTCCTTTTAGTTGGATTTCTGTCTGGGAAGACACTTGGATCCAACCAACCAGAGCTGGAGAAAACTCTCCTCTCGGAGGTAAATGATACATTCTTTGATTCTACTGGTCCACGGAGAAAGACCTCATACTTGGTGATAACACCTGTGCCAGAAAAAAAAAGGGAAATCAAAGCAGTATGTGATTCATTCGTAATAATGACAACATCAAATAATTACTATTAAATATTTATTACTAGACTGGAATCTGAGGAGCTTTGTTTTAAACAAAATGTTAATGACATGCAAAGCTGCAGACAATAGAATGGAAAACTGTAACACTTAAGTGTTTGTAAATAGTCTGGCAGTATACATGGGGTCATTGTTCATTTAGAAAACCCATTTTCATCCAAACTTCCAGGCTGATGTCTAGAGTTATTGTTTCAATATTTCTCCATAATGTTCTTTTCCCCATGATGCCATCTGTTTTGTGAAGTGCACCAGACCCTCGTGCACCAAAGTACCCACAAAACATGATGCGGCCACGCCTGTACTTCACAGCTGGGATGTGTTCTCAGTTTTGCAAGCTGTCCTGATGGTCATTATGGCCAGAAACTTCAATACAATTTGATCACACCACATGTCTCCAAAAATTAAGATCTTAGTTTCAGACATCTGCAGTTGGTAATCTGACTTTTTTTTGGTGTTTTTAGAGTAATGGTCATTTCATCGAGATTCTAGAATTGCACCGCTGACCAAAATCCCAGAGGAGTTGCAAAGGAGGCTTCATGGATCGAGGGCAAGACCAAAGAGCAGAGAGAGGAGAAGGAAGTTCAAACCATGTCTTCCATCGATCATAACGAGGAAGGAGCATATCCCCAACTCTTAACATCTCTCTACCCGGTTTTCTAACCATACCACCAGACACAGATTTAAAGAGGAGCGACAAATGCAAATGAGGTGAATTAGCAGTGCTTGCCAGCAATTGATGGTGTCATCCCAGACATGTTACTGTACAATATCGTCTGCAATATCTACTGACCAGAAATTGTGTTGTTAGCATGTCATGACAATCATGAGACTGTCATACAGCAGCCCTTAAAATAACATCCAGAAGAATGCCTCAAATTAACTAAAATTCAAAATTTACAAAGCCATAAGGTCATCACCTAGATGTTCCCAATCTGTTTAAACACATAGCAACCTTGGTGTATGTAAACTTCTCTAAAATTTGCTAAAAATACTTTCTCTAATTACTGTGGCAAGCATAAATTATTGCTAATTGTAATTGATATAAAATAGGAATAATATAGTCGGATTTAATGTCATTCACAGATTCACACACTTGGTCTCTTTCTACACAATGAATAAAAAAAATAAATAAAAACACAGTATAAAAAAAAGTGTAAAAAGTATAATTTGGCAGGAGGAACATACTCCATATCATGAGAAAGCTATGGACAGTGTTTGAAAACTAGACATTGATCAATCCATGACTTGCCCTGGATGGTCTCTGATGGAAGCAATGATCCCATCCTGTACACACTTGCTCCAAGTCACTTGGAAAAATACTAGCACTGAGTGTGAACAAGAAATGGGCATAACAAAAAAAAAAAAACCCAACAACAAAAAAATAAAAAAAATAAAAACAGAGGCAAGTGGAAAAAAATTGGACAGATCCCAATAAACAGAGGATGAATCTCAATGGATAACCTGAAATTAAAAGAATCTCTTGATATACAGTCAATGTGTTGTTTATTGTTTATGCTATCAATAAAGTATTATTCTAGGGTAATATCTACATTTTAAAGAAGTTTTAATTATATATTTTAATGTTGCTGATTGGTGGTTGTTGTTTTTTGTTTTTTTGTTTTTACCTATCAGCATTTTCAAAACTAATTTAAATTCATATGGAGTACAGCTTTACTTTGTAATTGTTTACCAAGCTGCTTTTCTTTAAAATAGAAAAGCAGTTTGCAATTTCTCTTTATAGTTATCTATTAATAAAGAAGTTGACATACAAAAAATGCCGCTTAAATGTAATTTTTAAAAATGTTGTCCTGCTAGTTAAAAATTAGTGAAACTTAGATAAATACTGATTAAACTTTAGCTTTATCTGCTATGTCATTCACATTTGTGTCATGTTAAATCAGTGTTTTATAGATACATTTTTGAAGAAACATAATCAATGTGTATTCCAAACCCACAGCACGAGAAAGCCACCATTAAGTCTTTATTAGTGGCACTTACTCAATTACACTAAAGAAATTATGACAGAAAGAAAGAAACAAATAAAAAAGGCTACTTTTACACTTCTCCATCAACACTATCTTAACCATTCAAAATTCAAGGTTGGCAAAGGCATTAAGATGGAGTTCAGCTTAAAGAAATAAAATCATAAAACAGAAAACGTGTTTTTAAACCCATAATGGAAAAAAGTGAAACAAAAAAAAAACAAAAACAAAAGAAAAACAAACAAACAAACAAACAAAAAAGCTAATGTCAGTTCAGGGCACAATTGGGAGGGAAATTGATCAATAAGAGAAAAGAGACTAGAGATGAAAACAGGGAGAAACTCAGGTTTTACAGCTTTGTTTGACACTGAGCCTTAGAGCTACTACAAAGCTCTTTGGATTTACCAAAGATACTCTCAGTTCAGTGTGTATGTTTTAAGTGTGTGGGAGTTTATGTGTTTGTGTGCATTGTTATGTCATTCCTATTCGGTTTGAATGACAAAGGCAAACAGCTCTACTACTGGATGTTTGTGCTTTCTGAATGGTACAATAAACCCAACTTATATAAAAAATACCTGTTTTTATGTAAATTGGGTTTATTTACAGGATTGTTCATATTGACAGAGATTAATGTTTTTGAGTTGTTCTGTATTTCTGATGCTATAAAACATCCAGAACTCAATTATACAGATGTATTCTCAGTTTGTTGATTGTGTGTTCTGTATTAACTGTATAGTATACAGATAATCTATGTGTGTGTGTGTGTGTGTGTGTGTGTGTACTTATATAGTTATCCTATTTAGGACCACTGGCATATTTGGCATAGTTACTAACCTGGGATATTTAATAACCTTCTGAAGATCAATGGGCCTTATGGGGATCAAAGCCCGGTGCTAATATGGTGGACCCCCTTGTATAGTGTCAGAGGTAGGGTGTGAATTAGGTTTTGATCAAGGTTAGGGGTGGGAATAGACTAGTAATGATTAGGGTTCGGGAAAATGTCTTGGTTAGGCATAAATATAGTTATTAAAATGAATGGAAGTCGATACAAAGTCCAAATATGCAAAGAAATACAAACTTGGGTGTGTGTGTGTGTGTGTGTGTTTTAGCATTTCTCACCTTGTAAGGTCCATTTTCCAACAAATAATATGTTGCGAGGACCCACTGCTCCTTATGGGGCCCAAAGCCTGGGTCCCATAAGAAAAAGTGCTGTTTTGGGTTAGGGGTTAGGTTTAGAACTAAGCTGTGAATTCAGTTTAAGTTAGGTGTAGGGTTAGGCATGTACTGGTAATGGATATGTTTAGAGGAAGGGTTAGGATATAGAAATGAATGAAAAATGAATGGAACTCAATGCAAAGTCCGTGTAAAGATAAAAAGAGAGTGTGTGTGTGTGTGTGCAGATATACCATTGGGCTGACTGGGGGGCTCCCAAGAAGCATCCAGTGTATGAGGTCCTGTAGAATTGATGCTGGGAGCAGACTGATTTTGTGGGGGTGCAGCAGCTGTCAGAAGAGACAGTGGAGGGCTAGAGGTGCAGCCCCCAGAAGAGCATGCCTGGAGATTAGGACAAAACCTTATTTTAATTTTAGAGGAAAAAATACTCAAGTTGTGGCTGTATTTAAAAAAAAAAGTGAAAACAGCATACATGGTCAATTACTACTTGGTTCCTGGGCATACCTACCTCCAGTGTTACAGAGTACTGTGTGAAGGCCTTTAAACCGCTTGCCACAGCCTCTGTAGATAAACCTATGAAGTGAATAACTGGCTCTGCTTTATTAGATGACTCCACTGATGATAACACAAACCTAAAAAGCACAGTTGAAGAAGAGATAATCAAGTTTTGTACCTACTGCACATAGTTGAATTATTATACGGTGATACTTAGCTAAATTCTCATGCAATGGTGGCCAAACGGGGGACTAAGAATATTTGCAAAATATATAAGCTGCAAAGACACCGGTTAAACCTTAGACAGTCCCTTCAGTTAAAATTTCCACCATATTCACCTATTAAACCAAACTCCTCTTCATCTTAGTTCATTTCTGGAGTGATCACTCTTGTAGATATTTTTAACCTAATATCAGATACATTGCAAACAAGCATCTGTATATGCAAGTAAAATCTGCTACTTTGATTTGTTGTTTTCAGCTTGCTACCAACTACTGTACAATGTGGATTCTGTTTCTTACATGTTTACCCTGGACCTCCTCCATCTTGTACTAGCTGTGAGGGCACAACTTGATGAAGAAATCTCTCAGGGTAAATTTGATGCATGAAAACTTGTTGCAAAAAAGAGACCCATTTTGCTGTGTAAATAATTTTTGAGGGAATGTTTGACATTGCCATCTTCCTTTACAGGAAGAATTAGGCAAAGCAAAACAAACTTTTTAAAGTGATACAAGTGGTCTCAGGATTGAAGTACCTCCGATCTGATGTGAACAAGGTTACACTGAATTCTTGACAAGTATTGAGAAACCACACAGCAATAGAAAGAATATAAACTATCTAAGATATTTTAAACTGAAATGTTGATCAATGTTTTTTCTACACCAAGATCTTAAAGGTGAGAATATCTTTCTTACTAAACAGCTGGTTTTGCTTTAAAATTTTCCATCTTCCTGCAATACTTCACTACCAGAGGTGGGTAGAGTACCCAAAAATTGCATTCAAGTAAGAGTAGCACTACTTCAACATATTTTTACGTAAGTAGGAGTAAAAAGCAGCCATCCAAGAAATTACTCAATTCAGAGTAAAAAGTATTTGGTAAAAAGGCTTCTCAAGTACTGAGTAACCATTTAATCATAACAGCTGATAAAATGTTTTTTTTAAAGATGGAATCAGACAGATAAAAATATAAGGTTATTAGCAAATTCTGGTATTTTAAAAAATAAAATAAAAACAATTATGCTGACAAATAACATGATTACAAAATAAATTCAGGCAGAAGAAACACTTTTCCCATTTTTTCAACATAAACCTTATAAAACCAATATTTTCTGTTGGTAATTTATATGTACTTTCAGTGATAATATATATGTTTACTGTATGTTCACTTGACCTCCAAATGGCACAGCAGGCTCAGCAGATCACACTAAAACAATTACGCTTGTGTAAAGACAAGAAGTCTCACTTAAACATAAACTCTAGGTGTGTGTCTGTGTTTTATGCAATTTTGGTTAAAACATTATTGTTCTTCATTAAGTGAAATTCCTTGTGGTGGGTAGAGCAGCCAGAAATTTTACTCAAGCAAGAGCAGTGTTACTTCATAATAATATAAGAAATAGTGCAGTAAAACAACTCCTTAAAGTATTTTTTTTTTCAAAAAGTTTCTCAAGTAATTGTAATTAGTTACCACCCACCTCTGTTCACTATAGAACTACATAATCTATGCTGATCCTTAAAATGTTATTTGCACTTTAAGTCTGAAATACATTTAAAGTTTTCCATCTCTAAATGCTCAGTCATTACCTTTCGACTGGACCTGTATCATTTCTTGGTATGCTCCAGTTAAAGCTTGCACTGGTTGAACCTGGTCGTCCAAGGAGGTTTAAATGAAGCTGCTCAGCAGAAGGTGGTGCCCCTAAAGTCTGGTATGAGGCTGATCCACTTATTGTCTCGCCAGCTACATTAGCTGTTATGAGCCAGTAGGAGTAGTTGGTAAAGGGAAGCAAACCACCATCCACAAAGGATTCAAGGTCTTAACAAAAGGAAATTACATTAAGTCAGAAAATACATTGCAACAATATTGATGCCATATATATAAAATTAGGGACAATAAAACCTTTAAAAAGCTGTGTTGGTACATACTGAAAGGAAAATGACTCTGGATCGTATGAACTGACTGTCCATCTTTCATGAGAGTGTAGTTGAGTCTATGTGAATTTGGAGAATCAGGTGGAGGCCAGGAAAGATGGATTGATGAGTAACTAAGAGCCAAACCAATTGGTGCAGGCTGCTGGGATGGAGCTGTACAAAGAAATAACCCCAAAAAAGAGGGAACCCGAGAAAGAAACAGGATCTGAATCAATTTATAAACCCCCAAAACTGGTGAACTACATTAGTCAAAATACAGACTGATGGTACCCACCTTTGCTGCATCCAAAAGGGTTTTCAGGATCAAAATTACTTGCTCCAGATTGGCATGAATCACACTTGTCTCCAGTTACCAGCAGCTTACACACACATACTCCTGTGTCTGGATCACATGAACTACTGACACTGCCCTCTGGGTCACATGCACAAGACTGGCATCTGTTTATGAAAAGAAATGGGAGGACGTATGAGGAGATATTTGCCATGCAATGCTGAATTAGTGAACTTTAAGGGCTCACAGAGTGTTTTGCTGAGGATAAAGTTTCTTTTGCATGAGCTCTTCTTAGACTTGCTAAATAGTGCTTGCTGTTCTAGATAGAATTTAAATCTGTCTGTATGGTTTGACTGAACTGACTATAAATCAAGTACATCTAAAAAAATTAGAATGTGCTGAAAATGGTCAATATTTTTGTCATTTCAGAAAGTGAAACTCATATAGATTAATCACATTTGGAGTTACATATTTCAAGCCTTTGTTTATTATGATGTTGATGATTAGGGCTTACAGATAATGAAAACCCAAAAGTCGGTGTCTCAGAACATTGTGAAAAAGTTAAATATTGGAAACTCAGGGCGTCACATCCTAATCAGCCAATTAACTCAAAAAACATGGCAAAGGTTTCCTGAACCTTTAAATGGTCTCTCAGTCTGGTTCTTTTAAAAGTATATTGAAATGACAATTGCTTTGGCTTGGTGTGAAATAAGTAACCTAAACTGAATTTAAATTTCAGTTTATGGATCAAAACGTGATGTTTGTAGGACTCAAAATTAATCATCAGAAAAATACTGCAGATATTTACTGGCATCACAGCAAAGTTAAGAAGAAGAAGAGTAATAGAACCAAAAAAGAAAATACATTATGAAATGTGTCTTCAAGAATGAGTAAATGTTTAAGGATTATTTGAAATCGATGTTGTGTGTGTGATGAGAGTGAGAAGTGCTGGGTCATCTCCTTAACAACTGTGAGGGAAACCCTAACCACCATCTATCCCACCCCATAGCTGTGATATTAACTTCATACCCCATCAGAGTTGCCAAAGTGTGTGTCCATTTGTGTGACTGCATGTATTTGTCTGACGGTATCTGTGTCTAGGTCACTGGTTTGGTGTTACCCCCACAGGGGCAGGACAGTGGGTGAACATACGGCCACCCACCTTACACCTTTACAAACACACAAAAACGTGTGGTGCAATCTGTGTGTTGGAGAATGTTGAGCACACACTCAAAAAACCCAGTCTGGCAAACTGACGTGGTATAAACCATGCAACTGTCACCTACACACAGACAATATTGATGTGTGTTTTTCTTCTGTTGCATACTGTAGTCACATGTTATACGTCTCTCCCTCTCTCTCTCTGACACACACCAATACACCTTCTTTATTGCTGTGTGAAAAGCCACAGCCTCGTAAAGAGGCGCAAATTTGTCCTGCCAACTGCTGCACCAACACACATACACATGCTGAAACAGAAAGTGCCACAGTGACTCGACCTTCACTCCCTTTTCCAAGGAGAAACACCAACATTGCCCCAGTCTTCCTTTTATCAATGAGCCTAAAAGTGTAGTGTTTGTGTTTTAATGTATTTTCATACCATTAGGAAGAACCACTGATGTCCATTAAATCACATTTCAACATGAAACTTAGGGTCAACGTAGAATAAATTGAATATCATAATATGTAATATAATTATAATTCTTTTAAACATCAAGTTCTTTATAAGGCACCTTAAACATATTTAAACTGTCTTGCAAAAGTATGTATACTCCTTGAACTTACTGGGGTCAACACAAAGTAGTGCGTAATAGGGAAGTTGAACAAAATCAAAGGAAAAATCAAAAGTGTGTCATCCCTTCATACTCAGCCCCCTGAAAAGGTTAAGGAAGTTTGGTTGAAGAACAGCAGTAAAAAAACATAGCATAAACACCAAGGAAAACAGCAAACAGATTAGGGATAAAGTTGCAGAGAAGTTTAAATCTCATGTAGATTGTTCAATCAATCATCAAAAAAAAAAAAAAAAAAACCCCTGCTGTGTGTAGTTTTCTGCAGTTCAGTATAATTCCCTCATCAACACTGATTTTCTTTCACTCTTCATTAACATGAGACACTCTAAGCCAGTGGTGCCCAAGTCCAGTCCTTGAGAGCTACCATGCTGCATCTATTAGATGCATCTCTTCTCCAACCCCCCTGAATCTGAGTTCCCTCATTTGTTCTGCCAAGACCTGGTAAATATCCATTCATTTGATTCAGGTGTGTTGGAGAAGGCATGGATCTAAAAGTTGCAGGACAGTAGATCAAGGACTGGACTTGGGCACTCCTGCTCTAAGCATTCTGACCCACAGAGATTCAGTGTTTGGAAACTTCTAAGACTTGAGAAATAAGTTAATAAACTATTAGCTTGGCAACTTTATTATTATAAATATTAACCATTTTAATGTGGAAGTGGTTGGATAACCATTACAGTCATTACATTGTAAAAAATAAAACTAGTAGGGCTATTGAACCCTTACACAGTTCCAGTAGGGGTCAAATGGACCCGTGTGAGCTGTTTACCCTGCACGTGGTCCCAGAGAGGGTTGAGTGCCGCATGCCCTGCCCCCATTGTGTGCTCACCCCATGTGTGCTTTTACATGGGGTGTAAAAGCACCCCATGTGCGTGTGTGCGCGTGCTTTCGGGAACTGACAGGTCACCCCCATCGCTTCCCTATTGTCTGATGAAGACATCAGCTTCGCTCTTCCCAAGCATCAAGCTAGGACTGCAAGCAGGGTTAATAATGACAAACCTATCAAAAGTTGGAGAGGCAAAATGCTTTAAGTTCTCTATTTTATTGTAGTAGAAAAAAATGCTTTCCAGGTTAAAAGATATTCAACAATCCAATATAATACATGTTTATTCTAAATATCTCCATCCTTGTTTGGAGCTGAAAGATCTCAGCCACAGCCTGATGTCATCTCTAATTAAGCCACATCAGAAACTAAAGCTATCAGACAAGGTCAGCTAAAATACGCATCAATATACCAATGTACACACACAGAGTGGACAACTGGTCAAACAGTTTGTGGTCAATCCATCTACTATGACACCTTGTTGAGTGTGTGTGTGTTTGGACAAGTTTAATACTGTGTCTAAAGTGTACAGTTATTTGTGGATGAGTGTTTTAAGCTGTGTGAGCACGTGAGATGGCCTGCAGGTAGCAACATGAGCAGCAAAGGTCAAAGCAGTTCTTAACTCATGTAAGTCATCTGTCTGCTCACCTTTCTACAAACTCTCTTTATAGGGACTGCACCTGGAGGCTTGCACTCTATGAATAGCTACATAATTTCATGAGTTTTTTTAATCCAGATGAGAATAATTAAAAAAAAAAAAAAAAAAAAAAAAAAAAAAAAAAAAAAAAAAACTTTCTAAGATGAACAACTTTTTTTTTTTTTGGTTTCTGAAGTGTGGGAGGGATTGTGTTAAACCTACCTTCCCAGACCAGGGTTAAATCCAAAGAACATCTCACGACATTGGTCACAGCGTCTTCCTCCCACTGAGTGATGAGCACAGACACACTGTCCATTCTGGCTCTCACAACTAAGCTGTATTGCTCCCATAGGATGGCAGTCACACTCCAAACACATGCTGTGATCTGGAGTGAGGTAGAAGCCTGGATAGAAATAAATGAAAAAAGTAACTAAATTGATCTTGCAATCAAACATGCAATGCAGTACTTTGAAAAATAAAAGCATATTTTTTATTTTTTTTTAAACTTCATCACTCCACACAACAAGGCTTACATTAATACAAGGATAAATCTTTTTGAATACAGCTTAATACAGTTTAAAGCAACCATTTATACTTTTAGTCATAGTTAAAATGTGTTGTTTACCATTTATCTGTAATAAAATTTAACACAAAAGCACTAAAAGTGTCTGAGGTATGGTCTTAGGTAATCCAGATTTCAAAGCATAAATCAATTGAGATATTTCTCAATGCCTTCAAGCTAATAAATATGTTAAATATTAGGTTAGCCACTTAGGCAGACATTACCTATTAGATGTGGAACATAAGCAAGCACTGCAACACCAGAGCTATTTAAATACTACTGTTTAAACATTTGGAAAACAAAAACATTCTGAGAGATTATAATCAAAATGTAAACATAAATATAAAACACTGTTTGCATTCAATTTTAACATCTTTAAAAATGGTCTCATTAAAATGTAGGCATATGAAATTTTCCATATCATATTGTATCATTTTGTCAAGATAAACAGGAAGTAGATTTCAGTTAGCCAGAGTTGCAAGAGAAAAAGTACAAAAATTAAATAATAAAATTTCAAAAATAGGAAAATAACAGAACTTACAAAAAGACGCGAGGGATACCCTGGTGATCTGAACATTTAGGACTTTTGTGCGCCTAGAATAACATTTCTCACAAATTATAGCTCTTATTTCTATTGATTAAATTAGATGACTTAGCTTCAGCAGAATAAAACTTACCTGTATTTACTATTGAGCAAAACATGTTTTAGTTTACAGTACAATATTAATATTTTACTGAAATTATGTATTTTAGAGTTTCCATCAAATTTTTTTTTTCTCTTTCCTTCTGACATCCACTATCACAAGCGTTTTGCCAAGCACAAACCAATCACAAGAACTCAAGTAAGTACACACTGTGCATATAAAAGTCTTTACAAAAAAAGGTAACAAAACACAAAAATGTGATATGAAGATGCACATATCCAAACATATGTCAAACAAAAACCCAAAGCCTGGAACATCTTTTTTCTATATTTCTGACACAGAAGTTTAAGAATTTCTCTCATAACATAACCTTAATCTGTTAGAAGTTATATCTTTTTCTTTTTGTTAACTCATTTATCATCCATCAGTCAGTTATTTTAACTCACCGGGTCGGCAGCTACTGCAGTCCTTTCCATGTCGTGATGGGATACAAACACATTGCCCCGTGGTGCTGTCACAGGTTGACCCTGTCACAGTTCCCCTGGGGTCACAGATACATGGCACACAGCCCTGAGACAAACCTCCTGACAAAGATAAAAACAAGCTCTGTTACATGAGTGGTAAAAACTAATCCAGCAACAGAAAACTTCCACAATAAAAAGTTAAGCTTCTAAAACACTTTGAATCATAAAAGTTGTGAAGAATCATGTCTTCATTTTTGTATTTTCTTACTCTCAAGGTCTAAACTACTGTTATAGTAGTTTTGAACACAGCTGGTACAGTGGGCACTCTCCACTCCTTCCTTGCAGGGGCATTGTCCGGTCCTCATATCACACACTCCCTCTGGCACAGTTCCACTAATGTCGCACACACACGGCAGGCAGCCCAGGCTGTTGCGCTGCTCCAGGGTGTGGTAGCCATGACGGCATGAATCACAATGATGGCCCTCTACGTGTTCCTAAAAAAAGCAATGTTAGGGAAAGAAAGATGAGGATCAAATAAAACTTATTATAAATGTAGAAATTTAATGCATTTTAGTCTATTGCCTTCCCTTTACTATGATTTATTGATACAGATTCTTTGTCAATGTTTTAAACTTATATTTAGCCAGAGTTATGTGTGGAAATCTGTATATTCTTGTTTTCTTTGAAAATCATAAACAATCTTACATTTGCTGCTTTTCATGTAGTATGAATGTATTATATATAATCCCAAATAGTCATTCTAAATAAAGATATTCTCTTTTTTTAAGTAATTCAATTTGAAACAAGAAACTCATACATTATAGATATCAATTACACAGACAGATATAATTGAAATATTTTTCTGGTAATTTTCATTATTATGCTGATAAAAAAACAAAAATTCTGTTCCTTAGAAAATTTTAATTCTGTATAAGACCAAAACAAAAAAAAAGAGATTGTTAAAACAGAAATGTTATGTTATGGTCTACACAACCATAGAGAATACTGATGACTTGACACTTGTCTAGCAGACAGTCATTGACACCCTCCACAAGGAGGGTGTCTGCTATAGAAGCAGACTGTTTACAAAGCGCTCTTTCCATGGACATCAATACAATGTTGGGTGGAAGGAAATGTGTGGTACAAAAACTTGAAAAAGCAACAGGGATGAGTACAGCCTTGAAAAAAATCTAAAGTAAATTTTATTTCAGAGTTTAGGGGGAGATTCACAAGGTGCAGGCTGTTGCGGAAACCTGTGCTTGAAGAGCCACCACATCCAGGACACTTTGTTGTTTTAAGTCAGTCCCGAAACAGATATGTCAGAAGCGTCTTCGCTGAACTATGAAGAAAAAGGACTTGACTGTTGTTTAGTGGTTCATAGGTCAAATAATGTGTTGAATTTTTAAATCAATGTCCCACAGTCTTGAGGAATAAGGGAGAGGCATAGAATCCAAGCTGTTTAAGGTACGGTGTGAAGTTTGCAGTCAGTGATAATTTGATGAGCCATGTCATCTGCTGGTGTTGGTCCACAGAGTTTTCCAAAGTCCAAACTTAGTCCAGCTCTCTAGCAGGAAATGTTAGAGCACATCATGCTTCCCTGTGTCAATCTTTATGGAAGTGCTAATATCATTTCAGGAGTTGCACCAATGTTGAATGACTATGGTATCACTGTGCTTACTTAATACTTCAGCAGAACCAGAGGCTGATTCCCTTTCATATCATACGACACTACATGCTTTTCAGTAGGCTGACATTCCTGTTAAAAATCTGTTTTTACTTATCTTAACAAGTATTCTAGTTTTCAGAGAAACTGAATTTAAGTTTTTCATTAGCTAGAAAAAATAGCCAATAATATTTCAAGGAATAAACATTTGAGACATATTACTCTGGATGGATCAGATCTGTTATGAGTTTTACATTTTGAACCATATTGATACAGTAAATACATTTTTTTTTTTTATCATATTCAAACTTACTGTGATCCATCTGTACATACCTTACATACACACTGGCCTGTGTATGGATCACAGTTTGTCCCAGGCACCGTCCCGTCACGTGAGCAGTTGCAGGGGGCACAGGAACCCTCAAGTCTTAAACCATACAAGCCCCTGCCACATGAGTCACATTGCCGGCCTCCCACCCCAGGCTTACACTCGCACTGCCCCCCATTGGGCTCACAAAATGAACTGAGGGAACCCAAGGGGTCGCAGTCACATGGGATGCAGCCATCTGGATGGGAATGGTTCCAGTATCCAAACTCACAGCGGTCACATGACAGACCTTGATTTAAAAAAAAAAAAAAAAAAAAAAGAGCTTTAGAAAGAATAACAATACAAGCTTTTGTTTTTGTTAATTTACAAACTATTGAATATCCTCTCTCTTTGTGCAGATGTATGTGTATGTGTTTCAGAGAGCAAGAGAAATGGTGGGCGAGTGAATAAAACTGCCATCATTAGGGCCAGGCCCTCTGCTCATGATGGATCACTCACCTCAGGCCAAACACTTAATTTTACCGAGCAATAAATAAATAAATAAATAAATTAAGTGCTTGTATAAGAAAAGACTTGAGGAAAACTAAAAGGGAAAAGCGAGGTGCAATACTGAAATATAAAAATAAAGTTATTTCTATACCAACACTGAAACATGCATTAGCTTCACCTTGCTAACACTTAACATCATCCTATTTTAAAGGGCAAGATTAGAGCTATACAAGAAACTCTTTTTACTTTAAAGTAAATTAGCTTTTTACTAGTATAGGCATTTAATTAAGAAATAAACTTATATTATTTCCTCTCTGTGCTCTTCTCTTATTTATGTTTAATAATCAAACAACAGTAAAAATCAATTTAATGCCAAGAGAGGTTTGATAGCCGTGAAAGCAGTGTGAAGCTTTAAGGCCAGTTAAACTATGATATGCAGCGTGAGTGTGTGCAGGGCTTATTTGAATATGCCATACGTATTCTATGACAGGCAATCTGTCCCTAAATGGATGCCTGGGGGCAATGCAGTCACCACAGTCGTTTATGAGGGAGCACGTGTTCATATGTGGGTGGCTATGAATGTGTGGGTGCACACAGAGATTAATGGAAACATACCAGTACATCTGTGTTAGTGCATGTGTCCAACACTTGTATTTCTCCTGACCTATCAACTTTAATGATTTTATAGATACAGATATTCTTTCTCCATGGGTCACAATTAATAATAGTTCAGTAAAGATAAACATCTGTGTTTACTGAAATCCAAATGCACAGCTTAGTTTATATACAATTAAGTGACTGATGCTTAAAAACCCAACCATACTTTGATAGATTGTGCTTTCATTTCATTTTTAATCAATAAACAATGTACCTCATTAACTACACAAACTAATTAAACTATTACCAGCATTTTTATTAGAATTTCTTTCATTTTTACGTAGTCAAATAAGCTACCATGCTGCATTTTTAGAACTGGACTTTATATTTTAAAATAAACTCTTGAGGAAATAACCTAAAGGCCAAAGGGTCAATAAAAAATAAACAGTAAAAATCTGAGTGTTAAATGATATTAGATCAGAACAAAACTATGTATTTTGCCTCAAGATGCCCCTGTGAATGTGTGTGTGTTTGCATATGTGTGTTTTCAGTAACATGGCCAAGCTTTTTATCAGGAGCCAGCTGGTTAACAGGCTCATGCATCACCATTTCAAACACTATTATGAACACACTGCACTCTGGCACCTTGTTATGAGCGTACAGTTTTCTGCATGTGTGTATCTGCACACACGTTTCAATCCCATCCTTCAGAGGTGTGCCTGCCATTGCTCTACACAAAGTATCAGCTTGGCGGTAATAAATTGCCATAATCAAATCTCATTTCTGAAAAATACCTGTGGGAGCAACCAAACAAACAAGGACAGAAAAAAATGGGTCTTGTAAGAAGAAGTGTGAAGAAATACAAGAAGCTGCTGCAGTTTGTTTTAATCAACTTGGCACTGAATTAGAGAATTAAATACCAGCTAAGTCCTTGATGGCATACGTGCACACACATGTGCATGTACAGACACAAACACACAGACATTTTTGTGTACAAACACTCCCACAACATACAACAAAGGGTTAGGGAGAAATAAATTAACTTCAACACATGGTCACATCCATCTCTTACAAAAACACACCAACGTTGCACATGCACACACTCACATGCACAACATGGGCCCTTGATAGCGAGGCTTAGCAATAAGCATGATGTGGTGAGTTGCGAAGCGCTGGCCAGTTTTGCATTTCATACAAGCCTGGTCTTCAAAGACACACAGGGGATAGAGTGAAACCATTTATCAAGAATAGAGGCACAACGGCTAGAAGCACCACTAGCAGAAAAGCCTGTTTATTTTGGCTACCACAACACTTAAGGATGTGCGTGTGCTCATCAGTGTGTATATACTCATGCTTGTTTTATAATGTGCACCCAGTGTATAGATTTTTGCTTGTGTGCACTTCAGTGAAAACCCATATGGATTAATTAGAGCAAACTTGTTGGATAATTAAAGAGAGTAGCAGGGAAATTTACTATTGTTTTGTGTCAAGCATCAAATCTCATTGGGCACTAAAAAAGTTACTGTTCAAATTTACTGAGGAAATGCAGTGGTAAGTTAGTTGGCATTTCGTCATATTACAGCAACAAACTTTAAGGTGGTTATTTTGTATTTTGTAGGTAAATTGAATGTGATAGACCAACTCAACATATTCAGTAACTGAAGTGGAAGAAAACTGATAAATTGTTTGAAAAGATTTTTATTTTGGGAAATGTAACATGCATATTGAATTGTGGCTGGATGACTTTTAAAAGCTTGTATGCCCAAAGCAAGACCTGTGCACAAAGTCCACCTTGTCTCCAGTGCACGTTCAAATACACTGAAGATTTAAAGTTGTTTAAAACTTTGTTACCTATCCTGTTTATGGTGGCCATGGACTGGATCTCAAGGCTTAGTAGAGGATTAGAGGTTGTCTCGTTTGAGAACCTTGTGGTCTCATCTTTTCTTTTCACAGAGGATGTTGTTCTGTTGGCTTCTTCAGCTCATCCCCTTCAGCATCCATTGAAGCGGTTCACAGCTGAGTGTGAAGCTGGGGTAAGAGTCAGCTCCATTAAGTCTGAGGTCATGGTTCTCAACCCGAAAAGGGTGGACTGCTCCCTCTGGGTTGTGGGTCAGTTTCTGCCTCAACAACTCTTTGAAGAACCTTGAATAATACAAGTTACAACTACATTTAAGTTCCCTTTGGGATCAATAAAGTATTTTTGAATTTGATTTGAATTGAATCTTGGTGTCTTGCTCATGAGGGATGGCAGGATGAAGCAGGAGATGGACAGACGTACTGGGGCTTAGTCTGAAGTTATGTGGGTGTTGCTACGGTCTGTTGTGGTAAAGAAAGTGTATGAGATATGGATCATAACCGAAAGAATGAGATCACCAACACAAGGAGCCAAAATGATATTCCTTTATAGCAGGGGTATTCAACTCCAGTCCTCAAAAGCCAGTGTTCTGCAGCTTTTAGATGTATCCCTGCTCCAACAGACCTGAATCAAGTGACAGAATTACCTCCTCAGCATGTAGTCAAGTTCTCCTGCTAATGACCTGATTATTTGACTCTGGTGTGTTGAAGCACAGACACATTTAAAAGTTGCAGGACATCTGCAAAGAGTTTCTAAAGTAATTTATTCAGAAAGTATCACATAAATGTATCTGCTAACAGATATTTAAGATGTGAAATCTCTAACAGTGTCATACCAAATGCACCAAAACATTTTCTAGATCATCATATTTTGTTCTCTACACACATCATAAGCGAACTTAACTGCTGCTTAGTAAAAGCTTGACTTTAAACATAGACCATAGATTTAATATTTTTCTATTTGCTTATTGAGAACACCATTAAATTTGATTTGACAGCTTTTGCACAGATAAATAAAAAGACTTTAAATAAGTTAAAACAGTCTTAAAGGAAATGTCAATGTTATTTTGTAAAAATGCAAAGAATAGTCTTCATTGTTTGGTTGTTGTATGAACATAGTTCAAATCGGATGCTACAAGTTTATGCTCGAGTTTGCTTGTTTACAAATACATCTCAGCAAAAATGATCAAATATCCATGATTGCATTTAAGCACAGCGAATTAAACTTGGCCCCTCGGCCACATCCCACCAAATATGCATTGAAAGGCTCTTAGTGGTGGTGATGTTCTTAACAGGAAACGGGGCCCCATTTCTGCTTAAGGCCGCACATAACCTTGGGCCAGGCCTCTCTTGATAACAAGTGTAGAGAAATAAATTTTTGTCTGTAGCCATGTTTTTCACAGGTTTTTAAAAAAATAATTTAATGATACTGTTGGACATTCCATCATCCACGCTTTTTGATTTGAGCTAATCTCACCAGGTTATTAAGCTTGCTAAAGAAAACAAATGAAGTACTTTTGAAAGCCTATTGTGTCTATTTTAGAATACTGAATTGATAAAATACCAAAAGTGTAATGTTTTTCACTTTTATTTAATTTTATTTATCTCAGCTCATGAAATGGCTTGCTGGGGATTCAGGTTTTGGGTTTGAAACCCTCCTAATCTGTGTTGAGTGAAAAGAAACACCTCTGTATTATTTAATACACAAATATAGTCTTTCGCAGGATTTTTCAAAGATTTACCTGTGACATGAGGTTTACACTGACACTGCCCTGTGTTCTGGTTGCAGATGGAAACTGCTCCTGCTGAAGTGCTCACGGTGCCTTGGTCACTACAGTTACAGGATGTGCAGCCGTTTGGATTTGTGGCATTGAGACCATACCAACCAGGCAAACAGTGAGCACACTGACGGCCTGTTACTGCAGCCTTACAGTTACACTGTCCTCCAATCTTTTCGTGAGACACGGTGAAAGATAAAGAGATATGAGGAAGAAGATGTGGTAAGCTGTTCAGTTTCAAAAAGCTTCCAAATCAGCAAGTTCCTATAACATTACTTTAAAGTGCAGCATGTGTCAGTATTTACCTGGGCACACTCAGTGTTGCCTTTGATGGTTCCAGCAGCGTTGCAGTTGCAGGGCTGACACACATGAGCTGAGGTTGGATCGGAGTCCTGCAGCCTGAAAAATCCACTTATGCAGTGCTCGCAGTTCTTTCCTTATTTTAAGAGTGACAAAAGGCATAAAGGAGAAACGTTAATAGAGCTCCTGAACAAAATGTTGGGAAAGATCATGTTAAAGGTTAAGCTATATTCAATCAAGATCATTGTGATGTAGGTTTTCCTGTGTTGCAGATGGCAAGTGCAACACACAGCTATCACACCCTCACTCAACTGCTTTGCTCCATAAGTAAACTGGAGGAGGTCCAGAGAGGGAGGAAAGTTGGCCTTGATATACATAGTTTAGAACTAGCCCTTCCAGGCATTTAGTGACAACAGGTGTGTGCACAATAGGGTGCATTGAGGCTCATTGAGGCTATTAGTGAATGGTTTTAGAGTACATTTGTTACTAAAGCAGACCTTAACCAGGCTGGGATGAAGGCCTGTGTCAAGGAGAGGAGAAGACTCCAGTCAAAATTTATGACAGCTCGTCAGGCCCAGAGCACCTTTCCAGAAACACCATTAGGTCTGGATGCTTTCATGGGGTTAACCCTGCTGAATATCCACTTTACATCCTGAACCTTTACAGTCAGTGGTTGAGTAACAGAAATTGGTGCACGGAGACTGGGAGCTTTCAATGGTTATAACAGCATAACAAGACTGTAAGGGAGCACCCCTTCTCTGTCATGCAACTACCATGCCTGCAGTACTCAGATACACATAGACAAACTCCTGGTGTAGGAAAAAGGGCAGCACAAAGCACAGCTGACACACAAGCAATAACATCATATGATGTTTAAAACAAACACTAAGTTTGAGATTTATGACAAAACAATGTTCTGTAAGTTTTGTGTGCAAACGAATAACATCAGATCGAAATATGTTATGACTTGAATTATCCACAAGTCATATCAATGCACATAGTAGGTTATTACTAGCATTGCATTAAAGCAAAACATATTCAGGTGCAGCAAGTCCTTGGTTTCTTTAAACCCAGGCAAACAATGCGCAACTACAGAAATCGAACAGGACTATAGCATGTCACACTGTGCGGGATTGAAATGACAGTGACTACTGTCATACTGAATGATGGAAGATGCCATACTGCATTTCATGTTGCTGCAGCAGAATTATTATTATCCTTTGTTGTTTTTTATAAGACTGAATGAATGAGGTAATTACTAAAAAAATTACTGGATAACATAGCCATTAGCCAGCCAGTTTAGAGTTCAGCATTACTTTTTCCTCCTTGCTAATACAACTGTGTCTCTTAATTTTGATGACAGACTTTTTGTCTGCAAGTGTGCTTGTAGCATGTTTGCTTAACATTGATTGTTGGGGCTTCTCTGAGCTAACACTGGACTCCACATTGTAAGGGGATGGGTGCTGCTTTGGCACTGGTAGAGGACAGATGCTGGTTAGTGAAAATTTGCAATATTTGTTAATGTTCCTACATAGCTCTGCAGAATGATGTTTTGAAAAGATGTATACTTCAGGCTTTCATACATGTCTTTCTTTTAACTTTAAAGATGTTGATTAAATAGATGTTTATTCTGTGTATCAATAACTTTTGCATATAAGAGAACACCTGTAGTATTGTGAATGCAGTAGTCACAAACTCCTCCTCCTCCTCGATAGTGCTCATCTGGATGCTCATCAGCTAGGACATCATAATGACAAGATATGGCGTGGCCATAACACTGACAGAGTCGGCAGTTCATAGGCTGGAGCTGATCACCTGACCTGAAAGGTTTGTCATTGTAGAGTGGTGCACAATGCTCACACTGAAAAACAAAACAGAAAAAGGTTTAAGTAGAATATAAAAAATCATTAGGATAACTTTTAATTTCCAAAATTGTAAAAATCATAGTAGTTACATTACAAACTTTGAATTGTTGAATGAATGAACAAACAAATTAGTTATTTACCAAATTAATTAATTAATTATTCTTAGTCAAACAAGCTGGGGTCAGATTTCCTAGACCATACAAATTAGTACTGCTGAAAATTTAGACAATGCTTAAGCAAAACAAATTCTGCTTATGAACCATCTTTGAGCTGATCTAATAACACAAAAATATTTAATAATGATTACAGCGATCTACCATCATCACCAAAACAAAACATTTCTTACTGATCACTGATGAGTGATTTATTTACAATCAGGAAAGCTTATTTCTTCTATAAACACAACTATTAGCATGATGGTATCTCTGCTCACAATGTAAAACATTACTGAAAATACTGCATCTCAGCTGGTGTCAAGCTGTTCGATCAAAACAGAAAATAGTATACAGATTCAGTGAAATACTACTCAGCACCTGTACTAGTTTCACAATGTTCTGTTTAAATCGTTCCCAGTTTTTTATTGTGTTTTTCAAAGTATATTGTTCTGCAACAAAAATATGTAAAACGTTTTGAACAAACAGCTTATCAGTAAAACTTACTCGACACCACTAAGCTTCTGTAAAACATTATTCTTCTGAGGAAAAAAGGCATTTCAAAATTTGAACCCCACTGTGCATTAGCCACTATAGTCTTTGCAACCTTAAAAGACTTGTGGACAATTTGTACAACTCTGCACTACTAACATGTTAGAAGTTCTGATGCAACAAACATAATCATAACACTGTTCACATCCTTATAATCTAGACAAAACTGTCCATTTAAAATCCTAAATAATTAATTAGGCTTCATTTTTGACAGGTGAATTATGAAGACAAACCTTACATACAAACGCTACATCGAAAAGCCTACACAAGTGCGCTTAAAACACCATTCTGCCCTCTCAGTAAATCAGCAGCTATGAATCTTTATACATCACACTATATGCTACTGTGAAACTCCTGCTCAGAAACTAGGTCTAGACACTTCTGTTCTACAAAACATTGAGCTGATTTCCAGGTTCCCATTTTGTCAATGATACTGGAATAAAATTGTTTACACTTCATTGAATTCCTTTCTGGGTTAACAGAGTTTTAGAGGTTTTTGAGTCTGGGTTTAAAACTCACCACAGCACCGAATTTGCTTTGTTAAAGGTTTTTAATGATATCCTTTTAGCAATGGACTCCAGTGATATTGTATTATTGGACTTAATGACAGCCTTTGACACTATAGACTATGATATTGTCATCTCAAAGAGGGAGCAGCAGGTAGACATTACTGCCTCGGCTCTGGGGTGGTTTAAGACCTACCTATCAGAAAGAGGTTTTTGTCTCACCATCAACTATGTCCCCACCTCAGCTGCTCTGTCCTGGGGAGAACCACAAGGTTCCATACTTGGCCCTCTTTTATTTTACAGTTGAAACCATATATTTACATACACTGAATAAAAAGACAAACACATTTTTTTCTCACTGTCTGAAGTTAAATCAGACCAATTTACGTCAGACAGCTGAAATGTGCCATACAAATAAACTTGATTTGAGTTGACTATGATGGTTGGACATTCCCATCATGTCTATACTTGTACATAATTATTTAAACATATGAATGCAGCACCGTCAAGCATTTGTAAATTGTTCCCAAGGTTAAACCAGACTGGTGCAACTCCACAATTATCTTCCTGATTTCTTTTGACTTTCCAATCATGTCAAACAAGAAAGCAGTGAATTACAGGTGTTGCCTTAAAATACATCCACAAGTGTGCCTCCAATTAACTTAAATGTGTCAGTTAATCTATCAGAGGTTTGTGGAAGGAAACCCAAAATGTTTGACCCAGGTCATACAGTTTAAAAGACAATTATCCCTGATACTGACCAAAATGTATGTAAACTTTTGAATTTGAAGAAAATTTAAAAATCTCTAAAAAATGTTCTAATTACGTTTTCTGGCATTTAGCAAAAAGAATTACCAAAATTATTTGTAACTGATCAGAAATGAGAAAAGTTTGGTCTGATTTAACTTCAGACAGTGAGAAAAAAAAATGTCTTTTTATTCAGTGTATGTAAATATAAGTTTTCAACTATATGTGTACCTCCCAAATATATATATATATATATATATATATATATATATATATATATATATATATATATATATATATATATATCTCCCATGTTAAAACTAGAGTCAGGTTAATGCAGCAGTAGGGTCATGTTTCTTTCAGTTCAGTCCAATTGCAGTCTTGAAACAGTTATTCATGCTTTTATTACCTCTAGATTGGGTTATCGTGAAGTACTCTTGTTTGGAGTCAACCAGGTTTGTACTAAGTCCCTAACAACTGGTTAAGAATGCAGTAGCTTGATTTTTATGTATTTTTATTAGGAGTCAGTGGCACAAATATACAGGTGTGACACAGATTGTTCTTTTTAGTTTAAAAGGAATATGAGATTTGAAGATAAAATAATCATGACAGATAAAATCCACAACATACATAATTTTCCGCCTGCTTGTATAAACACAGCTTAAACTATGCAAAAGTAAAATTCAACAAAATGACAATGTGAAAAGGAAGAAGACAAGTAACACATTTTTCTCCACCACTTCTGCATCCACAATAAAGAAAAAAGAGGGCAGATTGCTCCCATCTGCTGGACTTAATGGACTTGACTGCTCCTGCATGTATTTATTTTAAACTGCTTCATTAATCCAGTGCAAAAATAAAGAAAAAAGTGAGACCAAAAAAGATGCAAAAATTGTTGAAGATTGCACTGCTTTCCACAAATTCTTGCACAGGGTTGACTGAAATAATGACATGAATAAAACTGAGTTTCCCCACTCAGGGCAAATCAACTTTGAGAACATAGACTCAGAGATTGTTGAACCATCTTTCAACAACACCTCCTCCTGGGTCTACATAAACATGCTAGTGGGTAGGGGATTTAATAAGAGACAGGGGAAATGTTAAGCAAGGAAATTAAAAATAACATAAAAAAAATCAATGAGCAGTGTAAATCTTAATCTAAAGAGCACAATGTGCCTCACAAGAAAACACAAAGCCATTCACCATATTATCATGAACCAGTACACACACACACACACACACACACACACAAAAAGGGACCTGACATCTAATGAGGAGAGACTTGCAACAGCTACCGCTTTTACACAGTCCCACTTTCATGTCAAAATAAACATAACAAGGTATGTGTGTATGGGAGGGAGAAAAGGGGAAAAAGTGATGTAGAAATGCATTTTTTTGTAGCAGAAAACAGCACAGGCGAGAAGAAGTGAGTACAAGTCCTTTGATTTTGTTCAGCAGTCAGTACAAATTATGGTGGACAAGGGGGGCATCAAATGGCAGGATTAAAAATGTATTAAAAAACACAGGAGTTCCTCCCATGTGTGACACGTGTAGACCTGCACTGGGACTATTATGTATGACACACAGGCAAGGGGGTGTTCAGGAGGTAAAAAGGAGGAGGAGAGAGGGTTGATGACGGCTGGGGGAAGGTGATACAATTTTGCATTTTAGAGAGATGGGAAAAGAAGTAGGAAAAAATGTTGAAATTAATGTTTTTTAAAAAATTAAACAAGAGTAAGTAAAACATGACAGTAAATACTGTAAAAGTATTTGCACATTTGTGAGGACAAATAGACAGGGCCAAATACAATGAAACAACAAGATAAATAAAAACAGCAACACATCATTCATCTGGTTGAAGTTGTGCCGGTACATAGAACAGGTACATAACTTAACAAGCTATGGTTTTGACTTAATCTCATAAAAAAACATTTAACAAAAATACAGTTACAGTGCCTATAAAAAGTATTCACCCCCTTGTTTACTTTTGTTCATCTATAAAGCTTAATGCTACTACCACTTGCCAAATAGTTTGGTGTTTCACCTTTTACTCCCAAAGCAGCTCTGATTCGTTGAGACATGGACTCTACTAGACCCCTGAAGGTGTACTATGGTGTCTGGCACCAATACATTAGAAGCAGATCCTTTAAGTTCTTTAAGTTGCAAGGTGAGGAATTCATGGATTGGATTTGTTTGTCAAGTACAAATTGCTTGATTGGATTGAGATCTGGCAAATTTTGAAGACCGGTCAACACCTTGCTGTGCTCCTCAAAATATTCCTGAACCATTTTTGCTTTGTTTCACGGTTTATTAGCCCATTACACAAGGCTACAGCCATCAGGGAATACCATTACTATGAAAGGGTGCACATTGTCTACAACAAGGCATAAATATGAGGTATGTGTCAAAGAAACACCCACATGGAAGGCAGGAACCAAGGTTTCCAAGCTGAACATTAACAAAAGCATCACACTGCCTCCGCTGGACAGACATATAGTATCTTGGACATGTGTTCATCCATGCAATGTAAAAGAAAACATGATTTGTCAGACCAGGCAAGCTTCTATGATTGGTCAGTTGATGTTCCCTGACCTGACTGGTCTGAAGCCCCATAAGCATAAAATTGTGACACACTGTGTATTCTGATATACTTCCATCAGAAACAACACTAATTTCTTCTGCAATTTGACCTACAGCAGCTCCACTGTTGGATAGAACACTATGGACCAGCCTATGCTCCAAGTGTGCATCAATAAGCCTTGACTACTCGTGATCTTGTCACTGGTTCACTGCCATGAATTCCTAGGGCCACATTTGATAGACACCGACCATTGCAGACTGGCAAACAGCTGCAGTTTTGGAGTTTCTCAAATCCAGTCATTTAGCCATCACAACATGTCAAACTCAGCCATGTTGAGATTCTTATGCCTGCCCATTTTTCCTGCTGCTAAAAGTTAAACTTTAAGGACAACATGATTAAGAGGTAATCTTGGAGATTCACCTAACCTGTCAGTGGTTAAAATGTTAAGCCTGATTGCTATAGATCTAAAAAACATGTTTGAATGCATTTTATGGTTTGTCTAGAGCTAACTGATTATAAAACAGTGGTGTGAAGCAATAGTGGATTCACAACTGATTACATATCTACACATTGATCAAAATAAAACAGAAATGGAAAGAAATGTATCAAGACCTCCATCCTCAAGAGTCCAGATATAATCTAGGGTAAGGTAATTCTGAAGAACTATGGTCTGTCTGCATGTTCATATTTGCTCAGTCATGTGTTCTGCTCTTCCATTTGACAATGACTGGATGAAATCCATCTCCTGGTATAACTTCAATACCATACTGTCTGTGAGTTTGACCAAGTTTTTTTTTTTTTTTTTTTTTTTTTTTCAATTTAGCCTATACGTCCTTATTTTTCTGGCTGTGAGTCTGTTTTCTGAAATATTTCACATACCAATGCCACTTCTTTCTGCAATTCTAGTCAGAAAACTCTCCCTATACCCCACTGCTCAACTTGAGAAATACAGTTGAGTCCAAAAGCAGAAGAGTTTTCTTCTATGAGTCTTTATTTCCATCTTTCCAGCCTTTCTGCTTTTTCCTAACACACCTCTTTCCATAAAACAAATCATTCCGTACATCTCTCCCATCTTTCCATCTCTCCCCTGCCTCACCCCCCTCCTGTCTCCACTGTCCCTCAACTGCTTGTTCTCATAGTCACGGTGACTATGTGAGCTGAAAATATTACCATACCAAATGAAAGACAGAGGTTTTTTTCTTTCTTCTCTTTTCTTTTCATACAACATTGCTTTACCTTCCCTCCCTCCCTGCCTGCTAATTAGTCGAGGGACTGGTGTTTGGGAGTTAAAAGAAGAGTGTGTGCGTTCACTCTACTCCTCATACAAAAGGTTTTGATGGTGCTCCATCATCTACATGCTGCAACAGAGCAGAAAGGAAGACACATAAAGAAGGTTGAGCTTGTGCAATTTTAATTTGGTTTTCTCTTATTTGCACTTGGCCACTTTTAAGCTATAAAACATTTTTTTGTTTTGGTGCAAGAGCTGTTCTGTCAGTGCTGAAAGACTATTCCACACACTCATTCCTAAATCTATAAGCATTTATCTCATTCCATTTTATAGTGTGAAAACTGCTGTAAAAAAGGTTTGCTGATTTTTTGTCACAATAAAATGTTTCACGTCATCAACCTAATTTTATTTCAAAGATAATCAAAGTAAATACGAAATGCAGCTTTCAAATTATGATTTATTAAAGGGAAAAGCCATTCAAATCAACATCTGAAAATGCAACTGCCCCTGAAACCAAATACCTGTCACTGCAATCAAGCGTTCGCAATAACTGGCACCAAGTCTTTTAAATCTCCCGAGTGCATTTAGCCCACTCTTCTTTGCTATTGTTTATCAGCCACACTGATAGCTTTAAGCATGAATTGGTCGTTTAAGTTCATGCCTCAGCATCTCCATAAGTTTTAAGTCAAGACTTTGACTAGGCCACTACAAAGCCTTTTTTAATGAGTCCTTCAGAGACAAACTTGCTATGGGACTACAAATCATTGCATTGCTGCACCACCCAACTACACTTGAGATTAATGCTATGAAGTGAAGACACCGACCAATAGGACTTTCTGGCAGAGCACATGACTTGCGGTCCCATTAATTAAATCTAGTAAGTCATCCAGATCCTGAAGCAGCAAAGCAGCCCCAAACTACCACCACCAAGTTTGACTGTCGGTATGATGCTCTTTTTATGAAATGCTGTGTTCAACAGGATGTACATCTTCCAAAAAATGAGAGACAGGCCTTCATAATTCTTTCAGTCAACAGTAGTTGTGACCTTGTAACTCAGGATGCTATTTTTGCCCAGTCTCTTTCTTAATGTTGAATCATGAACATGGACAAGTGATGCCTGCAGTGCTTTAAATGTTCTGGGTTCTTTTGTGGATTAGTTGTTGATGCATCCTTAGTGTAATTTCAGTTGGCTGGTCACTCCTGGGAAGGGCCTGGATAATGACGATCACTGTGGTTTGCTGAAGTCCCAAAGCCTTAAAAATGGCTTTGCAGCCCTTTCAAGACAAAGATTTGAATGACGTTGTTTCTTATCTATTCTTAAATTCCTGTAAATCAGTGCAAAATGCGTTGTTTACTGAGCCTACTTCATACTGCTTCATGGAGTTTCTATCGAGGTGATTTTCTGAATAGGTCCGTCAGTAACTAGGCCTCGGTGTGGCTAGTGAGTCAGAACTCAGCCTTCCAAAAAAAATCTGGTTAATCACAGTTAATTCATGATTTATCAAATGGTAAAAATGGTAAATGGCCTGTACCTGTATTGCCTTTTATCTATCCCCAAAGCGCTTCACACTACATTCAGTCATTCACGCACACATTCACATGCCAACGGTGGCAAGCTACTGGATTGGAGGGATCAAGGGAGAAATTACTTTTTTACATAGGGCTAGGTTCTTTTAGATAGTTTTCTTCCCTTAATAAATTAATAAATTAAATCATATAAAAAGGCGATTTAGTATTAAGTCAGGTTATCTTTGATATTAACTTTTTTATGCTCTGTGAAAAAAAAAAAATAGCAAATACAAACTACATCTGTAAGGGGGCAAATCATTTTCACAGGACTTTAAGTAAGGTAGGCTTGAAAGGGCAGAAAACATCAGTCTGTGTGTAATTAATCTATATAATGTGTTTCACTTAGTGAATTGAGTTAATGTAATAAATGAACTTTTCAATAATGTTCTAATTTATTGAATGGGCCTGTAGATGAAATTAGCATTTAGTGATGCACATGAGAGAGCTGGTCATATTGTTCCTGGTACAGTCAAGACAGTAACTGAGTGTGTGTGTGTGTGTGTGTGTGTGTGTGTGTGTGTGTGTGTGTGTGTGTGAATCAAAGTATTTTGGCTGAGAAGCAGAGGAAGGAATAACATCTTATTTTCACTCTGACTGTTGTGACAAAACTTGCTGAGTGAGGAGACTACTCTAATGGATATGTGGACATTCAGATGGCCTGTCATAAGCATCTGTGTGTGTGTGCGTGAGTGTAAATCCACTGGGAACACTCATCTTATCCTAAATGCCATGACCAATTTCACGCTCTCGCAGCAAAGGTCATGGCGCTGGCTTGTGTATGTGTTGGGATGTTTGTGTGTACACATCAGTTTCTTGTGTAGCTACAGAAAAGTTAACCCGGTTAACCCAAGCGCAGGTGAAAATCTGCTGCTGATGCAGCCTTAAGCAAGAGAGAATCTGGGCAACACCACTTAATGTCAATAACCATCAGACTCAGCGCCTCGCATAGGTATAAACAGCTAGTTCCACTTAGAAAATAACAACACCTGTAATTGATGAACTTAAAATGAAATCTACTTGGACAGTGCTAAAAACCTTGCGATTCTCCACTTAGTTCTAATCTTGTTCCAAACCCAACTTTACTGAGTGACTTCTTGTTACAAAGGTTTACAAAATTTAGCAAAAATTTACAGACCTCAAAATGCACTCACACTCTCTCATACAAAGACACACAAAAACAATTATATCACTGTTGGCAGGTTTGCAGTAGAATCTGATGCAACTATCAAACGCATGCCTTTAGGGTACAGACAAAAGGGAAGGCTTAAAGCAAAGTTAACTTTAAATTTTCTCTTTTTTTAAACACAGCTGAATTGTTACATTTCTGCACTTAGTAAAATGAAACATACCATTAAGCATAATTCTGTTACATTTTATGATTAAGATAAAGTGAACACCATCATGTAAAATTCATGATATGATATATCTTTCAGCCTTGACTGAATCCAGTGGTTGTAGCAAGATGCAGAGACAGAGTGACAGAATGAGAGATCAAGTCTGACACAGAGTGCACATAAGAAAGAATCAAAAGACAGAAGGAGAAAGTGGGCAAGCGTGAGGGTACGTTTGCACACATATGGGTTTCGGTATGCGTGAGTGTGTGCGAGAGAAACTCAGTTTAAGTGTGTGTCTTCCAAGGCCCCTGTTGATCATTTTGACACATGTCTGAGCATTTCTGTCACTTTAATGTCACTGTGGAAATTCTACAGATTAGTACAACATCCTTCATGGTACTAGGCCGATCCAAGTCAACAGAAGGCATGCAATATTAAACACTAATATTCCCCACAGCCTTTTATGCTCCAATATTACAAAGACAGAAGAAAGGTCTTGAATATTCACTTGGAGGGATGGCATGGACAGGTTTAAAAGAAAAGTGCACACAGGCACCAAAAGAAAATAAATCTTTGTAGACAAATGCACATATTATACTCTGATGTGTTTCAAATAATCAAAGCTCCTACAGAGAATAGGTCACATAAAAACATGTCCATATTGCTTATATCTGGTGAATCTCCCAACTCAACAAAAGAAATAATATTTTAGGAAAAAAAGAAAGAAACTGCTTGGGAGGATGGATTAATCTGAGACTGATAAATATATGGAAGGCAGCAAAAGAAAAGAGTTAAACAGAAAAGAATTAGATACATAGAAAGTGCAGACATAAAGGGTGGTTCAGGGTGGGGGTTGTAGAAAATGGTTGAGTGAAATGAAGCAAAAGACAAACAGAGGGGAAAAAAGGGCTGATTAGAGATGCATGCTGGGGGAATGTCATTGTTCTAGTCGATTTGAGACATTATTTAAACAGCGACTCAAGAGAGAATGACAGAGTATGAGAGACAGAGAGTGATCAGTAAAGAAAAGAGGATAAAGGTGGTACAGAGACCTAGAGAGCTCAGAGACAAATGTAGTCTATAAAAAGATGAAAAAGAAAGTGTGAACAATTTTTTCATATTAGTAAATAGGCACTTGTGTATGTGTGGATGCAATTTCCATGATAACTTCTTTTTGTTGATTTGATTTTTTTTTTAATTTAAACAGATGAATGGAGAAGAGTATTTATTTTACTTATAAATCGTCAGAGGAAATTTTAATTGGTTCTTAATGAAAATTGTAAATAGACACTGCTGCTCTTTCGTTCCTCTAAAAACACTAAAAGAAAGAGTAATGCACAGACACTGGGGCATCAATGATGCATGAGTAGTAAATAATGTAGGTTGCCCTGTGTGACCGAGTGTTTGAGCAGTCATACCTGGATATTTCACAGCTGACCAATGGAAACTAATGCTGGCATGATGGCAACTGTTACTGACAAACTCTATTAATTTGTTCTAACTGTCCATTCCAAAGACGGTAGTATAGATCCAACCATCATTCTATAGCAAACAATAGCAGTTTGTAAGTGTTCAATTTTATTATGACATACAGAACATAAGAAAACTGATTTGTATTTTCTGTGTTCTAAGATTATTTAAATGAAACCTCAACTTTACTAAAACACATAACTGTTCAACACTATCAGTAAATATCAAAATCCAACCAAAATAGAAAGGCTACGTGTAAAAGCTTAATTGATGGATTTCATAGGGAAAAAAAGGAATTATCAATGACCGTCAACTTAGACATAAGAATAAATATGCACATACTTGTTGAACCTAACGCAGATGCTGCCAATATGATGCCCTTAATTCATCAGCTTTCCCCTTACTATTATCAAAGTGGGGCGCCCCTCTAACGAACACCCCCCACCTCAAATAAATCCACAACATGTAGTAATTGTATGCGTTCACATTTAATGTCATTAATATTATTAGCCTATCTAAATAGTGCCAGATCACATTGTGAGCCATTTCTGTCCTTACATGGGTGCTCCTCTACTTTCAGCTTTCTCTCAAACTAGCTTTATAGGTGACACAATAAACTGCGTGCAAGGGTGTGTGACTGTCTCCTGGTCCTGCAACTCCAAAGATTTGAAAGACTTTCACTCAAACTGGATGATTTCGAAGGTGCTCTGCAGGAGCTGTATCAGCATGTATATGATCCCTCATTTTCAGACAACACAGCACCAACGTACACATAAAGTGCAAAAGCCACACCGCTTGCTCGGCTCATGTGTGCTCAATGCAAACTTTTAAAAGCGTGACTATAACTCAGCCTTTACTCTCCTGCGAGTCACAGTAGGTGTAACGCTCCTACTCCTGGTACATATAGTGAAGGTACAAGTATACAAAATAGCCCAAGTGCTTCATGCCCTGCCCCTGACACGCAGCAAAAATCCAGTCATCACCAAATACAAGGTTTTAACCTGGTTTGGCTGTCAGAAGAGAAACACTCCACCTCTGGAGTTTGTGTGTGTGTGTGTGTGTGTATATGTACATGTTTACAACTTTCTAAAAAAGAGGGATGATATTCTCCTGAAAGAAGTCCTCTTGCCCTCTTAAAACCGAGTTATCACTGCTCAAAGGTGCTCAGTCAACAGGAATGCGAGCCGCAGCATTTAAGTGCAGTTTTTGACTCTTCAGGACTGCAGTCTTAAAACTTTTGATCTGCTGATGAACAGCCTGTTTAAGTTTAAATGCGTTTTTTATAACTTGCCTATTCTATTCCTTCTGTTATTGTTAAAGGGGCAGTGATATCTCTGCCCCTTTCATGTAGTTGATATTGCTGCATATGTCAATTCTCCAAAGAATTTCATTGAAAAAAAAATTACATCACCTTTTTGTAGAGGGTTGTTTTGGCAGGCCAGATTTCTCAGTAAAAGGGTTGGGTACGGTAATGATATGTGGCTCTACCTTGTTGACTTCACTCTGATTGGCTACAACCATATTTAGGAAACTCTTCAGTAAAATGTGCAGAACATAGTCTCAGATTGGGGTTATAATTGTGTGTACTTCCCCATAAGTCAAGTTTATTTGTACCGCACATTTCAGCAGCAAGGCAGTTTAAAGTGCTTTACTTCAAAAAACATCAATAAAGTATATATCAAAATCATAAAGATCATCAAGCAAATATCAAAATCATCAAAATGAACTTCAGCCACTTTCTTATTCTCTCCTCTTTCGAGAGTAAGTGGAAACTTCCAGTTGTTTTTGAGCAACCTTGGATATGATAGTTCCCCTTTCAGAAGCCATCCTCTTTTCAAGTGGAGTAGCCAGACATGCTAGTACAACTTAGCCCATAAATTAGCCGGTGTATCAGCTGGGGGGAGGAGGGAAGGAGAGGGTGAGGGCTGTTTGCTTGATGGTGTGGTCTAATTGGAGAATATGAATTACAAAGAAAGATAACTTGCATAGAACAATAAACTGTTCTCTGATTCATCCATTTTTGAGCAAAGAAACAAAGCAACTTTATTATATTAAAGAAAGAACAGAACCTCTAACATACTATACCTCAAAGACGTCTTTGTTAAACCTTTTTCAAACAAACAAAAGATATATTAAAGTTATAAACAAACAGGAAAGTAATACAACTCGTACACATTTTTTTAAAATCGGTGATCTGTTTCAAATGTTCCCTTTACTTTATATCTGAAACTGTCATCCTATTTTGTTATGTTTCTATCTAAAGTTCAAATACTCTGTGAACCAATAATTACTGACATTTACTCAGAAGAATTAAAAAAGAGCTACCTTGCTTTGCAATCCAAATCTTTGACAGAAAGTAAGACAGTTTAACGTTGAAACATTTTTCAGCAAATAAAGAATAAAATGATGCTCCTGGAGGAAATAAAGAAACAGATTTTACATAAAAGAAGTTGCATGTATGTTGATGTAATTATGTAATTCATTAAAAAGCCCCAACATTTAAAGCACGTAAATTAAGACCATGAGAAGATTCTCTCTCTCTCTCCCTCTTACTCACATTATTTCCGACTGTGTGGCTCTCAGGTACACACAGACAGCGGTACGGGGTCACGCTGGTGTCACAATGGTCTGCATGGCCGTGACACTCACATCTGTTTAGGTGACAGAAAGACGTGGTGTGAGAATAAATGTTGCAATAAATAAGAAAAGAGGACTTAAAATGTAGATACAGAAGTTAAAAACAAATTTTCCAATATAAAGAGCAAAGAAAATATTACATACATGAGGAGTAAAGGACATATTTGGATAAGAAAACCCATTATAGACTGATAGGGCAAGTGATGTGGAACAACCAAACTAGATGATAAAGATCCAGCTGAAAGATGTAGGCAATACAACATTTGTGGCCCTCTCCCTCTTTCCTTTCAACTTTTTCCCCCACCTCTCTTACTTTCATATTTCCCTTGCTTTTCTGTCTTTGTGTCCATTGCACTTGAAATAAACCCAAAGCAAATTCTAATAATAATAATTGGATCTTAAGAAGGTTCTAAGTAAAGCTCCAAAATGCAAAAACAAAAGATGGTAGTGAGACAAAAAAAAAAAAGAATCTGAATAAGCATTTTATTGCTTATTTAAAAGCCATTAAACTGATATTGGCTGTTCATCAGCTGATCAAAAGACCATTTTAAGACCATATCTCAACAGCTACCCCTCCCCAATAAAACTTTCTTCAGCCTTTCAATGTCCCATGTATGGTGCTCTTATGCAAACTCTAAATGGGCAGTTTTGTGCCAGTGAAGGAGACAAGGCTTTTGAAGACATTTTTTGTTCTTAAAACGCTTCTCAAGCAAAAAAAAAAACTTTATTAACAACACAGTGGAATTGATTGAGAAGAAAATAACACAAAAATTATCAATGTAAATCAAAATTATTACACCATGGAGATCTGGATTTGGATTCATTCTCAATATGAAAGTGGAAAATAACATGACAGGCTGATTCAACGTTAGTGAATATTCCTCAAGACAAGTTTAAATGAAGCTCAGTAGTGTGTGTGGCCTCCACGTGCCTGTATAACCTCCCGACAACGCCTGGGCATGCTCCTGATGAGACAGCGGATGTTCTCCTGAGAGATCTCTTCCCAGACCTGGATTAGAGCATCAGTTAGCTCCTGAACAGTCTGTGGTGCAATGTGGCGTTGGTGGATTGACAGAAACATGATGTCCCAGATGTGCTTAATTGGATTCAGGTCTGGGGAACGGGCAGGCCAGTCCATAACATCAATGCCCTCATCATGCAGGAACTGCTGACACACTTCAGCCACATAAGGCCTAGCATTGTCATGCATAAGAATGAACCCAGGGTCCACTGCACAAGTATATGGTCTCACAATGGGTCTGAGGATCTCATCCCGGTACATTATGGCAGTCAGGGCACCTCTGGCTAGCACATGGAGGGCTGTGAAGCCATCCAAAGAAATGCCTCCCCACACCATGACTGAACCACCACCAAACCAGTCATACTGGTGGATGTTGCAGGCAGCATAACGTTCTCCACGTTGTCTCCAGACTCTGTTGTGTCTGTCACATGTGCTCAGTGTGAACCTGCTTTCATCCGTGAAGAGCACAGGGCGCCAACGGTGAATCTGCCAATTTTGGTGTTCCCTAGCAAATGCCAATCATCCTGCACGGTGTTGGTCTGTAAACACAGGCCCTATATATGGACGTCAGGCCCGCATACCACCTTCATGGAGTCTGTTTCTGACAGTTTGAGTAGAAACATACACATTAGTGGCCTGCTGGAGGTCATTTTATAGGGCCCTGGCAGTGGACCTCCTGTTCCTCCTTGCACAAAGGACGAGGTCCTGCTGCTGGATTGTCTCCTGATGTACTGACCTGGTCCTGGTACCTATTCCATGCTCTGGACACTGTGCTGAGAGACACAGCAAATCTTCTTGCCACCACTTGCATTAATGTTCCGTCTTGGATTAGCTACACTACTTGAGTAACTTCAGTGGGCTGTAAAAAACACTTTATGATGCCTCTATGCGTGACAGCACTGACAAAATTAAAAAATGACTAAAAGTTCAACCAGAAAGAACGAGAACAGAGAAATGAGAATCTAAGACAACTTTTTCTTTATTTTTACACATATATAAAGATATAATGGCAAAATGTAGAGTTAGTCAACTGTCATATTACAGTTAAAAAATGTTGCTGTACTTGAACTGTTTTCTGCACTTTTTAAAGTCAGAAGCTTCCACTATATGGAATGAACACATAATAATGCACAAAGATTAAGGATGCATAAAATATCTGCCTCAAGATCGGTATCGGCAGGTGGTAGTCATTTTTTCTCATATCAATGTCTGATAAGTAAAATTAGGCCAATATTGAAAAGCAATGTTTATATTCATGTTCTTGTCATTTGTGCATGTGTTTCTCAAGGGAAGGGGGCTGGCCGTGTGGTATTTGTTTGGACATTTGATGGTGATAGTGATGCAGCATGGGTTCGTGGCATGTTCACCTGAAGCAGGGAAGCAATATCAGCAGTGTGGTTGTTCTTTTCATGGTTTTGAAAGGGAAGAGAAATATATTTAATATATATAATATCAGTAAATGTCGGTTATCAGCCACAGCAGTAATATTATTGTTTGATATTGATATCGGCCCAAATTTTGATATCGGTGCATCACTAATAAACATCTCTTTTTAAAATCCTATACATGCTTTATAAAGAATCAAGAAACGACAGAAGAATAAAACAGAAAGGAGTGACATGGATGGATGAAGATCGCACAGATGAGGTTTCAGCAGCATTAAATCTGTGTTTCTCCTACTTCACTGTAACAAGCTCCTAATTAAAACAGCTTAGAGGGAGGGAGAAGGAGAGAAAGAGAGATGATTGCCTCCTGCATAATCCTATAATTACCACAGTCATAAAAGACAGTCACTATGTCAGTCACAATGTCAGTCTAATGAAAAGATGTGTTCACAATTACTCTCAAAAAGCTCTGCTGAAACCCAACAGTCTGTGTGGAATAATTTTTCTCAACTGTGCTCACTCAGTTCTTACAAATCGGTACAGAGGAGACACTCCAATATTTCATTTAACCAATTATGACACTTAAAATAGCTTGGGTAGGAAAAGAGTGACTTAACAAATAAGAAGTCTGCAACTTATGATGGTTCATCTACAGTTTATCCAAAAATGTCAAATGTCAAAGTAAATACCTTCTTTGTCTATATTTGAGGTTTGTCAACTTCAATATCTGTATCTTGTCTTCAGTTAAGCTTCACCTTAACTGAAAGATAAACTCCCTGAACAATAAACAGATATACAATACATCTCTAAAAAAAAGTCAAGTTTTTACCTGCCACTGATTGTGATCTCACTGATGGCAAAGTGTCTGTGTCGCTGGTTGACCCTGACTGCTCCAGTGTAGTATTGTCCTTTCATATGTATTCTGACCTGTGCAGCTTGTACCATCTCTTGCAACGCAGGAGTTTTGTAAAAGTCATTATATCCTGGTCTCAGATGTGGCTGTGTGGTCAGCAAACTGAAGGTGATGTTACCTCCAAAGAGTGGCACATCACTGGTACACAGGGGAAAAAAAGCAAAATATTTGTCTAAAACATCACAAAAATCAATACATTTTTATAGCTCACAGTGTCAAAACAATTATCTCTGAATGAAAATAGCAACGAAGTTGGACTTAAAGATGCTGGTATCAGTCAGGTTTTTTCTGATCAATACCAACTTCCAATTTTTTCTTTCAGGTCAAACCTGCTGATTTTCTTTTTCATTCATTGCGAACTCTGGCCAACTGATTACTGCATCTCAAATCGTATTCCTATTTCCAACATCCTTATTCAAAAGGATTGTGTATTTAGTTCTGTTTTTGTCAAGTTGCAGTACAGAAATGCAGCACAGGGTCAGCAGAGCATAAAGACACTAAACCCAACTTGTCAAACAGTACACTGTATAAACTATGCATCAGGCAAAGTATTAGACTTTGGGCTTGAGTAATTGACAAGGCAGTTTTGTTGAAAGCTGTGAACAATATCAATTACATTGCAAAATCTTGTTTGAAACTTTAAACATATTTATCTAAAGAAAGTGGTATGAAATTTCTAATTTGGTTGTTGAGTTTGTTCTTTTTATGGATACAAATATGACATATTTACAGATATGACCAGTCCTAAAATTAGGATGTTATGTATCTAATTGTATTTGTAGTTTGCATTTGCATTTCCATTTCAATTTGCTTTACAACAATGTAGAACAAAAATAATGGGATCCAAATTAGTGAGATGCAAGTATAAGGTGTGCTTCTTCCCAAATCTACCAGTAGGCTCAGGAGAAACATTTTATTTTTGCAAAATTCAATAAATCTCCAAGGAGAAAACATTATCACATGAAGCAAATTGATATGTTGATGCAATTATAAAAATCTGGTGTGTTATTTTGTTGAGAATGTGAGGTTATGAGGCACTCGTGCCAATTTTACTAATATGGTTTGAAGTAAGAAATGTTGTTTGTGACATCATCTGTCAGTCAAGTGAAAAATGAACAATGACTGCATAATCTGTGATCTATTCATACCTGTTCCATCTATTACCAACCAGGCACTTGATGCCAGCAGTTCTGCCAGGCATTAGTGAGTGAAATTGTGGCTGTGCATATTCTCCAGGTCCAGTATTGTAACTAGTGCCAAAACAAAGCCTGTTGTAACTCATGTGCCAAAATGACACTGCAGATGGTTAAGTTTGTAATACCTAGTTATAGTGAGAGTGTCACTGGGTATGTATGTGTATTTGTGCTTTTTATACATTAAGGATTGGAATCTCATGCCTCTGGTTACATTTAACCTATGATTTTTTTAGTAACATTTTTGGCAAAATGTAAAAATATATGTCTGTGGTGTGTAAATGTTTATTTAATATTGCAAAAATTCATAAAAATTTCTTTGAAAAGGCCATCACCATGCAAAGGGGTAAAGGTCTTTGGAAAATGTATAAGATAATTATCAATTTAAATTTTTTTTTGCATATAGATTGTTGAAAGTTTTGTAATACCAATAGTGTATACATCACACTGCATGGTAAAGGACAATCCTGAATTCAAAATTTTACATAAGTTATAGATGTCCTAATAATCATTAAACATTTTTCTCCTACAGATTTTCAAAGGTTTACTAGTATTATATGACTACAATAATATGCCACAGTATACAAGTGACAGGTTTGTTTTCATGACTGTTTCAATTATGCTAGGCTTATAGCAAGTGAGTCTGCAATTTACTTTGTTTTTCAAATGAGAAGAAACATTTGTCTAGTAAGAAGTTGGAAAAACTGCACATATTTTTCTCAACAGTGCCCACTGGTCTTAAAGACTACCAGTAGACACGTGACTCTTCAACTGTTGGTCAATATAGTTTTACCAACCTGGGCAGCTGCAGACAGTTGATTGAGTCTGGTCTTGGTAAAGGTCCATTGTTCTGCATTTTAAACACGTTGCAGTTTCTGGCCATATACTGCCAGTCCAACCAGGATTGTTCTGTTTTAATACCACTCTTATGCTGCGACAAGTCCAGCTTCCTTCTCTGGATCAAAATTGACTCAGGCAAAAGTCCCCCAAACTGAACTATAACATAAAATACCTGAAATAGAAAGGGATAAAAGTTAATGAATAAGAATGGTATATCAGAGAGGCTACAAAGAATTAAGGCAACAAATTTCTACCAAATTCTACCACTGTGAAGCTTCAGAGGTTTTCTTGTTGCAAATGTTCACATATTCACCTCTAGATTGATTTGCTTGAAGTTTATTGTTTTTTTTTGTTTGTTTGTTTTGTTTTGTTTTGTTTTTTTTGCTGGGTGATTTCTTTAAATTGCTTCTGCTTTATTTTATTTCTGTCATAATTTTAGTCCATAGATTGTATTTCTTTTATCGAAATGACCCTCTGATCCCCCTGCTAAATAAACCTGCTCCTTGTTTGCCAATCACCTCATCTTTCCCATGTCTGTAATTCAGTGTATATGAGACTCTGGTTTAAAGGTGATTCTGTTTTTATGCTATCCCTTTGGGTGAGCAAGAAGATACATTTCCTAAAGTCTCAAATCTATGAGATTGTCTGGTATCACAGAGGAATAACTCTGTTTGGCTAACCTCAGGATATGGATATGTTCCCATCCATATACTTTTTTTTGCAAAGTTTTTGCAAAAAGTTTTGTTTTCCCTGCCTGCTTCTGCTGCATTGAGCATCATTTATTGACACTCTTCAAGCACATCACCCAGTTCCAAATCCAAAGTGAAGAACCTTCAGACCTCTAAATAACAGACAAAAGAGACCAACACCCCTATTCACTTTAAGAGTGGAATCCATGGGCCAACTGAAGCACTTCTGTTCCGTTTATCAAACTCTGCCTCTGACCCAAATATACAATAGGAAAGGAATTCACATACAGCCGTGGTCAGAGTTGGACTATGAAGAGTTCTACTTCAGAGGAAACAGCTTTTTTATTGAGAAGCTACAGTTGACCTGAGTTTTGATAACCAGTGAAATCTGGAGGTTAAGTCTGATCATCCCACTTAATCACCTGAAAAAATGTATTTAAGTTAAAAACATTTCCTGTGATTTGGTGAGATACATTTAAAATATCTAATTAGATAATTTGTCCTCAGATTGATCAAATCACACTTTGATTTAAATATTACACAAATATTTCAAGCTACTTTCAAGCTAAATATTTAAAGCTATTTCAAGTGAAATTAAAAACACCCATCTATTGTTTCATGTATTTTCTAAGGGTGTAATTTCTCCCATAATTTTACACCTTTACCAAATGTTTATAGCATTAAATAGTTGAATATGTGCTGTGTGATTTAAGGCATTTTAGAAACTATTAAAGACTATTTATTTGTATTTCTAAACCCTAGAATTGTTAGATGGTGCACTTTTTACCATGACTGCACTCACCTGTGGTACTGTATTCTTGTATTGTGCTAATGAAAGTTGATGAAAAAAATAAAGCTGTGTTAATTGGAAACTTAACTTGAAATATGCATATTGAGAGAATATGGTTTCTATGCATTGGCTGTTTATATCAAACATTACTGCTTGGCCTCCCAATTAAGTTTTTTTTTAATTGAAAAAAAAAATGTAATTATGCCAAATTACTTACATATTTAAGCAAACACACAGGAGTGGGTTTCCATCACATATAACCATGTGCATGTTTGTGTGCATGAGTCTTATCTGCCACTCCAGTGGGCCAGGACTCTGGGTTACGCAGCAGGGAGTGCATTAAGCCACCAAGGCTGCAATAACCTACTCCCATACAAACTCAAATACCCCTGACTTCAGAAAGTGTCTTTCATGTTGAGACTTGAGTTGAACAGCCACATGAGGACAGTTTTTAAAATCCTGCACGCGCGCGCGCGCACACACACACACACACACACACACACACAGGCAGTATGCACATCACAGAGAGGAAGAAAGAGTCTTCTAATCACAACAGCTCCCAAATCTAATAATCTATACATTTCTTTTGCCTTTCTGTCCCTCTGTGCTCTGTACTTAACTCACCCACCATGATACAACCTAAGAAAACAAACTGCGTGGTTCCATGGATTGTATCTGGTCAGGACAACAATACCAGTATTAAAGTTTCTGATAATATAAAGTTGTCATATATGAGTCGCATTACCTGGTATTGTCCATTTGCCAAATCAACTGTAATAGTGACTCCATCATCCAGTTCTTGTAAACTCATGACCTTAGATAGCCACACGGTGCCCATGTCCTGGTCATTAATGTAACTAAGTGGATGAGCATTGAGGTTCAGTCTCAAGACCCTGTTATTAGTGGTGTCCTCAACAGCATTAGGTATACAGTACCTGTAAATAGAGCATGAATGAAACTTTACCGCAATATTTCTTCAACTCAAAACACATCAAAAATAACAAAACTCTTAAAAATGTAATTTTCATTCGACATTAATGTAGTTTTCAACTACATTAACACAAATGTTAATGTAGTTACATATTTTATTTGACTTTAATTACTTGTGCCATTGGCAAATAAATTGCATTTTTGATTTATTCTGAAAGTAGCTCAAACAGTAAAAGATGTTAAGCTGCTCTAAATAAAAACACAGTTACTGACTAAGTCTTCCCTTTTAATACAGGGAACTTGTAATTGCATTTCATCAGTTGTACTTCACCTCTCAACTAATGGGTGTACTCTGGGGTGGCTGGGAGGACAGCGACAGTCAGACTGGACATGGAGCTTCGGCATGATTCCAGAGTACAATTGGACTATTTCCCTGTTAACATACCAAACATCACATCAAACCTTAATACACTGCCTACACAAAGACAAATTCTATTTAGGGTAACCAGAGACATGAATATGACCTATTTACATTCATGCACATTTTATAGTACAGAAATTATATTTTTAAGTAAATACAATTGACTGTTCAATATAGCTGCGATGGACTGGTGGCCTGTCCAGGGTGTACCCCGCCTCTCGCCCGATGACCACTGGAGATAGGCACTAGCCCCCCTCACAACCCTGCATGGATAAGCGTGATGGATAATAGATGGATGTTCAATATAGTCTGTTGTAATGGAGTAAACAGAGCCCCTAACAGCACTCTGTTCTGAGACTGCAGCTTTACTGGTGGTTCCTAGAATTTCTAAAAGTAGAATGGGAGGCAGATCCTTTAGTTATGAAGCTCCTCTCCTGTAGGACCAGCTCCCAGTTTTCATCCATGAGACAGACACCCTGTCTACATTTAACACTAGGCTTAAAACGTTCCTTTTTGATGAAGCTTACAGATGAAATGGTGATGTTTGTCCAGTTGAGTGGGGGAGCAGGAGGAGGTAGATTGTACAGCCCAATCCAACGTGGGGTATTCAGTCTGGAAAGACGGTTCTCCCTGGCTCTGTCTCTCTATTGCCTCATTCTAAGGGGTTAGCTTATCTCTGTCATTATGCTGCTATAGACTTAGACTTTTTTTTTTTTTTTTTTTTTTTTTTTTTTTTTTCATAAAAGTTACATACTGCAGTTTTAAGTGGTGGAGTGACAGGGCAGTGGGTTACACTGGAACTGCATGCACCAACACCCACACCACAGACTTTTCCTGCTCACCTCCGTGACCATCTTCCTTGCCTGCTCAGAGGTGTTTTAGCTGCAAATCAACAAAAAAAATTGCACCTCTGGCTCTTCTTGAAAGGGTTGCCTGAAAAAGGCCGTCATTGTTTGACAAAATCTTAGAGCAACACGTTAGTTGGCTTTTGTGATGAATTATTTTAAAAAAAAATCTTCTTAAACAAGCATAAATCTAAATCAGTTTTTCTTTTGTTACTGTATACAGCTCCTCTGCCTTTGTTATAAAATGTATTTTTTTATGACAAGTGAAATGATAATTTCCTTTGACTATTTTAAGGTTTCTTTCCCGGCACTTGTTTACTGGATATCTCTCTATCCAACTCACCTGTTAGTCAACGTAGTGGGATAAAATCTAAAGTCCTGCATCTGCCCAATGAAGTGATTAGACCCTGGAGAGATGAAAGCAGAGTTGAAAAGAACATAAAGGTGTTAATGGGTTTGTACTGAAGGCAGTAAGCGAGAGGATTTCAAAGTATTTAGTAGATTATCTTATCAGTTTCTTGAAATCCACTAAGAGATGCTGCCAACAGCTGCCTATAATGGCCAAGATTTCAACACGAAGCCAAACAGAATCTGCCACAGACCTCATTTGTCTCCACTAGAGAGCAGTGAGGCTTTGGAGGGCAAATTCATTGGTCTAACGATGAAAGTCTGATTGAAGACAGTCTGAGGACCGTGAGGTTTATCATACTCATACCTCATAAAAATTTTCCTTCATAGGGTTTCATAAGTATGTGATTATCAACTCTTGAAAACTCAACATTGATAAATAATTTTTTTTTTTTTTTTAAAACTCTCTCCTTTAATTTTCGTGTGAAAATAACAGAGCAGCAAAAACATTTTTAAGTCATTCAGTCTGAATAAATAGACCACAAATTGTATCTAAATTACAACAAGAGAAAACATATTAAGTCTTTATTCCACCTAAAAATGCAGTCTCTTAAAAACTTCTCAGATCAATAAAATGAAGATTCTCAGTGTAAATAATGTGCTACTGTCAGTACAGTAGGTGAGATTTACTTTAATAACATTTGTACTACTCACACAAAAAGTGATGCAAAGAAACATGCAAAAAAAATATTCCAGTCTTGGCAAAATTAATGTTTTTATTTGGGTCAAGTGTGTGAATAATGCTCTATTAATATGGAGAGATCAGCATGTTGTTTCTATAGTTTTGTGTTATGAAAAGGTTTTAATGTACAGTGAGAAAAGGTAACACTGCTCGCATACACACTCACATATCTGAGAATACAACAGAAATACAGTTAACATTTTTATTAAAAAAGATGCAAAACAACAACCCTGAAATAAACTAATAATAGTTTTATCACACTAAAACTGTGGATTCCTACTATATTTTGTACAATACTCTCAGCACTATCTACATATACCATACACATACATTATCATGAAAAATAAAAAGCTCGGAGAAAACTGCAATAATTTCAAACACTGAAATGCAAGTTAAAGTCTTTTTAACAACTTTAGATATGCTGGAATACTTTAAACATAATGGCAAAATGTCGAGACACACATGGAGATACTGGACTGAAACACACCAGGAACACAGTCAAACAAAAAAGTACTGTCAGCTCTCCAACACATCTCTACACACAGCAATGCAAATGTGATAACGCTGGACTGAAAATTAGACCCAGAGAGATGATGGTGCTGATGCTGGCCGAGAGAGGAAAAAAAACCTTTTCTGTTCAACCAACTTCCTTCTAGTTTGACTAAGTCTTAGAAGATGGATAACGTCTCTAAGCGCTGACAGTACCCCTGCCATGTTAAGTCTGTGAAAGTGTGCATTCCTGTGTTAGTGGCTTTACCTTGTGGATTCCAAAAATTATCCTTGCTTTAGCAAAAGCATGTGTGTAGCTTGTAAGTGTGTGTCTGCATTTACACTTGAGAGAGGCTTTGGTCTCTCTGCCCAACCACTGGATGAGTGTGTGTTTTGGGTAATGTTTACAGTGTGGCATGTGCATAGAGAACAGGGAGAGTGTGAGCGAGTGTTGTGGGATGTAAGTGTGCAGCCTTAGGCTTTGGCTCAGGATTTCTTTATCGTGTGAAAATGGGATTATACCTTCCACTGAAAAGCACTCTCCCTATTGTTACTGGAATGATGCAAGGTATAAGCCCTAATTCCCTACTCTCTGTGTAGGTCTCTTCTTTCTATGTGTTTTAAATTATGGTATTCAGTTGTCTCTTTCTATTTGGCTTTTTATTGTTAGAAATGGAGGCAGTTAAAAATCTAAGAATCTAATAGATATCAGTGTTGTAAGTATACATCTAAGTAAATGTATTTTTATTATTTATTGCATAGTATGCCTCATTAAATATTTCTGTGACAAAAATAACATTTAGGATGCTTTTGTTACTCTGAGAAAATGTGGCAGTTCAAAAACCACCAATTTAGGATCCTAGGGGCTGCTAGTATTCCTTACGAAGTATTTGTTTCATAGTTTCTAGTGTAGCATAGATGGACCCTCAAGATGTGACAATAATCTCCATTCAGGTCATGCACTACATTACTTTCAGTATATTGTGTTTCGCAACAAACTTTGATTTTGCTTCAGACTTAGACTAAGGCTACATTCACACAGCAGACAAATGCCATCCAAATCTGATTTTTTTCACCATATGCGACTCATATCCAACTTTTTCATGGCAGTCTGAATGGCCCAATCACAATATTTTCACCAACAAAAATAAAGAAAAATCAGATTTTTGCCACTTCCATATGCAATACTAAATTGGATATGTATCTGATAGTTTTCAAAGCACCTGCTGTCAGAACGGTCATGTTGTATTTCATCTGACTTTTGCGTCATTGACGTGACACATGCGTCGTAATTCTTCACCAGAGGCAGCCAGACGGGGTAAATCCGGACGCAAAAAATGGCTGAAGCAGGCAGTGATTATTATGATAATAAAATATGAAAGAAGTCTGTCTGTGAAGCGTATTATATCACAATCCCATCACTCCTGGTTCCGACTACGCATCCAAACAGACTTCTCTACAAAACTTGTAGTCAATGCTCCACGACAGGCCATTGCTATTAGTTGTGCTTTCTCTATTCTTAGCTTCCTTTGTCTTGTTATGAGCTTGTGACAATACTATCAGAATCATTATTACATCTGTAAACAGTGCACTGCTGTGTTATGTCTATGTTCTTCTTCTGCGCAAGCAGGTCGCTTTGGGGTCGTAAACCAGAAGTCTGATTGCAGTCGCATTGAATTCGATGCCACTCCATTTTTGTTTACATTTTGTGAAAAAGGAAGTTGCGCTCATTGTCTTGTTCAGAGGTTTTCGTGTCATTTCCAGTGGTCTTTGGTTCAGTGCCACCACATGCGAGGGGGTAAACAGGTTGCTCAAAGGGTTTGGTTTGTTTGACAGACTGCAGTGTAAAAGTGAACCGCACCACCTGAAAATGTAATAAATGTTGCAATTTCGGTCCCCAATCGAACGGAGTCTACCAGACTATCAGGTGTGAAAACACCCTAATAGACCATTTATTTTTAGACCAAATTTTTTTCATTGGATAGAGAAGCTGTTTTATCATGTTTTTCCTACGGGGTAATGACATTAAGAAAACATTAAATTGAGATATTGCTGTTTATTGTTACAATAGCAGTGTTGATTAACTGAAATTTTCATCATTGCTCTCTTTTTTTCTTCATCATGATTTCTTCACCACTTTCCATGAGATTAAGCATGTGGACATTGTGGACTGACATGTGGATCTGTCTCAGATTTGGACATTAAAGGAAGTGAGAAGACATCCAAATCATCCAGTTTATTATTTGCATGCAAAATATAATGCATGAAATAGAAAATCCCAAAAACATTGCATCCAAGCAGCCCTTTGTGATTTTGACAGTGCAGAAATTGATACAAGTACAACAGCTATTCAACATATTGTTCAGTTCTACTAGGTGAGAATGCTGAGGTAACACTAATTGCTGTTTTCCGCCATTAGATGACACTGCATCCTACATGCTGTACCTTTAAAAGGCTGGTATGTACATTTAAAGCTCCTCTCCTGACTACATGTATTTGAAAATTCCGATAAATAGGTACAAAACAAAAAACAGACATTGTTGTTAATCAATGCAGCTGATCAGTATTTGCATAATTAATCTTCAGATCAGAATTCCAGGCACTCCCCCTGGGTTCAACAACCTCCTTTTCTTACACACACAGGATACACTCACACACACATTTCCACTGCCCCAAGCCAATCACTCTCATTGATCAACCTTTCTTATGTGATCTTCAGCTGATCAGATGCTACCTGCTGTGAACTAGGAATCAATGGCTGATAAACGAGAACAAAAACACTCGTTTATCACTCTAGAGTTGAACGAATATCATTTTTCTCTCAGTTTCTCTGCTATTGACTTTGAAATGGCTCACGGACCCCATGAATCAATCACAGATATGTAGTTAAAAGAGGATGAAGGCCAGAAAGAAAACAGAGGTGAAGTAATCATTGACACCATATTAGGATGAACAGACATGATAAACTCTTAAGTATTTTTTTCCTTTAGAAGTACAAGCGCTAACTGTAAAGGAACAGTTAGCGCCTGGAGAAGATTGTGACTGTAGAAATAATTACAGATTTAATGCTTTATCCATGTTTTAACAGTGTTATCTTACTACTGAGAATTACTTTGCCTGTTTCTCGGAAAGTACCCCGTGTATTAACCTATTGAATAGATAAGACATACATTTCATATGTAGTGATTTTTCTACAACTTTGTTACCACATAATCAATAGGATCTCAAAACATTGAGCCTGAGGCATTAAACAATTTCTAGAAATCAAATAAACCTTGAAAAATATATTTTAAAAAACATAAGCCCCATTATTCCGTAAAATATAAAACATTTTGTTAAGTCTAAAATTAAACCAGGCAAGTAAAAAACATCCCTAATTTCATTCTTTACAACACCTGTAGTGATCATAACAAGATTAATGACAGCTGCAATAAATGAAGTTTTTTTTTTTCCCAAGCAAATGTATATTCTCATGATGCTTTAAGCGACTATTATAATTTTTGTCAATGTGAAACATTGTGTAAAGTTGACCAACACGTCCTGGCTGAAAGTCCAGTGGAGGAGGGCAGAGATCAGCCACCACTATCAAAGGCTGATGGTTTCTGATGTGGAAGGAGGCTATCTTAAGCATACACAAACCATTGATGGACAGCCTTCTTCCAGCTGTCAAAAGTACCAGGAGGAATGTGTCCAATATTGGGTCGCATGAGCAAAGTACAGCATTATTAATGTCTTGTGTGTGTTGAGGTCATATGAAGCATGGGTTCCAGAACATTGGCCACCCCAAGTGATCCTGGCTGGTTGACTTAAGTAGCATATTTGTCTGTAATGTCTAAAACACAGGAAATTTGGTCTTGAAGTGGCAATAACCCATCTGATGGTTCCAGTTTCCCCTTTGAGTCACTTCCTTGGGGCCAACCAAAAGACCTTCTCTATAGTCTCTCTAAATGAATCCCAAACATGAGTTTCTGTTTCTGTAACCACAGAAGATGCAGTCCTTCAGGAAACCCTGTAATTGTCAGCTTTTTTAGGAGTCCCCAGAGCTAATCAAGCACTTGAGACTTTCCTCTTCACCTTGACAGCTGCCATCACTTCCAGGGTCCACCAACAGGTCCTCTGGTTGCAGCCTCTGAAAGCTGCATCTGCAATGGCCCTTGCAGCCCTGAAAATTGCCAATTTGAATTCTCTGTTCCCAACTTGCTGCAGAAGTTGAGAGAAACTCTCCTGGAGGTGTAAGAAGGCCAGGTAATCTGAATTGCTATTCATGAGCAGATCAGCAAGCCTTTGATTTTGCAACTCAGATCCAAAAGGAGACGACCATATTGCTCAGCAGTAATAAATCCATTGCAGAAATGTTAATCCAGTGACTTGAGAGCATCCCCATGACCACCTGGCACCTCTTTTGCTGGAAAATTTTGGAGTTGGAGAACATCTAGACCCTCTCCAGGACTAGGGTTCCACAGGTTAAGATGTATGTGGAGGTGAGTCCAACTATATCTAGTTGGTAGTGATGACCTCAGAAACCCAACTAAGAAGCCAACTTTAAAATTACTCCAACTCTATGCGGCTAAAACAATGACAGCTTAAAATGAATATGAAGAGAATTACTGGCATTGAAAACTATAATTCTAACTGAAAATGTTAACATAAAATCTAAAATGAATGTTTAGAAAAAAAAATTGTACTGAAAGTGAAACAAAATCTGATAGTGAAAAAAAGATTCATTAAAGTTCTAGTTACATAAAATAAATAACTCAATTACAACCAAGTTTTTATGTTTGTTTTTTTTTTGCTGACACTTTTTTCCAGTGCTGCCGTTTTTCAGTTTCACTTTTCTGTCAGTTTTGGCATCTGTGGATGTGTTTGAGTGGTGGGGCTTCAGAGCCGCATATCATTAGGATATATTATAAAGGCCAACATCAGGACTGACCGAAGTACCAACGATTAAACATTTCAGTCCAGTGGAACAGCGAAGAAAGATAACGAGATTGCTCACCTACTGTTTAGTGCAGTGGTCTTCAAGTCCAGGCCTTGAGGTCTGGTGTCCTGCAACTTTTAGATGCGTCTGCTTCAACACAACTGAGTCAAGTAATGAGGTCATTAGCAAGACTCTGAAAACTTGACTGCATACCAAGGAGGTGATTCAGCCATTTGATTAAGGTGTGTTGGACAATGGACACATCTAAAAGTTGTAGGACAACGGACCTCAAAGCTTGGATTTGAAGAACCCCAGTTTAGAGGGTTCACCTGAACTTGACCAACCATTGCAGTTTTTAGCCGGAGAAAGACGGAAGCTCGGTCAACACTAGTGTTGGCCTTTATAATGTATGCTAATGATATGCAGCGTTGAAGCCCCACCCCAGCGGCCCACGTGCCCAAAACAATGACAGAGAATTGAAACTGAAAAACAGCTGCACTGAAAAAACTCAGTCAAAAAAAAAACAAAAAACTGTCAGTGTAAAAAACTTGGTTGTGAGTTGTTTGTTTATAATTAGTTTCAATTTATATTTTTTTCACAATATTTCATTTTCAATAGAATTTTTTTAAGTTCCTCTATTTCAGTCAATGTTAATATTTTCAGTTACAATTATAGTTTCCAATGCCGATATTTCTTTTCAATTTCATTTTAAGCTGTCATCGTTTTAGCCCCTAACAACTCCACTTCTGGTGGACTGAGAGTTGCTACAAAAAGGATTTGTACAAATTAAATCTATTTTGTTGAATTTGATCAGATCCCACCAAAAGCAGCAGATTACAGATTCTAAATCTTTTATCGCTCTCAAATAATAGCATTTAGCGTTATTGATTCAATTGCTGACACCATAGTCTCCATGTGGGACATTACAGTTGTTAAATCTGTATCTCAAAGAAAATGTCAAATGTGTGTACTTTTTGGAACACTGAAGACATGCTTGCATGTCTCTGGCTTACTGTGTTGTTCTTTGTGCATGTGATAGATGATGACTAAAAGTATATCAATATTTTTTCTGTGATTATTTGACAAAATCCTAAGCCATCCAAGCTAAGAATAAACCAGTTCCACTGGAAAGCTGAATAGTCGCTACATTCCTAAAACAAACATTCTTACCATTGGAGCTAAGTCCCACCCACATGGCACCATACTCTCTGATATCTGAGAGTGCATGGATCAGATGTTTTGTGTCAAATGGTGTGTCGTCCTCCTCAAGCCCATCCAGGAAAAGACTTGCACGTTGGTCATAGATCTGTAAATTACATAGTAAGATACTATATATTAAAGGGGCAGTATTATGTACTTTCCAGGCATTGAGTACCATTTTATGGCATAATCAAGTAACTATGTAACCTTCAGTTATTACAAAAATGCTGTATATGTCAAATAGGACTTAAAATAAATTTGACTTTGTAATTTAATACTTTGAAATTGGGACTCTGTCTCTTTAAAAACTCCTGCTCTTTCTGAAACTCTGCCTTCAGGAAGTTATCACAACAGCGCTTATCTATTAACCCTTTAACAACGTTTTTATCAGCGTTGCACTCAGTTCGATGCGCAGTTCCACTAAGTGTTTGCTAATTGTTGCTGGCTAGTCTGAAGGAGCTGAGTGGGAAAGTCATGGGGGAGGGGTGCTCTTTGAGGGGAAGCTGGGAAGCTTAGAAACTGTAGCTGTGAGGAGGAGCTGCACCTCAGTCCCTCCCCCCTTCAGATTTCCACAGCTGAACGGCTGCCACGGGAGATTAAAGGATTTCTCAAACATGCATAAAAGAATCAAGGCAACACTCCAGGTATGTTTTTGATGAGGGAACAACATTATCATATAATGTAAAACTCAAAAAAGTCAATTTAACATAATACTAGCTCTTTAAATTATCTACAGTGGCAGAACATTTAAAAATGATCATACATTTGTGCCTTTATTTGGAAATAAAAAATATAATCAACAAACTGCAAAAAAATGAAGGGTTCTTTTCTAGGATTCCGTTTGGTTTATCGGGATATTTCATTGAGATGACCGAGTTTTCAAAAATAACATGGAAAAAGAAATCCCAAAAAAGTTAGTACTATAATTCAACTCAGGAGAAAGTGTGTGTGTGTTTGTGTGTGTTTTCAAAAGGTTCCTGCACACTATGTGTACATATTTATGCTTGTGTGTGTGACAACATGTGAATTATACATTCAGCTAATCTTCCAGCTCATTTCCCAGGTAGCAGAAAGAGCCGCAGGCTCTACTGCATGAGCTGCAAATTAGCTTTCTGTTTGACCAAAATTCTCCTCTCCACTTCGTTCCTCTTTTCCTTTCCCTCCTCGATCAGCTCCATGAATATTAAAAACTGCATGGCCGACAACACTGTCAAAGCAGGTGCAGTTTCCTTTCACATCAAACCCAGGACAAAGGGAAGATACTTCTGTAAGAGGGACACCCACCACCCATGCACACACCCACGCAAAACTTTAATGTGCTCAAGCCATCACTTCCTTTACTCCCATCTCCAAATCCTGCATTTGAGAAACACACTGTGGGACCACTGATAAATGTGACTCTGCCTGTTTTACTAGAATCCCCTTCTTCTCCCGCATCATATTCTCCTCTCTTCTGTTATGGTCCACCTTGATTTGTCCTTTCTCCTCATCATGAGGTCACTTGCTTCCCTCACCTTTTGACTGTTTTTTGAGTTTTTTCACTCTTTTTCACTTATTCAGTTTTCTCTCTATGTTTCATCTCCATTTTTATATCTTCTCCCCCCTCAGTGCATTACTTCCTCTTCTCATCTTCGTTCTTGTCTTTCTCCCTTATGTTTATCTTGCCCTGTCGCTCTCACTTGTTGTCAGCTCTTTAGGGAAGTTGAAAAGGTGTGAGGAGGGAAATAAGTCCAAGTCAAAAAACGCCTTTAGGGGATGAAGGCAGGCCCAGACAAGTGTCTGCCTCTCAGAGGATAGTTAAGACGCCCTGACAGACACTTTCATGATGGCTGATTGAAGACTGGCAAGCGCATAAGAGCACAAGAAAGAGTGCGGGAGTGAATATAAAAAAAGGAAAGAGAAAAGAGACAGGAGGGAGAAAAAGAAAAGTCAGAGCACAGAGAGGGAGCTCGAAGACGAGACCCTCTTTAGGAATCTCTGAGCCAGAGCTGTGTGGCTCTTGGGGAGATGTGAGGGACTTGTCAGGCTTGATGTAAATGAATCCTGAAACGCTTCATCTTTCTTAGCCACCACGCATCCTTTTGAAAATCTCCTTTGTTAGCTTTCACAAACATTTTCCTCCAATTTTTTTGTCTTTTCTTTTGTCCAGTGTTTTTGGGTTTTTTGGGATTTTTATTTTGTTTTTTGTTTTTTTGTTTTTTTTGCTTTTCACGACTTCTCCATGTTATTTGGCAAGTTTTTCTGTAATCCATTGAAGCAATTGTCTATATGGTGCTGGCAATTAAGTTTCAATTGAAGTGTGTCCACCAAGTCCAGAAAACTTCAGAAAATGAAATAACTTCAGAGAACTCAGTTTGTCATCTAGACAGTCAAACTTTATATATATATACACACACACACACGTCAAATATAGCAATATCACAATTATTTAATAAAAACATGCAGCTTGAATGGAGGTAACAAAATTACATGTTTGGATATATTTACATATCCATACACATACCCAAACACACTTACATAACCATATATCTGTGTATACATACGCCCAACACACACACACACACACACACACCACATATTATACAAAATGCTCCTAAAAAAGTTTTACCTTGTACACCAAATGACTGAGTTTTTCAGCTGCAGTGGAATCTGATGGCCATTCAGGCACAGCTCAGTTAATTAGGCATTAAAGATCAAATTCAAGATCATTTTCATGACAGTGTGTTCACTGATGCCTCAAAACATACATATTTATAAATATTTAAAACATCCTGACTATTGTCTTCCTACTTTACCATTAGTGCTGCAAAGACAAGCCTACTTTGTCAGTGAATCTGGGACTTCACTGACAAAAGTTTATTACGGAGTAATGCCTAAGCTTAAAACATTTCTTTACATGAGCAACAATGATATGGTTTTCCAAATTCCTACATAAAACATAGTTAACTGAAATTAATCCTTGTGTCATAGTTTAAAGGCTGTTTTTGCCGTTCTAAGATTTTGCTTAATTTCTGTTTTGTTGAAACTTGTTGATTCTACTTGTTCCAATATACACATATTTACACATATATAAAGATACAAACTTGCTGTTTTCAAAGAACCCTGTCCAGTACTTACAGAGCGGCATGTTTATTTCTTTCAAAAAATTAAATACACAATTCCTATATATTGACAAAATTTTACTTATGATTATTATAAGGTCTATTTAAAAAAATAATTTAGGGAGGGGCTAATTTTTGAAAAGCACCATTTATTTTGTGATTTTTAACCAAAGGCCATTTAATACCTTTTAAAGTTTTTCTTTTTGCATTGCTTTATCTCACTTGCTTTATTTTTTTGCAAAACACTTTGAGTTACGTTTTGTATGAATGGTGCTATACAAATAAAACTGCATTGCCCTCCATGTCTATTTTTATGTTTTCTTTACAGATTTTGTTTAAGTTTGTTACCTAAAGATTTTTGGTGTGCAAACTTATCCACTGGCAATGCATCTAAGCCATTCTAAAAGCCCCAGGAAACTGTGAGTGAAAAGCTTTTAGTGATCTGTAGACTGGCATTTTGACAAAAGCTCTTCTCAATTTTCCTTATCCTGCCAAGCCATGGCTCAGTACATATTGTCGACAACAGTCTTTCTTCCAAGTTACCTTGGTAGCTGTAGGCCACAGAAAAACTAGAAATAAAAATTATCAAAGCACTGTTGTTCTAGATAAATATTATATAGAGACTTCTTTTTTCTAAGAACTGTTTGGTGGTGGTGGAGCTGTCACAGGTTCTTGGATCAAGGAAAAGTTAATTTAACCATAGCTAAGATGAACTCAACAGAAGAATTTTATTTCCATGCAAGGTATTTATGACAAGCTTATGATTACTTTAAAAAGTGAAACAATGAGATTACAAGTTCTGAGAAAGATTTTTTTTTTTTTAATGAGGAGTGATGTCTCTATTTTTATAATCTATGTATTCTTATTTATTTTGTCTTCCCTCCCTGCATTTAATCCCTACATTCTTAATTTGCTATGTTACTCAGCTTTTAAATAGGAAGTGGTATGAATGATGCTTGCCACTGGGATAAGACTCGAAGCTGGGGAGAAGGGCACACACATTGAAATTTCATCAGGGTCTGGTTATGATGGTTAGAGGCTTTTCTTTTACCTGTTACACATCCATGATAGCCTGTTCACTTTTCAGCAAAACACTGACTCAACTCCCTAGTCACCAAATGGATTAGGAAGGAGGTGGGGCTTAAGTGTATTTAGCAATCACTTTAAATGGTCATAATCTATTAAACAACCTAAAACCAATTTCAGGCAATATAGATCTTTTAAAATTATATATTGAAATTTCTGAAAAACAAACAAAAAAAACAGAATGTTGCAAAGCATTTTTATCATATTGAACAAACAAGGCCTTGAATTTATTCAGATTTATTTAAAACCTGAATTTCTTAGCTCAAAAAGCAAACTGTATAAATTAAATGTAAATGGTATTGAAAAAAATGAATTTTCTAAGAATGTGGAGAAAGTGTTCTTTTGTCGTGTTTTAATTGAATTATCAAAGGTAGGACTTTGTATTAGGAACATTTTAAACATAAGCTGCTTCACTTTTATACACTATTGGCCAATACATTCATTTATGTATAAAAGTTGTTGCAGCAATCTTGAGATACATGTATGTGTTCCAACAAAAATTATGTTGAAATCAGACCCCATGGACTTCTGTATGATTGGAACCCCTCTGATTAGATGTTTTTTGAATGATTTATGACTATAAAATTTTCAGACAAAGCCTAAATTTTGTTTGAAGCTTTAGTCAAATACAATGTGGGGGGTTTGGGTTGGTGCTTTACAAGCAATTACTGAATCTGCATACACACTCTTTTCTGCACAGTACAATGCGACGGGAGCAAATTGAGCTTTGTCAGGGTGTGACAAAGCTCAAACACTGCTTCAAACACTGGTTTACAAGCTCCAAATCTGATGACTCTTAACTGAACCTGCAAGATCAATGTCATTTAAAAGGGAAAATATTTCAATCTCTACTATGTTTTTTTGATGATGCACTGAATACAGTGGTGAGGAGACAGTGAACCCAACTGAAGTCAAGTATTTTTTTAAGTTAACATAAATTTTATTCTGTTACCACTTGCCAAAAGTCAGCAACTGGGGGCAGCATAGTGGGAGGAAGGCCACTCAACTGTAGAGGGAATGTTATTTTGCAGCAGTGCATGTATGAACAGGTCGAATAGCAGGTTTGAGCTGACTGAGCAGCAGACTTTGCAGCTGACTGCCTGGGCAACCCAGATTGCTGTACGCTGTAACTGTGGTTATCATACGAGATGAGCATTTTGCAGATGTTTAGCAGAGAAATAAAATAAAATCAATTTTCTGTGGTTTATCACACTATTCTTTAATATTCACTGTTTTCCCTGGGGTGGGAGGGGGGGAGTGGAGGGACAGATTCAGCAGGGGACAAAAAAAAAAAAACTTGTTAAGTCCAGTGGTAGGGATGATAAGGCAGTCACCCATCAGCCCACCGTGTTTTTGTATTAAAAAATGTTTAAACTTGACAGGAAATTTAATAATATGACAAGGTAGTTATATGTTATTGGAAGACATTGTTAACAATACTTGAAGACACAATTATAGTCTTAAAAAAAGTAAACAAAAAATATAATTAATATAAATTCTATATAAAAAAATTATGCTTCAGTTAAATCCTAATTAAGTTATTCGCTATTGGCTTGGTTTTAAAACAAGCCCAGTAATGCTGGTTACATTCAGAGCCAGCCCAATGCATAAGTGGACTAAGAAGCTGCTTAGAGTCCCTATATTTTAACACAAACATAGTGCTAGAATTTTATTGTTTGTTTATTGAGAATGTTATTGAATCTGATTTAATGGTTTCAGCCAGATGTGTCACTAAAGCTCCGGATGTTTTATCAATAGTCCCGGATCAAAATGAGACCAATTTTCCCACTGCTTCACTGTTTGCCTCTCCACCGGGAGGGTGATGCAACTACGTAACTGTTGGCACGTGCACCCTTGTGCACTGTTCAACGTGCCAAGCATAAACATAGCTTTAATCTACCAGAAGCTAAAAAGAAGAAAGGTAGGCTAGTTGTCTGTTGCCAGCTAAATATATCACGTTTTAACACTTAAATATTATTTAATGTAATTAAAGATTATGTCACATCTTTTATATTTTTTCAGGAATTAAGTTGTGCTCTATGAGCTTGTTGTAAATTCATAAGCTAAGCTAACTGGCGAGCAGAAGTGTAATCTCCTAAATGAATAATTAGATGTGATGTGATTAGTGATATTCTGTCTAATTTTTGTGTGTGTGTGCGCATGTGCGTGCGTGTGTGTCCACATAGCGTATGTGCAGATATCCAACCAGGTAGCTATGGATAGCTCTGTGTTGAAAAGGCCAAGTTCAGTTGTGAGTCAAGTCAAAGTAATGTGACTTTGTTGTCCTCAGTAGGTTGATCAGGTCTCAGATGTCAGCTATTTTGATTTTTCATCTAATGTAACTAATTTTAAATGTCCTTAAATATGCTAAAGTTTCATGTCCCATTTGATCTTGTGAAAAGACTTAAAAATGACAGTAGGGAATTTACTCCCTTTGATAGTTTTTCGTCATATTTTCATATTCAATAAAGACATTTTATAATTATAACAGATTAATAGAAATACTGAGGCTAATGTGATTCTAAATGAACTTCAATTTATGTAACTTGTCACATTCAGCTCAATTTTTTTGTGCTCGATTTTCACTCATTCCTATGCAGTCATCCCAATATTTACTAAGAATAATTCTATCTACTGATATATATATATATATATATATATATATATATATATATATATATATATATATATATATATATTTATTTATTTATTTATTTATTTATTTATTTATTTTTTTTTTTTTTTTTTTTGCTGAAAAAGTAAAGGTTACATTGTAAAGGTTGTTTAGGTTACAATGTAACCTAAACAACACAATGTAACTCCAAATCCGTCACACCTTTGTGGAATCAATGTCACCAGTGTGAATCAATTTCACCTGCTGCTGTGCAAATAGAACATACAACAGGTGGAAGTGAGAGGCAATTAGCAAGACAACCCCTTTAAAAGAGTGATTCTACAGGTGGTGACCACAGATCATTTCTCTGCTCTCATCCTTTCTGGTTGAACTTTTAGTAACTTTTTCATTTTGTCAGTGCTGTCACGCATAGAGGTATCTGAGGCATTTTTTTTTACAGCCCACTGAAGTTGCTCAAATAGTGCAGCTAATCCAAGATGGAACATCAATGCGAGCAGTGGCAAGAAGATTTGCTGTGTCTCTCAGCACATTGTCAGGAGCATGGAATAGGTACCAGGAGATAGGCCAGAACACCAGGAAACATGGAGGGGGCCATAGGAAGGCTACAACCCAGCCCTCCTGAGGTAGCGACCTCATCCTTTGTGCAAGGAGGAACAGGAGGTCCATTGCCAGGGCCCTACAAAATGACCTCCAGCAGGTCACTAATGTGCATGTTTCTACTCAAACTGTCAGAAACAGACTCCATGAGGAGGAGGGTGGTATGAGGGCCCAACGTCCACATATAGGGCCTGTGCTTACAGCCCAACACCATGCAGGACGATTGGCATTTGCTTAGGAACACCAAAATTGGCAGATTCGCCAATGGCGCCCTGTACTCTTCATGGATGAAAGTAGGTTCACACTGAGCACATGTGACAGAGTCTGGAGACAACGTGGATAACGTTATGCTGCCTGCAACATCTTCCAGCATGACCAGTTTGGTGGTAGGTCAGTCATGGGGAGGTATTTCTTTGGATGGCTGCACAACCCTCCATGTGCTAGCCAGAGATGACCTGACTGCTATAAGTTGAATCAGCCTGTCATGTTATTTTTCACTTTCATACTGAGTATGAATCCAAATCCAGCTTTCCGTGGTGTAATAATTTTGATTTACATTGATAATTTTTGTGTTATTTTCTTCTCAGTCAATTCCACTGTGTTGTTAATAAAGTTTTTCAATGAGAATATTTAATTAATTAAAAATGCAAATAAAAATGTGTTTTATTTGCTCCTATATCTGTGATGTGATGAGTGATTGCTGGGAGAAAAACTTTAAAGTTCATATCTGAGGTTTGTGTGCTTCTTCACAGTGTAAATGAATTCTTTAAAATACATTTATTTTAGTGGGTATAATGAAAGTCATCCTCATTAGCTGAAGAAATCTGTCATGATGATGTTACTGTGAAAGACCAATAAAGCCAGAAAACTGTTTCATGTATGAAAATATTGTGCTGGTCAAGTGAATTTGACAAGTTAAACTTATTGATATGTTTGAGTCTAACATAAAATCAAGATGATTTTGTAGAAAATAAGGCGAGTGGATGGTTTTAGAATTTGCTTTTCTCATCATTGATAAATGGCTGAGCTCAAATACTGAATTTTGACTTCAAGATTCAGAAGACTGTCATTTTTGTGTTTTTGCACACATTGTCATCTTTCATTTTATATTTCTTTCTTGTCATTGCCCTGCCTCTCTCGTTATTCTGTCTTCAAGCCTCTCCCATCCTTTCTAGTCCCACCTCACCCCCCTGTCCTCGCCTTAACACACAATGAACTGTTAGCAGCTCTGATGTACAGCCAATATTCTCTCTATCATATTAACACAACTGCAGTGTGTAAAGGAAGAGATAGAAAGGGGATGTGAGGTGGGAAAGGATAAAGAGACAGAGTCTACAGAGAGGAAACACATTTGTTCTACTCATCTCAGTGCTAAAAGATACAATTACCTCTCACAGCATATTATCCATGTTTTATACCAGCCCAGGGCCCTATGCCTTTGCCTTGCCACGCTTACCCCATGTAAGGCCCATATTTTAACACTAGCTATGACAGTTTATTTAAGAAAAGGAAATTGTCCCCTGGGAGATGGAGAGGGAGAGAGGGACAGTCGGGTGTGAGGAAAATGAGAGGGAAAGAGGGAAGGACAAAGAAGGTGGCTGCACTGGGGGCAGTGAAAAGGGAAAGAATGAAAGATAGATGAGGTAACAAGAAAAAGGGAAACAGAAGGAAAGAAAATTATTTAGTATTAAAAAAGCAAGGAGAAAATAAAACAAAATATAGAAAGGAGGGGCCTATATAAGGTGTCAAAGCGATCATAAGTCTAGTGTTAAACACAAAGGATTCCCCTAAAAACATAACAATACAAAAAGGGAAGAGATGTAAGTAACACAGCAAAGTACATAAAAAGATAAGACATCTGCCACCCCAACATTTCTTGTTAAATATCAATAATCAGACACAAGATTGTGTCTGAGCCATTCTGTCTGAGTTAGGATGGATCAGGTGCAGAAAGGCATAGGAATGGTGTTAAATAAATTAATACATGAAGGTAGGAGCAAAAAAATCTTCACTCGACATGCAGATGCACATGTCTATTTGTCTCTCACTATGTAATTGATGCCAGTGTCGTGCCCTTTTGCCTCTGATGCCAGCAGGCAGAGGGCTACCTTAGAGGTGTACACTACACCCCTACATAACAACCTTGCTTCACCTTCACACACATGCACATAACTGCACATACACTCATCTAAAAGCAATGTTAATCGAGAAGATTACGAAGTAGCATGGGCAGGCTTAGTATTTTTAAAAACTGCATCTGTATTTTAGCTTACATTCTGTATGACAAATAGCAAACCAGGTTAATAATTCTTGTGTTGTAGTTTATCTTTATGTTTTAAAATAATATTAAAACCTGATGAAGGTCATCCTATTTGAAATCACATCCAGGTATATAAAATAATAACATACCATTTACTTTTGTAAAATATAACCTCAAATGATTTTACTTGGTATATTTTTTAGTACTTTTGTTTGCTGAGATGTTGTTCTTTACCTTTATGTACCTAATTTCGAATTTTATGTGCAGCATTTTGGCAAAGTTACAAAGCTGAACTGAAGTGTATTTATTATTAAAGGGTGAGGGTTTAATTCTTTCTCATGGTTTTCGCAAAAATATTTAAAGAGTTTCTGCTAAAACAGACATGTTAAAAAAGCTACTTATACAACTAAGTCAAAAGTTACTTTTACAAATAAGTCGTGTGGCAAAGTAATGATTTTTTTTTTTTTTTTTTTTTTTTTTTTTTTTTTTGCTCATTCAAGAATGGAAAGAGCACAAATCAAGCAAAAGAGCAAAGCAAAAAAAAAGAGAGAGAGCGAAAGCAATTATCGCAAGAATCAAAGGTGATTACAACAACGCCTAACACTCAAAAACAGAGACTATGACACAGAGAGTAGGGAACACATAATACTCTGCAGGAAGAAATATTAGGTGTATTAAGAGCACATCCATGTCCTTCACCTGACTCTTACCTTTCAATGACTAATTCACTCACCACCTTAACTGAAAGCTATGTTTTTTATTTAACGTTTCTTTCTCCCACTTCTTAAAACACACATACAAAAAAAAACCAAGCTCTTTGAAAAACCTGCAAATTGGTGTAATAAATCCCTGTGGATGTAATACATGATTTACGTATTTGTACATTTAGTAGTAAGAAAAGGGTAGGGTGCGGAGGCATGCAAGAGTTAAACATTCATGTTGACAGCTTGGGTTGTGACCTGACTGGTGTGACTGGTTGTTCCTATCACTGCCTCTTGCATTAATGTTGATTTGCTCGGGCACTAACAGACATATCCCCCACTCTCCCACCCCAGAACTCTGCTGGGCATGAAGCTAGTACTCCAGAATGAAGTTTTTATTTGAACCTCATTTATCCTTCACTGTCTGTAATTTCAAAACAAGTTTTTCAGATCTATTTCCCTACTATTAACTACTAAAAACTTTATCTGGATTTAGACAGGATTTGGTAATATACAGTTTTTGAAACTGATCACTCTTCCTTGAATCATTCTAGGGTACATTATTACTCTATATTACGGTTAAAATTCCTTGTCCTGGTTTATTGTTACTTTATGTAATTTGGGGCTATTTAAGGAAGAAAATAAAATGTCACCTTTCACAACTTAAATCAGGGATTCAACCGATTTTTTGTCTTTATCACAAAAGAAAGTAAATAAATACTCTGAAAACTACTTAACGGACAAGTTTTTAGTTAGAAATCCAACTACACACACGTTGTTCCTTTCAGGATCAATGAGAAACACCATTCTTGCAAGCTTTTTTATGGGGTATATTTATAGCTCACAAGGAGGGAAAGAAAATGAAAGATTTCCACAAGTGGGAATCATCATTTTATCAAATAACCAGTCATCTGTTTTTCTGTTGTGTGAACCATCGCCACTGACATATCAGTTTTGTGTTTTAAGAATGTCTAATGCTGACTTTTTTAGATTTTAGCTTGCACAGCATCCTTGTCCTCACTGTCTGATGCAGTCATACAGACTCTACATCAAATTACTTTTCAGCAGACATAAAAAAAAAAATGAATTCAAAGTGATATCACTGGTATTTTTGTGTACCTTGGGATACACTATTACCTTATTAACACTCAAACCATGTTCCACAATGGATATCAAAAGGTTCAGCATTTTGCAAGTACTTCAATTTGGTCAATTATGTCCCACAAATTGCTGAAAATATTTAGACACTTCACATGAAATAAAGCGTTTCCATTTCTGCGTAACATAAAACTTGATTGGAGCACAAATTGTAATACTTAGATCTTTATAAATACATTAACTATGTTTGCTCAAGGTGTAAGAAAAGTGTCAAAAAAAATTAATACAAGCTGCAAAATAAAACTGCATTGCCACTATAAAAATGCATGTAGTCATCTTAACCTTTTACACCCTAAGATTGAACCTTGAGGTACCTCTAAGTTGTAGCTCGCAGTTAACCTACAGAATCTTCAACAATGCAAACACTTTGTCCTTATGTGGCTTTTTTAACTTTGTGGATAGATCACTAGTAAAAAAGACTTTTATAAGGTAAATGCTTTACTATGTATAGTGCAGATTCCTTTATTTTAGAGAACAGCTACCACATTTTTAGACAGAGCATGAACGGAGTTCATTAGTATAAGACTGGTTAGATTGAGAATAATTTTTTGCAAACATATACCACTTGCTAATTCTTTTTTAGAAAAATGCACTAAAGGATTAGACCTGTATTAGCTGACTGCACTTAAGTACACTGAGCGTACTCCCTCACTTCCCCCATCTTTCCTTCTCAGTCAGTCCTTCCTCCCTCAGGCTGCATTTTCCTCCGTTGTTCTCTACATCGTTACCATAATCAGATAAGACAACTACCTAGGGAGCACCAGCATCCCTACAGCACCTTGCTTCTGGCACCTTGAGTGTGTGTGTGTGTGTGTGTGTGTGTGTGTGTGTGTGTGTGAGAGAGAGAGAGAGAGAGAGAGAGAGAGAGAGAGAGAGAGAGAGAGAGAGACAGACAGACATGCTCCTGGCACTTGGAAATCGGTATTCCTTTTGACTGTCTTTTTTGTGATCTGTACCAACTGACAGATGACTGGTGTGTGAATGTGCTTGTAGGTGTGTGTGTTTGTGTGTGTCTATATGTGGATAGGAAGGGTTTCTACTTTACTCCTTAGAGTAATATCTGTATTGTGGTTGACAGACTGCTACAAATTACCACTGAGTGGTGAGTTTGTGTCAGTGTGTTTATGTGACAGAGCGAGTAGATAAGTGTGTGTGCATGCATGAGTGAGAACATGAATATGCGACTAGTGTTTGCGTGTCAAGGATAATTATGATCTTTTTCTGAATGGTCAAAACAGATCACATCACCATACCGTTACACAAAAAGGCAGACTGATTTACAGAAAGGCACAACCACACAAAGCATCAACACCCCCCAAAGCTAAACAAATGCAATACACTTCAAGCAAAATGCCTACAAGCCTATTGTCTTGTCTGAATTGGCAAATTGAGCTTTGTGCTATGCATAGACACACATGACAACTTTATCCCTGGAAGGGATTCTGCATACTGTACATGCACCATCTACAATCTGAGCCATCAGCAACACTACATTTAGCCAACAACAGGTTGGGCTGCCACATTTTTCCAACATCAACACCCATCAGCAAGCTGTAAACTAAGTTGTCAAGTTAGATTCTCTGCTCTGGCAAAATGATGTTGCTGAGAAATGAGATGATGCTGCAAATTGCTAAGATTCCATACAGCAGCTTTTTAAACATTTTTAAACAAATTACAAAAAAGAGTTGGTTCATGCTCACACAGACTTTAGTATTTCTTTAAACCTATGTAAGGCAAGTTATATAAAAAGAAATGTTCTACTTTTAAGTTTAAGTTTAGACTGCATCAAATGTACTGAAGCACTAAGTTCCATTCTGCTAAATATTATTAAATGCAGCAATTTAATTCCGAATTTGAGTAATTATGTAATGCAGTGTGATCACAAATTATGTAAGAGAAAGATACAATAACAAAGACTTTTACACAGAATGTAATGCAATGTCTGTTAAAACAAACGTGTCCACTCAAAATGCAAGCAAACAGATTACTTTGATTACAACCATCTAAAATAACAAGGCTGGTCAAGGTAACCATAATTTTTCTGGGTAGTACCTTTGGTGTTATTCATGGGAATGAAAGACCGAGACTGTCCAGTGGAAAAATCTGTAAAATGATCCTCATTCATTTAGGCCTCAAAACTCTCTCCACTTCACTAGTTGCCATTTAAGAGTGATGAGAGCTCGTGAAAGACTTTTTTGTCCATGAAGGCCTTGCTATACTGACTTCCAATGACCTACAACATTTCAGGTTGATATATACTGCTTAAATTAAGTGATGTACAGTGAATAAATAAAAAATATTTGAAGCATACAAATGAATTGTAATTAGATGGCATTATGCATGGGACATAGAGGAAACACTATTTTTGACTGAAAATCAAACAGTGACATCATCATAAATATTTTTAGTTGAGGTTCTCTCTCAGCAGATATCTAGTCTAACTATTTTGATTTGGTTAATATAAAGGTCATTTAGTGGAATCAATTTGTCAACACTAAACAGCTAATATAAATTAAATGGCATATCTGGTCTGGCTCTTTTTCTGTGTGTCTGAAAGGGATAATAGATATGTAATTTGTAATCTGTATGTAATTTGCATGGCGAACTTTCACAAAATCCTCCCAAATGGTAAGTCCCAAACACAATATCCTCAGAAACTTTAAGAGAGAATTTTGAAACTTATGATAAAGATTCATGCTATGAGAAAAAAAAACTATGGCATTGCCATTAAAGGACATTTTCGCCAATTCCTGAAATGCTGGTTAAAGAGGAAATGCTGTGCTTTTAAGAATTTACCAGTTTACAAGTTAAACGTTTAAACGTTAAATGTTTCTTTTTACAGTCTATGTAGTAATAAAAAGGCCATTATTAAGTTTTATACAATCCTTCATAGAAGGTTACACTTAAACCTTAAAGTCTGAACTTAATAATCTAGTGTCTATGATATTGATCCTCAAACTATTGAGATTTCTTACCTGCAAAGTAAGATGTGTCCACCTGTTCAGCTGTAGCCGGCCTTCTGTTCGAAAGCTTACAGTCTGAGAGGTTAGACTGTTGGTCTGACCATATTGGAGGGTTACAGCCTGCTCTGACACCATTAATGAAAAAACCAAGCGATTCTCTGAACTCTTCTCCAGTAGCATCCTGTGAGAAAGCATACACAATAAACAAGGAATAAATATAAATAAAAATATTAAATTTAGCAGAGAAGAATTAACATGATCGAAACCAGAAAACACAAAACCACCGCAGCTGAGCACCACTACACACAGCCTGTTATTTTGACATTTTCCCATTGAATATCAATATTATACATGACTGTGAGGGTTTGGATGTTGCACCGTGCAGAGACACGCACAACCACCACGTGTCACATTAACCACTTTCACTGACATTTTATGGGAAATCATGGCTTTTATGAACCCAGGGCAGCATACCCAATAAATCAGATACTGTAGATGGATTCATGAGAAAAAGAGCTTTTAAATTCACAGTAGACAGTGAGCACATGCCCAGATTAGTGTATGCATGTGAATATCTTAAGAGCATGAAAAGAAAATAAATTGAAAGACTGACAGAAGGAACACAATCAAATAGTTTCAGCAACAAATACTGAATGAACCAATATGTATTTGTCAAAGATAAAAGTTAGTCATTTAAATTCTTAAAGATCACAATGGGTAAAGGACGATTTATAATCAAATGCTAATATGAATTTAATCTTCCCATAATCTTAGTGATTTGTAGTGTTTTTGTTGTTTTGTTGTGCTCTCAGACATTTTTGGATCTGATTCTATATTGGCATTAATTTGAGTTTGTTTGTTGTTTAGGTTTCACATTTTGTTTTCCTGTTATTAGTTACTTAATCTGGTTCTTGGTTCTGTTGGTATTGGAAAGAAACTGATTTCTTGGTTTAGAGAGGTTCCGAACTCTGTTTGCTGAAGCAGAATTAGAATTGAGATTTTCCAATACTTTTTAATTTGCCAATATGTAGTACTAAATGAGCCCTACATTATACAACATAATAACAGATTATACAATCATTTTGATACAATTCCTTTTGAAATATTTTAGCAGCTTTTGTTCAGTGCTGAAAACCCACATCTTAATTTTATTTTAGGTGTGATTTTACTCTCAGGTTAATGCTTCATAAAACAATATAAAATAAAAAAATTAAGAAAATCTGAACAGACCTCTCTGTTCCCATCTTTGTTTTTGTTATAGCCTCTTGCAGAAATGCTGCACACACAATTTGGGGATGTTGATCAGACAAAAAAAAAAAACAAAACAAAACAAAACTGAAGCACAATTCGACTGTAACAGCAGGACAATCCAAGATAGCAGCTACTGCTCGTAGTGGGTGTACAAACTAAGATAAACATCCATAAACAAGATAAAAAAAATATGGCATAATCAGCTTCTGAGAGTACAGTGTTGATGTAACAAATAGTATGAGTTGTAAGAACAGGTGGTTAGCTCTGTCCATTGTTCAAATGAGGGGAGGGATGTGAAATCACAGGGAGAGGGAGAGACAAAGAAATGGGGTGAGGAGCGATGGACAGAGGTGAAGACAGAGACCTCCTTTCATCTGGCTTCTTTGATAGCAGGCATGATCATCTGTACAACAAAAGAATGATGGGCAACAAGAGCAAGAATAACAGAGGCAGGGAAAGTGAGGGAGTGAGAGGGGGAGAGATGACTCTATTGAGACGCATTCAGCCATACAGGTGTCATGTTCGGCAGGCCAAGACAACAAGAGTTTTCCATCATCTGACTCCCCAGACAGACGACTTCGTAAACACACAGAGAAATCTTACAACCTGACTATCCCATTTAAATTTTACTAACAGCAGAAACATCCAATACATTAACACAGTATGCAACTATTAATGTGTTGTGCCTGAACTTTTGCCAAACCTGATGCCTCTCTTAAGTCATATTAGCTGATAATTTAAGCAGAAAACAAATGCTAATATAAATGTGTGTACACGTGATGGATAACAGAAGTGAAAAGATAGCTTAAATAAAAGGCAGGTCAAATATATAAACAGAAATGTGATTCATTGTTTGTCTGAATCTAACCCTTCATTTGAAGCTAAACTTGCAATAAAATTGCTTTCCCTTTATCAACTTTAACAAACCACAGTTAGATAATTCAGCTAATCAGGGAAAAAAAAAGCTACATTTTGTCAATAAACTTGTATTGCTGAAAAAGCTGTCTAAATGTTTTTAAGTCATGTTTGAAAGTAGCATTTATCTGAATTAAAAATCACTTTTATTCAAATTATTTAAGTTCTGGAGAATAACTATCTCAAGAAATAAAATTAAAAATACAATGAGTAAAACTTGACACCATTCATGCACTGTAATTCCAGTTATCCATAAAAGTGGTTTGTGACATAGAAATAAAACAAAAATTCCTGTAACCTAAAAAAAAAAAAAAAAAAAAAAAAAAAAAAAAATTAGTCATAAAAATTCCACAAATCTAGTTTCAAATGACAATTCCATTCAGAAATACCTAAACAAAAAACCAGGTTTTTAAACAAGAACCATCCAGTGTTGTTTAAAAAAATCCCCAACATTAGTACTGCTCTCAGAGATGGCGACTCAATTTGAGACTCTGACTTGAATCACACTTAAGTCACTAATAGACTTTGATTTGTGCCCTAAAGACTTGAGACTTGACTTAGACTCCTGATCTTAGAGCAGGAATCTCTTCTCTTGAAGTTTTTATCTCATGAAATAAAGAGAGAAAATAACCTGGTATGTAAGCTACAGATTGCAGCTGACAGGCAATGCGCTGCTGCACATGCTTTACTATGAAAGGGTAGGATAGTAATAGCTAATGACATTCATGGACTAAGGAAAGAGAATATCATAATCTGATAATGTGAGCTGTAGCTTCACAGCTATGTACATATGAATATCTCTCCAACTGAGTCCTGTATTGAATGAGTTTGGATAATTTCAGGACAAAATAAATGCAACTCCCCTTCGACATCCTCTCACTGGACAGTTCCAGCTAAAAATATTAATATAAAAGCCCTTCCTATTCCATTCATTTAGAAGTTCAGCACTCTCATTTTTACTTATTGCACTGTGCCTTATTATGTTTTAATTTATACCGTATAGTTCAACATCGTAACTAGAGTTACTTACTATAATTGAGAACAAAGGATTTGAATACAATTTATAAAATGGTCTCCAAGGTTTCCAAGTTTCATAAAAAAAATTCTCCAGCTGATGGTGAGAAGAAAAAAATCCTCCAAACTATATTTAATGCAATATATAGAGAAGGAGTGTGTAATATGAAGATAGGGATTAGAGGTTGACATTGTTTTGGTGATTCCCACAGGTCACGGGATTCCTGCGGGATTCCCGTGACCGGATTTTTTTATAAATCGCATGACTGGGACGGTACAGGATAAAAAGTTAACACAAGCAGATGGGAGCGGGAACCAACCAATTAGACAAAAGAAACATAGGACAGGAGCCAACATTTTGTAGTTTTCTTTCAATAAGCCTACACTGTAACGAAAATAAAGAGAACTACATGGCCCAGAAGCACACTGTGCTTCCGAATGCTGCATTTCACCGGAATTCAAAGAACAGTAATGGAGGGATCAAACACCAGCGGCTCAAACACCACTTAACAGTTAACGCTCCATAGAAAACCTATAGTGACCACAGGTCATGTATTATTTGCTTTGTGCCCTTTAGTGAACGTTTTTTGTTAAGAATAAAGTAATAAATGTCTCCCTATATTACCACAGAAACTATCCTGTTGCCACATCTTTTGAAATAAAACTCCAGAAAACAAAGTAATCTGAAAAGGAAGTGGGAAAACATAAAATAAAATTTATCGTATTGCCTAAAGACTAAATGAAGAATAAAAAATGGGAGTGATACAGGAGTGGGAGTTATTCTGCATGGGAGCAGGATGGGAGTGGGAGTAATCTTATCAGGAGCGGGAAGGGACAAGATTTTTTTTCTGCTTGACGTGGATGGGTCAGGAGAGAAAATCCACTCCCATTTCACCCTCTAATAGGGATAAACAGGTGTTAACTAAGTCATTGCAAAGACATAAAAGTACTTTGTTGTTGATTCATTCAAAAATTCAAAATTAAAAAATGTTTTAATCTCTATATTATTTTTCTTGGAGTATAAATGCCTGTGTATTTTTCTAAAATGGCAAATATTACATTTGATAAATTTTCAATATAATATAAAGCAACCTTTAGCATTTGTTGGATACCAAGTAATTGTTAAATGATCTAAACATGAATGTTAATAAATATAAAAAATATAGAGAGAGGTGCACCAGATCTCACGCATTTGATGAGAAAATGTTTATTTCAGTTATTAGAGACTTGACTTCGACTTGGGGCAAAAGACTCCAGACTTGACCTGGAAAAAAATGGCTTGTAAACATCTCTGATTGCTGTCAGAAAATAGACAGGGTTGCCAATAAAACTCAACAGATCTCTTTTGTACATGTATTTGCCTTGTCTATACACTGGTGTATGTGATTGAAAGTTGATCTGAGCCTCTGTAACTGTGCACCACTCTGGGAAGGCCTAGAACATACCAGCACACTCTCTCTCCCTTTCTCCAACACTTAAACAGTCTAAGTAGGACATGACAGCTCCTTGTTTCCTGATGGTGATACGGACCTGGACAGGTATGACACGTTCCTTATGAGATCAGTTTCAAACTGTTTTCACTTTCATAAACATCTACAAAACAGTGAGGTCCTATTTTGATACTATATAACATTGGATGCAAGATACTATACAATATTGGATGCAACCAATACAAAATTGTTTGAAGTAAGGATCTATTCAGAGGTTAGGATCTGTTACAATATATCACAAATATATCCTTATCCTTATCATAATATCAGTGTGTGCAATATTTATATCACAAAAGACTGTTTAGAGTGCAATAACTGTTGGCTAATGTATTCAAAGTGTTATAAACTTGTATTTCACATGCAAGTGTGATATTTATCCAAATTAGACAGTGTCATGGCAGCACATGTTAAAATCAGACACAGTGCCCAAACTGCTAAAGGTCACATGGAGTGTTGGAAGCAAAGATGAGAAAGAGAGGAAAGAAGAAAACAGAGAAATAGCCACTGCAATATTTCCTAATATTATCGCCATCATAAGATTTTCTAATATTGTACAGCCCTACTGTCTGTATCTTAAGTTGCTCTCACATGGTTTCCTATGTTGCCATGTATTTTAGCAAATGAAAAGCTATGTCTTACGTGGGTCTAAACACAAAAGAATGCTGCGCTTTTATGGAGCATCAAGTCCTATCACATCTTTGAAGTCACTTTAGATGTGCCCTTATTTTGTATAGCGTGTGATGAAATTCTTAAAATTCACAGTGTTCTGTGACTAAGATCATTTCAAGCATTCAGGATGCAGAGGTGAGTCAATCATCATTGGTGAAGACAGTGCATCTGCCTTTCAGTCACATCTGTGTCGATTTCATAGCCGTGGCATGTATGTACAGCATTAGGCACTCGGGGAGCATCCTTTACTAAAAGCTGCATAGCTTCATATGCCACTGAAATGCAAGGCATATGTCCAAAATTGTGACAAGGCAGTAGATAACCATCTGAGTCTTCACTTTTGTGGAACTCAGATTAGTCTTCCAGCTCACAGCTTTTCAGAGCATGGCCAGAAACAAAGACTACTTCTACCGCTTTATCTCCAATCCTAAATGCTAAACGGACCTCATGCAAGAAATATTTTATGAACCTTTAAACTTCATAGGGTTTTTTTTTACAACAAAGACAATTTTATGTCACTGTCTGTTTAACATACCTTCCAACAACAAATACTTACTAAAAGACATAACCTCTCAAGGGTTTCAAGCTCGAGCAATGGTGGTGAGGAATCATATTCTTTCAAAAAATGCCCAGTGGGGAAAAAAAAAGAACAATTATTTTAATTGGCTGCTCTATTTACACTTCTTTTAATTCTTTGGTCCTGATCTGCATCAATCCCACATTAAAAATTGCTATTTAGTGTGTTCTTAAATCTTTCTATCTGTAAAATAAACAAATAAAAGGCAGAAAGGTAGGCATATTAAAAACCTACTTAAGGACTCAAATCCACCTGTCTGTTTAGTGTTTTGTTTAATGGTACAGTTTCATATGAATAGACAAACTGAGTGAAAAGAACAGTAACATCCTCGTTGGTAAATCCGGCTAAGGGGTATGTTTTTTATAGTTTCAAGATGTAATTTATTCATGTTTTCTGCATTTAGCTTTCTAGTGAAACATTTACTTTTGTGTGTCGGCCATTTCTCACTGAGGGATAGGAATTTAATGGACAACTGCTCTGGCCATGGCCATTACAGTCTAGCTATCTGATAGTTGACTCAAAATGTCAACTGATGCAGTTTACCTTTCAAGAAATCCCTCCATTACGTCAAAGTGCCACACTGATTAGTCAGTTCAGAGTGGAGGACATACTTTAAGTTATGTATCCTCCAAAAGCAACCCTCTGAAATTCAATATGTTGGAAACAATGTTGCTTGGCATTGCCAGCTTAATTACCAAGAGACCTTTAGTTTTTTAAGAGCTTTTACACACTTCTCTGTGCACTGTGGCTTAAAAAACGTTTTTATACTTTTTTGTATGAAAACAAATCGACCTCAGAAAATGTGTGCAATTTAAAAAAAAAAAAAAAAAAAAAAAAAACCCTGACCATTTTATTCAGTTGCTAAAATGTTTGAATCCATCCAAGTAAACCCTAGGACATTCAGCTATACATCTGACAAATATTTCTGGGTACCTAAAAATTATGAACATAAAACTCACATGTCTCCAGTGGTGCTTGGTTTTAACCACAGTGCCAAGGTGAGGGAACCATGTGGACCTATTGCCTGTGAAGGAGGAGTAACCAGACATCCATCTTCGCTGGGCTGAAACAGTATACTGTCAGGTCCAGCAGAAAGTCCATCTGAACTTGTTGTGCTTCCAGCCACTGTCTGAGTCTCAGGACGAGTGTCAACAGTGTCTTCGGTTACACAGCTTCCCCTGGTAGAATTAAGTTTACATGTGTCAATACACAACCCTTAAAAGGGTTTTATTTCCACAAGTAGTTAAAGACCTTTATTGTGTATCAGGCTTTATTCTGATCATTTTATTGACTGGATGATTTTGTTTCATCTGTATAATCCTTTATAGAGACAAAAATATAAAGCTTTGTGACCAACTCTGTGAATAGTGTTTTAAGAATAAACTTACTTCCAAGGACTGTAAGAGATATATTAAGGTATAAATAACTTTAATGCTATAATGCTTTGTTGAGTCAATGGAACTTTTTCAAATCAAGTACTTTTAGTTGAAAGGTATGCAGCACATTTTGTATATGGTACCAGTAACAAAGGTCTTAGTTCTACATAATAAAATTAAACAAGTCAAATACATATAAAACACATAAAAATATTTTTTTAACAAAGTAAAAACTATTCATGTTTTGGGAATACTTTAAAAAGTCAGAGATCATAGATAAAACTGTAACAACCTTCTAAATACCTAAAACCAACTACCTGCGTGCTGCTAACAGCAGTGGGGCATAAGGTGGTGTGGAGGATCTATAGGGGCACTCCTGGACACACATGGCTTGAAAACACAAATGCAGTTCATCCTGTGAGGAAGGTGGCTGGCAATAGCTGCTCTGTTCCGGAACGCCACAGGTGGACCGAGGCGGCGAGGTGGACACGGGCTTGAAAGCTGCAACATTCTCCATTCGTGGGAAATGTCCCTGTGAAAGGTGTAGAAGGTGTGACCAACTGCTTTTTTAGTTGATACTTTCAAATGGCATCAGTAAGCATAGACAGCTGATGAGTATCAAGGGAATCATATCAAAAAAATTTTATAACTCTATAATAACTTGTGGGGTTAGGTTTTCTTTAAATTGTGCTGGTTGTGTTTTTGTTGTTTGTTTAGCTTATTTTCTTAACAAAACATATTTCATATACACATATATACACACACACACAAATATATATATATATATATATATATATATATATATATATATATATATATATATATATATAATAGTTCATAAAATGCAACTTTCAAAGAAACCAAAATATGACAAACATTGTTAAAGTTGTTATACCTGTTGCTCTACTACAAATGAGTCAGTCTAACACTGTGCAGCGTTAATAAGAACTACATCACAGTCTAGACACTGTTCTTAAAAACTGCTCTTACCTGTGATGAAGCAGGTTTAGGATAGAAGATGAGGAAAAAAAGTGTTAACCAGAGCAAGATTTTATGCCACCTCAGTCTGAGAAAATTCATCTTATTTTTTTCTTCATTGATGCTTTGATGGGCTAATGCAAACATAAGCCTGAACTGCTTGGTATAGATCCTTTTCTCCCTCTGTAGGATTTCACTCCTTTTTTCTCTAAATGAACACATCCCCATGAGATTTGTCTTAGTCTTGTCTTCTCCTTTAGCCAACCTAAGACATCCTTTTACATCTTTTCTATGTTCTTTTCTGTCACTGTTGATTCCTTGGCCCATTACTTGAAACTTCCTTTGAATGCTTTGTTCTCTACTATCATTCTTCTCATCAGTCCTCTTTATGTGTTTGACCCCATAGTATTCTTGAATCTTTAAGGAGTCCAGCATGGTTCCAGGTTCTAGAATCTCAGACAAGGATTCTGGAACATTCCTGCAGGCCGAGAGATGTTCAAGAACCAGAATTTTGTTCTGAAGCCTCCCCACACCGTTTGAATAAGTGATGACTGTCATAGTTCCATGATTCCAGGGTTACAGGGACATTTTTAGAGCCCAGTGCCCCTAGGGTGAAGCTACCAAGATTAGTCCTCTGTTACACAGTCTCTGTCCCTCACTCCCACACCCAGGGAAACCGTAACCAAAGCCATCACATGATAGGTAGGATTTCACAATCTGGAAAAAGACGAAAAAAAGAGAACTGGTCAGACCAAAATCCAACATCAGACAAATCTGAGGAGAGTGAAATGCCATGCAGGCTATTCCCTGGCCAAAGCCCACACTATCATGTACAGCTTGATGGAGGCACAGCTCAACTGATACTGCTACATTGCCTCTCGCTTTTCTTCATTTTCCATTGAATTAAACATGCCCTTTTTCCTCTGGCATCTGGCCCCCAGGTTTTATCCAACTAAACAGGTTCTCAAATAAGTTTGTTGGAAATTGAGGCTTAGGCCAAAGCTCTCTTTATTACAATACTTTGCAGCTTCAATTTCACATTTTGACACACACACAAAAAAGAGGCCAGCCGTGTAGTCATCTCAAGTGTTATATTACATGGCCATGGCACTTAGCTGTAAAGTCCGTTAGAAAATAGAAAAGCCTCCCATGTATCTAATAACGCATTCTGTTCTCTGTGCCGAGCAAATTTATAAATCTATGCAGATACTCAAACATTCTAAATATGTAGTAGTGGCAGGATATTTACCTGTTGTGGACCCCTTGCACAAACCTTTCTCCCCATCACAAATGTGGCGTCGACAAGCATTCAACTTGTTCTGGCATGAGTGAAAGAAAGCAAGCCCCCAACAGGTTGTCCCGCACACCTGTCCGTCACCCTTAAATACCGCTCCCCAAAAAGTAGTCCTTTCAAAACATGACTAAAATTACTTCGCCCTTCGTTTAAAGCCCTGGCTTTAACATGGAGGGAATGAATGATAGTACAACGAAACTTGTTGAAGCTGCTCGTTTTTTTGTCTCCCTCATCTCTCGTCTCTCGTTCAGAACATGCGGCGCGCGGTATTAAGAAGATTACCTCGTGCTGCCATCTGCCCAGCAGCGCTCGAGGCGGCAGGATACCGGGCACAAAGTAACGCTGCTGCAACGTTACACTGACTCGAACCGGGTAACGGGAACTTGAGAACCCTGCAAGCAGAATGAAAGAAAGCTCCGCGACATATCCATTTTGCATCAAAAACGGAACACCAAAGATTGTTTTGAAACTGTGAGACATTAATATGCGAGTCAAATAATGACCCATCCACGCCCCCCCCCCACCCCTACCTCCACCCCGCGTGGTTTGTAATGCTTTACCCCCCACCTACGTAAAGGATGTCTCTGGGTTTCAGACAAGTGGCTCTTAGGACCAAAGACGAAAGCGACTTCCGTCTCTAAGCAACGGTAATCAGCGGCAGCCATTACAAGTCTCTCACTGTAGATAATGAGTCTCTCGTACCAGTTTCAGCTGGCATCTTTTCAAGGTCTTTAGCTTTTGCTATGGGGTTTGACATATATTTTACAACACCTGCACCTCTGGGAAGCCAACCTTTTGACTTCAAAAAAAGTAAAAAAAACAAAACAAAACAAAACAAAAAAAAAAAAACAACTAAGACATAGAGGGAATAAAAACATACTCTACAAAAAGATTTATTTACAGTTATGATCAAAGCAACAAATTAAGTCTTTTCAAGGCATACAGGGTAAATTCAAATTTCCTATTGCATGCAGTTTTTTTTAAATGCTTCAGCTTGCATTTGAAAAGAAAAAGCCTATGTTTTTTCAAAGTTTTCAGTCTGATTGGTGTTTTTTAAAAAAAGATAGAATATAGACTGAATATGAGCAATGAATTATAAATTCTTGAACTCTCCCCTCTTTAGACCTTTTCCTTCACACTTCACCCTAAATAAATCTCTCTACATAACATACATAATCTCTCTACATAACATTCTTGCACTTGCTTTTACAGTTGCATGTAATAATTCTCCATTTCCTCCATCTGACACAAGCAAGCAGAAAAACAGGCACAAGTACACATAAGTGCAGATTCCAATGTGTGTTTAGATTCTCTCCATTTTAATTATGTAAACATTTCTACTACTAAAACACATTGTTTTATTTTTTCTTTTCTCTGTCGACAGTTTTTTTTTAACGTTATCATACTAATCTCATTTGAACAGCTGCAATTTGCTTTGGTTGAACAATGGCATTCTAACTAGGTTTTAATTAAGTGTTCCTAATGACCTTAAGGAGATTAGAGGTTCGCCTTCTAATCAATACCAGGCAGAGAGTAGCAAAGGGAGGGGAAAGAAGGAGAAGGGCAGTGGCTGGGGGCTAGGATTGAGGTAGGGAGAAAAGAGGTGGGGAAAAGATGAAGGTGGAGGGAGCAGATGAAAGCTAAATTAGAGTAGAAAGAGACTGGAGAGTGGAAACCAGGAGAAATGAGATCAGGATGTGACTGATCAGTTAGTGAAAAAAAAAAAAAAAAGTTTTAACTTGAAATGTGTTCATCAATACATCAATGTTTAAAGAAAACTGACTTTCCCTAACTGACTGATTTCCCATCTATCCAAAAAGGTGGCCATGCCAAAATGAATTAAGCCAAAGTTGTCTTTGTCATAGGATATCTTTTCATTAATAAATAAACAAATATTCAAATAAATTAACTGAGGGTTTCCACAAACATAAGGAACCCTTCAGTTTTAAAGCTTTCATCATGTTTTCCCATCTTTTTCTTCTGTTTTTTGAGTGGGTGAAAACATTACACCATGGTGTCAGACAATGATCATCAAGAGCTTTGTTATCCAAGAAGAGTTCCTCTTATCCACTCTTAACAAGACATTTGCATAGATTTGTAAGAAGTGTGTCCACAAGACAAAGAATAAAGTCCCACATTGATTGTGCTAATTTATTCAGCCAGGCACAGTCAGCTCCACAGACTGAAGAGCTATCAGAGAAACAGTTTAAAACTCGATCCCACCATTAACATTGCTTAATTTTCTGGATTGTTTGTGCATGATTTATATTTCCCCAAACTGTGCTATCTAGTCTAATAACACTAAGACTAATATGGTAAATGTTAGCTGTAAAGTTAATGTGTCTCTAAGTCCTGAGAGCAGCATGAATATGTATGGAGACATCCTTGCCCTCACTGCTGATTAGAAAAAAATGGAATAAATTGGTGCTCCTCTGCATTTTTTTCGTTTAGATCAGATTTAATACAAAGAAATGTTACACACATTACACACATATAGAAACATTAACACACACACACACACACACACACACACACACACACACACACACACATATATATATATATATATATATATATATATATATATATATATATATATATATATATATATAAAACTTATTTATATTACTATCATTGTTATTTAATATTATTTAATATTGCTTTGAACAGTCCTTTTTTGCAGCATGTAATGATAATACAACTTTGATTCAACATTGAAGCAGATTTTCTCTAAAGACTGAATTATATGTACAGGCTCAAATATATATGCATATTCCCACTAATATTTGGAAAAATCCCCCTTTACAAGTTGCAGAGAAGTTTTAGCCATCACCAAGTGTCTTGTATAATTTAGGCTGGATATTTGAACACTCTTACAGGAATAAATGGCATACCATGTTTAAACTGGTTAGTTAAGAACCAGGTTTTTAGACATAATCCATAAACTTTCAACAGCACAGTGGCCATAACAGAATCTTAATGTTAACCTACTTCATGTGATCCACAACCTCCTCGGATGTATGCTTGGGAGCATTGTCCTTTCTGAAGTTTCATTCACCTGACTCATACCACTGAGAAGAGGGCCCAAGCCCCATCATAAACTGGAAGATACTCAAACACCAGTTTCACTATCCACAGTTTAAATTAAGTGAATCAGGATCAGGATGGACTGAGAGGTGCTGACCAAGAAAAACATTCTAAAATAAACACCCTTTAGCACAGCTGAAATTTGCAGATGTCCACATGGTCAAAATCAATGCCTTTTAAAATCATTTTTGTAAAAATGGTCAAATATGACAAAGACTGAGCTCTTTGTTTACAATAGTTTACAAGAAGAGTTTCTGAAGGACTCAAGGTCAGGTTTTGTAAACCTAAGAACATTGTCCCAATGATCAAACATTGAGGTGGCAGCATCATGCTGGGGATCTGCATTTTTCCAGGTACTAGTGCATATAGTGGGTGAAATCTTGAAGAAGGAGGACTGCTTCCAAATTCTTCAATTTCACTTCAAAACAACAATTAGATGTTTGAATCATATTCAGAATTGGATGTTTCAAAAGGGCTATGATCTCAAAAACACATCCAAACTGGTTTGGGGATAGATAAAGCAGGCCAACATTAAACATAAGGAATGGTCCTGACCTCAACCCAGTTGAAAATTGATGGTCTATGCTTAAAACTCAGGTCTATGTTGAGAAACAAACCAATTTAAAAAAAGATCTACCATTTCTAATAATAAAATAAAGCTTATGATTTTTCTTTCACTTGCTAAAGGATATTTAACAAATTATTGGTGGGGTATATGTATATTATTTGTGTCTATATGAAGAATTTTGACCCTATTTGAAGTAGATTCAAACTTGCTCACCGAATTAATTTTTACATTTTTTTAAAGTTGTTTTTTTGTATCATACAACCTCCAAAAAGACCAGCTGAAATGTGTCATTAAAAAACCAAAATTAATTTGACATTTATGATGATGGTGAGTTTAAGTTAACTTCTGGCTGGCATTGGATCTGATTTTGACATGATGTGTAAAGAACCAAATCTTTAAGTTCAATGAAATTACATTGAGATAAATGTTTATCACACAAGCAAAGAAAAGAATCCTCAACATATAGCGAAATGCCCAGTATAACTACAAAGCCAAAAAAATTTCAAGGATAACTGAAACCAGTTTTATTTATGAATTATTCTTATCTACATGCAGCTGGTTAGAGTTTGAGTTATCCATTTGGGTCAGGACAGTGTTGCAAAATCAAATTTATGTTTCTATGAGCTTTCTTGTAAGTGTGACAGAAGCTGTATTAAATGGGCTCATACATAAGTCCGAGGAAACACACAACATGCATGCTTGGCAAATGTGCCATTTTGAGTCAACACATTGTTTTCTATGCTGATGTCAGATTTATTTTTGGTCCATGTCTTCATTCCTCCCAAACACTTCCATGTCACACTGCTGTCTACATATTTTCTATTTGAAGCATTTTTGTCCTAAAATTATGTACCTATCCCACACATCCCTCTCTCAACCAGTACCACTCCATTCTTTTATGGACTTAATTTCTGTCTCCCCTCTCTGTGCCCTGAAATCCTGCTACTGCCCTCTATCACTGAGTCTCTTTGAATGTCCTCTTCTTTCTTGTCCTTGTTTTTTTTTCTATAAATAGGTATATATATTTTAATCCACGTTCATCATTTATCCTGCTCAGCTCCAAATGAAATGCACCAGAACCCAGATTTAAAAACAATTTGGCTTTCCCTTAACGTTCCAGACTTTACACCCTCAAGACATACTGTCCATACTGTGTGTGTGTGTGTGTGTGTGTGTGCGCGCACATACACGTGTGTGGGCTTGCTTTCTGTCCCCTATTGGGGTTGAGGCCAGTGACACCCCCAGGGCTGTGCTGTCCAATCCCCTCCATGCTGCTTTTCTATAGGATTGAATTAACCTCCTGCCTCTCTTGACAATGCACATACACATATCATCATCCAGCAGCAAATTCAGAAACACATACATATACTTTGTCTATGGCAATCACCTTTCCCCTGTCAAGGCTGCATTATTAGCTTGGGGCATTTTGGAAACTATCTCCACTTAAATTCTCCCTTGACAATTGACCTATTAAATTGATACAAAAATCTTGATTTATACTACACTGGCATAAAGACTGAGCAGCACATCAGTGCATACACAATGAGCATAAACAGCCAAAAGGAAAAAAGGTTTTGCTGGTTATATGCTTTACTGACTTCTGACAGTAAGAGGACAGAATTTAAAAAAAAAAAAAAAATAAAAAAAAAAAAAAAAAAAAAATTCAAAATGTCATCATAGTTAGTTGTAGTACAATTTAGTTTGTAATGCCAGTTTGCAAAAGGTTTTTTTTCTAAGCCCAGCCAATTTACAGCAATCTGTCTTCCCGAGAAAGCATGTGGCAACAGTGGAAATAAATGACTCCTTTTTAACAGAAAGAAACCTCCAGCAGAATCAGTCCCAGCATAAACTGCCATCAGCTTTGACTGACTGGGGGATAAGAGAGCAGGGAGGACACACAAAAACACAGACACACCTGTTCAGGAATACTTTCTATCTTAAAGAAAAAAGTCATAGAAGTAGCAGTGTATCTGTTGAGTGATATTTCTGCAGATATTGTATTTTCTATATGCCTTCATTTAGATACAGGACATGTAAAATTTTAAACTACTTTCTGTTATTTGTTTTTGACCCTTTTAGTAATTTTTTTTCATCAAAGGTTTTTTTCCCCTTATTACTGTGATTCAATCACATTCAGTGATCTCGCCACCATTTTTTTTTTACCTCTTTTTATTTAACTAAAATCCCATGTTCTTGTGCCATCCAGTTCTTCATTCTTTCCCACTGCTTATCACTCTCTCCCCCATCCCTCTACCACATAAGGTGTAAAGTGGCTTTGGTGACGGTATGCATTTGTGCTGCATTTGCAAGCTATATATGAGGGTCAGCTGTCTATTTGCACTTTTAATGTCTTAACTCTATACGATGGGTCATTTATTCTCATTCTCCCCTTTCTCTATCTTTTCTCTCTTCCCCTTTCTTGTCTTTCTTTCTGTATATATTGCTCTCAATCTCTCTCTTAGGACAGTAAATGTTTTAACTCTCCATTCTATGGGCCATTTATTAGGTTAGTGTACTTTAATAAATAGTCTGACGTGTCACTGGCCATTGAATTAGTGGCACTTTAAATCCCCCCACTAGTGGCTACTAGATGGATGGTAGGTTTAATATGCAGTGAACACTCTTTTCTAGACACCAAACTGAATGCAATATGTAAACCAAACACATATATAACATGTCATAAAAACATTTTTTTCAGCACTAAAAATGATTTTCATGTTGTTTATTTTTTTTTTAATTTAACCTTTATTTATGCAGGTTGTCCCATTGAGATCCATGATGTCATTTAATAGGGAGACCTGTTTTGAAAATTGCAAACACAATAACAATACAAGTAATTAAAACATTTGACTCAGTTAAATAAGCTAATTAAATGTGGCCTAAAAGCAAGATTCATAAGATTTCTCTTTTGCTCTTAAAAGAAATTCAAATTGTCCCAAAAGAATCAAAGTGGATAGATTCAGATCCTGCTGTAGAGTGTTCCACATTAACAGAGCAGAGTAAGAAAATGCTTTCTTTCCAAGTTCTGATCGAACTAATGGAACATTAAGGGAGAGAAAGCCCTGAGAGTGATGTCTGTGGCTAGAGTGTCTAAGTGACAGGTATGAGAATAAGTAAGGCGGGAACAATCCGAGGGTAGCTTCACAGATACAGATGAAAATGTATCTGTGATATGTATTTCATACAGATGAAAATGTACCAATGCATAACTCGATGGATTGATAATAATGGCCAACTCACCCGAGAACATAAATTGCAGTGGTGAGTAAAAGATTAATACCCTGTTATGAACCATGCTCCATGATAGACCACATTCAACATATGCAGAGTGGTGGCAGGCGCATTCATATAAACATCACAGTAATCTAACAGAGGCAGGAAAGTCATTAAAACAAGATGTTTCCTTGCACTGCAAAAAAGCAAGATCTATTTCTGAATTAAAACCGTGGTTTCATCTTCAACTTCCTTACAAGTATATGGATTTACTTCAAGTATATATGCTACATTTGTATTTTTACTCTCATCTGTGTCCTATTTGTGTGTTAGTTTATTTGTAACTTTGTGGTGTTATTCTTCTAATCCACATTACACTGTGTAGGTACCAGGGGAGCTGGATGCCATGAAAGGCCATTACCACTGTTAGTCTAAGTCGGTAGGCCTGTGAAACCCAAGGGAATTCCACCACTGATACGAGGGAATATCCAAAGACACACACACACACACACACACACACACACACACACACACACACACACACACCTAGTGCTGTTACCCAAATATCTAGATGTAAAAATGTAAGTGTTTCTATGTGCCTCTAAGAGGAGTTAAAAGCTCCAAAACAGCTAAGTAAAGCATCACTCATCTTATTAGTGCAAAACTGCCATACATTAGCACCTTGCAGGTCACATAGCCTAAAACAGAAATGGCCACCATTCAGGATTCATCCTGTTCCCACTGGATTAAGAGGTGAGAAATCTGATCCAGACTTTTTTTTTTCTCAACCTCGTAAGCAGTCCACGTAGTCTACATAGAGATTATTCTCATTTTAACAAAGACATCCAAGTGATAATCAAACAGCTTTGACGATAAATAAAATATTTAGTTAAGGATTTCAGGAGAATGTACCAGTATTACCTCAGCTTTGGAACTAAATATTGTGTAAAGCAACATAAAAAATGAAAACACTACTGAAAATGTATATCTGGTTCAGGTAGACTGAAAATCAACAAAGATATTGAACAAAAAAAATAAAATGATCCTACTTGAATTGTGAACTTGTGGCCCAAGAATCCCAGAACTAATTTTGTCAAGTATGAGTAAAACTTGGAAACATGAGAAGAGCATAGAGGGCTAGAAGTTACCACATAGGTTGACACTAAGGCAAACAATCAGGTAGCTCCTTATAGCTTCAGCTTGATTAAATGCAGGTGTGCCAGTAGCATTTTGCTCAGGGTCAGTTGCTGCCTCAAGCAAAGGAGTTCAAGTGTATTGGTCTCCTGATCTTGAATGAAAGATGGGTTGTAAAATTGAAAGATGGATTGGGGCATCATCAGTTGTAATGTTGGCACAAAGGATCAGGATCCAAGGAATATGCAGCCAAAGTTTCCCTTTCTCTGATGGGTTCCTGGACTGTTCATTGAAATGAGTCAATTAAGGTGGTACGGCTAGCTGAACATTATGCCTCTTAGGATAGAATGGGCAGGAAAATGTCACTAAGGCTGAGAGACATCTGGGTTTTCCTCTTGGAACTGTTTCGATGTTATTTTTCTTTAGGGACATGTGGATATTCATAACCAACATGTACTTTGAGTGACCAGTCTTGTAATAAAAAAAATGTAGAGATGAGCAGAAAGAAGAGATCTCACAGAAGCAGGCAAAAGACACAAAAGATACTTGGAGAAGCAGAGATGCAAGGAGAAATTCAGATGAAGCCAGGGGGCAGAGAGAGAGAGAGAGAGAGAGAAAAAAAGAGTTAAAGTGGGCATTAGCGATGCGGCATGTGGAACCCACTCTAACACATGTTCCACAAGGTTAACGATAAGAGCCCCGTAGCAGCTGAAATGCTCAAGTAGCTTTTATTATATCATAATAATCAATCAAAAATAAAATAAAACAAATGAACTCCAAAAGGCAACCAAGTAAAATAAAACATCTGTGCAGGGGGCTGAGTGAGCGGGCAGCAACTTAAACAGAAGAGTGAGAAGAAAGTGTGCAAGAAGGCTATAAAAAATGATTCGCTCCACTAATATCTTCTTATGACATCTAGTTGAAAAATATTTGCCTGCAGGTCAAGGCCCTCCCCTGTTAGGGAAAAAGCTTCTTAAAACCCTTCACGGTTATATGCTACATTAAATATGTGCCCTCTGCATCCCATTTACTGTTGCTGGGTATTGAGAAGTGGAGGGTGGGGACTGAGGATGGGGGAGCCATTGGTTCAAAAAGATGTGTTCTTGAATGAGAGACTAAGATATAAGGAATAAAAAAAAATGGTGTGATGAAAAGTATGAATAGTGTGATAAAAAAAAATCTCGTTAAAACATAGGGCTATAAGCTAGTTATCCAAACTACCATAAGAAATCGGGTCTGATAGTTTTTGTCAAAGAGTATGCACTCTGACGAACCGACATCCTGCTCAAGGGGTAACCCACCTCTCACCTGGTGGGAAAGTCTCCAGCCCCTCCTTCTTCTGTTTTTATAAGTATGATTTCATGTTTCTTTTTTCATTATCTACACGTAGTCCGTATGTGTATTTTTTTTAAAAAAACAAAGTGTTTTAGTTCTCCAGTGTTTGAAACATTGGTCATTTAGATTGGGTAGTAGTGAGCCACCTATGAGAACAAGGAAACAGTGCAGTCACTTAAAGATCACTATCAGGATGAGCAAACTTACAAAGCCACTTTGGGCTAAATGAAATAAGCTTCCATGTGTTGTCTAGAAGTGAAGTAACACTATAAATTGACCACTATAATTCAGTGCTTGGCATAGTCTTCTATTGCAGAACTGGCAATAGTTTACTCATAAATATGATTTTTCTGTACATCATAAGAACAGTTTACTTCCTGATTGCTGTTACTCTAGCTCATTATTAAAAATAGAGAAATAAAAGAAAATCAGAGACAGTAGGCTGATTTCAAAACTGGAAGCCTGGTTTTAATTGATATTGCTCTACAGTAATAATCCTGAAAGGCATAGTTTGGAGTAACACATGTAATGTTTTAACCCATAATAGTTTAAGTTACAGAATCATAGGTCTCTCTTTTTGCAATGAACAATATATACAATGTGAAATAAATACATTTACACAAATGGACATTATTGTTGGAGCACACTTGTATGATACACATCACAAAAATATACAGGTTATTGTTTTTCTTTTTTTTCTTCTATTTATTGATGTGAAGCACATCTAAAATCTACAGACATGTTTTCAATAATACTAAACGGTCTTCTCTTGTCAGTAATTCTTTTCCACCACTCAAGCGCCTTGTTATCCTTGGGCATCTATTTTTTCCCCCAAAGTTCCCAAAATTTCTCTCTCCCTTAAATATTCCCATTTTGCTAATTCAGACTGGAAATAGGCTGCAGCACAAGTTGCAGTTACATTTTGGGATTAAATATAACTAAATGACAGATATTGCAGAGCTGTATGTTGCTAAATTTTGGTCTTTGGAAATTTTAGGTAGAGCCATGAGGGACAGTCAGCCCTGACTGGCCACTATGGGTCAATCAGTTTTCCATTTGCTCCAGTTAAACTCTTCTAAAATGGACTATTTGCAGTCAAGTGAGGGCAAAGAGATGTTGCCTGAAGTGCAAACTGGTCGAAATGTTGGTATCAGAAGCCCACCAAAAAACATAGATCGTCTATTTTCCACTGTTCTTTGTGGAAATATAAGTTTTGGTGGTTGTAAGTTTCGTATTCTAAATGCAAAATCCTAATAAAAAGACATATCACCATTTGGCTATACAATGTAACACAAGAAATGTGCAACTTTAGCTTCGTCATTTTACATTGTCTTCAGAATAATCCTAACAACAAAAAAGTGCATAAGGTAAAATGTTTCCCTCCACACAAATTGTGGCTTCAAGTTAGATCAAAACCTGGACAAAGCCTCTGAGTTCAGAGGATAACTTTTTTCAGTCATCTGAAACGGCCTTGGCTGGAATAAGTGTCATCTGCGTAAAACATTTCCAGTGACAAGCACAGATTCAGTTCAGCGTTAATCACCTTGGAGAGAGTTTAAACACCCTTCAGTGTGTTGAATAGGTTCACAGGGCTACTTAGACAATTGACAAATAAATAAAAAACAGTAACAAAAGACAAAGAACAGTTAGAAGAGAGCACCATTCTTCCATATGCTTTGTTTGGTATAATGTACAGTGGACAGTATTTAACACAATTTGCCTGACAAGCGAACAGTAGTCAGACATATTAGAACTTACAACCAAAACAGGAAAATCAACTCTTTTATTCAGAATTTAGCTTACAAATCTTTGTGTTTTGCAAATTTTACTCCATTAAAACAACATATGACAATGTTGGTGAAGGTGTGATTTTAAATATGTATTTTTGCAGTTTAATTTTACTGGACTGTACCATGTTGCCACGATGTCATGGATAGTTGGAGAAGATAATTGAGTTTCTTAATTGGGGGGATCATTCAGAATTTTTTTGTTTATTTTTGTTATTATTTTTCTTTTGAAATGGCAAAAATCATGACTGAGCTGAGCTTTACACAAGGCAGATATGTACAGTGAGTTTATAAAAAAAAAGTGCCACCTATCAATTACTCAAATGTTCTTTTATTTCAGCTTTATTTACCTAAAGATATACAGTATATTTTATTCTACAGGAATGTTACACAAATTATCAGTTTTTTAAATATTTGTTAATGTGTTTCTTTATTTAGATACTTGATATTTAATTATGTAGAGATGTATGCTGTAATTTGATCCTGGTAGCCTAGTTAAAGAGCCTTATGTCATGTTTGGTTCATTTTTAGCAACTCCAGTGCCCAGACCCCAAAGGACTGATTGACAGAAAGACAAACAACATGGCCTCTACTCTACTCTGTTGTCTAAAGAAGAAGCACACGGCACAAATCACCACAAGATAAAGTACACAGCAACGTCTTAAAAAGAATCAACAGAGGAGGAAAAAATTAAATTAGAGACAACTTACAAACGAAAACTGATCAAAGAGAGAGCTCTTTTTCTTGACAGAAAAAACAGCAAACATGAAACACACAGGCTGAACTACATTTTTTTCCCCTGTTTTTCTTAATTTTTTAACAATACAATGTGTTATGTTAGAATTATAATCTGCATAATTTACAATATACAGCAGGGTTAAAGAAGGTTTAGGAAATCCCCCTTACTAAAAATACTGATGGTTGATACAGGACATGTGTTGTTAGAGGTCAACTACACTTAAATTGCTGCACTCCTCAGCTCTGTAATGTTGCAATTTTACATTAGATTACAGAGTCATCTACAATAGATATTTTGGCATTCTTATTTGGCTTTAAAAATTACATACAGTAAAAAAACAAAGTAAATGTCAACTGTCTACCTGTTATGTATGCATCTTGTTCCAACTGTGAAATAAGAGACTTTTTTTGGTCTCAGTTTATAAGAAAACCGAACTGTCTTTCACCCTAGCTTTTCCAATTCCTTCTTCTAGAGAAACTATGTGAATTTAAGCAAGAAATATGTTCTTTACAGTAAATGAAATACATCAGGATTACTGTCATAAAAATGTATTCCTCATTTTAAGCCATTTAAAGCTGCAGTTTAGCTTAGATAGTTAAAGTCACATCTTAAGTTACTATTCTGAAAGGCCTTAACAGTCCAGTTTATACACAAGCTAATGAGGCAGATTTAAAGGACGAGTCACAAGCTAATTAGGAAGTTAGCCAGACAGGAGGCACGTTAATAAATATTAGTAAAAATGCATTTGATAAACTCTTCGATTCCCTTTTATCTGTAGGCCTCTTTTTAATATCTTTACTCTTTCTGATGGTTTATGAATTTCAGCATTTTAATAAGAAACCATTTTCTTTTACTTTAAATTTAATCATCCAATTATAAGAAAGAAGCTGGCTAGCATAGACTGTATAAGGGTCAATGGCCAAGCCAGGGAAATCTGATTTCCAAAGGCAAAAAGAGTCTATATTAAAGTCTTTATGTTTCATCACATTCGCAACTTCATAAAACATTTTTATGTTCATAAAAAGTTTTTATTGAATTTTCCAATTCAAATTCTATAGTTTAACACATTAAACTTTGATAACCATTATGTAATTATGCTTCAATGTAGATTCAAATGGTTATCAAAGCAGGGTATTTAGCAGCATCAAATATGATGAACTTGAAGAGAGCCCTTTAAATCAAGGGGTAATGTTACAGGGGGCAACAAGACCCCTCCCTTCTTCCCCCCACTCCACTTTTATACAGTCTATGACAGCAAGCGAAACGGAAGTGGCATGAATATAGCATTTAATCGGACTGATGTTTTGATTTTGCTAGCATCATTACTTTTACCAAACAAACTTTTAATGAGGTTTCACAGATGAATCCAAGTAAATGCTCCTACTGGTGCAAATAGATATACTGGATTTAATATTTGTTATTCCCAAATAAACTCTCTTTCCTAAATCTGATCAAATTTATCCACAAAGATGAAAAGAACAGTTCATGTAGCGACTTTAAACTGGATGATCCTAAAACCAAAACCATCTCCTTGTTGAGGAGTTCCTGGTCCATATTGCCTGTTGCTAACAGTCTTTACCAAATTTGGAGTTGAGTGTCTTCCAACAGCGTATAACAAGTTATACAGAGAAAGAGAAGCAGCATTTTTTTCTTTGAATACATCCTTTCCCAAATTTAAGACTGGCACAAAATGTTAATATTGCAGACTCCGTCCAAATGCCCAAGTCCCTCTAATAAAAACCACTATTGCTCAGAGTTTTTAAGACAAACTGATTTGTTGACACATTATTACTTGTGATATTTGTTCCATATATGTGATAATGCTGACAGTGGTCAGGCTGATTGAAATAAAAGAAAATTAAATTGACTTATTCAGTTGTAAGAAGACAATTTTTAAATAAAACCAAAGCAGGGATATATGTCATAAACAGGACGAAAATATTTACACTTATATTGGTATTATCATTATGATTCTTTTTCGGTGAAAAAAAACAAAAAACAAGATATTTTAAAACAACAACAGTTCTTAAGTTAGTTTAGTCAACAAACCTTTCCATCTGATTTATATTTTGTCCAGTGAGTGAATCTTCTGCTACATTTACTGAGTGAGTCACAAAGAAATCTCTGCACTGCAGCAAGAAATGAGCTGGAAGTTGTGAACACTTTAGGGTGACGAGAGTAGTACTGAGGTGAGACTTTGGAGTGTGGATGGTGATCTTGGGCCAGACCATTTCTAATGGCACACTGAGAGAGTGAAACTGCTACTAATATTGTATGTGGAGAGCTGCAACCCTGGCTCCTAAACAGCTAAAATGTCTCAAACAAATAGCCAAACACAAGAGGGGTGAATGGCAGCGTATATACCTCCAAAGAGAATGTGAACTATTTAAAGGTTGTTTTTTTTTTTTTTTTTAGGAAGACAGTTTTTATTCGCGAGTCTGATTATCTTATTGAATAGCAACACAACTCGAATGTTTAGACTGAAATGCAGTCTTACAGACCAACAGATATTAGTGTTGTCTAGCTGCCCTTTTTTGAAATTGTTCTTAGCTTTATCAACGGTATAAACACAGCTGATAATTTTGGTTGACCACAATCAATCATCTTCATGAAGCAGAAGCTACTCAGGTGTTACTGAAAAAAGAGAGTCATGGAAAACCAGGGACCCAGAAAATGTTCACAGTGGTTGTTTCCATTCCTGGTCCTAGATGCTCTAATCCAGCAGCAACTATAAGATTAACTGACAGGACATAGAACAACCTTTCTTTTTTAGGTCCAGGACTAGAAACCACCTAAAATCAGAACAGACTGGGGTTATGACTGTAAAGTTTGCTGGCATCCTCTGAATGGGTGGTTCCATTCTTTGGCAGGGCAAATATCCTCTTCTTTTCTTTCAGTCCATCCATCCAAACTTCTCTGTACATGTACACTAATGACAAATGTCAACAATATTTTCTACATGTTGATTTTTTCCCACTCAGTTCTTCTTGAACTTTAAAAAAAAAATTATTTTAGATCAAATGAAAGCGTGGAAAGGAAATGTAGGTGCAGTCTTAGAGTCTTTCAGAACTAATATGGAAAGTTTTATTGTCTATAATGGGTCCTCAGTTGTCTTTCATTAACATTTTAAGTGTTATTTGATGCATAAGTGTTCTGTCACAATCTGAATCTCTGTGGTATTTGTTATATAACTGCCATGAAGTACCTGTTCTGACATATCTTCTTTCATTGGTCATGGGTAGGGTTGAGTCCTCCTGTCCCTGTCTTCATCAAAACAGATTCCAGCAAACGCTCTTTAGTCAACAACTAGTACTTTAGGGTTCAGGTATAAGGTTTTGATCAATTCTGTAGGTGATGTGTCAGCCAACAACCATTAAGAACATATCTGTGTGTGTTTGCACGTCTATGTATGCAAGTATAGGAGTTTCTGCATGTAAAAGAACAAGAGGTCATTCAAAGTTGTTGATCAAAGTTCGACATGTAGCTCAAGTCATTCAGACTGGCATCTATCTGTCCTTCAATCCAATCCCAGCCCTCAGACCTTGGCTTCCAGCAGCTCCAAGAAGAGTTTGTGCATTGGGACCTTCCCATCCTGCTTGATGCTGTAGAAATGCTGCACAGCCTTGGTGGAGGTCTGACGGAGTAAGGGGAGAGTCATAAGCAGCTTGCCAGCTCGACGGGGATCCTCCTGGTGTTGGGAAGCCTCATAGTCCTGCAGGGCCTCATGGAGCACATCCTGGAGCTTCTGTACTGCATCTACATCCTCAATATGCATGGAGTCTGGACAGAAAGGAAAGTCAATGTCAGAATAAAATTAAAAAGATAATACATTGTAGTTTCCTGGGATAAGATGTCTATAATGTTACAATGAAAAAGGTATGTGCTCCCTTGCAACATTCTTCTGTTTTTACTGTTTTGTCACACTTAAATATTTAAGTGCATCAAACATGAGTAAATATAATAAGCTGTTTTCAAACCATTTCATTTATTAATGGAATTTACTATCCAAACCAACCTGGCCTGTGAGAAAGTAATTACCCCTTAAACTAAACAACTGGTTTTTACATTTTTGGTGGCAGCATCAAGAATTTCACCAGCCACATTGGAGGGTTTTAATTTTTTTCATTTTCTACCTATCCAACTGTAAATTTTATGCAACGACTTCTAATATTAACTCCTCCCTAACACCCATGACCTGTGGTCTGCCACAGAGGTCAATACTTGACCCAGACCCTTTTTGACTGGACATTCCCCTTCAGGATTTTCTGGAGACAGCAGAATTCATTGTTCCATCAATCATAGCAATTGTTTAGGTTCTAAAGAAACAGCAGTCCCAGACCATCACCCTCTCATCACCACCACTTTTGAATGTTGATATGATGTTCTTTTTCTGAAATGCTGCATTAGTTTTAGACCAGATTTAAATAGACACACAGTTCACAAAGTTGGAAGCTTGTGTCATTAGTATACAGAATATTTTGCAAAAGTAGCAAAGAGCAAGAACTCTACAGCACTTCAAATGTTGACAGCTTCTAATCACATTCATATCTATTCACATAGGAACAGGTTGGTTTGGATGTTTTTTAAAAGCTTTTTTTTATCCAGATAAATGAAATGGGTTATCTTCTGTAACTTGGAGGAACTTCTGTAACTTTTACTATTGCTGACTAAAGAAATGCACCACTCCTGACCAAAAATAACCAATCAGTGCCAAGAGGAAGGTCTTAGTGCTGTCAATCACCCTCGTATACACACTGCTGAATGTGCTAATAGTGGCGAAACAACTTGCTGTTCCAGGAAAACTGTTTATTCGCTGTCATCGATAGCCATGCTAACTAGCCTTAACATTTGTGGCAGGCTATGTTGTTATGATCCAGCTCTAGCATAGCAGAGAGCAAGGGGAAGTGTGTGAGTGGTGCTACACGAGGATGATTGACAGCACTAAAACCCTCCTCCTGGCTCTGATTGGTTGTTTCTGACTGAGTGGTGTATTTCTGCAGTAAGTACTGGGAGCACTGGGAGAAGGCAGAGCAGCTTGATTTTTTCACAAATTATCTGTCTTACAATTTACTGTCATGACATAATGATAATTTTAACAAATATGTAAAAACATATTTTCATAAAAGTTACATACTGTAGCTTTAAATGACACGAAGCATCTAAAAAAGCAAAAACAGAAGAAATCAGTAAGTGGGCAAATGCTTTTGTAAAGCACCATACATATGAAATTAACCCATCAATAAATAGCAAATATAGCAATGTCATTAGTATAAAAAAGGTCATTTTTAAAAACCAGTTCAGTGTTCTTCAAATTTCCCACAAATTTGATGAAGTGCTCATAGGTATTGTACATGTCTTGTAAGAACTAGCCATGAGCTGGTATTAGACTCTTGCAGTATGATAACTTTGAATAAATGTAGTTTCAGTTTCAGGGTTTTATTGCATTATGGTATTACCACAAAAACTTAAAATGAAATTGTATTTTTTGTATGGGTGGGAAATGTGGAGTAGAACATTTTCAACAAGCTAACCACCAGCGTGCAGCAACAGGTGGGTGAGGGGCATATGCTCAATACATCCGTGGAAACCTCTAGACACTCCTATGCTTTTCTGGCATCTCACTAAAAAGCTTTAAATTGTTGTATCAGAAAATTCAATTTTTTTTTTTTTTTTTTTTTTTTTTTTGTAAACCTCAATACACCATAATCCATCTTTCTGTCTGCTGTGTTACTGTTTCTGGTCAACCGGAAGGGAAAAATGCTAAGGATTTAATCCAAAATCTGAGATTTATATTTCTAGGTTAAAAAAGTGGATATAAATTCCAATGATTTTTAAGTGATCTTATGTCAGCAGACAAATGGTAAAATTGAAATAAATGTCTTTATAAAACAGGTTATTAAGCATGGATACATTTTCTAAAAAAAAACACATTTTTAGTGGCATTTAAAAAATATTAACCATGACACTGTTTTAGGTTTGAAAGAGGCATTCATACATCTTGTTTCTTGCTAAAACCATGGATGTAGTTTTACCAACACATAAATCCAGACACTACTTTTCTCAATGTCTCTGAAGGGTACGTCTGTGGGTGTGATGAATGGACAGGTGAAAAGACGAGTGGGAGGACAAAAAAACAGGTAGATTCTTGGAACAATGAAAAGATGCAGCAACAACAAACAGTTTCTGTGTGTGCACAAAAATCTGTAGCTGCACACATCTATACTCTCCTCCACTTGGCATATTTCTGGTGTGTTTCTGCATGTCTAGCAGTAAAAGATGAGAATGTCTCAGTAATAATGCTCCCTATTGCCCCTTTGGGATGCAAAGTCTTAATGTGAGCTAGCCTTTGGCACACAACCGCCGATCAATGTCACTAATCAATGATTACATGCATGTTAAATAAAAATCACAAGTCAATTATCAATGGCCACTGCATTATTACCACACCCAGCTTCCTGCATATAATATTATGCTTTTAATTACTAGACAGGCACATTAACATCTACACAAGTTAAAAACACAATCTTAACCTGGCATTGTAAAAAGCAGTTGTTTATTTGGTACCAATGTCTGGATAACATTGTATAACATTAAACAACACAAGCTCATTAACCAAATACTCCCCATGTGATGCATGTTAAATTCAGACATCTTCCAGACTGTTATACAGTCACAGAGGGGAATAAAATCAAAGGAACCTGGTCACAGACATTAAAAACCAGATGAAACAAACAAAAATGATGATGCTCAGACCGAAAAAAACCCCCCCAAAAACGAGTCAACATTTACACAAAGATTTGCGCATTAACACACAAACACAAACAAATACACATTGCTGAATTTATGGAGGGTAATACATATATCAGTATGCAGGACGAGAGCGGTCAGCAGGCTGAATTCTTGGGGATCAATAGAAAGCTCAGTCTATCATATTTTGGGGTTGAGATCAGCTGTTGTGTTTCTTTCTTTGTTTGTATTTTTATTCCTTGCAGTTTAACGATTGTTTGCTGGCCAGGTGGATGTAAAGAAAGGAGGAGGTGGATGAATTCATTAAAAAAACATGAATGAAGTAAATTTATACTCAGCATTTTCTTTACATATGAAACTACTGTGCAGATTTTGGCTTATTTTAGGCCAACTATTAAGTAAATGTACTTTTCATTATATGGACATAACATAGCTTCTGGTGACAAGTCAGTAAAGGGTAAGTATTATTGATAAAATCCACGAAAAAAAAATTATACTTTTCTTTATCGTTTACTTTAAAGTAAGGACCCTACTTATGTGCAACCAGTACTGACCGGGATGAAGTTATATGGAAATTTAATGAGTTTCACATTATTTTTATTAGTGTAGAGTTTAAGTTGATAGACATGGCTTCTGCCTGTGCCATGACCTGCTGTACACTCGCGAGTAAAACAGCAGGCTTTAATGAGCACAAGCACATAAGGCTGTTAAAGTGTACATGTTAACATGGAACAAACTCACAAATAAACGAAGGAAAGCACAAGTGTAAGCACACATACTTACACTACAACACACAAGTGCCTCCTATTTCCCATGGCCAGTTTAGCTTTCTTTACATGTGGGGCACGTTTGCTAACATTTCTTAAGGCTTGGCTTCATTAATGCAGACGATTAGCATCCTGTGAATTAATTAGTGTCAGTGCCCTTCAAAATGCTAATGCTAGCATTCTGTTGTCTTAGAGTGCAGTCAGAGTCTGGGCAAAGATACAAAGTTCTTACTGTATATGGACATCAGTCGTGATGATTTTAAAAACTTCCTGCAGAGTTTAGCAGCCTGTCATTACAATCACACAAAGGTACAATTGGTCTTTAGAAGAAGGTGCTTTTCCAGGAGTTCTTCAGTCTGAATTTGCTCTTCTGATTAATTTTTTTAGAGACTCCTGGTATGCGGCATATTACAACATGATGATCATCAGACGTTTTGCAAGAGTAAACTAAACTGTAAATGCCAAAAAAGATACCCCAGATCAACATAATATAGTTTAATATGAAACTCTGATTCTCAAGCCTGACAAGAGAAACTGAACATGGCGCTTGAACAATCAAATCATGTGTGGTACTTTTTTAAGCAGCAGCAGCAACCACAGCAATTATAAGAACAATAAGAATCTATGATTTTAGCTCGTCTTTGATAATCTGTAGCTTTTAAATGGTTATTGTCAATAAAATAACTTGGAAACCAACAGTTATATTCATGGATTTCCCCTTTATGGATTTACACTTTAGGGATAACACTGTTAAAAATCTTCAATGCAATTGCACTTAATTAATGAATGCATTTTATACAGGCAAAATAAATTAATTCCATCATCATACATCATAATGTTTTGGTTTGCCACAGAACAAAATTCTTATGGAAACCCTTGTGTTGATGTTTGTTGTTAATTAGTAGTATTTAAATGGACAGAATTGAATTAAGAATCAGAACACTACATCTACTACTTTTTAGATGAAAACCCACTTAAAAATATTAAGTCAGAAAAGTTTATAAACCAATAGAAATACCAACTGGCATGGAAACACAGATGCTGTTATGTGCTTTGGTCACATTCTTTTTATTTTTGCCAATTTCTTAGATTGTGTTTTGTTTATAGATGTTGGTTAAATGTTTTCCTTTCTCCCTTGAATATTTTTGGGAGGTTTGGTTCTTTTAAAAATATATATATATATATATATATATATATATATATATATATATATATATATATATATATATATATATACGTAACACACACACACACACACACACACACATATATATATATGTTGTAATTAATATTTGTTAGATTGATTGTTTTGAGCTGGGTCGCTGTTCTCTGCCTGCCTATGAATAGGCTGACCTTCTGGAGCGTGGATCTCTCACTCTTTCTCACTCAGCGCGTTTTTGCCACCAGGATGCGTCTCGACAGTATCTGCGCATAAGCCAGTGGTTTAGGCTATAGGCCGCACCCACCTGCCTCAGCCTGACATGTAGTAGCTTTTGTTAGCCTTTGTTTTTTTTTATTGTGATTTTAGCCTAGTGGGACCGGGTATCCTTTTTTTTGCTTGTCTTTTTTTTGTGGTAGGATCATTTTGGAATTTTCTGTTTTAGTCTGGTGTCAGCAGTGGCTTCGATGGCCCTGTATAGGGTTGGTCCACTGCTGTAACTTTTGTTTCTGGTTGGCCAGTTCACCAGGTCCACCCTTCTGTTTTTTGTTTGCTTTGTTTTTTTGTTTTGTTTTGTTTTTTTGTTTGGATACGGGGAGGTGAGGGTTCATAATTTTTCTCTTTTTCTTCAAAAAAAGTGACAAAGCAGCTGAACAAATGGAAGTCTAAAAAAAAAAAAACAAAAAAAAAACAAGGAAAGATTACGTATTTAAATAAAAAGAATGTTTGAACCCTCATCCTGAATCCATGTCCTCCTTAATTATGTTGTGACCTTTTTGGATGTAACAGATGCACACAAGGTGGGACTGCTAGCAGAATTCCACAGAAAGTCCACAGAAAAACCACGCATCTATATTTTCTGCATAAGCAAACCTGCATGTACAGTCTGTCTGTTAAAACTATTTCAAATTGCTTTTAGATTTACATTTCTGATCGTATATTTTTTTTCATGTAATTTCCATATCACAGAGACAAATGAATGGGACCTTAGCTTATAACATTGTGTGTAGATGTTTGGTTTGTTTGTGACCATAGATGATGACTGACACAAAAAAGGTTCAACCTCACTCATTGAAAGCTCTTGCAGTACATTCTCCCATTCAAACACATTGTATTGACAGCTTCCCCCTTGTAATTAAAGAGTACTGAAGAGCTGGCTGGCTTCCAAGACAAAGTTCAAAAGACGGGTCATGAGAGGAAGAACGTGTGTGTGTGAGGGAGTGCGTGTGGGTCAGTCAGCTGTCGATGCAGCTGGACACATCAGAGATGGGCCTTTATCGACAGATTTGGGAGCCTAATGATTTTACTTTATTTAACAGGCATCTGAAGAGACGACTATGCTAATTATAAAAGGGATTGCCACTTTGTTTGGGGGTTGAATTCAGATTGAACATGTCTTTGCATGTTTGTATTACACCCCATGTGAGTGTGCATGCATAAAATATGTGTGGACATGTGCTGCACTTGTGACAATTGGAGTATAACAAGACAGTGTGGGTGGCAGTAACAGTGAAAGTGGTAGATATGAGAACAAAAATAACACCCCCTTATGTGTAAGCATACTTCATCAGACATGCACAGGAGTGTTGTGTGTTTGTATGCATGGTATTGAAAGCAGGCTCTGGTGTTTCATCCTAAATGAGCCCCACGGGAACAGACTAGATTCCTGGGATTAACTCTCTTTCAGCAGACAGACATCAGTGTGCAGAGAGAGAAAAACAGCTAAGAGTGAACAGTTTCAAACCTGAGTTAGCCAGTGCAATGGCCTTGAGAGTGACGAATTCTTCCTTCTCCAGCTTCATAGACTTATATTTCTTGACCAGCTGAAGAATAGCGTTGTTCAGGTCCAGAAGGCCAGCTAGTTTTGACTGGTCCTCGTCCATTATGTAGTCCTCAGCATACACCAGCTAAAAAGAAGCAAGGAAAAAGACACATTATATGTGAATCTGTAAATTTTATGAGAGCAAGTAGACAACAGTGATGCCTCCTACTTTGTCTTCAAAGGAGAGTGAGCGGTACACAACACGCAAAATCAAGATCTCCATCCATGCACTCTGCAGTAGACTCATCTGGTCTGCCAAAGACAGCGTTGAGAAACCTGGAGAGAAGTGAGACAGGTTAAAAGAACATAAGGATGAATAATTCATTAATTTCTTTCTTCTTTTTTGTTTTTGAACTGTCATTTTGGATAAAATGCATAATTTTGAGTTTTTATGCATTTTGAATTGTAACAAACTCATCTTAGGGGATTTTTTTCCCCACCATTTTTTTTTTAAGAAAAAAGCCCCCAATCAAGTACTGGATACATACAGCATATAATCTAAACATAAACTAAGTAGTGAATGGATGCTTTGGGAAGGAGAGAATAAAAATGTATTGTAGAGCACTTGATGGGCTGGCAACCTGTCTAGGGTGTACCCTGCCTCCCGCCCGATGACTGCTGGAGATAGGCACCAGCCCCCCTTGCGACCCTGGAAGGATAAGCGTGATGGATAATGGATGGATGGATGGATGGATGGATGTAGAGCACTTCAAAACATTAAAAAGTACTCCAAGGCTGAATTACCTTTTACTTATTAGTAATACCTTTAAAGCGAGTAACCAAATCCAGAGATTACATAAATAAGTAATCAAAAGATAAACTATAAAGTAAGGAGGTTAATCAAAAGACAAGATAAAAGGGTCAAGCTCAACTCCCTTCTATCCTTCTGTTTTACCCTTCATCCATTAACTTGACCAGAATCCTTCTTTCAGTACTCCTCCTCCACTTCCTCTGTCCCCTTCGCTCAGGGCTATTCCCTGGGGGATGGTAAGCCTTATCTCAGCCTGCCACAGCCTCCATGGATCAATGCTGGACATCACTGCGGTGCTGCTCAAAACACACACTAATTGCTGCTACGGCCTTAAAACTGCTGGCTTCTTTAGTGGTCAATCCATGTCCTTTCATTTGGAGATCTGTCTTTTTCTCCACAGCCTGTTCCTTTATACCTGAATCTGTCTTTCTATGACTGGTCTCATCTGTTTGTTTTTTTTCTTGCTCTGTCTTCATGCATCTTGTCCATTTAAATGTTTCACATTTTTTTCCCAGTTGTGTTTTGATCCTTATGTTTTTACTATTTTTAGTAATTGTCTTACTTTCGTGTGATAGACTCATACTTATCTGTCTTTTCCTTTCTATTTCTCTTTAATGGAACACCTGCCCACTCACACCTCTCCTCACAGCTGTCCCTTTCTCACACACCTGTCCATTCACACCTGCCTGTCTGCCTACATGACTGCGTTTTCATGAGTGCAAACCTTCATAGAGAATGCAGCGACAGTGGACCATGAGAGCACACCTGTCAGACCTCATTGCAGAGCCACTTCCCCCAGTTTGTTCATTTGTGTGTGTGTGTGCGCGCGTGTGTGTTGAAATAGAGCATCCTGCCAAGAAAACAGGCAGATGAGAAGGCAGATATAACTTTAGGAACATCTGCTGCAATGGGCCTCCTCTTGAGATGCTGGATATATCAGGTGCAGTTTGTGACTGTATTGAGAACAGGTGCCTCATTAAGTCCATGCTGCAAGCTTGTGTTGACGATAATGCTCTTCAATTTTGTGCAACTTTCAATTGCTAACATCTTCAACAAATATTTCCTTTAAAAAAAAGATATACAAAACATGCATGATTAACATATAGTGCCTTGCAAAAAAAACACATTTTCACACTTTCTCACACTACAATTACAAATAAAAACTTTAAAAGGACAGTTTGCCTGTCTATTCAACCCCTTCAACTTGTTTACCCTTAAATAAAATCCAGTCCAACCCACTGTCTTTAGAAAACACCTAACTAAAAGAGACCACCTGTGTCTTTTTTTTAAATAAAAAAAAAAGAAATAAAAAAAAAGACCACCTCTGTCTAATATAATCCCAGTATAAATCCAGTTGTACTGTGAAGGCCTCAGAGGTTCGTTATAGAACATTTGTGAACAAAAAATATCATAAAGACAAAGAAACTCACAAGATAAGAAACTCATGGATAAAGTTGTGGAGATGTTTTAAGAAGGGCTGGGTTATCAAACAATTACTAAAGTTTTGACCATCTCATAACTCAAATTAATTCTTTATTTCAGTATTTAAAGATGGAACAGGTATGACTTAACTGACCACCTAGCAAGATTAGTCAGTCCCCTAAATTGACAGCAAAATAATTAGTGAAGCATCAAAGAGGCCCACAGCTACTCTGGAAAAGCTCCAGGAATCCATCTGTTGGCAATAATACGATCAAGTTGTCCATTTTACAAATCTGGCCTTTATGGAAGAGTGGAATTGTTGAAAGAAACCATAAGACGGTTGTTCTACAATTTTCTATAAGCAATTCAGGGGATACAGCAAATATGTGGAAGAAGGTGCTTTGGTGAGATGAGACCAATGATGAAGTTTTGGCATACAAACAAAACACCCTGAATATACCATGGGAAGATGAATGGAGCTAAATAAAAGGCAGTCCTGGAAGAAAACCACATAGATACCACAAAAGACTTGATGCTAGAGCACAGGTTCACGCTCCAGCAGGACAGTTTCCCAAAACATACCACTGCAGCTTCCATAAAATAGTTAAATTAGAGCATATTCATGGTCCCAGACCTAAATCTGATAGAAAAGCTGTGGCAATACTTTAAAACTGATGTTCATAGACAACTTGTTCTACAACTGGTAGAGACATACCCCCCCCCCCAAAAAAGGCTTGCAGCTGTAACTGCAGGGAAACTGTGTATCAAAATTGTCATATTTTTATTTGACAAATTTTGAAACTCATTTATCATTTTCCTTCAACTTCATATTTGTGCATTATCTTTAGGGGTTCTACCAGACACAAAGAACAATATATGAAAATGTTTCCTGGATGTTTTACCATAAAATGTAAAAAAGTACAATGGGTATTCATACTTTTGCAAGACACCGTACACATAAAATCACTCCAAATGTTTAAGACACACAAACAGCATAGTAAAGGGAGCAATATTGTTTGTAAACAAAAGCCTCTTTTGACTGAATTAAATCATCAACAGAGAGTAGATCAACTGTTTTTCTTGTGCACCTAGACATGCACACATTCATAGCAGCAGATGTCTTCTGGAGTTTTATTACATCAGTCATTCTGGTCAGCAGAAATTTAGACTGAATCTGTTCTGACCTAAAATCAAATCAACAGAAGATGCAACTGAAGGGTGAAGAGGATTCTCTGTCAGCTGTTGACTGCTTTAAGTTGTCTGTGTGTGCATTTACTATATCCATAGTCTGGCAAAGGGATTTTGAACACATCTTACTGAGATAAAAAGATTCCAAACCAACCTGTAATATTAACCTTTTAAGGCTTTTTTACTAAAGTGTGGTATTTGAGGCCCCAGTTACGACAACTTCACACACAAAGTCAAATAAACACAACTATGCTAGAAAAAAAAAAATTGTTTATGTCATCAAAAATTATCTGCAGGATAAGTGGGTTTGTGAATGCAGTCATTGACAAACACATCCCTCCTAATTACAAATAAAGTGCACACATGTACGCATTGGCATACACACACATAGAATGCAAATAGAGACCAATAATTAAAACCTTGTAATTAATTTATTGAGCTGAAAGTGCAGCTTTTCTTTTTTGAGGCACATCAACGATTTTTATCAGGATGAGGTCTCTGTCTTGTGTGAAACTCTTCTGTGTAGTTTTGTAAACAAGTCTTGAACGCAGTAAGTAATAAACAAAACGGCACTGTCAGAGTGCTGGCTTGTTATATTTTTCTCCATAATCTGTCTATATACACAAAATCCCCATACATGAGTCTTTGCATGTGCACACCTATGTGTGTGTTTGTGTGTGTGCCTCTCCCTCTCTCTGCCTCACCAGCCTGTCTGCGCCGTTCAGCCATCCAATGCCTCTTATCTGTCTGATTAATAGGCGGCCGGCTTCAGGACAAATTAATTAACAGATAACACCATCTCTCCCTTCTTCTCTTCCACCCTTCCTCCCCTCCTTCTCATGAAGCGATCGATACAGCAGAAGAAAAGAAACATCAATGGGAATTTAGTGCTGATGATGGAGAGAGAGGGGTATTGATGGAGGGAGAGAAAGTATGAGAGACAGAGAGAGAGAGAGAAAGATGGAGGAGAGAAGAAAGTAAAAGTGGGGAGAGGTGGTAAGAGGAGAGCTGATGGCGGAGGTGGGAGGGGTGGAGACCTTTCTTTCATACCTGTGATTTCAATTGACAAAAGAAGGTTCCTTATTTGGCTCTAATTACATTTCCTTTCTGCCCATTGTTGATAAGGCATCTCATACTGAGTTAGGAGGTGTGAGCGGGTTGTAAGGTTGTTGTAATGTTTGCAGCAAGCTGCTTTGAAGTTATTTTTAGTTGCTTAGTTGTATGTGGAGCAATGTATATTAAAATTACTTTAAGCAGTTGCTCATAAACGTGAACATCTATAAGAAACAGGTTTATGTAGCTGTTTGATAAGAGCAAGCAATTATTGTTCTGTTTGTGAGCATAAATAATGGAACTTTTTGTTTGTTTTGTGCCTTTCCATGAGTTTTAGTGTATTTTTTTTTTTTTTACCACAAGTGCACAACAGTTTGTATGTGTGTTTCTCTGTGCATGTGCCACACGGCGTCTGACAGAAAGAGGCTATGGTGCAGTCATGCAAACGTAACCTCCTCTGCTTGCTCTTGTGCTCTCTTTCTCTTTTCTTTTCACTTTTCTCTATCAGATAGCCACATGAAAACAAACACGCACACACACAAGGAAACACACGTTGATTCCCCAGCCACCCTGCGGCCTGTTTGTCTGCCAAATGAGTCCTGACTGCACGTTTACACCGGAGACCGCACAACAGCTTGGCTCAGACACACACACACACCTACAGGATAGCCCTCTCTCACGCTCCAGTTGCCTCGCAGATGCACACAAACACACATATCTCGTAGCCTTATATTTGTTTTTGTGTGGTTACAGGGCAAACGGGAACCAGTGAGAAGCGATTGATGCTTATGAACACATAAATGCGATTCAGTGTATGTATGAGCATGCTGTACTTGTGTGTGATAACTGTTGCATCAACAAAGACATTTGTGTGTTTGTAGTGTAATAACACAGGTGTTATGATGGGGATCTGATCACCATTATTAACACATGATGGCCCTGCTGTAATACAACTAGCAAATTTCTGGGTGGCATTTTGACCTTGATTTTTTTAGACAAAGCAAACAAAAAGGTGTTGGTGCCTACACCAAGATAATATTCAGTTATTTTCTAATCTCAATGCTGAATCAAATTCTTTATATGTTGAAAAGAAAGTGATTTAATTACAATAAAAATGGCTTCATTTTATTTACAATAGGAAAAATATCAACAAAATTTGGTTTTAGATGGAGAAAAGTTAGGACACCGTGTCCCCTAATATAGTTTTACCATCTTTAAACTTGAAGTAACTTCAGTAAATGCTTCTTGTAGCCACTGATGTCTCTGACATCATCTTTTGAGACCTCTTCAAACTTCTTTCAAAACTCATAAGCTGCTACCATCCATTTTTTTTTATAAAAGCCACAAAAAACGATTTAGCATGGTCTTCACTGATCAGTAGCCAGAAGTATACCAAACTACTAAGTAATTTTATTCTCATCATGTACAGCTGAAATGATACACTTATGTGTAAGTTTAACCAGTTTCAATGGGAATAAAAGTCAGAATGTCCTATTTTATTTTTTCTTAAGCAGAATTCACGTTTTATAGTTATATTTAAGCAGTCAAAAGTTTAAACTGTTTTTTCTTCAGTTTTTATTATTTATATTAATAGACATTTTTTACATTGCTAATTGCAACCTAATATAAAAAAGCCACATCTCTAAATATCCCACAAAAATACACAGGCTTTCATAGAGTATCCTTTTTTTTTTTTTTTTTTTTCACAGACTGTATGATGTGCAGAGAACTACTTCCCATCATTTAGACAGTTTTGTCTCAACAGTTTTAGCTTAGTTTATTCATGGTGCTCCACGGTGTAAAATACCTCTATAAGGATATCATACATTTTGTGAAACTGTGTGCACATGGCCAATGTGCTGCCAGCAGAGAAGCAGGTCAAATCAGTGCTGCTGGGCTACATCTAATCAAAATGAGCCAACTTCCAACTTAATCCCACTGTGAGACTGTAGGTTAGATAAAATAGGCCAACATCGCCGAGGCACGCTAAGTGCTATATGTATTATTGGAATATGAACCTTTAACACCTCAACATATTTTTTTTCCCCCTTATATCAGGGGATATAAACGAGTTGTTAGCAGTCTGTAAAGCTTATTTTTTACTTTAAGAAATGGAAAAGTTGGTGGCAGCTGGTTTGTTTATATTCTTAACAGAGTGAGGTGCTGCCATGATTTGCGTATGCTAATATGTTAACATCAACATTTTAGTCCACCTGTTTATGTATTATGGTATTTCTTTTTTTTTTTTTTTTTTTCAAATATTTTTTTAGCAAAAGTTACAAGTGTCTCTCCAAATTTCTGTGTGAGCTTGGCTCCAGTCTGCAGTGGTACATGTGTCTCTGACTGTGTGGGAATGTGGCACATGTCAGCAGAGTTCGGCGCAAGGTTTGCTCTTTCTGCACTCCCAGTTCACAACAAACATGGCAGACCAAGCCCTTGATTACTGTTAAATGTGCTGGGTTTTACAAGTTTTTCTTCACTTTTCAAAGGCCAAAGTAGAAACACTTAAGGTCAGGGGACGAAAAACAAAGGTTTGGACACTCTTTAACGTCTTATTAAGAACTCCAGTAGCACAAATGCCATGCATGTAGAGCTATAGAGACTGACAAAGGAGCTACTGATGAGCCAAAAAAAAAGAGAAAAAGCTTTGTAAAGTTTTTTTTTTTAAAGCTGAGTATTCAACAAGTTGCCCATCTTCTATATTTTTCCATGTTTACTTTTTAAAGCACATTTGACTGATTATGACTGCATGTGCTAATGTGCAGACTTTGTCCAGAAACATATATCAGTTGGACTTCATCCTGTTTTAATCACGTTTAACTGTGCAGTTGTTTCAGAGAGCAGACTCGGGTGAGATCCAAAAGTCGTTGGAGAGACTATATATTCCGTCTGCCCTGGGAATGCTTTGGGATCCCCTAGAATGAGCTGGATGATGTCGCTGGGGAGAGGGATGTCTGGGTTTCCATGCCATGGACCACCCTCTCTTTCTGCTACAAATATAGCTGCTACTTACTTATTCATGACCATAGAGCAAGCTTAACAAGAAAACTTTATACTCAACCTAAACAATGTGACAGCCTTAATTCACACTTCTTTGGAAAGTTATCTGCCTTGAAGTTTTAAGAAATTTAATTGCTTTGAGCTGCATCCCAGAAATCTAAAACACAACAATGTTAAACTGCTTACACAATCAGCACAATCTGGGTGCAAGGTATTGTGTCATGGTACATCATTGCCTAAAACTCATTAATGACAAAGTAAAAAGATGAGGATGTCTCGCTACACAGCAACATACAACATGAAACTCTGCTTTGACAGTGTCAAATTTACACATTGTTCACATGAAAATCAAACTAAATTATTTTCATTTCTTTAAAGTGAGGGCAGGGGGTGCAAATAAAAAGAGCTCAAGTAAATCAGTATCAAGCACAGGGGTATCTAAATAAACATTTTATTTCATTGTTTTAATTTATTTGACAAGTCCAATGATTTCAGTTTTTGCCCTTACAATCATGGGGAAGACTGTTGGTTTGACAATTTGACAGTCTCTGAATGACTGAAAGTCACAAAACATCATTCCTAAAGAAGCTGGATGTTCACAGAGTACTGTATGCTATATTTTATTTATTTATGAATTTATTTCAGACATTCCACCAAGAGAAAATAAACAAAGAAACCGTATTTTTTATGTAGTTCATGGGTTTCTTTCTGCAAAATCTAGCTGAGAAACCAATCACTCAGGGTGTCAGATCTTTTTCATAGGTAAACAAGAGGAAATGAGAACAGTGGAGTTGATATTTCTTGATTGTCAAGTTTCTCATTGTTCATCTGACAACAGTGGAATGTTCTATGTTCAGCATGTGCACATACTGTGTCCTGTGGGGGACAGATTTAAGTCTACTGGCCCACTGAGACCAAGATTGCATGAGGATGCGTGAAGTTTCCAACAGTTACCAGCTCATCGGTGTGCTGTGTGTATCTCAGTGTGTGTTTTTGTGATGTATGCACACTGTGACTGCATGACACTGCAGTGCTCGCTCTCACTACACTTTCTGTATGTGTTTGTGTTTAAACATGCGCAAATTATTTCATGCTGGGCAATGCAAGTGCTCCCTTGTAGTGCTATCTGAGTGTGTGTGCTTGTTTATGTTTGTGTGGCCACATCTCAAACTGTTCCGTACCATACGGACAGACGACCGCCAAAATGAACATGGGCCCCCTGTGATGGCTTTGGCCAGGCTGAAACAATACACACAAAAAATGTGCAGAACGCAAACTGTCTTGCACTCACACACTCAAACACCCACACATCCACCAGCTGACCCAATTACACAGAGATGCGCAATGAGATGGAAACAAATCTACCCAGAAAACCAGTTAATTTAAAAGAGCTTAAAGACACACACAGGATACACATTCTCTTCCACACACACAGCCCCCATGAGTTAGAGCACCACCACTCAGGCTTCTCCTGGCTGATACCAGTTCTTGGTTTTATTTGAGGTCTGACCTGGCAATGCCAACTGACAGATTGGATAAAAAAAAATATGCTTCATGTTCCTTGATAGAGGAAATGGTTCTGAATCCAACAGAAAATAAATAAATTAATTACAAAACATGTTCTCAGTTATGTATTAAAACCACATGTGAAAAACCTTTAACTGAGTTTGACTAAACTCAAAACAAACAGCATCAAAGTACAAGCTGTTAGTATAACTGAACATTGTGGGATTTCTTAGTTGTAGCTTTTTAAGGATATTTCCTTCAACATGTAAAAAAACATGAAGTGCTGTGAATTATTTAAAATTAGGTAATATATTACTCTATATTTTACACACTAAAAACATACATTCACCTTAATTTTAAAAAAAGACTAGCAGAACAAGATTAACATTTATTGTTGAATGTCTGAATAAATAAAACAGGAAGTGCTTGTATTTTATGTAATTGGAAGTATCTTTCTAATGATGGAGTGAGAATAAGATGTCAAAGGTAAGTTACATTAATTTTTTGTTTTAAATTGCTCATTTTGAGAGAGATCCATATGGTAAGTATTATGAAGCTACATATGGTAAGTATTATGTAATGTTAATAGCCCACGGTCCACAGACATACTTTTGTTTAACAGGAAAGTATGCTCTGTAGAGGTGCAGTCTGTGGTCTACATCTTATAAATGCTTGTTTGATGATGGCGTTAAATAATAGAAGATGGTTATAGACAATACTATAACTCAGAGGGGGGCAACATTAAGCATTTACTTAAAAGATCTACACCAACTGCCTCCCTTTCACCACTAATTACACAATGCAAAGATTGTACAACACACTTGAGTTCAAAATGTTGAGTCCAGGTCAAGTCTGAAGTCAATTTTTGCAATTTAAGTCACAAGCACCTGTTTCAGTCTCTGCTGATTGCTAAATACAACCAAGCATAAGTCATAAGTCAGGATGTAAATGTTCAGTTTTTTTATTGCTAGACAATATTGATATCAATTGATGTTATGTATGCACACAGTACATGTAACAAAAACACACACTGAGATACAATATTGATATCAATATTGATTTTGCAAAGTGCTAATGTTCACTGATGTTTACCACTCTTCATGTTTTTACTTTGTTTTACATTTTAATGGTTAAGAATAGGAATTTCGGACACAACAATGAAAGTCAGAAATACTTTAAGTCAGGGGTCAAATATTTTACCAGGATGTGGTTGCTGTCATGTCACCTGGACACATTTTCAACCATAGCCCATAACCTTTCTACACCCAAACACTGTGATAAATGGCTTTCCTGAGATGAAAAAGTATCTCCCCTGAAGTATGAAGTTACTTTATCCAACCCTTTCCAAAAAAGGAGCCTCTGACCTCATCTATAATCACATTCAATTTTAGATCAAGATATGAACTGTTCGTGACAAAAACTAAATTTAAAGGCCAACCACAAAACCAATTTTAATCAAGCAACCCTCCAGTGTAAGTGTATTGATGACAGGCCTTAGTGTAAAATTAAAAACATTAGGGTTTATGTAAGTTTTGCTGAAGACCATATAATCATTTTAATTTTGTTGATTTTAAATAGTAAACCACAGAAAAATAAATAAATCACCATATTTGGTTTTAGCACTCTTCTTGATCCACGCTTCATAAAATAAATGAAAGAAACAGACATATGATTTCAAAACTGTATTTGATTTTCAATTTAGTCACATTTACTAAAGATATATTACAAACACAATTATATGCCTGGATCCTCATCCTCTCTAAGATTCTCCATTAAAATATCTTTTTCTCTTTCTTCCCCCTTCCCCCCTTGAGCTCTCTTTCCTTCACCAACCCCCCTTTTCTGCATGCGGCCTGGGGGAGAACCGAGCAGTCATAGGGCTGCGGTAGCCTCTAATCAGTGTGAACAGCCAGCTAATTACCAAACCCTCAGCCCTGCCTGACTGTTAATTGCATACATTAGACACCATCAGCAGCCCTGCAAGATTAACACTTAAAATCTTCCCATTGCTGAAGATGAGTGCTCTGTAAGTGTGTATGTGTGTGTAAAAGACACAGATGCAGAAGAGAAGAGGCATAGTGTGTGTGTGTGTTGTGTTTTTTTTTTTTTTTTTTTTTTTTTTTTTTGGTGTGCTGTCTCTGTGGTTGCGGGTGCTAATATTTAACACTTAATTAGACCCAAAATGATATTGTCTCAACATGAAGGCGTCGTCTAGTGCTTTAGCTGTTGCTGTAGTGGGGTTGCTCGGGTGGGGGCAGCTGGTCGTTGAGGTCATCAAGGGCAACCCCAAGTCTCCGTGGAGACGACAGATGGAGTGACATTAAGAGCATCGCAGTGGAGCCATTTCAAATAATAAAATATCAATATTTACATTTTAATTACCTACTTCTAGCTCCACCAGGGCAGAGTCAAGGAGTGTGTGTATGTGTGTAGTTAAGTGTATGAGCACAGCAAGCTCCACCGAGGCCAAGTCTTCTTGACTCCATATAGAGACCAGAGACCTGCTCAAGGGATAACCTTCAGTTTTACTTAATGATTTTTACTGAAATAAATATATTGCAGCAGTCCACACTTTATTTTTCATCCTTTTACTACTAATACTCTTTTCACTTTCTCCTTTACTTATATCATCCTTCTTTTTCCCTATCCTCCACCTTTGCGTCCTGCCATTCCCTCCATCAATATAATGCTGACGCAGGCCAGACTGACCACTCAAAGTGTGTGAGAATGTGTGTGCGTGTGTGTGTGCACAAATCTGTCTGGGGAATTAACTGTGTATACACATAGCTGAGCAGCTTACAAAATAACTCTTCCTGTCTGTCTCTTTCTGACAAACACACATAACACATAATACTGCTGCCCATTATTAATGGTTACAAACTTAAAATGTAAAGAGAATTCATTGATGAGACTCATTAACTTCGTTTCCATTGCAAAGGTGCGCAAATCTGTCGATTTTCTGCTAATGTCGCAAAAACACAATTTCACAAATGCGGTGTTTCCATTAAATAAGAAGTTAAATTAAAATGACACGTGAATAAATTTGTTCACGCGATAAGTCGTTAAAAACATACCGCGCCAGGATCCCCCAACTACTTCCTGTTGTCATCTTCTTCGTGGTTTGCACTAGTGGCAACATCTGGTTGTTTATCATGTGACTTGTATGATGCGAAAAAAAGTGCCTCCATTGTAGTTTTGCAAAATAAACCAATTTCGATACAGCCAAATAACCACCTCATCCTAGCGCCAAAACTTTTTCTCGAAAAAGGAGAATTTTTTCAAAAATGGCGTGTTTCCATTAAGCAAATTTATTTTTGTTATTTCAAACTGTGCAATTTCAAGGTTAATGGAAAGCTAGTGTTGATAGAACACCAATCAAGCATAGCATTATGACAGATTGCCTATTATGATGTTGTTCCACCTTTTGCTGCAAAAGCAACTCTAAGTCATCAAGACAAACTCTACTAGATCCCTGAAGTTGTGTTGTGGCATCTGGCACAAATATGTTAGCAGCAGATCCTTTAAGTCCTATAAGTTGCAAAGTTAGGCCTCCATAGACTAGACTTGTTTGTCCAGCACAAATTTGACTGAATTGAGATCTTGGGAACTGGAGCTCAAGTCAATACTCAGGGATGGCATGGGCATCGTGACAACCCCCACACACAAACTGTGACATTCTGATATGTTCCTGTCAGAACCAGCAATAAATTCTTCATCAATTTGAGATACAGTAGTTCATCTGTCTGTTCAGACCACAGGGGCAAGCCTTTGCTCCCCACATGCATCACCATAGTTAAATTTTTTTTTAAACATCAGCTTGGGGGACAAAATATGGTCTTGCTGCCTGATTTATCCTACTCAATAAACACATGCCATGATGATGAATCTATGTTATTCACTTTACCTGTCAGTGGTCATAATAGTTTAACTAATAGGTCTAATTGGAACATTTCATACAATATTTGTAGGTTATTCATATGTGGGCTTTTTTAAGAATACAGGTCAGCTTGCCTTTTACAGTAGATCTAGCATTACTTTTTGTTTATTAAAAAAAATAACATCATAGGAAGTTCTGCAAAGCATAAGTGGTGTATCAGCAAAATCTTACTGATTGTGGCTTTAAAACAAACCCAGTGGTCCTTATCCTGGCCTGGTGTCTCTATATGAGATTATGCGGGTGTGTTGATTCTATCTGTCTAATCCCCTGTAGCTTCCATAAAGGGAGCACCACTGAAACTCCACAGGGATTAATTTACCATTCACAGATTAGAGATATGTTTGCCAAAATCACCATTGAGAACTCAGTTAGCAAGAGGATAGGCTTCAACCACTGATGCGATGGAGAAAAAAGGAAAAGAAGGGAGTGAAAGGCATAAACAGACGGATACAGTGGCAAAGATAAAAACGAATCCACACGGAGCCTCCTTTCCTGAAGCACCATGTCTTAATGTCGTTGCTTGAAGACAAGAACATTAGACCTCATTCCAGCTCCTCATCTGGGCCTGAAAAAGCCTGGGCTGAAAATCTTAATTAATTGTCCAATAGTGCTGTGGGGTCATTATGCATTGCAATAAAGAAGCGTGTAATTATGAGATTTAACAGCCATTACCAAGGCCAGGAACTCATATGTCATCATCAGCAACCAAGCCAATGGTTTGGTTCGGCTGTGTGTGTGGCTTGATAGACAACACACCCACAACACACATGCACATACATACACACTACAAAGTGGAAATACAGTGGTCAGACAACAAGCAGAAAACCACCTTTTATATTACAGAACAAGTAGTTGTGTGGTAATGTACAACGATACATGCAGACTGACAGAAAATAAAAACGGAAAAAAACATAAACTGGAAAAATGACACACACACACACACACACACACACACACACACACACACACACACACACACACACACACACACACTCACAGGCACTTAACACAAGCCCATCAGTCTGACCCAGACAATAAGGCAGCCAGCTGTGATAGCAGCCTGCAGATGAAACATCCCATCAAGATTAAGCAGACACAAAAATACACATATTATTACTACTGTGTGTGTGTCTGTATTTACTTTTGGGTACCCTGTAAACCAAAGAGAGAAGAAGCCACAGCCATTTCCCACACAGCAGGTGGAAAGTGGCAAACTCTTGCAGGAATTATATGATGTGTGCAAAGGCACGCAGACAACTTCATCTGTATTTAGCCCAGTTTCTAAAATGACAACCATATATGAAAAAATGTGCACTCCTACACTGCTGCTTGCTTGCAGATGCTTTCATTTTCTTATCTGTGAAATGTTTGTAGTTGTTACGTTGTTTCCAGCTGGTGACTCTCATACTATTTTCCCATCTGCTTGTGTTATTATGGAAACCCTCTTGTGTGTTATTTTAAAAGGGTGAACAGGGAAGAAGAGGAGGGAGAAAATGTAGGTGAAAAGAAAAGCAGAATAGAAAAGATCAGCAAGAAGGAGAAGCTAGAGGAGAGTAAAATGAAGTGGACTAAGGTGGAACAAAACATGAGAAAGGAATAGATAGGAGAACGGAGAGGAGCGAGGCAGGGAAAGAATAACCATTTCAAGCCTGTCTGTGAACTTTGCATGAACCGAGATAAAATAATGTGAAGCCATGACAAGCCTGTCCCTCCTTCCGCTAGATTTGCAGTATGCATACCTTAGGTGTGTGATATGTGTGTGTGTTGAGGTGGATGAATCTCTGCATGAGCTCTTGGTGTGTGTATCTGCGTATGTGCACTCCAACAGATAGACCAGGATGATGATGATTTGAAATGGAGTTTGGCCTGTGCGTAATTATGATCATCTATCTTTATGCCCCACCAGCAAATCATATCATATCACATCATATCATTTCTCTCTTTTTCCGTCTAGGACAACTGCACAACTATACAAACACACAGACAAAAACTCACAAACACAGAAGCAAATTGAAAGTAGTAAAAGCTGACTGTTTGCTAGTAATGACTTAGATGATGATGGGCTCAGATGGTCTGTTGATTTATTTGTTACTCCTTGTCTGGTTTGACGTATTATAAAACTGTGAGTCTGTGTATGCACATACAGCTGCTTCTTTGGAAACGTGTGTGTTTTTAAAGTGCTTCTTGGCAAGAACATGGATGACGTTAGAAATTTGTGTGGAAGTGATCATGTGTATGCTTTTGTTTGCAACCTTAATATGTGTATGTGCGTGTGTGTGTGTGTGTGTGTGTGTGTGTGTGTGTGTGTGTGTGTGTGACAGAGAATATCTGACATAGACTGGTCAGCATTCTCAGATTGCAAGCTGTCTTTCAAAGGTTGGATAACAAATTAATTTAAATTGCAAATGTAATTACTTTAATGAGAAAACTAAGCATTAGATGACAAAGCAAAGCTGAGCATTTTCCAAATGCTTTTTTGTATACCTCTCTCTTGATGAGAAACAAAATTTCAACTGTGTATATTACAGATAAATCTTTTTTTTTTTTAACGCTAATGCAAAATTGCTCATTATCCATTCTTGAATATCCATAACTGTTCCTGTAACTTCTCTGCTTTTTCATTCAGTGCAGAGATTTTCCTGTTGTGGGTATTATGCAATTTCTGAACAAATATTCAATTCAGTTTGATCTAAGGGCATGCAAAGTGTGACATAGTAGATGTTTTTTTGTTGGCAGTTACTGTGCAGCTATATCACATTGCAAAAATATACATTCCAACTGAAGTTTTTCACCTTTTGCAAGTTTTTGGGTTATGTCTGTATCAGCTTTGCACATTTAGAGACTGATTTCTTTGTTCATTCTACTTTGCAAATTAGCACAAGTTCAGTCAGACTTGGTCACAAGCACCAATTGTCTGATTTTGCCACAGTTTCCCAATTCTTACAGATATGGTTCAATCTAAGCTGCTCTATTGTAGGTCTGGTTTTATGTTTAGTGTTGATGACTGGCTGAAAAGTGAAACTCCACCCCAGTCTCAAGTCTCCTGCAGCCTTTACCAGGCTTTCTTCAAGGATTGTCCTATATCTAGCTCTATCCATCTTCACATAAGCGCTGACTAACAGTTATCCAGTCAATACACTTTGCTTTCCAAGCTGTGGATCTTTGAAGCTCCTCCAGAGTTACCATGGCCCTCTTGGCTGCTTCTCAAATTAATGCTCTTCTTCCCAGTCAATCATTTTAGGTAGATGACCATGTCTTGGCAGGATTGTAGTTGTACCATACTCTTTTATTTTTCAGATCTACTGAACAGAGCTGAATTAAATGTTCAAAGTTTGGGATATTGTTTTAAAACCCAACCCTGCTTTAAACTTCTCTACAACTTTATTCCTGACCTGTCTGCTGTGTTCCTTGATCTTGATAATGTTTATTCACAAATGTTCTCAAACAAACCTCTGAGGCATTCAGAGAACAGCTGTATTTATACTGAGCTTAAATTATACATATGTGGACTCTTTTTACCAATTAAGTGGCTTTTGAAGTGGATTAGTCCCAAGGAAATGTATATAGTGGTATCAAAATAAAGGGGGCTGAATTCAAGGGCATGGAACACTTTTCAGATATTTGTTTGTAAAAACAGTTTGAAATGAATGAATGAAAATGTGAAAAACTACAAAACTACTATACTTCTAGAAGTTCCTGCAGATATGTTTTCCAAATGTCACAGCTACTTGAAGTGATGTATGTTAGACAGTCAAGAATCCTGATATTATCTTGATTAAAATAGAAAATGACAAAAGAAACATGCAAAAGTTGTGTTCACAAGTTATATATCATATGCATTTATCAAAAAGTAGGAGGGCTTTTCTTGGGGTTGTTGAAAGATAAAAAAAAAAAGCAAGGCACAGTCAAGAAAACGGCTCAATTTTCTCATAATGGTGATATGCTTTTGCCTCTCATGGGCTTAATCCAATAAAAGAAGCCCAATTTAATCCAAACATTAGAATCAAATATCAAATATTCTTTCCCTAATTTGATTTCATCAATATTTGTTTTCATCTGCAAACAGGGATGTGTTTGTTTGTACTGCAAGAGGAATTCATGGTGGTGGTGGTGCAATGGAAAATAAGATATCTCTTTTGCATGGATGTGAACAATAAAACAGACAAACACTCTCTCACACAAGCAAACAGACACATATTAAACCTCGGGGATGAGCAGAAATGGAAATCAAACACAGTGAACAGCGCTGAAGGAAAATCAACAGAGACTTGAAGCACACGCTTGCAGATAGCCATCGAAATCTACCAAGGCCCATTAACTAAATCAGATTGGGATTCCAAATGCAAATCAGATTCCAATAAAGTCAGATTAAGTTAGACATCATTACAGTATGGGAATGGCAGTCGATTATATCACATCAAAGAAAGACAACCCCACTCAAACCACTGTGCTGTTAAAAAACTATTTTAATCTTCTAAATCTTAGAGTGGGGTTCTCTTTCTTTGATGTGATATAATCGACTGCCATTCCCATGTTTATATTGATATAATGTGAGTTTCCCAGTAAATATTGTCATCTGTGAGTATTTTCTATGCAAATATACAGTTGAAACCAGATATTTTAATACATCCTATAAAAAGACGTAAGGGTGATTTTGCCCCCACTATACACGATAGACTATTTTTTTTTTTTTTTTTTTAGCTTAGTCAGGATTACTAGAATTGTTCCTCATTTCTCCTGAAGGATTGGTGTAACTGAGTCAGGCTTGCATGCGGCCTTGCTTGCATGCGGCCTTGCTTGCATGCATCGTTTCAGTTCTGTCTACCTTTTTTTTTTTTTTAGGGGACTAAGATCAGGGTTTTCTGATGGCCACTCTAAAACATTGACTTTGTTGTCATTTCACTGGATCATTGTCTATTTGGAAGATCTTTATGGGTGTAAGCTTCACCAGATATCCTTATGCTGTTTTTGCCTGCACATAATTGTTTGAACATGAGGATATGACACCTTCAGGAATCTGGAAATTGTAGGATGAACCAGACTTATGGAGGTTGACAGTTCTCTCTTTTAAATCTTGTCTTATCACTTTTGATGTTTCCATGATGCCACACAACTACATTTGAGGTGCCCCTAAAATACATCCATACGTGTCTTTAGTTCATTTAAATGTTGTGAAGAAACCCAGAATTATTATTATTATTTTTTTTGTGGGAGGGGGGGATTTAGCAAACATAAATCATTTTGGTAATCCTAACTGACTTAAAACAGGAAATGTTTCATTTTAGCAGTTGGTGATAAAAATGGCTATGTCTATTTCTATACAATGTATGTTATTATATGGTTTTAACTTAATGTGTGCATTTGAACTTTTTCAGTGTTTTGTCAGTTTTCTTATGGGTTAAGAAGGCACCTAGACTACTGTCACTGTCAAAGTGAACCAGCGTTTGCAGACAGAATAAGGGCAAATGTGTGCATGTCAGCCAGAGTGTGTGAGAGTTTATATTGACATATTTAACCCTGTGTGTTTTCATGACATTTTATTAAACTACCTAATAGCTTTGAGAGGGACCACATTAAAAGATGAACTAGAAAAGGTATAGCAACAAAAATAGAAATGGAGACAATTAGGAGTTGAAGAAAGAATTAATTGTGCTGTTTTAGACAATTTGTTCCAATTTAGTTGCCAAATGCAATAGCAAAGTGTGTGAGTTCTGTGTTTCTTGTTCCTTGTTATTTCATCAATCAGAAACCTTTTTACTGATGTTTTACTGTGTTTATAAGGAGGCTGGGGTCTCATAGAAAGTACCTTATGCAGCTTATTGTGATATGTTATAATGTATATTACAGTGTTAATTATGTCAGTTAGACAATCAAAGTCTTGGACATGTGCACCGGTTTGTGTGTGTCTGCAAGTCATGCTTGGCTAGTGAGTCACATCATCTGATTTGGTAAAAGAAGCGGTACTTCTATTATTCAATGTTTGCTCACTACTGGCTGCTTTCAGAAATGTTTGACTGGCTTTATATTTACTTGACTAACTGGCTGATTGGTCAGTTAACAGTGAAAGTACCAGCTTCAACAACAACTTGAATGGTTTTCTAATTCTCTATTTCACAACCATTTCTAAAATGTCTCTAAAAAGAGAACAAAGAAAAATATAACAAAGGTTAAAGGAGGCCTGAATATAAGACTCTGAATTTGGTTTTATTGTTGAGGTTGAGAAATATTTCTTTTTGTGTTCTGTTTGAAAAGCAATTCACCTCATTGGTCCACATTCAAGAGTCTTGTTTCTGCAGGTGTAGAAAAACACTGATTTAGGCAAAGAGAAAGAAAAAAAAGGCTAGTTGTCAGGGACAATCTGTATACAAGGGCGTGGGGGGAGACAGAGGTTGAGAGTTGAGGTTGACTTGATAATGAAGAGATTGAAGATATCATTGAGTTAGAGCAGATGGGAAGGTTATTTCAGACCATAAAGGAAAATGAAAAAGAAAAAGAGAAAGCGAAATAAAGAAAAAGGTCACATGTGAGTTGGAGAACATTTTGTTTTTGATTCATAATAGTTCCTGTCTTGGAGGCTTTTTCATGAACTTTAAGGTTTCTGATGTACGAGAATACTTGAGTTAATGTTTATACAAGAAATTACATTTTATTTATATAGCATCTTTCATAAATAAAAATCACAAAGTGCTTCACAAAGAGAGTAGGAAATGAAAACTTGATTACCAAAACTAATTAAATTATATAGATTATTAAAATTAAATATACAATAATCATTAAAAAGTAACTTTTCTGAATTAAACTATCATCTAAAGCTTTGCAGGTAAATTTTTATATGATAATACATGATGTGTGCAGACATAACATGATCGACTTCCTTTCTCACTCCTCATCCCATCACCACTCAAATTGGTACCCCCATATCTCCACGGAGACTGATGAAATGGCTGGACCAATGGTGACACCCCTCCACCTACCATTGCCCATTTTTACAACTCAATCATGCCACGTTACAGCCGACACATAGACCGCTTATCCTGAGTGTCAAAATTGAAAGGGGAACAGCGGGGGAGAAAGACTGTAAGAAAAGACTGAGCAAGTAAAAGGAGATAGGGAGGCAAAAGAATAGGGGGAGACCCAAGAGCAATTTCTTCTTGAATAAAAAAAGAAAATGGGAGGGGGTTAGAAAAAAACACACTAATGGCAAGGCCCCTGGTTCGGGTAAAAAAAAAGAAAAAAAAAAAGCTGTGTTATAGGTTCTGGCTCTCATTCGTTGATTCATTCATTTGTTCATTCCTTGGTCTTTCGTCAAGTCAAGTGCTCGCCCTGTCTGTCTTTCTCTTTTGTGTCCACAAGTCTAGATAAGAGCTGCTAGTATGACTGCCTGGTAGCCATTTAGTTATTATGGAAGCGGAGAGAAAGAGTGAGTAAGAGAAGAGAAAAGAGGATGAAAAGACTAATTCTACTGACAGATAAATGGCTCATTCTGAATGGCCTTTCCTTTCTTTAATTCACTCTCTTATTCTTCTCTGTTTAAATATTTGCTGTTCTCCTCCTCTTCCCACCTGACTGCACTCCAGTTTTCACACACACACACACACACACACACACACACACACACACACACACACATGAATGCATGCTTTACCATGACATGCAGCCTAATATGCATCTGGAGTTGCCTCTTTGAGAGCTATTAAAATGAGATCTTCTCGTCACTAATCCATATTATTGGACGGTAAGGCCTTTCATGCCCTTTGAATAATAACTTCTGATATTTCCACATAAGCACAGTTCCCAGAGTGTGACGGCTTACTCTTCATGCTCCATGCACAGACTGTGAACAGGTGAGTATATGTGTGTGTGGATTTCTCTCACTTTGAATTAGCGAAGGCTCACCTGTGCTTACGTATTTGTGTTAAAAGTACAGGCATATGATTCCTTTTGGAATAAAGAGAGACACACTGCTGCTGAAACCCCATTTTCCTTTCCTATTGACATATCAGATGTTTGGATAGGGCTATATCAGTGTGAAAATGAACACAGAAACTTACATTTTAGAATATAAGAACCAATCAGAGAGATATGTGTATTTGTATAATGTCAAAAGTCTCTTAGATGAGGTGATTCTGTGTATCAAACATGACCAGTAACACACACACAGACACACAAGAGCCCTAGTCTTGTTATCCGGGGGCCTGTCTTGCAGGCAGCCTCTCTAACGCTGAGTGATGTTTAAATTAGTTTACAATTTAGGCTCCTCGCTATCCGCAGACGGCTCTTAACTCAGTGTGTGTTTGTGATGTGTTTTTTTTCCCTGTGTGTTTGTGCGTGTGAGAGCGTAACAAATTGTTGCCAGTACGGCAGACATCTAATGACTTCAAATTAGCTGCCTGGCGCTCGCCTTGACACGTTGTTACCACTGTTAGGAGCCTTTGCGTGCGTGTACCGCGAATGTGCATGTGTGTATGTGCAGCACTGCGCAGCCATATCATGAAACATAAATTGGCTTCGCCTTCCCTCTCTCTGCGTCTGTCTTTTTTTGCCTTTGTCTCTCTGTCTCTCTCCATCAATTTGATTAAAAAAATTACTGTACCATGGCGAGCAAAGGCTTGTGTACGTGCACACACTCAAAACACAGTCATCTCGAGCACGCACGCGCGCCCAACAATATGTGAAACAAGATGGCTGCTAACAGGTTAACAGGTCTATCCTCCTCTGTTCTTGTTCTTGTTGTGTGTGTGTATGTCAGGAACTGATAAAGAATGTTCAGGAGGTGTATTTCTTTCTGACAATCCTCTCCACTGTGAGTGAACAGTAGATCATGCTCTGTGAGGACATCACTGTTCAGTGCTGTAAACAGTGAGGATTTCATAAGGTGCTCATATCACACACACACACAAACATACACACACACTTGGAAGATGAAGAGTTCTATCTTTCTCTCTGAGCAGTGGATTGCCTTCCTCGTTCATCTAATCACACCATCTTCTCTCCTCCTCCAAGCAATCGTTGCGCTTCACTCCCTTTTTACAGAAAGCTGCTCTCTCTCTCTCTCTCTCTCTCTCACACACACACACACACACACACACACACACACACACACACACACACACACACACACACACACACACTACGCTCAGCAGATAACCTGCATAACTTGGCCTGCTTACTTTTAAGAACAGTAAAGAAAAGAAACAGTGTAAAACAAGTATAAACAACACATGGAGGTGTGAGTATATGGTATCTCCAAAAAGTATTGAACATATATCCCATTTTGTGACTTTACAACCCAATATAATACTAAGTTCAATTTATTTTATTTTAGTGTTTAGTAACAGATCAATCCAATTAGTGAATGGTTAGAAAATGGATGGAAAAATTGAATGGTTTTCTAAGTTTTTTTACAAACAAAAATGTGAAAAGTGCATTTCAGCCATCCTGAGTCAATACTTTATAGAACCAACTTTTCACTGCAATGAAACTGCACGTCTTCTGGGATACATATCTCCCAACTTTATACATATACAGACTGCCTGTTCTCTGCAAAACAGATCAGCGCAGTCAGACTGGATGGAGGGTGTTGGCTTTTATTTAGTTCTGGACTTTGACTAACCTGGAATTTGACTGAACCATTCTAATGTGTAATATGCTTTAATCTAAACCATTACATTGTACATAGTATCCTTGGCTGTATGTTTAGGGTCATTGCCCAGATGGAAGGTGAACCTCTGCCCTAGTCCCAAGTCTTTTGCAGCTCTTCTGTTGTACTGCTTTTATGTCCATCCATCTTCCCTGTAACTTCGAATAGCATTTCCCTGCTGAAATAAAGAATCCCCACAGCATGATGTTGCCATCACCTAATTTCATCATTGGAGTGGTGTGTTCAAGGGGATGTTAACTATTAATTTCACACCACACAAAGCATTTTTCACCTATGACAAAATATGTCATTTTTGTTTCATCTGACTGTGCTTTTACCATGATGCTTTTTGCTCACTAAGAAACCTGCTGTATTTACACAGAGCTTAAATTATACACGTGAACTCTATTTACTATATAGGCCTTTAAAAGCATTTGGGTAACAGAACAACAGGGACTATATATAAATTCACTTCACGCTTTTCAGATTTTCATTTGTAAAAAAAAAAAAAAAAAAAATGTGAATGCTAAATGTTTCTTATTTTTCCAGTTCCCAGTTATGAATTACTTTGTGTTGATCTTGCACATCAAATTCCACCAAAATATTTAATGTTTGCGATCATAATATGAAATGATGCGAAACAATTTGCAAGGCACTGAACTTGGTGTGAATTTAGATATGAAAACATGTTGAAAATTCAGCAGGATAGAAATACAGAGTTAAAAAGAAACCAAAGCAGGATAGGAAATTGTGAAAAACATCGGAAAAGAGATAAGTATGGGAAATATGGTATATTGTCCGAAAAAGAGAAAAACTCATTCTTGGTGTTATTCTTAGTTCATGGATCAATATGTATGTCTGCTTATTGTCCATATGGCAGCACAGAGATCAATACACTTACTAGGGGCAATGTGTATTCCTATCTCACCCACTCAATTCATCTCGATTTTTCCTTTTCACCGTTATTTTCGCATTATTGATATCATATACGTATCATTCATGGACCCTGTTATCCAACGCCACCAACTTTATTGGTATAGATTTACGCAGCATGACTAAATAATATTTATGTCTCTAATCTGGTATTTTCCCCTGTGCTTTACAGCCCTGCTTTGCTGTTCTGCTGAAGCAAAGCAGGGCAGTATTTTCTTTTCTTTTTCTTTATTCTGTAATTATTTTTATCCGACAAAAGGTCAAAGCCTTCTGCTAATCTGTTAATCTGATATGCTGCTCTTCTCTGCAGGATCTCTTACCAACGTCCAAACCTGTTTGGGCACTTTATAGCTTATTGCTTTTTTCCTTTGTTACTTTCTTCCTCTTTTTTTCAAGATCATATTTTTGGTTCTGCCGTTATGGTAATTCTTTTAATCTTGTACTGCAGATCAAGAGAGATTAAGAGAGAAAAAGGTTAGGGGTTGACTTAAAAGGATTAGATTGAGTTCTTCTATTCCCTATAGATAGGAACTGATGGGTTACAGTGTAAAATATCTATCTATCTATCTATCTATCTATCTATCTATCTATCTATCTATCTATCTATCTATCTATCATGGAAATATAACATTTAAATCTTTATATCTTCGTTATTAATTGCAAGTAGATATTGCTGCAAACCCTAATAATCTCAACCATCTCTTCTAGATACCATTCAGATTCATACTTTTTCAGAACATCAAATGAGCAAAAATGTACACGTACACCTAAAAGACACAATTTTAAGGAAAGATGTGTGGATTTACTATAGTTTGGAAGTGTCTGTGTGATTATGCATGTCTACAGACGTTGCAGCTCCAGAAACGCAAATAAATTTGTGGATCCAGAAATGTATTTGTGTTTCTGCATCTTTGGGTATGGCTGTAATAAAAAAGTGGATTAAATTAGATTGGGAATTAAATTGGAATTCCTACCTGGGATGTGTTTGGCCCAACCAATGTTGACCACCAACTCTCTGTCCGCCAGGTCACACAATGTGGTGAGGGCCTTGATGTCGCTGTCCGGTACTGTTGGGTCAGGCATGGCGTAAATCTTTTCTGGCTCAGCCACCAGCAGGTGAGAGACAATTTTGTTATCTGCAAGGCAGCCAAAGGCAACTGACATGACCACCAGACAAGGAGACAGACACAGAGACAGAGAGATAGTGAAATTTTTGTCTTGATAGGGTACAAGATGTTCCACACCATTCAGGTGCAAAAATATGAAACGTCATATGCATAGTCCCTAATGAAACGCAGTTAATCAGCCTTAATAGAAACAAAATGCAGTTTTCAGATGAGGATCTCACTTATTAGAGAAAAAAAGCTACCCAAACTAAACTGTCTCTATGAGAACAAGCAAGTGCCCCCTAAACATAAAAACTGATAGTGACCACCCTTGGTGGCAAAAACTGCTGTCAAGCATTTGCGATAAATTGCAGTATTTTTTTTATACTGCTGTGGAATTATTTTGTTCCCCTCTTTCTTGCAAAACAGGTCATGTTTATCAGCACAATGTCCTGGTTCCAATTCTAATTCGGGTTTAAGTCCTGGATTTGAGTAGGCTGCTCCACACATTCATTTTTTTAAATTTTTTTTTTTTAGTTATTCTGAGGTGGACTTGCTGGTTTGCTATGGACCATTGTTCTGCTGCATAAACCAAGTGTCCTTGAGCTCAAGGTCATGAACTGATAGCTGGACATTCTCTGGTAGAGAGTGAAATTCATGGCTCCATCAACTACTGCAATTCTCCCAGGTTCTGAATCAGCGACGCAACCCAAGACTATCAGATTACCACCACCATGTTTGACTGTTTGAGGATGTTCTGTGTGTGAAATGATGGTTTTACTCCAAATACAACCAGATGCACAGATTCTAGACTTTTCTCTTTTTTTCTCTCACCAGTTCAGAGAATTTTTTTTTTTTGTTAAAGTTTTTGGAATCATCAGAGTATTTTCTGGTAAATGTAAGATTGGCCTTTGTGTGCTTTTTGGTCAGCAATGCTTTTTGTGTTAGAACTCTCCCATGGATGCAGGTCTTGCTCAGTCTCCTTCCTATAGCTGAATCATTGACACTGACCTCGTGGGAGCGGCCTTGGAGTAATTATGTTAGGCTGGCCACTCCTGGGAGGGAATACCACTGTTCCATGTTTTCTCCCTTTGTGGATAGTAGCTCTTGGTCTTGTTTGCTGGAATCTCAAAACCTTAAGAATAGCTATCTGAGCTTTTCAAACTCATGTTTTTTTTGTGATTTTCGGTTGATCAGGGAATGCTTTTAGAAATCTTTTAGCCTTGTTCCTGTTGTCAGTCAGGTTCTGTTTAAGCAGTTTCTTGTTTCTACAGGTCAGGCAGTAATAAGACTTGGGTGTGGTTAGTAAAGTCTAAACAGAATTGTTAATTTATGATTTAACAAAGGAAGCAATTGTATTTTCACATAGGGTTAGATTGGTTTGGATAGCTTGTTTCCATTAATAAATGAAATCATCATTTAAAAAGCTGTTTGTCATCACTAAGACTATTCTTGTCTGGTTTTAGAATGTGTTTGATTTGATCTAAAACCTTTAAATGTGACAAAAAGAAACAGGTGAACATGTACATATAGTAATAAGGGACTCAGCATAAAACACAAGAAAAGATGTGGATGAAAAAAACATATCAGAACAGACTCATATTGTGTCCTCTATAAAATAAAATGAGTAATTAAAATTGATGGGATGAAACATAAAAATGCAAGTACCAAACACTTAAACATCCATTGAAAGATTGCAGGTTCAAAGATGATTATAAGAAGTAATTTAAGTTACCTAAAATGTTTGTCTTTTGCACCATAGCCTTGAAAAGCTTTACAGGTGCATACAGAGAGAAAAGATAACTCTGAAAGCTAAACAGCTCTGCTAGCCACAGTGACATGTGGTGATGAGACCTCTATGGCCCATTAGTAACAGACTGATATCCTACTTCCAAATTAATCCACAGACTAATCAAGCACGGGGATGTTGGTGCAGAATGGAAGAGCAAGAGCAGAGAGAAAGATTGAAAAAGATTGGGGGAGGAGATTAGCGATGAAAAAACACGCAAAGACAGGTAGAAAAAGTGCTATGGACTGATTGTAAAAGACTGACAGGAGGCATCTAGAGATGTGATAACTAGTTAGATATAAACAAGAGGGAGTGAAACAGAGTTTTGAGGATAAGCAATGTATTGATTTAACACAGTCCACCACCCCCAAATCTTTTATATTCACACAAATGAAATGCATGTATCCACACACGCATGGTCCAACTCCAGGGTCATTTGAACCTCACCACTCCGAGTCACACTGCAGTACCTGAGAGTAAATCTTATTTAATGTTTCCCTAATTAGAATCAATGGAAGCCCATTTCCAAACCCTGGGCTATTGTTCTGTTCTCAAACAATCAATTGGGACGGTGAGACTAGGGATTGGGCTTCAGACAGATAGGTTGTGTGAGTGTTCCTGCCTGTGAGGATGACAGAGGCGCAGGAGGATTTTGTGTGTGAGGCAGAAATAAAAGTAGATATTTAACAGAAAATACAGATAGGAGGAACATTTGGACTTGTCCTTTATTATGAGTCGGACAAACCTTTTTTATTTCTAATATTAACAGGACGAAAGATAAAGTTTACATTGAGAGCTAGAACACACTCATTCTCTTGGTAGGCCAACATAAACAGAGCACACAAAATCAGTTTATCCCATCATTTCAATAATTAGTGTTGCAGAAGTCCCAGTAAGCTGTCGTGCTGCCATTCAGCATATTGGCCTAAAGCAGAATATGCTTCAGCTTTAGGCAAAATGGGCTTTGGGGAGCAAGCTGCTAAACACTGCTCAATCTGCACAGCATGTGTGTGTAGACTGTGTGTACAAGCAGACGGTTAGCTAGAGAGCTAACTCTAGTTTGATGTGGTTGCCAGATTGGATTTAATCCGGATTAGGGTTACGGCTGTTCTCCTGCCCACCCTCCCTGTTTCTCCTTCTCTCTCTGTCTGAGAAACGCTCTCATTTAGGTTTAATCTCCTCGCGTCTCTACCTGTCTCTGTCACTCTCACTCACTCTCGGTTGTTAGGTGTTCTCTCGTTGTGCTTTGGTTTTCATTCTTTGAAAAAGCAGCCAATCCAATAGAAGCTAAATGAATACTTTTATGGTGGGAAATGTTATGATATCAAACTGGTAGCAGTAGAACAAAATTGAGATAAATGTGGTTCCAAACAGCTGGGTTTCTTTACAACCCGTGTTTGTGTATGTGTGCGAGTTCTCACTTGCAACTGTACAACTGTCTGTTAGGATGTTGAATTATCATCCCTCCTAACACAGGTCACACAAAGTTACACAGCAGAATTGGATCTGAAATGTATATGAAAGTTTGTGTTCTTACATGGCTTTTTTGGGGGCAAAGCCAACTGTGGATTCAGATACGGGCTGTTGTCTGCATCTATTCGGCGTTTGTATTTTTGTCTTCCACCACGAACCCTGTCCAGACGAACACCTGGAAGACATATCAAAGAAAGAAAATGAGTATTATTTTCATGAAGGTAAAAGAAACACTGCTACAAACAAAGAAAAGTCATAGTCTGAAAGAAACACAGACTGACTCAAGGAAGAATCAGATCAGAGAAAATGTCTTCAATGAAGCATATGTAGTATTTTTCTTGTTAATAGGCTTATTTGTTTACTTTTATGTATTTTTCTAAACTTTTTTTACATTTATGTTCCACTTAAAGCCACAGAGACAGCATTTCAGTTTCAGGCTTTCCCATATTGTTTCTCTGATTTTCTGGCTTCATGTTGCCCAATCTCTGCCTCCCGATTGCTGTCTCCTTCTCTGTCTCGTTAATTAATTGACACAAAGGAGTCCTAATTGAATTAGGCCTATCCCTCAAGGGATTGGATGTTACCGTGGTTACCACTTAAAGGTGGATAAGGAAGACAGAGGTGTTATGTGCTTTAGAGGAAGAAAGGAAAAGACTGGAGAAAATAGCAAGAGAAAGGAGAGAAGAACAGGGTCTAAAACACTCTGAAAGTTTTGAAAGCACACAGAAACATTTTTGTACTTTTGTACCAGTGAGTAAAAAAGTACAAAATTCCCTAATGCCTTAAGACTTTTGCTTTATGTTATACAAATGAGCAAGCGGTCATGGCACTTCAAAAACAGCCAAACTTGCAATGTGCAAAAGTCATACCATGGACATAAACCGTTAAATAAACCAAGTGGATGTGATGAAACTTGCATTTCCCATTAACAAAGGAAACTGAAATAAAGTGTTACTTTTTGCCTTTCTGACGAAATCAGCAGCTCTTTTATTACAAGAAACACAAACTAAATGATAGATAACAAGCACAACGTTTAAGATGAGAAAAATTTATTTGGAGCATTACCTACACCATAGCTACAGACAGAAGATCTTGGAAAGATAAATATCTGAATTTACCAAATATACAATGTGTGCTTAATTATTAGCTCAGTGAGCATTATGACCATATAATTTTTAGTCATATTTTCCTACTCCAAGCTGTATAAACTATTATTTACTATTAAAGATGAGTTTGTCTGACTTTTTTTGGGTTAAAGATGGGCTCAAAATCAACTGTCAAACCTACTGCCAGTTTTTAAAAGAAACATTTTACAAACATCAATTCAGGAAAAAAATTTGCATCTTTCAAGAATACCATGATTTTTTATACAGAAATAATCCTTGTTAAGAACTTGTGGACCCGTCTCAAATGGGAGATTTAAAAGTGAAGAAAAACAGACAACCTCTCTGAACAGTGTCGGGGAGGCACCTGTGGTTGCTGCTACAGAAAAATGTGATCAACAGACTGCACACATGAAAAGTTTGTTGCTGTTGAAAGACGTTTAGCTATTTTGGTCACTGATGTTTTGCTTGACATGTCAGAAATGTTTACTTGTAAATTTTAGGTAGTCATTCGCACATTAAGTGGTAAATATAAACAAGTGAGATGGGAAAAAATAAGCCCAAACCTTACTTTTACTTTCAGTTTCAGGGTTTATTATTGTCCATTATGGCTGTATTGTGTATTTTATTGACCATTCTTATCTCAAATCCTAACTGTTCTTAGGCTTTCTCTTCTTATCTTGACCTGTCAAGGGACTTCAGATGTCAACTAGCTTTAAGCTATAATCTGGTACAGTACATCAAATGGTGACATTTATGTTTAAGTTGTACGTTGTTCCATTTTTAAATAAAGTCAAAGTTAATTATTATTTTGAATTTACTTAGAACACCGTAGTTGTTCAATGATAAAATTAAACCTAAAAAAAAATACAACCTGTCTAATAATTGTGCATGCATACACAAAAGGCTCCTTTGTATTTTGTTATTTTTGACATGAAATAGATAGCAATTTTAATTAAGTTCTCTGTAAAATGTCCTGAAACTAGAATAACATTTATTATATGATAAAATCCTTATGTTTTACTAATTGACGCAATGCAGTTTGACTAATTGACACATTGCACATTAAAACTATTCCACTATTTTATCAATCTACATAGGGGAAAAAAAGAAACAGAGACCAACGAGGATGTGAAAGCAAGAAAGAGATTTGCTCACTCATAGAGATCTAAATCATTTGGAAAATATGCTGACAACATTCAAGACTACATGGAGATTTAACATGAAGATTTCTACTGCAAGAAAAGAAAAATGTTAGAGAAGATCTTCTTACAATAAACTTGGCCTGTAAGTACTTATAGATGCAACTTATTTCTGGCATGTTTAAACTGTACACCATAATTTCTGAATACCTTAGGCACTCCTTAGCTCAACTATGTGTGTGAGTGTGTATGTGTGTTCATGTGTGCAACTGCTTGAGGCAGCGATACGGGGACAGAAGGACTGACAGTCCAGGTACAGCGGGGGGGCCCAGTGTCAGCAAACGGTCAAGAGACTCTTAACACTAGGAGGTACAAACCTACTCATACACCTATTCTTTGCTTTTTCCTATCATATACACACTGAAACTACATCTATATTTCTTTAACCCACACCCCCATGTTGTTTTTGTAAGCCCTGACAAGCAGCAGACTCAAAGCACTGCGTTCACTGGTTATTGGGAGAAGGGGGAACAAATGAAAAAACAGACACAGAAATGGTAAACAAAGCAGAAGGAAAATAAAATGAAGAGTAATTAGAATTTCTGGTTCTAACAGTCATTAAACCGACACTGAACTGAAGAAAAATGCTCAGTCTAAAATCTGTACAAAAAATTGCAGAGAGCCTTAAAACACAATCGTGACACCACCAGCGTGGCTACAAAATTAAAAGGCAGCATGAGATCAAAACAGAAATAGAATAAAAAAAAACCTGAAAGTAATGTTACCTATGGGAGAAGTGAAGTCAAAATAATACAAACGTCTTCAAATAAACCTGTTTACCTGAGGTTCTTATCTTCCTTGTCCAGTACAATACCCAGACCGAATGTCTGTATTTATTTATTTATTAATAGAGCATTTAGACTGTCCTAACTAGTTCCTTTATGGTAAGAATATCATTAAATAGAACTGTATATAGAAATAATGTATCAAGAACTGACTTAATCTGGAATTCAGTACTTTAGTTTATAGAAAAATGTTAATTTAAATGAATGGTTAAATCACTTAATGGTATAGCTATATAACTAATTCAGATGGGAACATAGTACAAACAATTCTTATGCTAAACAAATTTGTGTCTTTTCAATCAGTAATGCCTAAATAAAATATCCACAGTTTTATATTCAGCAAAGAAAGTGGTGGAATATTATATATCATTTGTCATCTATCAAGGTGCTGAAAATGTTTTGTTGTGGAATTAAAATTTCTTTAAGGTTTCTAGAAGATATTCCATTTGCCCTATGCTGTAAATCATGAAGTGCTGGTGTCATAAACCAGAGCTTTTCAGTTAGAGTAGTCGTTGACTTCAACATACAGCTCTCATAAAGAGTCAATCTTTTAGCACAAAACACAAATATAAACTGGCATGGTCTCAGAATGCTTTCTTTTACATTCCCACTTTCAATTCTTCTTTCTCTTTCTCATACACCTAAAAGACCCTGAATTCACTTCATAAAGAGTCCCTTCTAACTACCTCATCTATTTTCCACCAAATTAACTCTCTCTCAGCACTGATTAATGGTCAAATCTAAATGAATCAAATTAAAAATTGAAAATTATATTTCCAAAGCTCACAAAAAAGAGACAGGGGGAAGCTCGTAGGAGAGTGAGAGTGTGTTACCTCCTCTTAACAAATGAGCCTTCAAACCATAAAGAATGGGAGAGAGAAGGGGGAAACGAGAGGAGGAGATGAGGGGGGGGGGGAAGACAAGAGAAAAAAGGGGCAAGAGGGAGTAAATGTGGAAATTGGAAATAATGAAACATTACAGGAAAAAGAAAGGGCAAGAGAAGAAAGACTGAACACAAAAATGGATGTAAATGAATAAAAAAAAACAAACAAAATAAATAAAAAAGAGCTCTTATAAAACGTGCAATATGAGGAAAGAAAGTGTAGAAGAGAAAACAGCTTTATTCAGAAGAATAAAGCATATATATACACCATACTGCATAAGGACACATACCTCTTGAACTTTTTACATTTGTCACATTACAACCAGAACCTTCAGTGTGTTAAATTTGGAATTTTGTGTCAGACTAACCCAGTGCGATACATAACTACGAAGCAAAGGAAAAGATACATTATTTCTCTTTTTTTTTTTTTTTTTTTTACATATAAATATTTGAAAAGTGTGATGTAGATATGTATTCACCCCTTTTACATCAAGTAAATAACATCAAGTACAACCAAGTGCCTTCACAATTCACCTTATTAATTAACAGAGTCAACTTGTGTGTAGTTGACTGGATAAGCATTTGTTTAAAAAGAAAATAACTGAATTTTTTTATTCACAAGTAGTTCCCTTTGTAGTTTGCAACAAGCTATGTCAGGGATAAAGAATACATGTGGAAGAATGTGCTCTTCTCAGATGAGTGAAAGTTTTTGGCTTATGTGCATAATGTTGTATGACAAAAACAATAACCCTAAACACATCGTCCCCATTGAGAAACATAGTGAAGGCAGCATTATGCTGTTGGGATGCTTTTCTTCCACAGTGACAGGGTAGCTGGATATAGTTGATGTTAAGATGGGTGGGGCTCTCGAAGAAATCTTGTTAGAAACTACAAAAGACTTTACATTGGGGTGGAAGTTCAACTTCTTCAAGGGCATGAAGCCAAAAAATACACCAAAATTTCCAATGACATAGCTTAGGCTGATGCATACTTGTGTTAGAAGGGCCCAGTCAAAGCCCAAACCTGAATCCAGTTGAGAATTTGTGGTGTGACTTGAAAATTGCTGTTTCATGGCCTCTGTCCAGCTTGACTTAATTTTAGCTTTTTAGCATAGAAGAAAAAATAAACTTTTAAAATACCCCAAAACACTTGCAGGAGTAACTGTAGTAAAAGGTGATTCTGTAGCTCATTAGATTATGTAAAGCTATGGAATGATATATCACAAAAAAAATAAAATAATAATAATAATAATAATAAATTCTAAGGGGTGAGAATACTTTTGCATGGCACTGCCTTTGGAGAGAAACTGAGACAAGAGTGATGTCTTAAAGAAGACAACTTCAACTAACAGCAAACTTTAACTTACATTCTCCCTACATAACTGTTAGAGTTGGCAGTGTTGCTGTTACTGGTATGTTTTTTTAACTTTTTTGTTCTTTTACCAATATTGTGTTACTTTTGTTATTTTTCAAACTTGCAGCTATGCACGCATATCCACCAAAGTGTGCCTACAAACACTGCGACAGAAAGGAAGGTGAATGATTTCTATCGTGGGAATATTGCTGTCTGTCAATAGCCCGATCTCCACTGATCACATCAGGATAGATTTTTGTTTTTTTTTTACACTGTGCTGGCGTCACTTTGTGTCAGCACATGTGTGTGAGTGTGTGTGTTTGTGAACAGATGAAGGATTACGAGCGAAATGCCTTTGACACCTGAATGCACATGCAGGAGAAAGACAGAGGGGAGAGGAAAAGACAGAACAGGATGGAAGGAAAAACAGAACACAGATTGATTTCAGATGGTCAATGAAAATGGTGAGAGAATTGGGGGATAAATAAGAGAGTCGTGGGAAGGAGCAAAGGGGGGGAGTGGATAGACAAGTAAAATGAATGAATTTTGGTAGATCACAAAAGGAACTGTAGATAGAAACTAAACAAGCGAATTGCAGGAGACAAAGGAAAACAGAGAATTGAGAGACTACATATTCTTTCAGTGCATTAACTGTGTTAAAACCTTTCTCCCACCTTAAACTAGTTTTACACACAGAGACTTAGATTATGTGTATATGTGTGTTAAGCTGCAGTGTGAATGTAATAACATTACAGTTTTTCCTGTGTGGCTTTATGGACTGATGGGTGAGTGCAGTGGGCAAGACAAGATTCCCATTTAAATCTAGAGTGTGTATCTGTTTCTTGTATTACTCGTGTCTGAGGACATAAATCTGCTGACACATTAACATTGCTGGGACTCGCATCCTTTTTGCTGCAAAGCGTAAGCCTATCCAACATGAATAAAATGGTGAAAAACATAACTGATTGAGCCTAACCCTATAAATGTTTAGGGTTAGTAATGAGGAATTATATAAAGTATATATTGCATGAATTAATATCAGTGGAATGCTGAGAAAGTTACAAGCAATGAAAAACTAACAATTTAAGTACAACAAAAATGTTTAGAATCCACTAGTGATGTCAGACTGTAGTACAACGCCAGAGATAAAATAAAGAAGGTATGAGGGAAGTTGAGATGAGAATGTGTGGTGTCATGCAGTGATGTTTGTTTAGACCAGAACAGATCTGAACAGCCGTGCCTAAGGCAGTGGGCAGGTGGCTGTCACTGGAGTGTGAATTTGTAACTGCGTGTGAGTGAGATCGAGTGAAGTACCAGAATAAGTGTGGTTTTCTTTACACACATAATACAATGAAACTATAATCTGAACATTCTACTGCACATTTAAAGCATCTGAGGCAAGACATCTCAAAAAATACCTTTATAGAACTAATAATAAATAAAGTGTTGGGCTATCTAAAAATGTGTTTTCACATGGGTCTAAATTGTAAGAATCATGCCACAATTTGTGAAGCATCAAATCCTGTCACGTCAATGTAGTATGTGTATTGTTTATGATGCACCACTGTTTTATGTAATGTATATGTACTGGGATGAAGGCTGTAAAATTCACAGGACTCTACTGTGTCAGAACAGTTTTGCCTAAAGTTACTGTCTCTCTTGATGTTACTATACTTTTTTTTTAACTATACTTTATTGCCAATGAAAATTCAGTGATCTTTTCAGTCTATGAAGGCTCAAATGGTCAAATAATATTTAACTAAATCAATTAGGAAGTAGGTTGCAATGTCGGCAGTTGAGGCCACTCCAAATATTTGACATGCTTGCAGTGACCCATGCTCTGTGTCATGTTTCTGTGTGTAGGTACAGAATCTTCCAATGCCAGTAAAAGGCAAGGCAGATGAACATTGTGATTGGGGTAAAAGACATTCAGAAACAGTCCACCTTTGTGCTTGTTTGTCTAATTATTGTGTGGGAGTGTTTCTGGTTGCAATTTTGCCTGCTAAAATACCTCTCTTCTCTCCTCAGAAAGTAAGTGTTTGTGCAAGAGAGCGGACCACTTAGGCCGATCTCTCGTCACTCCATTTCCATTATCGCTTCTTTCTAGCAGGGATGCAACCAGATGCCAGTTTCACAATCACACACACTCATGCAGGACAGACACTACAGGGCCAGATTTAGATACAAGTCTCCCATTGGGGGAACTCCAGACGGCACCAGTTGTCTAGCTCTCCTGTCTTTTGTTTTTCCTCAACTCTTGCCCCATTCCAACTCGCCATCCGCTCCCCAATGCATACCTTTAGTAGTCTTATTTCCCCGTTTGTCTACTTATTAACACATCTCTTCTGTATTTCTTTCTGCATAATCACATATCTAATGGAATAATTCAGGAAGACAGACTAATGTCAAATTTCTTTGCTTTAGTTAATATGCTTCTGCTCTTCTTCACTCATTTAAGTCATGCAATCCTCTACCTATGTGCAGGGCAATGAAGGTGGATGGCAGCAATCAAGATAGCTGAGGTTTCAGACGAGTTAAGATGCACACACACTACCAGCTGTATACACACATAAGCAGCAACACTCACACAGACTGGGGCCTTCCACCTGATCTCACTCATTAGGTCTCAGAGGGTATGGGGAGCAGGGCCAAAGCTGGCACTAGGTGTTAATTTGTGTGTGCATACGTGCGTGTGTGCGGCACAGCGCCAAGGTTTATATCTGCAATCTGAGGACTTGTCCCTCTAGAAGCACAACCATCTAAATCCAGCTGGCCATTTATGACTTTATAAAGATAGAGGCACTGGATTCAACACATTCTACCTGCTTTTTCAGGATTTGTCTTCAAAGCTACTGCTGAATGGGAGCAAATTTGTCAGTTTGAGTTATTTGCACGGTGTATATGTCTATTGAATACTACTGGCTCACTCGCTGTGTGACTCTTCCAATTCCTTTCATATTTACATGTGCAATCTGTGTTTTCTCATGATAATAATTCTACAAATCACAGCTGATATTAAACATGTCATGTGTGCAATGTTTGCAGAGTTAGGTTTAATTGACATATCAAATCTTGGTCCTACAGTTTTTACCTGTGGTATAGCTGTTCTTTTATCCCCCTACCATCTCTCAGTAGATTTGAGCCCCACCCCAATGACCTTTTGGTCTTCAGCTGACGCATCATTACAGCCCCATTAAAAATGGACAGCCAGCCATTGCCAGAGGGGTAGTTTTCATAATATAATAAAAACGTCTTTTAATTGTCTTGCTCCAGAAATTAGCTGCTACATATTTGTGGGTGGGTTCCTAATGTTTGTTCCTTAATGACTGATCTTTAGTTTTTTCAATTACTGCTTTGGTCTCCTCTTCTTCCTCATAGTAGTGGATGTGTAAATGCAACACAGAGCTGTTTCAGCTCATTCATAGATCGGGTAGTGTGCTTAAGAGAACATGTAATGAAAGATATCTGCTATGAGTTGGCTTCCTGACCCCCTAGCCTCTTGTTCTTCAGGTTCCCATCTACACACAAACACACACTCGCATACTGTTCCTTACTGCCTCACTTGCTCTTCATCTCACCCTCTATGTCTCCCAGGGCGACAAAGCTAATTTGAGGCAGATCTTGCCCTAAGGGGTAAACTACAGCATCTACACACACACACACACACACACACACACACACACACACACACACACACACACCTCCATGTTCCTCCCACTCCACTCTGACCACTTTATCTTCACCTTTCTACTGAGAGCGACCCCCTGACAACCACAGTTAACACTGACGCTAACTGATCTACCCACTCACCATCATCATCTATGCAATTTTGTGGCAACACTGCCAACACCAATAAGAGAAGAATGATACACACTAACTAATGTTCACAAATGAGTTTGTTCAAATCCTGAGAACTTCTTGTCTAATACAATAAAATTTTTAGCCATGTGAAATAAGATTACATATCATAAACTATGATTACATATCATAAACTACATATCAAAGTGATTTGATATGTAGTTTATGACACAGACATATCTTGTAAGCATCAATAAATAATAATATATTGTAGATGCATTGTAAAAATGTATGAAAAAATAATTCATGATGTAAACATTGGAAGCCTAGTATGAAATAAAATGAAATTGGATTTTGGGTGAAATTTAGGAGTAATTTAAGAAGGAATTTTGACAGATACTAATTTCAAATTCAAATATTTTCTGGAGCTAAGAAAAAATGCATTCTTAGCTGTTTCTCAAACTTTTCCACCTAAAATGATATGGCCACAAAACCCTTTCTTTACACTTCAGAAAGAGTAGTAAACCTTTGATAAAGTTAAATCATATTAAAATGAACTTTAATTTTTTATTTTCTACCGATGAGAGGTGATGAATCTGCAGATGTTTTAGGTAACAGCAGAGCATGGACCCAAGATAAAGGTTTTCCAAGAAGAAAACTGCCATTGTCACAAAATAAGTAAAGGACCTCAATTTAGCTCATCAGTGTCATAGCTGATTGCTAGTGTATGGTAAAAAAAAAAAAAAAAAAAAAGGTGGTTAAAAATGTGCAGCTCTGCTATACATTAAATCTATTGATATTTCGCAAAGGTCTAAGAAGAATTAAAATTACCAATGAGAAAATGGATATATCAATTCTCCAAATGAGCCTTATTCATATGAAGAGTGGAACTCCTTCTATTAAATTCACACTCTGCACAACAAATGGGGTGGCTGTGGTCTGTCATGTTGATGTATAGATATGCAGCCTCATGTGAATGTGCATGATATATGTGTGTAGAGCAGGGAGGCATTTGTAACAAAAGGCAGCTATTTGTTTGCCTGCTCTGGACAGAAACACACAAACACATGTCCCTCAGTTGCATACACTCTTTTTCAAATGGAACGGGTCGTTCATCAGTTTATTTTTTAAAATTTGTAATATTTAGGAGATTATCATTGTTAATTTTTGTCTGTAGCGCCTCTCTGTAATAGAGATACAATTTGACACAATTTTCTCAGGTTTTAAAGTAATCTATGCTAAGCTATTTCAGCTTTGGTCTAAGTAAAACAAGATGACATGACCAAAGCTGTCTTTTACAGTAGCTGAATTTGGGGTAGCAGTGACTCAACAACATTTCCCCTGTTGTTTTTGTGCCTGAAATGTTGGCTTTTACTATTAGCAGATGAACAAAGAAAAAGAAAAGTAGAACTTCCAACAATAAGAAGAAGCTTCCTGGTTGTAAAAAAAAAAAAAAAAAAAAAAAAAAAAAAAAAAAAAAAAAAAAATCCCGAGAGTCAGTGCTGACTCAATTTAGCTCAGTTCACGTGGGGCCACAAATGCCATCTATATTGCCAAGTACTTGGCAATATAGATCAGATTTATAGAGAAATATTCAATTAAAATTAACCAACACATTTCAGTCATATGGACATATTTAAATTCAATTACATGCAGTTCTAGTTTGATCCTAGTTATAAACCAGGGTAGTCAAATTCAGTTCAGAATTGGTAAAGAGGAGTCCATCCAAAAAAAACCCAGGTGATTGCTGTGTTACCTAAGTCACTGACTTAGATAACGTTTTTGTTCTGATCTTTAAAATTACCCCCTGTATATTAACAAATAAAAAAAATATCAGGCATAAAAAAAAGCAAAAACAAACAAAAGAAGCATTAAAATGATCCAGTAAGTTCTCCATTAAATAAATTTTACCAGCTTTTTCAGTAAGGACTACCAAATCTGGAATGAAGTAAATTTTTAAGTACTTACTTTTCCTTTGAATCTAAATGGTCACAAAAGTGATAAGATTGTCTTTCTTTATGAAGCTCTTTTTGAGTTGGTTGTGACTTGTCACACCTAAATATGTCTTGATTTGTTTTACATGTTCCCACTAACCCTTTTGAATAAAGAATGTGGGCAAAAGCAACATAGCCAAAAGCTGTGTTGTTTTTGTGCCAAGTGAAGGGAAGCAGGCTGAATCTGTTAACTAGTAGACTCTTGGGGTTGCCAATAATACATGCAACTATATGTGTGTGTGTGTGTGTGTTGCAGCCATATACACAAGATAAAACTCTAGAGATGAGACATAGGTTGTGCTATGTCAGATCAACTGGGAGAACAAATGCTACGACAGCAGCTTGTTAGAGAAAGGTGTGTGTGTGTGTGTCTGCACAAAACAAAGATAGACTGAGCAAACTTAGTTCCTTGCAAAAGAAAACAGTAATTGTAATTTTTGTTGCTTTAAAAAAAATATTGGAGTTACTCTGTAGCTAACTGTGTAGGAAGACATTGTTTTGTAATAATGAATATTTCAGAGTTCTTCCATCGCCAGAAACTAGATGTTTATGGGTTTTTTTGTTTTGTTTTGCTACAAGACTTGAATATGGTCACATTTGAGCTGATAACACAGAACGGGGTCTAAACATGTTGTAGATGGGGCATAAAGAGAGCAACAAATGTATGACGGACAAAACAGGTTAAGAAGGAGCAAAATAATTCTGAGCGGTAAAAAACATTAGGAGAGATGAAGAGTGGAATGGCTGAAGGGAGGGCTGGCATGGTGTCGGCACAGGCACGCTCCCTGACCACTGTAAGGAAGGGGGCGTAGGCCAGGTCTCCCATCAATTACAACCTTGACCCTTCTCTCTTCTCCTTTCTTGCCTTCTCTCACACACTTTCTGCCTCATTCAACCATCCTCCCTCTGCCTCTCATCCTCCCTTGGTCTCCCTCCTCTGCTCCTATAAATCAATCTCTTACCCTCCCTCCCCCCTGTCCCTCCATCACATCCCCAAGGCTTCTCCCACTTTCACTCTCCCTCTCCCTCTTTTTCTCGATATACCTTCCTCGTCATCCCTCCCTACCCCTCTGCTTGTTTTCATCGCTGGAAGTGCATTGGGAGTAGAAAGGTCAAAGGTGGGCATACAGGAGAGAGTGAAAGAGGCAAAAGGCAACAAGGGAATGTAAAAATGAAAGAGTGAGTGTATTTAATCAAAGTGTTGTTGGGGCAGATAAAGACTTTTGTTTTTTGGTTTTATCTATCTCTGGGCAACTGCTTAAGGTCTTGGTTGTTGTTTTACCTTTTCATCTTGTTCATGTAAATTATTCTCATAAGACATCAAATGTTTCTTGTGCATCAGAAAGGTTAAAATTTATATAGCTTAATCTTCATCCTTCCAGAGCTGAGATGTTCTCTAAACATGGGCACAGGTGTTATCTGGTGTGGCATTAGGTAATGTATCAGAAAATAAAGTAATAAAAGTAAATAAAAGCTAAGTTGATCAACAGAAAAGGAATTGGGAGAGCAAACAGCAAATCCTATATGTAGGGGAGATTTCTAACCATATTATGTGTTTTACATGAAAGATTATTTGATATCAGGTACACACACTGATCTCTTAATTTATTAGGGTTTCACTAATAAATAAAATTTAAATATATCTTATCGCTAAATAATTCAGTGCTGGTCATATAACTAGTATATTTGCACTCAGCATAGACATGAATATTTAAACCCCTTTTTTTGGCAGCATTGGTAAAGTTCATTGAAGTTAGTTGGGTTCCTGGTACAGACCCAGCTTTATTCATAGACCATATATTTTCAATAGGATTGAGGTCATTGCCATTCCAGAAGCATAATGTTGCTTTTAAAGCCTGCTTTATCTTTTCTGAAACCAGTTTGGAAATATGTTTGGGAGGACTCGCCTGTTGAAAATTCCAGCTATGTCCAAATGTCAGTCATGGGACAAACCTGTACCCCTTAGATGAAAGTGGTTAGAATGGTTGCAAACCCTACGAGCCACCATTTTTGCCTATTGGAGAAAAACTTTATGGTAAGATAAGATGAAGGTTGAGTTATCTGGGCTCAAGTACTGTATGTTTAGAGGAGTCAAGATAAGGCAATTAAACCTAGGATCGGAGTGCCACCTGTCAAGTATTGTAGCGGTAGCATCATGCTGTGGGTTTGATTTCCTGCTAGTACTACTGGTATATTGCACAAACAGATACAATAATAAACGGGAAGGACTACCTCCTTATTTACCTTCAGCTAGAGCACTGAAACTTGGATGCAGTTGGATGTTCTAACCTAGATATTTACCCCATTCATAGGCCTACATAAAAACTTGTATGGGAATGGAAAAGCAGGCTAGCAGAAGCCCTGACCTTAACTATAACAGGGTAAAGGCCAATAGAGAAACAAATGAATTTAACTGAACTCTACCAGTTTTGCCATGGAGAGTTGTCAAATATTCAACTATGATTATGCCAGAAGTGTGTCAATGGCGACAGAAAGTGTATGGCCTAAGTATAACTTGCTAAGACATATTGAACCAATTTTGTATGTATATGTTGAACATATATGAACCACAGTGTATGTATATGTTTAGGTTTGGGTGTGTAATTATTAATTTATGCAGATGATATAAAACCCACAATAAATTCAAATCTGTGTGCCCATTGTTTGCTTAAATTTAGCTTCAGTATATCTAAACACACTTAAAAATGCCAGACGTAAACAAGTTAACAAAAAATTGTAAGAAGAGACCTTTTCCCTTACCCTCCCTCAGCATGCCCACAGTCAGACACTTCATAAAGCGGCAGGCCTGGCACGACTTGCGTCTCCTCTTGGTGATCTCACACTCATTGGTGGCTGGACAGCTGTACTCAATGTTGCCTGTGGCATGCAGACATGTTGGAGGGAGACAGAAGCAGAGGTTTAATTGTAGATATACATCAATAGACAGACAGGCAGACAAGCTGAGAGATACCTGAAACCCACAGCATGTAGATGAAGAAAAACAGAAAGCTTAAAGATAAGTTGTAGTTTTTTACATATATAAATAAAACTATAAATTTGTGAAACTTCATGAATGAATGGGGGTGAGGTCATCCATGAATGTTCACTTTGTGTCACCATTTTTAATACAAGTGTTTCTCAGTACATTAGAAAATCATTTAAAGGTTCATTTAAATTAAGAACTGTGACTCAATTATTATTTATACCATACTTGTTTTGCTTCTTTCAGTTTTTATTTATCTGGGGCTGTGGTTATGTTAGTATATTAAACAGAATAAAGTTATCTTTTTCTCCCATGCCCACCTGACAACTACAGTACTCCTCAAGCCAATACATCTCCCTCTGAAACAGAGTAAACAGTGATTACTATTGACTGCTGCAGCAGAGAGGATGTTTTCTCATTACTGGACTGATTAAGAAGCTAGTTAGCTAGGGAAAAGGCTAAATGCCCAAACACTTCCTAATGGGTAACAAGACACCCATTAATTGGCCCTGTTAGTTAAAGGCTAAACACTCTAAATGCTGAAGGAACTCTTACATCCTAATAGGTGCTGCTAATGGGACTAGTTAGCCCACACCCAGCCTTTTTGTGCTGATGTTACAGGAGGACTACATTAATTCTGCAGTTAAGCGGGACAGTTCCTGTGTCGTAAGACTTAGTGTGCTAATGACATGGAATCTGCATGGCCTAATGGGCACTGACTAAAAAGCCTTGCATTTGCAAGGAAACAGACAAGCTGTATACGTTGCACACTAAAAGGCACTTTTAAAGCTTGCAGTGTTGAGACTTAGCATAATATGTGAAAACCTTTGCTACAAAAATCATAAAAATATTTTAAAAAACCACTTTGTGATATTTTGACATCATGGCGGCAAACATTAGAAGCAATCATAAAATAACTAATTTTATATGTTATTTAATGTGACAGCCACGCAGAAATGGTAAACTTCCGGTTTTAGAACAGTGACTTAAGAGGAACTGCAACTTGTAGTGAACTTCAATTTGAGTGTGCCTGTAAGCAAAGTGGTGCCAGGTTGCTGTAAACTGCACTGCAAAGTGTGAGATGTGAATATTTATCGACTTTCTCACATAGTCTAACTGCGATTAGAAATTCTGATATTTATATTAGAGTCATAAATTTTCTGTACACCTCTAATGTGATGTTTGCACCATGACTTTTAATAAACACACATTAAGACAAGGATAGGGGATATAGAGTTAAACTGTTATATTTTGTGGTATTCGCTGTCAGGCTGATACAATTGATCCTAAGAGGTATCTAAAAATTTGTTTTGTCAATATTTCTGTCACTGCATACAGTCAGAAGCCCTCAAACACCAATACTGAGCAGATAATGAAACTGACTCTTTCTTAAATAGGCCACTTCAACCCACCAGCCACATCAAGATGTGCAATTGCATCACTAAACAGAACACAAAAACGGCATTAAATTATATTTTTAAATGCATTTATATTTACTAAAGATCTCATGTAAACTGGTGAGAAATAAAAAAAGGACCAGAACTACAATGATGTGACCCAACTAAATAAAGATATGCACATGCCCATTAGAGTATTTAGAAAACCCCCCATTTACTATTGAATAATCGATCTAAAACATTTTTTAAGCTTTGTGAATGTTGAGTCTTTTAGGGTCTCATTAATAATTTATTTGAGTGGTTCATTCACTATATGCCTCCTCAGATTCAGTTTTCTAGCCCTCGTCCATCTTTTGTCTTCAAGTGTTTGCTTTTCTCTTGCTGCTTCATAGCCCCACACCTCTATCTCCCATACTTTGCCCTCCTCTACTTTCCCTTTTATCCCTTGTTCTCAATAAAGGAGTGATAGATGCAGGTTGTCAGGTGTTACTGGACTAAAGCCACAGAAACAGCAGCTGCCAGAGCCACTTCCTCCACACTGCGACACACACGTGCAAAAGCACGCCAGCCCACGCATAGCACTAATTCCTTCCTACATCTATCTGCCCAGTGCATCCTCCCCCTTCTCCTTCCTTGCCCACATTCCTTTCCCCATTTTATTGTTTATCTGCCCCTATCCCTCCTCTCCTCTCCTGCCCCATGCTGTCCTCCCCGTCCAGCTGGAGGTGTTTTTTTGGTGATTACCTGTGGTTTTATTGGCTAATGGGTTGAAACACACCAATATGTCTGCCACTACCCATCTGAGGCTGGCCCTGCTTTCCTGCCAGGACAAACACACCAACACACACACAGCAGGAACATGTGCCCAGACGTGCACATAAACTTTCGCTCATTTACATTTGGATGAACACTCTGATGTGCAGCCCACACAGAGACACAAGATCCACTGTGTCCGCATTGAGTAGCTAAAGATAACTTCACAATCCACTTTTATTGGTGCATCCAATAATGTTTTTCGTCTTTTTGAACAATTATAAAAAGAATCTGATGCAAGAAACATTTACAACTATGTTTACTGGAGCTTAGGAAACTGGAGGACAAAATCTAAACCAACGAAAATTCCACCTTAAAAAAAAAATCTGTCATTTTCTTAATTTTCAAAGAGCTCCCATCTTTTGCATCATTAATCTAATGTATTACAATTAATGTATTACAATCTTTTTTTAACAATAATCCTGTCACAAACTTTAACAAAAGTCCAAAATAAATGACCTTTTTCCTTTTATATTGGTAGCATACAGACTATATCAGAAGGATGGATTACAAGGGCAGTGAAAATGAAATCTCTGAAGTCCGGCAATGTAGCATTCTTTACAGCTTTTCTGGTTCATACTTGAAAAGAAGATCTCCTGTCAACACAGTTACTACAGCTACTGTATTTCTTGTGGAGCTGTGCCCTGACCTAACATATATGTAATATTTAACAAGCCTTCTAAATAAAATGAAACAAGTGAAACTGGCTGAACATTTGACCCTGCAGCAATGACGGGTTAAACCTATAGAGAGAGTCACGACAAGGTTATGTGTGTGACTATCTATTCATGTATGTGCAGTATATGTCTTTACTGTATGGGTTTGTGTGTGCAAGTGTGTGTTTTTGCCTTTATCTTAGTGAGTGAGTGAGTGAATGTGTGTGTGCTCAGATCTAATCGGGATTTCACTGTGCCTTTATGTCATCCCATAATAAACACATACAGAACATCTCCAGGTAGCTGTGACTATGTAGAATGTGAGACGACTTCCCGCCCACATTTTCCTATGTCTCTTGTTCTCTTGGGCTTTACAGGGAAAGCTGCTTATCAGAGGCAAAGGAAGGCAAGCACAGATAGTTGAATGGATGAAAAAGCAGATAGATGAATCCTGCCTGATATGACTGACTGAATGGATCAATAATAGCTGGCTGGCAGCTGGTTATTGCGATGGTGAACTAAGTGACAAGACAGCTGTCCTGTGAGCAGATGGATCCAATAAGTTAAAAAAAAAAGAGCAAGTCCTGAAGTATTTTATCAAGAACTTTCATGGCCCAAAGTTCTTTTTACTTCTTGACTACTTTTCCTGCAACACTAAATGTACCACACTGGTGCTATTTAAACTAAACATACCTTTGGGTAAATGTCTATTAAAGCAAGCCGTTTTTTTTTTTTTTTTTTTTTTTTTTTTGTACATGTTTCATCCAAAAAAATCCCACTAAGCATACCCGTTTACTATGAAGTAAATGTCAAGCAGTTATGAACAACAGACCTCCAGTATTGGTTAAAAAAAAAAGGACTATATGCCATTCTATTTTATGACCTACATCTAGATATAAATAATAATATAATATTTATATTGGCATTTGATCATTTTGTATCAGAAAATCACCAATTAAAAAGCTGCTTGATTTAAAGCTTTAAATTAGTTTATTTGCTTTTATACCAAAACTTTTATACGAAAACGTCCAGATTCATTCATATTATTCACTTGATGATATATATTTGAGAAAATAGTTGCTAAACTACTACTACTGATACTAAAACTTCTAGAAATTTCAGCAGACAAAAACTATAAAGAGAGCTCACATCATACCTTTACAGCCTCTACATTGGCTCATCTGTGCATTTTATATATATATATATATATATATATATATATATATATATATATATATATATATATATATATATATATAATTGATTTTAAGCTGTTTTTAACTACCTTGAAAGCTTTAAAGGATCTTAGGGCCATTTACTATAGATTTGCTTTTTTCTTAAAAGGTATCCAGAACCTTTGGGCCTTGTGTAAAATGTCTTGATACTTAAAACTCAGTGTGAGGCATCATGTTCTTATTATGACCCTTATTGCTGGAACAGCCTTTCTGCAGTCCTGAGGCCAGTAAACCCCAATTATGTTTTTAAAAGTAAATTCAAGATGTATGTTTCTGGTTTTGCTTTTAGATGATTTGTAGAGTAAGATTATTTATTGCTAATTTAAGAAAAAAATTTTAATGGTTTTTGTGGCTTTAGTTGCATTTATACATTAGAAGCTGGGCAGGAAGAAGGGCAGGGAGAGAAAGGCAAGACATGCAGAAAATGATCTGACGCTGGGAACTGAATTGAATCAAATTGAATCCGGGACAACTATGTCGAGGACTCTAGCCTCTGCATATGATGTGGCTGCTCTACCACTGAGCCATGTGTCGCCCTTAAGACAAATTTTATCCTAAATTAGCTATAGGTACATTCAAAATTATGCATACCTCTGGCTGATTTAGATTCAAAATTATTTTCATTCTACCAAGAGTTTGTTTCTGATACAAAATGGGAAAGGCATCTCTCAAAAGACTAAAAAACAACACAAAATCATCGTTTAAAAAATACATCTGTTTTTATACACATTTTATATATATATATATATATATATATATATATATATATATATATATATATATATATATATATATATATATATATATATATATAAAAATTGGTAGTCAAAAATGATTTATATCTTTCTCAATAATCAATGAAAAATTCTTTATGGGCATTAAAGTAATCAAAGCCTTGTTATAATTGTTGAGCTGCATATTTACATTGGCATTTGATAATTTATCTTTGGTGATGAGTTACAAGTTTGAGATTGGAAGGCCTACTTGCCATCACCCTAATCTACAGCTTCCTTCACAGATTCTCTATCAGATTCAAGTCGGAACACTGTTGGTAAAATTAAAAGGGTTACTATGAAACTGAACCTGTCAGGTGTATGAAAATTTGGGCCTTAACCAGATTTTATTTTATTATTAACTTTAAGAACAGCTGTTTGAATTAAATGTAGAATTTGGTTGACTTTTATTTTATTTTATCCACTGTCTCCTGTTTTTACCTAATGAAGAGCACTCAGTGTTGCCCTTGTTCATGAACAGTGCTCTATACATACAGACTATACAAATATATATTTTTTTATTTTTTTACAAAATAAAATAGTTGCCACATATCTCTTCAGGTAGACTTTTTACTCTGGTTGATTATGATATTTATGATTATGGATTTTAACTGGTTAGATCATTTAGATATTTTCTTTCTTTACTGATTGGTTTCATACACTGCTTTCTTTTATTAGCTCCTAATATTAGGTTAGATTACTTTATAGTTTGCCTTTACAGCATTTTAGTGTAACTGGGGTTGTTTCAAGTGACTGAATGAATGAAATAATCTCGCCTCACATTTAGCCTAAACTTATGATCAAGCTGACCTTCATGAGGAACATAAAATATGCAATGGTGATCAAGCTGGGAGGTGATTATTGAATAAATACCCTAAAAATCTGTAGTGTACAGTCTGAAAACCTGTACACATTCTGCAATCATGCAAGCTCTAAGAAGACATAAGCAGCGGATTACAGAGCCTAATTCCTGTGCTCTTCTCATCATGTGGATTATTGCTCGATCCTGTCTTTACTCTACCCCCTTACGTGGACTCCTGACCCATAGACATGACCGCTGCCCTTTCTCTGACACCACGTTATCTCCTAGAAAACAGGCTTATACCAAACACTCTCCTGCCATGAGCAGCTGGATCTGGGAATGCAAACACTCCCAGGAAATTGTTTTTGCTGTTGATGAAGAAGAGGTCAAGGTTATGGGTGAAACTGGGAAGTGGTGTTAAACCGCTGATGTGTGTATTGCTGTACTTGACTAGGTGTCTGTATGTGAGTGTGACTCTGCATTGAATGATCCAAATGGAAATGGTGAAAAAGAGCAAAAGTAAAAATAGCCTTAGTGTCATGGTGGCTCATGATGGTCGCCCTTCTAACCACGGGACTTTCATAAAGGTCTCCTTGATTTTCCACGATTGTGGTTGCATCTAAGCGCATTTGAAATTCAAGGTTTCTGTTCAACAAGTTAAAAGAGCAAAAAAGTTTATTAATATTTATATGCTGTAAGCATTTTTTTGACTGAGTGGCTGTCTTTCAGCTTGCACCTATAAAAAGAAGTTGAATATTTCTAGATGTTTACCTTTATCCACTGAGATTCCATCAATGCACTTTCCCTCTGCTTTTTTACATGTAATGTAATTTCAAAGGCTAATTTAACAAGTAAATAAACTAAAACCAAAAATACAATGTTTTGCAATTTTTTATGGCATGTCAAATAGGCCACATTGTAAGTTATTATTTAGTTATTATTTTACTATTTAGGAGGAAAGTTGAAGAAGACAAAACAAAAACAAAGGGAATAACTTAACAACAGAAAGACAAATTTGAATACAAAACGGAAGCCAACCTTGAATGGTGCGTTTGAAGAAAGCCTTGCAGGCCTCGCACGATGCAACTCCATAGTGGTACCCTGACGCAATGTCCCCGCACACCAGGCACAGCCTCTTCGGCATGGAATTCAACATATACTCGCACTTAATTTGTGAATCTTCTCCAATAGTTGATGAACAGTCCTCATAACGTTTCGATCCTGGGCCTCCAGCAGGTCCCAAGGGTCCTGCATTGGAACCGTAAAGGCTTGGAGAGTCCAAGCCGTTGGGGTGGCCGTTCATGGTGGACGAGTAAGAGCCAGAGGCGTCGCTAGAGCCACCAGGGGAGTGATGATTTAGACTGTCAGTCAGAGAGGCAGGACTCGATGGTTCAGTCTTTATATAAGAGGACGGACAATTCGACTCTAGGTGGCGCTCCTTACTGGACATTCTGCAGAGAAGCCTACAAAAATGAGATGGACAAAAGATACAAGAAAGGGAAAAAAAGAACTGCCATTACTGTACATGCTATTTCTAAAAGTAGTAAGAAAGAGTTAAAATCTAAATTTAAATGTTAACATTCAAATTAGGCAATAGGTTTCAGGTCAAGTGTGCAAATACAGACATTAAAAAAAACGTAAAGCAACAAACTTATCATCAGAAAAATCCTGTATTGAGAAGCAGAGAGATATGTATATAGCAGCATATCGTCACACATCCACATTCACATGCTCGGGGGTGAGGTCATCCGTCACTCTGAAGTCAATAGCAGCTTGTTCAACATGAAGGTAATCAGTAAGCAGCCCCTCTGATGCTCAGTCATCCCAGAGACAGGCCATACATACACAGACAGATACATACATAGTCATATAGGCACACTCACATACAGGGTCAAAAACTGCAGGCCAAGCAGTACAAGAAAGTGCACATTTGGGAAAAAAGGAGCAGGTTGATCAGCATCACTTTATGATTGTAGTCCTCTGATCATCTTTTGTTCTGTACCTCTTATTTCTCTCCCTTTTCTTGGTTTTCCTTCCTTCTCTCCCTAAGGAGGTGGGCTGGTGTCTTGTTAATGGCAGTTGTAATTAACAGCTATCTTCTCTCTGTCCATATCTTTCCATCCGTCCCTTTGTCTACCTTACTATCTATCTGCCTGTCTCCCTATCACTTCCCATTCAGCACCATCTCTCTTTCTCTGCCCTCTCTCTCGCCTTCTCTTTCTCTTCACATTACTAGTCTCTGTCCCTCTAACCCTGCCCTCCCTCCCTTCACTCTCTTTCATTGTTAAAGGCAGAAAGCACAAAAGGGGTTTTTAATTAAGGCAGGATGCTGCTAAACGAGGGACTTCTAAAGTCCAGTCGGCCTGTAAAAGATCCCCATCCCACAGGGACCCATAAAACACAGACAGCGCTCCGACAGAAAATGGAGAGCTGCTCAGGTGGGGGAATGGTGAATGAATACAGACAGGAAGAGAGACAGGCAAAAGAAGATGGCCAGAGTAGGAAACGAGGAATTGTGGGACCTACAGCGACTGATGATGGTTAATTGACTCAAAGCAGCTTCTTTTTCTAACAGATATAATGTGCTAAATCTCTCCCAAAAATAAATAACTAAAAATAACTTCTGAGTTTTTTTTTTTTTTTTTGTTTAAAGGTTTTTTTCCTTTTCATAAAATGGTATGACATTTATGGTGTCTGATACTTTGGCCCTTTCACCCTTTTCATCATGTATTTTATTCCACCTCATTCCTGCAAGTATAATTGAGGAATCCCATTATTAGTGTCTTTGTTGCACACACCAATGTCTATAAATCCATTTATCTGATACTAAGGCAGGTGCCTTTAGTTCGAAATGGGGGGTCATTGTGAAAATGCTGTGGAAACAAATCAAGACTGAGAAAAGTAGCTTAAAGAGACAGGAAGCAAGCTCATAAAGACATGAGGACATAAAGTGTGAGAATAAGACAGAAGAAAAACACAGAGTGTACGTGGAAACAAGTGACAGGGAGACAAGCATGAAGTTGCCTGTGCTCCAACTGAGGGACCAAAAGCAGCAGGAAAACTGGACTGGACTCGTTTAAGTAGATGATGTGGTGGTGATGATTTAATCTCTCCTTTTCCCATCTTTATGCTCTTTTGTCCCCCTTCCTTTTCCACTGTCAATCCCTCTGAGTACCATTAAGCAAAAGAGTTTAAGTGCCAAAAGATCTCTTTCCATTTCAGTCTCTCTTTTCCTCTATCGTGTCTTACTCCTGCTCTCTTGCTCACTCTCACTCTGCTTATGAATGAAAAATAATTGCCATCGCAGGGGGAGAAATAAAAAAGAATAAAAAAGAAGACATGCGTGCAGAGGAGAGGCGTGGAGGAAAGAAGATTAAGAAATCACAGCTAGTGCGCTGTGCCAAGTAAGAGGTTGAATGCATTTATGTATGTATGTTATCAGTATAATTACGGCGCAATGTAGCGGTGGTTCAGTGCTGAAAGAGCAGTCCTATTGTACCGTTCTACTCTTCAGATGGGTGTGAAGAGAGAACACAAGGGCTGGGTCTCACTTAGTTCTTCGTGTTTTCTTGTGCTCAAAGAAATGTATAAAGAGTGAAAAAATGGATTCAGTGTTTCTTTTTCTTTAAATATATTGATATATAAGGTATATTAATGATGATGAAATAAAAAGGAGTAACTGCATCTTAATGTCAGATTTTTGCTATGTTGTTTGATAGAGCAGAATGATGTATGTAATGTAATAATTATCAGTGTTTTGAACAGCTGCGTTGATGTGGATTATTTTCATAGATCCCCTAAACAAAATCCATTTTGAGAAAAGAAAGCAGATAAATTAAAACTTAAAATTAAACAATATTTACTTTTTTGTAAATTTAAATACATGTATTAATGCCATAAAACACTGAACTGATGCTAAAAGTGACAAAATTATCATTTCAATTGAAGTTTTAACTTCTAACCCACAACAAAGGCATCTAGCAAAAAAAAAAATAAAAAAATTTTTTTCTTTGTTTTTTACCCTATTTTACAGTATAATCAGACATCTGAGTTTCATCTTGGCCTTAAGCCATGTGGTTGAGTGCAAATGTACCTTTATGCATTTATCTTTTTCCTTTTAATCTCTTTAAGGAGACTTTCTGTGTTGGCATGTTTGCTTCAATGTAAAAACACCAAGTTATATTTAAGCAAATAAGATGAAGATTTAGTTGAAAGACATGCAAGAATCATCCTAAAAGTGCTTTAGTCTGGAGTTGGTGGGAAGCAATTTTCCCAAGTGTACATCTGATGATAAACTATAAATGTAATTTTTTTTTTTTTAATCTTATTTTGGCATTTGCCATTGCAAGTTAAAAATCTGTGTTGACCAATCAACTTAAACTTTATATTTACTTAATATTAAATTTTTTTTTACAAAAGTAATTTTCAAAAGTGAGCAAGGTCTTATATGTCATTATCTATCTTTAGTCTGATCATTTACATTTGGGTTGAGGTTCCTCAGAATAAATCTTTATTCTGTTTTTCACAAACCAAGGACACCACCTTGACTTCTGTAAAGATTTTTTTTAGCCTATATCATGTTAAAAACTGTACATTCTGTATCAATCAATCTTTTTCTTACAGCAACCCTCTTTGTTTACCTGTGCAGAGCTGTTTACAATAGCGCACTCCAAGAAGACTGTACAAGTGTGTGTGTCACTGTTGCCAACTCCTCAGTAAGGGAGGTGGTCAGTGGCTGTCCTAAAAGTAATTGGAAATTGCTAAATGACGTTATCACCAAATTTGCATAACTGGTCATCTGCACTTGATAGTAACTAACATGGTGGAAAAGATGAATATCATCATCAGAGGGGCAATAAGTGAATAAAAAAAGACCAAATATGTTTAGAACTACAAACAAACTACTAATTTTAATTTTAGTTTAGTCTTTCTACATTCTGGCTTGGTTGGTAACCTTATGGTCCACTTAGGAACCTACAACGGCTCACAGTAAAACATTATTCTGAACTTATTGTGTACATTAGCAGTCTGGATATTAAGGGGGTGGTCTTCACTTCAGCTAGAAGGGACTGCTGTGAGAGGACTGGACAAGGGCTTTGGAATGGGGGAGGGGCCCAGAACAGCACCCGATGCTCATTGAGAACAGAAAGAGCAATACGCGCTTTCAAGTAATTCTCCAATAACCCTAGGAAAAGTTGCTAAATTTGTCATCAATCACTTTTTTGAAAAAGTGTTTTCTTGGATGGATAAAAAAAAATCCTGAATAAATATTAGGTGAAGTAGCCTCTGAAAGTAAGTACTAATGTGATAGTTTGAAAACCAAAAAACTTAATAAACTGGGCTCAGATATAGTGCTTGTGACACCACTTTCACCTTGATGTTGTGATTCATATCTTCAGATATCAACTATTCAGCAAAATCATCTTTCACTGGGATCATACACAAACACACGCCTGAAAGACTGCTACTTTCTCTTGACTTCATTTCAGACAATCCTTGTTATTTTCTCCTTTTCCTATTTCTGTTTTTTTTTCTCTCCAATTTTGCCAGTGACAGAAAAAGAGACAGGTTGAGGGAAGGAAACAGAATGGGATGTACATAGAGTGTTTTAAAGGGAAGGTGGGCAACCTTTAGCATGACAACCTGTCATTAGAGTGGTGAGTTGATTCAGAGGCCTGACAGCTGGCCAGGACAAACATGCAATCATCAAATTAGAGTGAGGACTGCCACAAATTGTGTTCATCTGCTCTTTTCAGTTTGCTATGAGCTCCTTAAGTCTGCATCTCTGCAAACTATTACTTCTTTATCATATACAATCTTTGTAAAACTGACTCACTAGATGGCAGCAATAAACACACACTAAAGCTCACATAACTCCAAACAGATTTTATTTCACCCTTCTGGTTTAAAAAGGAAAGAATATATCTACCAAATAAGATAAATCTTTTTTTTTTTCAAAATCTCTTCAGTGTTATTTAACTTTACTAAATGTAGAAGAAACAATCTACAGGTGAGGAACATGCTTACAAATATTGTAAAAGAAAAAACCTCATTACCTTTAGACAACAGAAACTTCCCTTATGAACTTTAGTGCCATGAGGTGTGGCAGAATAAAGGCTCCAACTACCCTCACAATTTTATTTTCCTTAAAGTTATTTCCTATGGGAAAAAATTAGGAGTGCAAAACAGAAAAACAGAGAAGAAAGGGTGGCTGCTGAGACAGAGAGGGGAGAAGTGCTGACAGTGTAGCTACAACAGGTCTGTTAATACCTTTCCATCACACCTAGCATTGTGCTTTCAATGCTGATAAGAACGTACAGTCCAATAAGCAAAAAAAAAAAAAAAAAAAAAAAACGACCTTACACAATTTTATCTAGATAATACTGGCAAAGCTCAGGGGGGGAGAAAATAAAGGGAAGCATAGGCAGCATGAAGGAAAATACATTGAATTAAAGAACTAAGTAAGGAGAAAAAGAACCAAAACACATTTACATCTCCATAGTCAAGTGAATACACTGTTTTCATTAATGGACCGAAATGCCTTTTCAGCCCAAACACTCATCTGTTTGTTTTTTTCTATCTTAGCTTTATGTCACTCTGTTTCAGGGACAGTGCAATGTGGAATGTCAGCTGTTTAGCAAAACAAAACAAACAAAAAAATGTGCAGACAAACAATTAAAGCAGGCCTCCTTTCTCTGGGATAAATTTACAAATATATTTATGGGTGCTAAAGGTGTGTCTCACTTAACATGTCTAATTCTAGACACAAAGGCAAATCTGCTCCTTGATTGGTTTATTGACAACCTACAGCCTCCCTGTGAGGATGTGATCTGCTCACATTTTAATGAGAAATTATGCATGCATTTAGGGGAAGGTCTACACATATTTATGCATATCTATGTAGAATTACACTCAGAAAATATAACATCACATTCTCAAAGATAAGAGCTATTTGCATTGCGCAGATTGTGCAGAAAAACGGCCATCTGCTTAAAGCTGGTGGTTATTTTAGTTGTGGATAAGGAAAAAATAGTAACCAGTTAGGTTGCTGGCTTTACACAAAATATCTCAAGGATGTTAGAGAATGTGAAATTATCCTTTCTTCTATTGAGGTGTGCTTGATTTTTTCATGGATGATTTTTTTAAATAAAATAAATTGTCTAAACTGTGTTTAAACTCATGTTGGTTGTTTAGTTAAAGAATTTGAGGGAATGAAAAATTTAAACTGATGCACAAAGGAACAACAAAAAACAGAATTCAAATTAAATAACTTTGGAAAGAGGATCTGTTTGTATTGCACAAGCTGGCCAATGTGGAGGTGCAAGGTGTGTGTATGTGTGTGGGAAGGGGGGGGTGATTTAGAAAAAACCTGTGCTGATGTGAATCCTCCAGTCATATGTTGTTCTTAAAAGTTATAAGGAACGCCTCATTTGCTAAGATCCTGGGTTTATTTGTTAATTAAATAATTATAAAAAAGAAAGACATTTTCTTTCTCTCTGATGACTTCTGCATGTGCAGTGGTTGTGGCAAAACAGAACACAACTTCAGATGCAAAAATGGTTGTGAATAGCTCACATCTGCTGGATTTGATAGACACATTTATGTCTGTATGTGTTTAGTGCAACCTCCTTTGTGAAGCCAGTACATAAATAAAGCCAAACAGGGTGCAAAACAGTTGGGAAAACGTAGGGGATGTGCTGCTCAGTAAATTTCCCTCTCTGTAGTCTGACGACTGAAATAAATGCAAATAGCCATGCAGTAATTCATGTGTACTTTCATGGAACATTTTAAAAAACAAACCATAGTGGCTAACAAACTTATAGACAGTAACCTGGAGCTCTGATTCTTTGAATCACTGGTGTGAGTTTATGCATGCGGTTTTGTTCCACTGCACAGAATCACAGTGAGTCAGTGATTATAGTTGTTTTCAGAAACAAAAATGAATACAAAGGGAAGAAAAAGACTCCAACTGTGACAGTCAATCTAAAGTACTCTCCCACCTACCGAGCTCTCTTTTTCCCTCTCCTTCCTCCTCTCTTTGGGTCTCAATCCTTCTCTGTCAACATTTCAACTTCTCACATACAAACACCGCCTATCATTCCTGCTCTCTCTTGCTGGTGCATCCACACCCCCTCAAAGACCATTGTACACCCTCCTGACACACACACACACACCAGGGAGCAAGAGATCAATTGCAACAGTGTTAGTCGAGCAGGAAACCTGTAATTCACTTCATTGGCTGCAGAATAAACCCGATTACATACAATCAATGTGATAATGGCTAAAACACATTTTGCCCAATGGGTTGATGGGTTGTAAAGACTGGGAGGAAACACAAGTGTTTCTGTACTATATTTCTGTGTATTCAACAGTATGTCAGATTGTGTGTGCAAATTACAACTCATGACACAGTGAGTGTGAATCTTTATGTGACAAAACTGTGAAATAATCTGAGAAAGTGACTCCCACTGATTTATACTTTTACTACAAGCACACTGGGGGACCAGACATGACGAGCAAATCTAGGTTTCACAACTTTTATAATGGGTAGGGATTATGTAAAATTTACTTTTTTGAGCTTTAGATCATGTTTTGATGTCATTCCCTTATCAAAAACATCCTGGAGTGCTGCTCTGATTCTTTCATGCATGTTTGAGAAATCCTTGAATCTCCTGTGGCAGTCATTCGGATGACTAAACACTTGCTCTCATAAAACGCCGCATATTTGCACAAAGCTCTTCCTTGGAGCTGCAGTCCTCAGCCAATCTTCTGCCTCACTGAGCACATCCTCCCCCGCGCCTTCCCCATTGAGCTCCACCAGACTAGTGGCAGCAGCAATTGGTAAACGTGCTGGAACTGCGCCTCTGCTGAGCTTAACATATAAACTACTTCTCAGTCCAACGTTGATGACATGCTGAAGGCTGAGTGTCAGAAAGATCAGGAACTTCTTAAAGACACAGAGGCCAATTTCAAGGCGCCAAATTGCATAGTGACATTTTTTTTAGGTTATGTTTGATATATATACAACATTTTTATAATAACTGAAGGAAACATAGTTACTTTATTGTGCTATAACATGGCACTATGTGCCTGGAAAGTACATAATACTGCCCCTTTAAAACCTTTGTTCTTTTAAGTCTCTCCATAGGCTGCTACCATATCATGGAGTAGGGGTTTGAGTGTCCCAGTGATCTTAGGAGCTAGGTTGTCAAGGGTTTTATGTCCTTGGTAAGGTCACCCATGGAAAACAGGTCCTAGGTGAGGGATCAGACAAAGTGCAGCCTAACAGACTCTTTATGATGAACAACAACAATGGATGCAGTGTTCCCTCACTCGGCTTGGACGCCTTAGGCTGCAGTTCAATGATTGAGTTGGTCGTTTTTTCCACTGATCTGCAGCCACATGTTTTGGACACTCAGGTGAAGAGAGGGGCAGAGATGTCAACAGATCGCTAATTGGTGGTGAGTTGGCTTAGACAGTAGGGAGGATACCAGTCAGACCTGGTGGGTCCAAACATACTGTGAGAGTTTCCTGTCAGAAGGAGCTTCAACTCCCACCTATGGCAGGATTTTGAACATGTCCCAGAGGCCATGCCTCCATTGTTGAGCTGGCTGATCAGAGCTGTAGCTGTCACAGTGGCAACTCTAGGGACTCCGGCATCAGCCGATAGGTACCAGCAGACCAAACGGATCACAACTCGGGTGGTCACCTAGGCAAAAACTCGGGCCTGGGAGGAGTTGGTGGAGCTCGTGGAGAAGAACTTCCATACGGCTTTGAGGATGTTCTGTTCCATCATTCGGCATCTCAGGAGGGGGAAGTAGTCCATCACCAACACTGTTTATGTGGGGGATAGTGTGCTACTGACCTCGACTCGGGATGTTGTGAGTTGGTGGGCAGAGAACTTCTGGTCGAGCTCTCCAATCTCTGGTGCCGAAGTCACTGAAGTGGTTTAAAAGCTTCTCAGTGGAAGGGCCCTGTGGGTGGATGAGGTTCACCTGGAGTTCCTTAAGGCTCTGGAGGTTGTAGGGTTGTGTTGGTTTTGTGCCTCTACAACATTGTGTGGACATCAGGGGCAGTTCTGGTGGATTAGCAGACCAGGGTGGTCCCCCTATTTAAAAAGAGGGACCATAAGGTGTATTCCAACTATAGGTGGGTTCACACTCCTAAGCCTCCCTGGAAAGGTCTATTTAGAGTATCTGAAGAGGAGGGTTCACCAGATGGTCAAGCCGAGGATTCAGGAGGAACACTGTGACTTTCATTGTGGAACGCTGGATCAACTAAACATCCTCAGCAGGGTCCTGAAGGGTATATGGGAGTTCGCCCAACTGGTTTACATGTGTTTTGTGGACTTGGAAAAAGACTTTGACTGTGTCCATCGGGGGAGTCCTGTGGGGAATACTTTGGGAGTACAGGGTATCACGCCCCTTGATATGGGCCATTAGGACTCATATGCGATCAATGTCAGAGATTGGTTCCCATTGCTGACAGCAAGTAGGACTTATTTCCAGCAGGAGCTAGACTCCAGCAAAGTGTCCTGTGTCCTTAATTCTGTTGATAACCTTCATGGACAGAATGTCAGTATGGGGGTCTATGCTTAGGCTGCTGCCCCTGTGACCTGATCCCAGATTAAGTGGAAGATGATGGATGGATGGCTGGAAGTTGAAAACCATTTGTGACATGCCATAGTAAAACCAGGAACAAGTCGCCAGAGCAGAAACAGAGAAAAAAATTAACCCCCATGAATTTCTGATAAAAGTTTTTTTTTTTTTTTAGTTTGTTTTTTGAAACCACCCCAAGCATTAAATTGCAGTTTCAAAGATTTTAAAATGGCAACCCTTGTGTTTGAATTCAGCTTGTTGACAGAGTCAAGGGGAGCCATTTTGGGGGGTAGTGGAAACTCACAGCTGATTAACATACTGGCTTTATTTGATTATACACACGGTTTTGTTGTTGGTTTCGACCAATAAGCTGCCAGTTTGAAAGAAACACATGGCTACTTAACATCGCCACCACAACATTTCAAGAACACAGAGACAGCGTAGAAGATCCATATCTTTGACTTTAAATGCTGCTGGAGAACAAAAGAGAACTTTCCACTTGGGACAATGTCGTGCAGATGTCCATCGCACGCTTACGTCTGCTCTGCTGCAACCTGCATTTGACCTTTCATGGAAACCTGCACAATTGCATTGGCCCAGATCTGTGCTGCTGCGCCTAGGCTGAGTGCGCTATGACGGCGAAGAGGCCGGTGAGCTGACTAACTGCATCTTGTAACTGTAACACATAAAATAAAATACTTATTTACATTGGGCTTTCATCGGCCTGAAAGGAAACATTGTCTAACATGTTGTATTTATGCATGATTTATTTTCACTAAAGTTCAGGGTTCAAAGATGACACCATTACAAAAGTTCACAAGACAGAAACCCATAGCCTTATAGAAAAATAGGAGAAAAGCTGAGAACTTCTAATAAAATCTATATTTCTAACTAGATAAGCCAGACAAATGCTCACTTTTGTCTGCACACCTTCCCAGTCATACCTGTTGACAGTCGATGCTGAGGGGTGAGGTTATTGCAAAGTAATATAAATGAACAGTCCCCCAGGTAGCTCATCAAATAAGGGGACAAACTTTGAGGACTGTTTTCTCACTAGTCTTAAATGCCAACATTCAAATAGCCATATCTCTTTCATTTTCTTTTATTTCTATATGTTTAACATCATTAGAAAACTTAAAATCCATACTTTCAGAATCTGTAAATAACTAAAAATGCTCCCCGGGAGACTTGTTCCTGGATTTGTCTTGGCCAGTCACATTTTGGGATATCATATTGTGTCTGGTGGCAACTGATTTCTTTAAAAGTCATTGTTTAAAAGCAATTTCAAAAACATTTTTTCCTGTTTTTCTTTCAAACTCTGGTGTCATCTACATAATAGATTATTTAGATTTGAAAGTCCACCTGCATTAGAGTTGTTATTGAAGTAAAAAGATAATACAATGAAGACGTTCATGGCTAAAATGCGAGGCTTTGTGTGAGTGTGTATGTGGGTGTGGGTGTGTGTGTGAGTGCGTGCATGCGTTTCCGATGGGAATCTTGATGATTTAGGTCATTTTCTTGTGGAGCAGTTGCTGATAAGTGTGCTGCTGCCAGGCACTATCTTTGTCACAGTGTCTCTTTTTCCTTTCCTGTCCTCCTCTCTCTCTGTCTCCTTTATCTGTTTTGTGTCATTGTGGTGGTTGTCTAGTGTGCGAACAGTGCTTCAAATAAAACAAAAATAAAAAATGCAGCTCAACTCCATCTGGAACTCCATTCAGCGCAGCAACATGGCTCAACAAAAGGGAACCTCGGATTTACATTAAAATGTTTATTTGCCAAATAAATACATATGATAATGCAAACCAGCTGTGCTTTAACACTTGAGCCACCTAAATTGCATACAATGTACTTGCAGTGACCTCCAGCATTTTACTGGAGAGACTGCAGAGCGAAAATCAATTAAATTACTTCAGGCATCCTCCTGTTATGTAAACCTTTATAAAAGATGCTGGATGTGGCCAGCCACATATCATTCTTTTAAAGGAAAGATGCAATCATTAATTCATATTCTATTTGTTGAAATTATATGCTAAATTAATGCAAATACAAAAGATACAAATTGATACTACTTATTTACACAATTTTGGTGGGATCTGGTTGTGAAATGATATAAGACATATAAAGGTTGAGCTCACCCCTTCATAAAAGAAAGGTCATTGATGAAGGTTGTGCGTAGTTGTGTGGTTGAAAAGAGTTATTGCTTAGCACTAGGTGTGCAAAATTCGGACACTGTCGTTGTGGTGCACATAAAAGCACACATACACAAACTCATCATTTTGTCCAGGATAAATTGTTTACTTCTCTCACTTCTTCCTCTTATGCAGAGAAAGACAGCAACCTGGGCAAGGTGCCACATCCAATGAAACTGTGGGGAAATAAAATAATAAAGTATTTAAGAACAAAATATCCCTCCATCGGATTAAAAGCATATTTTATTAAGCAGATGGTGAAAGAGGATTTCACTCTAGTAAATATGGCAGGGCTTTCAAATGTGACATGGGAGGAGGAAATAGAGGGGAGGAGGGGTAAGGAAGAGAAAAGGAGACAAGGAAGAAATGGGAAAAGAGTGCAATGCCGAGGCGGAAAAAAGATAAAGAAAGAAGGAGAAAGTGTGTGAAGTAAAATGGGATTTGATCACAGAGAACGAGGAGGAAAAAGTGAAATACAGTTTGAAAAAAAAATGTTGGAGAGGAGAGCGGAAGAGACAAGAGGAAAGGAAAGGGTGCATGAGTGAATGGAGCGTCAAAGCTGCATTCTTTAAGCAGATCAGATTTGGGGAAATTGGGCTGTCACTACAGGACTGTGATGATTTACACCTATCCATCACTGTAAGGGGAAGAGTAGCAGAATAATGCACAGCAGCTAGAAAAAAATGGAAGAAATCCATCCTAAACAGGCAGCTTTTGGCCTTTACTTCTCAATTTTCTGTACAATATTCTACAAATGATAGTTTTAAAAACTAGAAAACTCTTATTTAATGTTATCTCCAACTGTGTATTAAATGTATAGATATTTGTCGAGATCAGATCAGTTCATTGCATTTATATTAATATGTCATGCTCCAGGTCAAAAAAAGAGAAACTAAAAGCTGCAACTGGGCAAGTAAATCACTTACTGTAAATCTAATATGATCTCGTATCACAAATACATGTTCATTAATACTGTGGAAACTAGTTCCAGACCAGTGAAAATGTACACATTTTACAGTTGCACACTTTCACCCTGCCACAAGCTGTAGTTGACACTTGTCTCTTCAGCTTACTCGCCTGGTTTTGCCTATCTTTCCCCCATGGCCTCCTTCCTCCGTCTCCCCCTCCCCTCACTTCTGGCTCATGCACCTTACAGCCTCGCTCCTGGACCATCTGTTAGGGAATCTAATTCACATCCAGTCATAATCAGGTTTGCTGGATTGCCCACTGTCTCTGCCCATCTCTGTTGCCCTGTCTATGTCTGCCTGAATTCTTTGCTATCTATTTCCCAGTGTCTTTGTCAGTTTTAACCAAAATAAATAAATAAATAAATCCAAATTTCCCTTGTCTCTTTTCCACAGAGCTCAGGTCGTTCTACCTTGAAGATATATTTTGTGTACTTACACAGGTCATCAACATCTTCCTGTTATTCCCATTCAACTTCTGCATCACATTTGCTTGGACCACTTCAAATCAACATAAAATGACTTTATTTGCTGTTTTTTCTTTTGTTTCTTGAGAATTTTATTGTTCTCCTAAACTTTCTCAACAGAATTAATGCTCTATGATGGCAAATTAAAAACCTGTAAATACTTTGTAAATGTTTTAATGGTTACATTGCATTGAAAATATAAAGCACCGCATTTGTATCTGGACCTCAGATATAGTATAGTTATAAGTGTGCATATGTGAGTGTTCGTCCATAATTGAGAATAAGGGGAGCTGAAGTGAAGGGGGGTGGAAGTTAATGAGAGGTGAGTGTCTGAAACCATCTCCCTCTTTCTCTCTCTCGTTCTCTCGCTGCTTCTGCAGTAATCCTCTTCTATAAATCTGCAATCCAATCAGTGTTGTCTACACTAACACACACACACACACTCGCAAACACATACACACAAGCTGTCGGGAAGCCCATCTGTGTGTTAAGGCAATCTGCTTTATCATTATGATTACATTGGGCTCAGTATACAATGATGTGTTTGCGTGCATCTGTGTGTGTGTGTGTGAGAGAGTGAGTGTGTGTGTGTTCATGCACACAGTAGCTGGTTGACATTAATCACATTCCCATGGCTTGATGGCCTAAATATAAAAAAAAGGGTATAATATTGTTGCTACCCAGAGAAAACGGCAGATAAAAGAAAAAAAGTTTAGGCCTTAGAAAAGCTTTCACAAAATAAACTATAACGTTTTTTTCTTATTTAATTTAATGCTATTCTGCATCAAGGAGCTAAATTAATACAACTAGAAAAAAAATCTAATTTAAAATAAATTAAGAACTTCTGACTTTTACTGTATGCTACTTAATAACAACTAAAAGTTGAAAAATTTACCTCAACAAATATATGTTTTAGAGTTTGAGAGAGAGTGTGTGTGTGTGTGTGTGTGTGTGTGTGTGTGTGTGTGTGTGTGTTTGAGAAAGTGAGTGCATAATTGTGACCAAATCGCATCAACACAGTTGGAGGTCAGATATCCTCTGGAAGTACTCAGGCGATCTGCAGGTCTGTGTTTCCATATACACTTGGGTAAAAACAAAGTTGTTTTTTCTTTTACGTATAAATATGACCAACACACACTTTGAGTCTAAAAATAAAATAACTCATTAATCCAGTTTAAATTCTGCCATCTTTCCAAGTGTTATGCATGGCGAGTTAGTTTGTAACAGCTCAACTGACACCTCAACCAAAACCTGATGCTGTGCTCCTCAGTGTGGAGTCAAATTTGCCTATAAATGGGTAAATAAGGAATGTGACCTCCGGCAAAACTTTACACTTCTCACCCCCACTGCATACCATACGCATACAGCCAAACACACCGATACTATGCTGATTGGCCAGAGGTCGGCATGAGAATGGCTTGCCAGACCTGTAATTGGCTTGACCCAGACTAACCCTAAAATCCTATTGAACTAAGACTTTCCAGTCTGTGTTACACACTGTAATATACACACACTTAACATTAGAAAGCTTTGTGAAAGCCTAACAATGAGCTAATCAATTGTGTTCTAACAGGCTGTTCAAAATCATAAAATACCAGCTTTATAAATGACTGCAAACTTAGTCAGGTAATCACAAAAGACCATACAGTAAAGGCTTTATAAACAAGAATTCTTTTTAATATTTTAATTTGAAAACATTTTCTTTTCATGTAGAATGCATGAATAAAGCTGACAAAATCTAAATCTATGTGAGAAAATATTGAACATTCAGATGCTTTTCATGTAGTAAAAGATTATATATCACAACATATTTACTGTAATGAAAAGGGAAAGTTATACTTACTATAACAGTTTTGAAATCTGGGCATGTATCCCCATTTCTTATCCACAGAAATATTTAATTTTTGAAAGACATAAAAAATGTGGCAGACAAGACAAGCATGAAGAAAGAGAATGTCAGCCTTTATTTCATATGTCACCTTATTCCTGTGTTTACACATGAAACAAGCAGCTTATTTACAGTTACTATTCTAAAAATACACCCCTGATACACTTGATAAAACTTGCTTACAGCAACAAAAGGATAACTGCATTACAGGAAAAAAAAAAAATCTCATCCTACATACAGATTGTATGATTCAAAGCTTGTGGAATGAGCTGTCGTTACATCGCCGGTACATGGTTAAGATTATTAACCATGTTTTATTAACAAAAACATCTCCATGCCCAGAATGCCAAATAATTTCTTAAACTGAAGGCTTTACTTTTCTCACTATGGGCATCAGTATGCTTGCTTTTTCTTTTCCTTCTTGTGACAGCTACAGGGTGTGACTTTTGCATAAAACTTAAGCAGGACAGGCTCATTGATTTGCCATCACTTGCATCTTTTGTAATTCTGTCTTACCTGGGGTTGTAGAGGGCATGTGCGTCTCTCATGTGGTTGGCTTCTAGTGAATCGTAGCTCTGGTGCATCCTCCAGGCGCCAGCGCCGCATTTAACATATGTTGACTTGGAGTTTTCTTCGCTGCTGCTGTTCACCAATGGCCCCTTCGATAAGTTCATTCTGAGCGGTGGGAAATTTCAGGGAGAGAAAGAAAATGATAGCTGTGAAAAAACAGCCAATGGGGAAGAGAAAAGAGAGAAATGGCAGGAGGAAATGTGAATCTGTTCTGTTTCTTTTATTGTATCAAATATTCGAGACAAAAATCTGTTAATACCTAATAATTAAATATCTTTAACTACTGTACAAATGTTTTTTACAACTCAATCATTTTCAGTTAAAAAATTCTTAACTTTCAAGGACACCATTACAATAAATGCAGTGAGAGACAAATAGATGTGGGTGAAATGTATTTAATAGACACAACATGCAGACAATCACTTCCAACATGCTAATTCTGCTTATTTGTTTGGCCTCAGTGTGAAACCGCTCAGCACAGTTTGGACATAGAGATGCAAGCCATAAAAAGAAAAGGCTCACACACACGGGAACAACACAGCTGACACAAAGGCTGACATACTGAGCTAACAGGCAGATGCGCAGACTGCCTTCAGAGAGCTGTGGAGTGAACAGGCTGTAATTTTAAACCAGTAGAGGCTTTTGTCTTGTTGTGTTAACACATTTCAATCAGACAGATCAGTCGGTGCGTATATGCATCATTGAATGTTAACCGGAGCTCTTTCCAGCTGAGTTTGATGTCAGAGGACCTTTCCTAGTTTTAGCCTTCGATAATGCTTTCAGAATGAGGGAAGAGAAACCTAAAAGCACCAGAGGAGCGACTACCATCCATCAATTAAACTCCGCTCCGATGTCAGGCGAAGAACTGCTGCAAAGGTGATAAGGTCAGCAGTGTACAACAGAATCAAAATGACCCATTTCTAAAAATCCATACTTTAAATCACACAATGTGACTAAGATGAGGACATTATGGTGAACGTCTGGATAGAGAAGGAACAAAAAAAAAAAAAACAAACAAAAAAAAAAGTTTTTTCTTAAAATACTCTATTCCCTACAGATATTATAGTATCGAGACAGAAAGTTGGTTTACAATGTTTTTTGGAAAAATGGAAAAACTTCTTAACTGTTGTTATTTTTTTAACCAGGAAAGAATGAAAATATTTATCTGTTTTTCATCAAGAACATCGAGAAATGCTGTTTTTTAAATTGTGATTTTTGAAATATGAATGAATTTGTCTGTGTGTGTACATACACTAATATGTGTTTGTTTGGGGATATGTGTTTGCTGTGAATGTAAGTGTTTATCTATATCCAGTGTGAACTTTGCTTAATTTTTAGATTTTTTTTGAATGCTCTTTTCTTGCTAGATGCTAATGAAATATTTCCCTTTCATATCAATTTAATGGACAACAAGTAATTTCTTCATGTATCTTTATGCTATATTTTTCACTGCACGTAGAAAGGATGGTATTGGTACTAATATCTATCCCTAATTTTTGTCTTGGTTTTACGGTTTTGTCTATTTTTCCCTATTATAACAGCTTACTAGTTCTCACACTTCCCATAACCACATATAGAACAAAAACTGCTTATGCACACAGACAGGAGCGTGATATAGGTAAGGAAGAATCACATAGGTTAATACTTTTTTTTTTCCATTCTCTTTTTCTTTAACTTTACATTCATAATAAATTCTGTAATGTAATATTTTCAGAGGTAACACAACATTTGGAATATTATTACATGTTGGTACATCTGTTTTCTCTTTAAAGAGCTGCTACATAGATGTTAGATCGTGTGTCTAGTTGTGGGATGTTGGTACTTGTTTAGGCAAACCAGGTGGACAGACAGGTAGGCAGACCAATGACATGTCTGACAGCTATTGCTCCATCCACCCACAGAGCAGCACTGGTGCAGTGTGAGGTAGAAGCCAGGGTGTGTAATATGTAGGTTTTAGTTCCACTCTGGTGAATAGGAGAAATCAATATCTTTCTGCTGCCACTGCTGCTAGAGACTCTTATTGGCTTTGGTTGTGGTGTCACAATGCTATATAGACAGACAAAACTTAATACTGCAGTTTTTTTCTTTTTTTTTTGGTCTGTAACCAGACTAAAGTGTATTCAGTACCAAAAGTCACATGATAGTTTCAGTCTGAATGGCCTTTCTCTGTCTCATGACTGTGAAAACACCTGTTTATTCTTTAAGCCAGTATAAAGTGAAAAAAGAGGATTAAAAAGTTAAAAGAAAGAAATTCTCAGATCAAAACTACCGCAAATACAGACATGCTGTGTTCAAAAGAAAGCCTATGTTTACAATGTCCTGAGATAAGTCACTGTTATAAATTTTTTGCAACCCAGTGAATTTTTTTTAAATTAACCTAAGCCTACTGTGAATTACTAAAACAGACCGACAATTCAGTGCTTACTCACTTATTGTAAACATAATTGTATATTCCTCAATTTTTCATTCATTCCAAATAATTATTTGAAATTCAGCAGATAATATTCCAAATGTAGTGTTACCTCTGAAAATATTACATTACAGAACTTATTATGAATGTAAAGTTAAACAAAAAGAGAATGAAAAAAAAAGTATTAACCTATGTGATTCTTCCTTACCTATATCATGCTCCTGTCACTGTGCATAAGCAGTCTAAACACACGCACACACTGAGTGTGTATGTGAGTTAAAGTTGGGAGGTAGGGAGACTGAGGGTGTCTTTCTGATGCTCAGTGACTCAGTCATGTGTTGCTGGTCCATCTGTGAACAGAATGACCACAACAAGGTTTGTGTGTGTCGGTGCATGCATGTGTGTGTGAAACAGGGTGATGCGGTGATTGATGAGACAGTTACCAGTCTTACTAATGCAACACACATATATCCCTGAAGGGAGCAAATGCCACACCGCACACACGTGCACGCAGAGTTGCAACTGCCCTACCTAATTACCCCTCTACTCAGGCCAGCCCGATGTCTTACAGGCACATCCAGAAAGTGCATTCCTAAATAAGCTCAAAGATAGTTTTCAAACCAATTTGGTTTGTTTACATATAAACTGCTGAACACTGAAGAATAACTAAACATGGAGAATATGTGACAAAGTCTGTTGCATGATAAAGGTATAAAGTAACAAGCAGATTCAGTAGATCTCCTGAGCTTAATTAGAGCGCAAAAAAAGATGTTGGGCTAAATAAAATAGGAGCTATATTATTCCCTTCTTAACAGTAAAATTGTAGCCACTGGAATGTGTTTCTTTTTAAGCTCCTCTGAAACTTACTCTATTGATAACGGAAATACTTTCATTTATAGCTGGACAAAAACCTGGGTTAGGTAAAGTTCTGTATGCAATCCCTTCAATGTGTGTTCTGGACGCATTAAAACGAGTGTGCGAATGAGTGTTTTCTGCTCTGAATGTGTGTGTATGTTGCTCTGAGCGTGACCATAGACACATCAGGGCAGGTGGGGTTGGATGAGGCCTTATATGTGCGTGTGTGTGTGTGTGTCTGAGCGGATGTGTGTGTGCATGTTAGCGTTAGCGACGGGAGCTGTTAGCGGGGCAGGCGGCAGATGGGCTGTCGGCCTTAATAGGGACTGAGCGGGTGCAGAAAGGTGACAGCTTCACAAGGGAGGGGCGTGTGGAGAGGGAGAAAAGGAGAGTGTGCGCATGTGGCGGCGGTGGGGAGGAATCATGAAGAAAGACAGAGATAAAGGAAAAATGACTTATCAGCAGGGGTGAGGAAAAGAGCGGATCAGCTGCGCAAAGGAATGCAACTCCTCAGGGCAAGAACTGTTTCGCCTGCTTTAATTTTTTTATTGGCATAACACTGTACCATATATATATATATATATATATATATATATATATATATATATATATATATATATATATATATATATATAAAGCATTAACTTTTATATAAGGCATCAAGTTTTTCCATTGTGTTTTCAATATTATAAGCAGAGTTATGAGTAAATTGCACCGAGAGGTAATTTCAAACCACACTACAGGAAAGTTGAAAGGATTTAGTTCATGCATGAGAATATTGGAGGTATTTCCACATTTTCATATGTTCACCATCGATCCAGGACCCATGTCTTTTGAGAGTCATGCTCAGAGATGCACATGTGCAACCCACAGTATGTCTGCAGTCTCTTGCAGTTCTACTTTACAGCTAAACAAGTAAAATTACCAAGATTAAATGTTGTAATTTAAATAAGTCAAAGAAGAACTGTATTATCTCCTGAGCATAGTGCATCTCTGAATTTTTAGTAATCGGTACATGGATTTGCACAGCTGGTTTAGCTTTTGTAATACTGAAAGAGAAGAAATAGTTAAGAAATCTAAAAAAGTTCAAGTTTGAAGATGGAAAAAAAAGTAAAAATAAATATTTTTTAGTATTTTCTCTGAAAAATGTAACTTCTTTGTTAGCTGGAGGTGCAAAGGTCTTGTTAGTTTATTATTGTCCGTTTAAGGGGAAAAATATTGCTGTCAAGCACCAATATGTTTTAATGTGTAAAAAATGGAAGTAAATAACCGATATCTGATACACGCATTTAATAGAAGGTTGTATTTACAAATTACAATCGTTTAAGTAACAACCTAAATACAGGAAATTTTAGGTGCACATGTGAGTGTCAGAAAGAAGAAAAAGTGGAGAAAGAAATAAACTACAGCTAGTGTTGGGATGGTGGGATGGTCTGTCATTCTTTCCCCATCAGGCACACACATGAAGCATGATGGTTGAATGAGAAAAGGAATATTTCACTGTCAGCCGAAAGGCGGCATGGTCATTCATTTCTTTTCCTCAATATTCATTTCTTTCCCTTGTACCCATCTCTTTCCTGGTCTACTATATCATTCTTTTTTTTGTCTTTTTGAACCTCCTACACTGTGTTGAAAAATGACAATTTAATCAGACTCTCAGCTTGAGCACGTAAAAGAAGACAACTTCTCAAATAGGCAATTTATAGGCTCTTACCACGAAACACACAAAAAGGACAAAGTGAAAAAAGAAAGACAGGACATCTGAACCTGTATTATGCAGGAACTCACTTTTCTACACATGAGTATGTGCACTTTCTTTCCATCTGAACCTTCTCTATTGTAGCTAAGTCTTCGCTGTCTCCTTGTATTAGCAGTGGTTAAGGGCTTTGAAGCTTTCAATACAGCACAATGGCTTCAGACGCGTGCATGCTTAAAACAGTGCGCTCAACAGTTAATACAACTGATCTGCTGAAATTACGCATAAAACATAATGTCACAAAAATCAAAGTTACCTTAGTCCCTTTCTTTTCTTTCATAAAAACTTAAATCTGCAGAGGGAAATCTGTGTCTTACATCAATGTGGCCAAAAGAAGTGATTTCCTAACCTCTCACTGGAATGAGACAAAAGTCAGAAGCGGCTATGTGATGAGTAATTCTTAGAGGGAGCAAAAATGATTTGATAGATCATCATAATAGAAATAATAATTGAATGCACATTTTGATATATGGATGACGGGAATGTATGGATGATAGAACGCGGGGAATGAGCGGATGAGCGCAGCAGAGAAAAGGGTAGGGGGTGGGTGGGGAGGAAGAGATGAGCTGAATCGTACCATCTCTCTCTCTCTTTCTCTCTCTCTCCTTTCAATCAGCACTTTGGCATTCAATCACACACACACACACACACACACACACACACACATATTGCTTCACAGCTAGTGTAGTGTAATTGCTAATTGCAGTGTATATATGTGTGGGTGTTTGTGTGTATCACAGCTGGTAAAGTCTCTCTTACTGCTCTTTCAACACATAAAGGCCTGCACTGACCCGTGACATACTCTCACACACTAAGAGCAATGATGGATTGGATATAAATCTGAGAAATCCCATCATCAAATCTGAGAAATTCCCATTATTTTAGTCAGCTTTTTTATAATTTAAAACCAGTGATTGTAGGTGTACTTAATTTAATTATTGATGCAAGAAGGCACATACATATTTACGTTTTATCTGCAAAGCCTTCAAAGAAGATGCTTTTTGCTGTGTGTGTGTGTGTGTGTGTGTGTATAAGAGTTCGTGTTTTTGTGCACGTGTGCGCTCATGCATACATGTGTGTCTGTCGGACCTCCTGAGTGCTGGTGTCAGACAAAAGCAAACCCCCGACCCCCTCACTTCACACCTCCCGCTCTATTCGTCGCTCTCATTGCATCTTGCTCTTTACGGGACAAATTTACCACTGGAATGCTCGGACTCTTCAGATGAGAGAGAGGCCCGCCTTGAGCCTTGGCAAGAGTCTGCAAGTGTGTGTGTGTGTATGTGGGTGTGCGTGAAGGGTTATACAATGCAAAAATTGACAATGGTATTCTACAGCGACGCACAAAAAGACAACTCTTCCTCAAACAGGCTTTCGATGGGTCACTTGTGCACGCACACACACACACACACACACACAAGTTGTGGGCAGACAGACATAAACTTGTGCGTGGCAAAAAAAGAAAAAAAAAAGATGTAAACGCGTGCACACGCGCTCACACACCCGCTCTCACACACACAGACGTGCACACAGCCTGCAAATCATCACAGCACATATTGACATGCTTTGACAGATGAATTAAGTAAATGATTTTATAAGGAGATTAAAAGGATTTTAATTTACGCAATCTCTCTTTGGTCTCCCCCCCCCGTCCCTTCCTGCAGCCAGCTTTACCTCTCTGTCTCTCTATTGCTTCTTTTTTTCCTCATGGCCTGGAAAAAAAATAGTGTGCAAAATGCAAAAAGAAAAGAGGGCACAAAAACTGTTTCATGAAAACAACAGCACTTTTTCCTTCACATTAATTGAGCTTTTCTTCTCTGTGAAATATAATAAGAAAAGAGATAAACTGTCTTAGCACTTGCAAGACGTTTGGCCTTCAAGCTTAATTTTCTTTAGGAAAATGAGGTAATAATTTTAAAAAAGGTTTCTAAAGTTATTTACTCCTTACAATATAATTATCAGCAAGTTTTATGGGTTAAAAAATGACCACAGCCTGACATTGCTGGTTTTTGATAAAACATTATTATCACATCTTTTTTAAACGTGATTTAAAAATTCATTCTTCATCTCAAACATAAATGAAAATGACTATTTCTGTAGAAAAAAATATAAATTTACCCAAAGTCAGAAAATCATCTGAATTGCATTTTCAAGTTGCTAAAAGAAAAATGTAGAAAAATTTAGTTTAATAGTCAATTCTGAATTAAATCTATACAAAGTTATGTTTCTCTTCTTATTCGAACTGCAAACTTTTGCCTGAAAAATTTGCACAACCACTGTGCAGTTCTCTCCGCAGGTCTGTCCTCTTCGCACCCACTGACAAAAAACATTAAAATCACTAAAGTCACAGTAGGAAAAAAATATTTTAATCATATGCAAATTGTATGTATATGGTGACATGGGGGGAATGTAATTATGTTAACAGCTTAAGCGGTACTTGTTATTATTATTGGTATGATCATCATTATCCTTAATATTTTAATTAGGAAAGCGTTGCCTCAAAGCAAAGGAGGCAAAGCCTGAGTGGAGAAGAGAGAGTGGTGGACAGATGGATCGATGGAAGGATGAAGGAGCGGACAGACGGGTGACTGGACCACAGGGTCCTCTGAAATACGCGAGAGGGAACTGGGCACATGCAAGAAAAAAAAATGAACACAAGTGAAATTAGATTCATTCCACTGCTGACTTTGGGATGTTAAGGTACCTTTTTGTGAGTTCATTATTTTTCCTTTACACACTGTGTTACACATATAAACATGCAAATATTCTGGTAAAGAAAAAAAAAATATTTTCTAGTCCATTTCAAAGTTTTGAAAGCAGGGGCTGGTGTGGATTCTTCACCTAAAACCCAGCGTGGAGCTGGGAGACCTAAATTGTACGGACACAGCATGCAGGGTTGTGTCCATGCAGTCGGAAGAACCCTAAAGCCAGAGTTTGTTCAGGAAATCGAGTCGACTGATTTACAAATCCGGTATTGTTAAAATCAGCATAAATGCAGATTTTTAACTTTATTTCTAAAGCTGTATTAGAATCATAACTGATGTTTCTATTAAAGTCACTGAAAATAGAGTATTATTAATATAATTTTTTAACACGTTAAACAAATAAATTGAAAGATCAAAGTTAAAGAATACATCAAGTTCAAAACATATTTTTTTAAAAAGCAAACAAGGGTTCTTTCAATAGTAAAGTGAAGGTTTAATTTCTCTTTCTGTTCATTTATGTCATTGGTTCCTGACCATTCGACATGCTGTGCAGCTAAGATGATCCAAAAGATGCACGCGCGCACACACGCACACACACACACACACACAAAGAGAAGACTGCCCACTTTTATTTAAATGTTTGGTAATACATATTTATACATATTTGGAAAACACATCAGTAAAACATCTGGGCTCAGTTTGTCTTTTGTTTCCTTTCATGTCTCCACTTTCTCTCATGAATACTCTTGACCCATTTCATTAAATGTGTTTACCTTAAAGTCAGAACTAAAACAAACTTACCCCACAAGTTTGTTTTTCTTGTAATATAGCTTAAATTAATGTAAAAAGGGAGTGCTTTTCACTGACTGATCACACACTTCAATGCATTATTTCAAAATTGCTTCATCTTATGTTGGAAAGAAAAAACAGACAAACATAAAAACAATTAAAATTACTTAATACGTTAGTTTTCAAACGTAATATTTTTTAAAATAAAATTGTGATTGTCATAAATACTGAAAGAAGAATGAGCACAAGCTGCTGTCTGCTGGAGCAATCAATCTGCCTTTTGAACAGCCTTTTATTTACACCTAAAAGAGCAAAGTGTTAGCTAAAAGAGCAGCTGAACTAGAGTCACTATGTGTGTGAGGGAGTGTGTAACTGTCTCTAAATCCTGTGCAGGGCCACACGCTGAGCTGCCCGTCTGAAATTCAACCTCCTCTGGCATTTAAGAGCGCAGCTTTCCCCCTCTCTTTTTCCTCCTCTCCCCATTCTTATGGGCCGCTCTTCTCCCGTCCCTCCATGTTATTTCTGTAACCCCAGTGCCCTGCTACCTCACTGATTGTCTGCTTGGATGAGCATGCACAACACAATGGTCCTAACTGACTTGGTGTTCGGCTCAGAGAATAATCCAACAGAAAGTAAAACAATCTCCTGAAGACAGAAAAGGTAAAGTAAAGACTGTATCTCTTGTTCAGGTGTGTGTAGCTTTCAGGTGACACAAATTAGGCTCTCCAAACAAACAGAATAAGAACTGCTGTCCGGATACTGCAACCTCACACAGATGCACACACACACTCACTCACACACACACACACACACACACACTGGAGCAGGGATCGCGTGCTACCTGACAGCAGAAACAACCTTGACACGGTGCCGGCCACCTTCACTGCATTCCAGCATACCAACACACATGCAGCCACTCACAGTGGGGAACAGTGAAGATGACAAGTTGGTTAATGCATAGAAAAGTAAAAATAAAAGGTAAAATTTACCTACTCTTGTTCAGAGTGCATTAAAAAACACTCGGATAACGGGTGTCCTACCGACTCCATCAGCGATACCGGGTCATTGTCACATCAACCTCCTCTGAAGAACAGCAAAAAGGTTTAAAAAATATCAAAGTTTTGATATGTTTCCTCTTTCTCCTCTTCTTCTCTGATCTTCCACTTTCTCTCTCTCTCACTCTCAGTCCTTCCTTCCACTTGGAGGGAGCAATACAATTACCAGGCTCTGCGCCGGCTGCACTGATCGGCTCTGCGTGTGTGTATAGATGCAAGGGAGCGCGTGTGTGCTGTGTGCATGCGAGAGCTGAGGGAGAGGGGGGCTGTAGACACACACGCAACCAGCCGGGCAGTCGGGACAGAAAACTGTGCTGCTGTCCTAATCAACGACTTAAAGCCCCGATAGCTCCTCATGAATATTAAGAAGGATTTTGCATATGCAGTCCCTCAGGTCCTGGTTCTGCTGTGATTGGTGGACAGCTGACCAATGGCTGCAGGGATGGGTGGAGAAAGGGGAGGAGAAAAAGGGGGGTCAAAGCAGAGCGAGAGGGAGAGCGGCAGGTGGAGAAGGAGGGATCGGACAAAGAGCGCAGCAAAGAAAACAGGAAAGAAGGAAACAGAGAATGGAACAGGTGAGAGAAAGGTTTAAAGAAAGATAACCTTCCCTTTTTCCTTTAATTTCTCTTTCTTAACACATCTCTAAGACCAAGTTCCCCTAAAAGATCTCTCTCCTCTAGTCGTTACTACTCTCATTAATTGGCCGTCTTGGCATTTAAACTCGCACAAAAACCTTACATATTTACAAAAAACAAAAAACACAACAATAAAATAACTTTACCATCTACTTTCTTCAAACTTTGTCAAAAAGTTTTATTTTTCAAGCTTCTTTACACCCCACATGCCTGAAGACATCTTTCTGGTAGAAAATATGGTTTTGAGTTTGCTTGGCTGCAGGACACAAAATTGACCTAATCAAATCCAGAAAATTGCTAGATCAAAGGAACGAGTGTAAGCTTGACCCTAAACCCAATGCCTGAATAACATGTCACACTCCAAATGCACACAGACAGTCAGAGCGCAGCGGAGCCCATCACAGCTCAGCAGTAAAATACGAGATTATGGCAATTCCACAGTGCTTGTCCTTTGTTGTGGAATGATTTGGGCATGATTGGGACAAGATTCTCCCTGCTGCTTGTTGTTTCTGTCAAACCTCTCCACATCTCCTCACCAGTTTGCTTCCAGTGTCTGCGAACACACTGGAATGTATCGAGACAGAAACTCCAGGAGAATCCGTGCACGACTCCTCGGTATTAAAACGGGTTGCCGACAGAGGAAAGGCAAATTGGAAATGCAAGAAGAGAAATAAAGGAAAATTGGAGCCCAATAGACTTGGGTGTGCTTGGCCAAAACAGTACACACTAAACTTCACGTCTTTTTAGCTGATGTTTTCCGGTTTCCCACCATACTTTTCGAACACTCTGGTTTCTCAACACAAAGGACAGAGGTGTGTGCCGAAAAGAGCCAGATACTGAGAAGAAAATCAGAAGGGTGGGAAGGGGGGAGGAAGGGGGTGCAGAGATGAAAGGAAGTGGTTGTAATTAGCACATTTGGAAGAGAACAGATAATAAAACATTTCCTCAAACTAATCTCTACTTTGAAGTACGTTTGTGTAAGTGTGTGTGTGTGTGTGTGTGCCGTGGACCAACAACAACCTATTTTTCCTGTATTTTTTATGTCACATATTTGACATTGTTTTAAATTTTGGACACATCTACTGGTTCAAACATTAACTAACAAATGCATATTTCTAATGTGTTACTCTGTGAGATGATGGAAGGCACCATTTCCATCCTAAAAACACGTTTAAAGCCTAAGTTTGTTCTTATGACATGAAAAATGTGCTGTACTGAATACACCCAAACATTGTTTAGAAGTGATTATTTGCACAAAATCAAAGTAATTTTTAATTGTTACCTCATTTAGTAACTATTTTAGAAGTAACACAGAGAACAAAGAATGGATCCTAAAGGGAAGCAACCCACAAACACAGATCCTGCTTTTCATGTGGACAGAGGGAGATGAATTCAAGCGCATTCATAGACGCTCTGAGGCTCATGCACACACACACACACACACACACACACACACGCTCAGAGTTATGATGTATCCAGAGGCTTATAAGCATCGACAAAGATGAGTGTGAATCAATGCTGCCGCCACCACTGTGCAAACAAATCTTTTACTGAAACCTCTGTCTCTAAAGCACATGTGCTGGGAATCCCACACACACATGCACATCTATCATTCTTGAGTCTGTGGAGACAGATTAGGAGTAGGAACACTAAACTAATGTAATGAACACACCAGTTAAAACAGTCTTACTGCGAGTTCTTTAGAAATATTAACATGGACTAAAGTGAATGACAGGAAAGGAGAATATCTAGAAAACTACTAGAACTTTATAAAAAAATATTTAAAAAATCTATATATTCTGTTAAATATTGAAATAATTATAACAGCAAAAATACTGAACGTCAGTTACGCACATAAAGTCATAAACTGAGCTCATTCACAACAGCAAAAAAGGTCTAATCTCAAAAATCTTCTGAGTCTTTAAGTAATCTGTTCTCATTGTTTCCATATCACTTACTTCTTATTCTCCTGTCTGACCCCCATCCACCCCACCTCACCCCTCCTAGACTATCGATTGCCTCTGAATCTGAGTGCATGTTGACAGTGACCCCTTTAGGCCACTTCCCTGTGAAAGTAGACAAACCCTTGTCGTATTAAGCACAAAACCATAATCATAAAATACAAGGCGTCACATAAGTGCAATTTCTTTGAATTCTCGGAACAATTTAACCATTTTTTAAACATTGTAGAAATTAAAATATAAAATCTCACCTAAATCTCATCAGCTTGTCCCATAGCCAATAATTGCATGCATGAGTAATTATAAGTGTGTACATTTCAGGCATGCTCTGCAACATCACTGACATTGCTCTCAGCTCTTTTATCCGAGACTGTGTGCATGAGTCTGTGTGGGTTGCGTGTTTTGACCCTGTGATGGCAGCCTGTTGACATCTATGGAAGAATTATCCTTTACAACTCTTACTGACATCAATCACAGCCCTCAATAGGCCACAGCAAGTTCACTCAGAGCAATGCAGGTGTGTGTGTGTGTGTGTGTATTTGGGTGTCTTAGCTGGTCAACACAATCTTTAACAAATTCATGAGATGTCCACTTAGGCAGCTGACCTAGTGACACAAATGTGCCAGTCTTAAACAGATCCAAGTTTTATTTATATTCAATAATAATTAGGTTAAAGAAAGTTGTTACTACTTTGATGTCAAATATAAAGTTTAAATAAGTACTTTATTGTTCTCCTATGTGGGCTAAAAGTATACCTACAGCATTTTAAAATCAAAATATCTTACTTTGCTTTTTCCAAGGAAAGGAGAGAGGAACAGATGACACAGAGAGCTTCTGATTGTACTTCACTGGTAACCAACAGAGGGAGCTATGGACTCTGGTCCATTTATACACAGCCAGCAAAGGAACCTCTGAATCAAGTGTGGATGAGTGTTTGTGTGTCTATTTAACCATAAAATATGATTAAATCATTAACTGATCATTATATTAACAAAAAGTCTTAAAAACAATTTGCCATCCTGACACACACACACACACACACACACACACACACACACACACACACACACACACACACACACACGATTAAAACACAGATACAGAAGAAACTGAGCTCAGTTTTTGGATCACTATATTCAGCAAATGCATCAGAAAAAAGCACCCGCTGTCTGCTCCACCAACAAGCTAACTTCTAAACCGCAAAAGAAGAGGCAAGAAGACATTAGCAGAGAGAGAGAACAAGCAGTTTAAATATGGGAGGTAAAGGTGAGATATAGATTTTAAAAGAAGAACTGACCAACAGCAGTGAGAACCTGCTGTCATCCAAATTTAAATCTACTTATATATAGTAATTTAATTCTGTTTCAGTGTGCTTTTGAATGTTAACATTTGTTGATTATAAAATTATTTTCATGGTCTTCTACAGAATTAAATAATGTGAATTATTAACAATCTTTGTTAAAACATATTAAGTAAAAGTTGTATTATTCATGAAAAACTAATCAGTAAAACTGTTATTTATTTATTTATTTATGTTTTGCAGTTTCAGACTTATTCAAATATTTTCATAAAAAGTACATACATTTGTCATGCATTTGAGACTGGTCACTTATAATGTCTTATCAGTGCACTTATTATCCTTTAAGTAATCTGCCAAGTTGAAAAGTTTCAGACATTTTATTTTTTTATGCTTTATGTAAAAACACTTGGTCCTCACAAATATATAAATGCAATACACTTCAGCATGTTCAGTTAGATCAGTAGTTCTGAGTGTGGGTATTTAGTGAACAAATACAAATAAATAAATAAATCTATAAAAGTGGAATTATACATTTTTCAATACCTCCACTGAACAAACAAGTAATGTGGCAAAATTTTCTTGACTTCAGTTTCTTTCTGAATCTGCTAGAAATATGTCTATATGTGCACACATGTGACGTATGTGTGAACTTCCAGGCAGGAAATAGATGATGATCAAGGCCAAGGAGAGAGCACCAGCTGCTTGGAAAAGCTGCTGGGTTTAGGGGGCTATCTGGAACCTGTCACCAAAACTCTGTTTGGGTAACCTTTGCAGCAGCAGGGTATAAGAAGACACACATGCATGAAACACACTAAAGCTTATGTAATGACACCACACACATCACAACTACCCCTCATTCCAATAGATATTGTAACAGTACAGTAACTATATTTGCTTGTAAAAGTACTTTTAGTTTGAAGATCTAACACACACACAAAATTCTGTCACATGTCCACACAGATATACTGTATTCTAAAAAACCTTGTAATTGACTTCATTGGAACAGAACTCCCTGTTATACTGCACAAAGGCCAGGTAGGTTTTGCAGCTGAGAGGAATGAGGTTTGCGCTTGCGCATATGATCATCAGAGACATACACAGATAGATAAATTAAAGCATTTAATTTAGATGAGAAAAAGTGGGTGTGAAAGGGTGTCATGGAAAATGTGACTTTACTATTTATAAAAACAGAATATTAACCTCTACTAAAAATTAATAACATCATAGTTGATTGCTCTGCATATTATTTATTCAAGATTTAGCTTTTTTGCTTTCAGACTTAATCTGAATCAAATCTGTTAGGTAAAATAAATTGTACAAAGACTTTAACCCCTTAAAACAGTCAAATACTCCCACAGACACATGCATAGCAGGTTATATCTGCTCACCTTGCTGTCAGTGGTCAGACTGAAGGCTAGCTGGACTGCACCTCATCACAGAGTGAAAGGTGTGACCTCATCAAGTGAGGACACGCTAAAGGAAAAGGCTTTGGGCTCAACTGAGGTTGTGACCTCATCAAATGGGGACAGACGGGGCAGAGATGACAGATGTCAACACTTAAATTGTGTGTTAGTATGTCTGTGCATACACATTGTTTCCGTTGAAGCTATGTTAATGTTCCTTGCTTAGGCCATATATTATATCCTACGAACCGCAACAAATGTTGTGAGCAAACAGATGTCTCAGTCTAAGTAAAAGCTCAGACTCCCATCCTAAACTTAAAGGGATCTCCAATTCCAGTTGTGTGAGAGAACCTCCGACATTTATGTGGGGATAAGAAGGGCTCAAATGTCAAAAAATTGAGTTAAAATAATATTTGCATGGGGACAAGTGTTCAGCAGATACAAGAAGGGGTCTAGTCTGCTAATAACAGAACATGAATAACATATTACCTCACCTATTTTCTACATTTTGTTTTACTTAAACTTTCTCTAAATTGGACAGCTACCACTCTACTATCAAGTTCCCCTTCCTCCTTACTCTCATCCTCTGGTATTCATATATTCTCTGGCATAAATTAGAACAGGGATGTAATTATACACAGAATGAGTTTAGCCTGGTAAAGAAAGCACTGAGTTTGTGTGTATTTCTATTGTGTATCTTTCTCGCAGCCTGTGAGCCTGTTTAAAGCAGCATTTTGTATTGAAATGGGTGACTTCGAAGAGGTGCGCTCCTTTAATTACGCTGCTCTCAAACAGAACATGAGTGGGATATTCCACTGGGATTACTTGATTCTCAATGCAGTGTCTCTGTTAACACAATACACGCACACAAATACGACACACATGTACCCCCAGACATAAATGAATACCTGCCAAAAAAAAGCCTGTCTCTCCAATACTACAACACTCAATTTATTCAACTGAGGTGCAAGCCAAGTGAATAATTCCACTACTAATAAAGACGGTAAGAGACAGCGTTTGCACAGACAAGAAGAATGAGGAAAAAGGAGAACAAAACACCATAGGGGGAGCAAAGTCTTCAGAGTAAAAGTAAGCCCACAGAAGAAATGTGATAAAGTTCAACAAGAGACATTTTTTTTACCCCAGTTTTACATTTAAATAACCAGTTTAAAATAGCAACATTTGTTGGTAAAACATTTTTATTTAAGATTAAGTGTCATTGGAAGGCCTTTGTAAGTACTGATAGAGAAATGCATGTCAAGGAAAGGAGTTCTAATCTCCTTAAAAGTGTATGGCCGACATTTGGTCTACTTACTCAGTTGTAAGTACAAATCACAATGCCATCACAATTTTGTTCAGTATAGTTGCTTTGTTATTGTACAATAACCCCATGATTCTGATGCTAATTCTGCTCAATGAGAATTTCAGAAGACATGTGTTTGATACAGACTGCAAGGGCTGATACAAAAGTAAACATTGATCTAAATCCACTATTTTTACTAGGAATTAAATGATTATTATTATTATGAGTTTTACTGATTACATTAGCTTACCATGGATTTTTATGATATCTTTATTTTAGCTACATCAGTGGTGTCCACAGTCAGTGCTCAAGGGCTAGGATCCTGCGTGTTTTAACTCTCTCTTTGGTTCAACACACCTGGATCAAATGATGGCTCGTTAGCAGGCCTCTGCAAAACACTGACATGCTTAGGAGGTAGTAACTACCACCAGGGAGAGAACTAAAACATGCAAGATGCCGGCCCTTGAGGACTGACTTTGGACACCTCTGAGCTACATCTATAACCAAGTGTTATATGTAGATATAAGCTTGACTTTCACACAAGAAGGATTCTTAAAGAAGTTTATGTCTTCACTGCATGTAGAAGGAAACTACAACACGAGTAGGGATACTAAAACTTCACACTCGATACTAATTCTAAAAAAAATACTCAATTTTCAATACCATTTTTGATACCATGTCAACATTATTTGAAGGCACAGGGTTCTTTCTAGTTAAGAGCAAAAAATATAATTGATTAATTAATTAATATGACAACATTTTAACTTCCTTAATAATTCAAGCAAAACCAATACATAGGGGACAATTCAGACCTTATTTAGAACAATTTATTATTTAAAAGTGTCACTTCCCAGTTTGGCAAAAACAGTAGATAAGACAACACTGAGTATATTTGTTAATATCCTTTATGGAAGAATGTACCTTTGATTCAGTCATATTATTATTTTATTTTGATATAGCTGCTTCTCTTTAGTGAGGCACTCACTGTGTGCTTCCATTTGCCTGTCGATTTGCTGTTGATATGAATAAATTTTACTGCTGAGGGACAAATAAAGGATCGCTCTATACAAAAATAAACTGTTTCACAATGAACATCAACCATTTGTTGTTTCTAAATGTGCTTTATAGATAAATTGGGCTGGAAACATGAATCTGCTCCATGCAAATGTATTCAGCGGCAGCCCTGTGGAATTTGTGTCTCTAGTAATTTAGCATAATATTTTCCTTAGTGATCAACTACAGAGTAGGTTGCTACAGGTTCCTACTTGTTTCTGCTCAAATTGTCAGCTTCAGTCTGGCTCCACTGTTATCATTAAGCCACATTAGCCTCCAATGCCCTTTCAACTACACAGTGCAGTAATGGAGGGGGGCTCACAGGTTTGTTTCGTTGCTTAAGTATTTAGTAACTGTCTGAGCCATTGGCTGATTAACATTTTCCTGCATTAATTTGTACCACAGTAGAACAGGGTGTTGCGTGATTAGAACAGAACATTGGATGGTGCAGAATTGCACACCTGGAAAGTGTATCTTGACGGGGGAGCTCAGACAGACAGGACACCGTCATCGGGCTGTCCATGTCCATGAAGCTAATATTTAAATGGATTGTGTTAGCATGTGTCATCCGGGAGGTTTACCAATTCACTGTTACAGATACAAGAACTTTACAGACTTTTAAAAGTTGCTGTCAAACATCAGTGTTGCAGCATTAATGCAGCTAGCATGTGCCATCCTTCAGCATTTTGTTTTCTGCCTGTCTGTCTGTCTCCCTCATTGGGGAAGTACCTCCGAACAATACTGTTATGTTTGACTTGCTTAAAGAAGGCCACATATGTTTTCTGGATGTACTCACCATTTTAGCAGAGTTTAAAACTTTCTGCAGCAGCTCAATGTTTTGGTCAGGTGAGGCTGCAGGGAGGGGAAGGGCTGAGTCTTTCTGTTATTGCAGCGCTCCTGTTGGAAGAAGCAACAATTTGAGCAAATGTGAATGTGACCATTTTGTATTGATTTTGATGCAAATGAGCAACTTTGAATAAGTCATGTTTTTAAGAATTGATTATATCGAAATATTGATTACTTTGACAACCCTAGAGATGAGTAGCTACTGCCACTAACTGTTTAGTAGGAAAACTATTGGCAGGATGTTTGCAAAGTTTAGAATTGTCTGGTTTTCAGTCAAATTTGTTTTGAACCTTTCAGATTACAAGTAAAAACTTTAAAACCAAGGGTGCTCATCACCGTAGGTCAAAGACTTTTACCTCCATATTTTGTCATTTTTGGTTTCTTGTGAAAATCAGCTCTACTGATCACCACCTACACCTGTCTGGGGATTTTATTGGCACATTTCTGATGAAATCTAACAAAAAGAGCTTCATACGTTGGTTAAGGAGTGTAAATTCATATTTAGAGAAAATATGTTGTTTTTGTTTTTTTTTTTTATTTCCTGACAAGTTCTCCTTTTGGCAGCAGCATTTTGTTATGATTAATAAAGTGATGTTAATAAAAAAAACCAAACATTTTTTCAGTTTCCTTGCATGACTTAATGTAGTGTGAGGCACTTTGGGGTTCTCTGGACGTGATAAAGTGCTATACAAGTACAGGCCATTTACCATTTTTTTGTTCAGCAGACAGTCCTGCTCTGTGAGGTGACTACTAGTTTATTTGCATGTAAAGCAGGTAACTGAGATTCAAACATTCAGGATGGATTTCAATACAAGGTGTGAATGATCGTTGTTAGGCTCATCTACTGACAATTTAATCAGAGAGCATTAATGTTAATAGCAGGTCTGAACAGGTCCTAACATTGGTACTGGGCAATCTGGTCACATTTGAATTAAACTAAACACAGGTGTAAAAGCACTGAAAATGGATGGAGGGTGCCTTGGCTCACACCACCTGCACAGGTTGCCTAGGATACTTCTGTCGTATTAGTTTAAGAATGTGAATGCATTTCACCCTCTTTCCTATTGTCCAAGCATGATTCCCCTCATGGAGGGGAGTTACAACTACAAACTTGTGATTTTAAAAAAACATTCTATAAACAGCCTGTTAAAATCAAATACTGCTGCCAACAAACTAAAAATAAAAAGTTGTCCCTGAGAATGTTTTGAAAATACAGGACTAAAAATTGTTCTGTCTCATTTACCATTCTGCTCTCATATTTTAATCTGTAGTGTAATGTTTGTTCTTGTTTTTACAACTGATTGTTGGCTACCTGGTTCAACACTGAATTTTAATAATCTAAAAATTGTAAAGTTATTCTTCACAAAAAATGTACTAAAACTTTCCATAACTGATAAAATGCCTGAAACAAGTGTTTGCCATTTACAGGTTTCTTCTGTTTTTGCTTTGTGCCACGCTTAAAGTAAGCAAGAAAATACAAAAAGCAGTTAAGGGGGAAAATGTTGTTTAGACCAACCTCACCCAATGCAAATACATAACTGTCAATATACAAATTAAAACTATTGACTTTGGATAGGGTGGATTTTGTGCCAAGAGTAGAAACTCTGTTTCATCACTGTTAAGTTTAAGGAAGTTTGACAGAAACCAGGATTTTATTTCAGCTAAACAGGAAGTGAGACAGGAGGGTGGAAGTGTGGAATATGGTCAAGTGGATAAGAAGGGCTAAGTGTCATCGGTGAAGCAGTGGAAACTGATACTGAATTTACGGAAAATATTGCCAAGGGGAAGAAAGTAGGTAATGGTAGGTAATGAAAAGAGGGGGACCCAGGATAGAACCTTGGGGGCACACCTGAACTAATGGGGGAAGAGTGGGATCTGAAGGATTTGAGTTGGATGAATTGAGTACAGCCAGAAAGATATGAGTGAAACCAGTCAAGCGGTGTGCAGGTAATGCCAATAGATGAAAACCTATGAAGGAGAATACTGTGGGAGACAGTACCAAAGGCCACACTCAGATCAAGCAGAATAAGAAGGGAAACCAAACCAGAATCTGTGACCATCAGAAGGGATTCAAAGATTCCTCAAACATGCATTAAAGAATCAAAGCAACGCTCCAGGTAAGTTTTTGATGAGGGAATATTATAACATGACAGAAAGCTTAAAAAAGTCAATTTTACATAATACCCCCCCTTTAACAAACTGTTAAAATATTAATAAATAGCTGTCTCTGCATTTGATGAGTACTTCTTAAAATTAAATAATTTTGAACATGTTTTCACATTGATGTAATTTGGCAGACTACAGTTAAAAACTGCTTTGATTTGAGTGAATATTCAAGTACACAACTGTTATCTTGAAGGTTGTGTTTATGTGCCCCTCCAGAGTCTAGAGTAGAGTTTAGATCTATAGCCCAAGCCCGACCCAAAATTCAGGCCTAGTTGGACCAAAATTATATGCTTGATGGTCAGTTGAAAGGTGCTCTTGCAGAGCAGGTTCATCTGTACCAGCATTTACAAGATCCCTCTATGAGGCCTCATTTTCAGAAAATACTACACCAAGGTATGCATCAAGTATAAAAGCCACACTCACTGCTCGGCTCACGTTCAAACAACGCGATCCTTTAAAGCTGCGACTATAACTCAGCCTTAATGTGCATGTGGTCCCACCCTGCTCTGCTTCTACCAATCACACATTCCAGAAGATTTGCACTTGACTCACCCTGCGGTTACAAGTGACTAAATGGAGCTGGAAGATGTTAAACAAAAGCTAAAAATGGGAGAAGTTATACTAGTAAGCCAACAGAGTGAAAAGTCAGAGGTCTGGAAGTATTCTAAACAAGTAGCAATTTAAAATAATATGTCAGGTTTACTTCGGGCTAAGGCCTCTAATTAGTTAATTTGTCGGGTTGGATTGGGCGTGGACACAATGTCTATGCTTGGGCTGAGTCATGTTGGTTTTTTAGGCCCGATCTCAACTCTAGTCTAGAAGGCCACATAAATAGTTAAGGTGGGCTGAAACTGGCCCGCAGGCCTTGAATTTGACACATGCTCTACAGTGAGGAGGACAATCAAGAAATTGTGTTACAACTATAGTGACAGCTTTGAGAAAAAAACAACAAACCACAATAGTTTGATGTAGTTTTCCTCTGTTACTTATATGACACATCAAATCCTAGTGTTGTCATAGATTTTTGCTGGGGAAAAAACAATTTAAAGCTTAATAAACTTCAAAGCATAATTGTATTTACTTGGGTATGGTGTAAGATGGTGAAAATTTGTTGATTTTTTTTTTTGTATTAGATTGATGGTATTATTACACTAATAACTAAAACGGGGCTACAATAGTCCACGCAAAAGATACACAAACCATAAACACACTTCACTTCTTCTGCGTCTGTGTCTAATGACGTGTGTGAGTAATTACTTTAAGTCCAATGTGTGCGGCCATTTAAGTGTCTCTGCTCATGTATGTTTTATCTAGGCTTTCGGCTCTGTCTGTGTGAGCAATGAGTATGTTTAATGGTGTGTGTGAAAATAATCACTTAATCGCCGCTTCTTCCATTTGAAAGGTGTGTGTAAGTGTTAATGTGTGTGATTCTTGGTGTAATGGTCTCAATGGAAAAAAAGGAAAGAATTGGAAGATGCTATGATGAGCGTGTTCTGAAAAAAAGCAGAAGTGAAACAGTGAAAATGAATGGTTTGAGGGCATTAAAGAAGTACTGAAATGGATGAAAAGGAAAACAGAAGACAAAACACTGGACAGACATTAAGAGAGAACCTCTGGAGAAAGACACACCCTTCCTCTTTATCTCCCTCTCTCTAATTCTCCACTATAATCCTTCCTTCCAATCTAGCTCTCCAAACCGTCGGCCTGTGAATTTATAGTTGGCCCAATGATTGCTTCTCAGGCCATGATGGCTGTAAATTGCTTTGCCATTTGGTAAATGCTGGCGGTTAGAAGGTATACAAGTAATTATTTCCGCTTGTGCTGATTGAGACATAATTCCAGATGAGGTCCTGGAAAAATGACAGCATTTTGAAACAACTCTGTTTTAATTTCCCAGCATTTCTAATTAGAATCTGTTTGAACATGGGGAGTTTTTTATGTGGTTTCCTCCAATGGGGCCAGAAATAATTAAACTGTCAAGGGGAAATAAATACGTATAAACATGGCATAATTTTTACAGAGCGCAGCACCTTGTCAGGCCATGACTTTTTGTGAAGAAAAAGAATGTGAGGAACAATACAGGGGCATAGAGGACATACTGATGGCATGGATACACACATATATGTACAATGCAAAACATACTAATCTGTAGATCTGTAAATTTCTAAACTAACCGCAGACCCGTTAACCCTTGAAAATTCCCTTTTTGTTTTTGCTAATCTCAGGTAATTCCAATGCATAAAAAATCATGTCCACTGAAAACAATTTCTTCTTCAGAATACATGTGATGTGGAGAAAGTGCTCAACCTTTCAAAAAGGAACAGTTTTTAATTCTGTACCATATTTCATCATGAGATTAAATAACTCTGTAACATGACAGGAAACATAAATGTCAAAACAATCATTAAAATTTACTAAACAGGCAATAAAACACAGCAAGAGATTCTCTACACCAACCAATTTCTAAGCAAAACCTTAACTAATAATTAGACATTGCATGATTTTATGTAAGTATTATGCATTCTGGATGTTTTCCAACTGAAAGTTTAAATTATATTTTAAGGATCTGTACTACTAGCCTATTTGGTTGTTTCTTGTTTGTGATGTTGGTAAAGTTGCAATAACAATATGACTTGGCAAAAATAAATGAAGTAAACAGTGTTTTTGTCTTTGTGTTATGACAAACATATACCCCCGATAACTAGTAGTCAATCTAGATACTGGGAATAAAATACAACTCATTATTTCCATCTCAACAAGATTTTGTTAAAAAAAAAAAAAAAAAAAAAAAAAAAAAAAAAAAAAAAAAAAAAAAAGAGGCTTTTGGCCATGATCAGCTTTTTTGGCAATTAGAGAACTTAGTAGTACTTTTTAAAATGGCTTCATGACCTTACAAACTCTTTACATTTATATGTTGTAACAAATAATTATTGTCAGCAAATATACTACAGGTATAGTCTGAACACATGGTACTTAAATAACTACCTAACCTAACATTTATTGTGGTCTAAGCAGTTCCTTTACCATATGCATACCGCATACATTGATATTGTTATAATTATTAATTTGGAATATATTGCACCACCTTAATCCACATCACCATGTTTAGTAAAAAATAAACACCAAATCAGAACAAAAACCTCAAATCAGCTGTCAAGCATGGTGGTGGAGGGATGATTATCTGGGCTTATTATGCCTGGGCACCTCACAGGCACTGAGTCAACCCTGAACACCACTGTACATCACTAAAGATTAAAGCTGCTCTCACAAGGTTTCCTATCTTGCCATGCACACTGGTCTTTTGAAACAAATGCTACATGAATGGAATGGTCATTACATTTTTGGAGGAATTTATGTCAGACAAACACAAAGTTGTGAGGACTCACATTGGGGACCCTGAAATTTCCCCATTGTCAGACAATAAAGGATATTTCTATTCTATTCAAATTCAACCATAACACAGAAGTACACAATAAAGCAAATAGTTTATTTTTAACACTGGGTTGCAGCTCAGGAAATGGTCATCAAATGCAACTCTGGGAGGAGAGAGGCTAAGTTTGTGACTGAACAGATTTATGAATGGGTTTGTTAGAAATGTTCGGCTCCACTGACTTGTAGCACTGTGGGAACATGGGGTTAGCAGAGCTACTGTGATGTCAGAAGACTTGGAAATCCAGAAGAACAGGTAAACAGATAGAGCATGTCAGCATTAGTGTTCCTCCTCTATCTATGAGAGCGGTGTCCCAGGGCTAAACAGACAAACAGTTTCCACAAACAGATCTGTAATCCAAAATCCAGGAATGCAGACAATAATCAGGCAGGGGTTATGCACGGGAAGACTTATTAGAAGGAGCAGGCGTAACACAGAGGTCATGAGGCAGAGCATGAGACAGGGGTACAGAAATCCGAAAAAGCAGGAGAGATGCGACAAGGGCTTGGCAGAAGGGAGAAATCCGTGAACACATTAGGAGTTGATCATACACTGGAAGGCTTGGAAGAGAACGCTGGATCGCTCCTGCCATGGGACAGCTGGAAATCTGGCAAGGAAGCAGAGGCTGAGAGGTGCTTAGAAAGAGCAAACCCAGGTGAAGAAGGTAAGCAATCAGGCATGACACAGGTGAACAGAATGATTGTGGCAAAACATAGCATGAACATAGCATGAAACATGAACCAGCCCCCATTACTCTGATGTCCCTAAAGAAACTCCAGTGCAACCAACTGCACTCAAAACTCACATAATTGGGAGATAGAACCCATATTTGTTAAATGTCTATATGTTGAACATCAAACATCAAGTCTTGGCACAGATTCTCATTTGGATTTAGGTCTGAACTTTGACCAGTCCATTCCAACAGATGACCATGCTTTCTGTTCGGAACATCACTGTTCCTTGGAGAGAAATTTGGTTTTAGTAGAGGATAAGAACAAATAAAAACACAATGCACAAGACAACAATCAATATAATACACTAGCATTTTGAAATAAAAGCTGAGGGGATGAAATAGTTAGAATTTACAGTCTTCTGTTGCATCATGACCGATAAGTTGCCTCTCTGGAACACCAACCCCAATTTTTTTTTTCATACTAAAAGATCAAATGAAGATCTGGGACTGAGTTTCAGTGCTCTATGAGTGCCCCTAAGTGGCCAGAATGTTATTAGTCAAATTATCTAGACAGTAGGCAGTAAACAGACACGTCAGTTGACTTTCTGTTTTAAGCACTCAGCATCCTGAAGTGAAAAGTCTGTACAGCGTATTGTGAGATTAGGTAATATTGTAGGGTCATTGGTGCAATTTTCAAGTCACTGCTGCTTCAATCATTAGTGTTGTTAGGGGTGTAATAGTTAACACATTTGTACCAAAAAATTATGGCATATCCCCATTGGTTTGGCACGCATGTATGCCGAATAAATACTGTGTTATTTTATACTTGAACACATGCAGAATGTTTATGTATAAAACTAAAAAAGTGACACAAAACAGAAATGACTCCCTACTAGCACTACTCTGCTATTTGGGGACTTTAAGGTTTCTCATGCAGCTACAATGAAGAAAGAAAGGTGGGATGAACAAAAACTTTGTCAGCGTTTGCATCTTTACCCATCAATAAGGTATGCACCTGGTTCTGAACTTACAATGCATCTGGAAAGGCATTCATGTTATAGCCTTATTCCAAATTGTATTACATTAATCTCTTTCCTCAAAATTCTATACATAAATGCCCAGTTATGACAACATGGAATTTTTGGGGAGTTTTTGCAAATTTATTAAAAATAGAAAACCAAGAAATCACATTTACGCAAGTATTTACAGCCTTTGCCGTGAAGCCCAAAATTGAGCTGTGTCCACCGACCATCCTTGAGATGTTTCTACAACTTGAAAGTATTTCACCTGTGGTAAATTCAGTTGGACTTGGACTTGATTTAGAAAAGCACACACCTGTCTACATAAGGTCCCACAGTCGACCGGACATGTCAGACCGCAAACACCAAGCATGAAATCAAAGGAATTTTCTGTATAGCTCTGAGTCAGGATTCTCTTGAGGCACAAATCTGGGGAAGGATACAGAAAAATTTCTGCTGCTTTGACGGTCCCAATGATCCCAATGGCCTTCATTCATTCGTAAATGAAAGAAGTCTGGAACCACCAGGACTCTTCCGAGAGATGGCGGGCCATCTAAACTGAGCTTTTGGGAGAGATGGGTTTAGTCAGGGAAGTGATCAAGAACCTGATGGTCACTTTGTCAGAACTCCAGCGTTCCTCTGTAGAAAGAGTAGAACCTTCCAGAAGGACAACCATCCCTGCATTAATCCACCAATCAGACCCGTGAGGTAGAGTGGCCAGTTGAGAGCCACTCCTTAATAAAAGGCATATGGCAGCCGGTGTGGAGTTTGCCAAAAGGCACCTGAAGAGTTCTCATACCAGGAGAAACAAGATTCTCTGATCTGATGAAACAAATCTGATTGATCTCTTTAGTGTGAATGCCAGGCATCATGTTTGGAAGAAACCAGGCACGACTCATCACCAGGACAATACCATGCCTACAGTGAAGCATAGTGGTGGCAGCTTCATGCTATGGAGATGTTTTGCAGCAGCAGGTACTGGCAAACAAGTCTGGATAGTGGGAACGATGAATGCAGCAAATAAAGCAATGTACAGATGATTTTTGTGTACCGTTACACCTTGAACACTAATTCAAAGAAATAAATAGACATACTGGAGATCTTTCACTTATGTTTCACTTATACTTTTTTTTTTGGCCACAGTGGCTGGTGGAGAAAATTTTTCATCGGCCACTCAAACATTTCACCAGCCACTGTTTTTCTTTTGTGTGTGTAACATTTCCCTTGGTGACAAACCCCACATGTACAATCAAATTATATAAAATATTCTTAACTCTGTAAGAAAAACATTTTACTGACAACAAGTTCACCATATATATGTACTAGCATGGACACCTTAACAGTGGTGTAGTGCAATAAGTTATTTTTAAGTAATTACGAACATCAAACTTTAACAGGTTACAAAATCCTAACATTCACAAAGTCCTTTCCTTATTTTCTGGTGTTGTTGTTGGTATTGTTCCAAAAATTAAATTAAAGCACAGCAGTCTACAAGGAGAGTAACCATGTTAAAAAATTGACACATTCTTTCACCACTCTTCATCTTAGGTGAGATGGCCACAGTGTCACAATTCCCATCTTGAAGTGAAAGTGGATGTCAAAGAAACTCTGCTAGAGATGTCTTCTCACTTTTTTATGGAATATACAATTTATACAAAAACATAATTATGGCCATAATAAGACCATATATCCATGTAAAATAAAGAGCTCTTCATCAAAGTGGCTCCTTAAAGTATGAAAAAAAAAAAAAAAACTCAAAACAATTTCACTAGTGTAATTTCTCTGGTTACCCTACCAATGATAAATCCTTCAGCAAAGCAATGTTTCACTAATATTATATGATGCTAATAATAACTGGAAGCTGTATCACCTGCTGCAAATTCCAACTTTATGGCTAGATAAAATTACACTAAACTGGACACCAAGCTACAAATTCATTTACCATAGCATTATTTATTATACACATCGCAAAACGTGTTCATTGTTAATTCCAGGGGCCATCATCATTCCTGTGTTATTCTAGTGTCGAGCAAAATTTATAACCTCGGAGGAGAGGGGAGGGGCAGGCCAAGGAGGACTAAGTGATTTCATTGGATAAGACCAATGTCCTTAAAGAAAATCAATCAATGGGCTGTCGCGGTCGATAAAAATTATTTTATTATACTTTTTTGGTAAACTTAAGAAAGCCTTAGGCCGGTCCATAAGTGTGCATAAGCTCACTGTGAATTGCCCTGTACGCCAGATGGCTAGTTCACTACTGGACAGGAGTACAAACTGAACACAGTTTTTTCTGTTCAAATTGTAAACCTGCCTTGGTGGCTTGTGCGTTGTTCAAATTCACATGTCACTTCACACATTTACCCGCATTTGGCCAATGGGGGGTGCCAATTTCCACCTGCTCCAGATTGCTCTTAACTTCAGACTGGGCCAATAGTTTGTTTTTCAGCAGGACAATGACTGAAACCACATGGGCAAAATCTCAAAGGAGTGGCTTTAGAACCATTCTGTCAATGTCCTAGAGTGGCCAAGCCAGAGTCCAGACTTGAATCCGACTGAACATCTCTACGAAGATCTGAAAATGGCTGCACAGATATCTCCCATCCAACCTTGAGAAGTAATGCAAAGAAGAATGGGCGAAACTGCCTAAAGATAAGTGTGCTAAGCTGGTGGCATCATATTCAAAAAGACTTGAGGCTGCAATTGCTGTGGATCAACAAAGTATTAAGCAAAGGCTGTGAATACTTATGTAAATGTGATTTCTTGGTTTTCTATTTTAGATACACTTACAAAAATCTCAAACTTTTTTTCCACATTGTCATAATGGGGTATTTGTGTGTAGAGCTTTGAGAAAAAGGGATAAATTTAAATCAGTTTGGAATAAGGCTGTAACATAAAATAAAAAAGTATAAAAAGTAGAGTATTGTGAATACGTTACGGATGCCCTGTAACTGAATTACTCACCTGAAACAATATCAAGAAGAAAGTAAACATCACAGCTACTGGAGAAAAATCAGCGGATGGCCAAATGGCTACTTGTGGCATCTCATGAGCCCAGTCTCTGTACCTATAAAATACAACTTGGAGGAATCACCCTTGATGAAAAGGGTTTTCCCCACAGCTGCACAAGTTGCATTCAGGTACAGCTCAGACACTAGGTTGTCAAACTATCAAAAAACTATTACAAACTTATATAAGTATGTTTTATTCTCAAATATGGTCAAAGTCTTTTTGACAAATTTCAGAACATGAACACTGATTTTTTTCAAGTGGTTATACTGTTATTCATCTATTTGTTAAGGCACTGGCTATGCCTCTTTGTAAAACTTTATTCATGAAAAAATCTAGCCAGATCTTTGTTTACTTCAATGCTTTTCCTCTCCTGAACATAATAATAAAGAACATAATAAAGTCAAATTAATTTCAGAAATTAAAAATTATTATTTGTTTACTACTGAATGAAGTAATTTTTAAAAATTTTTTTAACTTGATTTAAGTGCACCAAAAACATACCAAACCATGATTTTAAAACCCAACTATATAGTAAACCATGATTTTCGTGTACTGTTACACCTTGAACATTAATTCAAACAAATAAATCGACATACAGGAGAGCTTTCACTTATCTGCACTATTTACTTATGTAGTAAGTAAATAGTAAATTACTAACTGCTATGAGTTCAATGAGAAATTAGGAGGCATTCCTAAAACTTATTTTGTGGTAGAGTTGACTGGAACACAATTCACCGAGATTAAAAATGATACAAAATCCAAGGGGAAGAATTTAATCACATATTTTTGATGTTACTGTATAGAAGAAAATTTTATTCCATAGCTAGTTTATTTGTTTTAATGAATGAAATGTATTAAATTGAATTTTAGAATTTTTAGTTTATTAATATTCAGTTACTACGGCAGGCTTGGTGAAAAATATCTCAGCAGAAATATAATTCTGGGAGTCTAAAAACTGAGCTTGAAACACTGGATGACTTAAAGTGTGTGCACACTGAGAGGCAGCACTAATAGAGATGCATTTGAACGAGAGTTACTCAATTACAACCTGACATCAACTCAAGGAGCCAATCTCACCAACCCCATATGAACAGACACTCACAGACACACAAGCACAGATATTAGGACCAGTTGGTGCAACCTACATGGATCTCATAATACAACAAATATCACAGGCTTTAGCAGGCTATTACCAAAACATAACATACAACAAGTTCATTACTGAAGTATATTTGTCAAAGCATTTTACTAAAGATATACCTGTCATTTTTTTTAGGTTTATAAAAAAATACATTCTCCAAATCTGTATATTCAAACATTTTCAACTCAAATACATGTACATATGGTGTGAATTTGTCTTCGATAAACTTTCTCATCTCCTGGAGTACTGTTAAAAAAATATTTCATATAATGTCCTCCGTCACATTAACTTTAAGAATTTTTAAAAAATGTTAGTCGCTTTTGTGAAATGACATCAGATTTATATAGCACTTTTCAGAACCGTCAGATGTTTTACAGTCAAATCAGTCATTTTCATTCACACACAGATTCATACGCTGATGATAGCAAGCTACCGGATCGTAGCCACAGCTGCCCTGGGGCAGTCTGACAGAAGCATATTGCACCCTTCTGACCACCACCAGCAGGCAAGGTAGCTGAAGTGTCTTGCCCAAGACAGTTCACCTAAGGATACAACTTCACCCAAGGACACAACTTCAGAGATGGATGGGGCAGGGACTCAAACCGGTGGCCCACCGATTGAAGGGTGAACTCCTAGCTCCGTTGCCACCATTGCGTAAAAACCTAAAATTTATGGAAAAACTAAAGGAATTTAAAAGTATTAGTTTTCTCTTTCAATTAAACTTCTATTATTATTGTTCTTTTTAAAAGTTTATGAAAATCTGTAGTTATTTGCCTAAACCAGATGGTGAACAGCTACAATTTCTATGGGAAGGGCTTTGTGTGTAGACGTTCATATGTACTAAGGTTAATGGTACACTTGGATACAAACAATTCTCATCTAATATTAATAAGATATGCTAAACAGTAACAGTAAGTCAGCACAGACGAGGAAAGCATCTCTGAGACCCAAGTAGAGATATGAATGACATTTTGAAAGTTACACACAATAATGATAAGTGAATATGTTGCATGGTAACCTTTCAGAAAAATAGTCCCACTATAAATAAATCAGTAACTAAAGAAATTATTTACAGTATTGATGATGATGATGATGATAATAATAATCATAATAATAATAATAATCATAATAATAATAATATGCTATACATTGTTTTATTTTGTACATCTAAGACAGAAATACGTTATAATTATTAATTATAATACATTTGTTTTAAAACAAAAAATAGAAAGATGCTAATTGATGATGCAACATAACCTTAAAAAAGAAAATCAGAGAAATAAATCAGTGGCTCATACCCTTAATTGCTCTTAGTCTGTAACTGCCTTCAATCTGAATTTGTATCCAACTGAGTTGAAACAAAGTTTACACTTGCCTCCATTCTTGACTGCATGGCTCTGTGTTTGTAATTGTCTGGATGTGTGAAACAGTCACCCCTTCTTTGAAACAAAAACAACCACTTAGGCATGAACAGCAGCGCTTGGGAGACATCAATATTTTAGTCAGGTGTGTCGAGACAGAGAAAGGGGGAGACAGAGTGAGGAACATGAAAGCAGCAATGAGGGGGGGACCCCTGCCATACTGAGGCATTCCCATGACTGACAGAAAGACTAAGGCTCCGCATGTGTGTGCGCGCGCGCGCACATTTGTATATGTGATTTCCCCCCATCCTCACCCTGCTCCAATACTTGCTATTGTGTGTACCACCTCTGTCACCTTTCCTCTAATCAGGAGTTTAAATCAATGACGTTGTCCAAAACTATAATTGCCCATCCTTAAACTGCTTCTCTCGCAATATGCTTTCACCAAGAAACGACTCGGCAGCAGAAATACGCCTTTGCGTGTGTTGTTGTGTGTGTATGTGTGAGCTGGATTAAGAGTATTTTCTCATTACAGCAGTGTCTGAATGTGTAGAAAGTGCTTCTCACATTGTTTTACAGCATCCTGAAACCTCAGAGCTCAGCACTAAGTAGTATAATACCCTGTTGTCCCACACTGATGCCTTCTTGTACAACTGTTTCCACAAAATGGCTCATAAGCTGGGCCCGTTGCACTTTACTGATTAGGCCGTTCAAGAACAAATTTAATATACGGCAAAAAAAATTGGAAGACCAATTTGTTGGAAAGCTATAAGCTAATTTCTCTATGATTATACACATGACAAAAGAGAACTGCTTAAATAGTCATTTAGGGTTCTCCACAGCAGTTGTTCCCAAGTGGTACAGATTTATGAGCTTAAAAAACACAGATTTAAGAACACAAACATTACTAATGTGCCAGTTAAATAAAGGCACAGTGACAGGGTAAACAGCTTTGATAACTCTCATACCAATTTTTATCAGACTATTGCTTTTGTTGCTTGCAACAAATATGGCTAAAATGTGATATTAACAATCACATTTTAAATTTAATTCAAATTCAGGAGATCATTTTCTTTGTGCATTACACAAAATTTGGTGAATGGCCTGTACTTCTATATCGCTTATCAAGTCTGTGGACTCCAAAGCACCTTACACAACAATCAGCCATTTACCCCATTCATATACATATTCACACACACTGATGGTGGTAAGCCACATTGTAGCCACAGCTACCCTGTGGCAGACTGAAAAAAGCAAAGTTGCCATTCAATCAGTACCACCACCAGCAGGAAAAGTGGGTGAAATGTCTTGACCAAGGATATAACAGTAAAGTGACTGAGATGGATGGAGCAGGGGTTCAACTAGCAACCCACCAGTTACAGGATGAACCCTTACCTCCTTGGCCACTGCCACCCCCAAATTTTTATGTATTTATTTCTTCATTTATGTTGTAAAATTGTAGGAAAATCATATGTGGTTTTAATATTTTTTACAAATAATCTGAAAAGTGTAGCACACATTTACAGCAAACTCCAGTGCAACCAACCTCCTCAATCAAACATCAAACTATCTCTTGCACAGATTCTCAATTGGATTTAGGCCTGAACTTTAACATGGCCATTTTAACAGATTACTTTCAGTTCTTTTATTGTCCTTCAGGGGGGAATTTGGTTTACAGTATTAGCAAGAACACATAAAAAGACAAGGCAGAGGAGAAGACTCACATATATTGTAACTAACACAACCAATTTAGCCATAAAGTTATCAATTAAATTAGACAAAGCTTTGATGTAAACTATTGTATAGTAGCTCTAGGCTTATAATTTGAATCAATGTCCTGCTGACAGATGAACCTTTGCCCCATTCCTAGCTTCTAACAGGTGTTCTTCCAGGATTGCCCTGCATTTAGCTTTATTCATGTTCCCATCAAATTTGACAAGCTACTCTGTCCTTCCTGAAGAAGAGCCTTCCAACAGCATTCTCCTGCCACCACCATGGTGGGGACGGTGTGTTTAGGGTGATGTGTAACACCAGTTTTTCACACATAGCATTTTGCAAGTGAACTATAACTTTTTCCCTTTTTCCACATGTTTGCCTTGTCCCCTAAGTGACTTGTGGCAAACTAAAAGCATGATTTTCATGGATTATCTTCACTAATATCTTTGCTGTGATGCAAAACTATTTCCATTTCCATAATCATCATATTCAGATGATTAATTAAACAGTGCTTCTTTGAATGTTCTAAGCTTGAAATTATGTTTTTTTTAAACATAACCCTGCATTACATTTCCCTGCATCTTTATCCCCTGACCCGTCTGGACTGTTCCAATTGGGTTACTTCTGAATTCATTTGGTCAAACATTTCAGTTAGGGGTATCAGAATAGAGGAGACTGAACAAAAATGCATGCCACACGTATACGATTTTTTTTGGAAAACAATATTGAAAAAATTATAACATTTCCTTCTGATTTCCAAATTCCCTTTAGTATTGGCCTGTCACCTAAAATGCCAATCAAATGCATTAAAATTTGTGGTTGTAACATGAAGAAAATGTGAAAACATTCACTAAATATGAAGACTTTTGCAAGGCACAAAAGAATGATAATTTCGTGTGGTAAACTTTTAAAATCAGATATTGCATCCTTTCATAAAGCTGTAATATTCAAAGCATCTAGGAATGTTTTGTCAAATCAGTTCTAATACTGTTTTTAAATTAGAAGTATAATTTAAACTATTTATGCCCAAACTGGTTTCACTAACTCAATTTAGTGAGTTGAGCCATCTTGAGTGACTTCTTGCCAAACAACCCATCTGTAGTTACCCATGAGATGGAGCAACACCACCAAACAATTGTTATATGAATTCTGTGAAACCACACTACACATCCTGTTGTGTGTACGTGTGAGTGGAAAGTTTACTTGCACACTGTGCTACCCTGTTCCTATTCTTAGGTTCTGTTAACTAGACAGTAATTTCCTTGCCCTGACAATACACTGACATCAGTGAAATACACACATTTCCAACAAATGATTAACAGGGAAAAACATTATACTAGCATTAATTACACAGACAGACGGTTCAACAGATAGCTAGATCACCTGGAAACAATGTGTCAAAAATAGACATCTGGAATGATGTCTGAATCTTTCTGCCAGTTCATTTACACAGATGGACAGAATGGTAGAAAGAGCTGTAGAAGAGAAAGCAAAAAGACAGAGAGAAATTGAGATGGAAAGAGAGATTTCTGGTTAACAAGGTGTTGAGCATGACAAGCCCTGAGGAGTCTACGCTCTCTTACCCTCAAAGATTAGACACCTTACCCTCCGTCAATCCCTCTCTCTCTCTTGTTGTGACACAAGAGGAACATGCCACTATCATGAGGAGGAAATCTTGGTAATAAACTCTGCCTCTCCTTCTCTTTGGTGATTCAAATCCTTACTTTTTGCAGATTTTTGCTCTCTTATCTTTGTGTTTGCTGCTTGATTTAACATCTTAAGCTTTTTTGTACACATGAAATGGATGATGAGGCTGATGCTCTGTGAACACAAAATTATGGATGATTGTATGATTCACTGACATATAAAAAAGGTCCAACTAATTACCAGTAAATATCAATCCAGTCTAAGCTAAGCTCAGACTAACTAGGTGTGACTAGGGTTGCCATGGGGAGTTATTGTAAGTACATGGTCATAAGTAAACCAAATTCTACACTTATATAAACTGAAGTCTGCCTAGTTGTAAGGCTCTCAATGTCATATCCTGTTCTGTGAGTTGATGTGTTCTTTTTTTATTGTCTTTGTTCAATTTTATGTGAGCATTTTTAATATTTGCTTTATGTCTTGATTTTTATTCTTTTATTTGTCTTGTTTTTGTACAGCACTTTGGGCACACTTTTGGACAAAAGTCTTAAAGCATTTTTGGTCATGTGTCCCTTATTTTCTTCTTGACAATACTCCATAAATCCTCTATGCATCTCTATAAAGCTTGTCAGCAGAGGTTGACTTTGGACTTGATCAAAAACACAATGCATCAAAACTAATGAATGGCATGGCCCCATAGGTCATCCATGACTAGACCTCGAATGACTTGGATTCTGTGGCTATCCACTCTTGGACCTTAATTTCCAAATAAAATGCAAATTTAACTGTCACCTGAAAAGAAGACTTTGGACCAACAAGTAATAACTCTGTTGACTGTGGCACAGTGGTAGAGTAGTTGTCTCGCAGTCCAAAAGTTGAGGGATCGATTTTAGCTTCTTCCTGCCGCATGTTGATGTGTTGCTGGCCAAGGCACTTAACCCCAAGTTGCCTACCGGTCTGCATGGTGGTGTATGAATGTGTGCGTATCTATGAGTGTGACTGGGTGAATGTGGCTCTAGTGTAAAGTGCTTTGAGCGGTAAGCATGACTAGATAAGTGCTATATAAATTCAGTCCATTTACCATTTTTCTCTTTAGCCTAGGTAAGACACTGCTGATTTAGACTCTGGTTCAGGAGTAGCTTTACTCAAGGAAAGTTAGGTGACTCTAACCCAAGCACTTGAATAGGCTTTGCTTCATAATTCTCTCAAGATTGTGGTTATTCTTGCTGACTGTGCCCCTTTTTCTTCCACAGCTTTTCCTTACACTATACATTTCATCAATATGCTTGGACACACTCTGAACAACCACAATCTTTAGGAATTACCTTATATTGGTACAAAGTCAGCCTATCACCTGAAGAACATTTCTAGGATTAAAGTACTAATATCCCAACAAGGTCTTGACAAACTTATCCATGCGTTTATCTTTAGTAAAATTGATTACTGCAACGATGTTTCCATAGGTCGGACTAAAATGTCAATCAGACAACTGCAGCATATCCAGCAGAGCTGCTGTTTGTCTTCTAACTAAAATTAGGAAAATGGAGCACATCACCCCAGTTCTAAAGTCCTTACACATATTTCTATTGTTATTTTCTTGTACAGCACTTTGGCTTCTAAATCCCTTTATAAATTATCAATGACGATAATGATGATACACAGGCTCCCTGTAGATCAGAGAACAGACTTTAAAACACTTCTGTTAGTTTAAAAATCACTGAATGGCTTAGAACCAAAATACTTTCAAGAACTGTTGTTGTATCAACCTTCCAGACCACTCAGGTTTTCTGGTTCAAGTCTACTCTGCACCCCCAGAGTAGACTTGAACCCCAAACATAGAGAAGCAGCATTCAGTTTTTGTGACAAGGTTTATACAAATAAATGTATGTTGCTTACAGCCCTTTTTTTTGGGTGTGGGGGGGCAGTGATTGTCTGCTGGACAACTCTGAAGTCAGGAGTGATCTCTTTGCTTGTGTAGGGCAGGGGTGTCCAACTCATTTTCATTTTGAGCCACATCAAGATCATAGATGTCTTCATGTGGCAGAATGTATTGATAAAACCACCCATTAACAAACTGTTAAAATATGAATAAAAAGCTGTCTCTGCATTTGTGAGTACTTCTTATACTTAAATAATATTCAGGGTTTCCTCTACATGTAATTGATCAAATTTACTTTATTTTGAAAAACCAACACCGCTGGCTCCTGGATGTCTGGCTGTGAAGCTGGCTATGGCGATGCACTGCTCTCAGGAGCAGCATTGCCAAGTCCGCTTATTAGAAGCGACTTTGGGTTTTTTTTTTTTTTTTTTTCTAAAATCGCTTGCAAATCTCATGACTCGCAGGTTGCAGATTTTACTCACTTAAAATAAGCAGAGATACGTATCTTTGAACTTTTTTCATTGTTGCTGGTTGCTTGTTTCTCTTGCAAAATTTGGCAACACTGGTCAGGAGTGAAGGAAAACTAGAGGCAAGAGTCCAAAGCAGAGGGAGAGAAAAGGAGAAAAAAGGTTCCTAAAGAAGGTTAACTTGAATGCATTTTTAGGTCAAGCCTGTGAAAACAACCCTGATGTTAACGTAAGTTGTATTTGAATGACAGTAATGTAGTGAATTAATATAGTTTGGCCTTCAAGCATAATGTTTCTGATACGTTTTGAACAGCACAACATAGCTTAATGTTGGGTTATTTTTTCACTGAGACTCATTTCTGGTTGCATTTTTAAATTAATATATTAAAATATTTTCAGGAGAAGAAGAAGGGACCCTAGGAAGATCTTGAGGTAACTTTAGATGGAGATGCTCAATGTTCTTTATTGTGACACAGTTCCCTCAAGTTCTGAGGCATATAGAATGATAGTGACCTATCCCGTGACACGTGTAATATTTAAATATTCCTAATGTTCCTTGTGTGATATTGGTGACTGAAACGAATGTAACACTTAATATAACACCAATCATATTATACAAGTACACAGGCGGAAGTAGTGGAGGAGGGGAGTGAAGGAGAGAAAAGTGGAGAGGCAGAACAGGAGGGTGCATCATACTGGGAAGGTGAGCATACTCCTATGTTGGAGCTCTTTTTCAAGAAACCCAGAAAAATAAAAGGCTCAGCCAGGCTGCAAACTGGGCCAGTTTGCAGTTATACATTGTAATTATAGTTAATGATAGTCGCCGTCCCCCCCGGACAGCCCACCACCATGGTTTAAAAAAGAAAACCCTGATACTGAACATCTTTTCACATTGATGTAATTTGGCAGTATATAAAAACTATTTTGATTTGATTGATAAAATGATATTTTAAGCACACAACCTTTCTATTTATAAAAAGTTACGGTGGGCCAGATTTGGCCCCACGCCTTGAGTTTGGCACGTGGTGTAGGGCATAACATTACATTTCTAGATTAAAATAATTTTATTTATTGGTATGAGGTAATATACCAATATTTTTGACAAGCTGAATTTTGGGTTTTTATTAGATGTAAGATTTATTAATTAAAAGTAACATAAAGAAACGCTTGAAATATATAATTCTATGTATATATCACTCAATACTATACATATGTAACTGAAAACCTTTGTGGCATACAAACAGAACACAAAGCTATCGTCTGCGTAGATGCGTTTGAACAGGGTATGAATGTAATAAATTTGCATGACTCACATTAGTTAATCTAAAACAACAGCTGTAAATTTATGTGCCATGCGGCCAGATTATTCATCCACCCACTGTCTTTACCCGCTTGTCCTTGTGGAGGGTGCAGGGGTAGTGCTCATTGGTCAGTGGGTGAGAGGCAAGATACTCTCACTACTAGGGTGCACCCCATACACCATGTGTGAATATAAGTATACCTATTTCAGATTTATTAAGTGTGTGATGTTTGTGATGATTCAGTTATCCAATTAGAAAAGTTTTCAAAAAAATATTTTTGGACTTTGTCCAACATTCTCCCACACAAACAGCTACCTGTCAGTTCAATAAGCTCTGTCCTCCTTTCTTTGCTTCTACTGCTCTCTAGCCTCCTTCATTCATCGTCCCTTTTATATCAGCTCTCACTGAGCTACAAACTTGTTTCACCCTCTCTTAGTTGTTTGACACTTCTTTCCCACCTGAGCATCTCTATGTGTCAAAACAAATTGGCTGAGACTCACATCTTTTTCTCTCTTCCTCTATCTGCTCACCACTCAACCGAAGAGAGGTAGAGCAAGTAAAAAAAGAACAGATAACATAATGTGAAGAGTGGGGGTAGAGGGAACAAAACACACTGGATGAAAGACACAAAAGTTATAAACGAAGACGTTATAATTAAAAAACTAATAAACCAAAAGAAAGTTGACCAAAATACATATCTACCGCAGATGCAAAAAGACCATTTTGTTTTTGAAGATACCAGCGACATGGACTAAATGGAGTTTTTCTTTTTTGGTGGCAAATAGGGGCAACAGAGTAGATTAAGTTAAGCTATGCAACTGAAACCAGATATTTACATACACTGTATATAAAACTTCTACAGATGCAGAGATGATTTTGGTAATCTTAATTGACCCAAAACAGGTGAAGTCTAATCTGAGTTAAGGTTGGGTGACTGGACGAATTTATCAACTGTCGACTATAAACTAAGCCCTTCACCGGTTGGTTTTTTAAGAGTGATTTTTTTGGGGGTGCCTATGAGTTACTCTATTAATTACAGTAATAACAATGCTTGATTGAAGCCAAAGGATGCAGCCCAAGGAATAAATATAATGCTGTTTTTAATGGTGCACACAAACTCCTTCCAGCTGCAAGCAAAGCTTTTATTTTTTGTCAGAGTACTTCCAAGTACAGTGGCAATGTATTTTCTACTCAAACTTATAACAGAAAAGCAATATCGTATGTTAGGAAAATACATTTATTTAAATAATAACCAAAACCCATAAGCACAATAATCATGCTTATGGGCAAAAACTAAAATAAAACTAGTCCCCAGTGAGTGTGGGCGCTTCCATGAAAAATCTCGACCACAGTTTTAAGTCATTTTGGGCAATTTGGCACATTTAAAATAAGCACATGACAGAAACACCCAAAAACTATAGGATGGACATGTCTATACGGAATTAGAACAAGCAGAAAAAATGAAAATATGCTATTCCTTCTGGATAACGCTTAGAAATGCTTTGACAACGAAAACAAGCACGTTTACCCTTATTTGGATTTAGCAGTGTGCACAGGTGGCTAACAATTTTACTAGCAGTGCCGAAGATGAGATCCAAAGTTGTGCTTATGGCCGGTATGGCCATTTTCCTGCCATTTGTGACATTAATGGGAAACGTTTTTTATGCATTTTCCATTGAGAGATATTTATAGCCAAGGTGCACTGTGTCCATCTGGGGCTGTCTTTATCGTATTTAACCGTATTTTGTATTTCTTCTGGCAAAAACATTTTTGGAGATTGTTGATAGAGCTGCACCATCTCGTGATTGCGTAGTGTAATTAAAAGGATGGTGAACACGTAATGCTCATGCAAGTTTGTCATGTTTGAGTCCTCTTCTGAAACTGCACAAGCGCCAAACCACTTTGATTACATCCTGTGGTTTACCTCTTTCATCCTGTTTAAAGCCATAGTAATCCCAAATAGGCAACTTTGTATTTTTTTGGCAACTAATTCTTCCATTTTTGGACTTTTGTGTTTAAATTGGCAAATCCATCTGTGTATGTTTACATTGTTCCACCCACAAGAAAAGTCCAAATGTCTTCCGCATGAATGTATCACCCATCGTCGTTTGTTGGACTGACGAATATCAGTTGGGAAAATGTTGCATATCACCCAACCTTAATCTGATTCAATTTCAGATGTTTAAAAAAAAATTTGCCTTTCATGCAGTATAGGTAAATATTTCGATCTATCTATACATGCAATTAACTGAAACTCACTTTAATATAAACCTTCTCAGATATTCTAAACTTGAATGACTCCAACTTGAAATGTCCATTGTCCACATTAAATAATGAAATACAGCAAGTATAGGCTCCAGATTTAGCTATAAAAATATCCACCTTTAATGTTTTTGAGCTGTTCAAAAGTAATTCTATTTTATCCCAGAGCAGATACTCAATTTTGCAAAAGAAGGTGCCAAAATATAGAAAACCAGGGACTGTTTCTCATTTAAGACTTTCCTGGGGGGGAGGGGAAGGGTGTCAGATCTGAGGTGGTTTATTATATTTTTATTATAAACTGACTGTCCAAACCTCATGGTAGAAAATATTTTGGATTTTGCTAAAAATCACTGTTTTCTTTTCCATCAAATTACTATACAGATCACTGTAGCAATACTTACAATAAACATATAAACGTGACCTTAAACCACAAGCAATGAACACTTATATCTGATTACAATTTAAACTGTAGTAAGTTATTGTGAAGCTGAATCAGAAGTACAGTATCCCTCTAATTTCTGACAGTTGGTCTCAAAGTCCTGTTCATCAAAGCTCACCCAATCATCATCATAATCATTACTGTCCTCTTCAGAGGCTGTAACCATAAAAGCAGCAGCTGTAATTTGTTGTAAGTATAAAATTCTTATCTACAATGTTTAAAGTACAGTGTAAAATATGCAAATGTTAGCGGTCACTACAATACTCACAACTAAACAGATACAATTCTGCATCATGTGAGTATGCTGTCCTACATGTTTCAAAAATTCCCTGCCTGAGACACTCTCACATCTGCCAGTTTGGCAGGCATAGCTCAAAAGTTTTCATGAACACTGCATACAGGTATCACATAAGGAAATATGGTTTCCCTGTTGCAAACCTGTACTTTTTCTAACATACTTTGAACGCATACAAACACCTTCACACCCTTACACACACACACACACACACACACACACACAGGTCTATAGCATTGTGACAAAGAGATCAGAGAGACGGGCAGAAAATAATAGAATCTTCATCCCAGTAATCCATATTCATTCTTCTCATCCCTCCTCGCCTCATTCCTCCTGCCCTGCACGCCACGCTTCTCTGTATCTGACATTCAAATGAGTTGTCTTTTCTCCCTTGTTAGACACACACACACACACACGCACACACACACATATAAACGTTCACTCTCTCTCTTTGTTTCTCTCCCTCTCCCTTGCATGCACACAAACACAAGGATACTCATCCACTTTCTTAGATACTTTCTGCCCCGTTGCACCCGTGATGGCAAATTGAGCGCCTCCCATCTCTCTCCCTCTCTCACTCACCCCCTCTCTGTTGACTCCTCTCATCTTTCCTCCATCTTCTTCTCTCTTCTACCTCCCCGACACCTTCAGACCATTTCCCCTCGCTGTGATTTTACTACAGGCAGGTATGGCTGGATCACAGGCCAATGAAAGGAGGGAAAATGCCTTTATGTGCTGAATGGGTCAGAGTGTGACACTCACTCAGACTTCTCATCACTGCAATACATAACAAGTAAGTGTAGTAAAACAGTTGCTCTATAAAGAAACACTATCTATCTATCTATCTATCTATCTATCTATCTATCTATCTATCTATCTATCTAGTCTTGTGGTCCTATTAGCGGAAGATGGAAGTGTGATCATGGTTCCTGTGTGCTAACAGGGAGTGTGCTGCCATGGATGACAAATATTGCACACACACACACGCACAGCCATGCAGGGAGAAAACACTTGGTAGATTTCATCACTGCTTGTAATTATGATTCTGTCAGGTCCACAATGTGGCAATCCATAACGACACACGCACACATGCACTCACTCAAACATATGCTTGCCAACTCACACACACACTGGACATATCATTTCACATGTTATATGCCACACATGGAGAAAACATAGTTCTTATGAGGAATGATCAAACACAAGCAGGCACAAGATAAACAAAAAAAGATAACAAAATGTGTGGTTCCTTATGAAAGAGATTATCTGTCCTGTTGTAGGAGAAAGATTCAAGGAAAAGTGTGAAATAGTTCAAACTGTAGAACAAAACTAACCAAAAAAAAAAACAGTTATTGTTTAAATATGAGCACCCTACTTTTTTCTCTTTATGTTTCCAACATTTTTATACCAAGTGAATTAGATCTGGACACTTGGGCGTGTCTGGTTGAGAGTGTTGGTTTTTTAAAGCATGTCCACATGTGAGCGTGTTGACATCTCTGTCTCCACTGTTGACACCTCATGTGTCAGGGGAGCCTATTAGAGACCCTCACAGCCTAACCCCACACCTGACCCCCACCCTAATGTGTGTAGTTTGTGTGAGTGAGCCAGTTTCTTCTTTTTGCATTAGGTCTAGTATCGAACATTTTGTATTAGTTAGGGATAGTATTTAAGGCCATTCTGAAACACATCAAAGTTAATTCTATTAAAGTTGCTTGTGTGTTAAATTGGTTTAATATCAAAAGTATGGTTTGCTAATAAGATTTGCAGTGTGGGATGGTTATTTACAGTACAAGGAATTTCAGGTGAGTTTCATAGCGTAGCTTCCTTCACAATCGAGCTGGCACACTACATACATCACGGCCAAACGTTAGCGACTGGGTAAAATCAGATCCAATTGTTTGAAACTTCAACAGAGTCCATGCCTTCAGCAAACAATCATTTCTCAATAGCCAAGGGTCCAGACTCTCTGTACAAAGCAAAGTGTAGAACAAGGGGCTGGTTTTTACCAAGCTAGTTATACCATATAGCTTTTTAAAAATGTCAACAGTGTTATGAATAAATATTCTGCTGAAAAAAGTATCTCTGTCATGGCACTTCACTCCAATGGCAGAGATTATTTAAGACTTATTTAGGGTGACGAAATCTAAATGGGCCATGTTCAGGACTTCCATGGCAGATCCAGTGTTCCAAAGCTGTGGAGTAAAATTCTTTGGTGCTTGGCATAGCAGCAACCATAGGCATCAGCAATAATGGAAGCTATCAAGCTAAGAGGGTGGCCTCCTTTTCAGGGCTTGGTTGCATTTGGGGATTCCTGAAACTGTAGACAGGTACTGGATGGTGAGAAGGTTGCAACATTTGTGCTTGAAGAAGCAGAAACTCAAGGCTCCTTTTCTAGAGATATCTGAATTTGGATCAGTTATGGAAATGGACCTTCTATTGCCCTCAATGAAGTTCTTGAACTGTGGCGGGGGGGACTGGGAATTAATATTTGAAGAAAAATACAGAAAATCCTTCTCTGCCCCATTAAATATAAAAATTATCCACCCCTTTCTATCAATAGTATTTATGTATTGTATTTGTTCCCAATTAAATAATTTTAAATTAACTAAAAATAATAGCTGTTGACTTGTGTGCAGAGCATTATAAACAAGCTAAATCGTAAAAAAACAACAACAAAAAAAAACAAAGGACAGCTGTCACTAATTGAGACTCGAGTCCTACCATTCATGGAAAAAAAAGCCTACCAAGGGAATCAAAACACTCATGAACGTCACCACTACTCTCAACAGGTATGACTTGGCTGATCTAGTTAGAAATATATATTTTTAGAACTTGTCAGTTTTTGTTCCATTTTGCAATAAGGCTGTGAGCTTCTGTCTTGTTAGCTTCTTCTTGTTATGGAGTCTGTGAACCCTGAGCTCTTGAAGACTTAAACCACGCGTAAATACACACTCAGCTCGGAAACCCAGCTAAGCGCGGAACAGCTTGGGATTCCCTCAAATAACAACATATAAATAAAAACAATAAATATAACATGTTATACAATGTTTTCTTTCAGCCTGAATTAAGCCCGACGTAAATAATGATTTTATTCTAGGTGTTATAGTTGCTAGATGCAGTTAGTCAGCGCGGGGCGCAGCACTGCTCACTGCCTCATCGCACTCATAGCTGCAGCAGTGCAGCCCCAGACCAGGTAGACCTAGACCTGCATGCCAGTGGGATGCTATGTATTGTAACAGTGTTCTAAAACAGTAAAAGTTTTGAAACTCAAAACTGAAAAATATTCCTGGAACCATGAATTTCATTATAAGTAGTCCTGACATTATTTTCTTTCCACTGGTATTTTTATGGTGGATGTTGTCATCTCCGAAATAGATGAGTAGTTTTTCTAACACTTGCTATCGGTGTGGGTTGAGTGATGTGTTAAGAGATATTTACGAGCCATGTGTTTACTTCAAACTTGTAACTTATTGGCTAAAAGCAAAACAAAAGCGCGTGACTAGCCAAGAAAGCCCAGTTTGGTATCGGCATGTACAACAGCGTGTTCCAGTTCCTGCCAATATCCATCAACTTCGCACAGCCATTGAAGAGGAGTGGACCAGCATTCCACAGGCCACAATCAACAACCTGATCAACTCTATGCCAAGGACATGTGTTGCACTGCGTGAGGCAAATGGTGGTCACACCAGATACTGACTGGTTTTCAGACCCCCACCAATAAAGCAAAACAGCACATTTCAGAATGGTCTTTTATTGTGGCTAGTCTAAGGTAGACCTGTGCAATAATGCTGTCGAATCAGCGTCTGGAGATGCCACACCTGCGAGGTGAGATGAAGTAACTCTGCAAAGGAGAAGTACTCACTATCACAGATTTGGATAGATTTGTGAACAATATTTGAGAGAAATGGTTATTTTGTGTATATATAAAATATTTTAGAGCTTTGAGTTCAGCTCATGAAAAATGAGAGCAAAAACAAAGGTGTTGTGTTTATATCTTTGTTCAGTGTATATAATAAAAAAAAATAATTCTGAAGGTGTGGGGGTTTTTATTTTGGTGTGGCAGTGCACCACAATCAATTACATGTAGAGGAAACCCTGAACTATGTTCCTGCTATCAAGGGATCACACTTCTCTCCCCAGGAAAGCTTACAAAAAGAGACTTGGAAAGAAGGCTCTGAGCAGTCATCCAACCTAAAGAAGCAGTGTGGTTGTGGTTATTAAACAGCTGACCAGATTGTTATCTTAACATAATATCTGAGGGGGTCATGGTAGTTTAAATGTCTTTTGCACAATTTTTTTGTGGATCTGGAGAACACTTATATCCATGTCTCCACCCCCCAACACTATCGTTGTCGGGGGTGCTCTGTGAGAATAGAGTGCAGCTGCACCTAGTCTCAGACTCAGTTTGTAGTGTTCATGAAAATCAGTTTCCCACCTGGACCTGTTACCCCATGACCTGATGATCTCAGACGGACAGACGAACAGATAGGCTTGCACATTGATTAGATGCTTCCAGTATAACGTCTTGTCCTGTTTTTGCTGTATGTCATTTTAATTTAAATTTCTTTGTAGTAAGCTTTGCACATTGCACAGCTTTGTCATCACAGCTTAGTTGCACCAAGTATGCTGTAGCCGTAACCTGTTCATTTAACAGTCTGTTACAATTATTTAAAAGTCTCTGTAAAGACAGAACTCTTATAATTTATGGAGGCCAATTCAAAAAAGCAGCTGTGCAGAGGCAATTAGAAAAGAAGTTAAGGAGAACAGGGTTTTCATCAGTGTATTTTAAGCATGGTGGGCCACCAGGCTTTACTCGCACCCCCTCCGCCGCCAGGCTAAGCATTGTTTATTTATTTTAAATAGGTTTTTTATATAGCAGAAGCAATGATTGCAAAGACAGGTTTATACTTGATGCCGGGGGCGTACAACTATCCCACCGTCCATGCCCCTGCGCGTCGGCCTTGAGCGCTGCAGTGTCTGTCTGGTCATGCATCTCTGAAGTTAGAATATAAGAATAGAATAGAAATATCCTTCATTGTCCCACGATGGGGAAATTTTTGTACAACAGCAGCAAAGTGGCAGTGACAAGCAATAACAGAAAAACAGACTCACATAAAGAATATAAAATATTTATAAAAAGCAGAATAAAGAACAGAAAAAAAATACTCTACAGTAAGGCAAAATTTCAACATGAATACTGTGTACTTGTAAAAAGTACTCCAGTCCAGAGGAATGTGCCACTGAGTTGGTTAATTAAAAATGTACAAGATGTGGTTGTCTCTGAGCATTAAAAATACAAACCCCTCACAGTTGGTGACAAAAGAAAAAATGATAGAGTCGCAGAGATACTAGCATGGATATAAACACTTATTAATCTTGTTGGGAGCAATGAGCGTTACAGAGTCTAACAGCTGCTGGGAGGAAGGATCTCCTATTATGCCCCTTTGTGCACCTAGGATGTTGCAGTCTGTCACTGAAGGAGTTCTCCAGCTCAGCAACAGCTTCATGCATGTTGTGGGAGACATTGTCCATCAGTGATGTTATTTTAGCCAGAGTCCTTCAATCTCCCACCACCTGCACTGGGTCTAGGGGACATCCTAGTACAAAGCTGAAGTATACCTCGGCTAGGATAACGCGCGCTACCTTTCACTCAAAATGGGCTATTTGGAAGGTGCTTCTGCAGCAGGGTCAGCTGTACCAATATTTATTTTCAGAGAATACTGCACCAAGGTAGGCGTCAATTATAAAAGCCACCACGCTTGCTCTGCTTGCAGGAGCTCAATGCGAACTGCAACTATAACTCGTCTATAGTCGCGCTTTTAGAGATTTGCTTTGAGCATGCAGTGAGACATGAGCTCATATGTTTTTGAGAAAAAAGAATAACAAGTGGCATGTGCTTTTACATCTTACACGCTCACTCAATACGTATTCTGGCACACGCTTGGATCTGTCTGCTTTTGCAACTTCATAAAGTTAATGTAAATGAACCACACCGCCACTGAATCACAGACAGGTCTTTTTAATCTAGAGTATTTCTTGAAAATACTGCATTCGCTTGGATAAATAACAACCAGCAAATCAAAATACTGCACCATGTAGCGGATATTACTAAACAAAGAAATACTTGAATTTTGTACCCCAAGAATATTTAGTTAAGCATATAAAGATTTATCATTGTCCATTTTAGGTTATATTCCTTTTAATTTATTTTACTTTTAAATATGACCAGGGCTCGGCCAATATCTTATGGGACCTTAATCAGAATATGAGTTAGAGCCTCCTCTTCCTGTTAAGGACATCATCACCACTAATAGCACTAATACAGATTTGGTGGAAGCTGGGAGAGGGGGACCAAGTTCAATTGGCTGAGCTTAAAAACATTCAGTAATAATTGGTTATTTTTTGCTGAAATGTATTTGTGAAGAAATTGAGCTCAAACACAAAGATTTAATTCATAGCATCAGATTGTAGCTATGGTAACACAAAAAGATTATTTTTTTGCACTTTTACAAATTAAACTAAAAAAAATTAAATGCTAAACAATTAGAAATATTTTATGTATCTATGCTGAAACCATTAAATCAAATTTAATAGCACTGTCATTCTCAATAAACAAATATTAAAATTCTAGATCTATGGTCTGTGTTAAAGTTTAAACATTTATGGGGACCACTGAAGGTCTGGGGGGCTCTAAGCAGCTGCTTAGTCCACCTATACCTTAGATTGGCTCTGAATGTGACCAGCATTACATAGCTTGTTTTAAGACCTAGCCAGTAGCTTCACTCTTAACCCAGATGTTAATTGTAATTAAACTTTTTAGTAATCATTGTTTATTATTTTATGTTTGGTAAAAATGATGTCCCATTGCTAAATAAAATTAGTTGATTGTACTTTTCTACTAAAATATAGAGTGTAATGATCTTGTTAAGTAGAGATAATTAAGGATTTTGTGTTTCTGAAGTGAAGGGGCAGGGCCTATTAGCGGTCCAGCAAATTACATTTATACTATACCAAGAATGCATTGCTGTAGAACTACAGCTTGTAGAACTACAACTTGTTGGACTACAGTCCTACAAGCTACAGTTAAAATCTACTAATCTCCTGCGTACTTTTTGACCGAAGCCCTGCCAGCAAAATCAGCAACAGAGATAACAATACTCAACTATAAAACTGAAACAATGAGCGAAAGGTCTGTTCCAAAGAATCACTTCCTAAAATGCAACATGTGCATGTAAAAATGTCTGATGACAAACTTGTACCCAGTTGATGCTCATGTATTACATTATAATACATGTCAGTCATGGAATCAATGCGGTTAAGTCCTGCACTTTAACATTAGTGAAGTCCCTTGATGGTATATGCTCACCTATGGATTGGGTCTCCAGCTGGAAAGTTTGCACACCTGCTGCATCCCCTGCTCAGACCTGGTAATGCCAGAATGCTGATGGGCCTATTTTAAAAAAAAAAAAAAAAAAAAAGAAGAAAAAACAACAACTTTAGATATAACATATTTATTCTGTGACAAATTGAACCATTTACTTTGAGTTATGTATTTATTTCTAAATTCTTTTATTTAGTTATGGATAGATATAAGAAAAGTGATGTTTTTGCATCTATAGTTAAAAAATATTTTTTAGAAGCCATAAATATTGTTCACAAATTACATGCAGTAGTAAGACAACGTGATATTTTCTAAACAGACTGTATACCAGGGATTCTCAAACTAATTTTCTGATTCTGATTTCTAGATAGGATCAAAGATCCAGAACAACCAGTAATGAGAACATACCTTTTAATGGCATGGTAATGGTACTGGTACTGAAGATATCCGATTCAGTACCCACGTGTACCAAACTAATAATGCATTGTTTTATATCTAAACACATACAGGATGTTTATGTGTAGAACTAAGTGCGCAATGCAACATTCTGTAGCGCAACTTTAAAATGTGACACCAAAAGAAAAACCGACAGGACTCCCAGCTATCAATAAATTCTGCTATTTGGGAACATTAGGGGTTTTCATGCAGCTACAGAGGGGAAAGAAAGGTGGACCGAACCCAAGCTTTACATTAGCATGTTCAACAGCCATAAGGTACGTGCGATCACTACACTGAATTTACTTACCCGCCTGAAACAACTTCAACCCGGATGTAAACATCACAGTTACAAGAGAAAAAACAGCTGCTTTTCAAACCCGCTTCTTGTAGCATCCCATGTGCCCGAACTGCGGATGACATGCAAGTCGGAGGAATTTCCATGAGATGGGATGTTCCCGATAGCGCGCATGCTGCATTCAGGTACCGCTGGTACATGTTGTCTGTCAAAACTACTCTAAACTAATTTAACCATGTTTTGTTCTCAAGATGGACCTAATCTTTTTAATAAACAACAACACTGACGGTTTTCAAGTGGGTATCTTGTTTAATCGATCTATCCAAGCTTTGGCCAAGCCTTCTTATGCTACTTTATTGATTGAAAAATCTTCAAATTACCTCTCAGTTCTAAAGTTTCTCCTTTTTAAGTTTTAAAACATAACAAATAAACGATTTAATAATTTTAAAAAAGATTCCTTCTGTACTGCAGTAAAAAAAAACAAAACAAAACAAAACAAAAAAAAAACTAAAGCTAACTTACCAAATCATGACTAACGTATATTGAACCATAATTTCTGTGAACTGTTACTCTCCTACTATCTGGACACAAAAAACGTTTATAAGTGGTGTTACTTTCTGATCAAAAGTGACAGCACAGTTTTGGAAGAGGTTAATATATTTTAATTTTATTTTCTTTCAAAAGGTCTGGCAGTCCTGCTCTTAAGTTAAAGGACTCTGAAGAGTGAACGTAGGTTAGAAATGTTTCTTATTTATATCTTGATGCTGGGGGAATAAACAGCCGTTTCACCATGGTGTGCAGGCTTGAATGTGCTGAATGTCAGAGAATATCTGTTGCCAGGTCTTGTACTTCCCGCTGCTCTGCACTGCTAAGCCTACATTCAACACATAGCTGACATTAAGCACACACACACTCACACATATACAGTGCATCCAGAAAGTATTCACAGCTATTCATTTTTTCCACATTTTATGTTACAGCCTTGTAACAAAGCTAAAACAATGCTGGTTTAAAGGCGAACGTGACAGCTGCAGTGTGGGAGCGCTTTGAATTCAAACCGAATGACCGTGGTGAACCACTTAGCCTGTGCAAGCCAGTATATTGCATTTGTTGTAAAACAGTTGCAACTAAACACTGCAATACAGCAAACATGTATCTGCACCTAAAGCGTAATCATCCGATGCAGTTTTTGCTTGGGAAAAAAAAAATAACTACAACCAATAGGTTGTCTCCATCTTACTGACAGTTCACAACCACTGCGGTGTTTAATCAATAAACAAAACACAAAAAGGCCAGTGCAACAGGGTGCACACTAAACAACAGTATGCTTAATCGCTAAAGAAATGCTGCCGTTTAATCTCATTGAAAAATGCTACAAATATTTGACAACCAGTACACAGTAGTAAGTTTATAGGTTTGTTTTTTTTTTCACAAAAGTCCCAACTGACAGTGTTGCCTGTTTTCCCTGTCTAAGCCTAATCAATAATATTTTTTGAAGGGCAAGTTTGTTTGCAGAGACTTCATTATCAGTTTTATTTGTTTATGGTTTGTTCATTTATTTTGGATATTTAAAATATCCAAAATGTTCCATAAATGTTCTTTAGAAATTAGTTTACTAATCTTTGAGATGGTGTCCTTGCATCATTATTCCATTATCATTATATTAGTTAACAATGGTCTCAAAATGACAATATTATCATTTATCGCAATAATTCCTGGTACAATTTATCGTCCAGTAAAATTTGTTATCGTGACAGGCCTAGCTGTGAATACTTTCTGGATGCACTGTGTGTACTGACTCTTAGACTTTTTAATTTCAGTCTCTTTTCTAAAGTTCAACATTGAGAAACAGCAAGTTAAGATTTATTTACTTCATGGGAATTACTGCTGAAGACACCTTTACAAAACAAAGGAAATCATAGCATAATTAGCAATTCCCTGGTTGCAAATGTTTATTTCTGAAAATCTTATTGCAACTGTCTTACCAGGTGCTATTATACTTTTACCAGTACCTTTTTATTTTTTCATGGGAGGAATCATCTAAACAGGCTGTCAACCATCTTCTGTACTACACCAGAAAAGCAGAAATAAAGCAGAGAAAATGTTTTTATTTTGATATGAAAGAACTGCCAATAAGTGGTGAAAGCATATGAAGAATAATATAATTTGGCTTCCTCAAAAACATGTTCAGAAGTGTCTTTGACTTTTGGGGTCTTTTTGACGAACACACAAGTATTATCCAAAGATGGATAATTAACAACATCAAATAAACAAATAAAATAAACAAATAAACAAATGACTTACTAAATTACTAAATAAATACAATACGGCTTATGTTTTCTAAATATCCCTTTCACAAACTTGCCTTTACTTCATTTATGAATTCCATCTAATTTTTTTCCTGTCTGCCTTTTCTTTCAATGTCATATGTCAATGTCAGATTTATTTATATAGCACATTTAAAAAATATCTGTTGCCCTAAGTGCTTCACAGTGACATCCACAATCATAAAACAGTAGATAGGATAAAAAAGTAATAAAAGTAAAGTGAAACACAGAGTTAAGAATTAAAACTAACAGTTAAGCATCTCATTCATAATCAGTCGTGGTCCAGAGAAAAGAGATGAGTTTTTAGCTGGGATTTAAATGATTGTAGAGTTTGAGTGGTATGAACAGGTAGAGGTAAGCTATTCCAAAGTCTTGGGGTGGCCATGGAGAATGCTTGATCTCCTCTACATTTTAGCCTTGATCTCGGAACATCAAGGAGTCACTGGCTGGTTGACCGGAGTGCTCTTACGGGTGTCTGGATGTTAAGGAGATCACATAGATAAGATGGGGCGAGTACAATTAAAACTTTAAAAGTGAGCAGTAAAATGTTAAAGTCAATACAAAGACAAACAGGAAGCCAATGAAGAGATTTTAAGAATGGAGTGATATGTTCATGCTTCTTTGTCATACTCATCTTACTCCAGTTTGTTAGTTTACTCCACGCTTCCCTTGCTAACTTTGATTTCCTGTCTGTGCCTCCTCTACTTCTTATGACTAATTCCTTCCAAAGCTCTCTCTTCTGTCCCGCTGTCTCTCTCGTTTTCCTCTACCTCATCCTCACTCTCTCACTCACGAGTGCACACATCTCGCTCTCTCTGTCTTGTCTCTTCAAACTCGCTCAAGCACAACTAAGCCAGGGGTTTGAGTCCCAATGAGAGCGGTTAGGGCAATCAGTGCTTTTCACACCCTCTGATGTTCTTAAAAGGTGGAGGGATCAGACGCCCCTGCTGTACTGTCGCACTTGACACACTGCACGCACACACACACACACACACACACACACACACACAGACACTCACACGCATAAAGACATGCACAGTATTACAAATACACAGACATACTCAGGAAAATAAATCAAACCACATGTCTAGATGCACGCACATGCTCCCTTTATCCACACAACTAGAAGTATTCTAGTGCTGCCACACACCCAATCACACACACACACACACACACCCTTTTCAGTGCCTTGCAAAAGTATTACATCTTTTTCAGGTTTACACATTTTGTCCCGTTAAAAAGAGAACATCAGTATATTGGGATCTGATATAATAGATCAACAAAATTGTTTTATTTCTGCTTCACGCCATACCAACACCATGCTTCTCTATTGGGATGGTGTGCCCAAGGTAATGTGAAGTGTTGGTTTTCCATTACACATACAGCCTGATCCTAAAAGATTCAAATAAAGAGCACTAAATTGCTTGTGTGAAAAAAACAATTGAACATCCAGTTAGTGGCCGTGTTGCGGGCGATCTACAAGGAATGTTTATGTAATTGATTACAGGTGAAAAAGTGGTACGGACCACCCTATTTAGATGAGGATTCCGCATATGCTACTGGCTGGCATCATGGAGAAGTGTCAGAGAGCAGAGTGGCCATAAAAGAAAGATGAAATTGAAAGCCATGGAGTTGGAGGTATGATGACAATAATAATAATAATAATAATAATAATAATATTAATACATTTCATTTAAATAAGTATCTAATTGTTGTACAGCATAACAGTAAGAACTTTAAAAAAAAAAAAAATCAAAATAAAGCTTTATTTAACTCTGCCAACTCATATCAATAAGGATGCAAAAACAGAAATCTCGTTCATGTTTAATAAATCGTACTGCCGGTGATAAATCCCGGGTTTGCATATCCTCCATGTATATTGCACTTTCTGGTGATCAGCATATGTTCTGTATATTGAATAATGCAAACACGCCTTAGATTGCACCTGCTATCATGCTCATTTTGCTGATGCAGTCTTGGTTGCACCTGGTTTATAGATCAGCTTTGCGCGTGCTATCAAGTTTGCACCCATTTTTATACATGTAAACTTTTTAAAGATCGGGCCCATATAGTGTCTGATCATCTTAAGTTACTAGCTAAGAATAAATCAACTCTGCTTATGACATTTTTATGTCCATAAAAGTTATTTTGAGGCCCTATTACAATCAGAAAAAAGTAATACATGAAAAACCAATTACACAAAACACTTTTCCCTTTGCCAACGAAATAAATGTTCACTCAGACTACTTTTTCTGTATTTGTTTGGACAAATTAAGGATTTTTAAGCAACCTAAATCTTGTGTAAATCCTTACTTTCCTTAATGTCTTACAAACAGAATAGCATACATGCATGTGGGAAAACGCCAAGGTTTCAAGTCAAAGCGATTAGAAATAGTCCTTGCTGGTGTGCCCGTTGGTTCTGTGGGATCAGGTGTTCGTGATGGTGTGATATAGATTGCAGTAAGGAAACTAAATGTACAGATCCACGCTCCACATACTGCGGCAAAGAGCAGTGACGCTATCAGTTTACACCATAACGAACAACACAGTCACTTTGCACCAAAGTGAAAGATACCCTCACATACACATGCACACACACACACACAGTGCACAAACACAAGATTCAGATGGATTAATTCACTGCATCATGTCATCAATCCTACCCTAACCCCTGCGGTTAAAAAGGAAGTAAAAAATTTGTTTAAAAAAAAGAAAATCAAAGCTCAGCTGCCCTGCTCACCTATTTAGCTCATTTCCTTCTCTCATCTCTTTTTTATTTCCTCTTTTATTTTTACACAGTTTTCTCCTCTTTTTACTCTTAGAAAAATAGAGATTTTTCTATACTCTGTTCATTAATCTACCCTCTCCCGCAGCCTCAGCCAGCATACCTTGATAAACAGAGGCTCTTAGTCACATTGGGGTCAGCCAGTATAAACACACACACCTGCATACTCAGAGAACAGGTCATCCTGGCAGGGTTACTCTGCACAAAGTCAGCTTCCCATAATGTGGTTGCTGTCGCCTGCATCACACCCTCATGATCCAATTAGGAGCCACAACTCCTCCAATCAGCTGCTGTGGCGACCAACAGGGTAGATGAGCAGAGAGAGGCAGGCGGAGAGCGCCAATCTCCTAAGTGCTTTTAGAGGATTAGAAGAAGGTGGGTGGAACGTAGGGAGGGAGGGAAACGTACCTCTTCTCTTTCAAATCTTGGTGTTCTTGTGTATTTGCTGAGAACGGAGCACCACAATACCTTTTAATTGGCAACATATTTCTATGCCCCTCTGCCAAAACAGCTACTTAATTGGTAACATTTTCATACAGAAAAAATATGTTAGTCTAGGAAACAAAAAGAGAGTTATGAGAGAGAAAGATATCTGAGGTGACTCAGAAATGACAGTTAAAACATCTTTTGACTTAAAATTGTGTCTTAGAGTTTAAGTGTGAAATTTTGGGTCATCGTGATAAAATAAACCTCTTTATGAAAGAAGATTTAAAGTGGTGATTCTGGGGATTTGTACCAAACAGAATTATTTCTTTTGATATCCTAAAACAATACATACTTCTGTAGAAGGATGTTTTTAATCCAATATGACTTGTCAGCAAGGAACAGCACACTTCACACTTTGACAAATATAATTTGCGCAATTGGGAGGGTAGTGTCTTGTCCAAGGACTCTTTAACATGTGGTGCCTCTGGCTCAGTGATAGAGCGGCAGTCTTCTGATTAAGGGTTTGATCCTTCACTGGAAACACCTGACCAGAGATACTGGAGAAGATTTATTACCAGTAATATCAATCCGAGTCTGTTAGGACTGAGGTTCTGCCAGTACAAAGCATACAATGGCTAGTCAAGTTTATTTTTATCACACATTTCAGTAGCAAGTGCCTTGCTACTGAAATGAACTTGCTACGATGCAAGTGCTTTACATCGTAAAAAAAACATCAGTCAAGTATATATTTAAATCATAAAAATTATTGAGCAATGACTGAAATGTGGTAAGGAAAATCAGCGTATCAATGTTACAACTAATTTATACTTTCCAGAATGTCCTGCTGTCCACTCAACCTGAAGTCTGTGTGATGTAAATATCATCATTTGTTTCTGTCCACTCGGATCTTCTAGAAGTCTCTAGAAGTCTCCATGAACCAGATTTGAGCTAAAGTCTCAAAAACCATATTAATCATGGTACTAAAAATGCATTTAATCAACTGAAGAACATTGCCAGATTATGACCATTTTTCTCTGAGTCCAGTGGATTGACTATGCTTTTAAAACCTGTAGACTAGATTTTTGCAATGCTCTAACTTCTGATGTTTCTAACTTCTGGTGTTACTGTCATATGTTTTAAGAACATTGTTGTTTACCAGTCTAGATTTATTGTTTGCTAATTATGTTTTTGTATGTTTAATTATGTTTTTGTATGTTTACTGTGATATGGCTTTAACTTTGGTGTTTTTATCGATTTTATTCATATATGTTGTTTTCCCTATAAAATATACATACAACTCGGATGTTTCCTTACTGAAATATACACATTATTCGCCTGCTGGATTGCATTTCCACCATTTCTCATCCTCTTTATTTCATGAATTTTCTTATTTTTATTTGCTCATCATTTTATTGTTAATTTAATTGTTTTAAATCTGTCTAGTTACATAATTTCATTATTTTTAATACGTGTTTCTCTAACAGTTACATTTCTAATGGTTTTTAACTTATGCAAAACATTTCGTGGTACACCTGACTGTATGAAAAGTGTTCTATAAGTAAAGTTTTATCATTGATTGATTTATTGATTGATTATATATCTCACAGTGAAATACTGTGGTGCAACTGAGCATAATTAGTATATAACCAGGCACATTTGTGTCAGCGGGGTGCAAGAGGTTTAGGGCCTGATCTACAAACTAAAGGCTGTCATCCCAGTGAGTGTGAAAAGAAAGATGAAGTAGAAAGTCATTCTGCTGGAGATATAATAATACACTTTATTTAAATAAGTATAAAACATGGTACAACAAAACAGTAAAACATTTAAGAATCAATCAAAATAAAGCTCTAAACCAACCCAGCCCTCCATCGGCGCATGCTCTCCAACTCCGTTAGCCCACTATTACCTCCCCTCCTTGACACCATGCCCGGGTTGAACTATTTCGCACAGAGCTCTGTGCGAGGTGTCGTGTAATTGGTCAAAAGTTTGTCGTCGTGTTTTCTGCAGAAATACGCTCGGACAGCAATGTTGATATTTCCCTTCAGCCAGTTCGCTTCAACTATCCGGTTTTTATATTTGAAGGAGACATGAATACTTTTGAAGAATGTTTATGTGATGCAGTGAGGAATTATGTAAATTTTTACGATTCTTCACTAAATAACTACTATGATAATAAGACTGTCACATGGCTAAAACCTCCTAGATGGAAATTCAACATCGTTGTCCACTGAAGAGGCTGTCTGCAGAAAAGTGTGGCACTCTCTCCATGACTGTTTCCTAAAAGCAAAATAAAGGATACATGGTTGGAGTGGGAACCCTTGCGGGTTGTGACATGACATATACTGAAGCGGGAGGGGTCTCCCCCATGTGATCTGCCCCGTGTATGAAAGGTGTGTGTGAATACAAACATCCCAAAACCATGTGACTGCATGCCGACTCTTTGGCTTTGGATGAAGTATGGGAAAGGCTTTACTGTACAACAGAATACTGTCAACCTCACAGAAATATTTGTTGAGTTTCATTCAACCGGGTTTTTAGGCACATGGTCTTGAATCTTTTAGATGTTTGGTATCGCTGTCCAACAAACTTGATTCAGTTGAATGAATTAGCTCAGCAACATGCCATCAATTTCTGCAAAAGCGGAACATCTGTAACTTGGACAGGGTACCTGGTGGGTAAGGGCAGAGTAACTAATTCAATAACCCAATGTAATAATTTTACCTATTTCTTTATTTCAAAAAGGATTCTTTCATTTAAAGCATATAAGTTGTTGCTGAGAATTAACCTGAAATAACTCATGTTAGGATGAAGTGTTTCATCGGATGTTTGTTCAACATGATCGTCTTGAATGAAGCTTTGCCACGACTGCCTCCCAAGATGCTCACATTACAGACATTACGACACGGCTGATGGAAATGGAGCTGAGGTGTAATCAGTGGCTCCGATATCATCAATCAAAAATGCCTTGATTGAGACGCTGATCAGATACTTGATATAAGAATGGGATATCCCTACACCTTCCACTTTTCTCATTTTACAAAGAGATTCCTCTCTTTCACTTCTCTTTTTGTTGACAGTCCTTCCCAAATAATACACAGCAGACGAGACAAAGCCATATTAGCAGAGAAAGAAAATGAGGTGACTGCCATTTCATAAAATTAGTTCTGTTGAATAGGAGTTTTCATTTTAAAGATGGCACTTTCCTGCATGCTTTGACTGTTGTTTTCATCTCATATTTAGGAGTAGTTTATCACGCAGGTTTGGCATTAAATATGTTTAAAATAATGTTTATAATTAATATTTGTTCAGTTTTATATGTTGTTTAAAGGTTCTTTTGTCAAACCTCTTCCATGTATATTTCAAGAGTTGAGATATCATTCAAAAATATTTTTGTTCAAGCCCCAATCAAACTATTGCATATCTGCCTTGTGTTTCTTATGGTATAAAAAATGCACAGCTTTAAACATTTTTAGCATCACCTTCTCAATCATTTAACACTGTTGCATACACTATTTAATCACCAGTTAGGCCAGGGACCACTTTGGACATGTTGAAAATTTCTGCAGCATGAGTCTGAAATGTCATACACATCAAACATATACACCACAAAAGTGCTACACAAACCTATTTTCATTGAACTTTCATCTCTGGATCACTAAGTACAGAAAAAAATAAATAAAACGAGACGGTAACGTCAAAGCTGAAGTAATATACCTGGTCCTGACACAGAACAGAGCACATTTTACCCCCTGAGCCCAGTATACACACACTGTACAAAATGGGGGCACACACATTTCACAGACATGGCAGGACTTCATGCCCTACAAAATACATTTACTTTCTCTATATTTAGACCTATGTAAGACATATTTTTAAATGTGCCAACATATATGGCAAAATAAGTAATGTGATAGCAACTTATGGTTGATTTCTGGAGGAGGACATGATAAGATATGTGAAGGCACAATTAGACCAATGATACGACCCAAAAGATTAGTCGACTGCATTAGTTAGTAGAGTTAGCTTTTCTGTTATTGTACCATAGGAAATAGGAACAGAGATGCAGACAAACTTGATCTGCTGGTTATAAAATGTTAGTTGGAACAAACATTTTTTTGAGTATACAAAAGTCAAATTTAACAAACAGAATACACACATACAACCCCCCCCCACACACACAAATCTCAGAAACTTGAGATGAAGGACATAAGTTTCAAACTGGTTTTCATAACCAATGAAACCTTTTAGAACATCCTCCTATGGGTCCGAAATGTGAAATACGAATAATCTACAAAATTTATACACCACTAATAATCAACAAAAATCCCCATAAACTGCTAAAGTCACTACTGATGCCCAGATTTGATTAGTATGTTTTCTAAGGTCAGTATTGTTGTGTTAGTTTAACATTTGTGTGCGGCACACATGGACCTACCACAGTGCAGGTTCTATCCTTCTCCTTTTGCTTGAGGCGTCAGGACCTCAATTAAAGAGAACTGCTTGTAGCAGTCATGAGCTCGACACACATACACAGTCACACCAACTCGCATTGCAAGTACACACACACACACACACACACACACACACACACACACACACACACACACACACACACACACAATACCCTTAAAGTATGAATATTTCACTATATCTAAGTCCTTTTACCTTGGAATGACCTGATTGTCCCACTATGTGTGTGTGTGTGACTTCATTTCCATAGAGGTATGTGGAAGTGCATTCAATCTAGTGCTCGAATAAAGACATGAACATTAATACAGGCACAGAGGACTTCATTCAATGACACAGAATATTAAAACATTAATGTCCTTTTTTAGGTTTTAATTCATAGTTGTTAAATGACGGTATGTTTGTCCCAGAATTTTAGAGTAAAGCATATAAAACATTAATCAATGCAAATTTCTTTTTAAACTATTTTTTTCTTTATCTGTTGGCAAATAAAACTTACACTTAACAGAACATTTATTCTCAGAGGTCAAAGCACCATATCGGTGGAGTTGTAAGCACCACTGCCTCACATTGAAAAGTTACTTAAATCTCAACTAGAGCCTTTTTGTAAGAAGTTCTCATGTTCTCTCCATGTCCTGTGACATCCAAAAAGCATCCAAACTTGGGTAACTCTATGGGTATTGGTTATTCCAAATAGCCTTTAAGGTGATTGTAACATGCACTGTTGTTTTTTTAATACATTTTGGCCCTGTATCTGTCTAGGGTGGACCCCATTTGTTTATTCAGAGTATCCTAATGTAACCCTTTGGGTATGGGTCAGTCACAGTGATGACTGTCTTAAAACCTGCAATGTATCATCTTGCAGTTATAATTTAAATACTACAGCGAAGTTCAGCATTTATTATTTATTATAATAAATCAAAAATAGGGCTGCTCCTTTTGTCTAATGATGTTAGAATTTGCATAACATTATCCATTTTTATAAAATATAAACATTTTTTAAAACATTGGGCTGATATCGATATTGAATATTGATATTTAATTTCAAAATACTTTTTTTCTGCTACAAAGGCATTTAGATTTCCCTCACTTTTTCTTGAACTGTGTATTATGGTTTCAATTTTCATTTATTTCTTCAGGTAAAGGTCATTCCGGTTGTGCAAAAATGTTTAAATGTTTAGATTTCTAAATAATAATAAGAGTAATAAAAATAATAATGTCTTGTGTTTTTAGGACAGAAAATTAAACCCAGGTACATAGAGCCCTGCAAGGATACTTACTGTTCATACACATACAGCCACATTCCACCTCTGCTTTGCAGTACGGTGTTCGTGTAACTCCTACGGTCAAAGAAAGAGATAAAAAATTTATTATATCTCCCAGAACAGCATATTTTAGGACAGGAGAGGAGATAAGTTATTAGATCAACAAAACATAATGTCATTGTGCGGGTTGTTGCATCAGGAGTTATCCAAATAAAGAAAATGACAGGGAAGCCACTATGCTTCCTAATAAACATAGCTCTCTGATTATAATATCCAGTACAGTTTAAAACTTCACAGAAGACAAAACTTATTTTATTATCAGTAATTCTTTGCAGATATTCTCTTACAAACTTACAATTCATATATAGTATTGAATAAAAGATGTTTGAGGGGGAACATGCTTGCTTTACTTTTTTCTTTATGGCCAGTGACGTCAGTTCCTTTTTGCTCTCTTCTCTTTCAAAGATTTATATGTGATTCTAAAAAAAAAAATACTTCTCATAAAACTAGATCTTGAATTAACTGAGTTGTTGAATGAATGAATGAATTCTCCTCTTGCCAGACTAATGACACTATTGATCTATAAGCTTCTTTCATAGAACTGAACACTTTGCATAGATGGTCAATGTGCGGGCCAGACTATTTATTAGTGTCTAGGCAGAAATTGCACTGCTGCCACTAATGCGTACCTAATTGAGTCACTTCTCTCAAAAATAACCATTTCCTGTGTAAGTGTAGTTAATTGTGCATTATGTGTTTTAACAAGATAAAAGGTTATCAGTTTTTCTTAAAGGTTTTATTTCATGACATTAAAATAATAAATGATTCTGAAGCCGATTTGATACTTAATCAAATGTGACAGCCAAAGATATATGGAGGTTAGCTCTCACACACAGCTGAGTGGTGGAAAGGGAAACCCGAGCCTGACCAGAAGAGGGATAACAGAGGTCCAAGAATAGTGCCAATCGATGGATGGGTAGCTGGATGCATAGAAGGAGGAAAGGAGCTAGGAGAAGTGAGAGATGAGTGGTCTCCTGGGTGGAGTGGTGATAGTCTTGCTCTGTGTCTGTGGGGCAAAGTCCTTCCCAAACTCAGGTGATAGTGGCAGTAGAAGAATAAAGAAGGAAGAACAGAAAATACAAGTAGCAGAAAAGAACCGAATCTAAGAGTGAAGGGGAGATAGAGTTAATCTTAAACACTATAAAGTAATGTTTCTGTTTTAAAATTGAAGCTGGGGCTTCTCTTTTTATAGTTTTAACTTGTAAAGAAGAAATATAATTCTTTGAGATTACCTTGGGTCTGATTATGTAGCACATACCAAAGCAAATATTTTTTCCACCTGTAAGATGACCTGGAGAGCTCTGAAAGTAAATTTAGATATCGACTACCTGCTTTTTTGTCTGTTTCCCATGTCTTTGGTTTGTTTGAGAATTTTTGACCCCAGGCTAAAACGAGCAAAATGCACTAAATATTTTTTTTTTTTAAATAAAAAGCTGTAAATGATAGAAATAGAAAAAAAATGCAGAAAGAGCTGAGCATTTTTTGCAGACGTGCTACATTCTTTCAGTAAGAAAAAAGGAAACAGTATAGTAAAATTATACTGATGTTCTGAAAATGTGTATGAGATAACACTTTAAGAAAAATGTGGAGAGAACTCCTTTCACAGATAGCAGACACAACCACATAATATAATCACTACTATTAGCGTGCGTACACACACACACATACGCACACACACCTCTAGAATAGCTGTAAAAACAGGTATTGATGAGAAGGCCTAGTCAATGACCATCAGAGGAAAACAGAGACTGCCATTAGCCAGGCAGTCAATCGCTAAAGCATTCAGGGTAATTCTAGCACACACGTACACCCAGACATGGGGATACACATATCGACAGCAAGAAGACACCCCTCAGGGACATCTTAACCACATACAGGTGCATTTACACAAAAATTTAAGTGAATTGCATCTGTTTTTCACATTTACCTATGTTATTAAGCTTTATATAAATATCAATATTTTTTTTTTTTTTTACAATATTTTACAATCACGTTTTGCTTGCTCTGCCTCTTTAGACATTCCTGTCTTTCCATCTCATTTTTAAGTGTAATTCCTGTACTCAACTTCCTCTTTCTTTGCTTTTACCTTTATTTCATTCACTTCTTATCTTTCCCTTAACCAGCAGCCCTCTTTTGATGAAAGAAGTGATTGGTTGCTCCTGGGGGGTCTTGACCAACTCATTAGTTCAGAGTCGTAGTTTGTGTGTATGTGTCCACATGTGCATGAATGGTTGGGATGATTGTGCATTAGCTGGTCATCTAATCAATGGGAAAAATCACTGAGCCTGGGTCCCTGCTTATGTTACTATCAGGGCTATTTATAGAGAAACACACATGTTCACACACATGCACACAGGAGCATTCAGAATTAGCTTCATTCTCAAAATAGGCAACTGACTATCAACTGATATAATCCAAGTAACACAAATTAAGTATATGTAAAGTTACGGTTTGTAGTCTCAAAATTTTCACCAAAATATTTGTTAAAATTACTTCAGGATTCAATCAAAATGCAAATAATTAAAACAATGTCACTTTTTCCTTTGACTTCCTTTAATGTCTCACCCTCCCTCTGCTTTACTTTCCCCTTCCTTATCTGACTGTTCTGGTGGGAGTGAGACAGATTAAAGTCAGTGCTGGTTTTACTTATCATGCTGTAGCCAGCGCAACCCTCCAAGCAATAGAATGGGAGCACACTGCAAAGCCACTCACAGGGTAGAACACATACAACACACACTGTGGTTGGTAAATTTTGCTTCACATTTCTACTTTATGAATTTATTTCTTGAAAACTGTGGTTTTTAACTCAACTTTTAACATTCCCATTCATTTATGAAACATCAGCATCAACACATCAGAGCATTATACAAAAAACATAATAAAAAACTTTGAAGATTGTGTATGCAGTTGTCTTATAGTAAACAAAAGGGTTTTTGATATGTTGAACACAAACAGCTCTGTTGTCCATTTACTACATTATAATTTTTGTTGTAAAGCCAGACTGTCACATTTTTCATGCATGTCTGTGTTTGCATAAGTGCATGTGTGCTGTTAACTAACTCTTACCCCAACACCCACCCCCTTTATTGTTTGTGTTACTCAGAGGTCCCATAGTCCTCTGATACACAAGCACACAAACAAGGATTCTCACAAACAGTTAGAGCCTAATGAAGCAGAACTCAGCCTGGTGCCCATTAGCCTGATAATTAATAATTTCTCCCTGCCTCCTAACACACTTATCAACAAACAGAGGAGAGTGTATGTGCGTTGCATTTAGAAGTGCACTGGGTGCATTTGTCTGTTTGCGCCTGCCTTTGGTTGTACACTTTGGAAGGTAATGTGTGTACTATATGGGTGTTTGAACAATTTAAAGCACAATGCAATAAAAAGCACACATTCTAATATATACTTAGCACAAAAAATAAAGCAATTTGTGTTTGGTCATTATTTTTTTGTTGCAACAATGCTTCTTGCAATAAATCTTACACTGTTGGAAAGCCTTTCCTTTTACATGGTGCCACATTTGTAAAGGAAATGCGTAAGTTTTTTCAGCAGCAGAGTATTGGGGCTGTACCCCTGACTTGCTCATCTATCGCAATGCAGCCACTTCTGCTATTGGCTCTTATTGTTTGGTGTTATTTATTGAACTCAGGGCGGGACTGGGACCAAAAAATGACCCTGGCATTTTTGACCATAGTGGCTCATCATGATTATTTATACAATATGTGAAGGTATGTGACATATCAGAGGATATATATATATGCACGTTGTGTTGTTCCAAAAGTTAAAATAAAGTGCAGCTGCCTACAAGGAAGAGGCGTATTAAAAAATAATACGATATTTCACTACTTAGACTTTCATCTAGGGAGAGATTGCCACAGTTTCACTAATAATACATGGTAATAACTGTAAGCTGTAACACTTGCAAACTGGAACTGTATGGCAAGCTAAAATAACACTAAGTTGGACACCAACCTACTCAGAGCATTATTTGAAAACAAAGGCTATAAAGGTAATTCTCACACACACAAAGTTTGTGTACAAAACTACAGTGTTGTACACAAATCATACATAACTCTAAAGGCTAATATTATTATGCATGTTTTAAGTCTGACTGAATAAAATGAGTCTTGTAGTTATTTCCTATGTTGAGCATTTCCATACTTTTAGCTTATAGTTTCTCCCAGATATTATTATATGAAGATGAGTGTCTGATTAATTTTATCATTTCAAATTGTATTAATTATAACTGTTTTCTAACCATCTGTTTTCCTTTATTTATTTATTTATTTTTTTTTTTTATTTTTTACATTTTTTGTTTTAATTCATTATTATTATTTTTATCATTATTATCTATTTTTTTCACAAACATCCCCAAACATTTTTAATATTAATTCCACTGGTGACTGTGTTATTCCAGTCTCTCTCCTCATCCTCCTTCTTCCTTGTCCAACAACGAATCTCTCACTAATTCTCCCTCCTTCTCAGGCCCTGATGAGACCCTGGTCAGCTCAAATGTCAAAATTTATAACCTCGCACAGAGGGGAGGGGCGGCCCAAGGAGGACTAAGAGATTTCATTGGATCAGCCCAATGTCCTTCAAGAAAATCAACCAATGGGCCATCACGGTTGATCAAAATTATTAATAATATATTGGGATAGATTGAAGCCTGAAGAAACATAAAATAATTGCAATTTAACAATCTAGTCATTTAACAAAGATGAGGACTCGTGCATTTGAGAACTGTAAAATACCACAACAGCCTGGGAGCTCCTCATGCTGATCACCAGTTTGGTCACACACTATTGTAGGGGAGGAATCCATTCCTCAGCCAGCATTTGTTGCTAGTCTGCTTTTAGGGATTATAGTTCTTTTCACATGACCACATTTTCTGTAACTTCCTTGGATTGTTCCTGATTTATTTCAGTTTACTGATTACTTCCTCTGCCCAGTGCAAGCCTCTTCCTTTAGTGTAAATTAATCCTGTTTGCATTTGCTTTGTTTGGTATTTTTGTTCCCTGTTTCTGTTGTTTAAAGTTTTGTTGTGTCCAGTTTTTAACTTTCTTCCATCACTGTACTTTGAGTTTTGGGGTGATATAGCTTATCCTTTTACATCCTATGTCTCCCTCTATTTATTTTATCTTCCATACCACATGACCTCTACTGTCTGTCCTCCCCTTCCTCCTCTGCTTTGTTTTTTCTTTCCTCTTGATAATTACTATTACTGTATTGTTGGAGACACAAACAGATACAGAAAAATCAAAGGGAAAACCCCCCACAGGACTATAAAATAAAGAATGACATCTTGCAGAATAAATTAGGGGTTCAACTCTTCTTTAATTTTCCTTTTTTCCCTTCCCCTAGCCTTTTTGTTTAAAGTTCATGTTTTTATAACTCTTTTCTCCAACTCTCTCTACCTCTATTCCCTCCTTCATCTCTCTTTTCTCTGTCTGTGTGAACACAACATCAAAAGCCTCTGACTTAGATAGAGAATGACAGTATTTTCTATTGGTATGCAGGCAGACATGTCTTCTCCAAAGTGTTAGTCTAAAGGCCTCTGTTAAGTGTTTGTCAAGACTTAAAGTCATTGTTCTGCTCTCCTCTCCTTTGGCTCTCAGACTTCTTCCCATTTCTTTTTCTGTCTTACTTCTTCTACCCTTTTGTACTTTGATGGAACATTTACTTCTGCAAGTGTATTTCTTTATAATACAAGGCAGGCCAAATTTATTAATACTCCTAGTAAAGATGTAAAAGTAGGCCTTAAATAAATTGATTTAAAATAATGTAATTGTAGTGGCATGATTTCATCCTTACTTTCTTAGAAAAATCCATTTGATTTGAATACATTTATAGAGTTTAGTATAACATTAAGAAACAATTGTTTTTAAACAAACAAAACAAATGCAACTGAAGATTTTTTTTGAATAGTTTACACTATACACTTTTTGGAAGCTGATCAAATTTTCTGGTATACATATGACTAAACACAGATGCCCTTTTCTTTTAGCCACTTGCCAGAAGACTGGAAAAAGATCCATGCTTATCTTACCATCACTGATAAAGAGGGGTATTTTAAGGGAAGTAAAACAAAAACAATCTTCAAAGGTCACTGCTAAAGACCTGCAGCAACGAATGACCTCTGAGTGCCACCAAATCTAAATATACAATTATTACATGCCATCTATTACCCCTTTCCACTGGCTCCACTCTACTCCGAAGTTATTGTATTTCCACGGACCCTGCAAGACCAGGTTCAGAGGGAACACCTCCTGTTGCTGGGAGTTTCGAGCCACACCTCCAGACATCTACACCATGTGTTGATTCATAACTGTGCGAACGAAACGCAAGTTGTCATTTATGTAGACAACAGAACACGATACAGCTGGGTTGTTTTTTTTTTTTTTTTTTTTTTTTTTTTTGCCTGTTTGGGATTTTTCTGAGATTCCAAGAAGAAAGCCGCAGTGTGAGGAATGCTATGGATACAATTAAAGTGGTGAGCAACACAGCAGATTTCCGCAGGAGATTCCTGGCCTTCCAGGTAGAGAAAAACAGGTAGGTAAGCTAACACTAATCTTTGTATTCCAACTATTCCAACTACTATGAAACTGGTAAAACAGTGCCAAAGAGGCACCAGTTTGAGCCTGTTGTGAATAACTTGTTAGTGTCGGAATTGTCACATGTTGGCATCACACATTTATTAATAGATATTCATATTGCATATGTTTTCAGATGTTGGTAAACTGTCCAGGCCATCAGCGTGGGCATTTCTGCAGGCGTCTAAGAGGTGGAATGTCACAGTGTCCGCCTTCATTGACTTCAAGTGTCTTGACTTCAGGATGTCCAGAGAGACCTTCACCTTTCTGGAGCAGGGAACACATGAGCGATATGCTCTGATAGCACATTTAATTTTAAAAAACGTGCCTGATGTTCTTATAACAAAAGTCCAATAACAATCTGTTTACTATTTGTTTAAAATTACTAGACAGGGTTTGATTAGGTTTCACCTGATGTAAAGCTGTGTTCCTTCTAATCGATGTAGTTCTAGTTTTGATCAAAGGCCCATGTTTTATATATCCTATGGTATATCTGTTGTTGCTGTTACACCAGAATTTCCCCTTTGTGAGACAATAAAGGCTGTTTCTATTCTAGTCTGTTTTCACATATCTCAGATTCTGTAATAAACGATTGGGGGCTTAACACTGCTTAAACTCATGTTCATAGAACAAGGATAACAAAACAGAATCCAAAATTGGTTGAATGTTTTTGACACATTTTCTCAATTTTCTTCAATTCAGGATTCTCCAAGAAGACAGTCAAAAAGTGAGTGGATAGAATTATGTAGTACAAAGTAGCAATTAAACAATAGCAACCCTAACAGCCATTTCAAAATGTTTGGTGTGCAGCGTAATGCATGTGTTCACTTTTAAATGCCTTCAGTAGAAATCCACAATGTGAAAGTGTCAAAATAATTTAAACCATCAAGTTACAATTTCCTTTATAATATAGAGAAAACCTAATAAAAACAACACAGACAGCTAGTAAAAGTTTGCATCAAATCATTATTTTCACTCTGTCTGAAGTTCCTACATTTTCAGATGTTCTGTTTCAATGCAACAACTTGGCAGTATAGGATTTTATTAGGACAATGACACCATGGAAACTACAACATATGTACAAAATTATGTGGAATGGGCATAAGAAAAGAGATCACTTTGTTTGAGAGCACAACAACATCTATTTTTCCTCTGATGTTTGCCTCAGCTCTTTTCTGCATAGCTCTACCATCTCTCTGCTGGTGGCTGCTTCCTCCATAAAGAGATCCATCCAGGAGCTATGGTGCCACTCACGATGTTGACAGTTCTCCTCCTTATCATTCACCAAAGTGTCAGTCATGTCCCTCCTTCTGTTACCTGGGAAAAATAATCAATTGAATGTTATAGCTTATGTAGACCAAAAAATAAATACTAATGTGGACTAATTATATACATGCAAAGAATTACTTAAAATAACAGACAAATTACATTTTATGGACACAAACACAAATTATATTTATCACTGACAGATAGACACAATTATAAATAATTGTAATAGTTATGTGTAAATAAAAAACAAAAAAAAATACTTTACTTGTAAGTATTAGACCTACACAGACATATAGTCATGAAAAAACTAATAAAACCTTGTTTTCTTAAAGTTTCTTGTTCATTTTATTGTCCGGTACAGCTAATGCAATTATAAAAATAGTTTATAGTTAAATGAAAGCGCTGATACCTAGCTATTTTAGAAGAATAGAAATGAATCAAAATATCATTTGTTGACCTACAGTGGGGAAACTCCGGTGCAACAGCAGCTGTGACAGGTAATCAAAACGTAGATTCAGGCAAAAATATAATATATAAAACCGAATTAAAACATACTGTATCATAAAGGCAAAGACACAACATAAAATTCTATGGAGTAATTTATAAATAACGTTCTCTGATCATGAGGATTGTGCAACTGAGTAGAATAACTTAAGACATGTATGATTTAAAAAAAATAGACTGTGTATTTGAGCATTAAAAAACAACACACTTCATGTTTTCCATAAATGTATGGAGCCAACCATAAAATACTGTATAAACCAGACAGATATACTCGCACACTGCTTACCTGAATGGTGGCTGGACGGCATTGGTGTTAATGTGCATTTGTGTCAGGGTGCTGGAATAACTGGACTCCGGCAGAGTGTTCCAAGGCTTGCCATTCTCTCCGCTAGTTCGACAAAAAACTTCTCATTTCGCATTGAAGCATCGAGCTGCCGCTAAATATTGCAGTCTGATGCACAGAACAGCCTGCACCTCATTGAAGCACCGCTTGCTTGTAGCTTGGGAAGATTCCATGCCTCCTCTTGTAATGAGTTTGGAAAATGGTGGTGGTTGTTTATTTTCCCTCTCTTTGCTTCTACGTCTGTCCACGTCCACAGCCAGTCAGTGAGCAGCAGCATTTTTTTACGTCCACATAAAGTACCTACTCAGAAAGGAGACCCATTCCATTCCGTTTATACATTGCAATTAAATCATGCATGCGCAAAGCTGCTGGTGAGCCCGCTCTGGATTACAGTAAATATAATGTAAATATAATATAAATATAGTTTTTCATGTTGCCTAATGTTTTTTTCACCGAAACTGTTGCACTAAAATAATTCCTGCATTTTTTTTTCACGCAGCCTCAGTAACTGATTCACCTCCTCCACTGTGTGTATGCCTGTGATAACTGTCTTTTGGGTAACTTTGATATGATAAAAAACTGATTTATGTATTGTAGGGTCAGGTAAAATGTTTACGTTATTAAACTGACATTATTAAATTATTAAAGTTTATTTGTAGTTCTAAACGTTTGAAGTATTTTTAATGACTTTTGCCCTGCCAAAGTAGATAATTCTTTTCTTGTACTGTTTGGATCACACATGACCAGATATGCAAATTAAGTTATGAGGTTATCAATCAAGTTTTAGGACAGCCAATAGCTACTTTCCTTGCTGATAAGTTGGCAACAGTTGGAATAGAGTAGAGCTGGGTTGAGTAGAGCCTATGGAAAAGGGGTATATCTGAGAACTGGTTGTTTGGGAGTGATACCTGAAAAAAAGTGGTTTCTTTGCTCCCAAAGGTTTCTTTGCTCCCAAAAACCTAAATATGCTGAGTTTACTAAACGTAACTAAGAGTTTAACTGGAACTGTGTTTTTTTGTTTCATGAAGTTTGTGAGCTAGGTTCCCTGACAATATGGACATTATCCTTGTCCATTACCTACATCTCGCCCTGTGACCGCTGGAGATTAGTATCAGTCCCCCTGTGACTCTGCAAGGACAAACAGGTATAGACAATGGATGGATATATATATATATATATATATGCATCAAGAGAAACAAAAAATCTTTTTTTAAATTATTTCTATCTTTGAAAGTACCATGTAAACAACATTTTATAGACCTCGAAGGAAATGCTATAATGTGAAAAATTCCATAACTGGAACATTGGATATCTGATAGGTACATTTGATATATCATTCGACCTCAGTTAGAAGTGGTTGACTAACATGACCTAATGTCCGAAGAGATACATATATTTCATTACTGGGCCTCAAAGAGAATACAGAGACTGCCATCATTTAAAAAAATATTTAGGTTCGTAAGCACCACTGTCTGAGCAAAGAAAAATTGCCTTGACGTTTTCAGAAAAATAGATTGCAAGAATAGTTTGATTTGTCAACAAGAGATTGAATAACAACAGATATTCAGTAAATAATTCAGACAGCTCATACTGTAACAAACATTATTAAAATTGTTTATTTTTTCTTTTCTGATGGCATTGCTTTCTTTTATCTCTACTGTGCTTTTGCCATTTTCCTCCCCTATTTGATCACTGCTGTTTAAATTATTGTTCCCCTAAGACTGTTTTCAGTTCCTGTTGCCTACCTCGGGATGCTTCCTCCTCTCTCTCACAGGAAAACGTGAGCCATTTATGTGTACTTGTGTATTATCATCCCATTCCAAACAAGGTTACACTCAAGGCCTGGAAACAAAAAGTCTTTTTCTTTGATGTCCAATGCAGCATTCTATAGGGCAGAACTGTTAATCACTGATAACCCTGCAGCATGTCATCTCTTGCTGTCTCTCCATGTGTCTCATCCTCAATCTTCAATTGTTGTCCTCCTGTCTCTGTTGCTTCACCTCTTACCTCTCTCCCTTCTTACTGCTTGCTTATTGTCTTACAACGGTTTTCTCTCCTTTGTATCCTTTCGTCACCCCCTCTTTTCATCAAGTCCGTTTTCACAAGAGAGTTTGCATCTTGTAGTGCTGTCTGGCTGATCATCATTTAAGTGTATGCTTTGTGTTAGTAGATATTGTCAGTGGTGTGAGCGTGAGTATATTGGTGCCAGTAAAGCAGATTAGGAGTTGATTTTGGCTAAGGAGGCTGGTAATTCTTTTAAACCAACAAAGCCCTTCCATTAGCCTCCCACTGATGTTCTGAAAACAAGACACTGTGATGCTCCAAAAACACACCAGAGTCCACAGCTAAACATGGTCAGTTCCATGAGAAACTAACTGGAACAATTAAACTATATAAGTAAGTCAGGAGCAAAGAAAAAAGAACTTCTTGGGCTAATTATCAATTGTTATATTTTTCTTACAGTTCTGATTTGTGGTTTGATGTCCTTATCAGTAACATTAAGGCAGGTAAATGTCACAAATTAAGTTTATAGGAAAATGAAAAGCATTATTGCCACATTACATTAAAGCTGTCCCACAACTTATTTGTGTGTGAAGGATAGTTCATAAAATTATATTGATTTTTCAATTCATGCATTTAATATGCATGAAAATGTAAGAATTTTAAACTGACTTAGTTTGTTGTTGCTGTTGTTTTCAGGAATTACAATTTGTCTTCCTCTCCTTCGGTTAGTTTATTTGATCCAACATTGTTATTGACCTCAGAAAGTTACCAAGTTTGATCTATAGCACTGTACATTTACAGTAAATCTCAAACTAGTGTATTGTTAAGCTCTGTCACTCTTTTTTCTTGCTTGCCGTGCATGTTGCCAAAAATTTATTTTGCTATGTCTAAAAGTAAAAAATTAAGCACATTTTGTTAAACATCAAGTCCTGTTACGTTTATGAAATTTGTTACTTGGATGCATCCACAGTTTGTATAGTGTGCGCGCACTGGGATGAAGGGTGTGAAATGAACAGTGTTTTGCTACATCAGAATAGGTTAGGTTACTTTTTGCGTGACTTCAGCATTTTGTCTAATCTAATTATCTAGAGATCTGTGTTCCAAGATTGAGAAAGCACTCCTACAGGAGGGCCTGCTCAATGTCAAGAGATGTTATTGACGTAAACAGCCTGGTTTCCAGACCTCACAGTATAAACACCTCTGAAGATAAAAAAAAAAAGTTTTGGAAAATTAGGTTCTGGTGAAAACATTGATTAAGAACCCATAGTCAAAACTAGGGCTGCAAAATATTACAAAATCTTGCCATGGCGAGAATAATTTTTAGTATTGCGATGATGATATCAGTTCCCATATGCCTATTTTTTGTTCTCTCTTTCTCATCTGTGCTTCCTACACTTTGTGACCTTTAGCATTTTGGACAAATGTGGGTGGGAGCATCTGCTGTCCCACTGGCAAAGTGTTACGTTTGCATGTAAAATGCTAGTTCATAACACCTTAAGTATATTAGCCAACAATTGTTGCACTCCAAACAGTATGAATAATATGAATATGGATACTGCACACACTGATATTGCGATGATGATATCATCACAATATACTGTGCAGTCCAAGTCAAAATATGCCTTCCGAGAACCGCCAACTGGTCAAATAGTTATTAGCTGAATAAATAGGACAGTAGGTCTTCTTGATGTGAGTGAATCTTCATCAGTGCATACAGAGTGTCTGTATAACCTAGTCTAGTATGAGATTAAATAATGGTATTATTGGGTCTGTGCTGTGATATCTGAGTAGCACTTGCATTGATTCTATAGCAGTGGCACATATATGTGTAGCACATATAGCTTCTTATGGTTGCAAAAGTTATGCCACAAAATTTTTCAACATGTCCAAAAACAAAAACACTGGCAGCCTCACTTAGCTGCTATTCAAACTGTGTATGCTACAGTGTCAAATACATATGGTGTGATAAGGGTATGAAGAACATTAGAAATCTCAGTTTCAACCCCTTTATATTATAATTAAATACTCGGATATAACTTGTTTAATTAGTGAGACTAAAAGTTGCCTCAGATTCAACACTAACTTTAGTTTAAGTTTAGTTTTTATTATGGAAAAAAAACCTGCATTTCCTATAGACTTATGATGAATATTAAGTGGTTCTGTAAGATCAACACTATTACCAATCCTTCCTTAGAAATCAACAGTGTAGACAGAGAATAGGACTCAGCGAGACTGGCAGGGAGGCAAACAGGCAGTGGATTTGGGCTCTATGACTTGCTGCATGGCAATACACACTGAGAAACACATCAACACACACACATACACCAGCTGGAATATCCAGAGCTTCCACTGAACAGGATTACTTCTGTCATGGGAGGACTGGTATCCCCTCATCAGAGCACACACACACTCATACACAGCACACCATAATGGTTCACTGGGCAACCTGATAAGAATGTGTGTGAATTTGTTTGTGCATGCATGTATGTGTGTGCTGAGAAGTCTCTGATGGCAAGGATTAGGGACTCTTGACTCTTGACAGTCTCTCTGCAAAGAACCAATCAGCATAAACATGCTCCCCTCACACACACACACACCCTCACACACAAGGAATTATGCTTTGCATTTTACTTTAATGTTTTCTTCAAAATCTATATATGAGAAAAAAAACCTAAAAATAGTACTAAAGTTCCTTTTTTTTTATGATTTAAAAAAAATTGCTTCTCATCTGCCATTCATTTATGTAGAAATTTGAATGAATTCAAGATAGAACACATTTAACACAAACACTCAAGGCATGCTTGTTTATACTGATTTCTTGTGTTGGATCATATAAAAAAGGCAAGCTGAAGGGCTGAAGATAAATTTTCATCATTTGTACATTAGAAATCTCCTTAAAGGGAAAGGTTTTATGGATATTTTGGCTGTCCCAAGTCTATTCAAATCATTTTCAATTTCTACACTGTACTGTGACTTCTATATGAAAAACAAAGACAAGAAAAGACAAAACCACTGACAAAATGCCCGATATTTAAAGTAAACTTGATTTAGCAATATCAGAAGAAATGGCTTGTGTCAAGGGGCAAGAAGGCTATCTAATCCCATATTTCCAAACCTTGATCCTCAAGACATTACCCTGCCTGTTTTAGATGTTTCCCTGCTTTAACACACCTGATTCAGATGATTGCAGTTCAGCAAAAGCCTGTTAACCAGCCATCAATTGAAATCAGGTGTACTGAAGCAAGGAAACATCTAAAACATGCTGGGCAGTGTGCCTTAAGGACCAGGGTTGAAAAACACTGCTGTAGTCATTGTCTTTTATTCTATATATCTTATATCAGGTATTTAATTTTACTGTGCAGTTGCATAGGTTGAATATAAGAAACTTAGATTTAAGAAAAAGCAAAGGGTGGAAAAGAATAAATGGAAGTAACATTAAGATCTGAGAGGAAGGAGACAAGATGAATGCTAGAAGAAGGGAAAGGCAGCACTTAACCCCTGGTTAGTGGGGTTAGGTCCCTGTGGGAGTGGGGGAAGAAGGTCTGTGCGAATATATATACACACACTCCCACATGTACAGTAACACACAAAATACACACTACAGTAGCTTCTACAAATATAAAAATTCATTTTCATGCCCACTGTGCATCAAAATGCAGACACTTTCATAGGTTTGAATTCTTAAGGGGGGGACATTTAGACCTGAAAATATTTCTTACTCAAAAAGTCACCCTCCCACTTCCTCATCCCCATTCATTTTCACACACAGGAATATGCAATCATGCAAACAGATGCACAGAGGTCTTGGCATTTGGAAAAACTCTGAAGAAACCCTAGCTTATAACAACTCTCTCAAAGTGTTGGCTGTTCCAATAAAACTGACAAAAAAAATTTACATCAGGGAACATTTGTGCATGTTATGTTAATACACAAACAGAGGTGGACAACACATGAAAGACACTGTGTTAAAGAAATAAGAGTTACAAAAAATTAACCAGACAGAAAAACATATAGATATACAGACAGCAAAAAGAGGAGCGAGTGAGTGCAACTCAGAGACAGAGCATCAATTATTTAGGGAAGGTAACGTGAAGCTTCCTTGGATCAGGCGAACTGCTGGCTCTTCCCCAGAGAAAAGAGAGAATGAATTAGGGTGAATTTATTAGAGACTTTGCGTGTGCATCTCTGTGTGTGCGTGTGTGTGTGTGTGTGTGCAAGTACTGATACAGTCCAGGCAGCCACCTTGGTTTCTGAAGGTGTGTGGCTGCATTGCCATAGACACACACACACACACACACACACACACACACACACACACACACACACACACACACACACACTCACAAACACTCATCCTGAGAATCCCAAGCCTGTTTCCAGGTTCATTAATAAAACAGCAGCTCTTTATATGTGCTCTTCCCCTTGCTGTCTTGCCTTTCATCCTCTGTTTGTTCACACACACTATGGGATTTTATTGTGTGAGTGCGCGTGTGTGTGTAAACTCCAACTGGGATTTAGGCATTGCCCGACTGTTTGTTCATCAGTCAGACAATAGTTGACCCTGCTGTGGTACATAACAAAATCTGATCCCTCTTTTATCATGGGTAAAAGGAAGCACTGTTCAATCCCAGCTTTACAGGGTTTCTGTAGATAAATTGCTCCAGTTGACTCTAACTTTTGATTATTTCTGTTAGTTATACTACTGATATCTGAAAAGATATTTTAATAAATAATTAAATAGGAACCATTTTAAATTTATTTATAGAGGACACATTGTGGAAACATCACAGTGTCTGATATTTATTACAAAATGGAAAGAAAAGAAAAATTTCTGGAGATTACTTACAATGTTTTTAACCACTGCTGCATTTTGGGCTTTTGAAATGATGCTAGTAGTCTGAAATATTGCTATTGTTTTTTGATTACTGGAAAGATTGTATCAGGAACAAGTTATGATTAGATGAATAGGTTGTGTTCCTTTATTAGTGTTCAGAGATAAGCAAAAATGTTGACATTCTTCATCAGAGCTGGAGTGGGCATTCTAAGAATTAAAATAGTTTTTGAATCAACTTGTAATTATTTAATTTAAAATTTGAATGCTCAGCCTCTCATCCTTCCTCATACAGTACAAATTATTTTAGCTCAAATTGTCTCAGTAAAACAACAAAGGGTGTATTCACTCCAGGAAAGTCACGACTGTGATTTGTAAACAAACTGATGATCATTGCTCGAATTGGACAGAAATGAAGGGGGTGGGACAGATCACAGACCCAGAAAAAATAAACATGGAAGTACTGCATGCTGCATTTGTTCTGTTACTATAACTGCAATACCATTTTGAATGTCAAGAGCAGCTCATTAGATGCAGGTTTCGCAATGTGATCATATTTTTGGAACGGCGTCAGGAAATGTGTGTTGCAACCTGAATGAGATGAGATTCTCTGCGTCACCTGACCCACAATATGCTGGCAACACCATCACCAAGCAGAAAATAGTGGATCAGGCATGACTTCACCACAATCAGTATATGAAGTGGTCGCGTTAGTAACACTGAAAGGCTAATTTTTACCATAATACCATGCAATGGTAACTCATTAAGTTCAAAAAGATGTGAATTTCCTGTAGTTGGTTTGCATCTAGGCCAGTCTGTATTCACACCAAAGGCAAACTGCACCAGAGTTTGTTTGAAAGTGGACCGAGACCACCTCAAAAAAGTGGGTCTTGGTCCGGTTGTTTGGTCCACACCAGGATTTGCATAAATGTATTTGAGTCAAACATTTTGGGTTTCCTTCCACAAGCTTCTCACAATAGCTTGCTGGAGTTCTGGCCCATTCTTCCTGACAGAACTGGTGGAACTGAGTCAGGTTTGTAGGCCACTTCACTTTCACATTATTCAGATCTACCCACAGCTTCTCCATAGGACTGAGATCAGGGCTATGTCATGGCCATGCTAAAGCATTTACTTTGTTGTCCTTAAACCACTTTATAACTACTTTGGCTGTGTGCTTAGGGTTATTGTCCAGTTGAAAGACCCATTTCTGCCCATTCATATGGAGAAGTTGTGGGTGGATCTGAAAAGTGTGAAAGTGAGGCGGCCTACAAACCTGACTCAGTTCTGGCCCATTTCACCATTCAGGAGGAATGGGCCAGAACTCCAGCAAACTATTGTGAGAAGCTTGTGGGAGGAAACCCAAAAGGTTTGACCCAAGTCATATGGTTTAAAAGACAATTATCCCTGATACTGACCAAATGTATGTAAACTTTGGAATTTTAAGAAAGTTCAAAAAAATCTCAAAAAAATGTTCTTGGTAAGTTTTCTGGCTTTTAGCAAATAGAAATAATTTTGGTAATTCTAACTGACCTGAAACGAGAGAAGTTTGGTGTGATTTAACTTCAGACAGTGAGAAAAAAATGTATTTGTGTCTTTTTATTTGGTGTATGTAAATATATGGCTTCAACTGTACATGTTGAGCTGGAAAACTGTGTGACAGCAGCTGTAGATTGATTGCTGATGAGGACGTATAACTTTAGGTGTTAATTAATACAAAAGAAATAAATGTAAGTTGGGAAAACTTAATAGGAAATAAGACAAAACAGATAGAAGGTAAAAAAAAAAAAAAAGTTGAACAAGAATTTATTTGATCACTTCTATGTGATTTTAACTCATGTTGAGGATGATAACAAAAACATTACTTACTAACCCTGGCTATCAATAAAATATAACCAATACAATATTTCATTAATAACCGTGTGATTTTCTTCTTTTCCCCAGGATTCCTTTCCAGTCTATTTCTACTAACTTTTCTTCTTCCCCCTTTTTCTTATCCTCCACTGAAAAAAAGCTCATTTCTTTTCCCCTGTCTGTTTATTATCTCTGCCTCTCTGTTATGTCTGAATATAATTGTATTTGAAGCTTCAGCTGAATATCAAATATATAACGAAGTAATGTAAGTCTCATGTAAGATTGTGCAAGCTGTGTGTATGTGTCTGTGCTTTTTTGGTTAGTGTGAATTCATAATTGTCTTAAGTCTGTGAATGCATATGGCTGAGTCAGCAGTTCTGTCTCCAACTCGGCAACTGCATCTTTTTCTGCACCTCTGTGACGTGTCTATGCGCAAAGGTGTGTGTATGAGTGTATATGCACGTGATATCTGGAATAGGGATCTAAACAGTTTTCCAAATTAGAGAAGGAAAACGTCAGAATGCTATTGTAAGAGATCCACTTCCTGTCTGATAAGCAAAAATCTCCCTTTCTTCCATCAGATCTCTCTCTTTTTCTCTCTCTTTCTCACACGCATGCTTGCATGCACACACACAGAAGGAGAGAAATCCTGACAAGCAAAATTTGCTTTGTATTTCTTTACACTGTTCTTTCTATCTTTTTGCCTTCATCTCCCTTCATTCTCTGTTTCTCTCCCTTTTTCTAATAAGCACAGGTTTACTGCTGAGTGTGGGTAGGGCAGATAGAGGAGGGAAAAAAAGGAGAAAAAAAGAGAAAAAAGTTAATGTATAACTGTGGGTACAAGAGAAATATTAAAAAGAGGGAAGATTTATTGCCATTGCCAGTGTTTTATAAAGTGTATACAAAACCACACAAGTTATACCATTACCTGTGCACTAAAAGGAAACAAAACTTATACCTTGAACACAAAGACAAAAATTAAGTTAACATGAATAAAAGTTAATGAAGCAATTTAAAAGGGATTGAAAAAAAAAATTAAAATAAGCTTCAGATTTAAAGCATAAAACAAACCCTGTAGAGATTAATTCAAGTTGTTCTGTTCATGTTAATCCACAACTATATTGTTTTGCAGCACAACCACAGAAAACTACCAATTGCTAAATTGTGAATGATTTATCAATTCCTTCAAATAAACTGTGGTCGGCTGATGCAAATTATGAATAAAATTCTCTTGCTGAAACTTCAGCCTCCTGTTTTTTTGTCCATGTAGTTTGTTGTTTGGTTTTGCCCATAGAGCCACAGAATGCAGAATGTTTGAGCAGGTTGAACTGAAACGGTTGTTAAGTTTCTCAACTTGTACATCGCCACTGTCATCCAACTTGGGTAGAACTCTCTCACTTTAAAACTGAAGGAGTTACTGGTTTATTCACACAAATATGGTGTGAAAGTAATATTTTCTCATATTTCAAGGATTCTCAAACTTTGTGGTTAAAGATTGAGTATTGGCACAGTTGGTAGCACTGATGCCTTGCAGGAAAAAGATCCTTGGTTTAAGTCAGGACTGTCAACTGGCATACGGGTCTACTGGGGAAATCCCCAGTGGGCCACTGGCTTAGTGGGCTGGTAGTTGTGAACCACCGGGCTGAACCACCAGCCCACTGTGCTACGTTACCACAGCAAGCACGAAAGAGGTGACAGGTTTTGGGGTGCTGATGTTTTGCTGGGCCATTGTGCCCCAAACTATGCAATATCAAATGGCTTCTCTACCTCTCCTCTGCTCCAGTCAGGCAGATCAGCTCTGCTGTGTGTGGCCGCAAAGCTGATCTGTAACACATGAACAGGCACTGCAGGGCCGGCCAGCTGGGTACAATGAAGAGCAGAGATCAGAAAAATGCGTCCCAATAAGCCTGCCATTCTAAAACAAACAGTGGCGCTTATTAAAAACTAAACATTCACAAAATAAGAAATAGCTTGTCCCTATTGGTGCCACTTAAATGAATTCTCCCTTTGTCTCTGGCATCCAGCAGAGAGATGCACAGTGCCATGGCTCTAGTTCGTCATCTCATTCCTCTGCGGAACATTATCTGTCAATCACTGTTACTATAAGCAACATTAAATAACTCCGCATTAGCCGCGAAGATGGAGCAGCGAAAGCAAAGTACAAAGCGTAAAGGTGGTGCTGAAAAGATGAAAGAGAGAAAAAAGAAAGGCCTGCAGGAGAGTGCATCAACGAATGTAAAAATTTCTTACCTGTTTAGTGGGCCTTTCCATAGTTCTGGGTCTGGTATCTCCACCAGACATGAAAGGCCAGATGACACTGCCTGCAGCAACTTATGTGAGATTAGCATATATTATATTTCAAACTTGAAAATAGTTTTGTTGATATGGCATGTTTTTTACATAGCCCTTTACACATTAACAATACAAATTTCCTGCATAAACTGTGGCTGAGGATGACCCAGTTGAGCCAATAGAAAGCCAGATGGACCAAAGCTTAGATTTTGATATGAGGAAAGGAGAAGAGCTGCCTGAAGAGCATTTACAAGAACAAAGGCAAAACACTATGGTTAGAATAACAATAATCTTTACTCATTAAGTCATGTACTAAAACCAAACAGCTGGAGGAGGAGCTTGATTTTTTTCACAGATTATCTGTCTCATACCATGCTGTCACAACACAGTGATGGTTTTAACAAGAAAAAAACACTTTCATAAAATTACATACTGCAGCTATGAGTCATCAAATTGGTAGTTAAAACCTGTTTCATTAATTGGAACAATATGTTTTCAGGTTTCCATAATTTAGCTACAGTGAATTGACATGTAATGTGGATAAGTCTTTTAATATTGTGATCATTTCTTTTACTTGAATCATAGATAACTAACCAAATCCCAGCACTTCCTTGAAAAAAAGAAATTAATATCAAGCCTTTCAGTGATTTTAGTATAATAAAAAAGCAACCTCCAATGAAAAATGAAGCAGAACAACTATGTGCGTGCTAAAAGGGCAAGATATTATTTTGAAACTGGTTTGAAATAGTTTATGAAGCCAGTTCCTTCAGAAATAATATTTCTTGGACCTGAGGTTGTTTTTGATTCTAACAATGTCAACAGAAATGATGTTCAATTAAAACTATTAAATTCACTTTATTTTACTGTACTAAAACATACTGTAATTCTAAATGAAAAAAAAAATGCTTTGCCAAGTCGCACACTGAGTCAGCCTGAGATTGCATGAAAACTCCACAAATTAATCTAATCAAGAACAGCTGATGATCAGCATCTTTAAGGCTGAAAAGCAAACAGAAAGAATTGTAGATTTAACTCTATTAATAAGCACAGCAGCAACAAAATAATGGATTTGTTATAGTGAATGTTTGTAATTATGCAGTGAAATAATGCAGGACACTTATAGTGATAACTTAGAACCTGTAGGCTTAGGTTAACATTAAAGAAAAAAGGAAGAAAACCCAGCATATATATTAGTCAGAGCTTTAAGTGTTTACATGCATGGTTAGAAGATCTGGCCAAATAAATGTGAAGTTGCTGCATGTTGATATATCCCTGTGTGGATGTGTGCGTTAAGAAGGTTGAGTGGGGGGCATGTATTTGCCTGTGGGTCACAGTAGGCCCATCTGCTATAAACCAAACCAAATCAAACACACTGTGCAGGAAACCTGACTCTCTCTCTCGCTCTTTCTCTCTCTCCCTCTTTCACACACACACACACACACACACACAAAAACACACAACTGTAGTTTATACATATATAAAGTTTTGCTTGGTGTGTGCCGTTTCACCAACAGCCTGTAACATTCTGTTGCTCCCATTAGTTTCAGTGTAACTTTCATGTTTTGTTGTGGTGGCTTTGGACTCAAGTGCAGATGAGATAATGGAAGGTAAAAGTAAAGATTTAATTGTGAGAACTTACAAACCAGTAATGAAAACAAGGAGTAAAAATATGGTGGTGAGGTAACAGGAGGCTTGGCAAGCTCTGTGATGTCACCAACGGCATGTTTGTGTAGAAACTTGTTTTTAGAAGGGTAGATTTAATTTCAATTTATTAAGAATTTACCAGAAAACAAAAACAAAAAAAAATAAAGAGAAAAACTGACCATGATGTAGTGATAAAGGTAACCACATCTAAACTAAATGTAAATTCTCGAGGGGGACTAAAATTATACAACATTTAATTATGCTGTTCCAAGAAATTAGACAAAGTCTTTGCACTCTCTGGAGCATTGATAATTTCGAAGTTAAACTGTGATAATATGTTGGGTCATTATTTCCAACTATAGGCTGCTGAAAAAGAAAAAAATAGAAAAAATTTCTTCCACATATTTTTGCAACTGCTTAGCATTATCATTCTTTCATGCACTAGCGAAAATAAATCTTTCCTATTTTCTGCAAACTTCAAAAGGTGAATTGAAGTAAGTAAGATGTTTTCAGTCTCTTTGTCCTATATTCTGAAATGAGAATTGAAATGAATATGCATAAAGCAAAGTGCTACATACAGGTGACATGGTTGACTTGTGTCGCTGCGGCAAAACACAGCACTAGACAAATGTTTTCTCCATCTCTCTTCCATTTAGGAACACAACAATGAGATACAGAGGAACAGTAATCTCAGGGGAACCCTTCTTTCACTCAGTAAATGAAAAGCCAACACACTAATGATGCTAAAACACATGCAAGGAAGCAGAATGGGATGGAAGCTCATATGTAAGTAACATATGCACAAACACACAAAACCTACCTCAGAATCAGTTTCTCCTTACATGGCACATAAAAGTGAAATGCTCTTCTTTCCAACTGACTTTGAGTTTATGTACTGTTGCTCTGGGTCTATGGTGGAGATAAATTCTGCACACCACAGTTAAAATGCCAGATTTTTGTGACAAAAAAACATTTTACATCTTTAATGTCATCTTTAAGCCATTACAAAACTATTGATAAATCTTAAAACATTTGCTTGTTTTTCACCAGACACAGGAGTTACTTCCAGACTAGAACATGTACTTTCGGTCCCTTCTGACCACAACACCTTCTTTCACAGCTTTGCTGCATACACAAGTATCCACACAAATAAACATTTTTATATCACAGGAACCTGGCATGTTAACAGTGGGTTTGCAGTTACTATAGTATAAAAAGTGTTAATTTGATAGAATAGAAAAATCTCTACCTAAACTGTTTGCTGATATTGAGGATAATAAGAAGTGTAAAATGTACAAAAAGATATTAAAACACTCTTTATCTCAATTCTAATATAAGGGAAAATACCCAAAAGTCCAAGTATAATTTTTAACCTCCGTAGGTGCACCTGTGAGGTGGAATGGATTATCTCTGCAAAGGAGAAGTGTTCACTATCACAGATTTAGAGAGATTTGTGAACAATATTTGAGAGAAATGGTTATTTTGTGTATACAGAATATGTTTTAGATCTTTGAGTTCAGCTCATGAAAAATGGGAGCAAAAACCAAAAGTGTTGTGTTTATATTTTTGTTCAGTGTATACACATGTCCCCATTTACTTCCATAAAAAAATTAGAAAATTAGGATACAGTTGAAACCAGATCTGTACATACACTGCATAAAAACCATACCATCCGGCATATAAATTATATTTATATTTGATTTAGTGTTCAGAATCAGGAAAATATGTTATTACTTTGTTCTACAGTGTACATACATAAATATGTGGTTTAAGCTGCAAGTAATTAAAACATTACTATTTTTGAATGATGATAAACATTTTCAGAATGTATTTACTTAGAACTTTTCTGTGTTTATTTTCAGTAGGAGCATGTAACTGCATAAAATGTCTGCCTGCTGTTTCTCTCTGTGGTTGCTGAAAATATTCTAATCACAGCAACAAAAAAAAAAAAAAAAAAAAAAAAAAAAAAAAAGGCCTAAGGATGCAAACATAGAAATGATGGGCAGTTAAAAGCACATGAGGGAAATACAATAATAAAGCTACATTTTGGGAGATGGTTAAAAGTGAGCAAAAAAAAAAAAATGAACAGGAGGTGGTACAGGGGGGATTTAGAGAGGGAATGATATGGAGGTAGGGGTGAAGGAAGACGAGGTTAGGTGAGACAGGGTCAGACGGTTGGAGGAAGCTAATGTCTTTATTTCCTGGAGAGGTGGGACCTTGCATTTACCCCTGAGGTCATCGGTCACAGACAGGGTCACTGGGAGTGCTGTGAGTAGGGTATCTCAATACAGGGGGAGGTGTGAAAATATCTATATAAGAAAAAAAAAAGTGAACTGAACAAGAACAAGAGATAGAGTAAAGACAGAATGAGAGGGAAAGAAAGAAAAGGAAGCCCTAGTTTCAGCCAAGAGGGGAATGTGCAAGGGTGGAAAGGTTGAGAGGGTGAGAAGGTAAGAATACTCGAGGGAGAGAGGAAATGGGGCCACACAAACACACATGAAATAATTGTTGAGCATATAGACTGTGTGTGTAGTTCCTGTCACATACAATAAACTCCAGTATATTATTGTAAGTGCATTTTTATCTGCATAGTGTGTTTCAAAGTTGTACTGTTACTGTAGGCTTGTGTTAATGCATCAATGTGCTTTTATTTGTCCCCAGAGACACAGGTTTACTGAGAAGCTGACAGATAAAGACAAACTAAGAGGATGTACGAATCTTTCTCTTTCTCTAGAGTATTGTCAGCAGTTATCCTCTTGAACTACTTTACTAACAGCCTTCAGTTGATATAAATTATACTTGTCAAAAATAAAGTGTTTAAGTTTTATTTATTTCAACATGTACCTATATTAAAAACAATCATATGATTATAATCTGATAAACACTGACAAATAAAAGATTAAATCTGTCTTTATTGTTCCTCGAGGGTGTTGTTAGTACATTTGCTTCTATTTAATCACTATGCTCCATCCTTTTTAACAATAATATAGATGGCATAAAGCCAATATAATTACCTGTTTCAAACTCTCCAGGCATTTCAATCTTCAGTATATCACTACTAAACATTTACAGTGCCCATAAAAGTATTCACCCCCTTGGATGTTTTATCCTTTTATTGCTTTTGCAAAATCAATCATGATCAACAAAATTTTACTTTTTTGACAAAAGAACTTACAAAAAACATCTTTAATGTCAAAGTGAAAACTGATTTCTACAAAATAATAATTAAATAAAAATATTTAACATAAAATAGGTGATTGCATAAATATTCACACCCTTTAAAGTGACACAACAAGAGAGGTCCAGCCAGTTGGTGCAAGTAGTCTCACAATGAGTGGAATGGAGATCACCTGAGTGCAGCAACTCTGTCTCAAGTGATTGTAGTATAAAGACACCTGTGTCTTCAAGCTCAATTCACTGGTTAATCAGTATTCCTGGCTACCAATAGAGCATGAAGACAAAAGAACACTGCTAGCAAATTACAGAAAATGGTAATGAAAAGTAAAAATCAGGGGATGGATACAAAAAAATCTCCAAGGCACTGAACATCCCCTGGAGTTCAGATAAATTCATCATCAAGAAATGGAAGGAATGTGGCATAAGTGTAAATCTGCCTAGATCAGGCTGTCCTCAGAAACTGAGTGACAGTGCAAGGAGACTTGTGAGAGAGGCCACCAGGACACCTATGACTATGCTGAAGGAGTTGCAAGCTTCAGCAGCTGAGATGGGAGAGACTCTACATACAACAACAGTTGCCCAGTTAAAGCTTAATGGGACAATGGCAATGAGGAAATCACTGTTGGAAAAAAAAAAACTCATATCAAGGCTTGATGCAAGACTCCATGATCAAGTGAAAAGTTCTCTGGTCTGATTAGACCAAAATTTAAATTTTTGGCCATCATACAAAACTGTATATTTGACAGACACCAAACACTACAACAACACTACAAACACACAATCCCCACTATAAAGCATTGTGGTGGCAGCATCATGGTGTGGGGATACTTCTCGGCAGCAGGCCCAGGAAGGCTGGTAAAAGTAGAAGATAAAATAAAAGCAGCAAAATAAAGAGAAATTCTGGAGACAATTTGTTTCCATCTGCAAGAGAACTATGACTTCAGAGAACATTTATTTTCCAGCAAGACAACGACCCAAAGCATCCAGCTGAAGTTACACAGAGATGGTTTGAAGACAGCAAGGTGGATTTTCTGGAGTGGCCCAGTCAAAGCCCAGACCTCAATCCAATACAGAATTTATGGGAGGAGTTAAAAAGGGCTGTTCACAGCCAATCTACATTCAACCTGACAGAGCTTGACCTATCCACACAGACTCCATACTGTAATTGCAGCCATAGGTGCATCTACTAAATACTGACTTGAAGGGGGTGAATATTAAGCAATCACTTATTTTATGTTAAATATTTTCATTTGTCATTATTTTTGGAGAAATCCATTTTTGCTTTGACATTAAACTATTTTTTTGTAATTCTTTTTGTCAAAAAGGTCAAATTTTGTTGATAGTGATTGATCTGTAAAAGCAATAAAAGGGTAAAACATCCAAGGGGGTGAATACTTTTTATAGGCACTATAAACACTACTGTTTTTGTGTCTTCTGTTTCCAAATTTTGCAGGGCTTCAAGTCAGTGGATTACTCATAATGTAATACTCTGAACAGGGCTATTTTAGGCTACTAGCAGTGCAAGAAGTCAATTACATTTATATAATTAAGCAAAAACACAGGTTAGGACCAGCAGGCAGTCAAAAGTAAGTATGAAACTGCAGAACCAAAGGACATGAAAGACAAAGGACATCTGAAAACCTGATTTTCTGTACTGAAAAAAAACAGAAGCAAAACCAGGAGCAAGTCTGTTATTAGGTAACTCAAAAAGGTGTGGACAATCAAACTGAATGAGAAAATTAATTTAAAATATTACAACAAATGGTAAAATGGCTTTTCAAATTCAAAGAGGACCACAAAACACAGATAACATGAAAGGTATGTAAAACAGAGCAAGTAGATATCCAAAATAACAAACTATGCATTACCATCACACAAATATAACAAGACAAAGTAATTTTTTTCATGGTTATGCTCATGTAACCATGATGTACTCATTGAAGTAAATTAATTCAAAAGTTACATTTTTTAATGTCCTCACTTTAAACAATTCAAAGATTGGCTGTTTTTTGAAGTCATTTGACTTTATCTCACGAGTTGAATCAATATTCTTAAAGTTTACTTAATTATTTTGATTTAAGTGAAATAGTTTCAGAGGTAAATGTATTCTGGTGACACCACTATATTGATTGAGACATAAATCCTGCAAGACTTGTCTATGTGTAAGACAGATGTTCTCTATATGAAGTCATTTTCTGCCTATAATAAAGTATAATATGCTTTATGGTCATTAAATTACATAAAGTTAAAATTATCCTATGATAAAATGCTGTACTGAGCTAAATCTTTATATGTTTGCTTTTAACTTATTTGCCAATACAAAATCTTTTTCTTTAGACAGTATGTACCTTGTTACAACAAAGAACCTGTAGCTGAACCTCAAGTAATACATTTAATTCTATCATTTTGTAAAGAATTTATACTCTTTAAATACTGTTATTTTATTCTGGTGCAACCTCAACATTAGCATCATCGCACATATCATGTCTGATCAAGTTGATGACAGCTTGTGTTATTGCATGTTTTAGCAAAGACATTTTACACACAATTTCTAAGTCAGATGCTGAAAATATTGAAATTTTGTGTGAAATATGAATTTATCTATCTAAATATAAAATCAGTTATTATATTTTTCTTTATTGTTTCTAAGCACTCATTGTAAGCTTTTTATCTAACCCTGATTACTTTTATAATGTACTGTGAGATAATTTAATCCATTACACTTTTTATATCCACCTGCAGCCTATGCTGCCTTTCAAACTTTACACTGTGGTCCAACTCCAGTTATTCCTGCCACACCTCTAGATGAGTGAGGTGAAATGTATCCCTTTTACTTTTTAGGGGACTGGCTGGACCCAACCCACTATGTTGTATCGTTAAATTCAGACTCAGCATTCATATGAAGAAAAAAAAGTCCCACACTGACAAAGAGTCCTATTTTCTACACAGGATTAGTAATCTTGAAACAATGATTATTTGTAAATGCATTCATTAGAACATAACAATAATCACTTTCTATTTCTATTTTTTTTTTAGGTTTTAAACATTTTCTTAAAAAATTTTGGTGTTGTCAGTGCAAAGTTCTAAATTTTATAAATGACCAGTTATATCCATCATCAGATATTTTTTTCCATTTGTTCAATCCTAATCTAAGAGGGATTGTATTTATATGATGGAATAACTCAGCAAATTATCTTGGCTACCAAATGTCACCCTGTATTTGAATTCAGGTGTAAATTTCCCTCCTCTTGTTCTTTTGGTCCTGTGAATAGTGACTCAGCAGCAAATACATTTCTGATATGAGTTTCTCTTTAAAGCCCTATTTCAGTCCCATTCAAGGGTTATTCTTGGTCCTGCTCTGAGTATTGGACATCTGTTTGACAGAATGTGAGTCAGTCAGCTATAAATATGAATGGCCTTTCTGCTCGGCCAGCCACGTGGATTAGCAACTCTTCCAGCTTTTCCACTACACTCAAAACACATGGCACCTCGCTCTCTCTCTCGGTCTCAATTTCCCGCTCCTAGTCACTCACTCAGATACACCAATTCTGTCTTGGTTTAACTCAAACATGGACATGCATACTCACTGGATGAAAGGTGTTTGGGCTGATATTAGCCATACACAAAAAAAAGTAACAAAAATAAATTGTAATTGTATGTTTTCTTGATTTTACCATTCAGAATTAGGCAGTTTCCTGTCCACACTGTTAAGGGCCATCATTATTGATGATATGGCATAAAGGTTTACAGTGGAACCCTGCCTATTCGCAGTTCAGTATTCATGGATTCACCAAATTGAGGATTTTTCTATAACTCCAAATTATTCATGGAAAATCTGCCTATTCAAACATTTCTTTGTAGGACATATCTAACATATTCAAAAGAAAATGCAGCTTTGGAAGCTTAATTACATACTGAAGGCACAATGCTTATTGACATGCTATTGGCTACTGTTTGCAAAGCAGCCAATCCAAGAGAATCATTCATTTTCCTTGCCAGTGATTTACAGTACCCCCATGAGCAGAGATAAGGAAAACTGTAGATGTTACCTTTGCTGTAGTGCCAAGATGGTTTCCACTGTATGGATTAAAGGATATTAAGATATACTTAGTGCATGAACTAGGTGGCTGTGGTCCCTAAGATCTGCGAATGCTGGGGGTCCACAGTTATATCTAACTGATCATCATGATCATCATTGTGCTGTTCAGGATTCATGAAATTCATGTTTCAACTACATAATCAATCAGCTGCAACTAGATTTATATTATCCTCAGCATTAAATTAACCTTTTTTGTAGTCCAGAGACCCCAGTTTTAGGACTTTTTAATTTTTCAGAACAGAAATTTTGGAATAACAGGTGGTGACAAGGGGCCTCCCAGGGCCTAGGTTCTATTCAGAGATAGACTCTCTCTTAAGTGGCCACGATGTTGGGTTCTCCCTAGTCAAAAGTAAACCTAAAAATACTAAAGAAACAAAGAAGAGCAAATAAAACATCAGACATTTTTTTTGTCCGAGGGGTTTGGCTTTGAGCCACCTGTGACATTTAAAGAACCGTGACTGCTGTGTTTATAAAGAATATATACTGTATTTGGACTGATGGTATGGTCAGTTTGTAAAGTTCCAAGTCCAAAAATCAAAATGAAAGGTGCTAAAGTTGAAATTCTGTTTTGAAAATGTTTCATTCATGTTTAAATCCCCCAAAATGGAGAGCATTATGCTATTGGCCTACATTGCTAGTTTGCTTGTTTTTATTGTTTTTTTTTTTTTTTTTTTACATTTAGATTTGTTTTAGGGTCAGTCTGAAAACCAAGTGCTCTTACAAAGACAAAACATATCTTGTACTATTACTGCTAAAGAGAACAGCTGTGACTGTAGTGCTAGTTTATGGGAAAAACGTAATCCTTTTCTGTGTCATGATTCTGTCTTATCTGAATGTCAAATCAATAGAGAAGGCATCTAAATAAAAAAATGTCTTTCAGAACATCTCAGCTGGCCTCAGTGTAATAAAAAAAGAATTAATCCTCAAAGTCTTTTAAAAGTAAATATTAGAATGACTATATAAAACATTCCCATGGTAATGTTTTAAAGGTGTGCTTGACATTGCTGCATTTAGCTGCATAGTGATCCATGTGATTGGCAAGGATGATCTGGTTTCAACAAAATAACTAAGGCTGGCACATGATACTCCTTAGGAAAAAGTCACAAGTGACCATCAGTGCCTTGGATTACTACTCATACACGGCTACAACTCACACACACTAATGTCTGAGCAAAGGGTACCAGTTATTATGTTTTGAGTGACACAGAGACATTTACAAGGAAGTCTGATTAAACTAAGCCACTCAAGTGTTCTTATCCCTGGATGGAATACATCAATGTATTTATAATCACTGGTGTTAATAATAGCACCCAAGAGGCAACCATACACCGAAAAGAAGGGTGACAAATAGATGCTTGGGTTAATAATAGCAGGGGATGGAAAAACTACTGTCCAAACTGTACATAGGGATCAAGAAGAAGCAGAACGGGGAAAAAAAGTGCAGAGATGGTCATTAAAAACAATTGTGGGGAGTTTAATTTTCAAGTGTGAAGATAATGGATAAAAAAAAAATATACTACTAATAATACAAAAGAGTAAATTACATTTCCATTTAGATTGTGACTCTCCTCTTGGATTTTGTTGTAAACTACTTGTGGAAAAGACTACTAAACATTACTAAATTGTATCTCCCACCATTAGAATTAAATATAGTTTTTTAAGATGATGGAATGAATTAAGCACTTCACAGAGAGAGTCACATCACACAGTAAAAGATACACCTCAAACATGATTAAAATAAAAGGATTAACACAAAAAACATGCATTAACGGCATAAAAGAAAAATATAAGAACTTACACAAGATAATAGATGTAGAAAAAAAATTAATGTCACTCTAAAAACTTAGGTAAATGCCTAAATTAACTTTGTTCCACAGCCTGAGAGCCACAACCAGTTGTGAAAAATCTGAGTCTGTGTTCTCATAAGGTTCTAATAAGGTTTTCCTGGCATGTACTCATTTGCATCCTATAGCCAAAGTCGTAGTTTACAGAGAGGTTTCAAAGAATCAAAATAATTTCATTATGCAAAGGCATTAGTCAGGAGAATTGTACAAAGAAATTCCATAAGAAAGCGCATCTACTTGGTGGGCAGTGATGGCGATGGTGGTAGGAGTTTGTCCTGTAATCAGTGGGTTGCTGGTTTGAGCCCCAGCTCTGTCTATCTCCATCATTGTGCCCTTGGGCAGGACACTTCACCCACCCTGCCTGCTGGTGGTGGTCAGAGGGCCTGGTGGTGCTGGTGCATGGCAGCCTTGCCTCTGTCAGACTGCCCCAGTGTAGTAGTTTACCACCACCATCAGTGTGTGAATGTGTGCTGGAATGACTGAATGTAGTGTGAAGCACTTTGTGGTCCTCTGGACTTGATAAAGTGCTATAGAAGTATAGGCCATTTACCATTTTTACAATAGGAGTATATATACTGTACATATGCCATGGTACATGGAAGACAGTCATAAATTGGAGAAAATGGTGAGTGTCAAAAATTGGACGTTTCTTTCAAAATTCATTAAAAAAAAACAAAAAAAATCAAAATAAAACAGGACAGATGCTGGTCAGGAATGCTGCTAAAGAGCTGACAGCAACATGGAATGTCTGTGAAACCCCTATCACTTTAATAAAAGCTTGAACAACAAGCTGCATGATGTCTGTTTCAGATCAGTATCTGCAGTAAGAATAAAGAATCTCAACCCTCTCTCTCTTACTTTTCCCCATATTAGCATTCCTGAGATAAGGGAGTTGTCAGATTTGCTGAAAGTGATTAGTTACAAGTAGCCAAAATACAACAAATTCTGATTATGGTATTATGATTAGACTAACAGTCAAAATATTTGCTATTTAAAGTAGCATGGTAACTTTGAGCCACCGCATATACATATTAAACTGAAGTTACCAGAACTGTGGTTAATAATTGATTGGAGAGATAAATAAATTTTACGATAATTATCTCGCTCTAGATTTTACATGTAAACCATAGGTTTGCACCACAGGAGCCTTGCAGCACTTGAGCTAACAAAGGTCAGCTTATAAACCAGCTCGATGCAGATAATTCACACATCAGTCTTTTTTTCTGAAAGCTTAGTGTCCTCTGTACATTCAGATAATTTAAATACACTGTAAAATTTAAAAAACAAAATTAAAAAAATCTAAGATATTTATTTTGTGGCCAATTTTGTTTTCTTTTAAGAGCTACAAAAACCGCCATATGTTCCTCTCAGCATTGTAGTAGCCAATAGATTGACTGTAAGAGAGCATAAATGCTAGAAGGTAACATGAACCAGCTATATTAACGAAGAAAAAAATCCCCCAAAACTGACCTTTCGTTATAAATCAATGCAATATTTGGCTCCAAATAAAACAAGGCTTACAGAAACATCGATATAACTATAATGAAGTCCCCCAAAATTAAAAGTTCCTTGTTTTAGTAGGAAATGGTAACAGATTATCATGAGACATGAGAAAATGTCTGTTTTCACAAACGCAATGATTCACACTGGGTGATGTCCTATCTTTAGTAATTCTGCAAATACAGTGCTAAGGGGCAAAATATGCTGTCCTCCTGCTAATGAAGCTTTCAGCCCTGCACAACAACCACACAATGACAGCTGGCAGGGGAGGGGCAAGAACTACATGGCATGAAATAAGAGGGGGTAAAAATTGATTAGCAATTTTCATTTGCGCTAAGCTAAACAAAAGGAGTCTGCTGCCCTACTCTGCATATCATCATGGGGTAGAGGAGGAGGAGGGTGGGCAGAGCTGATGGGGTTGGGCTGGGATGGGAAGCGATCTTTCAGTGCTCAAGGCACCCATTGTTTAGTTATAGAAGATGTGGGTGTGCATTGGGGTAAGGCTTTGGGACAAAAGTGGACTAAGATGTGTAGACAAGAGAACTGGGGATGAAGAATAAGACAGGGGAAACTGGAAAGATGTTGAGAGCCCTTGGTGAGGAGGGTAGGAAAGAAATATGAAGAAGTGAAAAATATGCACTGAAAAAACAGGGTGGGATACTTTGGAGTGAGGATGACAAGGAATGTTAGGAGAAAAGAGGATTCAAAGAATGGGAAGTTAAACAGCAGGGCAGACGGAGGTTGAGGCCTGGGATTGATGGGAAACAGTAATGCAAATAGGGAGGGGATATTTGGCAAGTCAGAGGGGAGGAATAAGTTGAGTGTTGCCTAGGACTTCATGACCAATTCTGGAAATTGAAACTGGACCTGGATGGAGCCATCATGCACTTTGAACAACAAAAGCAAAGTGTCAGGAAGAAAAAAAATGACACCCTCTCATCACTTTCAAAGTTATTAAAACCATTGGATGTATTGAATATAAAAACTCCAACAATGGAGAAATTTGCCAACCCCAAGGGAAGAAAATGCAATACGTATGCAGTACTGTGGCCAAGCCATGTTGTTGTATGGGCAGTTTTCTTGAGGGTTTTTTTGGCATGACCAGGAAGCTTGGCGGCTTATTGACAGGGGCACTAAAATGCATTACACACACAAACACACACGCATAAGACAAGGATACGCACACACAGTTTTAAATGCAAAACAGGGAAAAAATAGCAGCTGGTAGGAGAATGAGAAAAAAACATCAACAACTTTTAACCAAAACACTGTACACAACTCTAAATTTAATTTTCTGCAAGATTAAGCACAGTAATGACTAGCTTTATAAAAACCCATAACTAATGGCTTCCAATGAGCCAATCTATAGGCATCGATCTGTTCAGTATCTCATAGACTCACAGTTTACAGCCAATAAATGAAGGAATAAAGAGGAAAAAAAGAGAAAGAAAAAAACAGAATAGGTACACCTTTAAATTGAAAAAGAAGTGAAAATAACAGCAGAGAGTAGGATCTGATTGTGAGAGACAAGTAAAAGCTCGGATGTATTGAAGTAATAAAGGAATATACAAGAAAAATGACAAAGAGTGAACAGAGATTGATTTTACATTTTTCGTAAATAAGTGTATTATATTTTTGTATTCTGATAACTTTATTATTCTTTCATTATTATATTATTTTTCATTCTCGCTGTTTTTCCTTGTGCTTGGCTTGTCAAGTTTTGCACACAATAGAGTCTATTTTGCTCTGTTTTATTTTGACTACCGAGTTTGCTGTGCTTCCCTTTGGAGTTTACTTTGTCATTCCTCCATAGCCAGTCTCCCAAAGTTTGTTTCTAGCTCTTTGCTATTTCTAACATTAGAAATTAATCAGTCTGACCAGTTCCGTATTCAGTAATCACTGCCCTGGCATTAACGCTTCTCATTTCAGTGTGTTCTTTATCAGAACCTCCATTTTATTGCCATGCTGTTATTTCAGTTTGCCTACAGGTGTGCTTCTTTTGTGTTTCCTTCTTTGTTCAAAGTTTGTTGGACTTTGTAGTAAGCTTTCTCCCCTTAGTCTGATTTCTCCTGCCTTATCGCAATTGGGTCTTTCATTATAATTCATGACATATTGCTTTATTTTGTAATGTCCTGTTTTAAATTAAATTGTTTAAAGACCTTATATTTCACATCAGTGATGCAACAGTCAGTCTATCGGGACATTTACAAAAGTGCAACAAGTTTTCCATATACAAGTATCAGAAGTGTAAGTACCAACTGTAAAAAAAAATGTATTAGGGTCTTTTCTAAAAACAAAAGTGATTTCCAAAATTTCATAGTGTTTAGATAGGGCAGGGGTCTGCACTCCAGTCCTGGAGTGCCACTGTCCTGAAAGTTTTGGACGGATCCCTCTTCCAACACACCTGAATCAGATGGATGGTTAATGACCAGGCGTCTCATTTATAAAGAATTGTGTAGGATTCAAACTTACTAAAAGTGTATGTATGCCCAAAAAGCAAAAATGCCATACGCCAAAATTTTTTAAAAAAAAATCAGGTTTATAAAACCATGCGTACGCATACCAGCATGCAATTTTCCTTTATAAATCACAGCTGTACCTCAAAGTTTGCGCACAAGGTCCCACCTCAGATTCTGCTCTCTACATGCCTACATTTAACCATAAATGGTCAATGCAAAGCAGCTCATGAATGTCAGTGTTTATTTAAGTGAGCCAGCTGATCAATGTTATTTCATGATTAACAGGGGAAAAGAGGGGAAAATGCAATTTCTCCGAGGCAGAAAGTGATGTGAGGGAAGTGGAAAGTTGAAAACATAATTTTTGGTTGCCTCGGTGACGTGAAATAAAGTTTATAAACCGCCACTGGCATTTTAGGAGCCACGCTCCACAGTTAAGCGCACAAGGGTGTGAGTGATATTAAAGTGCCTTCTGCACTCTAGGTGTTTTGAAACAGGGATAGGAGCCAGCGTGAGGGGTCCCGTGCAGGTCACAGAGGAATAGTGCATCATCAGGCCTTAATCGCTTGAATTCCACAGAGTAGTTTTACATGGACTCATGTTCTCCCACACTATAGGAAAATATAATGTATCGACTGCTCATGTTAACAATAATCTGTGGTAAAAATAAATAAGTAAGTAATTAAATAAATAAATAACTGTGGTGCATCTCAACATATCACATCTCACCGGGGAGAGGAATGTGATGGTGAGAAAAAGTTAAATATTGTGCGGAATTTGGTTTAGGATTGAGACTGCCTTCTAGGTCTTTTTTGTTTGTTTGACAGGTCCTCACGTATAATTATTGCTCACCAGTGCAAGCATATCTCACACTGTCTTTGAATACTTATGATAAAGTCGATCTATGGTTTAAGTTCGATATGTAATTAAATGTCAGAGTCATAATGAAACATGACTTTAATTCTCTATCTCACTGTCTGTGTCACCATTTCGCCCTTGTTTCCAAAACAAGCGTATATGGTACACATGGGTCAGAGTTGGTGTTAGGGACCGCACATTTTCACATCAAGTTTGTATTTTATAAATCAAAACCTTTGTGTGGAAAGTGGCGTATGCAAGTTTCAGACCCCGTTTTGTGCATACGCAAGCTTTTAAATGAGACCCCAGGCCTTTGCAAAACTTGCTGACATGCCAAGGAGGTAAATTAAGCCCTTTCATTCAGGTGTGTTGGAGCAGGGATACATCCAAAAATTGCAGAACAGTGGCATTCAATGAGTGGAGTTGCAGACCCCTAGTTTAGGGGAAGGTGAATTACCTTTTTTTTCTACGTTTTTTGAATCTACTTTTACAAAGTAACTGGCTAGGTTTTCAGAGGTAAGACTGTCAGTGAAGTTTGAATTTAAATATAATCCTATAGGAGGAGAGATTGTCCAAATTATCCCAGTTTAAGCTTCTTATAGTGTTAGCTTTCTGTTATTATCCATGGTGTTTGGGGTTGGTTTTGAACCCAGTTTTAAAATTAACAAAAAAATTAACTCAAATTTTTTTTACTGGCTAATTTGTTTTGTAACTTTTGGTTATTTTATTAGGCTTCCTTTTCCATCAAAAAAAAAAAAAAAAAAAAGTTTTAAAATTTTTATTGTGGTGCCCCATGATTGTTTTTTCAACTTTCACCTCATTTTCAATAATAAAAAAGAATTAAAATTAATCTCAAGAAAATGCCATAAGTAAATAATTGGTTATCATATTATCTGACTATTACTGAGGGCTATTAGAACACATCCCTGGAAAAAAATCTATTATATTTATTGATATTTACAATGTTATTAACCAGAGTGACATCTATGGTGTTGGGGTCGGAATTGACCCCCATGTTTACTTCATGAAAAAAAGCAAGAACTTTCCTCCATCTCTCCCAAACATCCTGGTTGGGAGTAGCCTGGTAAAAACCAGCCCATTGTTCTATGCTTTGCTTCATACAGAGGGTCTGAACCCTCGGGTATTGAGAAACGATTTAAAAAGTTTTAAATTTTACCCAATCGCTAATGTTTGGCCATGACTTATGTAATGCGCCAGTTCGACGCTATAAAGCTTACCGGAAATTGCTTGCACTGTAAACAGCCACCCCCCTCCCCCCACTGCGAAGAGAGAAGTGCCAAGCCGAATGAGATGGCTGTAAATGTTACAGCCATCACAGTGGCCAACACAGACTGAACGGCTTTGTTCACTTCCTCCACTGCTATTGCTAAAGCTACAGGCAGAGTGTGATTCTAAAACAGCGCAGAAAATTGACGTCATCGTTCACAACTCCTGTGTGCTGAATGGCGTGGTTAAAATTCAACTGGAATAATCGAGCTCAAAGGGAGAAATGCCAGACAGAGCACTGAAGGGAAATGAGAATTGAGTAGGAATTGCATAGGAAGGCAATGGCCAGTCTTGGTTGGGAGCAAGCTTAACAAATTTTATTTTACTGTCTTTGCTGTCAAATCTGAGGGTTCTTGAGATCATTGAAAAGATCTGAAATGATGCTGTTGCTTTGAAAATATTTCTACTATATGATTCCTCCCAGAGACTTTCAGTGGCCTCATTGCTGGATCTGTACCCTCCAGCAAGACAAACAACACCAGATTAGGCATCTGGGTATTCTTCATCAAAATCAATCCATTTATCACCATGGACTTTTTGTCCTTCTAGGTTTGTCATTGTGATTCTAACCTTCTTAGTGGCAATGGCATGAACTACAAGCATGTCTTGATGTCACACTTCTTCTCACAGTGAATCTTGTGACCCTAAAGGTCATTTCGATAACATTTGCAGCAGCTTCCCTAACGTGTATGTCAGAAGGTATTGAGCTCCAACAGATGTTTCTGCCTTGGAGTTGAAAATTTTAGTAGGAATGGGAACAATGGTTTATGGTTGATGTTGGTAATCGTCATACTCAGAAACCTGCTAATCTGAACTTCTATGTTGCTTTGTTTCCTCTGCCCCATTTTAACCAAAAATATAATCCAAAGATTCACTTACTGTGAATGTTCTTTTCATTGTTGCAAGGAGATGTGAATTATTCAAGTAAACTCTAAACTGAATTCTGTATGCAGGTGAAGTGTTTCTGGTTATGTTCTTCAGTTTAGAAATATGTACTTTCACACATTTAAAAACAGAAGGGGGTCAGTGGTGACCCCAACACCAAAGGAAGGTTAAAAGATTAACTAATATCCTAGTTTAAAAGATTGTTAAATCAATCTCACTCAAAACCGGTCTATCTTCCCATCTGTTTGAAAATAGATTTTTGTCCATTTTTCAGAATTGCAGTTAAAATATCCAAACAATGGCTTCCAACTCTGAGCATATAAATGCATTTTGGTATTTTTGTTCTTACGATTACAAATACTGGGTGGACCATTTGTTAAAAGCCAAGTTATCATCCAATAAAATTGTTTGCACAAAAGAGCACTAATTAGGTACCATACTCTTCACATTCTAACAGTATAAAGACTACATATCTTGGAAAATATATTTAGTTCTTGCAATTATCCTGAAATAACACTGTTTTGATAGCTGAACACAAGCACATGATAAAAAAAGGCATCCCGCTAGGAGTTCAAATAATATGCCACAAAGAAAATAATTTTTATATTTTATATTTAGAAAGGCAAATAGCCATCTAGTGGTCTTCAACTTAATTAATCCTGCACTGAACAGCTTTTTGGTGGCTCATTGACTAAGAACAAAAGGTGGCAGCATATGAGAATGAGGAGGACAAACTGAAATAAAACAATCCTCTGCTGAAAATGCACAGCATCTTAAATCCAGAGAGGACCGCTTCCATTAATCCCAGCAGATTAAACTTCTAAACAGTTCTATTCAAGTCAATTAATTCATGCATATATCTGTCTTCGGCTCTTTTCATGTCATTTAATATGATGGAAGGCAAACTCCTGGGAAATGGGGGGGGGGTTGTATATGTATTAACATTAATGCACGCAGTACTCTTTCTTCAGCACCATGCAGCTATACGTCATGAAGCATGTACACACATTCGCACACATATACCTACGTGCTACAATGCCATGTATTCATCCAATTTAGGATAGAATGGACAGTGGGAGGGTAAGGACTGAAAGGAGCCTCCAAAACTTGACTGACATATTCTGACAACTGAATACTAATCATGAGATCAACCTCCAGCTAAATCTACAGGATCTCACTGGGGCCCTTGGCTGAGAGAAGCATAAAAAGGATTAACTGTGAATACAGAAACCTTCTACAGAGCAGACAACCTCCAGCTCAACAACTTAAAATCTCAAGAGGGAGAAGAGACCGAGCATGTTGAATTTCACCACAAAGAAATGCCAGACCTGAGCTGAAATGATCTAAATGACAAGAGAGGTAGAAAAAACAAACATCAAAGAAACAAATCTGACAAAAGACAAAAAACTTTTTTTTTTAAATAGCTGAGGTTTTTTTTTTTTTTTTTTTTTTTTTTTTTAACTTTAAAACTACCATCACTAACAACAAAACAAAAATTGCCCAACAGTAACAATGTGCAAATCCTTTTTAACATAGAAAAATAAAGGGTTTTTTTTGGTGTCCCAGTGACGTCATCTTTGCCTGAAGTATAGTGCAGTCTGAAGCGCCTAAAAAAAGCCTCAAGTCTTCAGTTACCTATCTGTGTGCAAGACAAGTTTATTTGTATAGCACATTTCAGCAAATAGTAAAAGGCCTGTACTTGTACAGTGCTTTATCAAGTCCAGAGGACCCCAGAACGTTTCATACTACATAGAGTCATTCACCCATTCATTCACCCAGTTCACATGCTGATGGTGGTAACCAACTACACTGTAGCCATAGCTGCTCTGGGGCAATCAGAGGCGAGGCTGCCATGTACCGGCACCAAAAGGCCCTCTGACCACCATCAGCAGGCAAGGTGGGTGAAGTGCCTTGCCCAAGGACACAATGACAGAGACAGATGATGCAGGGGTAACCCACCAGTTACAGGACAAACTCTCACACACAATAAACAACCAAAACAACCACAAAACATTACATTACAGCAGCAAACTAAATAGAATGAAAAGTTGCAATCCAGACTACAATTAATTCATGTTCCACCAAAGGCAAATGAGCTAAACAAATGAGCTGTTAGTCTTGATTTAAAGAAACTCAGAGTTTCAGCTGTTTTGCAGTTTTCTGGAAGTTTGTTCCAGATTAAAGGATCATAGAAACTGAACGCTGCTTCTCCATGTTTGGTTTTGACTCTGAGGATGCAAAGTAGGCTTGAACCAGAAGAGCTGAGTTGTCTGGAAGGTTGATATGACATCAGATCTGTTTGCATCTAAGCAGCCTGCCAAGCAGACACTGCTGCAGAGTCTTAATAGGAACTCAAATCACCTGGAAAAGTTACCAGATTGTATGAAGTTTTAATTAGGCCTAGTCTACAAAAAATGACAACTTCCATGCATGTTAATCTGGGTTTTTTGTTTTTTTTTTTTTTGAAAAAAAAACAAAAAAAAAAAAAAAAAAAAAAAAAAGCAGCATTAAAATTGCAGGTGGACAGTAAGAGAAAAGAAACAAAGATCCTTAAATCCAATGAATCTGTTAAGCTATTTTCCACATTTACTTATTAAAGGTAAATGGAAGCTCTGGAAGAGAAACAGAAAAAAACTGATGCAAGGGTTACAGTTAAAACTCCACTGTTTCAGGATTTAGGGTTAGGGTTAGGGTGGCAGCAGAGTCTGATTATTTTTAATGACTTTTTGACTAGTTAAAGAACCTGCACAACTGGTGGATACACAAACAGCATCTTGGAACATTGTATGATAAAAAAAACTGAGCTAATAAACAGTTTTTTGGTACTGACTGAGTGGCAACGTGTTAAAATTATAGCTATAATAAACATATAAGCTGTTTTATACAATACATGCCCTTTAAGAAGCTTATACTACACCAGTGCATTAACCTAATCATAGATTTTAATTCACTTTTCTTTAAAGACATTCAATTCACCTGGTATTTTATATATGCCTTGCTAATTATATGTTGCTAATAATATGTAGCATGTAGAATATGTAGTATTCTGAATTTTTACTGAAACAGATCTTAACCTGAGAGGGTAACTTTCCCCTTTCCCAGCTATTTCTACCACATGCTTATTAAGGAAACAGAAATACTTCGAGAAATTGCAGCCCCATGCCTATTCACTTGCTTGTTTATAAATTTTAGGAAGGTGATCAGGATTTATATATTTTTTTTCAAGTATTGCTTATCAATTTGGCCTTGCAGTCTTTGGTTAATCCTGCAAACTGACAGATACACAACCAGATGCTTTTTCATATCTGTGAGTAAATAAATTCTGTTCCTGGTACAAACCCTCATCTGACAATTATTTGGTAATTTCTTTAAAGAAGTGTTGCTAGCACTGCTCCTCTTACCTGATGCTCTTTGTGTCAGATGTCTGCTGAAAGCTGTCCTCACCCCTGAGATACTGAAATCAAACAAAGAAAAGACAAATACTGTAGCTATAACAATGTTAACAAAAATATATATCACATAGCAAAAAGAGTTTTAAAACTTTACATCTTTCTTGCTTCATATCTTCTCTGTGTCTTATCGCCATATTTTCTGGTCTTTTCACAGACGCCATGAGTTCTGTCACTCTGATCAGACATCAGTCCGTCCCTCTGACCCAACTCGTGCACTAACCAGTGACATGCTTTAATTATTGAACGGCTGACCTCAATCGGTTGGCTGGAGCAGACTAAAACATATTGCACCATTCAGAAACACATTACTACTATATACAAGTGCATGCATTTCACCACCACAGTAACTTACAACTTTAGCTTATGCCAGTCATTTAACATTTTCAGCCTGGGGATGGTTCCCAAAGTGTAATTATTTATAAATATACACAAGCGACTCCTTCGGCTCTTCCTGTAACTCCTCTCAGTGCATTAATGACAAGGGAGCATCGAACATACCAGGAAGCATCTCAAAAGCAACTGTGACACTGCTGTGTGTACTGAGACATTGCATACAGTAATAAATAAACTTGGTAAGCAAGGTAAGCCAAAAAAATGTCAATCCCCAGAACAGAGTTCTATAGCTTGTACAACTTTTGCAGTAGTCCAAACAATCATGTAACATAAATGTTATTAAAGGCAACTTAGAATATTTGTATTTTGTTATTACTGTGGTTTTACAACAGAAAATGGGTCTGATGAAGTCAATTTGGAGCTAATAACAAGGAAAAAAAGATTACTCTGTAAGAAGTTAAGCATTTTAGATAGGTACTTAAAGAACATCCACATCTGTAGTTTTTATGCCCTTTTATTTAAATACTCTTTAAATCTTTTTTTAAATAATTCTGTAGTATTATGTCATGGATTAGAAATGAATTAAACTAGTTTGTTATTCAAAAAATAGACCAGATATAATATTATTAGTTTAAAGTTATATGTATATAAAATGCTAAATAGAATTATAGTAGAGTTTCCTTAAGAGGAAGAAAAGCATGAAATATAAGTCATGATACAATATGATGCAGTCAACTGGAAACATGACTCAAGTTAAATCTGTTCATAACTGTGTTGCAAGAAAGAAAATGATTTATGTCTTTTGGTATGTAATGCATGTTTTACAGATGCTTTAATTTCATATCCAAATATATTCTGGAAAGAATGATCAGTGGTCATACTTGTCCTGTTACAAATGATCAAACACAGTAGATGATACCAGATACATGATACTCAAGGCATGATACTACCAGAGCATTTATAGATTAAGATATCTAGTACATTAGATATCTTCTGCTAGGGCCCAGTTGAAGTGAGAGGCAAGCTTTCCTTTCCTTTTTTTACCCATAGTACCAACCAAAGTCATCATGTCTAATGCAACAAAAATGGCACAGGTCTTGAGCGATGACATTCATTTCAACACTGTCCTCAGAAACATGAGTGACATGTTGACTCTCATTATATTTTGATGAGTGTAATCCAACTAGGCTCTATTGCAAGCTGTGTGGCTTGTGGCCTATGATTAGTTACAAATAGTTCAATGGGTCACACCACTTGGCCCTGATCCCAAGACCTCAGAGTTTGGACACACAACCTCCAAACTACATGCTTACTTGTTGTACAGAAGCACAATGCTATTTTTCTATTTAAGAAAATTACATTTAAATAATGGTCTAAAGTTAAATATTTACCCTATTTTTTAACCAATGTGATTTCAACATAAATTATGGGCTCCTGCTGAAATTTAGGACCAAGAATTGGTTAGATTTTGTAAAGTTAAAGTGCCACTTCAAATCAGCAACATTGTGCATCTTTCAGTACATACTTAACCTTCACTCTACAGCATTCTAAATTTTCCTAGACCTAATATTTGTTTCTTTGTACTAGCCAAACACAAGACTGTTCTGTTTTTGAGCTGGAACTAGCGTTAGAAAAAAAATCCTGTCCATATTGAAATCTGTTTGGAATATACACTATGCCTTAATAATTTGTTATAATTTGTTCTGATACAGTAACTTTAAACAAAAAACTAACTTATTCACATGTTTTCATTGCCCAAAAAAAAATCAGTAATTTATGTTTGGAAACTGCATTGATGTTCCTCCAAATCTGCCATGCTGTGCCACCATATTTGTGGAACCCCAAAACCCCAAATGGACAAACTTTTTGTATACCTGCCTGTAAAAGAGGACTGTTTTTTACTTTAAATGTTTTAATATTTTTTAAAATTTTTTCAAACAAATTGTGTATAAAGGGAATGATCAGGTAGGGCAAAAAAAAAAAGATTTTTGGTTTTAAACCTTTTTTGCTTTTAACTTGCTAAAGGCTGTAACTGAAATAGACAGAAATGTTGGACAAAGATTAACAGAAGAAAGAACTACATGTAGCAAAGAAGCAGCCAAGTGTTGGACCATCAAATTGTATTAGGGAGGTGCTGATGTTGGCACACCTTACAGTGTCTTGGAAAATTATAACCACAAACTTCAGTAGAATTTATTTGATTTTATGTGAAAGACCAAAACAAATTAGCATATGACTTGATGGAAATGGCATTTTTTTTTTTTTTTTTTTTTTGTTTTTTTTTTTTTTGTTTTTTTTTTTGACACGTACAAACTTAACTGTGTGGTATGGATTTGTATTCTGGATTTGATAAATACTGTGAGAGTGAATGCTGGAACAATAGACATGGGCTGATTGGCAGGTGTGTGAGAGAGAGAGAGAGAGAGAGAGAGAGAGAGAGAGAGAGAGAGAGAATGGCAGCAGGGGCATGGGAGCAAACATGGGAACCAGGACAATGAATCTAATAGAAAGAAAGAATAACTAGAAACAAGGAATAAATGAACATGATTAAACTAGAATAACTAAGAAAGGACCAAGCTAAAGTAAAACAGAAACAAGGTTGATCTTATCAAATACTAAGACAAACACAGAACAATAATCAAAACTAGAATGAAATAATCAAACCCCAAAACAACCCAGGACCTTAAAGTTAGGTTATACAACCATATCCCTAGCTTGGAACTCACAGAGCACTGTTCATTCAGTCATCTAAAAATAAACCCAACAAGTCATGGGTGTCCACCTAAATTCACAGACTGAGCAAGCAGAGCACTCATCAGAGAAGCAATCAAGTGGCCCATGGTAACTTTGAAGGTCCTGTCTTTCAACAGGACCACTATTAGAAAAATTATTGTTGAAAGAAAGGAAACTGAAGTCCCATTTGTAGTTTTCTACAAGCCATGTAGGGCAAACATTACATACTGTATGTAGAGAAAAGTGCTCTGGCCAGAAGAGACCAAAGCTGAACATTATAGCATCATATCCTTCACTGGGGAGATATTCACCTTCTGGAAGAACAACAGTCTTGCAGTTGTGGAAGCACTTAAATTGCTGAGATCAGAGCATATTTCTGTGTTAGAATGGCTCAGTCAAATCCCAGACCGAGGATCTATGTCCAAGACTTTAAAATGAATGCTCAAATACACTTTCTATCCAATCTGGCTGAGGTTGAGATGTCTTGCAAAAAAGAATGGGCAAAAAGAGATTTTTAAAGTACAAAGTTGGTAGAAACAAACTACAAAACCCTAGAGGTTTGTGGGGTATGGATACTTTTGCAAGGTACTGTAGGTTGTTTTGGCTGACAGGTGGTCCATTACTATTTTTAAGAAGAAAAAATGTAACAGAGCAAATATTCTTTCAACCCTAACAAAATAAATTAGAACATTTCAGAAGAATATTTTGTAATAAAAATAGATCACATGCATAAAGATGCTGAAACAGAGATTCACACAACACACACACTACAAAAAGCAGTCAAACCAAGCTCTCAACATGAAGCTTCATGCATGCATGCACGTGTTTGTGAAGTTTGGCTCTGTCTTTCTTTAGTCCATACGGTGTTTTGTATTTGCCATAATCCCCTGTCAGCAACACTTAGGCAGGCAGACAATAGCAGAAGATCGGCAGCCAAACCCGCTTCACTCTGAGCTTGGCAGGTCAGCGTACAAGCAGCATGTTTTACACACATGTGTGCACACACACACACACGTGCACCCCCCCAACACACATACACACTACTGTGCTTTAACGTCCAGGAAGCACGGGAAACACACGTCCCACTGAGATGCAGGGTACTCACACCTTCTCCAGGCTCTCTTCAAAGAGTTGTGATGCAGTTCTCAAGGACACAGCTTTCTGAGATCCTCTTTTTCTCTCTCTCTTCTTACACTGGCACACTCTCCCTGACTCTCACAATCTCTTATTTGCCTCTTGTTTGCAGGACAACAGATACAAGTGTGTCACTGTCTTTTCCCTCTTCCCTTTTTCATTCCTATTTCCTCTCTCTCCTTCTCTCTCTCAGCTCTTCTCTACTTTTCGTTTGCAGCTGAGAAACAGAGCTCCTACTCTGCCATGAAGCAGACCTCTCTTTTTACAAGTGCTGGACAGTATAAGAATGAGAAAGCAAGAGGAAGAGGACAGGAGGGAGAGAAGTGTTTCAGCAAACAGACCAAACTGATATGCCATATGTGTGACACTCAAGCTACTGAAAAACCCCCCAACAGGCTACAAAGTAAAACTAAATATTTTAAATCAGCTGTAAAAAATGAGAAGAGGCCAAATAGGAGAAAAACAAAAATCTGGAAAAACATACCTCAAACCCATCGGAATTCAGTTTTAAAAATCAGCTCATAAATTACATAAAACCATAAAGAAGGCATAGGAAGTGTGGAGTGATGGTTTGAGAAGACTGGGGGTGAAATGTGGAAGACAAGCCAGGAAAGCCAAAAAATAAGCATTCCCTTATGTGCTCCTGTCTTTTCAGAAAAATGGTCCCAGTGGGACGTATCCAGAAAGAGGCAATACAAACAAACACAGAAAGCAGAAACAAACATCTATTTATGGAGCAGGGGGTCCAGTTTCCCAACTACATTTGCTTGCTGCTTTTTTGACAGTATTACCAATTCAGCAGTTTAAGGATAAGGTGTTTAAGAAGGAGTCAAGAGAGGAGCAGAAGAGAAGCAAAACTTATAGATCCCATTCAAATCTCTCCTGAGAGTGATAAGCTCAATCACTTTAGATTCAGACCAGCATGCAAGCCAAAAAGTGACAGATAAATAGATTGATGACTTCATGATTGATGTAGATTTACTGCCTTTTAAGCTTCTGGTCCATTCCAAAAATGACTACAGGCAAAATAATTAACAGAAAAATTTGTAAATCCAATAATATCAATCCAATTTAGTTTATTTATTCCTATTCCAATTTCTGGACATAAAACAAATTCAGTTTATTATGCCAAGTGATACAGCCAATCTATTGCATTCAATTGTTGAGTTTGCTCCTTCAAGCATATGGCCCTCAAATTGAGCATGCCTTTGGTGAAAGTGGAAAGGAATCACTCCATTTGAATAAGAGGAAACATCCAATAGAACCAAGCTTACTGTAAGCAATCTGCCAAATATCACTATTAAACATTAATCATACTTTCTCATTTCTAATTATAAAATCATCTGGATGTCGATTCATTGTATGCTCGGTTCTAAGGTTTGCATTTAAGTCTTGCATAACACCTAAATAGGAAAACATCTGATTTTTAATAGTTCTTGAGCTCAAGTGAGAAGATCAACATTATCCAGTGTTGGTCCTTCGGCATTAGCGCCAACTGCCTACCTCCTACGATGACGACAGCAAATAAACTGAGTGCCCTGTCCAGATACCAGGGCACTGTGACAACCAATAGCCTACTGGATCCTCTGGGACTTCAGACACAAATGCACAAAATGGTAACGACCAACCAACAGAGCATTGTGATCACTGATAAGCAGCAGAAGACAGCCGTTGTGATCGATATGGCCAACCCAAATGATAGAAACGTTGGGAAAAAGGAACTGGAGAAATACCAAGGGGTCAGGGAAGAGCTAGAAAAAGACTGGCAGGTGAAGACAACTGTAGTGCCCGTGGTCATCAGACCACTCAGGGCAGTGACCCCCAAACTGGAGAAGGGGCACCAACAATACCTGCAGAAACATCTGACATATTAGTCCAGAAGAGCACAGTACTAGGAACAGCTAAGATAATATGAAAAACTCTCAAGCTTCCAGACCTCTGGTAGAGGACCTGAGCTTGAGCTGAAGAGCCACCCACCCCCACCCAGGAAATGAGGGGTGGGTGAGACAGTAGTTTTATTTATTTTTTAGTTAGTTTATTTTTCTGGGGAAAAATGGGAGATTATTAACTTGTCTGACTGACTTTTATATATATATATATATATATATATATATATATATATATATATATATATATATATATATATATATATATATATATATATATACACATACACACACACACACACACAATAACTGATACTGTCATTAGTTCTGTTTGATCTAGAAGAGTGCTGCCCCATGTCTCCAGGAAAGCCACATTAATGCACTGATGAAGAAGAAGCAATTGATTTGCAATGGAAATGCTATGCATCAGCTGTGGCCTTTCACACATAGGATCAATCAGGCTGGTTTTAGTTAAGGAGTGAGCACTGCCTGGGTTGCTTTTCATACTTTAAAATGAACCTGGTTCAGCTATTCTTCTACAGTTTTATGCATTTAAGTTTTCTTCGATGTCTGTATTACAAATACAGACAAAAGTAATAAATCTAAAATGGGTAAACCCTGAAAGCCATAACTTCACCAGACATTATACACAATGTGTATGTTTTGCACACAACGTGTGAGTTTTCTTGTAAAATAAAAAACCCATCACTGACATATGGGACATTCATAACCCACACACTAAAGTTGTGGAGTCACAGTCTTAATGCAGAAAACTGGATATTTATATGTATTCCAGTACAAATTCCTTTGGGGTTATAAATGTCTAAAAGTAGGGTGAGAAGCAAAGTCTTTAGCATCAGGCTTGTCTCTTTTTTTGGCTAAAGGAGGTAGGCATCTTCTATTCCTTTGAGGTAAGGATAAAACGTTTTCTTTTTTAAGATATAAAATGGCTGCTGCTGTCATTGCAAAGCGATTTATCATTATATAATGACCATGTCCCATCACTCTGGGACTAATGTCTCAGTTGTTGTATACTGCAAATAAATAGCAATTTTGTCCCAACATTTAAAATTGCTCATAACATGACATTTAGCAAAAGATTTGGAGTGCTTATAAAAAAAAAAAAAAGGTATTTTTTGATACTTGCTTATCATCATGGTCAAAATCTTATTGTTCAATGAGTTTACCTTCCTCTTTTCGTCCATAGTTACAAAACTTTAAATCAACAATTTGATTATATTGCAGTGAATCTCAAGGCAAGTCATGTTGATATTAGACTAAAAAGCAAAAGTTCTAAAGTTTAAAACTGTTTTTAGATCTTTCCTAATCATGAGTCGTGCCCCTGACCCCCCACCCCCAGCCTTTCCCCACCTCTAAATAAAATGTGCATTTTATTTGTGTTTTGGATATGATTATATTGTCCTTTCAAGAATTTGGATTGAATATTGAATATGGACAGAAGGGAATGAAAGGGAAAGGGAGGGGGACATGCAGAGCAGACAGAAGGCTAAAAGTTACAGGAAAAGTAGGAAGTAAATAAGCAGCCACTGAATAAATACATCTGGAAATAACAAGAGTGGAGGTACACAGAGGGAAAGAAGAGAAATGGGGTGGAGGACAAGGACGGGGTGAAGTGTGTAACTCACTCCTGTCCCCATCACCAGTGCTCAGTCCTAATTTACCCAGAACAATCAATTGGATCAGGAGGCAGACACTGATAGAGGACTACCATGCAACAGGATCCACCATATACGTGCATGCGTACACACACACACAAACACACACACACACACACACACACACACACTGAGGGAGAAGGAGGACTTGCATGCAACAGGATATATTCATCCCCCCCACACACACACTTTTATGCTGACAAGAGAGAAAAAGTTTGCAGCCCATATCTGCAGCCTCTGCACTGACTTCTACCGAGCAGACTGTATTGTGCACCAAAGTCATTGTAGCTCTCTGGGGTTACAGTGGGAGGTCAGGGCCCATGAGACACAACAAGCACAGGGGGAGCAGAACGGGAGTGAGAGAGCAGGAGGGTGAGGAAGAAAGGGGGAGGGAGCTGAGGTATCACCCTCAGTAGGAGGTGAGCAGAAGAACAAGACAGAAAGCACATTGCAAAAAATTGAGAAAAAGTTATCACACCTATCATGGCTTGAGTGAGAGAGAGAGAGAGAGAGAGAGAGAGGGAGAGAGCGAAATTCTTCTGGAAAGTAAAGGAGGCCAACTATAATTTTTGCAAGGTATACAGACGATAAAAGCAAGTTTGAATCTTCCACAATAATAGGTGGTGTCTTCTATCAATTCTTTAGTGGTCACACAAATCATATAAACCTGAATAACACATTTTACCTTCCACGATATAATGATAAAAGTTTTCTAAATTCAACTTCATTTGCTTAATGCTCTTCTCTGAACAATAAACAAAGATAACTTATCAAAAATAATAAATGTCCCATCAGAGTTTTGCCTGCTTTTTTGCACCATGTGCTTTGCCACATTCGTCTTCTTCTGAGAAAAAAATCCAACAAGTTTGTTTTTTCTCTCTCTAATGAAATTCAGAGAGAAGCTCCATATGACTCTGCCAGTTTACTTTAGGTCCAAGTAATAATTTGGTTCCAGAATCCAACATGTGAAATTTCCTAGATTTTGACAATTTGGACCAGCCTCAGAGTGACCTCCCCAGTTAGACAGAACCACTTTTGGAACAGAGGCTCACAATCACTCTAGCCGACAGACAGATAGAGAGAACCAAGAGATGATGGAACCCAGAGCAGAAACATAAGCCAGTTTTGGGTCAGATAAAGTCAGCAGCCATTACACATACAAAATAGGCACTTGCTTCGCCTGTTCTATAATGGTGACGATTCTGAGTGAGAAACTGATAGACCCAAATGCCACAATTCTCCCATCTCACTCAAAGATAGGTGAAAAGCCATTTTTTAAACTTGAGAGAGAGAGAGAGAGAGAGACAGAGAGCATCTTGATTAAAGTGAAATCTTTATCCTGTTTTATTTGAAGTTTTTAATTGTTGATTCTTAAAGTAAACTAATTTTCAATATCAGCACAAAGCCTCCTTTTTTTTATAACAGGTGATAGATTGGCTCACTGATAAAAAAGGATTCTTCCTTCAGATTGATTTTTCAATAAATATGAGACTAATCAATTTAAAAGAGACGCATATGAGACTTAGTGTTTATGAATATAAATGTAGTTTACTGCAGGTTATCGATTGCTAAAAACTTGGCAGTAATTGGCCTTCTCTTGGTGTGTAATTAGTAAAAAAATTTGGGGTTACGTGTAGTTTTTGTTATTACCTGTTGCTGTTTACTTTATTTTTGTTGATTATTCTTATTTTCCCCCTTTAAATAAATCATATTGTTGTGCCCCATTTCACTCTAATAAATCCTTTTATAATGTTGTTGAATGACAAAAAAATTACTTAGCGTATTAGTAAGTTTGTGGCTAGCTATATTTTCCTGTCATCTTGTTATGTTTTCATCTTCATAGGTGCTGATGTAAAAGGAGCCATAATTTATCCAGTACATACCATGCTTGATTTATTAACTTTACATTTATTTAGAGCAAGAATACTTGGTGAAGGAGGGGGATTCAGTAGATATACTATCACAGCATTGATTACCATGCATCTCATTGCTTTTACTTCCTCATATCAAGATAACAAAGTTCACCCTGAACATATATTTCTGCAGCTACATGGATCATGAATCTCAAAGCCATAAAATTGAGTGGACTGAATTTATGACTAATTTATTTGACTTATAACTAATTGGAGCAATGCTTTATTTATCCTGTAAATTATTCCCATTGCGCCTGGCTGTTTGTGTAAATATGGCAGGAACAGACAGAGAAAGAAAGGGGTAGAGAGGACATGTGAGATCCAGACTAGACTATTTATTCTAAAGGATGACACATTTAATTTAGGCCCTGCAAAAGAAATTAAAAGGCATCACCGTTATTAATGAAGAAGCATAATGGGGGCAAGTTACACAAAGAAACACACTCACATAAATGCACACATGCACACACACTCACAGATATACACAAACATTTGCAGACCTTCTGCTAAGAGTGCTTTTTTCAACTTATAATAAAATTTCTTTCCTCAAAATAGAGTGGTTTTTCCTATATAGTTTAGGATTCATTCGGGTTTATCTTCAGTCAATAAGTAAATACTGTGTGATTATTTTTGTTTTTTATGCTCTCATTAAAGCTCATTTGATTAGTCTTAATTGGTGAAGTCTTACTTCACCAACTAACTAAAACATTGGTATAAGTCTTACTTGCACCAATGTTTTGGACCATAGGTTCGTTGCTCTGAAGCACAAACTGAACATGCACAAATAAACTTGATCCAATACTAGCAGCAAAAAAGTTTTTAAAAAGTACATATTCCTCGGAATAAAGTTGTGTAAACAAACATGAAGGTACAAAGTTTCACTGCAAGTGCTGTAACATTCAAAGTCATGCGTCTCTCAGCATTGCTGTATTCATCAGGATTGTAAATTGACAGAATGGAAAACAGGCTGTGCTCTTAGTCTTCCCTTAATTTTGTTACAGGTTTGCCAATCTCTCATGCTATTAAATGTATAGCCGGCATAGTACTTCTATTGATTAACAAATGACAACAGCGTCAATGTGGTGCAATGTGCACTTGAGGTCAGGGAGTTATTCCCTTATTTTAACTCTCTCATTTCTCTCCTTCTTTATCTTGTTTTTTGTCCCTCTGTTTTGCTCTCTCATTCAGCTCTCCCTTCTATATTTCCCTAACAGTCTTCCTTCCCTTCTCCTAAATAGATATTGAAGTTTTCTATTTAAGGCAACTGCTGTTTAACTTCCTTGGGGTGGGAAGTGAAAGGCAGGCAGAGGGCCATCCATCTCGCTATCCACCTGCTGACATCTTTAAATGCTATTGACACCCACTGCCAGCATTAACATGCAAAACTGCACCGCATGTTTGATTTCATTAGCTCATTGTGCACAGGGTTTTCCTTTGCCCTGCCGGTGGGATTCTGGCCACAGATACTGGATTGGATGCAGAATTGGCAACTTTTCTGACTTGTCAGAAAACAGCCTTTGTACACTGTTTTACACAAGCTGTATAGACATTACTTTAAGTATCTCTAATAAACAATGTCCTTAAACATGGTAGCACCTTTATTATTTTGTGAAAAACACAATCTCTTTTCATCTCACCTGTGAGGTTTAACATTGAAGGAAAACTGACAATGATAAAAAATTGACTATTTTTAAAAAAATAAAATAAACAATGATTTTTATTTGCATTCAACCAGATTCCCATCAAATAGATTAGTAATCTTAGTAAACAACAGGATTTGATTGTATGACGAATAACTGAAGCATGTTAGTGCCCTTTTTTGAGACAGCAATGAACAGTTTTTAATGCAAAAACACCATGAAATGCACAATAAAAATAACTATTAAATTGTTTGTCTTAAGCTATTTATCTCTGCCCAGACACAACCTCTGGAGTCATCCGATGAACGAAGTGAGCTTAGCCTCTTGGCTGGCTACGTTTGTGTAGAGAACTAGGCAACAGTTTGCTGCTTGCCTAACAGTGTGTGTGTGTGCATGGCAAGTGCATGATGGCTCAGGACATGGGCGTCAGCTCTGGTCCTAAAAACAAATGCAGTGATTAGCAGCAGCTGTGCGTGGCTAGCACACATTAGCTTGAAAGGTGAGGTGTCCTCTTAGCTCTGGTCCGCACAGCATGCTGCTGTTTGTTCGGCTGGCAGGCAGCCAGATTCGCTGAAGTTGTGCTCTGGAACGGAGCTGTGTAGGCTACCTGTCTTCTCCCGTGGAGGAATGGCAGTGAGGGTTGGTTTGTCAACAGCAATGTTGGGGAATCTATAATTCCAATAATCCTTCTGCAGAATTCTGAAAAAAAAAACAAAAAAAAAAAAACAACAGGAACAAGGCTTATTCCTTTGGCTGGACTGTATGGATCCAGAGCTTCTGGGTGGGAGGGAGGGGCTTGTCTCCCCAATGCCACTCTTACAAATGATGGGTGGAAAAGTCGGCTACTTTCTTTAAGAGCTCAGTTTTGTAACCAGATGTTGGATTTTCATGCAGGGAAACCCCTGCTCTTTCTGTTGAAACTGAAAGTAGGTTAATGCAGTGGATTGTGGGATTAATAGTTCTTCCTCCCATAGTCAGTCCTTCATGGTTGTAGGTAGGCCCAACAATTCCAATACCTAGCCCACTATTGATCAAAAAGAACACCAAGAACTGCTTCACATCCCCCCCACAAAACAAGAACAAAAACACATCTCAATTAGCCTTAAGACTTTTGGAAATATGTTCTGCACACAGAAATTAATGTCTAAAGGAGGGTTGCATCCTATTACATCTTACTTAAAACTTATATAACATTTTGGAAAAAGAAGATGAAGTGATAGTAGTATATGATTGTGGTATGCAGCTAGCCTGGTAAAAACCAGCCCCTTGTTCTACGCTTTGCTTTGTACAGAGAGTTGGTACTCTCGGCTATTGAGAAACGATTGCTTGCTGAAAGTGTGGACTTTGTTTAAGTTTTAAATGATTAGATCTGATTTTATCAAATCGCTAACATTTGGCTGTGATGTATATAATGCGCCAGCTCGATGAAGCTTACTGGAAATTGCATGCGCTATCAACAACCCTGTTGGTAGTAAGGCCACAACATTTTTGCCAGCAGTAAATTTTCTTAAACATTCCTCCTGCTCCGACTTTCATTGCTCAATATTTGGAAGCAGGGCCAACACTGACTGAATGGCTTCATTTATTTCCTCCACTGCTATTGCCTAACTACAGCCCTATATAGACAGACTACAATTCTAAAGTCAAGTTTATTTCTACAGCACATTTCAGCAGAAAGGCAGTTCAAAGTGCTTCAAATCATAAAAACATCAATCAAGTATACAGCAAATCATCAAGCAAATAAACATGACAATTATCAAAATCATCGAGCAAATATCATCAAACAAATATACTTAAATGTTAGGTCCAAAGATACTAACTTCAGTTTTATTTATGTTCAGCTGGAGAAAGTTTAGGCAAATCCATGCAAAAATCGTTCATGCATCCATGCACATAAAACAGCGCAGAAAATTGTCATCATCGTTCATAACTCCTCCTTCTGTTTGCTGATTGGCCAGGTTGAATTTCAGCCAGAGAAATCAAGCTCAATGAGAGAAATCCCAGACGGAGCACTGAAGGGAGATGAGAATCAAGTGGAATTGTGTAGGAAGGCAATGACCAAACTGGGAAACTGCAGTTGGTAATTTATAGACCCATGAATTCTGCTATCTAGCAAGACATCCTGAAGGAAAATGTCCAATTATTACTTTGTGACTTTAAGCTTAAGCTCCCTTGGTTTATGCAGCAGGACAATGATCAAAGACACACCAGCAAATCCACCTCTTACTGCCTAAAAGGGTGGTGACATCACTGTATAACCTGTTTCCTATTTCATGTAGTTGATATTACTGCATATGTCAATTCTCCAAAGAATTTCATAAAAAATATATCACCTTTTTATGGGGGTTGTTTTGGCAGGCCAGATTTCCCTCCTCGGGAAAAGGGTTGGGTACAGTAATATGTGGCTCTTCCTAGTTGACTTCACTCTGATTGGCTACAACCACATTTGGGAAACTCTTCAGTAAAATGCACTGAACATAGTCTCAAACTGGGGTTATAATTGCATGGTACTTCCCCATAAATTAACTTCAGCCACTCTTCTCTGATTCTCTCATCCTTCAGGAGTAAGTGGAAACTTCAAGTCATTTTTGAGCACCTTCAGACATAACTTCACTTTTTAGTAGCCATCCTCTTCTCAAGTGGAGTAGTCAGACATGCTGGTGTGACTTAGCCCTAAAATTAGCTGGTGTATCAGCTGGGGGGGAGGAGAGAAGGAGAGGGCAAGGACTGTTTGCTTGATGGTGTGCTCTAATTGGAGAATATGAATTACATAGAAAGATAACCTACGTAGAAAGATAAACTGTTCTCTGAGTCATCCATTTTTGAGCAAAAAACCAAAGCTGACCACAGAAAAATGAAATTTGTTGTCATGACCCCTTAAGAAAAGATTTTGGAGTGGCCTAGTCGAAGTATAATGGTGCATCCAATGTGGTTCAACTAAAATAATTCTGCAAAGAAATCATTCAACAGCAATGTTACTGACATAGCATCTGTGAAAAAGCAAAATAAAAAAACAAGACAAAAAAAATTTAAAACAAAGTGACCTGCTGCTGCCCTCTATCTATCTATCTATCTATCTATCTATCTATCTATCTATCTATCTATCTATCTATCTATCTATCTGTCTATCTAGCTATCTAATATAATATGGAGTGTGTGTATTATATTCTAGTTCCCAAGTATTGTTTGTTGTTTACATCCATTGGTTCATCATCTAAACCTGAGCCTGCACATGGTGCCTTATAAAAAGCTTCATCAACCTGTTGTGGTACATCTTGAGTTAATTTTTCCATTTTTATTGTGAATGACGATATGAGCAAAGGATATTTTTTTACATTTTTACAGAACTTGTTTTTTCTCCAGCAAAGTTTCAGCCTCAGGATTCATGCACAATTTAACAATGGCTGAGTGAGTGGAGGTTTTCTTTTTAAACACTTTTGTGTCTCATAGTTAATTGCTGAATGCTGCATAAGATGAAGCATGTAATGTTGCTACCAAGTGACTATGTTGCCCAACCATTAATCTTTTGGGGGGTTTTCTATAAAACCAAAATCTTAGCTGATGTCACTGCTTATTGAATGTGAGAAGTCATGTATAACCTATGAAAAAAATAGTTTTTTGACATGGTATTACTGATACTACAGTGGGAAAACAAATTTGGAAAAAATCCATCACAAAAATTATTTACATTAAAAGCTATGGACTGTCGTCCATTTTCAATGAGAAAGTAAAATACTGCTCATACAAAAACTGAACTTGATAAAGAGGGTTTTCTTTTTTGGGGATATTTTTCTGTGAATATTTATCATGAGTGTGAGGATTCAGGGAAATAAAAACCGTTCCTTTTCATAATGTCTTGTTCTCTATATATAAAAAAGGAATTCTTAAAGAAAAAGTGCTGTTTAATTGTGTCCATGAGCTCTGTTCTTTACTCCAAATTTGTTAACTTGGGTTTATACAAGATTTAAAACAAGAATTACCTCTCAGTATTTTTCCCCCTTTAACAACTAGAGACAAGTAAAAACTCACTGTGCTCAGAGCAACACTGTTGGCAAAGATGCAGAGGACTGTATCTTTGCTGCCACCTATTGCAGATACTAAACACACCATCTCCCTGCCTCAGAAAGCTTTACTCTTACTTTGTCTCCAGCTCAGGCTTTGAATTTCTTTATCCTGCTGGCTGGGGTTTCAAACACTCATTTCTCCCAGGCTCTTCAGCACTGTGGCAGGGGTTAGGTGACTTGGGGATTTTGTTTTCCAGAGTTGACAATGCGTGAGGCATTTGTAATATGCTAATTTATACATTTTTGTCCACTCCTCCCCTTCCGTCTTTCCCGTTTGCAACTATCAATCTAATCACTTCATCAGAATTCCTTGAGCAAGTCAGGGGATGGAGAGAGGAGCACAGAGAAGAGAAAATGGAAAAAAGAGACAAAGGGAAACAGCTTTTTAGATGCAAAAAAACCCAACGAAAAACAAAATAGCTCTCTGAACACATATCCCTGTATTCAACCTTTCAGCGTTTGATAACCTCCACTCAGACTTACAATACTTTTAATTCTACTGATGGTTCAGTTTAATGACTATGAAAATTAAATCAATTGTAATCCCTGGATTAATGTGAGTGTTGAGATAATTTAACTGTGTGGTGATAGTGGAGGGGCTGTCTATAAACTTCCACCAAAATGTTTAAGAATAGTGCAGGAAATTCTCAACTTCACACAGATACAGAGAGGAGTAAAGCTCAGTTAAATAGTGCCATTCTTAAAACTGTCACAAAAATATTTATTGAGAAATTCAATTTACGTATGATTGTATGCACTGCAGTGTGAATTTAAAAAAAAGCAGTCAGAGCTCTTTTTGCAGATTTTAAAGATTCTAAATATCTTCACAGACCTGAAAATAAACATCTTTGTACAATTTCTAACTTTCCTCAAACTTTCCTGGAAAACAAATGGTGACAGTCAAATTCAATAGTAAGTCAATAACTCTGGTAAATTATATTTGTATTTAAGTGACATTGTTTCTGAATACTGTCAGACTTTGCATATTTACACACCAGGCAGGATGGCAATAGGTTGTTTCTGGCTATTGTGATGAAATCAAAGCATGATATATTCAGATCCCCTCTACACACATAGAACAGATGGGGTCAAAGCATTTATGTTTGAGCTGGATAAAGCCACTTAAGATGAGGCAGGTAGCAGATAATCTCAAAGCACATTTGCTGTAATGATGGACAGTGTAATAGGGAAGTCACACTCTGCTGCTGTGTTTTGTGTGTGGCAGTTGTTCTGAGAGGATCTGAGAAAATTAACACAATTTTAAAACAAATAAACAAGATTTCTTGTTATTTTGACCCAAAGTTTCAGACTGTACACAGAACAGGTGCAGCCAAAATAAGACTATCATTTTTAATTAGAATTTATGTATTTATAGTAGCAAAATTTAGAAGGTATTATGTAATAGGCTGAACATGAAGCAGAACCATTGCCTTTACCTGTCATTTGTGCTGATGGAGGACACAAATGCAGGCAGGAGGCAGAAAGTTTCATGGTGAAAAAGAAAAAAAGGTATTTTCATATTAGAATACACAGCATCCTATGGAAGTATTGTGGTGTAGGATTCAAAATTAAGCATACTTAAGAAGACAGGCAATCAAAGGGAATTAACAGGAACAATGTCATTTACAAAAAAATGTGGAGCAACCATGAGGAAGATGCATGCATCTGGATAAAGGAGGAGAATTTAGCATTGACAATACTGAGGATATAAAAGCTCAGGGTGGCAAGCAATAGGTGAGACTGATTAACTGAGTGAAAGTAGCTGGGAGCCCAGAGACTAGAGGCAACTGATTTAGGCTGGCTATGAGGAAGAGTGAATCCGTTCCTTAACAATGATCCAATGGATCACCTTGGAAGGACTGATAAGGCGGTGTGGGAGCAGTTTTTGTCTCAAATGCAAAGCAATTGGCAGCCATATGAGGTCAGAAGGATCGGATTATAGTACCAGATTTTTTGCAGACATTAATGTGAAATTAATAAATATAAATAATAAATATAAAGTAGTTGGGTTCACACCCACAGACTGAAATTCATCATCTTATATTGACAATGATTTTAGTCTTCATCTCATCTCATAATTTTATATATACCTTAAAACTACTCTGTAATTCTTAAATCAGTCACTTTGAATGAGGGATTTGCTGCTCTCACAGCTGGATATGAACTGTACATCCAGGTCACACCCTGGTGTGCAATCTGTGAATTAGTGTATGAATGTGTGCACTTTGTAAGTGCAGCTGGGAGAACGCTGCATTCATAGTACAAAAGGGCTTTGAGTGAGTATGAAAAGAAAAGTCAGGTCCATTTACCAAACAGAATCAAGATCTCATGTAAAGCTGTATATGAAACAAGACAGTCTAACTGCCATAAGTTTCTTAAGACTTGGTAAACAAAATGTGGTATCGCACTGAACCTAAGCTTCAACAGCAAACAATACCGACTACAAACCAAGCAAAGCAAACCAACCTCTTTGTTCTTTGAAAGAACAGTAATATTTGTGTCTGTTTTAATGGTTTAGATGTTTTCAGCTTCTGTAATTAAAAAAAAAAGATTTTTTTCCCCTTTCTCTGATTTTCGCAGAACATATTTGACATATTATTCTGCAGCCTTCTTTACTTTAAATTCCTTTCCATGGTTACAGCAATTTTCATCTCTCCTTTCTACCTAACCAACCACTTTTCACTTCTGAATTCTCTTCCTTTTTTCACCTAATTTCTCCCTCTCCTCTTAATCACAGAGAGTAAGGGAACTGATAACCGTCTATTACCTTATGTTGCTCTGTGATTAATGTTCTCAGGTCTTTCTCATTGTTTCTCATTCATAGCTCATGTCATGGCCCATAAACTAATATCTAAAAGAGATGTGCTGGATGATTCACAAAGAGGGCAGGAGAAAGAGACTTTCATGAGTATGAGACACACTAATGCTAGTGCTGAAGTTTGATAAAGGGCATGAAGAAAGGGGTTGTAAGAAAGTCAAAGATGAAACAAAGTAGAAAAACAGTTGTTTGTGATTTTATTTTTACTCGAAATACTCAGTTGTATTCTGTCTGGAAAGAGCAGGTGTCAGCATTATGCCGAATCTAGCTATAAATCTGAGGTAAGAGTTGATTTGTTGCATTCATCATGGCATATTTATTAGATACTTCCACTCTGTTGTAATTCTACCTGTAACATGTGACAAACACTGGGATAAACCAGCAATAAGAGCATGGAGAAACATTTTATGTAATTAAGTCTGTGTGTCATTAGTTAATTCATACAACATGTATTAAGTGAGTCCCCTTGCTCATGCTTCCCTTAATTGTCTGTCAAAATTGCAAAAAAAAAAGGGGTGCTGTCGATGTGACAGGATGATGATGATTGTATAAATTTGGAGCTTTGTGGAATTACACGTCTGCTTTGTTATGGATTGCATGATTCCTTCTAAGCTGAAAACCACGGCAACATTTTTATACATTTTGCTGAAAATATAAAAATATAAACTTCAGGTTGTTGTCACGGCTGCTACTACAAAGAAATCTAAAATCAGTGATTTTAAAAATGGTAGAGTAAATTTATAATATCTGGCAGAACAGACACCTGGAATCTGGAAGAACTTGCATGTTTAAAACTAACTGAATAAGTCAGAAAATAGAAAAAATAATGAGTCTGTCAAAACAAAACAAAACAAAAAAAATTAAGTGAGGAACACAAATTACATCCTTAAATCCCCAGCATGACAGTGTTGCAGGTAGCTGGAAAGTTTAGTACATTGTAAGTTGGCATCCAGTTAAATGTCTATTGCTAAATTTGCATCTTTTTTTTTTTTTTTTAATTTTTTTTTTTTTTAAAGAAAAAGTTTGAATTTGTGTGCGAGTGGCACCATAGCAACTCTGCATTTTAGTTAAGAAAACCCTGGCAATCTCAGATTAGTGTCCAGATGGCATACACTTAAATTAATGAAGACACGCATAGTTTATGCACACAAAAACCCACACAGACAAAGGTCTTTAACAAAATTTGCAGAAGGGCCAGAACATTTCAAAGCAGACAGGGCAAATGCCAGTTTTTAAACTATGGCCTACCTGTTTTGTTTATTCCATCTTCTATTGCCACATTTAGACAGTGTTTGCAATGCTTTTTTAGAAAAAAATATTAAATAATAAAATAAATAAAATACATAAAAATATATATTCTGCACAAGTAGAGGAGAACTACAAATAGTGTGTTTAACAGATTTTTTGTTACTATTATTTTAGTATAATTACATCAGGAGGTTACCAAACTATATATTAATGAAATAAGATAATTTTGAGTGTTAATACATTATACTGTATATAGAAAAATACTGCTGCGTCACTTCCAGAACTGCTATAGAAAAAGTTTAACTAATAATTGGTTGATGCCAAAGTGTTTTACTGCTGGGCTCCCAGATGGTAAAATTATTGTCACTTAATCTTATGGGCTTAGCTAATAAGTCTTGACTACTATAGCTTCATTATTTTCCTGAATCGGTTCTCTAACATGGGGTTGCAGCTGTCAGTAAACAGGATTCATCAACTTGAAAAAGTGTTACGTTCAGTCTCTCAGCTGCACATTCTGTCACTATAGCTCATCTCCCGTTTATATTAAAACTTAGACTGCCAATTCATTCAGGTTTATTCTAATAAGGTTGTGGGTTGCTTTGTTATTTTGATTTTTCTTTTGATGGGGCTTGCAGAGGGTTATAAAACAATTCAACAACTCAAGAATATGTATACAAGGGGAAACATTCCAGTGCTCAATATTTATGACTAAATCTGTATTTCAACAGAACTCCTTCCTCATGTGGGATCACCAGTTGGTTCTACTAATATTCAATCACAAGAGATAATGGTGGTTTAATTAATCTACATTACATTTAATTGCTTATCCTGAAATGGTATCACTGGAGGAAATTTGTAACAAACTCACAAGCCTTTGGAAAAATTAAACTCAAATTGCATGCCAGAAATATGACAGATAAAAAAAAAAAAAAAAAAATTAATAAAAGACAATATAAATGTAAGGAACATGGGCAAATATGTGCAGGAACTAAGAGTAAATACAGAAACACTAAAAAAAAAAAAAAAAAAAAAAAAAAAAAAAAAAAAAATTTGAAAAAAAAATGTGCCCAGAAAAACCTTGAATTTGTTCTATTTTTAAATGCTACAATTGAACTTGTTGAAACAAAAACAGATACCTGGTTCACACAAAAAAAAAAAAAAAAAAAAAAAAAAAAATAAAAAAAAAAAAAAAAAAAAAACAAAAAAAAAAAATAAAAAAAAAAAAAAAAAAAAACAAGATTACCACTAACAACAACAACAATTAAAAGTACAAGATTACAACATGAAAAAATACTGTGCAGCTGTCAGAAATAGAAATATTATGATCACAATCCAGGGATATACAGATGAGTAGTATTACTTTTTTTCTTAATGTACATAATGTGCATGTGTATTGAATATTAAAAAGACAATTTACAAAACAAATCACTGCAGTGCAGAAAAACATGTGCAATAGAAGCAAAAATGTTATTTAAAAATGAGTAAAACAGTAAATGATTGTGCAAATTCCAGCACGGATGTAAACACCTATTGATTTTATTTGGCAGCAGTGATGGTTACAGTCTTACAGCTGCTGGGAAGAAGGATCTATGATAGTGCTCCTTTGTGTACCTAGGATGTAGCAATCTGTCACTGAAATAGCTCTCCAGTTCAGCACCAGCTTACAGGGCCATGCAGAGACCTTTGGAGTGGCAGGTGCTCAAAGTTAAAAAGGGGCAAATAGTACAAGATCTTAAAACATTGTACTACAACAACATAACAACCAATATTAATCAAGAATCTAATGTGGAATCGGACCATACTATATCATTGTCATCGTGTGGGGACAATGCAAAGCAAATATAGTCTAAGATCCCTGATGGGTACAATGCTGCTATTGAAGGGTCGCTGCTCCTATTGCACATAGTGCGAGAGGGCTGTGTTTATCTGAGACTGTAGTTGTTGAAAAGACCAAAGGGGAGAAGGTCGCTGATTATGAAGTATATTATGGCATAATCAAAATTGCTACTGTCTTACTAAATAAACCCTAAAAATATCTGACTGGTTAACCTCTACAGTAATTCAGCTGCAGACTGCTTTAAAGATCAAAACAGCTCAGAGGGGCTAACTACTGACAGTTTTTCTATGTTAGCCCCTCTGAGAGGTTTAGATCTGTATGGTTGGGAAATAAATTATATTCATGAGATCATGTCCTTCTCAACAAGAGCTTGAAAAACTCATCCATGTGTTTCTCTTTAGTTGCATTGATTACTGCAACAGTGTCTTCACAGGTCTGCCTAAAAAGTCAGACAGCTGCAGCTGATCCAGAACGCTGCTGATCGCATTCTCAATAAAACCAGGAAGGAAGGTAGAGCACATCACCCCAGTTCTAAAGTCCTTTCAGTGGCCCCCTGGAGCTCAGAAAATAGACTTTAAAATACTTGTGTTAGTTCATAAATAACAATGTCTTAGTACCACAATATAATAAAATGTTCTATACAAATAAACTGCCTGGCTTTGGTGTTACTTCAGTCATGATGTAAAAGTACACTAAAATTTCTAATAAGTTAAATTTAAAAAATCCTATATTTATCTATAAGGGTAAAGATTGATTAATTTGTTTGACAAATGAATCTCAACTTTTATTAAAATTTCACATGTATAGCTATCAATTTTGGGACATCTTGATTTAATTATCATACGTTTCGCTTTATGCGGCAGTCCAAATTGTTCGTACAGTATTTTAGTTACTGATTATGTGATAATTTAGATGTGAGCTCTAAATGATGTGGGCCGAACTACTTTTATTTAGCATCTGAGCTTCTACAGCAGTAATTTATTTCTATTCACAGCCGCTCATATGAAGGTATACCTTCATACGTTCACCTCCAGCACAGATCCTATCAGATGCACCTGGTAGTAAGATTAGATGAAGGTGGAGCAGAGAGCAAACAGTGAGCAGATGGTACATTATATTTGATGAGCATTGCGGTGACAGTCGTGGTACCATTTCTTTCTATCAGGCTGCCTGACCCAGAGCAGTGGGACCAACTGAGGCTGCATATTTCCTTCTTCCTGCTTGTACTGTACTGGGTATATTAGTCCAGCACTGAGATAGTCTAATAAACTCAAAGTCAGAAGTTTTTTCTGTGGCCGAATTATTTTTGTGTTTGGGGAGGGGGTCAAGGAAGGGGTTTTCCCACTATTGGAAGGACAATTAGGAAAGTAAATAAAAACATTTTTTTGTAACTTCAACATTCGACCTACGTTTTTCTTCATAAACAGGTCTATGATTAAAAAAAATATTCTTGCCCACAATTTGACTGTTGGAGGACCCAGTTCCACCACCCTCTCCCTTTCCATGGGTCCGGTGTTCTAACAATTGAGGAAATGGAGGCAGGGGCACATCAAGGATGAGAATCGGTTCATCGTCATTATTTGACTGAGGGCAACCAGATCAATTTACTATCTAAACTGTTATTGTTGGTTAAATATTATTGTTGAGTGGCATAGACAGGCCTCCAGACACATAAAAAAAAAATTTAAAAAATTATTAAAAAAAAAAAACAAAACAAAAAAAAAACTCAAAAAGGGCACTTGGGGCATCAAGGATGAAAGGGCCAGGTGCGCAAGCCCCCTCCGTCCCCCCTTGCACCTGCCTGATCACTTATGTTATTTTAGCCAGAGTTCCTCTGTCTCCCACCACCTATACTGGGTCAAGGGGCATCCTAGCATAGAGCTGGTCTTCCTGATGAGCTTATCTAACCACTTCTTCACAGCTGTGGATAAGGTGCTGCTCAAATATACTACACCATAAAAGACGCCTGATGCCACTAGAGTCAAAGAAGGTCTTCAGGAGTGCCCCTTGCACTTTAAAAGACCTCAGTCTCCTCACCAGGTAGAGTCTGCTCTGACCCTTCCTGTAAAGAGAATCAGTGGAGTCCAGTCCAGTTTATTGTTCATGTGAACACCCAGGTACTTATAAGTGTCCACTATCTCAATGTCCACTCCCTGGATGTTCACCGGTGTCAGCTTGGTGTGGAAATCCACCACCAGCTCCTTGGTTTTAGCAGTGTTGATCAGGAAGTGGTTTCGCTACCACCAGTCCATAGAGTCCTGAGTCCTCTGTCTGTACTCTGAGTCATCCTCACCTGTGACACCTTTGGCAGAGTCATCGGAGAATTTTTGTAGATAGCAGCAGTGATGGAAAATTCTGCAGTGTTGAGGGTGAAGAGAGAGACACAGCCCTGTGTCCTCAAATAATGTGGGCGACCATTGAGGTAGTCCAGGATTTACTGGGACATGTGGTGGTCCACTCCTAACAGCGCCAGCTTGTCCCTCAAAAGTCCTGGCTGGATGGTGCTGAAAGCACTGGAGAATTCAAAGAACATGATCCTCTAAAGTGAAGGGGGATGGATGATGGTTGAGAGCTGAGAGGTGTGAAGTCTAGGGAAGAAATGCTGTCAGTTTTTAAAGGTGATGGGGCTAACAGCAGGGGAGACTGGGCTGTGGGAGGGTTGGCTGTGGGAGACTTGTCAAACCTGTTAAAGAACGGGTTCAAGTCGTTCACCCACCCAAAGTCTCGGTTTGTGGCCTGAAATGGTCTTCAGGCTTCTCCAAACCCCACTGATGTTGCTCTGCTGCAGCTGATCCTCCATCTTCTTCCAGTAGATGTTTTTTTCCCACCCCTAGTTATCCTTCTCAGTTTTTTCAGCAAAACTCTCAGCTCCTCCTTGTTTGCTGATCTAAAAGCTTTCTTCTTCTCCTCGAGGAGAGCCTTTATTTCAAGGTTGAGCCAGGGCTTGTTGTTGGAGAAACACCATACCTTCCTGATGGGCAAAGTGTTTGTCCAAACAGAAGTTGATGTAGTTTGTGATGCAGACAGTGATGTTGTCAATGTCCTCCCCAAGAGGAACACTGACCTCTTCCCACACAGTGGGGCTGAAAAAAGTCCCTCAGAGTCTTCTCATATCATCTCTTCACTGTGTGTATCACAGCTGGTTCTCTGTGTACAAGGGGTTTATACACAGGCTGGAGATTAACCAGGTTGTAATTTGAGCTCCCCACAGAAGGTAGAGGTGATGAGCTGTATGCCTCCTTGGTGTTTGCATAGAATAAGTTCAGTGTTCTATCGTCTCTAGTGTGGGAGGTAACATACTGGGAGAAGGTGGGGAAAGTGGAGGACATGATTAAAGTACCCAGAGATCTGAAAGAAGGCCTGTGGGTGCTGTATTTGGAGTCTGCTGGTGATAGTGTGAAGGACTGCTGCAGCGTTAGCAGAGGGTGGGACATATACAGCAATCATTATAACGTGAAAATTTGCAAGGAAGATAGTGCTGCCTCATACTAACAACTTGCAGTTCAATGTCCTTATTGCAGAGCATCTCCATGTCATGACAGTATGGTATGAGACAGATAATGTGTGAATAGATCAAGCTCCTCCACCTCCTCCCTGAGCTACTATTGCCGTCTAAAGAAATGCACCGCTCCCAACCTAAAACAACCAGTCAGAGACAGGAGGAAGATCTTAGCGCTGTCAGTCACCCTCGTGTACGCGTTGCTATATGTGCTAATGGTGAAGAAACAACTTATTGTTCCAGGAAAACTGTTCATCCGCCATCATCATGCTAACTAGCCTTAGCAGCAGGCTATGTTGTGGTGAACCAGCTGTGCCGTAGCTGAGAGCAAGGGACAAGCTGTGAGTGGGACATGCACGAGGGTGATTGACAGTGCTAAGACGCTCCTCCTGGTTCTGATTGGTTGTTTCTGACTGAGTGGTGTATTTCTGCAGTTAGTACTGGGAGCACTGGGAGAAGGCAGAGAGGCTTGATTTTTTTCATAAATTATCTGTCTTATACTGTCACAACATAATGATAATTTTAACAAATATGTAAAGAACATATTTTTCATAAAGGTTACATACTGCAGCTTTAAGATATGGATCTTGCCAAAACATTAAATAGAACCAGCTCCGCTGAATATTAGCTACATCCATTTTTTTTTGTAAGTGAACACAATATCAGGTATATTGCACAAATAATTTAATCCAAAAGGCATTTTAAAATGTTTGTAAAGTTTCCAGTAATCATAGATGTGTTGTTTAAAAGTGACATTCTTTCACCAATATGAGAGCAAACCTTAAGAAAAAAATATCCCATCTATCCCTCCATGCATCTTTTCACCTTTTCACTTCTCTTTGGATGGCAGGCAGTGTTTGAAGCCTTATCGGGTTTGCTGCTGTTTCATGTTTGCCTGATGAAGGCTTTTTATGTTGGAGCAAAAGGCAGTATCTGAATAATTACTGGGGAACCAAGCAGCAAATGTAAATTGCAGTACATACAGTAGCAACATTTGGCTATACCCACATAAACATGTAGGTATATAACAAGATCTGCCTAAGCCAGGTGGTTATGCAAATAAAGAGATGTATATGTCATCATGAAAACGTACGCAAATCCATCTTTGTCTTAATCTCACTTTTTAAAACACACACACTCTCTCTGCCTTTACAACTCTGTTTGAAAAGTATAGCCTACTCTGCTAAAGTCTCCTCTTCATCTGGGTGGCCTTGTTTGTCCACCTGTGCTGGAAAATGTTTGGTTGTTAGAACTGAGACAAAAGAAGCCTAGCATTTTGCTTTTTTTTTTTCCTCTCGTGATGCGCCTGTGCTGAATGGTGATTTCAAAACTGAGGTATGTACTGATCTGTAATTTAGGTGTACTATTACATACCTGGTATTGAATCATTTTCAATATATTTAAATGATAAAGTCTAGAACCAGAAATATAGTATCTATCAAATCAGTAAATCACTTTGCTGAGAATACTTGAGACATGTCTGCTAACCTTCATTTTTGCATAATGCTATATTTTTACACAGCAAGTGTGGTGCTGGACCTAAGTGTGGATGTACAGACAGAAACCACCAAAGACTTTAAAAAAACCCCATTTAAAGTCCATAAATACACGAACTTTGCAGATACTTTATTGTAACATTAATCCACAAGAAATGTGGTTAAAATAGGAAAAATAAAAACCAAAACAACCAAGCTGCAATCAAAACAGAATTGGAGTAATAGAAAAATGTGATTTGGCGCAAATGAAATAAAGCATTTTAGATCCTCAGGGACTCACAACAATAAAAACCAGGAGCAAAACTTAAAACAAACAATGGAACATTCACCAGACATTTAAAGCAAAAACAATCAACACAACTTACAATAATCAAATCATACAGCTGTATATTGCCTTATGTTTCTGCATTGTGTTTTAGCAATGCCTTTGCCAACTTGACCAGCAGGCAAGTTCTATCAACTCCCATCGTTGACCTAGAAGATTGTTCATTCATCTACTAGCCTTGGCTCTGTTTAGCACAGACACATTTTTCAGCATAGTTTTTCTCCATTTTCCAAGTGTCAATTAATATTTCAATATTTTACATCAAGGTTGTTCTTCACTTCAGTTTTCATTTCACACACATTCATGCAGTCTTTCCTGCCCAATTCTCATTGTGCTTGACAGACAGGGTTTTAGGGGGATGCCCGTTTGCCTTGTGTTTTATAGCATCAGTATTGTGAAGGAGACATTAAACATCTGTCGCCATCATTAGCCATCCAGTAGACTCACTCTGTTATGAGATGCAGATGGATGACTTGAAGGAAATCCAAATATGTTGATTTTCTAACTTTTTCTGCCAACTGTCTTTAACAACATTTTTAGATTAAATAGGGCCATAATGATTTTGTCAATCATTGAATATTGGTTAGCTATAACATTTTTTGGTTAAAGAAATAGTTTTAAAATATGTTTACCACATCCATCACTGCATTGTTAACCAAATATATTTAGAAATCCTTTCAAAATCCCTGTGAAAGAGATAAGGATTTTTTTTCTTAGCTCATTCTCATTGCAAAATGTGACAAAGGATGCTTGTACATCTCATTAAGAGTTTTCAAAGTCAGCATATTAATAGGATGTATGGTTCATGTCGACGTGGTGATACTCAGCAAGCAAAGCAATTATATCAGAGAGCTATATTTTAATATATCTTTTAACAAAACATAGGATGTTTTCTAAAATTTAACAATGTGTTTCTGAAGAGGACATATGAAAGATATTTTCCCTGCTCAACAACATATCTTAACCTAGCAAGGGTTCACCCTGACGGCTGTTTCAAAAAACCAGGATAGTGGATTAAGCCCGGGTTTTCCGGATATCTTGGCTGAATTAAGCCTTGACTCGGTTTCACAAAAGCAGTAGTAGATAAGATAGATAAGTTACCATGGCAATTTATTCTGTGTAGTTAGCCTTCTCCACACCAGGCTAACAGCCAGGCTTAGTTAATCCTGATGCCTTATCTGTTCAGTCAGCAGTTATGCCAATCAGAAACCAATGTGTTTTGTCAGTGATTCTGTTTTCTTATCTATTTTGGTCTTTTTTAAATCAGCCTGCTTTAAAATACCACTGACTCATCTTGGCATTCAAGTACTATTATTATTTCAACATTATGATGGTACCCTATACCATTATCAGTTTAATAATCATCCATGTGGGCATTGTTACTATTTGATTGTGTTTCTGAAGATTGCTGTTGTTCTAAGTTTGAGAGAAAGGCCTTTAATAGACTATTGCTTGTGTTGAGGGGACTAGAGAAATAGCTGATAAAGAAGCAAAGGTGTTGTAATCGAGTCAGGCTATAGCCCCATAAATTGTATCATAACCCCAGAATGAAGGATGACACTTTACTGATGAAGTTTTAAGTTTAATGGCAATTAACCCTCTTAACTTAAAATAACATTTACAATTTAAAATAATGTTTACAACTTAAAATAAATTTAGTTTTGGCATATACTTAAACAAATGGACAGTTTAAGTCACAATATTTAAAACAAGTACTTATTTACATCATAAACATACCTTGTGCCTCCATCCACGGGACTGCGAATAACATGATATATTTTATAAGCTCCATAACAATTTCTCTTCTGTATTTTGATTGCTGTTAAGCTACCTTATAAGTATTGAGAAGGGCTTTCAGGTGGAAAGAGTGTTTCAGAACAGGTCCGACCCATTGGCTTTTCCTGACAATTACCTGCATGAGTATTACCACTTTTCTGGGGATTGCAACTGCTACCTGTGCAGACTGCTGGGTCCCAAAATTCAGCACCACATTGAATGGAACCATGCCTTGACCGTTACACAGATGATCTGTGTTGGGCTCAGATTTTTGGCTAAAATCTTAGCAAAGCCGCTATTTGTCGCACCATCAGAAGTGTGTATTTGGCATTAAAAAGATATACTCACATTTTCATAACCTTCTTTCTTTTGTATTTCAATACAGGATTTCCTGATGTTATTGGTGTGCAGGATTGCACACACATTAGGATAAAACTCCCCTCTGGTGCACATGAAGGTGATTTTGTTAACAGAAAATCCTTTCAAAGTATCAACATTCAGGTAAGAGTGAGTTATGATTAGGTCTACTGTCAACTACATGAATTTATTATGTACATTAAATTACCTTACCACATCTTATTGCTTCAGATAATCTGTGATGCTGACTTTTTCTTGAACAACATCAAAGCAAAGTGGCCTGCCTCGGTTCACACATGAGCCTTTTTATTTTACGGTTAAAATAAGTATGACAATGAAATGTGTGAGCAAGCACCTTCTAAGTCATTAGTACATCACAGTTAACATTTTATCCAGATAGTTACGAGTCTACAAAATGTTCTTATATTTAATATTGACTTGTTACCAGGTCCTATTGGGCCCAATCATGTTTGTTCTGTCTAAATATCAATGAGTATAAGATTAACATGAATTCAGATTCACATGTTACAATATTGACTTCCACTGTTCATTTATAAGTTTAAATTTGGTCATTTGAGCAAATTACAGGTAGCTCCTTGAATGCTATGATTATGATGTTTTTGTGGCTCTCGTGGCCTTTATCTGATAGTCGAGTGACAGAACAGTTGCAATTAGCAAACACCTGGTGGAACTGAGCATCTGTGGAGCTTATTACCTGAATTACTTCTCAGTCCAATGCTCCGAAGAACATTTTTGTAAACGGCTTAACAGAGAAAGGTTATTGTGATGATGTGCTGATGGCGGAGTGTCGGAAAGAGCAGGAGCTTCTTAAAGAGAATTTCAAGGCGTTAAATTGCAAAGTCAAATTCTTTTAAGTCATGTTTTATATATACAGCATTTTTATAACAACTGAAGGTGACATAATTACTTGATTGTGCTATAAAATGGTACTATGTGCCTGGAAAACACACAATACTGCCACTTTAAAAACAACAAAACTATATTGTTCTAATTAAGCCTATTGTTGTTAGATATGCCAATAAATATTGATAACATTCATTCCTTGAATTCTTGTATAAAATGTCCACAAAGTCAAATTTGACTTTCACCTTGTTGAGGTTATCAAACGTAAATAAAATCTAAAACTCAAACACCCCAGGATCATGACAGTCACATGAGACAAAAGAAAAAAAAAAACAAAACAAAACAAAAAAAAAAACATTCTAAGGCTTATTTAGAAACATGATCAGACAGACTCCCACTTAACCAGATATATGTGAAAACTTCAAAACTTGAAAGAAACAATGTTTGGGGAAATGAATGGACAGATTTCAGCAATATATAACTAAACTAAATAATTGTGTAGGTTGTACACCTTAAACCTTTGAAAAGAAGTTATGCTTTACTTTGCTGGATCATTGACAGCATTTTCAGATGCACTGTGAAGTACTGTTTGTAAAACAAACCTAAAAGATAAAGCTGAATAAAGTTGTGAAATCATTGCATAATGAATGCCTCCAGCAAATTCTGAAATTTATTTCTGTGTTTTTATCGTCCTGTGGCTGTCCATGCACATGTCATTGGTTTTGTCTCTGTGTGTGTGTCTAATGTCACGTCCCAAGCAAAGCCCCTTTTGGGACATCATGGTCAGACAGACTTATTCAACAACACAAATAAAAATCAATAAACAATCTCAAGTTTTCACCATAAACACAGTTTCTTCTTTAAGATGTGTTTTTTCAATGAATATCCACCATGGTCCGTGCTTGAGCAACCTAGACAGGTCCTGTCTCTGGGAGAGATTAGATGGTCTCTGAAAATAAGAAGAAAATTGAGAGAGAGGAGAGAAGAGCAGAACGGAAGAGTAAAGAAAATGGAGGTTCTTGTAACAGAGCAATGCCACTGAGTTGAAATGTATGAAGTTAGAAAAAAAAAAAAAAAAAATTAGATTATTAAAATTATTTGAGGGATGTTTGAGAAAAACAGGCATGATTTGTCCTATGCAAGTAGACAAGCAAGTAGACTCAAATTTAGTGGTAGGTGTTACTAGATGGAAAAAAAACCTCCTCAGATAATTCTAGATGTAAAAACCTAAAATTTATTTTGTTTCAATGTAAAATATTGTTGAAATTTTATATATATATTGAATTTATAGTTTTGTATTTATTAGCATTAATTAAAAAATATTTAATATGATCAACTTTTACTCAATACACGTGTGCTTCTATATATAGTAGGTACATAAATAAGGAAAAGCAGTGTGTAGACTGTTCACATGGCCAATTTGTGTGCACATCACACACTCAGCATTACAGCCTCCAGCATCTATGTGTGTGTAAACGTATGTGTATGGATGTCCAGGGTCTGTGCATCAGTGTGTTTGGGATGGGCCACTTTGCCAGCAGCGCTAATTAGAGGTCAGTTCAGTTTGGGTAGATTTTGTTCTCACCCCCTGATTCCACTGTCAGGTCACCCCTCTTACGCTGTGTTTCTGCGTGTGTACATACGCCTCCAAGCCGATATGTGGCAGAGAGAGAGGTGAGGGCTGGTGGTTCTTGGGGCCTAACCAGAGAGACAGTCAACCCAGTGAGGAGGGTTTCGTCATGGGAATAGGCCCCTGGCTGGCGACTCTGGCCTGGATCTATGAAACTCCGTCTGTAGGCCCTACAGGTTGTGGGCCGATATACATCTGTAAGGCTACTGTCACTTCACATAATAGCAGACAAACTAGTGTGTTTTTTTTTTTTATATCATGTTTTGTTTAGCTCAGTTACTTGGTCTGTCATTATGCTCATTCTCATCTCTGACTGGTGTTCCTTATTTCTAATCATAAGGTGAACATTTTGGGATTAATTACGGTATAATCGCAACAAAATCCAACCATTACCATGCATTTCCTCAAATGGTATAACAAAAAAAAAAAAAAAAAAAAAAAAAATTAAGTCTGCTCAGGCATCAGTCATGGAACACTGACAGCTTAGACTGACATTGCTTAACCATTTATATCTGCTGTATATCTATCACTTTGTGAATTCAAGAATCATTGGCTGATTGAGCTTCTAAAGGATCTACAACCAACTGACAATTATGATATAAAGCAGAGTTTGTAATCACAGGAATTTAAATTTGTTGTGGTGTTGTGAATGATAGCTGATCACTAACGGGGTGAGGAATGTAATTTTTATGGAGAAGGGAAACTGTTGAATCAGCCATGATACATTATTACAACAAACTGACCCTGAGCTATTGGATTCTAGTTTGTCAATAATTCAAATTCAATTAAAATTCAAAAATACTTTATTCATCCTAAGGGGAAGTTAAATTTTAAAAAACCCTAAAAACTTAAAGTTTCTTTTTATGGTTCCAAAAAGTACCTTTATCCTATTGTTTATAAAGAGGTATTTATTTCTGTGTTACATATGATATACTGTATAGCATAAACTCTAATGTATCTGATACACTTAAACACAAGTGTCTCGGCCATGGGTGTCCAGCTCCAGTCCTAAAGGGCCAGTGTCCTGCTAGTTTTAGATGTGTCTCAGCCCCAACACAGCTGATTCAATTGGTCCAGATACCTCTTCTCTTCAGCATGTCAATGTTCTGCAGAGGCATGCTAATGAACCATCATTTGATTCAGGTGTGTTGAACTGGGGAACATACGAAAACTTGTAGGATACTGGCCCTTAAGGACTGACTTTGGACACCACTGGTCAAGACACGAAGACAAGCAATGCACAGAAGTTAACTGAAAATATCTCTTTGTCTGTCACCATGTGACAGACAGCCAACAAATATTGTGAAGAAAGAAAAGAGCCAAGGAAGGCATCTGTGCTTTTTGTATTTGTGAGATGTATTGAACTGCAGTGGTAGAATTTTGAGAATCTCAAAATTTGAATTGAGATTTAAGTAAAATCTTATAGTTAAATTTTTCCTGCTTTGATTCATATGACTGTAAATGCTAATCAATAAAACATTTTCATGTAATAGACCCTTTTTGTAAACAGCCTGAGTCTTGTATTTCTAACCAAGTCTGGGATCCAGAGAAAAATGAAAAAGGAGGGATTATAAGGTAAGGAAAAGAGAAAGAGCCTTTTCAGGAGCTTCTTGATGTCAGTTATATTCAAGTCCATTGGAATTAGCTGAAAAGACAATATCCCTCATTCTGTGAAGGGTGATATTGACGCAGAGGCCTATATGTGATCATAAATGAACTTTTAGTCATAAAAATTCAGTGTGTCTGTCAGGTAGTCAATATTTGAGATGGTAATGGGGTCTTCCCTGTCATTTTTGGAATATCTCACATAATAGTGATTACGTCTCATCAGCTGTTTCTTCAATTGACAGTTGGAGACATACAGGTTGAATGGGGAGACAGTTTCCTGATATTAGGGAAGGTGTTGTTGGGGCTGTGATAAAATCCATTACTAAGGTTACTCTGTAGCAGTCTGACAAGGAAGCTATAAGCTGTACATAGGGTGTCTATGTAGGTCTATGATATGTCGGCATCAAGGGCAAAGAAGAAGAATGGTGAGCATCTTCTGAAACTGAACATACTGACCACCGTTAAAAGCTCTTATTTCTGATTAGCTTGAATCACAAGTTTTATCTCTACTAACTTAATCTTGAGGTTGTTAACCCCCATAATTTGTTGTCAGTTTGTATTGATCTGCTTGGTTATGGAGGTCTCCCAAGAACTGAGGCTTTCTAGTCCCAATTGTTTTTGGAAATATTTTTTATGTTGTCCTTTTATTTGACCTGGTCAGTGTGCTGCTCTTTTTTTATATGTTGCATGTAGCAACATTCAGCTGTGTTAAATGATGTAATTGTTCATAAATTATGCTCTCAAACTTTCAAAACTCAATCTGAAGGATGGATTATTTTTTCTTCCCAATAGGACAAAAAATGTTTTTAGTCTTCAGTGTCATGTTGGAATAATTAAATGTCTCATATCAAACAACAGCTATGTTGGGCAGATTTGAGCACCTTATGTCTTACTGTCCTATCATTTGTAAAACTGGCTAGCTACCAGAAGGTGGGTAGTTGGGAACTACCTTATCTCTGATGTTGGCTGATGGGGTAATCTAAGAATGAAAGTTCTTTGAAACAACCTAAAGTTTGCTTTGAGGCAGGCAGGTTGTAAGCTTGGGCCGAGGTTGTTGGATGGCTGAGTGTTTTTTCTTTTCTTAAGAGCATATACTGGCATTGGATTACAGTAAAACCTCTCAATAGAAATTTAATTTGTTCAAACAGGCAGTTTGTAGCTTGAAAATAATAATAATAATGATACATTTAATTTATATAGTGCTTTTCTAAAAACTCAGAGACACTTTATGAGAATCAAGCAAAATTACAAAGAGAACACTTAAGTACATCAAACAAAATAAAAAGAAGAAAAAAAACGGAAATACATAGCACTGGACATTTAAAAAAAACACATAAGCATAAAACAGGTTATTAATCATGCATTAAAAGCTGTTACATAAAGGTGAGTTTTGAGATATGATTTGAATGCACATAGATCTGTACAGTCATGGATGTCTTTGAAGACATAGTTCCATAGGGTGGGAATAGCTATGGAGAAGGGTCTGTCACCCCGGGTCTGGTGCTTGGTTCTGAGTGGTGGAGAAAGAGGTTGGTATCAGAGGAGCAGGAAGGAGTGTGACGTTGGAGCAGGTTAATGAGGTAGCATGGGGCTTGGTTATGGAGGGCTTTGTGGGACTTTGAAATGGATGCGGTGAGGGACAGGGAGCCAATGGCACTTCTGGAGAACTGGGGTGATGTGGTCACGGGAGCAGGTGTGGATGAGCAGGTGAACAGCAGAGTTTTGCATGTGCTGGAGTTTGAAGACTTGGATGATGAAGCATAAAGAATATTGTTATAGTAATTGAGTCTGGAGGTAATGAAGACATGGATGAGAACTTCAGCAGCTGAGAAGGGGACTGATGGCTGGAGATTAGCAATATTTTTTAGATGAAAAAAGGCAATTCTTGTGATGTGGTTAACATGGTGTTCAAAGGAGAAGTTCCTGTCGAAGATGACTCCAAGGTTGCTGATATGAGTGGAGGGGGACAAAGTGGTGTTGTCAATGGTGAGACTGAAGTTTTGTTAAGGGATTTTAGACTGATGATGATGATGTCTGACTTGTCACAGTTGAGTTTGAAGAAGTTTGAATTCATCCATGATTTTATCTCGGTGAGGCAGCTGGTCAGGATGGAGTGAGTTGCAGTTGTGATGGATTTGGTGGTGGTGTAGAGTTGGACATCGTCGGTATAGCAGTGGAAGTGGAGACCATGGCTGCAGATGATGGAACTGAGGGGTAGCATGTACAGGATGAAGAGTAGAGGGCCAAGCACCAAACCCTGGGGGATGCTTTGTGATAGAAGAGCAGTGGAGGAGGTGCAATTATTGATGCTGATGAATCATTGCCTGTTTGTGAGATATGACTATAACCAGGAGAGGGTGGTGCCAGTGATGTTGAAGGAAGATTCGAGGTGGGAGAGAAGAATGGTGTGGTTGATGGTGTCGAAGGCTGAGGTGAGGTCTAAGATGAGGAGAATGCTGAGATGACCAGAATCTGAGGAAAGGAGGAGATCTTTGGTGACTTTGAGGAGAGCTGTTTCTGTGCTGTGACCTGAATAGATATCAGACTGAAGTAGTTCATACAAGTCATTGGAAGTGAGGTGGGTTTTGAGTTGATTGGGAACAGCATGTTCCAGTATTTTAAAGAGAAAGGGGAGGCTGAAAATGGGCTGGAATTTGCTCATAGTGTCGGGGTTTAGTCCAGGCTGTTTGAGCATGGAGGTCACAGAAGCCAGTTTGAGAGTTTGGGGGACTGAACCAGAGCTGAGGGAGGAGTTGATGATGTCAGTTATAAGTGGGGAAATGACAGGGAGACAGTCCTTACAAGCTTGGATTGGATGGGGTCCAGAGCACAAGTGGAGAAATTTGCATTTGGAAACATTTATCCATTTAAAATATTGGAGATTAAAATAATTAGCTCCAACCCTCCACTAACATCCCTTCCAATACATGAACAGCATTCATAATCACTGTGATTTTCACCATAAGTGAGTAAATCATATTATATTGTAACATGGCAAGAAAGAAGCACTGTATGGGGAACTGATGATGAAAAAAAAGGCACCAACAACAGTTTCTCTTCGACACTCACCTATTTAACATGATGGAGATGAAGAGAGGTGCTTTTTTAAATTAATGTATTTTTTAAATATGATTACATTTTCAGAAGAACAAGCAACTTCCATTTTGACTTAAGGAATCACACTAAGTTGTATACATCATCCTAGAGCATTTAGTGTCAGGCCTAAAGCTGAAAGCAACAACAAATTTTGGCATCATTAGCATTCCATACTAAATACCTAGAAACACTTGCCAGAACTTAAGTCACTTGCAAAGAAATACGTTCGGTGACTCATAACTTGCTTCTACCTGTGTTTCAAAATGTTAGGAAAGTCCCATAGAATTTTTATTGTATGTAATCATGCTCTGTACAATAGACACATTTGTTTGAGTGATGGTGTGCAGAGAAGCTTAGCACTTTTTTGAATATTGCACGCACCTCTAAAAGTGAGCACCTCTACCATCTTCTGGTTTGTGTGCCAGGCACAGGAGAAACAGGCAAAAACAGGAGAATAGCAGCATGTGGACCATATACTTACCGAACAGAGCCAGGGATGCTGGAGGATGCATGGACTGGCTAGTGCCTTCCCAGACATCACAGAAATTTGTATTTGGAGGAATTCAAAACTGGTGTAGTCATGCACCATTTGCATTTGGAAAAACTAATATTCAGATGCGTTCATATTTAGAGGTTCTGTAATATCATCACATGCGGAAACTTCCATACAGACTCTCCATTATGTATACGGAGAAAAAAACAAAACAAAAAGTTGCATTACATTTACAAAAAATAGACTAACATAATGTATCACACTAGCCATAACTATCTCAGTTCAAAGTGATCCAGAAGAAGAGACTTGGAATAAATGAAAAAAATGTGCAGGTGATTGCTATAAACTAAAACTCATATTGCATGTCTACAAGAATCAACATGGGGATTTAATTTAAGTTTGATTTTTGTCTAGCCCTTAAGCATTGGAGCTCAACAATTCTTACACATTTAGCCCAAGAACGTTTTTGTCCAACCTACTGCAGGTTGGACAAAAAGATTTCAGAAAGAAGAAATGGGAAAATATAAGATCAAAAACCGTAACAACACTAACAAAGACAGAATCTGACAAGTACGGAGCTAATCTCTTCCCTTTGGTTGGTAGACTAAAATGTTCTGGTGCCTTGTGTGAGGTAGAAATATCAGTGACATTCAGAAATTACTGGATGTAGGTATTTGGATATAGGTTTTTCATTTAGGTAAAATGCATCCAATATTAATGTACTCTCTCTAAGCCTCTCTCTATTTCAGTGGGTCACTGAAAGCTGAAATGCATACCAAGCAACCGGATGGACCACAGACGAGCATGAACACACAGAGAGATACACACACAATATTCACAGAAGAAGACAACAGATACCTACATAATCTTCTGAAACGGACACAGAATTTGAGATGAGAGCGAAAGAGAGAAAGAGACTGCCAGAAGAAAGAAAAAGTCAAAGCAAAGGAGAACCTTATTCAGGTTCCCTTGCCAAAAATAGACCAGACTGACTGAACTTTACACAAGACAGGTATAGGATTGCCTTTGTAAAAGTTGTGCAGCTAAGATGTTATCTGATCCTCCTGCAAATGTGCATAGCACCCAACATACTGCCACCTGAAATTGAATTTAATTTATTGCAACAGGTGTTTAGGAAGGTAGTCAGGTAGTCAGGGATTTATTGCTCCAACTTGAGCAGGCATCACTGTAAACAACTGATAATATAATAATACTTATTCATAACATTGTGTCTTATCAGTGTTTTAATTGTAACACCTTTAAAACCTGTAAATACATTTTGTTTCACATTTTTGATTTTGTTTATCAATCAACTAGGCTTCAGAGGGGAGAAGTTAACAATAATAGAAAACTATTTGAAGCACCATACGGTCCTGAGATTTTCAACAGACTTATAATTCAGTGATCCTGGAGTTAAAGTTACCGTTATCTTTGTGTGCATGGTTACACTGGGATTTTTAACAAGGACAGGCTGTGATCCTTGCCTGGTAGGGCAGAAATATACGCGTGCCTGCCTGCATGTGTAAATGTGTATGTATGTGTCTATGAGACAGATGAAGTTGTGAAGAAACGTAATGACACACTCCAGTGGTCCAGACAATGTAGAAGCACAGTCTCATTGATAACAGGGTAATTATATACTCTGTCATCACACTATTGTATGTGTGGATGTACAATTTATTTTTTAAGAGCTGGACGGTATGCAATTCTTTTGTATATGCTATTTTTGTCCATGTTTGCTTCATATGCCATGCATGATTGTGTATGTCAACATTAAAGGAGCACATTAAATTGCTACATTAAGTTACTACACTCTTGTAAAAAGATTCACCCCTGGTCCCTTTTTTACAAACTCGTCATTCTTAACCAGAGGACCATGTGTATTATAAGAAACCTTATTACCATGAGAAAACTGAAATCAATAACATTTCAGAAGCTGTTGTCATAATTCCTTTTTCATCTCCAAATTACCTCACCAATCTCCCTCCTACACCATCCATAAGAAAGTATGAAACAAAAACATGCACACTCATAATTTGAAAAACTGTCATTGTTTGCACTGATAATGAAAAAGCAAACTGACAGCAGATAAACACAGTGAAACCTGTAAGCTAGGCCATCATTACATCTCAAAGCTAAGCCCTCAGCATGGCCTTTTTTCCTGTTGAGAATGTTTTGAACTTCCACTGCTATTTGGTTTCCACCAGTGATGAGAGTTTGTGTCCCTTTGTGTCTTTATTTGTTCCCTGGTGAGTTAGGGGATAGAATCTGAAGGAGGCTGTCCGATTGGGCTGTCACTAATCCCTTAACTACATAGCTGACCATGATTGGCCCTGGCTATACAGAAAGAGATGGAACCTGCAGGTGGCTGGATAGATGACTGAATAGTAGGAGAGCAGCAATGGGCAGGTGTGACATGAAAGGATGGCAAACAGCAGATGGTCTGGTTAAGGAAGAAATGTCTTGATCATGAATATATTTCCCCTTCTATGGCACTTCAGCAGGAATGATAGTACATTAGTGTAAAGAAATTTGAGTTTAGAGCTGAATAAATAATGTATCTGCAAGCTAAAAAAGCAATGATCCATAATGCATAAAGCAATGTCTACAACGTATTTACAGGTATATCTAAAAATATCTGAATATCAAAATATTTCTTGTATGTATGATATATTCTGTGCCTCTACACTCTTCCACTGGGACTCTGGAACCATGATTTTAAAATGAAGTGCAAACTTTACTTTTATCTGAAAAAAGGACTTTGGACCACTGAGCAACAATCCTGTTTCATTTCTCCTTAGCCTAAGACACTCTTATCCCATGTGTAGGATTTGTCTGTGTTAGTGGCTCTTGGTTTGCAAACTCCAGCCTTAGTCAAGTCCTTGTACAGCTCCCATCAAATTCTTGAATGGATTTTGCTTGGCAATCCTCTAATGACTGTGGTTATCCCTGTTGCAGGTGCACACTTTCCTATCACACCTTTTCCTTCCATTCATCTTTCTATGGCTATGCTTGGATACATCACTCTGTATCCAAGCATATACATAGAATGTGCTTGGAGGCTGTCTCTTTACCAATGACCATTTGTGAGGGTGTCACAATTTAATGTACTTAGTTGCATTAAATTTTATTTAGTGGAGGCTGAATATAAGCACATGCTACACTTTCATGTATGAAAAAACAGTGCATTAATTTCCTCAGCTTCACAATTATTTGCAGCTCTGTTATGGTCTGCATTGCTGTATTTGGATGCAATATGACAAAAATGTGGAAATGTTCATGGGGTGTGAACACTTCTCTTGATATATGAGGTTCTGATCACCACAGGCTGAACAATGGCCCTAATCTGTAAGAAGGAAACCATAAATAGTGAAAGCATGCTGCTGGTTATGTTTTTGGTTCTCTAATCTGCACTTCTTTGCCTAAAGACTTTCATGTTGCTCAAAGCAAAAGGGAGACGTTCTATGCTTTCCTAAAATCCCCTTGGAAAACTACTCTCTGACTATCAGTTGCTCAGATTTCTGCCTAAGGCCAGATCAACCCCACATCGACCCTAAATAAAACACCCAAAAAATGTGTTCATATGCTCTTTTTTTCAGGGCATGCCTACATTAATGCCTCACGATTTAATTTCTTTTTAATTCAGAAATGTCTGCTCAAAATAAAATGCACACAAAAAACCTAAAATTAGCCCGTGTTTAAAAATGGTTTAAGTTTATTTCTATGTTTGTATGTGATCCATTTAGGAAGCTGAATCATATATGAGGCCAGGATTTAAAAATGCAGATTATGGCCTGTACAGGTCATGTGAGAAAGTGATATAAAACGTCACATTATTCACAACATTACATTACATCCATTCCAGTATAATCCTAGTTATAATACCATGGAGTCAATTTTACAATTTATTTGGTCAGTTTATAATCATAATTAGTGAAAAAACTATCTATTATAGGAAACTCATCCAGCTGTGTTGAGTTATTGACTTTGAAGCAATTTGTCCAGCTAAGCAAGGATGTGGAGACAATGGAAAACAACAACTACTTTTTAACAGAAATAATACCTGAGAAAATTCAGTCAAAAAAAGTGAGAGAAACTTAGACCATGTAAGGTTGTTTGGAGTATTGGAATAACTAAAAGATGAAACCACACCTTATATGATAACGTTTTAACGTGGGATTGATTTGGTCATACAGATGAAAATACAGTTGAAACCATATATTTACATACACAGAATAAAAAGACACATACACATTTTTTTCCTCACTGTATGAAGTGAAATCAGACCAAACTTTTTTCATTTTAGGTTATTTAGAATTACCAAGATTATTTCTATTTGCTAAATGCCAGAAAACATTTTTTAGAGATTCTTTTGTAACTTTTTTGTAACATAATATAGATGGCATCATGAGGAAAGAACATGTGGAAATACTGAAGCAACATCTAAAGACATCAGCCAAGAAGCTGAAGCTTGGGTGCAGATTGATCTTCCAAGTGGACAATGACCCTAAGTATACAACCAAAGTGGTTATAAAGTGGTTTAAGGACAACAAAGTCAATGTTTTGATGTGCTTACCACAAAGCCCTGATCTCAATCCTATGAAGAAGTTGTGCGTAGATCTGAAAAGGCGTGTGAAAGTGAGGCAGCCTACAGACCTGACTCAGTTCCACCAGTTCTGTCAGGAAGATTGGATCAAAACTCCAGCAAACTATTATGGGAAGTTTGGGTGGAAGAAAACCCAAAAGGTTTGACCCAAGTCATATGGTTTAAAAAACAATTATCCCTGATACAGACCAAATGTATGTAACTTCTGAATTCAATAATAGTTACAAAAAATTATCTAAAAATCTTTTCCTTAAATTTTCTGGCATTTAGCAAACAGAAATAATTTTGGTAATTTTAACTAACCTAAAACAAGAGAAGCTTGGTCTGATTTCAGACCAAATGTGTATGTATGTGTCTTTTTATTCACTGTATGTAAACTTCTGGTTTCAACTGTAAGTTACCAAGCAGAAATGGGTAACATAAATATTTACAGAAATGTTTCTTTTTTTAACCAAAGGGTTTGCTTTGGTACACATACTTGACTTTTAGTAATTTGTTTAGTAACCAAGTGTCTGCAGGGCAGCGTAGCAGCAGTGTGGTTTGTGTTGTTACTTCACAGTAAGAAGGTCTAAGATTTAAAACTTGCCTGAGGCCTTTCTGTGTGGTACTTGCATGTTCCTATATGCATGCATGTTTTTCAGCTACTCCAATTTTCTCCTACTATCTAAAATCATGGATGTAATGTGAGCAATAGTTTCTAAATTGCCCTTAGGCATGAGTGCAGACATAAATAGTGCATACCCTGTTATGGCTGCCCGCCTCCCCTTCACATCCACGAACAGAAAGAACCGGGTACAGAAAATGAATAGATGGAAGCTGTAAATGACTTTAGAATTTCAGTTCTACATTTAACAGTTTCCAGACTTTTTTACGTATTTGATTTAATAAATCTTACTACCTTGTTGATTTTAGGCATCATCGTTTATTTTACTCCTAACTTCAGGATGACAGAATTATTATGCATTGTGTCCGGACAGAGTCAATGACAACATTATTGAAATTCTACATCAGCCATCCCAGCTGCACCAGAGACATTAGCATGATCCACCAGGAAGTGCCCTTTCTATCCATTGAGGCTCTGTGCATGGGTCACATCACAGATAGAGTTGTGGCTCCATCCATCATGTGGGTTATAGTTAGCCGCCTATGCTAATGTCTGACCCAATGAAAAGTTTACTAAGAGACGGACAAGGACATTGGGGTGGACGCTTGTCATTGCCGTAAACACATACATACACACACTCCATCTTTTTTTCAAGCATGCATGTACACACACTCCCTTTTCCAGCAATGTGAGGCTGTCATATTTCACAGAACCTGGTAGAATGTGTTGAGTTATGGCCATGTCATGGAACAAAGGGGGAATGTGCTGTGTATGGCATGTGTTTATGTGGAAACACATTTATGTGGGTAAGTGTTTACACTGTGTGTGAATTTCAAATTCACTTTTTAGAAGTCTATTTATTAATGAAATAAAATAAAATCCCCACTCAAAACCTATGGTTTTCAGAATGTTGGTACATGTTTTAAATGCCAAAATGATTTGTAGAACTATTCCAAAAATAAAGTCCAGCACATTAGGATTGAATGGAATACTATTAACAGCATGGAGGCCTAAATGGGAGATATGGAGTAAACTTATGAGCCTCCAAACATGGTTTATGCAGACAAACAATCAGCTGCCACTCCCAGTGGTGTGGCCTGTTTGGGGACAGAGAGGACGGTGCTGTGTTATAAAGCTCTGCAGATTTATGACCTGTAAACTAGAAGATGGACATATGGATGGATAGAGGAATGGATCAATGGAAGGGCAAAACAAGAAAATATGAGAATTAAGATAGAGGTTGAAAGATGGAAGGACAGAAGGACAAAGACATGATGGCAGCAAAAACAGAGATTGAGGAGTAAGGTAATAGGGCAGCAAAGAAGACAGTCCCCGATAAAAAAAAATTATAAATATTGCATGTGGAGATAAAGACAGATGGTGAGGTGGTTGAGAGGATTTTGAGGAAAAGAGGTCAAATTTACCAGAAAAAAAATATCAGAAAATAAATGCATGGATGAACAGATTAAAAGTTGGTTGGAATGATGGTAAGTCCAGGCAGGAATAAAAAGAGAAGAAAAGAACTGGAAAGTAATAAATAAAGAAATAAGGAAAAAGAGAGAATAGAAAAGTTGTGAACTTTTTTCAGACAGCTGTAGGAATTTAAGAAATCCTGAAGTAGTCTTTGCTTCTTTGTGTGGCATGATTCCTGGAGGAATTGTCAAAGCATGAAATGAGTCTTACACTGGGAATTGTCTCATTCTGACTGTGTGCAGAGTTATTAATGGTTTTATCATTCTATACTGTAATTATGTTCTCTCAGGGAGCCTGCATAGTGAGAAAAGGCAGAAGACAGACACTTTGATGTCTTTTGAACTCAGAGGAATAAGCTGAAGGAACTAAAAATGTCTGAATGAATGAATCAGTAGATAGTAAATTCTGTATGGAACCTGGTCTTGGAGACATGAGAATACTGGAATGATCTGTATTTTTTCAGTTTTTACAAGAGAATAACTAAAACATTTGCAGATGAAAATATTATAGAAGGTGACCGACAATAAATTTTTATAGGCTTGAGTCTAAAAACTGACTGGAGTCAGTTTTCGTCAAACAAAAATCATGCTCATTTAGATTACTTTTTTTTCTACTTTCAACACAAAGATAATGCTAGATGTAAATCAAACTTGTTAATATTTCAATAGATAAGACCATAAATGTTACCTAATAATTTCCTGACATTTCAACACCATATAAATACTTTACCAGTGCAAGTTTAGACATGCTATGGAGGTTGCAGGTTAATTTTAAATACACAGCTGCAGTGCACAATTGAAAACAGCCTAATAAGCATATTTTTCATGCAGAGTCATCATTCTTATCTGTAATTTTCTGTATATATTTTATTTTAAAATGTCCACATTAACCGACCCCCATCTCCGTTCCAGTCTCCTTCTTGTTTTACTTTGTCTTTAGGAGCCACATTGCCATGTGTCTTGTGATGTAAATGGGGTGTGTTAAATGCTGCTCTGTCCCTTGTGAGTTTTAACAGTATGGAGAGACAGGCTGATAATCTTTAAACAGGGCATCTGCTGGCATCTGCTTTATCTTTATTGTTCCCTTAAGGCAAGTGAGAAAGGAAATTACAAAATATGCAGGAATAGGGACACACAAAGGCACAAACACACAGTACAAACCATGTGCATATGAAAAAGCTGAGAAATAATCCAATATTTGGCCTAAAATGCATACATACATACATACATTAAAGACCTGTTGTCACTGTATCAACCTTCCATACCACTCAGGGTTTTTTTTTTTCAGTTTTGTGCACTACAAATCTGGAACAAACTCACAGAAAACTGCAAAACAGCTGACACATTGAGTTCCTTTAAATTAAGACTAAAAACCCACCTGTTTAGAGCTGCCTTTGATTTATAGTAAATGGAACATTGATCAATATTTTCGAACTATATTTGCTTGATGTTATTTGCTTGATGATCTTTATGATTTTGATGCATTGATATTTGCTTGATGATTTTGATATTTTTATTATGTGAAGCACTTAGAACTGCCTTGCTGCTGAAATGTGCTATACAAATGTACTTGACTTAAAACTCTTGGTGTTGCCGTCTTTGGGTGGAACAGTGGCTACTGCAGTACAATTTTCCTGTTGGTTAAAAAGGTACAGCTTGGTTGATGCCTATGTCACAGCCCCGTGTTTGGGTGTAAAACCATTTCACTTAGACATGCCCCTTAACAAAGTCAGGAGTTGGAACTGAAACTGTGACAAGGATTGATCGAAAGGGTTTCTCAGCTTTGCACATGCCTTATTCATCTGCAATGTGGACACGGAACGGAATGGGTCTCCTCTCTGCTCTGACTGCAGACGGGGTATGATTTGGTATGATTTTTTAGAGAAAAACATTGTTAGAGGGGTCTAAAAAGTCACTACATATAGCGACAAAGTCGTTGAGTTGACAACAGTGCTTTCCCTCGTCCTGACCACACCCCCGCTTACACTTGGCAGTGCCCCTCAATGTCTCTTGGCAATGCTGACTTTGTGGAGATTTTTTAAACTCTGTCTGGGTAAGGGTTTATGCTTTCACAAGAGGTTTAGTTACACTTTAAAATCACAACCCTGTGCTATCTCAACTGAATTCATTATTATGGCACTGTTACATAAGCTGATTATACATTGTGGAGTCATTGTAATATAGTACCCCCTATTTAAAACGATCCAGTGTGATCCAAATGATAATGAAAAAAAGTGCTGTCCCACTGTGTGTCTTCCAGCCCAGTGTGTTGGCATATCAAAAAATGTGTTTTTCATGGGTCTTATTTGTGATGAAATGCACAGTTTGCAGAACATCATAATCTGTTATCTATGAAGCAAATGTTGCTTTTGATGAGACTGCCACTTTTTTTTTGTGCAGCTGTATTTGGCCGAAGGCTGCAAAATATACAGTGTACTGCATCACAACAAAGCAATTTTTTTTTCTTGTCATTCACCATCACAATTTCAAAATTTCTATCCACACTTAATGCATGCCTGACTGTCTTGGACAAAAAGTTTGACTGTCTATACATAGTCTATGAGTGTCTCCAAATAGTCAAATATGAGCTGAATTAATTCAAAGGTAGGTCAGACTCCATTCAGCTGCAGCCATTTCTAGTATACAGGCATGTCAAGGTGAATGAAACTTCACTGGTGAAGACAGAACATCTGCATAGTATAATGTGGGGTTAAGAAATGTTAATAGAGTCATTGTTGCAACATTTAACTAGTGCTTGTGCATACGTTCCTTAGCAGGAGCGCATATACAGTATAACACCTAACCTGCTACACTAATTCCAGAGAAATTTTCAACATGTCTGCCAACCTGATACTGCCTTGAATTGAATTATATATGCAAATAATTACATTTTTGATGTCAAACACTTGCTAACTTAAGTTGAAATTTATTTGAATGTAAAAAAAAAAATGCATATACATTTTGGTATTATGTACATTAGGAACACTTGGTATAATAGTGCATAATTGTAATTAAAGCTGCAAGTAGTATCAAACGGTCCTTGCATGCTCCACACCGCTTTGGCCATGTGGTGACTGTGGGAACTCCAGCATCGCCATGCTGTCGCCACTTGCAATGCCCTCATGCCATTACTGCACGTGTCCACTAGAGGATGCATTAGGCAAACCTTTGAAATCCCATCCCGTTCCAGCATACTAAAAGTCTGGACAAAATTCTACCTTCCAAACAGGGGTTATTGTCACTTCCTGTGTGATACCAAAGGATTAGCAAGGACTTCCTGTAGGCTTCATAACATGTCATGTGTGGTTATCAGGTGTTAGTGGACACAGTTTTAATTTCATATCATTCAAAGCAAAACGCTGAAACAGTCACTAAATAAATCTTTCTTCTCTGAGTGGGTGGGGATAAAATGGTACAATCAATCTATCACTCCAATTTGTTAAGCAGTGGTATTTGATGATGCACAAAAATGTGGTGCAGATCTGATGATGTATCAGGGATATAAAGCTGTAAATTTATTCTAGGGGGCATTGTGGAGTTAAATTCCAATGTAATTGGCCTCTTTAGAGGTAGACAAAGATCATTCAGATCCAGTTTGGTGCAAATGGGATCATGCATGTATGATTTAGAGCCAACCATATGGAAACGACATGGTATTGGAATTCAACATTCTGAAACACCCGCACAAGTAAGTGAAGTCTGCAGGTCAAAAGCTGTGGGAGGAGTTTGATCAAATACATGTGTGAAAGAGAAAATGGCAGCTTTGACCCAAAATGGTAGACTTCCTGTGGGGTTTTGAGCATGGATCCAAGAAACTTTTTCGTAGGTCCTAAGAAATCACACATGTATACGGCATTTCATAAGTTTTGGTCAAAGCATGGTTTGGGGGGTGATCGTTTTAATGATTCTAGAGGGCATGTGGAGTGATTTGGCCACGCCCATTAAATTTGTCACTAAATATGTTTTGGGGATTAAAATCCATCATATTCAATTTGCCGCAGATTGGATAATGTGGAAATTAGCGCCACATGTATGGTCATGGCCTGGCGTCTGCTAGCTATGATCTATACAATCTTATCTGAACTACCCAATTTTAAAGTGAAAACATTTTTTATCCAGATTTTTTTTTTTTTATTATTTGCTAGTCAATTGTTATTCATAAAACTGTCATAAAACGGTTGAAATGAAGCAAAATACAACCTTCTAGGTGAATCTGGAAAAGTGTAATTCATTCAGTTGACTTTAGCTCAGTGGTAACCAAACCTTTTGGCTATGAGGGCCAAAATCGTTACGTTAAAAGCACATGGGGGCCACAAAAATTTTAATTTTTTTTTATAACATGTTTTAAACAAACTTTGTGCCTTTTTTTATTTTATCTGCTCAACAATAAACTAAAAAAATGACAATTTTATTGAAGTCAAAATAGTTGGAGTTTTAGAGAAAATGGATAAGTAAATCATTGTAGTCAAGTCAAGTTTATTTGTATAGCACATTTCAACAAGACAGTTCAAAGTGCTTTACATCATGAAAGCATAAAAACATCATAAGCACATTATACAGTCACTGGTTGTGAAACCAGTAACAAACATTACCTTTTATCAAGTGCCATCATTAAAAACATCAATACACATCAAATGTGCTAGTCAATGTTCCAGTTATTATGGGTCAAAAGCAACTCTAAAAAGGTGGGGTTTTAGCCTTGATTTGAAGGAACTTGGTGTTTCAGCTGTTTTGCAGTTTTCTGGAAGTTTGTTCCAGATTTGTGGAGCATGAATGCTGCTTGTCCATGTTTGGTTCTGGTTCTGGGAATGCAGAGTAGACCAGAACCAGAAGATCTGAGTGGTCTGGAAGGTTGATATGACAACAGATCTTTAATGTATTTTGGTGCTAAGCCATTCAGGGATTTATAAACTAACAGAAGTATTTTAAAGTTTATTCTCTGAGCTACAAGGAGCCAGTATAAGGACTTTAGAACTGGGTTGATATGCTCTGTCTTTCTAGTTTTAGTGAGAACGCGAGCAGCAGCGTTCTGGATCAGCTGCAGCTGTCTGATTTTTAGGCAGACCTGTTAAGACACCGTTGCAGTAAATAATGCAACTAAAGATAAAAGCATGGATGAGTTTCTCTAGATCTTGTTGTGACATTAGTCCTTTAATCATGGAAATGTTCTTCAGGTGATAGAAGGCTGACTTTGTTACTGTCTTTATGTGTCCTTGAAGGTTCAGGTGTGAGTCTATCACTACACCCAGATTTCGGACCTGATCACTAGTTTCTAGCTGTGATATCTGAAGCTGCGTTCTGACTCTTGATCATTTCTCTTTAGGTCCAAAGATAATCACTTCAGTTTTGTTTCTGCTCAGCTGGACACAGTTTTGCACATCAATGGATTGATTTGTTCAAAGCATCTGTTCAGTACATGAATGGGTTCATAGTCACCTGGTGACATCGTAATGTAAAGCTATTTAACATCTGCGTACTTATGGTAACTAATCCTATTTCTTGTTATAACTGGAGCTAGTAGGAGCTTATAGATATTAAATAGGAGGGGTCCCAGGATTGAACCTTGGGATACCCCGCGAGTGACCTTTATCCGCTCTGATGAAAAGTTGCCTATTGACACAAAGGAATTCCTGTTCTTTAGGTAGGATTCAAACCAATTAATTCCAATTTTGTAGATGCAAGCATAAAAAAGGTCTTGCAAGATTGCATTAGCATAAGGCAGGCTCACAGTTTCTAAATTTTTTGGGTTGATTGTTTTCTTATTTGAGCTACAAGATGTAGAAATAGAAATATTCTTTATTGTCCCACAATGTGGAAATTAATGTGCAACAGCAGCAAAGTGGCAGTGTCAGGCAATAACATAAAAACAGACTCACACAAAGCATATAAACATATGTAAAAAAAATATATATATACAGCACGTCTAGATAAGATTTTAAAGGAAAACACTCTTAATCGAGTCGGAGCTGCTGAAGCAGGCTGCCAGCTCGTGCAGCGCCAGAAATAAGTTCAAAGGTAACTTGTGAATTTGATTTGTGCTTTTGAAGTTCTAGTTACTCCAAAACTAAGATGAATTGAAAAAACGTACAAATGGGAATCTATTTATTGGACCTAATTGTTTTTAGAAAAATGTTATTTATCTGTAAAATAAAAAAAAAAAAAACAAAAAAAAAAAAAAAAAAAAAAAAAAAACCATTGCCCCAAAACATGAAAAAGTGTACATCTGCATCAACAAACTATGCTTCCAGGCCAGATTTGCTCAATTATAGAATTGATTTTGTTTTTATTCATACAAAGGTCTACTGAAACCACCTAATCTGAATGTACTTCTAGTTTTTTTAAAGCCTGTGAAGATTGTGAAACTTGCGTACTGTGTCTTTAGCTTTATCTCAAAGATGAGCTGAATATGCTACAGTATTGCATGTGTAGAAAGATCGTGTTAAAGTGTTACTTACAGCATTTGTCTTCATGCAGCACTGAATTGAAGGCAGGTCTGAGTAAGTGTGGCAGGGGTATATACCTCAACTTCTGATCAACATATTATAATTGACTGCTGGAATCTGGAAGCAGACTTCCAGAATTTGATCATGGGAAACCTATTTAGGTTTGAGGCCATGGTGACCTATTACCTCATAGGAAGTATCTAAAATTCTAGATATGGATCTAATGCATCTGCAAAGATCAAACAAAGGTTGTAGAAAAGATGGGGAAACTGATGAAGCAGAAGATAATGAGGAAGATAAGAATGGTTAGCAGAAAAGATTACATAGAAAACAATAGATGAATACATCAAAGGAAAGGTGAAGAACAGCAAAATGACAAGGGGAACCTGAGCTTTCAGCAGGGAGCCCAAGGGCTGGCAAGCACATGAGTAACACCTCCACAATGTGAGAGTCTGTGACACCTTCTGTCCAATTTAGTGATTAATGAAGACATGTCCATGTGGTAATCCTCCTTAATAAGCACCAGTGGAGCAACCTCCAACCATAACTATGTTTAATATTGTGTGCATGTTGGTATGTCAGGGTCATGAAAGCATCTCTGAACATGTCCAAAGAACGAGGCAACTGTGCAGATTTGTTCAAACTTCTGGATCAATGACATATTTGTTTCTATGTTTCATGTTTAGTTGTGTTCGTTCAGTGAGCTGATATTTAGTATGACAGAGAACTCAGAAGAAGCTGCACAAAAGCAGCTTGTTGTGTGTGTGTCTGTGTGTTCATGTGTGTCATTTAATGTCATTCTTTATAAGTATGCCCAGATGTTGATAGTGAAATGGCTCTTTAATTACCATTTAAACAGCAGGGGCTGTGAGCTTGCCCGTATATCTGCCTGTATGTGTATGTTTGTATGTGTGTGTGGGATGTTGACAGCAGAACTACTGTTTAATTACCATTTAAACTGTGAGAGCTGAGAGGATCATTTAAAGACAAAAGAGTGCCAGCTAGCTAAATGAGTGAAACACTATTACAGGCACGCATATGCATATATTTTACACATGCTCTCTCTCACACACTAACAATCAATCCACATATACAATAAGACCATTATAATTTGACATATATGGAGTAATGTCCAACAAATTGTATTCGTAGGATGTAATTTTCTGTTGACATAAGTGTGATGACTTCTGTTTCCTTAGCTCCACTGTATATTCTTAGTATATAATCACATATTAAAGCTTTATTTATATTAAATGGCCAGCAGTGTGTGTGGGTATGGTTTATCTTTATATGGTCCATTTGAATACAGCATGCACGTATACATCCACATGAATGTAAAACATTCGGCAAGAGAAGAAGTTGGCCAGTCAGTCACCCTAACAAACAGTTAATGCTATTTGTTAAAACTATGTAACTAGTCCATTCACCAGTTAGTAGTTTTGCAGAACTACTGATGGAACAAGGTCAGTTGAGGAGAGTTGTGTGAAAGATTGTGTTTCAGAAATATAGCATGACATTCTTATAGTTTCAGTTGGCAAAAATACAAGAACATCCTTGGTGAAAAGCAGATGTTACAAAGATATTGTCTGTTCATTCTTTGCTGATTTTTATAAACATGGAAATCTCCTAAATGGTGTTATCCAAACCATCACAGAAACCGGATATTTTCCAACAGCAAAGAGAATATTTTCAAAATAAATTTACTTTTGCAGTTGCAAACTGCCACTGAAACACAAGGCATGTGTTGATTGTATGATAGACATAGTAACTGCAAAGAAAAATAAATTGATACAACTGAAATTAATGGTTTAAGTATATGGGCAGAGCTGAGCCAAGGTATAATCAAACTAAGCCACTGCCAAACCACCAGGGACCTGCCATGACTTTTTGAATTTTAACAACAACCATAGATCAAACTTTTTTTCATTAAGAATGAGAACACTGTAAAATTTAACACCATGGGTTCAGCATAGATAAATTAAAAATATTTAAAATGGTTTAAAATGTAAATTTAAGATTTAAAAGGATTATGCACGTGTATTTTGTAAAAGTACAAACAATAACCTTTATTGTTTGATTGTTGTGTTACCATAGTTACAATCTGATAATACACATTTTCTTTGTGTTTGAGCTTGGTTTGTTTGCAAATATATCTCCACAAATAACCAATTATCCATGACCGCTTTTAAACTGAGAAGCTTCCATACTACAAATCTGTATTATAAAACTGTTAATGGTGGTGATGTTCTTAACAAGAAGAGGGGCCCCTAATCAAATTCTACTTGGGCCAGCCCTGTACATAAGTATGAAATGGTTTGTTTACATGTATGAAATATAAGTTGGAAAGTATGAAACATGTAGGTAAAAAAAACTAGAGGGATAAAATGGTCATGGAATGAACTGACCTGGAGCAGACTCACCTGTCATCATAAAATATTTAAACAATTGCATTAAAAAAAATGTAAAATGGAAAAAAAAAAAAAAAAAAAGGTTGGAAAATGTGAATTTTATTTTCTCACTTCATTTCACTTCTGCAGTAATATGCATATTATTTGTCATGACTTTCTATAGAACAATTAAAGTGTTTAACAATTTGTGTTATAATAATGTATTATTGGTAATCAGCCTTAAAACTGCACTGAAGAAGCAAAATCAAAGCATTTCCTCTGACTGTCTGAGTGTGGGAGTGTGGGTGAGCTCATGGTTTTATATGTTGTTGCTAATATTCTTAAGAGGCTACAAGCACCACACTTGCTAAAAATCAGTCTGAAGTGGAGAGCACCATAAGTTTATGTTTTATTTTAACATGACTAGAAAGAATTAAGAATTGTATTCACTTTGATAAACTTGACTTTGTCCAGGTACAAAACCTAATCCCTCAGCTTTAGAGGCTCATCTTTGTACTTTTTGGCAAATTCATGTCTGGACTTACTAGTCTTCTTGATAATGAGTGCATGTTTCTATATAGCCTTTGTACACTTGCCTTTGAAGTCCCCTGAGAACAGTAGAAACCTTCACTCCTGTCCTCTGAAGGTTGTTATTGATGCCAGTAAAAGTTGTTTAATGGTTTTTCTCTAGGACTACTAATGGTCGTCACCTGCAGATATTTTCCTTGGTCTACCTGTTTTGTTACTTTTTGTCTAAATGGTTTGTTGCTTCTTCAGGACATTCCAAACAGTTGTACTGGCTATTATTTCCCTCTTCTCTCAGGTTCACCATTGCTTGTTTTCTACCCTTTCACAGCTATCTGGTTTTCATGTTGGTCATACCTCTAACTATAAATGCAATATGTAGCAGCAAAGCACAATTAGCACTATTTATTGTAATCAATGTAAAAGGATACACCTATAGGCCAGGGACCCTGTAGAACTGGTCATGGCCCCTGTATTGCAGAGATAACACCAAATCAATTTGTTATGGTGCTATGTGCTGGCACAGAAACCATAACTAATTGGTCCCTTAGTCCAGTTTCATTCCTTACCTTCAAAATTTTTTTTAAACAATGAATTAAAATGTGTTGCACTTTTTTACTTCAGCTGTATTGAGATAGAATCACAGTTTTCATCTGCTTCATCAGGGGTCTGCAACCTGCAGCTCTGGAGCCACAAGTGGCTCTTTGGCGCACTTAGAATATTAAATGATAAAAAATTTTTTTGTTTATTTTTTTGAAATTTATTTCATTCTTTTATTTCATTCTTTTCTGTGTTCCCATGAAGAAACACTGGCCCCACCCTGGCTCCCATGATAAATTTGGTCTAGAACTGCCACTGCACCTGCGTAACAACAAACCCCTGTTTAGTCTTGAATAAAACCTCTTTTTTTCTGATCATATTTTGATGTGAAACCCAAAAGTCTAAAATCTACAGCAATAAAAATAAAAGAAAATGACCTTACTGTTCCAATGCTCCAAAAGCTCTGCATACATTAAGAAACTGTGTTTTGAGCATTGTAACCAGTTTTAAAAGGCATCTAAGGGTATAAATTAGAGACAAGGATGCATCTGCTTGCCTTTTGGAATTACAAAAGGCACAATGGGTTAGATGTTGGAGAAATACAATTCTGTCATTATTTTCTTGAAGCATTGAACCATTGTGGGTCTCAAGTCTTCCTTTACATAGAAGCTTATCAAATATTTAAAAAAAATGATCTCTTATAAATGTAAAATAATTCTTTAAGTAATATTTTATTGATGTAAATTATGGGAAAGCAAATCTAAATTGTGATAGATAAATGAGGGGGAAACCTGTCATGAATGTGATTAATTATACCAAATGGTATAATTAATTGTATGATATATAAAACCAAATTATTTTTACAGTGGTGTGGCAGGGACAGATGATGGCAGCAATAATTACTTACACAAAAGTAGTTAAATAGTTAGTGTAATGGTGAGAATGATAGGAGTGATCATATTTGTGACAGGCAGGCTGTGTCACACTGAGAATATTATGATAATGATATTAATGATGGATCTTTGTAAATGTGTGTGTATACCATGGTTCAATGGTGGATGTCTCGATTCTCACTAGGCGTCTAAGTTTTAGGTCATCTGTTCTGCCAGCATGATCACTCATGTTTTTACACATGCCTAGATATCATTATGAATTCTATATGTACACCGCAACATAAAAGGAAAAGTGTTTAGACCTAAGTATCTTCATGACTTGTAGCAGAAAATAGACATATGAACAATTTACTACAGGACAGTTTAATTTAAATTTAAATCCTTACATGTTCTGTCAAATCAAAAAAAGCTCCACAAGATAACTGACCAGGAGTGTTGGTAATCCTGTTTCTATCAGTAAACCTCGGTTGTAAGGGTTTAGCTAAAGGAAAACCAGCATGATGTCTGGCCATTAGTCATATATAAGATTAAGGTCCAAGGGTATTTTGTGCTTATTTGGTTTGTATGTGGACATAAAAGCTCTGACTCAATTAACCCCTTTACCATTTCTATTTAATAGCCATGTAATAAACCATTGTGCATCAGTTCATTTCTCTTGGCAGTCAAGTAATTTGATTAATTTTGGTAATTAATAATGAAAATGCTTAAATCTGATATAAAACTTAATCGTACTATAGTTTAACGCTTTATGTCACACCCCATATCTATTGCTTGTACTTTGGGTCATTTTTAGGGAATATGTGAGATGTGACTCCAAATCAAACCTAAAAAACTGCAATGGTGTCCCATAAGCAAATATAGGAATATAACTAAATTTCTTTAAATCATTTGTTGTAAAAGCAGATAGTAAACAGCAGGAAGCTGTGTATGACTGACTGAACCTGTGATAGACAGCTTGCAATAGTACGAAGTGGTGAAGGGGTAAACTTAACACCTTCACATAAAATGTGACTGCAAATCTAAAGTCATGTAAGAAATGTTAAATTAATATTTCTGTATCAACATCTTTTCAACGGGATTTTTGAATTATCATGGTACAAAAAAAGAGAAAACCAATAGAAAACAGTCCTATGTGGTTTCATAAGTAAACAGTGACAGAGTGCAATACTCAGGATAAAACTTTTTGGGCTTTTTTTACTTTTGTTTTAATCTAAAGTTTCTTCCAGTGTTTACCTTTGTTTCTGTCATTGTATAATATCAGGTCAAGAAAATAAAAAAGTAATGGTAAAAATATTCTGAAAAAGAATAGAAATCAAAGACCTTTTCTGTCATTGTGCTTTCTCACATCAACAACAAAAGAGTTTGGGTATATAGTACATGCACGGGTACTTTGGCGATGCCCAGACTGCATATGACCAACTTGCATGGGGACTCACACACATGCAAAGACAATGTCTGGATCCGTGTAGCATTGCCTAGATGGTGTACAAGCAGCATATCTGTCAGTATGTGACAGTATGACAGCCGAAGCTCCCAGCACTTTGTCCACTATCATCACATCAAGAAACACACAAACATTCATGCACACACACTCATGGTCACATGAAGTAATAATGACAAAATGGGCCACTGTTGTAAAATTCTGTGGTTTATTCAAGAGAACTGAGCATGCATTTTTGCACATGTGAAGTAAAAGTCTTGTGAGCAAGCAGACTTTTCAAGGGAAACAAAACTGTAACTTCATAACCCCCAAAAACTTAAATGATGAAGCAAATGGAAGAAGGTTAAGTTATAACCTCAGATTTAAAACATATTCTGCTTGATTTAGTTTGTAAGAAAATAGATATCAGGGGTTAATAAATGTGTGCACGAGACAAAATCTATTTTAGGAAAAATTATTTTTTTCAAACATAAAACAGGTTGTAAAAAACAAAAAAACTAGAGCATTAAGTTTCTAAGCCTTGCAGCTTTTAGGATCATGCCACACCCCATCTCCTTGTGTTTCTAGCCCCTCCACTCATTCCTATCTGTTGCAACAGAAACACTCAAAATCAACTATAGAAAACAATAATCTATATTAATTAATAATATCAGATTCAATAGCATATCAAAAACCAACAGACGCTTTTATAAGTTTTAAACAGATTCTGCTCAATGTCACCTCTAAGTTATCAGCACTTTGTGGAGCCTGAGTTACATGCTCATGGCAATTTACAATATGCAGACACCACATGGAATCCGGTGGTATTATCTCACATAATAGCTGCATTTATTGATATACCAATGTGCCTCAAGTCTCCTTTTTATGTCTGTAGATGGAGTTCAGTCCCTACAAAACCAAGCCAGGTCAGAGAAGATAATTTGAGTCACAGGCACAATCATGGATCACAGCTTTACCACGTTTCATACAATTGAGGATTGTGGATTTGAAGCAGACTAAACAATGGGCCCAAATTAAATTTTGAGTTTCTCAGTGAAAGACACTGGTTGCTCTGGAAACACAATAAAAAAGAATGAGAATATAGACGCAGTCTCTAACAGGATTGCTTGGCATACTTACTCGCACTATGGCATCGTTCTCCCTGATTCTATTACTCAGTCTGTCTTACCCTCAGTTCAAGTTTCAATACATCTATAGTTGCAGTTTAATCCTACAGTTCTACTATTATATAGGCAACATTGAGGCTCTATGTCTCAAACAGTGTAAAAGACCACAATGCAGAAAAGGCCAATTACAGATTTAGTGGCAAGTCATGATAAGATGGAGAAAAATAACGAAAGAAAGACAAGAACAAAGAGAAGACTGATGGAACTGAAATATGTTTTTTTTTTTTTTTTGCAAAGACTAATGTGTAGAAATGTCCTCTAAGTGTCAGTATTCTGAGTATTAACTTTTGAGACAAGAAAATGAAAGTGTTTCAGTTTCTAAAAGATAGAAAAAAGAAACAAACTCAGGGAACTAAGTAGAAGAATGAAGGGGGGCAGATCAAAATTGGTCCTTTTTAGATGCAAGGAAGATGTAGTTAAATATAGTTAAGATGTAACATAGAAACAAGGTATGACATGTAAGAAAAGAGGCTGAACACAGTAAAGAGAGGACAGGAGACCAAAGGTAGAAACTGAAAAAAAAAAAAAAAAAAAAAAAAAAAAAAAACAGAACAGAACAGAGATTACAAAGAGACATGAATTGAAGAGAGGAAAAGGAGATGTGTAGCAAAGTTGAGAATTCGGAATAGGGAGACAAAGAATGAGAGAGAGAAAGATATTGAAAGAAACAAAAAGAGGAATTGGGCAGCTTTTCCTTTCAGAGTGAAAGACTTAAGACTCCAGTGGATGAGAGGACTTCTCTTTATAGCTCTTCTCTCTGCATTAGCATTAGCTATAGCTCTCAGACTGACAACATGGTGCTCTGTTCTCAAGGTCAGCTAGGGCACCCACTACCATGGGCCATGACTACACACACATACACAGACATAACATTCTTACACACATCACCGTTCAAACATCAGCAATAGCTGCTAGTTAGAGGGCTCCGTGTTTTTACGAAGACAGGCTTTGAGATAGCAAGTTTAAATAGTACAGTACAGAGACATACTAACACATAGGACAAACATTTGTTGATTCTAGATAGTACATACTATAAACACACCTACAAGGAGAGTAGAGGACGGCTGTGATTAGGTAAGGCGTATTGCATCACCTCCTGTTGTCGCTGTTGCACTCTGTGGAGCTGCTTGTGTTTGAGACTCTCTTGATTTATTCCATTTTCTCTGTCCTGAGACCTTACTGAGTTATTCTAATACCTAAGTACGTTAAAGCACATATTTTCTGTTGCTGTACTTTACATTTTAGGAACTCTTCGTGTTTTACTCTGCTGCTATAGCTACTCCTGTCTCTCCTGCTGTCTCTACTTCTCTGTGTCAGATGTTTAGCTACTCCTCTGCCTCCTTCAGTGATAATGGTACTGGTACATGTAATAAATGTAGTATTTTTGTAGCTGACAAGGGTGTCAGAATTGGAAGCCCAGCTCCGCACTGTTGAAAAACCAGCAGATGGCCGAGGCCTCTTAGGTAGCGTGGGGCCTACAAGAATAGATTCTGAGCTTAATGGTTTGCCAAAACAATGTTGGACTCTGTAGTTTTTTTCTGGTCCTTCAGCAGATCCCAAGCAGCCGGGACCTCAGGACGGCTGGGTGACAGTTCATAGGAAGCATAGTTCCAGAACCCAGCCCACAGGTCACCACCAACCCGTCCGCATTTCTAACAGATTTTCCCTGCTCAGCGACACACCTGATGAGAAGCTGACTCTGGTAATTGGGAGCTCCATAGTCAGAAACATGGCATTAGAGACACTAGCGACCATAGTCAAATGCTTACCAGGGGCCAGAACGGGTGACATCAAATCCTACCTTAAACTGCTGACTAAGAATAAGTGTAAATACAGTAAGATTGTTATTCACGCTGGCGGTAATGACATCCAGTTACGCCAATCGGAGGTCACTAAAGTTAGTGTTGCTTAGGTGTGTAAGTTTGCTAAAACAATGTTGTAGTTTTTTTCTGGTCCCCTGCCTGATCAGACCAGTGATGACATGTTTAGCAGCATGCTGTCATTCAACCGCTAGATGTCTCAGTGGTATCATGAAAATGATGTGGGCTACATTGATAATTAGCGAACATTTTGGAGAAAACCCAGTCTGATCCTGAAAGACTACATCCATCCCACTTTGGACACTTTGCTTCCCTTCATTGGCTCCCTGTTAAATCCAGAATATAATTTAAGATTGTCCTTCTCTCATATGAAGCCCTTAATAATTAAGCTCCATCATACATCAGAGATTTGATTGTCCCATATGTTCCTAACAGAGCACTTCTCAGACTGCAGGTTTACTGGTGGTTCCTAGAATTTCTAAAAGTAGAATGGGAGGCAGATCCTTTAGTTATCAAGCTCCTCTCCTGTGGAACCAGCTCCCAGTTTTAGTCTGTGAGATAGACACCCTGTCTTCTTTTAAGACTAGGCTTAAAACTTTCCTTTTTGATAAAGCTTATACTTAAACTGGCTTAGGTTATCCTGAGCTATTTCTGTAGCTGTGCTACCATAGACTTAGGCTACTGGAGGACAAACTGGAAGAGGGCTTCAGCTGAGATAATGCTGCCATCAACTAAATGTTCTCCTTCTCCTGCTATTAAATTTTTACTTTCATGAACATCGAAAATAATCTTACATCAGTTCATCTGTTTTTCTTGTGAGTTCTGCTCTGTCTTCTCAAACCCCCAGTCAGTCATGGCTGATGGCTGACTGGGGGAGTTTTTCCTCTCCACTGTCGCTACATGCATGCTCGGTATGAGGGATTGCCGTAAAAGCAATGACAACACCATACGGTGGCTACGTGCTCATGCAGGAGGAGTGAATGCTGCAAGTTGATGACTCAATGGAATCTGCTGGGTTTCCTGAGAAAATTTTTGAACTACTTTGAATAATTAATTGAGCTTACTGTACTTTTTGATAACAAGGATCAATTGGAATGCATTTGTGTGTGTGTGTGTGTGTGTGTGTGTGTGTGTGTGTGTGTAAAGTGCCTTGGGATGACATTTGTTGTGAATTGGCTCTATATAAATAAACTGAATTGAAACTGAACCTATGAACAAGATCAAGATAAGTCTACACCTTTTTCATACAGTGGGATATTGAAGTACCCATGTAAATGTTTTTTGTGTGTTATTTTAACTTTGTCATCTTTGTCATAAAAAAAATGGTTTCTGGTTTCCTCTTTTTTACAGAATCACTGTACAATTAAATGTAACATTGTCTTAGAGATCTGGATTAGTGATGTGTAAGTTTTGTCAGCTGGCTAGATGTGTGGACTCACTTGCAAAAAGAAGAGCTTGTTTTTTGCATTTTATATCCATGACAGGATATTAGAAATGGGTATGCCATGCAACCAATCTGGTGTGATAACTAACTGACGACCATCATATTAAAAAACACAGAAGGGTGCACAGGGACAGACAGTCTTTGGGTAAAAGCGTGTAGAGTGATTATTTTCTTATATCAGAAATGAAGTGACATTTTTGTATTAAACGTGTAAAGTTTGGCATAATTACTTTGAATGGTATTGGGATTAAACATGAGGTTTTTAAGCATGCATACTTACACATAATATCTATCTTAATTTTGAAAATTAGATGTATCAATAGAGCTTTTCCAACAAGATGGTTTCAGTGCTTAACTGGTTCTTTAAAAGAATGGGTTTGGCTTTTCATAACTTGAGAGCCAATTGAGCCACATCACTGTATCACAATAAACACCTCATGTGGTAAATATTTGATCCTCCTTATTTTCTTCTGAGTTTTTTTGTGGAGGATCTCAATTTGGGAGGGGAATTTATAGGAATTTATCAATACTGATTAGATTATCGATCTCACTTGTCGATTAGATTCCTTAGATTCACTTATCAATTCTCACTGAGTTAGGAAATAAACTCTTTAATTCAAAATATGCGCCATGTTGCATTCGATTCAAATAGCATTAAAGCTGGTTTAAAAAAAAAAAAAAAAAAAAATCTGTCAAATGAACATTTTAACATGAAGTGCAGTTTTTGTGCAGACAAATTTGCATGTTACCTGGGACATTTATGGCAGGAGACACTGTGCTGGAAGCTCCCCACCTCGAGTCACCGCAATCGCTAAGCAACATATCAAACACTTTACATTCGTCAGTCAGTTGCATGCTGTGTGGTCAGCTGTTTGAGGATGTTGAAGATATTTTATCCTTTTATTGTGACTAAAGCTCTAGACATGTCACAAAAAAGATACTAGGGCCAGTTTTAACATGTAAAATACTTTGAAGCGCTTCTGCCGCAACACCATCTTGGATATTTTCTAAATCAAAATACGTAGCATGTACAATATGTCATCTTGCAAATACATCACACGTTACTGGAACAATGGATGTTGGAGATATTTTATGCTTTTATTGTGATTAAAGTTCTGCACATGTTGCAACCGGCCATCTTGGATATTTTATAAATCAAAATATGTAGCATGTACTACATGTCATCACGCAAATATGTCACACATTACTGGAACTGACAAGCGGAATTTTTAAGCTGGCACATCAGCGATTCCAAAGAATTGAACTGCTGAGAACCGGTTCTCTGTAATAACCAGTTATCGATTCCCATCCCTAATCATCAGTGATGAACCTAACTCCAGTGATAGGATTTACTCTTCACTGCTGGAGAATTTCAAACAGTTTGATTTTCTTGACTGATTGGTCCTGATTTCTTTTTGTTTTTCTAGATTCTATCATCTACATTGAAAGGCAAACCTGTATCATGTGATTTTAAATATGTTTAAAATAAGTTATTTTATAAATTACATATTTAACTGATGTATAACAAAATCCCTAACACTTGATTACTAATGCTGAAAAACAAATTACTGGTCAATACATGCTGAAGAAATACGCTTCAGTGCTTTTAGCTTGTCACTACTGCAAGGTTACTGGTGAATCAGCTATCTGAAATACTTTAAGACATTATTCACAATGCAAATTGTGTTTGGTAATACCATGACTAACATAATATAATAAAATTGCTAACTCATCTGTTGTGTGAGAAAGATCTACAATGATGGCTTCCAAATTGTTAGGCAACTTAAAAAAGGGTATTTTCCTGTAAGACAAAAATCTAAATGATTCTTAAAACAGCTACAATCTCCAAAGCCTCTACTTTGTCATGAAATGCCTGTTTAATTTGTAATAAATTTTATTCAAATGTTACAATTATTCAAATGAGGAATCTTACATCTTAGCATGGAAGCATGATAGACAAATTAGTCATATTTTCCTTTAGTCATCAGTGAAGGTTTCATACTCATGAAAAGAAAAAAAAACAATGGGGAAAAGAGAAAGCACCGAGACAATCTGTGATGTTACCATAATCATAAGCTGGCGACGGTGATCCAATTCTTGAAACAGTTTATGGGATAGGGAAGGCCATCAGAATTTGAATGAGATGAGCATAAATGCCTATTTATCCCCAGTGTGTCTCTGTGTGTGTATCTGTCCATCTTATCTCAACTGGCTATTTATGTGGATTAACAGGTTGGTGAGACTGTTCTAAATAAATGAAGTAGATCTCACAGCATGCTGCAGGAATTTTGGAGAATTATTTGTGCTGGAGCTCAGAAGATAAATATAAATGCAGTAGAATCTATTGAAAACTTGTTTCTCTTGATAACAGGGTTAGGATCAGTGAAATGACTAAAGTACACTTATGTGTGTGTTATGTGTACAGATATTTGTGTAAGACACAGTGTGCATGAGTACACTTTAACATCTTGGCTACAGATTTGTACTTGAATGTGTTCTCAACTACAGGTTTGTAAGTGTGTGTTAAAGAATGACTGAGTGTTGAGAGAGTGGTAATTACCATTCAGCAGTAGCTAAAGTGACATGTTTGAGGAAGAGATAAGGGGACATAAATTGGCCTGGTATAAAATGGTGATATTTCTTCCAATGCTTTAGAAAAACCCATTTACTCTGCCTCTTTAGCATGTCAAGACCCCTGTCACTACCCTCTCATCCCCTCGGCCAGAGGAACTCATTTGCACGCACTCCAACACACAAACACATGCACATGCACACACATGTATTCTTAACACAGTTAGCAAGCTCCTTGTGAAAAAGTGCTAATCTGCATTCGGCTATTAACTTGGAGAGACACAGAGAGAGAGGGACAAAAAGGGAGAGCCTGTGTATAAATCAGTGTAATGGGGCCAGGACCTCGGTAGCTCTAAAAAGAGAGCAGACATGTGGAGGACAAGACAAGATTTCGTTTTTCCCTTTCATGAAGAGAAGCAGTGATACAGCACATCTGTCACTGCTAGCCAAGCAATTGCTCCTACAATCACTCAATGAGTGAGAAAGAGAGACCGAAAAGAAAAAGACAGGGACTGAAGAAGACTGAGCAGAAAAATAACAGATCGAACAAAACTTAATTTTGGATAACATTATATAAATTAGGGTCTTTGTTTAGCTTTCTGTGTATCTTTTCTGTTTACTGCTATGCATCTTTCATGAGCCCAAGATTTTCACCAACTTTTCACATAGACTCCAGGAACTTATTAGATTGTTGCAGAATAACTGTTGGTAGTTTCAATATAAGTTCCAATTTTTGCAAAATCCTGACCATCTGATTCTGAGTGCCTTTGATTTCTCCCTTCGAGCTACATTTAATAGCATTCAAGATACTTTTTTTTACTTCCAGACCAGTTGAAAAATTAACCGGGTGCATATAATACAGTTAAAAAAAAGTTTTCTTTAAAATGGTACCAGGTTGTAGCCCTTTTTCTCTCTACAACAGGAAGTCTACACTAGGTTAGGTTTGGTCTATAAAAATAAATCAGAGCTAAGCTCAACCATTTTTTGTGAGTTGAGTCACAACAAAATATGGTTACATAATTAGGACTGGGAAAATAGGGAAAAAATGCCATTTTTGTCTATCAAACCCTCCTAATGTAGCTCTGAGCTGAATTTTGTTTTGGGGTGCCCACCTCAGGTTGAGTCCACTCGAGAGGGTATTGTATCCTTCCCCTACAGAGGCTAATGTGGATGAGAGCTTGGGAAGCTGTTCTATCCCCAGAAGAGGCAAATAAGAAGAGAGAGGTATCAAAATAGATCCTTCTTCTACATTGAGGATTCAATAGCTACTTAAGAAGGACGTGGGTCCACAATGAAGGTCCAAAGTTTAAATAAAATAAATGTTTCTTTGCACAATGATTTTCAGACTATCAATGCACAACACTTTCCTGCAGCACCAAGGAAGGAAGTGCTCCTTCTAGTGATCTCATTCTTTCCTTGTATACCCAAGTCATGTAACCATAGATAATGATCAGCATAGACTGTGATACAAGTGTTGAGTAGTGTCTAAATTAATACATTTAATCCATCTGCTTTGTCAGGCTCACTACCTCCAGTGGTCCAAGGGGATCAGGTAAAGTACACCATGGACAGGTCGCTGGTCCCTTCCAGGACTATTTGAATGTTGTAAATAATTGAAAATTAAATTTAACCATGTTATTGAGGACAAATGATTGGGTATAGCTATACAGTAATTATATTTTGGTCCTAATTCATCATTGGTACAGCTAAGAAAAAAAAAAAAAAACCTGACACGAAAGATGAGGATTTGTCTGTGTTTACCATTGTTAAAAATGAAGACAACAATTGCTAGAGAAAAAAAAAGCATGAGATGTTAATGAGCCATGTGTTTACTTCAAACTTGCAACCTACTGGCCAAAACCAGAAGAAAAGCATGTGAATAGCTAATAAAGCCCAGTATGTTAATCCACTGAGTTTCCCCCACACTCCCTGAAACTCAGGTTTACTCTGTAAACAAGCTGAATTCAACTATTTATTGTGCAAAAAAAAAGAAAGAAAATCACTTCTCAGAAATTAGTGTTTGTCATTTTTTCAATTTCTACTCTGCCTACTTGTTCCTACATTTCGTGTATCACATCATAAAAGTTTGACAGAATAAGGATATCAATGTTTCTCCTGTTTGGTGCTCAAAGTGGATAAAAATCTTTTCTCCTTCAAAAGTTCTAAAAGACAAAACATTTCAGCAGTGCCACACTGAGAAGATTGTGAGTCATTTCTATGTGCTATGTGCACCAGGTCGCAGGTTAGAGCCCTTGTTGCGTTACTTAGCCAATATGCACACTTGATCCACAGGGGAAGGTTTGAGGTGAAGGAAGGATGAGAGGAGAAGGTGTGGAGAGGAGCAGAGAGGAGGCGAGGTCAGACCTCTCTTTAGCCTCACAGTTGTGGGCAAGATAAGCCTTTTTCTCACAAGTAAATAAAAGCCACACCCTGTCTGTGTATGTGTATGAGATGTGTATAAACACGCTTCCTTCACCAGTGATCTCTGCACTGCTGACAACCCCATGCACAATCCCCTCTCTCAGTTTTTATAGCACCAGTTTTACACTGTCCTCTTTATTGTTTTTGCCTTTGTGTGTGTCTGTTTGTGTGAGAGCACTGGGCCAAATCCTGTGTGCCCCATGGAAAGTGAAAGTATGGAGGTGGCTATCAAAACGTGCCCTTGTCTGGGTAAGCTGAATAAAATTTAGTAACTTCTTTTTGTTGGTCTCAGTCTATCCCTTTGCTGGCCCATATCCAGCCTAAACTTCCCAATAATTGTAAAATGGTTTTCATACAAATTTTTATCTATGGTTTAATTTTTTTAATCTTCTGTATTGATGTTCTTTATTTTTATATTGATTTATCTGGTGGCTTTTTTGACAATATTTTATACCTACTTGATGTTATTGGTGTAGTATTTATCTCTATGAGTTCAGAGGAGGAATATAATAATTACTGTTTCTCATTAATGAAGAAAGGTGGTAACATGACTGGTACAGAGTGTAATAGGCAAAAGTCTAAAGCCGCCAACCAATATCATTCAAACAGCAATAAATGCCATGGTAGTACTCACAACAGCAGACACATTACCACATACCAGTACTGTGTTAAGAGGAGTCTGTCCATCAGGTATTTCACCACAAGGTACACTTATAGTGTATTCAGGTACAATTTGTACACGGGATTGTTCATATATTAAAACTCCAAAATTATTTAAACTTTTTTTTTTTTTAATCAAATGTTGACTCACTCTAATTCAAAAATTACTTACCCGTTAAGTAATTTTGTTGTTGCATAGGGATTTTATTTACAAAAAACAATCCTCCAGTCACCTCTATGCTGACCACTTTTTGAAATGCTATTTAATCTGTTGATAAGATTGAATTATTGTCAGAAAACTGTAATATTCATTATTCACTGTTGAATAAAGTAAAAATATATTTAAACAATTTCAATCTGGAGAGACTCGCGCAGAGAACAAGCAGAAAGATTTTATTTGACGTGAAGTTCTTTGGTGCTCAGACCCCAGCAAAAGACGTGCATGTTGAGAATCGTCCAAGTAAAACTGGAGAGAATCAGCAGAGCACACCACGACATCGGAAGGCGAGAGTCAGGGATTTGGCATTACAACTAAAAGCCACTGATTGGGCCGAAAGCCAGGTGTAACAATTGACCCAGACCCGAACCTGCAGAGACAAGTGAAGACGATTACAAAGTTGGCCTCTCAAGACCTAAAAAATAACACGTGATTTAAGGACAAAAATGACCAGCGAGATTGAGAAAAATCAAACATACAATCAGCAGTCACATTGATTAGTACAACACTGTCTGAACAGGTTTGCTTAAAAAGTCAAACAGCTGCAGATCCGGAACGTACCACTTGTGATCTCACAAAAACCAGGAAGATAAAAGCACATCCCTGGCTTTAAAGTCCCTACACTGGCTCACTGTAGCTAAGAAAAAACCTCAAAACATGAGTTAGATTATAAATCACTAAATGGCTTAGCACTAAAATACATTAAAAACCCATTATCAATTGACCAACCCAGAACCAAACATTGAGAAGCCAGATTCGGTCCCTATGTGCTAATCTGGAACAAGCTTCAGGAAAGCTGTAACACACGAAGTGCGATTAAATCGAGGCTAGAGACCCACCAGTTTAGAGCTGCCCCCAGACTAATTAAAACTGGAACACTGATCCATATATTGACGTATGATTGCCTAAAAGTATCTTTACTGCCCGTCCACAATTGTTTGCGGCATTTTTTATGTGTGCAAAGCGCTTTGAACTGCCTTGATGCAGAGGCGCAACACAAATTTAACGGGCAATTCGGGGGATAAACACGGGAGCAGAGAGGAAACGAAAACTCAGGACCCAGCTGCATATATGGAGAAAAGAATGCAAGGGAAAAGGGCATCCACTGTCATTAAAATTATTGCAAATAGACGAGATGTTGGAAACAACGCTCCCCCCACTTTGTTATTTTTTCTTGCAATCAAAGACTGGTTGCCGGGAAGGGGATGAGCGGGCTGGTGGCCGGAAAGTTGGGGTTGAAAAGGAGAGTAAGGTAAAAATGTGCTCTGGTGGAGAACCACACCACAGAGAGGACAAGAAACAGCTTGAATGAGCATGATAAGGAGTTCTGTGACAAAACCAGGGCGAACTAAACAAATGCCAAATTGAGAGACCACTGCAGCAGCCATGGCGGCGAACACCTGATGCTGATGAGATAGACATGCACCGAGTTCGACTCTGCAATCTGGATGAACAGAGCACCATGTCTCCTGAATACAGCAAAAAAACCCCTGACCAATAGGGAGAGGAGAAAGGGAGAAACGCAGAGCGAAAGTGCTTGTGTACTTGTGACATGCGAAGATGAATGAGTCATGATTGAGTACATCTTACCCTAGATACAACCCAGGGCGGGCGTCGGAGGGGTGATGTATGCTGATGGGAGGGGCTGCAAAGTGAGGAGTGAGCTGGACCATGCAGAAGTGAGCGCAGGTTTAGACGAGGCAGGCTGGTACTCCTGAAGGTAAGTATGGAGGGGATCGCTGCCCCGGAGATGGAGTTCAGCACTGAAAAGCTACAGCCGAACCGTTTGGGGCCAGAGTGGAGGAATGTCCAGGCGATTGTCCTTGAGGGATCCTCAAGGAAAAGGAGCAGGGTGGCTCAACTGACAAAGTTTGACGTGATGGAGTAGCGTACCTGCTGCTCAAAGCACGGCTGGGAAGCAGGTGGATTCCTGGATGACAGGCCTTATGTAAGGACTCTTGAGCGAGGATTGGTTGCGGCTGGGTGAAGACCGGGTATTGGTTGGCTGTGGCGGAGACTTCGCAGTTGGATGATGCAGGTAAGATGGAGAGAATCTCCCAGTCTGAATTTACGCTTTATGCTCCATTTGTCATTTCTTTTGATTGAAACATTCCTGAAATTACGTAAACTGGGATACTGTTAGCACTGAGCTTTACATCTTTATGAAGAATTTTTGTAGTTTGACATGATTTATTTCTTCATGTAGACATACACTACAGTATGGTTGTAGTAACAAAACTTCAAATGAGATTTTGGCAGTATGTTACACTCTTTATGTTTTATCTCGTCATTATATTTGCTGCATCCAAAGAAAGTTTCAACTTTTTATTTTCATTTATAGTTTAGTTTTCTTGTAGTTTTATGTTAAAACCTCATTTTATTAGAACTTTTGTTTAGTGTATTTGTCAAAACCTTGGACACATTATTCGTTTTGTTTATTTAAATTTTTCACTGCTTATACCACAACTGCATAATTTGTTTTGCCTTTAAAGTGAAGTGCGGGGCATTTGTCAAAGCAATAAAAAAGGAACTTGTAAGCATCCTTGTATTTTGTTCATTTTGTGTATAGAAAACATGCTCAGAAATTGTCACTTTAAGTTCAGAATTTTCATTTTAGGAAAACATTAAAATGAAAATGTGCCAACTGAGCTCAATGTGTGCTTTCTTGATTTTAGACCTGGGCCACAGCAGGGTGTTGCTAATGATATCAGTTTACTTCAGTGTGAGAAGTCTATGGTGACTCAATTGTGCAGAAGAAGACTGGTGTCTTCTACAAGAAATTTCTTGAGAAGTATTCAAAAAGTGGAGTAAAAATAACCTGCGCTCAACCACACAATTAGCATTCTGTGGTAAAATATGGCTTTAACGTAACCTTCTAAAACCTGACTGAGTAAAATGAACCATAAGTGTAACCAACAATGACAATCACATTATTCTCTCGTTTCGGGTAAACATGCCGGTCTGGTGGATTAAGACACCAGCCATTACACTCCTCTGTAGAAACAACAGAAAGCCGTGTACCAATTGAAACTGAAGAGGTTTTCCTCCATAAGCACAGCCAGTATAATTATTTCAAATACGAGGAAAACCAAATCACTTTACAATGCGGATTTACATATAATTAGCGTCATACAAAGACAGGATTACTATGAGTCGTTGAGAAGCTGCTTTTTCCCTCTCACTATGTCATTCTCCTTGTCTTGATTCTCAGAACGTTGACATGAGTTACCACCATTCTCTTACTCACTGTTTGGTAGCACTACGGTAACAAAAATCGACAGTTTGTACCTTATTATAGAATCATTTATTAAAAAATTAAAAATAACATCCTGGAGAGATATAGTGACTGATGGTTCTGGTCAAACAAATACCTTTTCAGTTGAAATAATACATTTTTCTTTCTATCAGTTATATTAAAATATATGCAATGTTGTGTAAAATATTGTTTCATTTATAAAGGAAGAGTGACTTATAAAGTGAACTGCTTTAGAAAAGAGATAAGAACAGAAAAGCACCATACTGTGTAAAGCTAACAGCAACTTAGATGAGATTACATGAGAAAAACCTCTACCTGGTTCAAGTCATGCCTGTTTTTTTTTTTCTGTAAAGTTTTTTTAATTGGGAACGGACCAAAATGCAGACAAAAGCTAGGGCTGAGAATGGTAGCAGATTTGATTAAAAGATTACCAAAAACACGTATAGAAAGAGCACAACGAGAACAGGGCATGGATCATGGGCAATATAACAGAGGGAATCAGTAAAGAACAGTGGAAACCAGGAAGTATAAATAGTGAGGGAAGGGTCGAGTTTGACATTGGATCCAGGGGAGCTTAATCAGGGGAATAGGGAACAGCTGTGGAACGAGAATGCTGAGCAGGGGAACTGAGAGAAGAAGATTTACAGAAAACACAAAATGAGCTTAACTAAACAAACAGGAGAACAAGCCAAACAAAAAATAAACCAAAATGCACAATCAAAACACAATAAATAAGAGGCTAAAAACAAATAAATGAACTAATAAGAAATGACCTAACCATAATAAAGAACACAGGAGAATGAACTAATTAGAAAAACCCCAAATGGCAGTAATATAGAACTCAAACACATTTAGAAAACACACAAATAAACACCAAGACACAAACACCATTGGACCATGACATGCTATGCTATAGATCATGACTAAACTGAATTTTGTTTAACAAAGAAAAGCATGAATATTTACAACATGGAATATATTTGTGTTAACTCAAATTCTGAGTTGCAAGCACAGCTTATCCAAGTGAGTTAAGCAATGGCACAGAACAGTGCAACTATGCTATAACTTCATGAGTCATCAATAATAGCTGGAAATTGTGATTCATACTAAACTACTGGCATTATTTAATGCAATTTTTACTTTTATCGTGGCATCCAGGAGGAATCTTGTCAGTGCAGAGTCATCTGTGCTCCTCTGATCTTGGATAACTGAGTTGGAAAGTTGACAGTGATGCTGCTATGATATATTGCAATTGTTCTTTTGTAAAATTTTAATTCACATGTCACACATGATATCCAGACAGTATCTTGTCGCTAGTAAACAGTGACCTCAACTCTTCAAGTAAACATATTGTAGTAAGCTGGTAGGGGTTGGTTATTTGGCCAAAGGTGGTATTATGCAAAGATTCATGGGACAGTTAGTCAGTTCCAAGCTGTTCAGCTGTGATGAATTTGTTTTTCATATTGTTATTCTTGACCTTTGATTTTAAATTTTTATGATTTGAATAGATAGATGTTCAGATCTATGACTGATATTGTTACCTACTTTGGATGTATACTATTTATAGTAATCAACTTTTTGTTCAATTTATATGAAGTTATACAAGTGTTTCTTTTCAAGATAACTTTTATTAATCTAATTAGTAATATATACATATACTTGTCCCAGCTGGAAATGTTTATATAAAATCGATTAAAAAGGCCTACTGACCCAAATATAAAAATACATAGGTTAAAAGCTCAGTTGTATAAGCACAAAGTCACATAAGAAGCCTGGACCAGAAACCCATGAACTGGTGAGCCAGCAGATAAATTTACATACACAACATAGTAACAGAAAAGCCTCACTTTGAGAGAGTGTGATGATAGACAGAGAGGAAAGCAAGAAGTTAATGGGTAGATTGTGGGCCAATAACATAACCAGTCACCCACAACAACGCACTGCCCATACTCCATACCTGCCTGCCTTACTGCGCTGCATTCCGGTAGTGGAAGGGCAGAGTGAAGCGGCGATGGGATTTGAAAGGCGTTCTGCTTGGGCGATTCACTGATTTGCATTCAACAGTGAAGACACACAAATACATACACCAACAGGCACTGTCTCAAAGCACATGTGCATTAAAAAATAATAATTAAAAAAGTGTAAGTAGCCACAAGCATGAAGCCATGTATGAGCATGGACAGATATTTTGGACTAATTATGAACTGCTCTCAAATTTAAGCACGTGTTTATGTGTGGAAGAGAACTGATGATTGGAGAGAGGATGAGGAAAGAAGAGGGATTAGTGGCTGAAGGGAATACACTTACCCATCTCCAAACCCTCTTCCCTCACCTTTTTTTCCCCCTCTGGCATGTTATTTTTCGCTTTACGATTCTGATAATGATGATATTAGAGAGAAGAAGAGGGGGAGGAGGAAGGACAGAAAAAAAATGATGGGCACCACATGTGATTGTTCACCCTGTCTTTCCTCTTTTATTATTATTATTTTTTTACTGCTACACATTGCATTGAGAGAGCAACAAAGTGAAAGAGAAAGACTCAAGGATGGGGTGGGGGGACCTCAATGACTAATTTTCCTTTCTTTTACAGCAGCATAAATTTAATAGGAGGGGGGTTGTGAGGTAGAGTAGAAATCCTTTTAGCACTCTGATTTATGTATGTCTGATAGCTGAATCATAGATCACCGCCGGAAGATGGCAGACACACTGATGATGATGGGGCCCTTCGACAGGCCCCACTAATGCCCTGCTGAACAAAATGTAACCAATCTGTGGGGGCCCTCAAGCATGCAATGATCCTCTAATAGAAACTATAGCAAACTATATGCCTGTCACTAGTGACTGGTTCAAGGGAGTTGGGGGTGAGCATGTGTGTCTGGAGATGTGGCAAGAGGGAAGACGGAAAAACAGCTGGAAGTTTAGAAATACTTGTTTGAACTGACAAATATAGCAACAAAAAAAACAAAATACAACCTTAAGCGATGAACAGAAAAACAAGGAAGGAGAATAGAGGTAAGGCAAACCTAAAGTCAAAGGAATACCTAGTTGAAGGGTACACTAAATGTCAGGTTAAAATAAAAATAAAAAAACAGCTTCCAACATAGTAAACAGTTGAGCAGTAAACAACAACAAGTAAACGATTCAAGTATCCGCTTTAAATCACCCAATCACACGGAGGCGTACACACGTGCAGACCCGATACACAGTGCAGCGCATGTAGTCCCACCAATCATCTTTATATCAAAACATCATTATGCTGGCTGACAGCAGCAAAGATTCCAGTGAGGCCTTGTTGTCATAAATTGTCAGCAGTTGCAGCCCTGGAAAGAGAGCCTTTTCATTTAGAAATGTCAAAGCTCTCCGGAGCCTCGTAAAGACTGTTGGAGATTCTGGAGATGGGAAAAAAAAGAGGTGGAGATGCGAGAGCCTGTGAGATGAGATAACTAAAGATGGCAGGCCTGCTTAGATAGAGCAATTCCATTCAGACACTGGAATCAACATAGGGAATATGGCTAAAAAACAAGATTTAGAATTTGCTCTTGGACTTGCAACTTTTTTATATATAATCGCTACATCTATCTCACGTATTTCCATTGGAAACATAAACAATACAATGCTTGGATTTGTAGTGTTGGCTGATCAGTTACCCGCTTAATTTGTGGCAATGAAATAATGAACTGAAACATTTTCAGATCTTCTGTAGACTTTCCTTGAATTTACCTTAATAGAATCCTACTGAACAGTTATTTATTATCCATTTAATAATAAAAAACAAAGCCAAAAAAGAAAAGACAAAAAACACTTTTTCTAGGGCCATAGGTACTGTAGACCTGACCAGATATTTTAAATGAACTTAATTAATTTTCAGTCACTGATGCCATAATTATTTAATAATGTTGCAGCCTGCACTTCATGGTTGCTCATAGTGTTTAACTTTGTTAATTTCTGGTCAAGTATACTGAAGGGATTGACAGTGTCATCAGGATCAGTAGCTTGCTAAAAAGTATAAAAAGTATGTTGGTGTCTCAAAATAATTAGCTTTACATTAAAATAATTTCCTACATCACATCCCAAACTATGACACATCTTCCACCATAATTTATTGATGATCGCAGACAGTCAGCTGTACCTTATTCTTGACCGTATCCTCTATTTTAACCAGGTCAATAACTCATTGAGATTAAAAACCTCTTTTCCAAAAGTGACCTGGACAAGACAGATTCAAACTGGCCAACTGCCATTCCCTTGATCCTACAGCATCTTCAAGTCTAAGATAATGCCCATTGTTACATTTGGAGAAAAAAGGGAGATGTCTGCAAGCCTGAGAACACCATTCCAACAGTGAAGCATGAAGATGGCATTGTCGTATTGTATGGGTGTTTTCCCGCAGTAGGGACTGGTGTACTTGACACAAAATATACAGCATCTTGAGTAAACCACTGCTAAAGTAATTACAGAGTGGTTTCAGGACAACAAAGTCAATGTTTGTCTATCACAAAGGCCTGATCTCAGTTCCATAGAAAACTTGTGGGCAAAGGTTAAGGTGTGTGCTAGCAAGGTGGTCTACAAACCTGAGTCAGTTACACCAGTTTTATCAGGAGGGAAAAAATGGTTATGGCCTGTACTTTATCTAGTGCTTTATCTAGTCCAGAGGACTTCAAAGCACTTTATACTATATTCAGTCATTCACCCATTCACACACATGCTGATGGCAGGATTTGTAGGATAACAGGAAAGATTTAGTCTGATGTAATGTCAGATAGTGAGAAAAAAAAGTTATGTATCTTCTTAAACAGTAAGCAGAAATATCTAATTTTGACTGTATGTTAGATTGGGGCTTCACTTTTGTTTCTTGAAATATTAAGTAGTCATACACTTCAGGAAGAATTTGTCACAGTTCTTGAGCTGTTCATCAGAATTGTTAGGAAATTGTTGCAAATGACAACTGACAATTTGCACTTGACAGTCACTATGTCATTTCACATCAAAAAGGAAGAGTATGGTAAAAATAAAGAAACTTATGTGTGTGTGCATATGTGTGCATGTGTGTCTGTGACTAATGTACTGAAGAGCTCCTCACGGATGCTGACAAAAAGACAAGTTTGCGTCACTGGTGCTAGTGTGTCCCTTCAGGGCTTCTGTCCATTCAGTAGCAGGGGAGATGAACTGAGACAAGATGTCAGAGCAGGAAATGTCAGACCACTGCCAAAGTGCTGTTCTGCACACCACTGACAGACACATGCACATTTACACACACCCCCCCCCCCGTAAATTTATAAGATTAACACATACCTAATGTTGACATAAATTTCCTTCTATGTGGATGCAAAGTAAACAACAAGACCAGATGATGCTGTACAGAAATACAATTTTACTGAAACAATGCTGCAAACACTGATACATACAACCTAGCCCTAAAGGTTGCTTTTATTTTCCTTAAAGTTTTACATCATTTAGGAAAAATGAAGTGATTTATGATTCAGGTGGAGGGCCTTTCATGGAAATATAAGAACAGAGTTGCAGCATTTTAAGGTGATAATGAAAATGCAACCAGGGAAAAAGAAAGAATGTTCATGGAGGAGTGAGCACAGCAGCAGCTCATATCCACTGGCCAGTTCTTGTGTTTGTTTTCTTTGTTGGTGTGTACACATTACAGATGTCTTGAGTAATGTTTCCATCTGTAATCTCTCTCTCCCTCCCTCTTTTTCTCTCTCTGCTATCCTCAGGACTCAGTTTTCCTTAAGAGTGTCAATTTGGGTCTCCTTGCTCAAGTTCAAACATTTAGCCCCCATACAGTCATTTGTCTCCAACTTACCAGACGGCCAGACCAAAATAGAAGAAAATACCTCAAGAAATAAAGAAGAGAGAGGGGAAAAATAAACATCTTGTATGTTTGACAGCACTTTTTGCTGCCTGGTTAGCACACGCACACTCACACAAGCACAAACACTCGTCACCCCCGTCTTGTCTGGTTACTGGCTGTGCACTTGCAGTCCCCTTAGGCTGTGTGGGGTCACTCTGAGTTTGTGTGTGTTTGCATGTGTGTTTATGTACGTGTGTTTGCTGGTGGGTGAGGGGAGTTTACCAAATGCCAACTTTCCCCACCCCCTCGATTCCCCTATGATCTCCGCACATGCACACACAGAGACTTACACTCAAGCATGCACCCATCTCTTCACAAAGCTACAGATGATGTGCCGTCTAGCTGCATTTACATCACTGTGACGATGAGTGCTCCTGCCAAACGCCCGGCAACCAGAGTCACATCTGCTCCTGTCTCTGTCACCACAGCAATACTGCCGAAGTCTGCCAGACAACCAGCAAACGACCAGGGGGCAACCACGGGTGGCACAAGAAAGAATAATAAGAAATGGGGGAGAGAAAGAAAGGCTCTGTTACAAATAAACAGATTTTAAAGGCTAAACTGCTAACTTATAGCTCTTTATTTTGGATTGCCTGGTGCATACCAGACAATCCAAGTGCATACCAGGCAATCCAAGTCCAAAGAAAATGTTCTGTGTTTTCGCACAATAAAAACCATAACATTCTGTTTTTTTTGTTTCTCTGCACAATCATTTGTTTTCAAATCAACAATAATATTATCAATAAATTATTATTTCTGGATGTTTCATTTGCTTTTAAAAAATAATTTAAAGTGTGCTTGTATGAAGTACATGGTAGATTCATTCTTTTTCAGCCCATGCAATATGCATGTGTGGACACTGAGAATAGAGCAATATAGAAGTTAAGCAGAGCAGTCAGGTGCTCAAAACAGGGAGAGTAATATGTCTCCAACATTAAGCCTCAGACATTTTATTGTGATTCAATGAAATGTTTGACAGATTTTTAGAAAACTCCTTCTTCATAACTTTAACCAACAGAATGTTAACCATTGTATATTATGTTTAGAGCAATAACTTCTGACAAGAACTTCACACAAACCGTACTTATATATAAATAAATCAGAATTTTATTGGAAGGGTGCTGGATATTTCTTCCCTTCACCATATCATAGTTGTGGAGTTTTGAACATTTTCTCCTGACTTTTTCAGGTACAAAATAATTGACAGCTGACAATTTAAGTAATTTTCAATATTTTACTCATAGTCTATTGTGATATATACTGTATACTCCAGTATACATGATATTGTATACTGGAGTATGACTCCAGTATACAATATCATGTATACTTCCAGCAGAAGTTCAGTTTGGATTTATTTAGCTTTGATCAGTGGTCATAATCTGTCATATTTGTGTCAGCTGGCAAAAATTAGATCATCCATTCATCCATCCATTTTCTAAGCTCACTTAATTCTCGCCTATTTACAATAAGGCTGATACTCGTCTCCAGCGGTCAATGGGCAAGATGTGGGTTACACCCGGGACAGCATAAACAAGATCAACTCCAAGGGGAACAAATATCACAAAGTCCTATTGTGCCTCTTTGTTTCCTGCATAATTCCTCCCTCCATCTTTGCTTTCCTGCAAGTACAGTTTGTAGTATCAGTACCCCTTCTACCCTTAATCTTTGAACTTTATTTGCATTTGTTTTTCTCTGTTCCCCCTTTTTCTTTTCTGGCTCAGATACATGCTTCCCTCCCTCTTCTTCCCTCCCTCCATCACCGTCCATCCTGCCAGGGTGTTTATATTTGCCCAGCCCACGGCTGAGTGCCTAACAAGGTGGAAAAAATTAGGGGTGAAAAGACTGCGCTGCTGCCAGCTAGGGTCCCTCTCTTTCTTTCCTCCTCTCACATTCTGACAGTAGATATATTTCAGCTAATGTACTCCTGACCTCTTCTACTCCAATGAAGTAACATAAAAAAACAGTTATCCACACCTGAAAACGAGATAGATTCAGAACACCGTTAATTTTTCCATTGATTATTTTTCAGAAACTTCAGTGACTTTTAAAATATTTTTTAAACTAATGGATTAGATCATCACTCTACTCATTTTTTTAATAAACACTCTGAGCCAGACATATCAGTAAAAAGACCAGAAAACCAGCTTGGTTGGGTGGGGTAGCAGTTTTTAAGTAGACTGTTACACCACAGTTTTCTTAGAAGCTTCTAGGTGTCTCACAAATGTACACAGTATTCTTACAGATTGTGCAAGAAAACTCCCCTTTACACCGACCACAGAGTATATATTCAGCCAGATAATGAATGATCTCTGACGATCTTGGAGAGGTCTTCAGGGATTCATCAACAATGCAATGCACCTCCCCACCATTACAGATTGTGGGAATTCCCCAAATGATTTAAGCAGGCACAAAACTTCTGTGGTGAGATTGCGCCGTTATCATGGTGGCTGCATATCTGGGTCCTGGATGCAACCTGGAGAGGCCTGGTGGCAGCATTGGCAGCTAATCCTTAATGTGCAGTCTGCCCACAGCAGTATGAATGAGTAAACAGAATCTGAAGCAGGATTGGCCCTGCTAGCCTCATTTTGAGGGTACCCTAATAAACCTACATCAGGCTGGCATGGCTCCAAATAATGATCTCTCCAAACAGCTGAAACAAACAATCCACAATCTTCATATCAGATACAGTGCCATGATAAGGCCTCTCTTGCACATAGGACTCATAATACAATGCATTCCCTGTGGAATGATTTGACTTCCCAGCTGTGGTAAAGTGCACACACTTGCAAATTATGCAGGGTGCACTTTAAGGTGAGACTGAAGGAAGCTGATAATTTTTCAGGTGGTAGTTTTATTCATATGCTTCTTATATAACTTTGTCCCCAGATCGCCTCAGAACATAATCTGTTGACTTAAGGCATTTTGCATGCAGTTTATACTGTTACACAAACCAAATGCATTGAGCTCATCTGTCTGCCAAAAATAGACTGTAAGTATGTTGTATTTTGTGTGCTTTCTATAACAAAAGTTTTGAAAACTGACTGAAGAGGACCAAAACTAATATTTTTATAAACATCCACTTGTTTACTTCTTAGAAGTCAGTAGAACCACGAACTCCTATCCCTAACCAACGCAATACATCAATTTATCTTTAGCTAATATGACTCTGCTCTCTTAATAAGCTACAGCATCTAGTCCTAATAATACTTTTTCCATCTGCTGTTGGTGTTACAAAATTCAGAAACATATTCAAGCTGATTTATTTATTTCTGAACTTTTTTTTTTTTTTTTTTTTTTTTTTTTTTTGCTACATCATTAATGTGGAGCAGTAAGAATGACACAGTAACTAGGTTCGATCACCTTGTTTACTCAAGTCCAACCGAGAACAACAGAGCAATGGTAAGCGTCAAAAACATATATTTTTCTACCTACTTATTAAATCAAAACATAATCATCACTCACACCCAGATGTCATCATCTGGGTGTGAGTCGAGTTCCCTGGTAGTTCACAGCATCATCAACAGGTAAGTGCAGGGCTAAATATGAGAATTCTTTGCCACATCTGTCATTTAAATCAAAACAAATTAAGCTAAAGCTTGTAACCCGTTTTCCTTATATCTGGTGGGTGGCACAACTTTTTGAAAAAGGCTAATTATTATATGTGTTTATTTATTTTTTCTTTCAGCCTATTTGTTTTATTTTAAAATTCCAAAGAAGAATGTTATATTATCTATCTATCTATCTATCTATTATAGTTATACAGTGACCATAGAGTAAAATCTCAGCCATCCCCCCACCTGCTTTAGAGTTCATTTCAGGTGTTTAACCTTACACTTGCCTGGGAGCAGGAAAGTGTGACAGGTTCCCTTTTAATGACTGCAGCGAGGGAGTGAAAGGAAAAAGGCAATGGAAACTAAGGATTACAGTGACGATGTGTGTGGAGGCTGAGTTGGTGTGCGTCACCTCTTTAAATGCAGACTGGGTGAAATCTCACCCTCCCCTTCTTATTCTTCTCTTCTCTTCTTATGTCGTCTCCCTGAAGTGAGGTGTTGCATTTCCACTCTTATAAGACAATGAATTAGACTCTCTCACAGAGAGAGTCAGAGCCACTGTACTGCTGATGGGGAGGAGAATTGCATACTACAGGTAGTTAGAAGGAGGCGAGTGGTGAGAAAAGGTTAATCTGTTTTGGTTTACATAATTGAGGAACTATAGAAGGGCCTATTTTGTTTTACTGTGCTCTGCAAAGGGTGTATTATACATTATATCAGAGTTTAAATATTGTTGGGATGGTTAGCACCATCACAGGTTTGAATCTCAGGAGTGCAGGCTTTATCTTTTGAGACTGAGTTATCGTCAGATGACTTTTGAATCTATTTTTCTCTGTTAAGACTGATGAGTTAACCAATGTTTTTTAGCCTTTAGCTGTTTCTCTGTAATGCTGAATGGGATAAATCGGGTAGAGAAAAGAAATGAATGAATAAGGTTCATTGGTCTTTGTGGTTTTGATACAGGTGCAACTCTTGAACTAATTTTTTTTTATCCTTGCCTTATTATATGCTTTTTGCTGTATACATGTGTATGGCAAAATCTGCCAGGGAACAAAGTAAGTGATTAAATAAATCACTTTCAGCTTGTGTCTCATATTTTAAATGTCTTTTCAAAGTCACCAAATCTCAACACTGAACATACAGTATGGTGTACAATTGAGGGCTTTAGCAATGGTAGCTTGTGGATGATGTAGCTGCACTTGTTTCGAAACAGTGTAGGTATAACGTATTTTTGTCTAACTTAGGCTCTTATAAAACACACTGCAGGATTGATTATGAGATTGACGTTCTTTAAGTAACGTGATTAAGTCATTTACAGTTTATATAACATTAATAAGGGTAAGAGTAACACTGACCTCTTGCCATTATGGGAGATGGATTTTGTAGCAGTTAAATTCTGAACATGAAATACTATATTGTCTTGATGCTGAACAATGGAATTCTGAACATTTTTTTAGTTAATAGACTGAAGTCATCATCTTATCAAAATTCAGTTACTTCTTTTCATAGCATAATCTGCTATGCAGTACAAACAGCCAATCTTTAAGTTTAAAGTAAAGTAAATGTTCGGCCATTTATGAAAACGGCCATAGACTGAAGATGGCTTACGGTGCATGAAATACTTACTTTATGTCATCCACTATCAAAGTGTAATCTCAGATTTTTTTCTTTCCTTTTGGCCAACAGCCCTGCTTCATCAGAGTTTAATAAATTGTTTTGAGCCATTTTCGGTAAAATGCAAAACAAAGCACATTCACATATCCATACACACACACACATATATATATTTCATATATATATATATATATTTCATATATATATATATATATATATATATATATATATATATATATACACACACACACACACACAGCTCACAAAATTAAAGGGAACACTAAAATAATACATCCTAGATATCAATTAATTGAATATACTCATTGAAAAACTTTATTGTTAATACAGTGGAATTGACTGAGAAGAAAATAACACAAAAAATATCAATGTAAATCTAAATTAATACACCATGGAGATCTGGATTTGGATTCGTACTCAAAATGAAAGTGGAAAATAACATGACAGGCTGATTCAACTTCAGCGAATAATCCTCAAGACAAGTCTAAATGAGGCTCAGTAGCATGCCCTCCCGACAACGTGCTCATGATGAGATGGTGGATGTTTTCCTGAGGGATCTCTTCCCAGACATGGATTAGAGCATCAGTTAGCTCCTGAACAGTCTGTGGTGTGATGTGGTGTTGGTGAATTGACCAAAATATGATGTCCCAGATGTTCTCAGTTGGATTCAGGTCTGGGGAACGGAAAGGCCAGTCCATAACATCAATGCCCTCATCATGCAGGAACTGTTGACACAGTTCAACCACATGAGGCCTAGCATTGTCATGCATAGGAAGGAACCCAGGGTCCACTGCACCAGCATATGGTCTCACAATGGGTCTGAGGATCTCATCCCGGTACCTTGTGGCAGTCAGGGCACCTCTGGCCAGCACATGGAGGGCTGTCCAGCCATCCAAAGAAATGCCTCCCCACGCCATGACTGACACACTGCCAAACTGGTCATGCTGGAGGATGTTGCAAGCAGCATAACGTTCTCCATGGTGTCTCCAGACTCTGTCACGTCTGTCACATGTGCTCATTGTGAATCTGCTTTCATCCATGATGAGCACAGGGCACCAGTGGCAAACCTGCCAATTTTGGTGTTCCCTAGCAAACGCCAGTCATCCCGCACGGTGTTGGGCTATAAACACAGGCCCTATTTGTGGACATCGGGCCCTCATACCACCCTCATGGAGTCTGTTTCTGATAGCTGAGTAGAAACATGCACATTAGTGGCCTGCTGGTGGTCATTTTGTAGGCCCTGGCAGTGAACCTCCTGTTCCTCCTTGCACAAAGGACAAGGTAGTGGTCCAGTTGCTGGGTTGTAGCCCTCCTACGGCCCCCTCCATGTCTCCTGGTGTTCTGGCCTATCTCCTGGTACCCATTTCATGCTCTGGACAATGTGCTGAGAGACATGGCAAATCTTCTTGCCACCACTCGCATTGATGTTCTATCTTGGATTAGCTGCACTACTTGAGCAACTTCAGTGGGCTGTAAAAAAACCCCACCTCCGATGCCTCTATGTGCGACAGCACTGATACAATGAAAAAGTGACTAAAAGTTCAATCAGAAAGGATGAGAACAGAGAAATGATCTGTGGTCACCACCTGCAGAATCACTCTTTTAAAGGGGTTGTCTTGCTAATTGCTTCTCATTTCCACCTTTTGCATGTTCCATTTGCACAGCAGCAGGTGAAATTGATTCACAGAAAGTGTTACTATCTTACTGGTGACATTGATTCCACAAAGGTGTGACTCATTTGGAGTTATATTGTTTTGCTTAGGTGTTACCTTTATTTTTTTGAGCAGTGTATTATATATATATATATATATATATATATATATATATATATATATATATATATATATATACATATATATATAAAAATAAATAAATTCCCTTCTCACCCTCCACGGGTGGTCTTTCTCAACCTCTGAGCTCGGGTCCTCTACCAGAGGCCTGGGAGCTTGAGGGTTCTGCGTAGTATCTTGGCTGTGCCGAGAACTGCGCATTTCTGGACTGAGATGTCTGACGTTGTTCCTGGGATCTGTTTTAGCCACTGCTCCAGTTTGGGGGTGACTGCCCCGAGGGCCCCGATGACCACAGGCACCACTGTGGTCTTCACCTTCCAGGCCTTCTCCAGTTCCTCTCTGAGGCCCTGGTATTTCTCCAGTTTCTCGTGTTCCTTTTTCCTGATGTTGCAATCGCTTGGTATTGCTACATCCACCACAACGGCTTTCCTCTGTTGTTTATCCACCACCACGATGTCCGGTTGGTTCGCCATTACCATTTTGTCTGTCTGGATCTGGAAGTCCCACAGGATCTTAGCTCGGTCATTCTCCACCACCTTTGGGGGTGTGCCCCACTTAGATCTCGGGGCTTCCAGTCCATATCCTGCACAGATGTTTCTGTACACTATGCCCGCCACTTGGTTATGACGTTCCATGTACGCTTTCCCTGCCAGCATCTTGCACCCTGCTGTTATGTGTTGGACTGTCTCAGGGGCCTCCTTGCACAATCTACACCTTGGATCTTGTCTGGTGTGGTAGATCTGAGCCTCTATTGCTCTGGTGTTTAGGGCCTGTTCCTGTGCAGCCAGGATGAGTGCCTCTGTGCTGTCCTTGAGTCCAGCTTTTTCCAGCCATTGGTAGGATTTCCTGATATCAGCCACTTCAGTTATTTGTCGGTGGTACATCCCATGTAGGGGCTTATCCTCCCATGACGGTTCCTCCAGCACCTCATCCTCTGGTCCCCATTGTTTGAGACATTCGCTGAGCACATCGTCGGTTGAGGCTTTGACCTTGATGTATTTATGGATCTTGGATGTTTCATCCTGGACAGTGGCTCTCACACTCGCTAGTCCTCTGCCTCCATCCTTACGGCTCGCGTATAGTCTCAGGATGCTGGATTTAGGGTGGAACCCTCCATGCATGGTTAGTAGTTTCCGAGTTTTAACATCCATGGTCTTTATCTCTTCCTTTGGCCAGCTTATTATTCCTGCAGGGTATCTGATTACTGGCAAGGCATAGCTGTTTATCGCACGGATCTTGTTCTTGCCATTGAGCTGGCTTCTCAGGACTTGCCTTACTCGTTGGAGGTATTTGGCCGTGGCTCCTTTCCTTGTGACCTCATCGAGGCTGCCATTTGCTTGTGCTATTCCCAGGTACTTGTAACTGTCCTCAATGTCTGCTATTGTTCCCTCTGGGAGTGAGACCCCTTCTGTGTGGATGACCTTCCCTCTCTGTGTAACCATCCGACCACACTTCTCTAGTCCGAATGACATCCCAATGTCAGTGCTGTAGATCCTGGTGGTGTGGATCAGTGAGTCGATGTCTCGTTTGCTCTTAGCGTACAGCTTGATGTCATCCATGTAGAGGAGGTGACTGATGGTGGCTCCGTTCTTGAGTCGGTATCCGTAGCCAGTCTTGTTGATGACTTGGCTGAGGGGGTTCAGACCTATGCAGAACAGCAGTGGGGACAGAGCGTCTCCTTGGTATATGCCACATTTGATGGACACTTGTGCAATTGGCTTGTAGTTGGCTTCAAGGGTGGTTTTCCACATCCCCATCGAGGCTGCAATGAAGGCTCTTAGAGTCCTGTTGATGTTGTACATCTCTAAGCATTCAATGATCCAAGTGTGTGGCATTGAGTCATAGGCTTTCTTGTAATCAATCCAAGCCGTGCACAGGTTGGTGTGTCGGGTTTTGCAGTCTCGGGCGACTGTTTGGTCTACCAGGAGTTGGTGTTTGGCTCCTCTGGTATTTATGCCGATGCCCTTCTGTGCTGTACTCATGTATTTATCCATGTGCCCACTTATCTTAGCTGCTATGATGCCTGACATGAGCTTCCATGTTGTAGAGAGACAGGTTATTGGCCGATAGTTGGATGGGACCGAACCCTTTGAGGGATCCTTCTGGATCAGGATTGTGCGCCCTTCAGTTAACCATTCAGGGTGAGTCCCACTTTGTAGCAGCTGGTTCATTTGAGCTGCCAGTCGCTCATGGAGGGCAGTGAGTTTCTTTAGCCAGTAGGCATGGATCATGTCAGGACCTGGTGCTGTCCAGTTTTTCATACCTGAGACTCTTTCTTGGATATCTGCCACTGTGATAGTTACTGGGGCTTGCTCAGGGAGGTTGCTGTGGTCATCTCGTAGAGAGATTAGCCACTGTGCATTGCTGTTGTGGGTCGCCTCCCTTTCCCATATGCCTTTCCAGTACTGTTGGGTCTCCAGCCTTGGTGGGTCTGCTCTGTTGTTATTACCCTGCCATTGAGAGTACACTTTAGCTGGTTGGGTGGAGAAGAGCCGGTTAATCCTCCTGGCTTCATTTTCTCTCGTGTACCTCTTTAGGCGACTGGCCAAGGCTTGGAGCCTTTGTTTGGCAGTTTCGAGCGCTTCAGGTATGGGCATCTGGCTGTACCGCTTGGGTACCGGTCTTTTGATTGCACCTCTTTGGAGCTCTGACAATTGGCTCACTTCCCTCCTTGTTACCTTGATTTTAGCCTCTAACCGTCTTTTCCATGGTGGGTATTGAATCTCATGGTTGCTCCTATAGCCGAGCATCTCAAGGATCACTGATGCTGAGTTGTACACCAGCTCATTGGTTTCCGTTATGGTGTTGGTAGGGATCGTTCTCAATGCTGCATTCACATCTTCAATGAGACTTTCTGATGGTACTTCACTCAGCCGTTGTAATTGGCATCGGGATTGCCTGGTGTTCATTCGGGCCACGATCCTACCTCTCAGGTCAGTTGCTGCCTCGTTCAGCTGTGATGGTTCGTTCATTATTGGGGCTGCATACCCAATCTCCGGGTGGGGAGTTGAAGCTAACTCCCCTCTTACCTGGCGTCCTGGCTCCCCCTTGCCGTAGCATTTGTGTTGTACCTCGTCTATCTCAAGTTGTGACAGCATTTGCCGTTTGCGGATGTTGGAACACTGAGCTACTAGTTGTTTGGCAGTTAGTGTTGAATGGGGATGTCGACGTAACTATCCCTCCCGCATTCTTTGCATGTAACCCCTCTGACTAGGGTTACTTGAGTAGTAGCATTCCAACAGATCCAAGTTTTCACCTCTCGCCCAATTCCGTCTTGTTCCAGTAACCCATTTTTCGTGAAGGTGCCCTGGTTCCCCAGCACCTGACGCAGACCTTGTTTGGCCGGGCGACGTCTGAGCCGGCATGGCGTGTCTCTCTTTGTCTCTCATCATGAGGTAGGCAGTAGCGCGAAGGATCTTGCCTAAGGACCCACACTGGATATCTCAACCAAGCGACCCGGCCTGGATTCGAACCCCGGTCTCCCGGGTGAAGGTCGGGTGACTTACCCATTGAGCTACTCAGCCGCTCTCGCTCTCTCTCTCTCTCTCTCTCTCTATATATATATATTTATATATATATATATATATATATATATATATATATATATATATATATATATATATATATATATATATATATATATATCTCTTGGTTAAAGAACAATTATTTTACACCTAAATCTGCCACAGGTATAATGATTTGGGGATTATCGAATAACAATAACAGCACATGCTCTTGTACCAACATAGAAGGTGTTAGATGAAAAAAATAGTACATACAGTATATTCCAGAGCACAGAAACCTGCCAGTCCTCGCCTGATTATTCCCTGCCCACTGGATGATCTCACCTTTCGCAAAGTCTGTCCATGGCTCTATTTATAATCCTATCACTAAGCTCACACACACCTCTGGTTTCTTGTTGCACTCTTCCACATCTATATTTCCAGGTATGTGTGTGTGTTTGTGTGTCACTGGAGATGGATCCAAGTTTAGAGTCCCAGCAAGGTTTGCTTCAGTGTGATAACAGCCTGTGATTTGTATCTGTAGATGAAGCTCCAGCATAACAAATGTTCTCTACCTCTCACCTTCCCCCATCTCTTACTCACATTCTTCTTCTGACTCTTACATACTATTTCTCTGTCTGTCTTCCTCTTCTGAGCTGTTTGTCATTCTGTCTTCCCATTCCCGACTAAAGTTTCTAGTTTATTTTTCATTCAGTTCAATTTTGTTATGTAGTTGTTTTGTTCTGCATACTTTTGTATTATTAACTGCTTGTTTGTGCAGATATACAGCACATGAGGACACACACATGCATGCAAGCAGACTGCATAGTCAACAGTGAGAAGGTGTCAGTACTGTTCTCAGGTCAGTTGAATTTGATCTTTTCCACTTTCTGCTTTCACACATTAACAGGCAGCCCACAGGCTGAAACACAGGAAAAGAGATCCCACACACAGAAAGAGACAGAGACATCGCAGTCTGAATGCTGGACTTAGAGCTTTTACAGGGATGGCAGGTATGTACAGCCAACAACACACAATCACTTTTTTACAGATGTAGTTCGGAAAACTGAACCACAGCCAGAGGTGGAAAGAGTACTGAAAATTTATACTCAAGTACAAGCTCTGTTACATTGCTTAAATTGTACTCAATTACAAGTAAAAGTGCTTGTGTTAAAAAATATTTAAGTACAAAGTACTCTTCTCAAAAGCTACTCAGAGTATTAATTACTTTTCAACCAATGGATGTTTTATTGCGTTGCCAAGAGGAGGCACCCGAATTGACTTACATGTATAAAATATCTACGTTCAAAGCATATTTCTCAGATGAACAAAAAAGTATATTATAAAATATACAATAAAGTTTAGAAAAGAAAATACAGTATAGAAAAATCACACTAAGGCCATTTTTTGTAAACAACAAAGCAGGAATATTGTTTGTTAAAAGAATGGCTAAAATGTTTTTGAACTGGTATACAGTTTTTATACCTTTTTTGTACAAATTTTGCAACAATATTGCTCATATTTCAGCTTGTCAGAAGAGATGAAAGTGCATAACATTTTGCATTCACAGGAAATAAGCTTCGTCTATTTCCTGGCCTTTTTCTGTGAACTACAGTTACGAGCTTACAACGGGGTATTAGCGCCAGACCAAATTTTTTGTTGTTGTTTGTTTGTCTTTAATACCAGTGTGAAGTTGTAATTGTATGAGAACTCTACACCAAACTGCGTTAAGGATGAGCATCTTGTGAAATTATAGTTGGTATCAGTTTTACAAATAAGTAAATACTTAATCTTTTAACACATCAGCATCGAATTATTATCAGCTGCAAGATTTTGAAATGGATTCAGTTGTTCAAACAATCGTTTAAAAGAAAGAACCCCGGACTTGCTGAGCTGGTCACGTCAGATCTTGATAACTCTATTGAAGCTTCTTTTCTCATTGAAATTACATTTTTTTTCTCATAATTTTATGGCTTTCCTCCCGGCAATATTGCAACTTTCTTCTGCCAGGAGAATAACTATTCTTGTAATATTACTCTGTTCTCGTAATATTATGACTTTATTGTTTTATTTAAAAGAAAAATTCATAGTCTGGCCCTAATTCTTTGTCATACTTGCTTCACTAACTTCTGCTTTCGTTTTTCTTTTCACTGTCACAAATTTTTCCATCTATCCTCTATGGAGGTAGTTATGTTTCAAAACACCTGGCTTGTATCCTCCTCCTCTGTTTACATTGGTGTCTGAGCGGACTACGTCTTCTTCTGGTTTAGGCAAGCGGCCTGTTGATTAATTTGAATACTGCTGCCACCTAGTGGCATGCACACTGAGTACGCCCCAAATTGTGGGTGTACTCAGTAGCAACTTCTGATTTTAAAAGTTGCGAAGAAGATCACATGGTCTAAATTGTACTTAAGTACACACTTGAAAGAAATACTCATTAAAGTATAAGTACTCAAAAAATCTACTTAATTACAGTAACATCAATATATGTAATTCCTTTTTTTTCCACCACTGATCACAGCCACAGCAATGAGTCATTAGTAACTGCTTACTTTTGGCAGTTAAGAGCAAATCTAAAAAGAAAAAAAAAAAAAACAATCCTTGTGGTTCAAATTGTTACTTTCTGTTACTTTCTGTACTTTGAGCTCTGATCAGGCTTCTGGAAGGCTTCTAGAATTTTCTGCTGGCCTGTCATCAAATTCAAACATTCAGCAATATTAGGTGAGGTTAGGTTCTATTTAATTCTCTTCTCCCCAGTCAGTCAATCTTTGTGTTATCTTCTTTAACTCTATCCTCATCCTCACCTGTGCCTATTACTTTCTGCTGGAGGGAAAGGATCTGTTAGCAAACTGCTATCTTATTGCTTTTCCTTACTTCTATAGTTTTACTGACTGTTTGTCTTCCACCTCATTCCCACAGTTTCTGTCTTCTTTATGGCTGTTACTTTTCAGACTTCCTGTCTCATTAACAGATATTTACTTAGCTTTACAGTACATACGATCCTTCCGTCCTGATCCACATCACCCCTCTTTGGTCTGTTCACTCCTCCTAACATCTCCTACTGTTTGTTCAGTGAGTGAAGAACCACTGAATAAAGCCAGGGTAGATATATTAGGGATATGCCCAAAGCTTGAACGCAGTCTAATTTTTTCATAATGATCTGCAACCCAATCCTCACCTCCATCATCTTTAGATCTTCTCTTATGGAAGTGGAAAGAAATCAATTTTTATTCTTATTAAGGGAGCCCTGCTCCTGCTTAAGTCTCTGATTCAAGTGTGTGCATGTGTGATCTTGTCTGTGCTCTTTCTCCAACTCCTGGCATCTTTCCTTCTTTTCCCCTTTCCCTAATGTATGACTCTCTCCTTCTTCCCTTTGTGTTCATTTTTCATTCGCACTCGTCTCCCTGTGATTATCCCAGTGCATATCAGAGGCTCTTAATGAAGATTCACAACATTTTCCCCTCCCAGCTAATACCTTATCAAAGGAGAAATCTCGTTCCAGAAAATCAATTTTCTTTCATATTATTAAGTCCTCCAATACTTCGCTTGCATGCGTGATTCCTTTGGTTTAGCACTGCAAAGCAACAGTGAGAGACTTAACCCTACGAGCCCTGCAAACTCCTGTAGCACACATGGATCTGATATCTCTTGTGACTGAAGCAGATATAAGGGCCAAGGTAAGAGCAGAAAATGAATCAGCTCATTGAAAAGAAAACTTTCCAACTTGTTAAGCCCAAACGTCTTCAGAAGATTCTCCACATTCTTTTTCTAATTATTTTGCTGCCTACACCTCATGTTGGTGTTAAAATTTCAGAAGACAAAAAAAAAAATATCACAAAAATATGTAAACTCAAAGTTTTAAGATCCTATGTAGGCTAAAAATATTTGTCTTGTATTTGTTTTTTTTAACAAAAAAATGCAGTACCCATAACTACCACAATTTGTGCTTTGTTCTTTGGCAATACAGGTTTGTGGGACCATTCTTCTTTCAATAAGCGTAGAAGAACTAAAAATCAATAAACCAAGGTCAAGGTAATGTTACTAATCTCACCAGAAGAAATTTGTATGTCAATATAAGTCAGCGAGAGGTTGGTGTTATTTATGGTGCTCAAGGTATGTCGGCTCTTCTCTTACTGCTGTGTTAATCTTTGGTAGGTAAGAGACAAAGACATTTTGACTGATTTTACTTTTTACTTTCTGAGAAATTTTGAAGAAAAACATAACCTCTAACTTGAGCATATTTGTAAAATAGACTTTATTTAGGAGAAATTAGTCCAGTTTCCATAATGATGGGACACAAATGCTCACTGACTCAATCCTTGTTTTCCTCTGTTTAGTTCTGTCTTCAACAGGTAAGTCAGTGTACATGAATATATAAATGTGTATTTACTGATTTCTCACTACTTTACATGTAAAACAGTGCTGTGAAAAAGTATTTGCACCCTTACAGATTTTTTCTGTTTCCATTTTTTGTCAAGCTTAAATATTTCTGATGATTTAACTAATATCACCATCCAGCAAAGATAACCTGAGTAAATAAAAACAACAACACCACAGTTTTCAAATGATTTCATTAAGGGAAAAAAGCTATCCAAAACAACCTGGCACTCTGTGAACAAAGTAATTGTGCCATTATTAAATCATAGATTAACTGTGATTAACCTTCTGCTTTGGAAAGAAGCATTTAACATGACGGTTAGAACATTTGAAAGATGTGCTTCTGGCATAAAATTAACACAGCATTTCAGAAAAAGGACATCATATTAAGACAAACATAGTGGTGGCAGTATGATGGTCTGGGGCTGCTTTGCTTCTTCCATTTACTGAATGATTTGCTCTAATGAATTGAACCATGATTTATGTTGTTGACCAGAAAATCTTGAAGGTGAATGTCTTGCCATTAGTTTGTGACCTTAAGCTCAGGCAACTTGGGAAATGCAGCAGGACAATAATCCAAAGCACACCCGCAAGTCACTTATAAATAGCTAAAGAAAAAGTTAAAGTCCAGATTTAAATTAGTTTAAGATATTGTGACCTGAAACGGGCCTCTTATGGTCGAAATAGCCTTCAAAGTGGTTCAATTAAAAGAAGTCTGCAAAGACTAGGCCAAAATTCCTCCACAAAGATGAAACAGATTCATAGCCAGTTACTGCAAATGCTTGATGGTGTTTATTGCCACTAAGGGTGGCACAAACAGTGCAATTAGGTTTAAGGGGGAATAATTTTCTCGATTGGATAGCTTTTTTTTTTTTACCCCAATAAATGAAATCGCTATTTAAAAACTTATTTTTCCAGATATTGAGTTTAGTGGGGAAATACATTTTAGCATCATTCACACAGTTTTAGTACCTTAACTATGAACAGTTTATCACAGAAATGACAACTATAGTCAGTTTACTTTTTGTTTAATGTGTGATTTTTTTTATTTTTTATTTTATTTCTCTTGCAACATACGGTATATTTTTCATTTCCCCTGTTAAATGCACAGGAGGTTGTAAACCTGTCATTGACTAGAATGTATATGAGCAGGATTTAGTTGAAATATATGTGCTGGCAACACCTTATTACTTTCTCATCATAATCTCAAGATCATTTGTTATACGCTAATTGAAAGCATTTTCTCATGATCCAGGAAATGTTGCCAACTCAAAATTACCTTAACTCTGCTCATAATTGATGCATAAGGATTATGTGCCATGGTGCATCTACGGGTTTATATATATATTTCAAAAAGCTCTGCCTGCCAATGTGTTCTGACTCATAATCCAGGAGAAGATCTAACTTCAAAACTTATTTAAACATACTTATTAGGACAATTTACCAACATTGTTTTGTCACATAAGATTACACACCATTATTAAATTAGATTGAGGTAAGACCACTGCACCTTGCAAAAGTATTCATACCTCTTGAAATCTTCCACATTTTGTCACATTAGAACCACAGATTTTAATAGATTTTACTTAAATTGTGTGACAGACCAAGACAAAGCAGCACATAACTGAAGCGGAAAGAAAATCATATGTGGTTTTCAGATTTCTTATGCAAATAAAAATCTGAAATATGGATTTCAAGGTTCAGTCATGAAAAGGAGGGTGTCTAGACTGAAAACCTCAGGATCTAATCTTTGCTTTTTACAGATGATCGGATTCTGTTGGTGTCTTCAAGCCATCACCCTTAGGATGCACTGGAGCCAAGTGTGAACCCACCAGAATACGAGTCGGCTCCTGTACGTTTGGTTCCTAACAATGAAAAAGATGAAGTACTTCTTGGATGAATACATGGATGGATGGATGGATGGATGGATGGATGGACGGATATTTGCTGTGTTTGCAAAAGACTTTTATTTTGGATTGCAAATGTTTTAACTTCAAAACAGATTAGTTTTTACAATTTTCAAAACTTTGCACCAGTATCAAAATAATTTAGATTGTCTAAAATGTTTGGAAGACCAGAGGCATTGGAGCCATTTTATGAAGTGCAAAATGAGCTTTTAAATCAAAAATAATTTTCATTTCTGTGATTCATCCTCAGTATTGTGGTGCTTAATTTAAAATATATTTTGATTATTGGATTGCTGCAACCTAGTTTTGCCCAGACTATAAATAATATAAATATCTAATTTCCTACGTATTTTGTGTTAAACTGTAAAGGTCTTTGATATGTACAAGATAGGAGGCCTGGTTCTGCCTTACTTTTTTTTTCGGCCTTATTCCAGCTGTTGAGATCTGCTGTGACTTAACATAAGAATGAGGCCTCTGGTGAAGGAAGAGGCTCTACCGCAGAGCTGCTGGGTGATAGATAAAGTAGGGCAGAGGTAATGATGAGGCATCATCGATGTAAATGATACTCAGGGAGGCCTGGCAAGAGGTGTGTGGGGGAGCAGCGAGCAGGTGAATGTGAAAAAAAGGAAATGCAGAGACACCAGCACTCCTGAGAGATGGGAGCAGGTGAGAGGAAGGGTGGGAGGAAAGGTGGATGGATGGAGGAAGGGAGAGAGGGAATAAGAATGATGAAGAGGGAGAGGAGAGAGAAACAGAGGTGTTGGGGTGGTGATGTATGTAGCCCTGTCACAGAGTAGTCGGGGAAGATACAGTGTACTCCTTACGCTGGGGAAGCAACACCTCCACCCACTCAACAAAATACACACACATTTGGCTGTCGTCCCACAACCACCCACTACCTCTCCCTGGGTCAGGCCCGATGTAGGGGCTGACTAATAAGGTAAAGGTTGTTAGGTTGATCCCCGCCACAGACAGGGGTGTTTTCTGGCTGTGAACTGGCAGCTGGAGGATTTCGGTATTACTTCTAAACTTCTCACCAGCAATGTCCTTGAATAAGACACATAGTCCCATGCTACACTGTAGGTGGCCTCCAGCATCTCTGATGAAATGCAAATGTACAGAGACCTGGAAGTGATTGGTGAGGAAATATGAATACCTGTCTTCTGAAAGTGCACCAATCAGACTGGAAACAGAGAGTAATAGTTTCAAAGAAGTGATGAGAACTCAGGAGTTGGTGTGCAGCGCATGATTCTGTTTTGCATTCTTGTCTGACTAAGCCCTAAAAGACAAAATGCATCGTTAGCAGCTGACCTGTGTAGCACCACATTTACATATTTTCTTTGCATGATAATGTTCTTTGATGTCTGCCACTTTTGTATTTACCTTTGGTTAGTTAAAAAAATTTTCATAATTTGAGAAATGTCATCAAAAGACACATTGGAGCACAACAGCAAAAATCCTTTTACTGAGTTCATTTTTATTCTTGTTTTGTTGTAAAGCTTGTTTAAAAAACATATTTATTTGTTATGTGTGATTTTAGATACAAAGAATCCTATTGTAATTTTCCTTATGTATTTTTCACTTTTACCATAAAAGCAAAGTTTACCCAAAGCTGTAAATAAAATATTGATTATAGATATGCTTTCATTGATGCTAGATCAGCATAACTGATCTGCAAAAAGTAGTTATTTTATGTACACTAATTCAAGGCAAAACAAATAAGAGAATAATTGGTCCTGTTTATAGAGAGCTGCAGATCCCATTTTCTGATACCAAGATGAAATCTTTACTCTGCAAACTGTCTATTCATTTCAATTACTACATTTTAAATGTAAAATGTCTACATATCTTTCAGTCTCTCTTAGTTTTTCTACAATTTTGACTTATCGTAATCTTGATGCATCCAGCCAGTGTATTGGTAAAATGAGCGAAAGCTTTCCAGTGCTGTCTCTTTTCTCACTAACGCACATTTTCCTTGCCTTTCCATGTAAAGGTAAAGGTCATGGTGTACTTAAGCTTGTCAGTTCAGTTAAATTTCCTGAATAAATGAAGATTCAAGCCATTATAGATTAACATGGAAACTGAATTTACAGCTGGACTAATAACTTGGTTTTTTTTGTTGTTTTTTTTTTGGGTTTTTTTTGAGAATGCCACTGAAGAAACAAGATATTTGGTCACTCATCCTCAAATTTCCTTAAGTGAAGATACATTCAACCTATATTAAGTACAAGAAGAGTAAAAAGGAATCCATAAATAGGTCTGTCATTGTAAATGTCTGAAATTTAGCACATATTTAAGGTATGCAAGTGTGAATTTAAGAAGTTGGTCTGAAGTTGAGAAGTGTGCATGTGTGTTGGTGCTTCAAGTCAGAGAGCACTGTAATCCATTCTCTCCACAGTGGTATAGAGAGACACTTTTGTCATACAGTGTTCCTCTAACACACACACACACACACACACACACACACACACACACACACACACACACACACACACACACACCCCACACATACACACTGAACACAGAAACTGTTGTCATGCTGCGTTACATGGAGCCATGATCACATTATCTTCCACTGGACCCTCCACACTCATTCACTTATATAGCATTCTCTGTAGATTTCCTTCACACATACAAACACAGGCAATGCAGGAGCCATTGCTCACCTGATGGGCTAGTTGAGAGGAGAGTGGCATTCATGCCACACACACTTCCAAACACACACACATGCACACCCAGTGGTCCTGCTGACAAGCTCTTCCACGCCAGATTAATCTGGTTTACAGTCTTATCTGAGTACAGATAGCACCTCCACAGGCACATACATATACACACAAAAACACACACAAATATAATATCACAAACAACATTTGGAAAAGCAATGAACTGGAGCAATAGCGCCATACACACAAACATGGACACACACTGTAAAAAGTGTACAATTGTCAGTTTACCTGCAGGTGGGCCAGCCAGTAGTAAACATGGTCAAACAAAAACAATAAAAAGAGAGTTAATAAAAAAAATAAAAAAAACCTAAAATAAAAAAGACCCAAGTGAAAAGAGAGAAAGAGGTTCTTCTAGAGTTGTGAGAAAGTGGGGGGTAGCAGAAGAAAGTTTGGATTTGACAAACATCCCATTAGTCACAGCAAGGCTTCTCCACACACTCCCCAACCAGACAGAAATATAACCAAACGAATACCAAAGCAATAATCTTCACAAACTTCTCTGTCCTTTGTGCTTTGGCAAGGTCATCTTAGCTTATTGTTTCAAATGATCTTTTTCACTTTTTACTTCGGCTCTGCACTTTCACTTTTATTGTTTCTGTGTCTATACTGCAGGTGAACCAATTTACCAATAAATTTTAGGTACCTATGCACAAACTTGTTTTTTTATATGGTCATGTCACAGAAGAGCTAAATAAAAACTCTTACAAACACTCGTGATTCCTTATTTTAACTAGTTTAAGTACAAATACATAATCATCACAAAAGCTTTGTGATGATTATGTATACTCATACTTGAGTCGTGTAGCTTTAACATTTAGCCCTTGATGAAAGAAACAGCAAAATTAGGTATTATTTAAGCTAATGTATTTATACTATACACAATTTTAGAAATGATAAACTTGAAAAAACACAGAAAAAGGTGAAATTAAAAAAGAAACCTTTTTCATTTCATCTTTCATCGCTTCCTCTGTTTTTTCTTCTTTGAGCTTCCACAGTGGAGAGTTATTGATTTAGCATCTACTTTCTAAGCAAAAGAGGAAATAATTAGAGTATATAGAACAGACGCAGGGATAACTGGTGAAGAGCGAGACCAATATATGAGAAACAAGAGAAGGCTGCTGGTGGGAAAAAGTGACGAGGACTACAATATATCACTCACTATTCTCAGCAACTACCTCTGCATTAAATCCCCAGATTGCACACATTTTGCTCTTTCTTCCTTTAATAGTATTAACATCGACAACCTGAGAGCAAATCTGCTGTCTAAATAAATAGAAAATATAATAAAACAATTAGTTTTATAAAAAGTATTTTATATATATATTTGTACTTGTTTGAATCTTTCAGTACCTTGAATCCTAAACAGTGTACTCTGGTTATTTCATTTTAATGATGATAATGCTGTTACTATTTGTAAACCTTGTTTGTGAAGTACTATTACTATGATGTTGGAAATTAATTCAAAATATCAGCAGTATGGGTAAACTTTAAGTCTCACTGCAGCTTGTATTTTCAAAATGAGGAATGACTTTTCATTTTAGGGTTTAATAAATTTTTGGAACGTTTCCGCTGATTTCCCAATCTTTTTTCCTCTTCTGTTGTTCTTCTGTCAGGGCTGTTTTCCTTCAACTGAGCAAAAACAGATTTGTTACAACACTGCATGCACGCTGACAGCACCGTTGTGTATTATTATAGTGACAACAGGACACTAAACTCCACTTTTCACTCTTCACAAGGAAAACTGAATGAATGTCAATTCTGATTTCTCACCAATTTCTCTCTCTGTCTGAGTCAAAAGCAGAGCACTTCAGCAGTGCAAAGTTGGTAAATATGAGTGGAAACAAACAGACAAAACGTCATCAGTGCTCCTTCTGTCTTGCTATCCTTCATCTGAGTTGAATTCACAGCTGTCTCTTCTATTCTCTTTTTTTATTTTAAACATCCTCTTTCTATTCCATCCTTAGATTTTTCTTCTGCTACTCCTTATGGTCTCACTTGCACCCCACTTTCCTTGTCTTGTAACGGACAGCTGTCGTCTGTGAGTGTGTGTATGTGTGTGTGTCTGAGCTTGTGTTCTGTCTGTCTGTACTGAATGCTGTGAGTGGCCTCTACTGGCTGATTGAAGGGAAATAAAATGATTCATAGAAAATGAAAGCTGCACTGCTTCCTTACTCAAACACACACAAACTCACAACTGAAGAAAGGGAAGAACATCAAATAAGAGAATTTAAAATGCAAATATTGTCTGCAGAGAAATTATACCACATGGATTATTGTTTTGTTCATGTTTCTTGCTTAGTATGGAGCATAATCTGTGCATAGGGGTGTGTGTGTGTGTGTGTGTGTGTGTGTATGTGTGTATGTGTTTGTGTTTTAAAGGGAAAGAAAGGCTATGTGAGGTACAGTGTACAGGGAACAGTAGGCCATAGATTTATTGCTTTCAGGGGAGTGGAAGGCTGCAGGCCTCAGGGGTCTGTCCTCACATCAATATAACAATGACATACATCGACCCAACAACGGCCCACTTGCTTCATCACTAGGACAAAGTAGCATCAATAGTTACTCAGAGAGTGCTGCTACACTGGTTGAGGGAAAAGGAACCCCCCCCCCCATAAAAAAAAAAGAATAAGAAAGAAAGAAAGAAAAAGCAACCTGGATGGTTGGAGTAGAGACACACACCAAAACTGGCAACATACTTGAAAAATTTGGAAAAATACCTTTTCATAATTTGGTGTAAGAATGTTATCTCAGTTTTTTTTTTATTTTTTTTTATGTGTTTTTCTTGATTTATGACAGAATACAGCTATATCACAAGTTGTAGTTGAAAAATAAACAAAACAAATCAGGATGGTTTGGGGTAGAGAGGCACCTAAAACTGGTTTGAAAAATTTGGGGGAATGTCTTTCCTAGTTTGGTTGAAAAATGTGACTCTGGCTTGTTTCTATGCGTTTTTCTTGTTCTAAGATACAATACTGCAATATCACAGGTTGTGGTCAGTCAGCGCTTCTCTGATCAACTAATCACTGTTCTCATTTGTTTTAAATTAGCTCTTTCGAAATTATTCATTACTTATCATTGTTATAAATATTATTTTGGGAAGTTTTGTCTTCACTCTGTAAAGGTGTATGTGAATTTCATTATTTTACTCAAACCTAAATTTTATCCCACGGTATAGGAGGAAATTCTTACTGACCTTCCTCAGTTACAGTTATAGATTAAAATCTGATGTACCAGCCCCTCAGCACAGTTGACAGACAATAGGAACATGTTTTTAAAAACATTTAGACCAGTAATGCTCACACAATGACCTCTTTTGTCATTGCTACAGAAACTTGAAAGAAATAAGTTGCTAAATAGCAATCTGCAAAAGTGCAACCGAACTTGGATCTCTTATGAAATACAATCATTTGACAGGTATGAACACTCCAAAACATGATATATGGTTAAATAAAGTGGAGGAGTTATTGAAATACTACTGTAAAAACCATACTCTTAGAAGAGTTTTAATAAAGGGCACTCTAAATAGAGTTTATTGTAGTTGATACATAATAACTTGGAGAGTCACAGGGGCATCATGAAGCATTTGTTAACTCTGAAAGCAGTCTTCTCTGTTTAGTTACCCTAAGTGAAGATAGATTTTGTGGTGAGGTGTTAAAATTTTTAGAGGTTCCCCATGTAGTCACATCTCAGCAGTAAAGCTGGCTGAATGATAAATAGACTTATTTGGGGAAAAAAACAGCATTGGTCAACCCTTCATTAATGTACTATGTCACCTTTTCTCTTTATACCATTCATAGTCCTGCATTATAAATCCTAAATTGAGATATTTTCATTCTCTACATTGTGGCAACTTGCTAAACAGACTTCAGGGTAGTTTATAATGTGCATGTGTTTGATTATAAAACTCTAATGAGCAATCTTTTTACACGTTCAGTGTTTTAGTTCAAGAGCTTTTATTGCAAGCGTTTAAAACACACATGCATTTAGGTCTCGATTACTGAAAAACTGATAAAACATCACAGATAAGCAGAGTCAAAAAATTAGGGTCAAGTTCAATGAAAGAGGTATCTACTGGTAAAAAGAGGCAAGTGTAAGGGGAAGGAAAAGCATGGTCCACTAATTCCTGGCTTACTCTATAATTCTAGGTGTATTTTTGGCAATTAAAAAGACATTAGTTTAAACAATGGTTAAAAGACAGAAGAGGAAATAGAATAAAAAGAAAACAATAAAGGACAAGACTCCTATCAGAAGAGGAGGGGAAGAGAAACAATATGCTGTAACAGTGAGCCGAGAGAGTTTGTTGCCACTGAGTGATGAAAAGTCCATATGTTACAGAGCCATCATAAATTATGTCCCACAACGTATGGTGGAGGGGCACAGAGTCTGGTGTGTGTGTGTGTGTGGGTGTGTGTGTCATCCAGAAATAGGACACCCACCCAGCTAGTCAGACAGCTAGCCAAGGAAACAAATAGCTCTCCTCGCCACCAGGACAGACCTGCTTCACCTATACCTGCCACACCTAATGCAGCGAACACACATACAGACACACAACCACCTATTGTACATGTGCATGCACAGCAGAAGCTTAGACACCAACTTTAGCAAACACACTTTGAAGGGTGGGCATTTTAGGTTTTGAAAAAAACCAAAAGAACATGGAAAATTTACCAAACAGAATTATGTATATACAGAAGAAAGGACCTACAACCTGGTCGAAAAGTGAATCAGCACAGATGTTATTGTTCAGTAGCTATAATCAGCTTTTACTTTAAAAAGGGACAATTAGTGACTGCCTGGTTCCTCAGAATAAGTTTTTAATGACTTTGATTGTCAGCCTCAAATCAGCATTACTGGAATCAACCTTCCAAGGCAAACAGTAATAATACCAATGCATTACCTCCATCCTGCAAATACATTTTTTTATATTCATGGTTTGTGAGCTGTAATCTTCCCTCTTACTGAATAGGACATCGCCAGAGGTAGAGGCTGATCTTGCCCCAGTATATGATTCCGGCCCACGAAACGTGGCACTGCTACCTGACTATCTGTGTTTGTCCCTGCTCTGTTTGTGTGTTTACTAATAAATCATCCCATTACACATCATAAGTAGGCCATCATAATTAATTGGCCAGTCAAGAGAAACTCTGACAACAAGCCCCCAGCGGTGGACATGAAGACACACACGCTGTAGGAGGAAGCTCTCACATAAACAGCTGGCCACTTGAATAGTGCACCCATAACTACAAAGTAACTGTACATATTTCTGTATATAAATAAGCACCAAATCAAAAATGTGAACACAAAAATTACTGCATTCAAAGTCATTTCTGTGCATCCTTTGCTAATAAAACACTTGCATAATGTCATATTTGCAAGTTCCCACTTAAAACTTATCCTGTTATATTTAGGCAAAACCTGCACTCTTTATGACTGTGAACATATTCTGTGAAGATATGATGTATTTTGCACATTATTATGCAAAGAGTAAAAGTTGCCAGAAAAAAAAAAAGAAAAATCTTTTTGCCTTTCCTGTCCCACAGTTTCCAAACGCCCTTTGTCGCATATTGTTGCTACACCAAAGCAAGTCGCACAAGAAGCAATAAATGCATCACATATAGTCTCATACAGGTCAGAAGGTATTCAGACATAAGAAACACAAAAGGACAGTGAACAATGTCCTGACACACAATAGAGCTCAGTTCAAAGGATAGCCAAGTCAGTGTCTGTATGTGCATGTTATATGTGCACCAAGGTGTGAGACTGCACATATGCACACAGCTGCTTTGTTTCTGCTGCATGACCTGATGTAGCAGCATGTGACCACAGTGTCACTGAAAGAGATAGGCTGTGGAAGTTTGTGGAGCTGTCGGTGTTAAAAGGAAACGGGGGGAAGGTGACCCTGGAGAAAAAGAATGAATGACCTCTGATACCCATCTTTAGATCGGAGAAGAAAAAGACACCTGATTGGGCTTTGAATAATTTAAAGGGACATTCCACACAGGCTTGTAACCCCACCTTCTAACACTGAGCTAAAATAAACAAATGTTACTCTTGACTTCAGGTGAATGGCTGATTCAAGCCATGTGTTGCTGCATGTTTTTCAAGTTTTATTACTTTTTAAGTTATTTATAATTTCATTTATTTTTTCCATACATAATGGATTTTCTTAAAAAAACAAAAAAACAAAAAACAAAAATCAGAATCACTATTCATCAAGGGAGTCTCCTCTTTTAATTACAGTCTTATCACTACCATGGAGGTCAGATGCTATAATGTTCACACTAATTTGGATGACAACACAATTTGTGCTCATGAGTTCAATGTGTTCATGTGAAACTCAGCTATAAATGAGAGAATAAGAATGAACTATGTTCAAATACTAACAGGAACTAATTGAAAAATCTAATTCAAAAGCTCCTTGATTTGCAGTAAAAGCTAATAAAAAAAAAATCAGTCTGTTGAAAACAAATGTGTTTGTTAGAAAGTTGACAATCACTTCTTACATATATGATATACAATTACTGTAATTCCATTGCTTTACCAATATGTTTTATTTAATAGATCATCAATTGCTAGAGGCTTTTCAACAACAAAATGCTCAGATGTGGAATTCAAATAATTAAGTTAAGAGTTATATCATAGTGTTAACTTATTACATGGAGTCTATATTAATATGTTTGGCACACATTTGTGATCAATTGTCTGAATAAAAAGAAAACAGTGATTAAATGTTGGTATTGTGGCTTAATAAAAGTATTTTGCTTGCTTGCTTGCTTGGTTGTCACCTCCCCCCCCACCTCCCACCTTCCTCATCCTCCCACCTTTCACCTTCATTGCAAAGGTGGGAGAGAGGTTACTTTTTGCATTTCACTAACATTGCACAATAACGGTAGTATTTATGTAGCTAATGAATTTGAAATCTGTTTCTTAATCTCTGCATATCAAACACTATATATTGGTATGTTCCATGTCCATGGTTACCATTATTATGCATTATTAGGAATGCAAAATTTTAAACAGAGTTCATTTTTTTCATTTGATTTTAGACACTTCACAAAAACATCAAGCACACATCACTGCAAGAGGATCAGTTCTATTTTGAATGATGCCTCTGCAATGTTTTCTACATAGCCAGTAGTGCAACAGGTGGTATCCACCCTTTTTCTTTTCCTCCTTCTAGATTATCACCAGCTTTCAGCAGGGAGTATATTTTTTTTCATCCAACCTGCATGATGCTAATAGCTTTTACCTTTCAGAATACTAAATAATTTACTCAAACTGTAGTTTAAATAAGGATAACTGAACTTTGGATTCCTCGTCCCCTTGTATTAAAATTACATGTAAAACACTTGTTATAGTAACTTAAATATCCAAACAGACAAAAATGAGACCCTGAGCTGCTCAAAATTTTGTTCTTCAAAACCTACTAATTTGGTGACAACAGAAGTGTTGTCATATTAATGCTAACAGACTGATGGTATAAAACAGAAAGCAGAATATAAAATCTGAGAAACATTCTGGATTAGCTTCCTTTCATTTCAGATGACACATGACTTATACTTTTACACTATATGTATTACTGTAAGAGTGGATTGAAAAAAATAGCTTAAGTAAGAGAGAAAATTCTTCACGCTCTGTGTCTACTAAGAATCTCCAAACACACCAAACAGATTTATTGGTCTAATCTGGGGACCCCTGCACTGACATATGCGAGTGAGATGAGGGAGAAAAAGAGGGAGGCCAAGGTCAGGTTTAACAGGGTCAAGTTCAGTCCATCTCCCTGCTGCACTGTATTATGCAGTCAGACAGAATTAGCATAGCAACCCGATTTAGCCAACCTCTTTTCCCCCAGTTCATTACTATATCACATCCACACACAAACACACACACTCACTCTCTATAGCACAGAACTGTAGTAGACAGTTTAAACTTTTTACATTTGGTTTTATAGGATTTTTACTGTTTCAAAACTACGGCAGACAAAAGCAAAAATCCAATTGAGAAACTGTTAGGTTTTTTTTCTATAGAGATAAAAATCTGAATTAAAAAAAAAAAACAAAAAAAAAACAAAAAAAAAAACTTTAATTTTGGAAAAAAAAGGACAATTGCTCCAAAAAGACAAACAACAAAAAACAAAAAACAAAAAAAGAAATGATTAACAGTAAATTTGATAAATATTTAATATGTAAGCAATTTAACCTCTTTGTAGTTTTCAGTCTGCCTATTGTTTTTTCTTCTTTGCATTGCACAAAATATTTTTTTTTCTAAATGAGCTCCACTGAAACAAGTCTTCAGACAACCCTCAAATACTCTGAGGGTTAGCTGAGTATCTGAGTTAAATTAGAGTTAAAAGAAAAACAATTACTGACCACCAAACCAGCATGTAAACTGAGAAGTCACCAAAAAGAAGAGAAATAGAAGTTAAGGTGTCACATAGAGGTCACCAATCATCAAAAGCAAAAATGCAGCATGCACACTGATCATTTAGTGAAGCACTGAGAGAGAGAGAGAGAGAGAGAGAGAGAGAGAGAGAGAGAGCGAAAGAAAGAAAGAAAGAAAGAGAGAGAGAGAAGAAACAAAAACAAAAAGCTAAGTCTAAATTAAGATGTTGGATGCTGGCTTTCCAATAGGACCTTGACACAGCTGTTGACCTACTCATGACAGGATCCCAGTGCTGCGGATTTGGAATTCTATTAGTATTACCAGCTCCAAAGGAGGGGAGGGAAAGTGTCATGCAGTCATCAGGAAGAGGCCAATCCATAGCTTCTATCCATCAGCCAATTACTGGTGCTAAAGTGGAATTAGATAGGTATTGACAGTGAGAAGAGGTGGAGGGAGATTAGCAAGAGAAATGGAAACAGCAGAAGAACGGGAAAGCTAGAGGGGGAAGAGGAGAAACAGTGGACACAGATGAGTAGAGAAAAATAAAGATAGAGGAATTTGGGAGGAGAGAACAGGAGAAAAATGTTTTTTTTTTTTCTTTTGAAAGAATGGCAAGAGACCTGTGACCTGATTATTTTACTAGTTTAAGGGTAAAAAAAAAAAAAAAAAAAAAAAAAAAAAAAGACTAAACTTAAATGAATAACTGCGTCAAACATCCATGACACATGAATATTATTACAAAAATAAAACATTTCTTTTTTTTTTTGTTTATTTTGTTGTGGAGTCAAAAAAATTATTTTAAATATTTATTAAACTCAAGAAAACCAGGAAACATTTGTTACTTCTGGAAATTAGATTATTGTTTGAATTTATGAATACAAATTAAAATCATTCTACACTGCTTTACAAAAACTAAGTGGAAATGGAAAAAATTCTGTTACAATAAAAAAGGCAAAATCTAACTTTTTCGAAGAATCAAGGTGAAAAAATAAACTTTATCTCAGGCTTACATTTAATAAAGTGAAAAAGGGTTGTAGTGGCAAGAAAAAAAAAATTTCAAAAAAAAAAAAAAAAAAGGAGACGGTAAAAACAGACAGTAAATTGTATGGGAAGGAAAAGGGATGGGACAGAAAAGGATAAAAGAGAGGGAGAATATATACTCAGAGCTATGTAATGAATTTATGCCTGGCTGGCAGATCTTTATAAGTTATTGGAAAAATAGTCGGGGCGGCGTATTGACACAGCTGGGTCTGAGATCAATACATTGAGAATGAGCAATACATTTTAATTTAAAACTGTTCAAACTTTAGCAGCAAATCCATGCGGCTCAGCACAGCCTTCTGCCCCATTGCAACACACTTCCACTAGCACATACTCATATAAACATGCCTTTCTGCACGCATACATACATATACATACAGAAGTAAGAAGGCTCAAGTTGACAAAGACAGAAAATTTAGGCTTCTGGATCTTAGTTCAAACACCACTGTGACACATACTTGGACTTCTATCACTTCAGAGGACATTACATAAACTGAGTTTCAACCTAAACTTAAACAACAAATATTTACAATAAACAACTTTTTTGTAGGGCTGGGACTTTAATGTCTTAATGTTGATTAAGTAACTACATTTTTAATGGGTTAAACATTTTAACGCACTTAAAACTGCATTTATGTAACTTTGCACTGCTACAGACCTAAAACAACCAATCAGAGCCAGGAGGAAGGTATTAGTGCAGTCAATCAACTCGTGTACGCGCTGCTATATATGCTAATGGTGAAAAAAACAAAAACAAAAAACAACTTACCGTTCCAGGAAAACTGCTCATCCGCCGTCATCAGTGGCCATGCTAACTAGCCTTAGCACTGGTGGCAGGTTATGTTGTGGTAAACCATTGTAACTTAGCAGAGAGCAAGGGAGAGTTTGTGAGGGGTGCGTACATGAGGGTTATTGACGGCACTAAGACCCTCCTCCTGGCTCTGATTGTTTTTTTCTGATTGAGTGGTGTGTATCTGCAGTTTAGAAGGTAGAGGAGCTTGATTTTTTTTTCACAGATTATCTGTTTTATACTGTCATGACATAATGATGATAATTTTAACAAATATGTAAAAAAAAAAAATAAAAATAAAAATAAAAATCTTATTTTTCACAATAGTTACATACTACAGCTTTGAAAGCATTTTTTTTTTTTTCTATACTCAAAAGTCCTGTGCCGGAACCCTTGTATTGTGTTTCTGGTACACCCCTAAATATGTCGCACAAGCTACATCAGCAAACAACAGCAATGGAGGAAAAAAAAATGCCTCTATTGCCTCATTGGTTTTACTGAGTGGTATTTTTTAGCGACTGTTGTCATTTAATCATTTCAAATCAGTCTGCCCTTTTTCTTCCAACTTCAACAGGGCATTTTTGTCCACACAACTGCGGCTTACTGGGTGTTTTCTCTTGTGGCTGTGCATAAAAATCCCAGTAGATCTGCAGTTTGATGTTAAAAGTTATTTAAACTAGTTCCTTTTCTTCCAATGTGATCGGCTGACTTGTGTTAAGCAGTTAATGTGTACCTAAAAAGTCTTAGGTCTAAGGTACACGTTAATTAAGTGTACTTAAAAAAATTTCCCAGTGAGTCTATTTTTTAATAATAACACAAGAAAAAAAAAATCTATAGATATGATAATTTCTTAAGATACTAAATATGAGACGAGTTAATTATAAGGCTTTTTTATTAGTATGTTGCTGTTAAAACAAAAAAGTCAAAAAAAAAAAAAAAAAAGAAATTTGGAAGACTGTAACAGCTCAGATGAGGTAACTTCTAAAACTAAACTCTTTTTTGTAGTTATGATGGACTTCTGTACACCAGAGAAAAATAAAACAGAACATACATACTCTGAACATGTCATGCAGCTGCCTCCGTGTCAGTGTGAGCAGCATGTCATTATACACCCTGATTCTTCTGTTTATCTTTCTCTTTACATGAGTTATTTAGGATAAACTAATGGCTTCTTTATGGCCAGTTTATCAATGCGTGTGTAGGAGGGCACTCTGGACAACTGTTTTCATCCTGCTCAATTAGCATAATTAATTAACATTAATCAATACAAATAAATTATTTTTCAGCACTAAGAATAAATTACACTACATCTCCAACTGATCCAGCACTTTACAAAGCTTTTATTGATCTCCCAAGAAATGAGATAATACTCAGTGATGAGGCTTATAGTATTGTATTCCTATTGTAGTTGGCTATCTGAATGCATACATCGTCCATCACTGACCTAGCAGAATAAAAGGAAACTTAGTAAAATGTGTATAGACAAACTTTCTTCAGTAAGCAGTCCAAAGAGAGTCCCTATAATGGTCTGTGAGGTGGTGACCAAACAGCAAAAAAACTACAAACTAAAAGCAGGAAAAAGATGAGGGGAGGCTTCTTCACGTGGTCACAAATTTCACGGGAACTTATAAGCAGAAAAAGAATGTAAAGTCAACATTATGATGCAGCTCTATATGACATTTTAGGGCTTTACGAAAAGACAAATGCAATTTTAAATAGATATGGCAACACATACTAACCAACATTTCCACAAACGGCTCTGTATTGCTGTCAGGTTTTCAGTGGCTTGGGTTAATCAGAAAAGTAAGGGGAAGGGTACTATCTACTCCCCACACTGCTGCATTTATTGATTCTGTTTACACATACACACAGGCAATGTGCTCACACACTAAAAAACTGACACCCTTTTTCACCTGAAGAACAGGGGCCCATAACACCTCCTTTAACTAATCCATTGGCCCCCAAATAGATTTTCACATTTTACGCTCTGCAGGGAGGGGAAAACACTGGAGCAGAACTGAAAGTGATATAAATGTATCAAAAAACAGATGAACAAACATTGTGGGAAGATTTATTACCGAAGATTTTAATAAAAATGGGAGGCAGATGAATTGATTTTGGTTTAAGGGAGGGTGTTATAAGGAACAATTTATCGGGATGGCCCAGCTAAGATGCATTATTTTCCGATTGTTATCTGGCTTCACTGTTTAAGCGCCTGATTTGTGTTGTGTATTGCGTTTTATGGGTAAGAAGGAAAGGGGAACTTTCAATGATTTAGGTGAGATGTATTAATCAAAGGCAGCCGGTGTGAACCATAGATCGCCAAGCAAAAGAGGTACAGGTGACAGCTCATTCTGCTAAAGAATGTTTTGGAGCTGCACATCACCGCTTCTCAATTCCCCTTTTCCTCCTCAGCCTCCTCACCGCCTCTTTGTTTCTTGCTCTCTTCATCTCACTATCTTTCTCGCCTCATCATATAAGCCCCTTTCTCTTCCTCTCCTTTCTTGCTATCTTTCTATATCCATGCCTCTTTTCCACAGTGTGATGCACACTTAGTTTTAATTTTATGAGGCTGAGAGTAGCTTTTAACCATCCATGCGGCAAATAAACTGGGGATTACGAGTATTTAGTGTTTTCCTCCTTCGTAAATGCTCCCACAGTGCTCAGTGACCTTTACTGCTGCCTCTGACATGCTAAGAGACAAGCCCATCATCATCATCAGGTTTATGGATTCACTTCACTATCAGTTTAGAATTGGTGTGCTGTTTGCCATTGTTCTGGCAGCTTGTTTTCTGGTTTATCTTTGTGTTGTTTGATGTTTACAAATTTTGTTTTCATCAGTGTTTTTATGACATAACAGCATATGTTGTGCAGTTTCTGTTTTTTATATTATTGTGCCTTGTTTCCAATATTTAAAGTAGTCATCTCTTTACACACACTTAGTAAACAAATATTTTTCAAGGTTGGTATTATTTAAATGATTAGCAAACAAATTCACAAAGCTGTTTGCACAAGTCAAACACATACAAACAAGAGCTTGCATCTAGAGTTAATCCTCAAAGTATCCGCCAATGAAGATCTTTTAAAACCACACTGCCAAGCAAATAACTTATCCCTGCACCAATACAGTTTGCTCACATTTTAATGAGGTATTATGTGTGTAAGGCCTATACTTATACGCATTTGTGCAAAATATATTATATTGCTCAAAGACCAGCACTGTTGTGACACACAGATTTTGTAAAATAGATACTGCTTAAAACTGGTGGTGACCCAGCAGAAGAAAAAGAGAGAAAGGTAACCTTCAGCACAACTGCCTTTACACAAAGAGGGTAAAAATGTTACAACATAGATCATTCTTTCTCTCTTCCTTCTTATAAAAATATTGTGTCAAATGATACCTAAAACATCAAAGTAAATGGGTAAAAGTGTGGGTAATAAATAAATACACACATACACACATACATATATATATATATATATATATATATATATATATATATATATATATATATATATATATATATATATATATAAACAGAATCGGATAACTTAACTGTATTAACTCTGTTTTTCGGTAAAGTGATTTAGGTGTACTGGGGACATTGTGGCCTTCTAAACTGTTGTTTTGACTGTGAGAGGAGCAAATGCACAGCCACCACCTTGTGAAAGAAACCAAAGACTCTGTTTCCCCCCCACATATTTAGGGAAAATTAAAGAATGTGATCATTTTCAGCAACCCATAAATGTTAGTTTTTTATTCCAACAGTATATCGCAGTGGTAACAGTTGTACAGGAATGTTCATATAAACACATTCATGAGCGGAGCTCTTTGAAGTGAACTGTGTTGTTTTTTTACATGATAAATTTAAAATTGAGGGCAGCTCATCCTTTCGTGATTTAATGGTCCTCTGTTCGGGATTGCACAACAGACTGTAATCTGACACAGGAATAAAGTTAAACTTCAAATTATTAATACCCCTACTAGATTGTGGGTCTTTAGCTGGGCCACTCGCAAATGTTAATCAAAATCAGCTTTATTAGCCAAATTTGTTCACACAAACAAAGAATTTCATTTTGGTTCTATTTTGCTTTCAATGAGCATATTTTAAATCTAAATATATAAAAAAAAGTAAGAAGTAAAACTGAAGTTTTTTGTAAGTATGTATATGTTCTACAGTGTTTTGACACACACAAAAAAAGGAAAACAAAGGTTGAATTAGTGCAAATATGGATGGTATTGTTTTGGGGATTTGGGACTGTTAAGTGTTCATCAGAGAGACACCCTAGGGAAAGAAAACATCTCTCTTCTGCACCGACATGACAGTTTGTGTCCAGGTGTGTGGGGTCTGCAGAGATATTTGCTACCATTTTCCTGACCCTAGTCCTGAAAAGTCCTGGATTGAGGCAAGGTCAGCCTGTTCATTCCAGTTTGGACCTGTTCTCTCTGTGGATGAGCCGAACCACACAGTGATGGGTGAGCACCAGACAGGCTGAATAATAGCAATGTTGAAGATGACCAGCAATTCCAGAGGAGGGTTGAACTTTTTGAGTTTCCACAGGAAGTACAGTCTCTGCTGGGCCTTCTTCTGAATAGTGTCTTTGTGTGAGGACCATCTCAAGTCCCAAGAAAGGGTGGTTCCTAGGAACCAGAAGTGATCCACAGGAGGCACAGCATTGTTGAAGATGGTGAAGGGAGCCAGTGTGGAGGGTGTCCTCTGGAAATCCATCATCATTTCCACTGTCTTGAGTGGTTTAAGCTCCAGGTTGTGCTGACCTCACCAGTGGAGCAGTCATTTATGGACAGAGAGAAGAGGAATGGGGAGAGAATGCACCTCTGGATGGTGCCAGTACTAATGGTTCTTGTGAGGGAGAAGCTTGTGATCCACTGAACAGTGGAGGCAACGGGCCTGTAGTCAATTAGCCTAGTGATGTTCCGTTTCTTGGAGGATGATGGTGGAATGCTTGCAGCAGGAAGGAATCTCACACAGCTCTGGAAACTTGTTAAAGATATGAGTGAAAATAGGGGCCAGTTGGTCAGTGAAAGCTCTCAGGAATGTAAGGAAGACATTGTCAAGTCCTAGAGCTTTCCTGGTCTTCTGACAATAAAAGTTACATCTTCCTCAGAGTTTTTAAGTCCAATGTCAGGGGTCTGTGGAATAGAGGATATTTGGTGCATGGGTAGCTTTTATGTCAAAGTGAGATGTGGATGAGTTAGTGGGAAGTGTGAATGACTGCTTTTTAAGCCTGCTTTTTAGAAGGTGCAGGTCAAGATTACTTCAAGTTAGAATAAATATGTTGATAAAATTAAAAGATTGCCTTTAACCTAAATATACCAAGGCTATAAATAATCTTAGAATGGTGCTGGAGCTGAAGTGCAAATGGCCTGGACTTGATGTACCTGTTTTTGAAAGGATGTTTGTGATTGGTTTGTGAATTGAGTACAGAGTTGAAACAGATAGTGTACACAAAAGAATGAACAAAAAAAAAAAAAAAAAAAAAATGGAGCAAATAGCATAACTTTGAGTTCAACCATCAGTATTCAGTTCTGTTAAACTAAATAAAAAGTAATGTGGAGAGAAATGAGTAACAAAAGCTACTTTGAAAAGTAAAGACCTTCAGAGTTGGGCAACTCTATTCTCTTTCTAAACCTTTTTAGACAGCATAGTTCTCTTACACATACACCCACACCCACACAAATCTCACTTAATGAAAGGCTATTTGGCCGGGCCATATACCTGTGGTCAGACCTGTTTTCAGTTGATTTGTAAGTTAGATTGGCTGTGTAATGAATAAGGCTCAGTGTGTATGTGAATGTTGGCTGTTGTAGAGGCATTACATTTACAACTCTACAGTATGCATTAACCATGTGCATCATTAGGGCTGTTAGAGCTTAGTTATTAGTTAAGAACATGCATAAAAATCCAACTTTAAATTTAAACAAAACATGTGACAAGTACATTTTAAATTGGATGTCAAGTCATGGCAGTACTAACAGTGAGGGGAATTAGGACAAAAAAAGGCATCAGTGGGTGGATTTAGTGGAAAACAGTTTCCACTCAGTCAGAATGTCTTTGTTACACTCAGTGAGTAACAAATGCAGGTTTACTGGTGCATGTGATTGGGCGGTCACTGGTAACCATCAGGTTATATTGAAAAGTGCAGACTACGTAAAAGCACGCATCATGTGGCTCCTAAAAAATAATACATATTTAAATCAATAATTGCATAAAAGCAATAATGCATTCATATAGAGATAGTAGAGTTAATCTTGGTTGAAAAGATGGTAAAGGTCTTGAATTAAAAGTTCAGACCTTTGACCCAAAGTTCACAGACCAGTGTTTTTATTCAGATGGTTTTCATGAGAATTTATTTTGCAGTCTTTGAGCAGCTGAACAGGTACACATACAAATAACAACATTAGCCGCACACTTCAGAGCAGTTTAGTATAGTACGTTTACCACCAAATATACAGCATTCTTTTCTGACTAGCTCAATTTTAAGTACATTTAAACAACTGGAGAGTTTGATGCAAGGAATATTTTTTTTTTAAATGACAGAAGGGAGAATAAGCAAAGAAAGTCTCTTAAACATACATAATATCAAGGAGTGTCATTAGTTTTAATGGTGACAGGTGGGGAAAGGTTGACTCTGTCAACGATAGAATTGTGATACAACATATGTAGGTACAGATGTTCACATTCAGTTAATCATCCACATGTCACTGGCTGAGCAAAACTAAGTCTACTGTATCTATTCCAGAACCACTCTATGTCTCCATGCATGTCCATGTAAGTAAGTGTGTGTGTACATGTGTCCCTTTTGTGTGTCAGAACTGATTGCTCTTGACTTCATTAATCTCTGCAATGTGGTTATGATTAGCTCTCTGAAGCATGCCAAAGGACATTTGACACACTCTCTCACATGCTCGTTGTCAGGTTTGGCCACCTCTCCAGCCTGTTGGTCCAACCAATTAGCTCGGTGCTAAGAGGAAAAGAGAAAAAGGCTACCTTCTGCCTGTCTTACTTAAGGGAAAAGACTGGGTGTAGATTGTTTACACTGTTGCTATCAATCAAATATGCTTTTTTAAAATGTTCATAGTTCAGGGACAGCAAAATTTAAACAGCCTTATATTCAAGAGTCTTGAGAAAATCTTTTCTGACTTGAGAGTCAAATGTTACTGAGACTGTAAATTATTGCTTTGCAGAGCTAATGAGAGGGTGAAATAAATAAATTCAATATTTATAAAGCTTTTTTGTTTTCTACTGGGAATGAAATTAATAAAAGAAAATAAATAAAATACAATAATAATGCTAAGAATGATCAATAAAAATAACAAAAACAGAGATATAAAGAATCTGAGCATCACCTGATAAGTGCTGCTGATATACCATTCTTAGATTACTGTCTGTGTTTCTCATGAGAAAAACAAAAATATTCAGCGCAAAACACTTTCAGACCAACAATGAAAAAACAATAAACAAAATGGTTTCAGCATCCAAGAAAGGTTTAAATTCTCTGTTGGGTTATCTTTTTAAACCTTTAGTTCTTGAACATATACAGCTGAAACCAGTTTCAGGATTTATATACACTGCATAAACACCCCCCCTTTTCTTTTCCCCCTTACCATCTAGCATGAAATCAGAATGAGAATACTTTTTCTGTTTTTAATCAGTTGGAATTAAAACCTTTTATTTCTACTTCCTAAATGGCAGAACAATGAGAGAGGGATTTTTAAAGAGAAGTCCAAGGTTTACATACACTGTACACTAACTACGTCTTTAAAAAAAATGGGGAAATCCCGATGGTGATGTCATTGCTTTGCAAACCTTAAACACACTGCTTCCTTTTGTGACTTCATGAGAATATTAAAAGAAATGCCGCCAGGGACAAAAACGTAATTTTGGAGACATATGTTTGGCCACAAAGACTATCATAGCATTTGTAAGAGGAACTTAAAGCCTTACGTAGAAGCTCCCTCGTGTGTGTGTAGTTTGGGCCTCAAGAGGCAGAAAATGATAGATTTCCATAGCCAGGAGCCTGACCACTTATTTCTTAAATGAGTTGACTTTGATTTTGATATTTTGGGGATTATCTTTCTCTTCGATTTATGAGTGTGTGTGTGTGTGTGTGTGTGTGTGTGTGTGTGTGTGTGTGTGTGTGTGTGTGTGTGTGTGTGTGTGTTTTCCTTTTCAGTTCTTTGTTGCACAACTGGCCTTTTATTTACTGGGGAACAAAATAAAAATCAAGCACCGATTAAAGTCTGAAGTCTGTGTTTTTTCTGCCCTTTCTTGTCCAATCTCTACAGTGGGTATATATATTTTTATTTATATATCCCACTATAGCTCTCTGCTTACTTATGACACAGCAAGACTATAGCTGAGCTGCAAAGCGTTGTCGCCATAAGTCTCCAGCAACACAGAAAAAAAGTCACTAGATTGGTCACTTGTCTTTTTTTTTATTTTTTATTTTTTTTATTAAAATGTTGCTAAATATGGCAAGAAAGTTTATAAGAAAGCAACAGATCATCATTCTTCCTGACCCCAGTCACGCTCACCCCCTCCTCTCATTCCCACACTCCACCTTGCCTCTCAGTATTTCTTGGCTCTACCCACTTTGCTGGAATTTTTCAGAATATGTGAAGGGCGGGGTTATGCTTAGACAGTGGGGTTAGTTACACTTTAGGTTTATTACATAGGGTGCTGTAAGCCTAGTTCAATAACTTGTAATCTGTAACAGGAAATGTTATAGATCCTTTCCTATGTAGTTGACTAATGTATGAAGCGCAATCATTAATATAGAACACTAATGAGCTACAAGAAGGGAAGAAACTAAAGGCAAGAGCCACAGATAAAAATTAAAAATCACTGGGTCACTGTGATGCTTCACAAAGACCCCAGACAGATAAAGCTGAAACAAGCATGCAATACAAGTCAGACAGACATAAACCAGAACTAGAAGCAAACAGGATCAGCAAATGGATAGGGGCAGATGAAAAGAACAAGTGGGGTGTGATATAAAGTCATACATAGAAGGAGAGTTGAGAGATGCAAGACTACACCCTGCCACGATCACAGTACATAGTAGATGATTTATTTTCTACTTCCAAAATTGAATCGGTGGAAGGAAAAAAAAAAAAAAAAAAAAAAAAAAAAAAATCTACATTCTATAATCTACATTCTATTAAACTACTGAGGGTTTTATATTGAATGAAGAATGTGATTGTGGGTGTAAATGTGTGGAATATAAAGCATAGTCATCAGATGTGGCAGTCATACAAAAAAAGAAAGCCTTGATCTTGCTTTCAACATCTTGTTCTGCTTTGATTGTCATTGTGTGTCCCTCCTTACTACAAATAAGGAAGAGAATGGTAAAAATAGAAAAATGCTTCTGAAATTTGTTTACGGATTAGTTACAGCCACATTTACTAACAGCCACTCAGCCACTCATGTATATAGAAATGCTACCTGTAAAATATCAGAGCTGTGCTCTTGTTGCATTTTCATTTTACTTACATATGTTCAGTCAAGAAATGTGCTCTTAATGTAATCTGAAATCATAAACAATGAGTCTTTGTAAAGTTTTTTTTTCATTAGAAAAAAAGACATCAATTGTGAGAATAGAAAAGAAAAACAAGCTGTGGTCAGAGAAGGCAATTTAATGCCAGAAAATGTAATGATAGTATTTGGTTCCAAACAAAACAGTTTTAACAATTGGAAAACTATATGTTAGTAAGATACATAATTAGGATTGTATGTCAATGTACAAATGACTTAAGATTTTTAGGGTTAAAAACGTGGTTAGGCCTGGAAATTAATAAAATATCTGGTTTTAACATATTTGGATATATGGATAATTATTATAAATTTCAATAATGAATAAAAGCTAAGTCATCTAACCAAGCAGTTAAAGCAGAGGGAAATACATTTTTAACTTTAATAAAGTTTCTGTAAAATATAGCATAAACCCCCCTGAAATTCCTGCAGAGGAAAACAAATGAGGACACTCGCACATTTATTCTGACCAAAAATGCCTAAATTCACACATAGGCATGTGTCACAGGTGCACATGATGAGAATATCACTACCCAGCATTTCAAAAGAGGTTTGGTCTGTTTAAATCTCAGATATTTAGTTAGGTGTCTTCCAAGCTGCTGAAATGAGAATGAATGCTGTGGTGAGGTAAAAAGAGGTGTCCGAAGCCTTCAGAAAGAAGACTGTTCCACCTTATGAGTCTTGTAGGATTTGAAGAGGTCTCACAGGAATTCATATCAGCCATTCCACTGTACAAAGAATAGTCTACAATTGGAACACATTCAAAACAGCGACCAACATGCCATGGTCTAGCAGTTTAACCACAAAAGCATACCATAAGATGTTAAAAGAAGTCTAAAAGGTCAACAGGGGATCTACAGCAGGTTTTGGCTACTTTTAACTAGCATCACCATGCTTGATGAAAACATTGGATTATTTGTACATAAATTAAGGTTGAAGCAAAACTGGACAATACAACATAACAATGGCACAAAGTAAATCCACAAGTAAATCCACCAAGGACTGGCTGAGAATTAAGAAATGGAAAGTCGTGGGTTGAGTCAAAGCTGAGATCTTTTTTTCTCATTAAGACGCTATTTAGTGTACATGCAAGAAACATCTTACAACTAAAAGTCAGGAGAGGGACAAACTTTCCTCAGTCTGATGTCACAGACTTGTTAATTGATACAGGAAGAGTCTCACTAAAGTTATTTCAACCAAAATTTGTGACAGCAGTTATTAGGGGTAAATACATGTTGCTGATATCTGTGTAAAACAGTAAAACACAAAAAATTTATGATATTTTAATGCAGTTAAATCACCCTCTTTCCCAGAAATAAATAATTAAGATGAGACATCTATATGTGAAGATTTCTTAATAAAGAGCCAAATGTTCATTGTAGTTTAATGTAATAGCCCGCCACAAAGGAGCACATAACTATGAATGGCCCAAAGTCCAGATCTAAATTTAATGAATAATCTGTGACAAAATTTGTAAATTGATGGTTTTAATCCAGTCTGTTTGAACTTGAGCTAATTTGCACAGAAGAATAGACAAAAACTTAAATTACCAGATATGCCAATCTGTGAGATACATATCTTAAAAGACTCGCAGCTGTAATTGCAGTGTGATATTTTTCCACAAATTATTGCCTCAAGGTGGAAGAATTATGATCTATATTCATATCACACTTTTGGTTTGGAATGGGCATGTTTCATTTCATTGTTGCCTGGATTTTTGCAATATTACATAAATTTTTTTTTTTTAAAAATCGAATGCAATTTAATACTGTGAACTTTAACCATGATGATCTACACAGATAACATACCACCACATGTTACCACGTGTTTGCGTATGTGTGTGTGTGTGTGTGTGTGTGTGTGTGTGTGTGTGTGTGTGTGTGTGTGAGTATGTGAGACAATGCAGACAGCAAAATGACAAATTATTGAAAAGCAAAATGAGAGGAGTAATGATGGCACAATAAAGCCACATGTGTACTGTAGCCTGGGCTTTGTGCATGTGCGCGTGTGAGCATGTGGGTGGTTGTGTGTGTGTCCAATCCAGAAGGACATTTGCTGCTGCCGGCCCCACTGTCACAATGAGAGATTCATCACCACACTTACGCACACTCACACAAAGACATACACACGCATACACAGATGGAAACGACCGCACTAATGGATCACCCCTGTCTGCATGCAATCCGCCACAAATAATGATGAACCACCCCTGCATTAAACTATTTTACACAATGCTCAATTCATTAGTCTCCTTCCCTCCCTTTTTCTGGGTATATGTGAGATAATAAAGGTAAGAGATTTCTCCTTTACTACCAAAAATGATAATTTTTATCTATTAGTAAGACATTAGAAATATAGAAAGGAAGACTGAGAGGAGGTTAGTATGGATGAGGAAAGTATAGATAGACATAATTTGGTGTAAAAGCATCCACACTGTAAAGGTAACAGCTGCCTCAGGCAGAACATTTGAAAAAGCTATTTGAATAGGATTGCTAAGAAGAAAAGGACGCAAGTTCTAGTATCTCAAAGCTCTAAATACAGATGGTGTTATGCATTTTTGACGTTGAGCCTGTATTTGTTGGATAAAAGGATTAAAGTAAAAAAAAGAGAATAATTGCACCAAATAAAAAGTAAGTAGCTCAAATAATGATTTATGGAAAATATTAAAGGGTTTAATGGTTCAGTGGGAATTAAACGAGATGCAAAAAAGAATGAATGAAAAGTTAAGTTTACTTTGGTTATACTAACATTTTTTTGTCAGGTAACCTGTAGGTCATGCCCTAGTTCTCATCCATTAAATGCTTGAATAGAAACTCCTTCAGAACCCTGAAGAGTATATTGGATTGGACATAAAATGGTACCCATTACCAAATTTCTTTTTTTTGTTAATGGGTCTGACCTGCTAATTCCACTTTTGACCAATTGCGCTGCAGTGATGGTAGTTTAGTTTTGCTCTATGCAATATACCCATAACCTTTATCTGATTTTTCTTAAATTCAAAAAATGATGTTGGTTGAGGAATTTAGAGGCTGTAAATGGTTTGAGTTCTTAGTTTTGATACACTTAATAAAAAGAAAGAATGAAAGCCTGATTTTTTTCAGGACCAAGGAAAAGCTGGTAGATTTTGATCTCTGGCCCATTAATTAGTAACAATAGTAAAAACAGTACTAGTTGTTAAAAAGAAAATGGATGGATAACAGAAAAACTACTTAATCTTTTTTCTGCTTAAAATGTAAAATATTGATTGCCATGATGTATTTTATTTAAAAATTGTGCATATTTATTTTTGATGTCGTTTAATTGAAATTTATATCACAGTGGATAGCGATTAGACAATAGCTGGCAGAAATATCCTTTTCATCTAAAACACATTTTTCTGTTTCATTCTATCCGGTGTGGAAGAGGAGAGAAGAAGGTGTCATTATGGATTTCAATTAAGTGATCCCTGGGCAGAGAGGGATGCGTCAGGGTAGGAAAATTAATGTGCTATGGACAGATGTTTAGTAATAATGGCCGAAAAAGGCCTGCCGAGAAACACATTCCATCCGTTGCACCCAGCTGCGGCTGCAGGAGCATGCTCGCACAGAATGACACTGAAAAAACAGAGAGAGGCCAACATCTACAGGCACATTTGTCTAATCACTCATATGCTGACGCATACAATAATGATAAACACACAGTGCTGAGCACTTTCACATACACGCTGCTTATCAACAGAAGCTGGTATCACTACTGGTGTGCATGTGTCTTTATGACCAGTGCTGGCCGCAGTACATCCGCCCCTCATTTAGGAAGAATCAGCATGGAGATTGACTGCTTGAAAAAGCTTCCTGACTGTGGGAGGTGACTGGATGCATGTTAAGTGACATGCCCCGTATGGAGAGATGGAGTAAGAAAGAATAAAAGAAGTAGTATTCATATGTAACTGTCTTTAAGGGCTTATTACTTCCCTGAGCAACAAAAATGTTTTGAGTGAGAACTGACAGATGAGCAAAAACAGCTGAAAAGAAGAGATATTAGGTAGTCAGACAAAATCTGCATTATTAAGCAGCATGTAAACAGCAGGTCTTTTATGAGGTGCTCCTGTTCTTTTTTTCTGTCATTTTCTCACAGAGACACACCTGGTGCCTCCTAATCAGTGTTGTGGCAGGACGGATAGCTTCCAGCCATTCTTACTGCCTTGTCAAAACAACACTCTCCCAAAATGTCTCTCTGTGTTTCTCTCTCACGCACACGTTTTTCATAGCCTTTTGTCACAACAGCTCTCTGGTAATTACCGGGGTGGCCGCCCTCCTACTGCCCTTCGATGGATGGACTGTGCAACCATGGGTTCGCCCCTGCAGCCATAACTCTACGACTATGTCTGCTTACTGCTTTTTGCCAGCACAGCAGCTAGCAAATTGGCTTCAGAAAACGACAGACAGAAAAAAATCTCCAACACGTTTTTTGACAAAGACTAAGGTATGTGGGTGCACAGACATGAAAAAGCATCAAAGTAGACACATACTTATTCACTCTAACTATTTGTCATTTCCCTGTCTTCAAGGAGTAATCTATAATGCTGAGATACCTCTGACCAACAGGTAGACAGGTGTCTTTCCTAGGAGAGATTCAAAACTACACACAGACAGACAGAAGCACATACTTCCACACAGACACACATGCATTGCTGCGATGATCACTTTGACAGGGGAATATGACTGAAGAGGAGTGGAATGAAGATGAGAGGAAATAGGAAAGGGAGAGCAGGGAGACATCAACTGATAACTTTTGATAAAGGTTGATAACGTCAGGAAAAGATGGAAATAGATGAAAGAACGGATGGAAGGAAGAGGTTTGGCGGCTGGCAGATCAATACAAACATCTACCATCTGCATCCAGACAGCAGACATTTTTAAATGACTTTTCCAGCATTTTTTCCCTCTCTTATTATTTAAATACTTTTTTAAGCCGTGGGTACTACAATTAATAAACCTCAATATGCTATTTTTAATAACTGCAATATTGTTTTTCTTATGTTGTAAATTTGTGCCTACTATACAGTCTCATTCTCATTTTTGAGGTTTATTTATTTATTTTTTTTTAACCTTAGTATGAATATGCATGCTTCCATTTACCTTTAACTTGCTGCTGGTACACCTGAATTTCCCCACTGTGGGACAATAATATGTCTATTCTATTCTAATCAAATAACAATCATTTCTAATACTCTGAAATCAGTTTTTCTTTTGGAAATACAATGAGTTTCAGTGAGCTTAAATCTTAGGTTGGCATTATCAAGTTATCTAGAATTGATTCATAACAACAACAAAAATAAAACTGTATTTGGTTTGGTTGTTCGTGGTAACAAAAACTAGTTGAGTGTTTAAAAAACGAGAGGTAAACAAATAATCCCAAAACGTCTAGTTCATAAGTTTCATAACACGCTCAAAGTAGTAAACATATTGCATGTAAACTGTTTAACCTAAACGTGTTAATAACATAAGTGAGATAAGTGCTTTGGGTCACTGAGTGCCATAAACATTAAATTGTTTTAGAATTTTTTCAAATTTTCCTACGAGTCCTGAACGCGTCTTCGGAACTAGGTGTCGTTGCCAAGACAACGGGTAAACTTAACTCAAGTCTGTGTGGCAATGGCGGACCTACTGAAATTTAAACAACAAGAAGAAGAATTAAGAGAGGAATACTTATACAGAAACAGGTTCGTGGCATGTATTTTTTCATATACATTGCTTTATAAATATGGTAGAAACAGAGCTGTTGTTATTGTGGAGCTTCTGGAAATAACGAATTAGCGAAACTGACATTAACTTTGTTGCCATCTAAACGCGTCATTCTGCAGTTATGACATTAGAAACTTTCCCCGGTATATTATTTTATAAATTGTGCAGCTGTACCATTTAACTGCATTTATTTGCTGGAGGATTGATTGTCCAACTACGGAACTTTTTTCATCTGATAGAAAAAACAAAAACACATTTGTCTTTTTTTCGCCACATACACTTCAGCTTCGTCTTACAAAAAGGAACAATTTAAATAGTAGATTAGTTTTGTTTTTTTTTATTACGTAAAATATGGTTTAATATTTTGTGGGGTTTTTTTTGCTACATTTTCTTTTCGCTGGCACATAGTTTGACAAATTTAACAAAAATACCTTTCTTGAAATGTTTAATTTATTTGTAAAGTACACTATGTTTTTTTTTTTTTTTTTGGTTTTTTTTTTTTTTTTTTTTTTTTTTTTTTTTTTTTTTTTTTTTTTTTTTTAAATAATAAGAGCACTCTTGCAGTCATTCTCTCTCCCATCGCATACCCCAACGTAACTTAGGGATTTGGTTTAAGCATTTTGACTTTCAAGAACAACAAATGCCATGTGACAGGGAGAGCAAATACGAAAGAGCTTCCCCATGGAAGGAAATTAAACAAGGAAAAATCAAGGCAAAAACCAAGGATATATTTACTGAAACACACCATATTTCCTTTGAATATGCAAACAATGACAAAAATCTCAGTTTGTATTGTTTATTTTTGAGTACACCCAACCCTAACTCTAAAACAGAGATTAGCATGCTAACATGTGATAAGGTTTCTTAAAAATGGTCCACACTGTCAGTTCCACATCAGTCATTTCCATTACTTCATTTATTGTGATGGGAAACGTGTTTTGATGGAAATCACAATGCCACTGTTATAAATGTATTTTGGTTCTCTTACAATCACTTACAGTACTATATATTAACACAAACAGTTTAACAAAACCTTTTATCAATTATTTTATAACAACCTAAAGGTATTGTTAAACTCGTCCAAGCGCCTCAACCAGTTACAAAGAGGTAGATGACATTGTGTCCCAGAGTTTTGGCAGTTATATGCACCATGCTTGATCATAAAGTTTAAAGGGAGCATCTTAAAGCAAAATTTGGTCATTTGTTTATTAGCACACATAACATATTTCAGAAATTTTGAAATATATTAATGTGAGTGTTGAAACTTTAGTTCGTTTTTAAAAAGTTAAACTTTAGTGGGTTGTTTTCATTATACAGAGAGGCACAAAATATTTCATATTTCTCACAGATTTAGATTTAAAGTACACCTTTCATTTGACTGATATGTTTCTGTTTACTGGAAGTAATATTTGCAAATTTCAGTTTTCTTCTAATGTTAAAACCCATAGAATTCATAACAAATTTTCATGTAAAATTCATAACAATAACAGGCAGACTAATAACGTTTTGGAATGCTGAAAATTATGCAGTCATGGCTACAATTAATTTCTTGAATTTGAAAGTAAAAACATTGATTAATTGATTGAAACAAAGATTTCAGTGAAACAGTTTTTATCCAAACAATGGGAAATGTTATCTTTAAAATGCTTAAAATAAATAGTTATACATTCAAGTAAATCTATGTATCAAGTTTCAGTAAATGTTTTGAACAGGTGTCATTATGCGTTAGTAATTTTTTTTTCAAAAACAAATTTTTTTGTGGTGGAGTTCTTTCCTGAATGTTGGACTAAAATGCCAAAAAAAAAAAAAAAAAAAAAAAAAAAAAAAGTTATTTAAATAACTTCATAACAACCCCTATCAAAAGCTGTTTCTAATTATAACAGAAAAAAGAAAGCTTATGAATATATTTCTAAAAACGTATTTTCTAAAAAATTTCCTGACGTAGTTGGAGAATCAAAGTAAAACAGTTGTTGGTATTTTAAATGTTTTAATAGTCATTAAACATGAGGAGGAATACACATTTAGTTCTTATTATGAATAGTATCTGCTTGGGGTACACATTGCTTTATTTATACAGAGCCACTGTAACATAACTATATATCTGATAATGTTTTTATTATGGGCCTTTGTGCTGTAGACAAGTCGAGGAGAACAGACAGAAGGAGACCCAGGCTGCCATCCAAATTCAGAGCTGGTTCCGAGCCAGCAAGGTGCGGGCATACCTCAGGTAGTTCTGGAGAGTTTGCATGTCATAAGTGTTTGATTGACATACCACAAAATTAGCCTAGCGTTGTTATATTTGACACTAAAAAACAATCAAATACACAAATGCACAGTTACAAAATGAACCTTAAGAGTCTTTTTTTTCTGTCTGAGGGCTGTAAAACATTCAGGCTCAGCTTTAAGAGTTGAGTTGAAGGGAAACCCTGATATTAGCTCACTCACATAATTATCCCGCTTCTAGAGCTGTGCAAATGGCCTCAAGGAATAAATGTAGCTCCTTTAACCCACAGAGAAATGTCTCTACCTTCATGCTTCCTTCGATACTTTGACCCTAGCACCATTCTGCAGGGTCAGCAGACAAACTTCCAGACAGTAGGTTAATTCAGATTACTTTAGTTAATTGATCAATGCGTTAAGTGGATAATTAGCAACAATTTTAGCTGCCTAAGTGCAACTCCGGGGTTGTGCTATCCCCACTATAAGCATTGATTTTCTGGGCATATAAATGGCCTTTTGGAAATTGATGGTCTCGTTGCAGGCAGAGAATCGCAGTGGACTTGCATTTAGAGTATGTTTGAAGATGAATACAAATGTGCACCACTGACTAAAGGAGGTGAAAGGCTCATCTGGCGTGATTGAAAAGCCTGGAAGCGCAGAGGCCCTCCATGTTCATGTGTCTTTCTGAGAGCCTACTTGAGAGTATAATGTTTTCCTGACCTTTACAGTCCTTTTGCAGGCTAAAATTATTTGCAGACCGTCATTCTTAAATAAAAGTAAATTTATTTCAGGATATTGTTTTTTTTTAATTTTATTAACTACATTGTTTTCGTTAGATCTGAATATATACCTTTTTTAATTAGAAGATTTTGTCTAGGTTAAATTTTTTAATTGAGATAATTTCTGACCTGTTTATGACAGGTCAGTTTTACTAACCTGGTTATGACTGAAATAAAACAGACATACAGTCTTTCATCTCCCCCTGTGTATCTCAGAATAACATGCATTTCAAAGTTTTGCCTTTTTCAACAACTATAAATATACCCATCTAGTTCTCTCCCTAATATGATCTTATTACAGCTATCTGCACAAGAAAGCAATCATCATCCAGAAGACATGGCGGAGCTTTGCAGCAAGGGCACGTGTCAGACAAATGGTGAAGGTAAGTTAGAGCCTGGAATAGCAATAGATATATTGATTATGTTATGATAGCATGCATTAGAATTCAATTGCCATATTTCTAAGTCTCTGCCTCTGACCTTAAGAAATATAATTCACTCGTTACACATGTGGAAATTAACACTTAGGGAATGTGATGAATTACGATAAGGAATTCCATCATATCATAATTTCTGGGATTCATACAGAAGGAGTTTAGTGACAAATAGAAATGAGGAAAGAGTTGTGCACATGATGATTGTGTATGTGTGTGCTTTAGTAAAACAAGGCCCCATTTTCAGCATATTGCCTCCAACTGCTTCTTAATTGAACAGATTGTTGATACCGGATCCAATACCCAGCGCTCTCACGTATAATTTTCCCCTGGATTGAGTTTTGTAAATGTATCACAACAAGCTATTTATCATGCCTGTAAATTGACTGTTTGCTAAAGCATAACTGCCAGTTGCCGTTTGGGAGGCGTTCAAGAATTAGAAAGGAGGGGGCGCGAAGGGGTGTTAAAATAAACACTGAAGGATGTGTCACACACACATATGGGCTAAAATGAGGCTGTTTGGTTTCATTTAAAAACAGACGAGTGCTAATTTGAATCACTCAAAATTGCCACGGTGCACTGTTTTGAATTAGCCCAGAAATATTCCATGCTTCACCTCCTCTTTTGCTCTCAGTCTGTCTTGCTCTGTCTCTGGGACCTTATCGTGTGTAATGTGACTTGTGCGAAGCTTCTTCACAAAACATCAAGCTGAATTTACAATCTCCTTTCAAGTCTTTGTGTTCTTCCCCCTTCCCGTCTTTCCCTTCTTCTTCGTCGTTATTGAAAAAGACGTGTTGAAATATGAATCTCTTTTATGGCCAACACTCTAGTTTGCTTATGAAATGTGCCCCCAGTGGTCGGCTGGCATGTTCAGTCTGTGACGGCTTGTTGAGAGCGTTGCTGAGTATCCTCTGGCCCTTTGTTAGTCTCTTCTGTGGCAGGGCTTTCATTGATTATGAAATCCAGAGGAGAGCGTTTGGCCGTCATACATCTCCATTAGTGCGCTGCTTGACTACCATGGATTTTCTTGGCCCTTGTCTGTGTTAGTATATTAAGAGAGTACCGTCCTCCCCTTGATACAAAGGCCCACTAAACACTTTCTCTCTCCCCTTCTGCTGCACCTCGCTCACCTTTTCTCATTGCTCTCCTATTTTTTGCTTTGCTTCTCTCTCCATTTCTACCCCTCTTCCTCCACACCTCCGCCTTTACTGTGGCCCTATCTGTGCCGTCTCTGTGCAATGTATTATGTATAAAGAGCTCTTTATCTTTGATGCCTGCTGTGGACAGATCAGAGGGCCGGGAGACAAGATGTAACGGCATCTTTTCCTTTGTGTTCACAGGCGGCATATTTTACCATGAAGATGAATTTCTACAACGAGATGGCAGTCAGGGTAAATATCATGAGAGTGTCTTGTATTAGCAAATGCAGTTTCTTGGTGTGGGGACACTCTGTTGCTTAATGTCCGCTGTGAATGGGAGTCCCCATGAATAGGAATCTCATTACCAAATCTGCTTCAAAACTGAAACTCTGTATTTGTAAAATCTCTTACTATTTTAAATTTTTGCAACATATTGACATCTGTGTTGAGTTTTGATTTATATGGAATTTATCATTAGAAGACTAATTGGATTTTGGGGGAAATTTATATAGAAAAAAAGACAATAGAAATAATATCTTATTGTTTTTCATTCACATGCAGTGCAGTAAAAAATGATTTTACCACACTTAAATGTTTCAGATCATCAGACAAATTTTAATCCGTAAAAGATAATCTGACGTAATACAATACAACTTTAATCGTGCCACCCTTGAAGACAAAAACTGCTCAGATCAATGTCCTGATGCACCTGACCTAAAATTCACAAACTTATTACCAGACATTTTCCGTCAATATTTTCTGGAGGAGAGCAGAATTCATGGTTGTATAAATAATGACAAATTGTCCAGATCCTGAAGCAACAATGCAACCCCAGACCATCACATTAACACCAACATGTTTGACTGTCGGTAAACTGTTCTTTTTCTGAAATATTTAATTTTACAGCAGATGTACCGGAACGCTCATCTTTCAAAAGCTGCACTATTCTCTTGACAGTCCACTGAATATTTTCGCTAAAAGTCTTGTGGATCATCATGCTATGGATGTGGATTTTGCCCAATCTCTTGTTTATTGTTGAATGATAAACACCATTCTTAACTAAGGCAAGTGAGGCCTGTGGTGTTGAAGAAACTTGTTCAGGTTCTTTGTGACCTCTTGGATGAGCCATTGATGCTCTTGGAATACTTTTGACTGGTTTTCCACTCTTGGGAAGGTTCACCACTGTCCTATGATTTCTCCGTTTATGGATGATGGCTCTCATTGTGGTTTGCTGAGGTCCCACATCCTTAGAAATGGCTTTGTTAACCTTGCCAGAGTAATAGAGTGCATCTGGAAAGTATTCACAGTGCTTTGCTTTCTCCACATTTTGTTATGTTACAGCCTTATTCCAAATTGTATTAAAAATTTGTATTTCCTCAAAGGTCTACACACAAATGCCCCATTATAACAATAAACATAAAAAAAAATTTAGATTTTTTTTTTGAAAATTTATTAAAAATAGAAAACCAAGAAATCACATTTACATAAGTATTCACAGCCTTTGCCATGAATCTCAAAATTGAGCTAAACCCTCTGATCATTCTTGTGATATTTCTACAACTCAAATGAAGTCCATATGTTAAATTCAGTTGATTGGACTTGATTTGGAAAGGCAGATGCCTATCTATTTAAGGTCCCACAGTTGAGAGTACATGTCAGAGTGCAAACACCAAGCATGCAATCAAAGCTTTGCAGACTTCTGAGACAGGATTGTCTTAAGGCACAAACATGGAGAAGGATACAGATAAATTTCTGCTGCTTTGAAGGTCCCACTGAGCTCAGTGGCCTCCATCATTTGTTAATGGAAGAAGTTCCAGGACTTCTCCTAGAGCCAACTGACCATCTAAGCAGAGTGATCAGGCGAGAAAAGCCTTTGTCATGGAGGTGATCAAGACCCCGATGGTCACTCTGTCAGAGATCCAGTGTTCCACTGTGGAGAGAGGAGATCATTCCGGAAGGACAACCATCTCTGCAGCAATTCACCAATCAGGCCCATATGGTAGAGTGGCCAAATGAAAGCCACTCCTTTATAAAAGGCACATGGCAGCCCGTCTGGAGTTTGCCAAAAGGCATCTGAAGGACTCCAAGACCAAGAGAAACAAAATTCTCTGAACAGATGAGCCAAAGATTGAAATTTTTGGTGTGAATGCCAGACGTCATGTTTGGGGGAAAACAGGGATGACTCACCACTAGGTCAGTGAAGCATGGTGGTGGCAGTATCATGCTATGGACATGTTTTGCAGCATCAGGAACTGTCAGACTAGTCAGGATAGAGAAAGATGGATGCAGCAATGTACAGAGACATCCTGGATGAAAACCTGCTCCAGAGCGCTCCTGAACCCCAAACTGGGGAAACGGTTCATTTTTCAGCAGGACAATGACATAAAAACCATGGGGAAGCTCTCAAAGGAGTGGCTTATCAACCACTCTGTGAATGTCCTGGAGTGAATTGCCAGAGTCCAGACTTGAATCCAATTGGAACATCTCTGGAAAGATCTGAAAATGGTTGTGCACAGATGTCTCCCATCCAACCTGATGAAGCTTGAGAAGTACTGAAAAGAAGAATGGGCGAAACTAACTAAAGGTAGGTGTACTAAGCTGGTGGCATCATATTCAAAAAGACTTGAGACTGTTATTGCTGCCAAAGGTGGATCAACAGAATATTAAGCAAAAGCTGTGAATACTTACGTAAATGTGATTTCTTGGTTTTTTTAATTTTTAATAAATTGCAAAAATCTCATAAAATAAAATTCCACATTGTCATATTGGGATATTTGTGTGTAGAATTTTGAGGAAATGCATTAATTTATTACAATTTGGAATAAGGCTGTAACATAACAAAATGTGGAAAAAGTGAAGCGCTGTGAATACTTTTTGGATGCACTGTACATGTCAAAAACTTGACATGACAATGAAACAGAATGCTTCTTAAAAGAACATGTCTGTATACAAGAGGAAGAATTGTTGGCTTACATTCTTAAAAGCTTAATCTTTATTAGATTTTGATGGACTTTTTAAAACCCTTTAGATCAATTGAGGGACTTTGTTCAGGAAAGCCATTGGCAAAAATCTCTCAGAACTTTTGGATAATCATTATGTCATTAATTCTTTGGAAAAGATTCTTTAATACTTCCCCGTATACACGTCTTTGATGGACTTACAAAAAGGATGCCAATATGAGGAGACTGTTTGAAAACAATTAATCTGAAATTTGGCAGTGGTTGTGTCTAAAGTAGTTAGCAGAGGAAATGGCTAATTTTTTTTTTAACCTGAAACAGCAGAACAAAAAGTTTTTATGTCCCTAACTGAAAATAATAATAATAATGATTTAAAAAAATAAATAAATAAATAAATAAAAAATCACATAATAGATTAATGAGAGTGATATCAAGCATGTGTTTCTGAAAATTGTGATGATCATAGCTTTCAGCTAATTGCAACTGAAAATTCGTCTTCTCAGGAAATTAAGGTATTAAATGAGACCAATAAGAAAAAAAAGAAAAAAAAAAAAGGATTTTCAATACAGAAATGCTGACCTTCTGAAAATTATGTCTGTAAGTATAGGATCCTTATGTAAGAATTACTAGATCAAGGTGGTGTGGCATGGCTCAGCCTGTGGCACTGCTGAGGTGTTATGAATGTCCAGGTTGCTTTCATAGCAGCCTTCAGCACATCTACATTGTTGGATCTGGTGTATAATTTTCCTCTTGACAATACTCCATATATTCTCTATGGATTTAGGTCAGGCTCATTTGCTGGTCAGTCAAGCGCAATAATACCATGATCAGTATACTAGGTATTTGTATTTTTGGCAATTTGGTTCAGCATAACTTGACAAAATGTAATCAGCATCTCTATAAAGCTTGTCAGCAGAGGGAAGCATGAAGTGCTCTAAGATTTCTTGGTAGACTATGGACTTGATGAAACACAGTGTACCAAACGCCATCATATTTGCAAATTGTCACTGACTGTGGAAACTTCTCACTGGACCTCAAGCAACTTGGATTCTTTGCCTCCCCACTCTTCCTGCAGATCATGGGATCTTGATTTTAAATGAAATGCAAAATTTACTTTTATCTGAAAAGAGCACCATAGACTACTGAGCAACAGTCCAGTTCTTTTTCTCCTTAGCCCAGGTAAGATGGTTCAAACATTATCTCTAGTGTGTGTGTGGCTGCTCTTGGAGTGCTGACTAACTGTAGCCCATTTAAGCGAATCTCCCCTGAACGCTTAAATGGGCTTTTCTTCACAATCTTCTCAATGCTGTGATTATTCCTGTTGCTTGTGAACATTTCTCTCACACACTTTTTCCGTCCGCTCAACTTTCCATTAATATGCTTGTATATGGCACTCTGTGAACACACTGCTTCTTTTAGCAATGAATGACCTTTTGTGGCTTACCCTTGGTGTGGAGGGTTTCAATGACTGTGTGCAGGACCACTGCCATATCAGGAGTGTTCGCCATGGTCATAACATAACATTGATGTGTTAATTTGTATTCAAATTTTCTGAGAAACAGATTTTTGGGTTTGTATTAGCTGAAAGACACAATCACCAAATTACTAGAGATAAATGCCTAAAACATCAGTCGGTGTGTTTATATAAAATGAATTTCAGTTTTTGAATTGAATGACTAAAGTAGATGAACTTTTTGATGATAATCTAATTTACTGACATGCACCTATTAGAGGCTGAAACTGCACTGAAAGTGTAAACTTAGTATAAAGATACATTTAGACCTGCCAAGACCATGTACATATTTTTGTTAAGTCAGTATCGGCAAATCATACATATCATAGTTTGATTTTTAGAACTGTGTAAGAAAACTAATTCCCCTCACTTTTTAACCTTTGTTTCAGCAGATGCTCTCTTTATCCTGAGAGCAGTTACTACAGCTATGTAACCATGACTGATGCTTGGCAGTTTTATGAATAGACACCCTATGTTTTTACAGTTACATATATTCTTTATTTTTGAAGCAAAATCTCATTCCTTTTCTGCCATAAAATTGGGTGAAAATTGGGGAAACAGAAAATAAAAAAAATAAATAAAGAAAAAAAGGGTCATGGTCCAGATGGATAAAGATGGAATATGTTTTTGAATCTTTTCATTTTGTTTGAAATGAAAACGTCTTGTACACTTTACAAGTATAGTAAATATGTGCAATTATAGAAAAAACATTAGGGCTGATGTCAGCCTGTGTAGCAAAGCAAAGGCTTGTAAAGTTAAAGGAGAGGGCCCTTTATTAGTTATAAAAAAAACATTTTATATTTCTATAATATTTCTACAACTTCCAATAGCAAACATTATAAAACCATATTACAGAATGTAATAAATTAGGCTATGGTTCAGTGGTTAAAAATGTAAGAAAGCAGGGGTTTAATCCCCACATGAGCCCTGTAAAGCTTTCCTGCAGTAAGTATATTGTACGTTCAACAGTGTTTTTTCAGAAGCAGAGTTTCTACAGACATCGCACCACCCACAGCTCCTAAAAACATATGTTGAAAATATGTTTTAAGCCTTATGATAATATTACAGCTTTAGAATTCAAAAATTTCAGAATTATAAACTACTTTTGAAGATTTTTAATGGAAAGGCCAAACTTTTACATGTCTAGCCTAAATATAAGATAAGATGGCGTTAATCTTATGACTTCAGACAAATGCAGTCTTCAAAGAAAAAAAACAATAGTTTGGGGATATTTGTATAAAACACAAGAGAAAGACCATGATAGACAGTTGAGTCAATATGTACAAATTTCTTATCAAAGGAAATTAGCACTTTAAAAAAACAAAACAAAAAAACAAACAAACAAAAAAAAAGGTGTTGTTTAAACAACACTGTTTAAACAAAGAGGAAAAAAACAGTCCTCTTTGGATCCCGTTGCGATGTATCCATTGAATCAATGTTGACTCCATTCTTTTATTTCTAATCTCCCCTTGTTTCCATCACGTTGTGTTGAATAACAGAAGATAATGTATTAAGGCCATAATAGAAACTAGTGTTTACATGCTGCACCTCGTATTTGTAGTAGATTCAACAGCATTGATTTCACTAGTCAACAGAGGTCAGCAAGAACTTGTGGTGCCAATTACTTTATTTAAAATTATCTATTGACTGGCAGATCAATGCTAATTCTCATTTTGCTCTTTGTTGTTTTCCCACAGCCTCCACTCCTCCTCCTCCTCTTCCTTCTTCTCATAGCATAATTATTCTTTTACCTGCCATTGTTTTAATCTCCTAATTAGTCTGAAGGACATCCGCCCATTGCCTTAAAATGGTCCGTTGGTGTGTGTGATGTATGTGCTAGCTAATCTGGAGCCTGCTCAGTCAGTGTGGACTGAAATGGTTAAATGTATGGAGCTGTGACACTTGTCAGTCCCACCTTGAATAGCCTGTTTGTCATTGTCTTGTAGGATGAAATTCTGCATGTGATTTATTTGAAAATGATCACAGCACAAAATACGCAAAAGGAATGTGCCCTGAGACTGCTAGAAGATAATGTTTTGTGGCAAACTTATTGTCTTTGTACAGGTCACAGTAACATAGTGTTAGATAATTTTCAAAAGGCAAAAAAAGTTTCTTTTGTATTATGCTGCAGTTAAACATATATTCTCTATTCTGACATAACTCTTAGTGCAAAGTTTTGAGAAAATTTGTTTGTGATTCCTGCAGATTCAGCAAAGGTGGAGAGGATTCTATGTCAGAAAGTATATCCATAACTTTTATGCTCGGAAAAGCTACCTGGAGCAAATTCTCAAAAAGAATGAGCTTATAAGGTAAGACAGTTTTTGCTTTTTACTGTATAACTGTACATATAACATTCCCTGGAGATCACTTTTCTTGTGTTCATAAAATGTATCTTACAGGGAGAACATTTGTCAGGTATAATTCCTTCTTTCAGAGCTTGTGTAATTTTAATTTAGCAAGTTAACAAAAAATAAATTCACAGTTTACAAAATCTGTGCTTAGTGCATGTACCTGCCTGGCCTGAAAAATATGAGAGACCTGCAGTGTTGGAAATACTATTAAAACCCTAATTTCAAATGCTACAGGACAGTTATGAAATATTTTTAACACCGTTTTTCACTGTTTTGTTATCAAATATTACAGACATCAAGCTGTCACAAAGCTTCAAAGTGTGAAAATCAAGTGAAAAAAATCTCCAAAGAACCTAAAAGTAAATATCTATTACTATTATACATGTTATAAAAGTAAATTTATCTAATGGGGAAATATACAGTTGAATGCTGTAACTTAAAGACTAAACTATAGCTCAGGGGAAAGGAAACGTGAAGAAATATGAGAAACCGAGACATGAAGAAATGAAGTAGAAGGTAGAATCTGAGAAATGATTTCCTTAAAGTGCTCAGGGCTAAGAGACAAAGAAGTGAACATGTGAAGAAATTAAAAATTAACCTTTGATTTGAACCGCAGCCTGTGCATTAATAAAACATGCTCTGCTTTAGGGCTTAGGGCTAAAGAAACACCGTCTTTTATTTTTGACAAAAAAAAAAAAAAACTATCATGTTTAGCTAATAGCCACATTTTTAATGTTGCTAATTCATCTCAACAGAAAATATCTCTAGGCTTCAGCTAAAATTAAATGTAAATTTGTTAAAATTCTCCTTGGATCACTGCCTTTCCTCCTCAGGTCCCCACCTGCAATTCACCTTACATCCTTTCTCTTCAACCTTTTTTTTTTTTTTTTTTTTTAAAGAACTAGGACTAGGTCATTAAAGCTTATACTATACTATACTATAGTATACTATAGGGGGTTTATGAGATGATTTAAATGTTCCATATTTGGTCTGGTGATTGCATTATAAATGTATGACATCTTGTTGTTTTTGTACAAGCCCAGATATAGACTCACAACTGCACCCACGATGTGCTCAGGGTGTCAAGTTCTCCTTTGCTTCAGATAATTACATGTTTATGCAGTGCGACTGAGGTCATGATCAATTAACACTGTTCCGTAATTCATTGAAAATATCCGCCCTGTGTTAGGTATTTAGTCCTTGAATCGCTCGTGACCTGATCACTTACCCCAGAAAGTTCTGCTGTTTAATCCACCAGCATGTTTTTTTCCCCACTATCTGTCTGTCTGTCCAGTTCACTGAACACATTATTGAGTGCTGGATTAATGGTGTCCATTGAGCGAATGTTGTTGTAGTAGTAATATAGTAGTAGTATGTCTCTTGCTAAACTGCTTTCTGTCCTTTCACACTCATAGTCTCTATTTCAGTCTCTCTCTCTAATGACAGATCACCCCAGCACAAAAACCATCTGTGCCATTTCATTAGGTACAGCAACCAACTAATCCCTGCCACTTACACCATCCTCTTCTATACACGACTCCCTTCATCTCTAACTTACGCTTCTCTCCTTGCTCCTCTCTATCTTAATCTATTTAGCTCTATTTCTTCCCTCTCCCTGCCACAGGTTCACTGTGTCCATCTTCATTCATCCTTTTTCTCCTTCTGCATAGCCTAATGAAGTCAGGACCCCAGCGAAGTCCCCTCTCTTCCTCAGTTTTCATTGATACCCCAACAATTTATCACGTTGTCAGGGTGACACTTAAAGTTCCTAGGCTTTATTAAGGGCATGCAGTGGGACAATGGGGGCAATTAGGAAAGCAGAACAACCACACTTTGCATATTTACTAAATGTCCTGGTGTCATCGTTGCCACTATTAACATGGTCTGTTGACTATGTGAATTATTCCTCTATCTTTTATAAACAGCTGGGTAATTATTACTGGCATAATCAGATAAATAATTCTCGCTGTGATGCTGCAACACTGTAGTGAAACATTTTAACTTATCCTTTAAAGTGCCAAATTGGAGGATTGGGGATTGTGGATTGCCATTGGGCTGAGCTGCACTATTTCTTTTCTATAAGCTATATTTCCCCCCTTTTCTCTCCACACTTTCTTCTTCATGTCTTTCTTTACTCAAGTTTTTTTTTTTTTTTCATTCCTCTCTCGTGTCCCTTCCAAGGACACTCATGAAAGGGGAGCTGCTATGGTGGAGATAGAGCAGGCCTGCCCTGCGATCACTCTCTGCTTCTGTGCATCAGTATTTCTTTTGCTGTTGTTTCCGTCTGATCCATTCTAGTTACAGTCAGGTTCACTCCTTCAGTCTGATTGTATTTGTATGTTCTCTCTCTTTCTGTGTATCTGTTGTGTTTGTAAGAATGTGTTATTGGAGAGTAAAACAATAGGAAGTAGTATGTAAGATACATTCAGAATGTTCTTTTCTGTTTTAGCAATATTAATTGGGACATATTTATTTGAAGCATTGTTTGCTTCAATGCGCTGCTCATTTTATTACCTTAACTGATTAGTTAATCAATCAGTCAGTTAAACAGAAAAACAGTTTTTAGGCTGCTGAAAACTATGAATTTACTGTCACAAATTGTGACATTAAATTTGTCTATAAAGTTGTATGGACACACGTTGCCAACTATTGAATCATTCTATTGGAGGAATTAAGTCAGCCAGTCAGGTCAAGGCGCCTTTAAATATTTAGAACCTGGCCTAATAGCTGCTCTGTTATTTGCCTGGATAACCAAAGGTGTGGCCTGCTGTCCACCTGGATCCTCACTCTCAGATATTCCATCAGTCCTTGAACCCCCGTTTTGAACCAGAAAGTAAATTATTGACGAAATACAGAGAAAAGTAGCTGTACAATATTATACATTTTAAAGAAGTTAAAGGTCTTGGGCAAAAATGTCAGCAAGGGTTTCCAGTAATTGGAAATTAGTTATACTAAATTAGCATGCATGTTCAACAGCTCAGCAGCCGGAATTTGAAATCAAGGTGCTCTACCTCATCTTTTGTCGCCTGGTCTGAACAATGTTTGTTTCTTAATAACTGTAATGTGTTATGAGTCAGTTTCTTCTTTCATTTTTTAAATAAAAATTGTGTCTACATGGTCTGTTTCCATCAAAAAAGCTCTAATGCCTTGTAGTAATACCTCCCCTAAAACAATTTTAGCTTGCATGGGTTTTAAAAATACCTACTGTAAAAAGTGGTTTTAAAAGTCTCTGTTTTTTCACCACAAACTGAAGGTGCAAACAGAGCAGAAAATCGTCTTTTTTGCCAAATATCTGAGTTAGTGTGGCCAGGGCCTTAAGTGTTCACTCAGACTCTAAACTGCCCAGACATCCATCTGGCATTTCTGGTAAATAAACCAATTCCACAAAGACTCCACTCTTGAGTCTACAAAGCCCAAAGGATCTAACAGCATAGTACCAAAGACCCCAGCAGACCCAGAGATGTTCTTCCTCTTTGCCCCGATTGATCATGGCTTATTTTCTGGCAAAAGGATAATTTGCATCTGAACTCTGTAACTAATAGGGGAGACAAAAATATCTTCCTTAGGATTTAAACCACTATAGTCAAGTCAACTAAATTGAATCTTAAAACAAGGAGACCTAGTCATTGTTGGTGCCTGTTTATCAGTGAGAGATGTTGCAAAAGTCTGTACACATTTATATATTTTTCTCATCGTTTCAGTTTAACTTCGTATAAAACATACACACACATTACCAAACACACAGGAAGAGGGCACGTTCTGAACAGGGCTAATGAGGGTTGTATGTTGTGGTGGCTGGTTGGGTCGACACAGATCGAGGTGCCTTCAGCCGTTACAAATCTGTTTGGCTTTTGTCCACTACACAGCAATTAATAACACTAGGACTGGGGGCAGGAAAACAAAGGTCACCTATTCAGCCAGACCAAGACACAAACACGTGCACACAGACACAAATTTGTGTGTGCTAGCAAAGTCTTTAAAAAATTAGTATGGACACTAAAACACACTTGCAAATTTCTGATATATACACACACAGTATCACAAACTTATAACAGTTTTACCCAAGCCCCATCAAAACAGAAACATACAAACCTAACAGTTCAGGTTCGTGTTCTGTGGGGCGTAAATATACAGATATACAAACATGCACCAGGTGGTTTGTGAATGAGATTCTCACAGTAAACACCAACTTTACGTTTTACATTAACAGGTAATATTCCTGTTAGCTTGGTAGACAAATAGAGGCCAGCAACCTCAATATTTACACTTTTCATACAACCTACCCCCCCACACTATATTAAACAGCTTTGCTTAATATTATGAACATAGACATTCAGACTTGCTCCTTTTCTTATTACACACAAGCACACACTGAGCTCTGAATATTTCATTTATTTTGTAATTTAATCTGGTTCTCTGGAAGGAATGAGAATGCAAAGGCAATAGGACCGCATTGTAATTCCCTTTTAAATGTCAGCTGCTGCAGAATGTGTTAACCTCACATTACAGAAACACTTTGAATATCCAGATTCCGATGTGGAGACTTGTAATTGAAAACAGAAGTTGGATAGGGGGAGAAACGGCAGAGAGGAATTAAAGAGAAAAAGAAGGGATCGGAAACGAAAAAAGATGCAGGATTGTTGATGAGCTCTGGCTAAACTCTTATTGGTATTACGCCTGCGGAAATAGATTGGTGTTACTCTTAGCTTTGTGGGTGTCTCTTCAAATTATCATGGCATATGTGTTTTAGTAATTGTTTCCAATTCCCCTTTTAAGTTATTACCCCTTTGTAACAATAAGACTGTGTGACTGTGGAATGAAATAGCTGTGTATGGGGTTTTAATGCATTCCATTTAGCCAGCTTCGCTAAACAGATGTCACAGGCAGACCTGTCCTGGGTACTGTGATGAAATATATCCATCATCCTCCCACTTATACCTTCTCATGCTTTCAGTTTGCTTTTTTTCCTCCACAGAGTCTCATTTCCTTGTTTTTCTCCCACTGCGCCATTGCCTTTTCATGTCTGTCCTCGTGTGATTAGGCAGTTTTTTTATTACTCTGAAGGACACTTCAGGGAATTTTCAGGCTGTGCTTATAATACATACTAACACCTGCACAAAGACAGTTTAATTGGGTTGACATTGTCTACAAATTACGTAAAACTCATGATAATGACCTAACTGGGTGTGAAAAAAGATATTAAACTCTTAGAAATTTTGATTTTCATTTAGAGAATTCACCACACAAATTTGTGTTATAAATTGCTCTTGATCCATGAAGGCGGTAATTTTAATTTTGAATTGCATTGACTAGACTGGATTTTCTTATTTTATAATTTTGGACCACTCTGTTATTCTTGAATTTGTATTACTTTGATTTTTAGTCCTATTCCCTTTAAAAAAAAAAACAAACAAAAAACAACTCACTCAAAAAAGAAAAAAAAACATGGTTTTATGTGGATATGTTGTGCTTCATGTAGGAAAGAGTTGGATGAGATTGAGGAAGCCCAGAAAAGAGAGAGGGAATATCTAGAGGCTGCAAAAGAGCAGAAAACCAAAATTTACCAAGCTCATCGATTGCACCACCTCATCAGCACACATCAGGTCGGTATTTAGTAACACAAACTCTTAAACAAATGTTTTATTGTACTGTTATAAAACTGCCTTGATTGGACCAATGTTTAACTGAAAACTAATACTAAATTGTGATTTTTTTTTTTTCATAACATCTATCACCATTTTTTTTTCCTGACAAACATTTTAGAAAGTATCGACATTTTTTTAATTTTTATATTATTACTTGTATATTAGTCCCAATGCAAATTAATTAATATTTAAATTTTTACAGTCATGTTTACATTGTATTTACCCCCACAAAATTTGTATAAAACTTCAAGTTTGATTTTTTTGTCATACTTATATATTTATATGTAAATGAAATCAGCAGTGTCTGCCTTATTTTACAATATACGAATATTAGGACTGATAACTATATTTCTTTTGCATTTATATAAAGATTGCTGTAATCTACCTGTTTTACGTTTTAAAAAAAATCTGCATAGTCAAATAGATTCTCAAATTTTTGCTTGAATTTGACAACAAAACTAGATTGATGTCCACCTTTAACCAGGGCTGCATTTGTAAATGAAAATCCATGTCAGATTAAACGGTCTTTACCAAATAATTTTCTTTTTCTACTAAAAATAGAAGTGCATACAAGGTGTCACTGTGGTTCTCTATAAAAATTCTTGGTATTAAACACCCCTAATTACATATGCTTACATTGTATACCTGAAATGTTAAATGTGCTTGGACTGACAAAAATTGACATAAGCACTCCAGATAGGGTGGTCCTCTAGAGATGGGCCACACTGAGAAAAGAAGAAATAAAAAAAAACAAAAACAAAAACAAAAAAAAAAATAAATAAAAAAAAAAAACAAAAAACAACATACAACTGTTCCTGTTTTTCATTTTGTCAACAGTACTTGGCTGTGTGGAGTTAAGTTGAGTGTGCGCACATGAGTCTTCATGGCTCTTCTGATGTGCTGAGTGGAGTATTTTAGTTCTTCCCCTGGTACAGGTGCACAAGTGTGTGTGTGTGTGTGTGTGGGTGTGGCACCCACAAATCTCTGACTCCCCACTGGGATCATAATGAAGACAAAGCACACTGGTCACTGTTGATTCAGCACCGGTCCTCTCACTTTTTCTCTTATTCTTCTTCTCTCTGTCTTCCCTTTTTGCCTTTGCAGCCACTACTGTCAACTTCTGATTGATAATAACCCTTTTGAAACCAAAGACATGATTTTTGTAAGTTGCGAGCTGGAATAATTTCAATGTGATTAGTAATTGATGTTTACCAATGTATGTCTTGTTTTTCTTATCCGAATAAACTAATGATTTTTTAACATATGGATCAAGGAAAATAAAGCAAAGTAAAGTTCCTCTACTCTTCCTGTCCTCTATCTTTCTAACTCAATATATATTTTTGTCTTCCTCTCTCTGCCTCTGCATATGGCAGGGGTATCTTTCTCATAGTAGCTCTGACCTTGTCAGCTGTGAATAGATGGCTGTATACCACAGTTCATCCTTCCTCACTTCTCGGACCCAAGCCCACACACACAAAGAACCCACACTCTCACACACACTTACACAGATACTCAGACACGGCTTACCAAAAGGCCCTAAGTCCCTCTGACAAAGATAGAGATGCAGTGTTCCTGGGGTCAACATCATTGTTCTTCTCGTAGCTGGCTTGGTACTTTTGGGGTTTTGTGTGTGTGTTCTTCTGTGTGTTTCTATGTGAAAGAGAGTGTGTTTGTGTACCAACAAACTCCAAAGTACATACATTTGTCTCTGTACTAATATATTTAGGCATTCATGCTGTTATGCTGCTGCTATTATGCTGCTGTCCAGATAAGAGTGTGGGTAGAGAAACAGTCCTTGGGATCAAAAGTCCTGTCCTGCTGCTGATGACCCAGGCTGGAAACATTTCTGAGTTCCAATTCACACCTAATGTTCTGTCAAGGCAATCTTTACTATCCTGCACTGGATTTGTTTAGAATAGAAAAAAATATTTATTTTGTTAGGTGTCAAAATAGCTGAGAATATTACGTATTTGTAGTGAGCATTTAACAAAGTATTATGTGGAACAAATAAAAATTTTATTCTTGTACAAAATTACTTCAAGTGTAACTAACCTCCCTGTGAAAGCATAACCCCACCCCTGACTAATTTTGTAAAATTCCACCAAAGTGGGCAGAGCCAGTAGACACTGAGGGGCACAGCCAAGTGTGAGGATGACCAAAGAGGGAGTAAGGGGGCTGTGGTCAGGACAAAAGAAGCACTGTTGCCAACTTATTCACTTGGTCGCTATATTTAGTGACGTTTCAGATCTCTCTATTGCGACTTTTCTTCAAAGAAAAGAACAACTAGTGACTTTTTTCCTGTGTTGTTGGAGACTTTTATGGCAAGATGTTCTACAGCACTGCTGCAACCCAGCTCTGTCCTGAGCAAGCAGCAAGTGCTGCTGTGAGCCCCTCCCGCTTCCTAAGCACTCCAGTCAGTCTGACACAGTAGACCTCCCTGCCGCATACCGTCACCAATATTCAGAGCAGAGGAGACACATTCCACTTTGTGTCCACACTGCAGATAAATCATTGATTTGCAAAGCTGCGGAACGCTATCAATCAATGCTCGCCGCAGTCACACTCGCTATTCCAACTCTTGAATCAACACTCGTCTGTTTCTGAGTGAGACGGTTTTATGCCCGAACGCGGTACTGAGAGTTGTAAAGTTGTGCTGTTGTAAATTGTAGGAGAATTCAACTGCAATAGCCACTGTTCAACCTAAGAGGCCCAGCATTGAGACGGTTTTAGGAAAAATATTGCATGAATAATCAAATGTACAGAAAAGTGTCAAAATTTGCAGAGAAACAAAGATAGAACCCTAAATAACTTATTTATAGTTTATCAGCAAAAAAAAGTTGATTTGGGGGTTAGTTACAATTTAAAAATAGTTACAATATTTAGATTTTATTGGTCGATCTCTTAATTTAAAATATAAAAGTCCTGTGGGAGATGCAACATATTTGTAGTATCTAAGAGATAATGGAGCAAAAGTAGCATTACAAATTAAATAGAATTTTACTGGGTTAAATTAAAGTAACATGTTTGAGTTATTCCTTGTTTTTGCATTTACTTTTGTAAATTTGTATTCATTGGTTCCTATACCTGCCTAATACATATTAATTAAAACTAGATTCAGTCAAGTAATTGTTCTCATTTTTTTAAAATCAATGTAGTCATGTATATTACACCGAAATGTCCAATAGTACGAGCTGTATGGTGGAGAATTCAGTTACAAGTATTTGTTTTAATTTGGGGGCATTTTAAAGATAAGAATGGACTTGTGTTGAATTTACTTTTCCTGTTTTGTTTTCAACTCATTGAATGTTTAGTTTTGAATCTAACATTTAGATAAAACAATTTTATAGTGAACTATTGTCTAATTAACTAGTTTGTTCATGTTTAAAAAATTGAGTCCAGTTTTACTTGATATACCAATTTCCCACTTCTGATTTCTTTCCCTTCTCTCTCTGTTGTCTCAGTCTTAAAGTGGCTTAAATAGCAAAGAGTGTTATTAGCATATAGAGTAGATACAGAGTCCTCCGACTTGAAGCTTTGGTCTCTTAATTAACAGACAGGCAAAAGGACCACTGTGATTTGAATAATTATTACTGAGACTGTCAGTGGCTTATCTCTTCCAATTTTAGAAGCAATAAGACAAAGTTTTGTTTGTGTTTAAATGCATGTGTTGTACAACTACAAAGATTTCAGTGTTTGACAGCTTTGGCGTTTGTGCGTAGCTTGTTGAATTTTTTCTTTCTGTTTGTCTATCCATCGTTGCCTTTGTTGTTTCATTCATGGATGGATGGATGGATTGTGGATGTTTATGTCACAATTACAGGACTTTGTTGGGACAGTCTTGGTGGTGAGCTTGGGACTCCTGACAAAGAATACATGAGAAAAACTACAGCCTCAGCAGGAAAAAAAAAAAAAAAAAAAAAAAAAAAATCTGTCTCCCCGTCAATGTTACACTTGAAGACTAGAAATATAGCATGGCTAAGAGATGGTTAACATAGAACAACTTCAGCATTGTGTCAACTCAAGTCCGGCAGAGTCCAACCCAGATCTTGTCACGTACAGGAAGAGCTTTATGATGACATTTTCCAACTTCTAAAGACCTAAGAGCACCACTAATGAGGACCCTTGCTAAATTTAATTTATTCAAAATAATTTTTGGCATTTATCAAAATTATTTCCGTTAATTTAAGACTTATTTATTATTTTGTTGAAATACTTTAATGTTAATTTTTCTTGTTGAACAGAAAAAAACAAAAAAAAAAGATTGTCAAAAATAAGCCTTACTTAAAATTCCCACATTAAAATAGTTAGTTTTTGTCTAAACTTTAACATGTACAACTGTTACCACTACACAATATTTATTCCTATAGCTTCCATGTCTGGCTTTCTCTCTAGTTCTCTTAAATCCTGGGCTAACCTCTTTTTCTGTTTCTCTTCTTGTAGTGTGCTGGGGTGTTCAACTCTCCTTATAGGCAGACCCCTCATGAGATGGAGCTGCTGTTGAGGCAGGTCAAGTATCTGGCCCCTACCAGTCTGGCCCACAGGGATACAGGTTATCCCAGGCACATTGGTGACTCAATGGGACTTTGTTTCTCTGGGTCTCTTGAAACCCAAAAGACCATTTCCACCAAAACCTTGGACTTTAAGACCAGACTACCTCCTATTGCCAGCAAGAAGCACAAGGCAAAAAAACAAAACAAACAGGCCATGACAGATGAGGCAGATACTGATTAAAACAAGCTTATAATGTGAAGGAGGTATAAAAAAAAGTGCAATGGTGAAATCTTTGTGTGTGAGTAATGGTAAATTTAAAGACAGTTTGACAGCAGCTTTAAAGCCCAGCTGGATCAGCTGCACCTCAAAGTAAACCTTGGCCTCAACACAGGAATCACAGGGAGAGGAATCAGTAATATCTGTGCTCCAAGTGACTTAAGCAAAAATCTTAAGTCTATATTTTTATGCCTCAGACAAGCTTTCCATCAGTCACGACTTTTGTGAGATATAATGAATGATCTGATTTTTCATGTTATTTTCATGTTAATCAGTTCATTTTTAATCTGAGTAAATCAGTATTTAAATCATACCCCTTTTCATTTTTCTGTAACATTAATTGCTACTTTTGGAGTGATAATGGGAGTTTAAATTGGAAACTAGTGGAGGTAATCTCTTTCATCACTAAAACAGTGAACAAAATACATCGCTCTTAGGTCTTGAGCAATTATTAACATCTCCCCCAGTTTGTTGCCCCTCTCTCTCAGGTTAATTGGGAAATTTTCCAGCGTAAACGAGGGCTTGCATGTGAAAATGCTGCTTTTGGGAAGTCTAAAGTTCTTGTGTAGTTTACTTAAGCTGCCATGTACAAATTAGAAGGCCAATACTGAGTAGCACACAAATCCTTAAAACCGTCAAGTGAATGGTAAAGTTATTAATTAATAACGTCTGTGTTCAGACTCAGCATCGAGTTTTTCTATGTACCCTACAGAATGGTACTTAAAGGTTAAGAATTTATGTCTTTTCATTTGATATCGCTTTGTCATTTTCACAAGTGTAATATAATCATTTCAAGTTTTTTTCAGTGTTTTTTTTTTCCCATGTATTATCAAGTTAAAAAGATATGAAATGAATGAGCTCAGGTAAGGCTTCCTGGCTTATTAGTTGTGTCATTAAAGGATCATGACACCAAGATACATTGTGTGCATAATTATAGGTGTTTGTCTTTCATTCCCTATGTGTGCTTTGTTTGCATTAGAGTTTGTTCTCAGGGCAGGAAGTCCCTCTTTTCTTTCATTTGCACTCTCCCCTTTACCTCACCCCCTTATATCCCTGGTGTGATAACTATCTAGTGGTGATGGATAAGGTTGAGGTGCTGGCTGTGGAAGTGGTCAGACCAGGCCACTGATCCCATAGTGATAAGAGCAAGGACAGGGTCCCTGTCCCTTCCTCTATCACTCCCCCTCGTGCTCCCTCCTTTTCTTTTTCAAAACAAAAAACAACTGAAGGTCATCTTAAACAAGGCAAAAACTATTTAAGTTAGCCTCTTTCGCAAAAAGTTTATCCATCACCAATAGAAAAAAAAAAAATCAATCTGTTCGTGGGACCTACTGTATATATTTAAGTACATTCTTGTTTTAATTAAAATAGTTTTAAAGCAGTTTTTTAAAGTAATTTGTCAAAAGTGACAGCAATTTAAAACTAATAGTTTTAAAGTAACAGTTTTAAAATAATGTTTCAAGATAAATATTGATAGGTTTACATAAATTAAGATGTCTTGATGAAAATGTGGGTTGACTGTAAGCAGTAGAAATGCAGTGGTCTTTGCAAATTTGAATCAGTTAACTGAAGAAATGCATTCCTTGGGGCACATCATGTCACAGTGGGTGACGCAGGTACCCTGTGTATGGAGGCTTACAGGACTTGAAGCAGCTCACTTGAGTTTGAGTCATGGTCCAGGCCATTTACGACATGTCTTCCTCATTTTCTGTCTGCTAAAACCCTATGGGAAAGAATCAACCATATCAAGAAGATTTACATAGAAAAAGATGATGCACACCTGTTTAAAGATTTGTTTGTGATATTTGATTGAACATATCCCAGTGAAATTGGCTGATTTAAGTCAGCAGTGAAGTTTTTATGTTTTATCACTCTTATGCTAATTAAAAATTCCAAAATAAATATTGGTTATACATATGTTACTCATTTTTCATACATACAGACATACATATATACACAATCACACTCTCACCCACAGGTATTTGGATTCAGGTGTTTACTGATATAGTCTATATTGGGCTACAGTTGCCACCAAATACATCTTCTAATAATTAGTGCAATGTACTTTTCAGTGACGTGTTTGTGATATCTGCATATGGTTTTTTTTTTTGTCACTGTGGTTTCTTAGTTCTGTTTTTTTGCTCTTTCTGCAGGTGTAAAAGCAGACTTCTAGGGTGTTTTCTTGTATTGTCTTTATCCTTCTCTTGTCTATTTTTGTCTCTTCTTCCCTTTCTTTTCTGCCTTTGTGTTCCTTGCATTTGAAATCTCTCTCTCTCTGTGGGGCACCTCGTCATTCTTCGCTGGTGGAACTTTCTCTGTAAGTTTACCAGTGCCATGCTCATCCAGGAGGTCACACAAGGCTCCACGTCATCTTCCAAAAAACTGCAGGCCTCACTTTTCTCAGTTAAGGTCAGAGGTCATACCTCCACCATAAGAAAGAAACTGGGCAAAAATGGCCTGCATGGCAGCGTTCCAAGACAAAAACCACTGCTGAGCAAAAAGAACATTAAGGCTCATCTAAGCTTTTCCAGAACATGTCTTGATGATCCCCGAAACTTTTGGGAAACATTCTGTGGACTGACAAGATATAAGTTAAACTCTTTGGAACGTGTGTCATATTACATCTGGCGGAAAAGTAACACTGCATTTCAGAAAAAGAACATCATACCAACAGTAAAATATGGTGGTGGTAGTGATGGTCTGGGGCTGTTGTGCTGCTTCAGGACCTGGAAGAGTTGCTGTGATAAATGGAACCATGAATTCTGCTGTCGACCAAAAAATCCTGAAGGAGAATGTCCAGCCATCTGTTTGTGACCTCAAACTGAAACCAATTTGAGTTCTGCAGCAGGACAATGACCCAAAACACACCAGCAAGTCCACCTCTGAATGGCTGAAGAAAACCAAATGAAGACTTTATAGTGGCCTAGTCAAAGTCCTGACCTGAATCCTATTGACATTCTGTGGCATGACCTTAAAAAGGCCATTTATGTTTGAAAACCCTCCAATGTGGTTGAATTACAACAATTCTGCAAAGATGAGAGGGCCAAAATTCCTCCACAGTGCTGTAAAAGACTCATTGCAAGTTATCGCAAACACTTGATTGCAGTTGTTGCTGCTAAGGGTGGGGTGATCAGTTATTAGGTTTAGGGGAAATCACTTTTTCACACAGGGTCATGTAAGTTTGGATTTTTTTTTTTCTCCCTTAATAAAACATCTTAATTTGAAAATTGCATTTTGTATTTACTTATGTTGTCTTTGACTGATATTTAAATTGGCTTGATGTTCTGAAACACTTAAGTGTAGTAAACGTGCAAAAAATTAGGAGATCAGGAAGGGGGCAAACATTTTTCACACCACTGTATACCCATGAAATATATGCACAATTGTTTCTCAATGACAAGACAAGGTAATATACAAAAGTCTTTTCATAGGAATAAGACTGCAAATTGTATTACAAATGCTTCAGACTGGGTTCGTATTAAGCCATATTCCATTCTCTCTGTTCTTAAGTTCAAACTCTTGAGTTTTAATTAGGAATTGTGTGTGGGGGTGTCTTTGCTGAAACACTTGACTATAACTCATTACCACTCACAAGTTAATCTACTGAGCTGTATGTGTGCAAGTGTGAAGTGGTGTTATTAACCCTCTGTTTGATCTGTCTCACACAATAATTTCCCTGACTACACAATTAAAGACCACCCATTTTTTGCCACTCCAAGCCTTTACAATCTTTTGTACCACAAAGCAGTTATCTTCTTTTATTGGTACTACTTTTTCTTTGGTTTACATTAATATCCATAATGTGAAGACTGTTTATTTGCAAGGCATGTCTTTTCATTTATTTTCCAAATAAGCAAGAATTATTTTTAACCAGAAGGAAACAGCCTTCAGTTATTAAACTGTACATTTGTTTTGTTTTATCTTAAATCCAGATGTAAACCCAAGTTATAGAGCCTCCACAGATACAGCTTTCAACCCAGACAGTGATATTAGACACGTTTGTAAGTTACTTGGATTCTGTCATAAAGACACAATCCCCCTGCCCCAAAGAAAAGATGAAAAACACAGAAGCAGTAGACCTGAAACCTTCAACTTGTGTTGTATAAATTTGTCAAAAGTGACAGCAATTTAATAAATCATTGCTCTCCATCACATGCATATGCGCACCCACCCACACAAGAGCACTCGATTCACAGCTTGCCCTCTACCACCCGATCTACATGTATACGTAAATGAGGTGTAAGCATGGATGTGTGTGTGTGTGTGTGTGTGTGTGTGTGTGTGTGTGTGTGTGTGTGTGTGTACACAATTGTTAGAGAGGGAATGTGTGACCATGGGCCCTGCAGTCAGGTCCAGGCATTAGGTAATTGACTGTGTCTTTGCTCAAGGCCTTTCATGGATCACCATCCTTTATTAGCTCACTTCCCAGCACACTCACACACACACATCCAAAGTTCCCAGCAGCTCCACCCTAGCCCCTTACTCCCCACCATCAGCACCCAGACCCAATTGCCCGGAAACAAGTAGTGAAACAAGAGAGAGCAAGAGGAGCATGGGAAGAAGAAGAGAGCAGCGACAGGGGAATGAACTAACACGGCCCCAGGAAGTGGCAATAAATAAGCATGAGGGCTGAGTTGGAGGGTGGTTGGGGTCTCCTTCAGCTGACAAGAGAGATTGGGGGAAAGCTCATTGCATTTTACAAACTCTGCAATATGCAGTGTTTGTTAAAATTATTGGCAAGGTTGTAGATATGTGTAGAAAGTAAATCTCATGCATTTCATTTCATGGAAAATTATTCTGAATTTTAATTTTCTGATGAAGGTCCATGTATATATAATGACTTTGTTGATTATATAATTATATACACCATGGTATTTGGATCTTCCACCATCCTATGTGTGGACTAAACCATAAAAGATTAGTTGCCACAGTTAGAAGACAGCAGTTTTTGCTTTGTTACTGGCTGCTGTCAAGTTTGATTGACGCAATCTGCAGATTACAACTTTTTTCCTAAAATCACATGCATATCTTTTTAATTGTAACTGTAACATTTTATTTTTTAGGATTCTACCTGTGACAAGTTGCAGTGTGAATGTAATTAATCACATACAGTGGCTGCATGGTAATGATAATAAAATTAAAATTTTAAAGAGTTGTATTGAAGCTGCTGTACTTCTGAACTCATTTTATGTATTCACTCAACATCGTATCGATCATATAAGATCTGCCGTTTTTTAGTATCTAGTTACATTCCCTTGGAAAAGTGTTCATGCCTTGTGAACCTTTATCACATTTTGTCACATTGCAACCACAGAGGTTTTTTTTTTTTTATTAGGAATTTTCTTTTGAAGGAACAAAAAGAATATATGGTTTCGACTGAAATGTTTGTCTATTTTTCTTTGCAAAATTAATCCAGCTCAGTCAGACTAGATAGAGAGCTTCTGAACATCACTTTAGGTCTCACTGCAAATTTTCCATTGGATGTTGACATTTGACTGGGCCATGGATATGCTTTGATTCACACTATTTCAATGTAACTAGCTTTTTTTATAATTGTCATGCTAAAAGATGAACCTCCACCCATAGTCTCAGCTGGTTAGCAGCCTCTAACAGGTCTTCATGGATCTGTCTTCCAATCAACTCAGAACAGCTGAATTCAAATATCCCCATATGATACTGACAACACCATGTTTCACCATGATTGAAGTGTAATCTGTAGGATTTCCAGAGCCTGGAATATTGTTTCATAACCTAACTGGCATTAACTTTGTACAGAACTTTATCCCTGACCTTCACGATGCCATTTGTTCACTAATGTCTAACTAACAAACCTTTGAGGCCTTCACAGAACAGTTGCATTTATACTGAGAATAAATTACACAACAGTGGGCTCTTTTTGCAAATTAGATGACTTCGAAAGACTGTTTCAGAGATTTTAAAATAAATGGGGTTAAGTAAGATACATTTTTTTGGAGTTTTATAAACAAAAAATAAAAAAAAACTGAAAATCATGTGTAATTTTTCTTTCACTTCTTAATTATTCATTACTTTGTGTTGGTCTCTCACATAAAACTCACAATAAATAGAAGTATGTAGTTATAATATGGCAAATTATACAAATTTCAAAAGGTGTAAAAAAAATAGACACTGTGACATTGGTTCCCCATATAAAATTACAATAACCTTTCACAAAGGCACTTGTGATTTTAACAATAAATTTAGCAGTCGACTTCTCCAGATACAACCAAGACAACTGTACATAAACCATTGTTTGAAATGATATATGTACACTTACTTAAAATAACAGCTCACACTCTTCATATCTGACATAGCTGAATTTTCTTATCCACATGAAAAGAAATTGGCGATACAGAATTGTAAGGTTTTCCCATGAAGTAACTGAAAGACAAAGTTAGTCAATAATGACCCAAATGGAAGCCAGTGGGAGGGTGAATGAGCCAAAAATAAAGAGAATTAAAAAAACCCCCCCAAAAAAACCAACTTGCTCAAATAAAGTAAAGTTCCAAAACAAGTGGAATCCAAATAGAGGTGGCTACAGCAGGAACCAGTGAATAGTGACAGCAGAAGCAGCTTGCAAAGACTGAGAGAACCAGAAGGGAATGATACTTAAGAGAGTGACTGCTGGAATGAACAACAGATGAGAGACCACAGTGGCTTGCAAAAGTATTCATACCCCTTGGACTTTTCCATATTTTGTCACATTACAACCACAAACACAAATATATTTCATTGGAATTTTGTGTGAAAGACCAACACAAAGTGGTATACAATTGTGAAGTAGAATGAAAGTTGTACATGATTCAAAACATTTTTTTCAAATAAAAAACTGAAAATCTGGAGTACAAAAGTATTCAGCCTCCTTTTCTCTATGTGCAACCAACTGCTTTCAGAAGTTGCCTGATCATTGCTAATGACTAAATATGGTTCACCTGTGTGTAATCCAATCTCAGCACAAACACAGCTGCTCTGTGATGGCCTCAGAGGTTGGTTAAGAAAGTATTGGGGAGCAAACAGCATCATGAAGTCCAAGGAACACATCAGGCAGGTCAGGGATGAAGTTTAAAGCAGGCTTAGGCTATAAAAAGATTTCCCAAGCTTTGAACATCCATCATCCGGAAATGGAAAGAGTATGGAACAACTGTAAACCTACAAAGACAAGACTGTACACCTACACTTACAGGCCAGACAAGGAGAGCACTGATCAGAGATGAAGCCAAGAGGCCCATGGTGACTCTGGACCAAATGCAGAGATCCACAGTTCAGGTAGGGGAATCTGTCCACAGGACAACTATTAATCATGCACTGCACACATGTGGTCTTTATGGAAGAGTGGCAAGAAGAAAGCCATTGTTAAAAGAAAATCATAAGAAGCCCCGTTTGCAGTTTGCCAGAAGCCATGTTGAGGACACAGTTGTGGAAGAAAGTGCTTTGGTTAGATGAGACCAAAATTGAACTTTTTGACAAAAATGCAAAACACTATTTGTGGTGGAGAACTAACACTGCACATCACTCTGAACACACCATCCCCATTGTCAAATATGGTGGTGGCACCATCATGCTCTGGGGGTGTTTCTCTTCAGCAGGGACAGAGAGGAAGGTCAGAGTTGATGGGAAAATGGATGGAGCCAAATACAGGGCTATCTTGGAAGAAAACCTGTTGGGGTCTGCAGAAGACTTGAGTCTGGGGCAGAGATTCATCTTCCAGCAGGACAACAATCCTAAACATAAAGCCAGGGCTGCAATAGAATGGTTTAAAACAAAACATATTCATGTGTTAGAATGGCCTAGTCAAAGTCCAGACCAACACAGAGCAAAAGGCCTTTGCAAAATAAAGCACAAACAAGGCACTACAACAGGAACTTTGGTAACAAAAGACTAACACACAAAACTTGAATACAGCATAAACACAAGTCCATAAAAGAATAAACATAGTCATCACAGAGCATGCAAACTTCTACTGACGTCATCTTATGCTCTCTGCACTACTCTGGACATGAAATATCTGCCATGTGTAAACACATTTATTTTTTTGTTGAATGGATAACATCCTCTGGAAATTTTTATATGAATTATTCAGCTTTTATTAATCTTACTATTAGTCAATGAATGGTTTGTTTCCATTAACACATGATTAAACTTAATAAAGACAAAAAAGATTAAGCGTCATACTATTGATAAAAATACACATTAATTTACTTTAAAGCTTTTCATATTTTTTATTTAGCATTACTCTGTTTATTTGTGCAATTATTTTACTTGAGTATTTCTGTTAATCTTGAAATTTACACATCGATATAGCGATATAGTAATTTCCAAAGCCAAACATGACAAAAATACAATCATATTCAATAAGTTAAAATATATGTGTTCTTATATGGCTTGTTTGTTCGATTGAAAATAACAACCCATAATTAGGTATTAAACATACTTTTCATTAAGCCCACCTTTCTGTATTAAAAATGTTTTTTTTGTATAGGTCTATTGTAATATTCTATTTTTAAATGTTATGTTTTCATCAGCTGTAAGCAGAAAATCATAATTAACATATCAAGGCTTGAAAACATCAGTCTGTATGTAATTAAAATATATAATGTGTTAAACTTTGTGAATTGAGTCAGTGAAATATATGAATTTTTCAATAATATTCAAATTTACTGTACATGACTGTATATCAGTGTGGCATAGCTATGCTGTGAAATATCTGTTTCAAGTATGAAAATAGATATATATTCTGATTCCTGTAACTCAGATTGCTTACATTTTTTTAACTTTTAAAATAAAAACAATAAGGCCTTGGTTTATTAATTTATTTTTTTGCCCTTTCACAACGTCGTCACTCAAAACTCATCGGACCTCATATTTTCCCACTTTCAGCTGGGTGTTTGAAGCTCCATCTTTCTGTTTCTCACCCCCTCTGTTTACTTTCTCTTTTCTCTCACTCTGTGGTAATTAGTGAGTTAGTCCTATCATCGGCATCACCGCCAGCTACAACAGCAGCCAGCGCAGCTTCTTGTCACAGCTCACAGGGCCAGTAGAGTGGACAGCTCAACCCTGGTACTCATCATCTTCATACTGCGCCTCACCCAACTGCCCCTAGCCACATTATCTAGCCATGCCATTCAGCCGTGTTCCTAATTATTTTCAAACCCTGACCATAGCCCTCTCTCCCAGCCTCTATCACTATATCCAGCAATGTTTGTAATCATCACCCTAAGCCTTGCTCTACAAAGCCTGAAGCTTCATCATTACCATAGTTCATTTTTTTCTTTTCCCAGACTATGGCTCTTTGGTTTGACCATCACAACTATTGGCAGGATATACACAGGACCCCCAGTCCAATCCAAGTGCTAGAAAAAGCCTATGACTCCTGTATCTTTGTTTATGTTAGCCATCTGGTCACAGAAAGGTATTCTGTCTGGATAAATGTGGCCCAGACAATAAGAAATCTCTACTTATCCTTACACAGTCACATGCATGACTTGACCAGGATGCAGGTGTTTTGTCTTGGGGGAAAGAACAAGTCCCAAAGATTGCCTATTTTTTGCCCCTAAACCCACTACATCCATTTCACCTTAGTCACTATAAGCAAAAGAAAAAGCTCAGATTTTTTTGTTATCCTTGATTTATTTTAAAGTCTCAGCTGATAAAATGCAATCTTTAAAACAAAAAAAACAAAAAAACATATTTTGTTAAAACTTATGAGCAAATCATTGTGTAGTTGTCTAATTGCTGCTTCCTAACCAGAATAAAAAAAAGAATACCGAAGAAAAATAAAAATCAAGCAATTACAAAGTTATTGCTTGATTGGATAAATTATTGAAAACATGGTTAAAATTGGCATTTGTGTAACAGAAATTAAGCATTTGAGTGAACTGGAAAGCTTTTCTTGAGTTGCTTTAGCTGTGTTGAACCATTCTTCACTGGCTTTATATGTAATGGCTCTAGTGATTATTGATACACATATTAAATCTATTTATTTTATACAAGAACATATTATACTGTGATGAATGATAGAGTAATATGGGTCTGGGAGTTAAGTTTATAGTTCCTGCTTCTTTTTGAACTGATCGCACATCTTGTTTTTTTATTCTGTTTTTTTACTTGTTTTTATTTTTTTCTCTTCTTTTGTTATTTGAATTTTTGTTCAAGATAAATCAGCATTCATTCATGCACATTCAAGAGGTATCTAGTAGTAGTCTTCAAATACAGCCCTCAATACATAATCTGCTAATTGTTTTGTCTTTCTACCTGTCTGTACCACCCAGTAATCTTTAGAATTCTGCTGTGATATCTTGTCTGTGGCCCTGGTTTCCATGCAATAAAGATTACTTAGACTCAAATTCATTTTTAATTCATACCTAAGGTTCTTGTTTTCAACTCTAAATTGGTCTTTACGTGCTCAACAGCTCCTGTAACTAAGCCAGGTGATATCAAGACATCGCTGTCCAAGCTAAATGTAAGAAACTCTACTTTTTCTCATCTAATATTTTCTTAACCTAAAATATTCAAGGGAACACGTTTTAATGCAACAATTGTACATTTTGCAACTTAATTTTTCTGGTTACAAGCCTTGGCCAGTAAACAATTACTCTCTTGCCTCTCAACACAAATCTTATTTTCTCTAAAGGTATTTTAACATATATAACACATAACACATATAACCTTATGGTTATTTTTGCGGAAACATGACATTTAGATAAATACCCAAGTGTTTAAAATGATGGATGAGCTCTAATTCCTCTCAGTTGCAAACATTTATTTCTTCATAATATTTTTTTTTCTTCATGCAAACATTAAGTTTCATCACTGTTTCCTTAGTTTCATGTTTCACCTTGACAGTTTTCTTTTGCAAATCATTGTTTGATCTGTAACTATTGTGTCATCTTTATACAACTAAACATAGCCTTCATATAATGACTGTTGTTATTCTGGTTAAAATTAATTGAAAGCAAAAGGCTAAAAAGTTTTATGTTTTTGAAAGAATACTAGCCAAACACAACTGAAGCTGGAAAATTAACACTGGCAGTGCAATGTTCACTGTAAGATAAAACTCGGTAGAATATTTCTATTGTCTGACTAATTTAAAATGCAAATAAGGGAAAGCCCTCTCTTTTTATGCAAATTTTGTAGTTGTTATTAGCCATGTCACCAGCGGATCTGCCTGTAACCACAAAAGATAGCTAATTAGGAGACTTCGTGCTAATCAAGTACACTGCAGTGAGTGGTCACGTCTGTGGCTGCATGCGCTTCGAGCATTTCTTTCCCCTCACATTAGACTGACATCCATCACAACTTTAAAAAGTCTGATCAAAACCAACATTAAGTTATACGCAACACACATTTGCATAAAAATTTAATCTTTCTAGTACACAAGCACTAAGACAACATTCATGATATACACAGATATATTTATGGATATACAAAACCCACTAGGTATTGTTGAGCTCTAATGTTGCAGCAGTGATGTCCTGGCTCCCTGACACTAAACACACTCATTACTTTGCCCTCACAGAGGTAATGTCAAAGCCTTCTTCCATGTACTCTGCTTTGGGCTTGTTTTATTTTTGTACATTAGTTTTAAAGCTACAGGCTAAAGGTAAAAAGCGTCTCTACACAAATACACATAAACGCTCACTATAAATGGCTTTATTTGTGATGTCAGAAGATAATGCGTGACTAATCATGGAAGAATATTTGTATTAATAATAGTATTAATTAACAGTTAATTCCACAACTCAGACTGCAATCTGAGATTATGCAATCAGGTTGGAATGCAAATGAACAAAATCACTTTTTTAGATGTGGTGATACTTATGATCTATTTAGTGATGTATTCAGTTCACCCATCTGTTACTGCAGTTGGAGAATGGGAATGCTAACTCCTCATAACCATTTTACAGCATGTGTAAAACTCTGCTGCCCCTTCATTTGCACTGCCATAAAACCCCCCTTCCACCATCACCACTCTCCTTCTCACTTAAGATCTCCGATTTATCAATTAACCCAACACTCAGCTTCCATTACTGTGGCATTTACACTGACAATGTAACAGTAAGGACCAACTGCACATACAGTGATATTAATTGGACAATCTCAATGAAATAAGTCTGAATCAAGCTTCTTTGAAAAAAGTTGACACCATTTAACAAATTAAGTGTGCATATTTCCTGTATTATTACTGAGTGAAAAGGTTTGTGGCATTTATTTGAAGTGAATTCCTGCAATGGTGCAGTGGAAAGTTATGATTTCTGGTTTCTGGTTACCGAGCATTATCAGTGGATAATGCTCGGTAAAGGTCTGATTTTGTCCTAGTACCAACTGTTTGCTATACAATTAAGAGGAAAACTCCTCCCACTTGTTATCACTTCTTCCATCACAGTGATCTGCCAGTCACATGTTCGTGTGATGTGACCTTGTGTACATGTTACATGTCTTGTAGCAAATACCTGTTTCACCCACAATAGTGTCAGTTGTGAAGACCCAATAATGTACAGCTGTTTTTACTGAAAAGTCAATAAAATAAGGTAAGGAAATGGAGTTATATTATGGCAGCATATCTTTACTCAAAAAAAACAAACTTTATTGCATATATGTGTAGCTTTACTTCCCCTGACAAAAACAGTTCTTAGAGCGATCTAAGGGTTATTCAGGAGGTTAAGATCACATATAGAGTTGTTATTATGTTATTAGAACTAGTCTCTACTTTTACTTGCTTTTGCACAGCAACCACTGATTTGGAATAACATTCAGTTGAGGGTTGATGCTCTTATGCATTATACAGGAAATCCAGCTTTCTCTCACAGTCCAAAAACATCCATGTTTTTGGTGTCTCTTAATTGCCCTTCGGTGTGGGTGTGTGTGTCCTGAGGTAGGTGTGTGTGGGGGGGATACAATGGTTGTTTGTCCTGTGCTACCCTGTGATGGACTGGAGATAGGTAACACATCTCAGTAACCCTGCAAGTATAAGCAGGTATGGAGAATGGATGGAAGGAGTATGAGAGCTGCAAGTTAAAGATAATGTCTGACTTAACGAAGATTTGAACATGAACATAAAACTGTCAAAAAAGAGTTTTAAACATTTTATTTAGGGAGCTTGTCACAATTTGTAAAACCTTTTATTGCAGTTTGTGTTTATTTTTGCACAGCAGCAACAGTGGCTATTTACAGTTAGTAACTGCATTCAAATCAAATCCATCAGACTAACTTAGGAGTCCTCTCAAAGCATAGCTTTGTGGCATCAGGTGGATCAGTGATAGAGCAAGTGCACCATAAACAGAGAGTTCAGTCCTCAACACAACTGCCCCAGGTTCGATTCCTGGCACTGGGCCATATACTGCATGTCCTCCCCTTTTCTCGCTGGCTTTCTTCGTGTCGAGCTACTAATGAATAAAGGCCACTAGTGCCAAAAAAGCATAGATTCAAATCAAGACTGAACCCCCTTCCTCAGTGTTGGCTTAAACCTGATTTGGAATAAAGTTAAAAACAAACAAACAAGTGACTGGCATTGATGTTAAAAAGGATGCAATGTTAAAATCAAAACTGGTAACTACATTTAAGGTAAAATTATGATTTGTGGCAACATGAAAACATGAAGTTCTGCCACTGTGGGGAAAAAAAAAAAATTTAGCCTTTATGGTGTATGCTTGTGTTGAATATTTTTTCAGTTTGGGTCAATGTAAAAAAGCATTCTGGTGAAAGGGTTATTATTGATTCATGCTAAATTGAAATTTACAATCAGAATGAGAGTTACTCTTTTTTTTCAGCAAATGACATCAGCACAACTTTCTGGTTGTAGTTCAGCAAGAAAGTAAGTGCGTCCTTGATGCACAATTGATTGAGATTAATGTTTTCAAAAAGTTGTCTTAGTTGGACTGTGTTTTCATTAATGTACTCAGGAACTCATCTCCTGCCAGGTTAGCATACAGTATCACGAAACAGTCATACACAGTAAAATTCTTTGGTGTTATAGTTATTTTGAGGCGGAATCAAAGTGGATGGCTGTTTTTGGTCTATGCAGATGGTTTCCATTTCTTGTGTAGATGGATGAAAGAAGAAGTTGGATACAAGCTGAATAAGGATGCCTGTACTTTAATGGGCAGTCTGTCCCTGTGCAGATATGCTCCACTGAAGCATACTGCATGTAGTGTGGTATAATCACTTTCTATCTTTTTCTCCTGTCATCACTCTTTCTTTGCTTTGCTGCCTTGTTTGTGTGCACGCTAGTTCTCTGTTTTCTTTACGCGCAGTACCTAGTTTCAAACCCCCTCACACAATACATGCACATGCGCCCATACTTGAGGAACATGACAGCCCTCTCATACAGCAGTGTGTTTGGTGATAGAAGTCAAACCAGTGAAATGCAAATAGGTTGCATTAAAGCTACGGTGTAGACGAACACAGAGGATACAGCAGACAGTATACATTTTGTGGACTTCCATGAGTTTTTTTGCATTCAAAAACTTGCCAGAGACATCATTTTTTAAATGCAAATGTAAGATGTATTTTTAATCTGTGTGTGTCTTAGCATTATCAGCTGTGTGTATGTAAAAGAAAGTGTTACTGTGTGCGAGTCTTGTTTATCCAATGTGTTTGTGTATGGTATCCTTGGTTTTGCACTTGATAAGCTGCTTGATATGTATGTGAAAGTCACACTTTTATCTTGGACATGCTGCGCTACTTTTATCTCTGCAATGGCTCATATGCATTCCTGGATATGTCTTATTACAGGTTCATATGTCCACGGGCCAGTCTGCGACTCTGTGAGAGAGGCTGATGTGGTGTGGTATGTGATGGGACCTGGAAAAGGAAGCAATCACAAGCCCTTATAACTGCAAATGGCTCTGATGTCCTGTGCAAAGCAGCTTGTGTTGACTGATGAGCCTGTTAACCCTGGCTGAAACAACTCCAACACAGGGGATTAGACAGCACTGCAGGTCTGTCTGTTCACAGCTCGTTTTGCATGGGAATTGTGCATATTTAATCTAAGGTGTGTCGAGGTGGAAGGCAAGCCTCCCTCTTCTCTGTTTCTCATTATAAATGTGTAATAGCACCCCAAGGCTGCGAACCTTAATTCACCAGCCCCAGTCTTAATCTTGGACTCAGTCTCAGCCCCCACTTTCCTAAACTGTGTCTACTTTGAGCCCAAATCTAAGTCCCATTGGATCACTTTCACATCCCATCTTTGTCTTTTGTGCCATACTTGGTGCTGGATGGGTCAAACAGTGTCTGTATTCTGATCACCTTTTTATAGTAGAACAAAACCAACACAGGCCTGTTCCTTTTGCACCAAATTTTGTCGTATAAAAGTAATGTCAAAAGCTGGGGAATGCTGGCTTTTTGCCGTGCGATATGAGGCCGTTAATTATTTATTTCAGAAACAAACCAGTGCATAGAATAATTTGCAAATCAATTTACAAATTTGGGCTTTTGAATTTTTTTAAAATCAAAACTTAAGGAAATACCAGATTGATGTAAGTGGTCATTTAAATTCCAACTAAAAACAGTCTGACAGCAGATCCCTGTTTTTATCCAGAAGATAGCCACATATGTCACTGGAAAAATACTCTAGAGAACCAGAACATTCAGATGTGGCTTCTATTTAAGCCATGATGTATCAATAATTTGAACTAATAAAGAAAGGAGTTTTTTCACTTAATAGCTGTTTTCAAAAATTTTCCTGGTTAATTTCATCTTTGGTGCCTCGTTCAGACACTTCATGTTAAAAGTCAGTTAGAAGTTGCTGCCCAGTTTTTTTTTTTTTTTTTTTTTTTTTTTTTTATCTTTGCTTCATGTTGCAATTGTAAATTCATTATTTGTTCTCTGATTAATTCAATAGCCTTTCAGTCAGAAGAGGTCTTTGAGACTTGAGTTTATCTAACTCCATCTATCACATCTCTTCTCATCACGCTCTAATCCAGCAAATGCTTCTCTCTGCAGGACAGAACAATTAATGCAACTTCAAGGTCTCACATCTTTCTTTTTTTCCTTTTTCCTTCATAATTCCCTTCCAATGATATTCATTTTCTTATGCATCTCCCATGAATCATATTAAGTCTTTATGAAACAAGCAGAGTGAGAGTGGTTGAGTGTGCGTGTGCGTAAGAAAGACCCCATGCTGTGTGTGTAATTTCTTGTTTGTACATGGTACCAAACATCTTAGGCCACTGTAGAACAGGCGGCAGATACAGAGAGGGGCAGAGAGGTTGAATATGACAAAAAAAGATTGAGAGAGAAGGAACGAGAGAGGGGAGAATTGGAAAAAGGGATGATAACAAACATGGCTCAGATTTCACAGACGCATATTTCATCAATCATGTGAATAAGTCGTGGTGATTATGCATGGTGGTGGCAGGCCGTGGGGTGTGTTTGGAGGGTGGGGGGGTCTGATTACCATACACCATAAAGGCTGCTTTCTTATCTCACACACCCTGATTAGTTTCTGTCTTCAGATAGCCTCTCACTCTTTTTCTTGCACACATACATGCGCACAGACACACATCAGGGGCAGGGGTGTCTCTATCATACACATGCATGCATGCAAGAATTTACCTGAAAACGCAAGCTTAGACACAGACATAGTTGGTGTTTGTAGAAATGCAGATGAACAGAGTTTACCAGATAGCACTACGAAGAGCCACTACAACTACTGCATGAGTAAAGTGTGCTACAATGCTACTTATTTATTTATTTTTTGTCATTAGAAACCTAAATAATTTCCCAGACAAAAGACTGCCATGGCAATGGAGTATGAGAACAGAAAAAGTTTTGCCAACATATTGATACTTATGATATTTTAGCAGGTACCACATATTTTAACACTTAACTGCATAGGTCATTAATCTCTCTTAATCTTCTAAACATATTATGCCTAATCTTATATTGATTACCTGCTTACCGTCGTTCCTTAAAATGTGCCAATTTGATAAAAATGTTTTTAAATATTTTAAATATATACTTTATAAAGCATTATAAAGTATATAATGCTTTAATTGATGATTATGTTCCACTGTGCAGACTTAGAGGGACAATTCTTAGAAATTGTCAAATTGGCACAAACAATTGAGTGTATCTCCATATAGGTAATTGTTACTGAATACAAATAAAAATAATATATTAAAAAAATTCTGCCTGTTTTTATTTTGTTTTCCTAATAGGTAGAACATTAAAATCTGACTGTCAATTCATATTTTTTGATTAAAGCCACAAACTGCAGATAGAATATGCATTCCGTTTGTCAGAATAAAAGTACGTTTTGAAAAAAAAAAACAAAAACAAAAAAACATTTAAGCAGGTAACAGACATACTTTTAATCAAGCAAACATTTGTTTTACTTTGGTCTGGTGTAATATTGTAATCTTAAATGTTCTGTTTTTATTAGCTATATGCAGAAAATCATCATAATTAACAGAGATAAAGGCTTTAAAAAAATCAAACTGTGTGTAATATGTATGTGTCATTTAGTGATGGAGTGACTGGAATAAATTTACTTTTTAATAATATTCTAATTTCTTGAATAGTTCCATTTCTTTTTGATTGATTTGACTATCTTTGATCAATTTACTTGAGCTGAAGAAAATAAATTACTGTGGTTTCTTTAAATAGCTTTAGAGTTTTTTTCTTTATTTTAGGCCCTTACTCCCAACTTTGCAATAAAAACAGAAGGAGTATGAAGATGGTAAGCTGGCCCATAATTAGCTACATTTGAAAGGCCTCGCTTTGTGTCTCAATAAGTGAATTAGAAATTACTCTTTTCTCCTCCACTTCTCTCTCGCTCTCTCTGTCACTCTGATATATAATATAAACTCATTTGGTAACTAGGCAGGAGCTGTGTTGCACTGTCTGAGTGCCTGCATGTGAGAAGTGCGCCTGGGATGCATTAGGGCCTTCTGACAGGGGCCTGGGTGAAATAAGTGAAATTAATGGAGCTCCTTTCATGTCGGACAAGGCCGCGGCACCCCTTTCACGCCGCATACAGTCACAGAAAAGTCAATACTTTTTTATTACTCCACGCTTGCCCTACATTCCCCACTACAAGTGCTCTACCCGCTAATTGGTTTCAATTTGCAGAGAAAGAGAGAGAGAAAACAGAAGAAAGAGTGGGTGAGGACTCCATTGCAAAGAACACCGAACCAAATAAATCAATCTCATATTTTTCTCCCTGCTGTCTTTTTTCATAGAGTAACATCAAGGCTGAGAAAGCCAGACATGAGAGAGAAAGAAATAGAAAAGAGAGGGAGAGGGTAAATGGTTGGTTAGATCATGCATGGTCCCAAGGGAGCATAATAATATCTGGGAGCCTGTTAATGGAGACAAGTGGTTAAAGTGGTCTGGGCCCAGGCCAGGTCACCCCTAGGGGTGTCTAACCAGCAACTCCACCTCAGCTAACTGCTCAGTCTCAGAGCTCATGAGTATATGGAGGTATTGCAAAATATTTTTTTAGGCAAGCGGTTTGATCCTTTTGAAAATTACATTTCAACCCAACTATTACTTGAGCGTGGGAGTCAAGACCTTATACTGCATATGTTGCACAGATCATGGCCTCCTTACAGGCATTACTATATACACCAGTTAATCATGACATTGTGACCACTTACAGGTGACATGAATAACGATGATTGTCTCTTTATCAAGGCACCTGTTACTGGATGGGATGAGCTTGGCAGCAAGTGAACCTTTTATCGTCAAAGTTCATGACAGAAGCAGGATAAATCGGCAAGCATAAAGATTTGAACAAGTTTGACAAGAGCCAAGTGATGACAAGATGGCTTGGTCAGAGCATCTCCAAATCTGGAGCTCTTGTGAGGTGTTCCCAGTCTGCAGTGGTTGGTATCTATCAGCAGTGTTCCAGAAAGGGAACACTGATGAACCAGCGAAAGGGATTATTGGACAGCCAAGTCTCAGTCTTTTTCACAAAACATTTATCTCATTAGCTCACAAAGTTGTCCCTTTTGGCACTCACCATTCATAAATCTGACAGTGATATTCCACATAATTGTATGTTTTCAAAAATAAAGCCAGCACTATGGGACCAACAGCAATGCAAGTAAAATCTGCATCAGAACTCTCCCCATAACATTCTTTTAAAAACTATGACTGCAGATTGAGTCAGTGCAATGCTTCATATTAAAATTATACATCTCACTCTCTTTCTCTCATCAGAAATTATTTCACAGCCTCATTTATGCTTTTAAATTATACTGCAGCCTGGTTATACAAACCAGATATCATCACAAGATTACTTCCTCGATCCGTGAAGCAGGCTAACCCCATTACAAGTCAACTAATCTGAGGCTGTGACTACCTTGCTTAGCAAATCAGGGGACTAACATAGGCGGGCTGACTTCAACCGCCCTCAGGTTTTGTGAAAATAAATCATTGGTCTTTTCACAAAACACATGAAGACCACAAAAATGTGCCTTAATCCCACCTTGAAGTTTTTTTTTTTGTGGAAGGGGCTACTAGTGCACAGGGGAGCAAAGGCAGAGTCATATTGTCAAATAATTAAGCAGACTGCTGAAAAAGGAAGTGCTGATTTTGAAAGGAAGGTGTCTGTATGCAGTGCATTGCAGGTTGTTGCATATGAGGGTTGCATAGCCACATGGTGCCCATACTGGTCATGATGATCTCACTGATTGATTTACAACTGGCTAAATTACTTAAATCTTCAGGCGCTGTTTTCCTAAATGGTAAATATCTTGCAGTCACTTCAAAATTAAGTTTCCCTGACAAAAATGCTAAAATTTTTCTGAATATTTCTGAATATTATCCAATCTGAACAGCCAATCTAAAACTAGATTTAAGAATAAGTCTCAAATAAATCCAGATTTCATCTAATCCCATATCACAAATCACATAGGTTTGCTTAATCAAACATGTACAGGATAAAATAAAACTCCTGATATTTTATATGATCTCCAAAATCAGCAAGCTGATTACCCATCAAAACAATTCATTTAAATGTTTGCAGCTTAGAGATGGCCTATGTGTGTGTGTGTGCTGTTATATGTATGTGTCCTGTCTGTCAGTATGCTGTTCACTGTTGGGCTAAGCTTAAGTGGCAGTGGGGTTAGCCTCTTGCAGAAACAACACAGCAACAAATTGATGTGACACTTTGAACCCCACTCCACCACAATCCCACACAAACACTCATACACACGGACCAGTCAGCCTCTGGTTAAAGGAGGTTCCACCAGTCTCATTTTCTCTCTGCGTCCCAGCTTTCACAGCTCAAGAGTGCAAGCCAGGGCAGGTTTAGGGGGGCAATAGGATGTGTGCATAAATGTGTGTATGTACGTGAGTGAGCTGTCACACAAGGCTGGCATCACCATTCAGTTTGCCATGTCTTCCCTGGTTTGACAAGTCCCTTCTCTCTTCCCTGTGGCCAACAGAAACCCACATACCCCCCTACCACACACACACACTGTCTCTCTATCACTTGTCCATCATACATGTATCACATGCGAATATGTATTATTGGCTTGTGCAGGCTACGCAGACTGATGTTTGCGCACACACATATTCCTTTTCACATGTGTAGACAGTCACATGACGAATATTGTACAATGAATATTTTTGACAATGCATGCACTACACTCTAAAAACAGTGACAGTAGCATATCACATCATATTATTGTTGCTGATAAACACAGCTTTCATTTTCAATCTTAACTGGAACATCCCTTTGAGTTTTCTGTGCCAGAGTTTTCAATTATGACTTCAATGCAATACAGTCAACTGTGTGTGTGTGTGTGTGTGTGTGTGTGTGTGTGTGTGTGTGTGTGTGTGTGTGTGAATCTGTGTGTGTAAGACTTTCTCAGGAGTTGTTGGCGTCAGATCGAGGAAGGGTTCTGTTTGTTACAAGGACAGGCTTGTCCCCACCTCCAGGCATCGGCATTATGATGATTGTCATGGCGATGGAGTGTGAGTGACAGGCGGGATCACATGCAGTAGCCGCGGAGCAGGAAGCCCGAACTGCCCCAATCCCTGACATTAGTTTGTCCTTCATCAAAACTTTATACTCGTTTATAACTACTCACTCTCTTGCTCAGAAATTCTTTGTTCTTCCTGTTTTTTGCCCATCTGTTTCTTGTCACGGGTATTTTTTCTTTCCTTTATTTCATTTCAAAATCTTTTTCTCTCATTTACATTTTATGTTAAGGCCATTTCTCTGTACATTTTCTCATATTTGTCCCTAAATTGCCCTCTTTCTGGTGTTTTCCAGTTCAAAGATTAATATTTTAGGTAGTCTTTCTTAACACTGTTCAGCTTTCTAAGTAATCTAACTTATTAATAGGGTAACTGATATATGTCCCATCACTCATATAATTGTCATAGTTACAGGATACCTTTCATTAAGCAATTAGGCCAGCTGTAAAGTCATGGATGCAAACACAAGGTGTATTTGTGCCTGGGTGCATATGTGCATACAGTTTTAATTTATGTTTCTGTAACTCTTATGTTTGTATGTTAAGATATACATATTGCTGACAGCTTACACATGTGTATGCCTTAATGCATGTGCATTTGTGTCTTTCTGGGAGAGAACAAGAGCATTTTGTGCATCACAGCAGAAAAAGAGGTCAGGGTTTTCACACAGGCTCGAGCATTCATCATTAGCCTGCTGCTGCTGCCGGTAATGTTGCCTGTTACAGCCATGATTAAGAGCCCCGCTTAGTTCCAGCAGCCGGTGCAGATGCGTAAACTTTTAAAGAAAACTCAACCCTTACCTTGTGCAACATACACCAATATAAGAATGTGTGTGTGCGCGCATGTGCTTGATAAGTATGTTCATACTGAGAGATGGCTTCGGGGTTGTCACAGTCACTCATAATAAGAGCAATTCATCACTTTTCATACATATACAGAAACAAGACCATGCAGTATTGGTACACTATATTAGTGGATATAATTATGAATCGGAAAGAAAACCAAGATACAATAATGACAGCATTACTTCCCTATTCGTAATCCATGTTCACTTGATGGCCTTGATGGAGTGACGCTAACCACCATACTCATAGTGTGTGATTTACTCAGTGTCAACCCAATCAGGGATTGATCACTTCCTCCACCAAGACAGTAATATGATGGCGATTGTCACCTGTCACTTATAAAATTGTAAATAACACAGACAAATATGTTCTTTGACACTCTCCATCATGTTGCAGAACAATCTTCACCATCCAAACAAACTTATCATCATCCTCATTGATGCCGGCACCACCATCTCCACCTCTTCCATAGATGGACTGTCACATCCAACCTCTCTAAAACCCCCTAGCAACACCTTTGCTGATGACTCCATTGAGAATAGTAACCAGCCCCTACTCCTCTGTCAACCCAATGACCTTTGTATCATCAACTCCTTGTTTTCTTGAAAAATCACTCTCCACTGGACCTGGTACAGCCCGGACGGCACCCGCTTGTTACTCAGCTCAGGCTCAAATTTCGAGTAGACCCTTCCACAAAGTATATGGCATCTACTTCAGGCTCCACAACCCCAAAATCACCATCACCAATATCTTTGCTGGCCTGACTGATGAAAGGATTGACCACTGAGAGACCTTCAAGTTAGAGGTCAGCTAATGTTCCCACAACATTCTGTAAAGACCCACATCTTCTTCCAAGCAGTTTGGATCTTACAACTATCCACTGACATCATTAACCACCACCAGGAATGGCGTAATACTGCCAGCTGAACATCAGAAGCACTGCAAATAACCTTAGCCAGGTTTTCAGCATGCTCCACCCAACCCACCTAGAACCTTCATCAAGATTGCCCTTGTGATGAATGCCACTGGAAACCTCAAGTCCCCCAGTAATCTATTCTATCATTGCAGGGATGATGAAAGCAGCAACTGCATTGTGACGAGTTTATGGGCAGCAACCACAGTGGAATCACTTTGACTACATTCACACTGCAGATCTTGATGCTCAAATCTGAGTTTTTTGAATTCACTTTACTTTTAAAATGTTGCTTAAATCTGACTTCAGTTTGAACTCTTCACAGTTCCAAACTGACCCACATGCACAAAAGAACGATAACAATGACCTCTCACACAGCACTCTTTGGTGCGGGAAACATGAAAGAAATGTATTTACTTTTGTGAATTGTCTTTCCAGTGGGGCCTGCTTAATGTGTCAACAGGCACTGAGGAGGAATTCCACAAAGAGAAAGAGTGAAATTATATATTCTGGCATTTTGTTTGAGGTGACCCATCTCTGTGAAGAATCATGGGAGTGTTAAATTGCACTGAACTGCAACATGGACAGATTACTGTCGCAGCTGTTGTCCATCTTGCTAACTACTAGCACCTTCCGCTGGTGCATAGTTATGACAAATGTCAATGAAAAGTGACATCAAAGTCACATCTAAACCGCTTTGGTTGTTCCCACTGGAATCACATTAAAAAAGATAGGATACATGTCAGATTCAGGACCACATATAGAAGTGGCTCAAATCTGACTCCAAAAAAAAAAAAATCAGATATGAGCCACATATGAGCCAGATCTGAGCGTTCACTCTTACTCTAAAAAGTCTGACCTGGTAACTTGACCTCCCAAAACATCTGATTTGCGCCACATTTACCTGCAGTGTAAACATACCCTTTGTTCTCAATACCCACTAGGATTCCCCCAACCCTGCTATCCTGTCTATCAAAAAAACAAAACAAAAAAAAAAACCAAAAAAAAAAAAACAAAAAAAAAAACCAAAAAAAAAAAAAAACCTGGCCTTATGAAAAACTTATCCATCAAATACAATATCTCTGGACTTAGGTACATCAAAGAATTTGCATCCTTTCGTCACCTTCATAACCTTAAAATTGCATACTATGGGCATGGCAGTGGCACAGGGGTAAAGTGAGTGACCCATGTATGGAGGCCTCAGCCTCGGACGCAGCCGTCAGGTTCAAGTCCCGGCCCATTGACCTTTACCGCATTTCTTTCCTCTCTCTCACAACCCCCATTCCTGTCGACTAACTCTCAAATAAAGGCCACGAGAGCCCAAAAAAATCCTTAAAAAAAAAATTTTTTTTTAAATTGCATACTGTACACAGCTTCCTTTGGAACATCCTTGCAGCAACACAGAGAAGCTGTGGAAAGCCAAAGCCTCAAGAGTGCTGGTGGCTATCCAAAAACATAGCATTGTGACCCTTAAGCCTGAGTAGTTCCAGTTGATTCAACGATTTACCTCTTGAATTTAATATTTGTTGTTTGTAATCTAATCTTACTGCTAAAAGTTACCTCCTCATTTTAGCTCCAATATATTTCTTAAAAATATCTTCTACATCAAATTTTTGAAATCTAAAACTTTTTTCAGAGACTTAGCTTTTTATGAAAATAGGACTTTAATTATTTAGTTTAGCTCTGAACCTTTACTGGAAGTTCAAACTTCACATCAGAACCTTATGTGCCCTGAAGCTAAACTCCTTCACTTGCTATTCTGCTCTGATGGTAAAATAAAAAGTGGGTTCAGAGCCAGTCTATGTCACAAAACTGACAGTTTTTTTTTGTTGTTTTTTTTAAAATATAGTTTAGCTTCTGACACGAATGTTTCATTATTCTTTTTCTGTTCTGCTAACACTTGTTGCCCCTTTGTTTGAAAAAAAAAAAAAAAAAAAATAGAAACGAAACTCAAACCTTTTTTTCCTCTTTTTTCCTTCGATTCCTTCATGTTGCTGATATTCCCTTGGGTCTGTGCTGTAAGGCGTGGAACGGGAGCTGAGACAGTGCATTTAGTAATGGCTTCTTAATGGGCTTGTCGACAGCCACATTAGAGCACACAGGCAGTGGGCGAGGCTGGGCAACGATATGCCAAGCCAGATGCCATACCAGCTGTGGCACTCCACACTCTCATTCACACTTTCATTTGTAATCACATTTCTCATACGGATGGACACCATGTGTGCAAAGAGGAGGAATGTATCCCTCCAGTTGGTGTCAGTATATTCTTTTTTTTTCTCTGTATACTCAACCAAGCTTCTAAAGGTATACATTTTATAGGTCAAACAGGATTTAAATAAAACTAAATTGTGTTTTTTGTGAGCTAAAGCAAATTGTGTCAAAGTTGCATAAAAATTCAACATAGAACCAATATGGAATTTGATATTTGTTTTAATTATTTCTCCCAGGCCAGTATTTACACCTTGGACTTTAGTCAAGTTTCAGTACATGACACATGTGAGGGGCAATGACTGACACTGATAAATGATTTCATTTTAACTTGCATTAGAAAACATCCAAGACAACTATGCAAAACAACAAAATACAAGGCTTTTGACAGTTAACTTTTTGCCTTATTTTTCAGCTTTTTATTTGATGAGTAGAGTGTTATTATAGAGAATAGGAACTGAGGGGGGAAAATATATTCTCGATTCTTCTAGGTTTATTATCTGTAGATTAATTCTTAGTGTGGTAGTTGGATATCAAAAGAGGGGATGAAAGTAATGTATGTTCAAGTCTTCAACAGAGCTTTTTGAAATGACTGAAACGCATCCATCCATCCATCCATATATATATATATATATATATATATATATATATATATATATATATATATATATATATATATATATATATATATAAATAAAATGGTCTATACAAAATGCACTCATGCACTCAAAAATGAGGGAGGAATGCCTACATTAATAGATAGATGAATGAATCAAGCAATGAATTTTATTACACTACCATGTAATCAATGACCTCAATGTCATTGCTAAGGTCCTGTAGGTCTCCAGTAGGGGGAGCAGTATGTCAGTGACTTTAGCTTGTGTCAAAGACCTTTATTAGTAGTGTGTGTAGTTGTCTGTATGTGTGCACACACTTGGCTTAAGAGTGAATAGTCAGAAGGTGGTTCTTTGTTTCCTCATCTGATCTGATCTTGTTGCCACCAAACCAAATTTTCCTGTGTCAGCGATGATAAAGTGTGATGAGGATGCAAAGAGAAAATGGTATCTCTGAACATGTGGAGATCAGTGTGTGTGTGTGTGTGTGTGTGTGTGTGTGTGTGTGTGTGTGTGTGTGTGTGTGTGTGTGTGTGTGTGTGTGTGTGTGTGTGTGTGTGTGTATGTATGCATTTGTATTGGCAGCTGATAGCATTTTAGGTCCTGAAGCTTGTATAGAGAGTGACGACCCTCTACAATGCATCGACAGCTGCCAATTGTCACTCCTTTGACTGACAGTTCTGTATTGATGGAAGGGACCTGGTGACAGAGAGATGAAGGACAAAAACAAAAGGAAACAGAGCACCAATTGTGGAGAGGGGCAGAGGAGAAAGTTAGGAGAAAGAGGAAAAAACAGTAGCGTAGAGTAAAACTGGTACCGATGGAACTTTCTACAAGGTTATAGTAAGGGAAAGAAATGACGGTACCATGGTTTGAATAACAAGTTCACGATGAGCTCAAGAGTGCTTTCTAAACCTTTCATCTGAAAATATTTTATTCCTTAATAGGCTTGCTTTTGTCCTCTCTACTGTCATTGTAATACTCATTTCCTTTTTTACTATTTTCAAACTGAAATAAACCAAACATTTTATCATGGGCGCTGGTCATTTCTCCCCTTTTGCTGTTTTGCACCTTTGTAATATTGGTTTCAGAATTTGTACAACATAGGACTGTGTACCTCAGGACAATCAGGCATGAATTTGATCCCACCAGTGTAGGTTTTCAGGATGTACAACTAACATAGGTTTCCTGCTTTGAAGACCTAGATGACTTTCCATAACTGATGAAACATGAATTCCTCTCTCTGCTAGAAAATCCTTAAGGAAAATATCTGACTTATTTTATGACCTTAAGCTCAAACAAACTTGGCTTGTGATGGGATCACCAGAAGGTCCACTACTGAATAGCTCAAAAAACAAAGATTTTAGAGTGGCCTAGTCAAAATTTGAACACATAAATTCAATTTAGATGCAATGACATGGCTTTAAAACAGACCATGTTCATGCTCAAAAGTCTTATTAGGCTGAATTAAAACAATTCTGTAAAGAAAATAGAGCAAAATTCCCCCACAACAATGAAAGAGACTCTTTGCCAGTTATAACAAATGTTTTATAGCAGTTTTTGTTGTCGATGTTGGTATAATCAGCAGTTAGGTTTAAAGGGCTGTTCATATAAAGCTGGTTTAGATAGCTATTTGTGCTAATGAATGAAATGGTCACCTTAACAAGTACATTTTGTATGTACTGAGCTTATCTTTGGTATTAACATTTGTTTATTCTTCTGAAACATTTAATTGTAACAAAAAAGCAAAAAAAAAAAAAAAAAAAAAAAGAAATATGTAAAGAAAAATTTCTTACAGCACTGTGTGTGTGACCATTCAACCAATTTTACCAGACTAATGTGACACTATTTGTTTAACAGTCTCAAAATAAGACCAATGCTTTTTCAGAGGAATACATGTTTAGGATTTTGTGTCCAGGCTCACTTGATTTTATAAAAGTATCAGAGTGAAAGGGTGGACAAGTGTCAATGGTTTTGTTTAACTTAAATTTGTTCAGTTGGTCATACTGGATGACAATCTACAGAATCATGATAAATTGGGAGCTTACTGGAAGATAATGTGACAATGAGTTTTACTGCTTCTCTTGCTGTTTACAATAATCCTGAACTTAGCTGCAATATTTACACACTTCCTACACAGTTTTGAAAAGTATAGAAAGCAGTTTGTGTTTAAGTATTTTATATTTCTGGAAAGGAATATGAAAAATGCATCTATAACAACAAACATTTGTGTTTCCAGGCAATTTTTTGTTTAGATCAGATCAAATTAAAGTTAGATTATATACATATATTTTTAAAGTTTATCTGAAAGATGAACGGAATGGATTAATGGATGAAATAGGTGAAAAAAAATCATCGTAAACTCAAGGTACAAACATTTTTCTGTCTGTATTTTGGTTCTTGAGATACTGCCAGAAAACCCACTGACATATCTATATAGTTGATATCATAGATGATAAAGTGGGTTTTGGGCGCAGTTTGTTTTGTGGTGTTTGGAACGTAAACATTCCAAAAACACTGGACAAACTGTGAAGTAAAAATCACAATGAAAGTTTTTTCTTGTATGTGTAAAACATATTTTTTGTTAGAGGTAAAATTTGGCCTAAAACTGGACTGAGTAGTGAAAACAAAATCTTAAAATTGGAAATATGCATGTGTGTCTTCTGACTAAACTTAACAGCACATACACTTACATCAAAACTACAATATCAGGTAAACACACACAGTTTGGACAAGTGTCTGTATCTCTGTATGTCTGTTTTCTCACCTTAGGAAACTTGGTGCTTATTCCATTAGTGGGAGTAGAATGCATGTAAATGAGGGGAGACAGCTGGTGGTGAAGAGAGGTTGATGTAGAGGCCCTGAGATGCACAGAAACACACACTTCAACATTTTTCATATGAACAGATGTTTTCATCTTAACGATGGAGGAGCATTCAAACTAAAGTTCTTTCAAGTATGTGCATCAGGCTCTAACATGTTCTTCTAGGTTATTTATTCTATCAGTTTTAAAAGGCCAGACAAAAAATGTGATCATCTCTGAAGTAAAGTCTTGAAAAGTTTGACATCAGTATGTACTAAAGCATATTGTCGAGCATGGGTGTTCAAGTCCAGCCGTCAACAACTACAATCCTGCAACTTTTAGATGCATCCCATCTTCAATACACCTGAACCAAAAAAACAGCTTGTTACCAGGCGTTTTGAGAGCTAAATTACATACTGATAAGGTAATTCAGCCATTTCATGCTGTGTTGGAGCAGGGATGCATCTAAAAATTTCAGGATGGTAGTGCTCAAGAGTTGGACTTGGGCACACCTGTTGTAGAGGGAAGATTAAAAAAAAAAAGGGGGAGCAGTACAAATGACTTTTACATGTTACACATTAGTGGTACTGATCTTTCTTCTACCCCTTACTTCTGATGCGTCAGTTTTAAACCGAGCATAATAAATTGTGCTATTATCCAAACCAATTCAGCAGTCTGTAATTTAGAAAAAAAGACTCATATTCTATGCTATGCTTGAATTAACCCAGAAATTTGAAGTAGAAATGATCTGTAGCCAAGAAAAATTTAGAGTCCTGGACATCTAACAGGAAACACAGTTTGAAATATATATATGAGAGAAATGAGTATTTGCATAGTACTGTACCTTCAAATTACTTTTTATTTTTCCATGTATTGTTTTGTTATGAATTTCATATTCTTATCTGTCCTATCTTTAAATTTCCATGCATAGATTAGATTCTTTATTGTCATTGCAAAAACATGCCACAAAATTCAGTGATTACTGTCCATTTATTGTCAAATGCATATGGTAGTCCTACCTTTTTTACAATAGCTTATCATAGTAATTCTTCATTAATTCCCATATTCATCTTAGGACCTTATTTGGCTTTTCAGCAGCTGGAAACCACTGTTTAGAATTCAGGAGGCTTTTGCTGTGGTCAGTGCTCTACTCTCGCACAGACACAAACATATAGGTGATGGTCATAATCCTATTGTGTACCTGTGACCGCTCGGCAGACTCAACGTCTGTTACCTCATGTACACAGGACCACAAACACACATTCACTCACAAAAATAGTGTAATCCTGTCAGTAACTGTGATGAAACTGATTTTTTTTTATATACAATATAAATCACTAACACTATCTTGCAAGTCTGAGGACAAAAAGGAAGATCCTTCTACAAAATAAGGCACTATATAAAAGTTCCCACTTACAGTGCTTTTATCCTACATACATTACATTTTGTTTCTTTTGTGTTTTATGAAAAGTCATAAGTCATATATCCAGTATCTTCATTACAATGTTCTCTAGTGTCTCAGTAATGAATAATAATTCATCTAAATGAAGGTGAACACTTTCCACGTGTGAATTAAAATGGCTACAAATTGTTTCAGGAGAGTAAAAAGAACTAAAAATTTTACATGACTTTCAAGATTGCATGGTGATTTGTACTGTCATCCATGAAGTTCTGTACATTTTTCATCCTCTCTCCTTGCCTGTGAGGTTTTTCTCAGGGTACTCCAGTTTGTTCCCACGGTTTAAAAGCAAAAACGTTTGACAATTTGGTGACTCTATGCTGATCATAGGTTTGAGTATGTTTGTATTGATATTTGTCCTTGGTGTCACTGCTCCTTTCAGACCTGGCAATAAAATCCATCCTGTGCTGATGTAGAGGAAGGGTTGGCTGAGAAGAATGCTGGCGCTGATGCTTTTCATGTTGCTGTGAGCGTGGACAGGGTGCTTGCTGAGCTCTGAAGCTGTAAGACCAAGCCTGCAGCAACTGGGTCTTAGAGCACCTTTTCCCTTTGCTCACTGTGCACCTTGACAAGGGAACTTTCGAGCTGAAGCTCAAGTGGTTTGAGGAAAAGCTGGCTGTGGGCTGTTGGATGATAGTGTCTTTATTTCAACTTTGGCTCTTACAGTTTTATAATCTTATATTATAACTAGGTTGAGGCTGACCCCGTCGACCCATAGGTCAACATTTTCAGAGTATTTTATAGTTTGGATTTTTTTAAATTTTGTTTAATAGAAGTTCCTGACAAAGTCAAAAAGTCTTGATGTAATAAATAAATGTATGTCGTACTTTAAGCAGTGCTGACCCTAACACTAGAGGAAGGTTGGGCAAAATGTTGACAAAAAAAATGAAAGCTTGCAATCTGACATATGGGTAGGTAATGCCCAGAGGTTTCTCCATCTCCTGTCTTTAATACTCTTTTCACACACATAAAAACAGTTTATCAGTTGTCCATCTCATACACACTCTCCTCAGTTAATCACTCTTATACACCTATGCTCACTTTTGAGTATTTGCCTGTGTGACTTTTTACTGCAGGTTAACAATGAGAGGAGAGGTGTGTGACCCTGTCACAAGTGTGAGAAACTGACCCAAAGAAATGAGACAGGGGCCGAGACCCCCCCAACCCTAAGGGCATTAGGGTGTGTGTAGAGAGGTAAAAGTGTGTGTATGCAGGAGTGTGTGTCCATCCCCATCTTCTCATAGATGACATATGTGGGGCTATTTACATAATATTACCTTTCTACTAGATGTGGGATATATACACACACACCTACACACACAGCCATAGAATCGTTGAATGTGATGGCCTTGTCAGATGTCAGGATGCAGATGGGATAGAGGGGGGTAGGTCACGTCTGTTTCCCTTTCCCTCTCTCTCCTCACCCATGCACACACAATACTTCTCTTGTGTCCCAAGGTTCCCAGTTACTGAGAGACTTGTCAGAAGGTCTATATGGCACCTTAACTGTTTGACATCTGCCTGCAAACCTCTGAAACACCCGTTTGCACTAGCACAGATATCCTACACCAACTCATTGAAGAACAACAGCGCATTTTCCAGCTAACATCTATACTTAGTGCAATTGTGATGCACACAAAATGTGCAGTCGCATTTGTTTATTATTTTATATTGAGAATGGTTTATTTGCACTTTTTAGTGACACTTCAGCTGGAAGCGAAAGAGATTTTTTGAATTATTGTATAGTTGGTGTCTGTTTGGTTGATCCTAATGTGACTGTGGAGTGCGCCACAAGGGGACAGTGTAGTGAGCAGGCAGTGGGTCCACCAGGTGGAGAGAACCTTCTTGTTGGCATCGTTGCAGCTTCCACTCATACTATGAAGTGAAGTTGCAGTAAACCAGAACACACTGCTTCTTGTCTCATCATTTTCCCCATTTATTCAGGTGGTGTTGTACAAAATAGATACAAAATTATATGTAACAGGACTGTATATTATTTCAGTGCTTTATAGCCAAATGTTGGTTTTATGAAAGGTAAACTATGTAAACAGATCAGTTAGGCTGTGCTTGTTATGGGGCAAACACAAGGCTGTGTAATGGTGGCGCTCCACCGTTACTTGAAGTCTGAAAGTAATGAGTATAGGATTCCAGATGTTGTCTTAAAGGTAAAGTATCACTGTTTAATAGAAAAATGGTTCTTGTAGCAGTATAAGGGTAATTATAGTGACATTTTCTTTTGTACATTTAAGGTTCTGTATTATTATTATTATTATTATTATTATTATTATTATTGTGAAAAATGTGCAAAAAGTATTGATTAGCAGACCAAGCAATTGTAAAAGAGAATATTATTTCAGTTGATACTCAAGTAATTAAATGAGCTTGCTATAGTGTGGAAAGCTACTGATTTATCCAAGTGAAAGCACTATTTTCTGGTAATATGTGTGTGTTAATGCTAAAGGACAGACATATTGGAATAGATCAGATTATGTAGTGAGGAGATAATTATAAACGGTAGGAATTTATAAATATATAAACATGATTTTTGCATTATGTATAAAATACTGATTGGAAAGAAATGTGAATGAAAATGTATTTTGGAATACAAATTTGAAATGAAAGATACTATGAATCGAGGATGCATCAAACCAGAGCACAATGCTTCCCATCTCCTGTTTATTCTGGAAAATTCTTCTGCTGCGGGTCTCCCCCTAGACCAGACCCATAACACAATACATGCTAGAGACAAAGGAAGAAATCACAGAATGTTCAAAAGTGTCTACGTTAGGCTGTATTAACACAGCAGGCAAATGCGACCCAAATCCGATTTTTTTTTTTTTTGCTTGCATGCGACCCATATCCGACTTTGTCATGTCCGTCTAAACGGCCCAATTCTGATCTGTTCAGCTCTCCCAAAAAAATCTGTTTTCTGCCACTTCCTTATGTGCTACAATAATCAAGCTTTTAAAGCATCTCCAGTCAGAACGGTCATGTTGCATTTCATCCGACTTTTATTGAATCTTAAGAAGTGCTGACAGAGTAAGTCAAAAGTGTCACATTCTGAAATAATGAAAGAAATGTCAGTGAAGCAAATCATATCACAATCCCTCCACTCCTGGTTCCAACTACACATCCAAAAAGACTTCTCTACAGAAGTTGCTGTCAATGTGCCTTAAAGGCAATTGCTATTTGTTGTGCTGTCTTTTTCCTTTGCTTCCTTCGTCTTATTATGATCTTGTAACAATGCTGTCAGCTCCCATTGCTCAACAACTTCGATCCATAGATAGCAGCATAAGCAGAGCATAATCAACAGTACAAACAGGGAAACAACTCCAAACACAAGCAATCCAATACAGGTCAGAGACTGAATAATGGAGAAATTTAAAGAAGGATTGTTAAATAATATCCCAAGTGTTGAACATGCCATGGAGTACTGCTCACTCCATTATCTGAAAACAGAAAGAGCATGGCAAACTGCAAACATACCACACCAGGCTGTCCATCTAAGCTGACAGGAAAGGAGAGCAATAATGAGAGAATTAGCCAAAAGGACCATGGAAACTCTGGAGGAGCTGGCTGGAGTCACCGCTTTGATGGAGGAGTTTGTTGGAAAGACAACTATTTTGTGCACTCAACAAACCTGGCTTTTATTGAGGAGAATGAGAAGAATTGATTTGTTTTTAGAGTATACTTCATAATTGCTAACTTTTCCATTGGGGCATAATCCTTGATTAATAAATGGCAATATAGTTGAATCTGCAGTGTATTGATTTGAGATTAGATAGACATAAATCATTTTAGAACCTGTTGAAGGCTAGCGTATATTAAAATCCTTTTACAGATTCTGTAGTGGTGTACATCTGGTACTGAGTCTGACGCAAAAATGTTTTATCATAATTTACATCAAATCTTTTAACCCACGTATCTGTCTTCAGTGATAAAAGATAAATCAAATCTGCTACAAAAGTTATACTAATTGTATGAATCAATGACACTTAAGATTTTTCAGCCTCAGTTTAACCTATAGTCCCAGCTATCATTGAGATGCCCCCCTCTCTCCTTGTCTATCACAATATTTCAGCTCCTTCACTTTCTTTCAGTAACCTTTTTTAACCCCACCCCCAATCTTCTGTCTAGTTCTCCACCATTCCCAAATCTCTTTAGGTTTGTCTTGCGCTACAGGATATGAAATTGACTTGTAAAGAGGAGACAAGTATTCACAGAGGATTTTACCATTCAAGGTTGATTTCATTTTATTTGCTATCAGGGCTGTCTGTCTCTTTGCATGTTAAAGATATGAGGTGGGTGTGCAAACACACTCATTTATGTGTGTTGCTCAGTGCTTTGTATCTGCCACTCAAGCAGCCGTATAGATGTCATGCAATCTCACTTTCTTTGCATGGTTATATTTGACATATGCTTAACAGGGTCCAAGGGGATTGCTTGTAGCATTGTGCGTGTTGGTAGGTGTGTGTATGTGACCCTGAGCTTCAGTACTGATCCAATAAAGTTGTCTGGGAATGACAGATTTATTATCTTGCATAAATTGGAACAAATGTAGTCTTGTCTTGTCTTTCCATCAGAATGGAAAACTGAGAAAACATCAAACCACACAGACCAAGGCTACGTTCACACAGCAGGTCTTGATGGTAAAAGGCCTGTACTTGTATAGTGCGTTATGTAGTCCAGAGGACTCCAAAGTGCTTTACACTACATTCATTCACCCATTCACACAGATGTTCACACACTGATGGTGGTAAGCAATAATATTGTCGCCACAACTCAATTAAAGCTCAATTCTGGTTTTTTGCTAAAAAAAAAAAAAAAAAAAAAAAAAAAAAAAAAAAAAAAAAAAAACCCAAACAAACAAACAAACAAAAAAACACAATCTGGTTGTTTATACTACTAATTAAATCTGACCCCAATCAGACCTTTGTGTGAACAGTTTATGACCTCAAGTGACCCACATGCATAGAAGAACGTAGATGTTACACAGCAGCACACTGTTTTAAAGAGTAATAGCTTATTCTTGCTTTTCTTTAGATGAGTGTTTTTCCTTGGTTAATGTTTAGATTCTCCTCAGCTCATAACTCTCCTTCCCTCAGTCTGCCTGCCTAGTCTCCCCTTACAGCTGCACCCAGTTCCCAATCAACCACCTGTCACTTGTCAGCAATGTTAGTCAAGTTACTTGGAAACAGTAATTAGTTTAAAATTACTGATTACTTCCCCAGAAAAGTAATGCAGTTACTTTACTGATTACTTATTTTCAAAAGTAATTAGTTACTTTAATAATTACTTCATTACTTTTCAAAAACATAATGCAAAACCTGAATAGACTATAAAGCAGGGGTTACCAACCTGGTGGCTGTGGGCACCAAGTAGCCCTCTAAGACCATATGAGTAAGCCACAGAGATGTTCCAAAATTAGATAAATCATTAAGTGATATAATTAAAAGTAAACTGTGTGTATCAATTTGGTGGCCCTTCGTATGACTTAGTACCCATAAAGTTGGTCTTAGTTGCAAAAAGGTTGGTGACTCCTGCTATAAAGCAATACACCTTTCAGCCTAATCCTGTTCTTTCTGCATATTCATCATATGAAATTTAAATCAAATGAAACTGTCTGTTTAAAACTTTTGTTTTGCTCTTAACTTCATGCACATTGTATTAAGCAAAAAAAATGAATGAAATGCAGTCTCTGATTTGAACAATTTTGTTAAACCTATTCTCTGCACATTCCACTATATTTTAAGAAAATCAAGTCTTTAAACTGCATTTCTGTGTATTCCAATATATAAAATTAATTTTTTGTTTACACTCCTTCATTCGAATAGTTGTAAAATACAGTGATATCACATGTAACTTCTAACACATTACTGTCCATTACTGCTTGTCAGTAATCAAGCTCCCCAGTACTTGAGGTCCTCATTCTCCTCCACACACTGCTGGTTTTTCCCCATTTGTTTCCTATCTCTCTGCCATAGCGCCTCATGTTCATGTTACCTCCTTGTTTCCTGGCCATGTCTCCCTGCTAGTTCTTTGTTCTGTTTCCCTCCATAGCCGATTGTTTTGTCTTGGTTTTCATTAAAGTCTTAAATATATCTCTGCCTTCGACTGCCTGCATCTTAAATCTAACTATAACTCAATATGACAGTTTATGGTCAACAAAAAAACAATGCTTTTATGCTGTTATTGACTGTCATTGTTGCAATGTTCCGTACTTAAATTTGTTATTTTGACAGCATAAATACATATTTCTGGCCAAATGCTGATCACCATAAACAAATACTTAAATACAAATGTCAAGATCAAAGTCAAGATTAGAGACAGCAAAGAGGTGTATCGGAAGAAGCTGGAGAGTAAACTGCAGAGGAACAATATCAGAGATGTGTGGTCAGGGATGAATAAGATCACAGGCTTCAAGCAGAAGGAGGATAGGATAGATGGAAGTATGGACAGAGCAAATGAGCTGAACACATTCTTCAACAGGTTCAGTTCAGGAGCAAGCTCACCATCCTCCCCTCCTGCCTCCAGCCAAACAAACATCCCACCCTCCTTTGACCCACAGCTTTCCTGTCACACCTCAGATGTTTTATCCTCCATCTCAGTCATGGACTCTTCTGCTTCCACTAGTTTGCCTTCAACCATATCAGAAGATCCTGCTGTTCCCTCTCCCTGTCCCTCCCCCTTTTCTGTTTCTAGAAGTTAGGTGAAGAGGCTACTGGAGAGATTGAACTGGAACAAGGCTGCAGGTCCAGATGGTGTCAGCCCCAGAGCCCTGAAGGCCTTTGCAGAGCAGCTCTGTGGGATTCTGCAACACCTCTTCAACCTTAGCTTGACCCAAGAGGAGGTACCCATCAGTCATCAACGACTACAGATCCGTTGGCCTGACATCCCACATCATGAAGGTCCTGGAGAGACTCCTGTTGGCCCACCTGAGTAAGCAAACCAGCAAATATCAGAACCCCTTGCAGTTTGCTTATCGCCATGGAGTTGGCGTTGAAGACGCCATTATACACCTGCTTCAGCAAATCCACTGTCATCTGGACAAGGACTGTGTGTCTAACCAGATGGTCAGTAGCACCACAGGGGACTGTATTCTCACCATTCCTTTTCATGATGTACACTTCAGACTTCCAGCACAAGTTGGATTCCTGTCATTTACAGAAATACTCAGATGACTCTGCAGTTGTCGGGTATATCAGAGATGGACAAGAAGCTGAGTACAGAGAGCTGGTGGACAGCTTTGTGGCATGGTGTGGAAACAATCATCTCATCTTGAATGTGAACAAAACTAAGCAGATGATTGTAGATTTCAGTAGAAACAGGGTCAGATTAAACCCTATATCCATCATGGGAGAAGGAGAGGTGGTTGAGGAATATAAATACCTCGGTGTTCATCTAGACAACAGACTAAACTGGAGACTCAACAGTGAAGCCATCTACAAGAAAGGACAGAGCAGGCTATACTTCTTGAGGAAGCTAAGATCCTTCAAAGTTTGCAGCAAGATGTTGCATGTCTTCTATAAGTCTGTTGTTGAGTGTCATCTCCTCTGCCATCATGCAGCATCAGAGCCAGGGACCTAAAAAGGCTCAACAACCTGATAAAGAAGGCTGGTTCTGTTCTGGGGTGAGTGTAGAACCTCTAGAGTTGATGATGCAAAGAAGGATTTTGCATAAAAATCAAGAAAATTATGAACAACCCTGACCATCCTCTTCATGAGACTGTCATTGGAAGACAGAGTGTCTTCAGTCAAAGGCTTCTTCAATTTGGCTGTAAAACGTACTGCTACAGGAGATCTTTCCTACCCACAGCCATCACCATCTATAATTCCTTGACTAAATGAGTTTCATCAACATTTAATTTCCCTTTCGGATAAATAAAGTATTTTTGAATTTGAAATGTAATGCACATATTGTTTTATACAGCGTACAATGTGTGTTTGTCTGTGGAAAAAGTGCAATTAAAAAACAAAAAATATAGAACTATATATTTGAAATTGGATTCTGTTACCTTCCCCAATAAACAATAACACAACCGTCTCTGACATACATTGAAAATAACAATGTGTGATGGGATCCCTCACTGTTTATTCCACATTTAACACAAATCAGACCTTTCTTTTGATAATTGATTTCGCTGAATATTTCATATATACACAACACATGAAAATGGCATGGACAAATATGGTATCCTTAATTTGATATTTTGTGGCAACATCTTTTGCAGAAATCGTTACCAACCAGTCCCAAAAGATAATTTGGCACTTCCTTCCCGAGCAAACTGCTTAAACTGTTTCAGGTCTGAAGAGTGGTGTTTCCATCATACAATTCTTAAATCCACACATAGATGTTTGAGAGGGCTTATGAAGGCCAATTTAGGAATAGTCCAATGTTTTTTTTCCCCTCATTGTCTAGTCAGAAGATCCATGACTTATGACTTAGGCCAAGCTTTCTGATACTTGGCTGTATGTTTTACTTCAAGATGCCTTGGTAGTCTTTAGTTTTCATTGTACCCTGGACAGATTCAAGGCTCCACTTACTGCAAAGTGTCTCTAAGCAAAACTGTGACCCCTTCATGTTTCATAAAACATACGGTGGTCTCTCCTTTAAAAGCTTTTTGTTTCATAACCATGGAACTGATGTCACGAGCTAGAAAGTTCACGGTTTGTTTTATCAGTCTAGACAATATTCTCCCAGAAGCTTTAAGACTTTTCCATGTGCATTTTCAGGAATTCGAGTGTGGCTAATTTATTAATGGTTTTCTTACAATATTGAAGCCCTCCTGGGTCTTCTGCCATGGAACTTATAACTAATTGTTACATATTGCCGTATTTATCTCTCATTATGGTCTTAAAGTTGAACAGTCTGGCTCCTCTCTTATTTAAACAATTTTAACTCTCATTTAATATTATGAAACTACAGTTTTCGAGGTCTGTTTCATGTCGTTTAGATAGTGTGATGACAGTGGTATCTTCACAAAGTTGATATTACAAGGAATCCACTGATACTGTAATGTTTTGAAATGGTATCCTGACCCACATGCTGAATCATACACAGGACTTGGTGTAAAAGGATAGAGTTAATTTTCAATTGCGCAGCTAATGCAGTGATGGAAGAAAAGGAACAGTTAGAGATGGTGGTGGTGTTGTGGAGATGAATCTTAGATGAAGGGAAAATAGAGTGGCTTACTGTTTCGGGGTGGTGTCTTGGCATTGAAGGGGAGAGAAAATCTTTGTAGTTAATGGTGAATAAAGAATCCAGTGAGGGTTGTACAGAGAAGCTTTTTCCAGAAGCAGGAGTGATGGTTTGTCCAGAGGGTGTTGGAGAACGGGCAGGCAGGTGGAGCTGGGAATGGCAAAATTGTAGCAGACGAGTGGAAGTACATTCAGAGGTTAACTGACAAGAGGAGATCTTGTGAGGGAAACCAGCAGTCAGGGAAGAAACCAACAAAAGGTCTTCAACCTGGGAGGCACACAAATCACAAGGAGTGAGCTTGGACAAGGTTACTAGAGACATAAACTAAGGTAAATAAAAAGGAGGCCAGCTGCTTAGTGGAGTACTTGTGGCATGACTAACAAAAACAGCTAATCATCTGACAGAGTTGTCGTCTGTCAGCTTCTTAAATCCTCAACTGGCGATGAGGTTATTGCAGACAGGTGTAGAGTCTGCAGCAGGTAGGCCACACCCTTCAGCAGAGATCCTTTGTTCAGGAAAGAATCTCACAAACACACTTAAACACACACACAGACCAGAATTCTGACAGATACCACATATGATTGATCAATGGATCACAGTGATCCATCATGACATGGATCGATCACAGTGTTACTGCAAGGTTTGTTGACATCTCAGTGTCAGATGATTGGTGCTAATATGATAATAAATTTATGATATTAAATAGTTAATATCATAAATTTAATAGTGTTGTCCAAATTAAGTGCTAGGATCACTTTGAGATATATGTCACTGATATTAGCTTAAACCGATTGTGTTATGTTTCTCACCCCTCTTTTAAAAGAAATTACAATTTTATCTCCCTCTCTTTTTCGTTTTTGGTAGCTTAATTTACCTATTCTTTGGAAGAGACAGGACTTTTTCTTGCCTGCTGAACTGAGTGCAGGTTTCTACAAAACAATTTTCACCTTTTTTAAAAGAGGTGATATGGGACCTCAGCGAACATTTGTCACTATTGCAATCCAACATTCAATCCCTGAACCAGTCAGCCAGGTTGAATTTTACCATAACATTAAATAATTAGACATTTAAGAAGTTTAACAATAAACCATCCTTTTCAATCCAATGTTTTCAAGGGCCCCTCCCTGTAATCAGTGGGTAAACAGTACTTTTACAGTATAGTGTTGACTTGTCCCTCTTATTAGTGGTCAAAGCTAGGTTGCTGATTGCTCCAGCTACCAAAAATGTGTTTGATTTTCAAAAGCAATGAGCTAGGATGAGTGTGTGTATATATATATATATATATATATATATATATATATATATATATATATATATATATATATATATATATATATATATATATATATGAAAGGTTTTGACATAGAAAATTCATAATTCTGAACTTAGAGGTGAAATCATTTCAAAACAATAGCTTAAGAAAATATGGGCCATTTTTCAGTAAAGAGTCAGTGTATCGGTGAAAGCCTAAAGTAAATTTTATAGTATTTTTATCGTAAGCTGTATTGCATTTTGATTAATTTAATGATTACATATTATGCAAAATTTAACTAAACCCCTTTGATTAGTGATCTTTCTGTGCTTACTCTGTTAACTGTCCAAAGAACTTGACATAAAACCTGGCTGCTATGAACAGTGAAAAGGAAAACACAGATGCAGATTGAGGGACTACATCATGAATGTGAGCAAATAAAAGAGAGGAATAATTAGAAAAGCAGTTAACTTCTTTCAATCCGATCATCCTCACATCCACTCATCTTGGCCTATTTAAAGAGAGACATAATTACAGCTTTGAGTATTTAGCCTTGTAATTTACTCATTTTGTCATATTATTAATAACTCTCTCACTTGCCTCTTACTTTGTCTCGCACTCACGGCAGGGGTTCACCCGTATAATCTAGTCTGTTACGTCCAATCCATATTCTGATTTATTATCACTTTCATTTGGTTATTAAGTGCTGCCTTGTTTTCTTCAAATAAGGTTATAATTAGAGATTTGGTGTCTGCAGCTTGAAATACTATCTCCTCTTTATGGAATCTTGGGTGGGATGAGAGAGAATCGTGTTTTATCATACTGATGAAGTTAATGAGGCTGTGCACAGCTTGATATTGTGTTTGTATGTGTGCGTGAGTGCCTGCATGTTTTCTAATTACATCTTGGTGGCAGCTTTCTGGCCTCTAAAGAAACCGCATACTTTATTCCCTCTGTTGTTTTGTTTTCCTAGTGTTTAATGTTAATGAAAGAAAAACAAACAAAAAAAAAAGATTGAAACAATTTTAAAGATTGTAAAATACTGACATTTTTACCATGACGCTTTAAAGAGAAAATGTCATCATATTATAGCCAGAGAAAAGTCTGGAACACAGATAAATCACAATCTGCCTTTCCATGTGAAAAAATAATTTCAAAATGCACTTTTCTGACAAAATACAGCCTTCAAAGTCACATTTTTCTTGAAAAAGTGCATCATGATGTATACAGTTATGTGAAAACTAATATTTTTGTGCATATGAGTATTCAATATCAATTTAAACAATGCTAAAAATTTCAGGTATTTTAAACAAACAAAACTGAAGGAAATACATTTTAAAACATTCTGTAAAATGTTATAAAAAATAATGCCCCTTCTGTTGAAGAGCAAATGGGGACACCAACACATTAATTACCATTTAAAATTGCTATAATCACAGACAGGCATATTACATCATATGCATATTTTGTCAACATTACTTCTAATCATTTTAAAGGATATCTGCCCTGTTCGAGCCTCAAATATTTAGTATGAAAGAAGGCCGTTGCAGCTCAGGAGTCCAGTAAGGAATTTACTATAAAGAAGTCTCAAAAGAATTTGAAATCACCATTCCCTTATTTGGAAAACAATCCACAAGAAAAGAAATTCAAAAAAGCCACCAACTTGGTCTGGTTGTCCAAACAATTCACCCCATGACCAGATTGCAAGATTCTAAAGTAAGTATCTAAAAACCTTAGGACCAACAGCAGGTTTTTGTTGCTGTTTATTTGCATGCATCTGCAAACAGAAAGAGACATAAGTTTTCCCTTCATGAGAGATTTGCAAAGAGGAAACCTTTTTTCTCCAAGAAAAAGTCAAAAGCCATACTAAAGCTTGCCTCAGAGAAAGTAGACGCAGACTGGAACTTCAGGAATAATGCTCTCTGGACATATAAGTATAAAACTGCATTATTTGAACATAAGTACAGAGATTGTGAACTAAATACAACATTCCAGAAAAAGAACCCCAAACCAACTGTAAAGCATGATGGCAGGGGTGTCATTGTTTGGGGATGTTTTGCTGCAGAAGGACCTGTTCAGCTCGCCACCATTGAATCCACAATGAATTCTATTGCGCATCAGAGGGTGCTTGAAGAAAAAAAAAAAGAGACCATCTGTAAAACATACTAATGCTGAAGAAGAACTGGATCTTGCAACATGACAATGATCCAGAACATACCAGTACATCTATCAAGAACTGTCTGAAAACTAAGAAATGTTCTGGGATAAGTCAAAGCCCAGATATTTTTTTTTTTGAGATTCTGTATAGTGACTTGAAATGTGCTATGGTTAAAAAAATAACCCCTCAAACATCTCTGAAAGTGAGAGGTAGTGCAGACTTTCCTCAGACCAATGTTAAACTACTAATACTTGACAAATGGATCACTAGATGGTTAAACACATTTGTTCTCCCAGAACAATTTCTCAATTCCAAACACTTTGTCCCCCAGGATTGTTAAACATCTTTGATACAATAGAAGGAACAACACAAAGCCAAAGGATGTGGACACAACATAGTTTAAATTACAGTAACAACAGATAGCTCTAGAATAGCTAGTAGTCTTACCACAGAGGTGACTGTGCATGTTGTTTGTGAGCATAAAGTTTATTGGATAAGAAAACACATTATTTTAGTGTGCATGTTTTTCACTTAAAAAAATCTTATAGTATAAATCATCTACTGCACTAGATCTTGTTATTAAATTAAAATCAATAATTAGCTACATCTGTATATTGACTTACCTTTTAACTACATCCTGTGCGTCATTAGCTTGGAGTGATAATTTAAAGTAAAACAATATGTTATGAGAAAAAGAACTACGACTGGACTTACATAGTTTAAAAGGTGTGATTGGCTGTGTGCTTGAAACTATCCATTCAGAGCTGCTGTGTTTCACACAATCATGCACTAATAAAAAAAATTCTGGAAACAAATTTTTTTGGAGACAATGGGAATGCTAATATACATTCACATTAGAGTAACAACACAAGTCAGGGCCAGAACAGACAATACAATGTGTAACTGATGCTGCAGAAATGTTTGTTTTTCAATTACACTTTGTCACAAATAACAGTCTGCGCTATATAAAATAGAAACAAACGTTTTCAACCTTTCATAAGTGTCTTTGAATGGATACTAATTGTTTTACATAAATGCATTATTTTAACCATTTATCTAGAAATATGTTTATAACATGACCAGTTCAGTGAATTGTCTATGGTTTCATGCCCCTTTTTTATTTTTATGTTTTTAAGGAACGAGAACTAAAAATATAGATATCTCTTGCCATTGTCAGGACAAAGTCCATGTGTATTCACTAGCTCATTACTGGCCATTGCCAGTGTAAGGCTGTTATATCTGTGCATGTCTCTGCATTTGCATAGGATGGCATTTTGTTCTTGTGTGCTTTCTAGATTGCATCATTAGATACTGAGAAGACTTTACAATTGGTGAATACTAATCACAATTGTTTCCTGAGGTTGATCCACTGATCCATTCTTACCTTCTCATGACCCACCCCGTGGGCCCAGGCCCGTCTTTGAGGAATAGCGAAGTACATTAAGACACGCCCCAGCAACACACTGATTACATATGCTAGCCATGATAATGAGCTGAGCTGGACATTGCAAGACTGCTGCTGTTTATGGCAACTCATTATCTGCCCCATTGACCAGAACTGTTCTACACATCATAGAGCCCCGTGTCCTCTACATCTACTCAACCATCACTCTCTTTGCTTGTCTAGTTGGGCGCTGGGATGTGTGTGTCTGTGAGTGTGTGTATTACATCATGAAAAGTAAGATGATTCCTAAACTGATTATCTCCCTGGCATGTGTGACATTAACTGTCCATTTGAGCAATGCGTAGTGTTGTTAGTTATGTTTAAGTGAGTGTTTGCGCATGTATGCCTTTGATTGTATGCTCAAGTCTGTTACTGAAGAGTGCGTGCCTGTATGTGTGTGCATGATACTATGATCGTCTGCCAAAGTAAAGTGTTTGCAGCCGACAGAGACAGGGGCACTAAGCTCAAGGGCACATTTGTTTCAAGCTAATGATAGAATGTAAATGGAGCAAATTTCCTTTGCAAGAGCATAAGCTCTCCCTTGCCCAAACACATTCACACACACAGACTTTCATACTCACATACACATAAACCTAGAAATGCACGCTTCTCCACGCACACAAAGCAGCATCGTGTTGATGGAGTGCAGAATCTCATTACACATCTAATAGAATAAGTGTAGTGTGCGTATGGGGAGAGAAGAGGAGCAGCCAACCTGATTAGCCTTATCACTTTATTATGCCGCTCTGCACGCAGCACACAGGACAATTGCATTAGAGAGGAGCAGATGAGCTGAAGGCAAGGAGAACTCAGCAAACACAGCCTTAATTGATTCCTCACCAAATTAGCAGGGACAGGTGGGGGGCTCACTGGCTGGGTGGCTGCTTGACTGACTGGATACGCGGTCGGATGCTTCAGTGAGTGGGTGACTTGTTGACTTGTTCGCTGGTCATTTACCTGAGTAATGGCATTATAAGTTGACTGACTAAGTGCTCAACTAGTTGCTGTAGAGACTTTATAAAGAGCTGAATGTCACGAGAATGCTATGATTACTCTGAAGAATAGAGACAGTTGCAGTGACAACATAACATCTGTTTGAGAGTTGACTTGTGACATCATTAAGTTTTTGAAAATTTAGTGTAGTAAGATTAGGTTATTATTTGGAAGACTGAAAATAACCATTCCATGCAAATGCAAATAAAAATATTTTTGTTTATTTATTATGACTGTGAAACATGACGCCACTATGGTGTTATAAAATGGTGTTATAAAGTGTTGTTAAGAACCTCACTTATGCACAAACTGGATATTGAATTTATTCTAATTTGTTGTTTTGCAGTTTATAGTTATATTTATAGTTAACTTTAAATATATGCTGTGGAAGCATCTAATTGTATGAAATTTTGAGCTTTTTTATTGTATTGGGTTTCTTTGCACAATTTCAGTTTTATTACCATTTTTAAAAAAGATCAAAAATAAATGACTGGATGTTTTGTTTTATTTCAAGTGTTTTTTTAACCAAGTTCACATCCTAAATATTTAAAATGCTCTTTATTTTTTTGTTTTTCTATTAAAGAATATTTAAGATTAAAAGGATTGATTGAAGTTTAACGATTAATTTTGTTTCCAAAATATTCATGTATGGAGTGTTGTAATCCAGACACAGTTTTTAAAACTTTGATTTTGGTCAGTCATAATAATGAGGTAATCATCAAATACATAAATTTGCTGAACCAAAGAGTAAACATGAAAATCTTTCAATAATTTCATTGTTCTAAAAGGTTATTTATTATAGTTTCTTTTAGTCTTTAATCTAGTGTAGTAAAATCTGAGAGCCACAAACCCTGTTAATTGTGCTTCTGAGGGTCATTCCTCTGTTGAAACGTGGATGCTAGGGCGTTGTTTGAGGGAGGGATGTTTGAATCTGTATAACTGGGTCCGGGAGGAGGAAAAGTGGGAGAAAGAAGGGGAGACACAGGACACAAGGGGAAGAGAGTTTGTCTTTGTCTCTGTTAGTCCCCCCTGAGGGATTTTGGGATGGTGGAGGTTAATGAATCTGATTGGCTAGTGGGAGTTTTTCTGCTGGTTCTGCGGTTTGCACTTTCACAGAGCTTCGCTTTTTTATTTCACCAAGTTTAGCTTTGACACAGTGCAGCATGAAGGACATACTGGGTAAAAAAGGAAAGAGTTGTTACTAAATTTTAGCTAATTTTCAAAAACTGAGATTTCACAAATCAGATTTAAATGGTTGCATGTTGGATAATATTTATGCCTCTAAATCTTCTACAAGTTATGATCAAAGTTTGTGTGAGTTTGAGCATATGTCCAGTTCAATGTTGATATGCAAAGGTATGTGCTTCTCTTCACTTATAAGTGAACAGTCGTCCATGTGTCATGCATGTGTCTGATTGTTTTTTGTGTGTATGTTACTGTACATGTGTGTGTGCTAATGAGAGTTGGGGGGGAGTGGGCTGTCGCAGCAGTGCGTCCTCTGCACTCCCGGCAGGTCACTAGCGACAGATGTTCTCAGCATATGTGGCGAATTAATTAGCCGCTAGTAAACAGAGGGGGCTGCTGCCGTGAGCTGCTGGTCTGTGCCGACGCTGAGCTTCAATGAGCAGCCCTTTGTCCAAATTTCTCTTTTCCCACCATCCTCCTCTGGTAGATAGTTAAACCGAGCATCATTCTTTTTGATCAGTGGACCTGTAATGAGTTGGGGGGCAGGGTGTGTGTTTGAGTTGTGCATGTGTCCATTTGTGTTTCTATGGGGCGGTATGTTTATTGAGGTGGAGACAGGGAGAATACCCCATCATTTGGACATGGCAGTGGGCCTCTCTTTGTGATGAGAGATCCCCTTGATGACCTAATTGGTTGATTGAGGTGCATCTCTGCATGTGTGTGTGTGGGAATGTGCCAGGGCTTGAGCATTCCCAGTGCTGGGAATGTTTTCACAGCCTCGGCATAACTTGGCAGATACTAGGAACACTTTGAGAGTTGTGTAGATAAACAAGAAAACGCACACCATGTTAATAAATTTGGCCTTTATTTGGATCCTTCAAAGACACTAGTTGTTTTGACAGTTGTTTTAAATGGCATAAATCATAAATTTTACAACTTTTTCTTTTCATCTGTGTTCAGGTTATGCATACGCCACATAAAGCATATTTCTCTCTTTTATATGAAGTATGTTTAGGGCTTAAGAGCATTAGCTTGGAGACATGGTGAGATCCCTTATGGAGGGATTTAAAAGTGCTCTGTAGGTTATCTCAGAGTACCTGTTTTTCACCACAGAGGCACAGGACCAGTTGTGAACTCATTTAAAACACTAAAATCCAGCATTGATACTTTGATGTGTACAGACAAGAAACTGCATTTTACTTCCAACAAACTGTGTGGCCAGAATAGCATATATTAGTGAGCCAGTGGTTTTTCAAGTCTCACTTTCCTCCAGATAAACAGTGTATGCTATACTTGAGAGTTTTGCTGCATTATCAACACATTATTCTGAGGAAACCGTCTGTCAAGCCATCAGCAGAGATTTTGCCCTGACACAGGACACAAAAATGTGATAACTGTTTTCTTACCTGATAAACTGCATGCTCACAAATAACAGCTGCTGGCGCCTCTGTGCTCTGGTTGTTCACTCAAGCTATCTGTCCTGACTGTGACGTGAATTGTGTTGTGTCCTCTTCCATCATCTTTGTGTTGGTCTTTCTCTCAAATCAAAGATTATAATTGTTCATGATCCTGGTGTAAATAGAATAGAATAGAATATCTTTTAGTGTCCCACAATAGGGAAATTTATGTGCAACACCAGCAAAGTGACAGAGACAGGCAATAACAGCAAATAGACTCTCACAAAGATAGAATATAAAATATATATATAAAAAGAGACTTACTTCCATGTAGCTCATCCACATCTTTTTAGTAGATGATGCATACATGATGCAAAAGTGCTAACTCTATCCTTTTTCTATTCCCAGTAAATGTCCATGCATCTATTTGAAATAATCCCATTAATTATTTTTTTTAAAATTCCAGATTAAAGTATTTTGTTCTGTTTTCTGTGAAAGTTTTCCTGTTAGCGCCTTTCCATATGCTACTTCATTGTCCATGTTTGGTAGTGCCTTCATGTTTTAGCTCCTGTCTGTGACTAGAAAAATGTTATGTTTAGTTCTAGAGGCCAGTGGTTATTTGACTATATTCCATACTTTCTATATATAGTTTTTATTGCAACAAAATATGAATATATTTGACCTTTCAATGCAATTTCTTATCAGCAAAATATTAAATTGAATCCATACTGTGTCATAGTGTGCTGCATGGGAGTTTACTGAAGATTTTTACACTAAACATTAATGAAGCAATTTCAAAGTAAGCTCAAACTAAATAAATGACATTGTCAAGTTTTATACCTGAATGATATCTGTGAAAAGTCTTCACTTGATGAGCAACAGTGTGTGTGTGTGTGAGAGAGATAGTGTATGTGTGTGGCTGCCATAATGAAGTTGTTAGTTAAAGTGGCCCCCACCCCATGGGACAGGCTTAAGCTGTGTGTGATTGCTTAGGGATCGGGCAGACACACACACACACACACACACACACACACACTTATCATTATCAACACATACACATACACTCAGAGTCATTACTCCATTACGCACATGGACTATTGATTTTCTGCCATCTTTCCATCAGGTGCAAGCTTGCCAGGGAATATGGGAATGAACGCCTGGCTAGGAAAATAAAACTGTCACTCCTCCTTTCCTCTCTTCTTCCCTTCTCTCCTTTATTATAGACAGATGACAGGTCAAAGCTGCTGCTGTTCACTCCATTGTTTTTCCTTAGTCCGTCATTGCTCAATCACTTCTCACTTTTGGATGTCTTCATCTTATAAATCTCTGCATCTGCTGATGTCTTGCTTCATCTATATCCTTCCTGTCTGTTTCTCTTCTGTTGAACTTTTTCACTTCAACAAATTTGCTTGCTGAATTATTTCACCTCCTCTGTGATCTTCTATACATCCCTTCGCTTGCTGGTATCTTGCTGTCACTTCCTCCCTAGCAGTGATAGATTCAATCCTCTGTTTTCTTTTCCCTTTCCCCCTCTCGTCATCCCTCTTTCCACAAGTCTCTAACACTCAGCCCAATCAATCAGCTGGCACCTCTTCCCTCCATCCACACATCCCTAAACCCCTTAGTCCCCTCTGTCATCCCTCTTTCCACATATTTCCTCCACCTTCTTCCCTCCCTGCTGTTCTGTACCTTCCAGTAGCCCACTGCCTCTTTTTCTAATGTTATTCTTGTTTTCTAGCATTAAATTCAATCATCAACTCAATCACCATTTTCATCTAATTTCAGCCTGTGCCTGTTTTTTTGTTGTGTTAAAGCATCATGACAAGCATAGATGCTCCAAATCAGGAAACTCAGGCACTGTCAGGTGAACTGTTGGATACTTTAGTTGCATTTGAATGTATCAGGTCCTCAGACAAGCCTCAGAATGAGCCTGTAATGGCTATATTAGCATATTTCTACAGAGCTGGTAAATCTGTACACAGACCTCTGAGACAAAGGCGGGTGGTACAATGGATGTCAGAATATAATGGTAGTTTAAAAAGGCTACTTCTGTGAATTTTTTAGCTTATTTTGGGTGTAAATGTTGCTCTGCAAACAGCTTCATCCAGTGACAAAATCCTTCCATAACAAGCTTTTCTACCGTGAATGATTATTAATCGATCATGATTATTAATTATTCATTATTTAAAGCTGTAACTGTAGATGTGCACATCGGAGATTAAGAAAACTCATACCAAACAGCTCAGTAAATTAGTTTCTTATTAAAATAAAATAAAAAATGAAATAAACTTTTTTTTTTATTCCAGTCAGTCTTCCTGTTGGTTTTTTAAACTCCTTATTGCCCCTTTCTTGAGTTTTCTTCTCAGTTATTATTTCTTTAATAATTTGAGATATCTTCTACTTCTCTAAATGTTTGCACAAAACACTAAAAAAAAAAAAAATTACCTTTAACATTCTTCTTTTCATCAGTAAAATATCACAGAAGAAGGTGAGACTGTGCAGACGCAGATTGTTCACCTGCATCAAGCTTTAGTACTTTGGCTTTTTGTTTAAACTTTACATTGTAAAACAAATTCCATTGACAAATTTCAAATTTTTTTTTTTTTTGGTATGAGAAAAAAAAAAAAAAAAATAAAAAAATTATATATATATATATATATATATATATATATATATATATATATATATATATATATATATATATATATGCTGACAGCTTAAAGATCCAGAGAAAGCCAAGTCCTCATCTTTTCTCCTTGTTTTTTTTCCTCTTAACAATTTCAAACTTTTATTATGCCTTTTCCTCCTTTGTTCATATACCTCCTCCCTACCTCCCCTTTTTCACTCCCCCTCTCATAACTCCTCTGCTATTACACCTTCAACTCTTTCTCTTTCACTCATACTCCTCCTCTCTCCACTTCACTTTATCTCTCCCTTTCTTCACCTCCCATGACTTCTCCCTCCTCACCTCTCCTCCCTAAGAGGAGAATGCGGGATCAGAGGATGTAATTCACTGACAAGGGTATCTATATTTAATATTAATGGACACATAGGACCCTTCACTCTCAAACCCATGCACACTTATAGACACACAAGCGTAGTACTACCAAATAAAAGGTGATCAGAGGCTGTGGAAGGTGCTGCATTGTAGCCCCCAGGATAGACGCCTTGTGGACATACACACACATGCACACACACAACACACTTAAGTGTGCAGCACTCTGCGCTCTAGGATGGATGTGGCATCATTAGGCAGAGGAGTGTGGCCGTTCTCAGTAGAAACGGCCATGCCGGCGGTAGACATCAATCTAGCGCTGCATGTTCCCTCAGACACTGCCTCCTTTCCTCTCTCTCTCTCTCTCTCTCTCTCTCTCTCTCTCTCTCTCTCTCTCTCTCTCTCTCTCTCTCTCTCTCTCTCTCTCTCTCTCTCTCTCTCTCTCTCTCTCTCTCTCTCTCACATGCACACACACACACACATACACACACAAACAGATGGAACGGATGGAGCAACACAGAGCAACTTAGGTTTTTCCTACAAGTACAAACATATACCTACAAACACCACAGGCCTTATATGCGCTGTTTTCCTCTCTGTGTTTCACCTTGCCTCTTTCTCACGCACTCACACGCAATACATATAAACTGTTGCTTTTCCTAATTTAAAATATATAGGTATAAAGGGCAAAGAAAATATTATATTTGTCATCGTTACCACTCCTGTAAGTTTAGCCATCATGTTATTTCTGCATCTTAACTTTTGTTCTGAAGAAACTGCAGTAATGTTTAAGGAAGCATATTTTATTTGAAATCTATTTGAAATATTCATTTTGACCTATGACTGACCAAACCCTTTCAGCTTAATGTGTATTGTCTTTAAGAGAGTTACTGTCCAAGTGGAAGGAGCTTGAAACTGATGACCAAAGTTAATAAGAGAAGCACAGAAACATTTAATCTGCTCCCACAAAACAACAGCTATTATTTAAACATACTGACTGACATGAGATTTTAATAGTTAATTACCCTTGACCAAATCATAGTAACTTTAAGTGACTTCTTCCTGGTAGATATTTTTAATTGGAGTCACATTTCCTTACAGTGGACAATTGAAAATTACATAAAATTATTAGTTTTCAAAATGTTACCCCTTGGCATGGATAAATTTACACATTGTTAGTAAAACAGTCCCATAGCAGACAGCACAATTTCTGCACCCAAAAAAGTTGTGTATTAGATGACTTGGGTAAAATAACCAGTACTCATCTCAACTAAAAGAATCATAAAGTTTGAAGAAGTAAAAGACAAACAAAACAATAACAGAAACCACTTTATAAAAATCCTGCAGTCTGTGAATCTGTAAAAGAGTACCAACTGAAATCCAACACGCCTCATTACCAGTGAAAGACAAAATAAAACAATCAATGTTTCTTTCAGATTGACTGTTTGTTTTGAAAATGCAAATACAAATGATGCAGATGAAGCTATCGTACGTATTCACACAAAGAACTGTTCATATATTTAACTACCTTCCTTTAGTACTAGTTAAGTTTACCAGTATTTATTAATATAATGTAATCAGTCAATAAACAAATTACTAAATACAAATCCTCACATACAGTACAATACATACATACAACACACATATCATAAACCAAGACCACTTAAATTCAGTTAAGACTTTGCACCCTCTAAATAATACCCTGATAGATGCCTGTACCTTGTGAAAATAATCTCTTTATATTTGTTTTAAACTGAGTTGTATTTAGATAATGTTTTAGCTCCACCTTTGCAGTCAAATAATACCCATCTTTAATTTAATGTGCCCCTTAAAGTATAACCCTGCTCCATTTCACAGGAAAAATCTAAATATTTGCTGGAAACAGTTTGTTCCTTACTTTAACAATAACTGCTGCTATTTTGTGTTGACAGAGGTTGCCATTATGTAAATGGTGAAAGGCCTGTACTTGTACAGCGCTGAATGTAGCGTTTTACACTGATGGTGGTAAGCTACTACATTATAGCCACAGATGCCCTGGGACAATCTGACAGAAGCGAGGCTGCCATGCACTGGTGCCACCGGGCCCTCAGACCACCACCAGCAGGCAAAGCAGGTGAAATGTTTTATCCAAGGACACAACGACTGAGACAGATGAAGCAGGGGTTCAAACCAGCAATCCACTGGTTACAGGAGGAACTCCTACCCTTTGAGGCACCGTCAGCTTGTACACAGTAATCTAAACATGGCAGCACAAAAAAAAAAGTGTATGAAAAGAGTTTAATAATCACATACTTAGATTTGAACAAAACTGAACAACTTGTAGAAAGTTTGTTTTGAATTTGATTCGTGTGAGATTTCCTACAACTTTTGTGATTTATGGTCATGCTCATGAATTAACAAGAAGATCCTTGAAAATCTGAAGAAAGGAAATATATATAAAAAATTATGATGTTTTGAAATACATTTCAAAAATGTAGATCAACTCTGAAAGGTTGGTTTCAGCCAAAATCATTTTCACTTTGGTAACATTGAGCTTTTTTGTTTTGTTTTTTTCGGACCAGATATCATAATTACTAGGACCATACAACAAAAGGTTAGAAATATAAGAAGCTTACCTAACAATGCTTTTACAATAAACCTCAACATGTGCATTTTTCTACTCTTATTTAAACAGATTTCTTATAAAGATTTATACAAGGTGCAATAAGTTGTAGATCCTCCGTTTGTTACAAATCATGACACAACATGAGTCCAGCCTTCTTACTAGTAAGAAAGAAAGATGTGTATCAATAAAGTCCCCTTTATACAACTTCTATATGTATGTTCCTTGCTGACCGTAATACAGGACAAGTAGTTTTTAGCTTTTTAATAGCTTACATAATAAAAGACAATGCTTTCTCTGATCTTTTATCTCTTTGATTCTCTTTTAAAATTTAAGATAAACGGGGACACATTGACTTATAGCTTTGAAAAATCATCACCATATATTATGTTTTTCAGTTTTATTCACTTAAAAAAAAAAAAAAACAATATAACAGAGTGAAAAAGTTTCCTCACAGTGCTGCATAAATATTGCAATCTGTAAAGTTTTATCTTCTGTGCGCTTCAGGTGCCTTAACGTGTTTAAGTGTTTTTTGTCTGCTAATGATCTCCATATCAGAGTTGTTGAGAATAACAAGCGTCTAAAGCAGATACCATCTGCCTGTGGGCTACACAGAGCCAGATTTTAGTGTGAGTGTGTGTCTTTGTGTGTGTGGTGTCTCCTTGGCTCCCATTGATTTGTGGGGGATCATACTGTATCAAGTACCAGAGGGCTCTGGGACTGGAGCAATATTTAAATGAAAGAAGATGCATGTGTACATGCATATATGTAAGTATCACCTGTGTTTGTGTGTGCACATGAAGGCAGGCACCTCTAAACCGAATGGGAGAGGCAGTAGGGCAAGCAGAGAGCAGAGTTTTTCTCTGCTCCTCAAGCCGACAGATGAATAGAGGGCCCCTATTGGGAATCAATGGTAAAACTCGAGCCATTGAACAACTGTCCGCCTTTTCAATTGTGTCCTGTTTGAGAAACAATTTGACAATAATGTCAGCTTGAGAAAAAGGACATACAGTCAATATGCAGGGAGAGCTGTGTGAAGGACAATTTACAGAGCATCATCATCTATATGTGAGTGAGTGTGTCCTTTGTCCTATAGTGTTGTCTTTTGGACAAAACCAACAACAAACCACTGTTTCACCTTCAATGATGAACACCTCCCAGAGTCATTAAAACAGAATTAGTCTGTGCATACACTGGATTTTGTACAAACATACAGACATATATGGATTCAAAGAATCAAAACTGCACAAGAATGTAAAATGTAGTTCAGTATTAGAAATGCACCAATAAGGCCTTCAATGATATAAATTGCTTGTTAGGAAATGATGTAGTCAACTCTCAAAAGATAATAGAATTCTGTATAAGCATGACCAATTTCAAAAAAGAAAATTGGTATTTACATATTATAATAAATAGAATATGAAAAGTTATTTATATCCTTTTATATCAGTAAAAAATCCCCCAAAAACTATCCCTTCTCTACAGCAATCAAACTCTGCTTATAACTGCTGATCAGATTTAGCATGTTTGATGAGCCCTTTCGACCTCAAGACATCATTCTTGTCTTTGAGGTTGAAAGGCCTCTTTGCCATCACACTAATCTGAAACTCTCTCCTCAAATTTTCCATTGGGTTTTTTCTGGACCATTCCAAAACAATAATAATATGGAATCCTTCCAATACTATAGGCCTTTGCTTTCACTTTCGCTAATTACATCCAGACAGATGAACCATGTTGTTAAATTTAGAAGATCACTTTAAACCTAAATCTACCAGGGGAATAAATAATGTTGGGCCTATTTGTCAGTTACTAACCTTTATCCGATTTTTATTTTAAACTCAAATAAAGTGCAACAAAGTATATGCTGTTGGATACTGAAAACAGTGGGAGTTCTTAGATTTGATGTATTTAGTGAAAACCTGCCAACCACCAATTAGAGCCAGATAAGGGAAAATTAGACAATTCTTATCTTAAGCCACCTGATTGGAGTAGTCCCTTTTAATATGGAGATTAAATAAAATTTAATGTAACAAAACTGATGGGTATACATTAAATTATCAGTATTATATTAAATGTTTATAACTGAATGCTTCAGTTTGTGTGTGCAGGTGTTTGAAAAACACTATTGGCCACACTTGACATTTTTTAGGAATCTTTATCAGAAGAGTCATCTACTCATGAATTAAATACTTTCCCATTGCACTGCTGTGCAAATAAACAAACAAAAACACTGAAAGTCTAACAAAATGTTTAAATGAAATTCTTTTATTCACTTTTTTTTCTTCCCAAAAATTTGGATGCATTTAGGTGCGATATACATTTGCATTTTCAAACTTGATTTACTTTTGCAAGCTTTTTTTTGTTTGGAACCCACAAATGCATGACTAAAACTCTATAATATTTTAATGCTCAAATTGTTGATGTGTGTGCCTTGTGTCTGTGTGTGTTGTAAGTGAGTGGTTGATTAAAGCAGGGGCCACAAGAGATGTGGCCCCCTCCCATCCATCACTTTGATAAGTCCCTGAAAAGGTAACATATTGCCTGGGATGCAAAGAAATGGCCAGGGATATCAATTTTCAGCTGTCCAACGTAACAACACTTCTGCTGTCAATTGCGGAATGTGGATAACTAAAAAGGGAACAACGTATAAAATAACACCATGATTCCAGCACAGAGATACAGCGCACAATCAACCCAAAAATGTCTGATGGGAGAAAGGAGGGCAAGGGTGAAGGTTAAAGCCAGAGTTTGTGTGAACACAGACTTGACAGAGAGGAATTTACTTTTATTTATTTTTTTTTTAGTGTGTGCAATGTAAATACTATTGCAAAAAATATAAAAGTGTTTTCATTTTTTGTTTGTTTGTTTTGACAAACTCACCTGATCTGCACAAGCCACTTTGCCGATCATTTCTGTAGGTGTGACTCTTGCAATTTTAAAATCTTATCTTTTTTCAGCTGTGACCAACAACATAAGAAATTCAATCTTGTGGCTCCCTCAGGCATTGTAAGTTTATTTATAGGTCCTCTTACTGTAACCTATCAAGACCCAGACTGGCCGTGTCTGTCTCATTAGCTGTGAACGCAGTGGCCAGGCCTCTGTTCATGTGTGGATCAATAACCTGCCCAGAGCTGTGGATGAACTGGGTCCAAGTTGGGGGTCAAGGTTTTTCACCCAGTGTTACGGAAATAAGTGGATAAAAGCATGACAAAAAGAGCAAGACAGGTCTATAGACTGAGGGACACTGAGAAAAGTGTTGTTGAGTCTTAAAAAGTCTAACCTCTAAAGTCAAAAGTTATTATGGAATGCACCTAACATTAACATCAAATAAGTATCTGATGGACTAAAAAACATTCATCTGACATAGGCATGTTATTGACTCTTAAGAAACACCTCATTTGTTTAACAAGTGTCAAGTTTTCTGTCATTAGCTAACTAAACTTCTTCCTTTTTCACCACAAATACAAACACATGCACAGTCCCTCTTGCACACAGCCCCAAGCTTTGCTCTCTACATAATTGAATCAAATCTTCCAGCAACCTAAAAAAAAGAGCAAGTGTCAGCATTTTCTCCTGCGTTTTGCATGGCCATTGATTGTCCTTCATGCTCCTCTCTGTAGACTAACTATAATGGTACAAATTACTCCATGGTGCAGACAGAAGTGACCAAACCCTCTGCAATCACACATACAAGAAGTTGTGTTTTCTCTTTTCCTTCCACCTCTCTACCTTTGTGATTATATTTTTCTAACTTGGGAATAACCCTGTCACACTCATACATGCACATATATGTGGAGTCCTATTGTCATGATAATGGATTCCATGTTGTTGGCTTTAGGGTCGAGAGGTCAACATAAGCTTCTTAATGGACTGTGAAATAACCTTAACTGCATTAACCTCTCAGCTCTCTCACCAACACATTCACACACATGTCCATCTAGTTTCATACAAATAAGTGTTCACATGCAGACACTAACAGCTCTCCCCCACACTCAAACACACCAAAAGCCCAGAAGAGATTAGATTGGTCTTTAATTGGCAGGGCGATCACACCTTGAGGATGGAGAGAAGCTCCTTCAATCAGATGGAGTGATGGAGCGATGGATGGACAAGGCGGATCAGGGGAGTAATGGATGGAAGGGAAACAAATGAGTGAGCATCAAAAGAGGACATTGGTATGTCACAGAGGGATGCAAAGTTAGCCCTGCATCCCTGGATAGAATGCTAGTAAACACACACACAAACACACAACCCTGCACACTCACTTTTAGGCTTGCATTAAGGTAATGTGCTGTGCAAATACTGCTTTACCTTTTAGAGTGTATTAAAAGTGGATGATGTTCAAGTGCACACTCAATTGGTATAGAGGGAGGCAGCGAGAAGCTGCTGCTGGTTGCATTTGACCTCCGCCAAGTCTGTCTGTCTGTCTGTCTATCTATGTCACTTTTAAATAAGCTTCAAGAAATTCACTTTCCTGCTAGAAATAAAAGTAATGCAATTTAAAGTAAAACTGACATACAAGCGTACAAGTTGCAGTGAATTCTTGCATTTTTGGTATAAATCCCTCTCCTCACGTCTCCTGTCCTCTCCTCAATCCTTCTCTTCTCCTCTGCCAAATGGGTGTCTCCCTGAGAGGGGATCACAGAGGATTTGGGGGGGGATTTAGCGGCGTCTCTTAAATCAGTCTTAATTTTTGCTCTCTGCTATTAAATCGCTGCCATTAAGCTCTTCTCGCCTCGCCTCATTTCCCTCTTCCTCTTGTTTCACTTTTTTCAATTTGTGCGAGAGGGGGAGTTCACTCCTCATAAAATTTCACTTTGGCCAGCCTATCATTTGCATCTGAGCCAATAAATAGCAATTAGCATTAACAATTAAACCAGTCAGTGGAACTGCGGGCAGCTCCCTGAGATGGCCTGATAGATGGGAAGGTGGATAGGGAGGAAGAAACAGAGGAACGCTTTAGTGTGCTCCTGCATGGATGTGTGTGTGCATGTGTGGGTACTTACAACATGAACTCTCACAGGGCAATCCAGTATATCTTTCACTTCCATTTTCCTCCCAAAGCTAATTTATCTACTGTCTCTATGGTCTAATCACAGCACACACATATGTAGCGTGGGCAGAAATGCCAAGCTGGCACACCATTTGGTGCTCTGATATGGCACAAATTTTATTTGGTAATTACACTTGTAGATAACAACTGTTTGGGGTACTCCATCTTGTTTTATAGTTGCGTTGTTTGCCATGAGAGTTGTTTTCATTAATTTATAAACATATAACATAGTGAGGCCACCGGGAGCCTGTGGATTTTCAAAAATATCAGATTACATTTTTGTACATATTGCTGTCCAGAAGAGAGATTTGTTATGATGAAATACTTTTGGAAGCATGTACTTTGTCTACCTGATCCAAAGGAGAGCTTAAATTGTATAACAATAACAAAAAAAAACCTTAATGTACAGTCATGGCAACGAGAAAGTGTACCATCAAAGTGTAGGGGCATAAGACAAAAAACAATAGAAGTCAACTTATGAATCCTCACTTTGTGTGGACTTAAAGCTTATGGAGAAAAGACTCGCTGTGTTGGGTTTGTCTAATAAATGCTAAGCATTTCTGAATCAAATACATACAAAATACCTTGTATTATTAATGTAAAGTTATTAATCTATCACTTTAATCATAATAACTCTATCAAGTCTGACATTCATTGCACATCAATTCATCATCCTGCCATCCAAAGCATGTAATCACGTCAGTGACTGAAACACAGAATTCATATTCAAATTTTGACACAATTAGTATTTAAATTTATGGTTAACTAATTATTTCAATGCTTCTTGGGGATTTCTACATAAAACAAAAAAAGTTTATCTATTTTAATGAAACTCTTTGATGTTCCTATCTAAGAAACACTTTCACATGAACTGTCTGGCAATCAGATAAATACCAAGATAATAACAACCAAGACAACACTCTAGACCAGGGTGAATATAAACTTGCTTTGACTAAACAAGGCTGTTTGGAGTGAGCTGAGGAAAACAGTTTTTCTTAAAGTTATCATTTGAGGTGTGGGTGCTATGTTAAGTGAGTATGCTCATTCTGAAAATACAACCCTAACTTGTGCATATTGTTTATGATATTTGCATTTCACCTTTTCACTTTTTACTCACTTCTCAATATTGTTAAAATATTCAATTAGACTTTGACACTGAGATCAATAAAGCAGCAACACTGATGAAAAACAGCATTAATAATAATGCAGTGGGTCAGGATTCTCATCTGGCAGCCTAAAATGTGCAGCATAAAAACTATAACAGCTATTGGCACATTTGCATTCTTTCCTGCTTTCTGTGTCTTTTATACTGATGTGCCACACTCAACTATTTCAACTGATGACATGAGGAAACATTATAAATGTGAACAGAAGTCTCATTTTCCAGACACTCTGAAAAAATACTTTAAATACTAAGTCAATTAACAGAAATTTTATTTTTTAAAAGTTTATTTTATCAAGCAGTTATATCAGCTGATGGTTTGCAACATTTTTGCTTTTTAACTCATTAACCCAGACATATAAACAAACAAATCTCTAAACTGAAGAAAAACTACAACTTTGTTTTTCTTGTACAATGATGAATGATGAGCTGTTTTTTTCTCACTAGTGGAATGATTAAACATATAACTTGAATGCCGTTTCATTTTAAAGGTCCGTATGATTTGACGCACTGATAACTGCCCGCAGTCCACTGCTAAGTTCCCTGCACCCTACACGCACCTCCTCTGTGCCGGCAGTGAGAATATTGTTAGTGGCTGGTGACGATCAGTCCATCTCCATACATTAATCACCACCAATAGAAAGCCCTGACACAGCAGCTACAGTGGTGCCGCTGCCCTGCCTAACAAAGCATGGAGCAAGGACACACGGCGCCAACAGCGGAAGCATGGAAACGAAGAAAGGGAGAGTGTGGGTGTGTTGAAAGGTATGAGAGAGCATGAGAGTTACAGTTGGTAGGAAAATATGAAACTGTCGAAAGAAAACAATCACACTTTATGTCTCCCTCTGTGTCCTAACCTCTTTCCCTTTTCTCCATCTTCCACCGTCTTTCTTTTTCTCTTATACTCTTGGTTTTTATTGTTATTACCATACGAGCGCCATTAGAGAGCTCTACGTTCTTCTCCAGTGGAGCAATAAATGAAGAGGGCCTCACTCCTTTTTTCCTCCTCATCCTCTCCTTTCTCATCCATTCATCAGGTCTTTGCTTCTCCCTGTTCTTACCTCCCACCACCTTCTTTTCTTTTTCTCTGAGCTGCTTTCTCATCTCTTAATTTTTTCCTTATTCTATCAGTTTTTATATTCCTTTGGCTTTACTCCAATTTTTGTCTAAGTTTTAATAAAACATACTATTTCTTCTTCCTTTTCCTCTTTTGAGTTTCTTTTCTCTGCATTTCTCCAAAGTAATGATAGAGAACATAGACAGCTCTGTTTTTGCTTGAATAATTAATTAGGGGCCCAAACACAGCAGTTAGGCACTAAATGAAGACCCTCTGTGTTGTGCCCCAAACCTGTATGTAACACGTTTCCCCTTGCAGATTAAGTTTTATGACATTACTGCCTTTCATCTGACATTCTGCAATGTTTTTTTGTTTGTTTGATTCATATTAATGAACCTGAGAGCAAACATAAACTTTATGGCGATGTAAACCACAGGATATCAATTTTGTTGAAAAATTGTGTTATACAGGCATATCTAATTAAAGGAGACTATTAAAAATGTATCTATTTCAGTAATTCATTGTAAAATTTAATGTGCATAAATACATTAATTATATGTACAGTGGTACATTTCACAATTTTTTTTGTTCATTCTAATAATTATGTCTTACAGCTGTCAGGAACCTCATGTGTTTTTGTTTGCTTTAGTTTTCTTTGAGATCATTTCAGTGTTCATTATTGCTATTTAGGTCTTGACATACTCAGTTTATTTCTCTGTGTTCATTATTGTTGTTAGGGTCTTACCATGTTAGTTAATTATTTTGTGTTTAGTTTCTTATATTATTATTATTATTATTATTATTATTATTATTATTATGTCTTGTGTTCTTTCATCTATGCAACTGGTTTATTCTTTGATGTTAGTTTCATGCTTTCCCCCTTTTGGTTTGCAGATCCTTTTTGATTGTTAGTGCAGCTAGCTCCCTTGCCATTGAACTCCTACAATTACAATTTACAATACTTATCATCAAAACTTTAGCCATAGTTTACAACAGAACATTCCTCCAGAGTACACTGTTTTATTGACAAGATGACTAAGCAATTTAACGGTCTTATCCATACACAATGAAACAAGGACTTGTCATACTGAGACACTGACATGTTCATTGACACATATTTACTTTTGAGAGATGAACTAAGGATTTTGAGAAAGAGACTGCCTTTTGCAGGTAATCCACAGTGTTTTGCTGTTTGTAGAAATTGTTTTGAAAAATGCACTTACTGTTTTGCAAATGTCGAGGATGATTTGAGAACCGCACCAAAGTGACTGAGAAAAACTGTAATCTCCCTCCCTGAGCTTCCCAGCTCTCATTCTGCCACAGCTGCTCCACATCCCCTGATTAGCTCACTTGGTTCCTTTTTCATAGTCCACCTCTGCCACATTATTTAAGCTCCTGAGTTTTTATTGTGTATATATTGTGCAGTACATTGACGTACTTTTCAGATGGTTTATTTTCTGTAATATATATATATATATATATATATATATATATATATATATATATATATATATATATATATATATATATATATATATAACCTATATAACCATGGTTTTAGTAACCATGGTTATTAAATCAAGTGTTGATAGCAGGTGCCAAGTCATACTACAAAATGAAAGCTTGCCACCTGAGGTAAGAATAAAGTGCTCTAAAATGTCTTAGTAAATGGTCACATTGACTTCGGACTTGACAAAATACAGCAGATCAAAAGCAGCAGGTGACATGGTTCCACAAACCTTCACTGGGTCTATTCACTTTATACTTCTGTTCCCTTTTCATTCCTCCTCCAGACTCTGAGACCTGGATTTCCAAATAGAATGCAAAATGTACTTTTGTCTTAAAAAAGAACACTGGACCACTGAGCAGCAGTGGAGCCATTTTTCTCGTAAGCCCAGGCAAGGCACTTCTGACACATCGCTTCATAAGAGATGACTCACAACAAGGAATACAGCAGTTGCAGCCCATCTCCTGGATACATCCATCTGTGTGACTCTTGAACTACCAACTCCAGCTGCAGTCCACACCTTGTGAATCTCCTTCAATATCCTGAATGAACTTTGCTTCACTATCTTATCAAAGTTGTAGGTATCCCTGTTGCTTGTGCAACTTTTATACAGCATGTTTTCCTTCCACAGAACTTTCTGGATAGAGTAAAATCAGAGTCTTTGGCACTGACTTCTTGTGGCTTACCCTCCCTATGCAGGGTGTAAATGACAAACTGCTGTACATGTGTCAAGCCAAATGATTTACAATATAACTTTACATTTCTCTAATCTTTCCTTGATAATATAATTTTGTGAGAAAGTAAATTTGGGGTTTTAATTAGGTGTAAGTGATTATCATCAAAATCAAAAGAAGTATAAACTTGAATACCATTCATTGTGTAACAAATCTATAGTGTATATTTTTATAGTTCCACTTTTTGCACTGAAGTACTTAAAAAAATAAATTGACTGATACTATAATTAAATGAGATGCACCTAAATTTGGTAAGAAAAAGAAAAGAACTCCAAAACTAAAAGGAGTCCCAGGACTGAAAGTCAACATCCAAGCAAGTGTCATCAAAGCTTAAGAAAAAAACCATGTGGCAGACACCATGCAGAGAGAAAACAATGTTACGAGGGGCACAAACACCAAAAGCAGTCCAATCTGTACCAGCCAGCAACAGACAGATGCTCATAAGGACTCTGTGAATGACCTGCCCTATCAAATACATTCCTTGGTATGAGACAAGACATGGACACAGCATATAGACCATGTGTAAAAAACAAAAAAGTACTGAGATGTAAACCGGGTACAAATACAGTATATGGAGTAAAAGCTGAAAAAAGATAGGATGACATGAGGAAGGTGGTCCAGGGAGAAGATGCCAACACAGTGCGGCAGCGAACAAGGAGACAGTAAAGGTGGTGGGAAGGGACCAAAAAATCTTCAGGAAATAAAAAGGAGGCAGAGCATATAAAATACCTAAAGGTTATCTTTTAAGGTTATGTAACAACAAAGATTTCAGTTGCTTTGTCAGCTATTCCAAACTCCTCAAAAACAGCTATTTTTATTGTGTAAAAGACTTTCAGTTGCTGGAGCAAGGAGGAAGGAGATTATGGGAGGCTGGAGAGGTGATAAAGTGAGTAATCTGTGGGTAATACTGGACTGTCCAAAAACAATGTTTTACAAAGTCCCTCTAGTGAAAGTAACAGTTTTTAGAGACCGCTGAGGAATGTTATGTATGTGTTGGCAACTGCCTTCTGAAAAAGCACAAGCCTTCAAGACAAAATCTAAATAGCAGATATGGGTGGAGGGATGGGGGTAGGATTAACAAGTGTGTACCTGCTGCTGAAGACAACGACAGCGTGTTAACATTGTACTGACACATCAGTAAGACAGATTAATGTGTGGAGGGAGAGAAAAAAAGGCGATGCCAAGGTTAAGGTCAATGTATCAATGAGAAAAGTCAGGAAGACTGTGTGAACTATGGTATACGTCTGTGTCTCCAGTCATACACACTTCTCTTCAGTGAGTGTCTTTGACTTGTCTTTCCACTATATATGGCTGAACATATGCTCTCTTTTCTCCACTGTTCAGGTATGACACTATCAGTGGCCGTCTCTGTTCGTTTGTCTGTCTGCGTTCCTTTTCAGACACTCCATTCAGTTATTTTGAGTTCCTGGAAGGAAGTGGCACTTCTCACCTGACGACCCTGAGACATGGATTCATTACCGAGCCTGACGCCACCGGGAAGCTCGAAGTGTATCTCTATTGTAAGTCATCTGAGGGTAACCAGCTGCTTGCAGAAGGATTGAGAAATATACATTTTGCAACTTTTTTCAGTGCAATTTCTAAATTTTTTTTGTTTTATGTCATTCCCTCCACTTACCTTGTTTTTTAAAAAATCCATTCAGCATATTTTGCAAAATGGATCTTTTAAAACAAGTGTGAGCATTTATCATGAAACAGCTGGAGGAATGGGCTAATCTTATTTGATGGCGGACAGGACATGAATTAGTTAAAGTATAATTTGTTGTCAGTGTAATTAGTTTGTTTCCTGCAAATAAGACTTGATCAGAAATCTCGAAGTGGGAGAACACCTGTACAAAGTAGCTTAGTTAACCTCATCAGAAGTTATGTTTATTTTATCTTCTTCAGATGAGTTAACTCTCCTTTTCAACATTTTTTTGACTCTTCATGTACCTTACATGTAACCTTTGTACCTTTTATTACCTCCTTTCTCTGTCTCCATTTCTCTTCCCCTTTCTCCCTCTCAGTCTCTAGCATCTCCTTCAGGGCCCCCAGTGAGAGCAGCTAAAATTAAGTGGTGCCACTTCTCAATGACACTTTAATGATAGCACCGCTGCTCCGCACAGAGAGAGGGAGACGGTAGAGGTATGAGCATCTGCTAAAGATAGGCCCCTCAGATGCAAACGCACACAGACACAAGCGGACACACTCCCGTCCGTCCAAACGTATGAGCCTCCCTTTGTCTCGCCTGCCACAGAGACCGTGGGGGACGCGTGGAATCTAATTAAGGGCGTCTTTAGGGAGAGGAAAGGTTGTGTATGTGTGTGCGTGTCATTCTGCCTTGGCATCACCATCACCTGCCTGGCACTGCCATTATGACTGGCAATTGAGAAAGAGGGAGATAGAGACCAGTGGCCAATGGATGCCACAGCATGATGTAAAGCTGTTTAGTTATATACATCATCTCAGGAAGCTGTAATAATAGATTGCTGGCTTCTTCTTTAAATAATGTTACTTAAAATTCATCTGAGTTACAATACATATACAGTGTGTACTGCTGTGTGTTATTTAGCAGACTTTTCAAAGCCTCTTGAAGTTAAAACATGCTGCTTCTGCAATCAGCATGAAGCAAGTGGTCAGTCATTTAGCCCTCTCTCTCTTAACATCAATACCTAGCCCTTAAAATCTGCCGTGGCATTGCTCTCATGAACTGTATTTTAATGTCACCAAATTCCTAACACAACTCATCTCATTCACATATATTAAGTCTTACTGTAAACAAGGCCTGTGTGTGCACAACTGCTGAACTGTGCCACACACACAAAGAGCAGCCACTAAACTGTTGAAGGGAAAATGTTGCAACCCTTTTTTTTTTTTTTTTTTTTTTTTTTTTTTTTTTTTTTTTTTTTTTTTTTTTTTAATAAAACACAAAACGTTTTCCCCATCAAAAACAAAAGCAAAAAATCACAGTTGACATCTTTTGTTCACCTCTGTAAAGGGCACCACTTAATGACATCAGAATGAGCTGCTCTCACTTCAGTCTTGTTGGTTAAAAAACAACATTGTTCAGCTCAAAGGTGTTGAAATTTGTTATATTATAATCACCCACTTAGTCTGTTTTGGCACTAAACATGCAAACAAGATTATAAGTAAATCTGCAGTGCTTATAAAAAGTATTCACCCTCTTGGATGTCTTAACATTTTCTCTGAAGTCATTGTTGTCTCACAGATTGAAGCAAATTGTCCTCCAGGATTTCCCTATATTTCATTTTACCTTCTAGCTTTACCAGCCTTCCAGGACCTTCTGCAGAGGGATCCCCACAGCATGATGCTGCCACCACCATGTTTCACATTAGGGATGGCATGTTTGTGGTGATGTGCAGTGTTTTGTGTCTGCCAAACATAGCATCTTGTCTGATAGCCAAAGCTCCATTTCAGTTTCATTTCATTTCAATCAGTTTACATTTTGACCTTAAAGGTATTTTTTGTAATTTCTTTTGTCAAAAAAAGCCGCATTTTGTTGATCACGATTGATATGTAAAAGCAATAAAAAAAATAAAACATCCAAGGGGGTGAATACTTTTTATAGGCACTGTATAGTTAAATAGAGGTGCTAAAGCAAGTCTTCAACCATTCTTCCAACCTTACCCTGAAAGAAATGCTGCTGTCTTTGCAGCAAATATCCCACAGTGTTTTATTACTACAATTCTGCAATACTTTGTGCATGTAAAGTATGTCCTCTCTTCATTTGTGGCATCTACTGTTCTACTAACGTTAGAATTTATTTTAAAAAATATATTTCTTTTTAAACCATCAACAGTTTAGAGGGAAAGATGAGAAATGGTAGTAAAAGAAGTATGCTGTTGTTCTGGTTCCATCAAACACAGTGGAAGTCACATATTCTCAAGGACAAGTTAAAAATGTCTCCATACACATTCACACAAGCCCATGCTCATGCACACACACAAATACATTTGCATAGTGGAGGTAGTGCGTTATGTATTATGGCAGCTCTCTGGGAGAAATCTGTTGCTCCATACACAGAAGAAAGCAAAAACAGAGTAGAGCCACCTACTCTTCTGGATCAGCTCAAACTAGCATCTCCAACTCTTGCAAGGAGAACCTTCAATCGTGGATAACACACATACATTCACACACTGTTTCCTGTCGTCATTTTCTTTAACTTTTTATAGTTAATTTTAATGACATTATTTTAAACAAGTAACATGTGGTAGGTTATGCAGAATTGTTCGATCTCCCTATGTAGAAGATGGATCAAGAATTGGGCAAATTTTCAAATGGTCAAATCAAGTTTATTTGTATAGCACTTTTCAGCATCAAGGCAGTTAAAAGTGCTTCACATCATAAAAACATCAATAAAGTATACAGCAAAATAAGCAAACTCATTGAGGATGTATACAGCAAAATCAGCAAGCAAATATACATCAAAATCAGAAAGCAAAAATCAATGCATCAAAATCATAAAGATCGTCAAGCAAATATAATTCAAAAATATTGATCCACTTACTACTAATCAAAGGCAGCTCTAAAAAGGTGGGGTTTTAGCCTTGATTTGAAGGAACTTGGTGTTTCAGCTGTTTTGCAGTTTTCTGCGAGTTTGTTCCAGATTTGTTGTGCATAAAAACTGAAAGCTGCTTCTCCATGTTTGGTTCTGGCCATGAAGATGCAGAGTAGTCATGAACCAGAAGACCTGAGTGGTCTGGAAGGTTGAAACAATAATAACAGGTCTTTAATGTATTTTGGTGCTAAGCCACTCAATGATTTATAAACTAATAGAAGTATTTTAAAGTCTGTTCTCTGAGCTACAGGGAGCCAGTGTAAGGACTGTAGAACTGGGGTTATGTGTGCTATCTTCCTGGTCTTAGTGAGAATGTGAGCAGCAGCATTCTGGATCAGCTGCAGCTGTCTGACTGACTTTTTAGGCAGACCTGTGAAGACACTGTTGCAGTAATCAATGCAACTAAAGATAAATGCATAGATGAGTTTCTCTAGATCTTGTTGAGACATTAGTCATTTGATTCTGGAAATGTTCATCAGGTGATAGAAGGCTGACTTTGTAACTGTCTTTATGTGTCTCTGAAGGTTCAGGTCTGACTCCATCACTACACCCAGATTTCGGGCCTGATCACTAGTTTCTAGCTGTAATAACTGAAGCTGCGCACTGACTCTACATTGTTCTTCTTTGGGAATAGAAGAAATACTAGTGACATTTTCATGATTTGAATGAGAAAAAATTATTTTTGTGATTGGGAATGAATATGGAACTTCTGCAAGCACATTTTTCAAGTTTAAGCTTCTCGGTCTTTAAACATGCTTTGAACCAAAGCTTTTTAATTGAAAAACTGGTTTTAAAAGGCCTGTAGTGTTTTAAAGCTACTGGTATTGTTATTTTTTTCCTCATTTTGGCAATTAAAACCTTTGCTTGTTGTCTAATACAGTGATTTTTGGTGTGTTCAAAACAGGTAACAAAGCCTGTTATAAGAAAAATAAATTTATTTTTTGTCAAGAAAATCTTGATGTATTTTTAGATGGTAAAATAGGTTTTGTGCTTTGCAGAATGTTGAAGATTTCATAACAAAAATTTGCATTACTTGTGATTTTGTATGTCAAGTGAAAAGTTGAGTTGAACACACTTTTGTTCTGTTACTGACACATCAGCATTGTTGATGCAAATATGGCACTGATATTTTGATGCACTAGCAGCAAATATCTTGCTAAACACAAAATCTGACTGAAAGTAATAATAATGTTTTGGAGTGATGCAGCCAGATTCCCTACTTGAATCGAGTAGAGAATCTGTGGAGGGCTCTGCAGATTAGGGTTATGGTAAGAAGTCTTTCCAACCTCAAAACTCATAACCTAAGATAAATGGTCAAGCTACCAAAAAAACTATATTGGTCAACAGTTAAAAAAGGCTTTGATTGGTGTAATGTCAAAGAAATTTACAAAGATTTTTGAGAAGGGTATAGAAATTTCCAACTTCTTTTAAAATAAATTGTAAATAAAAGCTAACAAGTGATTTTGTTCAAAATTCTTACTCCTTTTATATTGTTTTATTTTCTTTTTATGTCAAAAACAAACTTCTTGGGTGAATGAAAACTATTTTAAATCTGATTTTGCCAGGGCAATACTTTTGGGCTTAACTTTACATCATTACCACAATACTTCAGGAAATGATGACAAAATTCAAATTAGGAGAGAATTCTAAGTTTTTACCAGTTCATCGTTCTGGAACATGTTTGAACCTCATTTGAATTAAAATGTATCTTGACCCAAGATTGGAAACAGTAACACATTTGAAAACACTAATTGAAGTCTTGCAAAAAGAACAGTTGGTAACTAATATGCATGACTATTTATATGTGTGATAGAAGTAGGAGAGCTCAGTCTGAAACGGGTCGTTTGTTCTCAAAGCAGAACATGAGTGTGTGTTAGTACTTATGTGTGTGCTGCAGCCGTGCGCTCTACTTTCTGAGAGCACAAGGCGGAGGGAATGAAGCGGAGCGGTGTGTAATTAGGCCACGATTTGAACTCTCTTAGTTCCTCCCTGAGAGGGGTCATGGGGTCATGCCAACTATTATAAATCGAGCCGGGTTATATATGTGTTAATTTGTGTATGTATAGGTGTAGAAATGTGTGTGATAGTGTGACCACGTGTGTGTATTCATCCGAGAGGTATAGGTGGAAAAGGGTAGGTCTTTGATGACCGGTTGAAAATCCACTGTTAAATATAGCTTTTCCAGGGCAGCCTGATGTCTCAGTGGTTTAAGGTCCTTGACTTTTCAGTTATACTCTAATTCAACTCAAATTACAAAATTTTAAAACTATTTGATATCTTTTTTGTTTAAAGAAGTCTTCATATATTTTGAAGTTGGTCAGGTTTTGTTCTGTTACAAACCACAAAGTTGCAAAGAATTGCAAAGTGGAAGGATACATAGTCTTTACTTTTTTTTTTTTTACAAACAAAAATCTAAAATAGAACTTTGTTGAAGTTTGGCACAACTGAAAACTTACAAGGGCATGGTAGGTCTGACGGACCTGATAAGGAGAACAATAATTAAAAAGGCACCAAGGAGGACCACTGTCACAAGGAGCAGTGGAGATCCACAGATCAGGTGAGAGAATCTGTTCACTGGAGAACTTTTAGTCTTACACCACACAACTCTGGCATTTATGGCAGAAAGGCAAGAGGGAAAATATTGTTAAAGAAAGCAACAAAAAGGCCAACTGAAGTTTTTTTTTTCACAAGTCAAATAGAAGACATGTTAAACCTGTAATTTAACATTTTGCACTACAAGCAAAATGCTGTGTGTGAAAGAAAATCAACACTGAACATTATGAATAGTATACCATCTCCATAGTAGTGCCATGTGGTGGGGACAGGAAAGCTGGCCAAAGAGAAAGGGAAAAAGGATGGAGTTAAACACATGGAAATCTTGGAGGAAAATTTGTCAGATATTTCCAAAAAGTTGGGATGTTGGCAGACATTCACCTTCAAGTGGAATGGAAGGGTTTGGCTCCTAGTGTTAGAATGGTACAGTCAAAGACTGGATTTTTGTCCGGTTGATAATCTGTGGCAAGATTGATTTGAAGGTTGATATTTGCATGCTCTCTTCATCCAGTCTCACTGATCTGGTAGAGGAAAACTCCAAAAGACAAAATGTGGTTCTTCATAGGAAACTCAACAGGATGAATATAAAATAGTTTTCATGTTTCACATTTTCATTTGTAAAAAGAAAAATGTAAATTTCCCCCTTTAACTTCATAATTATGCACTACTTTGGGTTGGTCTATCATGTAAAAATCATATAAAATACACTGAAGGTTGTGGTTTTATTGTATAAAAAACATTTGAGGGGTATTAACAGTTTTCCAAGAAACTATTTTGCATGCAATAAAAATGGAAAATTAGATCTAGTTTTATAAATGAAATAAAATATAAAATTTAAGTGTGAACACATACCAAGATAGTAATAATTCTATGGGAGATAAATTCCAAAATCCACACAGACATCTCGACAGAAAGTCTATTTTCCCATCACCAAACAGCTCATCTGTGCTTGGAAGGCCATATTTTTTCTGTATGATGTGTAGCTTCAATAAAGAGTTGGAATTTGGAGAAACAAATAGTCTGCATTATGAATCTAATCAGTTAAGGCATTGTTTTGTTATTTTGTTGAAAGATGTGTTGAATGTGTAGGTAGTTTGTGTGAAAATAAAGTAGACATTTCAAAGTAAATTTTTTTTTTTTTTTATTGACTCTGGCTATAGTGTACTCCCCAGTTCTATCAAAGTCCTTTTGTAACCTCCTCTGCACCCTCCTGCGAAAACACACTCAACCCATTAATGAACTGATTGCTAATTAAGACTTAAAAAGCAAGGGAGTTGCTTCTTTTTAATAGATAGCACCGGTCATTTTCTGTTTCTGCTATTTTGCATTTTAATGTTTATTAATTCACTTTTATAGTTTTGTTAATTATAACACCATCCTCCCCTATTGAGGACTGTAATAATAGAACAGAGCAATGAGTTCAGACTTTAGGAGATTTTCTGCAACAGGGCAACAGATGAATGTGCAAGATAAAAACAGAAACAAAGACAGGAGGTCAAAAAAGTAAAGGACACAAATTATAAAGAACAAAAAGAAAACTGCAGGAAGTAGAGTTGATGATGATATAATGTGTGGTGCGGGTTAATGTTATGAATCTTTACAGATTTTTTCAGACAATCGCATCAGTTCAGCAGAACTCATTAATATTATCAGAGTTTTAGTTGAAGAGACTTGTACAATCTGTTGAAGTTTTTAAGGTTTGACATTTTCCCATAAAGACATGACTTTTCCTGTGCATTACAGTAAGCCCCTGAAAGCCATCAAACCAACAAAATAGTCTTCAAAGATTTATTCAATTTTGTCTCTTATGTAACAGTACAACTGTGACAGAATGAGTTCAGCATTTTGTACCCTGTTTGCGCGTCTTTGTCCGTAAAGGGGAGATGGAAACAGAGAACGGCAACTTCAGATTGGTTTGTTAAATGTGTCTGTGCCAGGTGGATGTGTATTTATGTATGTATGCAACTGTGTGTGCAGATGGGCTAATTTAAATGTGAGTCTGTGCATTTGTGCTGTGGCCTTAAAGGTGCTGGGGCAGGGACATGCATGATGGATCGTGTAGGCCAGTTGATAGCGCCATTACTCACTGACACACACACATACACACATACTGAACACACCTGCCTGACACCTGTTCCCCATGGGGGTCTGTTTGCCCCTGAGGCCATTGCCCTGGAGACAAGCATAGCCCAAAATTATTCTGCACACCAGCAAATACAACTAAAAGTTTAAAAAGGAAAGAACATCCAAATGTTGTAGGACACTGTCTTCTTTTCTCTCCTCCCCATACAGTTTCTATTGGTGCTTGTATTTTCTTTCTCATTTTGATTGTTATGATTCAATACTTTTATTGTAATATATTGAAAATGACATTCATTTTTAACACAGAAAATTATCAGATAGAATGTAAAAGCTTATAGAACTGACACACAAGTCTTTTCCAAACAGTTGCTTCATGACTTTTTGCAAGAATAAAAGTTAAATCCACCCTTGGCTTTAGCAAAGTTAATGAAGAGTCTAAAAAAAGCTGGCAATCTATTAAAGACCTTCCACCTACATCCCTAAACACTCATTATTGAGTAATGGCTAACTAAGAAAAAAGGAGTCTATGTTTTTAGTTATTTGATTGATTGTCACAGTACATGCCCAATCATGGGATGTACTGTTTATATGTAGCCCTTTCAACCAGTGTGCTTGTGTGACTTTAGATTAACCTTAAATCTCATTTTATGTAATTATTGATTGTATGAAAGCCAAAGCATATCCCTTGTTGACTTATAGGACGAGAAGAAAGAAAAACTCAAAAGAAAATCTAAAATGACACAAATTAAGGTTCAGTATCTAATTAGCATTAAATGGGGCACTTAATTGGCATCAAGCATAGTGAGAAAACACACATATCTTACTTCATCTTCATTAGCAGGAAAAACTGATGGGATTCGCTTTACTGTGAGAGTGTACGTGTTTAGATGCATACCAGTATCCAGTGGGCAATAATAAGAATGCTTTGACTGGGTCAAAAGCAGACAGTCTTGTTAATGTAAATCAGGTTTTGTTTTAGATTGTCTACTGTCACTACATGGCCATCGAAGAGTGAATGCTGCAAGTGAATGACTTGATGCAATTTGTTGGGTTTCCTTAGACAAAAACTTTTTGAACTTATTTGAATAATAAACTGAGGTTAATGCACTATTTCTATTTGACTGAATTGAAATAAAGTTTTGTAAAGTGCCTGGAAACAATATTTGTTGTGAAATTGCCCTATATAAATAAACTTAATTGAACTGAAATGAAATGAACTGAATTTTTTGTAATGAATTCCTCCATTTTTGTGACCAGGTTTGTCACTTTACAGTACAAGAGACAGACTTATAAACAAATTATCCTGAATGCAGGGTCTGAACACTTACTAACCACAGGTCCAATAGGACACAAAAAAACAGACCTTCATCAATGATAGTGGTTATAAACATGGACTGTTATCGACAGCTCCAGAGCAAACTGTGTTTTTTTGTTATAACATCTAAAACCAAAGGTGGGTAGTAACTAGTTACATTTACTAGGTTACATTTACTTAAGTAACTTTCTGGAAAAAATTACTTCTATGAGTAGTTTGACAGCACTGTACCTTTTACTTTTATTTGAGTAATATTATTATGCAGTGTCGTTGCTCTTACTTGAGTAAAGTTTCTGTATATACTCTACCCACTTTGAGGAACTTCACAGAATGAAGAACACACTTGTTTTAACTAAAAACACACCAGACAGTGACATACCCACAGTTTATGTTAATGTGAGACTTGTTGTTTTTACACAGTCTTTGCTGTTGTAATGCTATTTTCAATCTGCAGAACCTTCTGTACCATTCCTAGGCCATGTGAGGATACAGGAAGCACCATATATTATCACTGGAAGTACTTTACCTTGTTCTAACATGTATACATTATCTACTATAAGTATTGGTTTCATGAATTTTATGTTAAAAAATATATGGAAAAATGTTTCCTTTCTCTGAATTAGTTATTTTGTAGTGATGTTATGTATTTGTATTATTTTCTTTTGCTGGTGTTTAAAATAACAGTTTGTCCCTAGCTTTATATTTTTTTCTGTCTGATGACATCATTTTTAAATATTAAATAAGTTGTTATGATCAGTTACTCAGTACTTGAGTTGCCTTTTTAATTTTTTCCTCTTACTTAATTTATTGGATGGCTACTTTTTACTTTTATTTGAGTAAAAATATGCTGAATTAGTGCTACTCTTACATGAGTACAATTTTGTGTATTCTTCTGGTTAAAATATCAAAAACTTTGATCTTTCAGCATGTCAAACTTCAAATTAACTCATCTGGTATTCTGTCTTCATGAATATGAGCAAGTTGGACAAAACATCTGTGCTCCTTGCAATGTCAGAAAAATAGTGTCTGAGTTTCCAGTCACAAATCCATAAACAAATGCATTATTTTTTGTCTATTATGTTCCTACAATCAACAAAACATTTACTGAGAAATGTATTATTCATGTGGTGCTTGCCTTCCTTTAGATAAGACAACCCCAAAGTCTCCCAGATCCCCATGACTGAACGCCTGGATTGTGGCAAATTTGAAAAACCTAATTTCAGTATTCCACTCTTAGTACTCAGCACATAAACTTTTATCCGCTGCTTTCTTGGCCATTCCACCGCCATGCTACCACTAAGGGTATCTAATCTGCATCCTAAACATTCGGTTTTATTTTCACAAAAATATTGAAGTGCCTTCACTAGCTCTTTCAGCCACACTGTTGAAGAGAAAACTCTAAATATTTTTATTAGCTTATCAGCAATACAAAATCTTCTTGTAAGGAGATTTTCCATATAGGTGTACCCTACCAAAGAGTATGCAATCCTAGGTAACACTTTTACTTAGGTACATCACTCTGAATGCATATGAGTGTAATCAGGTGCAGTCAGAAGGAATCATGCATTGGTACATACAGAATCATGGTACAGCCAATCAGCACGAACGAAAATGCTTGGCGCTCCTGGATTGGGTGCTTGGCAAATGCCAGCTAATACCATCTCAAGTAGCATTAATTGAATTTCCATGAATAATTTGGAGTTATGTTCCACAAAAAAATCTGTGAACAGGTGAATCCACAAATATTGAACTGCAAATAGGTGGGGGTCCACTGTATAGACAATTTAGAGCAACCAGTTGACCTAATATGCATGGTTTTGGACTGTGAACAGAAGCTGGATTTCCCAGCAAGAACCTATACATGCAGAGGAAGAACATGCAAACTCCACAAAGAAAGGTGCTTGCGGATTCAAACCCAGGACCTTTGTGATGAGAGGCAGCAGTGCTAACAATTGCTCAACCATGGATCAGCCTACATTAAAATTATTGAACATGTATTTACAGTACATAAAACAGATAAAGGGTAAACAAGACAAAAATGTTTATTATTAATTTGAAGACAGTGGGCTGCAATTGATCAGAAAGTCCTGGTGACCATATCACCCATATGGTCAGCCTTCCTCAGGTACACCATGGACAAAGTTACAGTTCAGATAAACAATCATGCTCACAATCGTATTTCCCATTTTCAGACTTTCTATGTTTAAAAAAACCTTGCTCAATTTATTACTTATTACTGATAAGTTGTCCCACTCTAAGATAAATCACTGGTCATGGGATAAATTTAAACATTTGTAAAGTTAAATGGTACCATTTACCATTTGTAAAGTTAGAATAAAAAATAGCTTCCATAAATCTCCAACAGACCTTTTGTCAGAACTATGTGGACAGACAAATTTTTAGTAGCAGTCAGACACACAGAAAAGGGGCTAACCTGGTAGCTAATGTTATATAGAAAGACTCCCAGGGACTTCCTACAGCACACAGTAGATCACCTGGGGACACTGTAGCCATATGTTTAAGCTTTGTCTCGTCCTACAAAACTCAGTCTGCCCTTCACGTGATTTGTCAAAGGGCTGTGCACAGTGACAGGTACAGGGTACAGCAGGGCCTCAGATACAGAAACACACCAACTTACAGAGAGAGGTGCATGGAGGGAGAGTGGCCAGACGACAGGAGGTTGGTGGGTGGTTCAGAAGTGTGAGGGCGAAAGGAAATGCAGCAGGAGGGTAAAATAAAGGAGGTCTATGAGGGGCATGGAAAGGCGAAACACAAAGGGGGCAGCCACAGAGACTCTGAGGGCTGAAGTGTAGGGGGTGGTAAAACTGGTGGGCCGAGGGAGGTGTATCAAGGAATTCAGGAGGCAAGTAAGCACAGAGGAGGAAAGAGAAGGGAAGGAAAGAAGCAAACGAAACACAAAAAGACCAGAGAGAAATGAGAGATGAGATCAGGGGGAAAAGGTATGGGTTAAGAAGCAGAATGCCTCAGGGCTCTTTCTCCTCGCTTTCTCTGCCTTCGCTCCCTCCCTCCACTTGCTCTTCTCTTGTCCCATCTACCTCCCCCTGCCCTCCTCCCCCCACTCTCTCTCTGTCCTTCTGTGCAGGGGGGTGAGGCACTGAACAGATTATGGCGTAATTAAGGCGCTAAAGCAGCACATTATCCACCTGGTGACTTATCCAGGGTGGATAGCACCACGACTTCACTAATCAGCCTATGTGCATGTGTCTGTGAGAGTATAAGTGTGCATATGTGTTTGCAGGTTTGTGTGTGTATGAAATTAGTAACTTATGTATTAGCATTTTTGCTTGGCTGTGGATGTATATTTGCTATAACATGGATGCATGTTTTTGCATGTGGGTGCACAGGAAGCAGCTCTGAGGCCTTTTCCCACTGATTAAGGCCTCTTACAGGGATGTGTTAAAAGCATTAGCTGAGGACAGGAATGTAATTCGTCATGTTTAAAGGCTGAGAATTGAATCAAGGATTTGACAGCAGCAAATGAGCTCACACACATGGATACTCATCTGACTTCAACTAATTTCTTTTGCTTTTTTGTCATCTACTTTCTTCCTGGATCTGGATATATCATTTTTTTTTTTTTTTTTTGGCTCTGTATGTTTTCCAATCATGTTAAAATCATTAGCAAATTTTCTGGGTAAATTAAAGAGTTATACACATGTTTCAGAATGTATCAAAAGACCGTGCAGAGAACCTGAAAGAGAAGCTGATATTAACGAACTGGAAGAAGAACCAAGTGTACAGTAAAATACCTCAGAGAGCCATTTTATACCTTCAGACTTTATTAAAGATAATGGGTTTATATATGCCTCCCCAAGGCTGGTCAGTTCATTAGTTGTAGCTCTTAGGAACAATTACGCACACAACGAAGTCAGGACATTGATCTCCTTTCTGGCTCAATGTTCTGACTTCAGCAGCTCCTTCTGAGCCTTACAAAAAATATATTCAGCTGAATAAATACATATAATAATTGGCCTAGATTGGAAATAGCTGCAAATAAATAACAAAAATAAACACTGTTTACCATAAATATAATTTAAAATCTTCTCTGTTATTTAATTTTGTCCTTTCATTTTTTTAATGTGCTTTCTTGGATTTATTAAGTACCATATAATAATAATCAATGATGATAATCATTGTCCTAATCAAATGTTTAATTTAATATGTATATAAAATGATATAATTCCATTTTATTAATATAAGATCATTTTTAAAACAAGTACAGGTTCAATCTGTAGTTTGACAAGATGAGGTTTATTTATTAAAATGAGCCCAGCATTGTGAATTCTTTCTTTGTTCATATATTTACCATTATGGAATGATGAGGAACATAGATCCTTTAAGAAACATAAAAACAGACTGCTGACATTGGAATGTCTTTGACAAGGGCGACGTCTTTATTTTCATCCTGTGCTGAGATGAACATGCAGAACAGTGAAGCGGTGAGAGCTAAAGAGCCACCAGTGGGTGTGTGTGTCCGTACACTGTATGTGTGAGACTCCTTGAGGGTGTACAGAGGTGATGATGGTTAAGTCTAAGCCTCTCTTAATTGCATGCAAAATAAAGGAAATTATAATTATTGCTGACAAGAGCATAAACAAAGTTATCTGACTTGACATTATTAAAAAAAAAAAAAAAAAAAAATTTCTAAATGACTAACATGAACGTATTGTTTTTTTTTATCTTCTGACAAAGGTTAAATGTCTGGCCCTGGCCTTTAAAAGATAAACATTTTTAGCAAGAATTTGGTAAGCTTTTTAAGGAACAGTGCAGCTGAGGAAAGCAAGCAGATTTAATATATATTTTATATGTTTAATATAAAACATGTTTTTTGGGGGGGGAAGTTGAGGGGGTTAGAAAATATTAAAATCTGAGGAGACATTTTCTCTCCCTTTTATAGTTAACGATTTTTTAAGCTGTAGTGTGCTTGAGTAAGACACTGCAACCTGTGTGGCTCCCTTGAGGGTCATTTTATAGTTAAGCTCTACCTCTGAGTTCCCTGACGGCACCAAATGAAACAAGTTTCTGAACAGGAATGAAAGAGTAAAATGTTAAAATTCCATGAATCCCTTTAAGAATAAACGCTAATGTCTACTTTTTGTAGACTTTAAAGGATCAAAACCAGATGTGTGCTGGTTTGTTGTTGCTGCATAAAAGCATGAGAAAAATGAAAATAATAATTTGGTGAAATGTAAATGACATTAAAATATACATATCTATAATGGTTGAAAGAATAATTTCATTACTGCCTTTCTGCCTTTCTTTTGTTCACAAAATGTATGGAATGATGCAGGACAAAATGAAAAGCAGTCTAATTTGCATTATTTTGCATGTTAGCTGCTTCTGGTCTTGCAAACAATGAATAAGTTAAGTGAAATAATGACAAAGGGCTCCAGAACAGGAAGGCTGAGTCATTCTCAGGGGCGCCTTTTTTCCTTTCAGCGTAGGGTACGATATGCATCTGCAACTCGACTTTACTGTCTGCAGCATATGCTCCAAAAGTGATCTGCAATTTTAATCACCAAATAAATGTTTAAAAGAATAAATATCTAACTTCTATATATCTTGCCAATGTAATTTATTTCTAAAACCAAATTCTTAGTGAGTGTTAGCGTTTTTGTTTTATTTAAACTTCCTGATCTTTGAAAAGATTTTGATTTTCCTCTCTCTGTGCAAGGATTAGGAGGCAAAACAAACAAAAATACAAACAAAGTGAGTTTATTTTGAATATACTTTAGTAAAACATTTAGTGATTAACATTTCTGATCTTACAAAATGTTTTCATATTTCAGTTTTTGTAGTCAAAGTTTATGATTGTGTGAACAAAAAAAAACAAAAAACAGTTGTATTGGTTTTCTTTCTTCTTTTTACCAGTTTGGCCAAACAGTTGGGTTGTGTTGTGAAGATGTTACTTGATCCCATCTGCATTTCTGTTTTTAAATTGGACTCCCAGTCAGTAAGTGTTGTTTCTATACAATAACAGAGTTCCCCCTCCAATGTTTTAATTTGAAATACAGTTTAAAAACAATATTTCTGACATACTTTTGTGTTTTGTGATTAAGAAAAAGAACTAATTTATGATCTCCAGCTAACTTGTTGTAATTTGTTAATCCTTGTGGAAAATTAAATTCAGATTAAGACTTAAGTATGGTACAGTCCAGAGCATGTCAAAAAAGTTGTTTATCAACTTTGTCCATGAAAATGATTTCAAACTATTATAGTTTAATAAAAATCTTACCCCACTGTGTGTTGCCACAATAACAGCTTTATTTATTAAATGAATTTTTTACACTTGAAGATAATTCAAATGAAAAGCAAATTGAAGCTGTTTAAATCTAAGTAAGTTTGACTTTCTGAATTATTTGTATGTTTTGTGCAGGTTTTGCATTTTTAATGTGTGTGGTATAAGAATGTTTTGGGTGCGTTGAAGCATTGCATTTAGCTTGTTCCATTTAGTTAAAAGTTTTGGAGTGCTGAGATAAGAGCTTTTAAATTCACCGGAGCCTGCAGTCATAGCATTTGTGTGAATTTGTGAATTTTGTGAGAGGTTGCATTTATCAGAAGAAAAATGTCACATAGGGCCCATCTCTCTTTGTGATCTACTGTGCTCCCTCTTACTTATAACTTCACTTTATGCTTTGTTGTTCTGTGGCTATTCTGGTGCTGAATGTGCTGGATGACTCTGTCTCCCTGGCTCAAAGACAAAGAAGGACGGTCATTAGACAATTCTGTAATGTCAGGTACTGTAAACCTTCCTCTCTGCTCTTTCTTACACACATCTTTCCTGTTCTATTTTTCTCTTTCTGCCTCTCACACAGGCACACCTACACACACTCAGACACATGTGCACCTGTGCTCTGAGCTCGGTTCCACATTCCGGTACAAGTCAGTATGATTTCCTGGTATGGAGCTCCATCTACAGGTCTCACCAGCAACCTCAGATGTTTTTTTTTTTTTTTTTTTTTTGTCTAGGTTCTCCAAAAGCTTTTTTCCCCACAGGAGACAAACATTTTTAGAGGTAACAACATGCTCAAGGGTGTTATTCACTATGTAATGACTGTGCTTCTTGATTGCTGTCAACATGTTTGAATGCAATATAAATAACTGCATGAGATAACAGCGAAACAGGAAACCTCTGATCGGAGTTACAGTCAGACTAAAAAAGATGGTTTGTATTGAACATGCTCGTAAATTGGGTTGCAAGGAAAATAAAAATAATATTTGATGTGTAAACAGCTGGTTGCATTGATCGTGTCAATCCTGCAATGACAAACTAGATGGAAATTCAGCTTGCAGAATATACTTTGAATTTGAAAGGCCCCCCAAAAGCTAAAAATGTATCCTTTGCAAATGTGTAGAAATCCATTTTGATGTACATGCTGCACTGAGGTGGTATATGTTCATGAGTGAATGGAGCTATTGGCCTAAGTGCAGCTGCTTTTATCTTTTCTTTGTGTGCTCCTATAATAGCCTGTTATATTTGTTAAAGTGATAAACGAGTTAGCCCATTCCATCCTTCATTGTGTGTGTGTGTGTGTGTGTGTGTGTGTGTGTGTGTGTGTGTGTGTGTGTGTGTGTGTGTGTGCATTTTCAAAGTCATTGTTTCCCTGGAGAGGGGTCAGTGTACTGGTCAAAGATTTCTGCTGCCATGTTCACCTCCCAGCTTTCACCACTGACCAGAAGGGAGGAGGAAGGGGAGATTTGAAAATGAGGAAATTAAATAGCACCAGAATAAAATCTGTGGTCATTTTTGGTTGCAGTTTAACCACTAATAACTGAAAAAGTTCCTCATAAAACAAACGAGCAGGTACGTGGCATTGGGCATTTGAAAAAAAAAAAAAAACATCTATACCAAATATCCTTTTTTCCCTGCAGCCCTAGTGCATTTAAAGTTTACTGAGTCTATAACCTCTTCCAAAATTAGAATAAATCAGTAAAGTGTTTGAAAAAGCCGAAACCTATAAAATGATAGTAATGAAGCACAGATTTCAGATGGTTATTGCACATTATTGTTAGAAGAAAAAGAAATCTTTGCACAAGGCCTTACTTTTCCTCTAACACACATGCACACACAGTACTGTACAGCCATTATTAAACAGTCTGTCAGGGGGGTTGAGAGTGTCGCCTCGCTCCTTCATTCGTTCACTGCCCCTAGAACAATTTCAATTTTAATAGCTTTTACTATGTATCTAAAGCACTGGAGACACAGGGAAAAAGGGCAACACACACCCCAGCGCACACACACGCACGCACAGACAGAGAGAGCCAGTTCCCCTTGTAGAAAATAGAGCCATCAAAAATGAAGGCCTGCCCAGCACTGCCGACAGACACACAGACAAACCCCAGGAGCATCTTGTAATTATCCCTGTGGACGAGTTGCCTCTAGCAGGGCTCAGTTACCCATCCCAGGTCCCTCCCCCCTCTAAAATACCCTCCCATTCTATTATATCTCCATCCTGCCACAAACCCCTCCACTGCTAATTTCATCCCGGGGATTAACCCCTACTTGCTTGTCTATCTTGTAATATTTCTGGAGGGTGGAATGGTGAAATGTGGCCTTCTCTTGCTTATTATAGGACTTTCAGGGCTGGAATGAGCCGTGTTTATAACTTCCCTCCCCTATTCTCCTAGTCCCTCCTTATTCCTCCTTCTTTCTCCATTGAGACAGAAAAGACTTTTTTTTTTTTTTTTTTAAGGGAGTAGACGTGGACACAGAGAAACACCACCCCTGCAAGCGTGGCTGCTGCAACTCAAGTTCTACTGGGATGTGACCACACAGAAAGGTGAAAGTGAAAGTGAAAGCAGTGCGAGCCTCCACAGCACTCTGGTAGTACCTGCAGGGCAATGCAAGCTGTTTTCTTTTTGCATAAAAGAAGAGTAAGGATGGGAGGGTGGAAAAAAAGGAGCAAATGAGATAGAGCGAGACAGAGATCCAATATTCCACATATCCACCACCAATCTTTTGTTTAGGAATAGCTGTCCCCAGTTCTGTTACACCTACCTGTTTCTGAACCCAATTTTTGTCAAAGCTACCATAGGTGACATTTTAATAAACCACCCCATACCACCCAGAGTTTTGTTTAAATGTTGATTGGTGGCATTGACAAGCTGTGTTTTGTATCTGGAAAAAAAAACATCCTGTGTTCATATTAATTGTTAAAAAACAGTTAAAGTTAATTTAATTAATGTTGGATTACTACAGCATTCTAACAACAGTATAAGAATATATGAACAAGTATGTTTACATTTCTTTTATCCAATACTCTATCACAGTGTTGCATACTTTCCTTGCCTTTCAATAGCTTATTAAGATATGTAATTGAATACTGCTCCAGATTCACGTTTCTATGCATTTGATACTCTAGCACCATTGTCCTTTAACTGTGGTAAAGTACTACTGGTGCTGCTTGACCTCCTTCTGACACTTTTTTGATATTAACTATTAGCAGGGTAAATATTAAGGATCTTAGCTGCAATGTATGCCTAATAAGACTAAGCATCCAAAAAGATGAGTGGTTCAAATGCACTTATTTTTCAGCAATAATCCATTATTATTGTTAAAACATATTATAAGTCATGCTACCATATGCGGGAGCTTTGCAAATGACAAAGATTAACGCATCTTGACATCCTGGATGTCACTGAGGTTGCAGGATAGTTGCACTTTTTTTTTTATTTGTATTAACTCCAGCCTCCAAGATGCAAAAAAAAAAAAAATTATAAAATTAAGCTTTTATCATTTATGTATTTCCAATTAAAATATCTGCAGATTCAACATGTCAAATTTGAAGTGACTGAACTGGAAGTAAACAAGATGTTCAGTCAGAGTATAAATCTAAAGGAAACAAATATATCTATCAAACATTTTATTTAAAATGAAATACAAGAGACAAAATTTATCAGACAATCTCTCAAACATTATTAAGCATTCAAAATGTAAAAAACTAATAGTGTTATTTCTTGTTTCTGGTTCATCAATAGTTCTCCTTGAAAAGAACTTACAAAGTGTCCAGAGTGTCAGTTTGTCATCTCTTAACTTTTTCAATACTTTTTAGGATTAGCCTTTGAAGAAGTTAATAAATATTTCATTACCCAGGTCGTCAATAGGGAGTTATCAGACACTATTTGCCATGTTTGTTTTAAAAGAGCAGCACAGCCAGAGCTAGCCAATAACTGGAGCTAAACTCTTGTTTGACAATGACAAATTGCAGCAGACCAAGTAAAAAATAGTGACAGTGATGCAAATATGTATAAAATAGCTTTTGAATGACCTGCTATGAAAGCATGGAAGTAGGAGTCATGTGAAGGACTCAGAAAGCTTCTTCATTCTTTGGACCCTCTGACTAGCACCTTGGTTATTTGCTCATTCATTTTAATTACTCAAAATGGTGTCCAAAGGAGCTGATACTGCAGGTAAGATACTGACTGCTCCTAAAATCTCCACACATCCCTACTTAGAAAGGTGAACTATCCCTTTGAATAATCAATAGGGCCTCTGTTTTGAACTGGGTTATTTAAACTTATCACCAAGCTGAAAACATTCATCTTAAACTTTGTTAATTTTGATGTTACAGTTGAAAAGTTACATTTTGTATTAAAAACGAATGACATTTCCGAAATAAATACAGATGCAACATGTAAGTAAACTTAAAATAACACAGAATGTTGATTATTACCAGAGTTGTAGTTCATGAGAGTGACCATGTGGATGTAAAGTCACCTTCTGTATGTGTGCGGTTAGATTCATGCTGGGCAGGTTTGAATGTTCATACATATATAATAGCACTGGGTTGCCTGTGACTATGTCTGTCTATCAGGAAGCATCTGCAGGCATGTGTGTCTGATCATACAGTAAATGACCTATAGCCCTCTGTCTCTCACACACTCCTCTCCATCACTCCAGCCTCTCATTACAGCTACAGAAGCCCAGCCTGTCACGTAATTAAAGGCAAAGTTATAAATGACCAGCAGGCCAAAAGCCATATTTCACAGGTGGCTGTGTATTTATTTATAATTTTTCACCTTTAAATGTGTTTCTTATGCAAATGAGAGCCAGGACACTTTTCAATTAACTTTGGGGGCCAGTCCCTCGAAGTACCACAGGACCTTGTTATTGAAAATAAAGTATTTTTTTGTTATCAGGCATAAATTATTGCTGTCTGTGACAAAGAAATTACAGGATATAATGTATGGACCTGTTTTTGGTGCTGCCAGAGTTGGCGGGTGTAATTCTCATCTGCTGAAAACTTGGTGATTGCTTTTCTCTGAAACCACTTTTATTACATTTTCTGTAGTATAGGATGTCCACCCCCTAGGCTTTTTTGTTTTTCTTTACTTTGGTATTCTCACTTTCTGTTACATGCACAACACTTCCATTTGCAGTACACAGCATGGCAATTTAAAAGTATATTAAATGAGCAATTGAAAAGCAGTCAGTTAGGTATGGTTCTTTCATGGGGACACACTCAACGTGCCCCTTTCTGTCTCATTTTCCCTTTAATCGACCTACTGAGGAGAAGAAGCAGAGCAACCCTGTTCCACTATCATATCAGGGAGAATTATTTTGAGAGCAGAGGACTCAATGAAGCTGGCTGTCCACTGGAAAAGGGAAGGGAAAAAAAGTTTAGAGGAGAAAGTTAAAAGCAAGACAATGGCTGTTAACAGGGGAAAGAACATGTGTTCCCCCTGATCTCCTGTCCCATCAGCAGCCCTGCACAGTGTGAGATGTGGAGGATATGCTTTGAGGTATGTGTGCGTTACATTCGTTACCCAGTGTGTGCATCACACGTTGAGGTGTGTGTGCAGCGGTGCCCTCTCCATGGCGCGTAAAAAACGTCCATTAATTGAATTCCCCCCTAATTTCCCGTCAGCCTGGCCTTGCAGAGCGAGACGCCTGCCTGCCAGCCGAACAACGCCACACTTCAGGTATGGTGGATAATGGAGGATGACATTTCTGTCCCAACATGCCTGGGGGCAGCATGTGATACATGGCTTCCTCTATGAAGGTTAAACTCAGCTAACCTGCCTTTGGCGTTTCATTATCCACTTGTTAAATACTCTTTTGGTAATAAAATGATTAAAAATTTTATTGCTTCTCTCAAATGAGTCCTCTTTTCAAAGGGCCTTAATGACTTTAGAGGTGGATATGAGTATGTGTGTGTTTGTGTGTGGGTGCAATGTGTATGTGCAGGCATGTGTCTGTCTGTGTGTTGAGTGTGTGTGTCCAGACGAGTGCATCTTTAGTTACGTATGACCAGTGTGTAAAAACCTAATGAGAGTGATATGCTTTAAAGCGAAACCACCATTATTCTCAGCCAAACGACCTGGCCCGTCATTATGTTTAAAGTAGCAATACCTTTTCTTCTGCCAGGGCACATTCAAATAGACATGTTTTACATACACCTCAGTCTGTGTCTTGAAATGATGTGAGGTATTTATACTAAAATGAATGGGCCGGACTATTTTTACATCACAAGTTAAGCACCGTGGCTATAGCAACGGGACATAAAATATTATATTCAAGCCATTATCAAGACCTACAAGCCTTGCCTGGGCCAATATGTCTCCACTGTGGCTTAGAAAATCACCATATTCAATGTCATTTGCCTGTAAAATTAGCAGTAAAGAGGCTTGAGAAACTAATCTTGAAATCTTAATTTGTGTCTGTCTTAGGCTCTGAGTCGCAGAACAAGAATTGGTCATGTAAAACTTGCTTTAATGCCTCACACAATGTGTTTTTCTTTTAGTTTATTGATAGTAAAATAGGAAGATTTATTGTTAATCAAAAAAGTAAGTTCTCCAAAAAGTCTGCAATCTTTCAGTGTAATCTATACATATTTTAAAAAATTAAAATGTCAAAACAGATGTTTTTTTTGTTCTGTTTCTGTTAGGCATATGTAGTTTTTATTTGGGGATTTCTCAGATTAGCTCACCTCCCTGTTGGGTCTTTGAATCCCAATCAGTTTTGTTAGGGTTCATTGTTGTCCTGCTGCTGCTCCACCCAAAAACCCCACCCCCAACCCCGAGAACCTACACACACATACTCACACACACACACTCATTTAATAAATGGCTGGGTCCCCCTCCCTCGGGCCAGGGGAGTTGGTGCTGGCCGGTTCATCTGATATATCATGGCAGCCCGCTCCTCTCTGCTCCACTGGACCCTGTCCAACACCTGTTCTCCCATCAGGGGATGTTGTGTTGGCGTGGCATGGCTGTGCCACTGTACAGATTGGCACTGCCCAGTTGGGACAGCAGAGAGGATGAAGTATGAGATTCCCAGTGACAAAATGTAAGCTGTAATTGGAGGGGGGGGTTGAGGGCTGGAGTCAGAAATGGTTAGGCCTTATGTAAATAACCAACAAACTTTTTATTCCAAAGTATTAGTAGTATCACTATATTTCACATCATGCAGTTTGCTTTTTTGTGAAGTTAGGTGACTTTTTAGGTTCCGGCTGCACCAAGAGTAACACCTACAATTAATGTATTAGGTAATAATAGACAATCCTGCTCAAGTTTGCATTGTTTTTCGTTAAATAAAATGTATCTTTACTATAAACTGAACTTGCTTTAAACTAATTAATTATTAAACTGAGGATTTTGGATTTATGTGTCTATCAGTTTAATAATTGAATATCATAAATATCTTACCCTGTTATTCAGTTACAGTGGTTTGCAAGAGTATTTGTTCCCCTAGGACCTTTTCCCATTTTATCACTTTATAAAATGTACACAAATTGCCCCGTATTTAGCTCCATCCATCTTTCCATCTGCTTTGACCATCTTTCCTGTCCATCCAGAAGAAATGTATCCCCATTTAATGAATGTTTCATTAAACGGTGGGGATACATTTCAGGGTGATGATATGTTCAAGGTGATGTTTCGCATGAATATTCCACCATTCAAAGCGCTTTGGCAAAAAAAAAAGTTAAGTTGTGGTCTCCTGAACAGAAGAAAGAAAGAGAGGTAAGACATCATGTTAGCAGTTCCTCCCACCCAAAGTGTGGATCTCTGCTACTCCTCCAGAGGTGCCTGGCCTGCCGGTTTATGAGAACATTTAATGTCTTGGTTTACTGTTGTGCCATTCTCTTTTTCTTTTCAAATGGTGGACTGAACAGTGTTCTGTGAGATGTCCAAAACTTGGAAAATTGTTTTATAACCTAACCCTGCTTTAAACTTTTCCACAACATTACCTCTGACCTCTGTTGTGTTCCTTAGTTTTCATGAGGCTGTTTGTCCTTTTGAATAATCCCCAAAACATATGAGTTCTTGAAAGAACAGCTGTATTTACGCTGAGTGTAAATTACATACAGGTGAACTCTAGCAAAATGTTGACTTGTAAAGGCAAGTGGTTGCTCTGGATTGTATTTTCTAGTACCGTGCTACTTAGGCATTTCACTTGCACTACTGTGTGTTGGTTTATCACATAAAATAGCCAAAAACAATACACTGAAGCTTGTGGTTGGAATGTGAGAAACTGATAAAAAGTTCAACTGATATGAATAGTTTTGCAAGACACTGCATACTACTTTAAATTAGTAAACATAATTGGCGACTGCAATCTGATTGTTTCTGACTTAATTATACTTAAAGTTTTTGTTACCTGTCAAAGGCTTGTGAAAAGCAGAGATTTTACGTTTTCTTACAATGGCAGTTAAAATGATAATTAAAACATATTCACGGTGTAGCTGACAAGATATAAAACAAAATTAAGAAAATCCAAGAAATCTTCCCTCCATCATATAGAGTAAAACTCAAACCCATCCAAGTTATTGTATTTAAAAACAGCAAATCTGTATGTCGAGTTTGAAAAACATTACTTATTCCATTTTAAATCTTGCCCTTTAACAAAAACCTGAGTTATGTAAAAGAAACTGTAGAACACGCATGAGGTTTGTACATGTTAAAGAACATTTGACACCCATAAAAAGACATTGTGTATCCATCACATCCATACATTGATTATAAGACCAATTATATTTTCCATCTGTCTACTAAACATGAGAAACTCACCTTTGTTGGTTTGTTGAGACTGCAGGGACCAAAAGGAGGATCTTTGAGCTTATTGAAGCTGTTTTGATGAGAAGTTAGAAAGCTGTTCTGATAACTCGAGATTTTTTTATTTTTATTTTTATTTTTATTTTTTTAAATCAATGACAATTATTTCAAGGCAGGAGATAAGAGGACGTTCGGCTTATTATTAGCACACTGTTCAGAATTCAGCTTCACTGAATACACAAAGGTGCATTAATTCTACCATAATCTGTATGTAAAAGCACTCTTTATGCAAAAGGTGTTTTTTTTTTGTCACACCACTGAGCAACTCACATTATCCCAAAGTATTTGGTTAAGATGTTTACTTCCTTGGTTCCCTTGCTCTCGCTGTAAGACAGTATTTTGTCCAGTAGAAGGCGACAAACGTCTTTTGGAGTGTTTTATGAACTGTTTTAACCCCCCAAAACAGAGGCAATTCCTGTACTGTATTGATATAAGTTTACAGTTTAAAAATTTTAAACTGGTATGGTTAGCTCTTTTGGCATTTCATATCATAATTAATGGTAAATACTGGGAAACAATTAAAGCAATTTAATAAAGACTGCTCTTTTTGAATGGAAAATCGTATTTCAGTTATTCATCATCAGAACTTGTTAGTTCATAAAGGATAAGAAACCCATTTGTTGCTGTTTTGCTTAGTTTATACTGTTGCCCACACTTTTAATGTTGACTGCTGAGAATGTGATGGAAAATAGTGCACCAGCTCAAATTCCCAATATGTGCATTTTAGTCAACCATTTGATATTATTTCCATGGGAATTATTAAGTTTTAATTCCCTTCGTTCTTTCTTTAGGAGGGATTCTGAAAGGTCACAAGAAAAACAAGAAAAGTTGCAGTTTGAGCACAGTTTTATTTTTTTCTAACAGCCTATGCTATTACACTAATCACTTTTCTTTCCATTTAAATAATTACTTAATGCCATGGCATGTTTAATACCCTGGTAGGATAAGCTTAGTACATAAAAACTTGTAAACATATTAGAGGATACAAATGTAGCAAATTTTCCTTAATCTGTTTTTGTTTTGTCATTTAATTTGTTTTCCGTCTCCATTTGCCATGGCATCTTTTTATTGCTTTGCGTCATTATTTCATGGCCTGGCTCGGCTTTTTAGCACACAAATTGATCAAATTTGTGTATTCTGAGGCGGACCGTAATACGGTTCCGGAGGAAAGGGGAGGGACCTCGCGGCGGATCAGAGGTGATGACACGCGCGACACCAAGCCAGTCCAGCTGGAGGTCTCGCGCCGGTGACATGGTGACAGCACGCGGGATCAATCTGCTCGCTTTGTGAGAAAAGGTAGTGTTTCGGATTCTGCGGCTGGACTGTAGAGGTAAGACCACCCTGCAGCTTGCGTCTGTTTGGCTGTGATTATTACCCGAGTTAGCTTCTAATTCATAAAAAGCTGTCCGTCACTTTGCAAGTTGTTGCTAAAGTTGTTTAATAAAAAGTCGTTACCACAGTGTAGTACTTAGGAATAACACGCGCTTTCTGTACTTTCTGCTACTTTTTTCTCTTTTCAAAACCACGTCCTGAAAAAAACTTCAGTAATACCTTTGTGAAGTTGCATACAACTCTTAAATTAAGCTTGAATTAAGACTTTAATCTTACTCCACCAATGTTTTAAAATCAATATTTAAATAATTGGATTACTATTTGCCTATAGCTTAATTATCTACTTTTAGCTGCATTTCAACGAAATGTGTCCTGATTTTATTTTCCAAGTTAAATTTAGAGCTAAATGCACAACACGCTTTTTATTAATTTATTCATCTAGCATAGTAGCAGAGATGCTGTCTTGTGTTAATTGTCACTGAATGAGAAGATTTAAACATTTTTTATTAATTTCTTTGTGTTATATCTTAATATTTCTATATAAAGTTTGTGGAATTAAGTTGATTCAGACTTGTCATTTTCACGTCTTTATTTGTTTGTTTTATTTTGTGTTGTTTTTTTCAAATTTATGATGATGGGTACAAAGTGATTATATTGTCAAGGACATTCGTCATCATAAAAGTTTAAAGCCACACTAAGGCACATGTTAAGCCAGATGTTCATGCATCTAGACAATACAACTATCCCTGGAGTTATGCAAGCAGGACAGAGCAGAAGAAACAAAATCTGTTCAAGGACATTTGCTAAGATAGCAAAGCGACAGGCAGTGCAGCCACCAAACATTCAGTGAGGGCCAGATTTATGGTGTAAAGTATATTGACTGACAATGACCTGCAGCAGAGGCAGTACCTTCGATTGTGCAATCCTTATGTAGCAGGTAGTGCTTTCTGGGTGCTAGATTCATAGATTTTGTATTGTTTTTTGCTCTGCAGCATGACATTGTAAATAGCTTAGCTGTTCTTGCAGGGAAATACATTATATCAGTGGCAAAAACTTGTAGGGATTTACTGATTGGAGTATTTTTGTAGTTATTGTAAGATGATTTGCTGGTTATTACAAAGTGCATCAGTGCATGAATGTATAGCTGAATAGCTGCCTAAGGAGTTGCCTGACCAGTTGGCTGACTGGTCATCCATCCAGTATGTCTTGAGCAAACTGTGAATGGAAACGTTTGCTGTGGGTCACTGCTCAGAGATGCTCCCATTTGAGTATCCACTTCTGTGTGTTTGCTCTGCACATGCTTTCAGCTGTTGGTGTCACAGTATAAGCTAGATTATGTTTTTTACTGTTTAAATTCAGCAACTCAGGAGAGAAATAGATGCTACAATATCTACATTAGATAATGCAGACATTATCTTATCTGTTTCAAATACAGCGACACACACGGACTTCAGACAAACAGTAAAAAGAGTCTTCCAGCCTGTGACTTCAGAAAAGTTCACATTGATTTGGCTCCACTGACCCTACCCTAAATGACCTCACCTGACATTAAATGAAATGAGTACTTGATGTTCCTACACAGCATGAACAACACCTATGGCAGGCACAAACTAGCTCTGCATAAGAATTCTTCACTGTGGTTGTACCATTATCTTCTCATCTGTGCAGTGGGAATGTGAGTAAGTGGAGACCCCACGTGTCGAAGTGAATAGAAAGAAATAAAAGTCTTGGTGCTGCCACATGGTTTTTTTTTTTTTTCGGTGTTTGTGTGTGTGTCTGTGTGACTGGTATGTGGGCTGGGCTGAGAGAGAAAAAAGCCAGGGGTCTTTATCTGACCTCTCCCACCATGACCCTTCACCCCTCCCTAAGACAAGCCTTTTGTGTCCGCTTAGCCAGAGACCCTGGGAGAGCGTGTCTGGGGTGGGAGGTTGTGAGTCCCTGTGTTTGTGCATATGTGTGTGTGTGTGTGTGTGTGTGTGTGTGTGTGTGTGTGTGTGTGTGTGTATGTATGTGCACACATGCATGTTTGTGTGCACTTGTGCAAGAAGTATAGGCCACATCAAAGCCTTACTTAAACATTGTTATCTCAGCTCACCTTTGACCTTGTGGTCATGAGACATCCCTCAAACTAATTCAGGCATGCTGTCACACCACAGATGATATATGTGTGTTTGCATATGTTTGCTGACTGTTGCACTATGGAAATATAGTTCTGATTGCAGAAGCTTAATATTCACCTGATATTCAGATTCAGATTAAGCTTTGGTATAAACTACACGTTGCTGTTACATATTTTCTCTTCAAAAGGAGTTTATGTTATACATTTATAAAATTTTATATACATAATACTTACATCCAGTTTAACATGTGAATAATGATTATGTCTAAAAAAAATCCTTCAAAGTATTAGTATTAGTATTAGTAAGTAAAATGTATTCAGTTGGTAGTATAGTGTTTGGATTCCTTTTTAAAGTGTGTGTGTGTTTGAAAAGGTAGTGATGGGAATAAGGTTCAAGGGGTCATAAAACACCACAATAGTGTCTCTCTCCCTAGGGTGAAAAAGAGGCCGAAGGAGAAAAAAAAAAAAAAAATAGAAGGTGGAGATAAAAGGATCTCCCACTTCCATGTCAAGGAAAGAGGAAAGAAGGGGGAGGTGGGAGGAGAAAAGATCAACAAAGCAGCCTTAAAAGTTTTACTTACGGCTTATTGCTGTCATCTCTCTGCACTGCTTTTGTGTTTTGCAGGGCTCCTGGAGTTTTTTCAGGAACACATTCAGATATAACCAAAGTGAGTTTTTTTTTTTTTTTTTTTTTTTTTTTTTTTTTGATAAATACTGAATCTATGACAGAGCAAGAGCACAAGTTGAAACATAGTTGAAAGACACAGCTTCAAATCCCTGCAGAAGGTTCCTTTGTGCCAAATTCATAGAAATTTTACTAAAAAGGATTTTATTCAATATTATACATTAGTATTATTAATAATATTATTCCCTTTGTTATTTTATGGATTTTTTCCCCTGTAAAAATGTTGTTACATTTTAAACCCACACTAAGGAAAGATTTGACTGTAGGCTTAGAGTTTTTGGCATGATCTAGAAAGAATTCGCCTCCGCATTCGACTTACCACCCAGCTCCCCCACCCCCCCAAACCCCTCAGGTCCGTGGTTGTAAAACGATCAGCATCCTCTTTGAAAGAAGGTGCGATTACTTCCTGTCAGCACTGGCTGTGTTGTGACCAGGCTTTTTGTCTCCCGCTAGCTTTGTCTCTCTGCAAGGTGGTGCAAGACCCTAAAAGTCTGCGCTGCTTCTTTTAAAGTGTGGGAGCAGGAGGTGGTCAGGAATGTGTGTACTCATCACTCCAGCCTAAACATGTGAGGTGAATGTAAACCTGGAGATCTCATGACAGCTGACCCAATGACATGATAATGTTGAAAATTATTGTAGAAGGACTTATGCTGCTGATGTATTTTGACAGTTTCTTTACAAAGTAAATGAATATTGTATTGGGATAATTAACAATTAGAGATTTACTGATCTGGCTTTTACTGGCTGGTACAAATTTCTGATTTTCTTTGAGGTGTGACCATACTTAGATTTTTTTATTTGTTATCAGGAGTATAACAAATAAAAGCGAAAACAAAAAGTGCTACATGTTCCCTTGGCAGAGGTAGTAGTTATCAATTCAGCAAAAAATGCAGGAATTACAAGATTAAACACATTTATAAAGCCTAACCTGTCTGATTTTTATTCAGTTAAGAAAAACTCCATGAATGTGCAGATTCTTGGTTGATGTGTTTAGAGATAAATCATGAAAATTATTAGTTTTGATGCATTTAATTTTTCTACAGTGTGTGATCCGCCAATCACCAATCAGAGCAAATTAAGGCTGATTGGTGACCACCAATCTACATCCATCTACAGTTAAGCCCTAAAATTGTTAAATCTCCTGGCAGATGTATCTTTAAAGTGATCTTTTAATTTAATCAACAGGTTTCTGTTTACTGGAAGTAATAATGTTTTGGAGATAAATACTAGGGTGATGGCAAGGTGGCCTTCCAAACTCAAATACTTGGAGCTTACTATCCAAGTCAAATCACCAAAGTACCAAAGGAAAAGCTGGTCAGCAATTATAAGAGCAGTTTAATTGCTGTAACGCCCATAAACATCATGATTTGTGGTTGTGGTGGAAGACCCAAATGCATAGGCAGTAAGAATATTTGTTTAATAAAAATGATGAACAAAAACCACAGGTACTGCAGGGAGCCAGAGCAGAACAAAAACACAGGTATCCTGGAGCAAAATAAAGAAGGGTTGACAGGGTAGGTAACGGGAGGAACCAGCAAGGAGTGAGAGTCTTAGCAGACTGTATATAGACAGAGGAGGGAGTGGAGAACACAAAAGAACTAATTAGGGAAACTGACTGCACCTCCAGGGAGTGAGTGAGGCTTGATGAGTTAAATGACTAGCAGCTGGGGAAGGGAAGGGAAGTGGATGGCAGGCTGACTGAAACAAAACAAAGATGATATTAGAGGGACACCTAGACAGAAATACTGATTCTAACTAAATACATCCTGGACCTAAAATAAGAATTTAAACTAACAGAAGGAATAAACTAAAATGAGAAGATCATACTAAAAGCTAAGAATAAATCTAAGACTCAAATAATACCTGAACTGACCAAGGGAATAAACTGGGATGAGGGGAAATAAATGCTAAAGAACCATTACCACTGTAAGGAACCATTCAAATAAGAAATAACTGAACGAACAGAGAAAAAAAAGGAAATCAATACAAAGAAATAACAGAAGCAAAAGTTCAATAGAACAAGGGATCATAGTAATAGAGAGTTTTCCACTGACTATTAAGCAGAGTATAAATCTCTTTTTGAATGTACATTTAAATTATTTGTAAATACTTTTTTATGATAGTCCATTGCTTTATTACCTTGTAAAAGATGCCTGTCTCATTGCCTATCAGAAACAAACCTCTTCGTTAAATAAAAATAATTAGTCTTTAAATAAATTTGTCTCTCTAAATTGCCCTTAGGTATGGGTGTGAGCATTCATGGCTGTTTGTCCATTGTGTTTCTGTAGTAGATGTTGCCACCTAGAAGATGGAATATTACACTTCAAAAAACTTCATTCAGTGTGAATGTAGATGTTTGTGTTTGTTTTTTTTGTCCCACAATGCAGAACATGGTTTAGCAAAGCAACACATCATTATAGGACATCGATGAATGCAGCTTCATATTGAAAATATGCTAAACGTACTTTTAGCTGTGTGTAGTGATGTCTCTTCAGTAAACTGACCCTCAGGTTGCTCCCCCGGTCAATTCATGTCATGCAGGTAGGCAGGTTTGTAAGTCAGTTGTGTGAGTTTGGCAGCCAGCTTGGGGGCTGTCAGAGTTTAAAGCAGAGGGGATTAGGTTCATGCTCACAGTCCTGTTTTATTCTTTCAGTTAACAAGTTTGTGTGCTCCACAAAGTATTTTTCCTCTTTAAAATCTGTGATGGATTTATTTTAGATTTGTTTAAGATTAGCATTGAACTAAACCATGGGGAAAAGCACAGTCAAGGAGATGCTCTTGGAGAGAAAGTAGCGAAACAGAGGGAGGGAGTTGTGTCTAGGTCAGGGTGTCCTGACTCTGTCAGTGCAGCTGATTTTATATTGTGCTCTTTGGTAAGATGCCATGCACCCGCAGCCACAACTTAAGCCCCCATGGAGATGTATGTGTCTGTGAGAGCAGATTCACTCCTGATGTTAAACTATCTTGCACAAGTTTGGATGCATCTGTAAGTCTTTATGCATAACTAAGGCAAGACATTTTAATTGATGCCAGAGAGCTTTTAAATACATGTAAACATAAAATGTGATTATTTTGATTTTTACAGATATTAAAAGATTATCAGAGTTTGTGTTATTTCCCTCACTAACACTTCTAATGCAAAATATTCTGAAGAAAATTATATTAGTGTTTGGTTCGCCTTCAGTTTTTTTGTGATCATTTGAAAGCAAACAAAAACAACCAAAAGTTTCAGTTTCCAGTACGGGGTTTCTGTGTGTGCTTCCAGGACACCAATGGGAAACTCTTACGCAGGCCAGCTGCGGTCTACTCGCTTCAAGGAGGTCCTCCACAACTCCATTGAGGCATCCCTGAGGTCAAACACTGTGGTCCCTCGGCCCGTCTTCTCACAGCTGTATCTTGAGACTGAGCAGCTGTTTATGCAAGACGGTAGGTTGAAGAATTATGCAGGTGAACAGCAGCGATCTCAGGTTTAGGGTGTTTATTATTTTTAGTTTGGAGTCTGAAACTTTTGTTTTACAGAGTTAAACATCATTTAAATCCTTCTTGCAACAAATTAATTTGCCATGAACAGAAAAACTATATTTTTGTATTCTAAGTAGGTCGTGCATTCAATGATGATGAAGACGATGAGGATGGCTCTGAGTCTAACAGCCCACCAATACCCTATCAGATGAAACCTCCACCTGAGGGATGCTGCACCACAGATGGCATGTACATGTATAAATATGTGACGATAAAAATACAGAAAAGCACTTTTTCTCCATCCTATGAAAGAGATATTTTTGTCTGTTGTGGTCAAAGTGTGCCACATGGTGATTTTATTTTAAACTTGTCAGTGTTGTCAATTTTTGGGACACAATAAAAAAAGATTTATTTTGTTTTTGCATTTTTTGGCACACCTACATGTTTCAGACCATCAACAGTTTTTATTATCAGAAGAAATAACCTCAGTAAGTACAAAATGCAATTTCCAAATTATTATTTCATTTATTAGGGAAAAAAGCTAATCAAACCAACCTGGTTCTATGTGAAAACATAACTGCCCTCCATGTTAAATTATGAACGAATTGTAATTCCATTTTGCCAGTCACACACAGGCCTAATTACATACAGACCTGTAAAATCAAGAAATGATCTAAATAGAACATGTCTGATGACATAAGGTATGCTAAAAGATCTCAAAACCTAACACATCATTCTCCAATCTAAAGTCCAACAATCTATCAGTCTGAAAGGGTTACCGAACCGTTTTTTAAGACTTTGGGACTTCAGTGAACGAACATAATAGCCATTATGTACAAATAGAAAACATAAGGAACTGTGGTGAACCTTCCCAGGTTTGGTCAGCCTACCAAAATTACTCCAAGAACACATAATGAAACCATCCAGGAGATCACAAAAGAACTCAGTGCAACATTATAGGTTGATGATCTGAAACATGTTGACAAAACAAAAACAAAAGAAGTTTATAAGTGGGCAAATACTTTCTTTTCCACAAACTGATGAACTAAATGAACATTTCAGGTATTTATGCTATTAAAAGGGCTGTTTAATCTAATGGATCCACTTGAATATTTTTTTGAAAACATTTCTTTTCTTGCCTTCCTAACAGGCTTTTGTCAGGCTGGCAAAGATATCCGTTTGTCCTCGCTTGCATCAGAGAGCTTGGATGTTCCTCCTGGGTTCATGCTAGTTGGGGTAAAATCCCCCTCCCTTCCTGATAACCTGCTGGTGTGTGCTGTGGACCGACGCTTCCTGCCAGATGAGCGGGGTCGAAACGCCCTGCTTGGTAAGGCAGAAGGCTTGCTCAGGAAAATATGACATGATTTTCTGTTGAAAAGATTAGAAGATTTAAATAAAATCCAGTCCAAAAATCTTTGCTTGTTTTTGCTTCAGTGCATTGGTAATGTGATCCACATAATCTTTATAAATAATGTGATCTATTTGCTCAAATCCTCTTCCAGGTTTCTTGGGAAACTGCATTGGCTGTGGAGAGAAAGGTTTCCGTTACTTCACAGAGTTTTCCAACCACATTAACCTGAAGCTTAGTACCCAGCCCAAGAAACAGAAGCACTTGAAGTACCATCTCTACCGCAATAACCAGGGCATACTGGTCAAGGGCGCTCCCATTTGCTGGAGGGGAAATGGTAAAAGATGGAATTATTGCTTTTACAAGAAAATTTATCATGTAGAGGTATCCAATCATTTAGAATAGATTTAAGTCTGATATAGATTTTTTTTTATGTTCCACTTCAGGTAATAACATTTCAGGTTAACAGTGTTGTTTTCTTATTTAGCTTGTATAATTTATTCTATCAAACATAAGTAGGGATGATACCAATTTCAAGAATTGCCTCAATGTTGTTTCTCCATCATCTACATCATATCTGGTGTGTCGCTACAGATGCAAGCAGAAGGCAGTAAAAGTAAAGCATATAGATTTTAACCACTAAAGAGCCCCAGTTGTTAAATTTAGCTGTATTTTGAACTTTATAACTGTGTGAAGAATGTTTACTGAAGATATTTTTGTTCTAAACAAATGCAGCAAAACACCAGTCACCAAGTTAACCCTTGGCCAGATGTTTGTGTTGTTCAGGATCATCTGGGTTGTCTGTTTAACTTGTTGCCAGCTTGGATTATCAGCATTGCAGCCAAAGATCTTCTCATACTTCGCAGGACAGCAAAACTAATAATACAAGCCTTTATACCTGAAGCAGTTAGATGAGCAGCTAATTTGTCAAAAGCGTCAATACAGCCGCTTGTAAAAAAAAATGTCTTTTGTATATTTTAACACATTTTCACAAAACCGTGATAAAACTAATAACCTTGATAAATTGGGAGATAATAATCATGGTACAAAATATTCATATACTATATCAATAAAAATAACTCACATTCACAACTGCTTTTAAAACACATCAGATGTTTTTCATACTCTGGGAAAAGGATAAAGCTGTATTTTTGATTGCTAGGATAAGAATGTGCGGGTGTGACCAGATGAACTGGTAGGGCAGGCTCATAGAGGGATCAAAGGTGATAGTAAACAAGCCACAGCCTGGAGGTCAGGGTGAAATAGCACATTACCTGGAGAAAAGATTAGTGCAGGTGGGTGTTTTGTAATTTTGTAATAGAGTCTAATTGGGTAAACACCCCCCGCCCCCATTTTTTTTCTCTCATTCATTAATTGTTTTAATCCAGTAGTTTGGAATAAAAAGTGAGATTTAGGAGTTCATAGTAGGTAGAAACCTGTGAGATTTTCTCTTAATCTGATTTTTTGCTTAAGTGCAGGTGTTGAAAGGCTGGAATTGATCACTCAGAAATAATAAGCTATTTTTCTCCTGGAAAAGGTTTTGTTTCATACTAACACTGGACTCACAACCCAAAATACAAACCAAATACAAACATACAGAGAAAAAATGAGAGAAAAGTATGATGGTTCTTGCAGATTCAAATAAAAGTAGCATCCACTGAACACATTTAATCAATCCTGAATTGCTTCCATAAGAGTTACCAATCACTTTCCATTGTCTTCTGTAATCTTATGCTGGAATTCCAGACTAGTGACACTTGTTGACAGATCTTGAAATAAGAAGAAAGATACAAAGTGGACCCCCATCTTAGAGCACACAAAGGCAGAACATCATGTAAAAAGTATGCTCTGGAAAAATGCAGTGAGGCTATTTGATGATGAGTTTTTTGTTTACGTTTTTATCAAGTCTTTGACTATATTGACACACAATGAGTGAGTGTGAAGCTGTAAACATTTCGGAAAATATCAGTATGATGCAACAACTCTCACCAGCAAAGACACAGACTCAGGATTCAAGAGGATTTGCGGCCATGTTTGCACAAAAACCCACTCAACCTTTGCTCTTCTGGACATTTCTTCAGGAAGCTAGGTGAATCCTGAAGATAAGTTTCACATACCATTACTCTAGGGTGTTTCTAGAACTGGAGTGAATTTATAGGGTTTTTTTTTTTTTTGCTGGAGTAATTTTTATGACAGAACTTAATTGAGTTCAGGTAATCTCTTATGTGTTTAACTTTGTTCAGTGGTCTGAGTTTTGTTTCTGCTGTTCAAAGCCTCAAATTTCAAAGTTTAACTTTAAACTAAGTTGCACTCCTTCTCACAGGCATGCCCACTCTCAAAGCATTAATATGAAAAAGAGATTTAGTTTTTCTCTGTTAGTGGACAACAGTTTTGATATGTCTTTCAGACATCAGGATAAGACAGATAAGATCCAGTCTCTCAGAGGGCCACCTGACATCAGATGAACGGCCATTGAACCCAGCTTTGGCTCACCCCTCACACACACCTGGCAGCGCCACAGGTTAAAGATGACACAAAGACATATTACTTATTCTGGTCATTTGCTTTGACATAAATAACATAAATAAAGTAATTTCCTCTGAAATGTTATTGTCTCTAACGAACCTTTTTTTTTTTTTTTTTTTTTTTTTTAAGGATCACATGTGGAGCCTCAGACGGCTGATGTCCCCACCAAGTTCATAAATGACAACCACACAGCATCTTCCTCCATTTCCCAGCCACCTTCAAATCAGTCAGGACCTGTGAGGCCCTCAGCTACTGGTAGAGATTCCCCTCCCTGGTTTTTTCAGCTCTTTAGTTCTTTCTAGAGAATGTATGACATGCATGTAATTTCCGAGAATCATCAGGCATTGCCTGTATGGATCCTATTTAAGATCCATATAGGCAATGCCTGCTTGTGTAACACAAACTCATCATGTTTATATGCAAACAAGAAATTGTCTTTAAGCCCATCCCCTTTGTGTCAATCTGCTTCACAGGAGCCCAGCGGTTACTTTTTATGTTGGGGGAGGGGGTCCTTTGTTTTCCCTGCTTTCATTTGGCAGTCTTCAGAGCACTAAACATCTACCTCTCTTTTCTCCTCTGTTTGCCTCTCTGTCCTTCTCACTCCCTGTCTCACAGTCTGCCTCCTCCATAAACCGAGGTTGTAAAATTCCCTCTCTCTCTCTGTCTCATGTTTTTCCCCCTGCGCTATATCTGAATGAAACACTTCCTTCCTGGTGGTGTTGTTTTTTTCATTGCCCTTTTAACAAGCACATCTTTTATGTGTCTCCATTATTACAGCATTTTAACAGATACTTGAGAGGAAAAGAGATAAATGCATGACTAAAATACAACTGTTTTTGCATTACAGTATCCACAAAAGTCTTCCATACATCTTGTAGTAAATGTGTTAATTTGTTAATTTGTGAGGTGTTTGAATGAGAAAAGTGACTCATGTGTCTCCCAGGTTGTCAGTCTCAAATCAAGTTGATTAAAAAATGACAAATATTACCTTCTGAGTCATTGGAATAAAACACAAGAAAGGACAAAAAAAATCCTCTTATGTAATAATATTAAAACCTAATCTAAATCTGTCATGTGATTTTGTTTTTTAATCTGATAGGTCCACCTGCAAATGCTGGCCCCCCCAAAAAGAGACACAAAGGCTGGTCGCCTGAATCATCTGCCAACAGTCTGACAGAGAGTACTGTGAAGTCTGCACAATCGTCATTAACCTTATCAACATTATCAGTGACTTCTGTCATCACCAATGGAGCAAGATCAGGTACAAATAGGTGTTTGGAGACACTGTATGTTTAAAGAGATATCTTTGTTATCAATCTTATTAAGTTCAGTGGAACTGTGTGCTAAATACTTAAAGTAAATACTTTTCTGTGCTTGGTTCCCTTTTGTACCAGAGACTACAGCCCTGCAGAGTTCATCACGGGGATCCTCGAGTCAACTTTCGCCCCTCGACATGTCTGTAACAGTGCCTGATCAGCTGCTGCACATCTGCAGGCTGCAGCCTGTCATATTTAAAGGTGAGAGGATTAGTTATATGTGTCATTTAAAAGCTGGAGAAATGTTCAACTTCCAGTCTCAATCAATCTCAATATTTTCTTTACATACCAACTGCTCTTTGGGAAGTACCTAACACATCTGGGATTATGTCATGTTTTGAGTTTTTTCTGTCAATATTTTTCCCCCGTTATACCAACTGTCAACTCCTAATAGTTCTACACTTTTATTTCCTCTAATTCCTCATTATTGACATAAAGTTTTAAATTAACAGACTTGCAGACTGCAGGACTCCATTCCTAACATATTAAGAATTGGACAAAGGATAGAACCATTTTTATTTCATATTCTGAATTGTAATCAAGTTGCAAGTTGATCTTAAACATCACAAAGAGATAGGAGGTAAAAACATAGAAAACCAAAACTCAAACAAGCTATTCATCAGCCAAGTTTAAGAAAAACACATAACAGAACTAAAAATACCAACAAAAGAACTAGTGGAAAGTAGCTTCACAGCTTTTGCGGATTTCACTTTTGGCATTCTTGATGTGAGTGTTTCCAGGACACTACTGGGACTGTTGCTCTATGTGATGTAGATGGCCTCACAAAGTGCATCTATTGTGTGGAACTGACAACTGTTTTTGTAAACCTCCCTTGTCATCCATCCCAAAATATTTTCACTCTGGTTGAGATCAGGGAAACATACAGGATGGAAAAATATATTTGTTAGACAGCCAATGTGAACTGCAGTATTCTTTTGTTGAAAGACCATGTGATCCCCATTTAAGTGTGGTGCCTGCTATAGCATCTCCTTAAAGCTACTTGAGGTTTGATGCCCCTGCACAACACTTAGGTCCACTGTTTAATTTAAGGAGAAAGCTCCCAGATTATGATGGGACTTCTCCAGTGGGATCTCCTTGTTATGTCAATAACATTGGCAGCCAGCAGGACCATGCAGAATATATATTTTTCTCTTCATACAATAAAGGTTTTTTGAATGTTTTAACGTCCCATGTCTGGTGCTCACTTGCAAAGTCCAAATGTGGAAGTTTGTGGTATGGAAGGACACAGAGCCTTTGATGTTTTTTGTTCTTCAAGCCCTTCTTTTGTAGATACCTTTTTATGGTTATTGTGCAGCAGTCAGCATCAGTAAGGGCCTTAAATTGGGTTGAGGATCTGCCTGTATCTTCATGGACAATATACTGGATCTCCAAGTTCAGTGGTGTTTTTTGGAGTGGGGGATCTCCAAGTTCAGTGGTGTTTTTTGGAGTGGGGGTCTACCACTTGATTTTTTTGTTCCAACCCACTCAGAGTCATTTGAGGAATTTAAAACAACACCCTTACTGCTTCCAACCCTGGGAACAATGGCACGTTGCATGTTGAATGTATTCTTCACAGATATCATGGGTTAGTACTTTCCATATTTTCTAGGTATGGATATAGATTAAGTTTCTCTCAATACATCTAAAATATGTTAGTTACTTCCATCCATATACATTGTTTGGAGCAATTTGTAGTTTATCTTGCAGTTTTACACTATAATATGAAAAATATGCATGAATAGAATAAACTTACAAAATCGCAAAACTGACGTTATTCAGCTTATTTCCTTTCACTCCTATATGTTTTTTCTTCTGTACATTTCCTATTTCTACAGGTCATGGCCCTCTTCCTCAACTCACAGGCAACACAAGTGATGTACTCGTCAGTTCTCTCCTCCAGAGTTGTTACCTGAGCTCACAAACACTCCCCAGAGTGTACCAACATTATGGACCATCACCTATTCAACCTCTCTCTGCTGAGATGCAGATTTTGCTCACTGTTTACTACCTTGTTCAGTTAGGTCAGTGCAAAAAGTTCTCGTTCTTGAGCATAATGTAATCTTTAATCCATGTACAACCCATGTGTTGGAGTTTATTTAAATAAAGTGCAAACTTAAATGTGGCTTAACACAACACAAGAGAAGGTTCTTCCAGAATTAAACAAAACAAAGATTCACCGCTACTACAGCTATGATGCAGTTGCTTATGGGCTTGCCTTTCTTTGACGCCACATGTATACTGCACACATCCTCCACTGCTGTGAAATTTATGTAAGTGCTATTGAAATGCTGCAGCAATATCCTGCTAATAACATTGCATAACCTCATTGTCTCCCATGCAGATGCTCAGTCTGCACTGTGGAAGATTCACTGTGGGGAACTAATAGAACAATCAGATTTAGTTAGCAGATGTTCAACTGATTCATGTAAATTAAATAAATAAAACAACACAGTGATGTAACAACAAAAGTAACACACTCAGTCTTGATGCTGAACAACACTGAATTCTATACCCTTCATCCTAATGCACATGCTCCATACAAAACAGCTACACACAATAAACAACATACATAATTTAAAAAGGGTACAGGATTTCATTTTCCACAAAATGCTCTTCATTTCTTCAGTCATAAACCTATCAACACATTTTTATATATACCATCATACATGGTAAGATTGTAAAGGGTGTGTCTGCAGCTTTGTCTTTCTCTCTCAGGCACTGAGCAGGTACCCCTCATTGACGACTTGGAGCAGATATTCATGAGGTCATGGAGGGAATCTCACCTCAGTGAGATCAGACAGTTTCAGCAGTCACAAACACAAGGAACACAAGGGAGGCACTATGGCATAGAGGTCAGACGTTGCAAGAAAAATATCAGCATTGTGATTTTTTTTTTTTTTTAAGATTTACATAGCGCTGATAAAATAATATACCTGAAGAACTTGCTCAATGATTAAATTTGATTGTCCTCAGGTACCCTCTGGCCTGCCTGGGCTCCCCCAGCATCTCTCTTTACCTCCCCAGAGTCAGCAGCCCCTCACCCCCAGTCAGCTTCCCTGGCTTGCCCAGCTCGCTGCCTCATCCTGTGGGGAGGCTGTGGTGGTGTTGGGGGAAGATGTCAAATCCTTGGCTCAGGGGCTTCTGCAGATGTTCAGTAGGTTGGTGGATGGACGGCTTGAAAACACAAACTACGTCGTCATCATCGTCACTTCACCAGGACAAGAAACTCAGTCCTGTGTGGTGGTAACAGGTGAGATCTATGGTTTAATAAAATCAGTAATGCTGTGGTAAATTTGTACAGAAGATTGAATTATTTTGTGTATTTGTTTCAGGTAAGCACCAGTGCCGTGCCTTAGCAGAGAGCATGTTTTCTCCCAATGAGGGACTAAAAGAAATCAGCCACCAGCTCTACACAGGGGCTGCCCAGGAACTTATCCACTATTGTAATTCCCTTGGACAAGGTAAGTCTTTCTATCTTTGGCTTTTACATTTGCATTTTGATCAGAATTTGCTAAAATGTTTGCGTGGCTTTCTGTTTCTCAGACGGTAATATGGACTCCCTTCTGGACAATGTCAGTGTGGAGCACGAGGCATCGCCCCCATCCAGTAGTCAGATGTTAGTTGAAGAGAAGACTCCTAAGGCCACACATAGCCCCAAAGGCAGAACTAGTCCAAAAGATTCACAAACACCCAGTTTAAAAGACATGCCCTGCCCGAAAGAGACTGTTTCAAGCCCCAAAAACACTTGTTTAGGTAAGAAGAAAGCCGTTTAGAACTTACTCTGAGTTTTAACTCACCTATTGGAAGCCACAACCATTTATCATACAATTTCTTAAAAATACCTTAATATTTATTATGTAAACATTTACAACCAATTTACTCTTTGTCGATCAACATTAAACCCCCAAAATATATGGATTTTTTTTCTGACTGTATAATAATAATAATAATAATAATAATAATAATAATAATAATAATAATAATATATTATTATTAATATAATTATTTTGGAAACATTTTTGTTGGTCACTATTTGACAGTAACAGGTTGAAGATGCTAAAGTTCACAAAAAATGTAACGTTACACATGTTGTTTCTTTACATTTGTGTTAGAATTCTATCAGATTAAAAAATTACCTTAGATAGATATCTTAGATAATAAGGTCTGCTCTTCAAACAGGTATTATCCAACTAAGTTTATTTAAAAAATTTAAATAAATTTCAAATTTCTACTATCACAATGTCTGCTTGAACTGCATCCTTCTTTATTCTGCTTCTTTTGCTCTTTATGTATATGTCATATATATTAATCTCAGTCTCCATATTTGTGGTTGCAGAATATAAAGTGGAATGGCGTGAGGTTCGTCCCATACAGCTGGCGGTGGCTCGAAAGCTGCTCTCCCATGTTTGTGCCATCGCAGACTCCAGCACGCAGAACCTGGACCTCGGTTCCTTTAACAGGATCAGCTTCCTCATCCTTGTCCCACCTTCTGAGGTCTCATTTCAGCAGACTGTTCTTCATCTCTGGAGCTCTGGTTAGTAACATCTTCTTTAGCCATATGCATTAGATAAGATTTTAGTGCAACAATAGCCAAGTGCAATGAACAAGTGTTTGAAGGATTGTGTTTTTAGTTAATATACTACATTTTTTAATTATTCCCTCTTTTGTATTTTCTAGGTGTCCTTCAGGAGCTCGGGAGTTCAGAGCAGGAGTTTGCATCTCAGAGAGAGGCAGAGCACTATGTGGTGAAGATGGATCAGAGCGCTCAATCACGAATTGACAGGCTTCTCCAGGAAGCACAGAGTAACTCCTACACACTCTACATCCTGGTTCATGACCATGCCCACTGGGATATTAGCAGGTTTGGATTAGAAATTTTAGCTCAATGAAATGATACAACAAATGCAAGGTAATCGATTGTATTTATGTATCTATATGACTCTGTTCCATCCCATTCAGCACATTCTACAGCAGTACAGACAGCAGTTTGGGTCTTGTGGATCGGTTGTTAAACTCCCGACAGGTGAAAGATGCCACAAACATCTTAATTCTGCACGTTACTTCATTCCCCTTCGCTTTGCAAACACAGTGCACTCGCATCAGCCCCTACAATGAGATTCACTGGCCGTCTACATTCAGCAATGTGAGTCTAAGCTCTGTTTGGGATGAATAATTAGCAAGACAGCAGTCTGATTGTCAGCCGTTGCTTATGTGCGTAGGATGTGGACCTGTATCACGAGAGGACGCGGTACTTTGGTGTGTCAGAGCTTTTAGAGTCGACCTGTTCGGGAAGCAGTCTGCCTCTGATGCGATATGATTCCTCCTTTGAGAGCATGACATCAACCCTGGAAGAAAGGTCCAACACCCATGTACAGCGTTCTTAATCAGCTAAACTCTAATGAAGCTTAAAATCAAGTCATAGTAGAATACGCTGTTTCTTATTGTTTTTTTTTTCAGATTTCCAAAGCTGCACAGTGCCGTAATACGGACTACAGTATTAGTCCAACAATACTGTGTCGCTCTGATGGCTGCATCTGGCAAAGTCAGCAGCTCTCACAATCTCCACAAACACACCTCTGTGGAAACCATGGAAATTGTACAGTCTCTGCTCACCGCCATGCAGCAGTGTCCCACCCATCATGGTCACATGGTCCTGCTAAGGATCCCCTCTCTGGCTCTGGCAGCTTGGGCCCACCGACGGCTGTCCAGAGTTAGGAGACAGCTAGGTCTCGAGGAGAGTTTTGAAATTATTCTGGGGAATCCTAGCCAAGCTTTGAGAATTGGACAGACTTTCACTGATCAGATCAAGGTAGGATGTTGATTGTTGATATCATTCAGTTTGACACAAATAATGTTATTGGAAATATGAAGTGTTTTCATATTGTAAATGGTGTATATTGATATGTGTGCTTATGCACTGCAGATTTGGTTAAAGATCCAGGATGCTGAATGGGTTCCTCATACCTACTTAGAGTTGGAGGCTCTCCCCTGCATCCTGATCTTGTCAGGGGCTGAGCCGCTTGGAGAATCATTACCAAGGTATACACTGAGCTTTGACTATAGATTCCTGACTTTAGATTGTACAAACCTTCAGAAGAAAATTCGTAAGCTTCAAAAAATGTCATATGTAGGTAAAGTAGCCTTGTTTCTTCTTGTGAAAGGTCATTGAAGTATTGTGACCTCCGCGTGATAAGCTGCTCATACCTTCAACGGACCACTCTGGAACAGGAGTTGGGACTAGCTGCTTATCTGGTGAAGGCAGAGTCACGACCACCACACAACCCTGGACCAGGAAGCGACGTGATCGAAAGTGATGCAGAGAAACTCAGCAGCACTGACAATGAAGAGGAGGAGGGACAGGATAATGGTATGATGAGAAGTTATATCAGCTGATGTTTGCAAATGACCTGATTTCTTTATTCATTTACAATCCTCTTTTGTCCTTTTGGGTAATTTCCAGGAGACTCTCCTTTACAGTCCTCTCAGCCTCTCCAGCCATGCCCTGATAGTAGAACCGTAGAGCCCCTCGCATCTCGAATTACCACCTCTCCAAATGTTCTAAAAGAGACCTTGGACAGCATACAGTGTCCCTCAAAAGCCCAGATTCAACTACAGCCCCAGACCTCCTCTCAGTCATATTTTCAAACTACCCCTAACATTCAAAGCCAACCCCAAGTTCAATGTTATCCCCAGATCCAGCTGATCTCCCAGCAGCAGGCACAGCTCCAAGGTCAAAGTCAGCCTCCAACTCAAACTAATGTTCAATCCTACAATCAAACAGTCACCCAGCAGCAGCCAGTTTCTCAGCCTCAGATTCCCTCCAAATCTGCATCCTCAGACTCTTCATCCCCACGGGCCTCCTCTCCTAATCTGAGCTGCTCCTGGGCGAGAGGATTGAGTCGTCCTCCATCTGTGCTCCTCCCCCGGGCTCTCTACGACATTATCACAGCCAGTGACAGCAGTGGCCTTCCACGGTGTACTTCATTCTTGCCACACATATCTGTTGCATGGGCAAGCAGTTTTAGGTAACAGACACTCTTATTTCTTTATAATGTAGTGGGTTTGTTGTTTACCTGCAGCACAGTCCTAATGTCATGTGTTTGGGATAAATTTTAAGAATACACCAGTGCTAAAACTACAACTTTAATTTATGTCTTGAAAAGGTTGTGCATATTATAAAGTAAAAGGAAAATAATGCATGGTAGTTATTTTTACAAATAAAACTCTGAAAAGTATAATAAGCATTTATATTCATCCTTCCTGAATCAATACTTTGTAGAAACAACTGATGCTGCAGTTACATGGTTTTGTCTCTTCCAGCTTTACACCTAAAGAGACTGATATTTTTGCCAATTCTCAATTGTATGTGGGTCTTGACTTTGACTGGGCCATTCAGACACATGAATATACTTTAAGTCATTTCATTGTGGCTCTTGCTTTATGTTTAGTATTGACATTGTGCTTGAAGGCAAACCTCTGCACCAGTCTCAAGTCAGTGTCTAACATTTTTTTCCACAATTTTATCTATTTCCGTTTATGTTCTCATCAACTCTGCCCAATACTCATGTCCCTCCAAAGAAAACTGTCCCCACAGCATGAGGCTGCCACCACAATGTTTTACAGTGGCGGTGGTTCATGCCGTGCAATGTTTAGCATTTCGAGGCCAAAAACTTTAATTTTGGTTTCATCTGAGCGGAGCACCTTCTTCAGCATGTTTGCTGTGTGCTTTACTATGACTTGTGGCAAACTGCAATCAGGACCTCTTGCAGCCTTCTTTCAACCATAGTTTTCTTCTTACCACTTTCCAACTATAAGTCCTTGGCATTTAGTTGTACTGACAATAGATTCTCCCACCAGAGCTGTGGATCTCTGTAGCTGCTCCAGAGTTACCATGGACCTCTTGTCTGCTTTGCCGATTGAAGCTTCCAATGGAATGTCTATCAGTTTGGTTGAACATAAATCTGTTGATAGGTTTGTTCTGGTAGTTCATTATTATTTATTTACTTTATCTCTGACCTGTCTTTTGTGTTTCTTGGTCTTCATGATGTTGTTTCTTCAGTAATGTTCTCTAACAAACCTCTGAGGCCATCACAGAACAGCTGGAGATTGAATTACACACAGGTGGAGTTCATTTATTACTTAGGTGACCTTGGAAGTGAATAAATTTTAGGGGATTTTATTTAGAGGTATGAGAGTGAAGGGTGTTGAATCCAAATGCAAGCTCCACTTAATAGATGTATATTTGTAAATTAGATACCTCTTTGTGTTGATCTGTCACTTAAAATCCCAATAAATTATACTGAAGTTTGTGACAAATGTGAAGTTTAATGGGTAAGCACTTTTTTCTAGGGTGCTGTATTTTTCTTTCCTTTACACCTGAAAGTAAAAAACTCCATTGGTTTACAAAAAGCAAACAATTCAAAATGAAGATATATTCATTTCAAAAGAAGTGTCTGCTCTTAATATCTTCTTTTAATTACCCAAAACACAGAGGAGTAAACCTACGGCTACTTTTAGACTTTATGGAATTAATAAGTGATGCTGTAATAAATGCCTGTATGCTGTTGTCAAGGGCCATTGGCTGTAATTTGTCTGATTTGGACAATCCTCAAAGATGTACAAACAGCACTGTGGGAAACAGTGGAAACAACTGTAAACACAGGCGAGGCCGTAGATGAAAATCAAAATGGCATGCATGTTAAAATGAGTTTTGTTGTTTTTTTTCTCAGACCTCTCCTTAGTAAAATGATGACATGCACAGAACAGTCACTCTATTATCGTCAATGGACAGTCCCACAGTCCTACCACATGGACAGCAGCAACCGCACTGAAAGACGAACCGACAATTTTCACCCTCGTAGGCTGTTGCTTAGCGGTCCCCCACAGGTAGTGTCAGTCTGCCTTTCTTTCTTCATTCAGTTTCTGTCTCATTTATTGGTTGACCCAGATTTTCAAATGAACAGGATTGTGTCTTTTTTTTTTTCTTATATATTTACCATAAGGTATTATTGTTTGTTTTCATGGTCAGGTGGGGAAAACAGGGGCATATCTTCACTTCCTGGGCCTCCTGTCTCGCATGCTGATCAGGCTAATGGAGGTGGATATCTACGATGAGGAGGACATCCACCTCAGTCAGTATACTTGTGACAGAAATCAGTTTTCACTTACATCGCTATAGAGAAAAAAAAACTATTTATGGTGAAATTCTAATTTAAATATCATGTAATCATACCTTCATTTATCAAGACATGCATGCCCTCATAATATAAAGTACTCTTAGTGCTATCACTCATGTAAAAATGTTCATTAAAAAGTGTATTGTGTCTTTAGCAGCTGAGGTTGAAGGTGTGCAGTACCATCCACCCAATGCCCCATGGCCCAACACAGAAGTTATAAAGAAAATGCCCTTTGACTACACCATCCATGACCCAAAATATGACGACATCAGCATTGTATACTGTCCTAGATTTAAACCACGAGCCGATGGTAAGAAATCTGCAATTCTTGTCTTTCTTTTAGTGTTTTTTTTTTTTACTTCCAAATATCATCAATGTCATTCAAATGTCATTCAACCCTGGAAGTCATCTTGCAATATTATTCTGTCCTCTTTCCTCTGTCGTGTTATTAAGGAAACTCTGTGCGCCAGGAGGATGTGTACCTGCGCAGACGGACATCTCGGATAAAGCTCTCCAAGTATGCAGCGTACAACACCTATCATCACTGTGAGCAGTGTCATCAGTACCTTGGCTTTAACCCCAGATATCAGGTCTGCCAATTACACACACATACACATTATGATGGAAGCCAGTGTGAGAAATTACACTCAAGCTGCTTCTAAAATATAAATTGGAGTTACCTCTAATCATAATCCAGATGTATGAGTCAACTCTCCATGCCTTCACATTCACCCATCTTCTGCTTGGAGAAGACATCCAGCTCTATTTCATCATCCCAAAGTCTAAAGAGCACTACTTCAGTTTCAGCCAGCCAGGAGGCCAGCTGGAGAGCATGCGGCTGCCTCTGACGTCTGATTGGGTATGTTCTTTGTAGCTAAAGCTTAAATCGAGGTATTTTAAATTTTTCTACAAAATCTACAAAATCTCCCAGTGCTTCCATTAGATTAGCTTTGTAAAATGTATTAGTTTGTGTTTCAAACATCAAAATCTATCATGTTGTGCTTTTAGTCCAGAGAAATTCTTAAAGTGACGTTCTTAAAGGATTGCTTGCAGTGAAGTTACAATATTTCTCCACTAGGCGGTGTAATTGTGTAATCTTTGAGTAAATATTTACAACCGAGCAGCTCTTGCCCTCTCATAAAAAAAAGTAAATTTCTTTTTTGACAACATTTTTCATGTTTTATCATTTTTTTTCTTTTTCATATAGCACTATCTTGATTATATAAAATGATAAAATGTCTTTATTTTGCCTTTTTTTTGTACTTTTGCAGAGCCCAGACTGCATTAAGAGTCCAATCTTCACCCCAACCACCGGTCGCCATGAGCACGGTCTGTTCAACCTGTACCATGCGATGGATGGAGCCTCACATCTACACATCCTTGTAGTTAAAGAGTACGAGATGGCTGTCTACAAGAAGTACTGGCCCAACCACATCATGCTGGTGCTGCCCACTGTCTTCAATGGAGCTGGTATAGGTATGTCCCTGCCAATAGTTTTTAGGGATATTTAACTGTTTAACACTCACTTACCCTTGTTCCAGATTTATCTTTTTTTGTTTTGATATCATTTTTTTTTTTTTTTTTTTTTTTTTTTTTTTTTTTTTTTTGAATTTCATCACATTTATGATCGTATCCTGATGTTCAGGTGCTGCTCACTTCCTGATAAAAGAGCTTTCTTATCACAACTTGGAGTTGGAGCGCAGTCGACGGGTGGAAGGTGGTAACCCATCGGTTGATGTCTGGCCCTTCATCATCCTCACTGATGACTCCTGTGTTATGTGGAACGCAGTAGACAACGATAAACTGAGGTGAAAGAAAAACATATGCTGTTGTTTCAGAGAGAAGATCTTAGGGAGTAATTGTTGGGTTTAACACAGTCCATGCTTACATTTTGTTGTTTTAGTAGTTGTCCTGCTGAGCGTGCTGTGTCACTAAAACAAGTCTTACATCACATGGAAGCCTGTCCAGACCTTGCCCAGTATGGTCTGTGTGGTATTAGAAAGTGGAACAGCCGAGGAATAACAGGTGAGAAAACACAATGTCAGAGAGAAAAGGAACTCTCAGATTTAATTTCTGTTTTTCTTCTAACAAAATGATTAGCAAAAAAAAAATAAAAAATCCAAAAAAACAAACAAAAACCCAGTTAACTTCATTTCAGTTTTTTCATTAAAAAATTCACAGCAGATGTTCTTCAAAAATACTTTCAAACAGGTCCAATTCACATCCAAATTTGAATAATAACCAAAATAATAACAGTGAACTACTTAAATTTAAATTTTATATTGTTTGTGTTGTTTTGTGTGACTAGCTTTCCCAACTAAGGGACTGGAGATGGAAATTAGCCCTGGCCACAATCTCGAATATTTACATTGTGTTCATTAATACGAATTGTTCATTTACATATAACTAAAATATAAAACACAAATACAAATGCAACTCATTGACTTTGCATCAATCAACAATGAAGAAGAGCTACTTCTTTTTAACCTGTCTCAGAATGAACAGCAATTTTCTGCCACCAGCCAGACGTTGGGAGGACAGAAAACAGACAAATACAAAACACAGTAGAACAGATCCAGAAGGATGTTCTATGGGAAAGAAAAGCAGAGTACACATAGTCCATGGCAGCAATAGCGGTCTTGTCCTAAAGAGAAATAAAGCTAAACAGAGAAATATAGGACCAGGTGTACCTTCTGTGAATTGGAATCTGTGATTATTTAGAGTTTTATATGTAGGAAGAAGAGCTTTAAAATCTTTTCTGAATTTAACAGAGAACTACCATCTTGCTATGCACTAATGATGTACTATTGTCAGTTTCAAGGTTTGAGATGTACAGTCATAGTCAATAAGTTATAATAACTTTTTTATTAATAAAACGTTAATTTATTTCAGTAACTTAGTTCAGTAGGTGAAACATTATATAGATTAATTACACACAGGCTGATCTTTTTAAGCCTTTCTGTTAATTATGATGATTTTCTGCTCACAGCTGATGAAAATGCAACATTTAAAATTAGAATATTACACCAGGGCAAAAAAAAAAAAAAAACATTTTCATTATGTAACCCATTATATAATTTTAACTCAAATCAACATTTTGCTTTATAAAAAGTAAAGCAATTTTTTTCCATTATTTTCATCCTGCAATGGCTTTCTGCTGAATCAGGTATCAAACAGTGGGAGCCATTCTCCAGAGGTCACGTTCATGACTTTCTCCTTCTCAACGTTGATCGGAGTCAGAACGTCCAATATGACCAGAACCGCTTCATCTGTCACGATGTGGACTTCACCCTGAGGCTGCACAGTGCAGGGCTCCTTGTCTGCAAGTTCAACAACTTCAGCGTAATGAAAAAGCAGATTGCCATTGGAGGTTACAGGACATTCATAATCAAGACCAAGGTAAAGACTAATAATGAGTTCATACTGAGGCTAAAACACTTCAAAGGAAATAAAGCCTTATCAGAACCGCAAAGCAAAATGATATGCTTTTAATTTGATTTCTTTTTTTTTACCTGGAGAATCACCTGAGGATTTTATTTACATTTGAAACAACTCAGATGTACCGTACCATTTTAAAGTATTTCCTCCATTAAAGATTCCTGCAGTTTCTTTTTCATCACACTTGCATGTTTTAGATCATTAAACAAAATTTGCCCATTTTTTTCATTCTGTTGAATCATGAACACTGACATTAACTGAGACAAGTGAGCCTTGCTTTACTTTTGATGTTGGTCCAGGGTGTTTTCCTAACCTCATGGATGACTAAATCAGTGCAGTCTTGGAATAATTTTGGTTGCTTAGCCACCTATAGGGAGGTTCTCCACTTGTCCATGTTTTCTCCATTTGTGGATAATGGTTTTCACTGAGGTGCACTGGAGTCCCAGAGTCTTAAAAACGGCTTTGTAAGAGTTTCCAGAGTTTCTAATTGATGTCAGTAACTTTCTTTCTCATCTGTTTATGACTTTTATCAGATTGAAACATGCTTTTGAACTATTTCAGCTTCCTTCCTTTTGTCAGACAGGTTCTATTAAGGTGATTTTTTTATTTTGCTAGTCTAGCGTTTGCTGCAGCTTTTGAAATTGAACCAAAAGATGTCATTTATTCAAATGAGTTTTAAAGAGCTTTCAAAACTGTTTGTTTTTATTCAGATGACAGATGTTTCCACCTCAGTGGGGCCTTCACAGTACATTTGTGCCCCAGACAGCAAACATCTCTTTTTGGCGTCACCAGCTCAGCTTCTCCTGGAAAAATACCTCCAACACACCAGCCAGAAACTGTTTCCTCTGAGCACCAAGAACTATATTCACCCTGTTCTGTCTGTAGATTGTTACCTCAACCTGGGACCTGAGGTATAGACTCTCCGACCCACCCATCCACGCACATAATAAACTGTCACTGATATTAAATCGTAAATTGCCAGAAAAATGATAAAGATGTTTTTAAAAGAATTTGTAACAACTTTCTTTGAATCCAGCAGTTGAAATACACTAAGAGCATTATAACTTCAAATAATGTTGGAAAACCCAGATGACAATGTATAATGTATTTTACCTCAAGCACACACTGCTTTCTTGTGTGACATAATGTAAAAAAAACAAAGAAAATCAGCCAAGACATCAGTAAGGTATGCTGTTGGAGAGACTGGTGGACTTTATAAAATAGATGGCATCAGGAGGCAGCAATATTATATGGAAATATTGAAGTATCATTTCAAGACATCAGGAAATTAAAGTTTGGGCAAAAAGAGGCCCTCCAAATTGACAGTGACCCTAAACATACAGCAAAATTAGTTACTGTGGTTTAAGAAGAACAAAGTTAATGTTTTGGAGTGAGTGGCCATCACTAAACCAACGCTACCAATTAAGAAAATGGACATAAACTTCTGAAATTAAAGACAAATAGCAATAATTTTGGTAACATCAGATGATATAAAACAGAAAAAGTTTAGCCTAGTTTAATGTCTGACGCCGAAAAAATTTCTGCTTCTTTTTGTTTTCAGCTGTAGAATGTGCTGTAGTTTGACCACTGAATTAAGGCATTTAAGTGAAAACATTTGAACAAATTGCTCTCCTCCTACAGGTGACAGTGTGTTTTGTCAGTTCCAAACCTCACTGTGTCAACATCAGCACCGCTGGCTTGCTGTTCAGTGGCCTTCTTCTCTGTTTTCCTGACACATTTGTGACCTCTGGGTTCCTCAAGAAGTTCACCTTTCTCAAAGGTACAGCAGCAGACCACAAACATACTGGACAGTGCTGCAATGTTGACAGTGGCCCATAAGTTAAAAAATATCTATTTTATATTTAAAGAAAAAACACTCAGTAGCTCATAGTGTGAATCAAATCTCAGGTATCACTTTTAATGTCAAAATGTCCTTCTGTAAATGTGTCCAGTATGAAATTATGATGTGGTCATGTCATACTTTCATTTAAGAAATAAATTCAAACATAGGACATGAACTCCGTGTAGATTCTTTCTTTATGTTCCTACCTGCAACCTATTTAAAAAAAAAAAAAAAAAAAAAAAAAAAAAAAAAAAAAAAAAAAACAAAACAAAACCCAAAACAAAAAAAACAAAACAAAAGGACTTCTCTCATCTTCACAATGTCTGTCCCTGTTGCCTGCCTCTGCGTAGGTGCAACCCTGTGTGTAATCAGTGCAGATCGCAGCTCACTGAGGCAGACTGTGGGCAGGCTGGAGCTGGAGGAGCAGTGGAGGTTCAGGCTCAGCGATGAGTTCCAGACTGCCAACGCCAAAGAGGACCGACCGCTCTTCTTCCTGACTGGGAAACATATCTGACTGAAACAAATGGTCAAAAGGAGCTGGAAAGAATCAGAGTCTCAAGAAATTCAGTGGGGTGTTTTTTTTTTTTTCTTTTAACAGCTCACAGTAGCACATTGACTATTTACTACTATCTGGGAAGCTGTTGTTTGAACACTTGAGAGGTAACAGAAAGTTTTACACTTACTCTTGGTTCAGTTTACATCTATCCTTTAATGCTTTTGTCAAGAAATTTCAGTTTTTCACATTTACAGCCCAGCCTTATGCACATTTGTTGGTAAAAAGAAAATGAAGTTTTAAAAAACAAAAGACATTTCAGATATTGTTTTCTATGTATTATCAGGGTGCCTAAAGTTCCTGTGTAGATGCATGCAAAACAACAAGGTAGAAACAGGAAAGACACAATCATTTGTGTGCAATGTAAGACCATTTTGGCAAACTTTTTATTGTGTAGTTTTTTTTGTTGTTGTTTTTTTGGTGCATGTTTTGCGGATTTTTTTTTTTTTTTTTTTTTAACAAAATAATTTAGAAAATTATATATTTTTAGATATAGATTTTGTTAAAAAAAAAAAAAAAAAAAGTGCTTATTTTCTTTGTGTAAAAAAAGTAAGACTGCCACTCTGTATCTGTGCTGGTACTTTTTAAAATAATGTTTATACCTGAGAGGAACATAAATGCCGTTTTCTTGCAGCTTTTTAACTACATACAGTTTTATGACTATTTGTATAAATCCACATATATTTTAAACTTAGCGTGTTTGATTGTGTAGTAAAGTATCAATCTGCCAACCTGTTAAACAGTGCAAAAGTTCAGCTTCTAGCTTGTCACCAGCTTTAGCTCTTTATTTGCAGGTCTGTTTCACGTTCTCAGTCCTCAGATTGACTTTTTGTGGGTTTTATGTGTGATCCAGCCCTGTTGCACCGAATGATGAACTAGAATATTCATCTATTTTGACAGTGACAGTAAAAAAGGTGTTGTTGTTATAGAGCAGAAGACAAGAACCTAAAGCAGCAGAGAGTCTGGTAGCTGTCAACACTCTCAGATTTCCTCCAAGAACTCTGTTCCCAGAAGGCACATGTTGATAAATTTAGTGTAAAACACTTGTCTCACAGACTCAAGCTGCGTACTTAAAAACAGATCACACAGATTTTGGAGCTGTGCATCTCATACAAGAGCATTCAGTCCATCTGAAAAAAATCTGAAGAAACTAAGAAACCAGACAGTTTTCTTTAAGGAAGTTGACCAGGAAACAGTGAACAGAGAGTCTTGGAACGTATCAGAGGACCAAACGGGGTCTTTTTTCCAGACGATTTTTGAGACATTTCTTGTGTTTTTAGAGGGTTCCTCAGACATCCTCCCATGTTCTTGTCAATATTTCCATAAGGCGGTAAAGCAGCAGTTTGTAACTGCAAATCAAGAAATGGAGTCATGATCAGTATGGAGGAGCAAGACTATAGTGGCCCCACAGAGACTGACAACCTCTCTGACAGCTGGTCTTGGGTAAGACACTAAATAAATTTCATTTGTAATTGCAAAAACAAAGGGGTATAATAAGATTACTATCCTGAATTGACCTGAGCACTAAGGATTTTTACTTTATTCACTTTTTGATTAAATATACAAATAAGGGTGAGTCAAGGCTGCACAGATTTGCAAGGATTTTGAAATGGTCGAGCTAGACATAAATTTAGCAGCCGTATACCTCGCTGAAAGGATTTCAAAGAGAAATTATAGTTATGACTCGAAGAATTGAGATGTAACCTGACTCTACATGGTAATCTGTAGAGATGTCACTGTTTGAGGGAGGGAGAGTTTGATGTCCAGTCAAATGACCCCAGTTACTTTCCAAAAAAAACTTCCCAGTGTGATTGTTCTGTGTACTGTGGCTCTTAAAGGTGTACAGAGGCCTGTTGAAATGTTTTTTGTGACGTAAAAAAAATGAGACCACGATAAATCATTCTAAAACTTTTTCCACATTAGGCCCTTTGGGTGAAAAACAAATCAGATTTTTAAAAAAATAAAAATAATAGGTGTAAAAACTTGGATGCATAAGTGCAAACACCGTTAAGCCCTTTTAACTCAAGTTCAGAATTCAGGCTTGTTTGGTAGGAACCGGTCATCAACAACACATGACATCTTGCAAATATTTTGCCCTCTGTATTTTGCAAAAGTTCTCCAAATCCATCAGATTAATAATAATCATCATCGTAACTTTATTTGTAAAGCACTTTCAAAGTGCTGAACAGTTACAAGGAAATAAAAGACAAAACAAGATAAAATGTGGGTCTTTAACTTAGCTTTAAAAGTATCCACAGAACCTGCCTGCCTGATGTCCAGATGGAGGTTGTTCCATAGAAATGGGGCACAAAAGGAAAAGGAACCCTCACCAACAGTTTTTCTTCTTGCTTTAGGAATTTTTAAAAGGCCAGTGCCTTGTAATCAGAGAGCACGAGGTGGAACATAATACAGGTGCAGAAGGTTGTGAATACAGCTCTAGCTAAGCCATTTCAAAACTTGAATTTTCCTCCAATTACATTTTCCTTTGTTGATTTGGATATATCCTTGGACTCACTGTAATCCTGAAAAATGTAATTCTTGCAAACATCTGAAGAGTTTGGGTCAAAACTGACCAGCATTTTCATCCACCAAGATTTAAAAAAAAAAACAAACAAACAGTTCCATCTGAAGAAAATTAACCCCACATCAGGATGCTGCCACCACCACCATGTTTTACTGTGGGCATAGTGCTCTATTGGTGATATTCATTGTTATTTTTGTGTCAAGCTTGCCTTTTAGAATTGTGTCTCAAATTTCAATGAAGGTTTTATCCTCCATATATTTATCCTGACTGATAACTTTGTACAAAGAGACTCTACTGATTGTCCACCTCCTCTGAAAACTATGGCCTAAATTAAAAAATACAAATAAGCAAATGTCAGAAAAATTGGACAGTTGAAGCTTAGTTTAGATTTGTCATATTAACTATAATTTATATTAGGTGTGTACCAAGGAAAACTGAGCACTGATATTAAATTAACTGGTGCTTCAACCAAATATTAGTTCAAGGGTGTCCATGCTTATGTAACCAGGTTATAGTAAACCTTTTTTAACCCATTTGTTTGTTTCTTAAATTGTACAGAACAAATGTTACATTATTTTATGCTAAAAAGTTAGAAAACTTTTTATCATGTTATTTTTTTTTATAGCTAAAATGGCATTTTAACAGCAGGGTTTAGACTTTTGATAGTCACTATATGTGGGGTTTTATTTGTATGGTAGCCATGTGACTTTCATTGGTACATACATATGTCACATGCTGTTCTCAGTGCGCACCCTGCTTGTGGAGATTATGTCACTGAACCTGTTTGCCATTAGATCCAAGTGCCTGATATCTCCAGCCCATGTTGAGCAAACACAGGTACGCCTTATGGCCTACTGCGGTCTACCAGTAAAAGTATTACATAACAACACCCTGCTGCCATCATGCAATGCCTTTGTAGACGGTTTATACCTCAAGAGATTTCTCCTCCTATTTTACATCATAGCTGATTGTTAAACTTTAATGAAAATTGTTATTTTGACCCCCTGGTAGTCACACTATGTTGTTGGCCAGACTTTTACCAATAGCCCTATGTCCACAGTCAAAACAGAAACCGTCAGTTTGCCATGTGTAATTTGGTTTAATGTAATCAAATTTAAATTAATTTATATTTCTATTATTATTTTCAAAATTCAAACATTCTCAATCTGATAGGATTTAAATTAAATGATGAATGCCCCACTAATACCAGTGATTTACGGTATAATACTCTACCTATTCAGTAAGTTATGTTGTATTAAGCTTACTTATTTGGTCAGGCTGGTAAAACATCAAAAGTTTAACTTGTTTTAGTTATTAAAGATAACAAAAATTTATATTCTAACTGAAGTAAAAGTTGGGACACCCTACCATTATGATACCCAGTGTCATGCCCTTTAGCTAAAAGAACTCAGTTGAGAGGGTTGGAGCCATCTTGGAGCCACTGATGTCTCTGATATCAACTGGAGGAAAGTTTCCTGTACTCCTCACTCTTAGCTTCAAGATGTTTGACAGTTTTCTTGCATGCACAGCCTATTTCAAGTCACCCCCACATGAGGTCAAGAGCTTGGCTTTGACCCAGACCAAGACTTTTTCCATTTCTTAATTATCAGTCAGTCCTTAGTGGATTTACTGTCAGGGTTTGGGTCATCAGGATGAAGGACCCAATTTTGGTTCAGCTTAATTTACAGAAATAGACTAAAAACTATAACCAAAATATCAGGAACCCATTGTATAACTAGATACTAATTCATGGTGTTGATAGATATTTAAATGCAACACATGTTCATCATTAGAGAAGTAGAAAATTTACATGTATAAAACAGAAATTAAAGCTACCAAGTAGAATTATTGGATAAATATTCCTGCTATTTATTAAGACATCATTTACAAATCACACTGTTGATATGCGCTGTGCTCTGTTTTTTGCAGTCTGAGTGATTTCAACGTGCACTGGCATTGAAAACAAGCTAATCCAATGTTTCTGAAGCCACGGGCCTCAGCAGCATGGTTGTGGTGTGTGTCTCAGGCAGCTTTCTAATTGGCTCCAACCACCCATCCCTGGAGCAGACACCCACCGTCTCTGCAGTGATGAAATGAATGCATTGTTGACCTCAGAGGGGGTAGTGCCTGGGAGCGATTAGGCAAGTTCCTTCTCAGCAAAACAACCCCTGTTTTGGCCCCCAGCTCTCACGTGTCTGACATGAGATTATACTGTCGTGTGAAGTAGCTGGGAACGTATCAGGGAGCACTTCCACAAACAATCTGATAACATATACCAAGATATAGAATGCAGTTAACGTATGCCAATATGTCATGGTTGGACTTGTACTATTAAAGCAGAAGTACTACTATTGTTTGTGTCAGTCATCTTCTGCACTGACGTGGAAAATTGTGAGATTGCTTTATGACCAAACACAACTTAATACCAATCTCATGACTGTCCATTTACAGTGTAAAGTAGTTTGATAATTTGTAAAATATTTCAAGTATGTTTTTTGGCAAATGTATATAAGGAAACCTCATAACATAGCACCAAAGACTGATATAAATACAGCATATATGCAAAAGACAAATAGAACAAATTGTTGACAGTGAGGTAAAACCATGTAAACCTTTGACACAGTTGAGCCCATCGCCTGTATGAAAGAGTTTAAAATTTGAGCTTTTAGTGGGTTTCCTCTCTTTTGTTCTTAATATTTAAGGCAGAATATAATCTCTGCAAACATGACAGCATTTCCCTTTCTTCCCTTCTACTCCTTCAGTGATTCTTGCTACATCCCCATTTGTATGGGTTTACTTGATTATTGGTCTGTTCATGTGGTTATATGTTGGGACATCTGCATATGTCATATACCTGGATGCATAGGTTTTACATTCAGAGATTGACTGACTGCACAGGTGTAAGTATGTGTGTATGTGTCTATAGCTTCTATAGTATTTAGTTGTATTTTTGTATTGTTTGTATTTTTGTCTTAATGTTGCACAGAATTGAAATCAGATATTTCAGTACACGAAAAAAAAAAAAAAGACGCACACCCTCTCTTTTTCACTCTGACAATATTTCACATGGTGTTTTTTTCTTTAATTTGTGAAGTGCACCTAGTCTTTATTACATCCTTTTAGAAAACTGTGGAATTTGTTGCTGTTCAATATGTTTAGGTTTTACAGCTTGCTGATTAAAGGTGTTGATTTATTTGTGAGGGATACTACAGCAGCTTCATTTGAATTATTATATTTGTTCTTAAAACTGCTGTACAGATCACACAACTTTTTTTTATAGCACATTGTGGTCAAAATAGAAGGTTCATCAATATTTTATTTTCAAGCTATTATTTTTTTTATGCTAATATTTATTTATTGCACTTCTATTGGTATTTCTAGATGATGAAAAATAAATTTAAAAATGAAATATTGTATTTGAAAATCCATGACAAGCCTACAAGCATTATTTTCTTTTACTGTAACCATTTTGCAAAATAAACTTTAGCCAGCACTTAGTTAAGCCCTTCCTCTCCTGAATCTCTCACAAGTTCAGCAACCTTCCCTGTCCATCAAATTCTCCTCTATGCGCCCACTCTGTTTAGCTTCTTGTTCCTCCCTGTTGAATGGGACAGTTCCTAGAAACCCCAGCACATATTTCCTTGCTTTCCTGCTTGATTCTGAGAGTCCGTGTGTGTGTGTGTGTGTGTGTGTGTGTGTGTGTGTGTGTGTGTGTGAGAGTGAATGAACTTTGTGTGTTCATCAGGCACAGAGCCAAAATGAATGTTCACATGGTCCAGTTATGCAATGCAAGGTATGTGTGCAGTGACAGCAAAGTTTGATCGCTAGAGTCATTAATAACATGTGTTGGCATGGGTTCAAGACACACACACACAAAATCTGCTGCGAATGCGTTACGGAAGGCCCAGAATACCAAACAGATCCAGATCCAAATAGCTGGGTGTAAGCTGAGGGAGGTAGTTCTTAGAAACTTTAAGCAACAACAAAAACAGCCACGTGACTCAGCTGAGGAAGACCCTCAAGACAAGACAAGAGCTTTGAATTTTCTCTTTCTTCAGAGTAAAAACTTTTGTTACAGTATTATTTCAGAAGTATATATCAACAGTAAAAACAAAGTAGTTTTCTCCCATTTTAATTGCAAGGTTCTATGTCTTAACTTAAAAAAAAAAAAAAAAAAAAACTTTTTTTTAAAGATGTCAGATTTATTTTGCTGAGGTTTACTTAAAAGACCCTGGCGGTTTAATGTAGACAAAGTGCTGACAGCCACCTCTGAGGTGTATAGTGACAATTTAATAATAAGAGGCAAAACTTACCGATGATGAACTGATCGTGAAACATGGGCACAAAAAAAAACAGTAGAATCCAGCAGGGCATGTATCACACTGACAGGCTTAAGTCATGGGAACGACAGGTGAGAAAAGAAGACTATTAAACTAGAAACAGGTGAACGGAATGAAGCAAATGAACAGGCAGATCGTGCAGCTTGTCACTGGAGAATGAACAACAATATGAGCGTGGCACAGAAAAACATTAAGTAAGATACAAGAAAACAAAAGAAAAGATCCAAACCTAAGAAATAAATATAAGCAACATAACACAAGAAACTAAACATTAAGGAATGTACTAAATAACATGAGGGAAGCTGAGGAGGACATGAATAACACAAGGAAAGAAAATAATCGAAACATATCTAATACAAAAAAAAAATAATAAAATAAACTAAAAAAAAACCTAATGAATAACTAATATGGTGAAACCTTCAAGCGAATGATAGACACAGAGGAATAAACAGAAATCCTAAATGACTATGATGTACCACAATTATAAAGACAAAAGAGAACCAAAACAACACTAAAAGCAGAACTCAGAAAAAAAACCTCTTGAAGCTAGACAAATAAATAAAGTTGCATGGTTAGACCTTACAAGTAATAATGAATACAGAGGACTGAACAGAATATGACAAGACCTGAATTTAATTAAATGAACAGCAAGGAAGTAATCAAAATACAAACACAGCAGCTCCTGACAGGGATAATGTACAGAAAATATTATAAATATTCAGGAAGGGCCGCCCAAGAATAAATTATGAAAATAGACCTGAAGGAATTAATTAATATGGCATAAACTAGGAAACATAAATAGCCCATAAGAAGCAATCAAAAACCCAAACACCCAAGAACTGTGACACTGGCAGGCTCTACCCAAGCAACCTCTATGGCAGGGATGCTCAAGTCCAGTCCTCGAGAGCTGTCATCCTGCAACTAGCATCCTTGCTCCAACACACCTGAATCAAACTTCCCTGATCAGGATGTCATTCAACTCTTCAGAGAACAAGCAGTTCATTTGATTCAGTTGTGTTGGAGCAGGGATGCATTTAAAGCTGCAGGATAACAACTCACGAGGGCTGAAGTTGGGCACCTCTGCTCTACAGGTTTTACATGCATTTACAGGTACTATCTAAACACACAGTTAAAGAAATACAATCATATTTAATAATGTGTACAGTTTATTTTATGCATGTTTTTTGATTATGTTAAATTATCCAAGTTTTTATGGAGAGCAAAAACTGGCATCTTGCATTAGGTTAAAAAGCATAGGTAAGATCATTAGATTTATCTGTTTCTATTGTGTAAAGCAGTCACATTTTGATAACAATACATTTAGCATCTTCAGACCAAACTTGTGTTTGTTTTTCTAAATTGCAACTAATAACCTTTAAAGCAGATAGTTGCAAAACTCATTATGCAAAGAGAACTTAATGCTTCTTTAATATTATAGACTGTGCTTGCGGTTACAGTTAAAAAAGATCGTTATTTCTTACATGATATTCAATTTTAAATTATGAAAAGTACTAATTTCACTAGTGCAATAAAATAGTGGAGGGCCAAATGTGCTAAAAAACAAAAGTAAACCTGTCTAAGTAAACCTGTCTCTGTCTTCTGACTCTTTGCATGTTGACAGTTTTACCAAAGACGCAATGGGTCCTTTGCATGAATGTTGATGCCTTCTGGCTGCATAAGTGTCAATGCTATTCTTGTCTCCGCAGTCACATACTTGACTTATGTTTCTTCTTAATAGTAACATGATCTTGATCCTCTCTCAGTTTTATATACGGCATGTACCTTATGTGTAATTTCATGATTTAGTTAGCACACTCTTCTTTGTTTTTTCATTCAGTGTTGTGAATTTGCCATTAACTGTCCTTTTAACTTTGTAATAAAACACCAATAGTGACATAAACCAGGCAGCAATAAACAGATCATTCAAGATAAATAATTTATTAGTGTGTAATCATGAGTCACCTCTGAGAAGCTTTCAGCATTGTTGCACAACAGCTAAAAAAACTTCCAGTGTGGTGATAAAAGCAATTATAGTTTTAAAGTGTAAAATCCACTCTTAATATAGTAGAATAGACATTTACTTACTATTTGTTGTCTCTCATTCATTAATTTACCAATGTTCAAATAATTTCATTAGTTTTCTACCAGCGGTTTCTGTAGTTCAACAGAGAAAAAGATGAAGTCTTCATCTAGGTTTTTTTCTCTAAAGGTAACTTTATATTCAGTAGAAATAATTTTTTAAGCAATCGTCCTAATATTTGTTTAAGAAATTGTTTTTGCCATCATTCTTATGCCATTTGTCTTACTATTGTTATTTTGTTTCATTTACATATTTTTTTCACAACTTTGAACCAATTTTATTGCAAAAACATGACATAAATATTTTCTTATATGTTCACTGAATGTATTAAAATGTGCACATATACTACTTAGAAAATCTTAGATAAATTGTCTTAAAATTTGAACGTCTTATCTTCCTCAAAGGGTTCTTTTATTTCTCCAGATTACAACTGATGTGTTTTAAAGATTCAGGAATGGGTCACAGCATTGCACCTGAGACAAAATGATACATTTACCATTTGTAAAAAAAAAAAAAAAAAAAAAAAGCACACCCAGAAAACTCACCAAAAATATTGCTCACAAAATCAATCATAATCATCTTATATTTAGTTTTTTTTCTAAACTGCAACTAATCTCCTCTAAAATGTTTATCAGCTTATAGTGATTATTGATCATTCATTATCAAAACCAATTTTTTAAGAAGACTGGGGGATGAATTGGTGTTAAGCCATAAAGCGGGAACTAAGTGGTTTTAAAAACTTATTGTTTCAAAACTTCTAAAATTTTTCATCATACTTTTCCTATCCTTCTGTTTCATCTTAATGCAATGTCACAAAAAGAACTGAAGTGATCAGTTTTTTCTGTAAATGGTATTGAGAACAGAGTAACACAGTGCTGCTCCTCTCCTACTGCCAGTTAAACGAGTGAAAGAAAACTGACACTTTCTCCTTGCTTATAAACAAAAGCAGTTTTGACCATTTAGAAATGTATCCACTTGCAAAAAAAAACAGTCATGCTGTTGAAACTAAAGGAGCACCACCATAATTGAGATAGCACTGTTTTAAAACCACAAATGGCAATTTAAGAGCAGTATGTATGATTAGCATTGTTGTTAAAAAAAAAACAAACAAAAAAAAAAACCAAAAACAAACAAACAAAAAAAACTACAACTGAATTTGGATATTTATTATACAGTCTGCTTGAGTTTTGTGTCAAAATCAAAATAACAATGTATACATGTTCTACATATAATATTATAACTGCAATATTAAACTTTTTAGCAGCAGAGAAAATAGTTTCTTTTTTTCTTTAAATAAAAGCAATAACAACATGGGACGCACTTCCGCATTTTTACCCCTATCTTCACTTGTTCATTTGTGCATTACACAAAATCTGTACATAAAATATATAATTTAACCATAAACCATGTGTAATTCTTGGAAAGTACGTGCGTTTGTTTAGACCAAAAAGCCATTTATTCTTCGCCTAAATTATAATTAAAAAGCTATAAATTACCGAAGAGTGATTCTCAGAGGGAAATATTCCATAAACAATAGTATATGACGTCACCATCAGCTCAGCCAACCAGCTCTCTTCGTGCTCTCCGCTCTGAGGCGGAGGGAGGAACATTTCAGCTTTCAGAAGCTACCTTCAGCAGACAGAGAGGATCTACGATCAGATGTCAGGGAAACTGAATGATGCAGAACGTAACCGATGATGTTTGATCTGGGGACTGACACGCATTAACGCTGATGACTGAGTGGAAGGATTGAATGGTAGAAAGATCCCGGAGCGAAGAGCTGCGTCAATAAATAATGTAAGCAGAGAAAGGATAGCTATTATGCGCTGTTTACACCCCATATATTTCACTGTTCTTCACCGCAGCTTCCAAGGAGCAGAGCTTCTAAAATGAATTGAAGGCAGGTAGAATGACTGCAGGTTGCAGAGCCTCTTCTGTCTCTCTGTGTATGTGTTTGTGTTGATGTTTACATATCGACACACAGGCCACGCATCACACTGCATTACTCACCAATCCCGTGTAGATGCAACGTGCTTTTTTTTTTTTTTTTTTTTTTCTCCGCTGCGCGCTTCTCTAGTTCATGGCTGAATGTTGTCTGAAGGCAGTCTTCTTAAAACTCTATCCTAATAAAACTATTGTATACCAAGGTGAACTTCATAGATAATTATTGTCTATGTTGATGCAGCATATTACATCTTAATAGTGTCAGACCGCAGCTTCAGTCACTTCAATCTGATTTATCAGGAGAATCCAGCAGTTCATCATCTGTAAATCCGTCCAGCTTCTCGGTGACATCTTTCCTCTTTGTCATCTCACTGTTAATAGTGGTGAAACGTATGGCTTCATCTTATGTTTCAACATGTATTAATGTTCTTCTAAAGCATTTTGCAGAATGTAAACGTATATGGCTTGTCCGGTGATTTGCTATTGCATAACAAAGGGATACTTTGATTGGCTGTGAAAGAGGGGCGTCCTGGAAGAGTGACAAAAGCTCTGGTTGTGTGTATCTACAGGACGTTTCAAAGAGTCCAGTGAGAAAAAGAATCTGCCCCCTTACAGACCTTGTTTACTTTTGCTTTTATGCCACACTTAAATGTTTCAGATTATCAAAGAAATTTTGATATCATGTAGTAACCAGAGTAAATGCATGATACATTTTAAAAAGCTTATTTTGTTTATTAAGGTAAAAAAACAAACAAAAACCTATCAAACAAACCTGGGCCTATATGTGAAAAGGTAATCGCCTTTGAAACCGATTAACTAGTTGTGCCACCTTGGACAACAACTACCATCAAGCTTTTGCAATAATGAGCTATGAGTGTTTTACATCACTGGAGTGAAATTTTGGCCCTCAGAATTATTTCATTGTGTTCAGTTGGAGCCTTTTCAAACATGAAAGGCTTGTTTAAGGTCATACCACAGCATCTGGGTCTAATTTAAGTTCAGACTTAAGTTACGGCATGTCTTTCATGTCCCTAAGCAGCCCCAGATCATCACACTGCCACCAATACTTTTGACTCACAATAGGATGCTCTCTTACTGGAATTCAGTGTTAGTTTTGTGCTGCTGTAACAGGGAAAACATCTTCCAAAAGTTTCAGTAATGGTTTTAGCCTTTGAACTCTCCCATGGATGCCATTTTTGCCTGTCTCTCTTTCTGTTGCTGGATCATAATCATTGACCTTAACCCAGACAAACTAGATCTGTTCCACGTTTTCTCCATTTGTGGATCAAGTCTCTCACTATACTGGAGTCACAAAACCTTCCAAATTGCATTGCAACTCTTTCCAGACAGAAAATTGGCGATGATGTCGTTTCCCATCTGTTCCTGTATTTCTTTAGATCAGATTTGATGAAGGGGAGGGGGGTTCAGCTTGTTTAGCCTACTTCCTGTTGCCAGAAAGGTCCTATTTAATTAATGTATTGATTCTACAAGCCAGACAGCAATTCGGCCTTGTGATGGCTGTTCAACCTCTTTCCAAAAATATGTGGTTTTTCACTGTTATTTCATCTTTTGACATGGGGAGTGATTACTTTTTCACATGAGCCTAGGTTAAAGTTTTTTTCTCTTAATAAATGAAATAGTTCTTTGAAAACTATATCTTGTATTTATTCAGGTTACAATTTTCTGATGCTGAAATGTGTTGACTGAAATAGTTTAGACAAAAGAAGCAAGAGCAGTAGAAGTCGAGACAGGCGGAAACTTTTTCACAGCTTTACAGAAACAAATACCTGTTATGTCAGGACTAAGCTTTGCTTGTAACAAGGCATTTAGTAAATTCAGGGAGTTTAGTCAGTGGCAGAGTTAATTAGGGATGATCTTGTCCCTGACTGACTGTAAAGAAGAGGAAGAGATATTTGAAATTCTTTTTTTATCTTCTTTTTTCTGAGACAAGAAGACCTAAAAACAAAAGTTCCATGCACAGACATTAGTCAAAAAAATAAGCATACCCCTCACAAAGTAGCATCCCAAGAATGAAGAAAATGATTTGAAAACAGTGTTTTTAGTGAGGAAGGCACTTGTAGGCAGCAACTGACTGAGTGGATCACTAGCATAATGTGAAGCAATCTCAGTTCGGTCTCATGTTGGTATCTTACGTTAAAGGCATTAACAAGAATGAACTCTCTGTTAAAACCATCAGAGAAATAATTATGCTTATCTTTATCTCTAGTTACAGACCATGAACTATGTGGGTCAGCTGGCGGGCCAGGTGTTTGTGCAGGTCAAGGAGCTGTACAGGGGGCTGAACCCTGCAACGCTGTCTGGTTGCATTGATGTCATTGTGGTCCGACAGCCTGATGGCTCGCTGCACTGCTCCCCATTTCATGTCCGCTTTGGAAAGATGGGTGTGCTGCGGTCCCGTGAGAAAGTGGTAAGAGTTTTCCTATTTGCACCTTTGCTTCTGGTTGTGTTTCCTGCATGTTGTCTGTTAGAGGTATGTATGGGCACAAGTAATGTGACAGGATTAATTGTAAAAAAAAAAAAAAGAAAAGAAAACTTGATAAACAACAAGATTCTGAAATTATGATTATTTTATCCTTTGCAGTATAAAATTCAGTTGCAGTATAAAATTCATAAACAACTCCTGCGTTATTTTTGCTAAGTAAGGATATATTTCTAGTGCCAATTTATTTAGCAACTCATTAAGTGCCTTGCAAAATTATTACCACAATTATGTTTTTTTTTGTTTTCTAATTTTAGAAAACTAAACTTCAATATATTTTATTGAGGTTTTCTGTGATAGACGAATACCAAATAGCACACAATTTTGAAGTGGAATATAAATGATACATATTTTCTTTTTTTTTTTTTTTTTTTTTTTTTTTTTTTTTTTTTTTTTTTTTTTTTTTTTTTTTTTTTACATATGTATATATGAAAAGGCTTTGATGCATTTGTATTCAGTCCCTCTTCTCTCTCCTGCTCCAAAATAAAATTAATTCCTGCCAATTGTCTGTGTAAGTCACCAAATTAATAAAAAGGTCTCAGTTTTTTTTGTTTTGTTTTTTTTGAAAACATTAATGAGCAAACAACATAATGAAGACCATGAAACACACCAGACAGGTGAGGGATACAGTTGTAGGGAAGCTTTAAGCAGGATTAGGTTATAAAACAAAAGCTTTGGACATTTCTGAGAACAGTCTATATCCCAAAATGGAGTATGCCACAAACGCACACCTACCAGGATTTTCATGTCCACCTAAACTGACAAGTAAATAAAATCAAACATTCTCCACATGTGATTTTTTTTTGCTTACTGTAGGGTCTTACATTATAATGGCTGCATCTTACCTCAACTAAAATTTTTATATCTTCGTACCAGCAAAATAAATATATTTTTCTTTATAAAATTCCAAACAGAAAGTTGTTTGGAACAGGCTGATGAGTATCAACACTTTTTTCTCACAGGTGGACATAGAAATTAATGGAGAGCCAGTGAGTTTGCACATGAAGCTGGGAGAGAATGGAGAGGCCTTCTTCGTCAAAGAGACTGAGAACATACTGGTGAGTGATGATTGATGAATTCATTACTGCAGGTCAATAAACACATGGAATTATACTGCAGAACATAGCATAACTTGTAGACATATTTTTTCAGAGCCTGAAATAAAATTCAGACAAGAATGATTAGTTCCTGCTATCTTTTGCAATTTAACTCCTACTGGTTTTACAACTTACTGTTTGATCTGCAGCTGCAACTTGCTGTTTTAATTGTCAGGCTTAAATCATTGCTTGTCCTGCCCTGACAAGCCTGGAAAATCCAGAAATGCATCTTTAGGCATTTGTTGTTTTCAAAAAGCTGTCAAGCAAGGGAAATGCTGTCTAAAACTATTTAACATCTTTACATCTGACAATTCTGAAATCTTTGTTGATCTTTTGTACAGTGTTTGTTTTGCTCAAATATGGTAAAACTTTGGATTTTTCTAAGAAGCATACAGAAAGGCCTTAGCCCATGTGAGAACAAGAGTATTCTGTTGTTTATTCATCAATTTAGGGAGTGCTTTTGAATATCAGATGAGACATAAATCCACAAGAGTAGTGGGCAGATGCTTTCGGGATATCTTGGTATCTTTTTGGTTTTTATAGTCTTAGTTTCTTGGAAGAAAAATACTCTGGATGGTAGGAAAGAATAAACAACTCAGTCAGACTGGTTTATCTCAAAACACCCCACAAGCAGCCCAAACCACTTTAAGATATCACTCTGTTGCAATAAATCTTTATGCTTCCTCAACTGGGCTACGCTGTTACATGTTAAATGTTTTATCTTAATATAGGGATTGCTTACAGTGCGTACATCAAGGAAATAATTATATATATATATATATATATATGTGTGTGTGTATATATATATATATATATATATATATATATATATATATATATATATATATATGTATGTATACTTAAATTCGAGCCATGTTTTTTTAAACGATGATGTTCTAAAATTAGCAAAACAAGTGATTGAAATAACATCAAAGCAACCGTGCTGTTAGCACAGTTAACCCGGACCCTCCTTCGTGATTCTCATGAGTCTGTATTGAAATGCTTCACACTGAACATGACCAGAGGAGCAAATGAATAAGCCAGAGAAATGTACCAATCTCTACAGTTTATTTTCATATTTTATATCCTAAAAATGTTATCATAAGTCCAACTTATGATGTTGAGGTAACGAATGAATAAATTAATTAATTTAATGTTAGCCGACCAGTTATCGCTAAACTGTTTATTAAATGCACAATGTGCATAAAATTAACAGGTTGGTGCCCTGGTAATTTGTAAAATTTGTTTTTCTTGGCAATGTTTTCCAAAAGTAAATACTGCTTAGGGCGCTATTCAACATAGGACCGGGCCTGCCTTTGATAATGAGAGAATGTCTTTGAAAATGTAAGCAGGGAGTAAACTGGAGACACTTTTGTTTGTTTGAAAAATAGTTTTGTAGTGTGTGAATGTGTGCATGACTGGATCTAGTATGAAGCGCTTTGGGGTCCTCTGGACTTGATAAAGTGCTATACAAGTACAGGTCATTTACCATTTTGTAAAATGAAAGATAAGGATGCACCGAGGTTAGAGAGGAGAACTGAAGGTGAAGTTTGGCAGAAAGCAAGGAGGAGTGGTTACAACTTCTCTGGAGGAAACAAGGAAGAGCAAGCCCAGCTCCACTAATGTGATAAACAAAAATATGCAGTCACAATGATATTAGTAGCACCACAAGAAGAGTTGTGTGCTTTCCTGAATGCAGAGTTATTTGGAATAGGCAGTTAGTTATCTGAGGGGATGTGCAGCAATTCTTCACCTGAAGTAAAATTGTGGTCTTGTTTACTTTAAGAGTGACTAAAAGTTTTTTCAAATTTAAGATTTATAAACATAGAAATTCAGTTTGAATTTTTATGTAAATAAATCATTCTGTTCTGCTTGGATGTAGCATTAAATCCTTTCCTTCACCCAACCCTCCCTTTCCAGAGTGGAAAACTGCCAGGAACCTATTTATAGTTCTGACCAATTCACCCTCTGTGCCTGTTGTGATCACATACAGAAATTCACTAGTCACTGATCTGTGCAGACAGGACAAACAGGGGGACAGAGGATCAGACAGACGTACTGTACGTAATCTAAAAGAGGAGCATATTTTTCTGTTAGATGAACAGGTCTCGGAGGATCTTAGGGAACAGCTTGGGCAATTTTTAGATTTACACATTTTATTCATTGTCTTTGTTCTGCCCTTTCCCCCGGTTCTTATCACTTGTTAAAGGAAGAAGTTTTTGTTTTGGTTTTTTTTTTTTTGTAAGAGCTATGTGGGATCAAGCTCAGACATCTGTTCTGCCCCTATCCACCCACTTTCCCTGCCCTTATCTTCACCTCAGGGTGTAAAGTTAAACTTCTGGACTTGTCAGGGCTTATGCATTAACAAATAATGTAAGTCCTGCATGTGTAATATTATACACATTTTCTCATCTTCTGGCTACAGCATTGTTGCATTCCTGTAGTACAAAGGGAAAAAAACCAAATCATCTAATGTAGCTCTCTATTTTAATTTGGTCATTTTCTTTAGTATGTATAGTGTTAACATTGACTTATTTCAAAAACGTATTAATTTAGGTTAAAGATATACTTTTTAAAATCTTTTTTTTTTAAATCAAGTTTCTTTTTCAACAAAACTGTAGCTGCCTTTGGAAGAAAGGTAGACAGTAAAGCTCTGAGAATGAAAAATTAGAAGTGAATAAAAAGTGTGAATTCAAACTGGATCTGGGCTGGATGTTCCCAGGAAGGACAGATGTCAGGGCAGATGTGCTTTGACCTTGCATTGTATGCATTCTGAGCACGGTCTCTTTTATTTTTTTCAACTAAATGAGTTAGCTTGTGTTACAACATGTGTGCAGCCAAGCATGTGTCAGTCTGCACTTCGTGTCCCCTGTTTATTTAAATCCAACCCCCACCCCACCCCAATCGTGATTTAGCTAATCTTGGCTCAAATACTAAATCTCACAGGATTATGACAAATCCAGTGGTGAATAAACATTTCTGTCATATCAACGAGTGACAGCTTCTACCCATCTTCTGTTCTTCAGCAGTTTTAGTTCATCACATGACAAAAACCACATTGGCCATTTTATGGATTTCCACAAATATCATGGAAATGATACTTCATCTCCAGAGCCCTGTGTCCCTGTATAGATGAACACAGGGACACAGGGCAAATAGTGTTTATATACAGTAACTGCATGGCAACAACAACTCAGGTATCTCTTAATTTATACTCATGTTTATCACAGCATATTTTTATACTGTGTAAAATTCTTACTATTAATTTGTGTAACTTTTAAGCACATCAAGATTTTTCTTTTTATATTTTTCTTATTCTTATTTATTTATTTATTTATTTATTTATTTATTTATTCAATCTCTAATAATGATGGTCCATCTGAAAACATAATATGGAGTTCATGGGGTCGGTGTCCATAAATTTTTTACTTCTTCCTATTCCTTTTCGAACGTGTCAAGACTACTGTTGCTTCAAAATATGTGTATCTTGCATTCCCTGTTCAAGTATGTTCAAATATGTCTGTTATATTACATTGCTATCATGTTCGAAATAAAAAATTTTTTTAACTGAATTTTGAATTGAGCCATGGATTTTTCAAGGCTTCATCAGTGCTGAGAAAACCATTTATCTATTCTTAAAACAATAATAACATACAAACAGAATAAATGCTCCCATGTTTGAATATACAGTTATGTTTAAAGTCTCTCCACACAGCCTCTGTCATGGCCGGTGACTTTTGCTGATGACACCAATTTCTGTGATTTGCTCTAGCCTGTATAAAAATGTCAGTTTCATTTGAGTGTTCAGCGCTGGAATGGAGTTCATTTCCACTTGATCATTTATTCTGCTGTTTTACAATTCTAAAAAACTCATACTTTCCCAGTACTATTAGTCTACACAAATATGTCCACTTAAAGGTGAACATCCCTGTTTTTCTGTTCATCATTACACTTGTTAATGGATGGGTTATATTAGGCAGCAAGTGAACATTTTGGCTTCAAAGCTGCTGTTGTAGAAGCAAGTAAAAAAGGGAACCGTAACGACTTGAGTGAATTTGACTGGCTTGATGAGTGGGTCAGACCACCTCCAGAACTGAAGCATTTTTTGGGTGACTCCAATTTGCAGTGGTCAGTATCTAGCTCTAAAAAGTGCACCAAGGCATAAAGAGTGGTGAATTGGAGACAAAGACAGCCAAGGCTCATTGCTGAAAGCTATCTGAATACATAGTATATCACAGTTTGATGTACATGGGGATGTGTATGGGGCTGCATAGCTGTAGATGGATCATGGGGCCCATGCTAACCCCTGCCCACATTCAAAAGCTTTACTTTACAGCAGATGACCATCAGAACTGGACAATGAAGCAATAGAAGAAGGTGGCCTGGTCTAAAGAAGCCCCGTTGTCTTTTACATAACGTAATATGAGAAGAAGGCATGCTAGTGAGGGTAGTGTGATGCCTTGAGTTCTGCTATCCATGTGGATGTTTCTTTAACAAAAACCTCCAGTCTAGGCATTGTTGAAGACCATGTATATCCTGTCATGGAAAGGGTATTCCCTGATGGCTGTGGCCTCTATGAGCTAGATAGTGCACCCTGCCACAAAGCAAAAATAGTTTGAGGAGCACAACAACAAATGTGAGATGCAGACTTTGCTGTCAGATTTCAGTCTAAAACAGCATCTGTGGACATGTTTGGACAAACAAGTACATCATGATGGCAGCAACCCACAATTTACAGAACTTAAAGGATCTGCTGAGACCATGTTGGTACCAGATATCACTGCACACCTCTAGAGGTGTGGTGGAGTCCATGCCTTGATGGGTCAGAGCTATTTCTACAGAAAAAGGGTGCCCAATGATAAGCAGGTAGTCATAATGTTATGCCTAGTCAGTGTATATTCCAATTAAAAACAAACAAAAAAACCTAAACAACTAAAATGTTCTGTTTAACATCATGTCTCTTTAAGCACTCTCCAGAAATGCAAATGCTGTGCTAATTGAATAGTAACAAGTCATTGGAAATACATGTTCAGTCTATGTTTGAGCATGGAAAATCCTTCATATGGCAGTTAATATGGAAACAGAAGAAAAACACAATTTTAAACATTTGCATTTTCACATACATTGCAGCCATCTCTGTTAGCAATCTGTGAGCTGTTTGTACTCATATCAAAGACCTCAAGTGATGAACTCATGCCCCCTGTCAACAGGAAGTGGTCCCGTCCTACCTTGCAACATCACCTATCATGACGGTGGGGGAAGAGTTGATGCAGACCGAACTGGGCAGGGCTGCTTCTCACCATCATGGTAGGCTTGGCTAAAAATAAAAATAAATGCTGGAATTTGTCATTTTGTGGACACAAGAAAATATTTGTGTTGCTCTGTCTTATCACACAGGCAACATCCCCTGCAGTACACTTCCTGTCCAGAGCCTGGGGCTGCAAGATGGAGCAACATCCAAGAAAAGGAGGAAGAGGAGGAGGAAAGCAAGGCCAGAAGGAGGAGGAGGAGCAGGGGGGAGGAGAGAGGACAGTGAGCAGGAGTTCTCAGAGGATGAAGACATGTTTACTATTGACCTGAGCTCGGATGAGGAGAAGGACGGGGACAGCAGCAGGTGTGTGAGGACATGAAGTACTGAAATTTTTAATCACAAGATCACTTTAAATCAGTTATACCCACTTGGTCTTGCCACAATTATATGAGAATTGCAATCATTATTTCAGTCATGTGTGAGATAATGTAGTGTTATCATCAGGTCCAATCCCATTAAACCTGCAGTTTCCACTCTTCTTTAAAGGTTTTGAAATGTGTCCATAAACTGGTGCTTCTCTATGAAAAAAAAAGCAACAGTCTTAATATAAAGCACATGGATAAATCCTGTTTTTATAACACCTTTCAAGATCAAGAAAAGAAGGTTTCAAATTTCCAACACGTGCTTAACACTGAGCTAAAGGAAACACTTTTGAACAGTTTTAGCTTTTACACAATTTATCCAGACAAATAGTCGTTAAACCAGTGAAACATAAAACCTTTTGTTGTTACCGCCCGCTCTCTTCATTAATGTCAGTTCAACAGAACAAGTCACATGGTTTAAAACAGTTATGGATTTAATGTGTAAGACTGCAAGGCTGTGCCTGACAGTGCTTATATATGAAATATTTTGAAAAGCATCTTTCTTTATTGAACCCATGCCAAGGATTAGTCCTGTTCTCACGGCATTCTCTATCTCTAATACATCGTGACCCACTCAGCTGCCCTTACTGCAGCAGTCTAAGGCCATTTTTAGAAAGCTCAGCCACAACTGTGAGCTGGGAAAATTCCCAAATCCCTTAAAGACAGGAAGGAATGTGCAGTAACACTTATCTTTCTCCTCTGCCTTACAGTAATTCACAGCAGTTTTTAAATACATGGATACTGTTAAATAAGACTAGTTTGAATTTCAGAATATAAATGCAATAATATTACATGGAGTGTTAATAATTTTGGATCACTTGAAACATTTGTGAAACAATCAGTTTGTGCACTTATTCCTGCATGTGTGTGTTTGTGATTAGACCAACGTACAATGATCGGGGGTCTACACCCAACAGCAATTTGTACCACATGGCCGAATGGACTGAATCACAGAGGTATCATTTTGACACAGATCTCTCTAGCATCCAGACTTGTTTTTGTCCTTTTAACGAACTCCTCTTAACACATGTACTTAACCTTTTACACTGCTTCCAAGCTGTTCTTTGTTGATTATGTTTATGTTCCAACACTATGTTTGTAATTAGCCTCAATTTGCTTTCATTTTTCTGATGCTCATTTTCTTTTTTCATTTTTTTGTGTGTTTTTCATTCTCACTAATGGAGTAATGTGATTAAGAAGACTCTTTCCATCCCTCCATCCTATGGTCTATCCATCTCCTGTCCTCAGAGGACCTCTCACTGTTCTTCCCTCGTGGGGTATCATCTTCAATTTTTCATTTTCTGAATAGAGCAACTAAATGAGAAAATTAAAATGCTGAAATTGGTGTACAATCAAATTTGAAGTTGCCACTACTTTTGTACTGATGAGAAGAACATGCTGTTTTCTTGTACTATGCGACAGTATATTATGCTTGGTCCTAATGTTGTGTCTGAAACTCACTTCAACAGCAGTCCAGATGACTCAGCATCATCAACACCGAAGAGTGACTCAGAACTGACCAATCAGACTAATCTTGAAATTCTGTGGACCTGGGGGGAGCTTCCACAGGCTGCACAGGTATCTACACACACTGACTTTTTTTTAAAATTCATCTACATTTACAGTTAAGCCCAAAAAAATTCATACCCCTGTTAGATTTAGATTTAGATTTAAATTATTTTTTTTATTTTACAAACATACAATATTAGTAGGGATTGACAATATATTGCCACTGACATCAGTATCGGCCAATGTTAGTCATTTTTTAATATATCAGTACTGGTTCGATAAGTAAAAATGTGTTGATGTTAGTTGCTGATATTTATTTCCATCTGATTGGTCATATGGTATTTGTTTGGTCATATGACAGTGATAGTGATGCAGGGAAGGATTTAGGGGTTTTTAACTGAAACAAAGAGGTGATGAAGGCAATGTGGTTTGTTTTTTATGGTATTTGAAGAGTAGGGTAGGATAGATAGATAGATAGATAGATAGATAGATAGATAGATAGATAGATAGATAGATAGATAGATAGATAGATAGATAGATAGATAGATAGATAGATAGATAGATAATCAATCTGTGGAGGGAGCTAAAGATTAGGGTCCATCCTTAAACACTGGGAGCTCATAACCAACAGTAAATGGTCAAAATAACAATGGAAACATGCAAAAGGAAGATCAGCAGTTATACAAAGGGTTTGATTGTTGTAATGCAGATAAATATGTTTCCACTGATTATTGAAAAGGGTATAAATAAAATTCAAAATGCCATTTTTCAATAATATAAAATTTTTTGACACTCCTTTTACATTGTTGCATTGTCTTTTTAAAGATGCCTGTCTCATTTCCTATCAGAAACAAACTTCTTGCTTGAAGAAAAATAATTTTTAGTCTAAATCTGCCAGTCTAATCTCAGGACCCCCCCTCCCCACCCACACACACGTACAAATAGGAATCAGTAGATAATCAGCAATAACACAGTTACAGCTACTCAGCAGGGAGAAGTTTGTCTGTAGCTTGGCACTGATTAAACTAACAAGTTTGGGCTTTTGAGGAATGAAGTAATATGAAATGAGGTATAGAAAAACACAAACTGCAGCCAATTATTTAGAGTGTGAAAAATCTCCTTTCTTTCCAGCCACCCTTCCTTGTTTCCCGCCAGAAGCAGGACTCGGCTGCAGCAGTCTCTATCCCAGTGACTGCAAACAGCCACTTCAGAACCATTATGGACACAGGATCACCCCCTGAGGCTCCCTGCAGCCTAGAGTCAGCTGAGACCCCTGCTCCTAAAGGGACCATAGACTTCGAAGGAAACAGAGGTGAAGCCAGGCTGGAGTTAACAATTACATCTGAGGAGAACTCTGGAGAAGAAAATGGTAAATAAACATTTGGTTTCCACAGTGGGGCAAAATGATCATAGCAGTCAGTGATTAAACCTTTGTAAGTATTGTAATATTTTGGTATTTGACTGTTTTTAAACAGTCAAATAATGTAAGACATTTCAAAAGTTAAATACATAGGCTCTTATTTTATTAGCCTCACCAGAGAAAGTTTACAAGGTGTAATGTGCTCAGTTTAAACTTTACTGACTTCTAGTGGCTATTCTGTACACTACTATGTAGTATTTTCTCTAAATGACCGTCTATTGCATACCAAGAGTAAATTGAGAATTTGTTTTAGAAATAGATGCAGTTAATCATTTATTCTTGTCTGCTTGAAAAGCTGAGACTTGTTGTTCTTGCCTTTAGATGGCTGGGACTGTGAAATGGTAGTTAGAATAAAATATGTTGGATCAAATACCACTATACTAGCTTTTACAAAGTTTCTAGCATTGGCCTACAAATGTCTGGGTGGTCACAATTTTGTAGGTTTCAGCATGATAAATGCAGTGAATATAAAACCTGACTATTTATTCTGTCCATCTTTGTGTTACATGATCTTGTTTGGATCATTCAGTTGGTTTTCTGCTGGGTTTTTACATCTAGTGAAAGAGGCTGAGAACGTTGGCGCCTCATCTATGGAGGTGGAAAGTTTAACAGCTTGTTTGATGTCCCCAAAAACTCTCCCTGGTCATCTAAATGATGAAAGTAACAGAGGAAGTCCCGTTAGAAGTACTGATTCACCAACAAAGAGGAAAGGTAGTGGCTTCATTTTGCATAGCCACAAATAATTCAGGTATCATATTTTATGGCTGCTGTAAATAAAAAAAAAATATGTTGTCCTATTTAGAAAAGAGAAGCCAGCATCTGGGGGCTGATGGCATATATCTGGATGACATTACAGAACTGGAGCCTGAAGTTGCTGCTCTCTACTTCCCAAAAAGGTACCATACCAGTTTTATTCAAGCCTCGCTGATCTACAAAAAAATCAAACCTATTGCATTTTAAACACTCTCATTTCAGTGTTTGGTAAACCTAAGTATGAATCTCACTTAATTGTGACTTCCCATTTCTTCATGCTTGCAATATTAACACAGTTAAGAAATCCCTGCAGTACATTTTTTTATATACTCTAAACCTTACAATTATAGGCTATATAGTTGAGGTAATTATTTAATAGAGCATACTATGATCAATTTAACAACAATTTTCCAGAAAAATCCTTTGGGATAACTGTTGAGGTTGTGTGTGTCTTTCTTGTCAGTGATGGAGGCAGCAGTTCAGTGAGGGGGGAGTCAGGGATAATGATGGACATGAGAAGCACCAACCAGTCCCCTCAGTCAGTGGGCAGCAGTGGCATGGACAGCGGTGTGGACGGTTTGTTGGACCAGATAGCCGACCTGCCTCATGTTGCCATCTCTTTATGCGGGGGACTCTCAGACAACAAGGAGATAACAAAAGGTAGAAAAATTAACATTGATTGTTCATCACGTTTTTTTTGTTTTTTGTTTTTTTTGTTTTTTAAACGATAAGGCGGTATTTAGAAATGTTCAACAGAAGATCAGAAAATTTGTGAACTTTTTGCAGAGAAATTTCTTGTCATTGTAATAATTACTTTGTTTTATCCCTGTTTTTGTTCATCTGTCTATCCTCTTCCTATATTGTGTCTGTTATTGCATTTTTAAATCCACAGAGCAGTTCCTGGAGAGAGCAGTTTCCTACCAACAGTTCTCAGAGAACCCTTCTATTATAGATGATCCTAACCTGGTGGTCAAGGTTGGAAATAAGTATGCATTTCTCTTTTTAAACGTCCATATGTTTTTATTTGACAAACATTGACATTATGTTTCTTTTGGGATAATATGACTAAAGATGGTAAAACAAAAAATAGTCAACCATCATATTTGTGAGACACTATTTTTGAAAAGTGTGTTAATATTTCTGACATCTTTAAAGGTTAAATACCCCTGAGTCAATGCCCAATGCTGTCATCATCAAAACAATCTTTTAAAAAATGAATTATATGGTTTTCATGCCAAGTATAACTCTCAACTGCGGATTTAGAATTTCAGAATTTTTCCCCAATTTTAAATATCCCCAGCATATACAGTATGTTTTTTTTTATCTAAAATAAATTAGCTCTTTGGATTGCTCTTTAGCTCCATCTCTGGTGTGTTATAGGTACTACAACTGGACCACAGCAGCTCCTGTTATGCTGGCCATGCAGGTCTACCAGAAACCCCTGCCACAGGTAAGACCAACACAAGGTTAGAAAAATAAGATGTCCCATTTATTCTGTATTTTATATGTTAAAGAAAACTTTATTAAACTGCAGTATATACCCATTAAAGTAGCTGTAGTATTACATAGGACTTTTTTAAGGTGTAGACCCAGCAGTTGAAAGTCCTTTTGCTTATGTACTTTAATACATTTAGTTATTTTGCTGTATTAGGTTGTTTTCGTTAACATTTTTTGCACAGATTTTTTTGCAACCCTCTGCATTACATTTCCCCTGTGCACACCCAGCATTTTAATAAACCTTCTGAATGTGAAACTTCATTCTGCTTTGGTTATAGTCATTTGTCATGTTGTTTTATTGTTTGATGGAAAGCTCAGCATAAAAACAAAAAAAATAATGCATGCTTTGCAGTCATTTCTGGCTCCCAAATACAGTGATTTAATCTTAAAAGACATCAGTTATAGCCACTTGATATGACTCATTTGGTATTACATATCTGGCAAAAGTGCAAAAGACTGATTTGAAAAATTATTAGAAGCCCACATCTGCTGATATTTATACAACAGCATAACATTGTTTTAAATTTGTTGTCCTAACACTGAAATAATGTCATGTCTTTATCCTCCTTTTTTCCCCTTCATTTACATAATTTCTCTCACTTATCATCAATTTGGCATTTGTGTTTACCAAGTGTTGGTGTTTGAGTTATGTTTTTTCTGTTTTCGGCCTCTTCTCATACTGCTTCCCTGGTCTGTTTGGCTCCAGCACTTCAGAGCCTGTATGAATTTCTGTTGTTTCTTGGCTGTTGGTCAGAGCATGTCTTTTCTTGTCTATTCTGTCTTCCATGTTGTTCATACAACCTATTCTTTCCTCCTTTCATGGCTGTGTGTTAGTGTGGGATAGTTGGGGTTCAGTAAACTCTTTTCTATTCCTTTTCTTGCTGTCATTCCTCTGCTTGTTAGTTTTGAGTTACATTTCCACTCATTTTTGAGTTGTATGGCATCACTGTCCTCAGGCTTCAGTGGAGAACATCATGAAGGAAAAGATGCCAAAGAAAGGAGGACGCTGGTGGTTTTCATGGAGAAGGAGGAACAGTGACTCTAAGTCGGTCAGTCCACAAGCAGACACATTGTTTTTTTCTGATTAATTTTGGTGAAATAATGTTAAAAGGATTGCAAAGTATAATGCTTCAGTTTACTGAGTCAGTTCTGATCTTTTTGCCCTTCAGGAAACAGCTACAGAAACAGGAGACAGAGAAGATGGCTCACTCACAAATGGGTGATTTTACTCATCTAATGATGACACATTCACTTTTTTCTCTCACATCATTATCAGTTTTCCTGTTTCACCAAACTCAATGCTTTGAATATCTCAGTTTGAAGGATGACTCCTCTTCAAGTGACGAGGATCACACATCATGCAATCAGATGCCAGAATCCTATCAGCTGGAGCCTGTTTTAAACTCCGCTGGTGTCTGTTATAAGAAGACTCTTCGGCTTACTTCAGACCAACTGGTACATGTTTATTCCTACATCTGGCTTTATTGAACCTAATGCTATGAGGCTGTGTGGTTAATAACAGGGTGAGCTGTATCTCCTGTTGCCAAAAGCATGTCAGGCCTATGTTTCTGCACAGGTGAAACAGAAGTCTGTTATAGAGCTATTTTCAACAGATTAATGTAATACTCACTGCAAAATCTTTAGTTTGAACAAAGCATTTTTACTCTCCACACAATAATTCTGAGAGGACATATTGCTTTAGAGTAACAGAAACAAAGGGCAGGGGTCAGAAACTTTTATAATCCAAAAGACTGTTTTGCTCCTGCTGCTTTGAAAAAAAATTGTTAGAAGGGCAAAATTACATGAACCTTCAAAACAAGAAATAAAATTCAAATTCTTTGAATATCTCCCACATAAAATTTGTTTTATGGTTAAATAACCAGAATGTTTTTTTTTCTATTTTGCGGTTTTAGAACAAAGAGAAACAACAAAAAATTTTACAAAAGAAAAAAGAATGAATACATTTTCATGAACAGCAGGTTTAATATTTATAGAAAAAAAAACATGCACTTCACAACCTTATGAATAAAACTATTACCTATATCATTCGGGTGATTCGTTGGTGGAAAAACTGCAAAATTGAGCCTTTATATTACCTTTATATCTAAAAAGTTGCTCATTTTAATATAATTGTTGGCGAAAGTTATATAGAGTCAGTGCTGAAGGCCTAAAAGAAACATGTAGTTCTGTATGGCGTCACGTTTAAAACCCCTCATTTTGCTATATGTTTGTGATCCCTATGCAGAGTACATAACACTGAATAAACTACTTCTAGAAAGCCATTTACACTTCTTCATCCTGCACTTTGCATACCTTCCTGAATTTTGATGTATGTGTTTTATAGGCTAGCCTGCAGCTAAAGGAAGGTCCCAACGAAGTAGTGTTTAGTGTTACCACCCAGTATCAAGGAACCTGCCGCTGCCATGGCACAATCTATCTTTGGAACTGGGATGACAAGATCATCATCTCAGATATAGATGGAACCATCACCAGGTGAGAAACAGCAAGTTGTTGGCCATCAACAATCAGTTCCAATTAATTACCAGTAGATGGCAGGTTTTCCACAATTTTGGAGTTGGTTCTCTTTTGACATTACTTTGCTTAAAGCAGGTTATATGTGTGAAGCTTGTGTTTAAAAACTTTTGTGTCTCTGTTACCATGTGCTTCAGGTCTGATACTCTTGGCCACATCCTTCCCACACTGGGTAAAGACTGGACCCACCAGGGTATTGCACGGCTATACCACAGAGTCAGCTTGTGAGTCTCGCCTTGTCTCGTTCATTTTGTCTTTAAATGTGGTCTCCAGTCATGTGACTTGGAATAGAGTGAGACTTAAGTCACAAATGTAATGGCGTTAGACTGAGCTTGATGAACTCAAAAAAGACCTTGGACTTGACTCAGACTTTCCTAACAGTTGTTTGTGGACACAAGCCATTTCATTTGCAAATACTTGATATCTTATGCCAAGCAGAAAATGTTACATGGAAGTGCAACTGGCATGCAACGATGGAATGCATGATACACAGTCCAGCTGCTGTGCTCCTCTGGCCATTTGCCATTATTTCCAACACTTCATTCTTCGTGTTGTTTACCTACCTACCTCTCTGCTGTGAGCCTGAACCAACAGCAAAGTCAGTCCATCCAGGCTGGTTGAGAGAAGCCATAATCATGTCTAATATAATGAACTTGATCAAAAAGTTTACTGTTATAAAGTTGTGTAAATAATTCCACTTCTTCTAATGATTAGATGATATCTGTTTGTTTTATTAATATTCTCATAAATAAGTCTCATTCTTTTCTCATTATTTTTAAGTTCAGTTCCTGTTGCTGCTCTAGCTGGCAAACAAAAACACCTTTAAAATAATTGCTGAATCTTGAAATTACTAATGATTACTCTGTAATTCAATGCCATATTTGGCCATATGACTTAGTTAAGACTTGAAAATAAAAGCTTAGAACTTGGAGTCGACTCAGGGCTTGCATGCCTTTGCTTGATTTGAGACTTTATTTAATGTTTTTACTTGGGACATGACTTGTGACTTGGGTGGAAAGACTTGAGACATACTTGTAACTTGCAAAACAATTACTTCGTGTCACCTTTGGTCTTTAAAATGGGAAATTTCCAAAGGTGGAAATAATCAGGGATGAAGATTTTTGTTTGTTCATCATAGGCCTTCAAGCATGCATTTAAAAGAAACTGTAGATTTGAAATGCAAACACTTAATTGATATTTTTATATAAAGAGATTTTTAAATTTTATGTTGTTTTGCAGCTAAATCATCTTTTTCTGTCAACAGAAATGGGTATAAATTTATGTATTGCTCAGCTAGAGCGATTGGCATGGCTGGGATGACTAGGGGCTACCTGCACTGGGTTAATGAGAGAGGAACCATGCTGCCTATGGGCCCAGTGCTGCTCAGCCCCAGCAGCCTTTTCTCTGCCTTTCACAGGTCAGTTACACACACATGACTAGACTCAAGTAATCAGCAATATATGTACATAACATTTCAGATTAGAATATGACATCAGACCAATGAAAAAAAAAATGTATACAGAATGTAGGCTTGATGAAAAGCATGTTTAATATGCTTAAAAATTATATTTAAAAGGTACTTTAATCTGACAACCAAGGTTCATCAGAACACATTATTCTAATTTACTGAATAGGACTACATGTACAGTATATAGTACAGCTGTACAGTATCAGGAAAGTGTGTTATTGTACTTGAAAGATACTATCCTATCAAAATTTGCAACCCAGAAATCCAATGCGATTTCATTATTATGAACACTGATAGTACAATGACGATTGCAATTCAATATATTTTGGCCCTCTTGTACATTGCTTTATACTAATTACAACTGATATAAAGAGATGTTATCTTACAGTTAAGCTCCACTAAGCCTTCACTCGACTGTTTTGACTTTCCAAAGATCTACAGTGTAAAATAATTAGATTAAAAGAACAAGATAAATAAGTAACAGTGTCATATTGTGTTTTAGGGAGGTTATTGAAAAGAAACCAGAAGTATTCAAGATTGAGTGTCTGACAGACATCAAGCACCTTTTCTACCCAAACACTGAACCTTTTTATGCTGCCTTTGGGAACAGAGCCACGGTGAGAAACCTAAACACACACAATCATGTACTGTACATTACCATTTTCTGATTACTGAGGCCCCTTGATGTCAGTTTTATGTCAAGCATCAATTTCTGAAATAATATTTGGCAACCATATTGAAAGCGATTATTTTAGTTTTCATATTTTTCACCAAAGGAGTGGATGTGCTGGTGCTGATTGTGAATGTGTGATTGCAGGATGTATATTCTTATAAGGAAGTTGGCATTCCTCTGAACAGGATTTTTACTGTCAACCCAAAAGGAGAGCTAATACAGGAGCATGCCAAAACAAATATTTCCTCGTAAGTAGCACCTGCTGTTTATTTCTGGTTTGCATTAATGTGATTTCACTGAAAACAACCTTGCTGTCTTAAGGTTTAACAAAAAATTTCTTTTTTTTTATTTTTTATTTTTATTTTTTTATTTGTAATGTCTTTTTGTGTCTCTTTCTCTAAGCTTTGGACGCCTGTGTGAGATGGTTGACCACGTGTTTCCAGTCCTGGTTCAAAATGAGGAAGCAAACATTACCTCCTCTGATAGTTTTGATCAAACCAGCAACTGGAGAAAACAGTTGCCTGATAGCAGTAGCCGTGAGGAAGATGAGTCCCAGCCTATTCAGACAAACTAAAAAAAAAAAAAAAAGAAAACACTGGATCAAGAACATAGTTTGCAAGAGTGTGGCTTTGGATTGTCCTGTTCATGATAAAGCTGGGATCTAAGCTCAGAGGTGAAAATTATGCTATCAAGAACTGAAATGAAAACACCCCTGCCGCTTTTTCTCTAAAAATGGACAATAAAGACAGTTCCTATACTCAAACATTACCTTAAAATAGGTAATTGTGACTACTGATTTAAAATAAATGAATGTATTTATAACTATGTAAACAGAATAACAGACTTAGTACTGGACAAAAGATGGAAATAGTAATTAAGGGGAAATAATACGACTGTTCAGTTAAAATAATCATGAAAAAAGGGAAGTTTGGGGAAAAAGAAAGAAAGAAGTACCTGATACATTTCAACAGAAGGTTGAGAATTCCTCATGAAGTTGAATTAACACATGGTTTAAAGCACATATTTAAAAGTGCACCATCTCATACATACACTGCGCCGCAATATAGTATCTGTTTACCTCTTTCTCTTTTCACTCCTCCATACATTCTCATTCAGACTAACAGCAACAGCCAATACACATAAATAATGAAGCATTATTACACATGTTAAAATGTAATATGGAACTTTAGGGTTTTACACATTATCTATTTTTAAATATTCTTCAGGAAAAATATTGACATTTTTACTCAACACTGGCAATTTTTCCACAAATGTTATACAGACACAGAATACAGTCTAGTCTGACCTCATGTACAGGGGAATCTTCTAAACCTCTTGAACACACGACATTATACAATAACCATCCAAGTTATGCAAAAAAAAAAAAAAAAAAACAACCACAGGTTGTGTTTCCAAGGATCTTTTCTACGACAACCTCCTCTCCAGGTGTGGCTAAATATTTGTGGTATTTTGACCGTGCTACTGTGAGAAATCTGTCTAGTATTCTGTTATTGTGTTCAAAATAAATGCAGGACAATGCAAACAAATGTTGCATATCATGTGGTAATATGTGAGAATGTAATATATAAATCACATAATATTCTAATTACTAATGTTTATCAATGCAATTTTTTTAATCAGTTTATGCAGGACTGAGCAAATTTGTAGTTTGTGTAATGGCATGTACTTAGGCAGATAAGTAAAATACCATGTATAACACTTACCTGTACCATTATTGTAAAAAGAAAAAAACTAACTGTGCATATTTTTGTGTTAACATTTGTTATCCATTCTTTATTTTGTGTTTATGTAATATAGAAGCGTGGCTTTATATATGTGTAGCTCCATCAGGGAGAAAACCACTGTAAATAACAGAAACTTTTTTTGGGAGACTATACGAAGTTACAAAAGATTTTGAGCTGTCAGGCACCACTTGTTTAAAAAAAAAAAAAAAAAAATATATATATATATATATATATATATATATATATATATATATATATATATATATATATATATATATATATATATATATATATATATGTGTGTGTGTGTGTGTGATTTTATTTATTTATTTTTTTTTTTTTTATGGTATGTTTTTTACTGGTTCCTATTCAGAAGCAGCTTTTTGAGATTTTACATTTTCACCTCACAGTATTTTAACAAATGCATTGACATTTATGTCTGCCTTACTTCTTGTCTCTATTCGTGTCTCTAGAATCTAGTTATATGCATTTAGTTGACTGAACGTTTCAGGAATATTTTCTGTACAACAAAGAACAATATCAAATACAGCAAAGTTGCTTTTGTCCTTCTTTATATATCAACTTTATTTTAAAGAATGAACAGAAAATTTTTGCTTTTACTTTTATTTTACAAACTATTAGTCAGTAAGACGTTAGAGAAGAATACAGTCAGAAGGCCTTCCAAGACAGGAAGCCCAAATCATGACTGTTATGTTCTAATATAGTGATTGCATAAGCTGCTTTAGGTCTGGTGCTGTACTATGATTGACTTTCCCTAAAAGAACATTAATCAGGATTGAACCCTTTAAGTTAAAGGGGATATAAGCTGTTGGAATGTTAAAGATCAGATTTTGGAGAGCTACTTTATTGTTAGAAAGTTGCAAAACTTAATTATATCAGTGATTACAACTTTTCTGTAACTGTCATGTTTTACGTAATTCTTTCTGTGAAAGATTATTTAAAAGTACCTAAAGCATCTTTTTAGTTTCTCTTTTTTCCCAGTTTACTTTTTCACATGTGAAGATTACAGTTTTGAAACCAAGCATCAGTTCTATTAAATAGTGTGCAGTGAAAACTGTTAACAATGCAGTATAATCTGTAGAATAAACAATTTTCAGTAAACTACATTTCGAAATTGGGTCATTTTATTTAAGCATGAATGCCTTTATTTCCTTTTACTTCTTTAGCAAAGCATTCCTTGTTTTTTCTGGATTTATATAATTCCAATCTGCAGTAATCAGTGTTGAGAAGCAAATATGATGTTTCTACAACTGCATGCCAAAGACTTAGGAGAAAAAGAAACATCTGGTTCATGTCTGGAAACAACACGCTCTTTTAAATCAGTACTATCCCATCTAAAGTCCCTTGCCACTTGTGCTTTTGTCTCCCACACTACTTTTGCATTGCATTAGCATTTCTATTCACCTCACGAGGACTCAGTTTTACAAAAACAGGAAATCACCTTCCGTTGCTTTGACCTCTCACAGATTATTTCATCACATTCCCCTTCAGTTCTGCATTTTTGCAGAAATATATATATATATATATATATATATATATATATATATATATATATATATATATATATATATATATATATATATATATATATACACATACATACATACACATATATATATATACACAGACATACACACACACACACACACACACACACACACACACACACACATATATATATATATATATATATATATATATAGATAGATAGATAGATAGATAGAGTTGGAACACATAAAAAGAGGCATGCTCCAAGAAAAGCACAAAAAAGTCAGACTGCAGTTTGTAAATGCACACAGAGACAAAGACCTTCGTTTTTGGAGGCACCTCCTGTGGTCTGATGAAACTAAAGTTGAACTGTTTGGTGATAATGACCATCATTACATTTGGAGGAAAAAGAAGGATGCTTATAAGCTTGGGAACACCATCCCGACTGAAGTATGGGGGTGATAGCATCATGTTGTAGGGATGTTTTGGTGCAGGAGGAACTGTTGCCCTTCATGAAATAGATGGCATCATGAGGAAAGAATATTATGTGGAAATATTGAAGGGACATCTAAAGACAACAACTAGGAAGTTAAAGCTCAGGTACAAATGGGTCTTCTAACTGGACAATGATCCTAAGCATACAGCCAAAGTGGCTACAAAGTGTCTTAAGGACAATAGAGTCAATGTTTTGGTATAGGCATCACAAAGCCCTGATCTTGATCCTATGGAGAATTTCTGGGCAGGCATGAAAAGGTGTGTGAGAGTGAGGTGATCTACAAGCCTGACTCAGTTACACCGGTCCTATTAAGAGGAATGGTCAAGAATTCCAGCAAACTATTGTAGGTCACCTCACTCTCATGCCTTTTCATGTCATGTCTGCCCAGAAATTCTCTCAAAAGGTTTTACAAATAAGAACCTGGAAAGTGTGTGGCATGCTTTTTCATTTCCTTTGACGTTCCTATTTTGGAGTACCTCAGAAGACTTGATGTTGTAATTAAAGCAAAATATTGTTTTGTAAAGTGGGGCTGAATACCAATGCACATCACATTTTTCAGATGTTTGTTTTAAGCAAACGAATTAAAATAAAAAACTGAAAACTATGCATCCTCTACTTTGAAAGTTGTGACTGTAATGTAACATAATATGGGGGAAACGGTTTGAGAGGTACGGATACTTTTGCAAGAAAACATCTACTCTTTAAACTATGCAAGGACCAGCTTCTTGGACGACAACAAACAGAGGCGACCCCATGCTGAAGAGTTCAGAATGAGCCACAGACCGCCCATTAGTGTAACCCAACTACTCCAGATGTTATCCTGATTTGGAACAAGAAGTCCAATATACAACTCTGAGCACACATCTGCACACGGTTTGGCTTTTCTCCTATTCTCTGTTTTAGCTTTACTTTACCGATAACTTTGTCCTTTTTTCAAATTAGACAGCTCATATGTTAGATTTTCTACTCTGGGTTTATGTTCGTTATTTTCCTGTGAGAGACATGTTTGACTTTTTTCTTTCTAAATATGTGTGATTATTTATGCGTGCACTCAAAAGCCGCGTTTGTTCGGTTAAAAGTTAAAGTAAGCGCTGCTGTTCAGTCGCGCTGTCATGTTTTACTGAGGACTTCATTAAAAACTCACAACGGTCTGATCATAACGAGCTGCTGATAGCGCCGCGAGAACTCGGTGGGAGTTTCCTTTGTTACAGCCAGAGGTGGGTAGCGTACCCAGAAATTGTACTCAAGTAAGAGCAGCACTACTTCAACATGTTTTCACGCAAGAAAAGGAAAACGTAACCGTCCAAGAAATTATTCATGTGGGAGTAAAACAAATATTTTGTATAAAGGCTACTTAAGTACAGACCAGATCATGTTATTTTAAATACTAAAATGAAAATAATTAATACAAATAAATAACACGATAACAAATTCAGGACGAAGAAACTTTTCCCAATCATTTTTCTCAACATCAAAAATGAGTATCTTCTTTTACTTAAGTATATCTGGCGATACTGCACTATAGTATTATTGCGTAATACTTTTACCTTTACTCAAGCAAAATAAATAGTACAGTGTTGCAAAACTACTTCAAAAAGTATTTTTTCCCCCAAAAACATTACTCAAGTAAATGTAATTGAGTAAAATTAGCTAGTTACCCACCTCTGGTTACAGCAGAACACAGTTTTTGACTGAAATAGATTACTTATAAAAAAAAAAATAAGTTTACAAGTAAATCGAACATTCAAACATAGAGAATATCTGAGACAACAAAAGTAATACACAAGTGAACAAAAAGAAAGTAATACTCTTGTTGTTTTTAAGGCTACTTCAACACTTCAACCAAAAAGGGTAACGTTTTTTTTTTGTTTTTTTTAAATAAAACCATAAAAACTACTATATATATATATATATATATATATATATATATATATATATATATATATATATATATATATCATGAAAAAATGTTTTAATAAGGAGTCCAAAAGATAAAACAAACTTTCAAAAGAAAAACACACACACACACACACACACACACATATATATATATATATATATATATATATATATATATATATATATATATATATATATATATATATATATATATATATATATATATATATATGTATGTATGAGGTTCTTCACTGCACTGCCTCCCCTGATCTTTCTCTTTCAGTTGTATACTCTTCAAAGTTTTATAAATACGGTTTTATACATTTTCTTGCTCTCCACATCCCTCACATTGATTCAGTTCAATTCAGTCTATTTATATAGTGCCAATTCACAACAAATGTCATCCCGAGGCATTTACAAAAAATCAAGCACTACAGTAAGCTCAATTAATTATTCAAGGTAGTTCAAAAACCTCAAGTCATTGACATTATTAGACTCCATCACCCTCAAACCACAGTGATTTTTTTTCCCCTTTATGACAAAATGTTATTTTGCAGGAACAATGGGTTTAACATCATATTATATTACTCAAAATAATAAAAAGTCATAACTTGTCAGTTATACTGAATGGATCTCACATATACATTCATTTTTAAAGCAGACTACCAGCAGACTGTTACATTTATGATGTATTCCATCTTTGTCCCTAGATGTCTGTTGAACTCTGCACTCCGAGTGGACCAGATGGGAATAATGAAACCACTCAGGATTTCACACTGGGAGGCAATAAACCTTTGCATCGCTTCTTGAGGTGTCAACCTAAGATCAGTGGGGTAAGGAGAACACACACTTGAGATTACTTGTTGGTAGAAGATGACTGAAGGGGTTGTGTATAAATTTCTTCTAGATTGTTGTGCTGATCATTGGGGCATCCTCACTGATTGTTGCCATCAGTGCAGAGACCTCCCTTTTAAACATGTGGGTGGTCATCCCTCCAGAGATTTTCCTGGGAATACTGGTTGGTAGCTTGCTAAGAATGACTTTGTTCTGAAGATGCCCAAGCATTGGGGTTAAAAACTAACAGTCTCCCACTCATCTTATAGCTCACCATCTGTGGGATTTTATATATTGTGACAGAGCACAGACCCAGCAAGAAAACTGTAAGTTTCACTGTCATTCATTAAATCACCAGTGGATTTATCTGAGTCTTTTTGTTAAAGAAATTTGTCCAACATGTTTCTGTCACCTTATTCATCATCTATGTGCTCAGGTAACCATATCATTAGCTCTCAGCATTGTGTCCACACTTGGTGGTTGTTGGACTATTTTCATCTTGCTGATTAACTTCCACATCCACTATGTCTATAACGGTGATTACGAGCACAGCAACGACACCAACATTGCCAATGAAATACCATGGACATCACATATAGAAGTAATTATTGTTTCATAATTGTGTTTTTGTTTGTTTTAAAATTTTAACTTGAAACCTAAAGTAGATTATAATTTATTATCTGTTATTAATCAATGTGTCTTTTAGTTTAAGGATATTGACAGATGTTTAGCTCAGAAGGTTTAGCTTTCTGGCACTATGAAACAAAGCCCAAACAAAAGCTGTATGTGTGATTAAATTTCATAACTGGCTGGAATAAATGTTTATCAGTTTCAGGCTAAGTTAAAATTTGTCTGTTATTATTTTTATACATTTAAGAGTCTTTTTTTTCAGTATTAGCATGTGTTTTTGAGCATTTCTGTTTGTTTTTTTAGGGTATGAGACTGGCTATGGAGATAATATTATTGTTGTACAGCTTTGTTGGCACAATTATCATGATCATCATGTCAGTGCTGGCAGGAACTGCCCTCCGTTCAACAAAAACTCAGGTACGACTCAGAGAGAGCTTTCTACAGCCTCTTTTAGATTATAGCTCTGTGATAGTCATACATCCCTAACATAAGGTGGACTGCTCTATTGTATCCTGTACTTCTGCTGCTTTTGTCATTGTTTTGTCTTGTATCAATATCACATGGGTTCCACGATTCTGTCTTTCATCTCATGGCTCTTACAGATCTTGCCAAGGTGTACAGAACATATGTGGATCAGTGTAGTGCACCAAACAACTCAGATCTTATCTTTCATTTCATTTTAACTACTGTCCACTAAGTCTCTCTAAAACAGCTAAAACAACTTCCTAATCCTAGCCTATGACATCCTGGAATCCTCAAAATATGATTTTTTTTTTTTTTTTAACTCAACTGATGTTACTAAAATAAAATAAAGTGTTGTCTTAGTCATTCCTCGTACATGTCAAAGTTTCTCATACATGAATGATTTGTCTAATTTAGTAAGCCATCTTGGCAAGTTCTGACTTTAATTTTGTGTGTTAAACTCCAAATGTAGATTACTCTTTTCATTCAGTAGAATGATTACAGGTTTGAAACTTGTATATGAAAACAGGTTCAGCTAGTTTTATAAACAAGGATAGTTTATTGACATTTTTGATCTCCCTCTAGTGTAAAGAATGTAGTTAGAAAAATAATAGAATCCCTTTTCTTAGTTGTGTGTAATGGGACACAGACTTACATTGTCCAAAGTCCATCTCTGATTAGGTAAGCAGTACAGATTACATTTTTTTGATGGCTTCCTGTTATGATCCATAGGTGTTTGTGTTTTTGGCTTTCATTTGTTTTTGTGTTTTGATTATTTTAGGTTGTTTATCATTGTCATTAAGTTCAGGTTCATTCCTTTGGAATCGCTTTCTTCTTGTGTTCTGTTCTCTATGCATGCTTTGACTCCTTAAGTGTTAGTCTTTTTCTCCTTGGTTTGTAGTTCCCATTCTGATTGCTTTAGCTTCCACTGTGTTCTTTAGAGCTTTTCCACTAACAAGGTTCCAGTTCTTAACTATGGCTGATGCTAGAGTGAATCCTTAACTAGTTCTGTTAAAGAACCGGTATGCTTTTCCATTATCCGAGAGTAAAGTAGGATCCACATCATTACATCATTATGTGCGTCTCATTCATTCATTCATTATTACCCCAGTAGACACAATCCCACTTCCCCATTAACTATTCCCAACAATCAGGTGCTAGAAACCTAAATTGGTTCCAAATCTTGGTTTCATTTTCCTTTTTGTTCTTCCCAAATTTTCCCCTGTCAGATTAACGTTAAATATTAGAATTTATAGTTATATGCTGTAAAACTCTTTTCTTTATACTTCTGAGAGACTGGTAAGGTTAAAAAAAAGTTAGGTTTTTAATCAGCTTAGATAGAACATTGATTCATTTTTTCATATAAAGAATTTACTGTTTCAGGTTTGATAAGTAGTTTTTAGAGTAGAATTTGTTTCGCATTCTGGTTTTAATCTTAATTTGTTTTAGTGCCTCATTTTACTTAAGAGTTAATAGCCTTTAGGTTGATTAGTTATGTAGTTTCTTGATTGCATTAATTGCCAGTTCCCAGTGGTTTTCTTATAATCCATAAATAAGCTTTAACCATTCTAGACTGATCAACTATTTTTGCCTCTTTAAATGTATGGTGGAATTGGTTCAGTGGCTGAAAAGAATTCATTCTTCAGAGAGATTTTTGTTTGAAGATTTATGACTAATTATGAGGCTTCATCACAGATTGAAAGTATGACATTATAAGTGTCTGTGTCACTAAAAGCATAAACATAGGTGCAACATTAGTATTGATTAATCAAGCATTCTTTCTCTTCTGTTTAGGCAATTGTGGTGATGACGGCGACAGCAGCTGAAACACCAGTTGAATGACAAATGCAAGTGGAAGTTCCAAACTATTGCAAGTCAAGCAGCAAGACGAATAATTTACTGTCTATCTTAACAGATGTCTACATATTATGCCTTCTCTGTGACATGTAGTTGGGAACAATGCAGTACAAATAATTCAATTAACATGTTGTATAAACATTGTGACTCATTTTTTTCCTCTGCCACTATGTAACTTCCACAAATTATATTTGTCACCAGTGTCATCTAAATATAAACACTGAGCCTTACCACTCAGCAAAGGCAGAAAACTGCTACCCTTTGCTACAGATTGGAGTTGACCTTTCACCTCATCTGAGCCAGATAAACTAATGATTGCAACAGTCAAACTGTGTTGGCATTGCAACCAATTCATATAACATGAACAAGATTTAGAAAAAAATGTATAGTACTCATTGTTTCCAGATGGTAGCAGCTAAATCTGTACTTTACAGATCATTTACAAATGATACATCAGCTACAGGGCTTCTTTATTATCATTTTTTTTGCTCTCCTGGTTTGGTGATCTGATTTGCTTCAAGATCTTAAGTTGTGTCTATAAGAATGTTTAAGCAGATAGACTGTTTTGTGAAATGAAAATAAGATATGTGATTCTGTATTATATATTCTTTCCCTTCGAAACCCTCAAATTACAATGCAGTACTTTCAGAAGTCACGTAAGAAGTTCAGGGAACCCCATCTGTGTGCAGTGTAACCCTTACAACGTTTCAGAATGTGTAAATAAAGATATTATCCTATCACAATGGATCTCCAGTAAACTGCAAAATACACAGAACATGCAAAGACAGTAGTTATTGCAACTACAAGTTTCCAATGAAACAACATACTTTGAAAAAAGTATTGTACAAGTGGCTAAAAGCTGAAATGTTACAGTGAACCACAGGTTTCACAGAAGGTGCCACAGACCATGCCACAATGACGCTCTGATTTGGTAACCTTTCTTGGGAAAGCACTGAATGAATGAGTACTGTTATGTACAAATATATTCTTCAAAAATATTTGTGTCAGCCTTCAATGGAACTTCAACCAGATGTTTAGCATTTTGTATGGCTGAGGCAAGGCTCTGATCTGGAACTCAGAAGTGAACAACTTCAAGTATGATTGTTCATGCTTGCAATTAAAATACAACCTGTATAGTCAGATTTTTTTCAACCTGATGTCCTAGGTGCTAAATAAACACACAGCCATGTCAAAAAATGTCATCATTTTATTAACACTGTTCAGCCCTTGAGAGATGTTTTCTGTAAATTAATCAAATATAAAAATTATATCATATATCTGCACAAGCTCAGATTTTCAGTGAATTACATACAATACAAGCACAGTGAGTAGAATGAGGCCTATAAAAAGAAACAAAACCTGCAGAGAAAAATCAGTCAGGCCTACAGCACCCTATTATCTTACAATCAGCAGACTAAAATCCAATTAAATATGTTAAAACTGCTGATAATTCAAATAAATGTTAATAATAAAAAGGGGCTTTAAAAAATTGTGAAATTATTTATATGCATTGTTTTATTGTTTATTTTATGAAAGAAAATGTCTCATCCTTCATAAAAAGGATAGGACAGCTAAAAGAAATTAACCTAAAAAATAAAAAAAAACTGAAAAGTTATTTTTATGTCTTAAATGGAATGCCACAAAGGATAAAATGTCATCGGGAAAAACAGCTGGTCCATTATTCCCCAATGGACCTTTTTTAACCAGCTGGGTATCTAATCTATTAGTCACTGCCTAAATTTCCATGTTTGCACACATTCAAATGTTAGATACAGAAAACTTAAGCTGATTGCTGTTACTGGTGTCATTGTGTAACCACTTCTAAATTTAACCATACCAGCTGAGATGCATACAATTGTCAGCAATGCAGGCCTTTTTTGTAAAAGTATTTCTTATTGGTTTAAAAATCGGTCATTAGTTTATAGAAACATCATCATTTTATATATATGTGATGTTTTTTTATTTAAACTTCAAATAATAAAAATATAAAATTCCACAAGTTAAGTTTGACTCAAACCTTTTACAAGAAATTTGGCATAAACAAGACAGAACACTCTGGAACCTCTGGACTGTACCCAAGACTCTTTTGTTTCTTTAAGTCAAGTTTCACAGCAAACCAGCTACACAAGTGCAGAGACATGCAACATACTGAACAAGCAGAAACATTAAAAGTATTAATCGTATATTTATCAGCATAATAGACTAATAGTTCAAAGCAAAACTCAAAGGAATGGATTTTCAATTTAAAGAATTAGCTACCACCGTCAGTATAGAAGATAGGGTGACTGGAATCAGCCTCATAGATAGGGTGAGGACCTGCCCCCCAGGTACCTCTTGTTTGGAATTCTTCCAGGCACACCCTACTAGGAGGAGACCACAGGGAAGACCATAAACTCACTGGAAGGACCAAATACCCCTAATGGCCTGGGAACGCCTTGGAATTCCCAGGATGTGCTGGGGAGTGTCGCAGAGGAGAGAGTGGACCTGTGACATGGGACCCCAGAAGACATGGATGCGCTTTGCAAGGCCACTCACCTTATTCATTAAAATGGATGTATCTTAAAGGTTTTAAACTAACTCTAATTTCTGTGGTCATGGACAATACTTCTCCAGGCTTTCTAGGGTGGTCTTTAAAAGTATTCCTTGAGACATTTTTATTTATGTATGTCTGTCACTGAGCATGACAGCATTTGTTGCTGCATGTGCTTAAGAAACAAGGCAAATGGAGAAGCAGAGGATAAACAAAAGGCATTGGTACTGGAAAAAAAACATTATTTGAAGGGGGGTTTTTTTGTTGTTGTTTTTAAAGAAATACAAGGGGGACATATCCCAAGACCTGATGCATCATCTGTCAGTTGATCTACACTGACTCAGATTTTGAGCTAATAGGTCTTTGAGAAATCACCTTGTTTGTGCTAAATTATTACTATATTCACATTAACTTTTGTGTTTTTCATAGATTCAGCTGCATAAATACAAATATTTCTGTGACAGACCAAAACGAAACAAAACTGTTACTTTACTAAGCTGCCACATCATTTCTTGGGTTTAAAAGCTTTTGCTTTGCAAGAATAAAACATAGGTCAGAGCTAATTAAGTGGCTTAATATGAAAAATACATTGCTCTAAAAAAAAAAAAAAAAAAAAAAAAAACAAAAAAAAAAAAAACCCACCCCAGTACTAGACATAAAAATTTTGCAAAAAAGAAACCAGACATTGGAAATGACCTTATGTTTTCCATGGTTAGGTAACCAAAAACAGGCTAGGAACATTTTGTAGACATATCATCTGCTATTTCATGAGAACATTAAAGTCCTATATGCACTACAGAAACAAGCATTGCCATTGATTTAAGGCTTTATTTTAGTCTCAGGAAACTACTAGATGGAAATATCAAAATTTGAAGTTGCCAAATCCTCAGCATCTGTTCTACATGTCGTGGCTTACATCATCTCTCTGCAGTTCCATATCAGGCAACAAATGCATTTTCACTGATGTTAGAGCACTTCAAATTAAATAGCTGCCAAAAATCATTGTAATAGTAGAAATATAAATTAAAAATGTGACAGGGTGGATAGGTAGATGTAGAGTTCATCAACTCTGGGGAAAATTGTGAGATACACAACAAGAAGTGGTAAAATGCCTTTGCTGCCTCATTTTTAAACTGATTTCCAAAGTACGCCACAAACTGAGAAAAGTAAGGCTACAGATGAAAAAACATTTAAAAATCTGATAGGAGTCCATCATCTACACAAATAAGCTATCATTTTTTTCTTACTGTAATAGTGTTAACAACCATCTCTAGTTTTGTGGCCTTTACTCATTGTTTGTAACAGAAGACTCAGGGGTCTTCTGTAAGCCATTTCCCAGGGCACAACGCTGGTGAACACGCATGTGCTCTGTGACACGATATTGGCGTGAGAAGGTCATCGGGCAGCAGGGGCAGGGGAAGGGCCGTACACCAAGGTGGCTCCGCACATGTCTGTTCAGAGAACCTCTTTGGCTGAAGGAGCGATCACACAGAGAGCACTGGAAGGGCTGATGATTGGGAGATGACAGATGAACTGACCTATCTGTTGGCACACTGGCTGGAAGGGTGGAAGGTATGCAGATAGCTACAGTTGATGGCTTGGAGGCTCGATCACAGTCTGGTTCACTTCTAGGTGAGCAAACTGGAGTGGAGCTGCTCTTGGTTTCACGGTCATTAGGTTTGTAAACCTCCATGACACCAGCGTTTTGTGTAGTGCACACAGCTGTTCGGGACTGTTTTATATCAAAAGCATTTCCTTCTTCGCTGTCTCTCTGTATATCAGTGTCATCAAAACTCTTCGCTCTGGCTACAGAGGAACTCGAATTCATTTGTGTATCATCATTACTCAGGATTACAGCTGTATTCATTCCAACAAACTTTTTTACTTCCTTGTCAGATCTATCTTGACAGGATACAGCTGACTCATTACATTTGGTGTTTATATCTGATTGGTCTTCTATCTCTATAGGAAAATATTGACTTAGGGACCTTTGATCTGAAAAAGCAGAATAACCCTTATCACCTAACTCATCTGAATCTGGAGAGAGGTTAGGCTTAGAGGGTTTGTGATTAGAATCTTGAAGTGATGCATCCTCACGTAGTTCGTCCTGATAAGGAACATGCCAGTGATATAGCTGACCAGAGAGTCTTGTTGTACCAGACAAGTTGTTGTCTGTGGCTGCTGCTGAAAAGCAATGTGGCTCCATGGTTTCAGGGCATGAACTTTTTCCACTTTCCAGCACTTTGCTGTATTTAGAAGCAGAGAAACTGTCAGGGACATTAACCAATCCTGATTGTGATGTGATGAATGTGAATTTGGTTTCTGTGCTACTAACTTTGTATTCATGCTTGCTAGAGATATCATCCTTTCTGCTTTTGTCATCTTTGTAGCTCTGTATATCTGTTACAGCAAGGCACCTGTGAGAGTAACTGCATTCCCTTTTCACTTCCACCTCAAGACATTCTTCACAGTTAGAGTCACTTCCTGTGTCTTGACCCTCCATGGGAAGTGAAACCACAGCTCCCTGATCTTTCGATTGCTCTCGTGTCACAGTTGTCAGCAATGTTCTCTGGCATTCAAAACAATCTAAGTGTTGATTTTTGGAGGGAACAGCATCAAAATCCCTTTCAATTTGGTGTTTTAAGCGTCTTCTTGAGTCATAATTCTGGACCAAATACTCTCCATGATGTTCTGCGTGATTTTTCAAAGAATCCTGATGGACAGTCTGATTGTTACTGTTCATATTATAGGATGAATTCTTGCAGGTGTTGTCATTGAATTTAAATAGATGCACATTGTTGCTGTTGTAATCCTTGTTCACTTTGTGGCCAGCAGCACATTTAGTATGTCTTATAGTGCTTCTCGGGTCCTGACATTGTACTCCATTTTGATCTTTGCACTCAGTGGTAATTGCTTCAACAGTGTTGTCATTGTCTATGCTGACTGAGAGTGAGAAATGGGCCATGTTGGAGGGAAGCTGGACAAAAGACTCGGATGCTTGATTGTGAGGAGGCCATGCAGAGACTTCTGACTGCTGCAGGACAGCAGCTCTGCTACTGTGACAAATGACAGGCACTGCCTCACAGCATGGACGTGGTGACAATGAAGGAGATGAAGAGCATCTTTTTCTTTCCTTAGATGTACTGAGTAGGTCTTCCTCTGGGATTCTTTGTCTAATGTCTAGTTTTAGATAGTCAGGTGAATGATGCTCATCTACTCCAGATATGTCATGCATCTCAGATTTGTCAGCTTTAGGCCTCATTGTATCCCATTGAGTCAGAGATGTTACCTGTCTATAGTCACTTGCAATACCTTTGTCCATGTTTTCAAGTCTGCTAAAAGTATTTAAATTATTTAAAGAAGCTAAATCAGTTCTTGTGTGGCCATTTGCATATTGCTTTTTTATTCTTCTCTCACCATTTTCAGTACTGGGATCAGTGCTGACTGAATTAATCTGGGGTTCTTGAAATATCGCATTAAGTGACGGCTGTGTAGTTGTTTCAAGTCTTTGAAAAGAATATGTTATGATTGATGATGGAAGATCTTTGAAGGTCTTCAAATCAGTCTTGCAAGTATCTTCTGTCTCTTTAAATGAACACATTTCAGCTATCCCAGGAGCACTTTTATCATCTGCAGCATTCCCTTGGATCTGCATCCAGGTAGCTCTCAGAGCATCCTGCAATTCTTTCATCTGCATTTGGCAGGCAGCAGAGAGCAGTCTGTAATATTCCTGTTTGCTGAGAGGGTGTGGAAGAACCCCAGTGTAAATATAGTCCAAAAGAGACGGTAGTACAGAGTCCGAGAGACTTGGATCCTGTAGTTCCACCAGGGCACCGGATGAGGACAGGATCGATGCCAACACTGGACTGGAGGCTGCCAGAATACACCTTGCAGAGTGAAGAGTCAAGTTAGGTTTGATATACAGAACAGAGCTGTATAGAAATATTTGCCACTCACTGATCTCTTCCAGCTTTGCCTTTTAATCACAAAACGTGTTTAAATTTATTTAAAATAATTTTCAGATCATCAAATAATTTTAAATATTATACAAAGACACCATAAGTAAATCCAAAAAACAACTTTCCAACCATGACTTCATTCATTAAGGGCCTACATGAAATGTAAGTGCCACGTTAAATCATGAATTAGTTGTGATAAGTCATATTTTAGGAAAGCTGAACTGACTTTATAAGCCATGCCCAGGCCTGATTACTGCCAGACAAGAAGAATTAGCAGTCTCTCTGTCTCGTAGAAGAGACACACTTTTCTTCCTGAGGGAGCTTAGGTCCTTCAAGGTTTGCAGCACGATGCTGCATATATTCTGCAATTTTATTGTGGAGAGTGCACTGTCTTCTGCTGTCATCTATTGGGGTAACAGCATCAGAGCCAGGGACTTAAAAAGGCTAAACTACTTGATAAAGAAAGCTGGCTCTGTTCTGGGGACTACTCTGCAACAGTTGGAGATAATAGTGCAAGGATTGTTCATAAATTCCTGAAAATTACAAACAACCCTGTGCATCCTTTTCATGAGACTATTACACAACCACAGTGTTTTTTCCACATCTCCACAGGAGATGTGGAAAAAATATCACACTGACAGTTCAACGTGATGGTGGTTGCTCAATGAGAGTAACAAAAAATCTAAAACAAAAAAACCTGTAAGTGGCCATTTACTTTTTCATAACCATGTATAATCATTTGTCAGATGTCTCTGATTGTTTTGCCCTTTTGGAAATATTGCTGTGTTTGTGTATAATAATATATGATGCTCACCTGTGTGCATGGTAGAGCTGATCTGAGTTCTGCCCCTGCCTGAGTACACAGTCACAGAATATGCCTTGATCTCTCTGATGGTTCAGATATGCCAGCAGTGATGCTGCATGGGTGATGTGCTGGGGAGAGGATGTCGCCTGAAGAATAGGTTTGAAGACACATTTGCACACATTTCAATATCATCACTATAATAAGAGAAAACCATTATCATTATAGCCATTTAGAATTAATTAATCAACAGCTATAAAATTTAGGTGTTAATACACTTATTCTTGAAATATTAATTTAAAAAATTAAACTGTAAATATCATTGCTTATCAAATTTTATATTGCAAGACTTGCATGCACCTTAAAATGAAAGTGATAAGTAATGTGAAAACCTAATTCTTCAGAAGTTAAAAATAAAGGAAGGGTTAATGATTCTGTGAACAATGATACAGGTGAAACTTTGGTACATAATATTATCTGGAAGAAATACATTTCGAAGATTTAGAAAAATCCCTGTGGCCAAGCAACACCTGCATCAATAAAATTAAAAGCTAAAAAAATGTAGAAATGAAGAAACTTTTATGAGATAGCTGGTTTTAACAATAAATGAATTAATTCTCTGTTTTTCCCAAGTGAGTCAGGTGAGTACAAACGATCAATATCTCACATGCTTCTATTATTTAAATCATTCATTAATCATTTCTTGAGAATTAATGTTTACTCTCAGCAAATAAGCAAAATAAACAGGTGTTAGAGAATAATAAAAACTTGAAAGAGCCACATTAAACAAAATTTTTAAACTTGTGCAAACCAAAGCATTTATAACTTTTACATCCAAGATTGCAGTGTAAGACCTTAGTATAGTAGCATAGATAGTGGCACTACTAGCACTACAGACTGACTAAAAATGAATACCAAGATATAAGAACCTTACCTCCATAATATACTGGAAGACGAACAACAATCACTGTCTGCCTTGCTCTCGGTTAAAATGAGAAAAGAGTCTTCATTGAGGATATATAGTCCCACTCTACTTTATCTGCACAGGGTCTCATGTGGAAAACAATCACACGCTTTTCATATTGGGGTTGAGCCATGACGTAGACGTTCAGGTGCTTATAAGGAGTGCTGGCCTCTGATGTCAAGCTCTCCATGCTCTGTTATGGAGAAGGGCTGACACTGTCCCACAGAGAAGCAGCCATAGAACTGAAGCACGTAGAAGCAGTGTTCCTGCTTGTACCACAAAAACACTGCATAACGCCATTTTTATTTAAAGGATACAAAGATATGGTGGCATAGTGGGGTCATTTCTGCCTATGTTTGAGTTATAGCACACCAAACACAGCTCAAACTCAGAAATGTTAAACCTGGTTTTGTTGGAGAGAGGTCAAAGGTGAGTCATAGAATAGTCTGTGATTATTTATTACAATTTGCTTGCAAAAGAGATTTGAAAAGCAACATGTGGAATTTCTACTTGTTGCAGAGTATTTCCTACAGTCTTATACTTCATTATGCAAGTTAAGGCACCTAAGATAGCTCTGATGATTCTTAGTTTGGTTTCTATCCATTTCACTTCTGCACACAGAAGCTTCTCCAGTGTCACGAGCCGGTTTCCCTCCAGCTGACGTTTTTGTTGACAACTCCATTTTAAGCCATTTCTCCACCCTTTACACCACGTGTTCGTCATGGTTTTTAATCCCTGCACTGCTCTAATGTTACAGCCACTCCTCCTGCTATCCATGGGGCTGTAGTGCATTTTCCCTGACAACTGTGGAATGGAAACACTACTGCAGTACACTGTGCTGCATTGCATTGTGACTTCTAAACAGTGTGTCTTGTGGCGCACATAGATGAGATCATACAACAAATTTATCCGCAAATAAAATATGTAACAAGTGCCTGTTTTACTGAACAATAAATCAATTAAACAAATCAAACAAAATTAGTTGTGATTTTAATCCAGCAGTTTGATGACAGTGGAATAGTGTTATACAGCAGATAAGTTGAAATGCTTTTAGTTGTACTTTTTCTGCTCCAGCTCATGCAAACATTATAACTGTCCTCAACCATTCTCATTCATTACTCAGCTTTAATAGTTTATATGTCATTTTTCTTCCAGTTGAAGATCAATTTATGATTTAAATGATCTGTAAACCACTGTTTTCCTTTTTTTCATTTTAAAAATGTCTCGTTTTGAGACAGGTTAAAGTCCTACAGTGAATGTGTTGCTAATTAGCATTTTAACTGTTCATACTGCAGAGCATGCAAGAGAAACATAATGACAAATAATCAGTACAAAACATTTCTGATGTTCAAAGTATTTCCTAACCAGCAATATTTAATCTGTTTCAGACCCCTCTTTTATTCTACAACTTTTAAATAAAAGCCAAAACATTTAAATTTAATGTAAAACATATATCTTTTTCCTCTATGCCATAAAAATTATGCAACAATCTACCTGTTTTTGTATGAAAATAAGTTTTAAATTTTCATACAATGAAGGAATCAACTTCAGAGAAAACTAGCTTGATATGATAAAAATGAGAGAAAATAAACAGAAAACTGATTGCAGTCTTTGAGATAAAAAACACATTACCCAAGCACATATTGAACAACACTGCAAAATTACAAAAAACAGACACGTTTAAACGTATCAAATAAATAAAACAGCATGTTGATTAAAATTAAAGGTTCTGCTCCTCCAGTGAAATGCATTTAAGTAGTTAGTATCATAATGATTGGGAGCAATTTGCTGAAGTGTAGTTTGATCTCTGGGACTGCAGATCATCTGAGACATCCTAAAGGCTTGTAAATTACAAGTCAAGACTCACATTCTTTGAGAAGAGTTTAAATGTAAGTGCTTACTGAACAGGAGGCCAGTGCATTTATTGAAGGGGTCAGAGCAATGTGCCCTCTCTCACTGAGCATAAGCCCAACACATTCTGGCTCCAAGTGTTTCCATTCACTGAGTGTGCAGGGACATAGCTCACGTACTGTACCAGTTGGGTGCACAAAAGTGTGTCTCGGGCCGTCACACAATTAGCTGCAGCTTCTGGAAGCAACACATTCAGGATCTGTACTGTGACAATTACAGTCAAAGGGTTTAGTACAAAAAAATAAACAATGGTTATATCAATTCCACTTAAGAGAATAGAATTAATCAGAAAGCTTAGCAACAGATAAAATTAGTAAAAACCATCCACTATGGCTGTTAACTCATGTTTTTCATAAATGAATAAGTTCCTCATCCAAATTAATTCTCAAGAAAATACTGTTAAGTGTCGAGAAGGAATTCTTTACACAGTTTGTATTTATCAAAATGCATAAACTAACTGAATAAAACATTTCTCCTAGATTAGGATGTCTGCAGTGTATCCAGAAATACAATGTATATTTAATTTTTTGTGCAATTTTAAATGATTTATGAATATAGTTGCTTTAGATAATATTCAATATTTTAAAGGAAAATGAAATAATTAAAATCAACATTACTATCACTGACCTTCAAATACATCTTCAACCTAAATGCACAAAACATTATTAAAACTTAGAAACGGGCACTCCAGCTTGGTCTAACTATTTCAAAATGCTACCAAATGTTGAAATGTTGATGCAGGATGTCATTTTTTGGATGAAAATATTATAACAACATTATTTTGTCCTCTTTAATTGTGATTTTATATTTTTTGAAGACTACAGAATACACAGTACTGTATATAAAAGTATACTTTCAAAAAGTACTCATACTCCTTTTCCATGTTCTGATCACAAATTTCAAGGTATTTCATGTGATAGACAAGCAAAAGTTGTGCATAGTTGTAAAGTTTAAAGAAACTGACACATGGTTTTTAGGCTTTTTTTTTTTAAATGAAATCTGAAAAGTGGGACATGCATTTGTATGCAGTTCCCCTGAATCACTGGAGAACATCTCATTGTATTTATAGCTGCTTGTCTTTTCATTCATGTCTACCAGCTTTGCACTTAAATTTTAATATATTTTTGCAAAATAACTCCAGCTCAATCAAGTCTTTCCACACATTCCGAGCTGGATTTATGTCTGTACAATACCTGGGCTATTATTAGACATGAATTTGTTTTATGCTCAGGGTTGTCCTGTTGGAAGATGAAGTTCCACCCCACTCTAAATGTTTTGGAGCCTCTAACAGGTATTTTCTTTAAAAGTTAAAAAGTTCTATCTTACTGTTATCTTATGACAAGAGCATCTTCTTGCACATTTGTGTGCCTTGCATGATTTGTGCAGACTGAAAACAGAACTTCTTATGGCTTTCTTCTTGCTGCTTTCTTGCATAAAACACATTTTGGAATGCATGACTAATAGTTTTTGTCAGCAGATTAGACTTTTAAGCAGTGGAGCTATTCTCTTTTCCCCTCCAGTCATTTCAGCTGAACAGCCTTAGTTTCTTACTGCGTACTGTATATAGCATGAGGCTGCATGTTTACAAGAAGCAAACTTCTGTGGCCTTCGCAGAACACCTGGACTTATACTGAAATTAACACGCACACAGTTGTAGCACTGTAAGTCCGCTGGAGTAAAGGGAACTGAATATAAGAGTAAGCCACACTTTATAGATTTGAATTTGAGAAACATTTGGAAAAAACTTCAACTTCAGAATTATTTACTATTACGTGATATCAATCACATAAAATCACAATAAAATACATTGAGGTCTGTGGTCGTAATGTGAGAAACTGTGAAAAATGTTAAGGCATATGACATTTTTTGCAAGATACTGTAGCATTCGAGCTCTTCAAGTTATAACCAAACACAATTTGTCCTAATTATTCACACTCTGAATATGAGAGTGATCTTCAATAGTCCTGTGATTAGACTCCCATTTTGCATATTTGAACCAAGCAACTGCACCGTACACTGTGAAGATTTTCATTAGGATACAGCACTGACCACATATGTTTGTGCTAAACTTTTATGACAACAATTCAGTTTCCAACTTTACAGAAAAAAAAAGCAAAAGTAAATAAATAAGACCAAAACAGTTTGCAGTCTTCTTCCTTTGGGGGAAAATGGCTTTTTGGATAAATATCATAAATATCAAGGCACCCCACTTAGTAGTAAGAAACATTTCAGTCTGAACCAACAACTGTGTAACAGTGAAAGCAAAAATTTCTGTAATATTCTCAAAATGTTAAGAACACCTTTCTGTTCCCTCACTTAGTAGTCCTGACTCGTGACAAATAAAACAAAACAAACACACTCAGCTGAGCAAATACCAGCCCCCTCTCTGCAACACATACAGCTGTGTACTGGCTGTCCAGTTTCCACTTTTACACCTGTACCATCATCTTCGTCTTGCTCCCAGTCTGTTTCACTCAGACCTCCAGAACATAGCCATCGTGACAGCTAATCTTAGCTCTCTGGCGTTACATTGTCTACACTCATCCCTACATAACTGACCCCGCACACGTACGCTCACTGAGGAACCCGGAAACAGCAGGTCTGCTCAGCACGTCTTGTTGCTGCCAAGGAGCAGCGTGATTCATTTAACACTAGAGGGAGTTCAGCAGTGACAGCGTGTTTTAGCTGGCCGTGGTCATGTGATGGACAGATGTCCAACATGCCCATTTGTTTTCTGAGGACCTTTGTTCCATTTTTGACCCCTCACCTCCATTGCTACCTCCGCCCTCTCAGCAGTCATTACATAATCACAAACACATCTAACAATATGCATAGCAAAGGTTTAAATTAATATTTGTAAAATAATTTTGCAGGGGTAAAAAAAAAAAAAAAAAAAAAAAAAAAAAAAAAAAAAAAAAAAGGAAAACCTACTTGTGGAGCTGTTCTGAATATTTTAACAACAAAACAAAAAAAACCCCACATACTTGGTCTTTAAATATAACTTTATGGGAGACTTATAAGAAAACAAATGCTAAAATGTAAGTAATCAACAAGATTTTGTTCATTTACTTTTAAAAGCTGAGTGTCATCTGATTAGTGTTCCTTTTTATAAAATGTGAGCTGAATTTCAGTGAACGCAATACAAAGAATTTCAAATTTAAGTAGCGAGTTAAGTAGCGAAAGATAGGCAAAGGCAGCTGACCTGCCTTAAATTTTTAATCCATAAGATTTTATTTGTTTGCTTTTACAGGGGAATGAAATCAGATGGAGTCTGAAAATAGATCCCTTGACCAGTCACATGTATGGTTTCCATCTTCAGCGAGGTGATCCTGAGAGCCATCAAGATCTTTCTCGCCTACGGTCTCATTAGCGTAGAATACTGTCCGAGTCTGACCCCAGACAAGTCTGCTACAATCTCCGCCATCTCCCTGAGATCCTTTCCTGCTGCAACCCAAATCCCTGCGGCTGTTTTCCGTCTGCCATCTTTTTCTGAAAGCGACACGCAGCTGCATTTTATGAGGAGTGGGGGGAACCACTCCTTCACCAGTCTCATAATCATAAACAGTGACATCGCTCGCTTTTAAGTCATGTTTCTGACCGGTTGAGCTTGGTGACTCAAAGTGAAATGTTTCTCTTTGCAGTGCTACATGCGGCCCAACTGGATGCCGTTCTTTATGTTTCTCTGATTTCCTGAATCTCCTTCCTGGAGGAATTTTCTTCTTCAACCTGCTGGATTTCATACTCCACCTTAAATTTTCTTTTGGGGACTCATCTTTCAAACTTCTGCGGGAAGTGACACCAGGTGTTTGTGTCCTTGCACCTACTTTTATAACTGGAGTGGACTGAGAAGGAGGAACAAAGTCAAAATCTTGGAGACGTATATGATCGCCTTTAACGCACAGATTGCTTTTTAGTTCCTGCTTGTTGGGCGTTAAATGTGACACACTTGAGGGTTCATTCTTTGCATACTGATCATTCATCTCAACAAACTGGAAACAAGCATCTGAAGGTGATCTCTCAGTTTGTGCACGAGTTGTGTACGTTTCTGTGTGTACAAATGAGTCGCCAAATAAGTCCGCTGAACAGTCGTAACCGTGTTCTTCATTTTGCTCTTCTTGTTTTTCAAAAGATAAAAAAGCCTCATCATACGGTGGAATCGCTCCGTCCTCAGGCCCGTTCACGTGTTCAGCAAAGCCCTCACAGTCTTGATCAGATAAAATATTTTTACCCTCTTCATCTGGTGTTGGTGTATTGGTGATATCCTGGAGTTCATCTGTGGAGATTATCTCTGCAGTACTCAGACAAGCAGAAACTGGTTCTGCTGACAGGTTTGCGATTTCCACAAAGGTTCTTGATGTTTGTTTTTGATGCTGCAAATTTAAATGTGTCGTTTTACCGGGAACATTTAAATCTTTGTCTTGTTTGCATAAAAATTCTGAGAGACTTTCAGAGAAAGGCAAATCATCCCAAGCAAATGAGCTCGATAAAAAAGTTTGGGATTGATGTGTGATGGGAAGCTCCTTTGGAGTGAGACTGTAGCTTTTACACCTCGGCTGTGATGGACTAAAGCAAGTTTTCAAACTGAAGCCGTTTCCAACGCTTTCTATAAAAGAGGAGTCTGAACACCCAGTCAGAGATGGATCACTGTGAAACCTGCGGCCTAACTGGTGAGGAACCGTGTTCTCCTCTGTGCCTGGATGGTTCTGTAGGTAAACTCTCTGGACAGGATGTGGTGTTGCGCTGAGTTCTGTCAGTCTGCCGTTCTGATCTCCACCATCCTGACCGGAGCTTTCCTCCTGCTCGGCTGAGGACGTCACGAGCCCAAGTGACTGCTGCCACGGAGGGGTGGGAGCAAATGGGTGGTCCTGGTGTTGGGATCTGGGATGGAAATAAAGCAATCGTTTAGACATCACACTGTTATGTGTGCAAAATTTTGTATTTTAAAAATTAGATGAAAGAGCCTCTAAGACAAGTTAAGTTTGAATTAATGCATTTCTGTACAGAAAAAACAAAACAAAACAAAACAAACAAAAAAAAAAAAAAAACATGATTTCTGCCTTTTTATTACCCGAGTAGCGACTGGGAAAGAAAAGCTGAAGGACACAGAGTGACGTCACTAAAGGTGCTGCTCGGAGAAGGACCAGACTTCAGCAGCAGGGGGGCTCCAAAAGGTCTAAAGGTCTTGCTGGGATCACCAGACTCCGCTACAAACTCTGAAGCTTTCTGAAGAAGGCGCTGATAGTAACTGAGCACCGTGCAGCCAGTCGGGCCTGAGGCTGTGGGAAGAATCATCTGACTGGCAACAAACTGGGCTCTCTCTCCCCTGCTGGACTCATTTCCATCAGGATCTTCAAGCCAAGGTTCCCTTTCCGTTCCGCTCAGCTGAACACACAGAGGGACACAACAAGAGCAGAGATCAAGTAACGCTAAGACTACTTTAGCTAAGTCCATCCAAGTGGCCACAGTTTCCCTTTTAACTCTTTTCTCTCTATTCAAGTAAGAATCCAACACAGAGAGAAGCTTAAAGTAACGTGCTTCTGATTTACAGCTAAAAAAACAAAAATGGATTATAACTGATATCACACACAACTTGATGAGTAAATCCACAAAACAATTGCTGATTATCTGATTTACAAGTACAGAAAAACACTAACTTGGGTATTTCTTTTGTTACAGGTTACTTCAGCATCAATATTTATAATCACACATTAAACATAACAAGCAGTTCTTTCTGGCAGACTGACAAACAGATTTGTTTCAGTTACCTACTTCCTGAAGAACTTGTAAAACCACATCAACAGAAATAATGTGATCCAAGATCAAAATGGACTAGTATTTTTTTTTTTTTAAAAACAACAAATAATATTACCTCCATGAAAAAGTAGGAAGTACTACGCTACGTAATCTAAAACATCTATTCATAATCCATTACCTTAATACCAAAGATGAAGTATCTACCGAGGAAACAGTCTTCAACTGCTTTCACCAACAATGTGGACCTTGCTGATGGTCCTACAGGTCCCTCCAAATTTTCAACTAACCTACAGAATCACAGATAACATAAGAAAAAATGTGGTCAAAAAAAAAAAAAAAAAAAAAGAGAGCAAAAGCACATCAGAGTTACTCAGTGTAACTGCAAGTGTACTATGCATCATCAGTTTACTCATCTCCATTGTTCTCTGCTTAGCCATGTCCAAGGGGCCTGACAACTCAATGGTGTTGGTTGCAATGAAGATAATGATTAACAGATAAATTTAAAAAAAAAAAATCTTAAAACTTTCAGCAGTTTGGCTTGAAACCTCAAAATGACCCATTATTATTATTATTATTATTATTATTATTACTACTATTATTAAGCTAAGCCCTCTACCAATTGCTACACAACACACAACCACTGCATTCAATCAACAGAGAAAATTTCCTCCACAAACTCAAGATCAGATGATTCATCAAATCAGCTGATGAGGAGAGTTAAATGCAGAGCTCATCTGACTAATCTGTTAGCTTTTCGCCATCTTTGAGGGTGTGTTTAAATTTACAACAAGCTTACTGTGATATGTCATCTTTCCAGAGCAGCTATGGGAACTATCATCGATAAAAACTTCAAAAGACAAAAATCTGAAGAACCCCTTTAACTTTTAAAAACTAAAATGATGGTATTTTCATCATCACTATGCCGAAGATGCTAAAATTCAAAGTGGTTGTTGGAAGCTCTGATGAAAAAGCCACATGTAAGGAAAATGTGGATTTATTATAACTGACACACCATTGCAAAAGACAGCTTGAATAAAATATTTGGTAGGACACTATATCTCAAACGCAAATTCTGCATGTCAGTGATATGTTTGGCATGTTAGATGGACTTTCACAGCCCACAATTGCCCAGACACTAAAGCTAACCAATAGTACACTATTTAGGGATGCACAATATATCTGCATCAACATTGGTATCGGCTGTCATTTTGCAACATATCAGCATTGGTCAGATAAGCAAAACTAGGCCGATATGAATAACCAATGTTTTATTTCCATCTTGCTGCTATTTATGTTCAGGAGAGGCAGGGGGTTGGCCATGTGGTATGTGTTCAGTCATTTGACAGTAACAGCGATACAGCGCAGAATTTTGGGGGAGTTTAACTGAAGTAGAGTAGCCATATAGGGTTGTTTTTAATGTTGGGGGAACAAAAATTTTATTTATATATATATATATATATATATATATATATATATATATATATATATATATATATATATATATGTGTGTGTGTGTGTGTGTGTGTGTGTGTGTATTAAAATGGAATACCAATCAGCCAAAATTTTCATATTGGTGCATCCCTAATACTTTTACATGATCATGCAGACAAGGTTTTAGGTTGAGAGGGAAGCTGCTGGGGTTAACAAGTGGGTACTTAATCATTTATGATCATGTAAAGGAATAAAATATTATTTATTCATCAAAATGTTGGATTTAGTAATAATATATTTTTGGTAAGTCGTTGCACATATTTATGCTGTTAATATCTGAATGTACATGCTCAAAACGAACTAATAAAGTACATCTAACATCACACCAGATTGCAAGAAGATCGTTGGTCTTTGAACACATCAATCACTCCGACTAGCCATTGTTTGAACTGCCTGTCCGCAGAGGTCACTGGGCAAGAGGCAAGGTACAGCCTCGACAGGATACCAGTCCAACACTGGGCAAAACAGAGACACACATGACAAACAACCATGCACACACAAACTAACACCTAAAGACAACTTAGAGACCAATTAACCTAACAATCATGTTTTTGGACTGTGGGAAAGCCGGACAAAACCCACTGCAACACAGAGAGAGCATGTAAACTCCATGCAGAAAGACCCCAGGCTGGGATTCAAACCCAGGGCCTTCTTGCTGCAAGGCTACAGAGCTTCCAATTGTTCCACTTTGAATACAAAATGAGCAATTAAAAAAAAAAAAAAAAAAAAAAAAAAAAAAAAAAAATCACCTCTGTAATCCACTTGCATGGATGCCAAAAAAGGAGTTCAAGCTGTTTCCAAACACTGTTACAACAAATGTGGACGTATCCCGGGCCACTCGCAGTGAGAGACGGTATCTGTAGTCCACCTGATCCTTGAGACACCTGTAATCACACCTGGAGCACCTATACCTGACAGAGAAATCATGTGACTGGATTAATGTCTGCAGTACAGAAGAAATTCAGTTTCCCTTTAATAAGTGATCTGATCTTCCTTTAAAATAACACTTCTCAACAAGAGCTAAAACTCATTGCCTTTGTTTTTACCTTAAGGCGTCTCTCTGTTCAGCATCGAGCCGTGAGAAGCAGCCTTTGCAGCAGGGATAAAACACACAGGCATCCTGCAGAGACAACACGGCACAACCCACCAGAACACGTCTCACAGACATCAGCTCAACCCGGAGAAATACACACCTGAACAGGCTAACATTTAGCTAACTCTGTAGCATACATGGAGGCTGATTTAACAGAGCTGGAGAAACTGTGTTAGAAAGAAATGCAGCAAACAGGGAACCAACAAAAAAACAAAAAACCGAAGACTTTTATTTTCCCCTGGATATTCTTTCTAAGAGCTAAGTGTTTTCAAATGAAAAGCGCCACGAACGTTTAGTTACAATTTCTTCTTCGAGTTGTGATTTAGAGACTGATTTGGTTGCATTACTGCCACCTTTGGGACGATGTGTGAAGGTTGTTGTGAAAATCATTATTTCCCCGTTTTCGTGTGAAAATTGCATTCAAATGTTCACTTTTCCTAAGCGAATAAGGGAAGAAAAGCCAAAATGTATCCCGGTTTATATAGTGCAGTCTGAATAAAATTGTGACTGAATTATGCTGTATTTAATGTTCATATTTTTAAAACTTGATCAAACATATTTATTCGTTATATTTTGTTTCCATTACCCTTTACTATTTATTTTAAATTGTTACATAATGAGTAAATTGTGGATTGTATGCTGTTTGTCAAAAAATAATCTCTGGTACCTGGAAGTTTCCTAGATACATCATAAAACTCGTAATATAACAAATATAATAATATCAAGATAAAATTAGGACACTATAGATGTTTTTCATTCAGATCATATTACAGTTCATTATTTATCTCCATCCACACCATACCAATAAAACTGACAAGACCAGACCAAGACCAATGGTTGTGCGCAGTGAGAGAAGAATATTACAATTACAGTATATTTCAAAAGTATTATGACCCTCTAAGTATTAATATTTTGTCAGGTAACATTCAAAAAAATGTATACATTTTACTTGAGTTTTATTGAGACCAGCACAAAGTAGCAAATTAGTTTTGAAATGGAAGGAAAGTGACACAAGGTTTTGTTTTGTTCTAAATTACAACTAAAAACCTCTTTTACTTTGATACCTCTAAATAAAATCTAGTGCAGCCTATTGCTTCCAAATCTGTGTAATTTACTCTCAATATATTTAAACAGCTGTTCTGTGAAAGGTCACAGAGGTATGTTGGAGAGTATAAGTGAAACAAAGTAGCATCATAAAGTCAAAGGAACACATCAGGGTATGGAACAGCTGTAAACATACATGACTGTTCACCTAAGCAGACAGGGGTGGAAAAGAAAACATCAATCAAGTGGCCCATGGTAACTCTGAAAGACTTGTAGAGGTCCACGCCTCAGGTGGATGAATCTGTTTCCAGTCTAGCTACTATCTGTGTACTTCACAAATTTGTCACCAATGGAGGAGAGGCAAGATTGTGAAATCGGTGTGAGAGAAAGCCAGAAGTAGTTACCTCTGCAACTTGCCACAAGCCATAGGGGACAGAGTGAACATGTGGAAGAAAGTGCTCTGGTCATATCAAACCAAAATTAAACTTTTTGACTTATATGACAAACTCCATGTGTGAGGGAAAACTAAAATGAAACATTGTAGTGGCAACGGTTCAGCAGGGCTGACTGAAAGACAGAGGTAGCTAAAAACAGGGAAGTGAACAGTACTTGTCAAGAAAAGTAATTCTTTCAATTCAGCACAAACATAGATTTATGTCACACCTTTCTGTACTTCACTTTGAACTAGTCTGAATGGGTGTTAACCAGTTGAACATGTCAGCCTTTTCACAGAAAGCTATATTACCTTTGGCATCGCTAACCTGACAACAGGCACATATCACCTTTCAGTATATTATTTGTAACTACAAACAACTATCTTTGGAGCAACCATTATACTAAGCTGGCCTCATTATGAGTACTGGTTGTGCTTTCAATATGTTGTGACAAGCAGTCACTTGTTATGCAGGGCTGTTGTTTTTACGTAACTTCCTAATTATGAGTCTTTTTAAGGAAGAAGTTTGTTTTCTGAGTAAAAGAGAACAATGACAACAGACATTACATGTGGTTAGTTTTGTAAGCAGCGTTTAAAGACTTTTCTATAGTTTAATTTGCATAAATAGAATATAAAAAACAAATGTTGTTGCAGACTTGTATTATGTTAATCATTTTCTACAGTTTTAAAATATCAACAGTGTGGATGTATTGTACAGTTCAAATAAAGAAGTTTTATTTAACATTTATGTCTGTTTACCGACTGAGTCATGAATTTTGAAACTTTTAAATCATTTACATTTTTACAAATTTCATGATAATTTATTGAATACCTTCCATTAAAATAAATTCTGCTCTTGCTTTCTCAACTTCAGCGTATTTAATGTAACATTAAGCACAATTTTTGGGTTAATGACAAAAAAAATCCCACAAATCTGTTACTTTTATTTATTTTTCTTTCAACAGTATGTCTCTCTCACCCATCCCCTCATTCCACATTTCTAACTTTAATTTTTAAGCATCTCTTTCTATTGTGTGGTTCCCCCCCACCTAAGAAAGAACTGTTAGTTTAGGTGGGAAGATCTTTGAACAGACACAGTCACTTCCTTTTGTTTTTCAAAGGAAAAATAGGAGTACTGAGATGCCTTTCCTTTGAAACTGGTGATGCATCCAGTTAACGATTTGCAAGGAAAACTATAAATGAAGCTCAGCTAAATATACACAGCAGACTGTTGCTGTGGAGAAACAGCATATGGAGCGAGTAACATACTTTAAATATCTAACAGCTAATTTTTACTTAACTGAACAGTTCTGTGACACAAATTATAATAAAACTTCTGCTGTGGGCCTTTTGTAGCAAAGTTGACAACACACTACCTCTTCTCTTTTCTTTTTAACAATTTAGAAAGGTTTAAGATGTCTCTCGTAGCAGACAGTTAAGAATAACATCCCTGGAGAAATAATTTGAAGGTTGGAAAGAAGTGGAAGGAAAACATCCTCAGCTGTAACAGCAACTGCAATGTCAGCAGACTGCAGTTCTTTGGAAAAAGTTGGATCAGCCTCAGAAGTGTCACAGACTGAAGCCAAAACATCTACGATAACAAAAAGGAGATATTCCAACTGTCATTTTGCATTTTGCCAAATTATCATACGATGTCATTTTGATTTGTTATAAATATTTTTCAGTGGTGTATCACAAAATCAAATATAAAAAGAAAAAACTATTATTGTGAATTTGTTAGGTGTGGGAGTTTTTTTCTTTCCCTGGGATTCAGAGAAGTGGACCGTGAATGACTGTTTACATGTTTGTAATAAATGTGATTAAATCAAGATATGTTTAAGTAACAGACCACATTTTAGATAGATGCAAAAAATATTTATGTATTTGTTTGTTTGTTTGTTTGTTTGTGAACATGTCCTTTATGTGTGTCCCTCAATCCATTCCACCTATAAATATACAACAGCATTGTAAAACACCTGCAATTCTCTTCTGGCTTTTGGTTTTACAGTGGCAACCCATTCAAAAACTTTCTGGATATCTGAATATTTAAAGTTGACAAAAAAAAAGAGAGAGGACTATATTTTAGATTTACTTTAGATAAAGCACAAACAAAAGCTTTGCTTTTTTGCAGATTTATGTTCATTATTATGCATCTGTTAACTGATGTTAGATGTTTTGAATGTACTGCCTTCAACATAGCTACTGTCCTGCTATTGTGCTAGTGGTATAAGTCAGATTAACAGAATTTTTTTGTCTCTACCTATACATCTTAGAGGAACAAATCAAACCAAAATTCTGAATAAGCAGTATCTTTTGTTGTAATGGTAGTATTAGTGATAGTTTAATTAGCTGGAGAACCAAATGGCATTTTTGTGTACATATCTTGGTGAGACTAAGAATGTGTGCGTTGCAAAATGAATTTCTAAAGAAAATAACATTCATGTGTTTCAGAATTTAGTCTTGCAAAAAAGTATGCTGTTAAACTGTGAGCCAAAACAGCAGCGTAAACACTGCAGTGTCAACATCTGTCATTAAAAAAAATGTCTGACAACTGACAGGCGTTAGCAAACACCATTCTTAAGGTTTGTTTGTATTGCTTCCAGTTAAATTCAGAACTAAACATAACACATAATGTAACATCAATCAGCTCAATAAAGACAAAACTAAGGATTTAGTTATCGACACAGACATTTGTTGAGAGAAACTCACAGGTCGACTTTGAATATTGGCAGTTAATCCTTCAGATCAAGTGAAAACAAATACACATCATATTTAATCTAAATCTAAGTTTCACAAACTGCATCATTTAAAAAAAATACATGTTATTATCTGAAGAATATTGCCAGTTTGATGCAGAGATTTTGAATCACGCTTTTGTACCTTCCAGAATAGATTTCAGCAATGCTTTTCTTTCTGGTGTTTCTAAAAGAACAATAGCTCCACTACAGCTACTTCAGATTTTGTCTCCAAGAATACTGTCAAGGAGATGAGCTCACCGATATCTCTCTGCACTGGCAACCAGTCCATTTCAGAATGGATTATTTGGTGCTTTTACTATTATTTAAGACTCTTAATGTTCTTAGTCTAGCCTGTTTCTTAGATGTCCTTCTGTCATGCAGCCCCTCCAGGTCCATGTGATCTTCTGGAAAAGGTCTTCTGCTGGTACATATGAGCAGTAGAACAGAAGGTGCGGTGTCTTTCTCCTATTTACATCCATCAGCTGGAACAGCCTTTCTGAGGGCCGGAGGACAAGCGGAGAGATTGGATGTTTTAAAAAACAAACTAAGGACACATCTATTCAGTTCAGCTGTTAGTTTAAGTTTATTGGTATTTATTATATTTTAAAGTTTAATATTTAATTTCAGTTGTATCAACTTTTGTATCTATTTGTATTGTACTGTGTTATTACTGTTTAAGTTATTAATAATCATGGCAAGTATTATCAAATATAAGGATTTTACTTTACTAATTAAGATTTTATTGCATTCTATTTATGTTCTGTATGTTTACTATTGGTGGTTTTAATTTTAACTTTTGCAGATGTTATGTACTTTATTCTATTTTCTCCTTTAAAAAAAAAAAAATAAATATATATATATATATATATATATATATATATATATATATATATATATATATATATATATATATATATATATATATATACATACATACATACATACATACATACATACATGTATGTATGTATGTATGTATGTATGTATGTATGTATGTATATATATATATATATATATATATATATATATATATATATATATATATATATATATATATATATATATATATATATATGTATGTATGTATGTATGTATGTATGATTTTATAATTTTTGATGTGGGCATATAAATGTATGTCCTCCTATTTCTAACCTCTATGAAGCTCTTGGTGTTACACCTGACTGTATTAAAAGTGCTCTATAAATAAAATTTGTTTTGCTGCTTGACATCTTGCATTTCCATTAGTTGGATTATTGTTAGATGCAACCTCTTCCTCACAGCCACAGACATTGATGTAGATGTTCTTTTAATTTACATTTATGGAAATACTGAAATCCCATCTCTAGCTTTCCAACTTAGCCAACTCCAGTGTTATGAAACTTAAAATGCATCTCCAACCTTGTCAGTCTTTGGCAGCTGTGCACAGAAATCTGTACTTCACCCGATCACAAAGATCCTCAGATCGGACAGACGATTTACAGATTTCTCACCTTCAGCATGGGGACTTTTTGATTAGGGAGTTGAGAAATTCAATAAAAGCTGGAAGGGAAAACAAGGCTAAACTGAAATAAGTCATTGATCTTTGTTACTTACGTTTTCCCACAGGATAAAAATAGGTGTTTAGCATTGCATCCTCCTTCGAAGGGAACATTTTCAGGATGGTAACATTACTTTAAGACAACAAAAATATTCTATTATTCGTGTATCTAATATACTGACAAATATTTTGTCAGTACTGTAGAAAAAATATCAATGTTTTCACAGAATAAAAAATAGTTTTTTCAGCACTGACATCTTTTTGGCATTATTAAAAAATAAATTTCTATACATTTTTGTTTTGTTGTTGAAAATTTTAACTACCACAGTTGCCAGACAATAACTGCGATAATTATATAATAGCCACAGAATGTGTATTGTATTTGTATCCATCCATCCATCGTCTATACTTAATTGTCCTTGCAAGGTTGTGGGGAGTGGAGAGGTGTGGTGCCAACAGTCATTGGGGTGAGATGCAGGGTACACCCTGGAGAAGTTCCAGTCCATCACAGAGGAATGCCAGAGCGACACACCAGACAAACAACCATGCACGCACACTCATATCTAAGGGCAATTTAAATAGACTATTTAACCTGATGTTTTTGGACTGTGGGAGGAAGCCAGAGTACCCAGAAAGAACTGACGCATGCATGGGGAGAACATGCAAACTCCATGCAGACTCCAGGCTGCATTTTGGACCAACTGTGGCAAGGTGCAGCCTTTTTGTGACCAAATGCATCAAGAAATAATAGACTCACACACAAATAGGGGGAAAATATGTATTATATCTTTCTTTCTTTTCTGTGAAAAAACCCCAACTGTAATTCTTTATTAATAAACCGTTTCTTTTCTTCTTTTATAGTAGGCAAAGGAGAAATTAAGTTTCCACAAAAAGACAAAGGCTACAGACTGTTTTTCAAATCATACATTGGGCCTCTGGACAGCTATTTTAAAGCTAGTTAAGAGCGACTCAAATCTGCAAAGGAGTCCTTGTTTCTTGTTGTAATTTATTGACACGGTTTTTAAAGATACTCAGCCAGCATAGTCTCTGAAGTGGGTAGACGTGTGTTGACCATGCTCTGCCTCAGCTTGTCTCTGTTCCTGCTGTAAGAGGAAATGGGAGTGGTGGGACGCACTTCCCCTGAATTCGTGGCGCAACACAAACAGGAACAGTTTTCCACTCGCAGCAGGAACCCTCCCCGACACTCGGCGCATTGCGCACTTCTGGTAGCTGTCTCGGAGGGTTATTTTCGACAAATAACATCAAGGAACAGTTTTGTTCGGATTAAGGGGGTGATTGAAAATACTGGAAAATTGTTTTTCTAAAGTTAAATGTCCTCATTTTTGACTTTTACTTTTCGGCATATTGGAGAAAGTATGATCTCTTTCCAGCTGTTTCTTTTCTTCGGCTACTTTGCGACTGCGCAAGCTGCCATTGGTATGTATGTTCAACAGACAGTTTCAAGGTAACATATTTATAAAAAAAATAAAGTAAAAATCATCTTTTTAATTTAATATTTTGTGTAGGTCTCGACTGTTACAACGACTATGAGAAGATACATTGCCAGCTGGCGGTGGAACAGTGTTCCCAATACATTGTAAAAATCCATAATAACGATATAAATAGGTGAGTTCTCAAGTTTAAGGTTTGCAGGTTAATTTTACATGGAGATAAATAACATTGTTTACAATTTTGTGGTCAACAGAACCTACAGTTGCTCTTTGCAGCAATGTAACAATGAGCAGTGTTGCTGCTCTGTGAAAGTTATCATTGTCCCTGCGGAGACTTACACTATAACAGCCTTCGAAAATGTCATGGAAGTGAACTCAACCACAATTGAAATCATCCAGAGCTGTATGTAGAGTTTCATAATGCTTAAAAACGTCGCCATATATAGACTGGAAGTAGTTTAAGACATCTGTTTCCCTTATCTTTTACACAGTAAAGCCTAGAACTCCAACAATTGTCTCTGTGGATGAATTCGAAGGGATCTTTACAGTCCGCTGGAAGACAAACATGGCTCATTTTCCTGACAAACTGACCGCTGAAGTGACTATCTCCAAAGACGGAAGGACAGAGAAGGTAAGACCAAAGTTCCAAGTGGTATTCAATTCCAAGTCCACTGGACTTGGGTTTTTAATTGTAGGTAGGTAGGTTTTGTGTTATTTTATGTTGGTAAACAATACCAACCACCCAATCCTTTGTATTAAAGTACTGTCCTCTCCATAACAGGTTTTTGAAAACATCAAACCAGCTACGATTAATGGACAAGAGAGCTATCAAATCAATGGTCGACAGCTGGAGCCAGATACAGTTTACATGGTCAGCGTGAGGAGCTACACGGACTATAGTCAGAAATTCAGCGACAGAAGCAAAGAGTTTAAAATTATAACCCGTAAGTTGTGTCATGTTGTGATCAAATCTCAACTTTTCATGCCGTAAAAATAATTCAAAGGAGAGAATCGTGAACAGTAGATTAAACATCCTCATTTGACTATAAAGGGGAATATTTAAGAGCAAGAAGACTAAGTGGTCAAAAATAAAAAGTGAAAGATGCTCACTCAACCCTCAAAAAACTTTTAAAATCAAACTTTGAAATCATCACATGATTACTTCAGAAAATATAAAATAAAACAAACTGCCACATTTGAACTTGCATGCTACTAGATAGATTTGATCTATGCTCCCTTAAAAATATCTATGGATATGGCTAATGTAAAATTGAAATATGACTGACTTTAAGATCCTATAAAACTGTCTTACATTAAATTAATGGAGCACCCTTTTGGGGAAGGGGGCTCGATTGTGTGTGTGTGTGTGTGTGTGTGTGTATATATATACACACACACGCACACACACACACACACACACATATATCTATATATATATATATATATATATATATATATATATATATATATATATATATATATATATATATATATATATATCTTTAAAATATTCTGATCCTGAAACATCACAGATTTAAATGAAAGCTCAGAGGGGTGTACTGAGTGTTCTTGTATTGCAGATTAATAGGTAAAATCGGGATGATATACGTCCAGTGAGCAAATGCGAGGTGCCTTTTTTTTTTTTTTTTTTTTTTTTTGGCGAAACAACGTGCGGGCGGCAATGCGCTTTCGGCAAAGTAATGAAAATCATATAAAACAGCAAAATGCCCGTCAGCTGTTCTACAGGATTTAAGTCATGACCACAAAGATGATTCTTGGATCAGAAACAGCCGGAGATTTTGTCCTGAAGAACCATATGCACGGATTTAGTGGACACTTTATCTCAGGCACGTACTGCACCTGTCGATTTATTCATGAATGCACATGCAGACCATTATACGGAGTTACTTCTTTGACATAAACATATCACAGGTACGCAATATTTATAAATTATCTTTTTGATATATTTCTGTTTTTTTATGTTAGACCTCACTTTATCACGTTTCTCTGTTTTTCTGAGACTGAAATATTTACCTATTATTTTTGGTTACTGTCTTTTATATTAAAATGAAGTCTAGATCATTATTTGAATATCAATGTCAGTTTATCTTAATAGATTTGGCATCAGACTTTCCATTTTATTTTGCTCTAGGTTGTTCAATTTTATTTATTAAAGTGGCACATTTAGGGATTAAACTTCACTTGTGTCATGTTTATCATGGATGGCAAGCCTAGAAACATGGCAGATTGAAATTTAATTTACTGACAAATCTATAATTAAATTTCTGCCCTTCCAACTGCCCTGTTATGTAGCAGTGAGTTCCTTTTTACCTATGCAGTGTTAGTATTTTACCAACATCTGTAATCTATGATATGATGATTGTTTTTTATTTTCTAACAGGTTGCAAACCAGATGATCCTAAAGACCCTGGCTATTTGCCAACCATCTTTGAAGTCCCACACACACCAACACTGAACAGTGTTCAGTCAGAGAAGTAGATACTTATAGATGGTCAAAAGAAGAAAAAGTCTTGGATGAGAAGAAAATGACAAACATAGAGACTGCAACACAAATGGCTGTGGTTGATGAACTGGTGGATTGATGTACACAGTGTGATGCTAAACATGAAGAAATTTACAATCTTACACAGTCAACAACAGACCTTGAAAGAAAAGTGAATGAAATAAATTTTGAAATAAAGGATTGTTTTTAGAAGCAACTTTTATGTTTATGTGAAATGATTCTTTGACATACAAGCACCACAACATTTTTTGCTAAACCACTTAACTCCTTGGTTCTCTGGAAATGCTGACTCAACCGTAATGGAACCACTTTTCAGGGTATTGACTGGGTTCCTGGCATGCACCACACGGTGCATGACGCTGGAGGTCATACGCCCAAAACACTACTGTTGCCATTAAGGAGACTTATCCTGATCAGAAGTACTTCTAGCTAAGTTGTGCACCTGCTGAGAGGTTGGCTGCAGGTATACCTAACAGAAGTATTCGTGAGCTCTGTCAGTTGTTGAAAAAGGATCATCATCCTTTATTCTGCTGAGGAGTGGTGGGTACAGATCAGTCTCTGAGTCCTCGTCTTCTGAGGCTGGATCTGTGTCAATCTGATTTTGCAATACAGCCAGCAGAGGGGCAGAACATGGCGCTCTGGCTTCAACTTCCTGCCTGCTCGAACCTGAAAGACAAACAGAAAATAATTGAATTATGACATGTATTACCAAATTAAATTACAGACCATGCTCCTTATGAAAAGAATCATTAGAATGATTATTAAAAGTAGCCACATCAGACTGCAAAATATATACCTTTATTAAAACATTAAATAGTAATAGTTTTAAGTTTGTGAAACGTAAAAAAAAAAAAAATAATAATAATATAACAAGATAACAAAATGAAACATTTGAAAATGAGTAGGAGGATGTACAAACTTTAGTCCCACTCTTCAAAACTTGAGCTCTTCTGTTTCCGTATTTTAAATGAAACAGTAATGATTTCAGTAAGACTTAAACAATAATCAATGTATCTGCTCTTCCATAGAAATTGTGCAATTCAAGTTCATTGATGTATAACTTTTTAGAAATAATTGTCTGGTTTTTCTGGTCAATATATACAATCCTACCATTATGCGTACACCTGAACCTTATTACAGAGATACATAAATCTATATCAAATTATAAAATTCTATAGGCTATAAACTGCCTACAAAGCCTACAGCTAAATAAATACTAAATACAGCCAAAACACTTTATTTGGACTATATTTCATAATCAAATTGGAGAAAATATACCTAATATTTGACTTACCTGCATTGTTGACACTGTCCACGATCATGCAGCGGGTTGGTGACTCTGCCCAGGATTGACTCAGGCTTTAATGAAACACACAGGGCTGGTGTGGCTCATATTCTGGTATAATAACCCTTTCACAAGTCCACTGGCAAAATATTTGAAAACTTCTGGCGACATGTAGGCTTCCAGTAACTATCAAAGGGGGCCCGTGTTTGTCTGCTTGTCGGTCCAGCCGGTCAAAATACGGGTCCAACAGGCTGTATGCATCATGCACTAGTTTATTTTTATCCCGCTGCAAGCCCTTGGGTTGAAGCGCTAAACACATATGGAGAGTGTACACTCATTGTTTCACTTAAATAAACAGTTCAGTTCAGAAGCAACAGCAAAATCCTATGAAGAGAATGCTAACCGGAAGTTCTTTTGCCACACATCTAGCATGGGTGCATGCGAATGGCCAATGTAAACAATAACAATAAACTCATCTGACCCAGAATATATTTTAGAAGCCTCTTCCTGATGCGTTCCTACATGCAACATGTTTACAGATAACTGGTGCAATAAATAGCAGAAATGTGGTGGAGAAAAGAGTAAAAGGTGCTTCAGTATGTCTTATCTGTGATGAGAAATAAATTTTACTTTTAAAGCATTGTTGTGATTATGACCAGACTCGTGCTCCCTGATGACCCTGGAAACTCAGACAAGTGAACCATAAACGTAGGCCTATTTGTCTCTGCTGTTGTACAAACTTGGTTTCTCACTCTATCCCACTTCTCACTTCTCAGCTAGCGCCCAAAGCTCGATTGTCCTGTGGATTGTCATTCCCCTTAGCATGTTTGGGATCTTCTTGGCAGTCTCTTTTTACACCTGCTTTATAAGGTAAGCCATATTGTTAGCGGAATATTTGCCTTGTGCCTCTGTATGCATCACAGGCTTTTGTAAGCTCAGTATTCTAACCTCTCTGTGATGCGCACATTTATCTATACATTTCCATTTTGTAGGATCAAAAGGAAGTGGTGGGATAGTTTACCAGAACCAAAGAAAATTCTTGTGCCAGTCATGAAGCCAGAGGTGAGATTCCATTTTGGGCTATTTTAAATTCAGCAAATTTGATAAAAAATATTTGAAATTCCACTTATACTCAGTGTATGACTTAAATGCAAAAATGGTCTGGATGATTGCAAAGGTACTCTCTTTCCTCACAGGCATGTTTCATTGTTTGTGTTGTGGTAGAGATTGGGCTGGTTTGAGATGCTCATGATTTTGAAAACCACAAGTGATGATAAATTGTCTTAACACAAGAATTTCAAAGGAAAATGAATAATATTATTAGGGGTGCACCAATTGCAGTTTTCTGGCTGATCACAGATCTTTAAAAAGCCTGACCTGCTGATTGAGATTTTGGCCAATACTGTTTATTTTTATTGCTGATACTGTCAGGTGTTATAACCTATAAATAAAAAGCTACAAAACTGTTGCTTTAAAAGAAATTAAAAAATTGCTAGAGTGGTCTAAAGAGTTGCTAAATATAGTGGCAAAGTTGCAAAATTAGCAACAGTGGGGTGACTATTATTAACTGTGCACATGCAGACTTGACCTGGTGGGCAGGTCTGTCAGTCAGCCCTCTCTCACAACAGAGCAAAACAGGATTGGTGAATAAGATCGGTTTCACATATAAGTATCGGACAATCGCCGATCACCCAAAATTAAGGAAATTGGGTGCACCTCTAAACATTTTATGATCACCTTTATAAAATCAACAGTTATTTTCACTGCTGCTAAACAAATGCTACAGTCATAATAATGTCTGGCATTTGTTTATTTAGATTTATTGATCTTAATTGGAGTTTTCAAGTACTTATTGTTCAAAATGTTATGCCTTTTTGTTGTTCTGCTCTCCATATAGAAAAACAAGTATAACAAATGTTTAATCTACTTAGCTAGACCCTGCAGTTCGCTGCTTATCAGACATGCCACCCGTCGTTTGTCAACTATAGTTTTTGCAACGCAGTAGTGGTAATGGTCGGTGCTCCTTTGGTTTCCTTCCCCATGGTAAAGGCAAATATATTGATATCAAACCTGTAGAGTTCAATATTTTTAGCTGTAGTCATATTTTAATTGTGAGATTTGCTAACGATGTCACATAATTGCATCTTTTTTCTGATATCCCAAAGCCATGATTTTTGTGACTGGAACTATTTTGAAACAGCTTGATTTGCCTTTGCTGTGACGAATGGAAAAATACATCAGCCTATATTTAGCCAGCTGATTGAAAGTGAGCAGCACACTGTGTAGAGGAGAGCAGAGGTTTGTTTTCTTTGATTTCCGTACAGCAGGACTTAAAACTGTTCGAAGGAAAATTTTAGTTGTTTTAAAATTTTGGTATACCTTGGAATGTTGGTATGAGTTCCCACGTTGAGTTGTTTCCCCACCAACACACGACCATGCATGTTTCAAGCTTGTCCCCAGCATATTAAACTCTGTTTAGGGATTCACAGAAAATTAAAATTTTTTGCAAGTAAATATTTGCCCTGAAAAACTGCTGCTGCCTGCAGCATTAAGTCAAATAGCAGTTAGAATAAATGAAATACCACAACTTAACTTTAATTGAGTATGAATTACAGATGAAATTTAAACTCTCCTACATAACTGGGTGTAATGGTTCATTTTCTTCCAATAGACTGGTCTCTGATCTAATAAATCTTTCATTTCAGGTTTATGAACCTTGGGTGGCTCCCCACTCCCATGTCCGTATTACGACCCTCCCTTCAAGGGACGACGACCAAATGTATGATCTGCTACTTTGGTAATATCTTTTTCTGTGTGAGATTACATTGGCAGTTTGAGTAACCCTTTCTCTATGTTCAGGCTGAAGATGCCATTTAAACATGGAGAAGATGGCAGTCTGAATTGTAACACCAGTAGAGGCTCTTCAGATCCTTGTTATGGTCAGACAGAACCTCTTGAGAAAAAGGATGACATTGCTGATACTATAAATAAAGCCTTATCGGAATGCCTATTAAAACACTTTGCCTTCGTTGTCCCACAACCGGAGCTTCCTCAAGATGAAAAGGAGCCTCATTTCACAACAAAAGAATCAAGTTCTGTATCATCTGGCATAGTCAATCATTGCTATTTTATGCCTGTTCCCAAGCTCCCAAATCTGACTATGGAGGACAACTCTGCAATCAAATTGCTAGGCGACTCAAGGTTTCCCTGCAAAAGCAACACTGTGAACTGTCCTGACCAACAGATACCTGCTTGTCTGTTTTATGCACAGAAAGATCTTTCATCTGTCGTGCAGGTAGACATGTCATATCAGCTATGCAAAGCAGATCCCAAAAGATCCTCTTGTGAAGAAAACACCAGCTTGTCCTCCACTTCCAGCGGCACCACTATTGCCCCCTTGTGTGGATTTAACTCCATGGGTGAGTCCAGCTTCAAGAGATCTGAGGAACGCTCCGCCGATTTATTAAAACTGTTGTTGCCAGCACTTTCAAGCTGTCAGCATCACCGCCGTCTTGTAGATGACTACAAGCCATTTCCAAACAAAGTGGAGCAGCCAGATGTTTTACCTTCAGAAAACCAAATCAGTGAGTCGAATCGAGATGAGAGAGTCATCCAGAACACTCAACATTGCTTCATTCCGGATTTGAAAAAAGTGAATGGTCCATGTCCTTCTGTGCTGCAGACACCACATTTCCCCTTCTTGTCTTCTGACACATCTATTCCAGTTGTTATGGACAGTGGCTATAAATGTGTGTAGTTCACCACCCCATGGCTTAAGCTTTATACGGTAAGATGTGGAAGCTGCAGGAAACCTTCACCACTTCAAGAACCAGTTTGTAGCAGCACCAGCCTAATGTCATTTTTAGAGCTGGTGATATTCGCCAAGATTTACACCACAGTAGTTTTTTTTTCTTCTTTAACCCCTCATTTCCTACTAAATAGTATCATCAAGATTTCATGTAATTTGTCATGAATAGGACTGAAATAAGATAAAGTGTGTGTGTATATATATATATATATATATATATATATATATATATATATATATATATATATATATATAGATAGATAGATAGATATGTAGATATATATCTACATATATATAGATATATATGTATATATCTATATATATATTGTGAGTTTACTGAGTTTGTACAGTGTTGAATTGTTTTTGTGTGTTTGCTTTCACCATGTAAGATATGAATATATCAAGTTTCCACATGTTCTGAGCTATGAGCCAGAGGCATTTGTTTTTAAACCACTCTTCTTTTCTTCAAATGCTTGAAGAAAGCAGAGTAAAATACATTTGTGTCAGATGTCATGTTCTGTGTTCTGTTTCTTCCTTAAATAAACTTTAGCATGTGTGTAAAACTGTGTAAAGACTAAACTATCAATACTAAGCCTTTTAAAGGAAAACTACCACCACTTAAACTGACTTGTGTGACTGAAACATTCAGTTATTTTTTTTTTTGCTGTTTTTTTTTTTTTAAACTTTATTAAAAATTGCTTTGGGTTTGTTTCAAATGTAATGCACACAAAGACAAAAAGAAAAACAAGGTGGTGGGGGGGAAAGATGGAGGAAAGCTTTAAAGAGAAAAAAGGAGATAGAACGACTACAAGGTAGTACAAGATGTATTTAGTGGCAATCGCAGCCCGACTGAAAGACTCAGTTATAACAGAGCCTGTTCTGTTTAGGGTTAAAACATTACTTCCTTATTGTTGTTCTCTGGAGCTGGTGACTCATTTCCACAGAAGTGTTTGTCATGATCACTGAACATATTTTGTTTACCACAACAAATGAAGAAAAGATACTTAGTAACATAAAAAAGAGATTGGGGAACAATGAAACCAAGAAAATTATGATGCTTTTACTTGGAAATGGTTCAAATAAAACTTAACAATATATTTGCTAAATTATTTAGAAACTTTATATGCACTGGCTGGATTTTCTAATAAATGTTAGTATTGGCAAGTAAGGATTTGATTGTGCAGTAAGTTTAACAGTAAAAATGCTTTTAAAAAATATGAATAATAAATCCTTATTTGCATGGCAGTTTGCCAACAGTAGTGTTTTCAAAGTATTTTAAGTAAACAATTATTAAAAACAGAAAAAATATAGTAACCGTAAACAGATTTTTTTTTTACAAGTATATTCGCAAAGATATAAGCAGAGAAACGAAACTAAAACCAAATAAAATTCTATAAAAAAAACAATGAAAAGAACAATTAAAAGCAACAATAAAACTATCAGTTTTTAATTTATTTATTTTTTTAGTTTTACAAAAGTCAGCAGCTCAAAGTGGTCTCTGGAAAAGCTGTCCAGAGCTTTAAACCATAACCAGCTAAACTCCTTTCTCCTTTCTCCTCATTCTCCTCAATCTGTGGTAGCACCAGCAGATCACCATTGCATGGTGGTAATAAAATCCTAAAATCCATTCCAAAAGCTACATGAAACCAGTGGAAGGATTTTTGATTATTGGAGTAATGTGCTCTCCTTTATGTGAGTATTGAAATCATGGCCACAGTATTTTAAACTGCAGATTTGAGATGGATTTCTTTGGTATAGATCGAAAAACAGATAATTGCAATAATCTGGACAGGGAGACACAAATGTACATGATTTTCATAGTTTTATAAAGCACATTTTCAACTTTGGTGATATTGCGAAGGTTATAATATGCTGCTTTTCTTACATTACTGATGTGGCAGTTAAAACTGAGGTCACTGTCAAAAGTGGCTCTAAAGTTTCTGACCACCACACATATTTTTATACATAAATGTATCCTTCTTTTATATCTCATTTCAAACAATAAGAATCTCAGTTTTTGTCTTTAAATGTAAAAAAAAAAAATCAGATACATTCATGTGTTTCAGTCATTTAATCCATTAGGCAAAGACCTAACAGCTCTGGGAACATCTGGAGATAGAGATAAAGCTAGTTTTATATTATCTGCATATTGATAGAAACTAATGTCATGTTACTTTATTACACCTGCCAGAACAAACATATGGAGTATGAAAAAGCTAAGGGTCAAGTAAATAGCTTTGGGGGACTCCATGAAATAGGAAACGCTCTCAGCACAACAAAGTGTGGTCATTTGACTAAGAATGATTTCAAGCAATTTAATGGTCTCAGAAAGGCCAAACTGGTTTCGTAACTTGTTCTGTAAGATATAAGGGGCAACCGTGAAGAAAGCAGCACTTTCATTCATTAAATTGGATGACAACAGCAAGTTTACAGAATATTGATTCATTCACCTTAAGAAGTGCTTTTCCAAGCTGTGTTAGACCCTGAAGGCAAAATAAAACTCTTGATGGAGATAATAAGTTTTTGTTTAATTTGTTGTTTCTTTTATTTAGGAAGAAAAAGTTTAAGATTGGTACGTTTTAGCATTGTCTAGATTAATTTCTTTTTAAAAGCGTCCTGACAAGTGAGGTTTTTAGCAAATGAGAAAAGATTCTTCTCTGTAATGAGAGACTGATAACCAGATAATCAGAAGACACAAAACATAAAACTCGTGTAATGAAGCTTTAGCTACACAGTATTGAAACTGTGTGAAAAAAGATTAAAAAATTAAATCTGTAAGTTTGTCTGTTTTTATCTTGATTAATAATTACACCAGAAATTTAAAAGAACTGTCATAATAACTTAAATGGTAACATATTTTCCTATTTATACTACATTTCTACTATATAATATTTTGTCTCATCTGTGTTTGGAACATCGTTCAGCAAACTACTGCAGAATTGCATAAGCAGCATGAATATACTTTTTGCCTTTTTCATGTATTCTGTACAGCACTGTTGCAGGCTCATGTGTCATGCCTGTCATGTATCGTGTTTGTTCTGCTTCCATCTGGTGTTTTTTGTGTGCATACGCTGTTGTACTTCAGGTGCAGTAAAATCTCTTTCACACACCTTAGCTAAATCAGCTGAAAGCCAACAATACACTCATGTTTAAAAAAATCTAATTCAAATTAATTTTAAAAGTGATAGCAGGACTTCACTAGTACAATTTTATACTTAGCATCTGAAGTGTCATATCAGTTATAGCAATTTAAATGCATCAACACTAATCCTAAGCCTTCCAACCACTCCAGCCACCTTACATAATAGAAAACCAGTGCCGTTTCCTATAACAGGAGGAGTCAATTTCTGAGTGAGGAAGCTTACTGGAGGAGGAGCTGGATCAAGATTAAATGTTTGAAGAGCTAGAGCAAGATTAACTGTGATTGGAAGAATCTGCCAGAGTAGGACGGTTGTTCCAGTGGAACTTGAATGATCACACCTCATATTTTTTTTAATTTTACCACTTGGACTCCCATGTCACTGGTGACATCTATATCCACACTGCCTTTCTGCACACCTGAAGTGCTGACCTGCAGAATGCAGCAACCTGTAAGGCAGAGACTGAGACCTTGGCTGGAGGAGCAGATTCAGTCCGGGAAGTATCCAGGTGTCAGCTGGCTTGACCAGGTATGCCCCTCAATCTCTCTCTAACCCCCCCTTCCTTGCACCAGCACAGACATGTACATGCACATCTGGGTTCATGTTGCTTCTTGTGGGTGAAATCACATTTGTGAACCAAAGAGTAAAGTAACATGTGACGACAAAAATGTGACTTTATTTTGTCCAACAGTCAGCTCGCATCTTCCAGATTCCATGGAAACATGCTGCTCGCCATGGTTGGAGCATTGACCGGGATGCTACGCTCTTCAGGAGTTGGGCTATGCACACAGGTAAGGTCCACAAACCGACAAAATGGATTTTACTCCATCTGCTGGGTCTTCTTCTTCATGTCAATGAACTCCCGATACTCCATCAGCCTCCTCTTCTACTGGTTGATTTAAGATTACATTTAGTATCACATTCAATCACATTCAATGACAAGTCATGATAGATAATGTAAAGCTCAAGTCTTTGCTGTGATAGATAGCAGCATTTAATGTGACTTAATCTAACAGACTGGGTTACTGAAGCTGCATGAACTATAGTTTCACAATCTAATATTATTAATAAATAAACAATAATACTTACAATCCATAATGTTTGTAAGTGTAATGCTGAATTATTGCTCAGGTCTGTAAAGAAATTTTTTAGATTCAGGCTGAGAGTTTTTGAAATTGTAAAGGGACCGTGTTTCAAATACCATACCAAAAGCACCAAAATATTACATAGACTTTGCTTTTATTGTACAACAAGTAGTAAAATGTACATTTTACTGCTTCTTCTGAGCAGTGCATGAGGGAACTGAATAAGGAATTTCCAAAATGACCAGACATCAAAGAGTTTAAAAATAAATACAAGAAGATTATTGCAAATATGAGGTATGATAATAATGAATTTTCTTTCTTCCTTTGTTTTTGTTTTATGTTACTATTAATATGTATTAATATTAATATAATAATAAAATTATTATTATTATTATTATTATTGTTATTATTATTATTATTATTATTATTATTATTATATAACTAAGATAACGTACATATATCATAAGGTATACATAAATAGACAAGTTGGTAATTATTCTGATGTAGTATGTCTGTTTTTTATTTAAAACTGTCATTATTATTATTATTATTATTATTATTATTATTATTATTAGTAGTAGTAGTAGTAGTAGTAGTAGTAGTAGTAGTAGTAGTGTTATTATTATTATAAGTATATCATAAGGTATATATAAATAGACAAGATGGTAATTTTTCTGATAAGGTATGTCCAGGTGTTATTTAAAACTGTCCTTATTATTATTATTATTATTATTATTAGTAGTAGTAGTCGTAGTAGGAGGAGGAGGAGGAGGAGGAGTAGTGTTATTATTATTATTAGAATGGGTCAGTAATTTGTTTTTTCATGTTTTGAGGGTTAGTTTGTAATCGTTTTGTTTTTAAATAATATATTATTTAATGGTTGGTCCATTTGCACAGAAATAAAACGTGCATATGAGTAACACAACAGACTTTTAATTACACATTTCTGATAAGTACTGAATTATGAAATAACATATTTCATTAAATTGAGATAAGGGGTAGGAATAAATAAGTTTTCACTTCTTCCTGCTCCTTTTCAAACAGATAAGCAGTGGTTAGCTTGTTATTACATTCTCAGTTATGTATGTGTTTCTTCTCTTGTCCTACTCATTACTTATTTTTTGGTTGTTTGGGTGGGTTTTTTTATTTGTCTTTTTTTAAATAAATCGATGAGTAAATAAATAAAACAACTCAATGAGTTTTCATTTTTCATCTGAAGGTGTCTGCAAATGGTTGAGCTTTAAAAGAAGGAAATCAGTCACTTTATTAAAAAGAAATGAAAAAACGCCAAAGCTAAGAAATGATTACGAAGAGCATGAAAGTTCACAAACAAGGTAAAGATTGAGAATTATCTTTGCTTGTTGACCGTTTTTCTTTCTATGATCACCTTTCCACTGAAGGGCCGCTGTATCTCTCAGTTTTTCTTGATGAACCACATTCCTATCATAAATCCCTTTCCAGGTAAATGATAAGGGCTGCATAGAGACCTAAAACAAGCTTCGTGAATAATTATGGCAAGCCTTCTGTGAAAACTACTATGCACTTCACAGCCATTGTTTGGATCTCAGCGCAATTCTTCCGAGACCCACAGAGAGTTCAGTGCCAACATGAATATACAGCCAAGAAAAATACTTTCAGTTCACTGAACTGTTGCTTCATACAAAAAACAGAGTAAATAAATGGAAGAAAAGCTGCATGTATCTCAGCTACCGTTACTGGCATGAAAAAACAACATATTTTTTACCTTCTAATCTATAAAATGTAGTAAACTGTTAACAAGGTCACTTCTCATTCTGCCTTCAGCGTCTCAAATAAAGTCACACATACACATGCACAGACGTGTAACTTTAAGTACATTTTCTTTCCTTTTGTCTTGGGAAAATCTTTTTTTTTTCGGATCTACATCACATCACATCATGGGAAAGCTGCAGTTCACTTGCAGGGAGGGTGAAAGGTGATCATATTGCTGTCAAAGTACATCTCTAATGGTTTTCACAAGATGTAGACTGAAGACATTAAAAAGCGTTTGCAGAAGAGCTCAAATGTGGAGGTTGCAATGTAAAAACAATTATCTCAATTATTTACCTGAGTTATATGATGACAGTGATTTTCTTCCTAAATCTTGCAGTTAAGGTCTAAGGAGAGACTGAGAGTCAAACCATAGAGTGGTGCTAAATTCGAGAAAGGACTCACCTCACCTTATGCAGTCACTTTACAAGATAAATGGTCTGCCAGCTGATGACATTTAATATTTTTAGGGAAATGTATACTGTGGTAAAGTGTTCCTGCCTCATTTAAAAGAAGAAATATCTGTTTTTACAAGGTTCAGCCTATTTTCTGACACATATAAGTAACACAATGGATATCAAGATTGTCCTAAAAATGGTTGACTTCTTTTCAGACTGGGCATTTTTTTCCACCATTGCTCATATTAAGAAATAGGTATGTTTAAAACTTACATTATCTGGCAGCCTTATAGAGGGTTTTGCAGCCTGAGCTGATAGTGTTCTCAGAGCTTTTCTTACATTGTTTGCAGCTGCAAGATTCTTCCAAGGAAAATTATGATCAATGGACAATTTCCAAGAAAGGCCAACATTGCTGAAATTTTCTGTTACATTCATTCATAGACAAAGTATTTTCTATGAAAAATACTTCCATAAAAGTATTCAAATTCTTCACCTTGTTAATTGTGTCAGGCTGCAAATTATTTAATGTAAGAATTAAAAAGGAATTTAAGCAAGTGAGAAAGAGAGTAATCACAAATTTCTTCACAGCAAAAATAAAACAAAAAATAATTTTAATAAATAACACATTTTTGTAATTGACAAAATTATTAGAAAATATGAATGAAAACAACATATCCAGTAAATTAAAACACAAGCTACAGATGTATTTGAAGACTTTTCTATTTATAAGCATATTCAACTGCTTTAAAAAAATAAAAAAAACATCAGTAGTATCTATACAACAAATAAATAACTGAAGTAATATCCAAAACTCAGCACGACTGCTTCAAAAGATGGATCTTTAAGGATGTAACAGTGATTGGGATGTTGATTAACCTTTGACCAGAAGATGGAAGAGCCCAAGATTAGGAATAAAGTTAAAACTAAAATTGACTGGCTAACAGCGTGGTGAACCCAAAACTGAAGCGATATGAGCTCTTTTATTTGTATTAGTTAATATCATAGCAACTGCAATTTGTGAAATTTGTGAACTTGATCTATAACTGATTTGATAAAATAGGTAATAGGAAAAAGTAATCTATAGGCGTGTCAAAACAAGCTAATGACTAATAGCTATGACTAACCATCTTCGGCGTTTCACACCCACTGTCTCAGTTCAGAAATATTTCTTAAATGATTAAAGCAATTTTATATCAGCTACTTTAAATGCTACCCAAGTGACACTGAGCTATCCAAAGCCAGTTCCCAGATTTCTGAGGCTCAGGTGTATAGAGGAGCTCATAAAACTGAGATGTATGCTCATTAGGGGAAGCATGTAATCAGGGGCAATGATCAAGATGTCTGTTGTATCTGTTTTTATTAGGAGAAAATTAGCACTTTACCATTTCTTCATTTCTGTCAGGCAGTCAGTTAAACTAGACAGTTGATAAAGTTTTACAAAGTACATCTGGATCTTCCTCTAAGATCAATAAAAGAAAAGTGCCCAGAACAGAGCCTTAAGGAGCCCACAATAAAGAGCTGCCATTTCAGATACAACCTGATTTATAAAGACACTGAAAGATCTCTGAAAAAAGTACAAAGAAAGCAGGTTTTAAGCCTTATCAGTAATCCTAATCAAATAATCTATAAATCAATCTATAAATCAGAATACTGTGCCAGAACAACAGTACCAGAGTTAGTGGAGAGGTCTAATAAAATCAAAAATGTGAAATCTCATCTCTCTGCTGCCATCAAAATTCAACTAGAGACTGTGAAATGGGATTTCTGAGAACTAGATGGGAACTTATCACTCATTCATTATTCATTCATATCTGTTAATCTTAAAGTCTACAAAACAGCACTGACTACTTTCTTACAGGAATCTTCTTATTTCTAATCACCAGTGCATGTCAAATAAATCAGAGCCTGAGGAGAGGTGGTCACAGCTAATCCATAAATTATTCATGCACCTGGCAGATTCATATTTAAAATGTATTTCATTCAACTAAGATGTATGCTCCTGATAGGAAATGGGACAAACATCTCCCAAAACATCATAAAAACATTTAAAAGGATGATCAATTTTTAAAAAATGCTTTTTTCTGTTTTTATTTATTTTATTAAAAATAACATGACAAAAAATGTATCTACTTCTCTCAGTAATAAATGAGGAAAAAAAAACTATAATGGGGTTACAGCAATCAAAGCTTTTCTTATAATTTAAAACCAGATTTTTTACAGATTTCTGTTATGTTGTATTTTGAACATTTATCTTTACCGATAAATGGTCAGAAGAACCATGTTGATAAGATTAGAAGCTTACTTTAAACCTAAATCTGCCAGGGAAATGAATGATGAGGACTAATTTGGCTTAAAAGTATGTTACATTTGTGCTCATTTCATATGATGGTGCATAAACCCAACACCTCCCTTAACTGATATGTTCCCTGGGCAAGAAAGACATTGATATATGCAGATGTGCTGCAAGCATCTCCCTGTAGCTATAACTTCCTCATACCAATTATAGTCAAGGTGTGCAAAAATAGTTTCTACAGAAACTGGTCACTATAGACTCATGTTCTTGTTTACACTGACCATGGTTAGTACAAGTTGCAGAGATCTGTTAAGTCAATTTCTACAGGATAATGCAGACCTCACTTCTTAGGCTTCCTGTGCAGCTAACCAGCTGGATTTTAGTGTAAGAAGACATCTTTATACTCATGAACAGACCAAATTTTCACTTTCCTGATTTGTTTATTTATTAAGTTTAGTTTGTTACACTGGTTTTGAAAATAATTGGAGGGATAAATCGGTGTTTTTGCAGAAAAGCAGCTGTCTACACATGCTAAAAAACCTCTTCAGTAATATTTACCTCTACCTTCATTTATTTCAGGAAAATACCGTCCAGGCAGAGACAAGCCAGATCCCAAGACATGGAAAGCAAATTTCCGGTGTGCCTTGAATTCCCTGCCTGACATCTGTGAGCTGCGGGAGCACAGCAGGAAGAGAGGCAGCAATGCCTACAGAGTCTACAGGATGTTACCCAGCTCTCAAACACGCAGACGGAGGAGAAGTAAGCAACTCAAACTGATACACCCTTTTCATTTCTTTAACATTATTCTGACTCAACTCATGATTCAATCCTGTTTTCCTCTTTTCAGCAGGACTGTTCAACAGACCCCAAGAGAGACCGAGAGGTTTAGGAGACTCCCGAAGTGATGACACATACACGTCACAGCACACCTGGCAGCCTACAACAATACTACCTGTTACAGACACACCGCATAAGGTGGAAACTTGCACACAACACAGCTTTAACAGCCCTGAAGTACAAGGTAAGATGTCTGTTTAAAGTGTTTTGTCTCTCCTGGATGGCAAGATTAAAGGTTTCTCTAGTTCAGGAGGGTTGATATTTATTGTTGTTATTCAGGGATGTGGGAATCCAAACCTGTGGAGCAGGAACCAAGTGAGCCTGCCTGTAAGGTAAGTCCTATTTTTTCTGACTGAAAAGGGACTAAAACAAGATGAAATACCAACAGTTAACTGAAAAAAATAAATTCAGCATCCATTTTACGAAATTTGAGACATATTATTGTATTTTTTTTTTTTTTTTTTTTTTTTTTTTTTTTGGATCCCCTGTGTGCTTTTTGCGTCTCTTTATCTGAGTGAGTGTTTTGTCTGTTGTAGCTAATGGACCATTTAGGCAGCACTGAACTCTGGAACCAGACATGGGAGCAAAGAGGATGGAGGACGAACGCTCAGTGGGAACAACCGCAATGTATGACGCTTGTTTTTGTTTTGTTTTGACCTTGATTGCTCTAAATTTTTTTAATGTTAAAAATTATTAATAACTTTAAAATAAATTAGCCATAGGCAATTAAAAATTAATCATTTTATTTCGTAATTCCGTTTAGCAAGTACATTGTAAGTTGTAATCACAGAGTTACAGAAACAAACTGAGACAAACAACCATGCACATTCACACTCATAATTACTGTTTTTTTTAGATTCACAGATTAATAGGTAACAAGCATATATTTTAACTGTGTTGAAAACTGAGAAAACTCACTCACTCTGAGAAAACTCACTCTTTAAAGAACAAATTTAAAGAAAAAGTCATCAAAAGCTTCAAACAAGCAACTATCTCAGCTTAAGATAATAGTGCTGAGCTATTATCAAGTCTAGTTACGGTGGCCTGTATTAGCTTGCTTTTTAAAAGTATAAGATAATTATTTAAGAGAAACATTCCAGTTCTCTTTTGCTGCAGTGCTGCAGGGCAGGGTTTTGCATTTGCCACTACTGCAAAAGTTAATTTGTTCTTGAAGACTTTTATCTTAAAAACATCAAACGCATCTAATATTTAAAGAAATAAAAATATATAAAGCAAAATATGACTGAATTTTTGTGGGTGATTTTGCATTTTGCTTTCATTTTGAGATCATGATTCTGATTAGAAAAAAATAGGCTGGTCATCCATCAAGTCTGATGTCCTTATTAAGTAGAGCCATACTGATAAGCTTTTGATTCCTTATTCAATTAATGATCCCATTAATTGTCCTTGTTAACATTTTGATTGTAATGTTGTCATGTACTTCTCAGGTGCTGCTGAGGAGAACCCGTATTCTGTACAAACGGAGAACTACAGTGATCTATTTGGCCCAAACTACATCAAAGAACTCTCAGACTGGTCCACACATCAGCAAACACTGATGCTGTAGCTGTAAGCACCCTCTTTTCTCTCTGTATTTATCACTTGTTTGTTGAAATTATAATTTCCCTTACATCCGGGTGTTTTCTTGTTTCTGCTAAGCCGACTACTGAATGTCAGCATCGAGATAAAACCACGGGCAACAAATGTTATTGCTCTGTCAGTCAACCTCTGTGCTGGGAACGCTGGAATGAGAGGATCTGGTTCCAAGCCAAGCTTTAAATCTGCTATCATCATTTGTGTTCACTGTGGTTCAATGACTCAAACTCATTAAAAAGACACCAAGCGCACAGCAGAGCTTTCAGAAAAAACAGATCAGATTTCACCCCAGCGCAGGATGTGGTATTGATCTCTTTTCTATTTCTGACTGTCTCTGGATGTTTTTACTAATAAACAATTAGGTCAAAGAAGGAAAATAAAACAAGAAACATAATAGTGTGTAAGTTTGTGTGTTTAAGCGCAATTCATAATTTGCTCTCAATGTTTTAACTAAGAAAGTTAAGCTAAGCCACATTTTTTTATACACCGTATAAAAATAACTGTGATTCTTTGTGCCTTTTTTTTATTTTTAGTGCTGGTTTTTAAGTGATTGTCTGATTTTGTTTTCTGTTCCTTTGACCACCAATTTCGTGTCCTTACTGTGAAGTATGAATGATGCAGAAATAAAATTAAACGTGGTTTGTGTTCAAAATGTTCCAATTTTAACTTCTGAATTTTGCTTCACTCACACATTTATTGCAAGTGGAATTACATTGTTAAAACATACATAAAGTGTTAATATACCTCCTCTCAATTCATCTAATAGATTTTGAGTCCTGTTTCAAGTCCTGTTTCTTGTTTCAAGTCCTGTTTTTGATCTTGCATCTAATATGAAAGGATTCTAACACAGGAAGCAGCATTACAAATTACCCTCATCTACAGTCAATCTTCGAATTTGAAGCTTCAAACACTCTTTTAATGTGTTTATAAGTGCATCTGCTGAGTCTTCTAGGCTTGGTAACAAAGATTCAATCTTCAGCTGCTCTATTAGTAACCCAGTTAGAGGGTGTCAAATCAAACATGACCTGACAAAGCTATAGTTACATTGACTTCTAGACTCCCAACCAGCAGTTATTTAACTATTCAAATATTAGCTGTTCAAATTCATGTATAAAGTATGTATCATATCAATTAATGGGAATATATCACAATTCTTACAATTTGTCCTATCATGAGCTTGTAGCTCATGATAGGACAAATTGTCCTATCATGACAAATTATAATTTGTCATGATAGGACATGACAAATTCTTGTCAAGAATTTTCAAATTCTTGAAAATTACACAAATTTTCAAGAATAAAATATCTTTATTGCATTGGTAGCTCATCAAAGAATCCCAACCATCAATTTATCCACTTCAATTTATGCTGTCGCACATATTTAACACCACAGAACAGGTTCATGATGAAGTTAGCGCCTCATCCATTGTCCTATCATGACAATAACTATCATGAGCTTGTAGCTCATGATAGTTATTTTAATTTACATTCTCTAAATTAAGAAATACATCATTCACAAAAGGTTAGGGATTTGGGGCTTTCTGATGAAATTTCAGAATGGACCTAAAATGCACCATACCCTTAAACTTAACTAGGCCTTCTCTAAACCTGAGTGCAACTGTTCCACTGCTCAGTATTTCAGAACTTATTGCATTACATGGTGTTCTCTAACAAAATGAATAATGCCACTCAACTAAAGACACAATTGAAGAATTTAAAACTGTATACATCTGCAGGGTCTACATGCTAGTTCACCTGCAAGGTTCCTGAACACATTCCCTGGCACAGGCATAATCCCCTGAGGTTGTAAACGGGCACATCAGAGTCCAAATGACTTGAGGAAGTCTTTTCAGTAAGATAAGAATGTCATTCCTCAGCAAACAAACTGACTTATCAACAGCATAATACACTATTGTCAAAATGTAATTGATGCCTTAAGGGCACATGGCAAGCTGTTGAGAGTCACAGGTTTTGTTGTGATATAACCACTACCGTAGTTAAGTTCTGTTTCAATAAACTGATAGAAAGAGGAAGTAAAAAAAAAATAGCATCAGAGCTGTAGTTTAAAGACCTAGCAAACTGGCATTCTATGGAGAAATCTAAAAGAGCTCTGGGGTGTGGTCAGCAGGGATGGAAGGCTGGAGACCGGTCTTTGTCTTGGAAGAATGGACCTTGACTGATGTGACAAATATTTATTACTCTCTTACTGTTTTTTTGTAATAGTTGTAATTTATCATACAACTACTTTGCAATGTAAGCTCATGAATTCAGTTTAGAGATTATGTATCAATGTGTGGCCATATTTAATAACTTAAATATTAATTTATTGTGACAATTATTAGTTTAATACCAAGAAGTAACTTTGGTTGAGTAATTAACCATTTTCCATTATTCTTTTCATTTTGTGGCGTATGGAAAAAAAATGATGTCCTGAAATATTAGTCAAACTCTAAATATTTGGGCTCATCTTGGTCTTAGCTTTGGTGGGTGCAGTCTCGGTCTTGGAAGAACCAGCCTTAATTCCATGCTTGGTGGCCAGTCTGCTTGTTTTTCACCTTTAGAGGCAAATTACCACTTTTGAGAAAAACTGTCATTCAGAATGTCAACATTCTGTCAGCATTCAGATAGATGTAATTTCAGCTCAGGTTCTGATGAGTATTGCCATTCAAATGTGCACGAGCATGTCTCAGCGAGTTCTTTCCAATAACTGTCAGTAACATAGACTATTTTATAACAGCAATCCATACAGTTGTCATGCAAGTGTCACTTTGCCTTACATAATCAGGCCCTGTTTACTTGAAAGGTTTTAGCAACGCTACAGTAATATAGCTCTCAGAGAAGACCATTTATTCAGAGAACACCATTTGCCATGCTATTCACCCTCTGAGTCCATTTGGAGTGAGTTTCTCTGCAACATGTTAAGCCCTTAAAAGTCATTTCAAGCTAATACTACGCCTATTGTGAGTGGAAGGGGAGTTAAAGTACTGATATGCAACCAGACATGCATCAAAGCTCTCTAAAGCAAAAGTGCTGACTCGAGCCTTTTTCTGTGTTGCTACCACACTTCTATTCAACATGTTCAATCACAAAAGGCATTTTTAATCAAAAACAGTGCATGCGAAATGTATAATGATAGTCTATGAGACTGCAGATACAGATTACTTTTCATAATCAATTACTTACTTCCTATTTTTAAGAGTGGGTTGGCTACAAAAGCTTTTCTGTTGTCAAAAAGTGCTTCTAAAATGACTTATTTGCTTTAAAAAACACAAGAGCACTTTATGATGTGTTTAATACTTTCAAGATTTATAGGTTTTATGTCTCAAACTTTTTTTACATACACACACACACACACACACTTTTACTGTAGTAAATGCTTGTCTCTGACTTTGGTATTTAAGGAATATTTACCATGCATGTCTGAAAGTGTGCAGTGGGGTTCCTTTGATATGACAGTCATAAGGTAGCATACTGAAGGTGTCAGCTGATTATCATGCATCTACCATATTACAATCATTTTTAGATGAAAAATCAATTTGTCATCCAAAGGAAGAAAAGCAGCCCTCCCTAATGAACACATTTAGGGCTGAATCTTAAGATCCATTCAATCTGTTTAGTTGTGGCATCAGTAGCTCAGCCATTATAAATGACCAATACATTGTTTTCCACAGAAGACTGTGATATGAGCATGCTATAATACATATACAATAGCTCCGTATCAGAGCAAAAAGTCATTCATTCCGATTCCATTTGACCAGACTGGGGTCAATATTTGCAGGATTTCAAGCTTTATTCTTTCTATAGGTGTTGTGCTGTTTAAAGGTATAGGTCTGTTTCACCTCTATGTTTTCTTATTAAAACAAGAAAAAAAAAAGAAAAAAGGAAAACTCCACAAACATCACTTCGGGGCTAATTTTGTCAGCATACCAACATATAGTTTTAATTATATTCACGTTTGTGGTGCAAGCCATTTGGATATCTGTTGTCTTTTCATTAGTGCTTTACACTGAAGCGACACCAAACGCATTACAAGTTGGTCATACAACATATAACATTTATTTATTTATCCAGAAAAGGGAAAAAAAAAAAACAAAAAAAAACAAAGAAAAACCAGTTGAACTTCCCTTTAAAGTGGGAACTACATGAAGTCCTGAGAAAAAGAAAAACATTGTGCCAACTCTAGCTTCCCTGTAACATTTTTCAGAAAAGCAAATAGGCATGAATGTGAATACATATAGATCTCATGGATTTATCACTTTTATACATCACATATATACAGCATCATCATGACTCATGACAGGTATCCCAAAACGATTGATCTTTTTTTTTGTCACATTCAAGCAGTCTACTAGCACAGCCTGCTGGTCACACAAATGTACTGCAATGCCAGTTTAACTACAGCTTTTAGATTTTTGTGGATAAAAATGGTTTATATTAAGGTCTATTTCACAGAGAATCGCTACATAGACAATAAAAAGAAAACAGACCAATGAGTCAACAACAAAAAAAAAGGTTTTCTAAACCTGACTTGACTTAATTTCATTAAATCTGTCAAAAAACAAGTCCAAAACAAAAAAAAGTTAAGGCTGTTAATGGATTACACTGCATTTTCTAAGGGCAGGTACCAATGTTAAAATTTGAGTTCTTTAGTACCTTTTAGCATGCTGCACCTAATACATTCAAAACATGTTGGGGAAAAAGTCAATCATTGGGTACACAGAAAGTAACAAAGTTTACAAAATTAAAGCCTCATTGATTTTTTTTTTTTTTAAACTTTTTTATTTCTGATTAATATTTTCAGTAGTTCTTGATATGGAAATAACAAAACAAAGATCCATCTCAAGTGGAAGAAAAAAAAAAATATCTTACAGAGAAAAGACGTAAAATCCACCCTGATCAGTGAACAACCAGCAGAATCAGACAAAAGCTGCATTTGTTTAATTTTCCTCTTTAAAGGAACGTTTGTGTGCTTGTGGAAAAGCCAAACCCTTTGGAGAATAAGGAAAACTACAGCACTGGGAGAGAATTTGTGCCTACAGGGTAAGAGAATAATACTTTTTCGTAATTATGACAACATATTCAATTCTACATGAGAAACTGAAACAACTTGAAACAACATAATCGCAACTTTAATAGACATGGGAGCTGAGTTTACACAAGATGTTCCAAGACCTTCACAGATACTAAATTATGCCCAACTAAAATGGATATTACCAGTCAGCTAGCTGAGACTTCTTGGTATGCTGGTGAAAGATACAATCAGTTACATTTAACCAGATGAACAACTTACATTAAATCTGTCAACAGTAACAAAGCTAACCCACCTCAGAGGAAGAGTCTACACTTGTGATCTGTTTAAACCAAGTTTCATTATTTGCCTACAGTTGGTGCACAAAAATGGAAACAAAATGGGTTTTAAAAATATGAGATTTTTTTTTCTATAAAACACTACAAGCTTGGTTGTTGCAGCAATGTGCTTCTAACATTTAAAAAAATAAACATGACTTCAAAAGGCAGATGAGGACGTTGATTAAAATTCTATATGCTTCAATCTGAACAATTTTAAAAAGAAATGGCTGAAATGAGAAATTCCTAAGCGAGTGTGTGTGTACAACATATAGTCCAGTGTATCCACTCGTTTTCAAGTTTATTACAAAACCAGCAACCTTCAACGCTGAAAGCGACTCAGAAGCAAGAGCAATTCTCAGAATAAAAATCTGAATATTTTCATGTCACTTAATTTTAGCTTGTCCTTTGATAAACCTCTAAAAATAAAGAAGGAAACTTAATGTTCCACATATCCAGTGTGGCCCAGCCACCATGAGGTCCGTTCACAAATCAAATTAATAAATTACAGGCATCCAGTGGATACAACAGCAAATATTTCTGAAAATGTTTTTTTCCTCATGCATACACACAAGCATACATCTGACTGACATTATGAGCTCTCTAAACACCTTAATCTACCCTTAACATTTGCTCTTTACAGTGCAATAATATGGCAACAAATGGATAGCAGTGCTTTCATTAAAAAAAAAAAAAAAAAAAAAAAAAAAAAAAAAAAAAAAAACAGGAGGAATGGAAAATAAAAATATGTACAACATCTTGGAAAAGCAGTAGTTTCATTTTTTTGGTCCTCGGTCCGTTACAGACAGAACTGCTTTCTCATTTGTTTTTCTAAATTCTTCCTTATAACAACAGTAGTTTTCACAAGTCTGAAGAGCTGTGGGAAAGAAAATGTGGAAGAAACATTAGGATTTACAGAGCTGGTAGTTAATATCTACATTAATTCAGAAGTTGTTTTATTAAATTTGTTCTATGAAAGATCCTATTTTAGACCACTTCCTCTTATTAAAGTACAGCTTTTTTCTCAAACATGTAATTGTTAGTCTCGATCTGCTCCGACAACTATCAGTTTAATTAAAAAAGAAAAATAATAATAATAATAATAATAATAATAATAATAATAATAGAGGAGAAACCAAAGTAATGTCAAATTGGAGTTTAAAAACATGGCAGAGTCCAACCTCAACAAAAAAAAAAAGCCATGTCACAGTGTAGCACCAGATATGCAAGACAAAAATATAATAAATACTACATAAACACATTTGACTGACAGCTGGGTCAATGTCTCAAGATAATATGAAGCGGCTCTCAGCAAAACAACGCTTATCAATAGGGGAGAAAGTCCACTAATTCCTATGCAAAAGGATCAAAGAAGAATTTCATGACCATATACAGCATAAACAAGTGCTGTGTAGCATAGCTCCAGTTTCCCCACAAAGACACACAAGAGCAGCTTGCAGCTGTGTGCCATCATATGGTCTGACACAGCATGGGTGGGGTCAAAACAGAGACTTTCAGCTCTACAGTATTTGTTTATTCATGTGTTAAATCTAAAAGTGGCTGAATCGAAAAGCCCAAAGGCTGCGTTATTATAAAGTCTGTGGCTCTCACTTGTTGTTTTGAGGTATTTTACACACTGCAGTAAAACAGACAGAGGAAGCACATGCTTTCACAGAAGATGACCAGATTAAACATTGCAACCTACTTAGACTTTGTCAAAAATGCTGCACTGCTCTGATAAGCAACACTATTGCATTATCATACACCAAAGTCACATAAAAAATATGTAAAGAGGACAATTGATTTTTTTGATGTTTGTTCTCAAGAAGCTAAACTGCAGATTCTATTAATTACAAGCAAAAAACAAGTGAGAAAGGAGCCTGAACACATTCAGGGTGGAGAAAAACCAACTGGCTTAAACTGATTAAAGCCAAACCCATCTCACCTCACTACAACTGAGAGCCCTCTGAACCTCCATGTGTGTAGCCTCCTTTAGATTTCATCTGGGCCTGAACAAGATCTACCTACAAAAAGATGGAAATGTTTGGTTACGGATGACCACAGTATGCTGTGTTCATTTGATTAAACCCTGAACAGTGAACGAAAGCTTACTGATGCCAATCCAAGGCCCATATCTCCCGAGCCGACATGTGTGGTGTGAACAAAGTTTGTTGGCTCCCCGATCATGGAGCGGTCGATTCGTCGCCGCCGTTTCTGAAGAAAAAGCAAACAAACATGTTCTTTCAAACCTCTTCAGCCAAAGTCGTCGCCTCATTATATATGTTTCCAAACAATAATTGTTACAAATGCTCTAAAAATGAACTTCTGTTAATCAATAGCAACCAATTAAAAATCAGAAGTTGGCAATATGAACAATTACAGAATATTCAAAATGGTTGGAAAAGTTGAGCCAAGCACATGTATTAATAGTTCTCTATTTGGCTTCTCTATCTTTAGCTGCTTATATTTAGTTTCCTTCACACTTTAAAACCAGTTGTACACAACTCCTTTTCTTTTTCTGTTTAATTTCAATGCAGATCTATCTATCTAGCTATCATATTCTATTATTTTGCTCTCATTGTAAGAGAAGCTGTTCATATAGTTTATTTTTTACAACGTCCTTCCATCAAATTAGATGCAATGCATATTTTATACCTCTGACATCTGAAGCTATATTCACAGCTTAAAATGCAACATGCTTGGTTTGATAACCTCTTAAAAACTACACATATTCCCTTAAACTCATAAACTTCATCAAGCTTTGAGCAAAATCAGTTACTTTTCAGAGGAAATGTCACACTCACTGGTTGCGGCTGCTCTGCAATGCAGCAACTGAAACAAACCCAGAACTCAGTCATTCTGAGGCAGACGAAGAAGCCACAGCAGTTTCCTCTCTCAGCTCAGACTTTTCTCCGCGTCTGTCTTCCTGTTCGTCGTTGCCAGAGTCACAAACACCCACCGGAAACTGCTGACAGAAGGCCTGCTGGTTCCTTCGGAGTAAACTGTTGGCACAAGAACTGCTCCACAAAGAAAACAGGAGAGCGAACACACCTGTCGACACAGTGAAAAAGCACAAATTAATATTATTGTTATATTAGCTACTACGGCAATAACAGACTGGCAAGCTGTGGGCACTTTCTGTATCACAACTAGCTGTGAACTAGCTCTTTATCTCTAGCAAGGGGACTTCTACAGAAAACGCCCTCACTTTCTGGTATGGATTCTTGTATTCGCTTTGTTTTGACATAAAATCATTGAACAGATGAATATTTCAGGGGTAGTGTCACAATTACACCATGTACATTCATCATTTATCTTGTGCAATAAATAGTTAAAGCCTAAACAAACATGTACAATTACAAAGAGTACACTCAAGTTCTGGGACCTTAGTCACTCTCCCACAAGATGGACACGTTTTTGAGTTAAAAACCGTCAGATTTACTTTTGGTACAAGTTTTAGATTATAACTTTTGACAACTGGTTAGCATAGTACATACACAGCATAATTTTCAGTTCTTAAGTGCCCTTATTAGCATTACAATTTTAGTAAAGCATCCCTTTGAACTAACAAGTGATCAAATGTCCATGCTCCCTCTAGCTGACGCAGTATACTGGATTATCAACTCTGGATGAAAGTTAGGGTGTCACTGAAGACATAAGACTGACAAATACCATTGTGCTTAATGAAATTGCAAAAAAGTTGATTAAAAAGTGAATGAGACCAACAAACAGGTGCAAATTCCAGAATGAAAGAGTTACTCAAACATGAGAAAAGATGCATGCAAAGCGACGAAGAGTTTGTCAAATGATGTGTTTAACTCATATAGTCTCAACCAACGCTTCACTTCAGTCTGATTCAAATGTGAAATGCTTCAACTAACTAAAGGGACACCCTGGTTTTACCCCACCAGGCTAAACATGTAGTTTCAGATTAGTCTCTCATCTGACAGTTCATAGCCATCAGACGTTCCTGGACCTGGTAAAAACAAACAAACAAACAAACAACAACAAAAGAGTATAAAAGCCTGCAACGCGCTACCATAAATATTACACCTGACATCACATTCAGGGAAACACGTGTACAAACCAAAAATAGCTGAATATTTACCAGCAGAAAAATGTTTTGGTGAGGAGGTTACAATAAATGTTTCCGGTTTGTCTTTTTTTTCTGTAACTTTGAGCCTCTGATAGGCGATCCAGAGGCTTTTTAAGGTTAAAGTTTGGGGAATTACAAACAAAAATAATTCTGTTAGAAATTTCATGACTTTCCCAACACTAGCCAATTTAAGTTCAGTTAATCCACTTAAATGATAAACTAATCAAATCTTTGAAAAACAGATGTCTATGCTATTTATTTATAAAATAACACATTATTTGCCAACCTGTAAAAAAAAAAAAAAAAAAAAAAAAAAAGGGCTCTGCTATTTTTGCAGTCCCACAGGCGGTGAAGGGAGGATCAAGTGTTCCCTCAAATGCAAAGAGTTTGCTGACAAAGTAGCTCTCCCAAAACTGAGTTAATGACTCTGCAGCTGACAGCACACTCCGCTGACATTGAAGTGACAGTGTGCAGTCAGTGCGTGGGAGAATCATACACTCAGCTGGCACAGGAGTGCAGAAAAGCTTAAAGTTGATCTTAAAGGCATCTGATATCCTTAAAGAATTAAATGTCTGTGATCTGAACGTAATTGCTATTTACAAACAAATGAGCGTTATGTAACTACGCGCCGCTGCGGCAAAAAGAGACCTCCGTCTTTAAACGATTAATATGAGAGCTACGATTAGGTTTTAAACACCGACTCTACTTCACTGATTCAGGACTTATTTTTAATTTAATTTATTTGGCGGCTGTGGTGACTGTCACAAGCAAACTGGGGTTAGTTGTCAGCTGCTACCATTATTAGCTCACATGCTAACCTTCCTAGCACCGAAGCTGAGTTTTTTTTTCCCCCTTGACAGCTACTAGCCTTTCAGGCTAACTGAGCTTATTTCCGACTAACAACACAAGAATAGGAAACTAAAACTAGGTTTAAAACAAATAAACGTCCGTATAACCCTTGGTATTAAAATATCAAACATTCTTTTGGCGTTTCATTTCATATTTAATAAGTTAAACTCACCAGAAGGTGGCTGGTTTACCGGAGGGAAAGGCAAGCTCGACTTGAAAGCTGAAGAGAAAACCCAAAAAACCCGGAACTGTGCCGACTGTTTACGTAAGACAAGTTCCGCTTTAAAGTGTGACTGCTTCCGCTTGGACCCACGTTTTTACCCCATTTGCACTATAAACCCCACATTCCCTGCTTAACAAGACGACTTTGTATCCTAAAGATGAGACCGTTAACAGAAGAGGAGACAAAAACGATGTTTGAGAAGCTGTCAAAATAGTAAGTGAGCTCAAAATGATCTTTATTGGCCTGAAAGGGCGCAACTTTCAATAATATATACATTAGCATGCATGTTAGCCTTCGTGTGATCAGTGTATTTTCTCTCCCAAAAGCATAGGGGAAAACATTAAACTTCTAGTGGACCGGCCTGATGGCACCTATTGCTTCAGGCTACACCAAGACCGTGTCTACTACATGAGGTAATTATTGGTTAATACATATATAATATATGCCTTGATAAGCAAGGTAGCCAACTGTCACTCTTTTGAAGTTATGAGCTTTTCTTAGGAACCTCATTCTGCTCACATAAATCTTACTCCGAAAAAAGTACCTGGTTTCAAAGTTGTTTTTATAATAAAGGACAAAATAACCAAAGAAAATACAAAAGGCAGTTTTAAAATTATGATTTCTTTTATTGAGGGGGAAAATCAATCCAAACCAATATGGCTCTGTGTGAGAAAGCAATTCCCCCCTAATCTAAGTAACTGCTCATAGTACCATGGTTGAAACAGTTTCCATCAAGCATTTGCAATCATTTTTTCTGAGTCTTTCAAATCACTGTTAAGGGATTTTGGACCACAGTTTGCAACAATGTTACTTCATCCACACTAGGGGTCCTTTGAGCATGAGTTTCAGATCATGTCCCAGCATGTCAATCACGTTAAGTTTTGACTTTGCACTAGGCCGCTCCAGAACATTAAGTTTTGAGCCATTCAGAGGTGGACTTGCTCTTCTGAATCGGATCATTGTTTTGGAACATAACCCAAGTGTGGTGAAGCTGAAGTTTATGAACCGATGGCTGGACATTCTTCTGGTAGAGATGAGAATTCATCTCTTCATCAGCTACTGTAAGTCATCCACGTCCTGAAGCAGCAGAACAGTTTCACACCATCACACTTCCAACACCATGTTATTGGTTTGAAAATCTGTATTAGTTGTAAGTGGATGCACACCTTAACAAATATTCCACTTTTGTCATGGCACACCAAAGAATATTTTGCCATGTTTAGGGAATCATAGATGGATGGATGGATGTAATTGTTGCTTGATGTTGAATAGAATAGAATGGAAAAACTTTATTAAATGTCCCAGCTGGTGACAGAAATTCTTCTTTGACAAGGGGCTCCATCAACAAGCATTCTCACACAATTACACAGATCCTTTAATAAAAAGCATGACCTCTGAGATGTCTACTTCATCTTTTTAGAAAGGTTGTGCTTAAGTGGTTTGTTGATTATCAGAATTATTTCAGGGTTTGATTTTCACATCGGGCTAGTTTTACTTGAATAGCTCCACCAAGAGCTAAAAATAATCCAATAGTAGCTCCAACATATTTATTCTTTTTGTAAATAATACTTTAATAGGCAGTCTCAAACAGCGTTTTTCATACAATGCAAAATGCTTTAATCACAGTAAAATAGGCCACAATTTTACACATATTGTTTATTATGGTTGTTATCTTAGCATCTTTTTCTTTGTTCACGTTCATTTTGTTAATCTTTCAGCCAGTATAAATATTGTATAAACAAATGTGGTACAATTTTGATAATTTGTCTCGTGTGTAACATAAAGGGCTTTTCTGGCTTAAATGTCTTCCTTCCGCTTCATATTTTTCGATAACACTATTGTTTTCCCGCTCCTTTCAAAAGTTGCCAGCTCTGCCTTTGAAACAAGAAGCTTATGTAGAATTGTTTTCTCTGTCCACAGTGAGAAAATTCTCAAATTGGCCACAAACTTTTCCAGAGATAAACTTATTTCAGTGGGAACATGCTTTGGGAAGTTCACAAAGACCAAGAAGTTCCGCCTGCACATCACAGCCCTGGATTTCCTGGCTCCTTATGCAAAGGTGGGTATTTCCTGCACGATTCCTTCACATGACGGCTGGAGTATGAGATAAAGTGGAGGCAATAATAAGGGTTAAATCAGGCTTTTTAAACACTAGTCCTCAGGTGCAGGCTGGCTGCAATTTTTAAGTATGTTTTTGGTTCTATGCAACTACATCAAATTGCCTCTTGGGTATGCTCTCGAGTTCTACAGCACCATGCTAGTGAACTTATTATTTGATTTAAGTGTGATGAAGCAGATGCATATCCTAAAGTTGCATGACACTGGCCCTCAAGCACTGGAGATTGAGACCCCTTGGTTAGATGATAAGGACAACAGCCCTCCTGACAGAACCAACAATTGGTTGCTGCACCACAGGATCTTCTGCTTAAAGTCTCCCTGATGCTCACATGTAAAGCAGGTTAAACTGCAAGGATGTATAGATCAAAGTTTATGATGCCAGGTCACTTTTATAGATTACTGCTAAGCCACACAGAGGATATTTACCTGTAACTCTTCAAAAGATACTCTTTGGAGACTGTCAGATTTTGCCAGTCATGTATGATCAATTATTCTTTTTCTTAGAAAAATGTGACGTTCACAACAGTAAGAATAATATTTCAGCTTATAAGGCATGCAAATCAGATACGTCTTTATGTGTCTCATTATTTTTTTGTTGAAGTTCTTGTGACCATAGCCTGCTGTAGTTCTGATTAAAACCCAGACAGCAGAACGTTAATTTCACAAGTTCCGTCCAGTCTTTCCTGAAGCTTTTAAACTTTAAATCTTTTGTTTTAAGATTACATGCAGATGTACACAACAATCTGAAACTGTCATGTCCTCTCAGTTCAAGGTGTGGGTGAAACCTGGAGCAGAGCAGTCTTTCTTGTATGGAAATCATGTGCTGAAGTCTGGCCTTGGTAGAATTACTGAAAACACGATGCAGTATCAAGGAGTCGTGGTTTACTCCATGGCTGATGTACCTTTGGTGAGTTTATTTTTGGTTCCCTCTGTTTTACATTGTCTGGATTTAAAATACTTGAACAAAGGCAGCTTTGTTATTGGTTGCTTCTCCAAACTATCTAACTGTTGTTACCTACATTTTATGTACAGCCCTCTTTTTCAGAAGTATTATGACTAGAAAGGCTCAGTTAGCTTGCTATGAAGTGACTTTAAAAAGTCTAACTAGTTCTGTGGCAGCATTCTTTGCTCTAAAGTTCAGCCCGTACTAGAAGGACTTGAAAAGTCAGTTCCATTCAGAGGATTGCAAGGCTTTTAGTTAGATTAGTTCACGCTTGTTAATTGATTATGTTAACTGCTTATGTGACAGAAGTAACAAAAGCAAACTTTGGTACTTGACAGTACCTGCTAAAAAGAGTAAACTTTTATGAAAATTAAATGTGCAAAGTGATACTGGCACGTTTAGATTTAAAGTTATCTCTAATTTTGGCTCCCTCCACAAAATGGAAAGATTGTTGTCAAATGACCATTTCTTCACCAATTCAGCTTTGTGTTTTGGGTCCCTGGCATGCCGAAACCTCCAATGTTGCCCAAGATAAAGTGACGCCTAATTTACACTGCATCCGGCTTCGCTCCGCCACGGTCCAGCTTCCATACTCTTTGTATGCACAAGTGGTACCCAAGTACACAACATAAATTTTAACATCAGTTCAAAACCAAAGTTATCTTAACAGAATACTCGGGGGTGAATTTGAAATTACATTAAACCCATTACATTGCTACATTAGGCCTCGAGTGTGTCATATATTGAACCCATTTTTTTCCAGTGCGAGTCAAACAAATCTAATTTCTAGTTTACGATAGCTGAAATCTTCTCCATTCTGTAAATGTTCATTATCACCTCTATTCAAGCAGTCATTTTTGGCTTCTCTTGTGTTAGCCATTTCTTAATCTGTGTCTTCTTGGTTGCTACTAGTAAGATATTCAACAAATGTTTGTCCTTCTTTTCCCAGTCCTGTGGTATATGTCCAAAGTATACAGACTTTATGCCGAATGGGAAGGAAACTTTAAAGATCTCCTGTAGAGCAGCATGAATTTCTGTCTGGTAATGTTTTATAAGTGGGCAGTCCCACAGAATGTGAAAGTGATTTACACGCTGGTTTCCACAGTTTGTCCAGCAGGTAGGAGTGCGCCGAGCATAGTGTGATATTTGGCATGGAGTAATAGAGTATCATGTTACCATTTTCCAAGCAAATTCTTTCCACTGTAATGAATTTGTACATTTCCATTGTGCTTTCCAGATTGATGTCCATTCTTCGTCTGATATATGAACCCCCCCTCCTTCTCCCATAATGTCACATACAATGTTGGAAAAAGATTTTGCATTTACCAAACATTTATACAATAAGGAAATGACACCTTTACCAATCTTACAATCATATGCTTTTTTAAACAGTTCCCCAAGTTCAATGTTAGTTACAGTCTGATTCCTTATTTTAGTGTCAATGTTAGGTCTTAAATGTAAATGTCTATAGAAATCTCAATTTTCTGAGTATATACTAGCTATATTAATGAAAATATGGGTATATTTATACATATATGCTGTCAGCATGTATCAGTTATGGCTCTGCATACACAAAACATATGGATTTAATTCTGCAACCTCTTAAATCAAGTTTCTCACTCAAGCTACAGCAGGAGCGCCAGTCAAGGCAGATGAAGTGAGATAGCAATGGAGGGGGAAAAAAAAAATTCTGTTTGGAAGTTGAGAGCTACAGTATTTTATGACACCCCAAATCCTTTTTTTCCACTGGCTTTATCGTTCGATCTCTCATTTCCTGCGCGTGCTTCTTGGAGCAACTCTGTGGTTCACAGCGGAGCGGAGAAGGGACGCAAGCAGTGTAAATTGGGGTGCTCCGGAGCAGCTATGGTCCGCCTGCAAAGAGCGCAGCGGAGCCGGATGCAGTGTAAATTAGGAATTACTCTTCACAGTACCTGATGTTGCAAAAATCTTGGTGTAGTTTTCTATTTTCACGATGTTAATGACCTTAATTAGGTTGCCTGTCCCACAGTTGAAAAACACGCCTGAAGAATTATGTGCCCACCAGGGGGGGCAATGGGGATGGTTTCTTGGGGTTGAATTCTTCTCCTGTTTTTACAGCAAGTGATGATATCTTTGTGGCCAAACAGCTTAGTTTTTCTTTCATCTGAAAACAAAAGACAAAAGTAGAAGTCTTCTTTGCCCGAGTGAGACTCGGTAAAGCCCCACAAGGGTTTTGTGTGCCTTACTTGGCAATATGGCTTCTTTCTTTGTCTGCATTCCTGTAATTAAACAACAGGCAGTGTCCGTTGTACTGTCTGCCTTGACAGGCCCACATTTTTCAGGATAACTTTGGTGGTCATCCCTGAATTTTTTTTTTTTTTTTTCCTTAAACCATCAACCTTGCCAGTGCAGGTGTCATTTTTGATATCCTCATGTCCTCTGATCTGTCAATTCTTAATGTTTGGTATTTTTATACCTTTCACTGTGAGCACTGGAACGTCAAGAAATTTACAGTTAAGCCCAAAATTTTCATTCACCCAAGAAGATTGTCTCTGATAGGAAATGAGGCAGGTTGGAAGGCCTCATTCTCATGGCCCTAATCTTTAGCTGCCTTCACAGTTCAAGTGAAGACTCAAAAGAGGCCCCCCCAAAACGTCAATATTACTTCCAGTCAGAAGAAACATGTGGGTCAAATTAAATTGTGATTTATTAAGCGATTAAAATGGCTGTTCCCTGGTAATCAAGAGTATTTAGCATGCTTTAGAACAGCATGGACTATTTAAAGTAGCGAAGGACCTTTGCAGGTTATGAGCTTTTCTTATGAATCTCATATTTGCAACGGGTAGGAATAATTTCTGACATGCTAAGCTGCCCTAGAATTAGAGGACTCTTCCTTTAATGGAGGCAATGTGTTCAGTTTTTTCTTTCACCAAAGGGTGTGATGAATATTCTCTGCTTTTATTGTCAGGGTTTCGGAGTCGCAGCCAAGTCCACGCAGGAGTGTCGGAGAGTAGACCCCATGTCAATTGTTGTTTTCCACCAGGCTGATGTGGGAGAGTTCATTAGGAACGAGGACACACTGACATAAACGTACATCTGGATGGGCCGTTTTTCTTTTCTCATTCAAAAGTGTACATCCAGAGCAGCTGCTTGTTTTGCTCATGTGACATTTCATTGTGATGTGGCTCGATGAGAGCACCGCCTTCTTCTTGTCGAGGGATCCCCAACATCTGGAGCATATTCTCCTGCAGTCCCAGAACAGAAACTTCAGTTTCTGTTGACTTATTTTTATATTGCAAACCTGTAATATGTGGAGTGTTTGATAGATCCCTTTATATTTTTTCCAAAATCACCAAATTGAAGGTGTTATGTTTGGAATCCCCCCCCCCCCGAACGTTCTCTTAATAAAACAATTATTCAAATCTTGTTGAGTGGCGTTTTATGATTATGCTTTTATTTATTTTTTGTCCATCTCTGAGAAAGTAGGGTCATTATGAGCCAGTGACCTCATAGCTATACCAATCACAAGTTTAATGCAGGAGTAATAAAAACACCAGCCATTTTTATATATTACTGCTTATTAGCTTTGCAAACCAAGATGTTTTAAAACACATGGCTCTACTCTATGCCTGTCTTTTCTAAAAGTCCTTTAAAATAGGACTGGTTAAGCATGGAGGACTCATTAAGCAAAAAAAAAAAATAACATAGTTAAACTCCTATTGCAGATTTTAGAAGCTAAGAAGAGCGACTCATCTTTGAACCAAGAACATCTGATTTAATGAACTTTCAACAGTTTTAACACAACAGTTTTCTGGACTGAAAATAATTTGAATTCAGTCAAGAACAACAAATAAACTAAACAATAAACTTAAACCAAGCTTTGCTTCTTCATTGTCCTCCATCGGTCTTTCAGGTTCACATTGGTCCGGTCTTTAAAGTTGTAATAAGCCTTTATCTTGCTCCAGTTTCCCTCTCCGAACTTCTTGACCCCTTCTTTTAACTTCTCCGTCTCGTTCTCAGTCCACCTCTGCAGCAATTTAAACAAACGATGGTGAGCTTTTCACTGCTCTAAAAAGCTGACAAACTTTTGACAAAAGTTACATTCTTCATGTTGATGCAAATTACTAAATTAAAAGTGTGCTTAAGTGCAACTAGAATTAAGTTCTTTAAATGCTTAATCTATCTTTGAGTGTCATCAAGCTTCACAGACTGGATCAAAAAACAAAATCACAAAGATGTATAGTTAAATGTAACTAAAAAGGCAATAGTGCAAAAAAAAAAAAGTAAATAAATAAATAAAAAAAGATTGTCTCCACCACAGTAGATGTCAATACAATGGGTCTGCCTCGATCACAGTACTATACATTGCTTCACTGAAAGATGCAAGACGTGCATTACATACTTGGCACTTTTTAAAATTATTTTTCTGGCATTTTATGCAGCCTATATAGATGTGAAAAATCCTGGTGGAAAAAAAAAAAAAAAAAAACTGCCAAAGGTAGTTCATTAAAAAGGGCAAAAAGGTACATATTTTGGCAACGTTAAAAGTAATCTTTCAAAATTACGTTTATCTAATACAGTCAGGTAGGATCATAAACATGAATCACCTAATAGGATTTGTACAAATGGGCAATATGTACCAATCTCCCTATTACTCCAGTTTCTGCATATTTACTACAGTTTATCAGTAGGAACAATTTATTCACTGGGATTCACCCAAATTATTGAGATGCAAAGCAAAAATCTGGACCCATATTCACAAAGTCCTCTCAGAGAGCTCCCATCTTAGCCTAAAAAGTCCTGCCAAGGAGTCCTGGCTTAAGAGTGATTCAGTCAGCTGCTGAGAGCAACTTTGAGCGAGAAGGTGACATAAATTCCCATCTTAGTGAGGAGGTGTGGTTGACCCCGTTGCTAAGTGTGACGCTGTCTTTTTGGGACTGTTACTGGTCATTCTTCTGTTTTATGGCGGTTGGTAAATAACTTAATCGAGCATTAACACCACCAACCAGTAATAAGTGTAGTCACAAAAAGAAAGAGAAAAACTCGTATCCCATTCATATCCTATCACACAAAATGCACGATTGTAAAATAGAATATGCCCTGGTAGCTTTTACTTCTTGAGTCCTTCTGAAATAAATAAATAGGTCTAGATTTGGTTGTGATTGGTTGATACACAAAACAAAATAAGACACAAAAAACCAAATACACCCCCAGTAATCAGTTGATAGAAATTTAACGATCACTGAATCTAGACTGGAAACTAAAATTAAATTAATTGGCACACAGCATCAACATGTTTGATCGCACCTTTTTTACATCCTCATAATTATTGTGATTTGTCACAGCTTTTCGCCATGCTGGTAATTTTACTACGTCATCTACTTTATTATTAACACAGATGCTCAACTGTAAGCAATCCACTGTGATTGCCTGCTTGTATAAACTTGTTTTTATCTCAGTTCATCTATTTTTCATGTGCATTCTGCTCTGTCATGGCCATTTGTACTGAGCCGGGTTCTGCTGGAGGTTTCTTCCTGTTAAAGGGGAGTTTTTCCTCTCCACTGTCGCTACATACATGCTCTGTATGAGGGATTGCTGTAAAGTCAACGACACAACGCAGGCGATTGTCTACTGTCGCTATGTGCTCGTCCAGGAGTGAATGCTGCAAGTCAATGACTCGATGCTGCTCGGTTTCCTTAGAAACTTTTTGAACTACTTAGAATAATTAATTGAGATTACTGTACTGTTTGATAAAACAATTGGAATGATTGAATTGATGTTTTTTTTCTGTAAAGTGCCTCGAGACGACATTTGTTGTGAATTGGCGCTACATAAATAAACTTGAATTGAACTGAATCTGGCGAAACTCACTACTCCTAAAATTTTGTCACATTAGGAGCTCTCTCAAGGCCTATGATGCTTTGTGAATAACTTTTATCTTATTAAGGTAAAATTCAGAGAAAAATCTTATAAGTCCAGAAATTCTAAGTATTTTCCTAAAATTACATCAGTAGGAGCTACTTTTAGTCTTAGGACTCTTTCTTTATTTTCCAAAACAGAAAAACTGAGGCAACATTATGCTTACCCTTCTTTGTCCTGAATTTGAGATGGTGCTTGCATTTGATCCTTTAGTAAAAAATAAATAAATGATGTTTACATTGTTAGATTTTCACAGCCAAATTAACATGGATTACATTCAGATAGTTGAGGAAGCATTACCTCTGTTCTTTACAGAGGGGAATAAGGAGTCTTCATTGATCCATACTTCCTTTTCCTCCGTTGCGTTTTTTAACCTTTCTTTCCTATAAACATGAAGAAGTTTCCTTTCATAGAGTTTTTCTTTTACTGGCAAAGCAGGGAAACTTCCTATGATTTAAAACATGCAGCAGGAAACGGCAACACGTCTGAAGACTTCAAATTGGTTGATGTTTAAGAGCTAAAACTACAACATCCTTTATAACGCATTAATACAAATAAATTAACACTGCCTGATGAAGATGAGGACATTTTTGTTCATAAACAGCAGCTCTGTCTTAAGTTCGTAGTGTTCTCCTTACTAACCAATTTGATATGAAGGCAGTCTTGCTTTGAGCATCTTTGTGAGGAGTGGAGCTCTTCTGAGGGACAGGGTGACAATAGGACACACCGGGCGAACTGTCCAACGAAGAGTCTGTTAGATAAACATCTCCACTGCTTGGGTCACTTGGAAAAAAAAAAAAAAAGAAATAAAGGTTTCCCACTCAGATCTGAATCAACCAAGATTTTAGACCCATGATTTAAAAGATGTATAATACAATTCCACTCACCATTTCTGAGAACCCCGGAATGGGTCTTTGTGTGGTCTCTTCGCTGGAGTTTTGGAGAAGTTTGTGAGCTCCTGTTGCTCCTCCTCACTATCTGATGCTGCTCTGGATCTGTTGGAGTTTCTACTATGACAGGAAATCAATGTTTTCTAAATAAGGAATTGGTTTTGGTTGAACATGAGTGAAAGTAATATCCAACTGCATACAGGGAAATGATCCTGTTTAACTTAACGGCAACCAGAATAGCAAGAGAATAGTTCTTTTTAATGTTGGGCTAGATACTGTCGAAGTGACATGCAGCAGTAGACGATGAGAAGATTCAACTCATGCTGTCATTTAGTTCCAAACTAATTTTAGAATCTATCAAAAATCTCTTATAGGAAAATAAGGACAAAAATCTAAATATAATGCATAATTATACAGTATATTTTAACAAACAGATACAGATGTATCTTAATAAATAAATCAATAAATAAAATCACCAAAACATTTATTCGGTTCAATAAGCCAAACTCATATCAATCTCATTACACACATAATGATATTTGTTCATTTTGATGATTATTACGAACAGATAATGACTGAAAAAGGTTATCTGCAAGTACTGAGAAGTACATCCATGTGCTGTAAAGCATCGGTACTCAACACTTGGTCAGGCTCCTTATGAATGAATTACTGTATAACTGTGACGTGGAATGGAGGCATTCAGCCTGTGGCTCTGCTGAGGTGTCAAGGAGGCTCAGGTTACTTTATAGCACCCTTCAGCTCATCTGCATTGTTGGGTCTGGTGTATCTCATCATCTTCCTCTTGACAATACCCCATAGATTCCCTCTGAGATTAAGGTCAGTTTGTTGGCTGATCAAGCACAGCGATACTATGGTCATCATATCAAGTATTAGAGCTTTTGGCAGTGTGGATCGGTGCCAAATTCTGCTGGGAAATGAAATCAGTATCTTCATAAATTGTCAGCAGAAGAAAGCGTGATGTGCTCTAAAAAGTTCCTGGTAGATGTCTGCACTGACTTTGATAAAACACAGTGGACCTTGCTCCTCAAATCTTCACTGATTGTGGAAACCTCAAACTGGACCTCAAGGAACATGCACCTGTGCCTCTCCTCTCTTTTTCAATAATCTGGGACCTCGATGTCCAAATAAAATGCAATATGTACTTTAATCTGACAAGAGGACTTTGGACCATTGAGCAACTGATCTTTTTTTCCTGCCTAGTCCAAGTAAAATGCTTTTGGTGGTCTTCCTGTTGCCTGTGCACCTTATTTGACCACACTTTTTCCTTCCACTTAACTTTCCATTTGTATGCATCAATACAGGACTCTAAACAGTCTGCTTCTTTAGCAATGAACTTTTATAGCTTACCTCCTTTTTGGAGGGTGTCAATGAATGTTTGCTCCACAACTGTCAATTCAGCAGTCTTCTCTATGATTGTTAAGGCCACAATCAAACTTTTCTGTATTAATAATACTTTTGAATTGGCCTCATATAATGTTCTGATTTTCTAGTACACTGAATTTTGGGTTTTCATTATCTATAAGCTATGATAATCAAAATGATCAGAAAATATCAAGGTGTGTGTAATGAATTTATAAAAGACATGATTTTCACTTTTGTATTTCAGTGACTGAAATATAATAGCTTTTCAATGATACTTTATTTACCCAGATATGACTGTAGGTGTTGTTATTGTGAATAATATTACAAACGGCAAAACTGAATCCTTGGCATTCCCTAAAGCCAGGTCAGTGTGACCTGAAACTACATCTGGACTTACTTGCTGGATGATTTATTCGACTGGTCATGGAGTTGACCGTCCAGTTTTTCATTCCCATTACTGTGAAGGGAGTCCTTCTCACTGTCTGAGGAGCATTCAGCAAAACTAGTTGAAGCTCTGCAAAACAAATATGTTTTAATGCACCTACTTAGCAACACAGTCCTTAAAGAAAGAACAGAAGACAGACATGTTGGATAAAAAAGTGGCAACTAACAACAAAAGACATCATTTACTGGAGGTAAACTAACCTGCTCACTGTTCTGCTGCTTCGCCTGGGGAGCTTTCTTGTGCGACTCACAAGTTCTTTGTCTGTAGCTGGGCACTGCAGGCTGCTTCGCTCTTTATTTGATGCAGATGGCATCTGTGGAGGCTCTTCTGTTCTTGTCTCAGTTTCCAGATCCTCTGGAGCTGTTGTGCACTGAGAGCTCGGCTGGCTGTCCGGTTCAACCACAAACCGGGCCACCGTGTAGAGGGTTCTTGAGAGCGACCCAGCTGGTGCTTGACGTTCTGTGTCTGTCTGTGGTGGCTGGTCTGCTGGGGAAGCTTCCATAGGGCTGCATGAGTTTCTCTGAAACAGGGCTTCTTGCTCTGAGCTCTGAGCAGCGCCTCTCGAGGGATCAACTGAGTGTTGCACGCAAAGGCACACTCTTTCCTGGGCTTCTACCTCCACTTCCTGCTCCAGCTCTAAAAATGTTTTTTCTTCAGACCCCTCAGCCAGAGCTTTGTAGGCTACTTCAAGTCTGCCCTTCTGGATGAATTGGTAGTTTCTAAAAGATATGACAGAACCAAAAAAAAAAGCTGCTGAACAGTTTTAAAACCACAGAACAGGATTCCTGCAAAAGTTCTCATATCTAATTGAATCTCAAATTTACAGCACAGGCTTTAAATATGGAAATAGCAAAAAACAGACAGTATGGAAGGACCCACAAACGGCTGGATGAAAAGATGATGGATGGACGAATGGACACACAAATGAATACAAAAATTCGATGTGCATCTTTTATTTAAAAACCATCAAAAAAAAAGTTATTAAAGATTTGGATATTCCGAACAAAAAATCTGAAGAAACTGGTAACTTCTGAGATAGAGTAGCCTTACCTTGATCTGAACTGCATGGTGTTTACTTGTGGGCTGGAGGGCGGACCGGGCTCATCAATCCTAGCTGCTCCATCATGTTGCACTCCAATTCTTGTCTCAACAAGGCTCAACGCAGCCTGTTTAGCCCACACATACACATATTTATTTTTCCACCTGCAAAATAAAAAAGCCTAAAAGGCGATTTCTTGAGCTTAATTCTCACTCTGCACACCTTGTGAAGAAATGGGACAGCAAAAGGGCAGAGCCTCTGGCAAAATTCCAGCATCTGCTTTCTGAACTGTGGAAAGTTGATTTGGTCGATGACCTCGTGTGTGTTACTCTTCTGACAGATGAGACTCATGAACGTGGCCCTCTAAGGAGAATCAGACGTCGACAAACAAGAGATTAGTTGAAAACTGCTTAAATTGGTAGGCACTGTAAGTTTGATGTCTGTTTTCAAAACAGGCAGGAGCTTAATAATTGATAGCTAATTTCTGTACAATCACATACATTTATCGAATGAACTGAAAAATGCTTGAAGAGTTAGGTTTCCTGTCAGTCACTAAACTAATATTTAGCTCTTTAAGCACAGTTTCTGTGAACGGATATTCCAACCCAGGGTGACTGAACTACATTTTACAACTCCTCTGAGTTTTTTGGTTTTGCCTCAGAAAGAGCATATTTGGCCTCTCTATAATGTTAATCTTGCTGATGTGTTTGGGGGATGTCGTCATGTTGAAGCACCTGTTTCAAGGGTACTTCCTCTTCAACATAAACAACATGACTTCTTCGAGTATTTCAATTTCTGTGTGAGAAATTGAGAACACCAAGGTGCAAGAAACATTCCTATATCATGATGCTTTAGCCACCAAGCTCCCCTGTCTTAACTGTTTATTGTGTCTTAAACTCATTGTTTGTGGGTCATCTAACCAGCTATCTGGACCCAAAAAGAACTATCTTGTGTTCATCAGTTGTTGCAGATCTCTTTAGAGCAGTCAGTGTGTTTTTACAAAAATTGTAACCTCTTCAGCCTCATTTTTTAAACAAATAAACAAAACAAATTATTGTTTATTAAATGCCAGGGTTTTAAGATTTGCATTCCAACAATAAGGTCATATTCACTGAATTACAATATGTCTACAAATGAGGCCCATTTGTCAGATTAAAAACAACCTTTAGGCAGGTAAACATACTTTTCATGAAGCCCACATTTCTCTATAAAGAATGTTTTGATTTTTTGGTCTAATCTTAAATGCCATGTTTTCATTAGCTGAAAGAAGAAAATCAACATAACTAACAGGAATAAAACTTTGAAAACATCAGTCTGAGTGTAATTAATCTGTACAATGTGTTTCTCTTAGTGATGGACTCACTGAAACAAACAAACTTTTCTATAATATTGAAATTCATGGAATACAACTCTGTACCAAGACAGTTGAATGGATTTTTACTGCCTTTGTGCCCAAACCTAATACAGAATTTATTGGCTGAGATGATAACGCTCATGGCAAGCAGGGGACGCATCATAATGACAAAAAAAAAAAAAAGAGAAAAGAATGAGAAAAATGTGGGCAAATCATCACAATGTTCAACAATATCACAATGGCATTCTCACCTCATAATTCATATTAATGCCTATTGTAGACATGCACATTCTGTTTGATCAGTAATATCTACTGTAGTGGCCAATCTGTCTACTATGTACAGTATATGTTATTATTTACGTAAATTGAATAAAAAGCATCAATGAGAAGGATGGAGATGCAGATGTGTATGCATTAGCTTTTCCATCACAGACTTATTTTGTCGACAATTAAACACCATAAAATCTGCTAAATTAGTTTGTGTATTTGCGAAATTGGACATAAAAACAGGAAGTTCCTGATAGGGAGCATGTTAAACATTGATTAGGCAAACTTACCTTGCAATTCTCTGGCTTGGGAAAGTACAGAATGAGTGCATCTTTTGCTTTATCAAATATTTTATTCTTTATGAAAATCCCCAGGATCTAAAGACAGCAAAGAATAAATTGTTAGATCAAAACTGCCTTTTTGTTTTCAAATATACTCCTGTTTTTCATGTTTTTATTTTAGAAAAATCATCACCACATTTTTTTTTAAACAATATGTATTAGAATTTATCTTGTTTTGATGTTGCTGGTACTATCTTAGGTTGGATGAGTTGTTGGACTTGTCAATTACACATAACTGCTTCTTTCAAAATCTAGTCTGTAGCTTCTGACTTTGCAAAGATGGGTGTTTGGTGCCTTTGTGTTAGTAAGTATAAAAACTAAACCAGGGCTAAGTTTATGGGAAAAAAAAAAAAAAATCACTTACCATCTCTTTAAGCAACGTGGATGCATAGTCAAAATCCTCCTGGGTAATTTGAAAATTTGACCTCATCTTTTCCAGCAAATTTAGGGCTGATTCCAGAGGGGTTTTGGACTGATCAGGTTCAAACCACGAATCTGAGGAACAGAATTACCAATAACTATAAGGCTTGGTAACTATAACAGAAGGACTAAAAGTAGGATGAACATTTTACTGTGGCTTAGAGAAAAAAAGATCAAGTAATATTTCAGTACTTAAAAGCATTTTACCAGCGCATTAAACAGACAAACAAACACAAAACTGGGGGACTATTATAAGTCATTCTTCATATTTCACTTAAAATGTAATTATGTTATAACATGAGAAAATTAACTCACCAAGTTTTTCTCCTTCATTTATGCGAGACAGGAACTGCAACACCCTGATCTTTAAGGGCATGTCATCAACAGATTCTATCGGACGTTCAAGAACTTCTAAGGAGAAAATAAAATATTATATACTCAGTAACCCACATCTATATTGTTTCTTTACTCTTTAGGATTTTTCTTGCTAATTCAAGGTTCATTGGATACAAATTAAGAAACAGCTTGATATTATGATCACATTTACTGGAATAGAACTCGTAAATTTGGCAGAATGGTAACTTATTAAGCGTGACTGAATACATGCCTCCGAGCTGAAATAACAAACGGGTTTGTGTCGCAGTGTTTATGATGTTTCAGTTGGGAATTTACAAACACCAGGACGCTCGTGAAGGAGACCAAAAACACAAGTCTGCAAAAGCAGGAGTCCAGTTAACAGCAACAGAAAATAAAGTATTTCACATAAACCTTCCAGTAGTTTGATGTCGCTCTTCCTGCTATCGAGGTTCTTGCTGAACCCAGAATATGAATCAAGCAGATTTTTATTTAGAGAATGTGAAACTGTCCTTAAATATAAAGCTCAATAAGAACACTTACTAAATGCTTGTTAATCGTTTGTGACAGTTAACAAGAAACCAGTTGTTTTACTTTGCTGACGCCAAAGTTACTACAGGCAGACATGAAAAGCTAGGCAAGTTTAAGCTAGTTTAGAATACTGGGTACCTACCGTCCAGTATGTCTCTAATAGCACAAAAGTCCGCATACTGCTGGTTTTTGAAGAACTCCACTGTCAGAGAAAAGTAGTATTCCACTAGCCAGCGGTTAACAACCTTCTCGACTTCGTTTTGATCGATGTTTACACTTTCCTTTGCTGCCATGTTCGCGCCACGCTCCTCTTCTTCTGTTCAGTTCAATGGTGGTTGGTAAAGCGCTCTCAGGCTCTATACCGCCTCCTCCGAGCGGATGTGAACTGCTGCAACAAACCAGTCACCGTTTTTGACACACCCTTGACATGGTGGACATTGAATGGATTACTTTCTTAATTAGATTTCATTTACAGCTGTAACAAACTGTATATAAATTATTTTTATTTAATCATTTTACACAGCTGTACAAGCCAGAAAGAGATGTTCTTTGTAAGACCAGCCACCAACATTTCCAGTTATGTTTTGTGATATTCAAAAATGTCTTTTAATGTGAAGGACAATGTGAAAGAGAAGTTGTTCAACTAAAAAAAAAAAAAAAAAAAGAAAAAATTGGGATTTATTTTTTAAAATTATTTGTAATGCTGTTGAACAGTCTGATTTTCTCAATGTGTGATTGCTAAAGATACTTATAATAATCATCACCATCATCAAATGTGTGTATTTGAAAGCTGTTAAATTTCACACTGTGGACAAACTTCATCCAGAAATGAATAAAATATATTATATAGAAACTGTTTACTGATTTAGGACGGGATCTAGGTGATTGCTGGGCAGTGGTTGAGTTTTTTGTTTAGAAATAAACCAGAGTGTGGTAAGTAAATAGTGATGCACAACATCAACAGCCGATGCTTTTTTTTAACATATTGGTATTGGTCCGATAAGTAAAACTAGGCTAATATTAACAACCAATGTTTGTTTCCATCCAGTTCCCATTTATGTTTGTGTTTCAGGAAGGGGAGGGGAGAAGGTTGGCCATGTGGTATTTGTTTGGTCACATAACAGTGATAGTGATGCAGCGCAGGATCGTGGGGGGTGTTTAACAGAAGCACAGAAAGCAACGTAGGCGATGTGTTTCGTATTACAGTGTTGAAAGTGTGTGTGTGTGTGTGTGTATAAAAATTTTATGTATATGCAGCAGTATTAGTATCAGATATCGACATCAGTCCAACTTCCATATTGGTGCATCCCTATAAGTAGCCACTTTTTTTTGTTTTAAAAAAAGCAGTCACAGTTAACAGCACAACTTATTAATTTAGTCAAGTTTATTATGGAAAAGTATGACATTAAGGATGACAAAAAAATTGACAGTTTAAATAAAAACAAAACTCAACATTCAGTTTATATGTTATTAATAGTTACCTTTATACTTTGTTTATAAAGCTGATGGATTTTTGTTCTTGAAGAAACTTTCTCTCCAGAGAACCCAATCTCAAATACCTGTTTATGGTGGAATTAATTATAAATATGTAATAAAACATCCATCCTGTTACTGTACATCACAAGCCTCATCATTCAAAAATATTCAGTTTAAACTTTAACCTGCAACCTCAGGTGGAAAAACAGCTTTGAGAGCATAGTGTTGTACTGCTAGGTTTGCACTATGTCCAACCACTATCTTTTCACAGTGACTGAAGTCACACACAAAGATAAATTTAAACCTTTTGAAAATAAAATCATCCTACAGAAATATCTGAGCATGAGTAACCATCATTTGTTAATATATTAACTCTTGAATTATTCTTGCCACCCCCTGACTGTTTTCCATTTTCATTTTAACACTTAATTAGTCACATGGTACCTTTTTGCATCTGAGTATCCTTTTGCAATGATTGGCTGTTGCTTGATTAGCATCCCATTTATGCATCCGTTAAATAACACAGCACATTTCCTGAATTTTTGTCCAATCTTTAGCAACTGTCCTTCAATGAGTCACATGAATAGGTTTTTTCCTTATAAAGAGGCATGTCATTTGAACAATTCTGAATATAAACAAGTATACCAACTTCATTTTTGATCTTCCAACAGTTCATTTAAAAATCTCTCTCTGCAGTGATACAGACCAGCTAAATAAATGGAGAAACAAGAGGCCAGCATTAGGAAAGTCCCCTGATATCACTGTGTGCTCAGTGCTCTGTCCCCTGCTCCTAAAGTAGGTAGGTTGTACATTCTTATGACAGCATTTTTCTGAAAAAAAAAACAAACAAAAAAAAACAACAACCCCCCCCAAAAAAATAAAATAAAATCACCATGTCCTTAGAGGTTTTAAAAATATGTAAACAGCTGAGATTTTTCTTTCTTGACCACCACAGATGAGAACAAACAGGAGTATATAATTCAACAACTGAACATGAGACTTAAAAGGTTTAATTTGACAATACTTGAGCACTACCAGCCTTTTAGACAATACTTAACTATAAATTCAGGAAGCTTTCGTCTCAATGCTGACAGGCTTATCACTCCTGCCATGGGGTAATGCAAAGGTGGGCATCTTCATAAATACAACAGATGACTTCAACAGCTTTAGTGCTCTGATACACTCCTGCCCTGCTGACAGATATTGCAGGGGTAAAATTTATAGAGTGGGGGGGGGAAGGCTTTGCAAGCATCTATTGAGCTCCTCAAAATATGGTTCAGTATGAAAGCTTGTATAATGGAGCTACTTCTGGTGTTTAGCGACTTCAAAAAAAAAAAAAAAAAAAAAAAAAAGCTTGGTTCGGTCGCCCAATGATGATGTGCTTGTTTTCCAGAGTACTGTTTAACAAAAAAAACAAGCACCACACAGTTGCCAAGCAGCATGCAAACCAGCCATGTCTCAGACTTGGCTCCGTCTTGAACAGCTTGTGAGGTTGTTTTTCAGTGATTGAATGCAATGCAGTCTCATTATCATTATATTCCCACTAGACAGATAAGTTTCCTCCAGTTCACAGCACAAAGAAAAAAAAAAAAAAAAAAAAAAAAAAAAAAAAAAAAAAAACCACAAAAAGAAAGCAATTCAGACTAAGTAACATTCAATCCAGGGCCTGGATTATTTTGTAATGAAAGAAAATACAGGGATATATATCAGTGATCTGACTTATTGTTTCAGAAACACTCCAGAGATTTAAAGCAGCATGTAGGCAGGGATGAATGACAAATCTATAGACATGGAAAATTGCTTTCTTATCCAAATGAGGACTTAGAATAGCAGTAGTCATCTCCAGTGAGTCATCATAATTAGCTGTAGAGGAGTGGTCATGGTGATAAGGCGATAGCAGTCACTTAAAAATGGAATAATATTTTTACAGGCTCCTGTAAGCACAAAAAAAAAAAAAAAAAAAAAAAAAAAAAATCAGCTCAGGAAAAATTACAAGATGAAGAGGACGCCTTGATGTGAAAAGCCATTTGGTCCTCTTGACTAAGAACAAGGCTTGAGTTCACTGGCCTGTTTCTTTAAAAGACAGCCATTTCCAGGCTGACTGATTGGTCTGTTGTACATGCATGTCAGAGCACATAGTTCAATCACTGACGTTCATTGTGCTCTACACACCAGGCTGTTTTAAAGAATGTAGTGCATTTCCTGGACTGTGATTCCTATGTCTGGCTCCAGATGAGTACTGAGCTTTTCTCTTCTTCAGATCCTTCTACCTTGTTCCAGAGACAACAAATGATACGATGTTTGCATCCCTCACTACGAAGACACGTCTAAATCACACTTGTGCATCTCCAACGTTACTTTTGATGGTGAGGAATAAAAATCTCACTTGAGTTCTGTAGAACGTGCTTTTCCAAAATCCACCAACTCAAAATGCTGGTGGGAGTCAAGAGTTGTGATGCTCCAGGGTCCCACTGTAGCAGCCTGCGTGTCACTTCCTCCAAATGGGCAGTCTCTGGAAGAAAAGGTCCATCTTACTCCTCGCAAGGCGGGCAAACAAGAAATCCAGCTTTAGACACAGCTGAAGTGTGGGTGAGCTCCATCTCTCTGCCCAGATTGTCAGACAGAGAACTCAGAGCCCCCACGGCGACCCTGGGTCACCACCAACAGACGCCGCAGACGCAGGCCCGTGAAGGGGTTGCACCACAGAAGAGATGGCGAACCCCCAAAAACGGATTTCATTCCGTCCCACCTCATGTGACGCTCCCATGTTGGCTTCTCGTTTTTAAGACGCTCGATCTCCTGGAAGAAATTAAAATCAATTCAGTAAAACCAACATTTTTTTTTTTTTTTTACTTTTTAAAAAATGAAACGAGTGGATTTCCAACCATTTTTTCAGAGAACCTCCTTGTTCCCCTAACAAAAACTGAGCAGCATAATCAAAATCTCACCTATTTTGTCCTTTTAATTGTCCAGTTAATTTATTTTTCCAAAAGAAAAATACCTCTTACCCGGATGTGGGACTGAATGATAAAATAACCTGAAATCGATCTTTCTGAGCTCAATAGCTTGACATGAGTACCTAAATTCCTAAACAATTGGATTTCCTCACACACAAACACACACAGTTTTGCGTATGTGTGCACCACCTTAGTATAAATGTTCCTCTAATGTTTTACACCAAGCAGCTATTAGAAAATAGCCATATTTATTATTTTCGGTAACTCCAATTTCTAAAAGACTTATGAAGAGGCAGGTAATTGTGAAGTTTCATCCAGACTTCTTATCAGTCTGTATAATTTTGCATATGTGCAAAACTATTAGTGTCTTCGGCCTTCCAGCTTTATGTCCACCCAGGTTGGGAATCACGAATCTAAACTGAAAACAACACAAGAACTGAGAGCAACAAAAGGTGATGGGGTTTGCATGAATACTGACCGTCTCATCATTGCAGATAGAGTGAATCTGTGTGCCAAACATCACAGCTGTGAAAATGAGGAAGAGGATGGCTTCAAGACAGAGGAAGATCAGCAGCAGAACCGACACCCCTGGTGAGAAGTCACTGCATTCTGAACAGGACAAAGAAAGCAAATCAGAGGTTTGCACAGTTTGCACTAAAACATTAAAGATAGACATCAATCATGCATAAAAACCTCAAGTTTTAAATGCATATTTATGCTATGTTTAAAGCGGGCTCTGTGGTAAAATCATGCAAATATGAAAATAACAAGAAGACAGTCCTGAGTTTCAGTTCAATAAAGCAATGTGAGCAGATAATCTGCTGTCAGCTGTAGAAAAACTCCTGCAGCAGTCTTGTTAGCTGCAGAAACTGTTTACAAACCATAATCGTAACATCATATCATAACCATAATTTCCTTTATAGCCCAGACACATTCTGCACATAGCAGCAAAACTGTAATTTTAATTAATACTAAAAATATTGCCATTTTCTGATTCATTCCCATCAACCACAGAGGAGAATAAGAAGCAATGACTGGTCATTGATGATTGTGATAAACAATTCCAATGATCTCTGAACAGAAGCAGATCTTAAAAACAGGAAGAATACCATTTTCTTCAGTTTTTGATGTCTCCATCTCCATTTGCATATTTAGAGCTGCAATTCTAAATTTCAAAATTTCCTTCACATTTTGCAGCGCTTTTTCACCGCAAACTTTGTTTACAAGTTCTTACCGTTCCACTGCACCTTAACACACATGAAGAAATGCATCCCACTGAGGCCAAGAGCATGGGCTGAAATCAAGGCTATGTACATCTGTGAAGAATATAAAAATAGAAAACATAAATATAAAAATAAAAACAAAAGAGGATTACATGAACAAAAGCTCAATTCACACAAAGTTCCTGTTTTATAGCTTACTTTTCTATCAATGAAAACATGAAAACCCTTGGATTTTAATAGCAGGTGGAGTTGCACTGCTCAGCCATATTTGGCAGCTTTATTTTTTTATCTTCAGAACTATCCAGTCAGCTAATGAAACCATAAAAATTGCTGATCTTATCAAGGGAGTCCCAGCTGGCAGTGAGTGCACATTTAATGTAGGCCTGTTCCTGCTGTACACAGCACAGACCTCTAATTTTCATCTGATAAGAGGGGGTTTTGCCTCCACAAAATAAGAACAGTATCATCAATGTTATAACCTAATCTTATTTTAAAAATTAAGTAACAGAAAATGAGAGGCATGCCTACTTTACAACAGCAAAAATAACTTTTCTAAAGATTTGCTAATTTCTGCCACACCCTTTTGCAAGATTCCCTACTTCCTTCCTTAACATCTGTATGCTTACAGTAAAAAGAACGAAGAATCTCTGATTCTTTTCTCCCACGCAGTTATTGACCCAGGGACAGTGATGATCCATCTTCCGGATGCATCGTTTACAAATACTGCAGAGAGGAGACACAGGTCAGCTCACGACAAAAGGAACGGCTTCATGAACTCAGCTTTTATAAATATTTATACACAATTTTGAAGTATATTTCAAAATATGAGTTTAAAAGGCAAATTTGTTTTTTTCTGAGTTGCTTTCTGTTTAGCTGGGTTAAACCATTACAATTTCATAGGAGAGATTTTGAATGTATGCTTACATTTATCTTTTTATTGCCCATTTGAAAAGACACCAGCACTTATACAGAGACGAACTGATGCAGCTGAAACCATGTTTTAAGTCAACTTTTTTTTAAACATATAATTACACTAAAAATGTGTTGCAGTCTCAGTGCTGTCAAACAGAAGTGACCTTCTTTTAATCATGAATGCCTCAAAACATCCCATTATTACACAGAAGAAAGCGTGAAGCAGTTATTCGAATGTTGCCTGCTGTGTCAGACTCACCTGCAGTGGTGTGCTCTTTCAGGTTTGATGCTGCAACACTTTGGACACTTGTAAATGACTTCACCAGGCTTAAGCTGCAAGCTCTCCATGTACTCTTTGGTTGCATTCCCTTTAGGAACTGCACCCTAAAATGTGACAAAGGCAGAAAAACAACTGTCATTAGCTAATGTATTATTTTGTTCGATCACATCTTGATTTCTGTAATACTATTTTTAGGATAGTCAGGCCACCATGGCTCTCTTAAAACTGGTACAACTAAAAGAGAGCAACTCTTAACTAATATTAACATCCGTTCGCTGGGTACCAGTTAAATTCTGTTAACTGGTAGCCAGTTAACATATCTACCATCATGTTCCTTCAGGTCAGCTGACCAGATACTTTCAACAGTTCTAAAGACACAGTGCTTCAAATGAGAGTAGTGAATGAAAGTCACATGAATCCAAATATGAATGAGGTGCAAACAAACGAAGCAGAAGGATTTAGCTTTAGTTACTGATTAAGTGAGAGATCTTGGACTCATGATATACTTGTGAAAAGGATCAGTGGTGGTGGGGGAGGGGAGAACTGATGTGGGGCAAAGCTTATATGGTCAGTGGGGGGATGCTGGTGCACCATGTGGAATCTGTATATCGATTTAGCTTCATAGCCCTCTGACTGGTAAGCAAATGAAATTGAAAGGTGCCTAAAGATTCCCAGCCCTTGAGCTTTGGACTATTTTGCAACTTGACTTGTTAAATTTAAATGTTGTTTATAAACTCATTTTTTCTCTCTGGCCTTCGAGCCAGTATCAGGGATCAACTGTGCTGTACGTTATTTTCCTCTTTATTTTATTCCTCTCTGGTTAACTTTCCCAATTTTTTTGTTTTTTGTACTTTTTATTCTCTGCTCTTATGTTTAGTTAGATTGTACAGGACTTGATGTTGTTTTAAAAGTGCTTTGAAACCAGAATGATTTATAATTTTATACAATTCTAAATGGAGATTTGCTAAGCCTGGCATTTTTTTGTGGGAAAAATACCAATACAGCTGCTAGGGAGCTTTTGGTTTATTTGAGCAACAGTAACTGTCCAATCATCAAAGCATGAAGAGACCAAACTAAACCCAGTAACAAGGTGGAGGTAAGTTTTTGCACAATTCCAAAATTTAGGAGGAAATATTCAGTTTGTTGGGGGCTGAATATGTTCTACTATCTGCAAAACAGCATATAAAACCCCCCCCAAAAAGTAAGGTCAGTAAAGAATGTGGTTCCATTAAATTAACTGTCTGACTGGAAAACATGTGAAAAGCTCACACGGAAACAAAGTAAAAAGCCTTGAACAGACGTCAATGAGAACTCCTAACTTATCAGCAGGGGTGAAAACTTGAACTCTGATGTTGAATTAAATTAAAGCACTGATATCTAGTCTTAGTTAAACGAGCTACTCTCCAGAGTCTATGCACAGAACATCCTATAGCAAACTATCCCCATCTGAGTGCCCCACATTATATCAGAAAGTGACTCCCATGGCACTGTAGCAGTACTGCCTAGCTGTGCTGTAACTTGCTCCCTTTTCTGACTGTAAGGACCATAGTAAATGTATTTCACTTTCATTATAAGTCGAGTAGTGTGCAATTTGAAAGCAAGAACTTTGTCTCAGTGAACCCCTTTCTTCACTCCACTTTGCATCTATGCCTGTAATATATCTAATATTTGCCCACTGTTATGAATGTGAAAGTCCTTACTGGGTCAGTCAACATGGTGCGCAGGTGTGACGCCAGCGCAAGCACAGCCAGGGAGTTGAAGGTGGCCCCGTTCAGCAGTGAGTACCAGAAGTTCTTGGCAGGCAGAAGCATGACAAAGTTCACCACAAACTCTGCGTACAGGACCAGAAACCAGGTCATGGTCGCGCACACCATGCCGCAGCTGTCCTGAATGAACCACACTGTTCGGTTCCCTGCTGTGTGCCCTGAGTTTGGACCTCCAACCATAACCCCGGCTCCCAGGCTGCCTGTCTCTACGTCTGCCCCGGCTGAAAGCAGCGGGTGGTGCTGCTCCATATCTCGTAGTCGGTGGTTTGAAGACTGCATCATGCCCTGGGGAAGAACAAAAATGATTTGAGCAAAACTGACTTTAGTCTTCTGGCTTTATTTTCAAAATTGATTAGAAGAAAAAGAATAATTTTCATTGGATATTTTTCAAAACTGCTGACATGAAGTAGGTTACTAGCCAGGTAAAAAACACCCCTTGTTCTATACTTTGCTTCGTACAGAGGGTCTGGCCTCTCAGCTATAGAGAAACGATTGCTTGCAGGAGGCATGGACTCTGTCTAGGTTTTAAATTTTACCCAATCGCTAACGTTTGTCCTTGATGTATATAATGCACCAGTTCGACGCTATGAAGCTCACCGGAAATTGCCAGTGCTGTAAACAACCACCTTCCACTGCAAAGAGAGAAGTGCTGAGCCGAATGAGATAGCTGCTGATGTTAATTCAATATTTGAAAGCATGGCCAACACAGACTGAACGGCTTCGTTCACTTCCTTCGCTGCCATTGTTAAAACTATAACTTGACTACAATTCTAAAACGGCGTAGAAAATCAGTGTTATCATTCACAACTTCTCCTGTTTGCTGATTGGTCTGATTGAGTTGAATAGCACAGGAAGGCACTGGCCAGGCTAGAAGGTTACTAAAACAAAGTCAAACCTACTTAAGTGAAAAGACATTTAAAGAAACGGACTGGAGTCTGCTATCATTTTATTTTACATTATTAGGAAATGTTTAAAATATGGTCCCTGGTACTCTGCCTTGCACTAAACTACATGTTGCTGCCCCTGTCAGAGGCATGAGTCACCAGAGTTTTTAACTTTAGTTTTCAAGCCAAGGTCGCAAGGTAACATTCAGCAGAAACAGGAAGACAAAGTCTGCAGCTTCTAAATAAATCAATGGCTGCCCAGGTCCCTTTGGAAAACTGATCCAAAGGCTGCTGAACATTTGGGCTAATAATAAGCTGCTCCTGCCAGGCCTGATTGTTATTGACAAATCAAACTGAATAAAACAAAGTGCTTTCGGTTTTTCTCGAGTAAAAGAGGAAACCCAAAATGCAATTTACTTAGATTAGCAAGAGGTGATTTCTAAAAACATCCATCTGTCTGTATCAAAACATCATAGGATCACAAAACACAAAAGGACAAATGTTGGGTTCTTTTCCTTGTTTGTCACAATTTCTACAAAAAAAAAAAAAACATTTAATGTTCCTTTAAAAGATTCACTACTCTCAAACAGGATTAATCATGTCTCTCCTTTCAACTGCAAGCAATGTACTGCAGTGCTAAAGTGTTCATTAGGCAGACCTTTCCCATCAACACAGCCTTTCAACACAGCCTTTTACATGAAGAAAAGAGTTTGAAATCATAGTAGAACCATCAATAGTTTTAATAGTTTTATTTTAAAATTACCTATAATTTTGTTAATACTATGATTTCTATTGGATGAGTGTCTACGGTGTTTTTCCAATAGTAGATGCATTCAGTTTTCTTTTCAGTTGTGTAACTAATGCGGGATGCGCATTTTATGCTAAATCTTGCCTTCCCAGCAGCAAATATCTGTTTTTACTCCAGGCTTGTTTTAAGAGCTGCAGACAACCCTTTAGATGTTTGGAAAAAACAAACGGAAAATGTGATTAGTTTTTGCTTATAAATAAATATCAGGAAAAAATGGCCAATTGACAAACTACAGGAAATAATTTCTTACCGTCCACATACACAGACATATATTTGTTGAGTCAGAAGATATCTCTAGGAATATAACAGTATTGATTTTGTTTGGGCAGTGGAGTCAAGAAGGATCAATCAAAGTACCACCAAAAGCTTGTCCAGCTGTCTGCGCTGCCCAGTCAGAGGGCAAAACATTTGTCTCTCATCTTTTCTTTGATATACACAAGCAAAGTGTCATCTGGCCAAGACCAGTTTGCAAGATAGAGCACATCTATCAGCATATCCCATGTCCATTATAAGTTTCAATTAAACATCAGCCCACATGGAAATTATTACCAAGAAAAACAAAGATTTATGATTGTGATTTATTCAACCGAGGTTCTGGTGGAGGGTTTTTCTTGTTCAAAGGTAGTTGCTTCTTTTCTTCTTTCTTTTTGCCATATGCTTGCTAAGAAGGAGGGATTGCTGAAAATTCAATGGCTCAATGCAATCAACTGGCCTTTCTTAGACAGAAAACTACTCACCATTTGGCTTCATAAAGGGATTTTGACTGCAGTGTTATAGAACTATAGCTGAACTGAAATGTATGTAATAGATTTTTAATCTGTCTATATAACTGGACTGTGTTAGAATGTGAGTTGGATCTGTTTGTCCTGAGCCTTGAGATTACATTTGATGTAAATCGATATTTTATAAATCAATAAACTGAATGTAATCATAAATTTATAGTTCAAGTAATAACTCAACCCATCTTCTTGTATAATGAAAAAATACATCCTTGCTGAAGTCTAAGGAACAGTAAAAACAGATTTTCCTGAGGAAAAAAATCTTGTATGACTCTTAGCTAAGTAAAATTACCTTTATTTTAATGCAAAGTGATGCTGATTTTTAAGAGCCACTTCAAGAACTTAAATATTAAACAATTAAAGATGCACCAACCAATTAGCAAGATATTGGAATTGGAGAGTTTTCCTGATTGGCTCTGATCGATAATCAGTAATTCAGACAATGACAAATCATTTCACCATTTCTTGTCTCTAAACCCATAAAAAAAATAAAATAATAAAAAATTTATATATATATATATATATATATATATATATATATATATATATATATATATATATATATATATATATATATCTTCATGCAATAATTTTTTTAATGTAATCTTAAAAAAACAGAAAAAGTTTTGAACATATACTATAAGGCATAAATGGGGATATGTGTAATACCACTAATTTCTATTGGATTCAAAACTAAACTTCCTCTATAAAAAAAGCCCACAGCACATTTTTTTATGTTACTATATAGCCTTAAAAAAAAATCCCTGAAATGGTAAAAACTGGAATCAACAGGTGAGACCTCAAGGAAAGCCAGAATTGATTAAGAAAAACCTGATCAGTGCACATTTTTAAATAATCAATTCAACCAAGGACACCAAAGCAAATACTGCCTATTAAAACACTGATTGTTTATTCTCATGTATCTCCCCATGTTTTAATTTTTCTTAGCCAAACACAGGATGAGGATTGCAACTTTCCCACCTTTTGAATAAGACACAAACAGCTGATATATTGTTGGTTTTAAGGAGTGTGAGTCAGTCAATTTCAGAAGCAACATACCTGATATTACTGAGCTTTACAACAACATGCTGTGATGTGCAGAGCACCATTAAGGAAGAAGCACATATGCAGAGATGGAAATGTTGGCTGAGACCTGAAAAGGACGCAGAATGGAAAATGTCTTATTGCAGAACAAATGCCAAGTTTAAGGTTCACTCTAAATTACTAATTGAAGCTCAACAGCAACGTTTGCATCTGTCAGCAATTATTTACTACTTCTAAATATGTGTCAGTAAATCTTAGAAAGCAAACAACAAGCAACAAACTACACAATTATTAAAGTTTGTACTAAAGAAGCCAGCTCAACCTTTTAATTTAGATCACCACTGTTTACACAAATCTGACTTCCTCTCTGGGTGCCATGTAGGATTTGCCAACTACTCAGGAAACACGCCCATCATTCTCGGAATGAGGTGACACTGCATTTATTTTTTTCCAAATAGTGAGTATTTGTCCTTGGTTTTATAGACCTTGTCGGTCCCAAAGGCTTGATCTAATTCTCTCCTTCTTATCTAAAATTGTCAGTCAAAATAACCTTTGTAATAACAGGACTGTTAAACCATGAAGCCGGATAACCTGAACCCTCTACTCTCCACCTTCACTTGTATCATCTGATATCAGAAAGGCAAAGCTATGGGTAATATTCAATAAGTCATAAGCATAATCTGCATTCCCCCCTTCTTGTTAATAGTAGCTGTAAAGGTCCAGATAATCTAAGCTCAGAAGGCTCCATCTGCTCCGATGTCCCTCATCACACCGGACTGGCTGCTGGATCTCGGTGGCTAACGAGCCGCTGAGAGAAGCTAACAGACGATAGCATGCTAGCTGTATATGCGAATACCTTAGCACTGTCAGCTGAATTACATACCTTTGCCGTCTTTGTTTCGTACGCGAGGAACTCCTTATCAATATATTTCTATTTCCATTTATATTAAACCCGCACCCAACACTGCGGTGCATCGGCAGATTGAGCACATCGCTCAAACAGGCTGACAGTGGACCAGCAACGACGAAGCTTCCGGGGCTTCGTTTCGGCATTTTACGTTGCATTCGCAATTTTCCGGGCAATGGTGTCATTCCACATAGCGCCACCCTGTGCTCAGAGGCAGAAGTGAAATGCGAAAGTGCGTTGCTATGAGACGTCCACTGATAGGTGCTATTGGACAGATTTCGGGACATGGTTGGTCGGGACATACGGCACCCCATACTCTACCCCCGAAAAAGCGTCTCATGTAAAATACTGAACTGAAGTAAAGAGTTAATAAATGATTAAATAACATTTTCCATCCATCCATCCATGATTTTAACATGATTTTTTTTTTTTGGATAAAGAACAAAGTAGCGTTTTTCTCTCCATTTGAGACATGATTCCTTAAGTCACATTACAACTTTCTCCAGAGCAACCGTTATGGCTTCTTTAAATAAAATATTTGTTACAAAACGATTTTTAATTCACTGAATCAGATTTATTTTAAAATAATATAAATATATACACTACATATATTGTACGGTTGTGTTCAAAACAGTAAAGAGCCAGAAAACCTCCATCAGAAGACACAAACTAATCTCAAAGTAATATTAAAATGATACAGGTTAATAAAAAAGTAGATCAATTGATCCAAAAACAAATATATCCAAAACACAAAGATATTAAGAAAAGCTAATTGTCGTGAAGCTGATTTGTATCTATTCAGATACTTTAGATTGGATAAACAGAAGCTTTCACTATTAAAATGCTCAGGCGTCTGTTAAATGGCGATCTCCATGGGCTAAACAGAGTGAATAACCTGAAAAAGCTGGCCATAGTTTTTAAAAAGAAAGCTGTAACATGTTTTTGAGCACAGTTACATGTTAATTACTTTAATTTAACAAAGCATTTCATCCAAAGTAAATTACAAGTAATATAATGAAACACCAAGGCATTCAGTGTCTTTCCATGGCAATATTGACAAACTGCAAAGTTTCCAGCTGACTGATTACATTTTTCCCTCAACAGCTCCTCCTGTCCCATATTTTTTCACATGTGGGAATCCACATGTGTAATACATATGATATTCTGAAGCAGTTCATTAGATGGAGTCAGCCTTGTGCACATTAAATAACATATGACCTCATTTCTGTGAACTGTTGGTCTTAGACGCATTGCATAAAAGAATCATACCATCTGTTAAAGTTTCAAAAAACTTTGTGTGTTCCTTTCTGGTTAAGGAGATGCTAGTCAACTGATTCCTCTCCAGACATTTATTGCAAACGTCTGGGCAGGTGGTACAGGTGAAGCAAGGGCCAGTCCCAGGCTGGAAAAGGTAATGAGCTAGCATTCAGATCTTACTTATATATCTTAGAATGACATCAAGATTAAGCATAATGCTTTAGTTCTATACTTATTTCCTGCCCTAAACAGATACAGCACTGATACATAGCATAATCCAGGGCATGACATACATAGTGGGTGTCCTAACTAGACACTCTATTGATGCACTTTATTATCAATGTATATTGTCCAGGAACTGTTCAGAACAATACAGAAGGAGATGTCTTCTCTCTGTGTGCTTGCTGTTGTATTGGGGGAGAGGCAGATAAGCCGGTCGGTTGTCTGCTTTAGTCCTGTCTGGTCTGTCCCAGCTGGTTGTATTTATCTAAACCACTGATTTTCCACATATTTCTGTTCTGTCAAACTGGCACTTAGATAACTATTCATACTCCTCTACAGACATCCGGGCCCCCCTGTTGAATTATAATTTTTCTACCTTAGCACATAATTTCTGATTGTACTTCATGCTTTCTTAGCTTCTCCAGCCTTCCTGGAACTAAACTTACTGAGTTCTGAAGATGCTGCTCCTCACTATTAGCTTAACTTTTAGAAGGTATAAAATTATTCACGAGGAATTCAACAAAGCAGAAAACTGTTTCCGTCCTGTTTGCTGCAAGACTAAAACATTAATGCCTCCCACATTTCCAGCCCTCTTAGTGATGTCACAATGGGTATTTCTGGATATACGCCATGAATACCTCTGCAAAACAGAAAATTCTGATTCAGGGAAATATTTGGATTGACCCTAACAAAGTGTCCCATCAGCTGTGGACAGATGCCCACTTCTGCCCCCCAACTGTCACGTGTCTCCCAGGAGCAGATTATGAAGCCAAGACAAAGCAGCTTGGACGCTTTCTGCTCCGAGTCTGCAACCACGCACTGAAAGCTCAGAGCCTCCTGCCCTCTCCTCTTCTGGTTCAGAGCCAGTATCAGCTGTCTATTTTAGAGGGAGCAAGAGAAAAAATAACCAGCAATCCTCTAAAGCAGCTTAAAGGCTGAATCAGGGGACTGAAGCCTTTTCCATTTTCAGAGTTGCTCCTCTCTCCATCACGGCTAGATGAGCATCTGAGTGATGGCCAAAGCAGCAGCCGGAGTGGCTACATGCAAACTATCTGCTGCTGCACACTCTCACAGGCTCTCTAGGTCCAGTATGTATCCTGAAAAACATTTAGAATATGTGATAAGAAAAACATTAGAACCAATAAATAGCTATAGAGAAAAACAGGCTTATTTCATTTTAACTTGTATAATCAGGAGGTTTGTATGTGATTAAATAATAAATGTTGAGTGCTGATGTATGACATAAAGTCTGGAAGCACTGGGTTTTTGTGCACTTTTTTCCACCCTTTGGTGACGCGCAGGCTTTTGGAGTGAAATGAAGTGAAACAAAGTGGAGTGGAGAGCAGAGGTTTTAAGTGACTGTGACGTCAGCCTGTCTGCTTGCAAATGTGTGGGCTTGTGTTTGTGTTGCAAGAATAAAATGGGAAAGCTGAATGCAAGGCTTGCAAGGCATCAGTGAGAGAAGAGAGAAAAGAGAGAAGAACAATGAAAAGGAAAGAGGAAGCAAATAAAAGAACAAAGTGGAGTTCTAATTTCATTACAGTAGCACAATAAGAAATATGAGCGAGTTAGTGTAACCTCACACCTCATGAAAGAACTTCATATTGGAAAGATGTAGATAATGTACAGCACACACAAGTGTACTGAAAACATTCACAGGAATAAAAAAATGCTTTAGTTGTGGCAGAAACATTTTGCTACCTTCTATAAAAAGAAAAAAAAAACTTGCAGTAGATATTTTGAATTATGAACAGTGTCGTTCTTTTTGTGATTAAGGAAAGAGAAGAAGTGCAGGTGAACAAAGACCAGTGAGTGATAACATGAAGAAAATTATATGTAATACACTTCTTAGTCAATTGTCACTGAAAAGTCTGATTATTCACTTTTTTTTCCCTTTTTTTTTTACGATGTTATGGAATGGCTAGTTTTGTAATAATAATAATAATAATAATAATAATAATAATAATAATAATAATAATAATTCCTGCATCCCTGCACACAGCATCAAACTGTCTCCTCTGGCTTGCCTTCTTAACATAGTGCATCCCTCTTTCAAACCCTTAGGCAAACCCCTTTTTCTTGATTCAAACACATTAACTTTAAGTACAAAAGGATCACTTTTTGCCTAATACATCCCACACACTAAAAGACAGCATGATAAATGAAAATCAGAGTTAGGTGATCAGTATGTTATGATCCGTGTAGTTCAGATGTGGTAAAACAAGGGAACTTTTAAAGCAAGTTTGTTTTACTTCCAATCCCTAGCACCCACTAACCTGCATGTTTAAGATGCTCTCCAGCTTCATCACACCTGAATTTGAAATGACGGATGGATGATTAAGACACTTCATGATGTACTGAAGGGAGGATTAACATATTGGAATCAGAGGTTTTCAAGCAGGGAGACGTTTGAAACATGCTGGACATTGTGCACCATAGACCAAAGCTGGAAAATAGTCCTCTGAACACACATGTACCTTAATTGTTAGCTTACCAAAAATCTCCTGAATAAAATAAAATTATAATAATAAAATATTCTCAAAACCATATGAAATTAAGAAAATTTTATTAATGTGAATGATGTCTGACTGGCTTTTTTTTTATTTATAAGAAAATATTTTACTTAAAAGCTCATATTTATGCAGCTGCAGATGGCATTAAGTTCAGTCGCCACACGACCTACTTCTTTTAAAAGTTTTAATTCTGCTAATGCACATCTCTGCCTTACTGATCTCCCAGACATCATATTCATCGCTCTCAAATATCCAAGACACATGTACATATTCAGACTCTTCTTCACTCAAACATAAGTGGGAGAGCTGAGGCTTTGACTGCAGAGATAATTATCCTTAGTGATAAGGAGGCTTGACTAAGATTGAGAGGCCTCTGACACTCCCCGTGCTTGTCTTTGCTCCATTGCCACACCCATGCAAATAAAACCGCAAAGCATTTTAGTGGGGATTTTCTGAGGGCAACTGGTTAACTTTTTTACACGCGAAGGCGTACCACAGACAAGACTGATGGCCTCATGCCCTGCTGACCAGAGGATCATCTTCTTTGTGTGGTTGCAGCATCCAAATGTATTAATAAAGCACAAACAATAGCTCAACATTGTTGTCAATTTGTCCATGTTTCTCTGTTACCAACACAAACCTCCTAAAGTATGTTTCTATAGTAGTCTTTTAAGAGCCTAGTGAAGGACATCTTTTTAGTGCTCTTGTTCAGTCTTTTCATTGCTCTTTTCTGTTATCTGAAAAAGATACAATGGATCAGGATACATTAAGGCTTCAAAGAGTAGGAGGAAATGAACCAGCAAGTACCTTCTTCACACACAAAGATCACAGGCTAAAAAGCTGGAGTTTTGTTTTGAGGACTATATTTTTCATTAGAGACTAAATTATAAAACAGAAAACAAAAGGTTTGGGGTTTGAAAGGAGGCTGATTTCAGACAGCTGTTTTCTAAACAACTTTAAATTGCAACATGTGGAGTAACTGACACAAATTTTAGTAAGCTGTCATTATTTACCTGTTTTTCCTTGCTTTTCACACTTCCCAAACCTTGCCTGGGTTGTCTGTAGCTCACCTCATATGGTTTACCTTGATGGGATGGGATTAGAGCTAAGCCTTGACCCAACAGATGTCATGGATCATTGTGGCTCATCTGAGTTTGGCATAGAAGCCATACTGTGGAGTTACTGTAGCACATCAGAAAGACTTATGCTGTTCAGCTAAATGGTTAAAAAGATATTCATGCTTTAAAAGCAAGCCTATTAATTATAATTCCTTTTCACGGAGATCTAGGCTTTTGTTTATCCTAGAAGCTGGACTTTAAATGCTTCAAAGGGAAAAATTTTGCTTGCAAATTCAATGAAAAGATCTGTGGTGCTCTGTTATGTTTCGGTTATGACAAAAGCTTATCAAGGAGAATCAGAACAAGCTAGAACAGCAAGGCTTTTACAGTTAAGGAAAAAGAAAAGGATTCCATGACTGTTGATGCAGTGATGGGAAAAATGGAAAATGTATGGCAAGTTAAAATGCATATCAGCACAAAGACTTTATACCAACTATCAAGCACAGTAGTGGAGGAGTGATGACTAAGGCTTGTTTTGCAGCCACTTGACCTCACAGTTAATGTACTGACTGAATGTACTGAATCAAAAGTGAGGCCATCACTGTGACAGCTAAGGCTGAGATGAAATTGTGTCCTGTGACAGGACAATAATCTCAAACACAGCAGCCAAGCTACAACACAATGGCTGAATAGGGGTGGATCTAGGTGTCATAATGGCCCAACCTCAACCTGATTGAAATGATAAAATCAGTCTTCAAAACGCTGAAGCAACACTGTTTACAGAAGAAAAGACCAGAAGTTCTCCACAACAATGTGAGAGGACAACAAAGGCCAATAGAAAGCAACTACTTCAAGTTATTGTTGCTAAATGTGGTGCAACAGTGTATTGTCTTATTGGTTCACATATTATCAATCATAATATGAGGAATAAAGTTTTCACTACTGCATAGTGTATACCTTTAGTTTTGTCAACACTAACTTTAGACTTAAGCATTTCTAATGATTATCAACATTTTTTATGTTTTGGAGATGAATCAGAGCAACAGCTTGAACAGGCCAAAGCAGATTTTAAATCCTGTCTCTATCACCCACCCTCCACGTCCAACAATGCATCATTAAGAGCTGCAGCACATTAGTTGTGATCAATACAAAGCATTTAGTCATTATAGGCTTTTAAGATGAGCTTAGCTTTTCTTTTTATAAGAAGTTTAATTGCCGGATTTTAGCTCAGGTAGGTACACTTACTTTTTGTGAGGGTTTAATTTTGGATGCAGAGTTTGAGTGTGACAGTGTGTCCTAACTGAAAAGCACTTTAAAGTGTGTAAATCATTTAATGTTAGCACAAAGGGCTGGTTTCAGATGAGAATAAAACCGATAAGCTTCTGACTTGTCATAAATAAATCGCTGTCAGTCAACTTAATGCTCTCTGTACTAGAAACACATCCATGTGCATGTAGACAAAGGTCTGTATGTCAAGGTTAAGTAAAGAGCATGCACCTTCGTGAAGGCATGACTCATGGATCCACACTGTGCAGTGAGTATGAGGGCACATAGTAGTTTAGGTCTATCAATAATTCAACAAAGACTGACTTCCTCTGTTTCTGCTCTGCACTCACCCTCTCTCAGTCCTCTGTCTCCATTTTCTCACTGTCTGAATCTTTTTTTTTTTTCTCGACTGAAAAACTCCTCCATGCATTTGTTACTTCAGGGCTGGACTACTGTAATTCTTTATTATCAGGAAGTCCACAGAATGTAGTTAAAAGCCTTCAGCTGATCCAAAATGCTGCGGCAAGAGTTCTGATAAAAATTAAAAAGAGAGATCATATTTCTCCTATTTTAGCTTCCCTTCATTGGCTCCCTGTTAAATCCAGAATAGAATTTAAGATTCTCCTTCTCACATGTAATCACTTAATAATCAGCCTCCATCATCCATCAGAGACCTGATTGTTCCATATGTTCCTAACAGAGCACTTCGCCCTCAGACTGCAGGTTTACTTGCGGTTCTTAGAATTTCTAAAAGTAAAATGGGAAGCAGATCTTTCAGTTATCAGGCTCCTCTCCTGTGGAACCAGCTCCCAGTTTTAGTCCATGAGGCAGACACCCTGTCTACTTTTAAGACTAGGCTTAAAACTTTCCTTTGTGATAAAGCTTATAGTTAGACTGGCTTAGGTCATCCTGTGTGATTTCTGTAGCTGTGCTACCATAGGCTTAGGCTACTGGAGGACAAACTGACCACTTTTTCCTCACTTTGTTCTTCTACGTCTCTCCAATTTGCATTATTTGCTGTTATATCAACTGTTAACTTTTTGTTTTCTCTCAGTTATTTTTCTCTCCATAGAAGTTACACCTGGTCTGGCGTTCTGTTTGGCTGTGATACCTCACTGGAGAAGGGCTTCAGTTGAGATAATGCTACCATCAGCTAATTGTTCTCCCTCTCCCTCTATTAACTTTTTACTTTCCTGATCATCGAAAATAATCCTACATCAGTTCATCTGTTTTTCTTGTGCATTCTGTTCTGTTTTCTCAAACCTCCAGTCAGTCGTGGCAGATGGCTGCTTGTACTGAGCCAGGTTCTGCTGGAGGGTTCTTCCTGTTAAAGGGGAGTTTTCCCTCTCCGCTGTTGCTACATGCATGCTTGGCATGAGGGATTGCTGTAAAGTCAATGACACAATGGCATACAGTCACTACATGTTCATCCAGGAGGAGTGAATCTTCCTGGATGGAATGACTCGATGCAATCTGCTGGGTTCCTTAGAAATTTTTTTAACTACTTTGAATAATTAATTGAACTTACTGTACTGTTTGATAACAAGGATCAATTGGAATGTATGTATGATTGAACTGATTTTTTTTTTTCTTGTAAAGTGCCTCAAGATGACTTTTGTTGTGAATTGGTGAATAAACTGAACTGAACTGAACTTAGCTTTACAAACAGCTCTCTTCTCTGGTCTCATCTATCTTGTCTCAGTGCTGCTGAATCACTTTAAACAGGCTGGAATGTTCAGCAATCTGGGGCCAGTTGAAGTGATCTTTAGCTTTTAAAGGATTTCTCCCTCTGTATCAGGAACATCACATCAAGTTTTTTTCATGCTTAAATTAGTGCTGCAGAGTGAGATAATCTAGTTGCTGATTCCTATTTTAGGATGATACAACTTGGTCTTTCATCTGAGGTTTGAGTGCTGGATTAGAGGGCTTTAAGAAACAGTATTTTGACAGCACAGTTGATCTGGAGTTAAGGGTTGCTGCTACGATTCCAGACAGAAGTTTAAGTGCATCCATTCCTGTAAAAACAGCATGGGTCCATCCGTAGATTTGCCAAACAGATGGTAACTGCATAGCAAAAAGGCTTGTGATCTTTGTCTTCTAAAGAAAGCAAACTTAGACTAAAGTGAGAGTAAAAGTTTTATTCCTTGGATTATCAAAAGGGCTGACAAGGTTTTTTAAAAAACCCTCAAATGGATTTGCACAGAGAGGTATAAAGCTTTGATTCTAACATTTTAACGCACAGCACCATTTCCTGCTTGAAAACATTGATTCCATAGGATGAAAAATCCAAGCCAGACACTTCACCTTCTCCATTAAAAGATACATTGGTGCGTATTACACTTATAATCCAGGGATTTGCAGAAATGTGCTAATCTGGATTACAATTTGAATTATTTTATGGCATCAGTCTTGAGCCTGCAGATGTTTTTGTTCAGTTCTCACATGAATACTTTGCGCTTGGTGTTGTCACGGCATGTCTCAATCAAACAATGAAATCCCTTTTGACCCCGAGGCACACTTAAAAGTGCATTTTCTTTCCTTTATAATCTAGCTGAGTATCAGTTTCAAAAGGGGACAAAGATGTGTGGTGAAAAAGGTGTATCGGGGGAGCATGTTTTTGTAACAGCTTTTGTGTTAAAAATACAGTTTAACGTTTTGTTGTTTTTTTTTTTAAAAAAAACCACTTTACTCTTATGTTGACACAAAGGGTTCCAGGACCAACAAGAAGAAGTGATATATGTGTTGGAACAGAGGAAAAACTTTGCCTGGATATGTTTTTTTTTAAGACAAATAAAGACTTAAATAAATAAACTAGTAATAAAAAACTACAGGTAAATTATTGTTTCTTGGAAGCAAATTATTTGGAAAACAGTTGAAGACTTTTAAGTAGTGCCATATAGGAAAAATCCTTCTTTGACCAAGCCAGGGAGTGAGTTAAACTCCAACACCCATAGGCAAGACTTGAAGACATAAGTTCAGATGCAGTTTCCAGCAAATCAGCCAAGACAGAACAAAATCAGGTGTGCAAGGCTTATTAAGCTTTGAGTATTCAGCTCTCTACGTACTGCCAAAGATATAAGCTACTTTTTTAAGGATTTTTATGGCTCTAGTGGTCTTTATTTGACAATTAACTGAGTTTTGAGAGAGGGGGAAGAAATGTGGCAAAAGTCAGCAGGCTGGGACTCAAACCCATGATGACCATGTAAAGGACTATGGCGTCCATACATGGGTCACACGCTCTACCCCTGCACCACCGCCATGCCTAGATGCAAGCTACTTTAAGCAGGAAAAATGTACCTTAAAAAATAATCATCTCAAACTGAACTATTGTATGTTGCTAAAATCTTGACTGGGTCTAAATCTTCCTTCATCAACTCATAGTCATGGGTATAATGAAATTGTAAGCAGCAGAGATGTTTAGATGTTCTCAAGTGTAATTGTTTTTGAATGAATGAATGAATGAATGAATGAATGAATTCAATTTCCCAGAGTAGATAGGTGGAATGGCTCTATAGTAGCACAGAGGTTGACACTGTTGCCTTATAGCAAGACGGTCCTGGGTTTGTCGCCATCTTCTTGCTGAGAATATTTGGGCTTTCTCCTGGTACTCCAGCTTCCTCCCACAGTTTCAAAACAAGACTGTTTGATAAATTGGTCTGTGTAAATTCTGTACGTCCTTAGGTATGAATGTGTGCTTGTATGGTTGTTTGCCCTTATTGTCTCTATGTTGTCCTTAGATGGGCTGTTAATCTGCTCAGGCTAATGCTTGTACAGTTTAAAATGTAGCTCATGCTTTTTGGGGGGTTTCCCTAAAAACTGCATGATTTAACCATGGGCTGAATTTGCTGGGGATAATACAGAGCAGTTTTAATTTTTGTTCCACTTGAGAATAAACTTTTAGACTGTAGATCATAAGTGGATGACCTTATAATGCTTCACAAATGGATGGGCAGTAGCAACTGCTTCTCTGTGAGGATTGCTGATGTCTTTCCAACCTTGGCATTGTTTTTGACACACATTTGAATGGGCTAGACCAGGTCATTGCCTAAATCCCTGATTTTAAAGAGGTGATTTTAATAAACAGCACTTGGCTGTCACTTTCCCTTCTAAGTCCAATGGAAAAAGCATGGGTTCACAAAACAGTGGTCTTTTACTCTTGTGAAACTGAAATTAAGAAAATAACTTCATTTTGTGTTAAAGATTTTATCTGTAGCATATCTGATGAGAAGAAAAACAAGAATAAAATCACAGGGAAATGTTTGTTTTTGAGTCAGTGTAAAAAGATGACTAACATCCGATGGAGTTCCTGCTGCTTGTCTGTCTGAGAGATTCACTGGGAACCTGTGCACAGAAAATCAAAAAATCAAATTTTCCATGATGTGTTCACTCTATAAAGCAATCAGACCGCCATCTGTCTGACTCATCCTACACACTTGAGTCTAACAGACCAGCTTATCTACAATCTCATTACAGGAAAACAGACAGACAGTTTTGGCTTTATTCCTTTAACAGTTTGAGTAAAGGCTTTAGTAACCACATGCAAAATCCCATGTTTAGAGTTGCTTACAGTCTGCAGGTCTTATTAATCACATTTCTCACCTCTTTCTTTTTTAACCCCAGCACATTCAAACAAGTTTTTACATTACAATGTAATGTGTGAGCAAAGTGTATGCAGTTTCAGTGTGCAAACAGTTTTATATTTCAGAGTGCAAGCAAAGATAAGAAAAAAAATCCCTTTGTTGCAGCAGATGTTATCCTAAGGAAACAGCAAGATTCCTCACTCCAGCTTGGGGCATCCCATGCTTAATCCATTAGCTCTATAGTGCTGTCACTGGATCATTAGGCCCCATTTGCTTCAATAATGCAAAAAGAGCAAAGCAGGCAAATACCATACAGCCATCTCATCTGTCTCACGCCTCCTAGCACAGCAGGAGCCAACTTACTAACAACACATTATCCAGCTGATGATGTGTGCTGCAGCTGGCATCCTTGCTGGCCTAGAAAAAACGTATGAGGGATATAATTATGGCATCTCACAAAATTATCAACTCCTATTAATTGCTACTCACATGAAATGAGGGCTAATAGTGATATTATGACATACAGGTGCGTCTCAGTAGATTAGACTATCATAAAAAGTTCATATAATTCAGGAATTCAATTCAAAAAGCAAATTTACACAATAGATTTATTTCACACAGACTGATATATTTCAAGCATTTATTTATGTAAAGTTTGATGACCATCCATATTGTTTGTACACCTTTTTCTACAACAGTTTTCCTCATTGTGGACAGCATTGATGTCTGATGGAAAACAATCTGATCAACAGTCTTCCACATAATTCTGCAGAATATTTTAACATCAAAAATCTTTTTTTCTATTGGTTTTATGTGCCATTATAATTTCACAAGAAAATATATGCTTTTTTCTCATTGGCTGTAAGTCAAAAATAATGAAGATTAACAAAAAAATAAATAATTAAAATCTATCAGTCTATGTGCAATGAGTGTGTAATGAGTAATAAATAGACATGTTAACGAATGAAAATTACTTATCATGATTACTGTGTACAAATCCATCATGGTCAGAGGTGGGTTGAGTGTCCGGCAATTGTATTCAAGTAAAAATTACTCAAGTAAAAGTTAAAAAATACCAGGTAAAAGGCTACTTAATAACTGAGTACTTGAGTTATACTGTTTAATCTGATTTAATTTGTGAAAATTGTGTAATTATGTCTGTGTCTGGTGTATATTTGGTTATTTTTTAATTTATTTTTTTTTTTGTCATTCAGTGAAGAAATTCGAGGTGGGTAGAGCAGCCAGAAATTGTACTCCAGTAAGAGTAGTGATACTTTATAACAACATTACTTAAGTGGAAGTAAAACATATGATGTAGTAAAACTGCTACTAGAAGAGCATTTCCCGCAGAAAGTTACTCAACCAAAGGTAACTGAGTAAATGTAACTAGCCACCCCTGATCAGGGTTATCAATATTATCACAGTTTTGTTGAAATGTATTTAATATACACAGAATGAATTGCTTCAAGTAAAACAAATTCACTGAGAGGGAAGCCAGGAACAAATGTAATGAACAACACTAATTTGATCAGTAGTTGTATAATAGTAGCTGTAGCAGTATCATATTTTACTGTATATATTGACAAATTTGACAACTTCCTTTTATTAAAAGATGCCACAGACAAATTATGAGCTGCAAACTGAACCCATAACACCCATTCAGACACTTGCGTTTTTACGAAAGAAGAAGATACTGTAAGCTGTTTTATTTAGCTTGAAAAAGAGCTTTGTACTCCAGAGTACAATACATTTATGCTTAAAGTTCTTATTGTGAAATTTTTTAGGACGCTATTTCTTCATTCATGTGTTGTACTAATGGTTCAAACAAAATATAAACTTATAGGACTGGTCTGGGCCAGTTCCCATGTAATATTTTCTAAGTCCTGATATGCAGACCAGTTGCTGATAGTCTAAGAAATCTTAGAGGTTCGGCAGCAAACCATACCAGACACATTAGGCTAAAAGTTACCTTCCTTAGCATTAGCTTCTTAGGACTGTTGGTTTTGTTTTAGCCCACATGCAGTGAAAATAAAAAAGTCTCCAAAAAGGCTATCTTGTGCAGTATAAAGCGCAAAATATAGATTTAACACATGGTGTTTTCTTTTAGTTGAAATATGTTTCTTTTAGTGAGCATTACAAACTCTGAGTTTTTAGTGTCGCTGTTATCATGTACAATTTTATGGTTAATCTAATTTTAAATCAGTATTACTAACTGTTAAAAATAGTTTCATGGTAATCTTTAAAAATGGAAATCATTCACTTTCTGAACTGAATCACTGAAATATTCTTTTTTTTTTTTTTTTTTAATGAAGATGCGGCTGTGCGGCTTTGTCATCACAGCTATAGTCAGTAATTTTTCAAAAATTGCCAGTTGTTCAATTCGTCTCTGGAAGTAGATGGTAATATGCAGGAATCCAGATGGTTGAAGATGGATGATGACTTTCAGCTCAGCCCACTTCATGGATAGAACAGCCAATGACAGGACGCAGCTGAAGCAGATGCCTCAGTAATCAAACCAATGGGAGAGGAGCTACCCTGTCTCCCTGTCTACCTTCTGAATGGGCCTGTTTTGTGCGTACATGTGACCACTGAAGGCGCTCGCTGGTATTTAAACATCAACAACAGGGTGCTGAAGTGGACAGCTCCCCACGCAGATAAACAGCGCCGAACCGAGGCGCTATGGCTGGTTATGCTCCTCGTGGTGGGTTCCTTACAGCTTTCTCTCCTTGTAACACTAAGTGAAAACACCAGTGACTCCCAGCTGCGCGTTATTTCCGTACACTGACGGAGGGAGGCACCGTGCAGTAAGGCGGAGGCACCTGTAGCTGATTCTGGATCACAGGTTCAGAAAAATCTGGTTGTTTCACATCAGTTCTTGTCGGTTCTGCAGGATACTGGGCTCTGGTGCCGTTTGATCCCGTGACGAGGAAGAGCAAATGTAATCTAAAGCCTTTTAGGTGACGGAAGCATTAATTTCTAAGCCGCTCTGTGTGTTTGCTCGTACGCAGGGGGGAGCATGGATAGAGATGAATTTCCCCTGACTGCGGCGCTGTGTGGATTTGTAAAGCGGGCGGTGTGCTCCCGGGGAAACTGAACTGAGGAGACGGACTGAAGCACCGCAACTAACCTCGCCTTTTCTTCCAAAGATCCTTTGGTTTGTTGTTTACCGTTCTTTAAAGGAGGATTTTGCAGTTTTTCCCCTTCCGATCAGTCATGGGGAAAGAGGAGTGCAAAACAATGCTGGATGCTTTAAACAAAGTCACAGCCTGCTATAGGCACCTAGTTATCGCTCTGGGAAGCACATCGGATTCCCAGAACCTGCGAGAGGAGCTAAAGAAGACCCGCAAAAAGGCCCAGGAGCTGGCTGTGGCCAACAGGACTAAACTGACCACCCTACTCAAAGACAAGACCATCAGCAAGGAGGACCGCACCGAGTACGAGCGCCTCTGGGTGCTGTTCTCCAGCAGCATGGAACTCCTGGAGGTGGACATGAAGAGATCTTTGGAGATAGGGCAGGACTTCCCCCTCAAGGTGCCCACCAGGCACCTCATCCAGACGGGCATGACCGGCAGCACTAATGCGGTGGCCGCCCGGGCCATGAGCGTCCAGAACATGAAGTACGAGGCCGACAGCAACATCGACACGGCGGACCTCAGGGACCTGCAGAGCGAGATCACCCAGGTGAGCCAGATGATGGAGGAGATGGAGATGAAGGTGCAGGTGGCGCCGTGGGCCGTGGTGGCTAAACAAGAAGCGGGCGCCGAGCTCAAGTCCAACATGAGCGTGGGGAACTCTTCCGTGGGTGTCATCTCCATCTGCGAAGAGGAGCCCAAAGACGATGAAGGTGGAGGCGGCAGAGAAGGGGGTTATGGGTCGATCGGCGCCGTGGTGGTGTTCTTTGTCATCGTAACAGTCGCTCTGGTTCTGGGATATTTAGTTGTCAATATGTAGTGAACTGTCTGACCAACAGCAGGATCCCCTGAGGGACACCTACTCGGCTTTCCACGGAAGGCATCTGTGTGGAAGGGCAAGAGCTCTACAAGACAGAGAGAGAGGTCTTGAAGCGGTGACAAATTGTTCCTACCCAAAGTTATAAATCTTTCTTGGATTTGTGAATGTACTTGGTGGAACTGAAGAGTTGCACTTGATAAAACATAGGCTACTAGAACACTATAGACAGTGTGTGCATGGGAGAAAATGGCCATGGGTCCTTAAAGGCATTTGGAGGAGGCAATAGGTCATGTATTTTTGGAGGAGAGGGGGAAAAAAGTCATAAAATTATGTGACAGTGTCTGGCCATCAGGGAGATATACACAACACGTAATCCAAATGGATTAGTGGAAAAGCTCAAGCATAAATGTAGCCGGCAGTTAAGTATCCCCGTTGATGTCCATCTGACTGATGCTTTAAAGTCTCAATTTCAGCCCAAAAGAGTCAGGTGTGTTCACACAAGCAGGAGAAACATCTCGTCTTAAATTGGGTTTCTTCTATATGCCTTTGGAAACTAGAGCCAGCAGTTAATCCCTATTCATCACTTTGGTAGGGTGTGCACAAATCTGCACTGCTCCACAGTCCTGTCAGCAGAGTTTTAATGCACCATAATAATCTCTAAAACTGCACTGTAATAGGCCTGCATCTTACTCAACTTCATCAAATTTCAGAGGCTTCACGAGAAAGAGGACAAGATGTGCACAGTCGTTTCTTATTGCACCTTTTCACTGCAAAGCCTGTTCTTGTTTCTATTCAGGGTTTTCTTGCAGTTTTGAATGTAAAATGTTGCAACATGTGAATAGAAGATTTGTACATACAAACTAAACAGCAGTTTCAGGTCATGTAAATACAATCCAGTATATTTATTATAATAAAATTTTCAAACACTATTGAAAATGTGGATTTAGTTTCAAGAAAACTCTGGTGGTGCTGCACAAACAAGCATTTGTTATCTCTTTATGCCATTTACCAGTACATAGTTGCCTTTGAGATAAATCTTGCCACCATTAGATGCGATTAATGTCAGATCCAGATCACTACAAAGATTGAGAAGCATACATCTAATGCACTTAGGGATATTTCAAGCAGGGGATTAGTCTCAGACTTAACAACCTCAGTGTTAAATTATCGTGAAACAAGAGTGACACAGATGCTCCCTTAGCTCCTTAATAGTTTTAAATCTAAGAGTCTTTAAAGGTATTTCTGGACTGACATAAAGTTGAAACTAGTATTGATGGGATAATAGTCCATCAATACTAGTTTGATGAACTTAGTGAGCTCGAGAAAAATAGACACATAACTTCCTAAATTACAAGCATGAATTAAACGTTTCAAGATATGATTGATGTTCAAACAATATGTATTTAGATGCATTTGATACATTAAGAAAACAAAATGAGCAATAAATAAATAAAAGACTGAAATATTGTGCTTAGGGTTATCATATCTTTTACTTTCTTTGTTACAATGCTTTAACATCAAATTTAGTTACATTTAGTTTTTTGGCGTATTTAAAGCATTAAGGTGCAAAACAAGTATAATAGAGATTAAAAGAACAATCTCAATGTGTTTTTTTTTCAAAGTTTGAAAAGCTCAGTATTTGAGAATATTGAGTTAAAAACGAATCTTAAAAGTCAATGAAGAACTAAACAGTTTTATAACTGCATAATAATTCCCATTCTTTATCAGAAATAGATTCTATTGATTAGATTATAAATTTTAATTTTTCCAGGTATTTTCAAAGATTTTAAAACGTATGAAGGACTGAACAGCTTAAACAAAGGGAAGCTGGAATAAATTAGTTGAGTGCCACTTTTTTATTATGGACCATACCTATGCAAGCCTGTAGTCCTGACATCCTGACTCACTGACATAATTTTACACAACAATCACTGAAATAGCCCTTTGATGGGAAGTCTAGTGAAAAGTCTGTTAAAATGAGCATCTATCTATCTATCTATCTATCTATCTATCTATCTATCTATCTATCTATCTATCTATCTATCTATCTATCTATCTATCTATCTATCTCACACACTAAAAAAAGAAAGCAATAGGATTTTCACAACTATAAATTGTGGAATAACTTTTATATATAAACAAATACTATATCCATATGCCGAGACTCAACATCCTGACTGGCTGTTTGTTGGAAATATCTGTTTAGTTCACTCTTTGTAAAAATCAACATTTCAGACTATGAAAAATCACCTTTGCAAATATCTGAAATGTTTCACTGTTCACAATTTTTTTTTACTTTCAGCCGTTTTGTGCCAGATTGCCTCACTACTTTGCAATTGGAACATCTTGATATTTTTTCCAAGGTTCTTTTGTAACAAAACTCCATTATCTCAAATTAGGATTTTTTGGTAAGAAAATACAACTGAAAATATATACAGAAAAACATGATTCTGTCTGAAAAGAGTACACTTTGAATAAGAGAAATAGCAGCCTTTGTAGGCGGAAAATTATATATTTTTTATTTTACGAAGATGGTATTTTACCTCCTCAAAGAAGATTCATAGATATTATCTTCAACTGGGCTGCTTATAAATATTAGTAAACTTTATATTGATATTTATGCTGGGAAAAATGTTTTTATTATTGACATATCTGTCAAATGAAATTTTTTTTTAATTACTTTAGATTTGTAAAAGTAGGATTTTGACCACTAAAATCTTCTTGCAGACATCTGAAATGAGAACATTTCAGTGAAAGCACTCAAATGCAGTCAATACAAGATATTCTATTGCATACCTGAAATTTTAAGCCCATCGCATAAAGCCAGCATAAGTGAAAGAACTTCTTTTTTCAGACCTTTTTAAATTTTGCACAGAGACAATGTACAACATTTCATTGACCTTTTCAAAGGAAAGATGCATGGTACCAGATTGTTGCAAGAAATGCTTATTTCCACCTGTAGTCCCTGGACAGGTTATTGGTAATCAAGTATAATTTAACATAGATGGAGAAATGGTGATGAACCATAAAAACTGATTACATTTTGAGGATAGTGAAAGCTATGGATATTTGAAAACTTAACTTATAGCTGTCTGAGGTATTCACTAAATTAATACTAAAATGTATAGACATGAAAATGTAAGTTTAAAATTATTCAGCTTTTTTCTCAGCCATGATAAAGATTAAAGACTTTGTAAAATACTTTTTTTTTTTCAAAAATAGAATTGTGGACATCAATTGCCTTTCTCGAGAGAAGGAATGAAATACTGGCAGATAATGCATGTCTGGATATAATAATGCCATTACTGAAAACACCATGCTTTTATTAAATGTTAAAAGAGCTAACAACAGACCTCTTGTCAGTACTCAAAAAACAAAAAGGTCTTTGCCAAGCTCATAACAGATGGTACTGGCAAACCAACAAGATGGGAACTGTTTAAGGTTTACTTTGCATATGGTAAAATGTGTTTTATTTCCTCTGCTTAAAACGTTCATGGGTAAAAAAAAAAAAAAACTAAATTAAAAATGTTTATTTTTATTTTCTCTGTGCTTTGTTTTGTGTTCAGTATTCATTTTATCAGCCTTCGCTGATTACTGGTTAGAAACATGAAAAAAAGAGCAACACAAAAAATATGCTGACTGAATTTCTTGTAAGGACCTTGGTGCATAAAAAACAATGGCTGATGAGTTCACATCTGACTCACAACGAGCTTTCAGACATCTCATTTATTGTTGTAGTTTTTTCACAAGTTCTCTAGCAGTGACTCATGAACTTCTATGCTCTGGGCTCTAAATTCACAACAGACTTATTGCCATCCTTGGATCCAAAAATATAAAAAGCAATGAAATGTGGGGTAAAGGAGGGCGTTTTAGATAATTGAAGAGACACTGATTCCTCAACCCTTATAATATAATAATAACAATATGTCCAAAAAATAGTAAGGTTAATGCAACAATAACATCAGAAACAAAGTTTTGCAGGTGAGTACATGTATGTTTTTTTTTTTTGTTTGTTTTTTTTTTTTTATTAATCTAGAGATATTTTACTATTAGAACTTCTGTATGATCCAGTTCATGTCATCTGAACACATACACCAAGCTAGATCAAGAAGAGGTAAGATACACGCTGTGGGCAGAGACAGACCAAAGCATCACTTCATCTGGACTTAGATGCAAGGTTTCCAAAGCTGTGGGTTTCCATAGAAACCCTCAACAGACTGCAAACAGCACAGAAGGTTGAGCGGTGTTATTTCAACTCGTCCCCCCCTTTTCTTCACTGTTGTTGAATACACACACACATAGCACTCTGAAGCAGAAGATGTGAGAAGAGGAGAGGGCAGCGCCAATAAGACGACAAAATCTCAGCATCTTGTGTCTCTCTGTAAAAAAAATATGCCAAAAAGCTAAAGTGGCAAGATTGTTTGTGGATGAAAGTGTATCAGTCAAGTCAGTCACCTCATGGTCTTAATTTAAGTATCCCAGCAACACTGTGATGCCTAAATGTTAAATTTAAAGATCTAAATCAAAAAGAGAACCACTGACATGTCAGTATCTTATAAACACATCTATATAGCGAGGCACAAAAATCTTGAATCATCTATAATGTTTGCCTTTTGAGTAGCCTGACTTTCTAAATATATTTTAAGGTGGTTTTGCAAGTTCTATCTAATGTGCACCTCATGGCTGACGACTGATGCAGAAGATGAGGACTATGAGGACAGAACCTCCTGTACTTTTTTTTTATGTATCTCTCCTGACTGGTTAAAATATTAACAGGGCATTACCAGGAATAAAATGGCACAAGTAAGATGCAAAGTTCAGATAACTCTTAACATTTAAAAGCAGGTCAGGAGAGCATGAGTGAAAAGTTTTAACTAATATTTAACCCATGTTTGATAATAGGCACACTTTATTTTCACAGCAGTTTTTGTGTTAGTGGCTCCACTGTTTGCAGCGATCATTTTATTGACAAAAATACTTTTTATATAGTTATTACAATAAATGCCACAAAATATCCTTGAGACAAATTTTGAAATCTGCTAAACAGACCAAAGTGAATTAATTCAAATGTCTGTGATGTAACCAGTAAGTCAAAAGTAGCACAAAGTGTCTATAGTCAAACAGATATAACAATGAAGTTTTCGGTTGTGTCTACATTTTTATATCTCAATCTAGATTAGGTTACATCATGGTATTTGTGTATTCATATCTTTGTTTGCATGTTTGAGTGGCCACACAATATGTCAACAGAAAAGATATGCAGACGATTAAAAAAGCACAAACAGATTTAACTGCTGGATCTAAACTAACTCAATTAAATATGAAGGCACAAGACTTTTGATAGAAATTACAAACATTTCTCTGTCTACCACTTGTTTTAGTCACAATAAAATAAATGTCATAAAATTGGCATTTAGAATTGAGATGACAGGAAGTTTGTTATAAAATTAATATACCAACAATAATGCTGGTTTAATTCACCTAGGGAAAATTTGATCCAAAGGTCCAGCAAGACAGACTTAACATTTATTTATTTTTGTTGTTTATTGTGATGATAAAAGTCACAACAAAAAATGACAACAAAATCCATCTTTGTGTCAATAACTCACTGAAAACAAAGACACAAAAATACATGAATTTTGTTCCAAAAATGAAACACAACTTTTATTAAACAAACGACTTCACTAGAACTGCATTAGCTGTGCTGCTAAACAGTACATGGAAATTGTGTTTAGTCACATTTTGAAAAATCATCACAGCAGTTTGTGGTGCCATCGTGGAACAAACTATGGAAAAATAACAACCCCAACCCATTAGAACATAATTTTGGGGATTACAAACATCATCAATTAGATCTTATTATTATCACAGCATATATAATTAGTGTAACAATATTTTTTCACCTCTTATATGGTCAACGACACAATTTTGCTCAATGTTCTTTTTGCCAGCTTGACAGGATTTTTTTTTCGGTTGTGAAGTTAATATAGGTCCAAATTTCTCAAGCAGGTAACATCAATAGACACTGGATGCATCACCATGGCTAAGGTGAAATAACATCGTGTTTGTGCTGCCAATTCAAATGAGTAACTGAGAGGATGCAACTTCTCTTTACATTGTAAAGTGATTTAAAATCACCAGCTTCAGCATTAAATCGGATCCAAAAAGCCCTTAAACAAGCACCAGAATAACAGTTGGGGCTATAAATATGTTGAGTTTCTAATATTTACTTACAGCCAAAACTTGTATCAGAATAAAATCCAAAAATCAAATCCAGTTTCTTCATGAACTTAGGTTTTTACCCAAGTTCATGAAGAACTTAGGTAAAAAGTTCTTCATGAACTTTTTTATCCAAAACAGAAAAAAATTGTTCCAAGTTATTCAAATTACAACCAGACTAAGCGCAATCAGAAGAAAATGACCTTTTTTTTTTTCCCCAAGAGGAGAGATCTAAGATAATACAGACACCAACAGAACTTGATGCTGATAGTAGTGATCAGAATTCAGCAGCCAACATATTGTCAGTAATTTTCATGACAATCTCTTTTGTGAAATTGTGTACAGAAAAATAAAAAGATACTTAAGTGCAGGTCAAAGTTGACTTTTAGAATTATGTGACGAGGCCGGCTCCATAACAGGGAGCAGGTGGTTATACTTGGGTTTGACAGTGATCTGTAGAGTTGTGGTGTAAGGATCTGAGCACACTAAACGATGTAACTCAGAATCATCTGTTGGATCCTCCAACTGAGAGTTTTTGGTGTGATCATCCTTCACCTGCTTTGAAGTGTCCCGTGGATAAAGCTTGTCGCCTAGAGAGAAGATGGAATAAATGTGAATTGTTAACATCAATTATTTAATTGTTATTGGCTAGACGATTAATGCAACACATTTCACCAATCAGGAATTTCCTGCACACAAATTTCAGCAAGGGATTTCGTATGCAGAGTCAGTCAAACCATAACAACTTTCACATCTTTGGTATAAATCTACAATCTCATTCAGTGGATTATACCTATAAATACAGGTACATCTCAAAAAATTCTTAATACTATTTCAATCGCGAAAAATTTTTTGCTCACTTATGTCAGAAAGAGAAACACTGCACATCACACATAAACCATGAGATTCCAATATTTAACCTTTTCACAAGATTCTATTTTATGAGAAATAGCTTTCATTATCTGTAACCCATAAGCATCAAAATGACAAGAAATGAGGGTTGAAATATTTCACTCTGTCTGTAATGAATCTATATAATATTACAGTTTCAGGTTCTAAAAAGAGTGACAAAAAATATTTAACTTTGTCATGATACTCAAATTTTTCAAGAAGTACCTGTATGCTAATCTAACTCTGAGGTTGCAGGACTCCCATAGACCTCTTCAGGGTCTCCACAACTACTGGCTATAACACAAAGGGCAAAGAAAAGACAGCATCTGCATGTAATGAACAACTTTTCAAAAGTATATTAGCAGACAGAGGGACAGCAACAACCCTCTGGCCAATAAAATTTATTTTCAGAACTCGTCACTCCAGATGCATAAGTGTTAATTTGACATAGACTATGTTTGTCTTTGGAAATGGAAGCCACAGACAGGCTCACAAAGTCCAATGGCTGCTGGCGAAGCTATTTAAAGCTTGACTCAAACTGGGATGAAAGGCTCCGGGTATTTAAATAATGAAAGGCTTGTATGCAGTTCACTAAAAGGCTGAGATGGCAGATCCAAAGGAGATTACCCTGGAAATAGACTGAAAGTTGACTGGTAGAACGTTAACTGAAAATACAAGACAAGAAATTATTTGATGTTATCACAAACAGAAAAAAAAGTGTAAAAAGACAACTGGGGGGAAAGTATTCGTTTGGTGTCGTCTAAATACTGTCATTTAGGGCTTTAAAGCAAAGGGTGATACTGCGGTGTCTACAATCATCATCTATACAGCCTACCATGTATGGTTTCAAAAAAGGGATGATGTAATAGTCATAATGCCATATTGAAAGGTGCCAGCCCAACCAACCAAACTGTGAGATCATGGTGGCTGGCTACGACTATCCTCTGAATATCAGTCTGGACAACCATTAGAAGAGACACAGCCAACAATGAGCACCTGGGAGCAGTGAAATGTGGAGTTGATCTTGTAGGACGACAACAGGCAGCCACTGATCGCAGCCTTCCGTGGCCCGCTGGTGGGCGAAGCTGTGGAGGTCATTCAGCAGTGGCAAGCGGCACATCCGGCTGATCTCGTAGAACTGTGGAGGAGCAATCCAAAGTTGCCGTGCCTTGTAGCTCTGCAGGATCTCTGTGGGTGTGGACCACTGAGACACACAACAATAGGTAGAGTTTATTATTTAGTATTCTTTTTCATGTAGAGTGAGACATCAAAAGAGACCACAATGTCAGATATAACAAGTTTGAAATTAATATGGTAATGTATTTTTTTTTTTTTTTTTTTTTTGCAATCAAGCTGTTTATCTTTAATGTTTGGTTTACACAAAAGTTAAACATTCTCCATAGAGATGCAACGATAAATCAACTGGTGAATCTGATTATTTTTAACCTTGACTGGTTGTCATTAGTGATCTCCCAGCTGGAAACTGAAAGTGCAATCTTTTCTCTGATCAGTGAATGCACCATATAAAGAGCTACCAGGCTGAACCAACACCACTCTTCGGCATGGAGGTGGTTGCTGTGGGAAGAAGACTCAAAGTTAGCTATTTTACATATCAGTGAACTGTTTAAAAGTAAAGTCATGGGAAGCATCTGAAACTAGTATTTTCAATGGAAGCATGCCAGTTGTTCATTCAGGCTGCCACAACATGGAGTTAGACAATAGCACATATCACAAAGCTGAGGGTATACAGCTCGTTGTACAGCAAAGCTGCCCTTTTTTTTATCCTTTTAATGAGTCAAAATCTGTCTTTCAAGGATCATGCTGGATTTCAAAATGTTGCCAACCTTTTGGAAATCTCAGTTAAGGTGATAGTCTAATTTTTTTCTAATTTTTCTCTGGACTCATTTACAGATTTATTTAGATTAACTATTTCCATGTACATGCTTGTTATTTTATTTTATATATATATATGTGTGTGTGTGAGTGTGTATATGTATGTTATCACTTATGGTTATATTTGTGTTATTAATATTTAACACCTTGGATGGAGTAGCTTGTCAACTAATAAGCAATTTTCCCTTGGGGCTCAATAAAGTATATTCTATTCTCTTCTAGTCCATTTATTCTACAGGAAATACTAAGCAATTCTAAACATATATTGTTAATATACAACATTAGAAAACTTAAAAAGAGGAGATCCGTAATAATTTTGTCTGTTTTGAAATAACAGTAAAATTCTGTTCAACCGCAGAGCTGTGTAATACTGACTCCTCTCTCACACACCCAGTGTGACATCACCTCTGATCCTACTGTTAATAACTGATGATCATTCACAACTGAAAGGCTAGTCATTTCTTCTGTATAGTTATCCACCTTAGTCCTGGTGGTGATGCCAGAGGATTATGTTAACTGTTGGTAAGACAGCAGCAGCTGCAGCACATTGGCTTGTATTTTTGAACTGGTAAGCAGTTCAGCTTAATTTCCTCCCCTTGTCTCTTTTGATGTTCATACATGTATGTTCTTTCAAAATCTGTAAGTCTCCAAACATGCCTCTTGTTGCTTTGTTCGCAGCAACTTTAGTCAGTCAAAATGTAACCTGTGACTTCAGCTGGTACTGAAGAAAGAAAGTATTTTTTATTGATAAATCATGACAGTCAGTGCTTTATTTTCCATCCGATGAACGTGGCTGAAGAATCTAAATTTAAAGCGATTAATGAAAACCCTGCAGATGTGCTCTTTTTACTTGTAAACTTTTTATGTTTTGTTTAAAACATAAAGGTTGATTACACAGGTAATTTCACAACACATTTTCAGTGATGCAGAGTGAGACAACTCTCTACTTTTTGGGGTGTTTTTGAAAATATAAGAATTTTTCCATAAAGTACAAGAGAGTGTACTGTTGTCATTTTTAGTTCCTTGTAGTTAAACAGGAATCAGAATCAGGAGAGCTTTTTAAAAAAAATAAATATCAGTATTCAGAAGTTAGTTATAAAATCTCTGATCAGTGCATCTCTAGGTTAAGTTTTCAAATCTAACTTGTTTAAATTTTTGAAATCACCTGAAAGCGCACAATTTCCTTCTCATCCTGCAGTGTGCTGGGCATCTCGTGCAAACAGCACATGAAGAAAGCTGTGTCAAACCTCGTTCTCCCATATTTGCCCTGAGGGGTCAGCCAATTCGCCCACTCATGTAACGCCCAGATGTTGGGCAGCACTTCCAACTCCTGGCACATCCTGATGAAGTTGGAGGGATTCTTGTTCACCAGAGCCCTCCACTTTGAGAGTTCATCACTACACAGTTTATGTTCTGTGTAATGCTGACTATAAAGTGTGTCCTGAAAGCTTTTTAAAAGGCGTTTCTCTTCCATTTTAGGCACAACCAGCAACACTCCTGATTCCTCAAAAGTCTCCCTGACGGCGCAGATTCGTAGGGCGACCTCCCCCGGGATGGGAGAGCCAAGTTTTAATCGGTTTGTTGCGAAGATCGGGGGTCTGTTCTCCACGGGCTGTTTGACGCTTCTTAAACCAAAACCAGGGGAATTAAGAAAAGATTTAAAAACGTCTAACCAATCACTTGAAAAGTCCGACGACTCCACCGTACCGCCGGGGAAAACATACGCGTTGGGCATAAATTTACTTTTAGCGCTTCGTTTGAGCAACAACACGTCGTAATCAAAGCGAGAGCTGTGCGGCAGATGTGACGCTACGCCGCTGCTGTCCAGCGGTGTCCTTGACGACAAACTGTCCGCACCGAGCCTGCGTCCTGCGGTGAGGATGAGAGTAGCCGCCTCCTTCCACTGCTTCAGAGCATTGTTCATCTTCAAACTACCAGTGTATTTGAACAGTTTCCAATTTCCGAAAGTTTCCGACCGCGTTCACTCTGTCAGCTCCTTTAGTTTGTTTTGATGGAAGTGACGTAATTAATGAGTTGCGTGCTACCATCGCCATCTAGAGGCTGGAGGCCTTAAAGACCTGCAGGGATATTTTCTCTAAAACAGCGGTCATCTACAAGATTTGCTTTTTAAAGATATTATCCAGTGGTGTATTTTCTTTTCAATAGCAAGTGTTTGCCACAGTGCTCTACAGTGATAATTTTAACATTTAACTCGATGTAATTTGTTTAAATTTATTTTAATTTCATTTTAGTCTATAACTTTGAACTAAAATGTAGTTTAGTTAGTCAGTTTTACACACTATTTGTAGTCAGTCAAGTTTTAGTTAACTAAATCCTAGAACTATGATTTAGTTATTGAATATTTTTCATCATTTTGTCAAATAAAATGCACTAAGGTTTAGCTGACCAAAACTATGCATGCTTCAGTTGACAAAAGATTTACAGAACATTTCATCCACTAAGTGGGAAGCCAGAAAGGAGTGTATTTTGGGGGAGATTTACATATTTTTTTGTGAAATAATTTCTTTGCATCTCAGTGAAAAATTTATCCTTGAATGGAAAGGAAGTGAAGGTATATTTTGCCATTCACAGACATATATTCTTTTTGTTCTGTAAAACATTTGAAGAAGTCTCACTGGCTATATTTACATCTCCTCCCACTTTTCCACATGACTAAAATTAGATATGATTAGATTTGATCTTCTTCAAGTATTTTTGTTCAGTTTTTGTTTGTTGCTATAGATATGTCGTACCTCTAGTCATTCTGCATGATTTTTGGTTCAATTTTTTATCCACAAAAAAGATTAATGAACAGCAGAGAAAAATTGTGGTTCAATAGGTAGAGTATTAGGGTTAATGATACCACAAGAGGCACAAGAATCAAGATTACCAACTGATATTAGGAAACACTATGGTGGAGTAGAAACTTTTGACTAATTTTATGATATGAGCTCCGATGGTTTTGAGTTGTACAGTCATATTCAGTAAATTAGAATATATGTCCTGATGAGTCTCATTTGTCAAAATATAAGTACCTTTTGAAAATAACAACCTTTAGGAAGGTATCAAAGATACTTTTCATTAAGCACACATTTTTGTTTTTAAAAATAGCTTTTTACTAGTTTGATATAATATTCTAATCTAAAATGTCATGTTTTCATTAGCTGTTATCAGAAAATCCTCATTATAAAGAGAAATAAAGGTGTTAAAACATGGGTAATTGTCTAACTAATCTATATAATGTGTTTCACTTGGTGATGGAGTTACTGAAAAAAATGAACTTTTCAATAGTATTCTATTTTATTGAATGAATCTGTATTTTTCTTTACATAAAGCACAATTTGACTACTAGAACTCACAAGCCAAGATGGATACAACCGTGGGTGGGGAAGTTAATAATTTTAAGAACTTTAGCTGGTACATATCTGTTTATATTCCTATTTTGTTTTCCACTTTAAATTGTTTCATGATTTCCCAATACAGTGATACTTCATACAGTGCAGGAAGAACACAACTTCTTACTGGTTAAGTTAGTTTTACCAGTTAAGCTATTAAAGTTATTTAATATACCCAGTTTTTATAGTTACTCTTACATTGTTTACCCTCATAACTGGATTACTTCAGATTTAAGGACTGTGGATTTTTAATTTTACTCCACTTTTTGCCCTATTTATTCTACCTCCAAGATGAACAAGAGCAAGATACCTCTGGTCGACATTGGGAACATTGGTAGTATTATACAAAGACTTCAATTGATAGAACTGACGGGTTTCTCGACTGGAGGTAAACGTCGAGATCAGCGCACGCTCTGGAAATGAAACAACTCTACCTATACCTCAAAAGAACAAACAGCCTCCAAGCACTTCAAGAAGCAGACGATAGGCAGCCATCTACTCCAACTGGAAATGGAGCTGAGAGGGGAGGGAGCCCCTCCCCCCCATCCCATCAACACCTACTGGGAGCCAAGAATGCTTATCGGAGGACCTGCCTTCTCAGAGCCAAGACAGTACTGGAACACAGAATAGCTCAGAAAATTTGTGACCAGGACTGATGTTTCTCAACTTCAGTGAGAAAATGGACCACCAGGTACTGCTAGGAACTTCCCTCTTAAGTTCCCAAAAAGCATGGTTTTTGAGTTCCGAACCACTAGGTTCTGGCTTATCAAAAGAATCCAAACAACACTGACTCTTCATTTCTGAAGTCTGAGACAGGGGTCCAGACATTAGTAAACCATCTCCAGAAAGCGTCTGGCCCCCTGGCATTAAGGTACAGGAGCATCCCTGTCAGAATTACTAATAAAGAAATAGCAAACAGATGCAGTGGTTTAAAATCAAATCTCAGATTAATTCCTTGTCTTAATCAACCTAAAACTGTAGAATTATCCACCCCAAGACACTTGAACTGACTCTGCTAAATATAAGATCACTATCAGCAAAAGGACTTTTAGTTAATGACTTAATTACTGAGCATAATATTGAGCATAACATTTCTCACAGAAACTTGGTTGGATGACAACAATGAAACACCTGTACTAATTGAATCAACACCCCCTAATTACAATTTTTTTAATGAGAATAGAAAGAATAAGAGGGGCGGACTCTTTTGAATATCTGGGAATTGAGGTAAAAGGCCACAAACGAACTCTGGCACTAACTCTATACAAAACCCCAAAATATGTGGCAATTTTTTTTTCAGTGATTTTTAGCGAGCTGTTATCTATGATATGTATTAATTATGACTGTTTAATAATTGTGGGAGACTTTAACATCCATGTTAATAGACAGAGAGGCAAAAAAGCTGAATAATGTATTTGAAAACTTTGGTTTGACTCAACATGTTAAACAGCCGACACATAATCGAGGACACACTCTTGATCTGATTATCAGCAAGGGTATAAATATCACCAAGGTCTCTGTAATTGATGTCGCACTGTCTGATCATTTTTCTGTTGTTTTTGAAAATACAATCTCTGTTGACTCGCTTTCTAAAACAGATATTATTACAAAACGTTCTTTTAAAGAAAACACAGCTGAAACTTTTTATCAGATCTACTCTTCCACCTCACTTCCATGCTGTAAACCAGTTGATGAACTGGTAGATAACTTCTCTAAAATTTCAGACATCATTGATTTCATTGCACCTGTTAAAATGAAAATTGTGTCTGGAAGGAAGAAATCTCCGTGAATAAATGCTCCACTTGTAAGAAGTGAAAGAAGGTTTTGTCGAAGGGCTGAAGGTAAATGGCATAAAACTCGACTTCATGTTCACTATGAAATCTACAAAGAAAGGCTGCGAAGCTATCACTCATCACTAAAACATGCAAGAGAAACATTCTTTGCGGAAATCATAAACAAAAACATCAACAATGCTCGTGCTTTGTTTGCCACAGTTGACAGGTTGACAAACCCTCCTATGATTTTTCCCACCAGAACTCCACTCTACCAGGGCCTGCAATGAATTTGCCAACTTTTTTACAGAGAAAATTCAAAAAAATTAGAGGGTTAATCTGCAAATCCACACCAAATCCAATAACGATGCTATGCCCAAACATAACAAATGCTGAGAAAATGGCTGAATTTCACCAACTCAACCATGAAAACTTAGAAGAGATTTTAAAACAATTAAGTTCATCCTCCTGCTGTCTTGGTATCCTACCTACAACCTTCTTTAAGAAAGTTCTGCCCATCATGGCATCTGATCTGATTCAAATAGTAAACTCTTCCCTCTTATCAGGTGTTTCCCCCCAGGCTCTAAACATAGCAGTTATCAAACCACTTTTAAAAATAACAATTTAGATAAATCAGAATTACAGGCCAATCTCTAACTTCCATTTTTCACCAAAATTATTGAAAAAGCTGTGTTTCAACAGTTAAATAGCTTTTTTAACAATGACAAAGCACTTTAATGTTTTTCAGTCCGGTTTCTGTGTTCATCATAGCACTGAGACTGCCTTTGTCAAAGTGTTTAATGATATCCACACAAATACAGATTGTGGAAGAACCACAGTGTTGGTTCTGTTTGACCTCAGTGCAGCATTTGACACTGTTGACCATGATATATTATTAAAATGACTGGAGAGCTGGGCTGGACTCTCTGGTACAATACTTAATTGGTTCGAATTCTACCTAAAGAACAGGGATTTCATTGTGTCAATTGGCAACTTCTCATCGGAGCGAACAGAAGTCACATGTGAAGTACCCCAAGGTTCAATTCTGGGCCCCCTCCTATTTAATATCTACATGCTCCCATTAGCTCAGATTATATCAAATAATAAGATTAGTTACCATAACTATGCAGATGATACACAGCTCTATATTACCATGTAACCAGGTGACTCCAAACCCATCTGAGTACTAAACAGATGCTTAGAACAAATCAATGCGTGGATGTGCCAAAACCTTTTCCAGTTGAACAAAAACAAAACTGAAATCATTGTCTTTGGACCTAAAGAGGAACAATCTAGAGTCAGCACACAGCTTCAGTTATTACAGCTAGAAACTAGTGATCAGGCCCGAAATCTGGGTGTAGTGATGGACTCAGACCTGAACTTTCAGAGACACATAAAAACAGTTACAAAGTCAGCCTTCTATCACCTGAAGAACATTTCCAGGATTAAAGGACTAATGTCTCAACAAGATCTAGAGAAACTCATCCATGCGTTTATCTTTAGTCGCATTGATTACTGCAACAGTGTCTTAACAGGTCTGCCTAAGAAATCAATCAGACAGCTGCAGCTGATCCTAAATACTGCTGCTTGTGTTCTCACTAAGACCAGGAAGATAGATCACATCACTCCAGTTCTAAAGTCCTTACAATGGCTCCTTGTAGCTCAGAGAATAAACTTTAAAATACTTCTGTCAGTTTATAAATCACTGAATGGCTTAGCACCAAAATATATTAAAGATCTCTTGTCATTGTATCAACCTTCCAGACCACTCAGGTCTTCTGGTTCTGGTCTGCTCTGCATCCCCAGAACCAGAAACAAACACAAAGAAGCAACCTTCAGTTTCTATGCACCACTAATCTGGAACAAACTCCCAGAAAACTGCAAAACAGCCAAAACACTAAATTCCTTTAAATCAAGGCTGAAAACCCATCTGTTTCGAGCTGCGTTTGATTAGTAGTCTGGACCATAAATCTGCAAACAAATCTGGGTAAAATAAGCTTGGTTTTCCAACGGGTTGAAGTTTGAATGTAAATCAGTTAAATAAAGTAAGTGAATCATCGATTAATATTTTTGCCAATGATTTTGATGATTTTCATGTATATTTGCTAGATAATTTTGATGATTTTGGTTGATGATTTTGATGTTTTGATGATTTTGCTGTAAACTTGATTGATGTTTTTATGATGTAAAGCACTTTGAACTGCCTTGCTGCTGAAATGTGCTATACAAATAAACTTGACTTGACTTGACTTGACTTACTTTCTCCCAGCGATGGGATGTTTTTTTCTCACTTGATACCTGTGGTTTTGACTAGAAACATGGTAATGATACAGGTTGTACTGTGGGTGCATGGATAGTGGGGCTATTAGTAGCCAAGAATGCCAATAAAGTTGTTACATTCTATGCAAAGGTAAAATCTGGCCTCCAGCTTTTTAGCACTTCTCTCATCTTACTGAAGTAGCCAGAATTTGTTGCGGTGATGAACTACATCTCTTTTGCTGCTGTTATGTAGCTTGCTTTTGGTTTGCTGGACAAAGATGGCATTTGATAAGCAAAGGTTTATACCTGAACTTTGCATTTTTTGGAGTTTCTAAAGTTTAAACTGTGCACCAGAAATTGGGCAAAAGTACATCTAAATGACTTTATGCCAAGCACGGAGTGAGTAAAGACAGGTCTGAAAGGTATTTCAAAAACTGAAGATCTCTTGGAATTACAGAGAATGGTTGGTGTGGATGAAAATTATTTGACAATGTCAGAGGACAGATGAGAATGGGCAGACTGGTTTGACATGACAGAAAGGCAGCAGCTCAAGTAACCACTGTTTACAGCCAAGGTATCTGGAACACCATTATGTTGAACCTTCAAGATGACAGACTACAGGAGCAGAAGACTACATAGGGTGCCAAAAAGTGAAAATGACTCCACAATTGTCACAGACTCACCATTATTGCAAAATAACAGGTTTGAAAAATGTTGCCTGGTCCGATGAGCCTTAACTTCAGCTGCTACATTCAGATGATCAGTATATGGCTTAAACAACATGAAAGCATAGATTGATCACGCTTTGCATCAAAGGTTTCTGTGGTTGTTCCTTTGTTCTTTGATTTGTAAAACACTTTTAATTTTTTGTGTATGAATGGAGCTCTTTTAGAAAGTGTCCTTGCCTGGTGGCATTACTGTAGTGGTGTGGGGGGTATTTTCATGGCACACTTTTGGCTGCCCATGTCTATTCCTTTATGACCAAAGTGAATCCATTTTCTGAAAGCTAATGAAGGTAATGAATATTATTGCAAAGCTAAGATTATCTCAAATTGGTTTCCTGAACATGATGGTAACCTCACTGTACTTCAGTAGCCTCCACATTCACCAGACCTTTATACAATAAGAGTACCTTTGGAATGTGGCAAAAAGGTAAATGTGCATCGGATGGATGTGCAGCCAAGAAATCTTTAGTCACCGCATTATGCTACCATGTGAATATAGACCAAAATCTCTGAGGAAGGTTTGATACCTGATGAAATCTATGTCACAGTGAGTAAAGACAGGTCTGAAGGCAAACTGGGGTCCACCCTGATGGTAGCAAGGTGTACCTAAGAGTGAGTGTGTTTAAACAGAGAGAAAGAAAGAAACAAAGCAACATGCAAGGGCAAGTAGTTAAAATTAGCTTCTAATCATTACATAATTTACATGTTTTACTCACACATAAACAACCCACATCTATGTTCCATGATATTTTTCCAATGTTTTCATGGGTTGTTCACACAGGTTTTCATAAGCAAAACAGCATTAGTGGTGTGATTAGTACCAGCAGACTGTTTTATTTATTTAACATCTCACTTAGTGCTTCTTCTATAATCACTATGTTACCCTGATTCACTGCCAATAGAAAAAACCCCTCAAAAGGCCATCATGGTTATGTTTTCATAAATCAAATTCTAAAAAGATTTGTATAGATTTTTATTTATCCATATTGTAAATATGATTCATTTAATTAAAAACTGGTTTTCAATGAATTATTAAACATTTTTAGCATTACAATTTACCATCTCAGGTGTGTTATAATCTAAGTGAAAGACCACACTGTGAAGAAAAAAAGTAGAATTCATAGTGAAAAAACAGTCCTTAAATAATTATGTCAAGACAGTATTTTGTTTCTGGGAACAAAATCAGTCAGATTCTAAGCCTCCCCGAATGTGCCTGAGACTTGGTTGTGTTGTTCTTGTTCTTCACGGGGTTACTGAGTTTATATGTCAGTGTGTTCCTGTGCTAGAAGATTACAGTTGCCTGTGAGGCAACTGTTCAAATTCTCTTACAATCCTTAATCAAAAAAAGCAGGTTAAAAGCAAGTTTACCAGTGCTGTGGAAGGACTAAAAATGATCATTTTATTGAAGAAGTTGACTGTAGGGAGACTAAACCTTTTTCAACTGTTTGTTTGAGCTGTGCTATTATACAAATTAAGTAATATTTCTATATGTCTCATGTATAAGAAAATAACTGATTGAGTGATGAAAAATCCAGACAAATCTTAAGTCAAGGAGACGAAATGATCTGCCTTGAGAAAAAAACAAAATTGCAGGGTCAAATTCTCTGACTACCATGCACCTCTAAGTAGTAAAAGGGGAAAAAAAACAGTAAGAAACCTGGGCAGAGTGGAAAGGCAATGTGGCAAACACACACACAAAAGTGCAAGCACACAACTTCAGTGGTGTCATATATCTTTATCAAAGAAGCATTGTGAAGAAGTCTGGTTATTTAAGCTCAAATGGAAGGAAGTGTTTTAGAGTTTTTAGTGTAAAAAAGGAAAATGTTCTTACTTGAAATTGTGGTTCCATGTAACAGAACATGAGCTCTGACAGCAACAATAGCCTCAGTGTATGGTTAAAAATGCAATGCATGCATGATGTTGTATCTGCAGAGCTAATATCCATTTAGTCAGAAAATTAAAGTTTTTTTTATAATGTCCTGTTGTATGATATGTGCATTTATTCTTACTCAAAACATCCAACATTACTTCATTTTTTTGTGGATGCTTCAATTTGAGCTCCTACCATTGCATTTGTATAACTCATGAATTTCTGCTGCGGCTGTGAGCCATTCCCTCTTTCAGCTCAGCACTACCCAGGATGGCCAATCAGATTAAGGAACCTCCCACGAAGGGAGTGTGTTCAGACTCATGGAGCCACAGGTTTTCTCCCAGGTCAAACTTTCCTGCAGTCCTTCACCTAACTTGGCTAAGCATCATCTATTTGCTCTCATCACTGGCCCCAGGTTTTTGAAGAAGCTGCGGTGGACATTTATAGACTCTCTTTAAAGGGGTCTCAAACCAAAAGTAAGTGAAACAGTTAAAATTATTTATCTGGTAGCACATTAACAATGCAGTTATTGATGGGTTTTTTTTTGTTTGTTTTTTTTTTTTTTTTACCTCTTTACCAGTTGAACACTTTTTTAATTAAACATTAACACACTGTGAAGTGTGAAGTTACACATTGTCTTGGATGGTGAGAAAAGTAAACATTTATGTTTTCTGTAATATCTCTCCCAAGGTTTGTGTCTCAATCTGTTTTTGTTTTTATAGAACTTGAATAATATATCAGTTTTAAAATAGTAAGATCAAGATAAGAAATAATATTTGAAACTTAAATTCCAAACTTAAGTCTTTTCTAATGCCCAAAGTGCAACTTGGGGAACTATTAACTTTACATATAGAGTTAATCTTTTTTGTACAAAAGATAGAAAACCTATTTAAAACTGAGTTTTACTTGTTTCATGCATTAATTCATCAAAGCTCACACTAAACTTAGGGTGAGTTTTTGAAAATAGGTTTTATAAACTACAAAACAAAATATCCCAAGAGTTGTCCAATTATATATTTACTGGAATTTGTAGTATGTAGGAATCCAAATCTAGGATCTCAAAAACCTGGACATATAATCAGCTTATGAAAAAATACACCTTGTTTGAATTCAACAAACCTTTTCTTAATATCATCAAAGCAAACTGCATTAGTTCTGTTCCAATAAAAAAACTGTCTACAAGCAAATTTATCCCAAAATAAAAACAGATAACGATGTGAGAGTTAGCTCTAAAAATGCTCCTACTTACTAATTTGTAACATCATATATTGATGATTTAACAAAAAGCTGTTTAAATATACTACTTTGTTCTACAAGTTGAGACATTTTCTTGCTCTCTTTCCCAATATAAAACTCAGTTGCATTAGACAACAACAAAGTCATATGGTTTAACACATTTTCAATTCACCTAAAAAAAAAAGTTGATTACACCTTAGTATATGTCTGAATTTAACTCTTCCACCAGAGTTTCTACTGTCAGAACCTTCTGAAGCTTACTGAGTATAATTACATTCTGAATGCTTGTAAACTGTATGAAGTTTCTAACAAACTCTATCATAAATTTTGTGATCTCATTCCAGTCTGACTTCCTGCTCACACCTTCATAACCAGGAATTAAATGTGAATTGCTGGGAAAAACAAAACACAACAAAAGCAACTCAGAAAGTTAAACTGTAGCAGCTTCAGTATTTTGTGCAGAGGAAAGACTGGGATGACTATGATGAGGAAGCTAAAAATATTGCATTCCAGCTTCATTTTTTAGGAAAGAACTGAACACAAAACTATAAAAAGTATAACTAAAGTACAGCCACTATTAAAACGTTTACTTTTTGAGTAGATTGGTGCTTCAGTGTTGTTTCTATTGTATCTGTTTTTTCTCTCTGTTAATTTTGCATGTTTATTAACTAATTTATCTTAATTTTACAAATAACTACACCAGATTGCTTTTAGATTTTTTTACTGTATGCTATTTGTCTGTTTGTATGTTGCTGTATTTTGAACCTATCTATTTATAATGTGTTCCTAACTCAAACCTTTAAATAGCTTTCTTGGAGTGAGCCCTTCACACATCCAGTCTTTGTCAAAATATTTAGTTTATATGTATTTAATTCTGTCTGATGCTGATGTGTGAATAAATTCAACATCATCATTGTGATGTTCTAGTTAGTTGAAAAAAGATTTTACTGCTGCTTGTGGAGGGCATTATTTCCTGTACACCTTATCTTTCCTTGTGACAACAATGGTGTGATTGTTATCACCATCTTTCCTGTTTTATGTCAGACTGGATTACTAAACTGTTTCTGTTTGCTAACTGCCAGAATAATAAGAATGTTTTTACATTTTTAAATTCAAAACTATACATACATTTCTTTAGTACTTTGCAAAGTCACCTTTAAACTGTGCGTCAAATATTTGGGTATCCATCTCACAACTGTCTCACAACAGATTGCTGGAATTTTGCCCCATTCCTCCGGACAGAACTGGTTTAACTGAGTTCAGTTTTAGGCCACTTTGCTCACATACACTTTTTCAGCTTTGCCCACACATTTTTCATGTGACTGCAGAGCTTTATGATGCTCACTCCAAAATATTAACCTTGTTGTCCTTAAGTCACTTGTTAGCTAATTAGGCAATATGCTTAGGTTTATTGTCAAATTGATAGACCCATTTGTGCTCAAGCTTCACCTCCAGGCTGATGTCTAAAGATTGTTTCAATATTTCCTCACAATGTTCTTTGCTCATAAAGCCATCTATTTTGTGAAGTGCACCATGTCCCTTCTGCACCAAAACACCCCAAAAACATGATAGTGCCACCCCCATACTTCACAGTGGAGATTGGTGTTCTCAGGCTTGTAAATATGTTCCTTTTTTCCTCCAAAAATAACAGGTTATTTATTGACCAGCACTTCACTTCAGTAAAAGCACAGGACATGTCTCCAAAAATCTGAAGAAAACCGTAAAAACTAGCTAAAAAAAAATAAATTTGTTATTACTCTGGCATTTACTGTTGTAAATTTAAATATATTTGGTAGTCATAACTAACCTAAAATAGGAATGATTTAGTCTGACCTAATGTTTATGCAGTGAGAAAGAATAGTTATGTGTCGTTTCATACAGTCTTTGGAAATATCTGGTTTAAGCTGTTTGTATGTCTTTTACAGAGATGGAAACAGACAGTATCAGTAAAACCTCACAAAATGGCCCCGCAGACAAGATTGGCCACTCAGAGGAAAAACAACCTGAGAAGGCAACAATACTTCAAAAAGATGTGAGTATTGGTTCAAGTAGTATTCTGAGAAAGGGGCTGAATAGATGTTCACACCATAGAATCCCATCATATGTACCTTTTGTGCAGTAAGGGGGGAGCAAGAGCTGCGTACCAGGCAGTGCCACAACAAGTGTCTCTGAAAATTAACCCTGCAATCATCGACTCTGAGCAGCTGTCCAGGCTCTCTAAGCTCCCACAGTCCTGAGATATATTTTGGGGAAATTAGAGTTTGAGTATAGTATTTGTTGTAGGAAAAGAAGATATGCGGAGAAGCTGACATTTTACATGTGAATGAAATTAAATTCAGAGGAATGTTCTGCAAGCACAACTTCCTGGTGTATTACTTTCTGAAACTTACTGAAAGAGTTAAAGCACTCCGACATAAAAGCTACCGAGCTTATGTATAACTATTTCACTTGTTAGGTCCAATACGATGAGTCAGCTTCTCTGGCTGACATTCAGGGTTCCACCTACATTTAAATAAAGCACAGTAATATGTACTTTTAAAAACCCTCTTCATGTAAAAACTGAAAATGTTTTTTGAAAAAAGAAAAAGTTTCACAGAACCAACAAAGTAACTCCTATTATTTTGTAATCAAATCCTTGGGACTGTCAAATAGTCCCCATATTAACTTTAACAATTTTAATAGTATTTTTACTCATAGTTACTGGAAGTTGCATGCAAGACTGATATGATTTGATAACTGAAATGATAACAGGTTTTTACAGATAAGGAATACGCAATACATTAATAGTCTCTGTATTCTGAAGGTTAAACTGACCCTCAGGCTGGTTGTAAGAGAGAAACAGATTGCTGTTTAGTATGTTGTTGATATTTAGGATTTTAGAAAAAAAAAATATTTATGAGGATAGGCATAAGCTTTCACAAACTTTACTGCCAATTTGACATGAAGCTGACAATGATTGCTGACGTTTGACAGACACCTGATGGTTTCACTTATAAAATAAGTTTTTGAAAAAGCCTCTGAGTGACTGATTTTTAACATTTTTTTATTATTGTTCTGTGTTTTCTCAGATTGGTTTGCTGAGTGGCATTTCCCTGATTGTGGGGACAATGATTGGCTCAGGGATCTTCATTTCTCCTAAATCAGTGTTGCTGTACTCAGGAGCTGTGGGTCCTTGCCTCCTCATCTGGACTGCCTGTGGCGTATTGGCCACTATGGGTGAGAGCAGCATTCAGAATGATGCACTACCATCTTTATGGTGTTGTTATAAACAATCCCATATAAAGAGCAGTTTTCATGTTGTCTTGGGGCTTAATTAAATTCAGAGGTTTTTACCAAATCAGTGCAATACTCTGAGTGGGACAAGATTTCAAACACATTTGTTTTTCTAACAAGACCAGGTTGTGGTTGTGTATCAAAGGTGCCAGTGTGTTTTTAGTGTATTTAACTTAAAATAATGACTCATTTAGTTCGTAAAACAGCTAACAGTAGCTCTCAAAGTTGACAAACCCCTATTGAAATCCCTTTTTTTTTTTAACTTTAAAAACTGACACCATGATGAATAATTTCAAAACATTTTTAACTTTTAATGTGAGTTCAAACCATGCAAAACTATTGAGGAATATATAGAAATATTAGGAAATCCACAATAACCTGGTTGTATAAGTGTACACACCCTTAAAATTAATACTTTGCTAAAGAGCCTTTTAATTTCAATTTCAGCCTTCAGTCTATTGGCCCACTCTACTTTAAAACATTCCTCAAATCTATCAGATTGCGAGGACACAGCCTTCATCAGATGACTGAGATTTTCTGTCAGGTTTATTTTTGGACTCCTTGACCATTCAAAACTTGTAATCCTGTTCTGGTGAAATATTCCCTATGTTGATTTTTATGTGTGCTTGGATTTACTGGGATGCTGAAGACTGAAATCCCTCTTCATCTTCATTTTTCAAACAGATCTAAAAGTTGTGGGTCAAAACTGACTGGTATGTGGAACTTCTTAAAATTTAGCTGAGTTTTACAAAAACATCTGTTCCATTTGAAAAAGAACCAACCCCAGAGCATGATGCTGCCACTGTCATGTTTCACTGTGGGTATGGTGTTCTTTTTAGTGATGCACAGTGCTGTTTATGTCAAGCATATGTTTTGCAACTGCTGCAGTTCTAGTTTGGTTCCTTCAGACCATAACACATTCTCTCATAAGGATTTTGGGAGATTTTAACCCAGCCTGGATGTTTTCTTTGGAAAAAAAGGCATCCAACTTTAACCCTACTCCTTATTCCAAACTTATGGAGAATACAGGAGATTGTCAGAACACAATAAGTATTAAACAAGCTGGAAATGTCTGCAGCTCATTCAAATTTGGAAGAAACATCCAGTATTCCCAATGTTGTCCCATATTTTCCTCCATATTTTATGATATAAATTGGTCTTTGTACCCCCTCTCCACACTACAGCTTTAGCTCATGAATGAGAAAAGATGAGCACCGGGAGAGCTAAGATATATAGGCCCATTCAGCAAATTAAAACATTATTGAAAAGTTAATTTATTTCAGTAATTCAATTCACCACATTATACAGAACAATTACACATATACTGGTGTTTTCAAGCCTTTATTCCAATTAATTGTGATGATTTTCAACTTACAGCTAATGAAAACACAATAATTAGGATCAAAATATTACATTAGACCAATTAAACTAATTAAAACAAGCCTTATAGAAACACATCCTAATTTATTTAACATGACTGCATTTCAGGTTCATCAGTGTGAATTCAAGAAGAGTGATTGGGTGAAAATGAATCAAAAGTTGCAACCAGGTTATTGTTTTTTTTTTTTTTTTTTTTTTTTTTTTTTAACCCCCCTCCCCAATCAACCTCACCAAAAATGTGAAAACAGCTGATAAGAATTTATTACTTTGTGGCAGCGTGATATAACCAGAAATGCTCGGGCAACCGACCTTGACCAAGCCTATCAAAGCCAGAGGCTTAGTGGCCTCTTCTTGATCCCTTGTCTTAGCAAGCAACACTCTCTTTGATCAAATAAAATCAGAAACTACTCATATAGAAACTAAAGAGACTTTACTAATATTATGGAACGAAATAAGTTGTATCCTAAGACTTCTCCAGCCTTAGCCTTTACCCTCTTGTTTGCAAACCTGCTCATTTTCACTCATTTTTAAAAAAAAAGTCTTCACCTCAATAGTTACATTAATAGTAAACATAGATTGTTTTGGATCAAAGTTGTGAAAAGGTAAAGTTTCTGGTTATAGATGAAGATGTATCCAAGGAGCATTCCTCTGTTTCTTGCAAAATATCTTCATGTCTTTATAGTTATTCAACACATGCTAAGTCTATCTTCACACACAAATAATCATATGGCCTCTTCCTGCAGACAATCCAGTTTGTTTCTTTCAATATTTAGCTTATAAAATCCAACCAATGTGCTTTATCTTTTTGATACTTTCGTTTTGAGACACTTTTAGAATCTGACATACCTCACGTTTTAATGTAGCAATGCTAAGGAGAAGCTTGGTAAAACATTTAATAAAGTTTTTTAGTGCTGCTTAATTTTTTACTATGTTTTATAAACATTACACATGGCAGTCCTGCGGTGCAGAAACATATAACCCTCCCCCCAAGAGTAAGCACACATAAAATTGTACAGTTATACATCACTTCAATCACTGAGTCAAGCTGTTTTTATTTTTTAATTATACCATCTTTACCTGTGATTGTTTTATGACAATTATAAAATTTAATCCTTCCCATAGGATTGCAGGTTCTTGAGTATAAACCTCCAGAATAAAGCACAGGACTTTGTCCTTCAGTATCAGCGTGGTAAATGTTAATGTGTATATGGACAACATAAAAAATTGGGAAAGCAGATGGAAAATCATCATCAACAAACAGAAATGTGGCGTGTTTGCTACTAAATGTTATGTGAGACTAAAGTTGTTGATCATTTTTAAATTTGACAATGATTGCTCTAAACAAAAACATTAACAAAGTCTTTTTCAAGTTGCGTTTTTATTACTGTGTTTTACAAGTCCTTTCTTTTTTCTGTCTTTCTGTGTTGGCCATTCAGGAGCCCTTTGCTATGCTGAACTTGGTACCATGATCACCAAATCGGGGGCAGAGTACTCCTATTTAATGGAGGCTTTTGGATCCCTTGTTGCCTACCTTTACTCTTGGACCTCTGTTATTGTGCTAAAACCCTCTTCATTTGCCATCATCACTCTTAGCTTTGCAGAATACACCTCTGCTCCTTTTTACCCTGACTGCACCCCTCCTCTCGTGGTTGTCAAGTGCCTGTCAGCAGCTGCTATAAGTAAGTACAAAAACAAAAACACTATAAATTTGGTTCTAGTTGACATTACTGATAATTTAATCCACATTTAATTAACCCGTTCAAACGTCCATATAAAATGAATTTTAAAAAAGCTTGAAATAGATACAATAGCAACTCATCTTCTAATGACACTGCTTATAAAGGTAACTATCATTTTTGTCATTGATTTTTTTGTTTGTTTGTTTCTTTGTTTCTTCTCAGTTGTAATCACTGGTGTCAACTGTTTGAGCGTCAAACTGGCAAACTATGTGCAGAACTTTTTTACAGGGGCCAAACTCATTATCATTGTCATCATTGTGGTGGCTGGGATTGTTCTGATGGCTCAAGGTGGGCCTTTTTATTCTGATTATTCTTTTCATCTCAGGTTACAACTTAAGTACCTCTCATTTGACGATGCAACCCATGACATCTCAATTCGATGTTTTTATGTTTTTAATGCAGGAAAAACAGAGAACTTGTCAAATGCCTTTGAAGGCTCATCCACGTCTTTTGGAACAATTGGACTTGCTTTTTATAATGGGCTTTGGGCTTATGACGGATGGTAATAGTTAACATTTTTCCATTTTGTAGCGGATTTGTTTGCTACATAATCTATATTTATACACAGAAGTAATCAGTGTCATTAAGTATTATTGCTTGTCACATAACTGATCAAAAATTGGTGAGGAATAATGAATCCATTCAAGGGAAATATCAAAAGAGAAAAGAGATAATGGATATGAATCAAAATAAAGATTTATTTATCATTTAAATCAGTTAAACATAATCACACATGGTATTTATTATTATTTCCAGTCTATTTCTCAGTGGTTTAAATAAATATAAAGCAAATACAACACCATTTATCCCATAATTATATATTTCTACAAAGGACAAAATGTAATCAGGAAATGATTGTTTAAAATATTATTTAGCCTGACAAAAGCTTAACTTTAATCAAAGGTTTTTATGATTATCTTTGAAATTTAAAGGGGTTTATGTTTATTTACATTGACAGTAACATAAATGCCCAATGCTCATTTTATAATTTCTTCAGGAAAATTAAAGTTGTCACAACAGCCAGTCTCATAGCAACTCAACAGAAAGTAAAAATAGAAATTTGTGAGCAGACAATAATGTGGGATAATAAGTTGCCCTGACTAACAGTAAGAGACCATAAAAAGACATTTTTGCGAGCAAAGATCAAATCTGGCTGTTGGTGGTCACTATAGTTTTCACATACTGCACGAAAAGACCACATTTCTTTTTAATCAGTACTAGTGTTTCCTGTTGTTTTATTGTTGTATTGAATGATACAACTAAAATCCTTAATTAGACTATTAAGTTATTGTCCTGTTTCTTCTGTAGGTGAGTTAATGTTTTCTCCAAACCAAAATGTGTTTCATAACAAGTTGACAAATTACATTACATGTCTTCATGTAGTCACTGTTATGACCTGGGGAGGGGATGTTACACCACTTTATGATGTTAGAGGATGTCATGCACAGTACAATTGATGTTGGCAACGGTGATAAGGATTTTTCACCCTGGTGACTTTGACTATTGGCCTATGAATACAGCTCCACCAGGTCTTTTTAGCTCTTTGGATGTTAGAGGGAGTGCTCAGATAGGCAACGACAGTCTGAAGAATAAAAAAGATACATATCATACACATTTCTATGTAAGCAACTAGTCAATAAAAAAGAGATGACAGTATAAAAATTCATGAAGTCTCAGACATTAGTTTTAGTTGCTAACTCAGAACCAATTTGCATTTCCTGAAACTGAGGTTGCTCAGAAACACATTTTGTATATTGAAGATATTGACAACTCAGTCTTTTCCACATAATCCCACTTTTATAAAATCCAAAGTATCCTTTTAAATAATGATGACAGTATACTGATGCAATTTTATTTGCTAATCAGTTCACTTTGTCAGTGAATCCTGACCTGATTAGAGCAAATACAGAAATTTTTATTTAGTCATAAAAACTTATTTTTCCAAATATTTTCCCAGGAATCAACTGAACTTCATCACAGAGGAGCTGAAAAACCCATACAGGTAAAATATTCACCTTTAATCTTTTGCTCAAGAAATTGTTTGCAAAATGCTTGCACAATATTTAAATTTGAAACTAAATAAGCTTAAAAGAAGATGCATGGGAAATCTAAAGATTTCCTTACCAAATATTATTGCACATTTTATTTGGAGACACTGGAAAACATATTGCCTATACCAAGATCTAAACTTTGAATACTAAGCAGTGTAAAATCCCTTCTAATATTATTTTTCTCAATACAGAAACTTGCCTCTGGCCATTGTCATTGGAATCCCTTTGGTTACTGTGTGCTATGTGTTGGTCAACATTGCATACTTTACTGTTATGACCCCCTCTGAACTGCTGTCATCTTCAGCTGTTGCTGTGGTAAGAACAATTCTCGGTAAAGCAAAGAGCTACATTACTTAAAAAAAAACTTGTATAACTTATCAGTATGACATAAATATTAATAGCCTTTAATGAGAACTTAAATGAGCTAATCACAGTTTCAAACACAGGATATTTGATACCCCCATCTTTTAGATCTTTAGATTAAATCTCAGTAATTCCCTATTTGTTCAACCCCTGAAGGACTTTTGTTCTGTCTCCATAGACTTTTGGGGACAGAGTCCTTTACCCTGTGGCTTGGCTAGTTCCTCTATTTGTTGCCTTCTCAACATTCGGTTCTGCTAATGGAAGCTGCTTTACTTCTGGAAGGTGAAACAGATACATTTATTTTGTATTATTTCTGGCTGCACATGTTTCATGTTCAGTAAAATCATGTTTATATGTGGAGTAAAAATTAGAACAACCCTAATTATATTATATATTATGCACTCACATTTTAATTTTTCTCCCTCCAGACTGTCCTATGTGGCTGGGAGAGAGGGACACATGGTGAAAATCTTATCCTACATTAGTTTGAAACGCTACACTCCCTTGCCTGCTCTCTTATTCAATGTGAGTCTAAAACATATGTTTGAGTTCCCTTGTATAATTGAACATGGTCCCACAGGATCACCTTATTATTATTATTATTATTATTATTATTATTATTATTATTATTATTATTATTATTATTATTATTATTATTATTATACCACTCACTATTTATGCAAAATAGCTAAAAAATCATTTGTGCAAAGGCTCATAAGCACTTTGTTGTTTAAGTAAACAAGAAATTTAACTGTTTGCTTGCTTTATATTGCAGGGTATTCTGGCAATATTCTACATTATTCCAGCAGACATTGATACCCTCATAAACTACTTCAGTTTTGCTCAGTGGGCCTTCTATGGTCTGACAGCTCTGTCTCTAATTGTCATGCGTTTCACCAGGAAAGAGCTCGACAGGCCTGTAAAGGTGAGGCTTTCTGGAGACTTTTCAACAGAATTAAGTACTTTTGCTTGAAAAACTATAGCTAAAAGTGCATAGTGATAAACACATTGCCATCCAAAAGTATTAATACAATAAAATACATAGAAATTTGTGGGGTTTCAAATTTCTATGTATTTTATTGCGATTATATGTGATAGATCAGCAGAAAGAGCAGAGGCTGATATACAGCTTTCAGTTTTTCTTTCTTCAAACAATAATCTATGTGGCATGTATGTGCTCAGCCCCCATGAGTCAGCACTGTATAGAACCTCCTTTCAGTGCTACCAGCTGCAGGTCTTTTGCTATATGTCTTAACCAGCTTTGCACATCCAGAGACTGTAATGTTTCTTCTTTAAAAAAAAACCACATTACTCGGTAAGACTGGATGGAGAGTGAACATAAATTTCCAGGTATCACCACAAAGTGGATTTAGTTTAAGCCATTCTAACACATGAATGTTTTCATCACAATTCCATAATAGCTCTGGCTATATATCTAGGATTGTTGTAGTGAAGGTTAACCTCTCTCCAGTCTTTTGGAACATCTATCAGATTTTCTCGAAGGATTGCCCTGTATTTAGCTCTACCCACCTTCCAATAGTTTCTGACCGGTTTGTGTGCCCCACAACCTACTGTAGACAGGCGTGTCCTGATGGGTTAGCAGTTGTGCAACAGCCCTTCCATTTTTTTAAAAATGCATTGAATAGTGATCTGTAAACTGATCAAAGCTTCAGATATTGTTTCTATAATCTAACCCTGCTTCCTCCACAACTTAATCTCACACCTTTCTGGTCTGTTCCTTGGTCTTCATGATGTTGGTTGTTCACAAATGTTTTCTAACAGACATCAGAGGCCTCCACAAAACAATTGTTTTATACAAAGATGAATTAACACACAGTTTTACTAATTTACTAGTTAGGTGACTTCTGAGGGCAATTGGCTGCAGCTGATTTTATTTACAGATATAAGAGAAAAGGAGGCTGTATAAAATCATATGCTACATTTTCCGCTTTTTTATTTCTAAAACAGTTAACAACTATGTATCCTTTTCCTTTCTCAGTTATTTTATACTTTAGCTTAGTCAACCCTTAAAATTCACAATAACACCTATTGATAGTCATGGTTGTAATGTGACAAAAAATGTGAAAAAGTTCAAGGCGGTAAGGTTTTGCAAGACACTGCATTTTATTTGTGTTTGTGAGTGGGGATGGGGGGGTTACTACATTTCATTAGTAAAAATTTTCAGTGAAAAAATATAAAATATCCTCTTTTTATGTTACATACCAAAGGTGCCAACGGTCATAGCTGGCATCGTAACCCTGGTGTCCTGCTACCTTGTCTTGGCCCCCATTATCGATAAGCCTGAGTGGGAGTATCTTTACTGTGCCATCTTCATCTTCGGTGGACTCATCCTTTACTTCCCATTGATCTACTGGAAAGCTAAATGGGCACGCAAACTCATGAGTATGGTCCTTCTTTCAACTATCTGAATGTTAAAAATGTGTCAACAGATTCTATTTATCTGTGAATAGAGATTCACTGCAGAAATCTCATTAGCAAAGGCAGATACTAGGCAGATAAAAATATTTTGTGATGTTTAGCTGATTTTACACTCGATCTTCTTTGCTCCACAGGGCCCATCACTATGCATCTCCAGCTGCTAATGGAGGTAGTTCCTTCAGAGAAAACTGAATAAGAAGGGACAACCTGTTCAGCTGAGTCCTTGAGATCTCCTGCTTGCATTTTAGAAGTGGTTAGGAGAAGATTTGGTGCTCATAAATAATCACTGTCTGAAAGCAGAACATACTCCTTTTGAAAAGCTATCCCTATGTTAGGGAGAATGAGTTAAAATTGTTTAAAAAAAACATGAATATTATTTTCAGTAATTTATGAGGTTATCTTTACGTGTCATACAATAAAAGGTTGGGGTAGATAGATGACAGAAATAGATGACTGGAGCAAAGCAAAGCGTTGTAATCATAGGTCATGGTTGTGCTGCATGGAACAGTTCAAGAGCACCCTACCACCTCAGTTTTTAGCACACACTGGGATCCTGCAATGTTGCACAGATGCAGAAAAACATTCTTATTACCAGTTTCCGAATGAAAATTGAGAGCATGGTTGTTTATGAACCTGTGCACCAAGATAGCATGAATCTATCTGACATATTTCAGAACTGGTCTTTATAAATGTTTCCTACAGCCATATCTCTCTGAGTGATAGATTTTAGCATGAAATGTTTTTTTCTCCATATGTGGAAGTAAGCATCATTTGCTTTGTAGAGTCAGTAACAAATTCAAAATCAGAATGGAAAAATTGCTGCTAAATTCCTGCCTATGTGTGGATCTACACTTTGGTAAAGGGACATGATTAAATTTTATTAAAATGCATTGAAGAATGAGGCACATGAGGGCTTCGCCATCAGTGCTGCAGGATGTGTTCGTTCTCTTGTTTGTCCATGTAAATTGAATTATCGGATTTTATCATGAAAGTGCATTTTGTAAAACTTTCTCTATTAAGTTATGCTGTCACTGTGCTGTATAGTACTTCTTGTTTATTAAAGCTTTTAATCTTTTTGAACTCAAATATCCAATGATATTGCTATTTCTCTACATCTCTTCTGTGTAACTTCACAAATACTTGTTTAATAGGTCGAAACAAATCTGTTTATTGCTAGTTTAGTAAAGTGTGAAGTAAACTGTGAGACAATGATACACTTCACATTATCTTGGTATGATGGGTTTTTTTTGTCCTAATATTTAATGAATTGATTTTGAAGATGTAGGAAACATAAATAATGAAGCTTGAGTTATTTTAAGTTTAGTCAAGTGGAAATCCAGTTACCATATTACATACAGCAGGACATATATACTTATTGGCCACAGTAACATCAAAACCAGCAGAAGCAGTTGATATAACATACAATTATCCCCCTTGAGATTTTTGATAATGAAAACTCTGAGAACTACAAATTAATCATTCATAAAAAAAAAACTGTTAACTAAACACTAGTAAGAATTTTGTGCTTGATATATAAAAACTGTAGTTTTACTGCATGTTGAAGAATGGGTCAGTGACATTGCTTAGACATAAGCTCTTGGGTCTTATTCTGTTGGAGGAAAAGCAGAGATTTAGAACATCAAGTGTGTTCATTTGAAATTGTATGACTTGATAATTTAAAAAAAAAAAGTGCAAAAATCTTTGGACAATTTACCAACAAGCTTGTAATTATGTGACTTGTAAATGTTGCCCTTTTTGGGTGAAAATCTCATTCTTGCTCATTTAACCTAATTGAAAAGTTTCTTATGATGGAGTTAATTTAAAAGTATTTAAGTTTAATTTTTTTTCAGTCTTTGTGTCTCTTCTGGGACAGAATTTGTTCCTGGGAATGCATTGCTTTGCAAAAGTCTTCATATGTCTTGAGTTTGAGGGTTCACCTTCCAACAGAAAACTAATGCTCACAGACATTCCATCTTCAGCTTGACTGAGCTTGAGGTATTATGCAAGGAAGAATGTTTAAAAAGTTCAGTCTCTAGATATGTAAAGCTGGTAGAGACATGTGTGTTATTTTGCATTTATCTGTCACCACAAATTCCAGTAAAATAAATTGAAGTTTCTAGCTGCTGACAACATATGAGTTCCAGGGGTATGAATATTTTTGCAGGGTCCTGTAACCCTGGAAAGCTGTTTTATCCTTAGCAAAAACAATTAAAATGATAATAACAAGTTTAGCTAAACATCACTATAGACTGTGACATAATGATTGTTAGTATTTGTTAAATCTTCTCAGCTAAGAACATGTTGCTAAGAATGTCCACCAGGTGTCAGTGTAATACTGAAGTACTGAAGTACTGAAGTTATCACTATTTAGTTTTCATTTTCTGTTTCATGAATATCTAACATCAGCACCAATTATATAGCGAGCTTAATGTCATCATGATCAACAACAACTTCATTTATAAAGCGCTTTAATACCAGCCACAGCTGAAACAAAGTGCTGAACATCAGAGATAAATAAGATAAAGACATGAAAATAAAGTGACAAAGCTAAGCACACAATAATGAATTAAAAACTCAAAACAAAACACAATAAAACAAAGTAGTAAAATAGATAAAATCAATACCAATCAAATTTTATGTAAAATCAAGTCTCAGCTGAGTTGAAGGCCAGTGATTAAAAACAAGTTTTTAGATGGGTTTTAAAATAGATCAGTGAAGAGGCCTGTCGAATATTTAAAAGTAAGGCACATTCAGTGCATTATTGGTTTTTCCCTGCATTTTTTGCAAAAGACATAAAAAGTAAAAACTAAATCTGTTGCTTTTATTTAATTTGTATATTTTTTTATTGCTATGACGTTGTGTTAATGTGAGTTTATTTGTCCATAACAACATACATTGCTCGGCATCACTTGGTGAAAGGCAGGTAAAATAGGTAATTGATCACAGACTCCTATTGAAATATTGATTGGGCCTTTATTGCCCTCTAGTGGCATTAAGACACAATCTGACAAGTGGGAGGGTTGGGCTCAGAGTGGAAGGTTTTCCAAAACCAGAGCCAGTAAATGTGTAAAGTAGAGAATCTCAGCTTTTGACAAGTAAGATTGTAGCTTCCAGCAGAAGCAACATGCTGTTTGTGTGGGCTCTTGTTTTTTAAGTTATGTGGTAGTTTTGTGTAGAAGGTGGAATCATTTTAAGTTTTCACAGTTAAGTGATGAGCTGTTGAACTCTTGCTCGTGAGGTTGCATGTCTGTACAGTAACATAATATTGCATATTTCAGTTTCACAAATTTAAGGTTGCATTTGAAAATGTTTTGCATCATTTAAAGTTCAGCAGTTACACTCTGTTTCATCACTCTTTTATGGATTTTGAAACCAAGGCTGGAAGAAATAACATTTTTCATTTTAGTAACTACTAAAAGAGGGAGGGGGGCAGAATTTATAATGAGCAAACTCTTCAAGTGCTCTTGAAGCTGTTGAGGAGCTCCAAACCTTCTCTCCCTCCTTTTCAGTGTTAGATTTGCTTATTGCTCTCATCGCATTACACAAGCGGTCAAGAACCTTATTTGTTGTTGTGAAACAGAATCATTTCCTATCAGAATTACCCAATGAAGGAGCTGATTTGAATTGCGGTTCTGTTTGGTATGTGAGAAATATCTTATCAAATTGAAAAGTGCACTTGACAAAATGAGGCATAATTTTCGGTGCTACTGCTGCTGCTGGTGTTGGATGTGCTGATGAAGTAGTTTACTTCTCAGTTCAAAGTCATAAATTAATGCCTACTAAATAGATGAGCTGCAAATGAATTGGGATTTATAGCCTTGACATTGTCAGATACTTTATCCAACAGAATAAGCGCACAAATCTTATTTGACATGTTATGACTTCATAACCAACTTTGGATCACAGATATATGCAGCTTGAGTAAAATCTCAGTTTTAAAGACTTTCAAAAATATTAAAAAATAAAACTTCTGCTAAGCAGTAACATGCATCCTTTAAGAGATAAACTCGCAAGATTTTGTTGTATTGAGGTCTGTTGTATGCTGGTCCATTAAGACTCTTTTGCCCACTTAAATTGTGCATCAAAGATAAAAAAAAAAAAAAAAAAAAAAAAAAGGGTGATGCCATCACTATTGGTTAGTCAAGAGAGAGTATATTTACAGGTACATCTCAATAAAATAGAATACTTTTAAAAGGTTTATTTATTACAGAAATTCAATCAGGAAAGTGAAATACGTTACACTGAGATATTTCAAGTTGTGTATTCTATTATTTTAAGTGATTGTGGCTTACAGGAAAAAGGTTCTGGATTCATATTCCATCTGTGGCCTTTCTTTGAGAAGTTTTCATGTTCTCAGCATACTTGCAGGAGTTCTCTCTGGGTACTCTTGCTTCCACCATCCAATAACTTGCTTGTTGGGGCAACTGGTAAGTCTAAATTGCCCTCCGATTTGAATGTGTGCATGTTGTTTGTACTGTTTGTATCTATGGTTGACTGGCAATTCGAACTGCACCATGCCTCTTGCCTGTTCACTTCTGGAGACAGACATCAGGCCATTATTCTGTGAGGATTAAGTGAATGCAGAAATTGGAAGAATAGAATTTCATCTGTTTATATTCCTGTTAGTTTTTTACCTACACTGGGGCCACAGGGTAAAAGAACACCAAACAAGTTGCATTCCACTCCATCACAGAGTGAATCACTCTAAACTATCAATTAACATGATGTATGGTTGTGAACTGTTAGGAAAGACAAACCCTTGCAGATAAAGTAAAGAGATGTAATTTCCAAACAACAAAGGTCTTAGTCAAGATTTAAACCATTAACTTTCTTGATATGAGAAATGAGACCTTTTAGCTATTGCAGAGGTAAGAAGGCTAAATTTAAGTGTTTAGAAAAATATGCAACTGTTTTTCATTGCTGTATTTAGTGTGGATTCTGGGTTTTATTGTAATATAACATTTCTTTCATGAAACAGGAGACATTTTCTAAATACTGAAGTCTGAGCTAGCATAGATTCTGATGTTGAGATTGTTGGATCACAGTCGGGTCACATGCATTAGGCATATAATGCTAACACTAATTCTTTAAGATGGCTAACCAAAAATATTTTGGGAGTGAAAAGGTATTCCTATGCAATGGTTGCATCAAATTAAGGGAACACATTCAGTTTTTTGGTGCAGCTGGAAATACTTTTTTTAAAGAGTTTTTTTTCCCCCAGCTCTAGTGGCCTTTACATGACAGTGGTCCGACAGGAAGGGTGGTTGTGAGAGAGGGGGAAGACATGCGGCAATGGTCAGTGGTCCAGGACTCAAACCTGTGATGGCTCTGTCGAGGACTAAGGCCTCCGTATATGGGTCATGCTCTTTACGCCTGCAACATTTCCACGCCTGTTGGAAACAATTTTTTTGTTAGCTTTCTAAATTGAAAATCTACATTTTCAAACTTTAAAAATAAAATAATCATAAAAAAAAAACAATGGTTCTCAAAGTTTGTTCAGCTATAATCATGGGGAGCTATTTCCATGTGTTAATTGCTAACTATGGTCTGTCCTAATCAAATTTTGCATTGCTACGGTGGCAGACTGATTGAACATTAATATGGTAAATATTCTGCTGCAGATGAGCACTCTTTATGCACACATTATGTAGATATGCATGCACCACTGACAGCATGGCCACACACTCATACTGACACGTACAATAACCTCAAATATCGCTTCATTAATGGTTAGCAGTTCTGATGAGCTCTCATCTGCATGTCATTATCATGACATTACTGCACTTTTGCATTCAGTTACTAAATTAGCATTTGGATTAGAGGCTTGCAATCATTCAGCGACCTTTCCTAAAACTACATTATAATGTATGCCTAATGAACATATGCTACAAATGAAACCTGTGATTGCTCTGATTGTTTACATATTTTCTGAAATAATACTTCAAGCATTCAGGCTTCACTTAACCATTGGAGTGATGATTTTAGCTTTTCTTTAGGTTTGGGACTTTAATTTCTTTCTCAGTCGTTTGCTTACTGACTTCCACAAGTCAGTAAGCAATAATAAAATCACTGCTCTTTATTATGCTTTATTAAAATGCTTACAATGGTTACTGTAGCCTATTGTGTTCATTTTCTCCAACAAGAAAAACATTGACCCAGGTGTTATCATTTCTGTGGGGTTCTTAACCTTCATTAGCTTCACATTATAAAGTAGAAAGAAATACACATAAATGTATAAAAACATCTTAAGGTACAAATTATGACATGCCAAATTTAAGGCATGATGCTGCTGCTCCTATGCCTCTGTTTTCCCAATAGGTTTCAATACTTTTACATTTGAAAAGAAATGTATCACACGCTCTTATCTATAAAACCAATAATCACTCTTGTATTCAGCAGAAGAGAGCGTTTTGTCAACCTTTTATGCTTTCTTCCACTGGAGGGCACACTTCAATAGGAAATGGCAGCAAGGGGACCCAACCATTTTATGAGGTTGATTATCCTTTCACAGTCCAGGGTCCAGCTCTTCTAGATGTGTGGATTGCTTCTTCATGGCACAGCTCCCAGAAATGTCCTTCCATTGACATTAATGTTAAGATAGTTATGAAAAAAAGGGCTCTTTCTCTTTATTATTGAGTTTCAAATGACCGTTCCTTAAAAATTTCATAATTATAATTTTGTTTGATCACCTTTCTCTGTATGAAAATTTGTATGTCTTTCCCCTTTTTATTCCACTCTAAATTTCTGCTCCCTGTTGATTTCTCTTGAATCTGTACATTGCTTTTGAGCAATGCTTTTGTACATTGCTTTTGAGCTGATTTGTGTCAATAGAGTTGCTACCCGTTAAAATAACACACTTCTTAGATGCAAAAAATAAACCCCCGATAAATTACAGTGAAAACTTTTTCCACATATAATTTGACATTTATGCTGTACTATTTAACTGGAAAACACACAAATATATTAGAAGGAACAATCAATCAATAATTAAAAAGTAATCCATGTAGAAACAGTGCACTTTCTCAAACTAATACTTTATTAAAGCATCATTTAAGCATTGATTCTTTTTTGGTTGGAGTCTATTAGAATCCCACATCTTGGCTTGACAATATTTGCCCACTCTACATTGCAAAAGTTCTCCAAATCGATCAGATCGTGAAGACATTGCCTTTCCACAGGTTTCTTTGGGGTACTTCACAGGTTTTCTGTTGACTTTAGTTTTGGCTCAGATATTTGAAAATGTTAATTTTGGTCTCATAAAGTAATTCTTTTGTTGATTTGGATGTGTGGTTGGACTCACTGTAAAGAAAAATAAAATTCCTCTGCATTTTCACCTTTCAAGCAGACAACTGAAAGTTTGGGGTGGAAACTGATTGATATTTGGAGCTATTCATAACGTTTTCCACCTTCAAAAGAAGTTTAGTTCCATCTAACGAAAAGCAGCCCCAGAGCATGCTGCTGCCACCACCATGTTCCACAATAGCTAAGTGAATTTGTACACAAATGCAACACATGTTCAGTATAGCAAAGAAAAAAAACTTCTCTCTGACCTTCGGAGACGCTGATATGGCATTGCTGAAACACCACTGTCTCCTGTTTTAAATTAAAAAAGTGAGTCTATCAAGAATAGGAGATATTTTGGCATCAAATTTCCATCAGTTGTTAATGACAGGGATTGGTTGAGGCTGAATCAAAATACTGATTATTAGGATGTATAATTTGAGTGGAATTGGATGATGCTTGAAATCCAGAGGAAGAATGTTGTGCTGCAGTAAAAATTATAGTGAGCATAAAGAGAAATCGCAAGAGGGTTTACTGTAGTTCAGTTTAGCTTATCTATGCAGCATGCAAACATCATCTCCAGGCACCTACAAGACAAACTGGTCCAATTCACACACAGAAATATTAGTCAAATCAGCCCAATTATACAGATCATATTAATAGAATAATTCATTTATATACATTCAAATTCAGTTATGACACCAGCTGATAAAAACTCACATATCTAATCAAGCCATTAACTCTGTAGCAATTTCTCGTCCAAAGCAAGCAGCTGTTGTAGAAATCAGATTTTCTAGATCAGTTTCTAGGGTGATGACATCACATCTCACAGCTACAGGTAACACCATGGACTGAAACTCAGCTAACAGCTCAATACCCAGGGTGCATAGACGCTTCTTCTCAGGAATGTGTTCAGGATTACACCATCTGTTGTTGACAAACATTATAATCTCTCCTCTTTTTTTATTCTTGGTTTATCTGCAGCCTTTGTCTGCCCATAAAAGCTTTTAAGAGCTAAATTAATCCTTGCCAACACGTTCTAGTTAAACATACAGACCTCAATTCCCTTTCAAAATCAAACCATACAATAATAATCAGTATAGATTATACCTATACTAATCATAAATTAGTATAGGCACAACGAACTGGAACATCTCTCTTTTTTTTATTTGCACACCATTTCATGTACTGCCTTCCATCTCCAGTGTTTCTCTTGTATCATCTTCCATTCTCAGTCCTCATGTCTTCTGCTGCTTTTCACTTTCCCTGCCCCTTTGATCTTCCTTTTCCTCCACTGTCCTATTCTGCTCTGTTGGGTCTCTTTGCACACTTTAATTTAATAAATCAACTCAGATATAAGAGAATTTTAACAACAAAAATGGTCACTCATAGTAGAAATAGCATTTAATCATACCTTACATGTGTGCGTTGTGAGTCCAAAATTTTAAAAATAAGTAGAAGAATTTGCACACTTGGTTGTACATTACTTCAGTTTGCATGCATACATATCACAACCTGGTGAGTGAGTGAAAATGTCAGGGTTTGGGAGTTAAACTTCAACATGTAAAGAAGCACTGCTAATTGTGTTGCTGTGCATGCACTGCTTTCTGAAACAGCAGTAGTTTCTGGCTGTTTGGAGGCTCTTTGATCAGCCGATAGTGAGATTGTAGGGAGGATGCTTATGTTGGCTTCCTTGCCTGATGTACGGGTAGCTTCACTGCACTATCTGCACACAGTGGGAGGTTGGACCTTTGGTGTGTGTGTATGTGGGTGGGTGTGTGGGTGTGTATGTGTGTGATGCACATAATGGTTCGTATATGAATGTGACAGAAAATAGAAAAACGTAGATGTGCTTCGCAGACTGGAAAGAAAGTATCTGCAATAAAGGCAAGGCAAGTTTATTTGTGTAGCCACATATATATACACAGGGTAATACGAAGTGCTTTTGCATAAAACAAAAGAACACAAGTTGAGAAATTTACATTAAGAATCAGAGATACATTAAAACAATAATAGTAAAATTTCAGCGTCACATAAAAAGAAAGAAATGAGAAGATGAGGCGTAATAAAAATGAAATAATAAAGTAATTCCATTTTCACCTACTTTCTTTATTAGATCTTTATTGTATAACATCATTAATGCACAATGTAATTCAAAGTAGTTCAACACAGAATAAAGGAACAATGGTAAATAAACTTAAACCAAAGAAAAAGTAAGAAATCAAAACAGTCATAAAAAATGAAGAATCAAAATAATAAAGCCATACTAACAAGTAAATCTTAAGGTTTCTTTTGTTATCAAACACTAAATTACTTTGTCTTTTTAGACATAGCTGGCATACCATCGAAACATAATTTATTGTCTAATAACAAAAGAAACATTAAGACTTTATTGCATATAGACACAATGAGTTTTATTGGAAAACATATTAATTATTTTCTGAAATAATATTGGACACATAAGGAAGAGCTGCTGTAAACAGTAATATTATCAATCTTATTTTTTTCAGGGAGGTGGTTTGAGAGCTGAAGAGCATAGAAACTAAATGATGGCACTGTTTCTTGGCTTCTGGTTCTGGGAAAACTGAGAGACCAGGTCTGTTATCACCTCGGTAGTCAAGATGGTTCATACTTGATAAGCAGCACTGGAATGTATTTAGGCCCAAGATCATTCAGTGTGTTATAAACTAATGACACGATTTTAAAATCTATCATGTTACAGGGAGTGATTTGTGCAATATAATACAATGGTCCATTTTCCTTGTGTTGGTCAGGACTCTGGTAGCAGCATTTTGAATGAGCTGGATTTTGAATGAGAATACAGATGTTAAATAAAAGTGGCCCAAGAACGGAGCCTTGAAGAGCCCCACATGTGATTTGTGATCGTTCAGAATTACAATATTACAGTATACACACAAATAATTCTTTTACAGTATTTCAACCATTTACGGTGAAGGAAAAAACCGTGGAAACCAAAATGGAATAGGAAGAATGGAAAGGGAACATCAGTAAAGCGGGTGGTTGAATGAATGCTGGATGACCTACAGTGTGCTTTCTGATGTTTATCCTGCCCTGTGTGTTCTTTTAAACATTGCCTCCAGCCAGTGCTGCTTCACAACCATGTTATGATCTCTCACCTCCTTGTCAAGAATGGTTTCCCTCATCTGTCATTGAGCTTTTGTGTAGCTGAAAACAACATTTTGATAAAAAAAAAAAAACAAAACAAAACAGCACTTTGTGTCATTTGGCTGAACTCAGTCAACAAAAAGCAAAATCAATCCACTTACACTGGCACAAAGACGCTGCATTGTCAAGTGTTATTACCAGGAATGATACGAAAGACTGATGTTATGAGCATTAGCAATTTATGTTGATAGCAGTTTATCAGCTACATTGTGTTCCCTCAGTAGGGTGCAGTACACATTTCATTGCTAAATATCCTTAAAATTCAGCCATCAATATACATCATTCCTGGATATGTTGTGAAGTCACTAATATCTCAGATTTGGACACCCTGCTTACTGGAATCAATATTACTGTTTTTACAGTTGATTGAACTACAAGATCCTGTTTTCTGAACACACTTTGAGATGCTGCTTGTCCTCCAGCAAATACCAGGCACCCTGCCTATCTGGGGATGGCACTAAAAGATAACAAAGACTTGAGTTTATAGACCAGCGTGTGCATGGATTTCCAATACAATCCGTCCTTTGCATGTTGCCAAGAGCCGTTTTCTCGCTGTAGAAGCTATGAATCAGCTCTCTCCATCGATACACAGGCTAATACAAGAGTGGTGGGATAATCAGTATGATCTGTACAGGCTCTGATTTCCACTGTACATATAGATGAAGACATCAGACTGGTTATGTTAAAGCTGTGAGATGTAAGATATTGATTGGGATACCCTGATGTTGAGAATTAAATGTTGTGGAAAAAATGAGCAGGTCTACCTTATATTTGATTTTTTTTTTTTTTTTTTTTTTTTTTTTTTTTTTTTTTTTTTACCTGAAATAGTGGTATCAAGAGTAGTTTTATTGCATTTTCATATACCTCAGTTTTGCAAGCAGGGTTTGCTGCGCACGCCCCCCCCCCTCCAAGTATATTCTGCTTGCTGGATTCTCTAACTCATGTTTGATCCGGTGTCTAATTAATTCCTTAAGTTCTTGTGTTTATTGCAGGGAAAGAGGAAGAGGGTATTCGATACATGAGGAGAGGGGATCTGTCTTTGAAGTAGAGTTCTTTAAATCTCTGGAGGACAGATTAGCCTAAGGCTGGACTCAAGCTATAGAGAGAAGCAACAACCACTTTTCTTCTGCGGGGGCCAAAAATGGAGTTTGCTGTGGTCATGTTTGCTCTCTGAAATGCCATAAAAATCTGTTTATGGAAGAAAATTCATACACCATAATTTTAAGAAGATGGCAAAATTGATCTATGACTGTCACCAGCAAACATGCAAAAAGTTTGCTTTGACTGAGCATGAGAATCAACCTGAGTTAAAATAAAGGCTCATAATAACACTGAAAAAAAAGGTTCTGAAATCCTCTGTGGTATACCCCTCCCTGTGCCTAACTAGCTAATGAACTATCAGCTATCTATCTTCATTCCATCCAGGGCCCACTTCTGTGTCCCAGCAGACAGAAACTACTTCCTAGCAGGTCTTGCTGAGGGGAATCCAAATCTCTCGGCTGCAAAGTTAAGTGCTGCTTTCTTCAAAAAGTCATTTTGAGGTGAAAAACAAAATCTACAGATGCTCTTTCTCTTGGCATAAACACCATGACAACCATATTTCTAAAGCTCCAAGCTAAGCATACATTACAAAAAAAAAAAAAAAAAAAAAAAAAAGCTGGCATGTAAACAGACAGGACACTTTTTTTTTTTTTTTTTTTTTTTTCACTTGAGCTTGATTTATTGTATCTTATCAGCAACAAGAAACGTTTGCTTGTCTCATGATCTGTTTGCCTCAGTACTTAGATGGCTTACACCACCACTTAGACAAAAAACCCCTCCATTCTTACTGAAAAGATAATAATCAGACTGCTAGGCAGCGGCTGTATGTTTTTTCAACAGGCTGAAATGGCTCTTACCCTGTGGTGAGACAGCTTTGGGGGCAGCAGGAGCACTGGACTTAAAAAATAAAAAATAAAAATAAAAAAGCCCTGTGGTCAGCTGAATCACTGTTTGTTCAAACAAAACAAGTTACTGATCACATTAGATACACCTGTAGGGAAAGGCAAGGCAATTTTATTTGTATAGGATATTTCAGCAACAGGGCAATTGAAAGTGCTTTACATTAAAGAGAAGACAAAATAACAAACAAAACATTACATTGCAGTGGCAAAATAGAGAAAAATGATGACAGGTTGAAAAACAGACTATGTACAATTTATGATGTTCCAGTTGTCATTAAATGAAGGCAACTCTAAACAAATTGTTGTTGTGTCTTAATTTAAAGGAACTCCAGATTAAGATAAGATAAGATAAGATAAGATAAGATAAGATAAGATAAGATAAGATAAGATAAAACTGAATTCTGCTTCTCCATGTTTAGTTCTGATTCTGGGAATGCATAGTAGACTTGAACCAGAAGACCTGAGTGGTCTGGAAGGTTGATACAATGACTAAAGATCTTTAATGTATTTTGGTGTTAATCCATTCAATGATTTATGAACTAACAAAAGTATTTTAAGGTCTCTTGTCTGAGCTACAGGGAGCAAGTAGAAGGACTTTAGAACTGGGGTGACATGCTCTATTTTCCTAATTTTAGTAAGAACTCTAGCAGCAGCGTTCTAAATCAGCTGCTGCTGTCTGACTTTTTAGGCAGACCTGTCAAGGCACGGTTGCAGTAATCAATTCGACTAAAGATAAACGCATGGATGAGTTCCACTTGTTAAGACATTAGTCCTTTACTCCCGGAAATGTTCTTTAGGTGACGGAAGACTGACTTTCCAATTGCCTTTATGTGTCTCTGGAGGTTCAGATGTGAGTCCATCACTATTCCCAGGTTTCAGGCCTGGTCAGTCGTTTCTCACTGTAATAGCCAAAGCTGCATGTTGACTCTTGATCATTCTTATGGTTCAAAAATAATTACTTCAGTTTTGCTTCTATTCAGCTGAAAAAGGTGTATATAAGAGAAGGAGGGGCTTGCAAAGGTGTTATTCAAACAAGAACCACTATTGCAAGTATAGATAAAAGTACTGACATAGTTTGAATATTCAGTTGTAAAAATGAACTTAATAATTACTTCAGCATCTTTAACATCAACACATAAAGAGAAATCAGTGTGTTTGTCAATACAGACATTTCTTGAGACAAACAAGTGAACTTGTATGTATGTTTTTTCAGATCTTGCTAAATATCAAAGGGTCTCAAAATTTATGAAAACAATGTTTTTAGGACGAAATTTCTTTTAACATAAAACACTTTTGTTCCTAGTTGTAAGGTTCTTGTATAACTTACTGTAAAATACTGTGTGGATTCCCTCTGACACATAAAAAATATAAGCTGAGCTGAATTATGATCTCGTCTCATGTATTATAAAGAAGTAGAACAGTATAATGTGACAAGCCAGTGATCCCACTGCAGAGGATACACAGACAGATGATAGTACCATTTCATTTAGTCAGAAAACTAAAGGGGCTGGTTCAAAAGGCTCTCACTTATTGCTACTGAGACTGATGAGCTCTGATCTTGGGATAATATTGCTACCATTGTAAATGTTGTTGTGGCAATGCTTAGGCATCATTTGTTATGAGTCTGGACATTTATTTTTAATGATTTTAACACTCACTGCATCTGATGGTTGTGTTTATGTAGCTTTGTGTGACTTTATCACTAAACTCTGCAGTCACTCACTCACTGTTCAGGACCACAAAGTGGAGGCGTGGAAACAGGAGCCTTGAAGCAGTCAGTGGGTGAGACAACTGGCCAGTCCAAGACAGGGTCAGAGCAGGGACAAACACCCATGACAACCACACACACACTCATTTGTCAGTGCAATCCAGAGTCTCCAATTAACCTAACATTCATGTTTTTGGACTGTGAGAAGAAACCAGAGTAACGGTAGAAACTATGAGAAAGCACACAGAGGGAACCGCTGCATCACTAATGTGTGTTGGAAACCCAATTATGAAAAGCTGTATGTTCAAACTGTTTCTATATATGGACAAATTATTTGTACCATGGAGTGAGCCAAAGCAACAAATATTTTGGACAAAAATCCAGCCATATCTTCATTGAGCTAATTCATGTAAAGCAACTGTTTACAAGAAATATCTAGATGCTAGCCTAAGACTGTGCAAGACTGTGCAATGAACCTTTTTATAGTATCTGCTGGTAATCTGGATTGAAAATACTACTATTTAATTTCCTTAATTAAAAGTATTATATTAAATTAGGTAGGTTTTTAAAAATACAACAAAAATTTACAAGTTATGAGGTAATAAACAAGGAAAAACAAAAAGGATCTCTTGCATCCTTTTATATACTTACAATCAATGTTCCCCACAGCAGCCATCACCAAACAAAGCTGTTGGTTTAGAATAATCCAAGTCTAAGACATTTTCTGCAAAGCAACTGCTGTAGTTGATCCATGCAAAACATAATACTCCTCTACACCTTTTTGAGGTGTCATACAACTATGTCCGTAAAGATGCAAAAGACACCTTCCATCTCAAAGATCAACCAAAGGAGTACTCTGATTTAGATGGTTTGTTTACATAAAATTTGTTAATATCACAGCGATTGAATTATGACAGTGATTGAATTAATATAGTGAAGTAAACCTAGTCTAAAAAAGTAATATATGTACTTTATTGCATAGGCAACATCTTAAAGCAGCATCTGTATCCATTCATTCATTCATTCATTGTCTCCAGCCACTTATTCCAAACCTGAGTAAACCAAAGTAACCTGATAAAACCCACACAGCTACAGGGAGAACATGCTAACTGTACACAGAGAAACCCAGTTCAGTTTGAACCCTGATCACTCTTCCTGTCATTTATCAGTACCAACAACTGTATCACTATCCAATCAAATATTTGTATCTTACAACTACTTTTACTGAATGCATCAATGGATGCATCTAACAAAGGCTTGTCCATCCTCTGAATTGCTGCAATTCACTTATGGTAGCTGCATATCTCTAGACTTCTGATCTTTGTAGAAGAACACATCAATGTGCCAGCAATGTCTACCCAGAATAGATAAAGCCACCAATGGAGCGACTGCTCCCTTTAAAGCTGTACCCAGTTTGTCTTTCCCATAGAAAGTAATCGTCAGCTAGTGCTTCTGTGTTTTTGTCTGTCTGCTCTGTTCTCTCAGTCACAAGTCAGTCAAAACAGATGCAAGTGTATATTACTAAGTCTGGTTCAGCTGGTGGTTTTATACTCCTAAAAAGGACTTGTTCCTTTCCACCGTGCTATATGCTTGCACAAAATGAGGGATTGCTGCAAAGTCAATGACTTGATGCAATCAGCTGGGCTTCTTTATATAGATAACTGAATAACTGGACTGAATTGGACTGAATTCAAATTTCTCCATTCAATGGGATTGAATTAGTCTACTCCAATTATATATTTCTGTATAACTTCATATGAATGAGTTGATTTCCAAGATGAATGTCAAACTTCATTCAGTTTTCCTGCTGAAGTCAATACAAGACCCTCAAATAAAGGGACATAAACTTAAAAACAGAGTAAAAAGTATGCTATTAGTTACATCTCTGTTCAGTGGCTGAATTTGTTACTAATTAAATAGGTTTCATGGATGATATGCCAGTATTTAGTTTGTTAGAAAACAATTAAATATATACATAAGTTTGACATTTTTTAAGGTGAGGGAAACACTTGATTCTCTTTATTTATTAATAATGGATCATATAATGATGTCACAAACATCTGCATATGGCAGGCTAACGCACTTAATAGGTCTTCCTAAGTATTATTGGACAAATATCTTGGATATTTGCGATTAAAAGCGGAACTAAATATTTGAAAGTATCCTGTAAACTGAAACGAAGTAAATACAATCTAAGTTGTACCTTTTTTGTTACATTGGTGGCTCTTTCTAAATTCGAGAAAACACCTTTGCCATGCAGGATCGTACCATAACTTAGTTTCTTTGAAAAACTTAAAACCTCTAAATGAATTATCAAAGAGTTTACACTGAATTATATCCTTTATATTGCTTTCAACTTTTTATTTAAAGTCTTCGGCACAGACACATGAGCTGAAGTTTTGTTCCTACAGCGGCTCCCTGCTCCTCCCCTCGCTTCCAGTGGTTTGCTCCTTACTCCAGCTGATCGGCCCAGCTTCCCCGGTGGCACTGTCCGTCGTCGGCTTTGACGGGCCCTGACATCCACTGAAACTGGATTAATTTTACGTATTCACAGGCCGCTCGTGTCGGCACAGTTGTTCATTTTAGGCTGAAACTCTTAAGAATTAATCCGATTCGACTAAGGACTTTTTAAAGCTGGGGCTAGCTGAACGCAAATAGGAGGCCTTCACTCCAACCACGGATTCACCTGCTACGCGACAGCTTGTCACGGCAGTCCGATATGGGGGACACCGGGAGCGAGGGTAGTAAGGGTCCAAGCAACGTCAACGTTTTACCCCCGCGCTGCCCGTGTGGGTTCTGGGGGTAAGCTAGAAAATCTCAAATAATTTCTTTCACAATATGTCTTTCTCTCCCAAGAGTTAGCAAAGTCGACTGCTACTAGCATTAGCAATCCTAACAGATGAGCTGCCTTTCTTGTCATTACCCCCTCCTCATTGTTTTGTAGCATTAGCTTCCAGCTAACACCTGCTGGCCTTAGTAACCTTAGCCTGTGAAGGCAGACAGTAGGGTCCTACAGGTAATCTTGCAGGTGGGGCAGTGTTAATACAGTGGGAACTACTTAACACACCGCGTTCATATAGCAAACGGTGAACCCACTGAAACCTGTCAAGCAGACCATGAGTAAAACACAGCAGTGTTTTATTAATTTCTGTAAGAAGAAAAAGATCGTGTTAGTACAAATATTATTTATTGCTTATTTATATTATTACTTATTTCTCTCTCAAAGATAAAATGAGCTTTTAGAAAGATGTGCAGATTTTTGTTGAATGTTTGTTAATGTAGTGTTTCCACCTGTTATGGATATTTTTTCAGCAGGTCCTCTCAAGCTCATTCAGGTTGGATGGGGAGTGTCGATAGACGGCCATTTTTAGGTCTTCCCAGGAATTTTAAATTGGATGTATGTGTAGGCTTTAGGTGAGCCACTCTTAGACATTCATAGACTGCTAATAAAGTCACTCCTTTGTTATCTTAGCCATGGTGTTGCAAGATGAATTGTTGCCCTGGCCCCAGTCTCAGAGGAATCTGGAGCAGTTTTTCTTGAAAAAAAAAAAAAAAAAAAAAATTATTTTTTTTTTGCTACCATCTTATTTTGCATGTGGACTATATGCCCAGTACATCCCCAGAGCAGAATGCTGCCACCACTATGCTTCACAGCACAGGTAGTGGTAGCCAGGGGATGGGCAGTGTTTGTTTTTCTCTAGATATGAAGCTTAAAATTGAGCTTCTATTTTGGTTTCATCTGACCAGAGATTTTTTTTCCCCCCTCTTGATCTGACAATCTTAAGGTTGTTTTTGGCAATGTTCAAGTGAGCTCTTATATTTTAGTGAGAATTGGCCTCGATCTGACCACTCTACCATATAAGCCTGATTGTTGCCCTTTATGGATGGTTCTCTTATCACAGATGGTCAGACCTAGCGAGGCTCTTGATGGCTCCAAATATCTTCCTGTTCTGATTCATGTAGACCACAGTGCTTTTTGGCCCATTCAGTGCTGCTGAAATGCATTTGTGTCTTCCTCAGACTGGTGTCTTCATACTATTTGGTCTCAGAGGTTTTCCAAAACTTCTGTAGTTTTCATTGTTTGGTTTCTGCTCTGATATGTTGTGCAACTATATAGTGTGTGTGTGCTCCAGTTGAAATCTTGTTCAATCAATTGAATTTACCACAGGTGGACTCCATTCTAGTTGCAGAAGCATCTCAAGAATGATCATTGGAAATCAGATGCACCCAAGTGTCATTGAGAAGCCTTTGATCACTTATGTACCTGTTTATATTTAAACATTATATGTTTACAAAAATATCCTTCTCATTGTGAGCTATTTTATGTATACTTATTTAAAATTATTTGTAATTCAGATTTAGAATTATTCTGTAATGGAACAAAACTGGAAAAAGGTGAAAGAATGGAAATACATACTTTGACAAGAATGTATTACCACCTCTATGCAGTTTTAATGGCCCAAATATAAATGCTTATTGGTGATTCATGAAGTTTTCATTTGACCAAAACAAATGGTTTATTTTGGAAGAGCCTTAAAACAACCTTTCAAATGATATTAAGATCATGTATGTACATTAAATTTTAAATTCTCAAATTTTGGTGTAGGTTTACTTTAAAAATGGTCAAAAGTTGTGACTCCAAAGAAAAATAATGATTTCAAAGAGTTGGTGTTATTTATTCATTTTTATTAGGTATTCCCACTTTGAGCAAATGTTCTTTGATGAATGTTCTACCTTTTTCAGTGGTTGGAATAGATGTTAATCTCCTAACTGACTCATAATAGTTATTTGACCAGATGGTTAAGTTTGTTTCTGTAGAAATATATATTTTAATCATCAAAGCAATAGAGAACAGTGTAGCCTGAACCAAAAGGGCATTCCCTTGGAATAATTGTTCTCAATAAACAATATGGCTAAACTCTAAAGTAAAGAAAAAGTATTTAATTTTTAAATAGTAATTATCTTAACAGTTGGAGCAAGTAAGTAATTGTTTTTGAGGAGAGAGCACAGCCAGTAGTGCAATCACAGGTCAAGCAAGTGGAGAAAAAGGGCAAACCACATTCTTACTGATAGTAACATAAATGTCACATGCCTGAATTCAACTAAAATTGATAATATGTTAATTATTAACAGTTTGACAAAGTTTAATAATACAGTATCTTGTATACTGTAGACCATGGGTGTCCAAGTCCAGCTCTTGAAAGCTTCTGTCCTGCAACTTGTAGATGCGTCCCTGCTCCAACACACCTAAATCAAATAGCTGAATTCATTCCCTCATCAGCATGTCATTCAGCTTTACAGATACCTGGTAACCATTTATTCATTTGGTTTAGGTATGCTGGAGAAGGGATGCATCTAAAAGTTGTAGGATAGTAGCTCTCTAGGACTGGACTCAGGCACCCCTTATTCTAAACAGTACAAATACAGGCAAATACTAAATATTTGTTGAAAACTGAGGAATGGATCCCAGTTTCCAAACTGCTATAAAAAAAAAAGTGAAAATGTGGCACCAAGATGAGTTTGTGTTTTAAATTTTTATTTGAACAGTGTGCTGTATGATACAAGCTTCAACTCAGAAAACTTCAATTTATAAAAGTATCTCAAAGCACTGCACAGGGAAACTAAAGCAATTATAGTCGCATATATGTAAATATATTTAAAATCAGTCTTATGTTATTCCAACCCCTTTAGTCTAATACAGCTAGATTTAGTATTTTGGAACATAGAAAATGCTAAGTTCAGAAGAGTTGTCTTGCTAAGCAACATGATACAAGTAAAAACTGACAGTTTGACTGTCTTGATATTTTTTCTAGGTTGGTTGACATTCTGAGATTTAATTTCTCTCATTTGGGAGGGGGCATACTTTTCTCACATTCATTCTCGTGAAATCACTTCTGCGGCAGATAGTTTGACATGCTTTCGTCAAAGTGGAATGCATTTCCCCTGAAACGGAAAGACATGATCCAGTTCTTCTGTAAGTAAAGCAGGTGTCAGTGAAGAATTGGTGCTCATTAAGCAGACCAAAGAGTTGGGTGGTCAGAATCAAGAGTTTCGCAGACACAGCCAGTGAGTATGGATACTTTAGAGGATATGAAGGCAAAGCTGAGTATGCATTCTTCTTTCTGAATATGATACCAAAGATTCAAGTTCTTCAGGCTGCAGTCATTATTTGAAACATGTAGGTCGCTTGGATAACTATTAGAAGGATTATTTTCAGTGGCCGTTGAACAAGGAGTAAGTTGGGTTTTTAGTAATATCTTGCAGTTTGTATTTAATGCTGAAGATGTAAAACAGATGTTTCTTATTGTAGACTACTAAGATGAGGAAACTCATTACTCAGTTGTGCCTTTCGTAATGTTTGCCTTCCCCATCAGTGCCACTTTGTCAAACTCTTACTCATTCAAAGGCACCATGTTTAGCTATATTTGGTCATCTGAGAATTAAGTCATAACTGATTCAGCTAAACAAAAGAAATATAAAATTGATAGTTTTAGGTATACTGCAGTGCTGATTAGAAAAGTACAAATTCATGAAAGTATTGTTTTATTAAAGGGATTTTTCATTGGATTTGAATAATGTAATAGTTTTGGAAGGGGGTTTGTAAATATTTTATTAAAAAAACCTCTTTAACGCAAGTAATTATGAAAAATAAAGTTTACTTTTTATTTTTCTGATTGTGATTGAGTTCAGATATTAGCTTCCCTGTTCAGTAGCACTGAATTTAAACACAGGACACGTAAAAAGCACATAGTAAATCTAAGCAAAAAGGAAAAAAAAAAAAGGGCTCAGGTCAAGATCATCGGTTTTAACATCTTTAAGTACAAGGCAATGCTGCGTAAGACTTTTTTTTAACCCATAGGTTTCATTTTGGATGCTTTTGACCAATTGTTTACAATTGTCAAGGTCTCTGTTGTCAAATCTTGGAATTCAACTTTTACTTTTTGTAACAATTCAGCAGAACACAAACAAAGAAAAAAAACTACTTACTCTCAAGTCATTAAGGCCACAAATGTTGACTTCAAAAAAGCTTTAAAAATTAATATCTTTCCTGCAGTGAAGAGTTCAAAATGACAACCAGTTACTATAGCTAAAAATGTACATTTAAACAGTAAAATTTCCACTTTAGTCTAATACTATTTAAATCAGAAATATGAAACTTAACTTGGCTAACCTTTAGCCTAAGCTAAACTTAAACCTTTGATGTCTGTGTGAGCATTTGTTGACTACTGGTTTCTGATGATTAAAAGCTTTTAGATTTTCTTTCTTCATAAAGCATTATGAATGCTTTATGAATACTGATATTTATAGGATGACTGCTATAAATATTAGGTAATTATTTAAGTACAATGCATTATATTTGGTGACAGAATAAAAATCTTTTACTAAGAGGTAGAAAGGGGGTCAAGAAGTTGGATAAACTATGCACTGCCTGGGGTCTATGTTTGCTGTAAACCCAAAGCAGGGAGGAAATACCACTTTTATTTTCTTTCTTTATTTGTTGTAAATCATATCGTCATCACCACTTTCTTGTGGATAATCACTTGTTAGCTAATATTGTGCAACTCTAATGAGCTTCCACTTGTAAAGTAGCAGTGTCAGTGTCTGTCATTAACCAAATCTATGGAAGTAAATCTGATTTTAACCATCTTCAGACCAACCGTGATTTTTGTTCTATTGATCTGTCACTAATTTCTTCAAATGTTTTATGTTTTAGAGGTCTTTCTTCTCATTCATTCTGATGTTTACAGCTCAGAGCTAAAAAAGACAGAACTGCAACTGAGTGTATTTTCTTTCCTGGGAGAATTTTGTGTTTTCCTCAACTTGTAGAATTAATGCTTGTTGTGAATTATTATTTAAAGTAATCTTACATTAAGATTTTGGCTGAGTAGTGAACAAAAAGGTGCCTTGCTCTATGGTAATGCTACTTTGTCTCTGGATTCTCATTAGAAAGAGTCTAAACCACAGGAATGGCATTACTGAATAATATTGCATGTTTGAAACTGCAAAAATAATTTTTTTATTACACATCATTTTATGTGGGCACTGTAAAAAACAAACAAACAAAAGTTCAGTAGTACATTATTTATGATCTCATCTTCCATTGTGACATAAATTCAGCTTAGTTCCTGTATGTGTTAGACCATCGTTCTGTAAATAATTTAGCCATCCACACAGGTGACAGAATGTCTTGGTAGATCTTTTTTTAGTAGATTTTTTTTGGATCTTTTTAGTTTTGATTATATCAGTAATATCTTAACAGAATCAAATTTCCTGAAAAATTAACATTTGTAACCCATTTTTGTCACTGAAACTGGAAATGACGGTGTCTTTCTTAATTAGGTATTCTCGTTAGCCCTGGGCCAGTGGTGAAAAACAGGCTCTGTGCGCTCTTTTCAGACTTTATTTGGGCTTCAGCATATTTCTCGTCCTTTCTCATTCCATTCTTTCTTAATGAATCTGTGGTTTGATTGCCTTTCATTTGCAGGGTTAATGGAACGATGAGGCTTATATCCTCTCTGCATGCATGAGATTTGACGTCCAGCCTAATTTCTTGTTTCCTCTTTTTCTGTTTCAAACTCAAGACTATACGTACTTGGGAAATGCCAGCCATCCCCTCTGGTTGACTGCAGCTGACCCTACTTTTAGAAACGAGGACAAAGGGGTGCAACGAAGCGCCCAAAATAAATAGAATGTGACTGATAGCAGCGACCGTCACACTTTGTGCACAGACAGTAAGGACAACGGCCGGAGAGGAAATGAGAGGAGCCTTCTCAGGAGGAAGCTAGAGCTATCTGTTGTGAAAGAGCTGCGCTACTGAAACCCTCAAGATGTCACTGGTCAACTCTGCAACAGTGGCTGTTTTATTTTAAAGATCTGTTTTAAAGATGAGAGGGAAGAACTGTGTAGGAAACTATAAGAAACACATGAAGGACTCTACAAAACTAAAATGCTTTTGTTGCTTATGAATAAGCAAATTTATTTGAGGTTTTTTATTAATAATTGTGACAAAAGTAGCAATCAGATTGGTCTGCCTTGCCAAAACAATGGCCAGTGTTTCTTTTGATTTTATTTGGAACATAATTAGTAATTCCAGACATTTGCTGCTCTAAGATTACTCTGAAAATCCCACTGCTTAATCTTATCATAGAGTAAAGTTTTAATTAAATGTTGACATGAGAATTAGAGGTGCCCTAATCCAAGTATTGTGCCTGATTTTCTAAGTTCCTGTTTTTGTAAAACTTTGAATTGCCAATGATTTTATTCAATTCATATTTTACTTACTTAACTGTAATATTAGAATATGTAAGAACAGATTTAATTTATTTTCTAGCCTTTGCCCTGGGCAATGTTTGATTATTCCTATTAGGAGTAGAGAGTAGGATTGGGCAATTGGACAAATTTATCGACCATTTACGATAGGCTGAGATATTCACTGGTTGGTTTTTTAGATCAAATTTTTATTTATTTATTTATTTATTTTATTTTTTTTTGGGGGGGGTGGTCCTATGAGTTACTCTCTTAATCTCTTAATTACACTAATAACAATGCTTGATTGAAACCAAAAGATGCAGCCCACAGAAAAATAATAACTAATGCCGTTTTTAATGATGCACACAAACTTCTTCCAGCTACAAGCAAGGCTTTTTATTTTTCCCAGAGTGCATCTAAGTGCAACAGAGATTTGTTTACTCTAACTTATAACAGAAAGGCAGTAGCCTATGTTCAGAAGATACATTTATTTAAATAATAACCGCAGTGGGGGGCAAACAGAGACTGGCTTCTCCCCCAGTCTAATCATTCTTACGGGCCATTCCACTGTTTATCTGTTTTACGAATACAGGTATGAAACAACAGATACAAAATTGTTTTTAAAATTACGTAAAAATAGTCTCCAGCTGTTTCTTCTGGATAAAGCTTAGAAATGCTTTGACAAGACATAAAGGTATCTTTACCTTTATTTGGCTTTAGCAGTGCGCAGGTGGCTACCAATATTACCAGAGGTGCCAGAGACGACATTCGAAGGTGTGCTTATGGCTGGATTTGTGACATCAATGGGAAACCTTTTTCATGCATTTTCCTTTAAGAGATATTTACAGCCAAGGTGCACTGTGTCCATCTGGGGCTGTCCTTTTCATATTTAACCATATTTCGTATTTCTTCTGGTGAAAAGCTTTTTCAGAGCTTGTCAACAGAGCTGCAGCACCTGGTGATTACGTAGCATAATCAACCGAATGGTGAACACGTAAAATTCATGCAAGTTTGTCGTGTTTGATTCCTTTCCTTAAACGGCACAAGTGGAAAACCGCTTTGGTTACATCCTGTGGTTTACCTCTTTCATGCTGTTTAAAGCCATAGTAATCTCAAATAGACAACTTGGTATTTTTTGGCAACTAATTCCTCCATTTTTGGATTTTTGTGTTCTAAATTGGCAAATCAGTCTGTGATTTACATTGTTCCGCCCACAAAAAAAGTCCAAACGTCTTCCACATGAATGTATCGCCCATCGTCATTTGTTGGACTGACGAATATTGGTTGGGAAAATGCTACATATCGCCTGACCTTAGTCGAAAGTCTTAATTATATATATATATATATATTTTTTTTTTTTTAAAAAGAGAGAACTTACAGTACTTACTTACTTTTGCTAACTGTAAACAGTATACTCTGTGTATATTCCCTAAGGAATGTAGGTCCTTGCCTTTCGGTTTTGAGATTTTGTCCATAATGGAGAAAAGTTAGAAACTAAACAGTATCAAGCTTAGCCTTCCTCTTTCTGCCAAAAGTCTTGCTCTCTCTCGCTCTTCTGCAGCATGAATGACATCATAGAAAATAAATATTCCTATTAAATAGCTTATTGTATTTCTGTGCTTCCTCTACTTTAAGTGCTTTTTTAAATTTTTTTATTTTATTAACCTGACCACAGGATTTTTTTTTAAAGCATCTGCTAATCTTCCACTCCAATGTCGTCTCTAGTCTTTTTATTGTTATTTTTGTTAATTATTTTTCTTTGGCCATGATTTTAATGAGCTGCTGAACATTTTAAATTCCCTCCTGGGGCTGAAGAGGGAGTCTGTTGTAGCAAAGCAAACCTTGATTAACAACTTGACCAATTAGTCTTGAAATCTTCCATAAAGTTTTGCCCTAGCTCTCAGTTTTTTGTGTTTTTTATTTTTGTTCCTTGTCAACCACTGAAGACTTAATTAACAAAGTGTTTTCTATTCCCCCCCCCCAGGTCGAGCAAAACTAAGAATCTTTGCTCAAAATGTTTTGCAGGTAAGTAATTTTCATATGTACCATACATTTGTGCTTGGTATATCCTACCTGCATTAAATGAGGAGTACACTAACTCGAAAACTAACTAAATCAATCTTCCATTTGGTAAGCAGTTTTGATTGAAGAGTATTTTAAGGGGTCTTCTAAAATAGCATCTAAAAAAGCTTTGTTACAAGTTTACACAGGAACAGCTGATTGGGCAATATTGTGTTTGCAATGCTGGTAAAATATATTTTTAGTTTCCACAGATGCTTCTATATATCTGTTATAGCTAAAAACATTTAAGCTTTTAGTTAAACTTTAGCTTGTATAATATCCATTCATGATTGCATTGTTTGTTCTGTGTGTTGTCCATTGATTGCGGTGTATTTTGTTGAGTTTAGCTTTCTTGTGGCGCACTTTGTGACCACTGGCTGGGAAAACGTGCTGTAAAAATAAACCTTTATATATATATAGGGTATGTACTGTGAGCCAGTTATGTGAAAAAAAAAAAAATCAAATACAGGGTTATAAGGTCTTTAATAGATAAAATAAGACACATTTTAAGTAAAGTTTTTGAAACTTGAGTGTTTAACTTTTTTGTTGTTAAATATGAGTGAGTGAACTATGTATAGACACAAAATAAAAGTAATCCTGGGTCTCAAAATGCACAAAAAGTCCAATACAAATCCAGTTACATGCATTTTAACTTCCTCAGTACAGTTCAGTATGCTGCAAAATGCCAGTGTATAAAGTTATCTCAAGATGTCATTTGGTTTTTTTTGTCTTTGTGCTGTCTCAGAATTTATCAGAATTTATTTCATGTGTTTTACACCCAAGCTTAGAAAAATAACACTGCTCAGGATAGAGATTTCAGGACTAACTGGAAAAAATAGTGTTGTTTTTCCTGCTACTAAAATTTGGTCATTATTCTATCCAAAGATTACATATTGGTCCAACAGAAGATTTATATTTGTGCACCTCAGGGTATATTATCTCCAAAACCTTTGAACGTCATCTCATTCAGGTTATAATCACATTTTCCCTCATGCCAGAAAGTCTTGGCTGTTAACTTCAAATCTGTTCAAACCTGTTTTTCATCCAAAGATGCATCACTGTGCCACACATTTGAAACATTGCCCTGCTAATTTCCAAAACATGAAAGTTCTTCAGGAATATGTTGACTGAGGTTGTAGAAAACACACTTCAACCTGCCAATTTCTTCTTAGACACTGAGAAGAAACAGCCAAATGATGATTGTGCCCCAAAGACCTCTTCAAGCACCAGCAGCAGTCAAACAGACATATTCTGTACTGAAACAAACAACAGCATTAGTCAGTCCCTGATGTCAAGATCCAACACTTCAGAAGAACCTTCGCCAGGAGAGACCGGAGTGGCATCTGTTCATATTCAGAATGGTAAGACCAAATGTTTTGTTTTTAATTTCTTTCTAAAATGTGCTGCAATAAATGCTTTTTTATTACAGTTCGAGATTTTTAATGGTCAAGGATGAGACTGGACAAAGAGAAGTATGTTTAAAAAATGTATTGGATTTTAACCCAGAAGGTGGAAACGCTCTCCCTAACCTTGCAGTGTTGATTCTGGTTTTAGCTCAGAGATGCACATCATCCCAATCCTGTTAGATTTGCAGTCATAAAAGTCTCTAAACATATATTCACCACAGAAAATGAATTGCTTTGCGAAACACATTGAAAACCATTCATCTCACATGATAACCAAAATTACTACAAATGACACAACATTCCAGTCTGGATCTCAGTCAGCTCAATTTTCCTCATTTTGTGTCTCTCACACTCTGTCAACTTTTCAAACATCATCATTAACATCCTCTTAATTGCTCCCGGTCTGTCAGAAAACATCCTTGCAGTATTCTGGCTGTCGTTCTCCTCCTATCTCTATCACAAGAAGGCATTATGCTGCTCAGTATACTGTTGGGCTGTATCCCCCCCGCGCCAACACTCTGCCCCCTTTGTTTACTGACCTTAGGCGTGTGTTCGGCTACTTCCGTTTTCCTGACATATTTTTTGATCTTTTTTGTTTTATTTTTAAACTGTTTAACCACTGTCAAAATCAGATTAATCAAAGATACACAAACCATTGAAAGAGGTGCATAATGGTCAGATAAGGCCTTTAAGTAGGCCTGTCACGATAACAAAATTTGCTGGCTGATAAATTTTCCCAAAAATTATTGCGATAAACAATAATATTGTTGTTTTTGAGACCATTTTCAAGTTATATTGTTCGCCCTCTCAAAGACCAATAAAATTTAATTTTGTTAAGAACACTTAACGTTATCACTATTTAATCTTCCATTTTATGTCCAATCTTATTGGGATTTTTTTTAGCTGCATTTATTTCATTTTATAAATGTTTTTGTATTTATTTATTTATTTATTTATTTATTTATTTTATTTATTGTCACTCTTGCTGTATTTTTTTTTCCTTTCCATATTCTGTATGTATTGAATTTTGTTTGAAAATTTTTTCCTGTAACTTTTATGTTTATATATATATATATATATATATATATATATATATATATATATATATATATATATATATATATATATATATATATATATATTATTTTTTTATTTATTTATTTATTTTTTTTCACATACTCTATATTTTAGTATTTTTTTATTTTAACATATTTTAAATGTCCAAAATAAAACACATCCAAAGATAATAAATGAAACAGAAATAAAAACTACATACAACCAAGACTATCAATAAAATGGATTATGATGTCACTGTAAAGAAAATAATAATCATCAGGATGGAAATTATTGAGCTCATTTTAATTTATCATTAATTGATTCATAGCTTATTGAAACAGGCCTACCTTTTAGTGAAGGAAAAGGATCTAAAGTGAGTTATAATACACAATTTTTAATTTTATTGAACAAAATGTGCATCATTACTTTCAGTTGATTGCTATGGTTTATCTGCAGAAGACTAGTGGCAGAAGCAAGTTATTTGTCCTTATAGACACTAACAGAATGATAGTAAATAAGGTCTTCTCAGAAGCTAAAGTCCAAATAGGACACCTATAATTGCCCTGGCATCCGTCATCCCTATACAGTGACAGGTTTATTTGTAGAGGTCTATTTGGCACAGGTGAAAAAAGTAGCACTGAAATTGATGTGCAGAGCTTAAAAAATTTTCACTAACCTTGTCAACTCTAAAATAACTGCATAAGTAGTTTGAACCACAGATGAAATAAATGCTTATGCAGTATACTGCTAATTATTTTTTTTAGCATTTACTTTAAAAAATACATTTTGTAGAGATCTTTATAGAAGCTGTTTTTCAACCATCTTTGGGCTGGCTTCAGTCTGCTCACAGGAGGCTTTAGCATCTTTTGTTAACTATCCATCATAGTTGCTGTGGAAAAACAAAAAACACCTCACAGCTTTAATAATGGATTCCACACTGGAGAGTCACAGTCTTTTTAGCTGGTACTGTGTGGAAAATGGTACAAGAGTATCCGAGCAACCATGGGCAAAATGTCTATCAGCTTTTGTTTATGGTGCTTTGTGATTTTAAACTATGAGCTTTCCAGTGTAACCTAATAGAGTAGCCATCGGTCGCCCTTTCATTCATTGCTCCCTTTTTGCTTGTGTTGTCTGTTTTTCAGGACTATCCAACACAGATACTGTCTTGGCTTCACTTTCCACTCCCACGAAGCGCTCATATGAATCTGGTATGCCTGGGTTCTGTTCTGTCTTCTACCACATGTTTGTTCTTTCCACTTACACAGCTAATTTTTGAGAGCCCAGTAGGATCAAGGGCATTGGATGGATCTAAAAGGGATTTGTTTTATTCCTGTGTGTATTCTGATGGGTGGGATACGTTGATCATGCAGAATGAGCAAACAAATACTAACTACTTGGTATCTAGTGTGGGCAAAGACGATAGATGCACTATGTTTTACCTGAATGTATTTACATAGAACAATCGCCAGGATGTACAAGTCAGACAGATGTAATGTGACACAAACAACAGTGGCTGTCAAAAGCGCACACCACGTTATTAAAACATAACCAAATGATTCCATAATAAATCATTTAGATACTTATTCCAAATATTATGTAACAAACATCCTGTAAAATTCAAGAAGAAATAAACAAATTTATTAGAGAAAAAAAATGTTTTTTTTTTTTTTTTTTTTTTTAAAAAGCTCTTGTGATTAATACAACATGATGAACATGGTGCGAGCTGTGAAAGATGGTGGAGATAGCGTCATGATCTGGGGTTAAGAAGGTTAAGGTGAAGGAGGTTAAAATGGTTCCATATGCAAATCTGTTTTGGCCCAAAATCTAAATAAAAAATATTATTTTCCAGCACCACAGTTATCCCAAGTATACATCCAAATCAACAAAACAGTGACTTCAAAGGAGGACAGTAGATGTTATAATGTGATTAGATTTGGAGAACTTTTGTAAGGCAGAGTGGGCAACTGTTTCAAAAGAGATGTGGCATACAGATAAACTCCAAAAGAAGATGAATAAATGAGTGCTGAAATGGAATCAAAAGTTGCTTTAACAAAGCATTAGTTCAGAGCGTGCAAAGTTATGCAACCACCTCACCGTTATTTTCTATTTTAGTTCAAACAAATGAATCTATTCAGTTAAATTGTACAGGATGAAAGTCACATATGTGGATTACATTACAAGGGTGTGGAGACTTTTGAGAGCTACTGTAAATTACAGGAAAAAACTATGTGACCTAATCTAAGACAGCTGTGGAGTAAGTAGGAAAGGCTCTCCCTGCAGTGTGTGAATGTACTCCTGTCTAAAGTTAGAGTCGTGAGTGTTGGGGTTGAACACACATTCACATGTAGCATCATTTCAGGTCTGTAAGGTTAAATCTGCATTTATGTTTAAAACCTACACTTGCAATGTTTTTTGCACTCCTTTTTTATTGTATGTGATCCAAATTAAAGCTGTTTTCTTAGCTTCAAATGTAATTTAAATTAGATTTAAAAGTGTTCTAAGGTATATAATAGATTGTCAACAGCAACGTACCTGGATAGCAAACCTCTGGCAGAAAGCATGCCATTTTTCACAGTTTGAAACTGCACATGTACTGACTCACACACTCGTGTGTGTGTGTGTGTGTGTGTGTGTGTGTGTGTGTGTGTGTGTGTGTGTGTGTGTGTGTGTGTGTATAGGGGATCGATGAGACAGACTAGTGGGACGGGAGGGGGATGTCTGACTGCACTGCATGGCCTAGTTCTCAGAGATTTATTGAGTGCTGATCTGCATTTTGGCAGGGCCAGGGAAAAAGTCTGCTGGATTGATGAGAAAAGCTGAGTTGAAATTCTAGCCAACCAGCGGATGCTTGCTACAGGCTCCTACTGTCCCTCATGTCGGGCATGTAATCTAAAACAGGAGACCTATAAATCTTGCTTTCTCTCTCCTTCTTTTTTTGACACTAAACCAGCATCTCCCAGTAGTAAATAGTTAATTCATCTTTAAACCATTTTAGATGTTTTAATAACCTTCAAATATGTTTATCAGTAACAGAAAACAGATCCAGTTTTACTTATTGTGGTCATTAAGGAACTATTTTTGTACCTTGTTTGCTTCAACTTTAAACCTTTGCTGCAATCAGTCTTTGATGCAAAATCAAAATTAACTGTAAATTTGACCAGCAATTCCTAGAAATGCAGTTAATCATGCATTTTTGCAATTATGTATTTCTCGCTATCTTGTTTATTTGTGCACATTTTCCTGTGTCTTAAGCCTCAGAGTCAGAAAGTGACTCTTCACCAGAGAAGCGAGCAAGGGTGGCTGAGGTCCCAGAGGGTGAGGAGTGTTCATCGTCGTCATCATCATTGTCATCTTCGCCATTTTCCTCTCGCAGCGGCTCTAAACAGCGGAGCCGCAAACGTTGCCATCGCTGCCAAACTAAACTGGAGCTGGTACAGCAAGAACTGGGCTCCTGTCGCTGTGGTATGATGACATTATTAGTAATATGACCAATCTAGGTACATTCATGCTTGACCAGACTGATTTTACACATTTATCATGTGTGCATGTAGCACAATACATACAGGATCGTAATGAATGTGGAATCTTTCACCTTTCCAGCGAGCAATCTGTATGACGTATTGAAACGAGAGCTATTGATTTCTGTTTGTCAGGATTAGAATCTATTTAGAATGGAGTCAAAGATGAATGGACACTTAAACTGAAAGGGAAAGTTTGATGAGAGCTGATCTATAATACTCAAGACTTAAATTCACTATTCAAAAAAAAAAATGACCCTGTCTAATCTTGCTGATTTAAGCTGATGGAACCTCCATAATGTGTATGAAGGAAAAAAATGACATTTGCAGTTGAACAGTCAGCATTGAAAATTAGAGGTAATTGTGAAACCTTTCTGGATTTCTATATTAGTAAAATAGGATTTTGAATTACATTATAAATTAGACTTTTTTTTTTTTTAGCATCTAAAGTTAGATATGTGTTTGAGATCTTGCAATGCTACTTAAATTGATTAAAACTTTGCTTGACTTTATTTAAAGTCCAGCGAAACATTTTTGATTAATCTGGAAATAGAGAGCAGCCCATTTAGGTGGAAGGTCAAATCCAAAGTATAAGAAAGTGAATAACTTTTTTTCTGTGAGTATTATCGGCCTTAAAGATTGAAAAATGGATTTGCATTATCTTGTTGAAAGTTTTAATTACAGATTAGAAAATTTCCAGAAGAGCAATTCAGCTTTTGCTCCGCCATTAGTTTTTGTGCTTTTGTTGGCCTATAGGGACCATTGCAGAAAGCTTTAATGTTTGTCATTGCAAATAAAACATAAGCCAATTACCACAACCCCTAATGCAGCTTAAACCAATACTTGGCTTCCCAATCAACTTGTTTGCATACAAATTAAAGTACTTCAAAAGTCAAAGCTCTTTGCTATTTAAAGACCAATCTTTTTATACCAATGCAATAATATCTAAATTGGAAATTGACTTCTCCCCTTTTTTTCTAATGCAATGGCCATCAATCCTTAATAGTCTATAATAGTAATAGCTTACTATGAAAACATAGCTTTTACAAACCAAAAGGGGAAATGGTGGCAATTATAGTAATTTCGACTGTTGCAGTCATTTCAGATTATTTTGCTAATGGTCCTGGCAGAATGTGTTGCTGTGTGTAAGCCAAGAGGATCTGAAAATGAGTTGAAAGCATGAATGCATTTCAGATTGTAAATTGGGGAGAAAAGAATTCGCCAGCAGAGAAAGTGATCCAGTGTTGTCTCACACAGTAGGCATCTGCTCGGTGCACCTCGCCTCTAATATTAATCGTTCTAAGTATTAGTATGACACAAGGGAAGGGCTCTGGTATTAAACTGCTAATTAACTCATTAGTTTTGACATTAGAGGCTAAAAAAACTCAGGAACAAAATCATTCTGAATCACATTGCTCCCAGAATATATGACTCGCAATTACAAAAGTACCAGGTCCACAAGCAGTAACTTAAGTCAATTTAAATTAGTGTAAGAAAAATGTAGTTAAGAAAAAACAGAAGTCCCACCTTTTTTTTAGTTCAGACTCTTTATGTTTGGACAGAAATAATTACCTGATCAGGTCGGGATATTTTAAGAAGATTAAGTGAATACAGATGCATCTCCATTCATTTCAGTTCAAACAATAAAACCTGTATATTATACAGATTCATTTATACTTCAAGTGTTTGTTTCTGTTCAGTTTGATGTGAAAACCCAATTTCTTTAGAAAAATTATTATATACTGGAGCAATTTATACAATATAATATTTGATGCCGTAATATTACGTTATAGCCATGTTATACAGGAAATTTCTGACTTGACAGTTGTTCATCAGACATTTTAGTCATTTACACACTCCGCAAATAGGGAAAGCCACAAAAGGTCATTGCTGAAGAAGTTATCTGTTTTCTATGTGCTGTATCCAAGCCTACTTATGGAAAGTGCAGTGGAAGGAAGAAAGTGAGGTAGAAAAAGACACAGAAGCAATTAAAATAAATTACCTGTTAATGATAGTTTTATTTACTGAAAGGGTTCCTGTTTTAAGCAACAGCAAAGATGATAAAAGTTTGTAATGCATATTAAGTAGCTTAAGTCACCTTTTTCAGAGTTTGGTTGTGATTTAGTCAGAAATTGTTTTGTCTTGCATCCAAACACAGTGGTCAAGGATGATGGACACAATGCATTTTATTTTTGCTTTTTTCATTATTACTTTTAAGTTAAATATTTATGAGAACCCAAATCTAATAAATTATAATCTTTAAAAATTTGACCCTTGTTGACTCATCTCATCAAAATGCATAACCAAAAGAGTTCTTCAGTTACTTCACTTATAATGAGCTCACCAATATTTTGAAAAGACGGAATTATCCAGAAGAGCTTCGAATGTCAAAAGAGTGGGCATTTTTGGATGTGTGTTTCTGATTGGAGGAAAATTATGTCCCATTGTTGCCCAACTGTCTGCCTGCTATTTTCTTCCTTTGTGCAGTCTTCATACGGGTTTTAATTGCATTGCAGCCAGATGTCAAACTGGGCTTTTAATCACCATTTATTGAATGGCAGCAGTGTTATAATGTGTATTAATTAAATAATTTATGACGAAGAGAGACAGCAATATATTCGGATCGTTTTGAGCACACTACATCGACGGGATTTGTCGGTGAATTGGAGTCAGCGGGAAAGAGGATTGTTTTGGATAAAGTCAGAATAGGAAACGGCAAGCAGAATGCATAATATTTGGTTCTGTAAAGTGTCATTTTAAAAATTCTGAATGCAGTAAATTAAATGACCTTCCCTCTCTCATACCAACGACCCCTCCCTTACTGTCCAGGCTTCATCTTCTGCATGCTCCATCGTCTTCCTGAGCAACACGATTGTCTCTTTGACCACCAGGGGCGCGGGCGTCAGGAGGCTGTGCTCAAGATGGTCAAGCTCGACCGTAAAGTGGGCCGCTCGTGCCAGCGCATCGGAGAGGAGTGTTCATGAGCAACCATTCTCCCCAGAGGAGCCTCGGCTTTCAGACGGTGTCTCAGCACTAACAGGGATATGATTTTCCTCCTCTTCTTTAATTCTTCAGGGTTTTTCACAAGTTGTTTTTTGGGATTCAAATCTGAATTTTGTCCATTTTACAATTGGCTCTTTCTTGTTAAATTCTCCTCTGCTCCTCTTTTTCTGATCATATCCCTTTTGCTAAGATGCCTATTGCAAATAAAATAAATTCGATAAGAACATTTTAGAGAAAGGAAATTATAAAATTTTTTGAGGAGCTCTTGACTACAAAACTATGAACGGTGTGAAAGTATATAAAGGGATGTCGAGATGAAACACAGTCCTTATGTTTGTGTTGGAAACCGGACTGTACTCTTTACCTCAGAGAAAAAGAAAAAGAATGATCAGAGAAGAATTGGTCACACTTCTTGCACACTTTGGCTTTGGCGCTGTTTCTAGACTGCTCTTTACCTCAGAATCCAGACCAGAGCATCTTTGTACCCTGCGCCAAGTATGGACTTCGTGAGGCTAGCTAGTTAACCAGCCTCAGTTCAAGTCACGTCTAACCCACACTGGCCATCCAGCTCTTATTGCCCTAAACCCTTCAGAAAGACAAACCGCTATTAATCACCCACCTCAGGATCTCCGAAGCTCACCCTGCCCTCACCTTCCCACCAGCTTGCTTCATTTTCCTCTGCTCTGCAGAAAACCATTTAATCATTTGTTTCCAGATTGTTTAAAACTGAAGGTGCTTCTGCCACAGTGGACTAAAAAAAAAAAATAAAAGAGAGAAAGGTTTCTGGACACTAATGGTCCATAATCAGGACCTGCAGACTGTGCCGGATGCGAACACATGGGGACAGCAAACTCCTTGTTCTTGGATTATGTAGACTTCAGTGTTGGGAAGGGGCTCTGGATTTTTTTTTTTTTTTTTTTTTTTTTTTTTTTGTATTTCAGTCTGCTTATTCTCTCCTTATCCTTCACATTTAGGCATTTCTTCTTCAAAACTGTGTTCTTTAATCAACAAGTATGAGGCTTTTGTGTGCTTGTTGTACAAAATTGAAAAAGGCTAGTTTTCAGGACATAAGAGAGAGTGCTAATGAGAAATGCCTGGACCTGGAAGGCTTGCATCCTTATGTACTGAAGATTTTCGAGCGATGACTGAACGTGCATTAAGCAGCTGATGGGTTACTGTTTTGGACTGTATTGTTTATTCAGATCTTACACCTCATGTTTTAGCCCTTCACTGCTGGTTAGTTTCCATGCCAGCATTGAAGGATATCTTTGACTTTCTCTCTGTTAACCAGTATATTCATATTTCTCAACACAAGATTTGATTTTCATTCAGCAGGATGATAACATGCACCTTCCTCCCATTTTCCACATCATTAATTATATCATTCAGCTTGTTTTTCCTCTTTCCTCCACCTTGGTTTGCTGTAACTGAGGGAACCGAACAATGGTGAGCAAAGTGTTTGAAATAATTGGCTATAGTTGTCTTTGACATATTTTCTTGGTGGACTGTGGAAAGAATGACAAGGAAATAAATGAATCTTGTGTATCTTAAAGAAAACCTTGTTTAACCTCTTTTACTTTTTTGACTTAAGCATTTGGTTGTGATGTGCTTAAAAATGAGAAAATGAATGTTAAAGATTATAGATATATAAATATATATGTTTCTTTTGCGTTACTTTTCTGCCTCCACTTTCCTGTTATTTTACTGATTAAAAATAAACTGGGTTAGACAAAAAAACGGTCATCTCTGGTGTACTTGCTTCCAGAAATTCTGTGTGGTCACACTGAACATGAAATGCTTGGCATAATGTATTTTAGGCAAATGTAAGATGAGGCTGGTTGAGTCTTCCTGCAACATGCTGGCTCCCTTGAGTGTTCTAATATTCTGCTAGTCTTTATAGAGATATAAACGTCTGTTTACTGCTCACAGAGGGCTGCTATAAAGCTGCTCTAATTCACTTATCGTCTTTGCTCGTGTTCATGCTTGTGTGGAAATCTGTGCACGGTAAAGGAGACTTTTAACTAAAGTTACTTATATTTGTGAGTCACTGAGGTAGGCTGTGCTATTTAATGTTATGAAAAAAAAACTGTTTTGCAGCCATCAAAAGACGTCCCTAAACGTTGGAATTGGTCCATTGCCAGTCGGAGTGTAATCTCTCCTTTTCCTCCTGTTATACTCAGCTGAGTTAATGGTTATAACTGGGAAGATTCTTTTGCTGTCCAGGTTTTTGCAAGATCTAACGTCTCATTTGAATAAGTGACCAGTCGCTTGAATTTCCTCCAACAAGATAGAACTTAAAATAGGTGAATTCAGCTTAATGTGAACAAAGACACTTAGTGTTTCACAAATATTTTGGTTGGATAATGGAAATTTAGTCAAAATGCAGAATCTATGTGTTTAAAAATTACTTGTAAATTTGAATTTTAAAGAAAGGCTAACTTAATGAAAATCAAAACATTATCTCAGATGCATTACACACCTTTATTTTCCTTAAATTTGTATTCTGTTCATTTTAATTAATTTCTTACAGGTAATGTAAAGCTGAAATTCAGCTTGAAGAGGGATTTTAAGTACAGAAATGTCAGTCTGTTGAAAAGTGTTGAACAGCTAATGCACTGAAATCATGATTGGGGCTCCTATTAATGAGAATTGATGTATTCATGCAGTGTGGCATGGAAGTGATCAGCCTGTGGGGACAGGTTAATTAATCACAGGTTGTTTGATTTGTAACCTTCAGATTGTCTGCATAGTAAGCTTACACATGTTTCAATAGAATTAAACTTGAAATGTAGAATATTTTCTGTAGATGAGCTGTTTGGGCTCATTTTCATACACATACAGAGCTGTCCAAAGGGATTCTAGATTTATTTCTGTCACACTTACATTGACATAAATTGAATCATAAACTTTCTTAGTGTTGAATCCTAAACAGAGACTTTAACTGAGGTGAGGCCAGCAGTGGTACCGATGTGGTTCTGGGCTCCTTTGTGACTTCCTGGATGAGTTGTTGATGCAGTCTTGGAGTAATTTCGGTTGGTTGGCCACTCCTGGACACCACCAGCACTGTTTCATGCTCTTGGCTTTGCATCTTCTTCCAGACTGATGGATGTCAGTGAACTTGTTTCTCATCTGTGCTTGGATTTCTTTTGATGAGGAAAGGATGTGTTGCATTTCGAGATCCTTGAGCCTACTTCGTGTTGTTAGACAGGTTCTATTTATTTCTACAAGTATGGCAGTAATCAGACCTGGGTGTGGTTTGTGAAGTTTATTTGTATAGGACATTTCAGCAACAAGACCATTCAAAGTGCTTTACACAAGACAAACATAACACAATAACCAATTATGAAACAAGCTATGAACTGTGAAAAAGTAAAATTGAACCCAGCTTTTTAAAACTTTTTTAATCACAATGAATTCATGATTTTGCAGGGGGTGTGGTTACTTTTCATATAGGATCAGGTTGGGTTCTCATAGCTTTTTCCTTTAGTTAATTAAATCCTCATTTGAAAGCTTCTTTTCTAATTTAGTCTTGTTATCCTTGTCTGATATTAAAGTTTGTCTGATGATCTGAAACATTTTAATGTGACAAAAAGCAAAAGCAGAAGAAATTTATAAGGGGGCAAAAATTTTTAAACAGCTCTGTATGAACAGAGTTAAGACTGAAATATCCCCATTTGTAATTTTTAACAGTGCCTGAGGAGCATATATTTTAGCTGCTTTTCACTCTTACTAGAACAAAGTTTTATTAGTAATCTTTTAATCCTCCCTCAGGCTTTGTGAAGTCTTCACTTTGTCTTGGTTGTTACTGCCTTTCCTCCTCTTTGTGTTTAATGCTGTCTTGATTATATTCTGACACCCTGGCTGAAGAACGGTGCCACAATGGGGTGGCAACAAGGAGCATGAGATCTGTATTTGCAGGAGGCTGCCTGGTGTTAGGGAGGGATTTGAGGGATAAGATGCAGTGGCCGGTGGTTAGTAATCTTCTTAGGGCTCGACAAACAAGAAAGCCTGCCATTCTATCTGCTTTGATTGGCTTCAATCAGCTATACACACCATCTGTGTATTGAACAGTGCCTTGTTAAATGCTTTGTCTCAGGATTCTCTCTGTGCCTTTCATTTTTAGACCACAATCTTTTTCTCTCACCCCCAGACACACCGGCGCCACTTTTATTCGATAGAAGTGGGAAAACCGCTGATTTTCCTTTCTTGTAAACTCAGACGATGAAAGTAAACAATGATCTCACATATACTGTAAAAGCAGTAATAGGTAACAATGCTGAAAATAAGCAGTAGATCATTTTCACTGTCTGATGCATGACAGGCTGTTTTCCAGTCAGAGCTGGTCTTGTACAGTGTTGTGATAAGTTCACTTATTATTCTTATTAAATCTCATGAGCACTCAGCTCTGTGAAAGCATGTCTATAATTACATCATCCCCATTACACCCACTTAAAGCAAAGAATATGGTTGTCATTTGATAACCTCATAAAGGACACAGATGTGGAAAACTGCTGTCTGATTTGGATAATGCAGTATACATACTTTTAGATGTGATGTATTATGAGGTTACAATGACAACTAATTGCATCATTTGTTCTGTAACTCTTCAGAAATACAGTACAATAGGCTGTTGTTATCATAAAGTATCAGAGAAAAAGGGACGGTTAATTGTAAAGTTGTTCAAAATGATGCATTATCCCACGATGTTTGACAAAATACATATGGTATGGGGCTGCATCATGGCTTGTTGATTAGCACACCTGTTACTTTGTAGCAAGGACATCCTGGGTTCAAATCCCATTCTGTGAGTGGTTTTGCATGTTCTAACTGTGCGTACCTCCCACTACTCCAGCTTCCTCCCACAGTTCAAACGTTAGGGTCAATAGTCCCATCTGTGATGACACCGCCTACCTTTTTCACTGACGGGGAAACAGCAAGACCAACAGGAGTAAAACGAAAGCGTGCTTAAACTTACACTTAAGACCGTACAGTATTAGAGCGGCCAACTAACCTAAACAGTTTGTTAACCTAACATGCATGTTTTTGATCAAAGCCAGTTTATCTTGATTGGAGCATTAAAATTTATTACAGAAAGAACCTGGCTTGGATTTGAACATAGAACATTCTTGCTGCAAGGAAAGAGGCCAAACAACAGTGCCACCCTAATTCCCCATCATGTTTACTTAAAAACTAATTTGTAAAAAAGGGGGACGAAGGGGTTTTTCATCTGAAACACTATTTGAACTATATAATAATTATGCAGAATATTTCCAGTTATTCTTCTCACTACATGTAGGCAGGTTTCACTAGAATCCACATTCAAAATTTTAGGTGATGGATGGCATTTTTTTTTTTTTTTTTTTTGGACTGAGAACACATAATCTGCTTTCTCTGGCTTTATACAACTGACATTCGATTTCTTGACACAAATCTATTTTGCCATAGCTGCAGTCAAGGAAACACCCTAGTTTTAAATGGTTTAACATATATTTAAAGTATGTCAGGTTTTAATGGTGGACCTAATTTTTTTACAAGCTATTTCATTCTGTCTTGATTACAGTTTAACAAATGATGGCATGGCAGAACTTGGTACAGACCAGATCATTTATATGATTAAAGTCTAAAATTTATCCATGGTGTGCTTTCTAAATTCCATTACCTTATTCTACAGCTTGTGTTATACTACAATTTTAAATATTACCCATGGAAATTTTTTTTATACAAATAAAAACTGGTAAAAAAAAAAAATAAAAAAATCCAGAAATCATTCTCATTTTTCATTGTTTTGTAATTACTTGTGATGCCTTTCTCATTTTCTGTCATAAAGTTATTGGTTGAATTAAATAATCAGTCTAAATCTGTCCAGGGAATGAACAGTTCTGTGCAAAGCTGTGACAGACAGCTTGAGGATGAATTCGATTTTCTTACCAATCGTACTTTGCACTGACCGACAGAGCGAGCTTTACTGATGTAATCAGTGTTGCTCTGTATTTAATTTAATAAAATAAAAAAAATAAAAAACACAATTCTGAATTCTCAGAGACAGCAATGCTGCTTTTCACACCAACCTACTTTTAATATACCATGTGATGAATTTTTAGTTCACTGTATGGTGAATAAAAAAATTACGGTAAAAATTTTATACATGATGGCTGAATCACTATAATGCTTTATACAATAAATGAGTGGGCAGCTCAAGCACAGCTTCTGATAAAGTTATGCAAACAACTAAATGCCCGTGGACGCTAAAGAGCTATAAATTCTCCATAAGTAATGGCTAGGCAGGGGAAATTAAATTTCCATTAAGTATCCAGAAACACAGCTGCAAATCAATGCTATAGCTTCAAATATGTGGGATGTGTAGCTCCTCCAAGCCTTAGAAGTAATAAGCAAAATTCATATAATCACCAGAGTTGCCTTACTGATATTAATTAATTTGGATTGATTTTTTTTTTTTTTTAAATCCCAAATTTTCAACATCATTCATCACCATCATTCATTACTTAGAATAGATTGCACTTTACATGACACATTTAGGATGATGATTATGAGTCAGCAAGCTTTAGGAAAATCTACCACCTTGAATTTTTTTGAGTTTATTGGTGAGTCGGAATATTTAAACTGTGAAAAGGGGCAAGGACACTGGAGGAGCTCTGTGGTTTCTGATTGCCCGTCCAGTTTAATATTCTTTGAAAGTAACTCTATATCAAGAGACATATAAGACATAATCCTCCTTCATACCATAGCTAATGACTCCAGTATTATCCATTACCATTTCAACCACCAAAAACTGACTCTATTCTGCAGGGCTTTCAAACAGGCCTGCTGCTGACATTTGGTAAGGTTTAAGAGAAAATTAGCTGCAATGGTGAAAGACTCAATCCCAATATAGCCATTACTGTCTGATTGACTTTTTTCCTCCTTATGACCTTTAAGGAACAAGCTGACTACACACTTCTCCTCAGCTGCTGGCCAACTTCAACAGAAAAAGGTAAAGAGTGATAGAATCTGACTTTAATAAAGAAGTCATGTATTTGTATTGAAGTTAGAACCTGTGATGGATGACAACCAGGAGGAAGGACTCTGTCTTAAATCAGATCCACTCAAATTCTCAAATCTGATGTACATACAGCTTAGTTTTTTTTTTAAACAGGTTTATTTACAAGATAAATGTGCTGCACTGTTGTGTTTTAAAATCAACTTTTTTCTTAAAAGCAGCTTTGAGTCAGTTCTCCAAGTTGTGACTAATACTTCTACCACCCCATTGCATAGCCGTCTTGTTTTTCAACGGCATAGGAAGTGGGGTACAGGTATTCGTATCAAATATTTTCAGGAACAGGCCTTTTGGTTCGGCACACGTGTACTGAACAGATACAACTGTTTAAAACCTGTTCACATGCAGAACCTTTATGTGCAGAACTAATGTGCTGAAAAAGTTCAGCCACACAGCTTTAAATCAAAGCAAAGAGGACTCCCACCTATCACCAATGTCTGCCATTTAGAAACATTAATATTTCTCTTTCGTTTTGCAGTCTTAATGGAGAAAGGCAGGTGAACCAAGTCTTAATGTTAAAGTTTTTTAAACAGAGATAATTTACATCGAACTTGATTAGTAAACTGAAACAATTTCCAGCAGAATGTAAAGATTACTGGTATAGAGAAAAACAGGTTTAAGTCCAAATCCAGCTCCCCATACCATTCAACCAGGCCCAAACACCATGGCAGTCTTTATTGCAGCAGACATTTAAACCTAGTCAGCTGAGGAGAGAGAGAGGACAACTGGTTCAGAGGATTGTCTATATATCCAAAATAAACTGTAAAGTAATTTGAACATCATTTCCTGTCGTAGTCTTATTTAAGGATTACTTCACAACAACATTGACCTCTTTCAAGTGGTTTTATAGTATAATCCATCAATCCATCGTCTGAACCCTCTTATCCTTTATCATTGGACAAAATGAAACCAAATCTCCAGTCAGTTTTAGACTGGGTACATTTTGAAATGTTATAACATGTTGATAAAATCTAATTATTGTCAGAACTGAATAAAGAAAAAATAAAGCTTATTTTGTTTTTCTTTTGATGGAAACTTACCAAAACATATCAGACCACAGCTTTACTGCCAAATTAACCATTATAATCATACTTTTGTGTCCCATTGCAACCCTGGTACGAAGGTACATAGGTTTAAGTAAACAATGCTTCAAAATTGCTTTCTCATGCATTTGTCACTATCTGCACTGAGAGTGACAAAGATTTAACTTGTTTAAATGCTGACTGATCGGAGTGGCCCCATTTTACATATTTACCTAGTTGCTGAGTAAATCAATTAGATAATAATTTAACTGTTTGGAGGCACTCATAGACTGTACCCAGGGGCATTGAACCTTCATCTCTAAAATATTAAGTATGGAGAAAAATAAAACAAATCCCTGACAAGATAAGAAACAGCGTGACAGCAGAATTTTGAATACATTTTTTGATGACTTCCTTGAGCTGAATTGCCGTACATGTCTCACTTTGTGATAGCAAAGTATAAATCATTAAAAAAAATACACAGTCAAGTTCTACTTTAATGTAATAGTTTTAATATGTTTATTTTTTCAAGCAACCACATATTCACCCAATATATTAACTGGTGATTTAAGACTTAAACTCTGAAATTAACTTTGTAGACTTCATAGAAAACTCCAATATTTTTTTTCTCTTTTATTTGTGCTTGTCCTTTTTTATTCATTTCATTTTATCACTGTAGGGTAAACAGCCTCACATTTCACGCAGAAGCCAGTAACACTGTATATTTTTTACATTTATCTATTAGTAGACTACTTTATTCATTTTAATATTTTCTGTGACATTCATTCTTCAAAACCTAATTTCCAAAGCAAAACATTGCATCTAATATTGTCATGAATATAATTTTCTTTTTTGAGGAGGAGTTATTGTTTGGAAAGTCACAACTTTTTGAATGTGTTGGTGGCCTCTATTTTTGACCACTGTTTCATATTTCTAATCTTGTCTGTATCCTTTTTAGCTCTTAGAGCCTGCAAACACTCTCTGTCTCTCCTGCCACTTGCGATGTGAAAAATATCCCTTCCTTAAAATCTCTGATCTTATGGATGATTAGAACAGTGTTAGTCACTATCTTTATATTGGTTTTACTTACTCTTGTGTGCCTAACAAGGACAAGTTTTTACCGTTATATACATGGACTTGAAAGTTGCATTAAACCAGTTTATAAAATAAAATCCTTACCTTCCACTTTTTAAAGACGTCTGTTTCCACTAGACATTTTAAAATCTAATAAAAATGGTGATGCCAACTAACAATTTGTATGACTAAGACTGTTTAAGCCAAAGAACTAAGTCTTCTTGGCAGGATGTGGTTAAAAAACAGCAACTATCGTATCATCAGAAACCCTAAAAATCTAGGGTTTGCTAGACACTAGCCTAACTTAAACTGGAACCATGTGCTTTGGACAGATGAGATGAAGACTGAAGTTTTTCGTAAGAAGTACCCCAAATACATCTCGAGTTTGACAATTAGATGAATATATGGAACAGCTGCAGAACTGGATACTTCTTCTCCCAGCTGGAACACTGTGCACTTGTTTCTCTCCCTAAGACCATGGAGGTCATGACCAGATTTTAAATGAAACCGTGATGGGTTCTACCAATAAATTGAAAGTGGGTCTTCATTAGGTTTTTCCGTATGGTGGACCAGTTCTTAAGAGATTTTTTTTCCCCCAACTCTGTCCTCTCAGCCTTCAGTTGGTTGTGGCAGAAGGCCACTCATACTGAGACAGGTTCTGATGGAGATTTCACTGAAAAACTTTCACACTTTTATGTGCTTATATGTCTTGAATAGGTGGTGTCTTCAACAAATTAAATTCATAGAGAAGCTAAGCTAAGCTAAAAAGTTAAGGTAATTTGCATTTCGTCATTATTTCTCTGTTTTAACAATGTTTCTTTTTAACAAAAGATTTTATACCATTGAAAAGCCAAATTATTTTCCCTTAAATTGTGGCACATTTGGAAAATGCATTTATTTGTCCAGTAGCAGAGTTGAATAGCTTGAGAATAAAGAACTTTTCATGGAGGGAGCCCCATCTTTTAAGATGACAATACTTCCCCCCACTGAATGGGGCTCATCAGAGACTATCATCTTGCTATCTTATACTATTCATTCTAGAGTGTTCAACAAAACAATCACTGACTTGCAACAGACCTAGTTGAGGAATGGGATACCATCCCATATTAGTGTTTAACCAAGGTAGTGACAAGCATCAGGAGGGGCTTCCAGGCTGTTGTAGTTGTGTATGGTTCTCCCAAACACTACTTTGTTAAATTAACAAAACTTCAAGAACATGAAAGACATTGAAAGTGGAAGTCTGGCAGTGATAATGGAGCCACAGCCTTGTTTGAAAAAGCATCACTAACTGACTAGAAAAAATGCCCCTGTTTGTGTTGTGGATGCTGTGGGTATCTCAGAAACACCATCAAAATGTCAAAGATCTGTTTATATACTTTAAATACTTTCCCATACAACTTTACTTCATTTTATTTCACAATATATTTTTTTCTGTTTGGAGGTTCCGTTCATGTACTAAATTTGGACATCGGTTTGGATGTAGGCTGCAGCAATGAAATAGCTGCAGTTATGCAACACCTTTAAAGCCTTTAAAGCATTTTTACTTACATGGAAGTGTGTGATGAGTAATTTGGATATTTATAGTTTTGTTATGAACTGCAGCAAGACATTTCATGGGTTTCTCTTTTGTGGGCAAAGATTATATTGTTACTGTGAATAATCTTTAAACAGAGAACACTGTTTCAGTGCATTGCAAGTAAAAGATTTGATGATTTTTCTATATTTCTGTTCATTTCAAACCTGTGCCTGCACACAGCTGGATACCTTGTCTCCCAGCTGAGTCACTGTCCTGCACTTGAGAAAAACAGCTGGGGTATCTGCTTCTTATGAGCACTGACAGCAGCTGCAGAAAGCACAGATCATGTTTCCAAGTCACTTTCTCTTTTGCAGTAAACACATTTGTGACCTCAAATGATAGATCTTTAAGTTAAATCTTTGAATACTCTTTCTCAAGGTTGGCCTGAAAATGTTATTCACATACAGGAGAGAAATGCACCTGATGCAGAAGCTAGTCTGAACTGAACAGTTGTGCTTGCCAGAGAAAGGGTGTACAGACATTTTATAGGAGCTCAAATAGAAGCAGAATATATTCAAGTCTATTATGGGCTTTTTACTGAAAGGAATTATGTGGGTGAGAGTTGTTATAATGAACTGTTCATGCAGTTGCATTTAAGTATAACACCAATCTAACTGCAGCATCACAAACACCAGTGTTATGTGTTAAATGTACAAGTTCCCTGAACATTTTCCATATTGGGAAGAACTAATGCAATGCAGACATTAAAACCACTTGAACTTTTTCACATTTTGTCACATAACAACCACAAGCTTCAATGTATTGTATGGCTTTTTTTCTGAAAGACCAAGCCAATGTATTCATACATGTAAATAAAAAGTACAATGATACATGGTTTTACACAAATCAAAATCTGAAAATCATGGCATGCATATGTATTCAACTTCATTATTTAACAGTTTGTAGAAACACCTTTTGCTGCAATTACAGCTGCAAGTCTTTCAGGGTGGTACATCATTTCTACCAGCTTTGTGTCGCTAGAGAATAAAATTTTTGCTAATTCTTCTTTTCATGGTAGCTCAAGATTGGGTTAATAGCATCTATAAACTACTGTTTTCTCATTTGTCCACAAGCACTCAGTTTGATTTGAGTCTAGACTTTGATTGGGCCATTCTAGACTATTAATATGCTTTGATCTAAAACACTCCATTGTATTTCTGGATCTATATTTAAGGTCATTGCTCTGCCTCTGACCCAGTCTGCAGTATTTTGCAGCCTATTTTGCTCCATCCATCTTCCCATTAACTCTGGCCAGTTTGTCTATCTCTGTTGCAGAAAAGCACCAATGTGTATTCAGAGATAGCCTCTGAATACACATAGCCTTTTACTTCAGGCTAAAAAGTTAAATTCTAGTCTTATCTAACTAGGGTGCCTTCTTTCATGTTTGCCGTGTTTACTACACGAATTGTGGCAAACTGCATGCAAACATTATTCTGGATTTTTTTTAGTGATTCAGTAATCTTACCACACTTCCATTAAGACCAAATTAATAGTTTTCCTGTCAGCAGATTGTGCCACTTGAGCTTTAGATCCTCTTCAGCTCTTCCAGAGTTGCCATAGGCCTCTTGACTGCTTCTCTGGTTAATATCATTGACAGGCATGTCTTAGTAGGTTTACAGTTTTGCAATTTGTGGATGATGAACTAAACAGTGCTCTGTGAGATGTAAAAAATCCTAATAAAATAAATCAAAACATTAGAGGGTCGATAATACTTTTGCAAGCTATCTTGTAAAGCCATCTTAATTTTGTTGTCACTGAAGCTGTAACTTTAATAGTCCCATAGAACTCCTGTGGAGAGTTGGTTGTATGTTTTGTACCCATGACTTCAAGTTTTTTGTATCCAGGATACTGTTTGTCTTTATTTTAAGAGTTCAATGATCAAAAGAAACATGTTTTAATCTGTGCCAATATTTTGTTGAAATATAAGAAGGTTCTTTAAAAAAAAAACCTCTTGTGACAAGATGTTCTTCACCATTTTGCCAGACTTTGTAGTTGATAGATTCAAGACTCACCAACTTGTGCACATGGGTACATTCCCTCATAGCTATAACAGGTTAAGAGTCCCTCACAATCAAAAACATACATAAGCAAACATACATTTTCTTGAACAATATGGAACTTGACAGGGAATGCCTCAGTCCTGAATTAAAATGAGCCCATGGTTTCTACATATCTCAGGTTTTAGGAAGTTGGTTCCAGAGCTGAGAAGCTCTGAAACAAAATGCTCACTTCCATTGTTAAGTTCTGGTCCTGACAAGCAACTCTGAGATGCATTCAGGCCCAAGACCATTCATTGTTTTTGAACCAGTAAGGTTTAAATCTATCCTTTAACAAATAGTAGGCCACAGCAGTGATTGAAGGACTGATAAGATCTCTTCCTGATGTTCACATCCCTGTTAGCAGCATTTTGGATGAGCTGCAGCTGCCTTATTAATTTGCTACAAAGATTGATAAAGACACTGTTACAATAATCTAACCTTATTCAAATTTATCTGGGTCCTGTTTGGACAGGAAACCTTTATTTGAGCGATGTTTTTAGGATGCTAGTAAGTGGATTTAGTACTAGCATTTATGCTGGTGTTGAAATGTAAATCTAGGTTTTTTGTATGCTCTTTGGTTTTTAGATTTTAGCTATGGATCTCTAATTTTGTATTGTTGGGACTGAAAACAATTATTCCTGTCTTTTCTGCATAAACTGGAAGAACTTGTTAACCATTCATAAATCATTACAATGGACACACTAACAAAGTAACTGTAATGGAGAATGGTCTTGCACTGAAGCAGAAGAATAAAGTTTGTTGTCACAAGCATACATATGGTGAGAGATGTTGTAGGGCATCAAAATCTGTACTACTAGGATACAGATTTTGAATCAAATATATATACTGAATAAATGTGGTCTGGAAATAGAACCTTGAGGAAAATCGCAAGTGATATTTCTTTTTAATCTGTTTTTTTTAGTGAGGAAATAACATATTTATACTCTGCACAGTAAATTCTCAACCAGTTTACCACGGTGCCGGACAATCTCACTAACCTTTTCTCTCTCAATCATTATATTATTATCAGCTGTGTAAACATAGCACTGACATTCAGAAAAATCAAGACAGAAATTGTGATGCATCAAATAGTCCTAACATTACCTCCTTTACACAGATTTTGGCAAAAAATTTGATTTCTCTGTATTTTAGTTTTTTCTGGAAGTGTTAATTTCCTTCCTCCCAATGTTTGTTTTTGTCGCCATTTTTTCACCCACACAAACAATTGATATGTATTTTAGTGAGTGTGTGAATAAGACAATGTCCAAACTGACCTTGAGAAAATTCCACATGCACCATTTAATAAGCTGTGCCAGGAAACACCTGAGTTGAGTAATATTTTTTAAAGTTAAGAGCTGTAATGTTAAGAAAAGACCTTTATGTTGTCTCTTTTTTCTCTTTAGAGCTGATTACAAAATATATGTGTTGACAGTGATAAATCCTCTGTCTTCAGCTGCATGAACACAGACTCAAGAATGACTGTAGGTCATGAATAATAAGACATCAGTAATCACCCCAGCAAATTTTTCAGCCTTTCAGAACCGCTACCATTTATGACCCTCCATTATTGCCAAGACATAATAAAGTCTTTTGGCAACTCGCCCATTGGTTTCAATCAGATTAGAGTCCAGGATGTCTTAGAAGTCCTTTTTCTCGTTGTTTCAAATGTGGATATGTTCCAAGCGAAGGAGACATAAAGATCACAAGACTGACACTCTGCAAGAAACAGATTACAAATAAGAATTAAAATCAGTAACCGGCAAGAAAGGTCATTTTATTTAAATCCTCAAAAACGATCTGTTTTTCCCCACATTATGAGATATAATTAGCCTGGGTATTATTGGTTTTATGTAACTAGTTAAAGTGTTCTTGTGTAGAAAGAACAATTGAGAAAAGGACAAGTTTTGAAAAGATGTATTTAAGACTGGATACTTAAAAAGCTGTTGAAAAAAGATGGGTTGAGGTCTTTGCAGCATTTGAGTAAACTTCCTCATAAACTAAATATTTTTGTGTCCCCTTTTTAATGATGGAACGTGAAAAGAAGGTTGTAACCAATACCTTTGAGACATCCTAAGAGACAGAACAATATCATTTGATCCAGAAAACTGTATTGTTAGAAATAAAGATTTTTTTTTTCTGTTTTTTAAATCCTTTTATTTAAAGGCAGATGATTCAAACCTTCAGAGCTGAAGTAAGCTGTTTATGTAAGTGAAAAGAGTCTTTAAAACAAATACATGAACTGTTTGTAAAAGAGTTGATGACTGATAACATGAATTACCAACAGCAACACTTCTCATACAGACACAGACATCCAGAGCATGAAAAAAGATTTTTCCTGAGAAAAATGTCAACTTTGTTTTTTATTTGAAATAATTTTTTTAAAGAAATAATCTAGTAAAGATTTTTTTTTAAATATTTCATGACTTAAGCTTTTTTGTTTGTTTTTGTCTAGTATTTCTTAGCAGACACTAATTTATGATTCTATAGTTTCTTCTAAAGAAGTCCCTTTGCTCAGGCAAATGCATCAGTGCATAAATTGAAACCACAGCAAAAACTGATTTGCAAGCATATTAGAACTAATGTCTGATCATTGGTTTTCTTCTGGTTGTAATTTTACTGTTTTATATTGCTTTTTCTTAGAGTTTTCAATGAGAAACAGAGAAAGAGATTCACAAGCATGTGTTCACATTAGGTCTCTTCATTATTTGAAATACACATTAGTTGTGTGCTATTGCTCCACCAGTTTGTTTCAACCAATTTCATTCCTTCATTATAAAGGTCAGTAATTTGAGAGAAAGTGCAGTGAGCAAGGATTTGGTTAAGGAGCAGATGAGAGGGGTTTGCTGAGGATATGCTCTGCTCGTCTGTCAGGAAGCCCTGACAACACAATCTCTCGGATCCCTCCCACCTCGTTCACTGATTCCATTACCCAACCAGTGATAAAATTTCTCAGTGACACCCAGAACCATAACATCTGCAAGAGGCACAGACGGAGACATAAATTTAATGTGCTGCATGGCGTCTGATTGTTAATTGTTGTTATATCACATTACAGGCATTAGGTGGGGGATGGTTTGCCGAGGCCTGCAGGACATGGCGCTGTGCAAGGAGGAAGTGGGAAACAAATGTGTTTATCCAAAATGATGCATGAAATTAGACAAGTCACTTTAGGTTTTGTTTCACATGACTTCTATATTTTTTGATGTTTGCTTGTGTATTTATACAGCAGATGAATGAAAGAGATGTTTGTTTGCTGTTACAAATCATGGACTCCAATCAAAAATACAAACATCACTTTTAAAAATACTCTTTTAATATCAGCAAAAATAATAAAAAAAACAATCCAAGAAAAACATTTTTGAGCATCTACTCACACTCCTTTCATATAACTCATTCAACATGTCTGATTTTGATGATGCCAAAGTCTTTGGGGAATTATTCTGTGCAGTGACAAGACAAGACAAAAATTTTGGAAGACACGTACCCCCTTACATCTGGCATAAAAATAACACAAGAAAAAAACATATCAACAGTCAAACATGGTTGTGGTAGTGTGATGGCCTGCGGTGGCTTTGTTGTTTCACATCATGGATTACTTGCTGTCTTTGACAAACCCATGAATTCTGCTTTCTAGTAGAAAATCCTGATGGAGAATGTGTTGCCATCAGTTCATGAACTTTAGCTCTAGTGCAGTTGGGCTATGCACCAGGACAATCATCAGGTAAGTCTCAGTCTGACGGGCCCAAAAAAAGAAACATAATGAAGGCTTTGGAGAGCCTAGTCAAAGTCTGAACTTGAATCTGATTGAGATGCTGTAGCTTGACCTTAATGAGGTCATTAATGCTCAAAAACCACTGAGTGTGGCCGAGTACTAAAACTATTTTACATTGAGGAGTGGGTCAAAACTCCTCCACGGTGATATAAAAGACTCATGGCTGGTTATCTAGTTATTGCTAATAACACAATTGCTTATTATCCAATGTCACATTTCTTTACGTAATGTCTTACTGGACAGATGGATTAAATAATACTTTTTCTGCATTTATTTGATTTTATATTGCTAGGAACCCTTTAGAGTCTCTGGATTGGTGCATTTATTATAACCATTATTCAAGGATTAATGCATGTCTATCTGCAGTTAATAAGCAGGCAAACCATTATTATTATGAAAAGCTATTTGTTTACAGAGTTGAACAGAATTTTCTGTAATTTAATCTGCTGTTTCATCTCCATACTAGTTAAATGTTCACCATTTAACTGCCTTCAACACCAGTCCAGAAACTGAACGACTCAGTCTGATGCTTAGTTGTTTATTTTATTTTTTTTAAGAAGATGTTCTTTTCTTGTTACAGTCCAGTTAGTCTTTAGTCACAGAGAGGTTGTGATTGGGCTTTGTAGTAATTTCATAATTTTCCATAACTTTCTTTGAACTGCACACTAACCCCTATATTTCTTATTTACAATACAAACTGAGAAGATGATTATCTGAAATTACAGTATTTGTTTTCTTAAACTCTTTTCTGGTCATCTTTGATTTTTCATATTTTTTTCTTTTAAAGTATTCCAAGTAAACAAACTCATGAGAGATTCCAAAACTGCTGCATGCAGCCTTTTACAATAAACAATAAAGCAGTGATCTAATTAATTTATGTAATTTATGCATAATTTATAATAAACACCCGACTGGAAACATGTTGTTTAATCATGTAGAAAGCACTCTTGATGGTGCTTGTTTAAACACTTGTGTTATAGGCCAATTAGCTCTGGTAAAATGGCAAGGCGGCTGATAATTCACATCAACATCAGGACAGAATATTTTAGTATTTTATGAATATAGATTTATTTTAAAAGACAGCTCTGTCAATAAAGTTTTATTTGCATTTATGGTGTAGGTTTACTTTAAAAGTTGCTTTAACCTTTCTCTTTTGCTAGATTAAGAAATCAATGCACTTGTAGGTGATGAAACAATATAAAATGTTTTACTGAAAGATAAATGCTGTTTATAGTAATTTAAGTAATGAAATCAACACTGAATTAAGCAGGAGATGAAAGTGTTTCACTCAGGAATTATTTGGATGAAATACATTCATTTAAACCAATTACTGCAGCAAATCAAAACCTGGGCTGTTTCTATTAGGATTTTGCAAGGCCCCAGTCAATGCATGTGTCTGTTTTCTCTAGGTAATCTGGGCCTCTGCATTGTAGAAAATAATGTTAGATTAACTGACAATTCTAATTTGATCTAAAGTCTGAAATGTGTCATTGTCTGTCTTCATGTTGAGCATGTGATACATATTTGTGAGCTGTGTAGGATGTGACTGCAAGAGAAATGCACCAGCCCACCTTAACCAGAAGAAAAACCCACTAAAGTAAATGAATGAACGGAAAATAATCCAAGGGTTTTATATAAAATGAAAATGAGACCTTATGTCTCAGTGAGATTTACCTGTGAAAGTAAATGTGATAGTAGTAATCAAGTCAGTTTACTGTGGTTCACAGGGTTCGCCAAATAGTGTAAAAGACAAAACGATGTACTCCGATCATTCAACAGATGGTTGTATAAAAAAAAAAAAAAAAAAAAAAAAAAAAAAAAAAAATAGACAGAAAGAAAGTGCATAATTTTAACAGCTAGAGACAGAAAGCTGCAGCCATTTCCCTGGTTTTAACGGTTCAAAAGGTTTATAGAGATGGTGTGAGGAGTCTCTGACAACATTCCCGAAGTGGTTTTGAAACAGAGCATTGACCTTATTAGCTATCCTCACTATCCTATAAAGGGTCCAATTCAATGAAATTCAAATCAGCACAGTTCAACTGAAAACTACTTTAAAGAAATTAAATATTCTTATACTGTTTCATTTCTTTGTTATTTTTACAACAGCCACAATCCATGGGGCCACATAGTCATATACAGTATCTGCTGCCATGCCAGTACAGAGTATCCATAGATGCTTGTGTTATCTTTCAGTTCATTATCATCTCTGTTACATTTTATCTGAGTATTTTTAGCATTCAGGTTTGCTACAAAAACACCTTCTGACTCCACAAAATAAAATTCATTATTTCTGGATATCTTAGACTCTCCATGAAGCCAAGTAATTTACAGTTCAAGGCAGCCCCGTGCAGAAGTTGTTTAAGAGCAAAAGCACTTGTGGTGTGTAATTCATTCAGAAGCAAACAATAGCAGCTGGCAGAATGAGTTCGTGGGCTTAAGAGTGCATGCATCATTTACAGGTCAAAACCACAAAGAAAGAGACTATTAAAGTAGACAACAACTTATTCAAAGCAACAGCAGCTCCCGGTGGATTCTTCTCTGCTACTCTCCAGTCCTAATTGGAGAAAGAGATGTCACACTGTGATTGCTATTGGAAATTGAGACTCTCAGTCAATTCTCATCATTCTCCCAGAGCTGCTCAAGGCCTGTATGGGAAGATCTCATCTGATGCGTGCTTATTTATCGTAGAGCTCAATTAACACATGCTAGCTGCAATCTCCTAGGTGGTTTTGCATGGGCTGTATTTGTATTGTCTATTTACTTTTTTTCTGACCAGTAAGCCACCCTTTTAGGGTTTTCTATTTGATTTCACTCAGACAATTGCTAATAAGAAAGTTATTTTCCATTACTTTATCCAGTTAGTGCTGCTTTTCCCTGTTGACAGATAAACAACTGTCCTAATGCTTTGAGCAAACAAGGATAAACAAATAACACTTTAACATTTACAGAGCTGTTAACATTGTCAAAAGGTAAGACAAAAGCAAATAAAACTCAAATTTACTCTAAATTTACTTTAAACGATAATCTTATTCTATTTTATTCTCCATGGTGCAGTGTGGTTATTTAGAAAACTTTGACTGATATCTCACTGTTGCCACTGTTCAAAACACAGTTTTGTGTGTGTAATGGGACGAGGGTTGTAAAATGTATGTAATATCATATTATGTCTGGACAGAGTAAGTTACTGTTTACCTTGACATCAGTATTGCATTTTTTTGCTTGTTCTTTATTAATAATTACTAATAATAGCCAAAGCATCTGAGGATGGAAGTTAATTGCTCAATACATAATCAATGACCAAGTGGTTCTAAAACAGTTTGTTTAATTAATCAGTAAATAGAGCCAACTGTCCTGACACATCCACACACCCATCAAGGCCAGCTGTTGGAAGCAGATTGCACCTGTTTTTATGTCCGGTTACAGTTTTCCCTCTCTTTATACAAAAACACAATAGATGATAAAAAAGATCTTCTCGTTTACTTTTTAAAAATTATTCTAATTAATAGTCCTCAAAACTTTTAAATGCAACATCTTACTGGAGGCATCACATCAGAATGCTGTTTTTCTAAATTAGTAATTGACCCTGTTGACTGTTAAAGGCAGTAAAATTATCCATCCCTTTAACTGATTCAATCAGAGATAAAAAGCACTGACTGCAGTTTAAAAAATATTAATTTACTCAGTTATGTCATCATGACGACTATATGAATATACTGGCGTAACTCATGGTTATGTCAGAATAGCATAAACTAGAAAATTTCTGAAGAAATTTAAAATGGGGCCTGCCAAAGTGTGCGTGTCAACATACCGCCTTCACTTCTGAACACAGCACAGACGTATCTACAAACTGAGTGTTGAATGGTATTTGTAGGCGAAACCATGATGACACAGTAAATCCTCAAAAATAGTGTTTTATTAGGATGTCTTCAGAACCTCGCTCCATTGACTTTGTATGGGGTAGTTTTTCGCTAATTACGTCGCCATGGTAACTCGAAACGAAAAGTTGAGTAATCGCACACATCTCGAGAACGAGCCGAAATTTTTGATATATATATATATATATATATATATATATATATATATATATATATATATATATATATATATATATATATATATATATATATATTGTGGGGGTGCACGCTACGGTTCGGGCCGCATTAACGGAGAAAGCAGTTTCGAGGTGGAGAGTAAAAGGTGCCTCCATGCATTGTATGGGAGGCAGTGCATTTGAATGCACTGTTCTCCTCTGCATTGCTATGGCAGGCCCCAACAATATTATATATTATACCTCCTTTTCCTGCAAAATTCCTCTTGTGCATATAACTGCAGAGTACCTTGGTCGTGTAATTGTGGCACCCACAATTACTGATCCATTTAAAGCTACCCCCTCAACAATTTTTTTGTACTATTATCTGTGTTTTAATTATTTATGCTGTGTGGCACTGACTGACGTTGAAGTTTTGGTGAAATACCAATTGACGCCAAAAGATGGCAGTAATGACGCGTGAGGGAGAGACTGACTGCCAAGCCTCACGCTGAAGAAGATCAGTATCGACCCTTTTGCACGTGACGTCACGCTCTTTCGAAAACGGCCCACTCCTGTCAAAACAGCCTATGCACTCCTGCGCAGCTTGTCAAAAAACAGGCAGTTGGTCGCTTAATGTTGCTTTTGATTTGTTGATTTCAGTTTAAAAATGGTCATAGGCGGCTGCATGGTCAGCTGCACAAACAGACAAGAATGCAAACCAAACTTGTCATTTTATTTTTAAACTTTTATTGAGGAAAATTGACGGTGATGTTTTGCAGCACTCGGTGTATTCGCGGATTTGCAGCCAACAGTTTTTACACAGTAAGAAGATTATGGTTCATATACTTTATAAGTAGGTAAGTTTAGTAGGATGCGATTAAATGTTGCATTATGGAGAAGGAACGCAACCATTAGCAACCATGGAGAAAATGCGCCACCATTCTGTAGCTTTGCATATGTGAAAAAACTGGTAAGTATCTAGACCTTTGTATGCTTTTTGGTCTGCTCTGATGTAAGGGGAAACGCCGTTTATGACATAATGGCATAAATTATGTGGTGTGAATTCAGGCAAAGCCGGTGATTTGATCAAATACACGTCAGGAGGGAGAAACTATGGAACGGTTTCTAAGCTAGCTATTTCTAACTTTTTGTAAATACCGCTGTCTGAGCCCCAACTGGGTGTGATACTTTCACAGACAAACTGACTCGACTTAAACAAATAGAAACCATGGTGAAGAAAAAACAACTTGGGAAAACAATCTCAGTCGCTCCGTTCAATGCTTCCATCCTTCACTTCCTACGGCCGTCATAGCGCTTCGCGTGAGTAAGTGACGTAGTTGCAAACTGTCAATAAATAGAAGCAGATGCTCTCAGATGTGCTGACGTCAGCTGTGCGGATATTAACATCAGAGCTTCGCAGCGAAGCCACTAAGAATGTGATCTCTGTTTTCACAGGTGGGTCATGTGCAAAGGTGATTTTGTAAGTTTGAGACATTATTTTGTTGACATTTATGCTTTTTCAAGATATGTCTGTGCATTGATTAGACTGTTTACTCCCGCTAGCCTAAATGCTAATGAGCAGCGCCACACAGACGGTGAATGACAGCGCTAAGACCCGCCTCCTGGCTCTGATTGGTTGTTTCTAGATAGCCCTGGGAGAAGGGAGAGGAGCTCTGTTTTTTTTTTTTTTTTTCATAGATTATCTCTCTCATACCATTCTGTCACGACATAGTGACAGTTTCAACAGATATGTAGAAAAATATTTTGTATAAAAGTTACAAACTGCTTACTTTAACTGTAAGCATCTTTGCCGAAGGAGTTGGGCTGTGTTACTGCCCTTAATCTGACAGCTAACAACCGTCAGCATGTTGGTTAAATAGGTTGGGCAGTTTTATGGTTATTTCCTCCTCAATTTTAGGTTAGCAGGCAATTATAAGGTATCGCATTTCACAGATTGATTTATGTAAGCAGTGGTCCATTGTATATTTGTATTACTGATGTAATGTATGGTAAGTTCATGATTGTTTATTTATGCTGATTGATATGTTGTTTTGTAGATAATATGTAACAGATTGTACAAACAATCATGTACTTATCAGGTTCTTAGTCTGAGTTGTATGAATGCAGAAAAAGAGGAGTATAAATAAAAGCAGATGCTCTCCTATCAGCGGTACTGATGTCAGCTGTGCCGATGTCAATATCAGAGTATGGCAACATCGCAGCCAAGCCACTAAGAATGTGATTTCTGTTTTCACAGAATGAAAGACATCCCTGTTACACACAAAAGAAGTGCATTGGTCGTCACATGTGTAACATCATAAAGAACGATCTTCTTTGCATAGTTCATTTATTTGACTTCTGATGATTAATATCTGCATGTAAAGAGTCTTTTGGAATATCTCAAATCATAATTTTTTTTTACCTCTTTTTCTCCTGTACCAAAACTGCTATCACCTCTTAGTACACATTTTTTTTTTATGGATGAGCAATTTGCTCTGGTTGTAATTTTACATAAATAAATTTATAAAGATAAATATGGATGGGCTTTTCCCTAAATGCACAAATAATGCCTTATTTAAATGTGGGCAAAATGCATCAACACAGAGAAATGCTATTTTCAGTGAAGCTATTTTAGAAGCACAACTTTTTGTCTATGGATTCAGAATTAGAGGCAACTGCAAACTCAGGTTTGGCCACATTTAGCAGTCACAATACCCTTGCGTTATGTCTCTGAGTGTCTGCAAAGTCCAATAGGATATTAAGTCATGTTATCTTTTGGTTATTGCTACAAAATTACGGAAATTCTATCCTACATAGATCGTAATCATTATTTTGAATCTAAATCCTAATCAGATTTGGAATTTAAACTTTTTTCAGATAAGAAATGTGATGGGGATCTCTCAAAAGATAATAAAACAATGTAAAGTAGTATCAATAGAAAAAAAATGAACTGTCTTATTTTATTACAAATTTGATCATAATTTTTTTTCCCCCTCCATCCTTTTTTCCCCTCCTTTGCATCATCCTAATCTCTCCAAAGTTTTAAGGCAGGACTCAGGCTCAGCCACTTCAAAATATTAAGTTTGATTCCAGTTAAATGAAACATGTTGGGAGAATTAAAAGATAACTTTAACCTTAAATCTGTTGGAGGTATGATAAATTTTTGGCTTAACTGTATGACATGTTTGAGCTGTAATACCACAGTTTTTTTTTTTTTCTGCTAGATTAAAAAAAACAAACAAACTCTGAAGTAGCTCGGATTAGCTGGTAATATGCTACAGCAGGAGTGCCCAAGTCCAGTCCTTGAGAGCTACCATCCTGCAACTTTTAGAGGCATCGCTCCTCAAACATGCCTGAGTCAGAAGGCTGAATTCCCTCACCAGCAGCAACTCAGCGCTGCAGAGGCTTGGTAACGAGCCATTCATTTGATCCAAGTGTGGTAGAGAAGGGATGCATCTAAAAGTTGGAGAGTGGTAGCTCTCAAGGACTGAACTTGGGTACCCCTGTGCAACAGGATCAGATGTGATAAAAGGCAATACTGATCTATTACTGATGTAAAGTACTGTATCTTAGGTCATAAATGTCAGATACACAATAGTGGGTTGAGGTAATATATTAGAAATCAGTTATAATGTTACCTGTCAGCCTCATTTATTGAACAAGATATCAAACCCTTTGACTTTAAAGGGGCAGTATTATGTAAAATCTACATTTTTGAGCTTTACATCATGTATAATATTATTCCCTCATCAAAAACATATCTGGAGTGTTAATTTGATTCTTTCATGCATGTTTGAGAAATCCTTTAATCTCTCATGGCAGCCATTCAGCTGTGCAAAAAACCTGAATGGACATTGCGCCGCCGTCAAGGTGTAGCTCCTCCTTAGAGCTGCAGTTTCTAAGCTTCCTAGCCTCTGCCTCACAGAGCACCCCTCCCCCATGACTTCCCTACTCTGCTTCTTCAGACTTGCCAGCAGCAATTAACAAACACCTGGTGGAACAGCGCATCTTTTGAGCTCATTGTATGAGCTACTTCTCAGTGAACCACTGGTAAAAACGTTGTTAAAGGGTTAGCTGTTGTGATGACTTCCTGAAGGCGGAGTTTCAGAAAGAGCAGGACTTTCTTAAGGAGACAGAGGGTCAATTTCAAGGCGTTAAATTACGAATTCAAATTTCTTTTAAGTGATATTTGATATATACAGCATTTTTATAACAACGGAAGGTAACATAGTTACTTGATTGTGATATAAAATGATTCTATGTGCCTGGAAAACACATAATGCTGCCCCTTTAAGTTATATTCTTTGATGTAAGTTTAGGAGAAACCAGCGAGCACTATAACGCTGAGTAAACAAAATATCTCATAGATTCATCTGCGAAGCATATGTATGTATTTTGGCTTCTTCACTAAGAAAGTTGAAACAAACAAAATCAAGGTTCTTTGTTCGTCCTGTATAAACCATTTCCGTTAATCAGATTCTAGATTCCCAGTTACATAAAACAACAGTTTGACACAGTATGCCTCATCAGGCCCTGATGCTTGTAGAACAGCCCTGGCTATTTCCATCATCTTTTAAAATATTGAAGCTCGAGTTGGTAAATCTATCCCAAATGACTGACAGTTTTGACAGAGCTGGGCTGTCACATTAAGTAATTAAATCTCTCACTAACTATTTTGCTCCAGACTGCCTGGGGCTAAAGAAACATTCTTCTTTTAAACAAAAAGGTAGAAACTTAATATGCTTTACCACAAGAAATGGGGAAAATTCTGGCTGTAGACTACAGTCCACTTTTCATCTTATTCAGTAGAATACCAGAAAAATTAAGGAGGCCTACTCCTACTGGCAAAAAGCTTTTTGCATCTTTATCAGATATGACTGCTAAGATGGTAACTCACGAGATCACTAAATGACAAAACTAAACTATATTTACAAGCTGGCTTTGGATTTTGATCTATTCAAAGTGTTAAATTAAAGCACTTCTGCTAACCCTGAATTCATTGCTTCCAGTTGCTGACAGGCTCAATATCTGAATTCCTTTTATTCCCTAAAAAACAAGAAGACATTTATGCTTAGCAGATACTCTGGGCAAACAGCCAGCTGCAGCTCAGACTATCAGCAAGAAAACCCGTCATTCTGTGAGGTAATTGACTGTGTGGATGACTATTGCAAGGATGCCATTGACTTGACTACCATCAATAGAGGTATTTTACAGAAAGTATGTCTCCACTAGTAACCTCGCAGACACACTTGGTTGCACACACACACTGTGAGGCAGGTGGTGGCTGTTCATCTAATAGATGGGAATGTAGAGACCCAGACATAGGGTGTGTGGTAAATCATTATTTATTAAAGGCTGAATCACACACAACATTTGATATCAAAGCATCCATACCACTTCAGGGGCACAGTGCTTTTTTTTTTTTTTTTTTTTTTTTTTTTTTTTTTTTTTTTTACCTGGGGCTGAGTTGATACAGACATTGGTTTATCTATGAGGTCAAAAGATGAGGAGCATCATGTCTCCTAGATTATGATTTTCTCTGTAAATTCTGCTTTGTGAGTACTCTGCCCTTTAACAAGCTTATCTGAGGATCTGCTTGCTGGCAAGAAAACCTTTGAGCAGGTCTATGTGTGTGTATGAGTGAACTACAGCATTAAACTGGGGTGGATGGACAAAGAATGCATGGCTAATCAGAATAATCCGTCTCTTCTCTCACTCTTTTCTCATCCTCTGCCCATTATTATGCAGGATGCAAAAAGCTGACCCTAAACATTGTCACAGAGCCAAGATGATCCCCCTTGGGTCGACGTCTCCAATTTACTGTTTTCTCTTCTCCTCCTCTGCACTGCTAACAGGGATTTATTGGGCTGGTGAGTGTCAGAATAGAACCGTAATTGAAAGGAAGAGAAGAGAGTTGACTGCTTGTTTGTTGTCAGAGAACAAGTGCAGTTTGAGAGGACATCAGAAACAAGGCAGGGGTGAGGCCATGGGCAGGAGAGAAAGCACTGTTTTGTTAGCCCAGACCCCTCGGCTGTCAGTGTGGGCAGAAAAAGCAAATAAGCAATTTGAGGAGCTGAAACTGATGTAGTTTCTCCTAGGATATCTTCTGCCTCAGTCTAATCCACAGAAGAAATATTTTCTGGATTCAACGTTTCTGAAGCAAAGAACCTCTTCACATGTCAGGCACATGCAGAGTCTTGGATCAGTTTAAAGCCAGCCCATGTTTTTTATTTTTATTTTTTGCAAACAAACATGCTTTGATGGCTATGTTCTATCCTTTCTTAAACAACACAAAGTTCCAGATTTGTCCAAACTTTGAAATGCAGAGATGAAGTGTTATGGTCCCAGCTGGACCTGGGAAGTCAGAGATGGTTACAAGAAGCATCTCACTGAATTATTATCAACCAAAGGGGTAATGCTAGTTTTTAGGAGGAAGGGTCTCCAAACTTTTGCTCATCTGGAAAACACATTTTTATCTTTTATTTAAGGTGTAAAGCAACTTTTATTGTTTAATGACAATTAAATTACTTTATTTCCAGTGATGATGTGAGAGATTATTATCTAAACACTTCTTCATAGAAAACTGAATATTTAATTGACCATAATTAGTGTCTCACCAGTAAACCCTTAATTCTAAATTCATTCCAGCCAGGTTGAAATTATTCCATTTGTTTGAACATAAATAAAATAATTTTATGTTATTGTACACTCAAAACCACACAGTTATGCTAAATACCTGCCAGATACCGAATACTGAAGAAAACTGAAGTTATCTTGGAAAAAAGGGTGGCATAAGTATAAATCTAGTTATAAAAGTGTTAAACACCTTGTGATTCTTTCTAAACATATTGGCTGACAACATTTTTAATCATATACATTAAGACAACATATGTACTCTTATTTCAGCTGCTTACTTGTCTGATGGTTGAATCCAACCATTTTGGTGCTAGCTGACCAATGCAGACCGAAACACAGTTTGCACAGAGACAAAGCGGGACTTTATTCATTGTTGTAGTCAGTATTTTTAAGCTTAAAGAGGGATAAAGTGGAGCTCTTGCTGGGAGGTTGGTTTAAACTCTCATTTGGGAAAAAAAAAACCCATGAAATTAAGTGCCTTGGTAACTACCATCTATCGACCATGGAAACAAGTTGTGAATTTAATGTTGATTAATTATTATTTTGGCTCCTTACCTGTTTGATGGTCTAAGAGAAAAGTTAGAATTGTAAAGCATCTGCAGCTTCCTCAGCTCATCTCTGCTGTATCTTCCATACAGAAACAATACAATTGTGAGGGAAAAAACTCTGTTTAATCAATTAGTGTTAAAGAACAGTGCATGAACCGTCATTTGAGATTCTTATGTTGAAAGCAACGTACACGAAGACTGGAAAAACTGTGTGCACAACAGGCAAACTTCAACAGAACAGCCACACAGCATTCGCCTTGAGGGGAACAAAGTTGTTGTGGCTCTTTTCTGCATGAAATATCAAAAGTCCACCCCTGAAAAACACAGTGTAAACCTTTTGTTCATCCCCAAATAGAGCACTATTAAATAGTGTCAGTTGATATATACTCAAGTTCAGGTTTGTCATGTAAACAACAGCACTGTTCAGTTGAAAGTTAGCTCCATTCATAAACGTGTATTTGAACGAGCTCATGCACAACACTGCTTTCTGCTGTAGGCTCATACTGCTGGGGTGCCAGATAGGCATTTTTCTTCACACTTCTCTCTAATGTTTGGTGTCAAGATCTGCTGTTATTGTCTCTTTCTGTGTTTTTCTTCTTTCTTTTGGCAGGTATTTGTTTCCAATCTGACATAATAGCTCCTTGGGTGGAAGACATATTCCCCATTTTAAAAAAAGGCTACTGATGACACTAGAATTAATTCTCATTTTCCACCCTCATATCTTTTACTCATTTCTTCTTTCCTGATGTAATGACACTTATTCTTCCATACAAACTTTACACTTGTTTTGTATGTAGTTTTCATAGCATAAAATGAGATTGGCAAGGCAAACGTGGGGTAGATAAGCCTAAATAAACTATTCAAAGATAGCTACACAGAAAACAGCAGAAATTAGACGATTCCTGTTCATGTTTATTTACTTCTTCCCCTTTTTACTTTTTTTTTTTTTTTTTTTTTTTTTTCATTTTCAAAGTTCTAATGTTGTTTGACAAAACTAAAATTAGTGCTTTACTATCAACTGGTATGTTTAAGAGTTTAGATGCAAGAGTTTGATGTGTTCAGTGGAGTGTAGATTGTTTTGGTTTTTAATCATCATACAAAAACTTTTTGAAACCAGTCAGTTATTTTCTTTTACAAGACTTTTAAAAATCTGTGCAGATGTGGAAAGCTGTGTAGTGCTTCCCTATATTCTAAAATACAATGTTTTACTAACTGATTTAATCAGAGGGTTTGGATTTTTTTTTTTTTTTTTTTTTTTTTTTTTTTTTTTTTTTTTTTGTAGGGGGGGGATTGCCTAGAATGGAAGTAAATTGGAAAGTATGTTCATGGATGGAATCATGATATGGCTGATTGAATGGGACTGAAATGGTTTTAACTGAATTAAATCAACTGCACTCAGAGTAACAAGTTTTGAACTGTTACTGTTGCAAAAAATTTCAAGATGCAAGTTTTAGGTGCACTGATCTTAATGGTGTTACTTTAATGCTTTGTATAGTTGCCTTCTTACTGCCCCACAATAATGGCATTTCTCCTAAGGGAATGGATAGGTTAGGTTGATGACAGTTGACCAATGCAAACCCATACAGAGTGAGTACAGTGACAAAGCGGGAGCTTTTCATTGTTGTTGGTATCTTTAAGCTTAAAAAAGAACGAAGCTGGGGGATTACTTTGAAGTCCTCAGCTGGAAGAAACATGAAATGAAGTGGCTTGGTGATCACCACCTCCAGTAGAGGGATTGCTTTATCAAACGGTAAAACAAGTTGTGAATTTAATGTTTGATTGACTAACTAAGAAGAAGTTTCTAACTGAATGAAATCCTTTTCTGGTTCCTTTTTCTGCTTTTTGTAGGACATTGCACATGATCCAGGACTGGTTACATAGATATAAACTATTTAGGTTTGAACTTTTTTCAGAACAAATCATTAAGAAGGATAGCAGGCAAATTTATCAAGACAGTTAAATGCTGTTCAGTTTGGGCAAGTTGAATTTCTTAGCCCAAATGGACAACATATACAGGTCTAACTTTGATTACTATATCAGACAGGCTGGGGGTAATCGGATAATTATGACTTGATAAGGTGAAGACTCCAGCAACACTTGAAGTACTGAGAAACAACTTTATTTGTTGACCAATGCATTTTGGCTTGTGGCCTTCATGAGGGTCATTATGAATCACCAAATAATTTGTGTTTAAACAAAACAATTTTTTTTCCAGATTACCTGTGTGTAATTTCAACTTTTAGATGTGTCAGGTGATTGGCATTTAACACTATCACTATTATTTAATAGTGATAGTAATTTTGATAGTAATTTTTTTTCCCAATCTTATTGATTTATTAGTTTAATTTTCCAGTTATTCTGTTCTCATTTTTCCACATTCTCTATTTATTTAGTACAATATATTTATTTGTCACATTGCTTTTTTCTTCTTCTCATTTTTTCATATTCTGTATTCTTTTTATTTACTGTCACTTTTATAGCAAGTGCATTTATAGCAATGCAAATAGTTTAGATGCCAGCTCAGCAAAGACAGAGGTCATGTGAGCAATTTAACGATTTAGGAATTTTATTTCAACTCAGTTGTTACTATCGAGGGAAAAGCAGCCAAGAAGAATGAGAACAAAAAAGTAGAACATGAAACCAAAAGAGAGTAGAGTCACAGATGCATCTAAGATAAACAATTGGGGAGAAGATTAAACAGAAGGGTAATCAATATCTTCAACTAAAAGTGAGAATGTGACAAGATCTATAGTTAATCTCATAACTAGTACCATTTCTTCCTGAATAGTTTTCCACGTTTACAAATATGTTCTGCCTTTAAGCCCTGAGTTAAGTGAAAAAGATGAAGCATAGGAAACCAATGGGTAAACGGACAAGAGAGAACAGCTAAAATGACAACTAGGAAGGTAAAAAAAGACAACAAATTAAAGCTGTGTCTTGGACTGTAGGACCCGTGGTCAAGCTCATATGTAATTTCCCCCCCACTTTATAACCCCCCCCATGTGAAGCATGTAAGGGGAGAATTCCCCCTCATTTGAAAAAGTGAAATACAGGCTCTGTATGGGTTTATGTTTGTTTTATACATTATGGATTAATATAATCCCTACAACTGCTGACCAGATTTTTGGGGACAGAAATGCCACTGGACTAAGAAACCAAAAAGCAGTGGCGTTGAAAGCAACCAACACAACAGTGTACTAGGTCAACTTTAGGTTCCAGGATGAGGTTTAAACAACTTCCGCCATCACTGTTTTAATTGTGAATTTGCTTGGAGATCAACAAAGGGCATTTACAGGCTCCCTCCATGATTCTCTCCTGATCCTTTTAAGGTTATATTGAAATACAGAGTTACTGTTGTCTTTCTCATTCAGAGATTCCTGGGAATCTTAAAAGATTTCCTTGGGATTTTTGTGTAGCAATAATGTAACCACGCTCATTTCATAAACAGTAGTAGCATTTTTATTATGGTATTGTGCTCAAATCTTGCATAATGAGATTGGTATCAATATGGAAAATTACTGTGCTGACTATACAGCTATTTCGAGTTTATAATAGCCTACCTACTGACCCATGTATAGTCTTGAACACTGCACAGAAGTCAAGCATAGATCAAGGTCTTAAAAATGACAAAGTACTAGATTTGATGGTTCTACATTACATACATTAAGTGAATGCACACAAGCTCTGCCTAGCAGGTTATATGACCACTGAGTTTAGTTTCAAACATCAGCAACTGCTTAGAAAATACAGCAAAAATCATGAAATACCATTCAAGAAACCCAGTCCTTGAATGTTAGCACATACAGGCCTGGAAAGGACTGAAGTATCTGACTTCCAAGTTTATAGTTTGGGGCAGTTTCATTTGGCAGATTACCTTCTTCTTATAAAAACCCATATTTGGAAAGAGTCAAGGAGAGACTAAGGAGAGGAAAAAAACAGAAAAGACATTAGAGTGGGTCTTATTCCATTGCTGCAGTAATGATAATGTTTGCCGGTGGCCAAACACACAGAGAGCTCAGAGTATTAGCAGCAAAGAGAGGATAATAGCACAGAGAATTATTAGACACAAGTACTCTGTGTTTGAGTCAATTCTTTAGGCTTATTACACACTGTAGGGGGTGAGAGAGAGGTTTAAACAAGTAATACTGCATTACACGCATTAAAGGGTGACAGTAATTACTTACTCCAGTCAGTCTGTGGCGTTTGGACAGAAAAACACAAGCCCTGTGTGTGCTTCTTTCTTTTACTTGGCGGCTATTTCCTCTTTCCCCATTTCTCCTGTCCTTCCTTCCTCTTGCTTCTCCGTGCCCCTACTCACCTGCAATTCTCCCCTTTTCTCTCCTCACTTTTCACTTCTCTTCTTCACACGGTGTCTTTCCTCTCCTTATCAGTGCAGCGGCGGATGCCTGGGTAATGAGGATCAGTGTTGTTTTAAACATGAAATGGTGAGGGGGCCCCGGCGGGGCGGAATCAATAAGAGCCATTACCTCTCCTCTCTAATGATGCAGCCCCCCACCACTCACCCCCTTCTCTCTGCACACACCACCCCTTGTCTCAGCCCATTTCTACTCGCTATCCAATATTGGATGGGAGGAGGTTATGAATTATCGAATCCCAAGGGCAATGTGCCTTGCCGCCAATTACCCAGTGAAAAATGACCCCATCTCAAGTGTGTGTGTTTGCACGCAGATGTGTGGGTACGAAGTGGGTGGAGAGTTTGACATAGACCGGCTGGTGTCACATATTTGTGGACAGCTATGCCTCCTCTGTCTGTCTCTGTGTTTTACACACTCACTTACTGTACACACACACACACACACTGGACTGTACATTGTGACTGATGATAGCCATTTTTTTTCTTGTTTGTTTTTTTTCTTTCCTTTTAGAGGCTGTGTTGGTGCAACAAATGATCTGTCAGTTCCAGAGGACTATGACATTTTTTGCTGTTATTACACTCTAAAGAGTAGTTCTTTTTTTTTTCTTGGTGATCAGGTTTGCATAACAGTTTAAGTTAACACATCATACCAAAGCAGCCTTCTGTAAAGCTATAAACTTTTTAGTTTTATGTTCTTTGCTTTGCTATTTCCCGCAGTAATTAAAATGATGTGGATGCAGTTGTTTTAGCTGTCAGACTATCATGTGGCGGGGTAGAACCTTTATTTCAAGACATAAGAAAAAGGGACATAAAACATTACTGTTTCTCTACAATTACATGCACTGTGCATAATTATGTATAGCAGTAATTAATATCCAGAGTCAGCTTTCAAACCCCATCGCAGAAGCAGTGTGCAATTGATTTCAGTAAAAGATATATGGCCCCGAAGACCATAGCGGTGGGTTCTTAACTTTCCTAATCTTTATTGTGTCTAAACACTTCTTTTGTTGCCAATTAGGTAGCTCTTGTGGGAATAATCCCAGCATCTTTAGCTTAACAGTGACACATAGTATGTGAACATGATGTACTTTCTTTATTTTTATATTTGAATGTCATCCTTGTTTGATTACATTAATGTAAATAAAAAGACCAAATGCTAACTTAGCAATCTTAGGTGCTAAAATAACCTTTTCAAGGGTTAAAATAAATTACTTTAGGCAGCCTGACATGATCCTGAAAGCTGAACTTAATTTCTGTTCTTTTCAGGATCAAACTTTTTTTTCACAGACCTTTTTCATGCATCTAACTTAGAAACTTACAGCCTGTCCTTTACCTTACATACCAAACACTTATGCACTTTAACGTTCTTGATTTGTATGTAGACTATGTACATATATGGTGTCTTTTTTTTCTGTTTTCAATCACAATGCTCCTACTGTAGTGACAATGGTGTGCTGTACATCTTGTTTAAATCTATCCAGCGTCTAAAAGTCATATTTAAAGCAATAACCCCTTTTAATACAAATGTAAATGGATGCACCATTATCCAAAACATTCGATTTTATATCCACTTTCTTATTCATACAACAAATGAGAGAACAGTGCTTTATACTGATGCCCCTCTTATGAAAGTTTGTAATGTGGTCATCTTTTACAGAAATATAGGCCTGTATTCAGAGCAGCAGCTGAAATCCCTTTTATCTTTTTAGGCGTCCAATGTTTTATTATTACTTTCTCTGTCAGCTCCTCCTCGTGTCAGCTGTGCATTCACCTAAATGTGCTGATGAGTTGAATTGTTAAGTTTCCATCTCTGCTATCACATCTTTGTTTAACACAACTTTATTACTTTTCTTTTCCACATATCTTTGGTGCACATGCTCATATGCCCACACACACACACTGAACACACAATGAAATTATCTTCTGTCTCAAGTGTATCTTTTCTGTCCATTTAGCGGTTTCATTGTGGGGAAGTGCTTGGCGCTGATATACAGCACTTTGAGCTCTGATTGAATTACACTGATGGGAGCATCAATTACTAAGAATGGTAGCAGAGAAAAAATTAACCAAGCATCTCAGATTGCATTATAGTTTACAGCAGATAATGCATGTCAACAAGTTCTTTTTTTCTTTTTTTTTTTGTTATGCGGTTATATGACTTGTTTTATGACTAGTCTGTTGTGCAAGAATTTTCTTTACTTTCACACTCCAAAAACACAAAATCTTACCAAGTATTTTTGGTCTAGTTTCTGGTGAAAATATCTTGAATACACTTAAAATAAGACAAAACTAACTTACAAGTAACTTTTCAGGATGATATAGGAGCTTGTTTTAAGTAAATAATTCCTTACTATTGATGAAATAGTACCAGTTATAAGTGAAATAATCTGCCAGTGGATTGTTATTAAAGGAGAGACAATATCTCCGAAATATGAGAATCATAAGTCCTTGCTGAGTTGATATGCTCAGAAAAGGTTGTCAATACATACTATCTGATATGAATAATCCTATTTTAATAAGTTGACAAATCTTGGAATTATTTGATTAGTCATATGTAAGCATTTCACCAAAAGTTGGAAGGAGGACTTGGACTTCAGGCTTCACCTGGTGGCTTGGTTTTATTTTTCTTTTCCCAGCAGGCAGAAATGCATTGTGCAGATAATGGTTGAAGAGAAAAAGACATTTGGGAGTTATTTTCCCAAAGAGTTTTGGTTTTTATACAAAGTCTTAAGAGTCTTAAAACTCAACTTGCAACAAAATTCATGAAGTGGCACTGGGACCCCAGGCTATGGAGCTGTAGCATTATGTGCCACTTGCTGCCCAAAAGTGAACAATCCTCACAAGAGAGCTTCTACTCCAGGCTTTACATTGTAAGCTCCATCTACAAGAACAAAGAGCATTAATTAGTATTCAATCACAAAAGCAAAGTTGCAAATAATACAAATTGCACATAATATTTACCAGCATCTACTTTTGTTCTCTTCTGAAAAATGATATGGAAAACACAAACACCCTTAGACAGTGCATTAGAAATGGAACACCCCCAAATCAGCCTCTCCATATAGGGCTTTGGAAGCCTTCTGCTCTGGTTTGACAGACTGGCTTGGAAAACCTATGAAGGTAAGATGGAAACAACACATAATATCTGGTAATGTTCCCTGTTAAGATCAAGTATCCAACAGGAGATCAAAAATCATTACATTCAAGGCGGAGTACAACACAAGCAGCACAATTTTGTAAGCTGGCCAGATGTAACAAAATAAATAAAATTGTGCAATCATTGGTTGTTTGTTACTCATCTAATGCCATGGATCACACCATGACATTTATCAACATTGTTGAAGTCAGAATCTTAATTCTGTCTTTTATTTCATGGAATGATTGTGTATCTTTTTGACATGAATAGGAAAACAGCCACAGAAATGAAATAATTACTTTAGCCGCAGTGATGGTTCATTTTTACGACATTTCTGCAATTTAGAGAGGTCTCTCTGAAAATATAGTTGGATTCATTTTTCACTGGTTTTTCAATATGATGCATCTCTTAGTTACTCCAAGGCTGCCTCTGAATTGCTGATCGGTCACTTGTGACATATCTACTCCCAGAAGAGCAGGCTCTTGAGAAGTTGAATTTGTATTTCGAAAGTACTTTAGAATATAATGTTTTGCCCTAGTCAGAGAAGAGACGAATGAACCTTTCAAAGCTGGTTTCAGTCAATGTATTTTGTTTGTATTTTTTTGTGTTTGCTTACATCATTGTGTCTTTTAGCCATCAGGTTTCTGCGAAATTTTGTTTAATTTTTTGCCCATTCATAAAGTAAAGAGTCCTCCAATTTACATTTACCAAATAATCTAGGGGAGTTTTCATTTGTCATTGTAATAATTCTTTCTCTCTGTGCTTTAAAGATTGCAATTATTCTGCAGTCCAATGACATAAGCCTGCATCTAAACAATCCCACAGCCATACTTAACTACTGTTTTGTACTGAGATTTTCCGGTACTCTTAGACAGAAGGCAGGGGGTCAGAACCACACACTTGCAGAGCTCCATCAAGCTTAGAGTTGTAAAGCAGATTGGTTTTGGATCATGTAAGGCATTTTTTTTTCCTTTTGTATTGTGGCAGATCTGGTGCTAAAAGATCCAGAATCAAGGGTGACTCAGAGCTTTTTCCATCTCCCTTTTTACTTTTTCTTGTTTGGTGAAAGAACCCAGAATAGGACAGTAAAACCACTTCTTTGGCTCCTGAGAGACTTATAAGTTCTTCATAAATGTTAAATCTTTAAGATGTATTATTTTGAACATTTGTTTAATTTTACATTTCCTTTTTCAATTGTTGTATTGATTCATTTGTTGTTTGTGTTCATTTCTTTTGATTAAATAACACTGAATTGACTTTGTTGTAAACATAATTCTTGACTTAATCCCCTTAATTCTTCAAATAATTCTAAATAAATTTTAAATACAGATCTCCTGATTCTTTATGTGATAAAGCTCTCCCAGTGAAAAAGTAAAGAATTCATCAGTCCGACTGGTTTTAATAGATAATGAGACTAACTAGTTTATGCATATTAATATAACTGAACATGGCTCAATATATAATACAAATATAATACAGATTGTGCATCTACAGAAAGTCACTAAAAGCTCTTGATGCATATGCAATTGTAAAGAAGGGTAAAAATTGTGGAACTGGCAGATGTAGTATTTTGTTTTTTGGTCTTCTTCCTTGTTGTTTGCTCACAGCTACCCTTGTAATTATCACTTCTCCATTCTGGATGAGTTGGAGTTTCTGCGTGGCACTAACCCAAGGTTGTTCCTACAACATGTTGTCTTTTGAAATTGACTGCTTTGTGCTGCTATGATTTGCTCTCTGCAAGACATGCCAAGACTGCTGGCTCAAGTCCAACATGAGAGATGAAATCAGGAAAAGAAGAAATGAGAATTCTGAGCCAGATCCCATGATTTTGTTTACTCACACTGTACAATTCTTTTAAATAGAGGGTACTAAGTAACTACAGAGTCTTTGCTCTATTTAGGAAGGTCACAATGAATTTCAAAATGCTTGGTGCTCAGTGTTGCCCAGAAATGACTGAACTGTAGATGTAAATGTTATGGAAGAGCTTGATACAGAAAGATGATATTTAAAAGGTTCCAAATCTATCAAAAACTTTGCTTCCAACAATTATGAATATTAATCAATTCACACAAATTACGTTCTAAATCAACCCTTTCCACCCAAAATCTACAGTTTAGATTGAGTTTATAAATAAACAAACAAAAAAAGATTTATATTTTTGGGATTTTGCCTGAATATTTTCAGTTGAACATTTGTACGTTTCTACCTGAAGGGTTTTTGGTTTTTCATGTTTTCCTTGCTTATTTTTCAGAGTACAGAAATCATACCATATGCAAAGAATATCCTGCAGAATGCATAGGTGAATATTTGACTGTAAGATTAATTGTTCTGATTTCTTACATTCTGGAGAAACAAGGAAACCTAAATAAAACTTGAAAATAAAGCTCTCCTTCCATGAAGAAAGCATATTTATACTTTCTGGTGAGCAACAGTCATCTCCAGTTAGTGGATATGTGTGTTGGTGAGAGCAGTCACTTACTGCTACTTACAAATTAGGAAAGAACAGATGAATCAGTTGCTCATGAAACCAAATAAAGATGTCAGATATTGCAAAACACATTAGACAGAACAGCTTCTTACAGAAACAAATTTTGGCTATCTTAAAATAAAGTTGTGCAAAAAAACAATAACAAATATTTTCTTTCGTTAACTTTTGCACAGAGATCTGATAAATGCAGAACTCTGTGGAGAGTTTAGGCTGTAAAATGGCTTGCAGGTGCATGCTTTAATAATATGCAAAATAAATAACCAACTCAATATCCTTAGACTGCAAAATCAGTACCTGAAGCAGACCAAAGGACAAAAATTACCTGGCTAACAGATATTCATCAGCAATTCATGCAGAAGCACAAAGTGCATCTGGAAAGTATTCACAGTGCTTCATTTTTTCAATATACTTTTGCTACAGTCATGAATCTCGTTCCCCTATATTCCACAAACAAATACCCCGTTATGACAATGTGGAAAGAACAGAGTGGTTCTCAAGCCACTCCTTTGAGATCTTCCCCATGTTCTTTGGATCATTGTCCTGCTGAAAAATGAACCGTTACCACAGTTTGAGGTCAGGAGCGCTCTGGAGCAGGTTTTCATCCAGGATGTCTCTGTACATTGCCGTTTTCATATTTCCCTCTATCCTGACCTTTCTCCAAGTTCCTGACTCTGCAAAACATCCCCATAGCATGATGTTGCCACCACCGCCATGCTTCATTGTAGGGATGGTGAAGAGCTGTGCCTGCATTCCTTCAAACATGATTCCTGGCATTCACACTAAAGAGTTCAGTCTTTGGTGTGAATGCCAATCTTCTCCCCCAATTGTTCAGTTTAGACAGATTTGGTTCCAAACGTATTCCATTTACCACTGGCTGTATTCACTGAGACCTTCAAAGAAGCAGAATTTTTTTTCTGTATCCTTCGCCAGATTTTGGTCTCAAGACAATCCTGTCTCAGAGGTCTACAGACAATTCCTTTGATTTCATGCTTGGTGTTTGCACTCTGACATGCTCTGACATCTGTGGGACATTAAGTAGACAGATGTGTGCCTTTCCAAATCAAGTCCAGTCAACTGAAAATACCACAGGTGGACTTCATTATAAGTTGTAGAAAAATTTCAAGGATCATCAGTGGAAACAGCTCAGTTTTAAGCCTCGTGACAAAGGGTGTGAATACTTATGCAAACATGATTTCTTGGTTTTCTATTTTTAATAAATTTGTAAAACATTCAAACTTTTTTCCACATTGTTATAATGGGGTATTTGTAGAATTTTGAGGAAAGAGATTAATTTAACACAATTTGGAATAAGGCTGTGACATTACAAAATGTGGAAAAAGTGAAGCGCTGTGAATACTTTTCTGATGCACTGTATGTCACTAAACCCCTGCACAAAATGTCGTATATGCACTTTTATTTCTTTTTGCTATCAATACGAATTTAAAACGTGTGAAAACAAACCTTCAATAAGGAATCACATTTATTCATGTTTTTTATTAATAAAAACGTGTCTTTACCATCTTTACCTATTTAGATTGAGTTCAGATTGTGCAAAATGCACAGCCTAAGGCCTTTATTTTAAACTTTTAGTTATAAATTTTAGAGCCTTAAAAGATCGAGCTCCTCAGTATCTCTTAGCTAAAACTCAATTTCTCCTCCACACCCCTCAAATCAACAGGTCAAAGCTTGTTGATGGATCCATCTTCTAGATCAGGGGTCAGCAACATTTTCAATTCAAAGAGTTATTTTTGCCCCCTTAGCTAAAAATAGAACTTGTCTGGACACTCAAAGAAACAAATGAAATGTTAGTTTGAGAGCTGAGGAAGTCAAATTACTATTTATTTCTATTTATATATTTTAGAACAAAAAGAATTATCTCACTTTTACAAAGGAAAAAAAATATTTTGTGAATGAGGCGGTCTGAACGAGCCCTTCTATAAATATGTAAAAAGAAAACGAAGAAAGATATCCAGCCCATCTAAAAATATAAACTGCTAAAACCACCCTGTCTTATTGCTTTTATCATCAAAAACATGTTTTATTTGGTTTTTAAGAGCCACCGTGTAGGGGCCAAAGAGCCACATCTACTATCAACTATCTATCAACTCTAGAGCCGCAGGTTGCAGACGCCTGTACAAGATATTCACTCATAGGGTTTCATCCTTCAAGTCCATGACACCAAGATGTTGGAAGGCACTTCCTCTGTCCAGTTGCTGCATAGTCACTACTATCTTTAAAAGTCACCAAAGATGCTACTATTCAGACAAGAATTATACTAGAGCTCTTTTCTATACTTTAAATATTTTTTTTCTACTGGGCATTAGTTTTCTCTTTCTTGTAAGATGCACCTTTTTATCTCAAAAGTGCTATGTAAATTACTTTACTGACTTATCTACTTCTACTTAATGTCTGGCTATTCTGTATGTAATGACAGTGCAATAATACTCCTGACACTTTAAAAGACGAGGGACATGACAATGGACTGTTTAAAATCTTTAAGAATTTATGTCACACAAGCCTGCAGAGTTTACAAGGCAGATCCCTTTCTTAAATTTAAGTCAGCCTTTTATCTTAACTCTTTCGTAACCTTTTACCGATCTATTAAAATACTGTAAATAATATAGTCCTTAACTTTGAATTATTCATATTAACTTGTGAGTTCTTGCCTTTCTTAGTAAACGTCAGTTTTAAAGCATCCGGTAGTTCATGGAGGACCTTTTCAGTGACAAACCAAACTCGTCTGTTGATGAGAGGCCCCTCAGCCCAGGCTGATTTCAGATCCCATCAACCCGTGTAAAACAGAGCTTCACACTGTTTACACACGCAGAAACGTCATTGTGGGACTGTGAGATGAAACACGCCCTCCTGTGGCCCCACAAGGAAGTAGCTCGAACAACTCTGGCTTCGGGAGGAACTGAAAGTGAGGATGGGTGGGGGAGGGAGACAGTTTGTGTGTGGACGGGTACTTGGTTAACCATGTTTTGTTGTCATTTTTGTTTAATGTTTTACTACCTTAACAGGTTTGCGCAGTGGGGTTGGTGGTTGTTGGAGGTCCTGCATCAAAGTAAAGAAGTTTCAGAGCGCTTTTCAAATGTAATTGACGGAGACTGTTGGCGAACACCAAACTGGGGGATAGACCGAAAAAGAGGAAGACCACTGCCCCCCTTGGCATGGTAAAGGCGTCCTGTGGAAACCTAAGTGAGAGCGAAAAACAAACTGGGAGTGGGAGCAGTGATCCTCCTTTGACAACCTGTTCAGTGTGGAGCTGTGAAGCTTGAGCGCATCCCCGCGCCTGTCCTCCCTCCCCTCCCTCTCTCTCTCTCTATGCCTCCCTCTCTCTCCACGCACAGTCAGGGGCGGTCGTTCTCAGTCTGCACACATTCCACTTGGCCAGCGTCCCCCGGACTCCACAGACACAGTGCTGATTGAACAAACGGAGAGGGGAGCTCATTCTCAGAGCGCATCATTTAGAGGGGCTCCACTAGACTGTCACCGGCCAAAGAGGGAGAGAGGCAGCAATTCAACCACGCCTTTCTCAGTAAATACAAGGAGAGCGGTCAAGGTGTAGGATATATATGTATATATTTTAAAAAGGACTTGTTTGAGTTCTTTTTTAGAAGGCTTTGTTTTTTGTTTTTTTTTGTTTGTTTTTTTTACATTAATATTTGAGGAGGAGACTCCATCATCACTTCTGCTGTGCGCTTCTCTGCTGCACTTAAAAAAAAACAACAACAAAAAGTTCAAGTGGAAATTCTTTTGGAACGCGCTACAGTCTCTGCGTTGACGTTCCGGTTGGAGTTTTGTTTTTAAACCTACAACTGCACTGTCCCTGGTAGAGGATATATAACTTTTCAACTGGTGTTTTTTGGAGAAGAGGAGCTGAGATCGGAGGGATTCTTGCTGCTTTGCCGGGAGGGAGTGCGCAGCGCCTTCAGATACAAGGTAGAGCCCAGACATTGAATTTGTATGCACCCTAAATTATTTATGAACTTTCTTTGCGTCTTTAAAAACAACCTTTTTTTTTTTTTTTTGTCGCGCCAAAAAAAGCAATTTACTTTCACTGAATCACCTCAAAGTTGATCATCTCACTAATGTTCTGTTTGTACTTAAGGCATTCCACTTGTGGGGGTTAAAAGCTTTTTTTGTTTTTGTTTTAATTTCTATCTTTGCTTCACTTTAATCCCCAGGCGTCACAATAAAACTTTAATCACAGCTCGCTTTCTTATAATGCAAGCTGCCAATACAGCCATCCAGATATAAAAACATGTTCGGTCAGATGAGTCACACAAGAGGCTTCATTATCTCCCGACTCCTGCTCATTTTCACTCCTTTTCTTTAGTTTTCCCACTGATTCCGAACCAAAACCTGCATCATCAACATCGGCGCTTGCCAGGCTAAAATAAATAAATAATATTAAAAAAAAAACTATGCTGTCCTTTTAGTTTTAGACGGAGCATCTCATCTAAAGACAAGGCAGGTTGTGATTTTTATGGCGTTTGCAGTTTAAAAGTGCATACATTGCTCCACTTGTTGTTTTTAATCCACCGTCCTCACTGCGGTGTAATCCTCCGGTCCGCTCCTGTCCCGACTACACCTGCCTCAGCCAGGAGAGGGGAAAATCTAGCCAACCCAAACATCAGACCTCCACAATCCCGTCAATCTCCAATTCTCTACACACAGCGCTGCTTGTAAGCTCTGTATAATCCACGCTGTCGTGATTGAATTACCCGCCCTTTAAATTGAATGAGGCGATGTAGGGTTGCAGCGCGCAGTAAATTGCTCCGAAACATTATTTTCACGGCTTATGGGTTCAAAGAGACACAGCTGGACATGAAAAATGAAAGAAACTGTATTTATTTATTTTATTTTCAAGTTTTTTCCTGTTGTCATCTCACATTCTGTTCTCTCTCTCAGGTTATGACGGAGCAGCACTGAATATGGAGCTTTCTGGATTTCTTGTTTTCCAGTGTGCAGCCTCTTGTTTGGGGGCAAGGAGTTTACGGTAAGAGGATGATGACAGTTTATTTCCTCATTATTCACACTACAGCAAACTTCTGTGCTTGGGAAGTTCAGAATGACCTAGCTACATTATGTTAGTGATGAGAATTTGTTCCATTTTTAACTCACTGAAAACCCTTTATAGTGCATGTCAGTATGACACCCTAATAGTCTCACAATAACTGGCCTTTAAGGTACTCCCAGAACCACTCCAAGTGGAAAGACTGCCACTTATCTTGAGGGGAAAATTTTTCTTGGAAGTCACTCAGAAAAACTGCAGAGCATCTAACAGTGTTGTAATAGCATAACCTTCCAAGTGTTTGAAATCTGTTTAATTCTTTTTATTTTTAGAATCAAAATCATACATTTCAAGAAGTGTCTGAGTTGCAGAGGAACTCTTTTGCTTTACTAAAGAAATTTTTGAACTGGAACTGTCTGAAATTTTTTGTCATCAAAAATTCCCATGCTTAGTGAATCAGCTGCTCACACACACCCGGAGAAGGTTTTGAAGTCGGGGATAAGCATGCCAAAGCTCTCTGGGATGCGGCTCGTCTCTTGTCAGGTTAAACAGGACAGTCACTCTGCGCTTTTGAGGATAAGGCCTCAGATTTGTGCCCTCTCAAGACTGCAGCCTCACTGTGTATTACAGAGGCTCAGTTTCCCAAGCTTACAGGCGTCTGGCCAGACATGCATCCTCTTGTCCCTACGGGCAAGGCGAACACAAAAAACTCATCTGTCTGCTTTGATACGTTGATTTTGACGTTTGGAGAAATGTGGCAGCCATTGGAAACAGGCTCTGTTTTGTCACAGTTGCACAGAGTGCGCTTGTCACATACAATCCTGCATCCCGTCGTCACGCTGAGAGCCGCTGACAGTCTTTGATTTGCTGAAGCATGTGTGCCTGTGTAAAAGTCCTTGCTAAGTAATCAGGTTTGCACTAGTCTGGTACTTCACAGTCCTGCTGACTAATCAATATCAGTGTAAACTACAAACAACTTACACAGACAGTTCACAGATCTTTTTGTGGCTTATTTAATATAGGATGAGTTGCATATTTTTTTTGGAATCCTCCTTTGCAGGATTGGATGTTTTGTAGCCCTCAACAGTAGAAATGTCAGTGTTAATGCAGTGAGACAGTTCTGGATGTATTCTTTAAAAGTCTTTCAGTTTTACTGGAAATGTCAAACTCTGCTTTAGAAAAAAAGGGAAAAGAGCTGTGCTTCTTTGAAATACGCAGCTCTGTATGTTTTTACAGATTGACAAACTGTTTCAGGTTGTTCAAAACCCTTTTTACCACACATGTTGCAGAATATTATATGTTAAGAACATAAGGTATCCTTGATAAAGCTTACTCCCAGGACAAGCCGTTTAATCAGTCGTCTCCTTTAAGTTTGATCTTGTGCTTTTTGTCCTCATCGTTTCCCCTCACAGTTTTATAAAATTGTTTTGAGCTGGCTTAAGACTCATTCACAGTTCATCTAAGGTTTATCCATCATAGATTCTGTTAAAAACATACATCCGATTGAAGAAAGTTCACAGGTTTTGTTGTGGAAATTGTAGCATTTTATGTATGTGTGTACTCAAAAATTGTATTATGTTACAGACATATTACAATTTGGATTTTTTTTTTTTAATGATGAAGCACTTGTGTTGTAACCTAAAACATCTGGGTTAGATGAACGTAATCATTTAGAGACATTTTATATCTATTTTTTTTTTAACTATGGCAGGATCAGTGTCATTTTAATCAATTCTATTAAAATAACGTTCATTGGCCAAAATGTTTTTGAGTAAGTAGATATTTCTTTTAATTCATTTTTAAAGTTAAACGTTTAGTGAAAAAAAATCATTCACACTTTGTCTCACTGGCAGCTTTCTAGTTGAATAAATGAAAATAGTTTGATTTAAGCTTGGTTAGGGTTTTACGGCCATGTTATAAAAACGTTAAAAAAAATGCTTGGCATGATATGATTGCTTTAATTAAAATAATTCTACTGATGGCAAAATAATGTGACATTTTGATTAAAATGCAGAATATAATCTTTTTCAGTCTCTTTCAGTTTTATTTATGTTTTAAAAATGGGAGAGTGCATATTAATGAAGATTTGCTTCTTAATAGGTGAGATTTCTTTTATTTTGACACATACATTTAAGCAATAACTTAACATAAACAAATTTAGTAGTAGTTTTGAGTGTTTTTGAGCAGAATATTATAACTCTTTGCCATTATGCTCTCCATATAATAACACATTTTAAACAAATTTATAGTTGTGGTTGATCTGACAGGCTATCTGAGTGCTAGCATGCTAACTATAGTGTTAAGACAGTGTTTCGTCAATAGAAATGATGATCCTTTAGTTTATACTCCATCCATATATCATGACCAGATATATGTCCAAACAGAAGAGTCTGTCTTTTTTGTGAGCAAGAGAAAAGTGTACAAGTCTTATTTCAGCCAGCACACTGGCAGTGCTCAGAAACACATTGAAGTACTTCAGTTCTTTATGCACCTTCTAGCCACAGTTAACTGCAATGTGTCTCTGACGTTTTTTTCTGGCTTTTCATTAACATGAGTTTAAATTGTAAAATTGTTTTAATTCGTCAAATGTGAATTTTTTTGTGCATATGTATGTATGTATGTATCTATGTGTGTGTATGTTTGTATGTATGTGTGTGTGTGTGTGTGTGTGTGTGTGTGTGTGTGTGTGTGTGTGTGTGTGTATGTATGTATGGGTTTGGGCATGATTCTCTACTGAGCACCTGGGCCCCTTTAGTCACTGCCAAGGGAAGAGAAGCCCCAGGGCTTTGTGAGAATGTACTGGCCAGCATTCACAGGAACCAAACTCCCAGGTGGATCACGTGGGACCGGAGGTGGCGATGCTCAGCTGCGCATACCTGTGCAACATCTCTTTCAAGTGCGTTGGTAAATCTTCATGACAAAAAGGACTCATTCGAAGAAAGCAGTCGGTCTCACAATTTGCACAAATGTGGTAAACAACACAAGTTGGGAGGAACAGGGACGAGAGCCAACAAATTTGGCACGTTGCACGCACATATGCATAAAATGCTTTCCATCACTTTGGAATTGTTTAGCACTTGCTTTAGCAGACAGATGCGACTCAGCGCCCGTCGGGAACTGAACGGCATAGTGTGCCTGATTGATGTCGGCGGTTTGGACGCCTGTGAGGTTCATTTACTGTAGCCTTCTCGAGGGTGTGTTTGGATGCATGTGTTGTTGTCAGTCCATGCTTGTGTGAATCTGTGCATGCAGGTGTTCGTGTATCAAAGTGTGGGAAGTGTCCAAGCCTCTAAACCTCAGTGTTTGTGTGTATGCATTGCCGTGCAAGAGCTTGAGTGGGACGTGTTTGTCTGCGGCAGCCACACTTTTCTTCACTTTGCAACAGTTTGCTGGCTCAGCAGGGACTCATGGATCGGTCACTGTTTTTCTTGCAGCAGTTTGGTATTGATTGCTCTTCTCTGAATTCTGATAGGTTGTCAGAACGCTTGTAACACCTGTCTGTCAGATTGCAAATGGACAGGTACCAAGGAAGGGTGATGCTTCATTTCAAGGGGGGGGAAGCTTCATAACATATGTCTCTTCAGACCCAGCTTTGTTAAGTCTGATAGGATCATCTATAGTATTTCTTGTTTATTACCATATTTTCACTGTTTTCTCTTGGGGATAACCTTTTTATATGCATCTCCACACATCGATCCCTGCATACTTATAACACGATTTTCAGTTTCCATTTAGTCTGGGTATACTGCAGTGTAGAGGCATTCCAAGTTTGATGTGGTATGCATTCACATGCAACAAATTGCAGCACACTTAAGCAGAAGGGGAGGTTTAGAAAATGTCAGGACAATCCTGAACGATGTTCAGCCTCCACAGAGCCACTGAACACAGACAGAGTGTACCAGAAAAAAAGTGTCTTTCCATCTCCGTGGCACTGCGTCACATCTTACTGTGCGAGGCAGCAGAGTTCACAGACACCAAATTATTGATTGCTTGACAAAGTCACACAGCACCATTAGCTGCTGCTGTAGATGGAATCCAGACTGCATTAGCCTGCAATACGATGCTTCATTATGTGCTTGTTAACAGGAAATTTAATGAACTTAAATCAATGACTTTGCTTAACAGGGTTTTTTTTTTTTTGTTTTAAGTAGGGCTCTTGCAGCAGTAGCAGAGGAGGAGAGGCCTTGCCCTTGGCCATAAAACAAAACACTGTTAGAGATGCAGAAACTGAAAAAGTTTAATGTATCTAAATTGCACACTAATTTAACATCACTTTGAAGATGTCGCCCAAGGAAAATATGAATGCTTGGGATACATTTTAATATTTTTTTTTTTTTTGCAAACTTTGTGCGTATGTGTGTGGCTGTATATATTTGCCTTCATCTTAACCCGGAGCCTTATTCACTGCAGTCAGTGACAAAAAAGTAATTGCAGTTACTGAAATTGAGTTCAAAGTTGAAAAGAACTTGTTCAAGTTTAGTCCAGTTTACTTCTATTGGAACAGATTCATTTTACTCTGATGTTGTCTCAGTTCCTATACATTCCCTGTATTAGCTGTATTACCTGTTCAACTGCTTAACACATGTAGAGTATCAGCCATTCACATGGCAGAAATTTAATCCATTTAGCCATCTAGATGTAGTAATGACAGTTTCTTGTTCAAAACAAGCATCAGAATGGTGAAAAAAGTAGAGGTAAGTGATTTAGAATGTTGCAATATAGGTGGTATGAGATGTACTGGTCTGATTATTTCAGAAGTGGATCCTTGTGCTAATAGTTCAGGCTGTTGTTGGTGATGCAATGAAATGGGCGATATCTTGGCACACTTTGGGCCCCTTAGTACCAACTGACCCTTCTTGAGTATTGCTGCTGACTATATCCTTACCTTTATGAACACAGTGTATTCATCTTTTAATTCATGGATGCCCAATTCCAGTCCTTGAGAGTTACTATCCTGCAACTTTTAGGTGTATTCCTTCTCCAACACACCTGACACCTGGGTTGTTACGGGTCCTCTGCAGAACTAAATGACATGGTGATGAGGAAATTCAACCATCTGATTCAGGTCTGTTGGAAAAGGAAGACATCTTAAAGTTGCAGGATACTAGCTTTTGAGTTGTGAATAGGGACCCTTGTTTTAATTGCTGCTTTAAGCAGGATGAGGCACCACAAACTGGTTTCTCAATCATGATACTGAGTTCAGTATAGTCCGCAGTCACCAGCGCTCAGTCTGTCTTTGGGAAATGGTGGGATCACATATTTGCATCTTGAATATGCAGCTGACAAATCTTCAAATACTTGGTAATACTACCATGTCAATATGGACCCACTTCTCAGAAAAATGTTTGAGACACCTTGTTGAATCTGTTACACAAATAAAGGCAGTTCTCAAAGAAATTGATAACCAACCCAGTACTAGTAAGATACAATTCATAAAGTGCCTGGTGAGTGTAAATTTCCATTTTGAATGGGATAATGTCCTTTAACTTAGAGCACTAGTAGTGACCAACATGTCTGCTTGAAGTAAACACCATTTTCTATTGACACAGATGTGTAACCATGGTAACATACAGCGCCTGTTTTAAAAGTTAAACACAGCAAAGAAAAAAAAAAGTTCTGAGTGTCCTCTTTTGCCCTTTTTTCTTTAGCCAAACTTTAATAATGATGCAAGTGAGTGGTACCAGCTTGTTTAAAAAGTCTCTACAGCAATACTCAGTTCAGCAACAGCTTAATTATCTACTACTGCACTGGTGCCTGTCAACAAAAAGGTCCACTGCTTAGTATCACACTTGCAGACTAAAGGCTCCCACATACTAGGGTGTAATGTACGCACTCTGTGAGCCACGTGGACTCCACGCACACTTGAGCGTACTGATTGCCTACATTTCTCCTGTCAAATTCCTTCATTTCCCTCAATCCAAATCGATACTAGCAAGTTTGACAAGCTAGTTGGATGTCTCACCCTGTTTCTTTTTGACCTTTGCAGTCGCACACCTGTTAGCGCAGCACAGAGTGCTAGTCTAGCTGCTGCGCGTCTTTGCGACTGCTTTCACTGACTCTCCACCTCATCAGCTTGGTGTCGCATACAAAACGGTTTGATCTGAACACTGTCTCCCGCCGAGCAGTTTACTGTGCGACATCAACACACGGTCATAAAAATTTACCTTTGCATGTGTCCGGCTGATGTCCATTTCGAGTCTGAATTGAGTCCGCACGGACCTCCGCGGAATGAAGTTCACCTGAGTATGTGGGGGCCTTAAATAGTCCACTTTATATGTTGGATGGAGTCAAAGATCAAGATGAATATAATTTCTGCTGCTTCCATTGCAGTATTTAGCTTTTGTATTTCTTGACTCCACACTGTAATTCAAAATCTAAGTTACTGTGTTTTATTGTCTGGTGCCTATTTCTAACTCTCCAGCAGTCATTAGGTGAACTCTCCAGCAGACTCAGATGCTTCCTCTACTTTGACTGCGGGCAATGGCCTTAATGTCGTTGACCTAGAAAGAGATCATTCCAGGTTTAACTGGCCTGACCACCTGCTCCTGGGAACTCCAGCTCTTCTGCTCCTCAGATCAGCACTTTTTGTTTGCATCTCTTTTATGTCTCCTGCCGCGAAGTTTATTTGGGATGCTGAATATTGCCCTTTTTCTAATAAGCATCCATAATTTATTGGTGGCTCTGAGGCAAAGAAGGAGGAGAGGAGAAGGGGAGGGCAGACAGTGATAAGAAGAGACTGAAGCATTAAGCTAGAGATGATTAGAATCTCTCACCTCCCACGATCTGACACCCACCATGTTTCTCCCACTCTTTCCTTCTTTGCTCAGTTTTTCCGCATGTGTCCATGTCCAATGTTTTCACAGGTGCGCTCTCCGGAGTGTGTGCTTGCATACATCATACGCCTGTTTGAACAGATTTCTGTCCTCACAATGTGAGAAACAAACAGAAACATACATTTACAAAATTCATCCACTCAAAATAAATAGTCAGCAATGTCATCAAAAGATGAGTGACCTTTTTTTCCTCTTACATTTTATTGCAGTTCTTCCAGTTAAAACTTATTTTTCATAGATAGATAGATAGATAGATAGATAGATAGATAGATAGATAGATGCCTTTCTTTTGATGCTTTTTTTACTTTTGATCCTTTGCACTCCTCCTTTCTCTCACTGCATTTTTTATTTGTGCTTGACTGGATATTAAAGCCTGACAACATTTCTATTAACCTACAGGTCAGTGGCAGAGCCACAGACCTGCCTCGGAGTGATACGCTGAAGCTGTTTTACACGAGCCTTGCTACCTTGGGGTAAAGGATAAGGGAACAAAGACAACGTATTGGGAGGTTGTTTGATTTATCACCTTACTTCTGACAAAATACACTCAAAGTCTGATATGGATATAAGGAAGCAGGATAGAGTTGGGTAGTCACTTTTGTGGTCAAAATTTAAAATGAGAAAAAAAAACGACAACACAATTTTCAAATCTTGGTTCACATTTTTCATAGGATTTAGGTTTGAACTTTGATTGGTTGAGTTTAACACTGGAATATGCTTTGATCCAAACCATTTCTTTGTAGGTCTGACTGCATGTTTAAAGTTATTTTCCTGTCTTTTGGAGGATTCAACAGCTCTCCATTCGTGATTGCCCTGTAGCTCCATGTGGCTTCCCATCAACTTTGACCAGCGTTCCTGTCCCTCTTGAAAAAAGCTGTATTCTTGTATTCTTGCTAATTTTATTGTTGAACAACTAGAGATCTCCCAATCAATCCAAAATAGAAATAAACCCAGACATGAGTTTTTTTTTTTTTTTTTTTCAAAAGTGAAAGTAAGGTTTTGGGTTTGTTTAGAGGACATATGTTTGCACCATTATTGGATGCCTGTTAGTGTGCAGAACTATTTCCCTATCTTACTTGTTTATTTTTAATCTATGAAAAAGAGAAAACTAACAACTCAAAGTTTACAAAGAAACATTTTTGACATTAAAAGGAAATAAGATCAGTGAACAGCATAAGCACTCTTCTTTTCAATAACAATCAAAAGCTGTCCAATCATGGGGTCTGTCAGTTGCTTGATCTTTTTATGATCAACTTTTGTTTAGCAGCAACAATAGCAACCCAGAAACTGTTCCGAGAAATGGATTGTTTTACTTCTCTGTAACAAGAGCCAACAAATTCTCAATTTTTTCAATTTTTTCAATTTCAAGTTCAGGTGAGGAAGATAGTCATGTCATTCTTCTTTCATCTTCAAGGGCTGTACTGGCTTGCCACAAAGTGGAGTACCTCGGTGTCTGTGATGGTGCATTGTTGTGCATAGAAATCACTGTCATCTTGAAAGAAGCAGACTTTTTCATTAACTACTATTTGTATGATGTTTCTTCAAAAAAAAAAAAAAAAAAAAAAATTAAAAAAATTAAAATACAGTATTTTTGAGAGTCGAGTTTGGGTCCATCTTCAACCCAAAAAGATTCAACAATCATCTTTAATAATATCAGCCCACATCAGTAGCCTCCCTTCACTTTGCTGTCATCTGAGTTGAAGTGGGGCTCTGTGCCTGTTACTGATGCAGTCACCTCCCCAGTCTGTTAAGAGTCACTCATCTCATCAGTCCAAATAACCTTTGAAAAATCTGTCTTCAGATATTTCTTTGCCCATTCTTAACATTTCAACTTATGTGTCTTGTTCAGTGGTTGTTGGGTTTCAGCTTTCCTTACCTTGGCCATGTCTCTAAGCACTGAACACCTTGTCCTTCTGGGCATTCCAGGTAGGTTCCAGTTCTGAAATATTAGAGCACAGGAGGAGAACTGGTTCTTGGCAGCTTATTGAATAAATCTTTTCAAATCCTTAGGCTACACCTCCCTCATTACTCAAATACACATCACGTGACATACTTAAATCCAAAAGAATTAATTTATACAGCTTGAACTTGAAAAATATGCATCAAATTGATTTGATGAATTGCTAACTTGCCTACTTGTGTTAAAAATGCTGAAAATAAGACAATCACCAAACTTTATGATTACTTTTACTTAATCAGTATTTCTAAATTGAAAAGCCAGTAAATGTTAGATTATTAAAATTGATTTAAATAACAGAAATTGTATAAAAGTCAGTGCACCAATGAATTCTGTTCAAACTCTGTGCACTGTAATTAATAACAAAGCACTATGTTGAAATTTTCTTCAGTGGGGCAAAGCCCTGGACCCCTGACTGGTTAGTCGTTATCCTTGTGAAAAGCTCTGCTGAAGTCTGTTATTGATTTTCTTTCTAAGCCTTGCCAAAGGACCAATAAGTAAGCCTAACACTTACTAACGACTAAAATGTTTATATGAAGTTGTCAATTTGGTCCAAGTTTTTCAAAAGGCTGCATGGTAATAATATCAAGCCCCAAGCTGCCCTTTGAGTTGTTTCTAACATATTTATTTTAAGAAAGGTTTTTTTTTTTTTTTTTTTAAATTAGTTTAGTGCCAATAATTTGTTTAATGTCATAGGCTTCTGTCAGTGTTTACCATGAATTCATGTTATTTTCAGGGTTTTTTAGTTCCATCTATCAGTAAGCTTTAATTACTATTACAACATATTGAGAGAGAATTAACACATCCAGACAACCTGTTTGCCATCTATTATCATCTTTCCTTCTGAATGTTTTCCTTCAATTTTATGCAAAATAAAAATCAAAGATGAAAGCCAGTGAAATGTGTAGCAACTGTGCAGGCTACAGAAGTACCTGGCAGGTGCTGAATTGCCATCAGAATCACTATAATTTTCTCTCTAAAATTACAGTGCAGCCCACCTACTATTTTTTTTATTTAAATTTCCTTTTTACCCCCTTAACTTGCATGTCGCTCTTTCGTTTGGATGATGCTCTGGCTCATGCAGATCCCATCTACATACAATCATGTGCACAAGAACACTGTTTTCACATGCATACACAGACATTCATGTGCAGAAACACCAATTCCAGTGCTCACCTTTTGCTGCACTTTTATCATTAGCTCACTCTGACCCCCTCTCTCTCTTTTAAAATTGTTGGTATCCTTCTCCCTCACACACACACACACACACACACACACACACACACACACACACACACACACAAACACACATTCATACCTAGAGTGATTCTGAGCTTTACCAGGCAATGTGGGCGCCCTGTGGGTTGGAAAAACTGTCAGGGAAACTTCACTTTTCTCCTCTGTAGTCCTGTCACTCTGTCAGACATTATCAAGCACCTCTTGCTGGCTCGGCCTCGGGAGGAAATATATGTTTTTGTGTGTATGTGTCTTGGCGTGTAAGTGTGTGCTTGTCTCTTTGATCACATTGTTAGGGACACAGAACATCATACTGTTTAATTTCCACTTTGTCTTAGTTGCATTTCTTTGTGCTGTTGTCCTTAGAGTGAAGGAGGAAGTCCCCGTGTGTGAGTAAGTGTGTTATGTTGTGCATTCGTATTGGACACGAGAAGGAAGGAACATTTGGCATCTAACTTATTTATGGGGGCAACAGGATGGTTGTGAACAGTGGTGAGAACATAGCTTACATCAGAGACTGTCTGCCTCCTCTTGCACTTCCCTTACCCTGTCACTTGTTCTTTCTTCCTCTCTCCTTCAGCTCACTTTTCTTCGTCCTCAACACGTACCCCTTTACTTTGACTCATGAAGCTTTGCACTGTTTTTATCTATCAGTCCATATTCATAGTGCTGAATCTAGGTGAAAATAGAAGCACTTTTTGATAGCCGTCTACTTAAGTGTTTTGTCTTTTTAAATCAGTTTGATCAATGGTAGCTTCAAAGAGCTGTGAGATAGGTTACAAATATCTCTGAAAGAATAATTGGTTCCTGATCTACCTTACTATGAAAATCAGCATCAATCAGTGTAGAAGATTTCTCTTAAGTGTTTTGTTCCCTTCAGGGACCACACAAATAAACCTTGGAGATTAAGAAGATTATCATGAATATAAGAGTCTATTTCCCAAGAGAGCAATAACTAAAATACATAAAATGAGAGATACAGTCATCTTTGGGGCAACTCTAGAAACTGAAATACTAATCAGCCTCTCAAACTGAGGCATGATAGAAACAAATAGCAGATGGTCAGGGCATATAAGACAACACATGAGTTGAGGGGAAAACTTACAACTAAAATATCTATAGCAACAAACATGAGGACCAGAGATGCTTAAATAAATTAACCTTTTAAGAAAAACAGATATAAGATTGCATGAGATTCTGTTTTGTGAAGCTAGACTGGTGTCTCAACGAGGAGACTTCAAGTTCAGGTCTTTTTTTTAGAAGTATCATAACACTGCATCACATCTTACTAGGGTTCATCGCCATGGTAACTCAGAAAGGAAACCGGTTGATTGGATCAGCAATTGTGTATTCAATCATCTCATTTTCTGTATTAAAACTCCCTTTTATTGGTCGTGTTCAATAATCCCATTTTCTGAGGAGAAAATGGGATTATTAACAGAAAGCAAGATTAATAGATGTGTAATAAATCAAAATGGTATGACTTGAACTTCTTAAGTAAAATACTAATTTAAGTTTGGTTTGACAAATTTTAGGGTTATTGAGATGCAGCTGTAGTAGCGTACATCAACAAAATCAGAGATGATCAGAGGTGGCAATAAAGTCCTTTAAGATATTTTTTTCAAAAATTACAATATATACTATAGTACAATATTTTCAATAACAAATACAAGTTAACGGTTTTCTTACTGCATGTCACTTTTACTTTACTTAGCTCGTGGGTTTAATGTGGATATTATAAGCCCCTCCGGCCTTCAGAGACTTTCCCACAGCATGAACAAACCTTCTGGTTTTCTCTTTTGAACAAGGAGTGTGATTAAAGGATAGAACAGCTTACAAAAACTGTTTCTGACATTCTATGGTTTACGAGTTGCCTCAGTTTTAAAGATATGCGTTGAACCTTCAAACTTGCCCCCCCCTTACTCTATTAAATTTTTACTGTTATCTATAGCGCTGAAACATAATTTTTCATTAGAAAGCAAAGTAGAAAACTCAGATTGTTGTGAAAAAGAAGCATTTTTTTTTTTTTTTTTTTTTATAACAATCTGATTTTTGAACTGTCACACTGTTCAACTTTTGGTGTAAATCTCTTAAGGGATTTTCAAATGGTTGTTTCTTACCTCGCTCATAAAACAAGATGTTTGACAGAACGACTGCAAAGCAAACAGAAACCATTCTTGCTGTTTCTCACACTTTCATCTACTCCAGAAGCTACATGTAATGACTCCTTTGGAAAAACATCATGCAGATATTTACAGGGAGGTAAGAACAAAAAATTCTTCTGAAACAGTTGTTTGTACTATGTTCACCTTTTAAGATCCTTTTTTGCTTCACTGAAAACCCAGAAACCACAGCAAACAACCACAATTGGTGGATTCAGTCATGTCCAACTAAACTTTCTGATGGCAAGAGGGGATCAACAGTGGAAGATATCTTTTGCTCCGACACACGTCTGGCCTCAATAATTCAGTGATGCGTGCTGCTCGGATAGCTCACCCTTTCCTTGCTTCTTTGGCATTCTCACTAGCTGTCTCAAATTTTCTCTCTCTCTAAGTGGCAAAGATCCCCCCCCCTCCTACAAATGGTAGTTTGAGTAAAAAATTCTGACACTTAAAACGTTCGCACTTTTAGCCTGCTGGTCTCACACTTTTCCCATCCCTTTTCCGCCCATCTCAGATGGCTCAGAGGAGATGGGGGTATAATCTGTTGGATATGCTGAAAGTAACCATGTTCTCAGTGTAGCAATTTACCTGCCACCAGCTACACACCCTGATCCGTCTCTCCTCCTCCCTCACTCTGTCTTTACCCGTCCACTAAACTTTTACCTGTCAAAAAAAGATGTTCCTGTCATCTTCCTCCTTGCCTCTCACTGATTCTTTTCACAGCCATGCATACCCTTAGCATGTCAAATAAAATATACCCACTTCTTTGCTTTCCATCCTCTTTACATCTTAATTCCCTCCCTTGATCCAAACCATTTCAGCAGAAAAAAACTTTAATTCCCCTCATTTCCTTTCCTCTTTTGCTTCCTCACCCTCCACTTTCCTTATTATCCTTCTCTTTCTTTACGTCCTGCACCCCTCTCCTCCGAAGCTCTGTCTTATTCTCCTTATCATCTGAAAGTTCAGTGGCAAGAATCCACCCACTTCTCCACTTACAGCATATATAGGACATAGCTCACATTGTCATTGAAAGCTGCAGAAAGGCTTTCGGGAAACAGGGTAGAACGCTGACACTGGGGAGTAAGAAGACAGCATAGGTTAGACACGGTTACAGGAAATGAGGACAGAGCGAAAGGTGCATCGACCGGCCATCTCATTACTCATTAAAGTAAAAAAAATAAATAAACAGGAAGACATGCTGTGAAGCAGAAATTCCTCATTTTTAAATTGCCCTTATCTTCACCAGACGGTACAGTTGTGACCCTTGCATACATAAATTTGTTTTATGGTGCCGCAAAATGATAAACTTTGTTCACGTATTTTCATGAATAGACTATTTTGCACCCTTGGTGAAGTTCAGCATTTCACAACCTTCTTAGACTGATATACTCCCACAGTAACATCAAATGGGCTCACAAACCCCTCGAGCTACAGCATTTGTGTTAATAATTTAGCAGTTTGAGCTGGTTTTAATTAATGTCATTGATTATATGAAAGAGCACGTAATGTTAAGAATTTAGCCATGGACATGTTTCCGTTCCTCTGTTTCTGCATGTCGTAAAGGATTAACTGTGTTACTGTATGTTGGTAGGAAAAAGGTACTTTGAAGCTCTTTCTGTCTTAAGGAACGTCAGTTTAGAAAATGAATGTATAATGTCTGCTTCATGTCTCCACTTTAAGGAGCAGTTCTAGGCTAAAAATATGCTTCCCAAATACAACACTCCCAAAACTCTGACCCTGCTGACTGGAAGCTGAGCTGAAGTGAAAATATAGTTTTCTGTGAAGAATAGAAATGCATAGAACCTCTTGGATTGTGCTAATATCATCCAGTGATACTTTTATTTAGGCAGGGCAGGTTTCATATTAAAACTTTATTTTCTGACTTTGAAAGAATTTTCTTAAATAGGTTTATAACAGTAGCATGCAATTTATGAGTATAATATATGTAAATATATTTGTATACAAGTAGAAGCCCACTTAGGATGATTAAAATATAAAACAGTCCTCCAAAACAAGAAAGTCTGCTTCTCATAGCACTTACTCAGAAGGGTCCTTCAGACCCCACAGTCAACTAACAAAGAGGCTACACCTCTCCTTCCTGACTTTTGAGGTCAGAGTTACCCAGTACATAGAAATATCCTTTATTGTCCCACAATGGGGAAATTTCTGAACACATACATTTCCTCTTGGTAAAAACATGCCTTATTGCAAAACAGTCAAATAACATAATTATTAACAAATAAGTAGCACATTGTTAAACTACACATTTATGCTTATAAAGAGTTTGTGGGGAAAATCACTGCATACAAATGCAACAACTTGAAATAATTCTAAGTTAATTATGCAGCTATATTATTTTAAAGTTTTTTGTTTTAATATAACATTTTCAACCAGTAGTATCTTTGTGCAAGTCCAATGTGTCAGAAGTTTATACTGGCCTATGTCATTTTGAGATTTGATGATTTTTTTTTTTTTTTTTTTTTTTTTTTTTTTTTTTTTTTTTTAATTTTCTCTTTAGATTATTCTAAGACTTTCTAGATTTCTAAATGATCAAAATGAGATCAGTAATATAAAAGAAACATTGACGTGTAATGACAGGCATTTAGAATGACGTTATTTGAGTATAACAACTGTTACGGTCCAAAAAACTTTCATTGCTTGGAGATTCTGGGAAGTCACCTGTGGGAAAAAAGTTTGGTTATGGGCGTAAGAAAAATTTGAAGGGACCTGAAGAAAAGCTATTAAAGTAGGTGGAAGGTCAAATCTGAAGCATTTTTTTTTTTTTGCTCACCATATAAAGCTAAAAGATCATTAAACTTAAAGATGACCTATTATGCTTCCTTGAACAGATTAGGATAGGTCTATGGGCGATACAAAACATGTTCATTACATTCTTTGTACAAAATCATTCTTAGATAATGAGATTTTAGTCTGGTCAGTTCTGCCTATTTTGAGCTCCTTTCAGAATGAGCTGTTTTAGGGCTCCTTGTCACTTTAAATCCAAATAAAATATGTTGCTGGCCACAAAAACCAACTCAACATTTACACTCGCATGTGAAAATGGGTGCAAACAGATGCGCAATTAAACCATACATCTTTGAAAAGCAGAAGCAGAGCCTCCTATACAACCAACAAGAATGAAGCAAGTGGTTTCTGAATGGTAAGTCAACAACAAAACACTTGTCTTTTGTAGCAGCCATTGTACAGGTCATACAGTGGTAAAACCAGCTGACCAAACATGCTGGAGCTCTGCTTGGGTTGCTAGGTGAGGGTTTGGGGTTGCTAGGTAATGGTGCCGTGCCCGTTAGTTGTGACTTAACATTCAGGAGGTTTTTGAAACGGTTCATTTTCTAGACACCAAGAAACATTAACTTATTGCCAAAAAACAGCTGGGTGTTTTTTCTTTTTAAGTGCTTGGGCTGTTTTTAGAAGCAGTTGAGACCCAAATGGAAGTATAAAAATGTGTAAAATGGACATTTTGCATAATAGGTCCCCTTTAACTTTGCTTCACATCTTTAATTTTAATTCTTCTCCGACTTGTTGAAGTAGTTTGGACGTCTTTCATAAAAAAAAAAAAAACAAAAAAAAAAAAACAAAAAAAAAAAAACAGTCCTCTCACCAGTAAACCAGTACAAGAAACTCCCTGTACTTACATCTTCAAAGTCTTTGAGGATGTCAAATTAAGGCAGAGAATTTCAGGGAAGCAAGTTTGTAGAAATCTATACTATGTGGGTAAAAAAAAACTAACTAGAGCTTCTATTTCCAAATGATTACATGAGAATATTTTTTGAACTCAATTACTGTGATGCCTGTGGCTCAGTGAGGACATGTTACCCTGCAAAAATGTAATTTCTTTTCCATTCTTCATTTGTGGAATAGGTACTGTGAGGCAAGATTATGCATCAGGTAAATTTCACACTTTTTACTTAAGAATACATAGATACTCGAGAGTATTCCCATTTGTTGTCTGATCTCATGACCATACAGTCATCATATAGTTGAAAAGAAAGACTTTATGAGCTGATGTGATGTATGAAATAACTGCATTTAAAAAATATCCTCACAGGAGATCTTTTTCATAATTCATCATCATATGTGTCTACAACTCAAATGAATTAAATATACCTCTGAAAAATGTATGTCCTCATTTATTCATCAACAGCAACACCTTTCAACATCTGGCATTAAAATATCAAGCCAACTCTAATAGAAATTTTGTTCAGTTGTGGCATGTGATGAAGTGGAGGGGACCTGACTCATGAAAGGAATGAAAAAAGATATGACATGTGGCTGAAGAAAATGCATGTATTAAAAACGGAGAGGGACACAGCGAGAGTGACATTGAAAGGGCAGGGCCAGATACAGAGCAGCTAAAAGAAGAAAGGCTTCCCTGGAGACAGAGAGGTAGATCGACAAGGGGCTTGGAAAATGAGAAAGGAATGGAGGGACTGAATTGCTAGAGTATGAGAGAAAGTGAGAATAAGGGTAAGACCTAAACTTTATTTGCTATAGTCCAGACTGTAATAGAAAAAATAACCCCCTTACATGTAGTTCTTCCACTTACAAAAGAATCCAAATGACACAAACCTGCAAGAGATTTAGCTTTCTGAACACAATAATAGACGTCTGGTATGTTAGACATGTGATTTAGCAACCATATGAGACCTAGTACGAAGGCCATTTGAGAGATTTGTGATTTTATTATTAGGTTCTGCAAAAAGTGATTTCCCCATGTCTCATTGTTTGAAAAAAAGGCTCAGTCTGTACCTTACTGTGCCATATGTCCTCTGTCTGAAGCCTGGAAAAAACTGGGAAGAAAAACAGTCAGAGAAAAGAGGGTGAAACATCACTGCATACACACAAGTAAAATACACAGGTGGAAATAGTGTTGACTGGGACTGCATTCAAGTTCATACAATATAGTATGTTGGCTAGAAATAATTTGTAAAATATGGTTTGTGTTTTGCATGTAAAAACGTTTGGGGAGAAGTGACTGGATTTGAATAGAGTTCAGCTGCTATCTGTGGCTACCCTGGCTGGGCTTCATCTCTTCAACAACAACAACAACAAAAATCTACCATGCATGGCTGAAATCTTCACTGGGATGTTTCTTTTATGAATTTGAACTACAATGTACAATTAGAAAATAATTATGAATCAATAGACATAAGACAGAAGGGAATACACTCAATGAAGACAGTTTTGTTGTAGTTTCCAGTATTTAAACTTATTCATTTAGGTTTTTTGGAATAATTTTTCCATTAAATTTAAAGAAAAATTGTGTCAGGTCTAATAGGTCTTGAAGGCAGTTTTTTTTTATCTTTCTTTAAGAAAAAATTAGATATGTCATATCAATTTAAATAAACAAGAAGAAACAAGAATTCTTATAGCTCATAAATCTGAAAGCCTTGGAACTGTAACGTATAATATGTTCTATATATTTTTTTCTTTGCATAACAAAATTGTTTGAAAATATAATCCCTGACATGTTACAATTCAAACAGACAATTTATATAAACAAAAATATATACTAAAATCCAATCCAAGTGGAAAGATCTATGTTCTATTATATACACTCAAATTTAATCCTAGTTATAACAAAATGGATTCAGGCTCTGTTTAAAATGGCATTTGGTAAAATAATTTCCATCTCAGGCAACCAACCTGATTACATCAAATCATTGACGTTGCAGATATTCTTCATGGATAAACATGAAGACTATAGAGTTCACTATGCATATTTTGTGAGTAAGATGCAGGAAATTAAAACATATACATATTTATATGTTATATACATAAATAAATTGTGGTTATTGGGAAGTTTTACTGTAATGGGTGTCACTGCAACATAATTGGTTGCTAAATGTACCAAGGACCAGAAAACTGGTTATTTTGATATTCTCATAACATACGGTAAGCTACTACTGTGAACTTTCTCAATCAGTAAGCTTTGTCTGACGTGAATAAAGTAAATTACCTAACAGAACCAAACAGCAACTCTAAATAAATTAAACCTAGAACAATGACAAGTATTTGGCAAGCTTTTTATAATGTAGATTCTTCCAAGCTGAACAAGTTAAACTTCCTACTTGAGCTTCTTACAGCATAGTGTTTATGTTTCTGTAATTTTGCAGATCAATGTATGCGCAGAAGAGGACAGAAAATTATAAATACTCATATAATGATTTTTCTCTTGGCATTTTAATCCTTTGTTGTTTTGTGATAAATCCCATTACAATGGTGGATGATGATTGCACTGTTGGTTGAGAGTCTTCCAAGTGTTTTTGGACAGTATCGGGCTATTCATGTTTTTAAGAGAAATATTTCAGTGGTGCATACTATTTTACAGTTTCTGAAGCCTCTGTTGTTTCTTAATCTCTCTTCTGTCTCCACAAAGTGAACACCTTTGAGGGTACTCTCAGACAGGGCAGTTTTTCCACTGTAGAACATGCTCCAAACACAACACATGCATGTGAGATCACAAATGAAGCTTACTTGTATCCTGTAAACCATTTTCTTTCCCTCTTCTTTGTTTTTCCACATCATGATTACTCACAACAGGCCTGGGCCACAGCTGCATTTTTTAAAACTTTCATTCCATCTTTGTAGTCAAAGTCTTCGTTCATTGCAACTTCATTCTTCATTCCTCCTTGTTTTTAATCTTTCTTCCTCGCCCTCTCTGTTCTCGCCTGCAGCGCCCTACAATGCAAACACAACCTGTTCTGAGGGGAAGTGAATTATTGAAGCCGCTGCTGCTGCTCCCCCTGCGCAGAAGTGGGCCGCAGAGGAAGGATGGAGGCGGCTGAAGGGAGGGTTGAGGGTGGATGAAAGAAATGGAGAGAATAGATTTGTTGGGAGGGACTGATAAATGGGGGGTTTTAAGGTGCAAAGATGCAGACAAATCTAATTTTGTTTACATAGTCCCTTACCAGTTCAGTTATATGGACAAATAAATGGGAGTGCTGGGGGTTTTAGGAAAACTGTTTTAGATATTTTGGGGATATTTGTTTAAGACATAAAATAGCAAACAGGTTTAAATATAAACCAGTCTGTCTTTTTCTGATCTGATCTGTTCTTTGTCTTTAAATTTCATTCTGGTTTGTACATCTTCTTGATCTCTTTCTAATTTCTGTTCTAAAATCTATGTGAATACGCTATATTTTCTTCTGAATCAGATTGTTCTAATAAGACTACAGCTTTGTTAGCACTAAGCCTTGCAAAAGTATTCATACCCTTTTAACTGTTTCACATTTTCTTGCATTAAAGGCACAAATTTCAGTGTGTTTAAGTAAGATTTTTGATTGATCAATGTCTTACTTAGCTTCTAAGTACATAAAATGAGATATGGTTTTCAATTTTTTTACAAGTAGAAACCTGAGTGTCAGTGTTCACCCCTAATGTAACAATATTTTTAGAAACACCTTTGGCTGCTTTAACTGTCACAGTTCTTTTGGGATGTCTCTACTAGCTGCGCCCTTCTATATACTGACATTTTTGCCCATTGTTCTTTGCAGTATAGCTCAAGCTCAGTCAAACTGGATGGGCAGCATCTGTGATCATCAGTTCTTGAGTCATGCCACCGATTCTTCTTCAGATTTAACTCTGGACTTTGACAGAGCCATTCTAACTGAACAGTGATAAATCTTTTGCAGCCTCTAATAGTTGTTCTTCCAGAATCCGGTAACTCTGGCCAACTTCCTTGCCTTTACTGAAAAAAAGCATGATGTTGCTACCACCATGTTTTACTTTGGGTTAATGTCCAGTGTGTTTTCTTCTTTACATACTCTTATGGAAGTACGCAAAAAAAAATTTTTTTTTTTTTTTTAGTCTCTCGTTTGACCAGAGTACAGCATGTTTGCTGTGTCCCCTACATGGCTTGTGGCCAACTGCAAAACAGACTTCTTATAGCTCTCATTCAATAATGGCTTTCTTTTTGCTGCTCTTTGAAACCTGACATTATGTTAATAAGTACAATGCACACCTCAAACATAATTGTGACCATTTGGTGCTCCTCAGGTCTTCCAGAGTAACTATTAGCATCTTGGGTGCTTCTTTGCTGAATCCTGTCCATGCGTTTTTTTGTGGACAGTCATGTCTTTGTAAGTTTACAGTTATGTGACCCTCTCTCCATTTTCAGATTATAACTTGAACAGTGCTCTTTGACTTGTTGTAACTTTGGAATATTTTTTATATCCAGTGCTGTTTTAACTTCTCTTTATCCTTTGTCTTCATGAGGCTGTTTGTTCAACTTTGTGTTGGTTTGTTACATAAAACCCAAATGCAATACGTTGAAGAGCATCGTTGTGATGTAAAAAATTATGTATGGGGTCAAGATGTCTGAAAATAATGCAAAGTATTTTCAAAGCAAACTTTCTCTCAGTAAATGAGATAAGACCACTCTCATCGTTGCTTGGTTGGTACTTTTCCTTATTTGAAAATCCACATGAACATACTTGAATATGTCGATGTTTATTTTTTTTTGTGAGACCTTTTCAGATGCTTTATTCACAGTCTCTGGGCCTCAATTTCCACCACACATTATGGGCACCCTTAGCAAATATCCTCTTCTTTTCCATCTTGTTATCATGGTTGAAATGAGGTACAAAGTGGAGATGTAAATGCAGAAGGTTATGCACTGAACAGCTATTGTGGCATTATCTCTTATGTTTTCTGTCCATGTAGCCTGGACAACAAAATTTCAGTTGATAGAAACATGCTGACATGAGAGCAATAAAGAAATCTTATACTTCTCAGTAGCTTTGAAGCCATCTGAAAATACCGCTGTTGACATAACGTCAGTATTGTTTGGTTATGCTTTTAGACAGCAGATTGCATTGCAGCTTAATTACACACAGCTCTAGTTTGTCAAGAGGCTTTAACTCAGACTTCATAAGAACAAAACGGCATAGTTTTAACTTTATCTGAAGAGATATCTTCTGACACTGAAATAACATTCAATTATTTGTCTGCAGTAAACTTTTATTTTAATTTTTCAGGAATCTGTAAAACAGAAAAAATGCGTAGTTTTAGAACATCTGTCAAAACACTATATGCAGCAATAGGTAGGGCAATATATTGGCAGACCAATAAACTAGGCCACTTTCTGCCATCTTTTTAAATATTGACCTTTGGCTTTATCAGAGCATACTTAGCCAATAACCGAGGATTAGCAAGCGACATGGTGTTGATGTGACTATAAAGACAGTAAAAATGTGAAATGTGACACTACAGCCTGCTGCCAGTCAAACAGCTACAGGCAGACCTCAAAGAATGAAACCTCTGTGTGCTGCTGGGTTATTAAAGTTGTAGCTCTAATCAGCCAATCAATAAATCAAGCTTGAATTATTTTTTTTTCTTTTTTTTTTTTTTTTCTTTTAGACACACTGGTGAAACACAAAGTTCTTAAAAATGGGAAGACCAACTTAAAGATGCACATTAGAGATGATAAAACTAAGAAAACAAACCCCCACACAAAGATGAAATAGATTGTTCAAAAAAATTAAGAATGAAGAACTTAGAAAGATGAAACAGATTGTTATATATATATATATATATATATATATATATATATATATATATATATATATATATATATATCCCTAACTTACACAGTTACATTTTCTAAGTTCCTCATTCTTAATTTGTGTGTGTGTATATATATATATATATATATATATATATATATATATATATATATATATATATATATATATATATATATATATATATAAAGAACGAAAATAACAATCAAAAGGGATGTATAGGATAATAGTTGCTAAAGTTGTTAATAGATACAATTTGAATAAAGCAAACATAAATAGGTAGTATATTACCTGTCAAAATTGTAAATAACTAAAATAGAGATAATGAGCAAAACACAAATAGATATATTGTTTTTAAAAAAAACTGTTATGTGGAGACCACTGCAGATGGTGAATAGCTCTATAAATTCTTTGCATTTTTAGTTCTTAAACATACTGGTGAATACTGTGGAAGTTGGTTCGTTAAGGTTGTCGAAGACTTTGAACAAGCTTCTTGAGTTTCTTCTTCAGTTGTGCCACCGGGTCAGAGGGTCCGGTGTTCCTGTGCATGACAGCCTCGCTTCTGTCAGACTGCTCCAGGGCAGCTGTGGCTACAATCCAGCAGCTTGCGCCCATCAGCGTGTGAATATGTGCATGAATGGATGAATGACTGAATGTAGTGTGAAGTACTTTGCAGTACTCTGGATTATATAAAGCGCTATGCAAGTACAGACCATTTATTTACCATTTATTAGCTAATATTAACATTGAGAAAAAAGTAGTGCCTCACCATTTGGACTGGTAATTTTTTGTGGTTCAGTTTTCTTTTCTGTGTCCTTACCAATATCCAACTACTTCTTTTTCAGTTGATTGATTCTCTTATTTCTCCAGGGAGGCTTAAGTTTTATTATTATTGTTGTTTTTAGTGTTATTGGAGACATTATAAAAGTTAAAACTATGATATTCAGATTGCTTTGTGTGTAATATGATGTGCAGCAGCTCGAGGAACTTAGAGTATTGACCAATGACTGCCCCGACTTAAATATTGGCCTCAGCAATAGAAAAACCCATGTTGCTTGTCCTCTACATGGTATAAAAAGTACTCTTAAAACAATAAGAGGTAGGCTTGTTTATTTTGCTTGAATTTTACCAGACAGAAATAAAATGTAATGTTCTTTGCCAAACACACAAATTAATGTTTCCCCCAGTTAGATTGAAACCTAATGGCTGGTTCATTAATGTTTTATGTTTAAAGATTCCTAGCTGTGAGAAATGACTTGGAAAAGTCTAAATGGGTGTCGACCCATTGCAGTTGTAATTTTCTAAATGCTAAGAAAAGAAGCTTTACTATTTCTTTATCATGACCTTTAGCATATTAAAAACACAAGTGTTAGATTTGAGAGTAAAGAACACAGTCCCATTCCATAACAGCCACAATTTTAAAGGAGAAAAACTATTTATTTTGTTGTAATATCCTTAATTTTAGTGTATGTGGAACAACGCCACTACTTTGTGATATTACTCATTTTGCAGTTTTACTATCTTTTCTTAAGTCCTTACAAATTTCTCTAAGTTTTTTTATTTATTTATTTATTTATTTTTTATTATTATTTTTTTTTTATTCCCTCGTCTCCTGCCAGGGTAATGAACAGAGGAAAAGACAAAATGTGACTTTTTTTCTTCTCTTCATCTTTACCAAACCATTACCAACCATTCTTAGAACATCAAACTGACTTATTCATGTCTATATTCCATAAAGAGTTTTGTCTTCGCTTTAAACAAGATGTAGCAGGACCCCTGCTTTAGAACATCTTGACTCATTTGCTTTCATCATGATATTTGATGGTCATAATAGTGTGCAAACTTTGAGTGCTGGAAACATACACTAATGTTTCAAGTCTGTGTTGGTACATTTTTTATCTCAGTGTGTACTTGTAAAGACTTCAGTTGTTAGAAATACATCTGTCCTTTCCAGGCTGGAATTTCAGATGGTTTTCTGTAACTGGATTTTCTGGGCTGGCAGTTTTGGTTTGTATGAGCAGAGAAGCAACATTTTAATCGTTTTATTTGAAAATATGATTAAATAATAAATCTTTTTCACAGTCTTTGCTAAAGTTACATTTGTTTAAAGTCAAATTTGTGCAATGATCTATTTTTTTTATATGGTTTCTATCTGTGGATTATGGAATTCAAATTTGTGGCTGAAAAATCTATGTGCTGCACTGTGGAGCCGACTAACTACCTGGTTGTTGACAAATCTACTTTGGCTCAGTTTTGATGCAGATATTACTCTCTCTGATGTCTTTGAACATTCTTGTATAACTTTCGGCTCTTGACTGCTGTACTTGGGCTTGACAAGCTTTTACAGTCGTCTTATTAATTGCACAAAGGTAAGCGAAAGATTTTAGATGTGGATAGGAATATAATTTGTGTATCAAGTGATTTTCCTTTCAGTGTGGGGTTATTTAATCAGCCATGATTTTCTTCACACAACTCTCTCAGCTTGACATTTTTAAGGACCTCATCCAGGAGTTGGGTTGATCTTGAGATACTTACTCATGAGTACATATTGCTGTGGGTGTTGATGAATAAAGTGTGATTAGGAGTGACACTCAGACAGGTCAGTCGTCCATGATGCTGTCATGTTGCAATTACCATAGCAGTCATGAAGGAGTTGATTGTCTGTCTGTCTGTAGTTATGATTTCTTGGTCTGTGATTATCTTTCGGTGTCGATGAACATCTGTAAGTGAAATCAGTTTAAACAAACAAAGAAGGCTAGATCATTCTTGTGGTCATCTGTATGGATCTGTGAATATGTGTAAGAACCATTCCACATCTTCGTCCTTGAGCCTTTAGTTACATCTCAGAGTTTTTGCCTTTGATTGCCTCCTCTGACTTACTCCACTTGAATTACCCACTTGAAAACTATTTTCACTGAAATTCCTCAACGACGAATGTAGAGTCCAAATAAATGTAGGCCTGGTTTTGTTTTGTGACCAAGGTGCCCATGTATTTTGTCTTTTCATTTCTCATACTGTATATTATACTCTAACAACCACTTTCTGATGGACTTTTAGGCATTCATTTGCTTCTTCTGTCAGTATAGTTGATTTATTTTACCCCTTTAACTCACTGTTATTAGAAATGCAGACGGATCTGTATGATTGTTTCTTAATGTGAAACTCACTTTCAAACGTAAGGTTCATAATTCATTTATATGCTGATCATTTATTCATAATTAAGTGTTATGTCTTCCTTCAGTTTCATTACTGGATGCCTTTAGATGTGCTTTTAATTTGGTGTTCATGTGCTCTTCTGTACATTCACTTAACTTTACATGAAAACCCAAATTAACTACTTTAATGTTAGTTCCATTTTAGTTTAATGGACTCCCTAACAGTCCTGCAGAGGACAAAAGCAGTCAGTGTGTGGGACTCTTATTCAGACAGTGTATTTGCCTATTCACCATGTTTAAGTTTTATTGTACTGTCATCACATCTTGGTATATCACATATTGACTCTGTTATGTAAGGTTTTGTCTTTGTTGCTAATATTTTCATTTATACATGGGGTGTTTATTTCCTATTCTATTTTGTAAATTGTACTGGCCTTTTTTGGACAATGACAGTTGCCTGCTAATATGTTATCATTAACAAGATTTTTGGGTAAGTGGAGCTTCCTAATATTTGTTAAACTTAAAGTTAGGTCATTTGAGAAATTGCAAACTTCAGCTGCTGTGCATACTTTACTGTGAAAGGATGCTCTTGAATATTGAGTGATGTTGGTGGATTATGGGCCATTAATGGCTTATAACAATCCATGAGCCATGGATGTCGTTCCAACTGGACGCTGTATTAAATGCCTTTGAATCATTTAAGAGCAAAATAAACATAAATTACCTCCAACATTCTGTCGCTGTTGAGGTGTTTCAGTGGAAGGATACTTTTCGGCTGAAAATATCTAAAAACACTTCCTGTTCAGTCTGTCTGTAATTCAGCACAATGGCAAATGAGCACTTGTTACAAAAACTAATTCTAAGCGCTAAAATTCTAGTTGTAATTTCTGCTCTAGTTCTGACTATACTAGTTGCTCTGATTTGGGGAGGGGTCAAACACATCAAAAATTAGTTGACTTATTTCTGCAAAATGCAGATTGTTGTGAAATTTCTATTTGGGTCATTCAGTAGTGTGGTGAGCTTCTCGCATCTATGTAACTTGAATCTTAAACCCTCTGAAGTCTTTTATAACTTCCCTATAGTATTTTTACTAAAGAATCTGACAATCTTGTGCATTAGTTAGAAAAGTTATTTTGCTCCTTACTTCAGATAGCTCCTTAGCTTGGGCTATTTGAATACTTTGGGTATTAAAGAGGTTCAGTTAACTGCAATATCTGTGACAGCAGGAAGTGTAACGGATGAGGGTAATTATATTCTAATTTCTGAGTAACTGACATCATAGTAATCAAGAGTTTTGGTGTTCAAACAGTATAATGCATTATAAAATATACGATTGTTTTATATAATTACTAACAACCCTCATGTCATTCCAGCTGTTGTTTTTTTTTCCTTTTTTTAAATTTTTTAAAATGTTTTTTTTATTTTTTTTTTTAGGTCCAATCAGGGATGTTAAGCCCTATCACCTACATCCACCCGTCACCGTCTACAAAGTTTGCACTGCTCGCAAGTGGAATAGCACTTTTAAATTGGACACATAAAGTTCAGAAGATCTTAATTAAACAGCTCCAACCCTGTCAGAATAAATTGCCTTTGAGATGGAATTTCTCTCTCACTGTCTCTGCATGCTGCTCACAGCCGAACTGGGACAGATGTAAAGCCTATCGTTGGCTTGGGGGGGTGTTGGTGTCTTTACACAGTACTTGATCACAGAGGAGTCATTACAGAAGCTGAAGGGGGTAAGAAGGTCAGAGCTTTCTTCTTGGCTCTTTTGCTTTCAACTAATCATACTCAGGAGTTTGTTTTTTACAGACAACTAAGAACTAAAATTCAGCTGATAGATTTCATATTCAATAGAGACTTAAATTTACACTGAAGTGTGAATCCACCTTTTTTGCTTTGTGTGCTTTAATTATTTTCTGTATGGTCTACAAATGTTTCCTTTTTAATGAATAGTAAAAGAGCAAATGTCTATAATTCAAGAGAATTTGGTAGCTGCATAATGTTTAATCGAAGATGTGGTTGCTAAGTTGGTACAAGAAAAAAGTTGAAAAATATCTTTAGCCTTTTTCTTTTTAACAGTGCAAAACTGCACTCAGTAATATACGCAATAAAGTTTTACTTGTTGGCATAGGTGGCATTTAACATTAATCCAATCAGAAGTGTGCAGAAAGAGTACACTAATCCCCAAGCTTTGTAATGGATATATTGAAGACCTACACTAAGTTCCCAAGCGCTGCAAGGTAAATTGTATTCCTTTTCAGAGAGGGGTATCTGCAGACCTCTGTATCTTAGCAGCCAGCTTCTAACTAACTGATACACTGTATGACCCCTCTTTAAAGGGACCAAACTATCAGTTTAAAGTAGTAGAGGGCAGAAAAAAAAATCAATATCTACACTAACTCTGATTTCTTTAGGTCTTAACATTGAAATTCAGATAAGCATTGTTGCAATTCTATTACAGATGCTGGGATATTTCAACAGACAGAGCTGCAAATATGATTCACCAAGACAGTTTTGAGAGCTTTTCTTTTCTGAGTTTATTTTAAGTAAAGTGTTTCCAAATGAGTGAAGGTTAAAACGATTACTGCAACATATGAGACAAACAGTTGCACATACAAACACACACAGACATGTTCACATTTCACATTTACCAATTCTCCACAGGACTTGTTCTATAAGCCAAACATCGAATTACTTGTGATGCTCCAGGAGGAGTGTATCATAAGGAGAAAATATGGAGCAAGGGTCCATCAAGCATATTGACTAAGAGGATCACACACAATACACACATGCTACTGTACATTCAGGCATGCACACACATTATTGAATGAGAGCAGGCAATACTCCTTGTTCTGTTGTGGTTGTAATAGCCTCATTATTCAATATGCTCTCTGCTTATACTTTCAGCAAAGCCAAAAGGAGTAAATTCAGAGGCTATTAAACACACATGCAGAAGAACACAGCACACATATACACTCATATGCACAAATTCCTCGACATATCTTTCTTCACCAGCAGATTTTTCTTTCTCCAAAGTGAAACATAGTGGTGGCAGCTTCATGCTGGGTTTTTCCTCAGCAGGAACTGGGAAGCTAGTCAGAGCTGATGGGAAGATAGTTGGAGCTAAATGCAGGGCAGTTCTGTAAGAAAAGCTGTTAGAGGCTGCAAAAGACTAGGGTGGAGGTTCAGCTTCTAGCAGATTACCTGCTCTACTTTGTATTAGTATGTCACATTAGATCCTATTAAAATATATTTATACTTGAGTTTGAAACAAGAAATAAATCCTAACTGAGAGGAGAGAGACAGAGAGAGACTGGGGTGTGTGTATGAAGGGATACCTCCTGGACAGTCTGTCAGAACGAGTAGACTAACAAATTTGCATGCACACAATTTCCCATTTTAGAATCACCAAGTAAACTAGTGGCTAAGGTTGGAATTAAGGAAATTAAATGTACAGCCCAGTGTAGGTATGGGCAAATAATTAGTTTTAAAAGTAAAAAAGGTGACATTAGGTTCCAAAAGGTTTTTATGTGTGCTCGGCAGACAGGAAAACTATTTTGAGATGTGGTACACCACAAAGGAATCCTAAAGTTAACCACTTAGACACATGATGGTCAAACATGAAACTCGTTTCCCAATTTGGCTTTTACAACAACAGCACAGCAACAAACACACTCATGCACATCACAATTATACAGAAATAAAGATTAATGGAATGATACATCTTTTTGGGAAAATGGCATATAATCAAGCGTTGCAAAGTCTGTTTGCATGAAAACTTTGTGATCAGGGGAGATAATACAACCCTAGCTTTTAGGGAACAAGTAAGCCCATGCTTTAATGAATCCATTTGTCAGTTGAATGATCTCTTTTTGTGAAAGTCATAAGCCTCTTGTCTCTGTGACTTTGATATTCACACATCTTGTTAATTGCCATGGCAACACAGGCCGCTACAGTGGGTGTTGGTGCTAAAAAAGGATCTATGATCAAACAGATGTGCCACAAAAAGTCAAGTGGATTTCAAGAGATTGTGTTGATACTTATAAAGAAACACTTTGACTGGATGGGTGTCAACAACATTTTTTTGTTTTGTTTGTTTTTTTTCACCATCATTGACACTGCTATATACATGGTCTCTACCAGCTTTCAATTTTATTTTTTAGAGATACCTTTGTTGTTTAAGGTGAGAGGGTGTGGGTGGGTTTCCTTGCCAGTGGAACAGCTCAAATTTTATCATCAGCCCAGCCAGTAACAAAACTGGTGCTATCATTTTTACCACTGTCACCACATTCGGGTAAGCTCCTCTTAAAAATGCAGATGGTTTAGCTGTCTGGAAGTTAACATAGATGAGCAGAAGATAAATTAGGGAACACTAATTGCCCCCTTGGGTGCTGGTCATTATTTTGGTGGTTACCCAAAACGTCAGATAGAGACTTGTGCTGTCTGCTACAGGAACTTTGCTGCAATCTGCGTCAATTCGTAAATGCTGGAAGTATGTTTTGTAACTATTTTGACAACCAATGACTTAAAGTATTTTTCTAGCGTGCTGGTTGTTTTAACAATTTGCCATTTCATAGCTTTGTAGTTCTGGTCATTTTGTATCCTACTTCATTTGTTGCAAAATCTTGCAGACTGCTATGGGAGGTTTTGTTCTAACTATTCACTGGTTTGCAACATCTGGTGAGGGAATTTGTAATTGCTATGATAACTGAACAGACAACAAAGCACAAGGTAGATAAATACACTCCTTTGCACAAATTCTTCATCTCCGCTGACCTCCTGCCACTTATTAGCATAATAGTAATATTTTGAGTTATTATCCACAATCAAAAAAAAAAAAAAAAAAAAGATCTACAATCAGATGTTAATTCAGAATAATCTATCATCTATCAATAGTCAACTGTAAGGCAGTGGGGTTAAATCACTCCAACACATATCTACAAGCAGAAGGTCTCTTTTTGTTATTTTGCTTTGATCAGAGGTCTTAATCTGTCATATTCTTAAAAAGTCAAAGTTCCAAATACAGATCAAAACCAGAATATGTAGTAATACTGAATACTAAACTCTATTGAAAAATAAACTTATATGTCATTATCCGGAACACTTTCATTACACTCTTCCTATTTACTTTGGTTCTAAACTCCCTATTTGAGGATTTGAGAAGATTGTAAGGAAATTTCCAGATATGGATATACAGTAGAACTGTAGACTATTTACTTCTATAATTCACGAAAATATAAAACTGCACCAAACAAAACTAAAACTTGAATTGTTTTGTGAATTGTGAATTGTTTTGGTTTAAAAGTTTGAAATTAAATTGGAAGTAGATAAAGTTTAAATAAATGGTCCCACAAAACAACCTAACCATTGTCAAGCATCTGGTATGCCTGTAAAGTGATGAGAGACAACTTGAATTTGTCATCTTTTGTACATTTCTATTACTTTATTGTTATGCTGCTCATGTTTGGATGGAAGCTAAAAAAAAAAAAAAAAAAAAAAAAAAAAAAAAAGAGTACCTTTCACATTTTTGAACCTCACAGCTGCTCCCCAAAAAACCTGATGGTCCAGTCTCAGTGTTGTCTTGGCCTTATTCATTGCATAGTACGTTAGAGCAGAGCTCCTCAGCTAATTAACACCCCAAATGGGAACTAATCAGATGCCAAGTGCTCTAATAAAAATGAAAGTCAGTGGTAAAAAGAACTATCCACAGGGGATAGAAGGGATATTTGAAGATATGTGTGTGTGCTGAGTGAGAGCATTTCACTTCCCTTAAAAGTACAGAGGATGACATTTAGACAATCTCTATTAAAAAAAAAAAAAAAAAAAAAAAAAAAAAAAAAAAAAAATATATATATATATATATATATATATATATATATATATATATATATATATATATATATATATATATATATATATATATTGGAGGCTGAAAAGGATGGAGGTAGTTGAAAAAGGTTGTTAGAGTAACATACAAAGAATCTGTATCTCTACTCTTGGATACATTTGTTTTGCCCATGTCACCCTAATGTGTATCAGCCTTTTGTTAAATGACAGTAGAAGACATGATGCTACATCACTTTCCAACACAAAATATATATTTTGATCACCACATAAGTCAGCCTGCAAATACTGCTTTTGAACTTTCTGAAAGTTGAAAACTTTTGGCATCTCTCACGTCATGTATACCGCACATGTACACAAATGTTATATAATTAATCCTGGTGCAACTCAAATATTACAGCAGTGACCCAATAGTAAGAACACTTAGTTTCATACAACAGTATACAGTCAGCTTACTCCCCCTGGGGATTCTTGGGTGCTGTAAACTGAAAGTGACACACATGCTGCATTCAGACCGAATGCGTTTCGCATGTCGGGAGGAGCATCTTGACTTTCACCTTCTGCACATTTCCTCTGAATAAATACATTAATTCTTCAGCGTGAAACTAGTATTGGCTCAACATTTTGCTGGACGGATTTGGCTAGCTCAAATGGGGGGAAATAATGACAGTGGTAACAATGTTTTGACCCGAGATCCTGACCCCTCACTAATCCTCCTCCAGGAAAGGTTCTTTCTATTCCTGTCTCTGTAGTGAGAGCTCGACTGGTCGTAGATGGGCTCCTGGTCTTGCCGTCCTGTCAGAAAATGCGCCACTATGTCACATAGCAGAGGCTCTCTGATTGGTTGACTTTTCGCATCCAGTGGCAAAAGTTCAGATTTTCAACACCAGTGTCTGCTGCGCTGGTGCACTTGGTGCGCGTCGAACACTCAAAACATTTCGAGCGGTTCCAAACGCACCGCACTAGACATGCGAAACGCGCCGCGAGACTTCTCGACGCCCCTAGACTCCCCCCAGTGTCCACTGCAGACTTTGTATGTAAACCATACGCTAATGATGCTCAAATCGCGTTCAGTCTGAACGCAGCATAATGCCATCAATTACTGTGTAACACTAATAGAACATTGAAATCTCATTTCCAGATGGTCAGTTGATCCTTTGATATAAGAAAATGAGAGAGTGAACACTGAGAATTCCACCCTATTGATGGTAGTATAGAGGCACTATTCAGAACACAAACATGAAAAGAGACCCTTAGTTCAAAGACATCACAGGACTTGGTGTTCCACAAAATCTCTCATGTTTAGACCCACACGTCTTTTTCAAAACGTTAACATACATTGCAAGATTGGAAACCATGTGACAGTACCGTTTTAGATATCTGTTTTTGCTCACCATTGGAATCCTTTGGCTGAACTTAAATCAGCTCAGGAGGACCTGCATCACTGCTACAAGCTACTGCAACAATCAAGTTAACATATTTTGATTGATCACCTGTCAGCACTCCCCAATAAAAATTCAATGCCAGACATATTTATTCAAACATCCGATCTGTAAATAGCTTTTATTAGATTCTAGTTAATTAAATGCTTTGACTCTGTGCCATACAATTTTTTTTCAACCATCACCTTTGAGTGAAGGGCCCTTGGGCATGTGAGTACTTTACCATTGATTCAGACTAACACATAAGACTATCTGATTGGCAAAATTTTCTTATGACCAATAAATAATATTAAAATAAATTGTTAAATTAAATTACACAGTATATTATACTCTATGACATTATAATTTATGATATATATCATTATAGATTATATAAAAAATACTTGGAATAATACATTTGAAAATTTTTAGTCCTCTAATCCAATGAAGAGCTTTCTCTGAATACCTCAAAGATCTGGACAAGTCACTACTGGATTACTGCAAAGAACCTTCAGACAATCTTTATAAATCTAGAAAAGAGTTCAGCATACTAACAATTTCTGAATATGTTTTAGAATTATACAGCCTTGGTCTCTTTTATAGTTATATTTGGGGTAATTTAAAATATTTTTAAAATAACAACCAGCTAATGGTCAGGTTGTTAGGGCGCCAGGCAATACTTTGGAATTTTTTTATGACAAAGTTTAATTTCTATTTACCAGTAGACAATAACCTGAGGAGTTTGGTGGGTGAAGGCCGAGCCGAGGGGTAAGTGAAAGTTGTACAGCTCTGCTAGTTATGGCTCACTGCCTGCAAGGTTTTATATTTATTACTTTGAGTTGTTTCACCTCATCCAGCATGTGTGAGCGTATAGTTTCTCCGTTTTGGTGGGTTACATGGAAGTTTTCTACTGTCTCAGGCAATGCAAAGACCTATAATTTCCTGTGTGATTTATTGATGAATTAAGTCTTTTAAGCTTTCGCTTACATCCATTTCCTAGGGAGGGAAGGATGGCAGGACAGATTAATTTGTGAAGAGGGTTGCCGTGTCCAATCAACACACAGTACCAGTCACACACCAGTAGTCCCAAACACACTCAGTTGTGAATGCTTGCACAAAGCTGTAAAACCATAATACACACATTACGTGAACAGAAAAAAACCTGCACTACAAGGTCAGTTCTGTTATTACTTCAGCCTATTTCCAGCAGAGCTGACCTCCCTCACAGGAACTGGCCTATCTGAATGTTTTATCTCAAATAGAATAGCTTACATGAAACTCACTCCTCCACTGGGAGCATTCTTTCTCTCTGTGAAAGTGTGATTTTGCACATACTGTGTGCATATGCAGAGACTCACTGATGTCATTGTCTGTGTGTATGTGTTAACTAATACATGTCCGTGTTGCATAGTTTTTTACTCCTGTCCCATGTTCCCCTTCCAGTTCATCATGCTTTTTTTATTAATTGGCTGAAATAGTATCTACAACAGGAGCTGCTGAGAGAAAGGTAATCACTGATCATTTATTAATTATTAATTTTAATGATTTTATTTGGGCTGTTTATATTTTAGGAATGCAATTGTAACCTGAGGAAAGAAAGGGCTCTGAGCATTTTAGGAATGCTCACCTTTTGACTTTTTCAATAAGTTTCAGACTTTCTTATAACTTCTCACTACAGCTACTATGTTCATTGCTTTGCTGGCATTTTTATGTTTTAAACCTATCCTGTGTATATATAAATATATAATTGTAAAGTATAAAACAGTCTTTCTTTGCACTGAACTGCATTAACCTACCAATAAAAAGAGATGCCAAAGATCCCTTTGGATTTAGGGACCTTACACCTCTTTTTGTCCTTGCTGAGTACCTCAGGAAATAAATGTGCATATGTGAACTAACTTGATCAGAGTTAGGTCACTGAACTTTAAAGCCAACTAAAAGCAAATCACGTTCCCTGGTATTACAAATTTTAACAAATCAATTTGTGTTTTTAAGATTAAGTTACTCTACTTATGTAAAAGCTTACTGGGCACAGACAGAACAACTCCAAAAGGAAGCAAAGAGTTTCAAATACTTAGCATTATAAAATTTTATTTTTAATAGTGGGACTCGATTAAAATGTTTAATCGAGTTAATTGCAGGGTCTGTAAATAATTAATTACAATAAATCACATTTTAATCGAAAACTATATATGGAGAAAATAAGCAACATTTTAAATTCAAAAACCCTTTTTGCAGCTAAATTATTGAATAAATAGACATATGAGCTCAACAACAAAGATTCTTATTGTTTTTAATCTGTTACTTAGGTTATTCAACCATCAGATTGGTGCAAAGTGCTATTATACCCATTCAGCTTTCAAGTGTTTCAGGAACCCCTCACTATTCATTCAAAAATACTTCTTTAGAAATGGACATTGACATCAGTGTTGGACGTCTGTGCTTGCTGCAACATGTTTTGCGTTGAGATGATATTTCATTGATAGGCCAACTCCTTTTTTTACAAAACCCGCACACAACAATAGTCTTTACCAGAGTCCCATCAGATTGTTTTTTGTAGAAAAAAAATTAACCCCCAGTGGGCCAAGAGAAGCAGTTTTGTTGTTCATTGCTGTTGTGTCCAAATGTTGCTTGTGTGCCAGTTTTACTGGCATACCAGAAACACACAAATATAAAGGTTGTGGTCAGAACCTTTGTTTTTGCGTGTGTAAAATGCGATTAATTGTGGTAAAATTTTTAGCACATTAAAATCGATGTAATTAATTAATCAAAATTAATGTGTCAAAGTCCCAGCTATAGTTGTTTTAAAATGTTTGTAGTGGTATCAATAAGATATAGTGATGAATTACTGGGGCTGCATTGTCTATTTTTATTTGAGAAATGGTTTGTCAACAAGTCCTTTTTCTCTGTAGTGGTAACTACAGACTGAAGCTGAATGTCTTTGTTGCTCATTTGCATGAATTCAAACCCATTTTGAGACTTCAAGGAATTTTCTTCAAACTTCTCATATACATTTTCCTTACCTTACAAAGTTTTCCTGTATAAACTTTGGGTTAAAATCACTTAAACTTTAGAAAAAAAGACTGGATATGAACTTATGAATGTTTAGGTCCAGAAGACCAAATTATAGTTTATTTGTTTAGAAGTATTATGTGAGAAATAGAGATACAGTGTCACATACTCATACATACGGTCAGTAGTTGAGGCTGATGCACAATCACTCTCAGCCTTTTCAGGAAATGTTATTCTTAAACACAGATAATGTAGCTGTAAATAAACTCTAAAGTAGGAAGTAAAGTTTGAGCACACACAGCAGACATTCTTATAATCACATATTTCTCCAGATTTTGTGGATATGCTCTGAATGTTGGTGAACTCAGCTTTGTTACTTAAGGTTCCGTTTTCTTTGGAATTTCATTACCTGTACTCTGTGCTTATCGATCCTGGTATATACACTACGCTAAACAGCTCCTAAATTATTCACTCTGGTTAAATAGGGCTGTTCCATTATTCAGAAGTGTGGCACAGTGTAATTAATATTGTAGAGATATGTGACAGGCTGGGTGGCATTTCACTCAGTGACAGCACATCGTTTGCTCTCGACTTTCACTTTCTCTCCTTATATTTGTCACTCTCTTCTTTTGTGTTTGCCTGTCCTGTCCTTCTCTTGTGAAGTGTTTTGGAGAGGCATCCTTCAATTAAATATCTTATAAACTCAGAATCAGTTTTATAAACCAGGTTTGTGCACACAAGCAAGGACTTTGTCTTGTCTTTGTCTTTCTCCAATTTGTTTTCTCCTAATTTTCCTTTTCCTTTTCTTCCATTTGAACCTAATCTGTTTTTCTTTCTTGTCTGTTGTATAAAAAAGGAAGATGCAAACTTTACCAACCTGGAAATTTTCCCAAGAAGTTAGATATAAATTAACCTGCTCTTACTTTTAAAACACCATGGCTCTGTTCAGATAAAAATCCATACTTCTTTTTTTTTGTATTTTGGACCATGCCATCTGATAAAACTCCCATTTACTTAAGTTAAAGACAGTGTCTGTGCTGTGATTTCTGCTGGATTTACATTGCAATGATGAGTTGGGGAGAAAATTAGAAGTGGCAGACTGTCTCAGTGGTTTTCTCTCAAGGCTTCAGCTCGCCTTCCTTTACTTTGTCATGCCAGTGGTGCAGCTACACAAGACAAACTAGATCCCAAGGGGCGATGCTGTGAATTCTCTGCTCAGTGAAGTAGCAAAGGTTTGTCCTAAGTCTATACATTTGTTGCTTCTTGGTTGTGTCTGAAACATAACTATCTTAAGTGATAAAAACAACCAAGGTAGCTGCTTTACCAAATATTTAAAATCCAATCAGTCATCAATCTTCCTGCATTAAAAATGGTCACCTAAAAAAAAATGCCAAAAATTTATATATATATATATATATATATATATATATATATATATATATATATATATATATATATATATATATATATATATATATATATATATATATATATATATATATATATATATATTCCTTATTTATTTATTTATTTATTTATTTATTTATTTATTTATCCTTTTGTGCTGCTCTCAATAAAAGTTGAAATGTAAACTGTTCAACTTTTATTCAACTAAACTTGCATTTTAAAATGCATTTTTGTCTGTTTTTACAAATAGAATAAAGTTTTCATGAATCCCAGTTGTTTTTTTTTTAATCTTTGCTCAGTGTTGAATAATCCACTTAAAAGTTTGACCTCTGTTAGTATTTTAAATGTTCAAATCTTATTCCTTAGAAGAAGTCATGGGATGGCCCTTTAATTTATTTCTGAATCGGAAACTATGATTGAACATCCACTTCACTGCCATAAGCCACTCGTGGTATAGATGTTTACACTGCAAAACACATTCAAATAAGCAATAGGGAGCCTCTGGTTCAGTAGGAAGAGAGTCTAGGTACTTTACACCAAGTTGGCCACCAATCTACATATTTGTGTATGTGAATGTGTGTATGTTTGCAATTGAGTAAATGTAGCCCAAGTGTAAAATGCTTTGAGTGGTCAGTATGCCCAGAAAAACACAACAGAACTTCAGTCTATTTCACATTTACCAATAGAAAACCGCTTAGGGAAGTTTCTACGGACCCCCCTATTTAAAATCTAACAAAATGGTGTCAGATTCTTGAGAGTTGATTCTATTTACAAATCAAAATGTTTGATGCAGAAACAGAACACAAGCCATTGACACTATTTTATATCAGAGTTGGGCTATGTGAAGGAGGTTGGTTAACACTTTAAAGACCTACTCTTTAACTTCTATTATTATCTTTAGAATGATAGTAGGACAAATGGAAATTTTTGCTGCACAAACCATCACAAACCTTACATAAATGTTTGACACCACTATTATATTTGAAGAATGATGATGATGATTTTGGAAATTAGTGTGTCGTATTGTAGTGGTGCTGTTACGAATCTGAACACTGACTAACATTATATGAAAGAATTTTGAATAGTCAAGCAAAAAATACTAACAATAATATGCAGAAGAAAGAATGTTAATTATTTGAATCAGATGTGTTGTCCTAATTTCTTTGTGGGTTGACAAACTTAAATATTTGAATTGCTTCAATTTTCTAGGTATAGAATGAATCTTCAATATTTAGATATTTCACACAGAACATGGACCTGAAACACAGACATGTAGCATAAACACAGAAAATAGTACATAATATTTTTACTCTGTCACTGAGTTGCTGATAAAGTCGAAGCACAATTTTGTATTTAGACAGTTCCTATCTATCATGTTTATAAGTTAACACAGCAGTCAGTGGTGTTCAAACTGCAAAAATTTTTTAAAATGTGTGCACATTTTCTTTGTCCCTATGAGGTAACTAGCGAGCTGCATACATTATTGTGCTTGTTTTAAATGCTGATGATCCTTTTGGTAGGACTGCACCTTGTAAAAACACAGCCACAGGTTGTACACAGGGAGCTCAGAGCATGATGCTCACAGATGCTGTCAGTTAAAAACAGAGAAATATTTTTGCTTTTGCTTTTCTTTCTCATTCGGCCAATTAGGAACCATCTCTGCTTGCTCTTCTTGACGCTGCTCCCCCATTCTTGTCAAAGTTCTTAGACAAAACACAGATGAGAAGACTTCAAAAGACTCAGTTGTCTTGTTTTTACCCCTCCTCCCTGTTTTTGAAGCCCAGATTGAAACTACAGAGCCTCCTTTATTTGAGGCATTTGTGCAAAGACAAAGAGAAATAGGGAGAAGAAAAAAAGAATGTGCACAGAATCCAAGATATGATTGAAATCATTCAAAAGTTAATTTGGGAAAAAAAATTGAACATGTCACCGACAGAGAACGACCCTTTGCACATTGCAATCAATTAGGAAGCACAGATGTCTATTTCCTCTTTGTGTTTCAGCTGGCTTCTCATTTTGTTTTGTTTTTAAGCCCTGTTTGAATGTGATCCTCTATTCTGGCAATTCATATTGGAGCTTAAGTTCTTGTTAGCTAAGTCAGCATTGGATGGATTCTCACTTGACAAATTATCCACTGGAACCTTTATAGAAAATCAGAGCCTCCCTTATATGAAAGACTGCCATTTGGCTGAAAGAAATCTAAACAGTGACATGAAGTGATGGAAATTTGACCAACTGCAGACCATAATTTTAATCTCAACACACACTCCAGACATCTGTTTCAGACAAAATAGATGTAGTTTATAAACTGGATGGGCAGGATGTTAAAGCTCGGTCCTTTTCCAGACCTCCTGTCCTATTCAGGTACATGTCTGAGAATAAAACACTTCTAAAACTTTGTTGTCTGGTAATGTAATAGATTGGTTCATATGTTATTTGCACAAGATTTTTTGTTTAAAAACCTGGGGTTCAGCAGGGCCTGTTCTCGCATCTCTTTTGTTTGAAATCTACATACCTCCCCTTGCTCAGTATTATGGATTCAGACTTGATTTTAGCATCCACATAAAGTCAGTTACTAAATCAGATTAGCATTGAAGTTGAATTTGATGTTGAACAGATTAGCATTGAAGTTCTACGCTCTGAATCTCTGAAGTCAACATCCTGAAAAGCTGATAAATGCAGAAACTGTTGGCTCTTCTAAATCGGGACTGAAAACATAGCTGTTTACTGTAGCTTCTTCATAAAGGTCAGAGATTACTTTATCAGTTCATTTTTATCATGAATACTTACTATTTCTTTGATGTAACTGTGCTTGATAATGTTTGTTTAATGTAGTTTTTGTTTGTTTTCTTTTGCAATATTCCTTTTTTTCTTGTAAAGCTATTGTGTTCAAATAGTGCTATTTAAAAAAAAACAACTTTTTTTTCTTTTTTTGTCATACTTGCTTTTCTTTGTAAAGAAAATGGCATTTAAGCTGTAATAGATGATAAAATGGCGGATACTATGTCAATATTTTTTGTACTTGACATATTCTATTGAGATTACATGTTCATTAGGATTTATAGTGTAGCTTAGTCAGTGTTATGTGATGTATGCTTATAAACATATATGAGCACCGGCATCTTATGTTTGTCCAGGAACTCACAGCCCCCTAAGACTGGCTTGAAATATATCAAGTGACATAAATCTAACCAGTCAGTGACATTAACACAGTTAAAGAGATCTGTGTACCAACCGCAGACAGGAGGAATATCCTGCAGAGTAAAGCTGCATGATCATCCCTTTCTTGGATTTTTTTTTTTATCCTGCTTTCCTTCAATTTCATACATATTTTTGCCATATATTAGGCTTTTTAAGTTAAAAATAAGACAAAATAGGGGTGGTTGGTGGCTCAGCTGCAATTGTGGGTGTACCACAGGCAGACGCTATTGTCCTCGACACTCTTGTCCTGGTTCGATTCCCAGTCTCAGGCTATTGCTGCATGTCTTCTCCTCCTCATTTCCCCATCTTTCCTGTCAAACTCTTGTTCAAGAAAGGCCACTAGTGCCAAAAAAAACAAAAAAAAAAAAAAACAAAAAAACAAATAAAGAGAAAACTCAACAAAATAATGTGATCTTAAATAGTGTTTAAATCAAGTTTGAGCTTACATAACCTGGTAGACAAGTAGGCTTGGTATCCAACTTAGTGTTGTTTTAGCTTGCCATAAAGTTATAATGTTACAAAGGTGTTCCAGCTTACAGCTATTATTATCATGTAATATTAATGAAACATTGCTTTGCCGAAATGGATGATTTATCATTGGTAAATAACCAGAGAAATAACACTAGTGAAATTCTCTCTGTTTTTCATATATTAAAGTGCCACTTTGATGAGGAGCTCCTTGTTTTACATGGCTATATGGTTTATTATGGGCATAATTATGTATTTGTGTAAACTGTATATTTTATAAAACACTGAAAAGACATGTCTAGCAGTATTTCTTTGACATCTGCTTTCACTTCAAGATGGGAATTGTGACATTTGTGTCCATCTCTCTAAAGATGAAAATCACAAAGTAGTGAAAGAGCGTATCAGTTTTTTTTAACATGGTTACTCTCTTCCTTGTAGGCTGCTATGCTTTATTTTAATTTTTGAAACACAACATGCACATATATCCTCTGGTGTGTCGTTTACCTTTGCATATAGTATAATTAATCATGGTGGGCCGCCATTTTTGGTCCCACTCCAGCCCTGATACCAGTTTGCCATATAAAGCAACATGCACATTAGTTATCTACATCAGCAAATTCAAAGCTTTCTGATTGCAATATTTATTAAATGCTTTTTAAGAGATTTGCCTCTTTTTTGAGATACATTTTGACAATTTACAGCAAGAAAGGAATCACATACTTGATACTACACCATACAAGCACAATCAGCAACCTGATTTATTTGGAAGCAATCTGTGACATTGGTTAGTTTGTGTTCCTGATCGTGATTGCTTTATTAAAGTTTAAGAAGATAGACTTATAATCACACAGGTGGCATTTTCCAAGATTTTTTTTTACTTCTGAGTGTAGTTAGACATCGAATGCTTTTTCTTTTTCTTGTTTTTCTTTTTTATTCATCAACAAGACATTGCCTGTTGATTTTAAGCAATGTAAGCCTTGTAAGGCTTTTTTCACCAGACCAAATACAACCAACCAGATACAGTTAATGTAAACTAGAATAAATGGGATTGTGGGGTGTCATTTCAGTTGAAAATTGCTAAGAAGTACTTTTTTCTGACAATAATAATAATTAAAAAAAAGCTACAAACCTTCAGTTTGGTCCAGGACTTTCTACACCAAACAACCATGTAATTGTGATCCTCAGCCAGCTGTCAGGTTTTAGCTGCTTTCTGCTCTACTTCCAACGAAAGGCTCATCTGGGGCAGGTCTTTATCTGGTAATTCATTATAGCTGATGGTATTGGTTTGCGCACACCCACACGTGCGCGTGCATGCATACATACACGCGCGCGCACACACACACACACACACACACACACAAACATATAGTTTTCTTGATTTAAGAGTTTCATCAACACATGCTTTATGATATTTGCATACTAAGTAATTGTATGAAGATACCATTCTGCTTGGGTGCACTTGGTTAGTCTGTAGTTGCTCATTAAGCAGAACATATTTTGCAGTAAATTTAATTGCAATAAAACTCACTCTTGTGATTCATTTCCAAGTATCAGATTTGCAGTTGTCCTTCAAAAGCTTTGTCCTCCTTCACCTCCTTTCCTTAATGTACTCTGATATTCTTCACGCTGGACAGCATGCAAAAGAAGTGGGGCAACTATTTTTAGAAGGGTTATGTTTGTTATGAATTATAAGCCTCTCCACCATGTGGTGTATTAGTTATGCTTGTATGAACGGATTTATTAAGTGTATTTCTAGGCTGGGTTGCTTTCAGATGAGACAGATTTATAATTTCACAAAACAGTTGTTAACATGCATTGTCTTATCCTTTTTTTTTTTCCCTCTCCCCCTTTTCTCGTTCTCACACACACTTTTAGTAGCTGTAATTACCATTGCTTGTCTTTGCCAGAGACACCAGATGTTATCCTCCTGTATACCTTAACAGTCTCTCACAATTCTCTTGCTCTGAATCATAAACAGTTAGGATTGGTGCAATGTGTTAAATAGCAATGAATCAGTACTAAATCATGTCTAAAAATGCACTATTCCTAAAATAGTACACTTTTTGATTTTTACTCATGAACTGAATTAGGCAAGAACACATACTAGAAAAATCAATTGATACTGCTAGCATGTGGAGAGATTTATACTCACTGGCCACTATATTAGGTACAATTGTTCAACTCCTTATTAGCACAAATAGCAAATCAGTAAATCATGTGGCTGCAGGTCAAAGCATCTAGTTAGGTGAAGAAGACCTTCTTTTACATTAAAATGTGAAAGAAAGGGGCATTTAAGTGACCTTTAATGCAAAATGGTTGTTCTAACTATTGCCAGACTGAATACTCAGATTGCAGAATCTTCTGATTTACTAAGATTTTCATACACACCCATCTCTCAAACCAAAAAATGACTTGAAAAAGAAAGAATATTCAATAATTGACAATTGACAAAAGTCTTTTGATGCTACAGGTTATGGGAAAACTGGTTTGAGATTATGAAAAGAACACAATAGTTCAAATAACAACTTGTAAGGTATGTGGAATTGGTTCATAACATATCAGATCTGTCAACATTTTGAATAAGTACCTTCTCATCCTACCATGTGTTTTGCCATCTATATGAAGGATTAATTTAGCTTTAATTACTTCTTATACTTTTTATGATAATTGTGTTGAAGTTTCCTTGTTATGTATTTATTGTTTGCATTGATTGTATTTTTTGTATTTATTGACAAAATATGTGTAGTCATTTTAACCTTGTTTGTATAAATTTTGTTTTTAGCAAGACAAACTGAGCAATGTCCAGGGACAACAGATGAAAAATAGCCTTCTGGCTAATTTTGGCACATTTACTGAATGTTAACTAATGTGCATTGTCCCTACTTAATAAATTAAACTTGGAATTTCATCTCTGAATATATGTTTAACCTTGAAGCAAATAGTAGATCTCAACAGGTGTAACTGCTATAAACTAAGAACATCACAATGAGGTTACAGTTTTCACAGTCTTTCCAGTTGTTGACCATACCTGATTGGAAAAATAGTGCGTAGTCCTATGAGTCTTGATTTCAGCTGTAACATTCAGATAATTTCAGATGGGCCCCCAGCCTAGTACTACTATGGTGTACCTAATAAAGTTGCAGATGAGTGTACATTTTCGGCTTTTGTTAGGGAACTGTTGCTCTTTTCATATTGCATTAAGTTTCAAATCAGTAAAATTGTATTTATTCATTTTATTTATCACTCAACCACGATTCACTCAACCACGATTGTTGTTTTGATTGAACACAATATATGATCCATTTCGTTGTGATACAATGTGATAAATTAGTGTGAAGCAAGAAACACTTTATGACTGAAAGAGAAACTCAATGAATTTAATGGAAAAAAAAATTATTTCACAAGAAAGCCTTGCGTTGGATTTTCAATACAATGAGCCACAGAGCAATATAAAAAAAACCTACTATGCAGCAGCTCTAATAGCCATTCAGTAACTGAACAGTGAGCAGAGAAATGTATTTTGTAGTTTTTGAACAATAAAAAAATAAGCTAACTTTTCAAAGAAGGGATTGAATAAAGAATGAAATAAATAGAGAAATTATAAAATCAGTAATCATCACAAGATGCTAGTGTAGCTGTAGTGAGAATTTTAAAAAAGGGGACTCAGATATTAGCAGAACACCTTGCTCACGAGGCAACATTGTATTTAACCTACATTACATACAATAAGGTTTTTCTTCGGGAATAATTATTGATCCATATGATCAGCATGAATTAAACTGTGCTGAATTGATTGATTAGGCTTCAGTATTAATTTTGAGTAGGAGATGTTGTTGAAAACAATGCCTCACCACACCAGGAATGGCAGAAAAGGAGTTCCTCATAAATTCATTCACAAACATCTTTCACATTTCATCTGCATGGATTGGATTTTACTGCTAAAAAGATTCTGAAAACCAACACGTATGATTTTCATCCAAAAACGACATCTAATCGTGTCTGGTGTTCCGATACACTCATGTGTTCATCAGTTGGTATGAGCTGGTTAATCTTCAAACACCAAACACCTATTGTGTTTTTTGGGTAGTTTTCTTTGATACAGCTGCATTACTTAAAAGTTATGGCATCTTGCTATTTCTTCAGAAACATTTTTTTGTAATAATGTCAATGTTCCAAAGGGGTTAAGATGATTAATGGCCACCAACAATTTCACTCTTCAAAAAAAAATCTTTGAAGACTGTTCCACCAGCTTCAGAGAGGGTTATTTATTTTTGGTGTTATGGCAATTGGTTGTCTGGTAAAGTTAGGGCCTTGGGCTTGCCAAATCCCAGAGTCAAGGTGACTGGAGTTGGTGTTTCTGGTTGAGCAGTTCTAGCTAGATATACCTGAACTCAACTTCCTACACACAGTTTAGGCTCTGTAGCCTGGCTCCTGGAAAGTGGCTGAACTCTCTACTACTTCAGAGTTCTGGATAAGGAGAGGCATTGATTGGAAATGGATTTACTCACAAACCCTCAGTTGAGTGCCTTGGTGTTTGAGTTTTTCTTGCTGAGTAGGAGGGTGACCTCTTTGCAACGTCAAGTTGCAAGGAGGAAGGTTCTAACTGTTGTCCATTCACATGAGCCAAATAGCAGTCCAGATTCATTTACACCTCTTCTCCACAGGAGTGGCTTTAACCGGTTCTGCCTCAGTCCACCCCAAGCAGGTTCGTCTCCATTTACAGATCCTGCATTGTTATTCCCCATTTTTCGTAATCACTTCATTGGTAGTACAAGCCGTGTCAAAGCGTCTGTTACACGCAAGCAGTTTGACAGCAGACTGCATTCACTGATTAGTTTGTGACTTCCATCACTGCATGAGGCTGGACCTTGCAAACCCCAAACAACATCTCAACCACTGAAGTGGACCAGCAGACATGGCGTCTGCTAAAAGAGAGCTGCTCAGTGTGGAGGAGTGTAATTCAGAGCAGTGCCAGGCACAACTTTTGGAGCGGAATAACCTTTTTTTGCAGCCTTGCAAGCAGCATTTCTCTGAAGAATGGGCACACAATGAAAAGCGAGAAACGGTGCAGCTCTGGTCAATGTTATGTCGGAGCTATAGCTCGATGCCTGCCAGTGTGAAACACTGAAACTACATAACATTAGTTTGGATTGATGTGCATTTTATTTTTTGTTTGGGTTTTTTTTTTTTTTTTTTTTTTTTTTTTTTTTTTTTTTTTTTTTTAATAAAGTTCATGTGTGGATATTGGTGTACATCTTTTGACTGCATTACCTAAATTCAAAGGTTGCAAATGTTTAACAAAATAAAAATGAAGTGCCACAATATAGATAGATTTGTACATATAGAAAACTAAACAGCTTATCTGAATTGCTTTTGTTATGTTTGGGTCAGCATTGAATTTCTATAAGACAAAATGAAATATCTGTTTTTTTGAATCCATCAAAACCACAACCTTGAGGTTCTTCATTGCTGAGTGTTGCTGCAAAGAACATCATTGGGGTGTCAGCCACATCTCCTGCATGCTTACGGCCTGCTCATGTTTCCACATTCCTGCTCATATTCCCACAATGGTAAAGAACAGAGTGCAATGGAAATACTCCCAGTTTGACTAGAACTAGGGGTGGGCAATAAAATGCTAATGATATTTATCGTGACAGATGTGATGGTTACCTAGCGACGAGTTGTATAACATGCACAACAGCGATTTTGTGTTGCCCCCAACATACTTTGGACTGCTTCACTCAGAGGTCTGGACGTGCTCGAGGCAGAACAACGCAGAGTCAAAGTAGATGTCCACTGGACATGTCTGTACAAATGTACATTTTTACGACCGCGGCACGAAACAGCATATGTTCAGATAGTGTTCAGAGTTAGTGCAACCTGTTGCAATAAGGACGTGCAGTGTAACTGCCGCTCTCTGTGCCGCACTGACAGGTGTGCAGTGGCTGCTCTGGTGAAGAAGAAGCGGGGCTAGGCGCTCATCTAGCTCATTAAACTTGCTAGTAATCCATTTAGTTTGTGGGAAATGAAGAGATTTGTCACAAGAAATGTAGGCAATTGGTTCACTTGAGTATGAAATCTCAACCGTCCATAGAGAGTGTGCACGGAGTCAGGGTCGCGCTAACGGAATATTTTATATCTATGTCCATTTTTTTTCCAACAATGACGGAAAAATCTGTAGGCCATCCGTGACAGATTACAATGCAAACAGAACCACTTGGTGTAGATGCAACTTTATGCACAGAAAACATTGCGGAGGCAACTAAATCAAACAATAATAAAAGAAAAAAAAAATCTTATCCAATTTTTCTATCTGACCTGGACATTGAACTAAATGCATCTCCCACACTTAATGCACTAAATACAGCTTCATCTCACTTTTTAAACTTTATTTATTTATATATTTATTTATTAGGCTTCTTGAACTGGGACTTGAATCCAAATTATTGCACCATATACTTGCAGATGTGAACTAGTATGACAAAAATAATTCTTGAATCTCGCAGTCTGGGAATTGACAGCACATTGAACAGTTATGAACAGGAGGCTTTGGGGTGCATCTGGTGCAGGAGCTTATTCTGGGGGATTTCCTCCCGCTCCCCCTAGTTCAGAGAGTTATGCCGGCTTCTGATTGCTTCAAATGGAGAAAAGATTCCCTGATTTCAAAACTTTGGCTGAAGTGGCGCTTGTAATTCCAGTTTATAGTGCGACATCAGAGCTCGTATTCAGCCTGCAGATCAACATCAGAACCCTGAGACATCTGATTAAGCACAATCTGGTGCACAATTCATGTCTATGTTCATAAATAAGTGCAATAGTTTCATTTTGTTGTTTATATGTAGTTACTGGTTCCACAGTCAGTGGGTTTTGTCACTGTGAAGAAAAAGTTACATGTGTTCATCTGCTTGATGTGTAATGGCACGGTGTGGATCTTCCATTCAGCTTGTTAAATATAAATTAAACCGAATTAAACTTAAATGCAATTGAATTTTTCATGATTATTATTTACAATCTGATGGAAAAAATAGATTGACAGGATTTTTTTCAGTCAAAATGACGGACATCAAGAAAGTCTAGTGCTATCTCTGACACATATACCTGAGTATGTGGGGGCAGTTTCATGTTTGCCACCGTGCCCCATAACTGCCTAAAAATAAAAAAGGATAGGGTGGAGGGAAAGGAGAAAATGAGTGCAACAGCTCAAGAAGACATTGTGAATAAAAGAGGAAAGGTCATGTCACCAGTTTGGCAGTGTTTTGGATATAAAAAAACCTAATCAATAATTATTGATATCGACTGATAAGAAATGCTTATATCGTGATATGTTTTTTTAGCCATATCGCCCAGTCCTAACTAGAACTGAACCAGACATTAACCGTCGAGAGTGAGACTTAAGAAGGAACTTTAGACTTTAGATTGGGTGTTTTCCTATGCTCCTATTGGGCCTCATCCACAATGTGGGTAATGATGGAGTTACCTGAAAAGGTCTGATTTGAAGAAATGACCCCAATGATCTGACTCTCAGAGTGTGCTTGATAACTGAAATATAACTTTTTTAGTGGTTTAGAAGGTTTAGAGTTGAGTTTTAATTAAAAAAAGAAAAGAAAAAAAACTGGAATCAAGCCTGGTAGTGTATTTTACCTAGTATGTCTGGAGGGAAAATAGGTATTATGCAGATGAAAAATGAGGTCTCGACCACCGTCTTTATCCTTGCAAATATCCTTATTCCCGTGTGTTTAAAATATGAACCTTACTTTAAAATAAGAACAGGAAGATGATGGGGACAAAAATCATTTCTCTCTTTGTGTCCTCAGTCCATTTATAGATCTTTTATCCTTCTTGTTGAACATGAAACAATAATATCTCTGCACTCTTGTTGAGCACCACCCTCTTGGTAAGCCAGTACTTCATTAAATCCTAACAGCAGCTGAAAAAGCCCTGCGATAAATGTAGTGTGACACATTAATGAAGTATTATTTATCAATGTGCTGAAAAGCTCTAATGAAACTGAAATTAATATCTAAAGTCTATTTTGACAGGTTTACCAGGGTTCTGTTTTAAATGTGCATTAACGGCTACCTTTTGTTATTTTTTCCTCTCCATCTCTCAGTCCTTTTGTTAGAATGTATCTCCACCTACTTTTGATGCTGTCCCCTCTCTCCACTTGATTTACGCTTTTCACTTGTTAGGACCTTTCCATCTCTGCCATTCTCCCAGTCTGTCTGTCTGTGCAAATGATGTTCTCAGCATTTCTTTGCCATCAACTCCAAGTCTGTCAGCCCTTTTCTGTAAATTTCAATTTCCTATTTCAGTCCCTTTATTGGCGTAGCGGTTGAGACAGATGGAATGTGTAATATCTCAGCCTCGCCTTCACATCCTGTCTTCTCTCTTGTGAGCCCCGTCCTTACCTGCAGCTTCTTCTTTTGACCTTTTATTTAAATGCTTCTTTTTGCTCTCTCCTCTTGATCGACATCCTCTCTCAATACCCCCCTTTCTGCCTAACACTTCACCCAGACTGACCCCTGTGCATTGTGCACTGCTCTGCAGTAGTTTTCTTGGAAATGCACGCACATGTGCACATGTAGCCACACACATTTGTTTTTTTGTTCACATCAAGTGAGCTCTTTATTTGTATGTGTGCAAGTGTGTGCAAAAGAGTGTGCGTTTTGTTTTTGCTTGGCGTCAGAGCAAGCAAGAGCATCATGGTTGAATAGCATAAGGGCAAGCTGACAGTCTGGCAGACAGATGATGCAAGGCACATGACTGCCATGCTGGCCATCCTTGTCTTCACCACTTTTCCCTATGCTCCTAAATAGCTTTCTCCTTTGTACATAGTCTTTTCTTTCTTTTGTTGGTTCATGTAGCAATGGTAGCTAAAGACCGAGAATGTGTTTCCTGCTTTCCTTTTTCATCCTGTTCCTGAATGAATTGCTTTAACTTATAGCCAGAAAGAAACATTTCCACAAACACATTCTAAAACAATCAAAACTCTGCTGAGAACTCAGCAGCTGCTGTTGTCCCTGCTTTTGTTTTTCTTTTCAGTTCTCCCATTGTGTTTTCTTGTCTTAGCAGATGTTTTAGTCACTTTAAGAGACCCATAGGAAGATTAAATTATTTTGTAGGAAGTGAGAGACATAAATGTCAATCATCTCTTACACTTAATGGAGACATCACTTTAATTTCTTCATTTTAGGGTTTACAGTAATATTTCAGTGAGTAATCCACAGGACTGTGAGCATCATGGGTGGTGGTAGTGGGGGATTGGAGGACTGTAAAGAGATGAGGCTAAACATTAGATTGCAGGGGTTCATAGTTTTCCCATCAGGGTGCCCAATTAAGCTCAGAATCGTAAAATTCCAACATTTCAGAGAGGATATTTTCTGAAACCCCCCAAAGGGGAATTATAATGTAAAAGGAGAGATGGATGTGTTTGTAAGACAGATCTGCAATGATCATAGACATTTAAGCTACGATGTACGTCTAATATATTGATTCTGTCAAAGATTAATCTGAAAATTCTACACCTAATTGTAGTTTTGTTACTAAGATGAAAGCATAAATAAACTGAGAGCATGATGCATGATCACAACAACTTTGTACTTTATAAGTGTTCCGCAGAACCATAATTCTCTGCTCAGGCTCTCCTGTTGTTCACAGATGTGCTTGCTCCTATAAAAAAAAAAGTATGTGAATGCATACGCCTGTGGCTTGGGTTGGGTTGGGGGTTTATTGAGGTGGCATTTGCCTCCATCTCTCCTCTCCTCTCCTGGACCCTATCTTTGCTTTTTACTGTGGTTTGTCATTGCATCTTTTTGGCTGTATGACACAAATGCACTGAGAACCTTTTTAGCTATTCCTATTCCTAACAATGTGTGATCTGTACAAAACAGATGCAGCATTAGAAAAAGAAAAAAAAAATAAATTAGATGCAAGCCCTCCCATTATTCATGAAAATGTGATGGTACATTGAACTGGCTCTGTCCTGACCAACAGATTATTGTTGCATTTGACTCTATTCTGAAACAAGGTTGAAATAATAAGTTATGTAATTATTTACTCATCAGTACTGAACTTTCAAGCAAAACAGTACATAACGAATTAAACTGAGTTGCTTTTTAAAATATAATTTTATTGTTTCTTCAAAGTTTAAAATAGACCTATAAAACATGTCATGAAATCAACAGCTTCAATCAAATAATTTTAAATAAGACTTTATTAACTATGAAAACATTCTGTTTCTGTCCATCATTGTAGAAAATCAACAGTCTGTATTATGTTCTGTTTTCTTTTCTTCCTCATCCTATTTCCTAGTCTGTCAGTTTCAGCACATCGAACAGTGAACACGACAGGCGCTTTGAATTGAACTTTCACAAAGAGAATGCCAGTCATACATTTCTCTTTGTTTTCTCTTCTTTTCTGTCCACATTCCCTTCCTCCACTTCTCCATTCCTCCCTCTGTCCATTCGGCCGGGAGATCTAAGCGGTTTTCATCTCTTTGACGGGGAGAGCTCCCTCTGTCTCTCTTTCCTCTCTTTATCTTCTCATCCCGGGAAGGCTCAAGTGTAGCTAACCTACTCCTGTTGAGGGCTGCGAGTCATGTTTGACCGAGCTCTACAAACCCCCAATCACTTCACACCTCTCCAGTCCTCTGCAGCAGTCGCAATCCCAATCCCCCACTCCTCCACCTCTGAATTGTTGTTTTTCCTGACTGCTTCCTTCTGTCCCAATATCACGACGCTGTCATTTCACACTCATATTATTTTTACCTGTTTATGTGACAGTGACTTCAAAAGCTGCTCTTGCTGTTTAATGCCATTGTTGCTTTTGTTACATGCAATCAAACAATGAGTAGCTCTAACGTCATTGCTTTTGTTCAGTTTATTTATTTACAATATTGTCTCTTACATACTTATACTACTATGTTCTCAGATGCTATATTATCCTGGTCTGTGTCATGATTTGGTACCTGCACTCAACACACAATCTTCAAATTTTTCCAGAAATTGTGAATCAATTGGTGAATAACTGACAGTCAACAATAAATATAACATTTTTCCATGTATCACATCCCATTGTACACATCCTGACCTATTAGTTGTGTTATACAGGACAAGCCCTCCCTTGGAGGAGATAGCCTAAAGAAATATTTAAGGATCTGTTTGTTGTTTTAACCTCCTTTTAGTCACTAGTGTTGCCTGCTTGGTACAGCTAGACAGAGAAAACGATCACTATGAATAACAAACTCACACAAACATTCCCAATCAAAATCTTAAAACTTTGAAAAAGTTTAAAAGTATTCACACTTAATGCTGCATGATCATAACCATGTTGAGAGTTAATCTTCAAGTAAAAAGAAGAAACAAATAAAAGCAAGAGACAGTGCAGATGGAATATGCAGTTTATTGAAAATGTAATTTAAGCAAAAGTTTAATACCATTAGCCACAAAGACCTAAAACAGAACTAAAGATTGACTCCAAAAATTGGCTCTGGAGTGAGCAGCCCCACCGCTATTGCTGATGACTTCAAAAACATATGTAGGTATGCTTGATGTGAGTATATCCAGTATGATGGTGGCAATATTGCTCCATGTGGTCAAGAGAGCTTCATGAAGAAGAGGCATCTTCCTTTGTAAACCTCTCTTTATATCTATACCAAAATATTTTCAAGGGGATTTAGATCAGGGAAACATCTAAAATGGTCCAAAAAATGGTTAATGTTATTCTCACGGAAGAATCCGTATGTTAAGCAGGTGTTCAGGTTCAAGTTCAAGTTTATTTGTATCGCACATTTCAGCCGCAAGGCAGTTCAGAGTGCTTCACATAATAAAAACATCAATCAAGTATGCAGCAAAGTCATCGAGCAAATATCAATGCATCAAGATCATGAGGATCATCAAGCAAATATTATCAAGCAAATATAACTTGAAAATATTGATCAATGTTACACTTACTACTAATTAAAGGCATCTCTAAACAGGTGGGTTTTTAACCTTGATTTAAAGGAACTCGGTGTTTTGTCTGTTTTGCAGTTTTCTGGAAGTTTGTTCCAGATAAGAGGAGCATAAAAACTGAAAGTTGCTTCTCCATGTTTGGTTCTGGTCCTGGGGATGCAAAGTAAACTAGAACTAGAAGACCTAGAATGGTCTGGAAGGTTGATACAATGACATCAGGTTTTTAATGTATTTTGGTGCTAAGCCATTCAGTGATTTAAAAACTAAAAGGGTCTAAACTAAAAGTCTATTCTCTGAGCTACAGGGAGCCAGTGTAAGGACTTTAGAACTGGAGTGATGTGCTCTATTTTCCTGGTCTTAGTGACAGCACGAGCAGCAGCGTTCAAGATCAGCTGCAGCTGTCTGATCGATGTTATGAACTGCAGTGTTGTATGTGTTATGAACTGTTGGAAGACGCTGTCATCATTGTGCAGATGAAGGCTCTTAGTCAAAAGGGGTGCCTTCTGCAACATCTCCACATAGCCAGCCGCAGTTTACCACCTCTGCTCAACATAAGGCTCAGTTGTTCCACTGAAGGAAAAACAACAGGCCAGCTCAATATGGAGCTTCCTCCACTGTTCCACATAGTAAACATCTCCAGGGGGATCTCCTTGTTACGCCAGTAATTTTGGAAGCCATAAGGACCACCCAGATTTGTCCTGCTCTTGTTGGAAAATAGAGCTCTCTTGCACTTTTCAGTGTCCCACGTTTGGGACACTGAAAGCCCCTTATATGGGCTTTGACCTGTGTGTTTGGAGATGACAGGTGTCTAATACTCAGAAATATTAAACTGAATGTAACACAAAAGAACTGAATATGATTGGTCTCAACAAGAGGGAATGCGCTGCTCACAATTGTAATAAATGGACTGCACTCATACAGTGCATTTCTGGTCTTACCAACCACTCAAATCACTTGTATAAAAAAAGTGACATTCCTCTCTTTACACACACAAGTGCACACATGTCAATACATTGTATTAGTAAACAACTAGGTGTGTCTTCCCAAAGGACACTTGACATGTGGCAAGAAGGACAGTGGAATTGAGCTTTCAATGTCCTGATTGTCAAACTACCCAATGAGTCTCAGCCACCATCAATATCAAAGGAAGGAAAATGATTCAGTTATTAAAAGGATGTTTTTATAAGTCTTTTCTTTAAAATCACTCAGGTTGACAACTGTTTTTAGTGGATTTTACATGCTTGTTCTGGATTTATAGCCTACACAACAATCACTACTGGCTTTATAGGTGTCCCACTTATTGCCATCGACACGCTCCTTAAGGAGGATAACTCACAACTGATCATTGCTAAAGAAGCTGGCTGTTTCCAGAACGCTGTATCCAAGCATCCTCATGAAAGGTGGAGTGGAAGGAAAAGGTGTTGCAGAAAAGACAAGATTTTGGGGAACATTTACAAGCCGTTATGTGCGTCGTGGAATTGGAAAAGCCACAATGAAGCTATGCATGATGTAGAAGGATAATGCTGTTAGCGGTATTCTTCTACCCAGTCACAAGAGATCAATCCATCTGTCTACATTTATTTAAAATATGTCTTTTAGCTAAATTATACTAGATAATCCTAATATGAATACATAATGAAACAAGCAGTTTAAAACAATAAAGTCCAAGTCACTGAAAATAATGTATATGGCTTCAGTGACAAAAAACGTGCTGATCTATTTGATTTTATGGATAAAATAAAAGGTAACTATGACTTCTTTTAAAATTTGAAAGTTATCAGTAAGTAAGAATAAAGAAAACTTTTTTTTTTTTTTTTTTTTTTTTTTTTAATGAAGCTCATCATTTGCCAGTATGTACACAGTCAGCATTTGGAAACATGCCCCAGAATTCAGTTTCCATTTGCATTCTGGGTTTAACTCTTGTTCTAAGAGTGACTGAAAGCTAAATGATTGATGATTATTAATGGATCACTAATTTATTATTTTCTGTGTATGTTTGTCTGAGTGTATAAGCAGGGGATGGCAATTGACAGGAAGCATCAAAGGGGTGAGCAAGGGGTTGTTCTTTCATTTATAGCATCCATTAAACGGTCAGGTCAAAAGTTAAATCAATGGTGCTGATGCGTTTTGATATCCAGAGCTCAGAGCCAAAATGAAAAGGATGAGGTCATGACATCAGCCATTTGATCTCTCTCTATCATGTCTGCGGTAGAAAAGTCTTGATAAAATGGTGAGGTGATGTGAATCTGCCTATATGTGTGTGTGAGTGAGTACTGTTTCTCTGGTTGAAATAAAAGCCCTCGTTTTATTGCTGTTAATAATCTCAAACATTGTTATCTCAGATACCCATTATCAATTCTTTTACATCTCCTCTAACTTTCCCTCTCTTTCCCTTCTCCCCTCTGCCTATGATGGCAGTGGATGAGGAAAAGCAAATAAACAGTCTCTTGTGAATGAAGTGAATTGAGACAGAGCTCATTTGCATGCATGAGCAGCTCCCACAAAGTAACTACGCATATCAATCACGCTCCTCATGTTCAACAGGATTCGTGACCTTCTAAGGGATTCCTCTGGCAAGATATAGTAGAACGTACAAGACAGCACACACACACACACACACACACACACACACATTCACTGCGCTCACAAACTGATATATATGTATGCACACTTATATCTAAGAAGTGCTCACAAACTCACTCCTTCAGTGACAATCTCACACTCGCTGCTCAGCACTCTGTCACAGCTGTCAGTGCGGTTTGACACCGACCCTCCTTTCTCATCATTAGTTTTAGTGAGAGATGTCCTGTCCCTTGAACAAAAACAAACATGGCAGGCTGTGACAAATCAATTAATCAGACGGGGAATTTGCCAATAGTTATGTTTCACTTACAAACTAATGTGTGTTGAATGTCTTCCGAAAAGTTTCCAATAATGTACGGGCAACTCTGGCAATCAGCAACCCCCTCAACAGTTTTGATCAATGAATCATCGAAGGCAAATAGATTAATGTCAAAACTGCGACTTTCTTTGACAGATGATCGTTTTCCTAACTAACTGAATTAATGTACTTTTGAGTTGGAATGTTCTAGTGATTGTGTTAGAACTTGTTTGGCTTATTCTGTTGAAACTTGGTAGACTTTTCTCTTTTTTAACCCTATTTTATCCTTTAAGATGACTATTTTATACTAAGTATACATTTATTTACTGTGTTACTGTATGTATGTAATTATTATTGAATAATTTGCTCCCTTGAGATTCAAATTTTGGTTCTGTGATTAAAAAAACAAACATAGGCCTTCAGAATTGCAAGAATAGCAGTCAAATAAATAATGAATATTATCAATTTTGATAATAATTGTTGTAATTATAATTCTGATTCTTGTCTGTGTGATGTTTGAGTGGCCTGTAGTTACATACAGGTAAACACTTATTGAACCATATTCATTTTGATTTCTCTTTGTTTGTCCTGCTTTAAGTTCACTCAAACAATCATCAGCATTTCAAATAGAGTCTTGGTCTGCATATTTGTTAAATATTTAAGTAGACCAAACACTCATGATGGGCTTGATGCATTTGAATCTTCACAGTGCATATGATCACACCTTACATGCTATAACATGTGAAAAGCTTGTTAAAGTTTCTTGAACTGGTTGCAAAAAAGAATATGCTTGCAGAAAATAAAATGTTGACAGTGAAATTCAGGAACTTCAGAGAGAATCGAATCAACATCCTAAACAAAACATCCTGCACATAACACTTAGCAGCTCCAGTCAAAAATTAGCATCCCGGAGGATTTTAACTCTTGACAATAAGATGCTGCACAGGTAAAAACAAGAGGTGCTACATTTTTACTAGTAGAGAATAACATAAAGAGTTCAAAGAGTTACAAGTGAGTAACTGAGTTATTAGGTTCCACAGAAAAAATGTGATCCCACCCATGATTTTCGAATGTGGTCTGTAGAGTTAAGCAGTCGACACGCTCTGCTTCTGAATCGCTCCCGTTGTGACATGAAGCTGCTGAAATAGAACCAAACCTCAGAGCACACAGAGAAGCCACATCCAGTGGAATACAGGGATAAGTCAGAGAATAATGGCTGACAGGGTTTCAGATTTCTCACCCTGTCTCTGTCCTTTACTATTCATCTCAGTCAGTGATTATTAGTCTTATCATTACTCATTTGCCTCGTATCTCTATTTTCTTTGTCCTTGTTTCATTTTTCATATTAAAGTGTTCTTTTATCATTGACAGTTTTTCTCAGTTTCCCATTTTGAGTGTTATTTACTCCCAATTATTTTTCACCCAATCTTTTTCTGACACATTGCACATTTTCACAGTATTCCACCTTCATTTTTTCCCCCACTTTTTTTCTCTTCCTGTTTTGCTTGTTTTTCACCCCACCTTGGCTTTACTGTTGTACTATGTCCTCATCTTGCCTCCTTCACTTTTCTCTCCATCTCTTTCAACTTATGCTTTCTTCATCTCATTTTTTCTCCTTTTACTTTCTCTTTCCTTTCTTACCTCCATGGCATCTCTTCTTAGTCGATCAGACAGTCGAAGGAGCCAAGCAGCCGGAGGCGAAAGCTGGCAGAGGAGCCGCTCTGCCTGACCTCCCTCCCTCTCCAGAGAGAAAAACTAATGCAGAAACGCCAATAAGTTCTATAGATACAATTATTCACCATTAACATTAGCCTTCAGTCTTTCTAAGAAGGTATAGCACATCTATGAAACTTTGTGAATTCACTCCTTTTTGTTTAAGGTATTATCCTTTCACAGATCATTTATTCTGTGGCTGATGGATGAATATTTGCACTGGGTAAGCTTCAGGCTAGTGTATTTTGTTACTGGGCCAACCAGTTAACTGATGAGAAAGCTAACTAGAAAACTGGTGTAGAAGGTTAAGAAGGAGGATGAATTAGGCATCATTTTCCCTCCCACAGCAACTGCCATCAGTGTGCCCTGCAGCAAGCCTCTTAACCCCCAGTTGCTTCACTGAACCAACTGAGTGTCCGATATAAAGCATCCAATTATAGCAGCAGCTTTTTTGCATGAGCGTGTAAGTGTTTGATTATAAGCAGAGCATTTACTAAAAAATCAGACCTGTGCTGGTTGACTTGATATTTTGTTTCCAACATCACATCACAAATTAAATCACTTATATTATTTATCTTACACACACACACACACACACACACACACACATATATATATATATATATATATATATATATATATATATATATATATATATATATATATATATATATATATATAAAAAATTCCCTTCTCACCCTCCACGGGTGGTCTTTCTCAACCTCTGAGCTCGGGTCCTCTACCAGAGGCCTGGGAGCTTGAGGGTTCTGCGTAGTATCTTGGCTGTGCCGAGAACTGCACATTTCTGGACTGAGATGTCTGATGTTGTTCCTGGGATCTGTTTTAGCCACTGCTCCAGCTTGGGGGTGACTGCCCCGAGGGCCCCGAGGCACCACTGTGGTCTTCACCTTCCAGGCCTTCTCCAGTTCCTCTCTGAGGCCCTGGTATTTCTCCAGTTTCTCGTGTTCCTTTTTCCTGATGTTGCAATCGCTTGGTATTGCTACATCCACCACAACGGCTTTCCTCTGTTGTTTATCCACCACCACGATGTCCGGTTGGTTCGCCATTACCATTTTGTCTGTCTGGATCTGGAAGTCCCACAGGATCTTAGCTCGGTCATTCTCCACCACCTTTGGGGGTGTGCCCCACTTTGATCTCGGGGCTTCCAGTCCATATCCTGCACAGATGTTTCTGTACACTATGCCCGCCACTTGGTTATGACGTTCCATGTACGCTTTCCCTGCCAGCATCTTGCACCCTGCTGTTATGTGTTGGACTGTCTCAGGGGCCTCCTTGCACAATCTACACCTTGGATCTTGTCTGGTGTGGTAGATCTGAGCCTCTGTTGCTCTGGTGTTTAGGGCCTGTTCCTGTGCAGCCAGGATGAGTGCCTCTGTGCTGTCCTTGAGTCCAGCTTTTTCCAGCCATTGGTAGGATTTCCTGATATCAGCCACTTCAGTTATTTGTCGGTGGTACATCCCATGTAGGGGCTTATCCTCCCATGATGGTTCCTCCAGCACCTCATCCTCTGGTCCCCATTGTTTGAGACATTCGCTGAGCACATCGTCGGTTGAGGCTTTGACCTTGATGTATTTATGGATCTTGGATGTTTCATCCTGGACAGTGGCTCTCACACTCGCTAGTCCTCTGCCTCCGTCCTTACGGCTCGCGTATAGTCTCAGGATGCTGGATTTAGGGTGGAACCCTCCATGCATGGTTAGTAGTTTCCGAGTTTTAACATCCATGGTCTTTATCTCTTCCTTTGGCCAGCTTATTATTCCTGCAGGGTATCTGATTACTGGCAAGGCATAGCTGTTTATCGCACGGATCTTGTTCTTGCCATTGAGCTGGCTTCTCAGGACTTGCCTTACTCGTTGGAGGTATTTGGCTGTGGCTCCTTTCCTTGTGACCTCATCGAGGCTGCCATTTGCTTGTGGTATTCCCAGGTATATATATATATATATATATATATATATATATATATATATATATATATATATATATATATATATATATATATATATACACACACACACACACACACATACAGTGAACCCTCGCTATAACGCGGTTCACCTTTCACGGTCTCGCTGCTTCGCGGATTTTTTTTGTGCAATTCTTTTTCCCACAGTGCATTGTGTTTTGCGTCCTGATTGGCTAAACAGTCTCCGCGCTTCTTCTCTACCTGTGTGCCAATAACGTTACGGTGTTTAAATATACGTAATACAGCTTAGCAAATTTAAGTTTGCACATTTTCTCCAAAACCCATAATGTTGACAAAACGTTCTGCACCAACAAAGGCACTTGCGGATGCGCCCAAAAGGCAGAGATGCTAACTATCGCAGAAAAAAAAGAATGGGACCCTTTGATGAGTCGTTCATTACTGTTCTCAAATATAATCGATGGTGGCATTTCGGTTTATAAGAATATTTTTGACCAGAAGAAAAAAGAGCGACAACAACTACCTATAACTATGTTCTCTCGAAAAAGCACACTCGCACCACAGGCTTCGGAAGAAAAAGACACCACAGAGCGGAGTCAGACCGCAGCGTCACAGTCAGAAGCACAGTGAAATACAGTACGTGAGTCACAATTTGTCCTAATGTATTTCGTATTGATTTAAAATTATTATTTTACTGTAGTTATTTGTAAGAAAGTGTTCTATTTGTTAAAAAAATGCTTGGGCCTGAAAACAGGTTTTGTTCTTTGGTTTCAAATTATGCTGTATAATAATTGTAAAGAAAATAAAAGTAACTACTTCGCGGATTTCGCCTATCACGTGTTCTTTTCGGAACGCAACCCCCGCGAAAAACGAGGGATCACTGTGTGTGTGTGTGTGTGTGTGTGTGTGTGTGTGTGTGTGTGTATATATATATATATATATATATATATATATATATATATATATATATATATATATATATATATATATATGCGTAGGGATGTTGAAAGTCCCTGGAAGTTATTTTTTTCAAATTTATTTTGGAAATTTAAAAGATATTCCTGTAAGACTTAGAGAGCTTGTCTAAGACTTACACAGTGGAAATGATACCAGCGAACAGATGTGTGTTTTCATGGTGGGAAGAATTGGCTGAGCTATGTTAAAGATGTCTTCAGAAGGATAATGGAAAGACTGAAGAAGTAACTGACTGACTTTTCTTTTGAGTTTTTCCAATATATTAGGTTTTAATCCAGTAGAAGTCTGTGAAGTTTACAGCAGGATCTCACAATGTCAAGGTGCAGACTTTGAAGTCCAGCTTTCATGGATTGTCTTTTTGTATACACTGAAAAATAAAAACATAACAGTGATACTGGAGAGCTGGTTTCAGTTGTGATATAGTGCCAATTTGCGTTATTGTTTGTAAGCTTCTATAAATTGTTTTTCTGACAGTAACAGACCGTTGAATGACTATAGCATGGAGATATCTGTGCAGCTAAGCATTATTTTTGGTTTAACTTTTTTATCACTCAGTTTTTCCTCCCTCTGAAAGCTGTTTTAGGATGGCAGAAATTTGCTCTGGAACTGGCCTCGTTCTAGCTGTTAGCGTAACTGTCTTGTCAGAAGTAATGTTTTTTTTTTTTATCAAACTGAGAATGTTCAGATGACTGTCTTCTGCAGGCCAGATACAAATTGCTGATGATTTCACAAAACCTTACTTTAGAAACTTCAAACTGTTCAGTTAAGAAACTCCAACTTCTCAAAAACTTAGAAATAAGAATGAATAAGAAAACTCAGAATTATAATTCAGAACTGTTTTTATTTTCTTTCTTGTTGCTTTTTATTTTTTTGTAGTTTTTTTTACTACTCCAATTACGACATCAAAGCAGCTATAATCTAATTTAATACACATTTGTAAATTATTATATCTCCTTTCTCTCCACTTGCCTTGGACTGGTTTTGATGGATCTGTGACAAACAGATTTACTTCGTAATTTTTGCCAGCTCTCCCTCTCTTCGCTTTGGTTTTCAGCAGCTGTTGCGTTTAGCTGCAATTATGCTTCTAAGTTTCCCATGATGGTGCAATACAAAGTTTTACTCATAAATCTCTGGATTTATCTTTTTGGAGACCTGTTGCAAACAGCACATTGTGCATAATTCATGAAACATGTTCTCAAGGTTGGAGTCTTAGGTTGACAGAGCACTTTTAGTGCCAATGGTTATATAGTTTGTGGTGTATGATGTGGGAATGTTCTCTTGAATGTGGTGTATAAACCACACACAAAGTACATATCAAGTCACATTATGTGGAGCAGGTGGGAGCACAGTGCAAAAGCTCAAAGTTTGTTGGTTCTGAATTTCCTGTAGGACCTGGAAGTGTCTTTATAATTAGGTTAAGCGTATTTCTGCTCCTTAAAACTTATGTTGCATTGTAGCTACTTGGATGAACTGCAGGATCATAAATATTGAGCATCACAGAGAATGTTGCTGTACGTAAGAAGGCTATAAACAATGGAGCTATTAGACCATAAAAATAAACTTTATTGTAAGGAGTAGCAGTTGTTATAAACAGTTTGGCTTATCACCTTGGGTGGAAGGAGCGCTAAAGAAAAAAAGTTACATTACAAGTCAGTATTCTATTGCTTATTTGGATTGTTTGGCCAAAGAAAAGATCAGGATTGCATATGATCATCCCTTCGTCAAAGTCTAAAATAAATCTGGACTGAAATATTATACTACACTCTTTAAAGATTAATTAAAACACAGTAAGAGGTGCTCTGTGAAATTGTTTAAAGGGGCAGTATTATGTATTTTCCAGGCACGTAGAATCATTTTATAGCACAATCAAGTAACTATGTTACCTTCAGTTGTTAAAAATCAAATATGACTTCAAAGAAATTTGACTTTGTAATTTAATGCTTTGAAATTGGGCCTGTCTCTGCTTTTTCTGAAACTCCACTTTCAGGAAGTCATCTCAACAGCTAACCCTTTAACAATGTTTTTACCAGTGTTACACTGAGAAGTAACCTGTATATTGAGCTCAGCAGATGCGCAGTTCCACTAGGTGTTTGTTAATTGCTGCTGCCTAGTCTGAAGAAGCTGAGTGGGGAAGTCACAGGGGAGGGTTATTCTGTGAGGCAGAAGCTTGGAAGCTTAGAAACTGCAGCTCTGAGGAGGAACTGTGCCTCGAAAAGAGGAGGAGCTGCGCCTCGGTCCCCACCGGAGCGTTTTGCACACCTGAATGGTTGCCATGGGATATTAAAGGATTTTTCAAACATGCATGAAAGAATCAAGGCAACACTCCAGGTATGTTTTTGATGAGGGAATACCATTATAGCATGATGTAAAGCTCAAAAAAGTAAATTTTTACATAATACTGCCCCTTTAAAAGACATATTTTAGACTTTTTAAAATTTTGTTCATAGACTGATTTACATTAGATATAAAACACAGTTCACTGCTGTTATGATATCAAGCTTTTTTAATTTTAAAGAAATGTCTAATGTGAGCCTCACATGTCTCAAGTCCCTTAATACAAACTGTTCAGAATAGAACTGCTCAGCTTTTAACTGGTATAGAACAGCATGACCGCTTTTTACTCTAGTTTTGGCGCCTTATTACTACCTCCCTTTATGTTTCTGAATTGATTATCAGATTTGATTTCTAAAATTTTAAATCAACTGACTCAGTCTTTTTAGCCTGATCCTAATATCGTTTTAAACACTGCAGTCAACTAGCCACTTCTTCTGAGATGCTCTGAGATCGAAAGTAAAACATAAATGTAATTTTGATTTTGCTGTAAGATTTTATCATGATATGGAACCAAAGGGTTCTTTCATTTGTCATTTAAATGCGCAGCCTGATATGAAATTTCTAAGATTGCAATTTTCTCATTGTTTAAAGTTAAGATATTATAGAAAATCTGCAAAAGCAAGTGGACATAGATGGTTTACTCCGGCACTCCATTTTATTATACAAGAAAGAACATTTAGACACTCCAACATTCCCTCTGTTCATTTTGAAATTTATTTGTGTCTCCAGTCATTGTCATGTGTGCAATCCAGCTAAAGTTTAATGTAAACAAGCCACCCACTTTCTGTCCGCTCAATGATAACAGTTGTAGAGTGTGGTGAAGATTTGTTCTCGCTGTGAATCGATGCTAATCACATCATCATGCTACCCCGTCCCTCATGCTTCTCTCTGGGGCTTCACACTCCTCTCTAGCCTCTTTGTCCTCACCCGCTGCTTCTCCTGCTCCATCTCTGTCCCACCCCTACTCCCCCCTGTCTCCCTTCATCATAAGCCATCTGAGGCTACTGGCACGCACGCCAGCCCTCCAGAAGGGTCAGCACAGTGAAGACGCTGACGCTAGAGTTGTTACAAAGCAGGGAGCTCCCATAATAGATCTTTCATCTATTATTTCCACACCAGCTGTGACTGACTATTGTTTTCCACATGTTGTAAAGCAGACTTTGTGTGGAAAAGCAATTTACTGGGGATCAATAAGACAAGTGAGATAACATGTTTCTTTTGTGTTTGGCTCTGATTCTTACATAAGTTGCCGCTAGATATGTCTGAAAGTGGCCTTAATTAGAGTAGACCTTTAAGAAAGAGATTTTTAATATATTTTTTCAGGTGCCAATCTCGGTATTCTAAAAGTATCTTTATGTTAATAAAAATAAATTTTAAATAAAAGATAAGCAATTGCCTCCCATTTTTAAAGGTACCCTTAAGGTACCTTGTTCAGCTTCTGAATGTTCGTCCATCCATCCACCCATCCATCCAGTGCCATGGATGGGTTATCTTTGTGCTAAAATATTAGGTTGTTATGCTTGTTAGGCTGCAATGGTCTATTAATTCTATATTTTTGCTCAAGATTATGTGTCAAAGTCAAAATAAAGATAAATGAATGCTATATATATATGACCTTATTATTACTGTAAACAATATTATTTTACATTATTTTGCCTGCAGATATAAGTTTTTCCTATACATTTTTGTTCTAATACCCTGATTTCATGAAACTGTGTTATTTTTACTAAACATTATTATACCATGGAACCCAATGCAGTCCATGTCACCAGTGCTTCTGAATATCCCACATAAAATATAAAAACAAACAAACAAAAAAAACCTGGGATCTCTGCAAGCAAAAAACACAACTCTTTCAATGATGCAGGCTAAAACTGCATCAGCTCTTTAATTACCTCTGCAGTCCTGGTTCACTTAAAACTATGTGAAGTAACTCAAGACTGACGGTACCTAAACTGTTGGCTCCAAAACAAATCTGACTGAGAAAGTTTTGACATTTTTCTGAAGTCAGTATTTTTTCTTCCTATTAATCCTCTTTGGCTGACTCATGCTGCCAGTCTTTTTAAAGGTGACTCAACATTTGGCTTTGATGATCATTGTTTGGACCCCTGACTTTCATGATTAACATACCTGAGAGTTAGTGGGAGCAACAGGAAATTGAGGGAGACACACCGGAAGGCACGCCTGTGAACTTGAGTCGCATACTAATTGTTTTTTTGATTCAGTGCTGATATTTTGTCATCATATGTCAAGAGGTGGAAGTACATTTTCCACAGACAATTTTGCGGCAGTGATTTTTGAATTAGTTTTTACTTCATTTAAAATCTTAATGATCATTGGTGGATTATATATATCAAACTCCCAAAGGATTATAATGTATGTTTAACCTTACTGAACACTTATTATAGTGTGTGACATTCATTTAACAAGACAAAGGCACAGTTACAAAGTCAAAAAATTACCTTCTAATGGTGTCCAAGGTTTCAGTTTTCCAAATAATATCAGTGTCCCTGATCAGAAATTGATACAGATACTCTAGCATTTCTGGAAAGGCTTTTGTTTTTGCAGATACAGGAGTAATGTGATATATTTATTTATCTGAGTCATCAATACTTGCCCTAGTATCATTCATCTACAAAAGACAGACCTTTTTGGTACTGGGAGTGTTCTTAAAAAAAATATAATGTGTTTCTCTTTCTCTCTGTTTGTCTGCATGGGTACCTGCCTGTGTGTCTGTTTGCGTGTGTGTTCACAGCTCCAGCTAATGCACAGATTGTGCACTCCGGAGCAGCATGTAACGTCAAGGATGATAACATAAGCGAGAGAATTTACACCATCAAAGAAGGAGACACATTGGTGCTACAGTGTATTGTAAAAGGACACCCACGACCACAGGTAGGCTCCCATCACACCTCCTGAGACCTTTTTGTGTATGTGAACAGTTTTAGGTTCATCATCATTCCTTTCCACCCAGACTTGGACTGAGTGTGCAGTGGACTTGGGGTCTCTTTCTCAAAGGCAAAATTATGATGTCTTTGAAAACATGCCAGTCAGCAGTCTAACATGCTACAATCCCTCTGAAATGATGGACAGATAAAATAATTTTTGTAGTGTTCTGCTTAGAAGATGTTAGCTTTCAGTGTGTTTGCTTAAATAACACATGTTAAAATACTTCATGCCATGGTTTAGACAGCTGATGTATAAAATTCCTGTGTTGTTTTATGTATGAAATTACATAAAACGTTGCAGGGAACTGGAGTGAAGTAATCACTTTCAAGATAGCTGGTGACTTTTATTTCCAAATGGATGGTAATGTGGTTGATGGAGTCATATGTCTCTTTCTCATTCATCTTCCATCTAGTCAGAATATTCGGTCCACTTTGATCAGCCCCCGCATCCTGTCTTTCCTCAAGAAATTCAATATTTAGGAATGTCTGTCTCCTAGTTTTGCTGGCTTGTCAGAGTCTCATACTCAAGCCTGCTACTCTTTATGTAGTTCCATTTTTTAGACTCAAATATAGCAAAGCCGGAGGTCTTATCAAGTTCCTGATGTTAGAATGCTTGAGCACCTTTGTAAATTTGGCAGAACTTAACTTTTTTTCTGGATGGTTTGGCTGCTACATGCAGGCACTTAAGGGCAAAACAAGCTAGTGTTTGGATAAGCTGAAGCCATTCTATGATTAGAAATGCCCTACCACTGGGTACCAACATGTCATGATGTACCTATGAGTAATCACTTGTGTTTACAGTGTCAAAGGGGCTCAGTTTGTGCTGATTCACACAATCTCATCTTTCACTCACCATATAGAGTGATTACCTCAGTGTAAACCCTGCCTTAGGACTTTCAATTGAACCATTATGAATCCTGGCTCTGGCCTCAGTCTGTTGTGATGTTAGCAGCACTGTCACTGTATTTGGTTAGCACTGAACAAATGGTTTTCATGAGTTGAAACAGCAATGGAGCAGAGAATGTGCTTTCTGACTTAAAGGTCACAGGTTTAATTCCACAAAATAACTCATTGGATAAATGTGCTCTGTGCTGTTAACAATTGAATCACAGCATTTGCCTTGAGCAAGGCTAACTCTGCCACTGCTGATGCTTGATATGTAACATACAGAAATAAGGTTCTGAAGAAGAATGCAATGAGAGCAGATGTATAAACATGAATTGAAAATTAGTTAAGGAAAATCAAAATGGTATGTTTGATTTCTACTTATACATCAGCGAACAGTCCTCTTTTCATTTTTAGCCTTGGCCATATGAACATGTTGGTGTGCATCCAATCAATTTGTCAATTACAAAAAAACATATGTTTTTATGCAATGGTATGAGCCACACTCATGTTTGCATGTTTGACTTTAATATGTGGATTTTTCTAGTCCCAGGTTGGACAGCTTTTCACCTTAGAAACTGCCTCAGTCTTTTGCAGCATAGAATCAATAAGGTGACAGAAACATTCTTCAGAAATCTTGCTCCATACCGACATGATCATGTCATTCATTTGCTGTGGAATTTGTCAGTAGGACATCTATAATATGAATCTCCTCTTACACCACATCCCAAAGGGGCTTAATTGGATTGAGATCTAGTGACTGTGGAGGCCACTGGAGTACACTGAACTCACTGTCATGTTCAAGAAACCAGTTTTAGATGAACTGAACTTTGCAACATGGTGCATTATCCTGCTGGCAGTAGCAATCCGAAGATAGGTACCCTATGATCATACAGGGCCAGACAAGGACAACGATACTCAGGTAGATTTAGGCATTTTGAATAATGTACAGTTAGTAATAAAGGTTCCAAAGTGTGAAAAAAGTATCCCACACACCCTTACACTATCACTACAAGACAGGTTAGATCCATCCTTTCATGTTGTTTATGCCAAATTCAGACTCTGCCATCGAAATATCACATTTAAAACCACGACTCATCAGACTTTGGAACATTTCCCCAACCTCTTATGGTTCAGTTTTGCTGACTCTGAGACAATTAAAGCCTTAGTTTCCTGATCAAGTTTTCTGATGCTGTAGTCTATCTGCTTCAAAGTTTAACATACCTTGGTAATAATGTGTAGGTTTTTGAGCTACTGCTGCCTGTCTACCGTCTTGAACTAGTTGGCTCATTCTCTTAGATCTGACATCAACAAGACATTGTTGTCCACACAACTGCTACTTACTGAAAAGTGCCTCTGTTTTAGACTATTATCTAATGGTTGGTTTCTGAAATGCTCAAAACAGTTCATCGAGAACCAACAGCCATATGCAACGTTCAGAATCACTTAAATCCCCTTTGTTTCACATTCGGATGCTCAAATTTAACTTCAGGAAATCGTCTTCAAGACATTTTGATGCCTAAATACATTGAGATGTTTCCATGAGGTTGGCTGATTCACTGTTTCAATAAGCATTTAAACAGTTGTACATAATAAAGGGCATTCAGGTAATGACAAAATATGAATAGATATAGCATATGTAGAAACATACATGAATACCCAAGCAGTTGAAAATGCATCCAGTGCACACATACAAATAAATACAGCCTACATACTACATGTAAGTACAAATGGCAAAAAACATGGCCTAGACCTGGGCACTGTTTTATTCATGGTGAAATGATGCTAGTGGACATGCACCCATGAGGAAGACTGCTTTTCTCACCTCACACAAATCCACAAAGATACACACAACTCCTCCACAGATACCTCATTTCACTTCATATCTGTCTCTGGAAGTTCATGCACACTTCCTCACACACATAGCTTGGTCTGCATGGTAATGCAGGAGTTCACTACAGGAAAGCAGATGGGTTCAGGGTCACAATTCAGATTTGTGTGTGTTTGTGTATGAATATGTCTAGGGGATAATACAAAACAATCGCTTAATTTTCTTGTGTTGATGTTGAAATATGCCTTTAAAGATGGTGGTCATTATTTAGAATTTGAATAATTTTCTTAATACACGTAGAGATTAATGTATTTATAAGACAGGAGCTATACATGCAGTTGACAATTCAATTTAAACATCACATTTATAAGCATGTGCCTTCAAAAAACACAATCAACTTTCTGAAACTTTTGTTTTCTCAGAGTGCTGGAATATTAATCAATACAACGGACACACTGCAAATAACACATACTATACAATATCATTTCCCTGGAGCAGTTCAAAGATGTAGGAAATTGCGTCAGTGATTGCTTATTCTCTGGGTCGGAGGTGGGAGTATATTTTGAATAAAGATTGCTGTGGTCACATTGTCAGAATGTAAAATATATATGATGTGTGCACATAAGACTTACCCTGCCCCTGGCAAAGAGACGCTGGTTGAGTGAAAGCTTGTGCTGGCAGGTGCACACGCCGACATGTGTGTGTGCACGTTTGTCAGTGAGAATATGTGCATGAAGGTTCACACTAACAAACAAAGGCAGGCAGAGACAAAGAGACAGAAAACACAGTCTTGCAAACTCTTTGCAGCACTGAAAACTTTCCCACAACTTATTGCTTTGGGACACTAGAGTGGATGTTGAAGCAGCATACTTTGATTAAATCATTTATGTATGTGACAAGTGAAAATGTGTTTGTAAATAATATCTGAACAGTATTCTCATACAAATAAAAAAGGTAGTTTTGTGCAAATCTTTATTATACAACCCAAACAATAGCTATGCACATTCTTATAAACAATGTCTGTTGTTGTTATAATGGTCTTTTATAAAATCCACAAAGAGAGAACTATTTCTTGGTGGGCTTTATATTCAGGATATCTTTCTGGTGACAGCAGAAGCAAACAGTGTGATGACCTCTGTCCAGTGCATTCTGCTTGAGTAGCACACTGCAGTATTCTGCTCTGAGTCCCTTTGGGCTTACAGAGCTTCCACCGCATTCCACATGCTGCATCGATAACCTGATCCTTGTCACCCCACCGTCTCCTTGAACATGTTTACAGCTTTCCATACCTCGTCTTATATCACCCATTGGCTTCCAGCTCCAGCAAGGCACTTCACTGCTCTTTATCTGGTGGTATTTTAGCAAAAATGTTGAATTATTGTTAATGTTTTTCCCCTCCTACTGCTTCTTGCTTGACATACGTAGTACAAATCCCAATAAGGAGCCTTAGGGGGCCTCTGGATGAATATATTCTGTGACATTATCTGAAAGTTGCCAGCAGCTTTTTAAAAGCTAAAAGAAAAAAAAAAACTGAACAAAAATAAAACCCAAAGTTAAAATCTGAAAGTTGGCTTGTATTGTTGTTTCAGAAGACCATGTTGTTTTTTTGTGCACATGGGGTAAAGTTTCCATGTCATCTTTGGGAAAAATTGTAATATGTTGATCTCTGAAGTACTGCAAAGATTTTAAACATGAATATTTCAGTTAGGAAAATTGCAGATGGCCATTGTGCCATTATTTACAACTGAATCAAGCATGTGTTGAAATATAATTGAATAGCTGCTGCAGGAATCAGTGATCACATGGAAAGAATTTTCCACAGTGGAGTTCATTCATTTGAATGGTCTGTTAATATCATGGGTTAGTTTCTGTGAACACTAAGAGGGAAAAAAAATGCTCGGAAAATGCCTAGCATAAGAATAAGTTTGGAAAAATTTGCTACCTCAATAGTTCTTGGGATTGGTTGTCATTGTTATTTAAATCTTTCCAACACAACTGCTTGGACTGGTTCTTGAGTTTTTTTCATGGATTTTTGTCTTAGCTCTTTCGTATGTTTCTCTATTTTAATTTTCTCTCATTTTTCCAGTAGATGCTTGTATTTGTATTTAGTGATTATTCCCTAAACTATTTCCTTTGTTTTTGAGTGCTGTCATTTTTAGAATCTCTGTAGAGTTTTTTCTGCGGTTTCTATGTCCCTGATTAACCTCCCTGCTCTCCCTTAGCTGTTCCATATCCAGTATCTAGATCCACTTGGTTTGCATCCAGTAATCACTACTCTGTCAGTTCATCCTGTTATGCTCCCTGATAATTCCAGTTGATTCTTATTTTCGGCTGAACTAGTTACCACCTGTACATTTTTTGAATATTAATTAAAATTTTGTCTCACTCAACTCTATCTGTCGGCCACCTCTTGTGACTCTTAGACGCCTGTGGGCATCTTGGGTCCTCACCTAAACCAAAATTGACATTTTTTAGCTTTATATCATATTATAATGTCATTCCCTCATTAAACACATACCTGGAGTGTTGCTTTGACTCACTGCAACTCACTGCAGCTTTGAGAAATCACTGAATCTCCTCTAGCAGCCATTCAAGGATGCCTTAATGGCTGCTCATACAATGTGCTGCCTATTTACCCAAAGCTCCACCTTGGAGCTTCAGTCCCCATCCAAGCTCCCACCCCACAGTGCACCTTCCCCAGCACCTCCCCCACACAGTTCCACTAGACTAGTGGCAGCAGCAATTAAGAAACACCTGGTTGAACTGCGCATCTGCTGAGCTTATCAAACAAACAGCAACACTCCTAAGAACAGTTGTAAACAGCACCATTGAAAAGCATGGAGAAGCACTGTTGTGATGACGTTCTGAAGGAGGAGTGTCAGAAGGGGTAGGAGGTTCTTCCATTGAGAACCGCAGTTTCTAGTCCTGGGAATTCTGAATCAATTCAAAAGGCTCAAAAACTGATTTTAAAATGTGTTTAAGTTGCACATCTTTAAAATATGTATGTATAGAATTTCATACAGTATGGAGCCTTATAGAATTGTTTTAAATAAATGTTCTGTTTGTTTACACTGTCTTTTCATCTTGTCAGTCACATAATTTAAACAGCATCTCTCGACCATTTGAATAGAAAAATTGGTTTCTGAATTAAGAGTTTCTGAATCGAATTGTGACCCTAAAAATCGGAATCAAATCGAAAGACAATAAGAGATTTTCATCTCCACTAAATACGATTATGTCACACATTGCTATGCAAGAAGCATTTTTGTTGAAAAAAAACTTGAATCTGTACCCTCTGATATCAAGATGATGAAGACTTATCTCATTCAGTCTTTCTCCTTTTCTCTTTCGTTCTCTCAAAAAGAGGATCCAATTTAGCCATGGTCAGGCCAGACCAATAAATAGCTGCTTTACAGAAAATGAGTCTGATTGAGGATTTATCCAATCCTTTATCAAGACTGATTGTTTACCTTTGCCTGAGCCAGATTGGATTGAAAAGAGAGCTCTCGCCTTTATCCATACAGAGGAGAGAAAAATCCAATCATTTCTCTTTCTGTCTTTCTTCCTTCCTGCTTTTGTTGCTCAATTTAACTTCATATTGTCTCTTTTTTAACTTTACTGCTCCTAAATCAAAAAGTCTTCATGTCTATCTCTCTAAATCTTTCCTCTTTCTCCTATATGTTTCTCTTGACAATCCTCATATTTTGTCTGAACATGTCCATGTCAAGTTTAACTCCCTTTTTTCTGTGTATTCCATGCTTCACATATGCTTTATCTTTTCTGAATAACAACAACAAATCATACATCAAGCCAGAGGTTTGGTAGATAACATTAGTGAACAAACAGCTTCATGAACACCAAGGCACACAACAGACAGGTCAGGGATACAATTATGGAACCGTTTAAAGCAGGAATAGGTCGTAAAACCATATCCCAACCTTTAACCATATCCCACTGACAGAGCACAGTTCCATCCATCATTTAAAAATGCAAAGAGTATGTCTCAACAGATAAACCTCCAAGAACATATCTGTCCACCTAAAGTGATGAGCCAGGCAAGAAGAGCATTAATCAAGGAAGAAGCCAAGAGGACTTTGGTAACTCCGGAGGAATTTCAGAAGGGTCTAAATGATTTTCAACATGCCATTATATGTTGTTTTAAAACAGATATTTATATTTTTTATTTAAAATTTTATATTCCTTTTACATTGTTTTATTTTTTTTTCTAGAGACACCATGATCATTTCCTATCAGAAAATAACACTTCTTGGCTGAATAAATACATTTTAAATCTAAATCCTCCACAGGTGTGTATAATTTTGGGCTTAACTGAATGTCAAGTACACAAATCTAGCTATTGTACATGAATGGTAAACACAACAAAAATATTGTTGAAAGAAAGCCATGAGACATCCTACAAGCCATGTGGGCAACACATCAAACATGGGAGAAAGTACTCTAATAAAATTAAACTACTGTTGCACGATTTGGCCTAAATTCAAACAATCTATTTCCACTGAGAAACCTGGTGGTGGCAGTGTCATGGTCTGGGGATGCAGGGACAAGGAAGTGGTTCAGGGTTGATGAGGTGATGGATAGAGCTAAAACATTGTAATACTGGAAGAAAACTTGTTAGATGCTGCAAAAGACTTCCGGCAGGACAATGACCCTGAACATAAACTGGCATAAGAATGAGTTTAGATCGGGCCTAAAAAGTCCAACCTGACATGGCCTGAGCCTGTTGATGTATCCAAACCTGATCCGACCTGACTAATTTTAACTTTAATTATAGGCCTGAGCCCAAAGGAAAGCCGACATGTTATTTTCATTAAGATTTTACTGCTTTCGTTTTTAGACCATAATTTGAGTAAGCAGTGACACTTCTCTCATTTTTAGCTTTTGTTTAACATCTTCCAGCTCAATTTTGTCGCTTGTTGTAACCACAGGGTGAGTCAATTCAAATCCTCTGTGATGTGTGATTGATAGGAGCAAAGGTGTGGTAATGTGCTGTGTTGTGTGCTGCGCTTGTGCAGTCTAATGAACTTCTGCCTCTTTCTTTCTTTCCTCAACAGGGTAATTCACTGACTCCTCTATTTAGTCTATAAGTAGATTAACACAACTTTATATCCTGAATTCTCGTTTGGTTTTCTCTGTGCTGTATGTATTGTAGGCTTATTAAACACACCACAGAGCCCAGCCCGACCCAACCCGACCATCAAGCAAATAATTTTAGCCTGACCTGGCCTGAATTTCAGATGGGGTTCAGTTCAGGCTCGAGCCATAAATCTAAACTCTAAAATAGAATGACTTACATCAGTACATATGTATGTTTTTGAATGTCCCAGTCAAAGTACAGACCTAAGTCCAACTGAGATGCTTTTTTAAGATTAAAAATATGTGTTCACTGTTGTAATCTATTTTATCCATCTGAGCTTCTTTTTTATTTTATTTTATTTTATTTTATTTTTTGCAAAGAAAAATGGGTAAACATTTAGATCTCTTGATTTGCAATGTTTATGAAAACCTGCAGCTGAATTTGCTGTGAAAGGTGGTTCTACAAAGCAATAACAAAAGGGGACTGAATGCATATGAACCACACTTTTTAGATTTTAATTAATAATTGTTCTTCCACTACAATGCAATACTTTTTGTTGGTCTATCTGTCACATAAAATTCCAATATTGAAGATTTTGCTTGTTACAAGAAAAAAATGTGACAATGTTCTCAAGGTTTAAATAACTTTTCTTTTTTGGGGGGGTAGTGGTGGGGTGGGCTGGGGGGTAAGAAATCAAAATGTTCATTGCAGTTTTAGTTGTTTCACACCAAATATGAACATTTTCAAAAGCTAGATTTTTAGTGTCAGTGACTCATAAACTGTTCTCTTTATATTCCTTATGTTAAGATTTTTGATTAAAGCATTTGGAGACCTTTTGTAGCAAACTGAACATACCCAAGTGTTAAAGATGGACCATAAAGTTCTTGAAGTATTGCTCATAGTAGCTTTCTGGACAGTTGGGCTTTTAGTTAACAAAGCACCTGTACGCTCACCCACAAAGCCAATTTTACTTCACACGCCATGCACACGCTCTCATGGCTTCTTCAAGAACACAAGAGAGGAGAGTAAATGGTTTTTCTGAAAGTGATTCCTACCTCCCTATTATTTATTCATGGCTCTGCTGGTCATTGCAACCTTGAGACTCATGTGATAAATTCTATACAGGAGAACTGTGGAGAAAGCTGCAGCTGGGAAAAGTAGAGAGGCCAAAAGCAGAAGTGGGAAAGGGAGAGGACTGGAGAGAGGGAGGCAAGTGCTGCGGTCTGGAATATGGGTTTGGATTTCTGTCCTTGAGGAAAGAGTGAAGGGCGATCGATAGTGAAGGCTGATCAGGTGGCACCACGAGGCTGCACAGGCACTCAGCAGGAACACAGCTTAGACACAAACAAGGTCACTACTGGACATCCCCACCCCCACCCCCAGTAGAAGCTTAGGGTAATATCAAGATGCATCAAAGTTCAAGAGATTGTTCTTAGGAGATGCTTGTGAGTTTCTTTTAAACTTCCAAATGAAAGTAAAAAATTCATTAGTTTGTTTTATTGTACTCTGGCCATAAAGGAAGAATGGCTTTGAGACAGAAAAAAGGGAGAAAAAAAACAGGCGAAGAAAAGATGTTTTGTCAACAACCTCAGAACATTTGGCTTTTTGTAGATGTGTCTGAGAGAAGGAGAGAGCAAACTGGTGTGGTTCTTTTTTATGTTTTTGAGGCATAATATGAAAGGATGAAAAAGCAAAACAAAACATTGATGATCACCGCTGTGTGTTTAGCTTACTGATTATTTTTAATTTTTTAGCTGTTGTAACTGCAAATGTCAAGAACAAAGAAATCTCCGCATGTCTTTAGGTAAATATGCTCCATCCATTGTTTATACCTGCTTATCAGCATAGGGTTGCTTGGGAGCTGGTCTCATGTATCTATCTAGGTGAGAGTAAGGGTACACCTTGGACAAACAACCATATATGCACACATTCAACTATCAGGAGAGAACCCATGCAACTCCATGCAGAAAGACCCCAGGATTCGAACCCAGGACCTTCTTGCTGCAAGGCAACAGTGCTACCAACTGCATCAACGTGTTGGCCACATGTACTTCAAAGAGTAAAAAAGAGCTAAAACTTGAATTGGCATGTAAACATTTTACAGTTTATTTCATTAAATATTTAAATCAGCTTTACAGCGTCTAAACTGAATAGTTTGCAAACTATTAAAACAGGTTTTCATTTTGAGAGGTTTTTTTTTGGTACAATAAAAATGTTTGAACAAAAATCCTATCGACAGTTTCCTCCATTATTTGAGAATTTAAATGCTATTTCAAGAAATTTTATATAACTGCCATTATTTTGTAGAAATTGGTTTGTACTTTGACATTAAAGGATTTTTTGTGGTAAATTTTGTCATCAAAAAAAGCAACATTTTGCTGGCCATTATTGATTTGTAAAAGCAATAAAAAAGGGTAAAACATCCAAGGAGGTGACTACTTCTTACAGGCACTACATATCTCAGTAGGTTAATATAAATGTTTATTTTTTCAAAACATAAAAACAGAAAATTAATAAATATTTTGTGCATACAAAAGAGAACTGTCAAGTTAGAAAAATATAGATTTTGACATTATTTTGATATAGTGAGCTAGGCCTTTACTTGTTTTTAGCTAATGATAAGCTTTTAACTAGTGATAATGGTTTAATAATGTAATGTTCCTAAAATAATGGAAACTACTAATTACTGAAATGTTTTCAGTTTTCAATGTTTTCAACTAGAAATTATTTTAAATTCAAAGCAAAAATGGGGTGTTCCATCATCCATATTCAAGACTCCCATGCTAACACCTGATTCAAGATCTAAATTACAAACTGAGGAAAATCCAACAGAGTTATTCATGGATGACTTGACTTAGTGTTACAGATAGTCCCCGAGTGACAGTGATACTGAACGGGGAAACCAGCCGTAACAAGTGAACTATTCATCTTGGCACCATATGAAATGGATTTCTCCAGAAAAAGAGACACAACTAAATGGATTATCTCAGTATAGCTGAATATTTATCTCAGGATCTCAGCAAAATCACATTTTTAATTGCATGTGGTGCTGTTCCCACCTTTTGTACAAAGATGGATTATTTATTTTGATATTTAAAAATCTGACACTTTGCTAAAGACTGCCATTTTTGAGATATACATTGTACATTTTGTGTTTGGCCTACCCAACAAAATTTAGTTGAAAAGACAGAAAAGATTCCTTTGTTTTCTGTCTCATAATGTCTTTCATAATGTGGTTCAGGAGGTGAAAAACAGTTCTCACAAAGATGTCAAGTAATGACTCCATGTGGTTGAAAACTGGTCAGGATTTAATCAAATGGACTAAGCAACCCTTAATTTAAATATCTTTATTTCAGACAGTACTTATATACTGAAAAAAGTCCAATTTTAATGGAAATGTCTCAACCAAATGTGGACAATTCTTGAAATCGCCATAAAACAGATTTCAACATTTTCAACATACAGAGTACTCTAATCTCTGGTGACAGTACATAACTAACATCAAGTTTAGTAAATATCATGACTGAAAGTTAATTTATAAATAAGTGTTGTTCTTAATTTTCAATAAGTGAGACATTCTTTTAAAATGTCAAGATAACAAAAGTAATACATGTTTGCAGTTTTGCCCACTTTTGGACTCACTGCTTAATTAGCTTCGGGCATCACAATAAGTTAAGTCTAGAGACTAGGGCTGTACCCATTAATCAAATTAATCGTGATTAATCAATTATTGAAATAATCGTCAACTAATTTAGTAATCGATTAATTGTTAACTGGAGTATAGAGACTCTAAAAAAGGCCATTTGCTGAAAAAACAACATACCCAGAGCACTAATTAATCCAAAACTGTACAAAACATATAAACATTTAGCTTCAACTGGTTCATATTCACTAACAGAAAGCTATATTATTGCATTTTAGGCAATAAAATGTTTATTTTTCTATTTAAAAAATTAATTTAATTATTTGTTTATTTGCTTCTTTTAATGTATTTTTTATATTGTATAAAAAAGCCTAAGAGGTTAAATTAAAAATCTGCAGAATGTTCCAGATTTTTTCAAATCTGACTTATTGATTAATCATCAGAATAATCGATTACTAAACCAGTCGTTAGTAGCAACTCTGCAAGAGACCTCTAAATCCGGTTTAGGTTTGCATTCTGAAATATTTGGTTAACTTTAGGAAAAGATTTTTGACACCATTAAAATTCTGTAAGCTTCTAAGAAATATCTCTAAGCTCGAATAATAGATTTGAGATAATAACTTGGCTTTAATGTAGCTTTCTTATGGCTCTCATCCTGTTCCAGTAAATTGTTAAATGACAAAAAACTTCCCAAACATGTTAAAACAATTTAAAAAATCAAAATACTGACTTTGCTCCTCACAATGACAGAAATGCATCCAATGTCAATCAAGCTTCTGCATGGCTCATTCTTTCATGTCTATTTGAATAGAAATCAGAACACAAATGAACCAAGTTACATATACCTCTCTGTTAGAGTGAGGAGCAGCACCCTTGACAGCAGGAGATCAAACAATGGTCAAATCAAATTCATTTTCATCATAAAAACATTTCTGTGTCAGTGATGTCCCTGGTTGTTTGACTGAATGTATTGGAGTCCTCTTCATCTTGTCTGTATGTCTGAGTGCCTCTGGAGTGTCTGCTGCTGTAGCAACACACTGTATTTGATTGAGTAGTCCCTTACTAATGCTGAAAATAATAAAAATAAGTCCTGTATTGATGTCTGCATGTATGTGCAGCCCCCCCCCCCCACACACACGCGCGCGTGCACCCACACACACACTCACACACACATACAATTGCACCAGTTTGTTTGCAGAGTGTCCACAATTAACTTTCTGTCAGAGTTTTAGCTTACATCTCCTCTTCAGCCTTGACAATCATGGATGCTCCACTTTTGAGAAATGTTGCAATGACTGTCAGATTTGGCTAATGGGACAGGCTTCTAGGACTTCATATTAGGTTGTAAAAAAAAAAAAAAAAAAAAAAGGCATTGCAGGAATATATTTTGTTAAAACTGCACCAATAAATCGAATGTTGATTGAAATCAACCAGTTTTCAACTTGACTTTTCTGACTGGCTGGCCAAAGAATATTTTTGATCAGTGAATGCACTAATGCACATTCTGACCTGGTAGTATTTATCCAGGTTGTGCTAAAAGAAACACTCTTTGGTTTGGAAGTTATTACTACAAGAAGAAGTCTCAAAGTTAGGTGTTAGAAAATGAAGGCTGTGAGAGAGAGCAATACTTTCAGAAGATACAGTTGTAAGAAGGCTGAATGGGGTATGAGAAAGTTGCTCTGATTTATCCTTTTGAGCTTTCAACCTCTATCCATCATAAAACTTACATCATTCGGAAATATCAGAATTCGTTTAAGGGTCTCATGACATATGGAGACTGCTATTATAGTACTTAGAACAGTGCTAACACAGCAAATTGTTAACATTAGGTCTGAAAGACAGAGAACCCCATAATGGCTATGTTTTAAATATTGGTAAAACACTGTTTCACAGTAACATCTCTCTTACACACAGCAATTCCCAACATAAATGATTCCTTCACCTTCTTATATTATAGTTTTTAAAAAGAAATCATAATTGGCCTTGATCACCATAGAGGTGTGCATATACATGTACCAGAGACTAGTCAGGAAGGTGGAGCGGCTGTTTGAACCCATGTCACATTTATATCAATTCCCATTTCAAACAGAAAATATAAAAAAAAATGCAACAGAGCAAACATGACAGCAGATAAACAGGATATACATTCTTTTACACAACTGAACATCCTAGAGAAATTAGAAGCCCAAGATTATTTTTCTGGGTTGGGAGTGTTGTTAATTACTGGTATATGTCACACATGTCAAAAATACATTAAAAAAAGCACACACAAAAGGGTGGAAGCACAGACATCGGATAACTATAAAAGTATAATGTTTCCTTTTTTATTTCTTGTATTTTTAACATACATTTCGAATTGTAGGGAGGGCATTTCTCTCATGGATCCACCTACTTCTAATTTCTCCTTTTTCAACAGCCATGCAATATCATGCTGCCAAGCAATGACATCATCTGCTTGCACATGATCAAAGGAGAGTGGCAAGAGGTCCAATTTCACGATGCTAAGCCTTGCTTGTGCTAATTATCCAGTGCTCATTACAACTAACTTGCAGTCATCCAACATGGGCGGATTGTGTATGGCAACAGCTGACACTGCAGCTCATGATTGTCTGCATGGAGTAGAGAGCCGTGTGGATTTGCTGATGCTATCTGTCATTGTGTTTCTCTGCTCTGACTCGAACCATGGTCAGCCACAAGTTGAGCAAATTTTTAAAAGAGATCTAACAATTTGAAATGATCTCTATCTTAGTGGAACACATTTATTTAAATCAGATGTTTTACAGAGGTTTTATGTTTTGTTTTATTTTTTTAGCCATAAAATGCTTAATGATACTGTTTAATCAGTTTCCTGTAGTTTAATAACTTTAATAATTTAAGCTCAGTCAAAAAGGCTGATAAAAGCATTTTTATTGCCTGAAAGGTAGGGGTAGTGTGTTCAGTATCAATGAGTCTGTTTTTGTTAGTTGTTTTTTTTTTGTTTTTTTTTTTTTCTGTGCGATCTCTTTACAGTGAACCATGAACTGATAGAATGTATATCAGAGGGAGATTTATAGAGAAAATGCATTCATATCTGCAGATCATATATTGAAAATGATGTCTTAGTGACATTATGACTAAAAATTCATCTAATCTAAGCACATTTTTCTTACCTATCAATTCTTTTTCTGCTCTTCATCACTCTCTCTATTCTATATTTTTTGGATTCTTTACTTTAATATCTCTCTTGTATTATTCTGTTTTCAACATTTATGTGTTTCACATGCTTTTCTTTATTTTGTTGACTCTGCCATTTCCATTTTTTGTCTTTTGTGCTGCCCACCACCTTCTTCCTTTTTCTGAAATCAGTACTGAATTTTCTTCTCTACTACAATTTCTATTCCCTGTCAAGAAAAAAAAGCTCACATCTTTATGTGCAATGCATTGAAAAATAACCATATAAGCTGTGATGCTTGAAATAGTTTTTGTTAACTACCCTCCTCACTTATTTTTAAAGCATCAAGGTTTGCGTTCCACTCCGATACCCAGTTTTCTCACTCCTTTGCTGCTTTCAAGTGAAAGATAATTAAAACAGATATTTCCGTGCTGCAGTGCTTTTTGTCTCACAGTATACTGCATGTCATCTACACATTGTCACATTAAGTATTTTATTGTATCTATTGTTTGAAAAGTAAGACAGCACTGATTACATCAGAGAGTATTTATCACATTGAGCTGCCATCATCAGCCTACAGTATTCAGCTATTTTGTCACTTTTGTTGTGATTTCTGCTTATTACTTCCTCTGCTCTTGCACATTTCTGCTTTGATCTTCAGCTTCTTGTGTTTGCGCGTGTATTCGTGTATATCTCAGGGCAGCCATGTGTGTTTGTGGGTCTGCATCCATGCCAAGTAGTATTCCCCAATAACAGGATTACCATCTTAAGACTTTTCATAGCGAGTGAGCCAGCTGGATGGATAAAGCACTGTAGTGTAAACTCCACTGGCGCTACATCAAGAAAAGAGTTAGTAAAATTATATAAGGCAGCTCCAGCCAGCTCTGTGTGAGTTTCTGGAAGGGAGTATAAAGGATTCAGAGATGCTTAACATCCCTGAAAGCAGCTGTGGTCTAGAGAAGGGGAACCCTTGAAAGCAAGGAATTGCTTACAGTGCTGTCAACACAGTAAGGATTTAACTTTTTGAAATTATTTTCTTCTGCAGTTATGCTTTAGACTTGATATAATTGTAAAGCTGAATGATGCAACTTTTGCAAGTACACTGCAGAGATAGATGAATGTTTACAACCAGCAGCTAAATTTTTATGATTATGCACAGGAAAGATGCAAATTATTCCTAAATATAATAAAACTGTCAAAATTGTCCCAGTGGTTGTGAGGCAATTTTGCTCTACTACATTTCCTAAACTTGCATAAAAGTTTAGATAGACAGTAATAGGCCTGCCACTGGCATACATTAATGACTTGCAAAACTTGAACTGAAGTCTAGCTATTCAAAGACAGTTGTGGGCCTTATTATTACCACAACAAAAATATAAAAGGCCTTCAAAGTGGCATACAGTTATAACCACTGGAGGTACACAGAAGGCCATTATGCTAAAATGAGTGTTTTGTTATCTTGATCCAGCTCACTTGAAGCAAGTATGTATATATAGCAAGACAAGCCACACTTGCTCAAGTCAGCAAAAGTCCAATGTAAAAAGAGTATAACACTTTTAATTTATTTAACTTTTTAATCAATATTAAGGAATTATTGACTTAAAACAAGCTCCTATATCTTGCTGTAAAGTTACTTGTAAGTTAGTTTTGTGATATTTCAAGCATACTAAGATATTTGCACCAGAACGTAGACAAAAAGTATTTGGTAAGATTTTGTTTTGGGTTATACCAATTGCCCTCTCTTTAGGTAATACGGTAGTTCCATTTTTAGTGTTGGTGTGTCAACAGTTTTCAGTCTTAACTGCAGGTCAAAAGGGCTTGACAGCCACTGGACTGCTGAATCCTATTGATCCTATGAACTGTGTCACTCTGTAGTCTCAAAGTCTCAGAGATAGATTTGATTGGGTGCTGGAAGTGTGTTGTGTGTGTGTGTGTGTGTGTGTGTGTGTGTGTGTGTGTGTGTGTGTGTGTGTGTGTGTGTGTGTGTGTGAGAGAGAGAGAGAGGGAGAGAGAGAGAGAGAGAGAGAGAGAGAGAGATGGCCAAGTAAAGGATTCAGATGATTGATGGAAAAAAAATAAATAAAAAACTACTTAGACCTGTAGAAGACAGTAATATGCAGGGTTAGAGAGAGATAATGATAGACTAGCCACAACCACAAACAAAAAAGGACCAGGATGACAGAAAGAAACAGGGAGTTACAGTTAACATACCTATACCCTCATCTCCTGGTAATATTTCATTCAATTTACAAGTAGTGATTGTTAAAAGACTTGTTCCCTGAGATTTTCCACTGTATGAACTTTGAGAGAATGGGAAAGAACACTCTTACAGCATTTAGGTAAAAAACAGCCTAATTTGTGTGATTTTACAAACAGCGCCTGGGGTGAAATATGGACTGAGACAACTATGGGTTGACATAAGAACATAGTTGGGTTAAGGATTTGAACCAGCATACTAAGTTAGGTTTTCACCCCCAAAATTGCTCAAGTAACCAATATTCAGTGTTAAGGTTATAATGTTTTCTGAACTGCGGGAGGAAGCTGAAACACCCAGAGAGCCTTGTGCAACCCACAAAGCTGGGAGTTGAACCCAGGACCAGAAGGGAACAGTACATACAGCTGCTTCAGTTTCTAGTTAAAACAACCTTACTGCTGTCTCAACAGCATTTGGGTTAAAGAAATCACCTTACAGTTTTTAGATTACATGGAAAATTTGCAAATCCATTAAGTATGGTCACTGTTTGTTGCAAAGACCCTAAACTGAAATATACCAACCTCTCAGGACAGTATGTTCCTTAACTCAAACTTTCTAAGTGTCTGTCCAGAATTATACAAGTGACATCAATTAGACATGAGCTTTGGACAGTAAAATGGATTTGAATGTGTCAATGATGAAGACAGGCCCTGTATATACCCCCCCTGACAGGAAATGGATGATAGAGCAGTTAAGTACTGGTGACACTGTTGACTGAATAAAGCCTGGGACATAATTTCACAGAGAAATCTGTCTGCTTTGATTTCTCCTCTTGCAGACTGAAGGACTATGGATATCCAACCAGTATACATGCACATCTCAGTAAATTGTAATATCCATTTCAATGAGGCTTGTTGGTTAGATTAAATGTACTTTTTCCAAGCAACAACCTTTAAGCAGGTATTAAACATACTTTTTATTAAGCCCACATTTCTGTATGAATTTTTTTTTTTGTTGGTCTGATGTAATGCTCTGATCTATGAAATTTACAGTTGTGTCTTCATTAGCTTTAAGTAGGATAATATAAACATAATTAACAGAAATAAAGGCTCAACAACATCAGACTATTTGTAATTTATGTATACTTAAGAAATTAAGTTACTGAAATAAATTAACTTTTAAAAATGTTTTCAAATTTATTGAGATTCACCTGTAAATTGAGTTATGGGAATTCTTCCAAGAAACTAAAAACTCAGTCTTCAAAGATAATAATATCGAAATCTAAAATGCTGACTGGTTAAAGATTACCATAAGCCAGGGGTGCTCATTACGTTGATCGCGATCTACTGGTCGATCGCGGAGGCAGTACTGGTCGATCGCAGCGTGACGTTAAAAAAAAAATATTTGTCAGCCTATCAAACATCCCGTTACTTAATTGACATACAGGGCAACCAATCAGATGACAACTGAATTTTGACCTTTAGGTCACCGCTCATGCATAAACGACGGCGCTAGCGCAGCAAAACTTACAAGCTAGTTAGCAAATTACCTCAGATTTTAAGCCCTTGCTAAAACATATGGTGATCAAAATGAGTGAGAAAGCTGGACCAAGTAAGAAAGCAAAAACACATCACTTTCAGACGGAATGGGAGGTGGACTTTTTTTTCACGATGTCATTTTCGAAGTGCGTTTGCCCCGTTTGCCAGTCTACCATCGCAATAACAAAGCAGGGAAATTTGGAGCGGCATTTTCGGACTGTTCATGGAAAATACGACATCGACTTCCCACCGAAAAGCCAGCTGAGAAAGAGAAAGGTGGAGGAACTAAAATCCCAGTTGTCCGGACAGCAGTCATTTTTCAGTCAACAAACTTCAAAAGCAAAAGCCGCCACCGAAGCGTAGTTCCGGGTGAGTCACATCGTCGTTAAAAACAATCAGTCCTTCCAAGACGGAGAGATGGTAAAAGAAGCATTTGTTGAAGCAGTTGACTCATTGCTCCGAGACTTTAAAAATAAGGCAGAGATATTATCTTCATAATTATTTATTATGTGTATTGTGCAATATTGGCTTATTCAGTTATGCAAGGTACATCAACATACATTGTACATACAAATAATCTTTAATAAATTTGAAAACAGTTATATGTTTTGCATTTTTGTAGTGGATAGGTAGATCATTTTGACTTGGTTGTTTTAGAAGTAGCTTGCATGCTGAAAAAGTGTGAGCACCCCTGCCATAAGCCAAATATGAGCCAGCTAAAAGTTTAGTGAAGAAAGATGGCCAAAGTCTGAAAAATTAGAAAAAGCAAATATGCACTGGTTAACATGGAACAAAATGAGACAATCTTTAAAACAACTTTTTTCATGTCACCAGAAGCTTAAGGTGGAAAAAGAACCTTCAACTCCACAGTGATCTGAAAAAGATGCATCTTCTCTCATAAAGGAAGCTGAGGTTAAAGAAGCAGCAAAGAAATTCAAATCAATAAAATAAACACTGGTTATTACAGGGATAACTCTTTCTAACAGTGGTTCTTGTATTCCTTTCATTTTGTCAATTTCTTTCTTCTTAATGCAGAGGATTTGTAAGGGCTCTCCAAATATAAGTGATCGAAGTTACAGGAACACGTTGATTGACCTTTCTGTAAAGCTGAACAAAGTTAAAAAACATTCCTTTACACAAAGCAAACACACACTGGCGTTTGACTCCATAGAGGAGCCCTGACAATGAAAAACCTCTAAACTTAAAGGAAGATCCATTTTCAGTTCAACTCAGTTCAACTCTGGTTATTTATTTAGAGGCAGTTAACAACTAATATGACAAAGAAAAAAACATTTTCCTGTGATTTTTAACCATGTAAAAAAAAACTTTTTTAGAAGAAAAACAGTTAGACAGAAATACATTTTATATGTTTAATATATTGGTATTCAGAGCTTTTTATGGATAAATAAGAAGTTAAAATTCTATTCTGGACTTTATTGGAAGCAAATGAAGAGAAGCTAAAATTGGAGAAGTCTCCTTTTAACTTCATCAGAACACTCACTCATGCTTTTGAGTCAGTTGAAGGCTTTTTGTAGAGTTTTTTGGGGGGTTCCTGATAATAGAGAATATGAATAGTCCAACCTAGAAGTAACAAATACTTGGACTAGATTTTCTGCCACTTTGAGACAGGGTATTTCTAACTTCAGCATTACTGTGCAGATAGTAGAAGGATGCCTATCTGCACAGTATAGGATGGTCAAAAATAAGTCCAATGTTCTTTAAATTTAGCTTCTTTTTAAAAGCTTCATAATTATTGGTAGAACGAAGATGAAAAAAGAAATATAAAGGAGTCAGTTTATTTATTTTTATTTTTTTTTATTTTTGCTACATTGTAAGAAAATGGCTGCTCCTCACGTAGTCCGACACAGGACCAGTCCAGGTCGGAAATCATTGGAAGCTGCTTTGACAAAAACTGTCTGTTCTTCCTCCAAAAATGAACTGTCGCACTGTATCATTTCACATTTTATTCTTGATGGGAAAGCTCTATGCTGCAGGTTTTGTTGCTGTATAGTCACAGCCTCTCAAATACAAATACTGCTGTAAAGCAAAATGTACTTGTCATTAAACAGGTTGTCCACAGGTTGCTTTAAGTTGTGAAGTTGTACTGCTTTGAATAATATTATCAGTCATATTATTTATATATATTTATATTTATTGAAAACAATAGAGGACAAAAAGGTCAAAATCTCAAAAGTACCAATTACAGCCAAACGGTCAGTTTTGGGGGTTTGCAGTCATCATCAGCAAGGTAATGGTCATCCCCAACAGCAATAGATGATACGATGACTGCCCATGATGATGGAGATCTGTACAGGTTTCTATCTACGACTTTATTTCCCATTACAAATGAGTTGGAGGATCATGAAGACAGCTTGCCTTTCCATGTCTCTGCAGTTGGATCAAAAATTGTTTGGGTTCTTGAACAAATTTTTGAAGATGTAAACTGATGTTTTATTTCTGCATTGTGAAACACATCACATTTCTTGAGCCTGGAGATACTCTTAGCCACTCAGGAATTTTGACTTGTTAAGTCAAATTTAAATGTGTTGACTATAGCAATACCAGCTGGGTGACAAAAATAGCAGGAATCCACCATAAGTTTCTTAACAACGTCTCAAAAAACACCTTTGCCTCACTTAAAGTGCCAAAAGAAGCTGATCTTAGCCGGTATTATAAAGACATGCGTTTCTTTGATTTCATTTATTTGATAAATATTGACTTGACATTCTAGGTTTCATAGGGAGTGAAAAGGTGGCAGTAACAAAAATAAATCATCACATTGGACTCGGTTTCTGTCTGTCTTATTCAGGCCAACACCTTCTAGCACACCTGCCTTGTACACAAGTCACATAAATTTCTCAGAACTCCCAACTCTCACATGGAGCAGGGCGTATTTATACTGTTTAGCCTGTCTTCTTTATGTGTGAGTAGAACTCTCAGCCAGTCCAGTCCATTGTTTGGTTCACACAGATCTCTTGGCTCACTTCACGGTGGACTGCTATTAAAGTTTTCTGAAATCCTTAACACCTATTTCCTATCAGCCTAATTGCTAAAAATACAACAGTTCTATCTTTCTGCATCTTGTCAAATCCTGAATGACTTCCTGACTTTTCAGGAAAGAGTGACCCAATGCATTGCACACACACATTTCCTCCTTATGAAAACATGCCCTATTGCAAAACAGTCAAATAACATAATTATTAACAAATAACAAAATTATTCTCACATAGTTTGAACACAAAAACTTCAAAGACTCAGCTGATTCACCAACAGCTTGTAAAATCTGAAGATATAATTTAAAATTATTGCTTTGCCACATGATGGAGGGTTATTAGACTCTCTGCCTCATTGGTAGCTCATTCTGTATAACCGGACACAATTCAGTGGTTAAGATGTCAATATTTATGGTTCTAATAGTTCAGAAAGTGCAATGCACAGTTTATAAACACATGCAGTGTAAGATGGAATTATTACTTATGATTACCGCAAAGCACATTACCTCTAATGGAAAATTTAGAAGCCCATTTGTCTGTGGCCAACTTTATTGTGCATTCCTTAATAACCACAATTTAAACACACCCTAATAGCCCATCCACTCCCCATGTAAAGACCATGGACTGCTCTCCTCCGTTCTCCTGCAATACATGGCTATTTCTATTCCATCAGCATTTTCTGTTCCCATGTAGAAACATCTACGTCATAGACAGCATGTTTCCCCACAGCTGAATACAGAAGCAGTACAGAAAACCTTCTACATTTTATGTCGAGCTGCATCTCAGGGGACACCTTTGCTTCTCTTCACTTTACACCTCAAACCAGACGTAAATAAAATATCATCACAAAAGTCTCTGACTCAACAAAAGTCCCTTAATCTTGCAGCATGGTTTTAGGGAAGTCTAGAAGGGGATGAGTTTGTTTTTCATGTGTAAATCGGTGGACATAAGATTTGATGAAAAGCAAGTGTTTGGTTTTTTCCTACTTTATAAAGAAATGAAAGGAAAATGGGATAGAAAAGCACCCAGACAGGCAGAGGATGAGGGAGAAAAAAGGACTGAAAGAGATAACCAGAACAATTCGTCAGGACCTGAGCAGAAAAAAAAAGACGGCAGCCTCACTCATCCATTGAAGGAAGGAAAAGGTGTAAAGGGAGAGTGAAGGAGGTCAGAGAAAGAGAGTGCAGGTGATGGTATTATGCTGCTTGTGTCACAGCCAGATAAAGGCTCCTCTGCCGCCTGGCTGTCATCTGCATTGCACACAATATCCCCTTTATTCACAATATCACCCCTTTCTATTTTGCTTCATCTGCCACCCTGGTGAAGCAACTCCCAATGTGCTTCACTTTTTCTCTTCCCATCACACCGCTGCCAGCAATACTGCATACATCATTCCCTATCATCCTCTGTTCTACTCTCTCTTATCCTCTAAAGAAAACTGTATGGTGCTGCCCTTTTTTTCCTCACGCAAATATCAAGAGTATTCCTGCTTTTTTTCCCTCGTTCTTTTTGCTCACGTGCCATCTCCTTATCTAATGTAGTTCTTAGTAGAATACCAGTATTCCAGCCACAGACATTGCTTTTATTTCTTATTGTAATACAGCAAGTGGAGCAAGTCACTGTGATTTTATGCTCAGCCCTGTTTTTACTAGGGTTGTTCCCTCCCTTTGCTTTTTGCAGTAACATTTTGATCACCAAGTATATTTTCAAGCAATTTCAAAATTTTGAGCACAGATGGTATCATGGACACTGTGTACACCTTGCAATGTCTGCTTCTAAGGCTGGTTTGCTCAACATTCTTCAAGGAAATTACTGACCAAAGGAAGCTACTAGTTCCCAGAGCACTGAGTCCAAAGAGAGCACATCATCCAACCTGACATGGTGACCACTATTGAGGGAATGCATTGTCCCACACTTAAAGCCTTTTTCATATTGTACATTAATTTTTTTTTTTTTTTTTTTTTTTTTACAAAGTTTCCTCCAAGAAGTAAAATTTGCCCTTGAACACAATTAACATTCTCACAACTGTGCAACAGACTCTCTGGAACAGTAATGTCCACAATGAATCAGAACTGTCTTAAATTTCTTGTGAAATCCAATCCAATCTTTTAATTGCCTTCAGATTTTTTTTGTAGAAAAACAATACATATATTTGAAATGTGGCCATAAAATATTAGATTTCTTAGATAATTAAAATTTGCATGGCACATATACCAAATAGTTTTATGCTAATAAAAGAACCGCATTTTCTGCCTGATTTTGTAGTACCATTAAGCCACATTTTAGTCAAGAATCCTGTTATATCTTACCTGATTTTTTTTTTAACACTTTCCAATTCAATTCTTACTTTGGGTATTTCTCAATCAGTAAAAGAGTGACTCAATGTTTCACATGAAAGACATGTATATCACTGCAAGCGTGTGTGGCTGATTGTCATAATCATTAATTTACTTGAGTAGAAAAATAAATGAGATTCTTGACTCCTTTAACTCAGACAAGGTGTTGTTTTAGATCTCTCTTGTACGAATTTATCATGTAATCTTTTTGTTAGAATTCAGTCAATTTTTTCAATTCTAATGTTTCTAAGCTTCTTCCATGGTTAACTCCAAAAACTGTCAACCATTTGTAAAATTTTCATTAATCTTTTATTCTTTGAATAGATAGACTTAATACATGCTCATTACTCACTTTAGCATGCTTCCTTTTTGTGTTTCTCACAAAAGTCTTCACTATATACACATGCATGCTTTCAAGCTGAATTCACTAAACCATGAAGAGACAGGGTGCAATTCATTGCTCACCTTGGCTGGCTGGATCAATGGCGGCGTGCCTCCTCCAAATCCCTCCCACAAACAGACCTGAATAAACAGACACAGAGCATTTACACAGGCACTGATAATCCGCTAATCCATATAACCTGCTTTCTAATCAACACACACACACACACACACACACACACACACACACACACCACACACACGCACCTGCACTCAGGAGTGAATATGTACACTGATACTGTGTACATATAGGAACACAAGCAAACGAGTGTGCATAAAAGTAGGAAATGCACACTTGTACACACTAATGTTTGCATGCACAGAGGCACACACAACTGACTTTTCCCTATTATCCTCTCTGACCTCCTCAGAGGGGTATGGTTGATAGTCCCATGGAGGTTGATAACAGACAGAAGGGTTAATAGGGATTAATGGACTGCGCACACACAGTTATGTAGATACGCACACACAAGTGAGAATTCCTGCACTGATGAGTTTACAGGCTTTTATACATCTTTGAAGCATGTGTGTATGTGTGAGGATGAGTTTGTGCAGTTGATTATTTGAGGGAACTTATCATGTAGCTGTCTGCTGCACGCCGTTTCCACTATTTGATGAGATAATTGAAGCGTGAAAAATCCGTACAGAGGTTGTCAAAATTCCTAATAGGCCGAACAGCATGGACACCATGAGTACAGCGCTTAGTGTCATACAGATCAGATAGATTTTATCACTAGAAGGACGATAGCCTCATATAAAAACTTTTACCCATTTGCCAATTTAATGACCTGTTTGGGAATGATAAGACTATCCAACTGTCTGTCTCAGTGTATTTACTCTTTAACATTTTGCCATCTAATTATTCTGTCATGAACAAGCTTTTCAACAGCTCATAAGTGCTTTTATGCATGATTTATTAAAGAAAATCCAGGGTGGCAATTATCTTTAATTTGAATTATCAAGCATGTGCCGCGTTATCATAGAACCCTGAAATGATATCCTTCAAAATTAGAGATCTTAGACATGAGCTACAAACCAACTCTTACTCTTAATATATGACATATTTTTAATCATGCCTTATCGTTGAAACACAAGAATTTGTTAATTGATTATTTGAAACCTTATAAAGAAGCATGACATTGGGGTTTTTTTTTTTTTTTTTTTTTTTTTTTTTTTTTTTAATGCAGTACTTTAGAGTTACTGTGTTTTTCAAGTCTACTGCTTTCTTTGAGGTTTTGCACCCTGATAAACATCGGTAAATCACATCCCCATCAGTCATGTCTCTGATTAGGTTCCTTCTTCTGTTCTGAAACATTCACTTGGTTCAAAATTAAATGTTTCACTACTGAAGAACTGCTGTGCAGCAAGAATTTCTATACATAGTTTTTGTGTAAACAGACCTTTATTTGTAAAGTTCGAAAATATATATTCTCAAGGCAGCACCAAAAATACCAAATCATTGTATTTGAGGATCAATATAATGTATATTTTGCTATGAATAGAAAAGGCTGTTTACCTGCGGACAGGGTTTTTGGGTTTCTATTTTATTTATGTTTATCTTGGTTCATGTATTTGTGTATTCCTTAAGTCCAGCCTGTCTCCAAGTTCAGACTCAAGACAAAACAATAAGTCTATCTGGACCCAGTCAGTATGGAAAATGTGGACGACAAAAAGTTTGAGGACCCCTACTTTATTTTGTTTCCTTCTACTTTCAGTTTGGCTAGCCTTATGTCTTTTCCACGTATCTCATTATAGTACATTCTATTTCTACTCATCATCATCATCATTGTTTTCTTAGGGTTTGTCCTGCAGGTATGAGGTCATATGTTTTGCAACCTGACTTAAACTTTTTTTGTGTGTAATGTTGACTACATACATATCCTCCTTGAGTCAATCAAGTCACCCCTTCTAGGGTAATCAACATGGCCGGTGTCAGTTTTCAGACAAAAGGCTTTCTTGGCCACTGCTTGTCAATGCTGTGCATTACTAGGCCATATCAGAGCAGGGCTACATTGGATCCCATGAGTTGTGATTCAGTATTGTGTAGTGAAGTGACAGATAAGTGACCCCAACTGATACACTGGCCCATTTGACATTGGATACTCTAATGGTTGGCCAGGTTTTCAGATTCCTATTCAAAAATGAGGAATCCAATATGGTGCCAGTATGCAAAAACTGCAGTGAAGGGTAAAGAAGAAAAACTGTTAATAAACACATCTTATGAACTGAACATTATATGAACACGGCACGGTAAACAATTTTATTTGTTAATATGTTCCTTTAGGCTTTTTGTGAGTTCAGTTCTGAGAAATACATTGTTGGCTTGTTCTGCTAAAACTTAGCCTGGTTGTTTAGCACAACAATTGGCCAAATGCTAGTGTTTTTGTTTCAACATTCAGCTTGAAGATGGTTACGTTTGGTATGACATGATTTCCATAATCAGGTTTTGACATCACAGGCACACTGCACTGCAGAAAAAAAAGGTAGTCATTCCTCTTGCCCTCTTCATCTTCTGCCATGTTACAACCACAAACTTCTTTGTATCCTATTAAGACTTGTGGTAGAACACCATGAATTAGTTCATCTTTGGCAAAATGAACATGAAGGTAAATAATACATGGTTTTCATTTTACATTTTGCTCTGAAACTCCCAAATAAAATACTGTGTGATCAACATTTCATTAAGGACTGCTTTGTGATTATATGTAAAATCCTAGTAAAATATATTGAGGTTTGTGTTTGCAACATGATAACAAAGTTAAAGGGACATGAATGATTTTGGTAGTCACTTTAAATTAAATGAAGCAATATTAATTCAATGTTCATCACACCACACCCTTGTTAGGCTTCAACTACCTCTTCATTTAGATCTAGGTCCCCCATTGTCCCATTTGTAGACCCCTTTGTGATCTCTTTACCCTATTTATTACTAAAACAGCCTTTCCATGTCATTTTCCATTTTGTTCTTGGCAGTCATTTCATCTGAAATACTGTAGTTTTATGTTTTGGACATCCTGCTTATGTAGCACTTTTTGTAATTGTGCAATAAACTGAATTTTGGCCTCTTTTTGCCTCTGCATTAGGCCCCCTCTCAAGCACCATTTGTTTTGTTTTTTTAACACCAGCTAAAAGCCACATTTTGAAAACAAAGCAATACAGTAAAAAGCTGGAAAGTTTGGCCTTACTGATTACAGGGAAGAACACGGTGCAAACTTTTAGATTTTGAGTTTACAAATAATGCAATAAGTATTTCACATAACATAATTTATCTATCAGTAGTTTGAAAACAATAAAATCAAATGAAAAATCCATCCAGTATTTGCACATATAGTGGTCTCAAATGTGAAACGGAATGGACCCAATGGGACTTTAAACCTCAACTCTCCCGGACAAACATCTTTTGTCCTTACCCCACTGCTTCCTACTTCCTTCTGCAGACTTTACGACTTGTTACAAAGCAGCATTTGCTCCCAGGGTCAACGATAGCAGGTGTTAAATCACAGCATCACAGAGGACACCTTGTATGGTATCTCAGAGATTCTGCCAGCTGTGACAAAATGGCTCAATTTGATGCTCTCAGAATGAGAGGTTGGCTTGACAAAAGCTAAAGGGCTTACATACAGGCTCATTTGGCAGGCAATCCATACAAGGGAGGACACACACTGTCACAGATGCAGATTGAAAGAAGGTGATGGTGAAACCACTAATATAAGATCCAATGTACTTATTGATGCTGTATTTATAAGTCTGTGCTTACTTTACTCTTTTTTTCAAGGAGCTACTTTTTTAGCTTGTCATCAGAATGTAGTGATGTCACCCTACTTTACTCTTTATGCCTTTGAAAATGGTGAAATTTAATTCATGGCTTGATTGAACCAGACTTCAATGATTTGGTCCTTCAAAATATATTTTTTCTTTCACTAACATCTGTTTTCTCAATGTCTCCCCCCCCCCTCTCCCACTTTCTTCAGGTGAGGTGGACAAAGACAGCAGGCAGCGCTTCAGACAAGTTTCAGGAAACATCCATCTACAATGAGACACTGCGCATCGAGAACATCCAGCGGGTGCAAGGGGGCCGCTACTACTGCAAGGCCGACAACGGGGTGGGGGTGGCTGCCATCAAGTCCATCCGCGTAGATGTGCAATGTAAGTGGGAAGGGAGAAAAGAGGAAAAGAGAACACTCCTTCCACTTTTAGACCACAGCAGACTCTCACTGCAGCCATTCCCACATTAGAGAAAGTCGAGATGGGCAGAGATGGAAAGATAGCAGGAGGAAAGATGAAAGACTGATTGGATGGATGATGAGATTTTAGGTGGGAATGGTTTCCAAGAGTATCTGACGAATTACAGTTTAGAGGATGAAAAACATGCTAGGAGGATTAAGAGAAAGGTGGGTAGATCAAATTGAGTTGAATCAGAAAATGCTATTAAATGACAAGGTCTTACACATTAAAAACAATCATTCTTATTTTCCTAGATGTTATTTTATATACAGTTGTGTGTTTATGTAATAATCTGTTTACAAAAGGGAGTAAAGCTCAAAATTCTTATAAAAACTCTTCCTTACAATCAAATGCTTTGGAAACACAGCATATTCTGTTCCAAAATTAAACATGAAGGTAATTCATGCAATTCGTTATCACTACAGGAAGAATGAAAGGAATATTAGGTTACACAAAAAGCAGTTCCTTCCTTTTTAGCTGTAGAAAATCAAATATTTACAGAATAAAATGGCACCCTGGAAAATCAGTGAACTAATATTTAGTTGTATCACCACTGTTTCTGGGAACTACTTCATATCTGTGTTCCATCAATAAAACCAACTTCTGGCACCTATAAAGAGGTATTCAAGCCCAGGATGACTGGACTACATTCTATAATTTCTCTTCATTTCTTGTGTTTTCTTCAGAGACATCATTTTTTTGTCACCTCTATTGTTCTACTACACCTACTAATTATTTGACATGTAGAAATAAAATTTCGACCAAAAACTGTGATCGATCTAATTAATGATGTTGAACACCTATTATTATGATCATAACTATCTATTCATATTTTTACAAATGCTCTATTCCACGACATACAACTCATGAGAAACAAAGAAATCTTTCGTCAGATACTCTTGGGGAAAAAAGTGAAGTCTGTGGGACCTAAAGTGAGTTTTATAACAGTTAGTCCAGGTGGCACGGGCTCCCTAACTCAATGTTTCCTAACTAATTTATGTCCTAAATGACTCTGTGTGATAGAGACAACCATGAACTATTTGCTTTATCCGTGGCTTGGACTGAGACACTCTCAGAGTCAAATTGCTTCACAGCCACATTTAAAATGTAAATCAGCAATCAGATAATAATTAACAGATTGGTTCACATTTTCAGGCCCTCTCTGACCTGCGTTTTTGTTCTGGTGCTCTACATTAGCCCTGTTATTTATGAAACAAAAGGATACCAGATTGTATTGCAAAGCTCTGTTATACTGACAACAGAAATTTTTGAGGGAGCTCCTCCACATTAAAGGGTTTTAACTTGTAGGACGTTACTCCAAGATTCACAGCATTTTCAAAATTTCCAATTAAAACCAAGTAAACTGCTGAAATGAAAGAAGCTATAACATGATTTACAGGGCTCTTTTTATTCTCAAGCAGTCAGGTGTCATTTTTTTTTTTTTTAAACAATCATAGGAGGACAGCATCACCATGCTGTCATTTATTAAAAAAGAAAACTTCATTTAGTATCACCTCTTCTGTTCTGGTATTTGGCCAGAAAATCAAACAGCTTTTACATTGTTCAACATGTGACAGCTGAGAAGCAGCATTGTGTTATAGGGGTCCCGTGCTGCTGCTTGTTTCACTGCCCCACTGTCCCAGTGAGTCAGGGGCCAGGTCATGGTCAAAGGTTGTGCAACACGATACTCTGTAGATCCATACAACTACATACTCCTTTATGCCCTAAGTGCTTCACTCATATTCAATCTGTTTTTATTTTCTTCCTTTACAGATTCAATCACAGTTATAGTGGATTTATAGACTAATAGAAAAACATCCCTTTTACAGAGGGCGTTGCAAAATTTAACTTCAATTACTTCCTTGTCACTGAACTAATTTTGTTGGCTTTGGGTAAGGTGCAATATTGTGTCCTAAAAGAGTGAACTATTTCATCTATGCACCACAGAAACACATATGAACACACACACACACACGCAGACATGTTTGTGCCATGCATGTCCCTTTGAGATTCATCACTTAGCCTCGACCCTGCCTCTGCCTCCTAATAAGGCTCTCCCTCCCTTCTTCATCCACCTCCCCTTTCTGCTGATAGTGTTAGTCCTCCCCAGGAGTTAGCTCCGTCCTTGCTGTGGAGCTGGTAATTGCAGGGGGCCTGGCTAGTAAACAGCTTGTATTGTGAGTGTAGTTGTGACAGGAGCTCTGTGAAGCTAACCAGCTCTGACGGTCAATGCTTGTTCAATTCCTTGTCCCCCATGCTGCGTTGGACCCAGTGGCGATCATCTGGGCTCGCTTCACTGAGCATCTTTAGTGCTAGGACGATGTAACAATTAGCCCAAGCTAGCAGAGAAACACAGAGAGCAAGAGAGATGAAATTGGAGGACAAGACAGATTAAGAAGTGAGGATGCAATCGCGAAGATAGCAAAGAGGCCAGAAACATTGACAAAAGACAAATATATTACATCAAACTCTTTTTCAACTTCTTCTCTAATACTTTGTTGATTTTTGACAGAAAATTGTTGAAATATGTTGGATGCTAATAAAAGAAAGTGGTTACTTTGGTAGTGTTTTAATCTTTTCATATACCCGACTGTTCAGTTCATAAATGTCAATGAATCATCCTGCACCTGTTCTAATTTTGCATGTACTTAAACACTGTCACCTGAGAAAATCTATTTTCTCAACCATTTTTGAAGTTACTTCAGTGACTGCTTGCTTAAGAAAAATCCTCCACATTTATGTAGACAAAAAAGTTATTTTTGGATGTGGTTAACAAACAACAAAGCAGTTTGTGTTAAACTCCAACTCTAGCTTCCAAAAGATCCTGAAAAAAACATAGACATCACAGATGAAATCTCTTAGCTTTTTTACAAAACTCCCACAAGAATTAGACAAATAATTCACTGTGCAAATAGGAATATAGAGCTATACTTTAAGAGACTGACATATAGTAGGTAGTAATGTGCAGATCAAACTATAGTCACCTCAAGAGCAGTGACCTTTCTATAAAGCATAGACCATTACTAGAAGCTGAAGTGAAGGAATTGAAGATTGTAGTCTGGAGAAGTTCAACAAGAAAAAAAGGTGAAGTAAGAAGATTAAAAAAAATATGAAAACAGTCACAAGTCCTGTATGAGTCAAAATAACCAAAGTAGCATGGCAGATTTGGAACTGAACGAGAAAATTGAAGTTTCAGGTATCATGGTACTTCTGTCATGCTTCCTAATTTCGATGGACCTGAATGACAGCAAATACTGTTACTTATACAGGGCACAAAAAGAGCTTGAATGGCCCTCTTTCCATCTCCACAGAGTTTATCTATTTTGTCACTGTGTCAGCTATTGGAAGATTAAATGATTCAGTGAAGGCTCCATTCTTAATTCCCTTCCCATGCTCATCAACTTCCTCCCTTAATTTTTGTCCTCTTTTCCTTTATGAAACATGCCAGTGGTTGGAAAGAGAATCAGCTGGATTCTTTCAACTCTTAACTGTGTTTCTCAACAACATGGTTTTGGTATGATTTTGTGCAAGGAATTACCATACCAGCCATACTGTAGAGTAGTTCAGTTGAAAAACATAGCTGTACAAGTGCATGCAGATAAATGTGACTAAATGAGTAATAAATAGCCATAAAGAGATGCAAGTTATACCTCTCAACAGTACTGGGGGTGTGCCTTGGGTTTCAATGGAGTAGGAAGATAAACAGTAGATAAATAACATTCCCTCATTACTTTCCTCTGCATTTAGCACTTTAACATACATAATTTGATCACCAATACTAGTGTCCCTGCTCTCAGGTGCCATGTATATTGTGCTTGCATTTACAGCATTTTCACAACTGCAACTCAAATGTTGCAGTAATTATCCAAAAATAACATTACTGACTCTCATGCAACAATATGTGAATGCTTTGTCTGTACTGATTAAATTTCAATAATCTCAGGCTGTTGAATGCTTGCAAGTAAAAGTAAAACAGAAGGTCATCTGATCCTTAAATATGAAAAAAAACACAAGATGGTCACATCATGGTAAATGTAACTCATACCATCCTAATGCAGTTGAACACTGAATACCACACCTTTGATGCATTACGTACTGCTCAACCTGGGAGTACATCAAGAGAGACTCACATATTTTAAAAGCATTAGAGGTCTTTGTGTTCAACATTATCTTCTTCATTTACTTATGTTTACACCTGCATTATGCTTTTTACCACATGCGACCACACATGGCAAAACATAAAACAATGTGGCATCAGTTTTAGAGTTACCGTTAGCTACATGTCAACCACCACTTTACCAAAAATATAACAAAGCTAGGAGCTACCAAACCTGAAGTGTTACAGCACAAAACAAGTAGAAGCAATTGGAGCACTTTCAATTTGTCAGTGTGAAGCATTGTTTATATTCATGAATTATCATATGAGTTAAAACCATAAATGTTAAGTGTGTTTAGCTTGTGTATAATATGCAGACTAATTGTTCTGTGGTGAAACGTAAGCTCATTGACAGACAGAATGACTAACCTCCTCTTCCTGAGCTGCACTGCAAGCAACAACATACAATCCCAAATCCAGCTGGAAATTAGTGTGAAGCAGTAATTTTTATGTCATGTTTACCTGTAAAAACAGAATAACTTTTTTAACAGTTTTTTTTTTTGTTGTTGTTTTGTTAGCTTTCCAAAATCTAGGCACCCTCATAACTTGAATCCACTTACAGTGGCCTTGTGTACTCAAATACACAAGGCCAAAAGCACACACTCTCACACTTTGAAGTGTGACAGCGAGATGCACTATAGGGAAGAAAGAGGAAGTGAAAAAGTGAATGATAGGTGGAAACTGAAAAGACAGCAGGGAAATGAGTGAAGGTTTTCTGGACTGGAGCAAAGGCACAATTCAATATCTGTCTTTGAATGGAACACATATAGAGCAAAGGCCACTACTATAATATTTTACATATATAAATCTGACACCCTCTCATCATCCTATTCACTTTTGCTTCTTGTCCTTCAGGTCTGCAATGCTACTATTATCTGTGTTTTTACATAACACGTTTAGAATTACTCTTTCTTTCCCATATTGTCTTTAGTTTGCATATTTTTAACAACATCTTTTGAATTGATATTGTGTTTACTCTGTTTTTGTGAGGCAATAAAGTTTTAGCACGTACTCTACCTTAAAATACTGACTCTGAAACTGGCTTCACTGATGCTTTACTTTCAATACTCCACCCACACATCAAGTATTACCACAGAAGGCCCTCTGTGTGACAACGCTGACCAATGACCTGGCACTCTAACCACTGGGACAGTGGGACAGTGAGCAGGCGGGGTTTAACTTTGAGTAGCCTCTACTGATGGGATGGACTTGGTTCAGAAACCCAACCAATGATCCATGGTGTAGATCATGAAAACAAAGGATCAATTCATAAAAAAATGCTCATGGTAGTTTGTCACTGTGGATTTAACATCAGAATAAGGTAAGTGGGGACATAGTGATGATGATTAATCTGCTGTGACAAGTTTGGGTGAAGATAAGGGCCTTAGTTTTAATGTTTTATTTTAATGTCTTGCTTATTTAAAGCTGTAATTTAAACAGGTATATTCAGAATAGTTTATTTTTGTTATTGTCTAACTGTTTAGCTTCATTAGGACATTTCAACTCACATCAAAGAGGATTTTTTTTATTTTTTTATTTTAGATAATTACTGTTTATTCAAAGGATAACAAACCAAAAGTATTGAATCCAGTTCAGCACATTGTACATATACAGTGTACAAATCTTTACATAGAGAGACAATAGACAGCTACTCCATTTGTTACAACTATAACACCAGAGAGAGTTTCTTAGGACAGGACTTATGGACCATTTCAGGTAAGTGCTGAAAACCAAAAAGAGATTTGTTTATCACATCTAAAAAAAAAAAAAAAAAAAAAAAAAAAAAAAAAAAAAAAAAAAAAGAGGGAGATAATTTTACATTTACCTTGTACAAATACTTCTCCGTTTCAGACTTCCCCACTGATAAGGAAAAAGTTGAAACTTTTTGTCATGATCTGTTTTTGTGTTTTGGTTCTCATGTTTCTATTAAGGTCATTTGAGGTATACTAGGGTCTCCTTATATCAGTTCCTTCATTTGTACTAACTTTCGTGATTTATTCTTGTGTGCATTTGCATTTGTTTCTCTTCAACCCATGTCAGTCTTTTCCTCCTGGTTTATAGTTTCTTTTGAGTCTTAGTTCAGTTCCCTTTGTGTTAATTTGTCTCCCTCCTTCAGTTTCCCAGTGTTCTTCCTGCCACATCTGTTTGGGTTTACTTGTGTTTGTATTAAGGTCCTCTGTGTTTCCATTTCAGTTTCTCTTCTACCCATTATTCTATTATGCTTCCCTCAGTACCTTACTTAGATTCTCCTCCCACTGCTCAACATTCCTTGGTTGTACTCACCTGGTCTGTAAGCCACAGTCACATCTCTGCAGTAATCAAGCTCCTTAGTTTCATTCACTCATTGCTGGATTCTTCCATTAAACTGTTGCTGTGGGGCGCTAGGTGGCTCATTTGGTGGAGCGCACGCACCGTGTGGATTATTCTCAACATGGGTGTCCTGGGTTCGATTCCCACTCTCTGGCCCTTTACTGCATGTCTTCCCTCTCTTTCTCCTTACTATTTCCTGTCAGTAGGTTTTCTGTTTCATCATTAAATTCAATTTCCATTATGCATTTATTAGGCCTTTTAGGTTCTTCTCAACAATACTGAAACACGATACCTTTACATGAAATGTACATGTATATGTGTGCAAAGATTTTGGTACATTTCTCAGCTTTTAAAATTAATATCACCTTTTTATTCACCCAGTAAACCAAAGATGTAATGCACCACTAGAGAGACCCGGAAATTCAGCCACGACAGAGGAGTTACCAATTAAAGGGAATAGATTTATTGAACAATTTGTAATTAGAATGTGCAAATGTGGGTCTGGAACTGGGGACATAACTCGTAGGACTGCAGAGAAAAGGACAAATCAGTAACTGAATTTCCTTGAGCAATGTGTGGGATTTTCTCTGTCACTCTCACTAACCTGCAGCAGAGAGTAGCAGGCAGGGATTCTGGTTGGGCAATGTGACATGAGAGGAAAACAGCAGCTGAGCTCTATGCAATTTTAATGATTGTCTTACAGGTAAAGAAAACCCAAAATTCATTATCTCAGAAAATTAGAATATCACTTTAGACCAATCAAAAATGGATGTTTTAGTTCAAATGTTAAAATTATCTACATTTCTATGGACACAATACTTGGTTAGGCCTCCTCTTGTATGGATTACTGCATCAATGCGTCATGGCATTCAGGCGACCAGCCTGTGGCATTGCATAGGTGTAATGGAAGCCCAGATTGCTTTGATAGCTGTCTTCAGGTCATCTGCATTGTTGGGTCTGGTGTCTCTCATCTTCCTTTTGACAACAGCCCATATATTTTCTATGGGGTTAAAGATCAGGGGAGTTTGCTGACCATTCAAGAACTGGAACACCATGGTGACTGAGCCAGCTTTTGGTACCTTTGACAGTGTGGGCAAGTGACAAGTCCTGCTGAAAAATAATAACAGCATCTCCACACAACTTGTCAGCAGAGGGAAGAAGAAATGCTCTAGAATTTTCTGGTAGACAACTGCATTGACTGTGGACTTCAGAAAACACAGTTAACCAGAACCAGCAGATGGCAGGGCACCCCAAACCATCACTGACTATAGAAACTTCACACAGAACTTCAAGCAACAGGGATTCTGTGCCTCTCCGCTCTTCCTTCAGACCCTGTTTGCGAGATTTCCAAATCAAATGCAGAATTTACTTTCATCTGAAAACAGGACTCTGGACCACTGTTCCACAGTCTTGTTCCTTTCCTCCTTAGCTCAGGTAAGACGCCTCTGATATTGTCTCCGGTTCAGGAGTGGCTTGACACGGGAAATGCAACATTTATAGCCCATGTCTAGTATTCGTCTGTGTGTCTGGAACAAATTTCACTTGGCAATCCTCTCAAGGCTGTGGTTCTCCCTGTTGCTGGTACACTTTTTCCTCCCACTTCTTCCTTCCACTAAATGTTCTATTAATGTTCTTGACCTTTTATGGCTTACCCTCCTTGTGAAAGGTGTCAATGACTGTCTTCTGGACATCTGTCAAGTCAGCAGTCTTCCTCATGATTGTGTAACCTACTGACCCAGAGTGTTAGACCCCTTAAGGCTCAGGAAACCTATGTAGGTGTTTTGAGTTAATTCGCTGTTTAGGGTATGACACTATAAGTTTCCATTAATGACCTTTTTCACAGCATTCTAATTTTCTGACACTGAATTTTGGGTTTTTATTTTCTGTAAGTCATAATCATCAAAATTACAAGATACAAAAGCTTGGAATATATCACTCTGTGTGTGAGGATTCTGTATAACATATGAGTTTCACTTTCTGAGATGACTGGCAAGAAATATTGCACTTTTGCGCAATATTCAAATTGTTTGACATGTACTAGTATATATTCTCCAGAAACCTAATTAGGTACACTTCACTAACACCACTTTTAACCCAATTTTGCCTTAAAAACTGCTTTAAGGCTTCAGGTAAGGCAGGGATTTAGCAAGGTGTCAAAATTTTGGTCCATATTGACCTGTTAGGGGTCTTACAGCTGCAGCAAATTTATCAACTGCATGTCCATGATCAAAATCTACCTTTCCACCTCATGCCAATGGTGCTCTATTGGATTTTGATCAGGTCATTGTGACAGTCATTAAACTACACTGTTAGTGTCGTTGATGTGTTTAAGAAACTAGTTTGGGATTATTTGGGCTTTGCTGCATTAATCTGGTGGAAGTAGCCACCAGAAGATGGATACACTGTGTACATAAACTGTACATAGTCAGCAACAATACTTAGACAGGCCGTGGCATTTAAAGAATGCTCAGTTGCTACTAAAGGGCCCAAAGTTTCCCAAGAAAATATTCCCCAAACCATTAAACAATCACCACCTTTGCACCACCTTCGCTTTGCAGTTTTTGCAACACTCACCCAAACTGTCTACAGAAGCTAACTGGAGTTTATGTGTCACGTCACACATACATGCGTGATGTGAAATTGCAGGACTGTAGCTTTATAAACAGTCTCAGCAGTCATACAAGTACCACAGAATTGTGTGTTTGATAGTTGAATGTGTTGCTGAACACCAGCCCAGGTGGCATTTAGGTCTCTCTCCACAGGCCAGAAACAAGTCTTTGGTCACAGTACAATCTCTGTGCTTCAGCGACATGTGGGTTCCAGTTGAAGCAAGATAAATTGGCAGTGACACTGCTGATGGTAGATGGGGAAAATGCTTACATGTTTACAGAGAAGGAAAGAGAATAGTGTTTTAGACAGCAAGCGAAACAGAGAGACAGAAGCAGGTAGTTTAAAAGAAGCTTTGACCTTTTAGTGGGATTGAGGTTGAAGCCACAGGGTGAGTCGTTGGGTCACCAGTCTGCTGTCTGAGTCACACAGTGTAGCAAAAGCTCTCTCAAACTTTCTGCCCTTCTGATCTTCTTTCTCACATTTCTCGCAAACTTTCTCTGCTTGTCCATAGCACTCTGTAGCCTACTCCTCTGAGTGTGTGTGTTATTAATGCCGCCTCTTTTAGTATTTCTGTTTGTGCATGCTTCCATATCATTTCTATGGCCTGTTTGTGTTCTCACTGTTGCTCACATCCTCTGTAGGATTTATATCTCTTCCTTGCTTCTGATAGTTTCATCTCCGGTCTGCTTTTCTTATTCTTTAACATATCGAAAAGAACAGATTTTTTCCCCATGTTGGACTGTTATTGAAGGAGCATATATATAATATATAGCTTATATGGCTGTTCATTGTTTTGTATTCTCAGTTCGCCACTCCACAGTCTGGTTTGACTGGTTTGGTCTAATACAATAGAAACAGCTTCAAAACAAACACACACAAAAAAACACCACTTAACACTATTTTAAATGGATTACTTGAGCAAAAACACATTAGGAAAGCTCAAAGACATCAAGTATATTTGTTGTTTTAGTTATGTTAGAGATATAGCTAACAGATGTTTCTATGTAAATATGTATTAAAGACAATAACCACTTGCTTGCCTATCTCTCTCTCTCTCTCTCTCTCTGTGTGTGTAATTGTAACATGTAAAACCCCAAATATTTGCCTTTTTTTTCATCTTTTCCATTAGTTCAGTCAGCTGGCTACATCATCATCATCATCATCATTGTTAATTTATAAAGCACTTTAAAAACCAAAGTGCTCTACAGGTATATCAAAACTAAAAGGAAATAAAATAATAGCAATAACAATAATACAGAACAATAAGAAAAGTACAAGACTGACATAACAGATTGACATAGCTACAGTGTTGTAGATGCATTTTCTGTTCAAGATTATTTGTTGTCCTTAATGGTTTCATTATTTTTTTTTAGACAGTTGCAAAGGTTGCTTCATATTAAGTCCTTCAGACAACATGTTTTTACTTTTATCTTCAAGATAAAATGTAGTAACTCTCACTTTTACACAATCTATACATTGTCTTTTATAATCTTTTATTAAGTGCACTTCTCTGTTCTACTTTTGGTTACATATGTCATACAATAACAGCTAAACTAAGTAATGATATTCAGAGTGGCAGAGAGAAATCAGTATAAATATTTTTCTCAACAGTTTTGGGGAGAGGCTGGTGCCTGTCTCCAGTCAATGGGCAAGATGGAGGGTAAACCCTGGAAAGGTCACCAGTCCATTGCTGCACTCTCTCTCTCTCTCACACACACACACACACACACACACACACACACACACATATACATCTAAGCAAAATTTAGGGTTTAGCTGTGTTTTTGGACTGTAGGAGGAAGCTGGAGTACCCAGAGAGAACCCACACATACACAGGGAGATGTAAACTCCTACAGAAGGATCCCAGGCTGGGATTCAAACCCAGGACCTTCTTGCTGTAAGGCAACAGTTCTACCAACTGTGCTAAAAACAGATAAGGTATATATGTGATCATTTGGAAAATGGAAACACTGTAAAATTATATAAGTATGGTTAAATTATATTTTCTATTTTGTGATTAATTTGTCTGTCCAGTATTTCAAATAATCACAACCAAAGGCTACAAACCAAATAGGAAAAATGTCCTACCTAAGAGATAATGCTTTTGTATTGTAGCTCAGTAAGTTTATAGTTCAAAATGTGTTTTTCAAAGTATATTTAATAGCTGCATAAAGGTTGTCACACAGATTTTTAAAATGGTTGTAGCCTACATGGCAATGTGAGATGAAGAAAACTAAACAAGGTGTGTTTTTTTTCTGTTTGCATTTGACCGTTTCTATTAGATTTGTAGCTATAAAGGAAAAAGTTAATGCCATGCTGTACATTCCACCACTGTGACAGCTCCTTCAGATGACCCCCATTGACCTCTGTCAAAACATATTCAAAAGACTCAACATACCAATCTTAGTTGTCCGAGCAGTCCCTCCACTGCTTAATCTGGTCATCTTCCATTTGTTGGGGCTTGTACATCTACCTCAGGACCCTTTACTGTGTCCTGACAACAATATTAACATTGCACTTTTTTCAAATCTCTGCATAAATCCCCGTTGTTTTCTAAATCCTTCTGCAATACTCGTCCTTGCTGTCATGATCGCAGAAAACCAGTACGGTGCTGTGTTTTCCTCTGGACCCATGTTACCCATACCATGGTGCCCCCTTTCAATGACTTCAGGCCATTTCTTTAATTGTTTCATTTTTTAATTCAAAATTGTTGAAAAAGTGCCAGAGTCATACTCCACAGCAGAAAATACACAAAGCATTAGAAGAGGTGAAATGTTGTGATATCAGTGCTCGGATGAGCAGCCAAACAATGAATCTCCAAAACCAATTATATCAGTAAAATGAAGAATTTTAACTGATTTTATTTCGTGGGATTTATATATGAATATTGTCTTGTTTAGTCAAGAGAAAATATAAACTATATGAATAGTGGAGAAAGGAGATTTTAAATATGTTTGAAAGCTGGCTTGACAGATTTGGATATTTTAAAAACTTTTGATTGACTAAAATATTCACACCACACCAAATGCATGCTTTACGAAAAGCAATGAAAAGGAGCTAAACACTTCCAGAGTGGCATGTCATCTTTTGACATGAAAGCATTTTTGGTGGCAGAGAGGAAAAGCCAGACAGGTTCAAGCAGATGGAGGGGCAGCATTAACTCAAATTACTGCTTGTTACAAACCTGCATAAGAGCATTTCTGACCAGGCAGCATGTCAAACCTTGACACATAAGATCATAGCCACTTCTATACATGTTAGCTAAGAACAGAAAATGGTCATGTTTAAAAAGAAATCAAGAGATGGACAAGATTTCTTAGCTTCATCTTTGTTCCATTTGACCTGCAACATTTTAAATATTAACTCAACAAATATGTTTTTTTACTAATTAACAAATAACGTCAGCATGGATGAGATGTGGCTGAATATCAAGAGGGCATCTTGGTCCTATCTTTCATTTAGTTCTTTTAAAATAAATCTCATTCCTCCGTCTTCCATTCAGTGAAATCTGCTAACGTTATAGATTCACAGGATGACGTAATAAAGCACCTGCACCATATGAAGCTGACCCACTCCTTTAAGGTAATTTTTTTTTCAACCAATCACATACATCGAATACAAAAAAGTGGGTTTTACTTTGATCTTGAATTGTGCATCTCTGTGTTTTTGTAACCCAAAAAAGGTGCCCTCTCTATGTTTCTGAAAATATTGAAATATACATTTTGTGTATCACTGACAGTGTATGTGCTTCAGAAAGGCAATTTTACGCTCTCATAGACTATTGTTGTATCAAAAGAATTTCTTATTTTTCAATCAAATCTACTTTTAGTACAGGGGTGCTTTTATAGCTACAAGGACAGGAAAGTATGTAAAGGTGAAGGAGCTATTGTTATGCAGCTCATGAACACATAGTTTTGATCAAGTTAATCTTTCTGATATTTAAATTCCTTTAGGTAGAGTTTAAGGGGAGAAATATTACTTCCTTCCAACACTCAGCTTCAAGGCGCTGCTCATATCGGCTTAATGAAAAGACTAATCTTAGCTCATTGTTGAAGTGATCCCCCCTCTCTTCTGTTATCATTATCAAATGGAACACAGACAAAATGATGTTTGGGTTAAAGAAAATATTTTTTAATTTCATGTTGTTGTCTTAGTTAGTAAATACCAGAGAAAAAACAGTTCATTTGATTGCTGTCAATGATAATGTTTGGGGTTTTTATTAATTATAGAGCTATGTTTGGGGTTTGATTTGATCTTAAAAAAAAAAAAACTTAACACAGATATCACATTCTAATTCTGTATATACATCTCCCACAAATGCCTTTTCATTTTGATGTTCATATGTAAAGATTATAAAAAATATAAATGCACCTCTTTTTGTATTCAGATCATCTGCGAAATTTGTGTAATTTCACATATTCATATCTTGATCAGCCCAGCTAAATGTCTTCTGCTCGACGGACAGTTCTATTCTGACTTTTAGGTCAAAATAGGTAATGCAGTTAATCTGCATTATGTAATATCAACCCATTAAACTTTTTAGATTAATCACATGCATTAATATTGACAACCCTAGAAAATATCAAAAATTTTCTTAAAGTACACCTACAATACCATATATCCCTTTAAAAAAACAACACAAGGTTGACTGAAATGCTACACAAGTAAAAAACAAAGCAAAGATAAAAAATTAAAAACAGAATTTTGAATCCTAAATATACAAATATAGGGCAAAAATCAGACTAAGCGGAACAAACAATGTCAGACTCATACTATGTTAAAAGCCAAGGAGCAGAAGTGTGTTTTCAAATGAGATTTAAAGGCATCAGCTGTAGGAGCTTTTCCTATGAGCAGAGGAAGCTCATTCCAGATCTTTGGAAGCACCACAGCTAGCACACGGCCCCCTCTCCTTTTGTTAGTCATGATACCAGGTACTTTTTCACAGTACCTTCAGTGAAGCTGCAGGGAAATGTCTGCTCTGACCATCTGGATTCCTGAAGGCTTAAAAAAACAAGCAAACAAACAAACCCCCCCCCCCCAAAAAAAAAAAAAAAAACAAAAAAAAAAAAAAAAAAAAAAACAAGGAAACATACCAGTCAAAGTCAAAAAAGCTTGCCAGACAAATCAACAATCTGAAATAGCCTCTAAACGCTGTACAAAGTACTTTCTGAAACTGAAACAGTTTGTAAAGCCATTAATTATTTCACATTAGGCCAGTTTAATTGGCACTTTGATATGGTCACCAACTGAAACTCATTAACCTTGGAGTTATTTATAGTTCTGTAAAGGCACCTCTATCCTGTATACAAGCTGATCATTGTTATGAAAATTATCTCTAAACATGCACATATGGAGCAGGTAAAGGAACTTTAACCCTGACATCATGCAATACACTGACAAAGATAATGTCATGTTATTTAATACCCTCAATTGGCTCATTGTGCAAATAATATTCATTGCTTGTTTGACTGAATCTGAATCTTTCTTTTTTTCTTTCTTTCTAGTTAATGTTAAATTACATGTTGTCTCAAATAAACTCTGCATAGACCATTTACATTAATATGGGCACTGATTGTACTTTAGCTCATCTATTTCACAAAAATAGCTGAAAGACAAATGTTTCCTTTGGACCATTGAAGATTCTAATCGTCTTGGTCATCAGTCCCCTGTTAGATTTTTAAAGAGACTCTTATGTCTTAGACCTGTTACTAATGGATCTGTATGCCTCACAGAGCTACTGTGATATAATTATTTTGTACCTCCTTACTCTTAAGCATCAGCTGGAGAGGAAGATGATCTGATTGAGTCTTTAGATTTGCCTTAAAGCCAAAAGCATGTTTTACTCTCTGACACATTCATTCCTAGACAAGTGTATTAGTGTCACCTTGATAGAGGAACATAGAGGAATATCAAAGAAGCCACCACTACAGATAATGGCTTCTCTGTGTTCAGGAGAGCACAGATCAAGCAAACAGGGAAAAGCACTTAAATGTCTCTCACAATTCATCTGATCAACAAGGAAAGCGCCGTTTTTAAAAGTGTTCTTCCCAGTTCAAAAATCATACACAGCTCATGTTGTGTTAGGATCTTTCTCACTGCACAGCATCAGTACTTGCTGTTTTGTCAGGCTACATAGAGCAATATCCACATTTAGAAGTAAAGACTCTGCATATCCCATTTACCATAAAGCAGTGTTTAACTTACATTCATGTGTAAAACACTGAAAAGAGATCTATGACAAAAAAAAAAGTCTTTACTGCTCAATAATACATTGGCCACAAAGTCTAGCCTTGTTGTCTTGTACCTAAAGTAAAATAAAATTGCACCACAGTTCTGTAGCAGATAAATGTAACTTTTGTAGTTAGCAAAATAGTTTAGAAACTTTGAAAAAGCCATTAACTCTCTTAAAGAAAATTCTTGAAGCAATTTGTGGGTTCTGATTGTTTACAAACCAGTGTCCTTCTAACTGTGAATCTAGATTTAAAGGTAGATCGACTTCTAAAATAACTCTACTGAGCAAATAACAGCTCTCAGAGCTGACACAGTTTGCCCAGATTTAACTGGGTTATGGATTCATTTTAGTGTGTGAAGGTTTGACCATATATTTATATATAAAACAATCAGAGCAAACTGCATTCTCAAAGACAAGAGTTGTTTGCGTTCTGCAAAGAAATGAATAAAAAAAAATTCAGATGGACCCACTGGACTGCTGCCTTCACGGAAAATAGATCAGCGATGTCAGACATCTTTTCTGGTGATGTCTGTCAAACTTAAAAAGAGTATTTTTTTTATGGTCAAATATTTTAGCAAAATTGTGTTTAAAATCTTATTGATTTTATAAATAAATTACACACACCTATATTATGGAATACAAGTTATAATTTATACCCTAAAGTTATAAAAAACATATATTTGTGTGATCTGTATTTATGTAATTTAAAATCTGATACATTTTAACTTCATTCATGTACATTTATCATCAAACAAATTAATTCCTTTTTACTGTCATTTACAGTCTGCAGCCTTCTTAGCCTTTGACTTTGAAAAAACATTATGACATAATTGTCTTGTTAAGGTTGTGAGGAATACCTTGGGATATATTGGAGTTCTCTGTCAATAAAATAATAATCAAAAAGTTTTACTTTGGAATCTGCGATGTGTGTTTGTGGTTCAGGAACTGCGTATACTGACACAAAAACTGGTTGTAGTTATTTCCATGTGTTTGACTTGATAGGCATGATTTATATATTGTTTAGGCAATCTGCTAATAATTTGTGCAAAACGTTCCCCTGTTTCTCTGGAGAATCCCCCGGCTGTGATTGTCATTCACAAATCAGTCACAAAATACTTAATGAAATGACGACAACTTGCATGAAACGGAAAACCAATAAAGCTTGTTTTATAGAGCTGTGGATAGCTGGGCACACCTGTGAAAGGACAGTAGGAATGCAAACAGTAACAAAGATATAAAAGATAAACTAGAAAATAAATCTAAATAAAAATAAATAAATATTAAAGTACTGAAATATTAAGCCACAGCTGATATTCTATCCCTTTTGTCTTTATTGAACTTCATCGATTTACTCTTAAGAAGCTGAGCGTGCGCTGTTTGAAAAACAGCCGTTGACATGCACTGAAAAGAACCTTGGCTGCTGTGACAGACTTTAAAATATCAGTGCGAGTGTGCTTTAGTGTCAGCTGTCTAAATCAGTCAGGTGTTTTTTATTGGCATATTTTTCCTTTATGATGGCAGATTTGGATTTTAAATTATTTTCATTCAAAAAAAATTTGGGTTTTATTTTCATGGTATGTTAAAAAAAATCAAAACTCGCTTATAATTGCTGACCAGTGTTTAACATTGGTCCAGTGGTGTTTTGACAATTTATCTTTGATGATGATTTCCAAGTTTTTGATGTTGGAAGGCCTTCTTACCATCACCATAATCTTTAGTTCCTTCTGCAGATTCTCTAGCAGATTCAAGTTGGCACTCTGGCTGGGTCACTACAAAATGTTAGTCTTACTTTAGTCAGATGAATCATGTTGAATTAAAAGATTACGTTTTTACATACATCTGATATGGATATAAATAATTGTGTAACTGTGGATTAATATAACACAGTGAGAGATTTGTGGAATTATTAGCCTCAGTGTTTTAATAGAAATTTAGTCTTTGACAGGTATTTAATACTGAATACAGCCAGTATTATTCAGGTCATTTTACCACAGCATGATTAGAGGTCCCCAATTAGTGCGATATGAGACGTTTTGCTTGCAAATAAGCTGTTGTCAAGCCATATGGATGAGCAGATGGGGGGGGGGATGAACCCACACAACAATCAGCCTGCAATTCCTTCCCAAGCATATGCCTAATATGACAAATCACAACTGCACAGTCATAATAGAGTTTCATTTACTCAAATTTCATCCCCTATCAAATTTCACAGTTAGCTTTCTCCAACAGCTTTTCTTGATAGTACTTTTTATAGAAATTGTAATAACAGCAATTCAGATGTCTAAAAGCATTTTTTTCCCCTTGCAATTTTCAGAAAACATTTAGTGTTGGAACACAAACTTTTATTTATACATAAAAATAAATAAATAAATAATTGCACAGGCAATCTGATGTGTTTGCCTCGGCAATTGTCAGTTACTATATGTCAAAAATTATAACAAAAAAAAAAGGAATAGAATAGGTAGCTATATATATATAAATCCACAGGATCACACTGACACCCCCACCTTTGTCCTTTTTATGCTCCACGTAGAGTGTGTGATGTATGTAATTACAACTGACAGAAGAAATAAAAATACATGGAATGGCCTTTGGGTCACATTTGTGTTAACTCTGTGAGACACGCAGATCAATGTATCACAGTTAACTTTTTTAAGAGCAGAAACACTCTTGGAAAAAAGTCGTGAGTCATCACTCATTACTTTACATTTTAGTTTTAAGAGGTCAGAACTGACTTCCAGAATGTCTTTCAGAGGTTTTCTTTTGACTTTGCCTGCTATTTTTGTGGGGGTTTTTTCACACTTTAAGTTTCTCATTTTAAGTTTGGTATGCAAACATTTTCAGCTAAGTTGTTTTTTTTGTTTGTTTGTTCATTAATCAAAATCCTGAATTCTAACTAATGAATCAGGTAGACATACACTCACTGGTCACTTTATTAGGCATACTTATCATGATGGACCCCCTTTTGCCTACAGAACTGCCTTAATTCTTCATAGTATATACAGTATTGTATTTGATGATAGCATCATATTGCAGATTTCTCAGCTGCACTTCAATGATATGAATATTGTTCCACCACTCCCCGTTTCTGCTCTGTTGGATTGAGATCTAGTGACTGTGAAGACCATTGGAGTCAACTAAACACACTGTCATGTTAAAAAAAAACCAGTTTGGGATGATTTGATCTTTGTGGCATGGTACATTAAGTAACAATAAGAGGATGTTGACTGATTCCTTGTTTGTCTTAATAAGCAATTGAACAGCTGTGCCTAATAAAGTTGCTGATGACTGTATAAAAGCTTATAGGAAAACTTTTTAAAACAGAATTTTGAACTGTATCTCTTAACTATTCATAACTTGTCACAAAGACATTGTTTGCTCCCACTGTTTTAGGTAAATCTTTAAATAGATGTATATATTTAATACCTCAGTTTAACATTGTGTTTTAGTACAAACAAGCTGAAGTTAGTTGAAGACATACAATTGAAGGAAAGTCCATGTCCTGGTTCCACAAAAAAAAAAAAAAGCTGAGGAAGGCCTCAAAAGCTACTCATTAAAGCACTTTATATAATTACAAGAGGGTCTACTTACATTGAGTAAAATTTCAAAAAAATGGGGATGGTTTAAGACTTTTTCACAGTGCTATGAAAAAGTTAAACATTACAGATCCATGAAGAGAAAGGACATCACAGCAAGGGAGATTTTATTTTAGAAAAACAGGCAGGTTTGGTTTGGTGTGGGGTTAGACACAGAAAAAAAGGAGAAAATAGTTGGATACATAGCATCAACGAAATGTGGAACACTGCTGCTGAGGTGTACAACAGATAAAGAAAGATAAAAAATGCTATTTTGTCTTATAGCTAAAAATAGGTAGAAGTCAATGTGAAGCTGAATTTTACCTTATATTCAGTCAATACAAATGTTCAGTTAGAATATGATTTTTTTATGTCAGGTTGCCAATGTCTCATACATAATCAGTATGGGGAGCCTCCTACATCATTTTGCTGGTGGAGACAAGATTATAACACTGATGATCAGAAGACTGACTGCCAGACAATGAAGAGATTGTGAGAAGTACAGTAACACAATACAACATATCAATGGGTAGATATACTAACAAACAATATGACATTGTCTAAATGTAATGAGTCAAGTTTAAGACCAAGAAGAAAATGTAGAAGCGTTTAGAACTTTGGACATTTTTCATGAAAAGTCAAATTTTCTTGTTTTGTTTAAAACGAAAATGATCACTTCTGAATGGAGTCAGATAAAAGATTAGAGCATTTAGGTGACCACACACACACACACACACACACACACTGAGGTTATGTGAGAGTGAACATGAAAATTTCCACCAAATTCACAAGTTCATCCTTCTCTAAAGGTGAAGTATGGCTTAGTTATAAGCTGTCCACCAGACCAGGAAGAGATAAGACTACTTCATGTCTCCCCATCGTTCGACTGGCGTTATCTAAAATGTGCTTTTCTCTGTTGTCTTTGTTTTTCCATCGTTTATTTATTGACTCCTGCTCGATGAAGGTTATACAACGCAGTACAGACTTGAAAATATCTTGACCTTAATACTGGGTGTAGTTGCACATACTGATGTTTTTCCAAGAAAACAACTATTACACTGGAATGAAGACTAAATCTAGGGTTTCATGATGGGTTTTCTGAGGGGTTGTTAGCACTGGGGAAAGAGCACTAATCATGCATAGGAAGAACAGAAAAGCAAATGTGTAGAAGATACTTCTTTTTACTCAAGACATCAAAAAATGAGGAACAGAAGGATCATTAGAACTAAGAGTACTATCAATTATTGCAACTGTATATGTAGATAGCTGAAAGAATTTTTTTATTATGTATATTTACTGTAAAACCTTTTTGGGAGATCAATTGTATCAGTTTCCCAGTTATTTAAAGTGCATTGCATTATACAAGTGTAGCAAAAGTAAATAACATTTAACTATTTTAATGTTTACAAATCAAATAGTTTCTTAACTTCCTAAACATCTGTCTGAAGAAGCGAATCCTTCCTTTCCAGTCAGTGATTTCTGTACTAGTATATAGAAACTAGAGATGGGAAGTATATTTCTCAGGGTTGGACTTTTACTCTAAAATTAACACTTCAACTGAAGATTATAAGAAGATATTGTGAGAGCCAGTAACCATTGAAATCAACAATTTAATGTTATTCAACTAAGATTTTATTAATTGCTGAATAACTGAACAAACACATAAACAAAAGAACTAACTCAAAATGAATGAACAATTGCTAATTAATCCAAATGCTACCAACTTAATGAAAAAAAATAGGAACAGGAAATTAATCTTTTAATAACATCTATTTAAACTGACGGAAACCCACAATTTATCAGGAGCCTTTATCAGGGTACTCTGAAACCCTAAGGTTTTATGGCCTAATTCTAAATCTAATCTTTCCCTGATGTTTTCATTGTTTAGAACCACTTTGGAATCAGACAACACATTCAGCAAAGCAAAGTGGAGTGCCTTACTTGTTCTGAAATGGGACTGTGTCACAACTCAGGTATCCGGCTGACTCTCAGGACATGTGCGCTTTAGAATCCCTGTCTGTAGAAACAGCTGTCTGAATCAGCTGAAGGCTGATTTGAAGCAGGCATACTTTCAGTTTTTGAATGTTGTTGGATGGCTAAGTCCTGATCTGTGGGTCATACTAGGACAGTATTGTTAGTCTTTACACAACATAGCCGAACGTGCAGTGCTGACAAACTGAATTTTCAACATTTGTCAAACCTGGGCAGGCCAATCACTCCAACCTCAAAGAGCATCCTGACCAAGCCGTCAGTGAGTGATGGACTAGAGGTTTCTATTTCTTCCAGCTTAGCACAGTTATGGTGGGGCAATCAATCAATCAGATGCAGACTTTGGACACATGTGAGTCTAACTCATAATTTTACCTCCTTGTTAAATATGCCATACGCTGGATATTAATTTTAATAAAGTTTTTTTAAAGCATCAGAAAACCTCTTAAAATGGACAAATTATTATAAATGACACAAATTATCACTTTGTTACTAATAATTTTTCCATGACTGACATTGTCAAAGTCACATCAGTGAATTAAGACAACAGTCACATTCAGAGTTTGACAGAATCAATAATTCATATTTAAAGTTAGGGCCAATTATGAGTTATATTAAATATTTCCAAATCACCAAAAATAAGATTATTCAGACAAGAAGAACTTTATTTTGTATTTAATATGCAGACAGAGCTTTTTCGAACAAAACTATGTGTCTTTAAGACATGAAGCATGAAAGTGGGTTAAAGTTCACATTTAAGGAAGGTAAGCCTCGCTACATAAGTAAAATGTGCATAAAATACACAGAGACTATTTAAGCCAAACCAATACATTCTGTATGCTTCCGTATTTATGCACCATCATTAAAACCTAAAAAGCATGCCACTGATATTTGTTTAATGTAATCAGGGTCCAGATGATAAGCTTCAGTCTTTCTGTAAATCCAATACAAATTTAATTTAAATGGCTTTACAATAAGAAACAATCCCAAAAAAATCTTTAAATCACATCTCAGATATGTCAATTGATTCATGCTATAAATATACACAACAAATGCCAACATGTCTACAGTTTTGGTAATTGTATTAAAACATAATGACCATTTTTTATTTTTAACATATTGTCTGAGGAATCACTAGAAGTGAACACAGAGTGGAAAATGATTGCATGGACTCACAGCAAAGAGGAAACAGAGGATTAACTGCTTTTATCCTCTTAATCTGCAGGTATTTGATTGGCAGACTGAAGTCAGGATCTAGAACCAATGAAGTCTTGTTCTTTTCCAGATTGGGTATTTATTTTCTCTTGAATATTTTTTTTACATCCATGTTTTATAGCAGTTACAGAAATTGATTTTAAGCAGCACATTTTTTGTCGCATTTATAATGCTTACTGTGTCCCACAAAAATTGCTGTAATTGACAGCAGGAGTTTGCTGGCTGTCTCTGCAGAGAGGCCAGCTCGCTGAGCAGTCAAGGACTACCAACCTGAGAACATCGTATTGGAGAAAGTTAGAAGTTTTCCTCCAAAATAGACAGACTTCTCTTTGTTCAAACTTCCTATTCAAAGTGTATCATCAAGACAGTGGAAGGTAATAAAATTGCTGGTGTAAATTTAAATCCAACAAGAAACCCTACATAAAGTTTTGGAGAAATTATATTGAGCTAAATCTGAACTTAGAGCACCGAAAATAAATGATTTTCTTACAGATCAGGCGTAACTTTATGACCACTAACAAATGATGTAAATACTGATTAACACCGATCCCTTCATGATACCACTAGTTAGTAGGAAGGATGTATTACTTAAGGCAGTATTTCTCAATTCTGGTCCTCAGGAACCACTGGCCTACATCTTTTAGATGTATCTTTATTCCAGAACACCTGATACAAATGATTGCATGACCTCCTCTTCATGCCATCAAGCGCTGCTGAAGCCTATTAATCACCCACTTATTCAAGTCAGGTATGTGGCAGAAGGGAAACAACTAAAACAGTGGTGCCTGAGGACCGGAATTGAGAAACACTGTCTCAAGGTATCAGGAGTTGCTCTGATTTGATCATTCACCACTGCTGTGACTTGAATTCAGAGCCCATAGTAGGGATCAGATTGGGACATTCTCATTGATTAGATATAACATAAGGGCCAATGACAGGCGAAATGGGTAATACTGATTGTCTCCTCATCATGCCAGCTGTTAGTGGGTGGGAAATAATATTTAGTAAGGGGACAGTGTCCTTAAAGTTGGTGTGTTAAAAGCAGGAAAAATTTTCAGGCATAGATAGTTTGACAAGGACAAAAATTTAAGATGACTGGGTCACTTGTCATCTGCGGTTCTTCTTTTCATTTGGCAGCAGTACACAAAGAGGAAGGGTCGGTGGTGAAGCAGTAACATGATCAAGACAAATGATCATGCACTGCCACAGACAAATGAGGATGTTGACTGGTCATAATGTTATGCCTGATGAACTCTGACAACAGTCACTAACTGCACAGCAAGATGATTGTATTGTGAGTCCACATGAAAGTCTTCTCCAGGTGGTCCATGAAAAGTGATATGAACACATTTCACATCATGAACAAGCATGAAATTGATCATCATTGAAAATATATTTATACTATATATATATATATATATATATATATATATATATATATATATATATATATATATATATATATATATATATATATAGATATATATAATTTCCCTCTCTGTCAACCAAAACAAAGCAGTAATTAAGATATCTAGCTGTCTTTTCAATATCTTCCAGTCTACACGTGATCAAATTTCAGCAGGTCCCTTTTCATTCAGCTATCATTAGTTGGCCTCTTTTAATGGCCCCTGTGGGCCTGTTATTGAAAATGTGATGAAGGGGGGGGCGATGGAGAAAGACTACCCCTGCTTTCATTTTACAAGATTCAATGAAGGCTTTGTCCTTGTCACTCAGAACATTATTTTGTTTAAATTTTTATTTCTTAGATATTAACATACTGCATATTCAACTAACTTCTCTTTTGGAAGTTACTTTTTGAGAGGGGATCTTTTGGGTGACACCTTAAGCCACTATAGGGGGGAAATGTGGAATGATAAACTAAATAACTGGCAGTGAAACTTTTTTTATTCCCTTTAATATTTCTTAACACCCTCACAGGTGGGATGAGCTGTTCAAATTAGTCTGTTCCTCAGGCCAAAGACCCCAAAGAGCAGTATCTGTATTCATCAATGGCTTAAGGCCAGACCAGTTCCAATATAATTTTATGATGATGGGATTTTTTTTTCCTTCAGCCAGCCTCCAATAACTTCTAACTTTATTTTATAGATTTGCTCTTCCTTTGTTCTACCCATTTTACCTTGTTTCTGCATACCTTCTGCTCACCTTTGCTCACTGTTGTCCTTTATGCATTTGTAAAATTAGCCAATTTGTTTTTTTGTTTTTGTTTTTTACCCTTATTTGTCCTTTCCTATATTTCTGTCTCTGGCTCTCTCTAACATTTCCTCTTTAGTTTATTTTCTTTTATGGCAAAAGACTGAGCAACGAAGACAGTGTCATAAAGTATGGGACATACCCTGGGGCCGGCTGACAGCCTAGAAAAAAATGAAATAAGATGAAGATGAAGACACTAGGGCAGAGACAGGGGGATTACAAGAATATAAAACAGAGGATGTGTGAAATTATACGAAAAATAAAACAGGTGAAATACAATGGTAAAATAGAAAGTTATTTTTGGTCAAATAACTCTTCTCTTCTTGAAATGGCAACGGTACATTTAAAATAGAAGTAATAGTGCATTTTGATTTTAAGGATGAATTTGACAATAGCTCGGTAACTTAATTTCTTCTTGACTGTTCTGTGAAACTGGACTTCTCTTTTTTTCACCGCAGCCTCTTTCAGTTATGTAAATTTATCAAAGTTATCAAAAAGGTGAGAGGAATCACTGTGTGACTATCAGCTGCATGTGCCACTCTGGGAACAGAATTTCACATATGAATAAAGTTTGTGTTTTAACCAATGGTTAATATTGGTCAGGAAAACCCGACTTTGGTTGCCAATGCAACAAAAAATAACAAAAAGAAAAAAATACTAATAAATTGTTCAGCTTGCTGAAAATACATGTCTATAGTCAAGAGTGGGCTGGGGTTGAAATTCAGTCCGGGAGCTTGGTTTGGAGGGGCCATTTATCCGATTACACAGCGGACAAAAGTGGGACCATAAATTTAAAACAAAATAACTTTTTGCCGAATAAGAACACTACATTTTTTTCAACAATCAAAACTACTGTGTGTATGTATTTAATAACAACATCAAACATAAAAATCTGTCAACAAACATTTATTAGACATACAGATTATAAAAATCAAAGCAAATATTAGGGAACAAAAAACAACCTCCAAAGCAATACAGACCTATAAAAGCATTAGGGGAAATTAATAATTTCTCAGATTGTTTACAGATGTCAAAGTTGAAATTTGGACCACAATCCTTTGATATTAAGAGGTTAATATAATCCTGAGGAAAGATATAATGCCAACCCAATCCCGCACACTACAGCTGTACTTGTACCTGGCTCTTTTTTTTTTAGTCTTTCCTGCTCCACTCTCCTGCTTCTCCTTCCCCTGTCCCTCTGCATCCACCTCTTCCTCTTCCGCCTCACTCCTACTCTGGCATTATGCTGTCCCTATTTTACAACTGCACAACCACAGCTGACATTGTTCTTGTCTGCTACTTTAATGCAAACACTATAACCTTTATGGCACCTTTGCAAAGAATTTATAGTGTTAGAACACAAATACAATATAAAAAAATCAATTTAAGTAACGCTCTAAACACACAGGAAGTGAATTCCTGACATTATTTAAATTTTTCTTGAGCTGGTAAAAAAAAAAAAGCTATATACAGTCATGTTCAATAAATGAAAATAATGTGTTCTAATGAGGCTCAAAGTGCATTTTGAAAATTAACAACCTTTAAGCAGGTATTAAACATACTTTTCAATAAGGCTACATTTCTGTATTAAAAATGTTTTTAATACAGATGTGTAGTCTGTATAATGAGATATCTTTTTTACTTTGAATACGTATTTTTCTCCTAAAATGTTTTCTTTTGCAATAAAGAAATGTGTATCTTTTTCTGGTCTGTCAGTATGGATTAAATTTAATTGATCTAGCAGATTTAGTATTTATGCAGCTACAGGTGTAACATTGCTGATAAGCTGCCTTTCTATACTCTGTGTGCCCTGAACACATCCAAAAACACAGACATATCGTGTGCCTCGTCTGGAATGGGATGCCATGTAGGCAGTGCTTGCTAACCTGCTGTAGTCCTGCTGGTTTGTTCTGTGTCATCACCAATCTTAATACCTATTGATTTGACACATTTGGCTGCATTATACACTAACTTTTTCGGTTTTTTTCTCCCTAAGTTTTTCAGTCCCACCCATCTCTTTCACCTTTCTGTTTGCATGTTAGTTAATTAAACCCACACCACTTTCTTCCTTTCTTTTTCAATTTGGGAGGGGCCGCTTATATCTCCCTTTAATATGCAAAATATCAGACTGACCAAGTCTGATGTTTAACTGCCTTTGAAGAGCTGATGCGCTTTATTTATGGGATTTTAAAAAAAGCACATTCCGCCCGCAGGCCAGTTCAGCCTGATACAGGAATCCTCCCAAACTTCCGGTCAGAATAAAAGAACCTTTTGAAAATAAAAACTTTTAAGCAGATATTCAACATACTTTTCAATAATTTCTGTTTTTAAAATATATTTTTACTGGTCTGATGTAATAATCCAATCTTAAATTTTGTGTTTTCATTTGGCTATAAGTAGAAGAGTCATCAAAAGTAACAGAAGTAAAGGTTTGAAAACATTGGTCTGTGTGTAATCAGTATAATTCCGCTAAGTGAATTGAGTTACTTAAATGCATGAACTTTTCAATAGTATTTTTAATTTATTGAATATGACTGCATGTTGTCTTTTACTGCCAACTGTGGGTGGTGAGAGGTTCTTAAAAAACAGCCAGTCATCTATGTTGTACAGTGCAGTTACTGGGAAGGAGTGTGCAGATCCAGTGCAGCCTCATAGATCATTTTGAAGTAGATCTGTCTTTGAGTATTGTGGTGTATCTTTGTAAATAATTTTCTGTATATCATTTTAATTTTTTCTTACACTAAACAGAGGTTACCTCGGGTTCTCTTTCATCTTTGTCATCTCTTTCTACTTCCAGTGCAGCCTTGGCTCTTCTCCCCAAGCGTTTTACAGCAATTCACATCTTAGGACATGGGACCAAAACAACTTATGGCATTGCTAAGAACATGTTTGAATTATCAAGCAAGAACAACCCAAACAATAGACTGAACAGAGGGTAGGGCCAGTTACACAATGGCCCCATTAGTACCTTAATGGCCATAATAGTGTGAATCTTCTGACAGTGAGCAATTAGGATTGTTATGTTGAGGTTGGACTGGGAATCTCTCACTTAAAAAAGGGTGAATTAGCTTTTTCTGTGGGGTCCCTGAGCTCAACTTAGAGATCAGATGAGGAGCGCTATCATCCCAGGGAGGATGGGAGTAGAGCTGCTGTTTTCCTGCATCAAAAGGAGTTTCAGATCAGGATGCCTCCTTGGCAACTACTTCAATAGGTTTTCCAGGGAAGAGACACAGCAACAGATCCAGAACTTGCTGGAAGCTCTACATATCGATTTTGACTTGAGAACAGCAAAAAGACTGTCCACCACAATACTAAGTTGGTCATCAAGAGCAATAAATTCAGTCATCCATTTTATTATGCCTTTTGCGTTATCACTGTCCCTTGGAAATGTGGCTTTTCTCTTTAGATTTTCCTTTAAAGGGTTTTCCTTCACCTTACTTTCTTTTACAATTAGCTGGGTGAGCTTGTTGAATTTGGCTGTGTAGTTCTTTCATTAATGCCTCGAGTAATGCCCTCACTGCAAAGTTTGGTGGTGACCGAACACCTTTCATTTTCCGTTTTAACAGTGCTCCAAACAGCTCGACATGTTAAACGCTCTATTTCTCATCTCCCATAGCTAATTTTCATGCCAACTGACAGCTCTGATGGTGTGACTCATGTAAGACCTTGAGATCATGGTGACAAGAGGCATCAGGAGTTGAATTTCGAATTACAGTAATATCTTGGAATTACACTGATCATTCAAAAATGCTGTACTTGGAACCCCTAGCCTTAGCAAATTTATTTGTATAGCAGCATTCATGTACAGGGCAACTCAAGGTGCTTTACAGGAAGAAAGGAATAAATAAATAAATAAATATATATATATATATATATATATATATATATATATATATATATATATATATATATATATATATATATATATATATATTAAAAATACCAAATAGATCACAAACGAAAATGCACATTAAAACACAAAGTGTGTGTGTGTGTGTGTGTGTGTGTGTGTGTGTGTGTGTGTGTGTGTATGTATATATATATATATATATATATATATATATATATATATATATATTGTGTGGGTGTGTGTATGTGTTAGTCCCTGGGCTATTTGACAAAAATATTATAAGGTTCAGTGGGACTTTTCAGGTCGGTCAAACATATTAAATCGGATGATCTCAAATTTCTTTTGAAACATACACTTTAGCTATTGTACAAAGTCATAAAAAATGATTTGTGATTAAAAAAAAGTGACTACGTTGCTTAAAACCAGCTGTGTTTAGCTGGCGCTGTTTAATATTTATGAACTGGGTGGGATACCAGTGTCTTGCTTTGGGGCTTTTTGGATTTCTTATTGGATCCTGCTGAGAACAGCTGAACCCCTGACTTGTTTTTATGAAATGGCAAAGATATTGGGTAGATGTGTAAAAAAGCAAACAAATAATGATGAGATGTAAACGTTGCTTTACTTAGAGAAGTTTGTGATTCAGGCTTACAAATCTACCTCCATACCTGCTAACTTAATGGAACGCCATGTATCAACTTTAATAGCTTGTTTGTAAGCTATTTTTTAAATTTTTTTCACAAATTCTTGCATCATCATACTATGTGCTATTGTAATCTTCAAAACTGTTTCACAACTCTATATTATTTTATTGCTAAGCAAACTAATATGGTCTCGAGTTACTGTCATGCGTGCTGAATCCAAACCAACATTGATAATAACTGAATATGTAATGCTGAGTTGGTATATGAAATCTAAAGGCAAATTCATACCTTCCACTTCACTCTGCTGTTTGCTCAACTGTATGTGTGATGTAAATTATATCACCTGATCCTTCCTGTTAGGGTCCACCAGGACACAAAGATGCACATGATCTGAAGAAAACTCATTAATTAAAACAAACAGATGAGAATTTTTTTCCTTGTAAAAATTCATTTCATAAGACTGCTCAAACCTGGACTAAATTCTGCTTTGCTAAAAGCAGATTTTGTGATTTGTGAAAACCTTAATTTTTAAGGTATGAAATTTTGAGACAGGTTAATTAGGAATTTTTTGGCATATTTATTTTTCATTTATTATATATTGACCACATTCTGTAAAGTGCAGTTAAAAACAAACAAACAACGGTCAAACCTGATTATTTATTTATGCAACTAGAACGCTTTTGAAAATGTCCAGTTTTTAAAAGATGGCTCAACTGTTCACACCTGAAACAGTTCCATACTGAAAGCACATTTCAAATGTAATTTATTTTCATAGATATATAAAAAAAAAAATCTAATCCAAACGTGTCTCAAAAATCTGCTTTTAGCATAGCAGATCTTTGTCCAAGTATGTTTAGTTTTTTAATAGATTACTTTACAGACTTAATGACACTAATGGCCTTTACTATATAGTGATCACATGGAAAATGAGGCATAGAGGGAAAGGAAAGAAAAGTTAAATCGCTAATGCATGAGACTGTATTAACATACAAAAGTGAGTATGATAGTGTATGTGAGAGTGCGATAGTGTATGTGACAGTATGATAGTATATGTGAAAACCAGAATAGAATAAGGCCTTAACAACCTCTCATAATCTTTGCTTGGTCTCATATCACAAACTTGCTCTGTGATTTCATCTTACACTTAGAGTTTATGGCTGCTGTCTGACTGTAACTCGTTCCCAAAGTCGATCAGAGACACAATATTAGTGGGATGACTTCAACCTCTTATTCTGTGTTTGGACCTTTCATCTGATCATAGCGTGTAAAGAACATGTGTAGATAAAGGTTCAAAAGTATGATCTGGAAGGGCACTTAGATTGTTTGATAAAACATATAGTTTTGACTAAATTCACTAATTTTACAGTACTCTGTGTCATATACCAAGTTCTAGTTTAATTCCACACTATTTCGTGTGATGAAAAGAATGCTGTCACTTAACAAGCCAGAGCTAATTTCAAGGTAATGGCATGTTTATCCACAGCTCTGCATATGTGATAATGTTGCGTTTTTATAGGTTCGGAAAAAGGACACCAAACTATCACAACTTTTCAGTGAGACTGCTTTAAAACTGTGTGTTATTGTCTTGGGAGTCTCTGCATTCTCATTTATTTATTTGTTTACTGAGCTGAACAATGAAAGTGAAGTTGTGTCTGAACACAGCCTTAGTGTCTGGGCAGGAATTCACAGAGGTTGACTGGAGATCGACTAATAAAGGCATTGTGCCAATTGCCCATGAGCTAGACATTCTTCTTTTAACACAACACAATAAAAACACGAGCCCTTTAATAATTCTAAGAGCAATGATGGCCTATAGTACTGGGTATATTGTATGTCTACCCAAGGTACGTTACCCTTTACTTCACAGAGCTAATTAAAAATAATGCAAAGGGCAACATGTATGCATGTCCATTGCAGCCTTTCATCTTTTGATGTCATTTAACTGCTTTTGTTAAACTTCATAAGGAGTAAAGCTGTATATGGATTTTAGCTTCTACACAATGCATTCACAGGAGCATGAAAAGGAGCAAGAAGGGCATCCTTTATCCACTCTGCTCCCCACAGAAATCTTCAGAAGCCACTTAGAGGGACACAGAAGGACTTTCTTGTTTTTGTCCTCAGGGGCTGCAGCAAGGGAACTCAGAAGCATGTGTTATCATGACCCTGAGGAGAATTGTGTGTGTCTGTTAGTGAGTCTATACTCATGTTTACCCGTGTGTATCTGTGTGCGTATGTGAATAATGTTGTATAACTGTGCACACCATTGAGCAACTTGTCTAGTGTGTTTTTGCACTTGTGTATATGATTTTAGCCCAAAGGCTGAGTCAGTGTACTGTGCCTCTGTTCCTCCTTTGCTGTCATCATCAGTGTACAGACACATGGTCACACTCATGCTAAATAACCATGCCCAAATTGGTCTGTTTTAGGTCCTCAATAATAGTCAAACCATGACTCATGAATGTTTAATTGCTTTTTTGAGCCTCTTTGCTGACAAAGGCATAATTAAGGCTTGTACACAACACACAGATTCTACAAAAATGTACCATTCTTAGCAGACTCATGAGCAGTATAATGGTGGAAAACTCACTGTGTTATTCCAACTGAAAAACATTTATTTGCTTGCCTAGTAAACAGTAGACAGTGTTCACAAGATGGTTCACTGCTAGCTCATATTGTTTATGGACAACCCCTTGTAAACATATGGAATCACTAATACTTCAAGATGCTTTTTTTTTTACTTTGTAAAAAAAGAAACGCAGATATGACACAAACTATTTTACTCAATAGCTAAAAGATTAGAAAGTCATTAACCCAAAAAACATCACAATTGGTACCTTGTTATACCCCTTCTGGCTTTTATGACAGCAGTTCTTTGAGGCATCCAAAAAAAAATTATTCTTTATAAGTCAGTTTTCAACACTTATGTAACAGATGACAGATCAGCTTTGCAGGATAGACCCTGGTCATGCACCATTTGTTTTTCTATTTCTACTCAGGCAGCACAATTTCAAGAAAATCCTAACAGTACTTGTGATGTTATTGCTGAGAATTTCCATCACAATACTGGCTACACTTAACCCACATGTTTCTGAATAATTTTTATTTCTTCTCCTAATATTTCCATTTCTCCATGTGAGATTTTGATCCTGTTTATCAGGATCGAAATCCTGGGACACACAACTTTTATTGTTGTTGTTTTAGTGTGCAAAATGTTATTGCACAACACTTGAAAACTAACACTTCTTAAAACATTTCACCAAGTAAGGCTTTGCAAATTTGATTTTGCACATCATGATATTGAAGTGACTTCTAGGATTTGACAGAGAGTGGAGCTCTAAATTAAGCTAAAAATTCAGTTGGATCCAAGTTAGTGATTGATTCGATATGCCTTGCATGAAGCTTCTCTTCAGAAGTTGTTTGATGAAAGATGCAATGTCATCTTGAAAAATAATTGTATTATTACCTGCAATGGATTGCTGCAACACATAAACATTCTATCATGCTGATGCATATTCAGGGTTCATGAGTTAATGCCACTTTCATCAAATCTTCCACAGCGCATCACTGCTCTCTTTAGCTGACCTCGACATTATTGTCCTCTGCGCCAGAAGTTTAAAGGTTGTGGAACAGCAAAACAAACCCAAATCACAATTCCTCCACCACCATGTTTGAGTACTGGCATGAAAGGTTTTTGTTGATAGGCTGTCTTTTGTTTTCACCAAAATGGCACTGCATTATGGCCAAATATCTCTACCTTGGTCTTCATGCAACATTGTTCTTCAGCTTTTACTGTCACTGTTTGTTGTTTTACTCTTTACTTTATTATTAAGCTAATTGTAGCCTCTAAATGCAAAGATAGGACTCTGAAGGTGGGTTGGATTTACAGTGTCTATAAAAAGTTTTCACCCCATTGGTTGTTTTACCTTTTTTGTAATCAATCATGATCAACTAACTTTTTTTTGCCCAAAAAAAATCCAAGGGAGTGAAAAGTTTTTATAGGCTCTGTAAAAATAATTATCTAGGTCTAGGTGCAGTTAAATACAACTATACCATGATGCTACAAACACTACATACTGTATAAAAGTACTAAACCCAATTTCTCTGTGTTACCCACACATGTAACCCTACTTTTATTTATTGGTATTTATTTATAATAGTAATTAAAGGTTTCAGAATGGTACATGGAGAGTAGTGAGAGATGACAACAGGAAACCTATGACTACATTGAAGAAGTTACAAGCTTCAGGAGCTGAGATGGGAGAAACTCTGCATACAACAATTGATTCCTGGGTTCTTTACCAGTCAAAGCTTTAGGGTGGCAATGAGAACACTTTTGTAACCCTTTTGATGTATGCTGCAGATTTTCAGCCCAGGTCCCCCTTGCAAATGAGATCTTGATCTCAATGGGGTTTTAACCTGATTAGATAAAGGAACTGAAATGAAAGCCACTGTTGAAGAAAACTCATCAAAGCTCAACTAGAGTTTGCCAAAAGGCACGTGGGAAACCCCATGGTAAAGTGGAAGACGTTTTTTGGTCTTTTTGGCCATCAGACAAGACACTATGTTTAGCAGACACCAAACACAGCACATCACCAAAAACGCACAATCCCCAATGTGAAGCATGGTGGTGGCATCATTATGCTGTGGGGATTCTTTTCTATAGCAGGCCCTGGAAGGCTTGTAAAGGTAGAAGGTAAAATGAATGCAGCAAAATACAGGAAAATCCTGGAAGACAGTTTGTTTCCATCAGCAAGAGAACTTTGGCTTCGGAGAACATTTATTTTCTAGCAAGACAACAACCCAAAGCACTCAGCTAAAGTTACACAGAAATGGTTTGAAGACAATGAGGAGGATGTTCTGGAGTGGCCGAGTCAAAGCCCAGACCTCAGTCCGATGGAGAATTTGTGGCTGGACCTGAAAAGGGCTGTTCACAGCAGCTCCCCACACAACATGACAGAGCTTGAACAGTTATGCAGTAAAGAATTGAGTAAAACTACAGCATCCAGATGTTCAAGCCTGAATAAGACCTATCCACACAGACTTTGTGCTGTGATTGCAGCCAAAGGTGCATCTACTAAATACTGACTTGAAGTGGGTGAATATGCAATCACTTGTTTGATGTCTAATATTTTTATTCAATTTTCATTATTTTGTAGAAACCAGTTTTCAGTTTGAAATTGACGGGGTTGTTTTTTTTTTTTTTTTTTTTTTTTGTAAAAAAGCTACATTTTGTTGATCAAGATTGGAAAAACATCCAAGGGGGTAAGTATTTTTTATAGGCACTGGAAATCTTCCCACTGTGTTCCTAAGAAAAATACTGGGATATTTGTGTTTGAAGTGAATTAGACCTTGTTATGCAAGGCAGTGTGTGAAAATCATATTCTTTTTGGTTTTGTGGTTTGTTTGTTTTTTTGTTTTTGTTTTGTTTTTGTTGTTTTTTTTTTTTTTTTTAATTAAAGACTGGCTTAGGAAAAGTAACGCTGAAGTACAAAATTTTGACTTTTACTCAAAAGTATTGTTGGTAAACACCAGAGTCAGACAGTTCATTTGAGAAATAGGTGTTGTTTCCGGGGAACAAATAAACTGAAATTCTTCAAAGCCCAAGTCAAATAGCTAACTAATCAGCTGTTAACATAACTGTTCAGCCACAGTTTTGTGCACAAGAGGGGTCCAATAGAATCTTATCACACGGCTTTGTGTGCATTTGCTACTCACGGATGTATAAAGTTAAATTTTTTTTGTCATAAATAAGTAAGCATAAATGAGTATTTTTCTTTCATCTTGGAGTGGTCTCCTTTGAGATGGAGTGGTCTCCATTTCAAAGGATGGAAATCTGCTGATTTTTAAGTCCTATTAATGCGAAAAAGACTCACAAGCTTGTAGTTGTTTATGCTTCTTTTACAATGTGTCAATACATCAATTGAATTTGTTGATTCTAGTTGATATTCGTATCTGACCCTCTAGCCCCAGTTAATATGTTTGTGTTTTTCCTGCAATTGTCACCTTAGTATTTTAGGTATTCATTGTAAGACTAAGGCAAAGGTTTGTAGTTGAAAATAGCAAAACAAGACCTGTAATTTCTAAATAAAAGTTGAACAAAACAGTCTGAGCACAGAAAATCATCCTAAATAAATCTTTACATGTGAGTACTGCATTTAAACCAAGGCTGTGTTCTTGTTATTTCCAAATGTGGGGCTCGTGCATGTTTTATGCTCTCTTTAAGCTGATGTCTATGAGCAAAAGGCTAAATAATTGATGAGAAGCGAAGCGGGATCAAACAGTGAAGTTTGCATCTGCTTGTGCCTCTCTGCATGCATAAGCTTTTCTCTAACTGTGAGTCTCTGTGCAGCCTGTGTGTGGTCGATAATGTGCATGAATTTTATTTCTGTTTTTGTCATTTCACAGATGCAACACAACCCCCTCCCCCCAAATGAAATAAAAATAAAATAAAAATGGATTGTTTTTTACTTATTCTTCTGATAATCACTTGTACAATTTGATAATTTCTGATAATCACTTGTACAATTTGTATACTTGAAAGCCCCTTTCTAACAAAAATATATGTAATATTTTGGTTTTTCAGTTGTGCTTCATAATGTTAAAATGTGCTTCAAAATGTTAAAATACCTGGATCTGTCTGTAAATTAATATTCCCCCACCTCCCATTTTGCTACAGTCATAAACATTCATCTATTTTATTGGTGTTTCACATCATAGACCAACATAAAGTAGTACATAAATGGAATAGCACATACTGGTAAAGAGAAAGGGTACACAATTTTCAAAATTCTTTACAAACAGAAATCTGAGGACTGGTGTTTTGAGCTGCTCTAAGTCAATGCTTTTATAGCCACCATTAGCTGTGATTATTGTTGCAAGTCTGCTGAGGTATCCTTCTTCTAGTTTTCCTCATCTAGAAACTGAAACAGGCTCAGTAAGCATGGATGTAGATCATCTGTGAACATCAGTTTTCAAGTTTTGCCACAGTCTAAATTAGATTTAAATCTAGACAATTGTAGTACATAAAGATGCTTTGCTCGAAACCATTCCATTGTAGCTCTGTTCTTGCTGAAATGTTAACCTCTGCCCCAGTCTCAAACAGGTTTTATTGCACGACTGCCCTGTATTGGGCTCCATTTATCTTCTCATCAGCTCTGACCAATATCCCTGTACCTGCCAACATCATTATTTTTAATGTAGGCCAAAAAAGTTTAACTTTGTGCCCACCTAACCAGTGCACCTTGTTCCATGTGTTTTCTGTTTCCCTTATGTCCTTGTTGCAAAATCCAGAGAGGAATTATTATGGCTTTAAAAAATATATCTTGCTCTTCTATACAACTCTCCTATAAAAGCCAGTTGTTCACACAACAACTATTATGCTAATAGTTATGTCAATAGATCTTCTCACTTGAGCAGTGTATCTCTGCTGCTTCTTCAGTACCAAAGGCATCATGGCTGCTTCTGTGATTAATACTTTTCTTTCCCTTCTGTCAGTTTATGTTACCTACATGTCATGGAAGGTTTGCAGTTGTGCCATATTTTTTCCAATTTTAGATAATGGGTTCTGTGAGATGTTCAAAGTTTTGGGGATTGTTTCATAGCCTAAAGCTGCTTTAAACTTCTCAACAACTTTTGTAATTTGTAAAACCTTTTGAAAATTATGTATGCTTTAACCTTATAGTTATGAAATGCTTTGTGTTACTCTCTTAAGTAAAATCTTGATTAAATGTTTACTGGCATATTGAAGATTGTGGTTGGAATGTAAAAATAAGTGGAAAAAGTTCTGGAGGTATTGATAATGTTGCGTGTCAGACTGTATGACTGTCCTACTCGGTTTAGGATTATTATTATTATTATTATTATTATTATTATTATTATTATTATTATTGTTGTTGTTTTTATTATTATTATTATTATTATTAGTAGTAGTAGTAGTAGTAGTAGTAGTTGCTTTTCCCTTCCTATACTTGTGTTGCTATCTAAAATGATCTCTTTTAAAACACAAGGCAGTGAACTTTTGTACTTAAGCAATCATGTCTCCTTTGCCTCTCCTCTTCACACACACACACACACACACACACACACACACACACACACACACACCTCCTCCATTAAATGCTCACTCAACTGAACCTGTCATCTTCCCTTTGGTCTCTTAATGGTCATCTACTTCTGGAGACCTATTAGAGTACGGGACATGTTATTGGAAATCAAAGAGGATTTGGAGTCTAGGGTGTCCTCCTGCAGGGAAGACTGACCAGCAGAGGTCAACTTGTTACAAAAACACACTCAGAGCTAAGATGAATTTAAGATGAGAAAATAATCTTATATAATCTTATATTATTGTTAAGATTGTAAAGAAACAAGCATATTTTAAGGGAATAAAAGATTCGTACACTGCTGCAATGTGAATATTACAGATATATTTTTGCCATTTTCCAGTTCTCCCTTATTGTCACTCAGAAGTTAATCCACTTACTGGGCAAGGATGTTTGAAATATGTGTAATTTAAATTACATTGGGCAAATTTCAAATAGCTATTTTTGATATGCTTAATGTTTGATATTGTTTTTTGTTTTTGTTTTTCAGGGATTTGGAAGTTAAAATCTCTTGAATGTCCCAAAACAACCCATAAAAGAACATTATAATTGAAAACAAATGCTTAATTTTCTTAATAATTAAGGCCAAAAACACCTGAGTAAAATAACTTACCAAATTTCATGTCTACCTACAACCCTGAAATATATTTAATGTATTTAAAAAAACATATGTAGGGATTGTAAGAGGCATTTTATTGTGAAGTGCCTCAAGATGACATTTGTTGTGAATTGGGGCTGTATAAATAAATTGAATTGAATTGAAAGAAGAAGGTGCATCTCATTTACAATAGATGTGATCTGGGAGTTGGATATGCAGAGCAAATGTGATAAAATATGTTTCTCTAGTGACTAAGGAGTTTCAGTAATAAACAGCTTGTTTCAAAGGAACTGGCCTTCTGATCACACTTGCAAAAACATATTGTTGGATTTTTTTTTTTTGTTACCTCAAATTAAAGTAAGTAAATAAAAAAAATAACAGACAAACTCTGTTACAGATATATGACACATATGTATTTTGGTGTTATTTTGTGAAGTTTAATTTGAGGTGTTACTTTTCTCTTTTATCCTGGCAACTGTATTTGAGCATGCGAGAAACCTCTGTAATTTCTTATCAATAGGCGAAGTCAACAAATGATAATTTTTCACCTTTTTTCTGAAAACAAAAAGCAAATGTGAAATACAATATTATGGTTCTTGCTGTTAAGTAATTGGATGATATAGTGGTATATACCAAAGTTTTTGATGGTAATTCCTTTTAAACTGTGTGACTTGAGTCAGACATTTTGGATTTCCTTTCACAAGGTTTTGACAATAATTTAGAATTTTGACCCATTCCTTCTGACAGAACTGGTGTAACTAAATTGGCTTTGTGTGTCACTTTGCTCACACACAGCTTTTCAGCCCTGCCCACATATTTTATATGAGATTGTGATGGCTGATCCAAAACATTGACTTCATTGTCCTTGAATTGCATTCTAACTAATTTGGCATGATCCTTGTGATCATTGTCCATTAGGAAGACCAGGGTGTGCATAAGCTTTAACTTATTGGCAAGGGTCTTGAGATGTTGCTTCATTTCTACATAATGTCCTTTCTTCAGGATCTCATCTTTTTTGTGAAGTACATTTGAACATTTGGTACCAAAAAACCTCTAGAATATGATGTTCCCAACCCCTGTACTTCAAAGTTGGGATGGAGTAGATTTGCAAACTGCAATGAGACCCTTTTCTATTCCTCTTGTAGAAGTGACTTCTTCCTCTCTGGGTGGCTTTTCAGGCTATATAGGATCAGAACTTGTTTCACTGTGGGCAATGACAGTAAAGCTTCAGTCAGCAGCAAGTTATTTTCGCTTGTTACTTGGGTGATACATACATTTTTCACCAAAATACATTTGTCAGACACAGAGGTTATCTCCTTCCTAAATGGTTTGACGACTTGACATTCCCATTCTGTTTATAATTATAGTATATGATTGTTTGAACTGATGACAATGGCACCTTCAGGCAACTTGGAACTGTATCCAAGGATGAACGACACTTGTAGAGGTCCACAATTCCCTTCCTAATATGTCGCCTGACTTCTTTAGATTTTGCACAAAAGGAAGCAGTGTGTTTTAGGTTTGTCTTAAAATGTATCCACAAGGGATGCATTTTAACTACAATGTTGAAATATCAGCAGAATAATCAGAAGCTAACAAAAAGTTCAAAAGTATAGTAAGTAACTAAGTTTATTGGTTGACCTAATAAACTTAATGATTCTAAGTGTAACACACATTAAGAGTGTGTCACTAAGAAATTATCACTTCAAGAGCCGTTGTTTTGGCAGCACCAGTAGGAGGCACGCTCTACCTTTGGCTTGCGTATGTGCTGGAGAAGTGGGTGAAGTAGTAGAAGAAAGCACGAAAAGAGAGCTGTTCTGTGTACAGTGAGACACATAGCACGGAGAAAAATATGGAGAAAAAAGGTGAAAAGAGAGGATAAAGTGTGTGAAAATAAATGCTGGTTGGTGTGATATCGCCAAGTGAACCGTGGACGTTGAGGTTGGTTACTGTGAAAACTCCAATGAGTGATATCAATTAATGAAGCTAATGGCTAGCAGGGGTGTTGGCAAGTCGAGCAGGTGGTTAGAAAAACAACTATACTGGCATCATTTAGCACAGTTAAATGTCAGCATTGAGCATTTTTTCATGTTTTTGAAATTCATTGTTATTTAGCTAAAATGTGTTAATTGTTTCATGTTAGAATAGTTAAAAAAGTTTTTACTGTATTATGTACAGCATGTTTTAATTTCAGTGTGAGTGACGATTGGATCAAATTAATGTCTTAAACAGTTAAAATAATTACATGGAGAGGGTATATCTACTTGTAGGTTAAAAAAAATGTCATTTAACTAACTATACTTTTTATTACTCAGAACCTAGGTTTTCTTATCATTTATCAGTTACAGTGCTACATTAGTAATAAAAGCATCTCTAAAAAAAAAAATCTCTCACTATTCCTGTATTTAGCAAATTGAAATAATTTCAGGATCCTAAGAGACTTAAAACACATATTGAGTGTGAAAAAAGGGATATGTGTCTTTTTATGCTGTGTAAAAGTTTTATTTATTTCCACAAGTCAAACAAGCATCACTCCAAATGCCATGGAGAGAAGTAGAACCACCCAAGCTCATCTGCTAGTGTCATTACATAATGCTTGTACATTATTTAAAGTCTGTCAATGTTAATCTATTTTTTAAGAGTTGATATTAACACACCACCGTAACCTTCATTAATCAGTGCAGCATTGAGCTCAGATCAGTCAAACAAATGGATTAATTAAATCCATTTTCATATGACTTTAAAAGACAAAATATAGAATCCCAATGGTCAAAAGCTGTTTGTAGGCACTATACAAGCGACCCAATTTGCTGATTTATCCTCGTCTGTGTCCACCAATGTAAGGACATAGGGTCTAGGGGAGTACTAAAATGCCTTTGAGTCAGCACCAGCTTGTGATGTCAAAGCAGAAAACAATATTAAGCCCCCAGAGCAGCTTGAAATTTGGAAGCTTAGATGCACATTAAAAGCTATGGCTAACAAAAGCAGTGCAGTGCAATTGATCTAAGCTGTGTGCAAAGGCAGGACTTTGGGGAAATCAGAACCTTCATTAAAGTTTCATATTGTATTTCTGTACCCTTGCAGTTTCATCTTGTGTCTCCATTTACTTATGGGCCCAAACTTAGACTCACTGTGAAGCTTTGTATTATTTTGAAAGACCAGTTTTAATACAATGATTAGGACAGAAAAAGTTGTTGTTTTTTAGCTCACTTTTATACCTTTTCTTCATATTTTATTGAGGTTGTCTCTTTCGTTGGGGATACTGCGGGGTATAGCTTTGATATAAACAGTTTGAGTTTGGATGGTCTACACCACAATATCTTAATTTTAACACTAAAACATACCTCTCTAGATAAGGGGCAAATTATGGTGTTAAGATATTCATGGTGTTTGTATTTACTTGTGGAGTGTTTTTCTGCCAAATTTTTCAGTTTCCAGATTTTTCATACAGTGTCTTAGCTTTACCTGAATAGCAAATCACCATTTTATTCAACATTTCTGTCTGTTTGGCCCCCCTCCCCCAGAAAAAAAAAATTGACAGTGTCCACCATCTACCAGCCTCCACATCCCAGCAGACTGTACAAGCACCCTCTGTACAAGCATGTCTGTACTAAGCAACATGCACAGACGCAAAAAAGCTGTAAAAAGGATGCTTGTTGGTAGATTACGTTTTCATAAGTCTTATGTATTGTGGACAGACAGTGTGTGCAGCCCATTTGAGCTACAAGGGCATAAGTCTACACAGATTTTGCTCTTTTATTTAGTTGTAAAAATCTTTCATAATCATATATCCCTGAGATGTGTATACATATCCACAAATACAACTGGATCTATCTTCAGATTTACTTTTCTTTAAACACACTTGTGGCAGAACCTGAAGATAGACATTTCTTTGATACATTGGCTCCCTGTGGTTAAAGGCTCCTTCTTGTTTATTGCTTTCAGAAATATTGGAAATACCTGATCGTTTAGATTCTTGGTGACTCCTTCCACAGAGAAATGTAAGTTAAGGTAGCATGTGTACCCTCTGAAGAGAAGTACAAAACACAACAAGTCAGAACCATATCCAAGTCAAACATAAAAGACATTCAAAATTTAACTAATGCTGCTTTTTTGTAATACCTTAGGAAATATCAAATAATTTCTCCTTCAAAACACAGTTTTCACCCTATGTTAATGTCTGTTATTAAGAAAGGGGGCTTTATTTGTAGTGTTTACAGAAAGTTTTGCTCAGGCATTCATGGCATGGCCTCCCAGTAGCAGGCAGGCTCTGCTATCGAGAAGAAGCTGTAGCGTAGCAGAGAGCAAGGGGAAAGATGTGAGCAGTGCATACACAAGCATGATTGACAGTGCTAACACCCTCCTTCTGGCCAAAAATAGCACAAAGACCTGTCTCGTATATTGCCAAAAAAAACCATCTTGATGATCCCTGAGACTTTTTGGAAAAACATTTTGATTATGCTGCAGGACAATAGTCCAAAGCATAACAGCAAAGCAACTTCTATAAGGGTAAGAAAACAAATGCTGCAAGTACCCCAAATGCCTTTCAAGTTTAAACTCTTCAATGTTTCTGCAATAATTCAAATAATTACTCCACACAATGTAAAACATGGATTTCCAGTCATGGTAAATGCCTCTTTCTCGCTTGTGTCCCAAGGTTGGCACAAACTGTTATTGGGTTTAGGGAACAATTACATTTTAACATTGGGCCTGATTGCTTTGGATTACTTTTTCTTTTATTAAATTAAATCATTTAAAATTTAAAATTGTACTTTGTATTTACTCAGGTTATCTTTGTCTGATATAAAATTTTAGTTTGATGAAGGTGGGTGATGGTGGTAGAAGTTCATCCCGTAATCGGTGAGTTCCTAGTTCAAGCCCCAGCTCCATCCGTCTCCGTCGTTGTGTCCTTGGGCAAGACACTTCACCCACATTGCCTGCTGGTGGTGGTCAGAGGGCCTGGTAGCGCCGGTGCATGGCAGCCTGCGCCAGAGCAGTAGTAGTACTGGCTACTATTCAGTAGCTTGCCACCATCACCGTGTTAATGTGTGGAGAATGGGTGAATGAATGTAAAGTGCTTTGGGGTCCTCTGGACTTGATAAAGCGCTACATAAGTACAGGCCATTTACCATTTGCCATCAGAAACATTGAAGTGAGATAAAAAAGCAAAAGAAAAAAAAACCTTTAAGGGGGCAACATTTTAAAGGAACTATAAGTAAATGACAGAAGAGAAAAAGGAGATGAAGAAAGTAGTAGGAAAACAGGGTACAGCCAAGAATGGTGAAAATTGTTTCCTTCTCAAATTTAAATTCTGCAACAGTCCAATTAGCTTGCAAAAAATATTAATTGCTCAGATACAAGCACACACACACACAGACATCTGCCTTGTCAGGGGGAGAGGCAAAGCGTGAGGAGGAGAGGCTAGAGAGAGAGAGGGAAAGATGGTGATATGAAGCGAGTGTGGCAGTGAGTTTTGGAGAAATGGTAGAAACCAGGGAGTGCAGACTCCATGCTCGTGACAGCAGCTGAAATCCAATCCACTTGAGGGAAAGGGAAACGGCACTTCCATGAAGGAAACGCACAAGGAAAAAAAAAAAGGCATATGGGGGGCCTGGGAGGGAGGTTGGAAAGGCAAGGCAGGAGAGAAATGACAGAAAAATGACAGGAAAAAAATAGATGAATCTGGTGTGTGGGAGAGTCACAGCAAGAGAGAAAAAGGCAAAACACACAGACTGTTTAGACATTTGTGCCCATTAGAAATATTTGGGTGTTTGGATAGTTGTTGTAAGTGTGGGTGGATAATTCAATCAACAAACTGCATGTGATGAGCCAGTGTTGTGCCTGAGTTTCCAAATCGTGTTACTGCCATACACTATATTACCGACGTTTTGCACAGAGAAGTTGAAAGCATCAGTAGGAGAAAAATCAGTTTTAACTGAACATAATTTGACTTTGTGATTCCCTGTTGATTTTCATAAGGTTTGCAAAGAAACCCAAACTCTTTCCAACATTAAGCTCTCCATAATTAGAATTTGCTTTCATTGTGTGTTCTTACAGACCTAGATGTTCCAGTTTTGACTGTGCACCAGACAGTCGGCGATATACGTACAGGTTTCTACCAGGAGAAGACAGTATTCCTTCGCTGCACCGTCAACTCTAACCCTCCTGCAAGATTCATCTGGAAACGAGGTTCCACGGCCATCGAACAGAGCAAAGACAATGGAGTGGACATCTATGAACCTCTTTATACTCAGGTACACTTGAACAAGTTTTTCTGCATACTGAAACCATGTCTATGTGGATAAGATAAGAGAGAAGTGTGGCAAATGCAGTGCCTTGCCATTATTCATCCCCTTTGAAGTTTTTCTTATTTTGTCACATACCAGCCACAAGCGTAGGCGTATTTTAATTGCTATTTTAACTGATAGACCAATGCAAAGTGAAACAGATAGAAATTGGTTTTCCAAGTCTTTTACAAATAAAAATCTGAAAAATGCAGTGTGTATAAATGCTCAGTTCCCTTTTATTTGATGACCCAAAATAGAATATAGAGCTAATAGTTCCTCATTGGCATAAAGGTGTGTGTAACTTAAATCTCCTATTAATATGACTATTTTGGGAGGTTTGTTTGAAAACATTACTGAACAAAAACCATCATGAAGACAAAGGAACACAGTCAGGGTTAAACTTAAGACATAAAACGATATCCTAAGCTTTGAACATGTCATAGAGCTCTGTTCAGTCCATCTTCAAAAAATGAAAGGAGTTTAGCATAACTCCAAAGCCTACCAAGACATGGCCATCCACTTAAACTGACAGGCAAGGAGAACCTTAATCAGAGAAGCAGCTATGGTGCCGTTGTAACTGGAGGTCCAGCAGAGATACACAGCTCAGGTGGGAGAGTCAGTTGAAAGGACAAATGCAGGAGTACATGTGCACTCACCAGATCTAGTATCAGTGGTAAGCTCATGGGCGTCGCAGTAATTATGTGTAAAGGGGGTGTGTACTCCTCACATTTGAAAAATATTTGTTTGGACACTTCCACATTTATACTAAATTCTTACTTCCTCCAGCACTGTTTCTGTTGCTTTGCGAAATAATCCATTCCACTTGATTGATAGGAGAATATTCATACCACTAAAACTCAGCTCTTGGTATTTCTGGTTACCTTCAACAACTCACCCATTCTCCAAGCATAAACAACAAAGTGAATTGTTAATGGAGGCTGTTGAAACCTGCTCAAGGTAACATCTATCCCATTGATCTCTCACAATGTTTAGCTTGTGTCATGAGGTGATAAAACTTTCTGGCTTAACTTTGCTAGTGGTTCAGTTAAAGTACCTGCAGTAGAGATGATTGAACTGAAGACGTATAAAGCGTTTTTGATGGAAAGAATCCGAATGGAGGCAGAAGTTGATATTTTTCTAAATAAAATAGTCCACAAACTGCAGTTAAAATGAACCTTGACAGACCAGTCAAGTCACCACGAGCTGCACAGGAGAGTAAGAAAAGCCACAATGCTTCCGACGCCCCTGGGTAAGGGTTTTTGAATTCTTGAAAGAATGTGTTATGGATCCACTCTGGAGTTTGCGACAGGCCATATAATGAACACAGATGAAATGTGAAACAAGCTTCACTGGTCAGGTGAGACCAAAATTAAACTTTTTGACTTACATGTAAAATGATATATGTGATAGAAAACTAACTGGAACATGCAATTTCCACCATGAAACATGGTGTTGGCAGCAATGTCATGTGGGGCGCTTTTTTTAGCAGGTACAGGAAAACGGGCCTGAGTAGATATGAAGATGGATGGAGCTAAACACAGAGCAGCCTGGCTACAAAACATGTTAGAAAATGCAAAAGACCTGCAACTGGGATAGAGTTTCATATTCCACTTGGACCAGCTACCATGAAATGGTTTAGATCTAAGCAAATTCAAGTAGTAGTATGGCATAGACTTGCATCTAATTTACAAAACTGTGGCAAACCTTGAAAACTAATCTAAACTGTTCATATTATACTGTCACGACATAGTGACAGTTTTAACAAATATGTAAAAAAACATTTTTTACAAAAGTTACATACTGCAGCTTTGAAGCATAGTCGTCTATTAGAATATCAGTCAATGTGGAGGATCTGAATCTAACTGAGAATCAACACAAAGATTTGAAGAATATTATTCACAAATGCACAAATTTTCAGTCTCTACTGGAAAGCTGATAGACATGGCCCAACAAGCATGCAGCTATAATTGCAGCAAAGGGGCTAATCTATGGCCCACATCAGTTTGGCAGTGGAGTTTGTGTGATGTAAATTTTGCACTGTAATCTGTAGCAGTCTGCCAGGATGTCTCAAGGTCTTTCCTTGGTTCATTGTTTGGATTTGTGACATTAATTCATGGATAACATTTGCAGACAATGCAATGACAAAACCTCCTTTCAAAGCTACTTCTATAGCACTTTATCTAGTCCAGAGGACCCCAAAGCGCTTTACACTACATTCAGTCATTCAGTCATTCACCCATTCACACATACATTCACACGCTTTTCACTAGAAGAAAAGAGATTCTGAGCCTCCACTTTTTACCACCACAGTGATGGTTGCCAATTTAGTCAAAAATACAATTGTGCATGCGTCTATTAGGTTGCACAGATATGTGAACAGCTATAACACATGGAGTCAGTTTAAATTCCAGAGCCTGAAATTCACTTTTTCAAATGAGGGAAACTCCCCACTTGCATGCTTCGCATGGGGGGGGAGAATTACATATGAGCTTGACCCCGCGGTCAAATGCATATTGGTCCTACAGTCCAATACGCAGCTTTAATTTGTTGTCTTTTTCTTACCTTCCTAGTTGTCATTTTAACTGCTCTCTTGTCTATTTAACCCATTGGTTTCCTCTGCTTCATCTCTTCCACTTAATAACTCAGGGCTTAAAGGCAGAACATATTTGTAAACATGGAAAACTATTCAGGAAGAAATGGTATTAGTTGTGAGATTAACTATAGATCTTGTCACATTCTCACTTTTAGTTGAAGACATTGATTATCATTCTGTTTAATCTTTTTCCAATTGGTTGTCTTAGATGCATATCTGTGGCTCTACTCTCTTTTGATTACATGTTCTGCTCTTTCTTTCCCCCCCTGTTCTCATTCTTCTCAGCTGCATCTCCCTCAATAGTAACAACTTTGTTGAAATAAAATTCCTAAATAGTTAAATTGCTCACATAACCTCTGTCTTTGCTGAGCTGGCATCTAAGCTGTTTGCATTGGTATAAATTTATAATTTAAAAAGTGACAGTAAATTAAAAATTACAGAATGAAATGAAAAAAAAAAGAAATGTGACAATAAATAAAAATATTGTACTAAATAAATAGAGGATATGGAAAATGAGAGAAGAATAACTGGAAAAGTAAACTAATAAAACAATACGATTGGAAATAAAAAGAGAAATTAAATAATAGTGATAGTGTTAAATTAATACTGTTGAAAATGATAAATATTACTTTATGTTACACTAGATAATCATTTGAAAAGTTCTTATTTTTTGGATGTAATATTTACCACATCAATTACTTTATCCAGCCATTTTTAAAAAACATTTTTTATAGTCATTGCCAAATTTAGCAGGATCAGTCCTCCATACATTCGTCTGAACACCGTATCTGCGCATCTTCAGTAGCTTTAACCTTCCCATCCCTGTGGATCTGTGCATGAATAGATGAATAACTGAATGGAGCATTGGAGTCCTCGGACTTCATAAAGTGCTAGGCAGGCAATTTGTCATTTCTCGCTGAATCTGTATCACATTTTCTTTTCACCACTACTGAGTGTGAAACATCTGAGCTGCTGAATAAAGTTGATACTTTGTAGCATCGCTAGTTTTTACAAAATGAGCTGCTGGTTTCACCACTGTTGTTTAAGCCATGGATATTTCCTGAGCCTGAGTCTTTCCTTTGGGTGCTGGGTAACAACGGTAATTATAGGAAACGAGGATTTGGGTCCGAGCTGACATCACTGGTATCTGCGCTGCCTTTAGCACCGTTGTTTATCGGTTGCAGCCCCTTCTGTGCTTTCAGCTGATTAGTTTACGTTTTAACAAGCGCTCCATGTTTTAATTACAGTTAAAATCGTTGAATCCGACTGCTGTTGCTTTGGTAGCAAGGAATATACTGGAACAGAGGAGGGAGCTCATACTTTAAAGAGAGGAGGAGAGAGCGCTAGAAGTGCTCTTCATTTTAGTTCATGGCTCCGATGCTTGCAGGAATTTCCCGCATTATAAAACCTAGATTTGCGGGAATTGATTTTATATTGGGTAATACCCGCAATCCTGCTGTGAATTTCAGACCCTGAACTCTAATTTTAAACATAACTTTAAGGGTTAGATAAACTTGGTAACTGTGCAGTCGTTGGCATTTTCAACTGTACAAGTGGCTTCATCAAAGGCTGAGAGGCATTTCATGCAATTTATATTATCATCTGAAAGTATAATTTATGAGCCATAAGACTCCAACTATGCTAATCATTTCTTCACAGTTTGTATTCAGTGTCAGACCTGGTGGTCCTGTCCTGCTCTTTATTGGATTTGTGGGGATCTTGTCTTCCAGCAACCCCCCTGAACATCTCATAATGCCTGATCATGTAATTTGGAAGAACATATTAGTCCTCCCATAAGCCTGTTATCTTAAATGCAAAAATAATATTTATAAATCAATAACACTTGTCAAAGCTTGGTTCTGCCTTTTTCTCAACTAAATAAAGAGCTCATCACCTACCTCATCTGACTCAATGCCTCTGTCTTAGAAAAATGTGCTCATGAAAAACTCATAAAGAGGTGGTGAGATGATCTTAAGAAGGATGGATTTAACAATGGAGAAGATAGATGGATTTAGTTTTTATGTTTTGCTCTGAAAATCAGAAAAAAATCATTTTCCTAATGGCACATGCGAAAGCCTTTTCTAAATGCACCATCCTTTTATCCCAATGGATCGATGTTGATTTAGATAATTGTTAGGGCGCACGAGACACGTACATTGTATTTGATTGTACTTTACAAGACTAAATGCGGTTTAAAAGACACTAACACAAAAGTTCCTTTATTGATAAAATGATTTTGTTATGCAATGAGAATGTCGTGAGAGTGTATGTGTTTAGTGCAATGTTTTATTATGTTTTCAAATAATCACCAAAAAAGATTAACTTGAGGAAAACATTTTTCACAGTGTGTGCTGTTTTGGTGTTGTGTGTCTCCTGTAGGGTGAGACCAAGGTGCTAAAACTGAAAAACCTAAGGCCAAAGGATTTTGCCGACTACACTTGCCAGGTGTCTGTCCGCAATGTGTGTAACATTGAAGATAAGTCAGTCACCTTCAGGCTAACAAATGCTACAGGTACGTTTTTTTTTTTTTTTTTTTTTTGTTTTTTTTTTTTTTTTTTTGTTTCTTTTTTCCTCTTTATATGCATTTACAAAGACAAACACATCCTTGCACAGCCACAGCTCCATACAGGTCTTTACAGATGCACCTTTTACCCTTTTCTATGAAATGGGTTGCTTTCATCCTTTCACTCCTTCTCTGATTTTATAAAACTTTCTTTGTTTTAATCATTGTTTTCTCTGCATGCTTGCTATATCATGGCTTAGAAATCAGCTTTTTCTTGAGTAGGAAATGCTATTAATTTCTCACTACCTCATCTTCTCACTTTCTGGTATGTATTTGTCTGTCTACCTCCGTTTCTGTCTGGGCATCTTTTTTTCTCCACTGGTTTTTCCTCTCACTGTCTCTATCTTCTTGCCTGCCTCCCTGTGCGTAGCGTTGTCTGCCTGTCTAGTTTTTCTGTTCCTGAGAGCTCATCTCAGGGCCGTCAGCTGTAATTCAGTTGTCACGTTCCCTGTTATCTCCAATTCTCTCTGCACCGCTCTGTCCATCTACACGCCACCGCCTGGCAACTCTCTTACTTACAACAACACTGTTGCCGTTGACAGTCCTGTCAGGTTTGTTACGGTCAGACTGATGCACCACAAGGGAATTCCCCAAGCTTAGTGTATATTATAAATATTTTTATTCCACTGTGTATTTATCTTATTCTCTTCTCTTTCACTAAATTCTCCTCACATCAAATCAGTGTTGGGCTTTGTAACCTTTTATTAAGTAAATTAATTACCCTATTCTGATCTCTGGCAAAGTTAATAAATCAGGATTCCATAAAAGATGAAGACAAAGTTTGTGGCTTTATGCTATGAAGACTATTTAAGGCTGCTTATTGTAATCCTGTTTTCTCATGGTCAAATAGGCTGAGTAAGAGAAAGCAAGCACTGTGGAGCAGGAAAACTTCTAATGATTGTTTTATTAGAGTGAATGCTGCTGGCTAGATACACAACCCTGCATACTAAAGTTCCCTTCTTTAAATCTCCACCATAACTGGAAAAAATTAAACATTAATACTCCCTCTAAGCAATAGTTCGACATTTTTGGTAATGCGCTTTTTTTCCTTAGATGAAAAGGTCTATCACGTTTTTTTTTCCTCTCTTTACTTTTTTTCTGTAGCAGCAACTAACCTGTCTTGGCTTTGATCAAAGGTAATACAATCTGCCAACTAGAGCCTCTTTGGCTTTAAAGTTTAAACACAAATCTTATTTACTGCATCAGTAGCAAAAGTGATGGTTTTAAATTGCAAGTTACTCCAGTGACATATTGACTGTCAATAATATATGTCCGGGAACATTACAGCATATTATCAAAGCAGATAATTTAATTTGTCTTAGGAAGCTCAATTTTCCAACATAAGTATCTTTCTTTACAATTCCTCCCATCAGAAAAAAGCCATCCATGACCTAAGATTTAAAATCACTTCATTTAATTAGTCCAGAGCAGCGAAAGCGCTGCAAAGGCCTATTGTAATCATAGCGTTTCTTATTATTATGATTCTCGACACACAACAAGCACTAATTTGGAGACCTAAACATGTATGAAAACTCACCAAACTTCACCCAAAATTGTCCCCCAACTGAAATTTTAGAATTTTAATGGAATCAAAAGTGGGCGTGGCCAAACGACTCTACACCGCCACCTAACTTGAGATAGACCATAGGGTAAATCCTAGAGAGCTGAAACTTGGTACGTAGGTAGCTCTGCAGAGTCTTGAAGCATTGAAGGGCAATAGTTATCAGAAATTTTTTGCATGTGGGCATGGTCAAGCCTCAAAGCCTGACCCTTCACCATAAAACATCAAGGTGGAATAACTTCCACATACAAGGTTGTGGCTTAATGAAACTTTCTGTGTCTCATCATCATTTGAGAAGCCCCGCCTCCTTTGAACAGGAAGTGAGCTGTTTTGCTACTGGTTGTCTTGCTTTTACTCTTTGATTCATGCAGAATTGAACTGATGGAAACTGTATCCACTAATTCTTGATAACCACACAAGACAAGTTAAACAACGTACAGGAAATATTCACTAATCCTTCGCCACAAAACAGGATGTGACAATAACTCCTGTCTGGAAGGTTGGATTTTGACGAAACTTATATGACTTGTCACTGGACTCGTACCGAACTGGACCGAAGGCGATTTGGGAGCTCACCAAATGCTCCGCCTTGTGGACGGGTGTGGGAATGACGTGATAGCGGTGCTGATGGCAACGGGGTGGTGGTGCCAGAGCTACCGTGGTTGCCGCAAGGCTGGAGCGCGCTGACCTGCAAACACAGATGCAAATATAGCATCTATTTTGTTAAATCAACTGGAGAATGCGTTGCTGTTCATTTTCAAATGTGAGCCAGTCAGTGGAAGAATTTCTCAGTCACATAGGCACAGAGACGTGAGTGACCGGTGCATAACACAGACTGGGGAAAAATGACCTGTTTGTTAAAGACCCCTATACCAAGCCCCACCAACTTTGTAGTTTTTATACTGTTTTGAAAATAGTCACAGCAATTTTTACTAAGGTTTTCTTAATTTCCACTCTCACAGTGTTCAGTATTGGACGAAGAATATCTTAAATTAACTTTTTATTATTTAGTATTATTTTTGGGTTCCCCCTGAGGGATTGCCGCCTTATTGTGGTCAGGGTGGTTGCGTGCCTCAGTGACCTTAAGAACTATACCATCAGGAGCTTTCTTCAGGTTGGACACCCAAGCTGGGCAGGTCTTATGCTGCATTCAGACCAAATGCGTTTCGCGCCTCAAAAAGGCGTCCAGTGCCTCAAGTTGGAAGCTTGTGCACTTTAAAGTCAGATGCTTGAATCGCTCTTGACGGGCGTCGGGAGGACCCTCTTAACTTGGAGTCCTTCGCCATCTTCCACCATCTACTGCACATTTCCTCTGAATAAATATATTAATTGTTCAGCGTGAAACTAGTAGTGGCTCGACGTGGTGCTGGATGGATTTGGCGAGCTCAAATGCAGGGAAATGTTTACCTTGATAACAATGTTTTGACCCGAGATCACGACTCCTTGCTAACTCTCCCCCAGGCAAGATCCTTTCTATTCCTGTATGTGTAATGAGAGCTCAACTGGTCGTAGATGGGCTCTTGGTCCTTCCATCTTGTCGGAAAATGCACCACTATGTCACAGAGCAGTCTCTCTGACTAGCTGACACTCCGCGTCCAGCACTCGAAAGCGTTGAACGCTTGAAACGCTTCCGAACGCGCCGCACTAGATGCGCGAAATGCGCCAGGAGACTTCTCAATGCTCCCAGATGTGCGTCCACCATAGACTTACATGTAAACAAGACGCGCCTGCCGTTCAAATCACATTCAGTCTGAACGCAGCATTAGGGTTGAGGCCTGACAAAGCGCAATCCATTTTTGTGGAGCTGGACACAGTTTATTTCAGCCCTGGTATATATATATATATATATATATATATATATATATATATATATATATATATATATATATATATATATATATATAGCCCTGGTATATATATATATATATATATATATATATATATATATATATATATATATATATATATATATATATATATATATATATATAGCCCTGGTATATATATATATATATGTATGTATGTGTGTGTATATATATATATATATATATATATATATATATATATATATATATATATATATATATATATATATATATATATTTATTTATTTATTTATATAGCCAGTTCTGTTGGGAGGAATGGGCCAGACCTCCAGCAAACTATTGTGAAAAGCTTGTGGAAGTCATACAGTTTAAAAGACAATTATCCCTAATACTGACCAAATGTAAGAAAGTTACTAAAAAAATCTCTAAAAAATGTTCTTGCTTAGTTTTCTGGCATTTAGCAAATAGAAATAATTTTGGTAATTCCTATTCCCGCATTTAGCTCCCTGGCTGTTTTGTTTTTTATTGTGGGCTGAATGTTTTTATATCATTTTTTATTACTGGACTAGTCAAAGTTTTGTTTTCAAGGCTATTTCTGTTGTATATTTTACTTACAATTTTTGCATTTTTTTGTAAATAATACCTGTCTTAATCAACCAGTTCCGATCTCTGCTTTTTGGGTCAAGAGTTTCTCCCATTTGCTTCCCCCTTGTAAATCCAGCTGTAAGCTTTACAGCCTTCAGGATCCTAGGTCATCATTGTTTGGAAAACCTAAAGATCTGCTCAGCTAGCTCCATATCACTTCTTTTTCTTTCTTGCTTTCTTGCTTTCTTGCTTTCCTGCTTGCTTGCTTGCTTTCTTGCTTTCTTTCTTTCTTTAGAATAAAACCAGCACATGAGCTGTTCAACAAGTATCTGAATTGTGTTCTACAACCAAAAACACATTGCATAGAACAGGAGTACTGAGTTGTGAGATGAGTTTAATCCAAAAGAGAATCACTCAAGCCGAAGGTGAAAAATTGGTATTGCTTGAAAAAAATGATTGTGAAAAAAGAATACAGTCTCTGGTGAAAGCACAATAACAGACAGATAAGCTATTAATTAGAGCACACACAATAGATCACATGGTGGATTTTGATCAAAGGGATGTGATGGCAACTAATGTATTAGTTGTTATTTTTATGAATCTGTTGAACTGTTGGTGTCTACTAGTCATAAAAATTCTCCATTTAAAAGTCAGCAGGTGAGGAAAGTGGCCTTCACAGATTCTAAGGCCTGTGTTTGATAGGTATTCCTTACTTTGGTCGATGCAGCCTTCCACTCCTCTCCACTTGTCTTGGGCTCCTGTGGCTGAGATCAATTGTATCCCGACAGTGCAGTCAACACAAGCACAAAGACTCACATGAATCCACAACAGCCACAACAATAACTGTCTGTCTGGCATCAGGCCTCAGAGGCTTGCCAAAACAGCCAATCTGTCAGGACCTCACGTTCTCAAAGAGTGATGGAAAAACACTGCTCTGAATGTGTGTGCGTGTATGTGTGGGTGGGTGGGTGAGCAGTTGTTGAAGTAGGAGCACTTGCAATGAAGTGGGTTAGGTAAAAAATGAAAGAAAAGAAAGGGAAGAAGTATGACTATATGGATTTGACTGTGCTCTGTTGTGGTTCTTGCATGAATGACCCCCTAGGCGAGTTCCATATACTCTAATGTAACTTTACATTAGAGTATATGTATAACTTAGCAGATCCCTTAGGAGCAAACAAAAGCCTCTTTGAAAATGATTAGTAAGGATGGTCTAATCATGTTCATATGGTGCCCTGTGATGGACTGGTGACCTGTCCAGGGCGCACCCCGGCTCTCACCTAATAACCGCTGGAGATGGGCACCAGCTCCCACCAGGACCCTGTAAGGATAAGAGGGTATGGACAATGAGTGGATGCTGTGTTATGCCTTTGGGTAGTTTTAGACATTCTAAGTGCTAATAAATTCGCTGGTGTCCTAAGCTTTTAAATGTCTTTTTTTTTTTACTTTTTATTGTTTATTTATATTACTTGTGTTTTTCAGTATTTTCAAAATTAATGTTAAATATGTACAATTATGACTGTACTATATAGACACAGCACTGGATCATTATATGACTTTAGAGAATCTTCAATATTTCAGTGATTCAGAAAGCACACCCCTCTGATTTTAGTCAGATACCAGGACAAAATGAGAAATGAGTGCTGCTATTTTTTGGCTCCATTAAAAGAAAATATACAGGACCGAGGCAAAACACAGAAGGAACTTAGGAATAAAGTGATAGTAAACAAGTTTCAAGAAAAAGGGGAAAAACAAGCATATTACATTTGCAAATGTAAAAATTATAGTATCAGATTCAGAGTTTTAAAACGACATTGACAGTGAAAACAGAAATAAATTTAAAATTAAAAAGACAACTCAACAATACAAATGGATTGGGGCTGAGGGAAGAGGAGAAACTGTTGACCATTAAAAGCGAGCAACTGAGCTTTTGCAAAAGAAATAAACTGCTACTCATTTTTTGTCCTCGAAATATAAAGTGGACGTGTTGTATCATTCTGTTTATCGTTGCAGCATTACTTGTTGCTTAGATTAAATTCACCAAATGACTTCATGTCATTGTTTTTGAGTCCCCACACTAGGACAAAGGGATTGACTTGATTGTTTTGTATTTTATCATTATCCTTGTTTGGGGATTTTAGTACTGGACCCTCATTACAAAATGGAATGTGTATGGAGAGGGAAGCTGTAGTTCTTATCATCATAATTCAACAGTTTGGAGGGGTTAGGGGTTATAGTAAGGTTCATCGATCTCTTTTATCCTTCTAAAAAGTCTCAGCTGAGTTTATTTTATTATGGCAAAAATATCAATTAGGCATTTTAGACTTCTCCAATTAGCTGTGGAAAACTGTGGTCTCTGTGACTCTTAGAAGTGTTAGTACAGAGAAAATGATTAATTTGACTATTTTTTATTATTTAATAACATGGTTCAGTAGCAGTTGGAGAGAAAAAAAAGCATAACCATTGGCTTGTCTTTATTCCTCTCTCTCTCTCTCTCTGAGTAAAAAAAAAATAAGTTATGAAGATTTGAAAAAAAAAAATGCTTTTAATAGTTTTGTCTCATCTTTTACTGAAAGAAATGGTTAAATATCAGACACATTTTTTTGTTGTGTTCATGTGCAGTTTATCAAGTGACTGTTGCCTTGAATTAAATTGTTATGCTGCCCCAGAGTATTTTTATTAGTTACTTTCATTGGATCCTATTATAAAATGCTGCCTTTGGACATGTAATCACACTCAGTCAAGTAATGTGAAAAAAAAATTGCACTAAAATGAAAAAATCCTGAACTGATCTTTTTATCTTTTTTACTTTCAATCTCTGTTTCCAGTAAACAGTTTATAGTTGATATACATCCAAGACTTTAAAATGTCTTATCGCAGCTGTGCCTTTGATAAGCTCAAAAAAGTTTCCAGCTTTCTGTGTCATTATAGGTATTAACTCTGAAGTGCAGAATGCTTTCTCCTCCATGTTCTGTTGACATAAATGGAGTGAACATTAATTTATAGGGAAGGCTTCAAAAAATGTATTTTTGTGAGCAATGTCAGAGGGAGGTAAGAAAGAATTTAATTCAGTGACTTTTAACTTTTCATTTGTTTGTAAATATAAATTAAAGGCAGATAGATTCTGGTTTTTACATTTTTGAGTGAATTTTGCCATTTTAAAGTGCACCTGCTTCCATTTTCTGATAAATTTTTAATGAGCAGCCAGGACTTTTTCAGGATTCTTCGGGTTCATACAGTATTTCACATCTGTTCATAGAAGTCATAGATTGTTTTTGTATTTTGATTCACTGTCAAATTCAATTTCTAAAATTTGTACTGCATAGTTTCAGGATATTAATTTCGACTTGCTTATTTCTAATATACTAATATACTCCATAGCTTTATGCTCTGACAGACACCGTTGTAGCATAACATTATGACCTCTGACAACTGAAGTGAATGATATATTTACTTTTCATCATGAAACCTGTTACTGGGTGAATATATTAGGTAACAAGAGAACATTCTCTACCCAAAGTTTGAAGCAGCAGAAAAAAATAGGCTAGCATAAGGATTCAGGCAAGTTTCCTGACTGGCTCAGACTATATCAAAAATTCCAGCTGGCCCATAAGATCTGATCCAATAAAGGAGCTATTGTAGCTCAAATTGCTGAGGAGGATAGTGGTGGTTCTGACTGAAATGTGTTAAAGTACACTGTATGTGGCAGTTTGCCTACGGGGCTGCATTGTTGCAGACCAGTCATGATATCCTGCTCCACCGCTGAAAGGGCCTAAATGGGCACGTGAGTATCGGAACTGGGCCACAGAGCGATGAAAGAAGGTGGCTTGGAGTGATGAATCATTTGTTCTTTCAGATCAGGTGGATGGCTAGGTACATGTGCGTCACTTACATAAGAAACACATGGCACCAGGATTCGTTACTGTAACAAAGCAGGCAGTGTTATGCTTAATCATTGTTGTGTTGGTAACATCTTGGTGTTAGATACTACAGTACATCTTTAGGGATCTAGTGTAGTAAATTCCTTGATCAGTCATGGCTATTTTGGCTGTAAGAGAGACTAATAAATAATTGGGCAGGTGGTTATTATGTTTTTCCTCATTAGTGTATATTTATATTCAGAATTGTTTGTAAGCTTGTAATAAAAGCACATATGCAACTATTTACATACATTTTCTCATAATGAGTGTTTTAAAAATTAAGAGGATTCATCCAATGCAGCTGCACACAGTGCAATTATACTAATAAATCTGGGTTTTTGAAGAGGTAATATTTCAAACTACTGCCACAAGTGTATTATCCAAATACAGCCCTTGTTTATCAATATTCATTCAGTCCACAATTAGCCTTGAATGCAAGAATTCACCAGAGAGTGTGGCTGCTGAGTTTATAAGGAAACAACAGGAAGCAATGTATTTATCGTACAACCATAACACAACTCGCCATGATCTTTGTGTGCTTTCTGAATTCAGTTTAGTTGAAGCTGGCAAGATGATTTTCAGCTTTCACGAAATAAAAATGGCTAGCATGGAGTTCTGTATCTTTGCGACACTTTTTATCGAACAGATGATTATCACCATCATCAGGCTGAATTGATTAGGGTTTTTAATTTACAGTAACAATATTAGTTCTTTATTTTTCTGTTTCTATTGTTGTTATTACAACGTAACTAATATTAACTGATCCTGTTTTTAGTATCATCTCAGTCAAACCTCTAATCAAAGGTGACAAAAATGCAGACAGCTGATTGGTCAGCGAGAACTGATGTTAATGACAACAGCAGCAATGCAGACACTGAAGTTTTTTGTGGAAGCTCAACACATCATTTAAAACCTAAGTCACAAACTGATTCTTTTTAACTTAATCACATCTTATGTGCTTTACAGATTAATATCTGATTATATAATTGGGTTTCTCAGACATTTTTGAAACCCTTCTTTTTAGTTTGTGTTCCCCAAGTGTCTGCTCAATCAGTGTAATGGAAATGGCAGTGTTCCTTGATTAAATATGATTATGTCCCAATTATATGTATTCATGTATTGCCATTGTAATTACAAAACTTATCTCAATTACGAGGCAAAGTATGCAAGACCTTGTAATTCAGATTGAATTGATTATTGTCCACTTTAATTGAATTTATTCCAATTATAGTCCAATTCATTCCAATCAAACTGAATCTATCTCAATATAATTGCCCTTTATTTCAATACATTATAATCAGAATCAGTTTAGTGGTACTCATAAAATGATTTGGTAACCAGCTTTGGCAAGGAAACAGGTTATATTGATTGTTACTTGGATTTGAACCCATATCCTGAGCATGCATGGAGTGGGCAATGGTGAAGTAACTCCCTTTTAAGAAGAACAGACCCCCAATGCTTCCTTGTAAATTCTCGGCCTCCTTGGTTTAAAGTAATTTCACAATGATATTACAAATACAAGTCATGCAATGTTTAGAGAAAGCAGATACTAAATTAAATACTAATTACTTAATGTGATCATGTTCCCATTTTTAAAGAAAATATTGCAATTCTAGTCTGTTTCCCTTTATGTCAGCTATATTCTTACCAAATTACCACTATAAAATTTTTTTATTAATAACATATTTTTTCAAGTTTTGTTTCTTTCTGTGGCAGAAATTTCCATCTGACAGAATTAACCCTGAAGTGTTAAGTGTCAGGGGCCCCACAGTTATGACTAACAAAAAAAAAATTCAACTCGCATATTCCATCTTTATTACTTTCCGACTCAACTGAATTCGTATAATCTACTTATTTAATTTCTTTTATTTTCTGTTCTGTCATAGAAGTTGCTTTGACCTAAAGACATCTATTTATTTCATGCATTACTTCCGAGCTTATCCATTTTTTAAATCCAGGTCTAAACCCGTTTTGGGTGTCTAACAATTGCATCCACCTTTCTAGATAGGAGTGCTACATCATCCAAAATGGAATAAGTTTGATGTCTCTAAACAAGGGTCTCCCAAAATGTTCTCCATCTATTATTTTAGCAGGCCTTTGTTGGCAACAGCTGGTGGGCTCCAAACCTTTAGGACTCCACCTTTAAGCTTTCTTCTGTCAACAAAATCAGAAAAGTAGTGCTGAAAAAAATTAGTTTTTGATCCATTTATAGTATAGCACTAAATAATTGGTCTTATCCTGCCAAATGATAAACCAAAGAACTCCTATCCCTGGTTGATGGAGAAATTAATCATATTTCAAACAGGTAACAGAACCTGGATAACTATAACTTCATGCCTTACTAATGTAAGGCATGAAGTGATAGTGAACAGGAAATGTAGAAAAGGTGGGATGAATCAGGTAAGGAAACAAGCTGGACCTGAACAAAACAAATATAAATGATACAAATGACAAACTGACATTGCAAATAGGAAAGGTGCGAGGAAGGAGGTGGATGGCATTTTTTACTTCCGTTAGCTTTTACTTTAGCTAGCTAAAGCAATCACATTAGTGTGTCTGTGTTTTTGCACTATCTCCCTATAGACACTGCCAGCAAGTCTGTGTGAGTGTACAGATTTGTGCACACTGTTGTATGGGCTGAAACACAAATATGTAAAGTACTTTCTTGAGCATCTGTACATCCCATTCATTCTCATAATTGCTGTTGAAAAGGAAATTAGAAGAAAAGAAGTACTCTTTAAAATCTATTAAAGCAATGAATTGTTTCCTACTCTCAGGAGGTCTGCATCTCATTGAAGTTTAACTTTTCATTATCTTAGATGCATGAGATCATATTTTCTCTATTACTTATACAGTACAGATAAAATTAGACTCAAGCACTTATTATTTTTGTAAAGGGAGCACGTTATGTTTGTTTGTGGTAGATTATTTCATGGCCGTCATTGAAAATATAATACACAGTGGCAACAATGTAATATCTACCCATAATTCTTCATAGTTGGAGGGCACTAAACAGACAAAACATGAACAATATAGAAATACTGAAATAATCCAAAGTCAGAACACAGTGTGATCTAAGCACTCATTAGCACACAGCAGTGAGCTTAGCCAGTGAAACGGCACAGCAATGTGCTGACATCTTAATATTCTCTGGTTAAACTCCACTTCGCAGGTCCAGTGTGCTCTGAGATATGTACGGTAAATAAATTTACTGTTTAAAAGACAGCATGCAGGAATGTTTTTTTTTTGTCCATGTAAGTTTTTCTGAATTGTACACCTGATGATTGTTTGCTCTTTTTTTCCTGACTTTTTGATCCTCCAGAGAAGCATCCCAGCTGAACACTTTTTACCAGATTAGCCAAGGCTGTGCAGCCTGTACTAAAACTGATTCTTCAACATTTTTATGCTTGAAAAACAGATGGTTAAAATCAGATATTTACCTGCACTGTTTTAAAAGAAACATCACCCTTGTTTTGCTCACTAACTTACATTAAATCAGACTCCACTTTTCCTGTGTTAGGTGTACCATTTTTTACTATGTGCAAAGTCCCAGAATAATGAAAGAGGGATTTTTTTTATGGCTTTTATATCCAGATACATTTCCTTAGCATTTGGTAGAAATGCCCTTTAAACTGTGCATTGGGTCAAACATTTTTAGCTATCCTGACACAAGCTTCTCTTCACGTTTTCCTAGGATTTTTGGCCCATTCATCCTTGCAGAAGTAATGTAACTGAATGAGGTTTCTCCATGGGATTGAGATCAGGGCTTTGGGATGGCTACTCCAAAACATTGACTTTGCTGTGCTTATGCGTTGGCGGTATACCTATGGTTGCTCTCCATTTGGAAGACCCATTTTCAACCAACCTTTAACTTTCTAACTTATGTTTTGAGATATTGCTTCAATATTTCCACACAGTGTTCTTTTATTATGATGCCATTTATTTTGTAAAAGTGGTCCTTGCAGAAAAACACCCACACAACATAATGTGTTACTCTAATGCATTACGGCCAACAACTTAAAATGTTAGTTCCATCAAACCACAGAGCATGTCTCCTCCAATTAGGGTCTTACTGTAATCTGTTTTTTTTGTTTGTTTTTGTTTTTTTGAGTAATGGCTTCTTCTTGAGTGGCTTTTCAGCCAATGTTGGTTTACGACTTGTGGATAATGACTCAACTTTCTGTCAGCATCTATTATTTATTATTATTTCTTTAGTTATTTAAATTTTCATCTGGGGTTATAGCACACATTTTGCACCAAAACATGTTCTACTCTGGAACACAGAACCCCTCTCATCTCTAAATAGGCTGAAGAAATTGCATAAAATTGTTTCAATAGATGAATGTGGCACCTTCAGATGGAAATTATACCCAACGATGAACCAGACGAGATCCCAGACACCATAATCTTCATGTATGTACACTTTTTAATGTAAATGAAGTAATAAAAAAGTTGTTAGAAAAATATATATGGTTTATTTCTGGTTTTAAATGTAGTTGAGCTAAATGTCTACTTTGTTTCTTAATGTTATACATATGATCTCGAAAAGACCTTTCAAATTTGCAGTTTAAAAAAAAAAACTTGTTAAAATTGTGTTATTGGTGTGCTGAATTTTGTGTATGAAAATTATGGCTCATTATTAGTATGCTAAATTTTCAACATTTAAACATTTTTTTGAAAACATACGTCTGCTATATAAGACTCAACACTTGGGCTCGGTGAGACAGATGGAGATGTCAAAGTCAGAAAGAAACCTGGCTTCAGCTCTTAATTCCCCATCAGCCTCATTCCAACAGTCCTATTTGATAAACTCAAAAAGACTTTGCAGAAATATAATTTCAATATCTTAAGCCAAACTTGTATCAGACATGTTCTGTATTTTAGAAATTATTTAACTGCTTCTAAGAAATATTGCTGTAAAACATTGCAAAAGAATATCTTTGAGGCACTTTGTCTCTGTGGCTGGATTGAACATCTATGCCTGTTTGGATGCTTAAACCTTCATTTTTATCCATCAAGACCGTCAGAAAGTCAATTGACAAATAGACTACATGTGTTCACCATTTCAACGGAATAAGTGCAAGTGCTACTCAAGTGTGAGAGCAATGACCTAATGACAACATTACTTGATATCAAACATCTAAATATTTTAATACCAGTTAAGTTACATTTTATAATTACATGGAATCTCTGATTAGGTTGATTTGCAAATAGTTATGTGATAAACCTAATTTACTTTATTGTGTTTTGCTGAATTTCATATCCATGTGAAGTTTCTTAACTCACATGCAGAAATTACTCAGGGACACAGAATGAAAACAATAGAATGTTTATTTACAATAGAAAATGTGTGACTTTTATACAGCATGAGATCCAGAATCCCTGCTAGAGCAGCATCCATGGACAACATAGGACGATTTAGATAGATTTGAGGAGAATAAGAGAGTCATTGTTGAGCTTGCAAATTCTGGTAGTTGGTTTGGTTCTGGAGGTGGAGAGAATGATCCTGGCAGCGGTCGGTGGTGGGAGGAGTTGAGGGGAGGTTTGAGTTTTCTCTGAGAGAAGCAGAACTGAACGTTTGAGAGTGGCAACAACTGAAACTCAGCACAGAGAGCTTGATGAGAGGACTTCAGTCAGATGTGAGCGTTACCACACCCACTTTTAGATGTCTACTTTGCAGGTATAAACCCACTTCACTCACACACACACACACACACACACACACACACACACACACACACACACACACACACACACACACACACACACACACACACAAAAGTCAGAATCAAGACAGTGAAAACTTACAAATTAAGGAGTATATTAAACAGATTTTGGAAAACACCAGAAAATAATGTAACACTGTGTTTGTGTCAAAATAGTTTAAGAATCCTTTAATTACTACAGGCTGTGTTGAAATTGAAGAGGTTTTTTGTCAATTGACTGCAATGACATGTAGTACAACACAAAGACAAAAAGAGAAAGTGGAGCTTGACTGCTCTGCATCATGGTGTTCTGACTGTAGTTGACAAGTGGCTGGGTGGTGTGTGTGAAAACCTTTAACCACTCAAAGGATTTCAACACACAACAGCCTGGTCACAAGCTCATTTCTCTTAATGCTCTGCTTCTTTAACCCCATTTATGTCCTGAAGTGTGAATTTCAAATGCATATTACAGGGTGCTGTAGATAGAAGTGTGATGTAGGTTAAGTAGAGAATTTTAAATCCAGTAAATATCCAATATATATTTACTTAAAATCAATGGGCTACTTTCGGTATAGCAAAGATCCTTGCGGCCACCTATGGGCCAGTTTTTCCTGTCTTAGATGCAACAACCAAAAGTGAGCTAAAATGTTTAGTTTTAACAAAATAAATATAAATTATGAACAGAATTTTTAAACCATTTGTATTGAAACGTATTTCCTTTATAACATTTGAATATTCTTTTGTAATTTAAACTTAGTTAAAATAGCAGTAAGGGGAACTTAGATTTATTTATGTATTTTAATCCAGCTGTATTCTTTATTTAAATCAGTGAATCTGTGCAAAGTATTCACATTATCTAAGGAACTCTTTATCATTCTAAATGATTATTGATGTCATGGCATCTTTGAAACTTCATGTTAATATTAAACCCAAATGCAAGTACTGGACTTTACTGAAATTGAATGCAATGTTAGAGATTAAAATCACTCAGAAGGCCTTAAACAGAATCTATCAGCACCTTCAGCTGTCTGCATAACAAACTCGGGGCGACTGTGGGTTGTAGGTTCGATTCTAGCTGCCTCCTGTTGTTTGTTGCTCAGCTTCTGGGAAAGGCACTTAACCTCAAGTTACCCACTGATCAAACGTGTGTGTGTTTGTGAGTGCGAATGGGTGAATGTGGCCCTGGTGTGAAGCACTTTGAGTGGTCAGTATGATTCGAAAAGTACCATATAAAATCAGTCCATCTACCATTTTTATTTGAATCTAATCATTGTTCTACCTTCCTTGTTCTTCATAAATCCAGCAAATACTCACCTCTGTTCAATAGAAAACTTGATCTTTCAAATGTGCGCCACAGGATCATAATATTACTGACTACATAACAAACAAATGCCAATGTACCTTGAATAATAGTCTTACTTTTTGCATTGCTCATGTTGTCCATATTAAAAAACACAGCAGCACATTCCACTCCTGAGGATTTTGAATTTTGTGAATAAAATAATTGATGTTGAAATTACATGTATAACAAACTGCTAATGAACTTGATAAGTAGCAATACTGTTAAAGTATTACAATGTTAAAGACCTTATTTTCACAATTAACTCATGTTCAATGACGTTTTAAAGATTATGTGCACGTATATCCTATGCATTATTTGTGCATGTTTATGTGTACCTGTAGACTTTGGATCAAGTACATTCATTATTTATTTATTCATTTGCAAAATTATGCATAGAATCCTAATCTGAGTATGACAAGTGCACCTTACTAAATTATACTCCTATACTTATAGGTTCAACCATCAATACTTATAATCCTTCAAGTTGAAAAACAGAAGAGAAACATTCAAGATATTTCTTCTATGTAACCAAATAGTGTGAGGCTCATTTCCCACTGTTTCTCTTCTTCGCAGCTCCCCCAGCGATCCGGCTGTCAGTCGACGATGCGGTGGTGGTGGATCCTGGGCAAGATGTGGTCATAACCTGTGAGGTGACTGCAGGTTTACCCCCGCCCACTGTGACATGGTCCCGCTATCCCGGCCCCCTTCCCCTCAGTGCCCAAGTTCGGGGTCCAAGGCTGGTCTTACGTGCTGTCACGCCAGCAGATGCAGGGTTCTACAACTGCTCAGCGACCAACAATGTGGGAAACCCCGCTCGCAAGAACGTCAACCTTACTGTCAGGAGTGAGTGAAATAAGTTTGTTTTTTCTCCTGGATATAATGCAGCCAATGTTTTGTGAATTTAGTGCAGTATTTGGTGGTATCGAGGGTAAAAACGTCAGCTGTTCATTAGTACATTTACATAATGTAGAAAATGTCTGATTAAAAATTTAACTATATTGGTATTGCTTTTGAAAAAACAATCAGAAGGCTTCAAATAGAGGTTTTTATGAAAGCTTTTGGAAGCTTCTATGAACAAAGGAGAACAAGGTCATTTGATAATAATTACTCAGATTCTGAACACTCACTTATTGGTTACTCATTATTTTTTCTTTACCCACTTAGTTCTGTTCATGGCCACAGAGGGCTAAAGGCAATCAAAATACTTCACATGGATGAAGGAGGATTCACCATACAGGGCACCTATCCATTCATCCTAAGGCCAAACAGAGACATGCAAGCCAAATAACCACAATTTTTAAAGATACTTTCATTCAACATTACTAGGAATTCAACTACAAGTGTAGGTTAAGTGCTATAACATTTTTACAGTATTATTTTTGATAATATAACAATTTTGTCCAAAAAAAAAAACCCACACTATAAAAATAATTATTGCAGTGACCAAAAAAAAAAAAAACAGTCTGTATCCCTTTCTACCCAAAGCTGGTGTGATTCCAAAAAAATTGCTTTGTAACAGTTGAGAATATCACCGAATTCGGTCAAGTGTCATACCTGGACCAGAGCCAGTTTTGGTGCCCTAGCTAAAACAGGTTTCTTTTTGACATGCAGATTGCAATAGACTGATAATTATTTTACCCAGTTGCTAACGTTTGGCTGTGACGTATGTAATGCACCAGCTTGATGAAGCTTACTGCACATTGCATGCGCTGTAAAGAGCCCTGTGGGGAGTAGGGCGTATTTGTCAGCAGTAAAATGTCCTAAAAGTTCCTTTTGCTCCAACTTTAATTACTCAATATTTGGAAGCGTGGCCAACACAAACGAATTGACTTTGTTCACTTCCGTTGCTGCTATTGCCAAAGTACAACCCTATATAGGCAGACTACAAATCTAAAACAGTGCAGAAAATCGTCATCGTTCACAGCTCTTCCTGTTCGCTGATTGGCCAGGTTGAAATTCAACTGGAGAAATAAAACTCAATGAGAGAAAACCCAGATGGAGCACTGAAGAGAGATGAGAATAGAGCGGAATTGCGTGGGAAGGCAATACTCAGACTAAAAATATATGTAAGGCCCCAAAACTGCCATATGCTTGCTAAAGTCCAGCCCAGGAGTATTTTATCATTCTGGATATCCTTTAGGGTAATCAAACATCTGGTCTTTACAACCGGCTGCCAAATGTTCAATTTTAGAAAACCTAATTAAAGCTGATAAATGTGAAACTGAGGTTTGAATTCAGAAACAGCCATTCAAAAACATTTTCTTTTTCTTAAAACTCTGAATATTTTTTGAAACTTCTAGGAGGGTTTAATGCAGAACGGATTATTGTACAGTATTGTACATAAATCTGTTCAGTTTTCTTTATACTATGATTACTACTACTACTTTTCCTCCAACTATTACTACTACTGCTAATAATAATGATTACTTAAAGCTGGAAAAGTTACCTTCACTGAGGATTTAAAAAAAACAACTACCTTTCCAGTTACTGCAAGCTTATTCACTGACAGTAATTTGGGACTGTATTAATGGGGAAGTCTGTGTGTGCTGTAAGCAGTTAATCCATCATTACAGTGAGCTGATGTGAATCTTGTCAGAGTGGGCGGGTTAAGTATTGCTCTTTTTGTAATTTCCCTGTCATTAAAGCAGAAACCTTCCATTCTTCCTAGCCTCTGGCTATTTTTGGCGCCTTTAATCATCTTTATTCACTCCAATTAGTTAGACTGGAGTGGAAGCAATTAGTGACAGTCTCTTCTGTTAGTTAACACTGTGGAGAACGTATGCCAAAGACGTTTCTCCTGTTAGTCTAATGGGCCTGAACGCGTCTTCACACCATTTCAGGTGGAAAGACTATGAGAAAGACATTCAAAGCTGTTGCATTGCAAAAGAAGAAGGTAAATGACATATGCACATACATGGACACGCAGCTATTTTTTCATGTTTCCATCAATTCAAACCTCAAACTACACCCTAGCTTTGACCTGAAGTTGAGTAAATATTCAAATGAAGCACTTCTAGTCCATATAGTAAAGACAAGACCATATAATATTAACATGTAAATGTACATGCACAACATCCACAAACCACTCAGATAAACACAAACCACTCAGACGTGTAAACCATACCGTCACTGTCTTACTACACAGTCCATGTATCTGGTTTTAGAGCTCTCCTCTCCTCTTTACGGCCAACTTTGCCGTTTAGTTGGGAAACAGAAGGCTGTTTTGCATTCAACATGGAAATCAGTTGGGGGAAATGCTGCCTTTGAAACTGAAAATTAAATGTGACAGTGTGAGAGTTACTCTTTGTCCTTGATTTTGTCCCCCCCCTCCTCCTTATCCCCCCTGTTATTTTATTCTGAATCTCAGCGGCTCTTTTTCTCGCGCTCTTTTACAATTTGCCTCTTCCTCTTTTTCTCATTTTTTTCGTCTCCATTTTCCTTTTTTCCTCTGGGTTTTTTTGTCATGATGCCCCCTTTTTATGTATGACCAGGCTGTCTCCCTCATTGACACACACTCTTTCTGCCATATTTTCCTAATTTGTCCTTGTAAAACTCCCTTTTATCAGTTTTATTTGTAAGTACATTTTATAGTACTTTACCCCCAATCAAGTGATTGCAAAAGTATTCATACCCCTTGAAAATTTTCCCATTTTGTTATGTATCAACCACAAATTTCAGAATATTTTATTAGGATTTTTGTGATAAGGAGAGCTGATGGGAAGATGGATGGAAATGAATCCTGAGTAATCCTAGTAGAAAACCTGCAAAAGTCTTGACTGGGATGGAAATACACCTTCTAGCAAAACAATAATCACACAGCCAGGGAGGTGTTTGAGTTGTTTAGATCAAAGCATAATAATGTATAAAAATGGTTCTGTCAAAGTATAGATATAAATCAAATTGGAAATTTGATGCTTACGGATGGTGTACACTCAGTCTAACTGTGATTAAGGCATTTTGCAAAGAATGGAATAGAATTTCAGTCTCCAGATGCAAAAAGTTGGTGGCGAGAGGTAACCCAAGAAAAAAAAAATTACTTGATCTCCAACACTTACATCACGAAAGTGATTAGACAGAGGTAAATATTAAAATGAATATGCACATCACTTTAATAAAGTTGGGTTGATTAGCTGAGCAGCAACAGCAAAAAGAATCCATCATGCAAACAAAAGGTCATTTTAGTTGAAAATAGCTGGAAAAAAAATTACACTTGTATTTGAACAACTGCAGCTGTGTGTTACAATGTGTGATTTAAGATGTGTCGTCAAGTGCAGAGCCCACACATCCTGGACACAATCTTTTACCTTCATGTCGGCGCTATAAAGCCAATTTGCAAAACCCAGCAGCCACATAGACAGTTTAATCCCGCAGACTGTCAGTTTGACAAACACAATGAGCACATTACAGCCAGAGTAGTCAGCTATTCTTCTGTGAAAAAAATAAGCATATCTGCACTGTTACAAGCCTTTGTGTTTTTCTTCTGTTCATGTCTGTACACTGAGTGTTTGAAACCAAAATCCAGTTCCTTGTTTGTGCACACAATCTTGGCCATACAGTCTCTGTAAATTCTGATTCTCTTAAACCAGTTCAAAGTTTATGAACCACTGTGGAAGTTGTCCAATTGAATAGATGAGATGGCTTCATCCTCGTAACCACAGTGGGTACAATTTGGGGAATTACAGAGGTGAAATGAAATCTATTGGCTGATAACATTTAAAACAAGTCCTGTACAAGTCACTTTTTCATAAGCAGAGGGTAAGGCAACTTTATTAATAAACATGTATCCTAATTTAAATAAATGATATTTCCATAATTCTCTTTACAACACTCCGTGGGGTAATACATCTTAATCATCCTTCTCTCTTCTTCTCAATGTTGTTACTGCAACTCACAGCAATGAGCAACCTGACTTTCCAAATCACTCCGGACTCTAACAAGGATAGTGAGACCATCCAAATGGGTCGGGACCTGAAACTGTCGTGCCATGTTGACGCCACCCCACAAGACAAAGTCAACTACACCTGGTACAAAAATGGTGCCCCTGTCTTCAACTCTGATAGCCTGATATTACTGCGCAGTGACCCAGACATGGCACCCGGCACGAGTAGCTTGGAGATTGTGGACATGAAGTTCAGAGATCTGGCTATGTACAGCTGTGTGGCAAACTTCCCAGGCAGCAGGGTGCCAGAGCTGCGAGTGGATGTCAACATCTCCCAAAACAGTGGTAAGATTTAAATTTCTCTGTTTTTATATCACATTTCTGTCAGACTAGGTCAGATTCCAAAGAAACTTTCACTGATGTTATTTTTAGATTTAGATACTTAACACAGAGTTTGCATACTTTATGCAAAGGGTACCCCATATATCAGCCAAAGAACAGAAAAAAATTAGTGGCTTATTAAGCATCTCTCACCTACCGTATTCTAACAGAGGCCTGGGAGTTTGAAGCTGGGGGCTTGAGGGTTCTCTGCAGTATCTTAGCTGTTCCTGGGACTGTGCTCCTCTGGACTGAGATGTCTGATGTTTCTCCAGGTATATGTTGGAGCCTTTTCTCCAGTGTGGGGGTCACTACTCCGAGTGCTCCAATAACCACAGATGCTACAGTTGCTTATTCTAACTCTTCCCTGAGCCCTTGATATCTCTTCAGTTTCTCATGTTCCTTTTTCCGGATGTTTCCATCATTTGGGATGACCACATCGATCACAACAGCGGTCCTTTTCTGCTTATCAATGATTGTAATGTCTGATTGGTTGGCCATTACCATTTTGTCCATTTGTATCTGGAAGTCCCACAGGATTTTAGCTTGGTCATTGTCCACTACCTTGGGAGGTAATTCCCACATTGACCTAGGGATCTCTAGTTTGTATTTCACACAGATGTCTCTGTACACTATACCAGCCAATTGGTAACGGCGTTCCATGTATTCCTTTCCTGCTAGTATCTTATACCCTGCTCATGGTATGAGGTAGACAGTTAACACCTGCTATATATCACCATGATATAAATGCCCCGTGCGAACCCAGTCTCCCACATGGGAGTCTGATCCCATGCCAACTGAGCTATCCACATTTTATGTTTTAAATAATTTTCTCAGTTATTCTGTATTTGATTATCCTGCCGATTGATGCTCATTAGCATTACTTGGCAAAGGGAGGGTGGTGCTATCTTCTCTGCAAGTCTTAGCCATATAATTATATCCCTCATTTATCTGTTCTTCCAGATTTGCCTCTATATGCAGCATTTAATGTTTAAGTCATGTCTGCCTCCTGAATATTTCATGCCGACATATATTTTTCTTTCCATTCTTTTCCACATACAGTAATTTATCTTCATCCATTGATTAAGGTAGTGAAAGTGAAATAAATCTCTGCACAAACTTTAGCCAAGTTTTTTTTTTCTTTTACCCACAACATTTATACTTTAGCAAAAATTTAAAAATAAACAAATCAGATTTTTGTATTTTCTTTTTCCTGGGATGATTTTTATAAAATTGCCTTTTCCTTTCCTTCAGTTACTCCTCCGATACTCTCAGTTCCACCAGGAGGTCAGACTGTAAGTGTGCGTGAGGGAGGGAATGCTGAGTTAGTTTGCCTGGTCGATGGCAAACCCCGTCCTCCAATTCTGTGGTCACGGACAGAGAAGGATTTGCTAATGCCTTCGGGGAAGCCCGTGGTGGAGACACCCGATGGCCGCTTGAAGCTAAGAAACGTCAGTCGTGACATGACGGGGATGTATCGGTGTCAGACAGCTACGTACAACGGTCTCAACATCAAGCGCAGAGAGGCACAGGTCCAACTGATTGTGCAATGTAAGTGTGGATCACATTTTTTTCACCTGAAAACTCACAACAGCACTCATCTGGAAAAGTCTGTGGCAAGAATCACATGTTGACAATAACACATCTGATTTTACATCTTAATATAAACAAGCCTGTGGTTTATTTCATAACACACACTTGGTCAAATTTAATTAAACCAGAATCTTTATTGTAATTGTATGAAAAAGTACTCTACCCATACAAAAAATATCCAAGCAAATTAAACCACAAATAATGCTAAGGGTAAAGAAATGAAAGGACACAGTTAATAATTGAAGATATGAAATAAGGATGTGCAAAAAGATATAGAAAAGCAAAAAAACATCAGAAATCTGTCAGTTTTAGTCCTGCTGCAATCATCAACATCAGCTGGTTTGACAATAACTGATGGCCTGTAAAAAGGTTTCTCATTACCAAAGTATTCCACCAAGTAGTACAATTGGCAAAGCTAAGCTTAACCCTAAAAATAACCCTTCACAAAAAGTCTAACTGTTGCACAACTTACTAATGGCAGTGGTCATAGTTGCATTTCTAAACTTCTGAATGCTTCAGTGAGCACCGTTGTAGCCATAATCCTGAAGTGGAAAGACCATCATTTCACTATAAACCAGCCAGGGCCGGATGTCCCTCATGTGATTTCTAACAAAGATATCAAAAGAATAATCAAAAGAGTTGTCCAAGAGCCAAGGAGAAATTGCAAAGAGCTTTAGAAAGACCTTGAAATATCTGGTAAAATTTTTCCATGAAAACAACATTGAAACATGAAACATTGCACTCTACAGCAATGGTCTCTGTCCACACTGACAGCGCAAGACTCCACTGCTGAAGAAAAAGGATGATAAAGCCTCTTTAAATTTTGCTGCAGTATTTCACTAGACGAGTCAGTGAAATACTGGGAAAGCGTGGTCTTGTCAGATGATGCCAAAGCTGAACTCTCTTAATGTCGCTGCGAATACCATTTTTGGGAGGAGAATGGTTCTGCACATAAACCCAAAAATATCACGCCGAAAGTGAAACTTGGAGGTGAAAATATCTTTGTGTGTGCTATTTAGAGCATAAGGCGCTGGCAGAGTTGATATAATTACAAGATCAGCAGAGAAAAGTTACTGGGACATTCTTGAGAACTATTTGAAGAGAACGTGAGTGTGGATTTTCAGGCAAAACAAGATTCCAAAACACACAACCAAGGAAACTCTTAATGGTTTCAGAGAAAGAAGATAAAGCTGCTTGAATGGCCCAGTCAGTCATTTGACTTGTTTTAAATTGTAACTATATGGAAAAGAACAGAAGATCAGAGTGCCTTGAAAGAACCTCCAGAATCTTCAAGATTTGAAGACAGTTTGTGGTGAAGGATGAGTCAAAATCCCACCTGAGCTTTGCTTTTTACTAGTTTCTCCATACAGAAGCTTTGGAAATTCTCATGACTGAAAAAAGGTTCCACAGAAAGTATTCAATAAATTTATTTAAGTTTGTTCAATACTTGGTCCCTGTGTGACAGGGATCAAGTCACACAGGACCAGGGACCCTGTTTTTTTTAAACATATAACTTAATTTCTGGACTAGTTTGCTTTGATATCTTTGTATGTGGGGTTGTGTTCAGAACTCTCTTTGCCCACCTGATAAAAAGGCACAAATTAATGCGTTCTCTCCTTTTCTCTCCTTTGGACAAGGTATGTAGAAAGCTTGCTAATGGTGGCAGGGTACAGGGCCAACACTCTGTGAGCACTGCTGTCCTCACTGGGCAGACTCTGATTAATGGAGCAGGTGGCCACCCCACTTTGGACTGAGCAAGAAAAACAGAGCAAAGAGACAGATACATGAACTAGACTATGAGTGAAAGATATAAGGTTAAGAGAGAGGTTGCAAGAAGAAAGCTGGGAAAGTGGTGGAAAGCATGCAGAGGTGCTGTCCAAAGGGGAGAAAAAAAATTGGCAAACAGAAAACAACCTAAATGAGAACATGTTTCTGTGGCTACAGCGTTAAACATGCAGAAAACCACATCCTTTTTCCTATTGTTCATTTGAGCTATTTTATTTCCAGCTCTGTTTTACGTAAGTTTAAAATTTATTTTGTCTTTTTTCTTCTCTTTATTGCGGTCGATCAATGTGAAGAATGTCATTTTATGTGGGAGATATAATTAAAGAGATATGCGACTTTTGCATGTCCCACGTCTGTCTTTGCTTTGGATCCTTTCTTTTCTTTACTGCTCTTCGTTATTTTTCCTAGAGAGGTGGATGTTCTTCCTCATTGCCATTCTCATCATCATCAATCAGCTAACTGTTGGCCATTGGAGAAGCTCTCTCTCTGTTTTGCCATTCTCTTTCTGCATCTTCCATCCTCTCATTGGCTCAGCACCATCCATACTCAATCACTGACTTTTTTACACCACACTCTCTCTGTCATTTGTCTTCCTCATTGTCGTCTTTTTTAACAGCCATTTCTCTCTTAATTCACAGCACCAAATACACCCCCACACCCACCCACACACACACACACACACACACACACACACACACACACACACACACACACACACACACACACACCTAACCTTCCCTCCCCCCAGTTTTGTGTAAATTTACTTTTGCTTTGGGCTTGATCAGTGTTGCATTCCTGGACTGAAACTATTTTGCGCTCAATAAGACAGATAGCAATGATGTGCTTACATGGATTACAGCGTTCTGACTATGAAACACTGAGGTATAGCAGTATCAGCTTCAAATGAGGAGCAATTGAATGCAAAAATTAGGCTTGAGAGAATTTGGAGAGTCAAGTACTAAAGAATTTCCCATGAGCCTGAAAAGTATAATGTACTGCCTGGAAACTTTTGTCATTGTTACAGAGAATACATAAGGCTAGGTAAAGGATTTTAATAATGACTTTTCTACCAGAATCTAGAGGGAGCAGAATGATTTATAAACTGCTTGAAAACAAGCTCACACCTCACCTTTCCCTTTTTTCAAACTTATATCCCTAATTGTAATTCCACCACTTCACAGTTGGTTTATTCTTCTGTACTTGTCACTTTTTTCAGTTCTTAATATGCATCCCTAAAACATAACTCTTCACCATTGTGTTTTACTATGGGGATTGTGTGTTCAGGCTGATGTGCAGTGGCTGGATTTTAAGACAACACCAGTTTTTTTCCCCCCACACTTGATGTTTTGCATCAAGGTCAGAAAATTCAATTTTGGACTCACTTTTGATCTGGCCAGATCACTGTCTTCCACAGGTTTGCTGTGTCCCCTACATGGCTTGTGGCAAACTTCAAACAGACTTCTGATAACCTTCTTGTAATAGGGTTTTTCTTTCTGCAGCTTTTCCATGAAGGTCCAATTTGTGGAGCGTATTACAAATAATTGATCAATTAACAGATTCTCCCACTTGAGTTGTTGAGCTCTACAGCTCCTCCAGATTTTAGTTGGGCCTTTTCAGCGGATGGCAATGTCTTGTTTGGTTTTCAGTCGTTTTTGTCACGATGTGTGCAAAGAGTGGACCAAAATGCAGACAGGAAGGTGGAAGTCAAATGACCGCAGATTTAATAACAAGATGCCAAATGAACTTACAAAGAACTGCAGGACGGAACACAGAAGAACATGAGGGAGACAACAGTAGAATCCGGCAGGTAGTGACTGAAAAATGAGGAGCTTAAATACTAGGGGAGTTGATTACTGGATAGAGAACCAGTGGCAGATTACTGACAGTGTGCAGCTGAGAGAGAGAGAGAAAGAGAGCGATGACATAGATGACATAGGCAGAGGAAGAGAAAACACTAACTGGGGAACTGGCTAAACATAATTCTAACTGAAGTAAAGAAAAAACTAAGCCAAGAATGAACTAACACAAAATCTCTAACCATAAGTAATTAAACAGGTAAGGTAAGACCAATTAAAATAAACAAAATAGACAGAAAACAAAAAATACACAAGAGCATAAATAACAAAACATGATCAAAAATGCAAACCAAACAGAACTCGAAGAATCCAGTATCCTCTCAGTTTTAAACTCTTATCATTTTCGGATGATGAACTGAACAGAGCTATGTGAGACTTTCAAACGTTGGGATATTGATTTATAACCGAACCCTGACTCTGCTTTAAAGTCTTCCACCACTTTGTTCCTGGCCTGACTGGTGTGTGCCCTGGTCTTAATACTATTTGTTCTCTAATGTTCTGTGACAAATCTCTGAGGCCTTTACACAACAGCTTGATTTATACTGAGATTAAATTACACACAGGTGGACTTGTGAAATGTACTAATTTTAGGACTTCTGAGGGCATTTGGTTCCACGGTGTTTTATTTAGCAACATCAGGATAATAAAGATTGAATATGTATGCTTTTTACAGTTTTGTAGGTGTCATTTTCCTTCCACTTAACATTTATGTGATGCATTGCATTCATCTATCACATAAAATCCCAAAGAAATACTCTGTAGTATGTGTTTAAATTTTCAAGAGCTCATGGATATTTTTGAACAGCATATTAGTATATTGGCTGTTTAACTAAAAAGATAGGAAGTGATATATATTTCATCTCTGCATGAAGAGACTCTTGACTAAAAAGCAACAGGCAGCACAGAAACTGAAAATGTAAATGCTGGGGTGGTTTTGAGTCTCCTTAGCATTCAGGTGCTCACTCGTGTTCCTCAGACTGAAGTGCAAGCACAGAATGATAAACTGGTTTCAAACAGAAATTTGGTCTGGCTGAGTTCACTGGTCTGTAGAGAAGGACTTGAAATCTGACATTTTACTCCCAATAAGCAAGTGTAACTGTAATTCATTCCTGCTTTCTTCCTTGTAAAAAAAGGTTGTATTTATATATGCTTGCAGAACAGCCTTGACTTTTTTGTTATAATTTAAAAATATTTTATTTTGTAAATATTTTGTAAACCTGGCACATTTTAAGTTAAAATAGGGAACTACTTGTTGCAAAAGTTGACAATGAAATAAAACAAATATATTCTGTAGAAACCTTGTAAAATCTGACTTTGCATAAAACAGAGGTGGGCAGGCCTTACAAATAAATGACAAAATACATAAAATCCTGTGTGGACAGTCACAAGTTTCCTCTTCATTGACCTTGTTAACAGCATACACAAGCCATGATTAGAGCAAGTCGCAGAATAAATATACTTTATTTAAATCCATCTCCTGGTTAAATGCTGTGTTGTGTAGCACTTGAATGGGGAGGAAAAGGATACAGTGTCAGGCAAATGTATTTAGTCCCAGTCAATCTGATTCCAATGTGAAAGCGTTAGTGGGTGCGATTAAGTTTATGTGGCTGTAGTGTAAACGCTCTATGAGTGGTTGGTATGACTAGAACAGTGCTACATAAATTCAGTCCATTTAGCATTTAATAATGATTCCAACTGCATGTAGTTTAATCTTAGCATAAATCTAACCACTCTGTGGAGGCCTTAGAGTTTTGTTAGAGAACATTAGTAAACAAATAGCAACATGAAAACCACAGAACACAGCAGATGGGTCAGGGGTGAAGTTGAAGTTTAAAGTAGATTTAGGTTATGAAAAAATATTCGTCCTCTGAAAATGAAAACAATATGGCACAACTGAAAAACCTACCAGACATGGCTGTCTACCTCCACTTAAAGGTGTTATCAGAAAGTGCTATGGTCAGATGAAACCATGATTGAACTGCAAAATACTATGTTTGGCATAAAACTAACACCTAACATCGGCCTTACCACACAGTCCCCACTGTGAAACATGGTGAATGCTGCATCATGCTGTGGGGATGTGTTTTTTCAGCAGGGATAGGGAGACTGGTCAGAGTTGATGGGAAGATGAATGGAGCTAAATAAAGTGTGAATATTGAAGAAAATGTGTTAGAGTCTGCAGAAGACTTAAGACTGGGAAGGAGGTTTACCTTTAAGAACGATAACCCTAAAAATACAACCAGAGCTACAGTAACCCAGGAAAGAAGCAGAGAAGACCAACTCTAAAGTCATTAGTGAAGCAGTAATCTTTCTTTGAGTCAAATTATTATTCCCATATGATACAAAACAAGATAAAAGCGTATTTTTCCTTTTCTGCCTATTCCATAATCCTTTTGTCTTTCTCCTGCCCTTACTTCAGCCTGTTCTGTGTCTGCCTATGTTGCACACATAACAGATTAGAACATAATTACTCTACTGTGCATGATAAACTTGATGCATAAGGGACAACCATGATGCTACCTCACCTCTGGGGGCCTTAGCATAAAATCTCATCACAGTTCATACAGCAGGAGCACTATTAGTGTCTTGTCTATCTACATGATTAGCCATGGGGTGAACTTGCCGGGCTGTGATTTGTGGCAGAGTAATTTGGCTGTGTTGTGTCTCCATTGACCCCAGGGCAACAGTAGCTAGTCAGTCATTAACTGCAGAGCCACACATCACTTCTGACAGGCTAATAACTACCAGTTAGGATTGGTTAGCAGCAGGGATGGGACTGCGCCTTGTAATGCTCGATCCCTTTGGCAACAGCAGTTGTTCTGTGGTCGATAATTTGTCAATGCCTATGTTTTGTGCTGCTCTGAAAAAAATCATGATGCTGAAAATATCCAGAATATAAAAAAAAAAATGATTAGCAATCTGAAAAGCTGTGATAATTATCATGAAATAAAAGGAGCTGATGTGTTGATTTTGCAGACCCTCCCATGCTGGACCCAGTCTTTCAGGATTTTCGATCCAGGAACTTTCAGATAGTGACCCTGAGATGTACTGTGCTGCGGTTCAGCCCTCCTCGCCTAACAGACATCCGTTGGCTACGCAACGGTGAGTTCATCCGAATGTCCACGCCAGACCAGAAGCAGATATCAGAGCTGAAGTTCAAGCTGGAACCCACTAACAATGGGACATATGAGTGCAGAGTCAGCAATAGTGCAGGAACGTCATCATGCCGGTTTAATGTCTCTGGTAAGTGAAAACAGAGGAATTTTATTTATTATCACTATTTACTCATCCATAATCTTCATGGCTCATATATATCTCTACCCTTTTTGCATTTCTTCCTGGCCTACAGCACAACCATACAATGCTGAGTTTTACTTTGATACACCAAACCCGGTACGCATTCTGAAGGGAAATAATTACTCCTACACCCTGCAGTGGACACAAAGGGAACCCCAGGCTACAGACCGTATCATTGGCTACTGGCTAAATGTTCGAACGGTAAAGTACTTCTGCACAAACACCTGTAAACATACACAAACACTGGTGTCGGTGCTCATGCTTTTGTATTTGCATATGATCTGGATAATAGTACCATGATTTGACAAACACAAAGTCACTGGTTTGCTTGTTTGTCAAATGCTTTATGCTGACACTTAATAGCTTAAAACAAGATTAAAGAGAGGCTCTATTAGGATCTAAATGGTTTGCTGTAGAGTACTTATGCAAATTTGTTGATGGAAAGGTGGCAGAACAGAGCTAGAAATAATCTAGGCTGAGAAATGCTGGGAATGGAATGGGGATTAGATACAAAGGTGCACAGGAGTGGCACAGAACAATGGTGAGACACAGCCTAAGAATGGTGTGGGCAAAAGGAGACAGATTCACTCCAGGAAACCATGCGATAAGATGTTATACTAAAAAGCACTCAGAGATGGTAAGAGAGCCTCTTGGGTAGGAAGGGGCAGTAAAGTCTAGGAGTATAATGGAAGACAAACACTGGTCAGCTCTCCTAAGTTTGCGAAAGTGACCTTGAGTGGAAAGCATAATAGCTTCGCTTTTTGTCGTGGATTTTGCATACTAAGTAAACAGGGGCTTTACAGGGTTTAATAGTGTCAAATATTTAAAGTCCATCAATGTACACCTGCTCTGAATAAACAAAACAACAAATTTTTCTTGGTATTTTTTTTTATTATTTGTAAGGTTATTTAACGTTATAATATTTATTTTGTAAAATTGCTATCTCTTTAAAGATTTGAACAATGTTGCAATAAAAGTAATGCTCAATACCAACGTGTAAAGAAGAAATATGTAAATAAATTAAGATGTTCAAACTTTAACCACCAAGTAATTATAAATGTCTAGTTTCTAGTTGACACTAGATATTTACAGACATTACCTTTTGTTTTTCTCACTGTCAGACAGCAGACAAAACTTCACACACACCTATCTCTGCTCACAAATTTTCTGTTGCACTGAGATTGGGACTCTGATAAAGTTGACTTTGTTGTCCTTAAGCCACAATGTAACTCCTATGGTGGTATGTTTAGGGCCAAATAAACTTTTGAATTTATTTAAATTAATTATATAAGAAATTGTCTAAAAAAAAAAAATCTCTTATTAATCTAATCTAATAATTTTGGCAATCCAAATTGATCTAAAACAGGAAAAGTTTGAATATAATGTCAGGCAGTGAGAAAAAATGTGTGTATTATAGTGTATGTACATATCTGGTGTCAGCTAGAGTTCATCTTCACATCTATTTGCATTTCTTCATTCTGAGGACAGCCAAAGCATCCAAATAGTCAGGTTACGTCTCTGAATTTTGTGAGATGCCTGAATTGTCATCATCACAATGGACCAAAGCAGGTTCTCCAATGTTCACAAAACAGTTTAGTACCTAACATCATTAAAAACCCACAAACTGGAGTGTACTGGGATAGCTTCAATAAACAAAAAGTCAAATTCTACCCTCTGATATTAACCTGGACATCAACAAGAAGCATGCATTAATTTACTAATCCCAGATAAACTCTGATACTGTTATTGATACTGATCTTTGCACATTAGGGGAGAACCATAAGACTACATTCATGATTTTTTTCAAATGCATTATGGATTAGTAATATTGAATCACAAAGTAGAAAGTATAATAATGAATTTAACTCCACTGGTGTGTGGTTTGTAGCACAGGAAATCTGTCAATATTTGAGAATAAAACACCAGTCCCGCTACTTTTTTTTTTTTGCCACAGCTGTGCACTTTGTTAAAAAATCTTTTGGAATAAATTAAAGAAGCATCAGTCTTGTGTTGTATACTTGAAATGTATAAAGATTTCTGCTCAGACTTTTGTTTTCTCCTCTGTTTTCTTTCCCTGCTATGATTTCTTCATGTTATCCACCATGATCTCCATTTCTTTTTCCATTATTACTGCACTAAGAAATTGATAGACAGCTGAGCATTTCATGGCATTTCACATCTCAGCATCATTGCCCTTACAAAGTGCAGATTGATGTCAGTTGAACTGTGGCTTACTTAAATTTAAATAATAGTTTTTGTTGTTTTTTTTACCTGCACTTTTTTTTTTTACATGACAAGTACAGAGCAGCCAGAAACAGAAAAAAAGGAAAGAAAAGAGTGTGCAATAAAGCAGGGGTGCAAAATAGAGGACTGCAATGCAAATTAAAGTAAAACATCAAATCTCACACGTCCTCTTGACTATTAAGTACACCAGCGGATCATTCAAATGTAATATCATCTCAGTTTCACAACCCATCTATTTCTGTTACTTTTTTCTTTTTTTTTTTTTTACAGTTCATCCTTTTAACGCCTTGACAGTCTATCTTTTCAGAGCATAGAAAATTATGGAGAGTCCCAAGGGAGACATGCAAACTCTGAGGGAAATACATGAGGACAGGATCAGTTCATGTATTGCTGTACTGTTTGATCTGAAACATAGCTGCAATATTTTTTCCATTTGCTTGTACTCGCATTTTAATTTTGTGTTTTTCTGATGTAAGCCTGTGTACATTTATTCGACTTTATGCCTTCAGTTTTGAGTATGTAAATGCTGTGTTTAATTGCCCACCAGTGCATTTACCAATAGAGTATCCATGTATATTCATGTGTGTATGGTAGACTGCTTTCTATCTTACTGTGGGGGATTTCTCTGTGTAGGAATTAGCTGCGTTGACAGGCCATACTTTTTCTATCAAGTTGTCGATACACTCCCATTTCTTTGCACCATAATCTTCATCCAAAGCAGTTTTGGAAACTGATGCTTTTATCTCTAGGAGGTGATAGTTATGTGATCATTTTACCTTTTTTTTGAAGAGGAAAGCTATCTAAACTAAACACCTTGTTGTTCGGTACAGATTTTTTATGATTTATACTGTCAAAGGTTAGCAATACATTATATTAGGGTACCCAAATTAATCAGATCAGATAAATTATTGTTGTGCATTTTACCAAGATATTAACACTTTTTAAATTACCTATAGTATTACTGAATTATAATTTTTTCTGTTTTTTATTTCAGTAGAAGTTGGAGTATATTAAAAATGATCCTGATGAGCTTTGGCTAAAAGATTGCTCTTATAAAATAGCCCTAAATTAAAATCTGTTATTCTACCTTAAAGCACATTGATCATAATTTATAATTTTTTATGTTTGCCTTTAGGTTGTGTCCAGGTTCATGGCTCATGATTGTTTAACGTCTACATCCTAAATCAAGAGATATAAAACAAAGGAGGTGAAAAAAGCAGTATAAAAACATTGAGCACAGGCCGCCCAGAAAGCAGTTGAAAGTTGCAGAAGAATGATTATGATGGGAACAGCGAACTCAGGCCTCAATGGATATCCTGTTGACCATCCAAATTGAAAAGTAGTGTTAACAAAGTCTCCAGCTGCAATTTCAGTTTATTAAATTGTATGGGTTGAGTAATCCAGTGAGGAGGATGAAGTCAGGAAAACTGTCATCTGAGAGCAGTTGCTGGGAGCCCAAACAAACCAGCACCCTACCCTGGGATTTAAAAGCATTACATACGTCACTGCCAAACATAAACGACTGGGTGAAATTTAAAACTTCAACAGAGTCCACGCCTCCAGCAAGCAATCGTTTCTCAATAGCCGAGGGTCCAGAGCCTTTGTATGAAGCAAAGCGTAGCTCAAGGGGCTGGTTTTTCACAGGCTAGTTTCAGGGCTAGTTGGATATAGAGCTTCCTAAGCACCAGTTTTTTGTGTTTCCGCTGCCACAGCTCTGGCCTTAGCTAAAAAAACAAAAAAATACAGGTCTATCTTATTACCAATTTGTGGCCAGAAAAAAGAACTGCTTTTGTCAGTAGCTAGGGGCAGGCTACAGAACAGCAGCCAATCAAAACTTTGTGAACGCCCTGTTTAAAAAAGAATGGTTTTGTTTTTGATTGCTTCAACTTAAAAACATTAAAAACAGTAGAAATATAGTGCTTTAATACTAATTACATATCAGATTAGTGTCAAATTCACAGAAGCTGATTCTCTCTTATCTTCCTGCAGTTATCTTCCTGTTTTCAGGCTTCTGGTATGGATGAGAGATCACAGGATTAGGATTGTGAAACTTGTACAAGAACCACTGGTTGTGTTAATAAATAAAAATAAAAATATTTATGTAAAAATTTGTAAAAAATAATAACCATCCTAATAAATTAAAATGACTTTATCAGAACAACTGTTTTCATTAATTGTAAACCATAATCCTCAAAATTACAAGAAATAAAGGCCTTTTCACTCTGTGTGTAATGCATCTATATATAGTGTATATAGTTTTATTTTCTGAAATGAGAAACAAAAGGTGTTGAGCTCTTACAGAATACAGATGTACTTGTATATTTTAGATTTGTTCTTAGGAGGAGAGCAGTAGTATTGGTGAATTTTATCACTGGAACTTTTGCAACAGCATTTATTGTTCTTAAGACAAAAAGAAATGCCAGTGTCAATAATTTATTTTTGTTGTAGTTGTTTTTTTTTGTTGTTGTTGTTGAAGAAGTTTGACGGGGAAGGGTTTTCACTACTACAGGTTGCCCAACCCATACTTAGAGGTTACTATCAAGACCCTTATACATTCTGGAGCTTACCACATACTTTCATGAAACTTTCCCATTTCCCAGGACATACGAAGTGCTTTCTCAGAACTTTGAGGTTACTTTCCAGAACTTGAAGGTACTTCCCTAGGACCTGTCATCTTTATGAAACTTTCTGGTTACTTTCCTGAAACTTTCCAGGTACTTTTGCAAAACTCAGAGGTCTCTTTCTTCAACTTAAAGGGACTTTTATAGATCTTACAGGTTAACATCCCCAAACATAAAAAATTCTTACCTGAAATGTACCTGAAATTCCAGAACTTGGAGATCCCTTTCTTAAGCTTACAGGAAAATTCTTTCCAGACAGTAACCTCAAAAGTAAGTTCCATTAACACTGCAGGAAGATACAATTTCATGTTTCATGAGTTTCAAGTTCAAGTTTCATGAAATTTTCACCTAAGTACCAGGCACATTTTTGTTCAGATCTTATTTGTGTCACTACATTCCTCCTCTTAAGTTGACCTTAAGAGGAAAGTGAGTTTATTATAACTGCAAAGATTTCTCCTGTTAGAAAGCAATATTAACTCTAGCTAAATTCAGTGTGTTCAGTTCATGGAAGACACTCGAGGAACAGGATGATTTATCAAATACCAAGTTGTAAGCCTTTAGGGGCTTTATGCAGATTAGAAGCACTGTCTTGGCAGTGTTCAAATTTAATCTAAAACCTGGATAGTTTAACCAAGAACAGACTCACAAGAAGTTGTTTTTCTTTGTGGTTCTCATTTCAAAATACATTTTAGAAACAACTCCCCAATGTGTGCAGATTAACATCATGATTTTTGTTTTATCAAGAAATATCCAAAAGAAATATATCACCAGTGAAACATATTTCACACATATTTTTAAGACAAAAAGTGTAAAGAGTTCCTGTTGCTCCTTTTTTACTTCCACCTGTTTTTACTAGATCCCATCCCAGTTTAGTTTAGAAGTTTGTTTATGTTCAGCAATGTATTTTACCTCTCTGTTTTCTTTTTTGAATCAGTAAATGTAATTCATACAAACTATTTTTTTTTGTTATAAATTAAAATAATCTGGAAATTGTCCCAGTGCATTTACATGTAATGTGTGCCTCATTTATGCATCAGTTCTTATTCTAACACTTTAAGATGGACAAATACATATCCCCATTAACATATGAGGGTTTGAAAACATTAATGATATAATGCATATTTCACATTGAATCAAATATGTGAATAATTTATGCAGATTCCTGCTATGGCTATGCAGGTACAGCATACTTGTAGATTAATAAGTGGAGCTATTAAGAGATGACATGCAAACATCCATATTTTACACATAATGTCAACTCGATGAACTTTCCCCATACACATATCATTTAAAGTCACTCATTTGCTTAATTAGTGATGAAAGAAATCCATTAGCAGATTCAAATTTAACCTTACACTTTTTTATCAGTCCAGGTCTCTCACATTTTAGTCTGTGTCTGTGTTTCGTGGCAGCCTATCTCCTCTTTCACACATTCTTTGTCTTGTTGTGTCTTTGATGACAATCTGATGAAGACACAGCTACAAACACTTCCTGACTGAAATTCCTGGGAGCATCTGTTTGCAACAAACACACACATATCAAGGTGATAATATGGACTTCATCTGACATCTTTCCCTTTCAAAATATGTTTTGCATCTTTCTTATTATTCCCTTTTTTCTGACATGTAATCTAGAGGCGTACAAAGACACACACACACACACACACACACACACTATATATATATATATATATATATATATATATATATATATATATATATATATATATATATATATATATATATATATATATATATATATATATATTCTACAGAGAGAAACAGATCCCAACACAGAGTTCAGCCTGCAGTGGGAGAAACTATGTACCTCTGTGTCACACATCAGCGCCTCATTCATCCTGCATTTTTGTGCATCTACTAACCCCACTCTTTTCTTTTTGCCTTTCATCCTCAGTGTAAGAATGACCAGATAATTGTGATTGTCTTCAGAATGGTCATTCACACAGAAAGAGTCTTCCTCTTTATTCCTAAAGCTCAAACTTCTCAAAATTATCACATCATTTTTAATTACATGACCAAAGTTTTGTTCAGCTTTATTGAAAAAAACTGACTATTCAATACTTCTGTAAAGCAATAGATGTTTCTGTGGAGACATATCCTCTTAGAACAGATTTTTTTTTTTTTTTTCATCTGGCCAATTATATGCAGTGTTTTATATATATTTTTTTAAAAAAGATACAAATCTGTTCTCAAAAGGGTGAAACATTTTATATTTTTACTGCAGAGGTAGTATTTTAATTGTATGGTGTAGGAAAGTTATGAAGTAATGCTCCAGCATTGCCTTTCCATGCGTCTGATACAGTAACTTGCATAATACATTAAGCTAAGCTTTCACAGATATTTTTGACATGCTGAAAAATTCTTAGACGCCCCATGTTGCCCCATGTTGCAAGGATCTACAAACAAATCCTGGAAGCTGAAAAGTTCTTGCATGACCAGCATACTCACCAAACATGTCACCCATTGAGCATGTTTGGGGTGCTCTGGATCGGCATATACGACAGAGTGTTCCAGTTCCTGCCAATATCCATCAGATTCACACAGCCATTGAAGAGGAGTGGACCAACATTTCACAGGCCACAATCAACAACCTGATCAACTCCATGCGAAGGAGATGTGTTGTACTGTGTGAGGCAAATGGTGGTTACACCAGATACTGACTGGTTTTCAGACCCCCACCAATAAAGCAAAACATCACATTTCAGAGTGGTCTTTTATTGAGGCCAGCCTAAAGCACACTTGTGCAATAGTCATGCTGTCTAATCAGCATCTGGATATGGCACACCTGCAAGGTGGGATGGATTATCTCTGCAAAGGATTGCTCACTATCACATATTTGGACAGATTTGTGAACAATATTTGAGAGAAATTGCTAGTTTGTGTATATAGAAAATGTTTTAGATCTTTGAGTTCAGCTCATGAAAAATGGGAGCAAAAACAAGTGTGTTGCATTTATACTTTTGTTCAGTGTAAAAACATCATGCAGTTAACAAGCAAGAAACATTACATTTTGACAAATGCCATCTAGTCTCTGATCTCCTCACTCCATGGCCGTGCTGCTCACCATATCATGAAAGGAAAGGATGAGTTCATTTGTACCCCTCTGAATATGTTTTCTCCATGTCAGAAAGTAGGGAGAAAGTCTCTGACCTCAAAGTCCAGTGGGGGTAATAAGGTAGCAGAGAGACTGAAGCGACCAAAGCAGACCACAGCTGGAGGTCTTGCAGCTTAAATAGACTGCCCAAATCATTAGTGTATGCTTGATATATTCTGCCAAGTGTGAAAAAGATCAGGTGTGAAGCAGCAGCACAGGTCAAGTTTACTGTCTGAGTTACCATATAGGCATTACTTCATTTTATACATGCTGTATTTTACTGTATAGTATTAAATGGCAAAAAAGGTTAAATCTGAAAACCCACAATTTAGTTTGCTTTGTTTGGTGTCAGGAAGTCGGGGTGGAGATCCTTCATGACGAGGAGCAGAATATGAAAAGTTAGATCAACTGACAAGGAATCAGCCAGAATGGCAGTGAGAAAAGCAGAATGAAAAGGCAGAACAGCTAGTGGCATAGCATAGAGCCTGGTTAGGAAAGAAGGATTTGATTCAAAGCTTGCTGCCAAGTGCACACTTGGAGGGCTTGGGGCTGTGGCTGCCATGGGAGGCTCAAATAGTAATTGGAGTGAGAGAACCAAATTCCTGGCATCCAGGGCATGACTCACTGTGGTCTTGTCAATAAAAATGATCAGCTCTGCCAGGGTAAGTTTGAATTTGTGTTGGTTTGTGGGCATACAATGGAAGCAGCAAGACCTCAAACTGACTGCCAGAGGACAGAAGGAAAAGCTGAGTAGGGATGTCATAGTATACGGTTCTGTATGTAGAAAGATTATAGGAAATGTTGTTGGATCCAGAATTAGTTGGGCTTCGAGAAAGAAAACAGTTTTTGATGTAGACCTTGAAGCAGTGCATAAGTTGTTAGAATAAAAACACTAAATTGTATTTTTGCTTAAAAAAAATAAGGACACCCATGATTTTTTTTTTTCTTTTATTAAAGACATGAGTGATAAAATACAAAGAATTCATAGTTAAACTTTTAAAGGATACAGAAAACTAAGGTAAAAGAGCAGATACAAAAAAACAGACAAAAATATAAAAAACATTAATTATTAAGGCTTCCTATTTTTTCTATGTCCTCTTTCCATTTGTCTCTTCGAGGCAACCACTGTGAAAGTATTTTGCAATCACATGTAATGTGACAAGTGTTTCGCACATTTTGTTCTCTAATTGATCGTATCTAGCTCCATCTATCTTCCTACAAATTTTGACGAGCTGAAGAAAAGCATCCCCACAGAATGATGTGGAAATGATGTAGCCACACCATTTTGGTATATGCTCAAGAAGAAATCAGAGACCTTCCACACCTCACTCTACTCTAGCAAAGTTCACTTCAGAGAAGTGATCATAATGAGTGTTTTTGAAATCCAGCTCATAATTCTTTTTTAAAATATGTTTCTAAAATACTTCAACTCAGCAAACTTTTAAATTTGTGTTCATTTTAAATTTTTCTGATTTTGTTTTGTTTGTTTGTTTTGTAGTAAAATATCTTTTGTACCTATGCTGAATAACACCTAAAAAACACTTTCTGGGTTAGCTGAGTCAACAACTGAGTATATATATTATTGATTTTGTCTACTTTTATGCATGTATTTGATTAAGAATGATACAAGTCTAAGAAAGCAGCAAGTCTAAGAAATCAAATTCAGTAGATGACATTAAAATCTAAATAAATGTGGAGCTACAGATAAACTGGAAGAATTGCCCAAGCCTCCATTAACTGAGCATTTAAGGGGTCGGTACACTACACATCTACCATTAACACAAAATCACACACAATGTCTGCTCACACACACAGAGAGCTCTTCTTCATGTGTTACCTGATAATGGCATACTGTGGGTGTACCAAGTTGTTATGGTGAAGTGGCTGACCTAATGCATTAGATTGAGTTCACTGTCAGGTCTTTAAGTAGCTGGGATCAGAGGCAGATACACAGCTAATGGATCCTTCTCTCCGTGGGTGGAATAACATAGCCATAACTCTTTATTAAATGCGATGGTGACAGAAAAAAAAAACAACAACTTAACTTAAAAAAATGAGACAACAACTAGACTTGGTTAACATCATAATCATTTTACATTTTCATTCCTATGATCCACAGCGAATTTAATTGATTTACAGTTGTTTATGTGGGAGGTCATGTGATTAAGTTATACATTACAATGCTTGCTGAAAAGCATAACAGACTGAACAGGGACAGTTGAAGAAATATGTTTGATTCCTTCTTCTCGAGTAATGGCTGTTGAGTCCTTGTCACGGCATCATTGTGGAAAATCACTTATCTTGCTGAGTGCTCTAAAACCTGGTCCAACATGTATTTTTTAGACCACAAATTGCTGAGAGAGAGCTCCAAAGTAATGTTGCGTGTGGTGGGCTCCAAAGCTTTTAATGAGCAAAGCAAGGCAGATTTGTTTTGGATAAAAAATGAGACTGAAAATTTAATGGAATTCAAGACTATCTAAGCCCAATGGGATGTTGTTTGGAAAAATGGCTAGAAGTAGTAAGCTTGTACTCATGCTTACTAACTAAAACCTGCTAACTGCACCGGTTGTATTAGTGGTGCTGGTCAAATGGATAAGTAAGAGTCTAATAAAAGCAATTCCAAATAGTGACAATATAAAGAAGAATCAATCAAAACAGTCTGTTTTCACTTAGGTCAGAAAGCACATAAAGTATTCTCATTATTTTTGAGTGAACATTACCTATACCCATTTTTAGTTTAGGTATCAGGAATGATGACTGTCTAGGGTGAATATATGAATGTCAACACAAGCCAAATACAGGGAGAGCGGGATTCATCATGCCCCTGTGGCATCGCTCCTCTAATATTTGCAAAATGTTTTGCATTTCACCTGCACAGAACAAGCAGAACCTGGTGTCAAAGCAAATAGACCTGAAGGGTAAGGAGCCAGAGAAAGGCGTGTTGATGTCCCACACAATAACAGACCTGAAAATCCCCCAGTCCTATGAGATTCGACTGGCTCCCATCACCACCTACAGCACAGGGGACTATGTCAGCCGAATCATTATGTACTCAGAACGTAAGTCTCTTTTAAAGTGTCCTTCATTTTTGTTTAAAGAATAATGATGTTTATGAATATACCCACAAATACACAGATACAGACACAAATCGGATAATGTGCTTATCTAAATAATAATGCAAACACAATTTTCTTACAGCCTACACCTATCCACGATCTTCAGGTAAGACCAAACAACTATTCTCTCTTTTTCTACATTTTACTATTTTAAGGTGCTTTTATGTAATTGTGAGGAATAGCCTTTTTCAGACCTTACTTCTCAATTTAAGGATGATGCCTTTGTTGTCAGAGTCATATTACTTTAGAAGAATGAGGGTTCAAATCTGATTCACCACTGACACGCCTTTGAGTTTGCATACCCACCATATTAAATGGCAACTATTTCCACAGACATATAGTCAAGAAATGCAATTATGAGCTTCAGTTGTTTGATCTGAAATAGAGGTTTATCTCAGTAAATTGGAATATCATTGAAAAGTTATATTTAAGTACATTTTATGTGCAATTCACTTTTTTGTTCTGTTAATTTGGATGATTATGCTTGCAGCTATTGCAAATACAAATTTTTTTCTCAGAAAATTTAATATTGCATAGGATAAATTAAAAACCCTAATTAATATGGAAATGTTACCTTTTGACCATATTATGGCCATATAATGACTTCAGAGTTTTCCAGCAGGGAGTCATTGACACCTTCTATGGGGCAGGTAAGCCGCAAAAGGTCAATGTTAAGAAGTTTGCTCTTCACAGAGTTCTGAATCCACACATTTTCATGGAAAGTTTAAAGTTTTGGAAAAATGTTATAGAAAGATGTGCACAAGCAACAGGAATAGCCACAGCCTTAGGAGGACTAAAAGTAAAGCCCATTCAAGAGTTTGGAGAAATTCATGGGGTGTGGACTGCTGCTGGAGTCAGAGCCTCAAGAGGAACCACACAGAGACATATGGAGGACATGAGCTTCAACTGTCACATTATTTGTGTTAAGCCACTTCTGAGACCAAATTAGAAACATTTTACCTGTGCTGAGGAGAAAAACGAGTTGCTTGTTGCTCAGTGGTCCGATGTTTTTTCAGATGAAGGTATTTTTTTCCTTACATTTTGAAAATTTGGAGAAAACAAAGGAGAGGCACAGAATCCATATTGCTTGGTGTCAAGTGTGAAGGTTCCACAGTATTTCATCCTTTAAGGAGCCATGTCATATGTTGGTGTTGGTCAACTGCATTTTCTCAAGACTAAAGGGTATTGACTACAAGATCTTAGAGTATTTCAAACTTGTCACTGCTGACGAACCTTATGGAGATGCTGATTTCACTTTCCAGTAGGACTTGGCATCTGCCCACAACAAACACCCATAGGGAATCTTTTGAGTATTGTCAAGAGGAATATGAAAGATACCAGAGCCAACAATTGAGCTGAAGGCCATTAGTAAACCAACCTGGGTTTCCTCACTTAAAACATCAGCAGAGCCACTGTCTGACCATAACCATCCTACTATGTATTGATGAAGACATTCACAGAAAATGAGCCCCAACCAAATATTGCGTGCATATAATTTAAAGTACAAGGATTTACTTTCCTGTAGCTCCACATTTCTGTATCAAAAATAAATTTTAAATGGTCTTATGTCATATTGTAGTTTTATGAAAAACTGAATTTTGGGTGTTCATTAACTGTAAATGATAAGTTCCAAAATCATGAGAAATAAATTATTAATATGCATCACTCTCTGTGATACAAATCTATATAATAGAAAGATGCACCTTATTGCCAATGAGGAACAGTCTGTTTTACAAGTATAACTTGATGTTACAGACAAAAGGTGGTTAAAAATGTGAATAAAAAAGATTTCTGCATGCAAATGTGCAAGATTTTTAAAGTATAAAAAGGAAGTCACAAAGACAAATACTTGTGCAAATTATATCAAGCTATGATAACATAAAAAATTGTAATATCAAACAGTAGAATTTAGCCTCCTTTTCTCCTGTATCTATTGGTTTTATTAAACACACACCACTGTCTTCCTGCATCTCATCCTCTCCTCTCCCATGCACGTCATTCTCAGTCGGGTCTTCTGTGTTTTGTTCATTAAGAGACGCGTTGCATTTTCCTGCCAGGAGTGGCAGTTGACTCTGCCAGGGTGAAGCAATTAAAACAACAGCAGATTGGAACAGACTGCGGGAACAACGGTGTAAATTGAAAGCGGTGCATGAAGTGGAGAAGGGTGTGAATAGTAATAGATTAGCTCCCTGAAACAAAAGACAGCACACGAGCCATCCTCATGGGGAGCACGAGCCACAAGCGTCTTTATCAAACTGTGTCTTTGTGTGTGGGGGTGCGTGTGTTTCCGGGATGCTCTTCCTGAGGCTGTCAGCTTGGATGGTTTTAGATGACTATTGTCATACTCTCTTGTCTAGTGAGTCTTAGATCATGGCAAAACCCACCAGATGGGCCAATGAAGGTGACAACACCATAGAGAAAAGCTACTTTATCTTTCTTAACAAGAGACATCAGCATTAGTAATGATCAAATATGTTGTTTCTGATGTGCACTGTAACTCAAAAGGAAACAAGTAAATTTGAAAACAAGTAAGTAATTCCAAGGAATATCCAGAGAAACTAAATATACAATACATACAATGGGATCTGGTTTTCCCAGACTTAAAAAAAATCCAAATGTTAAGCAGTTTGCTTCAGCCATTGTATTGTAATTAAGTAATTCTGATTTTATTTGTTTGTTTAATGAATAAATAAATTGCTTTGTAATACATAAGTTTGTTTTTATATTATTATTTATAATAGCCTGGAACATTCTATCTACAATAGAGTTTTATTTTAGGTCAGATTCCATAATATGTACCCTGCCTTCCACACCGTGTTGATCATCTTGTCAGTAATTACTAGTTTGTTTGGTCTGAAGTGCCCTTTGAAAAGGTAATTTTATGCATTTATTGTTGGCATACTCTGGGAAACTTGATCAAAGATATTCCATCACCTGCAGCTTGTAATGTTCCCTTCATAATATGTTATGAATGATTTTTCTTCTTTCTCTCTTTTTTCCCCCCCCTGATGTATATGCACATATTAGACCAAGTGTGTGGATTCGAGGATGAGCGGATCTGTGGTTTCTCTCAAGACCGAAGTGATGACTTTGATTGGACGAGACAGAATAATCTGACGCACAATCCCAAACGATCTCCCAATACTGGCCCAGAGACCGACCGCAGTGGAACAAAGGAGGGTAAGGAAAATGGGAAGTCGTTCTAAAGGCAGAGTCAGTAGTTTCAGAGGAAAGACATAGAAACAGAAGTAGAAACTTAGCCACAGGAGGAATTCTTAGTGGTTTTGAAAAAAAGATTTTTGGTTAGCTTTGAGGGGTGGAAGGACCATTTCAAGGACCCTCTCGATGTGGTCGCCAAGTCTTTCATGGGGGAGTCACAGCCTGAGCACTTAGGGAAGGGCAAGTCCATTATTGTGCCAGCAGTTGCCGAGGTAGTTACTCAAGGGTTGGATGAGATTCGTTCTGAGATGGTGAAGACTCTGGACACTGTGAGGCTGTCATGGTTCCTTCCTCAGTGTTTCATGGAGGATTGGGTCAGCACCTGTGGAGTGGCAGACTGGGATGGCGGTCCCAATGTTTAAGAAAGGGAAATAGAAGGTATGCTCTAATTATTAAGACGTCACACTTGTCAGCCTTTTATGGGCACTGCTCTGGTCTGTCATAGTGAGAAGAAAGAGGACCAAAAAGTAAAGCTCTTGATTTAATTGGTCTGTCTACACTCTCACCCTCACCGTTGGTCATGATCTGGATACAAGCACTAAATGAGCGCTCTCTGTAGAGTGGCTGGGCTTACCCTTCAAGACAGGGTGAGGAGCTCCACCATCCGTGGCAGGCACATAGTAGAGCTGCTGCTTCTCCACATTGAAAGCAGATATTTGAGTTAGTTCAGGCATTGGATTAGCATTATATATCCTTTCTGGCATGGGAACCCCTTTGGATCCCCCAGAATGAGTTGCAGAGTGTCACTGGAGAGAGGGATGTTTGGGATTCCCTCTTGAACCTGTTACTTCCTCAACCCAATCGGATGGATGGATGGAGAACCACATCAAGCTGTCTTTAACTGCTTTATTATCTGCATAAGGATTAAACTAATTAAAATAATTTTCCAGACTTATTTCCCAGATCTGTTGTAGCACCAAAATGCAGAAACAAATAGGCATAAAGCACTTGATAGCTAAACAAAATTGTTATTTAGTCTAAATAAAAATTTAGACCTGCAGAGACAGGATGTGAAAAAACAGAAACCCAACAATGCAAGAACAGAGCTGACAGGAATAAATGAATGATTAAATGAAATAAGAATGTTGCACTGAAAACTTCAGGAACCTATGACAACTTGTATAAATGTAATAGTTTAAATGTTAAATTTCAGTATATTGTATGTTTTATATAATTAGGCCACCATAAAGGAGCATGAGAAATCAAAAATAATTCTGTTTTCAAGGCAGACTGAAAATAAGACTTAGGAAACTATGACTGAGTTTGTTGCTTATTGAATCATGCCAGAGAACGAGGGAAATGCTATTAATTAAATTGGGTTTTCAGTTTTAATTTCATCTCCAAGCAGTTGCAAAAGCATTGCAAATCATTGCCTGTGACCCTGTTATTTAAACACTGATTCATTGTCTTGACTTTTAATGACTCCATGACAGTTCAGAATCAAATCTCAGCTTTAATTCTTTTTGTTTCCTGGTCGATTGCAGCGTATTACATGTACATTGAAGCGTCACGACCACGTACTCAAGGCGACAAGGCTCGTCTTCTCTCTCCACTTTTTAATGTGTCTTCAGTCAAGGGTCCCAAGGGCTCTGGCCGAGTCCCATACTGCGTCTCCTTCTACTATCACATGAAGGGCAAACATATTGGTAAGTGCTCACACAAACATTCACATAATTTCCTTTAGCCAACAAGAGCAATTGTAAAAGCACAACGATGCACACGGATATATTGCAGAAACATTCACGTCTCTCTTCGGCCAAAGGCTGAATTTGGAGCTTGACCCCAATGTGTGGAGCTTGTATGACATAATAATGCAGGGTGTGTGTTTGCAGCAGATGTGTTAAGGGGCATGCAGTAGGATGTAAGCAGTGTTCTGCTTGCACATTTGTGGTTGTGTATCAGTGTGTCTGCATTTGTGTGCATTTGGAGGTGGCTAAAGGGGCAGAGGCTGTGTGATTTATGGCAGGGGCAAGATACAATCAGTCATTTGGCAGAGCTGTTCATCACAATATGTTCTGTCACACCACTAGAATGCATACACAGCTACACACACGTATACATAGACCAAAACACTAATAATTGAACACACTAGCTTGGATTCACTGATCTTAAATAAAATATATATATTTAACACTTTACCAACAACGTAAAGTCATGATTATCATTCTCTTCTTCTTGTGGAGGAGTTTGCTCCACCTTTCATTGTGGTTTCTTCTGTTCTCACCACAGCATTTCAGTCAGATTGCGTTTTAGCCAAACTTTCATATATTTTCTGCTCCATTTCTACTCCAATCGTCCTGCTGATTACCCAGTTCTTGTCAACCTTTAGCTGTTTAACAAATGGCATTATACTTGTTTCAAGAATATTTTAGTACAAAGAGGACTTTAAAGTGAAGTGAATGACAATGAGGTATTCAACACCACTGGTGACAAAAGTAGGCTAAATTATGACTGATCCACCACCATGTTTTACAGATAAGAGGTACTGGTGCTGATGTATATTTTCCCCCCTGCATATTGTGTTCTATGAATTATGACCAAACTTTTCCATTTTAATCTCACACATTTGAATAATTTTTGTATCCGATTGTATATTTAGACTCTAAGTTGCAATCCTAAGATGTGTGCCACTTGTTCAGTCTTTTTCCAAGTGCTCTACAATAAATTTTACTGTGCCCATCTTAACTGAGGCTTGTGGAGATTGCTTTCATGTGTTTATTGCTCAAGCATTGCACAGTCTTATGGTAAACCCTTGGATGAGTTTTTAGGATGGAAATTTTGTTTTGCATTTTGTTATAGTTGTGTTACATTAAGCAACAGATATTTGATCTGTTTCCATTACAGAACCTCCTCATTCCTACATATTACTTAATGAAGACCAAATATATTTTCATTATGTTCTGAAACCTAAAATTGTGGAACTGAAAATAAAAGTAAATGTCCATTTCCAGGACCTGGGTCTACAGACTGTGGCTACAGACCACCAAAGTGATAGGGAATGGAGCAATGTTTTAAAATATAAGGACGATTGTAAAAATGTAGTTGATCTACCACTCAAGAGCCCAGAGAAAAGTTACAGAAAAAATTGAATTTTTATTATCTTCATAAAATGCATCAAAACTAAGAACTGTCACCATTTTCAATCTAAAGCACATTACAACCAACAGCATGTATTTTGGTGAACCACTAATAAAATGAAGATAAAAGACAAAGTCTTATAATTCTTTTATTTTGTGTTGGATTCAACACTGTTACCTCTGCAAAAAATATTTCAGCACATTGTTTTTCTCTTTCATGTTTTAAGGTTCTTTCAAAAAGAAAAATCAGAACCAGCAGGTCAGACCTTAAAGAAAACCAAATATCTGCAATGTTACTTTTTTGACATTTGGTTGCATACAACATGCTTATTAAACTTTACTTTAAAAATTGTTCTTATTTTCTTCCTGTATAAGGTTTATACTTAAGTTTGTTTCAAAACCTACACCTATAAATGAAATTGTGGTACTGTACTTAAACAAATTTTACACAGAAGTTATCCTTAAAACTTAACAACCTGTCTTTTTTTTATTGGGTTGTGTATATTTTGAGGCTCTGGATAAATTCGAATTTGTAGGAGCGAGGTCTCTTTGGATTGTAAAGTCTCCTGACCCCTGTCTTAGGCTTTTACGCTTGAGTTTTAACATTTAAATGTGGTTTAAAAAGGCCCATTGTTTTAGTATATTTGTAAGACTCCATGGATGATTTTGTTTTTAACAGCATAAAAAATAGAATGAAGGGGCATATTAATAATATTAATAACAGTGATAAATATTGATAAATATTTATCAGTGATAAATATTAATTTATCACTGTCCAGCTCATGAAATATTTGTCACATACATAAAACAGCTCTGACCTTTTTTTGGTCAGTGCCCAGTTTGGCCTATCTGTAGTTGCCTACTATTGATAAATCTACTTTTGAGTTTCAGACAGTTGTTGTTACAACTAAGTCAGCCTCTCAGAATGCTAGATGCGCAGTGACTTGACACTATTATTTCTGTGATGACATTAAAAGAAACCTTGGCAATCCCCAAATTCTTTTTGTAGTTGTCAGAAACAGGTGATAAAAATATAATTAATGCATAAATTGCAAGATAATTACTCAAAGTGATAGGCAAGTGGGAGAATTAACATTCAGCAGAATTTTGTAGAGTAAAAATAAAGAACTAGAATTCACCCTGCTGGTAAACAAACAGAAGGAAGTAAAACCACCCAAAACTAACCATTTAAAAAAAAAGAACATAATTTTCAGTTTTATGCTCAGTCACTTTTTTGAGTGCCTTTCATTGTTTCTTTCTGGTAAAGCTAACTCTTGTACCAAGGAGTTACAGTTATATAAGAAAAACAAGCTGGATCAGCTGGAAAGCACCTGGATGATATTCAGAACTACTGAGGGAAGGTTAGGTAAAGTAGCTCCTTTTCATGTATATAGATATATAATAATTATATGTTGAAAATCTTTGTCATGTTCAAAATGTTTTGGTCATTTGACACAATAAAATTTCTGGCAGCACTTTACATGTTGCAGTAGTACATATTGTGGGGGTGCATGCAACAGTTCGGGCAGCATTAACAATGAAGGCAGTTTAGAGGTGGAGAGTAATAGGTGTCTCCATAGCAATGCATAGGAGAGCAGTGCATTCCATTGGCAGGCCCCAATGAGAAGAGTTGTTTTCTACAACAAAAAGAGGAAAAACAGAATTATTCTCACTGTTAGGTTTAAAGCATGAAGAAGCTTGACAGAATCATATATGCATACCTCAGGTAATGTGTTTCTCTGCTGCTCTTCGGGCTTACTGTCAGCAACAATAAACAACATTTAATTAGTTTTTGTTGGCCACTGGGTAAGTGTTTAGAATGGTTGTTGAGAGCAGCATGACACACTTAAATACATTCACTGGGACATTTTAAAGTACAGACTGAAGTTTCCAAATGATTTATATTTTTGTGTGGATTAAACTTTTAGATCACTTTATGCACACTTCCAAGTGTGTGAAAAATCTGTTACAGTTTCACCTTTTTAGACTTTCGTTTTGGTTCTGACAATGAACAGCTGCAAAAACTAAAGACAGTGGCAATTGGATGTTACAGTGAATGAAGGCTTTATTTTAGTCATTCAAATAAAATGACCTGTTTAAGTTGAAAAGCAGTAGTTCATGCACATCAGTTTGTGAGGGTGTGCATCTCTTGTACATTCTCACTTTGATGATTTTGTGGATAAGTAGGTCTGATAGAGCTTTGTCTCTGACAGTTTTACCACCACACTTTGCCATTCCTTTGACCAATCAATAGACTGCTTATCAGAGTCTTCTCTATCCTGTGCAGTTTGTGTGGATGTATAGGTGTAAGTGTGTGTGTGCATAGGTGGTGATAGCTGGATGAGGAGAAAGAGAGAATAGCTGATTAAAGAGAAAAAGAAACAATGAGGCTTTAATGTGTGGTTGTAGACTGAAAGACTGGGTTAAACAAGTAGATGTGGAACAAATTTGTATTTGGGTCTCTATTTATGTATGTGTCATATGAAGTTTAATGTGGTGGCACATATGATTCATGTGATGTTCAGTACTTTGCAAAAATATTAACAGTGATTGACATTTTTTATATTTTGTTAGATTATAATCGCAGACTTCAATGTATTTACAGTATTTTTGAAACTATACGTCACTCTGGGGTAAAGGTTCCATTAGTCAAAAAATGTGAAATGAAGAGGAAAAAAACATATATAAGACGCTCCAGAGTATAAATTGCATTTTTTTTTTTAGAAATTGTTAAACATGAGGGGGACCTTGTCCATGTTAATATGATCTGGTGACACATTGTGTTCAGTTGCTTTTCAACAAACTCACAGAAACTGTCGACTTTGGCTTTGAAGTCTGCTGGCAGTTTCTGACGCACCGATGTCCGTGCTCTAAATCAGGCTGATGAGGAATGACTCTGTTCTGCCTCAGAAGTGCGCAGCGGCACGGAGTGGAGATGCATGCAGTAAATCTGGGGTGATAGAGAGGAGGTTGCGTTGCATGAAGTGGTAACGCCAAGAAGGCCCGCCTGCAAAGTCATTCATATTTATCTCCTTGGCAGCTACCAGGGCGAGGGGACGTAAGTGCACCGTTCAACAGATCACCGTTGAACGGTACAGCACGTACACAAGCATGATTGACAGCGCTAAGGCCCTCCTCCTGACTCTGATTGGTTCTTTCTATCCGAGCTGAGTATTTTTCCAGTTAGCACTGGAAGAAGGCAGAGGAGCTCGATCTTTTCACGGATTATCTTTCTTATACTGTCACAACAAAGTGACAGTTTTAACAGATAGGTAATATATATATATATATATATATATATAGATATATATATATATAGAGATATATATAGATATATATATATATATATATATATATATATATATGTATGTATGTATGTATGTATATATATATATATATTATATATATATATATATATATATATATATATATATATATATATATATATATATGAAAGCAGATTTTTTTTTTTCTTGAACAGCATTTAGTCGCCTAAATCAGTTCACCTACGAATTACAATCACTTTTTCTTTTCTTCTGTTTGTTTTTTTTCTTGTCTTTTATTTAATCTGCTGATTCTCCAAGATCCCTATCCATTACACATATTATTTATCTGGGCAAGAAATTTCTTACTCTCTTAATTTCTGTGGTGCAACTGGTTTCTTAGTGATAACAACGTTTCCAGCCTTTATGCTGGCTCTGACTTAGCTTCTGAATTCAGCTTTCTTTGAGTTTATGTCTTCTTATCACACTCAAAACAAAAAATATGTGTGACTGAAAAACTCTAAATCTCTTTCTAAAAAAATATAAAATAAATGCAAATCTATATCAATATAAATGAATATCTTTCTAAGATATGTTTGCTATTTATTTAGCAGATTAACCCCCTTAATCATTTAACATCTCTATAACATTAAATAGATCTTAATGAGGGGTTTCTTTCACTGATACATTTTTGAATTCATTAGCCTTCAGCAGAGGTTTTATCTCAATCAACCTTAAAATTTCTGCAATGTTTAAATAATATTGCTTTATAAACACAGCACACATTTAATACAGAAGGGATTTCTGATCTGCAAACATATAGGTACTTTTTCTGTGTGCACACACATTAATACCACATGTAGTGCACGGATGCCCCCTGCTTGTATATTTGTTTAGAAGACTGGTGGTTGGTTAATGTTCCAATTAGGGGCTGGCTGGAGATCGTTAACAAGATGAATGATTCTCTCACATCTTAGAGGGCTGAGTGAGATAGAGACAAGAGGGAGCGAGCCTATAAGGGCCCCCTTCTCATAGCTCACATGTGTTTCTTTTTTTACACTCAAACAACACATGAGAGTGAAGTGTGTATACTGTAAATATACTAAAAGAGAAATTTTAACAAATGCTGCTGTCATTGTTTTTTTTTTACCATGTTCTTTGCTGTGCTCCAAGGCTGTGTCAGTATAAAATAAGTCTTTTTATTGTGTTGTCATTTCAGGACAAATCTCATAATGTCAACAGATTTTAAACTGACATGTTTCTTTGTTTTGAGTTTTGTCCCTGAGTTTTCTGGAGAAAATCTATTGACAGTTCACAGCTCACCATGTGTAACTTTTTCACAGGCACGCTCAATGTTCTTCTGAGAGTGAGAAGTATTGCAGCTGTGGACTCAGTGGTGTGGACAAAATCAGGACATCAGGGCCCAGACTGGAGGAAAGCCTTCTTTGACATCAACCCCAGCGGACCCTTCCAGGTAAAACCTGTCACTGGTTTTCTCTCCTACACAGGGAACGGAAAAGTCAATTATCTAGCAGTAAAAAAAAGTGCACAACCTGCACACTTAAACCTTCTGATAGGATTTCTAATATAAAACAGATATCTCAAGAAAAACCTCAATAGCTTTGAGGAGAGAACCTGAGCGTTTGTTTGATTGACAGTAGGGCCCCTCCCCCTCTGCTCAGCCTCATCACACTCAGCAATTGAGATGTGTTGCATGAAATTCAGAACGTGACCTGCAGGTATGAACCAGTCATCTAGTAAGGGAAAAACATTCAGTGTTCTCTGTTATGTTCACGTGAGTTTTGAAAAATCCAGCCTCTAAAGCCAATTCGGCCCCCAATGTTTGCTCCTTGATTTTTATCACAGCCCGCCACTGTTACTTTGGCTTTGGCTCACTTGAAGAAAGCAGAAGAAGGAAAAAAAACTACAACTCCTTTTTACTTGTCACCTCTCTCATCTTTTTGACATTTCTTCTGGTGCAGCCATTTCTTCTCCACTATGCCTTTCCCAAAAGGAAGACCTCAGTTACAGAATTCCACAAACAGTTAGGTTTGAAGGTTTGCCTCAAATCAGATTTCGTTCGTAATGGACTAGAGACTCCTCCACATATCCTATCAACAGTACCAACATCTTGCTGTTGATTCCATAATGACATTTTAGAGTATTCTTAGACTTCTTTTAGCATCTTGTGGTCTGTTGTCAGGAGAAATTTGCTCGGACAGTTAGACCCGAGAACATTGGCGGTTGTTAAATCTTCCACTTCTAGGCTATTGTCCGTACAGTGAAATGGCTGATTTTGCATTCCATTTGACACCTCTTTAAACCCCTTGCTACATTCAAAAGCTGCTCAAATCTGCCTTCTGACAGCCTTAGGTAACACCTAATCCTAACTTGATATTTATTCTCATTTCAACAGTTGGTAACAATGTTTTCCTCATTCGATATGCTGGTGTGTAATTTTGAATGTGAATAAATGTGGGGCTGTCCTAATGTATTCCTTGACAGGAATTGCATTTTCTTATTACATCTAAAACAAAATTAAAAGAGCTTTTCTTCCCTATTTTGTATATTTATATCACTTGAATATTTCTATATTGATAGAGCTAATATTAAATATTCATATTTCCAGAAATGCTAGAAAAATGTAGGCTTCCCTTATTTTTTCACAGAACTGCATATCATTATGCATGATGCAGAGTTGATACATCATCATTTTTCATGCAAAAGTTTAAACATCAACCAATAAAGCAGAAAAGTAGTTGTTTTAGCATTAGCACTGAGACAATTTTAAAGAGAAAACCAACATGTACTTCTGGTAAATACCACTCTTGTTAGCCCTCCTGTTAACACCTGGTTCACTGCCCCTGAATAGTCTCAAAGTAAACAACTCTGACAGTTTGCCTGCTGGACATAAATACTTTACTCATAAATCTACAAATGCTTGAAAAAAATTGTACTGAGCTGATTTAAAAAAAAAAAAAAAAAAAAAAAAAAAAAAAGAAGCGTTTATAAATTAGACTAAGCTTTTGAAATAATACTAGGTGAGTATTGAAAAAAGAGGACATTCAAGTGAACATTCAGCTTTTTTGTGTTGTGTCAGCAGCAGACTAATCCACAGAATAACCAGAGAAGTTATTGCTTCATTAAGAATGTACTCTAATCATCTTAATTCCAGCTGGAAGTTTTCACCTGGATGTGAAAGGTTTAAACAGAGACGTCAAATTGTACATTGAACTACGTTTTCTGATGAAAAAGATGAAAAAACTTGAAATTATTCCAAACACTTCACAAAATTTGATACAAGTCCTAAATTCATGACATGGATCTGAATTATATAAACTTATAGATGTTAGTACATTTAAAGATTTGCATGAGGATACAAGTGGCCGAAATGAGTTTCCCTTCAGGGTGTCTGGGCTCTCCCTTAGAGATAGGGTGAGAAACTCAGTCATCAAGGAGAGACTCAGAGTAGAGCTACTGCTTCTCCACATCGAGAGGAGCCAGTTGAGGTGGCTCAGGCATCTGATTAGGATGCTTCCTGGACAAAGGTGTTCCAGGCACATCCCACCAGGAGGAGACCCAGAGGTAGACCCAGGACACGCTGGAGGGACTATTTCTCAGCTGGCCTGGTGATGCCTTAGGATTCCCCTGGAGGATCTGACTCAAGTTGCTGGTGAGAGGAAAGTCTGGGTCTCCTTGCTTAGGCTACTGCCCCCGCGACCTGATCTTGGATAAGCGGAAGACGATGGATGGATGAATTAGAAGTAATGCACTTCAAGCAGTCTTGACCAAAAGAAGTTACAGTGAATTACGTCAGTACACTTTTATTGCCAATCATTGCTTTTGTCAAATTGTTACCATGACTGAAAAAAGAATTACTTTTGGAAAACTTTTGTCTCTCCAAGAGTCAAAATCTTTCCAAAAGCCAGAATACTCTTCAAAATCCTGGTGTGTAGAGGGTTTTTTTCTCCTTAGAGCCTGGTTACCCACTTTACCTCTACCACTGAATATGACATCTTTTCCACAATACTACCAGTAAAAAACCTCATTAGTTGCACTCTGAACAAGTTTAGCCAAATCAAAGAATAATACACATATTTATTCTCTTATCACAATGTTCTTGGCTACCAAGCTAGCCTAAGCTTACAGTCGACTCTAAAATATGAGGTAGAATTCTTTGCACCGAACTGACTTGTATTACTACACAGATAGAAAAGTATTGAGTTTTTCAGATTTTACATACTAACTCTTAGATCAATTTAATCTTAAAGTACGCTCTGGTGCTATGAGGTGAGTTGTCACTTTGTCTTGTTTAAGTTTACAGGATAGTCAAAGTTCAAATTAACTGGTGACATTCAGTCAATATTGAGGGAAGTGCACTGGGAGACATGGCAGAAAGAATGCCTGTGTTTGAGTACTGTCTGTTGACACATCATTGAGCCCCTTTGGCTCTTTGGCAGCTGTGCTTGCAGCCATTTCTTTCCTGTTGGCATGTGGCAAAATAAACTAGATGACTCAGTCTGGCTTTCTGACTGACACGATGCATCCCCTCACGTTCATTTTCCCATCTTTGCGAACTCATTTTGTGTGTATGTGTGTGATAAGGTGTGTCTACCACAGTCAAGTATAGTACCTTGGAAAAAATATTGACCGCCTTTGCGCAATGTGTTTCTGATTTTATTTTTCATTTTTCCCTCTTTTTCTGTTGGGAACCAGCTGGGTCAGTTGCTTCATACTGTCCTGTCTCAGGGCGAATAAGAAAATAAATCATCAAACTGAGAAACAAAACTGAGAAACAAAAGTTTCCAACTTTTATGCTGACTCAGTTATTCACCATATATTTATTTGCTTAAATTAACTTCACACAGTTTAAATTTAAATAAACATTGTATTAGAATCAGCCTGTGGGCTAATTTGACCGGTGTTTAAGAACAAAGGATTCGTACCAGTTCTGTTGTAATGATTGTTGTAATGGTTACAGAAGCTGTGTGCCTGCAGTCTTTTGTGAATGTGGGCTGAAGTCATTTCCTCTGCATTCATGATGCCTTTGCAACAAAATGTTTCATTCACTTCTATAGGTCAAATGTAGTCGGAATCAGTGGGCGTAGAGTATGTTTTATTCCTTCCATCTACAGATCTCAAAACTGTTACGTGAACTCATACATATGTAAATTATAATAAATGTTTTTCTTCCACAACAGATGTAATTTATTATTATTATTATTATTATTATTATTATTATTATTATTATTATTATATGTGGAGTTCTGTGAAGAGGTTACAAGCAGTATGTACAGCACCCTGCACATTTAATTTGACCGCTGATAAAAATGAATAAAGATCCCGTAAATCAGTTCATTCTTTAGTACAGTAGCATATTTTTACACTAAAATTATCCAGTCTTTAATCTGACTACATTTGATCAGTAATAAACAAAATCCTTTACAAGGATTTTTTTTTTCTTTTACAGAATCACCGTGCAACACTTACTGACACCCTTAATATTTCTCTTAAAATAAATGAAACTCAAACAATTTTGTAATTCAAACGATACTTTTGGAATTGATCGGTGGTCTCATTTATAAAGCTTGCGTACACACAAAATGGGGCCTAAAACGTGCATACATCACTTTCCACGCATTATAATCTATAAAATACAAACTTGAAGGGAAAATGTCTGATTCTTCACTCCGACTCTGACTCATGCGTACAGTACAGGCTTGTTTCTGAGATTGGGGGAAATGGCGACACAGATGGTGAGGTGGGAAATTGAAGTCACACTGCATCATGATTCCCTCAGATCTTCAATTACATATTAAACTTTAACAATTAATTGACTTTATCATAACCATTAAAAATGCAGTGTGATATGCTTCCGCTGGTGAGCCATAACTATACCTAAGGACGTTTCAAATAAACAAAGAAGGCCTATAAGGTAACCTCAATCCTAAACCAAAGTCCACACAATATTTAAATGTTTTCTCACCATCACATTCCTCTCCCCGATGATCACCAGGGTGAGACGTACCACAGATTAAAACATAAATCGTGACAAGGTGTGAAGCATTCAGTGATTGCTGCAAACATCTAAATACCATTGTGACACCTGTGCGCAATGCTGTGCCATGGATGTACTGGCACTGCTGGAAGACATAAATGGGAGAATCAGGAGGAACACATTTTCAGGAAGATCTTCTGGTCCATGATGATGACTGGCTTAAAGCTGATTTAGACTCCCTGCAGCATTGCTCTAGGATCCATGTGCTGAGCTGGATCAAGTATTGGCAAGAGCAACCCACCAGAACCACGCCATACTTGTCCAATTACAATTTTTTTTTTTCTCGCTTTTCTGCATGATTGCCATTGTTCATCATGAAAAAACATTGATTAGCTGGTTCATTTAAATACGCACTGACATTCATGAGGTGCTTTGCAATGACCATTTATGGTCATTTATGGTCAATTTGCATGTGTAAAGGGCCAAACAGGAGGCTAGGACCTTGTGTGTAAACTGTTAGGTTCAGCTATGAAATCTGAATTTAAATCTGAATATTTTTTGGCGTACGCCATTTTCGCCTTCTGGGCACGCATACGCCTTTAGTATGAATCCTATGCAATCCTTTATAAATGAGACCCCTTGTGTATTGAGAAACTTGGACTTTTTTTCATTCAGTACTTTCTCTTTCCTTTTGGTAAAAACATAACATGACAGAGGCCCATTTCACTCTTCATCGAAAAAGACGAGGAAATATACCATTTATGCTAGGCTCATATGCGTTGATATTTATAAATTAGGAGAAATCTCCAAGAAAGTAACTATTTACCTAAACACACACAGGTCCATTGTAAGAGCAATTAATTATAAATGTTAAGAAAGTGGAACTCTGATAAAGGGGGTTGGATGAGGATCCAAAATGATATAAGTACAGTGAGAAGGGTGGTATCACTCCCAACCCATCAGTTTGGGGGTGATGCCAGGAAAAAAGAACTATCTGTTCTACCATCACAAACATGTGGCATTTGCAAAGCTCAACTTTGAGCTTAACATAACTGTTTGCCTTGTTCAGATGGGTTTGGTGTGAAATGGAGGATGAATATATATAAAAGCTTCTAATGTCTGTTACTACCAGAAGTCTGTTACTGTTACATTTGGTGGAGGGTCAGTGATGCTGTAGTCCCAGGGAGTAAATGGTATAATGATGTATTTGAAACACCAGGACGTTTTAAATAAAAATTGTATGTATTCTGTAAAAAACAATTAAAATGGATCATAATTGGGTCTCTTAGCACCATAATGATCCAAAACATTTGGCCAGTGGTTGACAAGACACACCATCAACTTTCTTTCAAGGTAATGTCAGTCCCAAGGCCTCATGTCCTCCAGAAAACTGTGGGATGAGTATAATGGATGATACATTACTCTGGACAATTTAGACAGGTTATGCAGACATATGATCAAAGTTACCATTGCTTTGTATTTGTTGTCATATTGGCAAAAGTGGTAGATTTATACAAAGTATTAACGGCAGGATGCCAATGAGTGTTGCACCAGTGATTTTGTAAAAAGTGGTTATTTCTTGACATGCAATATGTTTCCCTATTGAATAGATACACTCAAATTAATGGATCTTTTTTTTTTTGTAATCTTTAGTGGATTTCTGCATTTCTGGTAAAGTATTTGGCATTTTGGAGACCTGATCCCTAAAATTCCACCTCAGGTATCACCTGATATAAACCACAACAAACCATATCCCAGGAGTCTTCAAATGCAGGCCTCGAGGGCCAGTCTCCTGCAGCTTTTAGATGCATCTCTGCTTCAACACACCTGAGTCAAATAATGAGGTTATTAGCAGGACTCTAGAGAACTTCACTGCATACTGAGGTGTGTTGGACCAGGGACGCATTTAAAAGTTGCAGAACACCGGCCATCGAGGCCTGGATTTGAAGACCCCTGCCATATCCCCAAACACAACACACTCACCAAAAAAATCAGTGTATTTCTGAAATTTAAAAAGTGTTTAAACAAGAAATAAAATACGAAATTAAGACATTTACAATTCACAAGAGTTGTTACCAAATCTGAAGGGAAGTCAGTCAAAACAACCACAAGACAACTCCTTGTCTCTTGGCATCGTTGTGTATTTATTGGATACACTTCAGTACACTTTTCCGTCTCACACTTTCCAAGCCCTAATGGACGGTTCAGACATCCCTTGCGTTTGTGTGAAAGCCTTTTAGCTAATGTAGTTTTGTTACCTGGAGATTCCAACCAAGTCTTAGCATGTCTTTTCTTCAACCAGAGCTCACAGAAATAATAAACTGTCAATGTACCCTAACCTGCTTTTCAGATGGAGGCATTTAATGTGTCGAAATTACATGCTGGTGCTGCAAAAGCAACAAGTGCTTCCTCCCCTGACTCAGTTGCCAGGGTTACAGTTATACCCTTTCCAGAGCTGACGGCATAACTACTTCTAAAACACGTCAAAGATGTGCTTTATGAAAAGGAAAATTATTTCCATGATGTTATATCTTTTTTTTTCTTTTTTTTTTAAGAAAATCATTGTGTTGCTTCATTAACATTTCACCACATTCTGCTTCTGCCCCCAAGTTAATATTTTTATAGGGCTTCATAAATGCTTTTTTCATGTGATGAGGATAACAGCTTTTTTCATTATGGTAGGGACGGTCATCTCACATTTGGTGTATTTTTCTTTTTTCAAATGATGGTAATTTTACCTTTAGTCCCACTTTAAATGTCACTTTTACTTTATTTGTAAGTCTCATATGCAGGGTAACAAACAAGGTTTTAAAATGATGCGGAGTAAACAAACGAATCACAGCTGCAGTCAGAGAAGGTAAGCTGATATTTGATAAAATGAAGGGCGAGTTCTATCTCCCCATTTCCTATATACCCCTCAGTCTCTTGAGTTTTCTTGCTAGACCCTACTTCCTTACACTATTTTAGAGTCAAAAGAACTTACTGTGTTTCTTGCTGATCCTATCACACAGGCTTGATTACCAACTTGGCATCTGGGGGTCCAAAAACACCTTGGTTCACTTCATAGTATACGAAATGTTTTTTTTTCTACATTTTCTTCTCTGCTAAAGAGTTTTATTTTTTTATTTTTTGGGGTGGGTGCTTAAAAAAGATGTATCAACAAATATGTTGGAAACGTAAATACAGTTGTCTCACATAATTAGAAATGAGGATTTAACATTTCTTTTTTAAAGTAAAACTCATATATAGATTTATAACACACTGCTAAGTTTCTCAGAAATGTTGGGCTGAAAAGTAAGGAGGTGATCTTTCTTTGACACTGCTGGGATGTTAACGGAGGCCCAGTGTGGGCAGGTGTCAGGTCCTGCTGTATAATGAAATCAGCATCTCCATAAAACTTACCAGCAGAGAGAAGTATAAATTGTTCCAAAATTTCCTGGTAGATGGCTCCTCTGACTTTGGACTTGATAAAACACAGTAGACCAACAGATGTGAATGACATGGTTCCACAAATCATTAGTGACTCTGAAATCGTAACACCGAACCTTAAGCTAATTGGATTCAGTTTGTCTTCACTTATCCTCCAAACTCTGGGATCTGGATTTTCAAATAAAATGGAACATTTACTTTTATTTGGAAAGAGGGTCTTGGACTATTGAACAACAATAAAGTCTTTTTCCTCTTTAGATATTTCTGATATTGCCTCTGGTTCAGGAGTAGCTGGAAGTGCAAATATTACAAAAATGTCTTTTTTCAAATTTTAATAGTTATGGACTGATTCTGTGAAGGATTTTTTTATATGTAATCTGGAGAACTTCGGACGACTGAGCAACAGTGCTCTTCCTTCTTAAACTCAATTTCAGGGCTGCAATTATTGTTGCTTGTGTACCAGTTTCTATCACAATTTTTTCTTCCACTCAACTTTCCAACGACATATTTGGATACAACACTTTGTGAGCAGCCAGAAGAACCACCCATGCATGCACAGGCAAAACATGAAAAATCCATGCAGAAAAACCTCAGGCCAGGATTCAAACCCAGGAATTTATTTCTGTGTAGCAGCAGTGTTACCAACTGTGCAGCCCACGTTAAAATAATCGGTTTGTCTTAAAATATTTGAGTTAAAAGTCTTGTTCTTATTCAACACTTATTTTAGGTTTTAATTAGATGTAAACCATCATAAAAATGAGAAATAACAACATAAAATCTGTTATTTTTGTAGTTAATTTATTTGAGTTTCCCTATTTGAACTGAATTACTGAAATAAATTATGATATTATAGTTTGAGATTCATATGTACTTTCAGTTGATGTTTTACCTGCTTCTGTTTTATCTAAATAAATTCAAACTGACTTAAAGAGGTGGTGACGTCACTGTATAAACTATTTCATGTAGTTGATATTGCTCTATATGTCACTTCTCCAAAGAATTTTATTAAAAAACTAATGTCCCTTTTTTATAGGGGGTTGTTTTGGCAGGCCAGATTTCCCTCCTCGGTAAAAGGGTTGGGTACAGTAATGATATGCGGCTCTACCTAGTTGACTTCACTCTGATTGGCTACAATCATATTTGGGAAACCCTTCAGTAAAATGCGCTGAACATGGTCTCAAATTAAGGTGGTACTTCCCCATAAATGAACTTAAGCCACTCTTCTCTGATTCTCTCATCCGTTTTTGAGCACCCTCAGACATAATGTGGAAGAAATGTAATTTTATTGACAAAGGGTGCCCACCCCCTCCCCTCCCAAATATGTTTAATTATGTTCATTTTATTGTGTTTGGTTTATAAACCACAGATTATCTTTTGCATGTAGTTGCTCTTTTGCACCACCAGATGTCATTTACTGTTTGTGAGATGGAAGTGAACGTGCGCACAGAGAGAAGAAAAGCCGCTGTACGCCATGTTGTGAGGCAATAAAACCACCTGGAAATCAACAGACCTCCTCCTCCTCCTTCGACAGTGTAGCAATGACAGCTCCTCTTTTTAGTAACCATCCTCTTCTCAAGTGGAGTAGCCAAACATGCTAGCACAATTTTGCCCTTAAATTAGCCAGTGTATCAGCTGGGTGGAGGGGGAGGACTGTTTGCTTGATAGCGTGCTCTAATTGGAAAATATGAATTGCGTGGAAAGATAGCCTGTTCTCTGATTCGTCTGTTTTTGAGCAAAGAAACAAAGCTGACCGCCTTTGAGCAGGGCTTTTGATACCAACTCTTGACATTCACATGGCCTCATCAGTGCACAGCAGATCACATTATACCCCGAAAACCACAGAAAAATGAAATACCAAAGTTCCTCTGTCACAGAAGGACTGCAACTTTTTAATCATAACAAATGATCTATTGTTTAATTGGTCTGTAGTTAAGAACACAGTTATTAATATGGCATTTATATGACCAAATATTTGATGTTCAGTAAAATTGCTTTTGCTGTAAGACTTAATAATTAGATTTCCATAACATTTCCCTCATTGTATTTATCAATTGACTATTCTAAGCATAAAAGCATTGATTAGGTTCTGGGTACAAATTTTGCATGAATTAGTGTTGAGTGAGTCAAACATCAAACTTACCTGGAATAAGTTAATCAAAACATTATTCTATTTATTCCCTTTGTCCCCCACCCATCATACTCCTCTTTCTGTCTCCCTATCTGAGGTGATCTGGTACCATTACAATTAAAATCAGGGAATCAACATTCTACTGTTGACAATAGAAACTGACAATGGAAACAGCTGTGATATGCCTGAAAGAGACAACTATTGAAGGCATCATGTGGATTGCCTTTTCGCAAATGGGATCTATAGGTACTGCTTCATTTTGGGATGAAAGGACTTGCCTCATGTTCAACAGCTTTATCTCCAAACAGAATCCTTTTTTCTCTGTATTTCTGGTCAAAAACCATTAAAGTCAAAGTTTTATCAAGTTTCATTTTTCTTAAAAGACTTGAGGTGTAGTCACTTTATAAATTGAAGAAATAGCACCTCTTGGAACATCCAGTTCTGCATGTGAGATTTAAAAAATTGCTCTGATTTACAGTCATGTCCAACCAGCCATTTTTATAACCAAATCAGTTAATGCAATCTGCTGGGTTTCCTTTGAAACTTTTTGAACTGCTTTGAATAATTAATTGAGCTTACTGTACTGTTTGATAACTAGGGTCAATTGGAATGTATATATGATTGAATTGAGATGATTTTTTTTGTGAAGTGCCTCATTTGTTGTGAATTTGAGCTATGTAAAAAACTGAACTGAACTGAATCAGTCTACTAGTTGTAGTGCAAATTAGCACAGATTCTCAAGTAAGGAGATCTGTGCATAATCAGGAGCCTGTACATTATTTACATACACAGTTTGTTTTTTCTTCCTACAAGATAAACCATATAAGGATCAATTTGATAACCTGTTTAGATATGTGTCATACTCTCTGGCTCTGATGAATAAAATCTTTTTCAGGTTGGTGTGTAAACTTCTAATTTCACTTAAGTTCACTTAGTTTCAACTAAGTTATTTATTGGAACATTTAACTGACCAAAAAGGATGAATTTCTCTGAGGAATCACCTTGTTATGTTTCCCTTCTGACTTGCTTCATCCATCAAAATGTTCATTTCTTCTTGTGAAACTGAAAAGTCAAAAAATGTAATATGTCAGTGTTATTAAATTCCTTTGCCATCACTTATTAAAAATGGAAAGTAAAGAGTCATTTGCACCTTGACAACTGAATTGTTGGGAGACTCTTTTTTTTTTCTTTCAATAATTATGCTAAAGAATTTTGGTGATATTTTGTTTAGCTTTTATTTTACAGTTATCAGAAAATTTTTCCTCTGTATACTATTAGGCCTTGTACACATGTAGCCAGGTCTTGATAAGAACAAATATTTCCACCACATCATTTGAAAAAAAATATCATCCACACTGGATTGGTTTAAGAAGTGTTCATCCTCACAAATCTGCTGAATTTCACCACTGAGCAATGTGTCCTCAGGGAGGACGAATTCCCTCTCAAAGTTTTCCCACCAACCAGCAGTGCATCCAGGTCTGATACAAATCCGGCGACGTTGAACGGCGGCATTGGGCCTCTTTATTGGGAGGGATAATTCGTGTAAATCAACTGACCTCCAAGCGCTCTTTCTCCATTTTAACTCGACATATTAGAGCAGTTTGGTTTGTAAAAAGAAACAAGCAAAAAGCTTCTGAACCAACGTAAAAATCAGCACCTCTCTGATAGCTGTCATTTTCCCTCCACTGCATGGCTAAACAATAACAATGGTCGCATATGTGACGTCAGCTCCACATTCCTTGTTGCAGACTATAATGCATGGACATCTAGATCTGCGGTTTCCAATGTCCAAACACAAACACTAAAAAGGAGAATTTGCAAATCTCCAATTTGGATGGAGTCTTTATTATCAATCGTTTTTAGTGATCTTAAACAGAGTTTACATGTGAATAAAAGGCCAACTCACATAAAAATCTATTCGGTTTCCAAGATATCCAGCTACATGTGGACTAGGCCTTAGTCAGCTTACCTCCAACCGAAAATGGGCAAGCAATATTTCACTCAAATATTAGATAGAGCAGCTTTTACTTCATTATCAGTGACATCCTGTATGCTTTACTAATTTTGGAATATATGATTCTTTTTTCTCAAACTATTAGTTTGGCTGACCCTTGTTATAGTGTCTGACCTGTTATATCCTCAGAGATCTGATTTTAATTTAAGGGTTTTTTTTGTTGGCTAAATCAGCTTCTGCTGCTGCTGAGTAAAATTAATTAGATTTTGACTCTATTCCATAACAGTCGTGAAACTAATAAATTTCTTATTTTTATTGACTCTCTACAACAGTTTAACTTTTACCAATCCAATGATGCTGTTAGAAGTTTTCTGTTTATGCCAATTATTTCCATGTTATCTTTTTTACACCAGTCATAATATTATAAATTATTGCCAGCCTTGCTGCATCCATTATCTTTTATCTAGTTTTCCTTTTCAATCATGTGTAGGTTATTTAAATTCACTCAAATTTTCAGTGTCAGCTTTTGATGTAGATGGTACTCAGCTCTCTAAAGTGTAGAAGTGACCATAGAGAATATAAACTTTGTTGTCCTGTGCCAAGTACACAACTAAATGACTATATACAGGTCTTTGAGGTGCTGCTACTCATCTTTCTATTTCCATCCTATTTTTGCTCCATCCAGGAAAATTAAATATTCATTTGAGAACAGTTTTACGGCTTAAGCTGTAAAACTGCACTACAGTCCAGCCATTGGCTAACATTAAAGCAAGAATGTATTTTTTTCTTCTTTAATGAGATAACTACATATTTAGGGATCAAATCAATTACATTAAAATAAAAGTCAATGACATTGCAACAAATTAATGTTTTATTTTAGTTCTGCAAGTTTACAGTGAAATCCATTTCTAAAAATAAATTAAAAAATAGAAGATGTTTGTAGAGAAACACATAAAAAAAAATGACAGTCATAAAAACAATGGAATTACAGTAACAAACACAGTGACATGTTGTAGATCACTTGTGTTCTCTCACCCATTTTCAGATTAACCTAAGGCCATCTGTGTTCCTCACAGTGTCCCCATACCTGAGGGGCATGTGGGAAACCAGGCCAACCTATATGTTTCTTGTGCCTTGCGTTGCAGGGGGACTCTGCTCCGCGTCGGCATTTCAAAGCCCTCACTGTATATCTGCAAGTTTCTTTCCTTCTCTAACACATATAAAGTCAATCATTTCTACTCCTCCTCCCAAGACTGTGTCCCTTCTGGTGTGTGGACAGCACATCAATGGGAACATTAAAGGCTTCAAGATTCAACAAAACAACACTCTCACAGCACCAACCTGACACTTCACTGTACTCCCTTTGATCCTGGAATCTATCTGCACCTACACACTCACCAGTTGTCCATCTTGGTCATTTTTTCTCTCACAGGTTGATAGCAATTCCTCAAATTTTCAAACAAGTACATTTGCTTCATTCATGTCTAAAGCAGCTGTTGTACCAGGGGAAGTCTCAACTGGAAATGCTGTCTTGTTGCAATAAAGGATTCAGATGATAAATTATTTAAAGGGAAGTGTCAAACTTAAATTTATTGTTGTGTTTTAAAATCAAAACACTTTATAAAACCATTTAAGTGCTTTAACAACTGCCAATTTTACCTGTGTAAAATTCAAACATTGTTATAATTTCATTCTTATTTACTGTATATACATACTGATCATAATAGGATTGGTTCAAATCCTGTTTGGCAGACTGGGACTGCATTGTGTCAGTTGGCAATTATAAATCAGACCAAATATCTGATTCCCAAAATATCAGACTAAAATGTGAGGTTCCTCAAGGCTCCATGCTTGGGCTGTTTTTGTTCAGTTTTTATATGATCTCCTCAAATTCTGAAATATTATGACATCAGTATGGCCATAACATCACTGATGTATTAAAATCTTTTATTGATGGTCTTATGTGTTATTCTGTTTTTCTGAGGAACTGATTTTAGTTATAATCATCAAAATGAACAGAAATAAGCACATAAAATGGAAGGGGCAGAACTGCTTCCAGAAGACAGAAGTAATTGTTTTGGTCTCCAAAATGTTAGGTTAGATATAAGCAATGAACGAGACTCAAAAAGCCTGGAGACCACAAAGAATGCATGAAAACAAGTCATCATTATGGACTCAGACCTAAATTTTATTTTACTAAGTTGGCCTACTACCATTCTAAAGATTGCCAAAATAATATAATTTCTATTCAGACAAGAATATTACAACTCCTGTTCACTTTCAGTTGGGTAAATTATTCTGATGGTGTCTATAAAGGAAAAAAAAAATCTGTACAGCTGCAGGTCATTCAAAATGCAGCTGCCAGAGTCCTGGCCAACACCAAGAAAATGGATCATATCACACCAGCCATTGGTTTATAAGGCATTGAATGTGCTTATCAGGTATGGAACAGCTGGACCATTTTTTAGAAACTTGTTTAAAAGTTTTTTTTTCTTTCTTTTTCCAGAACCTAAACTAAACAAGTGGAGGAAACATTTAGAGTAGAATCTCCCTAAAACCTGAAAAGTGCAAAAGCTTTCAGCCTCATTGAAATCAGGAATAAAAACATAACTGCTTAATTGCCTAATTGCCTTACCCATAAACCTGAAAGATTACTTCATCAGTTAATTTTTTAGTAGCACAGTTAGTAGCACTGGAGCCTTGCAGCAAGAAGGTCCTGGTTTCGAATCCAGCCTGGGGTGTTTCTGCAAGGAGTCTGCATGTTCTCCCTGTGTATGTGTGGGTTCTCTCTGGGTTCTCCGGCTTCCTCCCACAGTCTAAAACTCTGACTGTTAGGTGAATTGGTCTCTCCAAATTCTCCTTAGGTGTGAGTGTGTGCATGGTTGTTTGTCCTCTCTGTGTCTGTGTTGCCCTGTGATGGACTGGCAACCTGTCCAGGGTGTAACCCGTCTCTCATCCTATGACCACTAGAGATAGGCACCAGCCCCCATTGTGACCCTGCAGGGACAAGCATGCTAGATAATGGGTGGATGGATATTGAAATGTCTTTTATTTTATGTGAAACATAAATTTCATTATTATTCTTTCAATGTATTTCTTGTTCTTTTGTCATTTTATTTACCTCTGTTCCTTTATTAGCGGACTTACTGTTGATTATAAATAATTTTTCTCTCTCTGTATTAGTCTAGAAACTTTCCATGAACAACCTTGATGCTCCCAAAGCTCAGAAACAGATGTACTTGACTTCAAATTCATCACCAGCAGTGATTTAGAAGTGTGAAGCACTGCTGACACAGCCGACTCACACTTCAGCTGGCTGTTTTTACAGTATACATTTAGTGAAAGGACACAAACCCATTTCCCTGGCCTTGAAAAACATACATTTATACACAATTTCTCTAGTTTGTTGATTGTCTTTGCAGCAGTAATTACACATTGGGTGACTCTGTTGTATTGTACTTTAAAGATGCTGTAGTTTTACTTTTTTTTGTGTGTCAAACCCATCGACAGTCTCTGGGCTTCCCTGATTCAATTATTTTTCTCATCTCCTCTAATTATACAACAATCTGGTGTCTTCCTTGTAGCGGATGTAGTCGCAGGTGTACAGAGGTATGCATCTAAAGCTCTAGTTAGTTGTCATTAGGGGTATTATTGTATGAATGAGCAAAACTTAACTGGCAAAAACGACTGCACAAAGAACATAGCTTTTCACCACAGCTAAGCAGTGACGAAACTGCTTGGAAGTTTGTATAAATTAGAGAACTGTGGACTTTTGTCCAATTAGGCTTTTTCTTCTACTAAAGTTTTCTTCACAGCTTCCAGTCTGCCTAACAATCAGAGCCCTCGTACAATTGAGCCAACCACCTAAATCCATACTATGCTGCTGACCTTCTTTTTATCCCCCTAAATACCATCCAATCAGCTTCAAGGTTTTCCCAGTTATATTGTTTGTTCATTACAAGAAGGTTTCTCATTCCTTACCCTAAATTAAAGCAAATAGTCCAAAGGTGAATCTGCACTCGTGTTTCCTTTCCTTTTATTAATGTAATTGACTGGACTCCGTTTGGAGAGAAAGCGACTAAAAAAACCGAAAGAAAATGTTTTAAGTCCTGTACAAATACTTTAGTGAGTGTATATGCTTCAGAGAAGGTTCCAGCAATATCAACAGTCATTTCATGGATCATTATGGACTGGACAAAGTGATTAGCATACCCAGAAAAAAAAAAAAGTTCAGTAAATCTATACATTTTCTTAATCAGAAATAGATCAAATTTTGCAAGGAATTTTACACCGTTTTTACAGATTTATCACTTTTCCTTTCAGATGTGAATGAACCTGCTTCATATGTTCATGATTAGATTATTGGTTTCTGCCCAATGAATTTTATGTTTGATACTTCAACTTGACATTTCTGTTCGGGACCAACACCACAGTGCTCACAGATGAAAGCATAGGCTCAAACATGAGGAGTGTTAGCTGTGCTGTTTGCTCACTCATTCTTCACATTTCATACACCGAGAGCATGTGGGTTGAGGTCAGGCTTTTCCACTCGGTGGGTCAGAATCAGGTTAATGGAACCCACACTTGTTTTAGCTTGATATATTTACTCGCAAACTGATGGGAGGGCATGTCCCCTAACTGCAGCATGTTAGTGTTAACAGATGGAGTGTGTAAAGTGAAACCAGTCATGCGTTATTTGCTATTCCTCTATGTCTGCACCTGCTCCTATTAACCTGAGCTTTAGGTGTATGTATAGAGGTGGTTTATAAGCAAAGAGCTGGCAGGGTTTCCATCTGCAGGGAATTTCAACACACAGTAACACCTGTTTTTTAAAGGTTAGAGAGTCTTGCTCTAAAGATAGCTGACGGATGATGTTGGAAATATTATCATATCTGTTGACCAGACCTAAAATGGAACGCTATTGCTGTAAAAATAAGAAATCTTTGAAGTTAATTAAACTAGTGCAAACTCAGTGCATTCACAATCATGGTTATTATTTACCGTGCTGAAATCCTGCATCTGCTTCATGTTGAACTCCAGCAGCGGCTAGAAATGTGGGGTCTGTATTTTTTCTGTATTTTGAAGCAACAAAGTTTCCTTGTTTGTTCTATTTTCCTTCCTCAGAAAGAATGTGCTTGTTTTTTTGATTAGCTGGGTGCAGTGGGCTTTTGGTGCCTTTGTTACACCACAGTAATTAGGCTGTCACTCAGAAACCAGATGGCTGTTGGCTAAAATGGGAAGTTTTCAGATGAGACTCCTGTTTAGTATTGTTGTTGTTGTTATTGTACGCCAAGAAAAGATTACTATACATAAGCTTGACTGCTAAGTATATAGTTTTCAGATGCTCAGGTTCCTGTCAGCATCTCTGTTTAAGCATCTTAGATCAATGTAATTCTCTACAAAAATAATAATAATCTTAAGTTCATCTTTAAATGTTTAGAGATTTAAAGGTATTGTTTTGGCAACCTGTGAAGTGAAAAATGTAGTCAGATCACATTTGTGTTTTCAGATATATTTCTACATTCTTACTTATGGAAATGTAGAACAGTCTTACTTTTCAGAATAATTGTAATGCAGGGTGCACGCAGCACCTTGCATTACAACTATGTATGAATGAGTGAATGAATAAGAAACAGGTCCTAAACCTGCCACCACAAAAATAGTCCACCACACATTTTTACCACTGACCTCTTGATGTACGACTAGAATAGACCTGCAGTAGATTTATGTTCTTTAATGTTGCAATTGTCCAAAAATTCAAAAGAAATTGTAGCGATTTGGAATTGATTAGAGATTTTAAATGGAAAACTTTGGAAAAACTGTTATTAACTTGTAAGACAAATCAATGTTGTCATTAGGGAATCTGTATGTGCACATTACTGAGACTGTGATGTAATAGAAATTGGTGCTACTTGGGCTGTCCTTTGTTGGTACTCAGAGAAGAACGATTGGTTTTACAGAATCACCAGTTACATACGAACAAACTAACAGTGATTCTAGTCTAATAACTAATAACAGCCAAAAAGATGAGTTGTTTAAGCACATTTACTTCATTAAAGTTTTAAAAAAGGAAGAACTCTTCATGAAAACTGAAATGGTTGAGAGTGAAACAGGAACAAGTACTGGTGGCTAATTGTGCTATTTTGGTTTCCTCTGAAATCTGAGCATATATCAAGGAATTATACTGAACCCAACTTAAATTTGTTCTAGTTCCACATTAGAAAAGCAGTGGGATTAGCGAACTGATTAGCTCAACTTGTATCAGCAATTTAAGATCACAGTTTATTTATCTGCACTGTGTAATTTCAAATACCGTAGCCGTAGCAATATCTTAAATAATAGAGGTTGAATATTCCTCTGTGTGTGCATGTGTGTGTGAATGGAAGATTTATTGCAATAAAAAAGGGCAGATAAACATTTATTTCACAATTCAAAACAATGTTTTGCATGCAAGGCTGCCATGTTGGATTTTGTGGTTGGGGTTGGTGGGAAACTTTTCATCATCTGTCTTTTAATTTCTCCACCTTGAAACCTGGAAATTTAAAGTTCTGCATAAAAATGTAATGCATAATTAAGTTACATCCTTTAAACAATCACCTCGCACACATGGATGAGAATGTTTTGGGACTTTTTTGCTTGTTACTATTCTCTCATACAACAAACATGGTCCAAGTCCTGTAGTTGCACTGTTCAAAAAGTCTGTAATTATTGTGGTTCTTGGGAAACTTTTTATATCCTGAGGTCAAACTTGTTATAAAAATTTTAGATGCTTTTTTATGTTATTATAAATTATTCTCTTAAATCTAACTTGAGGAGCAGTAGCATCATAAAGGATTTCAATAGCCCTCCAGATTGGTGTCTGAATTTATTATTTGATAGTTCTATTGGTCCCTCTTATCTTTACCAAATGAAGCTTTTGCATAAAATCTTTGCACAATTGATTTGTAAATTAGCATATATGCAACCCTGATCCATAATTTAAACAGCTCAAAAACTACTCTCTCACCCACCACTCATTCTCCTGGGGGGTGGGTGACTCTTCATCTCAAGCTCGGGTCCTCTACCGGAGGCCTGGGAGCTTGAGGGTTCTTCTCAGTATCTTAGCTTTTCCTAGGACTGTGCTCTTCTGGACTGCAATGTGTGAAATTACTCCAGGTATCTGTTATAGCCACTTCTCCAGTGTGGGGGTCACTGCCCCGAGTGCTCCGATGACCACAGGCACTACAGTTGCCTTAACCTGCCAGGCTCTTTCTAGCTCTTTCCTGAGCCCTTGGTATCTCTCCAGTTTCTTGTGTTCCTTTTTCCTGATGTTTCCATCATTTTGGATGGCCACATTGATCACAGTGGTTGTCTTCTGCTGCTCATTATTGATCACAATGTCCGGTTGTTTACCCATTACCATTTTGCCCATTTGTATCTGGATGTCCAACAGAATCTTAGCCAATATATAATCTTCACCAATATATATATTCATCTAAAGCAAGTTTTTCCATCAAGGCTCTGGCTGTGTTTACCTCTTTGAGCTCACACAGCATCTGCTTGTCTTTGTCTTTGTGTCTTTCCTAACCAGATTGTGTTTGAAGGAATCCGAGGCCCAGGCTTTGAGGGGGATATTGCCATTGATGATGTGTCCATCACCATAGGAAAGTGCAAGCAGGAAAACACGGTAGCCAACGCAGGTAAGACAGGTAAGATGTGGCTGATGGGATATGATTGGTGCCTGTGTGCGTGTAAACAGAGATGCTTCTGAACATACATAAACACTTCTTTAAGTTCTGAACATACATAAACACTTCCCTAAAACAGCCAGTACAGCATGTGTTAAAAGGTAGACAATTTAATTTAAGCTGAAATAATATTAGCTAAAACAGAATATAAAGACTGAAGGGAAAGAAACAGTTCTGAAGCTTATTTATAAAGGATGAAGGGAAAATAAATGCTCATTTCAGTGTTTAGGAACACAGAGAAAAAATATTGTATTAGTGTCCTTCCTCAGCAGCAATTGTTTCACCTAATTTTAGCTTTATGTTTTCATTTTCTAATTTGTCACACACTCACATCACACTCCTGCTGCCTTCCCCATATTTAACTTCATTATGCCTCAACTCGCCTCCATGCTCGATCTTGCCCTGTGACAAATGTTTACCTCTGCATACCATGCTTCATGTTGGAAAGGTTCAGTTATTTACCCTTCGGCATGAAAAGGAAATGAAAGAACACAATTTGTTTAAAAATGTTATTTATAAAATAAGTGTAGTTTCAAGAATGTAAATGATGCAGAGTTAAAAAAAAAAAAAAAAAAAAAAAACAAGGCACCTGCAAAGAGTTTAAAACTTTTTTGTATTTTTTAGGAAGAATTTCTGTAATAACCAACTCATAGTTGTATGGATAGTACATGAATTTTATATGGGATCCCTGTTTTTTCTAGTTAAGTCCAATGGCCACAAGCTGGCACAGTACCATTATATTTTCCATGCATTATGTTTTTCATTCACCACTGACACACATTATTCAGAAGTTAACTATTTTTTTCCATAATATTAAATTTGTGTAGTCATTCTATAAAGCTTTTCTGTGCTCAGTCTATAAGAGCCCATAAAATCTCAGGCACCAAATCATAACAGCTTCAAAAATATTCTTATTGTTACTACTATTAGTAATAAATGTGGTAATAGTATCCTTAGTAATAGTTGTCATAGTAGTGGTATTACATTAGAGTGACATAAGAGATCATAAACAAACTATGGCATTCAGCATGTTGTGAAAGCCATTCAAATGGTTCCATAAAGTTTTTAAATCAGTACTAAACAGATGGAAAACAAGTTCATTATGTCATAAAAACCACAAAACATTCCTTGGATTGTTTTTTACCCAGCTTCAGTATAAAAGTATTATTCAGGTTTGTGAGTTAATCGAATCTCACTGACTTTTGGCCTCACTTAATAATATTCATTAGTTTTACATTTTCATGCAATGTGTTGCACCAGCAAAACAGGGAAACATACATTTTTATCAATCTGCTTGATTAAACAATGCAAAATAACAACTAACAGAGTTAAACTGCAGACCAGTTGTCTGATTTACTCATTTTCTGTTTTGCAGTTACATCTGGTGAAAAGCCTTCATTATAAACTTGGTAATCAGGGAAGTAGTTTAAAGCTGTTTGGAAACACTAATAGAAAAAAGTTTTGTATTTACAGTCAGTTAATGTGTGCATGAAATGTTACCCCAGCTCAGACAAAATAAACAAAAATGATTAATTATTATTAAATTATAACTCCGTTTATGTAACTGTCCAAAATAATTAGAATTTATCTGCTACAAGTCAATTCAGTTGTTTCTGGAGCCAGCTGGGGACCCTAATCGGTCATAAACTGTGCGTGTACCTTGGGCCTGCTAAGGGTTATCTCAGTGTTTTCATCATGAAACAAACAACTGTTATACTCCCATTACTCTATCTAACTTTTCATTTTAAAGGCATTAAAGTCTAAAATAACAACATAAAACTCCTTTCCACGCATTTGACACAGTAGTATACACAGTTTGTTCACCAGATTAATCAGCCTGCCATTTTTTTTTTTTTTTTTTTTTTGGACATGTCAAAAAATTCCTCTACAGCTCTCGCCCTTTATGTAGACTGCACAAGTGCACCACTGCTATAAAACTGATGCAACTTTCACTGAAATGTTGCAGCAAAAGAACCTTCAAAAATATCATTTAAATCACACAGCGCTCACCTTGGCATGTTGGATGCTTCAAACTGAAAGTAAAACTGATTGCATGACCTACTTTCTGATTGATTTGTTTCATAATTACTTGACTACTTGGTGGTACTCATGAATGAAATTTCCTTCATAGATGGTAATTTGATAAATCTTTAAAAAAAAAACAAAAAAAAAAAAACAACCAAAAACGATGCTGTAATGTCAAAGCATAACATTCCCAGTACTGATGCGGCAGAACACTGAATTCAGCACCTTGGATCCCAGTTGACATGCACTGTTCAAAATGGGACCACATGACAGAGGAACACATATCTCAACTAAACTTGATGTTAAAACAAATATGTTGATGTGTATTATTTACCCTGGATTAACAGTATTCCAATAAAATTCTTTTAGTATAATGTGAGGAAGTCTGTAGTGTGTGATCAAATGTAATGAATGATGTGGAACCATTTTCTATTGTTTTAGCAGGGACCGCTATGGATGATGGATATAGAGGTGGTGCTAATGTGTGCATCCTATAAATTTGCTTGTTCTTCTGGCTGACAACTTTTGAGAAAACATTTCAATCCAAGTAAGCATGAGGACTGATACAACTAGCCTCAAGGGTCAGAGACAGACAAAATGTCAAAGACACAGTGACCAAAGTGTGTGAATACATGTGTTTAGGACTGATAAAATGTGGTAAGAGGAACAGAAACTAACTTTTTGTTACAACTAATATAAGAGAATCCAAGAGTCAAACTTAGAAACAGTTTCAGAGAAAATACAGGTGTACAGCTGACTCAGCTGGCTTAGTGCATGCTACTGCTGCTTTTAGTGTTTGTTATGCTCTTAATTCTATTAAACTCTGAAAAATACAGGCTATCAGACAAAGAAGGTAAATAAATCTCAAGCAGATCAACAGAGCAGGATCTCCAGGAAGAAGTGAGATGTGTGATTCGAGTATTAGAGCAACAAGCGTGATTTTATTCAGCAACATGTGGTGGGAATCTACAGGGCTTTGTTAACTTTTGCTTGGATTTACAACGAAGAAAATATCAGAGCCATGAAATCAACTCATAACAGCAGAAAACATGAACGCCAATGAATTATTAACAACTGCTGTTTTCTTTTTAAACTTGCGGAACATTCTGCGTGCGATGCATGTGTATGAGCACGCCTACGAGTGTGTGCTGCAATGTAACACATATGTGCATGTAACAACACTGGCGGATGGTGTAAATAATAGATGATGGCATAAACAGGATGAGAAAAGCTCTTGAGCTCAAAGAGTGCGATTGTGTCCTACGGGTTGTTTGAGACTCGCATAGCACAGACAGATGGGTAATTATCAACTAGGCAACACGAAGGTCTTTGCCATTGCAAGAGACATAAGCATTTCTATTGAGATTTTACCTCCATTAATTCTGCAAGGTAAAATGAGGACTAGAAAGAGATTCAGGTATGTTTTTAGCACACAATGAAAGAGAAAAGGAACATGATTAAAAGAAGATAATTTAATAAATGCAAGGTGCATCTCACATAGTGAGCCTTAAAAGTACATATTCTGACCTTGTTTCTTGTGTCCAAAGTTCCTAAATAGGCTTAAGTACAGGTGTTGTTTTCCCATTGGGATTTTGTTTGTCCATAGAGACAGGCTCCACTCTGCCTCCCCCTTTTGTGGGAGAGGAACAAAGCTGAGCTGTATCTCCCCATCATGAAAAACAAAGCTGTGTCTCACACACAAACTACACAAAATCCCACATCTAAACAGATTCACCTGCAAGTTTTATTTTTATTTTTAAAAGGATACTACTCAAAGTATTCTGCTGGGCTGACGTTGCTTGAAGCATCAGATGCAATCTTCTGCTTTTTGGTTCAACAAATGTTGAATAGGCTGATTATCATTACATGAGTTAGGATTTTCCAGGCCAATGTGTAATTGGCATTTTGAATCTCACCCTGACCCAAATAAGGAGATAGACACTGTCTGTGGTGTAAAAATTATATAAAAACAAAACGAAAACCTAAGAAGAGTAAAGTTCGGCCATTTATTATAAATATACAGCCTACACTGTAGCTCACATTTATATCAGGTTAACGGAGTGTATACGCAAGGGACTCTTGTACTAAATGAAAGATGATTGCCTCTGACTTATTTAGTGCAACTCCACCTGCACAAATCACAGAGCTCCACCTGGCTCATCTGTATGTTTGCAGAGCAAGGGACCTGGTAAAAGACGACATAGTGCCTTTTTTAAATCACTTTCAGAAATCCCTCTAAGTGGCTTTTATATCAGAATTAATATTTTCAGTCAGTCACACATAAGACTTTAGTCTATGGTCTTACAAACAAAGGAGTGAAAAACCTTCACAACCACAAACTTCTGAAATGCAAAATGTCTTGGTACAACTTCCCTGACTTCCACGGTGCAAGGAGAGGGTCAAACTTCTGATAAGGTGAAGACTCCAACAACACTTGAAATCCTAAGAAACAACTGTATTAGTACACCAAGGTGTGTCAGCTTGTTACCTTCATCAGGGTCATCCTGATGAAGGAAACAAGCCGAATCCTATATTGTTACCTTGTCAGTTTACAAAAATACTAGAAAAAGCATTTACTCAAAATTAGACAACTTCATTTAAAAGCATAAATTATGGATGGATGGAGATGTGTAGCTGAGTTATGAATGTGTTTTGGTAACAGTTGATGTAAACTGAATTGTATCATATGTAAATAATACATATTTGTAGTTATAAATTATTGCTAAATATTGTAAAAGTAGTAATTAGTGAGAATACGTTTTCTACTTTTACCTACCCTTTTTCGGGTACTTCGTTTTATTTCCTTGCCTTATATTTGACTATTTTTATTTGTGTTCAAAATCAAAACAGTCAGTCAGTTCTGAAATTGGAAGGAGTATGGCACAACTGATAACTAAGCAAGATATGGCTGTCCATCTAAGTTCCACCAGCTGTCCACCAAGTAGAGTAGTGATATGGGTATTTTAATTGCACTTACAAAGTCAAACAGAAAACTTAATAAGGAATCCCAATGAATTTGCATTGAAAATCCAAATGAAGAACTGACAAAAGACAGACCGAACATTTTAATAACCAGCAGAAATCAAGCCAATGAGAATTACACGGATCTGATAAAAAGGCAACAGAAAAAGCTTAGACTTTATGTACTGAATGATTTAAAGGTAAATAGAAGGGACTAATGAGTAACTCACACCCAGTTATTAGAGAGCTTGAAAAGGAATCCTAGCTGAAGCAGGAATAAGAAAATATAAGTGACTATAAAAACTTTAAACAAAAAGACAAAAACACTCAACAGATTTCTACACTAAAAAAACCACAAAAAACACTGCAAGACTAAATAGTTAAAATAAAAAAAATCTACTGATCCTAACAAGACCAGATTTTCAATTTATTGTCCATCTTCTGTGCTACAGGAATTTGGAGTGTGCTGTTTATAGATCTAAGCTTTATTATAGATATTGATTTTGTGCCTGAGGGATGGACAGTTGTTATGAAATCATATTGATTTTTCAAATACCCTACCCACTCTTTTATTCATAAAACCTCGTTGAAGTAGGCAACAATTTTAATTTCTTTATGAAGCGCAGTCTATGCTGTTTGTGTAGTAGAGAAGATGATGGCTGGTAACAGAGTAACTAACTAGGAAAGGAGAGTAAGATTTTATCATTGTGAAAGGAAACTTCAGTTGATCCTGAATTTGCAGCTGACGGTTGAGTTTTTCTAAAAATATATGTTGAACAACTACTCTAACCAGGTTAGGGCTATGGACTTTCCTGACTGCGTGGTTGATTTTAGTGAGTCTATGATTTGTTATTTACTCCTCCTCATTTGTTCATTTGTTGCTTCTTTTCTTTTCAACTCACTTTGTTCTTCCAAGAAACTCTCTATTTTCATTTTATGACATCATAAACCTAAAACATGCTTCAAAGTTTTTTATGTTCTAAGTATTACTATTTTGAGGTATGTATTTACCTGAGATTTTTTAGGTCTCATGGCTGCAGAACTAAGGAGATATTAGTCCCTTTAATTACCTCCAGCTTGAGATCATTAGTGACATCCCATGGGGCGAATTCATGAGGTATCGTAGGCTCCTGTTTTCCACCAACTATTTGCTTTAGTTTTTCCCTGGATTTACAAATCAGATTGCATTAAATACATATAGGGGCAAACAGACCCATCTAGTTCAGTAAATGGAAGCAATTAGCACCTGTTTCTGTATCAGGATACATTTTTCCTCTCTTCAGCTACAAAACACAACAGATGCAATAAAGTTAAATAAAGTGTGAGACACAAATGCTTGAGTCTCTTGCTGTTTTTATTTTTCATTAACAGAGAAATCCAGGTACTGACTGATGAGGCATTCATCTAAACTTTAAAAACAAGAAGAATCACAGGAATGGTGTTTCTAAATCAATAATTGATGCTGCAGATTGTAAAAAATAGTGAAATGATGCATCCCCTTAGAGACAAGAAACAGACTGAAGTTGAAGAAATCTTTAAATATATGTAGTCTAACTTGTAATTATTTAAGAATAAAAATGAAACACTTTTGTGCAATTACATAGTTCTGACAATACTCTGATTTGACACCTCCTCAGCTGGAAGAGTCTTCTGTGCCTCTGTCCACGATTCAAATGGATCTTCTATACAAAGTTAATTTATTTTTAGCTTTTTGCTCTGCATTTCAAGCATTTTTAGTATGTTCCAAAGTAAAAATTTATATACTATATTTAAAAAAGCCCCAACAGGATTTTAAACGCAATTTAAAGAACATATTTGAGCTACACCTTACTGGAAAAACAGAATAGTTTTACCCTCTGTGACATTCTTGGCCTGTTCTTTGTAAATCCAGCACCACAGCAGAGGGTAGTTTTCCATGCAGTCTGTTGTAACACAGTCTTTGTGACAGGCCAAGCAATTGGCTTTGGCTGTAATTTACGTCTATACATATCCATATGTGTGGTTTTCCGAATTAAATTCATACATAATACTTCCTTTAAAGGGGGGTATTACGTAACATCAATATTTCTGAGCTTTGTATCATGTTATAAAGTTATCCCCTCATCAAAAACATACTTAGAGAGTTGCTTTGATTCTTTCATGCATGTTTGAGAAATCTTTTAATCTCACCTGGCAGCCTCTCAGGGGTGCCTAAACGCTTGCTCTCACAAAGTGCCGCCTATTTCCCCAAAGTTCCTGCTTGGAGCTGCAGTCCCCGGCCAAGCTTCCGCCTCACAGCGCACCCTTCCCCTGCACATCCCCCACACCGCTCCACCAGACTAGCGGCAGCAACAATTATCATACAAACTACTTCTCAGTCCTCTCAGTCCAGCACTCCTAAGAACGGTTGTGAACAGCATAATGGAGAAGCGCTTTTGTGATAACGTGCTGAAGGCGAAGTGTCAGAAAGAGTAGGAGCTTCTTAAAGAAACAGAGGTCAATTTCAAGGCGTCAAATTGTAAAGTCAATTTTCTTTTAAGTTATGTTTATATATATATATATATATATATATATATATATATATATATATATATATATATATATATATATATATATATATATACAGTATTTAAATAACAACTGAAGGTAATATATTTACTTGATTGTGCTATAAAATAGCACTATGTGTCTGGAAAGTACATAATACCCCCTCTATAAATGTCAGCAAACTGCAGAGAGACACTACGTGCTTTGTGAAGCTATTTTAAGAGCAGTTATGCCTCTCTGTCTAGTTTCAGAGTTTGAAGGATGCATAAATTTAGCCCCTGCAATTAACTTTGTGAATATTCCTTATAGTTTTTTTTAACCCACATAAATCATTTAAACTGGTCAAAAGTCAAGTTTAAGTGTACTGTCTCTCTGCATAAACTGATATGACTTTTTTTTGTTTGTCTTTTTTCTGTAGTTCTTATTGGAGGATCACACTCACTCCCACTGGCCAGGTGGCTGACCTTTGGCCTCTCCTGCTTCCTCTCACTCCTCTACAGATGATGAGCACTTCCCACAGCACCACCACTTGTCTGTACTAACTCTGCCCTGACTCGTGCTTTTTAAATTCCCTCTTTATCCTCCTCTCTGCCCTGTACATCTGTCATCACTTGTCTGTCCTGTCATATCCCTCCTGCCTTATATCAAGTTTCATTCCTCTATCACAGATAACATACAGTTTGTATACGTTCTGTCCTCCTCTTTCTTTGACTGTTCCAGCATTTATGCACAGAGTATAATCAGCTAACTCACAATCTGTATTAAGGGTTGACATACTTCTAAAAGAGTAAAACTTTCACCTCAAACACTATGATAGGAACACCTTATTCATGTTAGTGTCACTTTCTTGCCTTTTTCTCTGCTTCATCAACTTTGTTTGTCCATGTGCATACTGTTTGTCTCCCCCTCCCACCCCCGAGTCTCTCCAGCCATTGTCCCCCACACTCCTGGCACCCTATTCCCAGACACACCAAAGTGTCGGACACGCTACCAAAGATGACAAAGAACCTGAGGGAATAAAACGAGAAAACAGGGGTTCCAAAAAGAAAAGTGATAAAAGAAGCAGTAGAAGATAAAAAAGGGGGAAAAATTTTTTGTACTAAGACTGCCATCTTTTTGCATCATTCTTTGGGGTAGTTTGGAACTACTGACAAAGAGACGAAGAACCAGATGAATGAATAAAACAAAAATAAGTGTTTGTGGAAAAGGACGCATAAAGAGGATGATGAAAGCTGGATGCCCCCGGTAGCCTCTCTGCTTGCCACAAGAGACAAACCTCAGTGCGGAATATACGTGTACATTTATCTCTCTCTATACATATATATATATACATATATATATATATATATATATATATCTATATTAAATATAACAAAATTTAAACTAAAATACTACAAGGACAATGGAGGACTTTAGTAATTGAAATTAAAGAAGCACAATGTTTATACTACTCTGTTGTACCTTTTTATTTCACTTCTTATGTGATGTTGCAGTCAAACCTATTCAATGTTTTTTATATTTTGTTTTTTCTTTTGTTTTGCCATCCTAAGGATCAAGGACAATGAGTAATAAAGTATTATTATATTCATATCTATATGATGTAGAGAGGATGATTTATGATCCTGAACCTGATCTGAGCACCCAGAGGGAATACACACATGACCCAAGCCATCTGGATAAGAAAAAACCCCTACCTTTTCTTTGCACTAACACTGAAAGATACACACCCCTCGACGAACATTACACAAAAACACACTCATCTATTCTTGCTGCCATCACCGTAGACCCTGCAGAAAGACCACTTTTTAAATTAAGCAGAAAGAAACATATGAATGGTTGACTGGATTTTTAATGTCTACATTAATGCACTTCTTTTTCTAAAAAGGAACCAAATGTTTAAATTACTAAACGAAAATGGAATTCCTTATATAAAGAAAATGACAGTGTTGTAAAATAATATTAAGAACATTTTTTTCCTGATTTCTTTTTATTTAATGTTATGTATGGATATTTCATACAGCAACATTTCTGCCTGCCAGGTGGTGTGTGTTGATTGCATTATATACGTAAAGTACTGTTATTTTTAGCTTAATCCAATTTCATAATCCCATTTACATGATTGTTAAATTTAAGAAATACTCACATCATATTTAAACATCAAGGTGTAAATGAAACTATTACTGGAGGCTTCATTCACCCATTATCAGATGTTACTTAAATTGAATGTAGTTGTGCTTTGCTACACCATGCTTCATCTTATCTAAAATAACTCTGTCAGTTGTTAAACTTTTTTTTTTTATGTTCTTCTGTACGGTGATCATCTTCATTACCATGTATATTGCATGTGAAACTATCTGTCTTTTCCTGTTCTCTCTTATATCTGCATCATGTCAACTTGAGTTGATCATTGCATTTATTTTGTGTTTATGTTTTTGTCTGTATTTTACAAAGCTACATCGTTGCTTTTTTGAATGCCAAGTAGCACGTAACACACAGGCATTGTGTGTCTGCTTAATATTGACTTGCTCAGATGTTAGGAGGTGCTTCTATGCTTTTCGCCAAGCATATAGGAACACATCTGTAAAATCCCACAATATCAACATTAAGACAGATTTAAACTTTCTTAAGTTTTTTTGGGGGAAAAACACCTTGTCTCTGCATTATCTTATCTAACTGCATCTGTCTGATAGAAGCTTATTAGGAAATACCTCCAGTTTTCTCCTAGCTTTTAAAGAGTTGATTATTTGTGGGATTAATACCTGGTTAAGTTGTGTAGGTTCATAAGCAGAATTCCACACTGATGAGTACACATTACATATGTCAGTACTTTAGCTATCCTCAGTTGCAAGTATGTTTATAATATATAAAGCATTCATTTCATGGCATTTCTTTTTGTTAACTGTCCAGTCATTCCTCTTACTGCTTAAGTAGAAGTAGTAAGTGGTGAATATTTATGGTCGCACTTTCTGAATGTGAGCATGAGGCTATTTGAAATTAATAATGGGATTTGTGCCACATATGGCCCTTTATTCTGATTTAATCAATAGGAAACACACTTTTCATATATTTTGTGACAACTTAAAACCCAAGTTTAAAAGACAGACACCTTCTATTGTGGTACTTTGGAAGAACAATGCTGGAAAGTAACATTTAATCTGACAGGAGAGATATTTTCCTTTTTTATCGCAACAGAATCAAATATCGTAAGACTTGTGAAGTGGCACAGAACAATCACTTTTTTTAAATCTAAGTAGCTTCATTTTATTCCTATTTAAACATTAAAATCATAAATATTTTTGAGTATGTACATTTTCTTTTTATTCAAATTAGAATTTTTTTTTTTTTTTTTTTTTTTTTGTAGTTATTTAGTACTTAAGTAATAGGTCATAAGAATGTAATTAAACCTCTAGGAGAACTGTATTTTGGGCAATACGAAGGTTCCATATATGTTCCATAATAAAGAGACGTGATAAAAATTTCACATATATATTAAGTGACACTCATTATTTCAACAAAATAAAACATACTTTTGCCCTTTTACATTTACATTCAGAAATCTTAGGTGAGAAATCATAACCCCTTCATTTTTGGTATTCTGAAAAACAAAAAAATTTCACTTTGCTCTATTTTTGTATGAAAACCAAAACAGCTTTTGTTGTTTTTAGAAACAAATTTTACTTCTGAAGGATTTCTGGAATCCTGTTTTGTAAGGAATTGTCCAGTTGTTAAAAACTATGTGGGATCAAATTTGTTGTTAAATGGAGTGAGAAATTTAAAGATGGTAAACTAAAAAACTAGTGATGACAATGAGCAATTTATTCTTCTATTGTCTAGCAGGTGATGAGAGTTTAAGGTTAAGACAGTATTTTTTATTTTTTATTTTTATTAAATAACTTTTTTTTTCTTAATTAGGTTGTTCGCATTAGTGACCTTTGTTTTCCACATATCGTTAGGAACGTGGTTATTGATTCATTCTCTTAGCACCTAAACTTAAACTTACATTTACACCCATTTACAAGTAAATTGCTGCTATTCTGCACCATATTGTCAAGTGGTCAAAGAAAAGTGAGAAACTGACTGTTCACTTATGCAGTAACCTCTGAATCAATCTAAGTGGATTTATTTGTAAGTGACTACCTAGAATGGATGTGTTTATAATTCGTGTTTTCTCTATATACTTTTGTTACACTAAATAATAACTAAGTGGTGATGGTATTTCTCTTGGCAAAAGAAAATATAGGTTGCTCAGACGGAATTGCCATATTCCTTTAATATTTGACACACAACTGTCCTTATCCACAAGTAAAGGAAACCTAGCGTGTTAGTGAAGCATTTTGTTGTTTAGGACTTCCGCATGGTTCCTGTATCCATTATTAGCCCTTGAAAGTTTTATATGTACACTTCACAAAGGCCCTCCAGGTCTCTCTGCAGTCGACTCAGTGTTGCCTAGGATTTAGTAATAGTATAGACTGTGCACATTAACTACATCTGTTCCATTTTAAGCTTACATTTCATTGGGTCAAGCAGGAGTGCAGCAGATTAAAAAATAGTATGAACTAACTGCATACATGCCAGCATGGCCCTCTTTGGTGTGTGCAAAAACGTTTAATGGGAGCAAACAAGGAGCTTCAAAGCGATATGCCTTAAAATCTTATATACTGCATTATTTTTCTTAATGACTCAACAGACTGTTTCAGCCTATTGTGCAAAGCATTGTCTTCACATTGAGTTTGAGAAAACTGTTTTTTTTTTTTCTGTGACCATACATCCAGAAAGGTTTTCATGAACACTGTTGACAATGTAATTTGGAAATTAAGCATTTAAAATGAAATTTCACTGAGAGAAAAATAAGAGAGGGAACAAATAATGCTGCACATTGTATATTTCTGTCAAATACTTGAGTATTTAAGATAATATATATTCTCAACATGATTGAGAGGTTTGAATAAATGTCAACCAAGAACTTGTCCTTGTCATTTTTACCATCAGTGTTTATTTGACAATAGTAAGGGCTATCATATACAAATTCTTTATCATCCATCTGTCCTTTCAGGTAACACATCAAGAACTAGAACCACGACAGTTCTTTCCTTGTTGACACTCACTAGATCCTCCTGAGGGGGTGCCAAGGCATTCTAATTCTGTAAATTCCTTTACAGAAGGTAAAATAAGGAGTGACAACTGTTCACTTTTGGCATGGAGTTTGTGGTGATGTTCAGAAACATTCTCTTCATTCTTAAGAGGGCAGCTTTGGCCACATTTGACCTGACCATTCTCTCAGTGCAGTTTGTGCATAGAGGGCATTGTGGTTGAGTGCATTAATTATTGTTTTCATGGGGAAATCTGTACCTGTTATTTCCAGGCATTTCTCAGATGCAGAAGTATTACAAGAGGCATTGTGAAATTATGTTATTTTCACTTCCGGATTATGGCTCAAATAGTTTTCACTGAAAAATTTAGAAGTTTAGAAATGAAGCTGTAGCCATTGCCAATAGTGTGTTTTGCAACAGTAAGACTTTTTTTGTGAAGGTTTCTTTGCTTTTACAAGTTGTACCTCTCTGAACAATACTTTGATCATGAGAAAGCTTTTCATAGGCCGTCGGTCAATGTTAAACCAGCTGATATTGATGTCACATAGCAGCAGGAATGCTTTCTAAATACTGACAGATAATTTCTTTCTCAGCAGTTTTGCACATTATTTTCTTGTGTTCAGTACTATGTCCTTCCAATATTTTATCCATAAGAGCTTTTGTGAACCTATTTGTTAATTTCTTTTTTTGTAGTAGTAGTAGTAGTAGTAGTATATAAAATGGTCCAACATCTGATATGAATTTTATGTTGATGGCCCCATCGTAAACAGAGAAAAATGCTGACATACTTATTTAACTGGCAGGTTAAGAGGGGTATTTATTTTTACAGTGTGTAACTAATGTAAAATGCACGTTTTTCAGTTTTGTGAGTCAAATGGAAAGATGGAATAGAATGTGCTACAAAATCATTTCTTTCCAAAAGCTTTGAAATTTAAAATGCTTTGATACTATAATTAAAACGGACGGGCATCCTGTCTGGGTTGTACCTTACCTCCTCGCCTAATGACTGCTAAAGATAAATATTGCTTTGGTTGTTTGGTTTGTGTTGTGTGTTTTGGCAAAGCCAAAAGTCACGTGTCCAGCTCATACTCTATCCTGCATTAAATCATCAACAAGGCAAAAAAAAATTATCATCAAACCTTTTCTTTTCACAGTGGACTAATATCAAATATTTTTGGACTACTCTAAAACAGGATGATTGTTGAGCAGAACCATGCCAGTCCCAAGTTCCCAAAATGGATCCAGGCCTGGCTGCAGAAGGGTGCACCAGCTGCCCTACTCGTGGTACACTAAAGTCTTGACATTGCTTTTGGTCTGACCTGACTCGGGGTCATTTTGCAACAAGAGGCCCAGACAACAGAGCCCTGGGGATGATGAGGCTTTTCAAACTGCTGATATAAGTGGAGATTCTGCAAAGAGTAAATGAAAGAAACAAACATGAAAATGTTTGCGTGTTTATTTAATTTTTTTTCTCTGTAGCTGAATTACATTTGCAGATATTTGTCAACTGCTGAATTTCAGGCTCCAACAGTTTAAAGAAAAAAATGATTCCACTTTAGCTCTTATTTTGCTGCATTATTCTTGTAAACAATTTTGTGTTTGTGTCTGCTCTATATTTTCAAAGCCCCAGTCGGTTGCAGCAGATGGCTGCTCGCTCTAACCCAGGTTCTGCTGGAGGTTTCTTCCTGTTAATGGGGTGTTCTCCTCTCCACTGTTGCTACATGTATGCTCAGTATGAGGGATTGCTTCAAAGCTAACAGCAACATGCAGTCTACTATCAACTCTTACTACCTATTCGTTCAGGAGAAGTGATTATTGCAAAGTCAGTGATTCAATGCAGTTGGTTGGATATCTCAGACATAAAACTTTATACCATTTGGAATAAACTTGACTATAGTTTTAAAACTGGAAAGTATGTGACTGACTTTACATCTTTGTATGATTAGATTGAATTTATATATAAATTTTACTTTTTTGTGAAGTTCCTTGAGAAAGCATTTGTTGTGAATTGGTGCTATGTATATAACCTGAATTGAAGAGAATAGATTGAAATGCTGTGATCTGATCAAAACTGAAGAAATGGCTTAGAGTGAGTATGCTGTCTTAAAGGCACTGTGTCTCACTTTGAAATCTCAGATGTGTTTTTCTGCATAAAATGCCATACAAGAGAATTAAGTTACCTTTGCCATTGTAGGCCGTGTTTAAGGCCATAATAAGTATCCCATCATAGGCTTTCGTATGCTCTGGGATTGTTAAAAATATACACATTACTTTTCATTTTTGAGTAAGAAATATTGTTTTTCACAAGTCAAGGATTTTCCGAGACATTTGCAGACAAACTGGAAATCCTGTGCCTATTTTTAGTCTTAAAAGACCCAGTGTCTTATTGATGCTGTTTTTGTCCAAAACCATTGAAAAAACATTCTTATGACAGCTTATTACTAGCCTTTTTGGTACCCAAATGACTTAAAAATGATTGAATGATTATTTTTCTGTTTTTTTTTTTTTGTTTTTTTTTTAATTATTTTTATCCAGGACCTTGACCTTGCTTGTGTGAAATAATAATTAAAAAAAAAAATCGTCTAACTGATTGGGACATCTTATTTTGATTGACTACATTAGTTATTTGAATGAAATTAAGCTGTTCCACGTTTCATATACTGGTACACCTACATCACATTAAATTAGACACACTGCAAAAGATTAACATAACATAATATCCTCCAGTTTTTTTCCATTGTCTGATTTCTTTATGACTAATTTCAGGGTCATTAGCAGTCTCAGCAGGGGTCATTTTATGCTGAAAGGCTACAAAACCATTTAATCAAAGATTCCTTTTTATCTTTTGAGCACACAGGTCATGATTTGAATTCTGTTTAAGGATTTTTTTCAACTTCTATTGACATTTAAAGAAAATTCTGATTTTACATTTCACTTTGGTAACATGCTCACAACGTGACATTCCACAGTAATTACCAGGCTCATCATTATCTGCTTTTTTGCCTGCAGCAAGCTCTATGCTTGTTTGCTCCCATAAAAGATAGATTAGTTTCACACATTGTGTTATTAGCACATGATCTTTGCAGCTTCCTCTCATTCCCCTCATCTTGCCCTTTTTTAATCCCAGAAGTTTCTGAATGCAACAACAGGCTTGTAACATATGGTAATAATAGCACCTCACAACAGCAAACTACTGTGTCTGGGTGATCTGATCCTACAGTGTGTCTTTTCTTTGCTTTTTGAGATCATTGCTTACATTCAAGTTCACCTCATAATAGGCAGCTTTTTTCAAGTTACTTGGCTAACAATTTCTCCTCATTTTACTGGCAATCTGAAAGTAGCAGCAGTAATAATCTGATTTTTTTTTTTTTTTTAATTCTAAGATTTCCAAATCATTGAGACTTTAACACAGGAGAAGACGGGGGTGATCCTCAATATAATTTGAAACCCAGTGTTTTAAATTTTAAATCTTTTCTTTGAATTATACTACATGTTCAATACATTATGCTACATAAAACATCTAAAACTGGTAAGGTTTCTGTTCTACTGGCATACTTTTGCAGTTGAAACAGGAAAAAAAGGGGGACTACTGTGTTAGTAGGGCAATTCCTCCTCTCTTTTCTTTATACGGTAGCTGAAAAACTAAATTTATACAGCTGCTACAAAGTCATGTGAAATCCACTGCAGTAAATGTGGGTGAGAGTGAAGTGGCTTTAGTAATGCAGTCCACCTGATCTGCCCTCCCACTTTCTCTCCATGTCATCTGAAAGGTAAACATAAATTTATAAACATTAAATAGTAGATATTAAGCTGTTTCTTACTGATGTTTTTAATGCTAATGTTGCTAGTTTGTATAAATGCATACCTCACAGACTGTGCTCTTGCACAACTAATTCAAATGATTGCATTTAGCGATGCACGATATATCGGTATTAACATCAGTGCCAATGTGAATAAATTTTTAACATATTGGTATTGGTTTGATAAGTAAAATCAGCTAATGAATTACTACTTCTGGCTGATATCCATGAGATGTTAATATTCATTACCATTGTTGATTTCCAGCTTGTTGCTGTTTGTGTATCAGTTTCGGGAGGGAGGGAGTTGGCCATGTGTGTTTAGACATGTGACAGTGGTAGTGATGGAACACAGCATAGTGGGGTGTTCAACTAAAGAGTAGAAGCAATGTCAGTGGTGTAGTCATTTTTTAAACAATGTCAAAAGGGTTGGGAAAAAAAAAAAAAAAATATATATATATATATATATATATATATATATATATATATATATATATATATATATATATATATATATAAATTCCCTTCTCACCCTCCACGGGTGGTCTTTCTCAACCTCTGAGCTCGGGTCCTCTACCAGAGGCCTGGGAGCTTGAGGGTTCTGCGTAGTATCTTGGCTGTGCCGAGAACTGCGCATTTCTGGACTGAGATGTCTGACGTTGTTCCTGGGATCTGTTTTAGCCACTGCTCCAGCTTGGGGGTGACTGCCCCGAGGGCCCCGATGACCACAGGCACCACTGTGGTCTTCACCTTCCAGGCCTTCTCCAGTTCCTTTCTGAGGCCCTGGTATTTCTCCAGTTTCTCGTGTTCCTTTTTCCTGATGTTGCAATCGCTTGGTATTGCTACATCCACCACAACGGCTTTCCTCTGTTGTTTATTGTTATTTATATATTGTTTATATATATATATATATATATATATATATATATATATATATATATATATATATATATATATATATATATATATATATATAGCCCCCTTCCTAATCTCCTACTTTTGTGCATGCTTGTCACACTTAAGTGGTTCAGAACATCAAACTAATTTAAATATTAAGACAACACAAGTAAACACATAATTCAGTGTTGAAATGAAGGTGTTTATTGTTAAGGGATAAAAAAAAAAAAAAAAAAAAAAAAAAAAAAAAAAACCTACATGGCCCTGTGTGAAAAAGTGATTCTAACCCCCCCCCCTCCATTAAATATCACACCTGAGTTCAAGGTCTCCAGCCACACCCAGGCCTGACTACTGCACCTGTTCTTAATCAAGACATCACTTAAAGCTGCAGTATGTAACTTTTATAAAAATATATATTTTTCTACATATTTGTTGAAACTGTTACTCTATGATGACAGAATGGTATGAGGCAGATAATCTGAAAAAATTAAGCTCCTCTGCCTTCTCCCAGTGCTATTTAGAAATAACCAATCAGAGCCAGGAGGCGGGTCTTAGCGCTGTCAATCACCGTCTGTGTGGCGCTGCTCATCACTCCCCCTTGCTCTCTGCTAGGCTGCAGTTAGCAGAGACTGTAGTGAATTCTCAGGCTAGCTAGCATGGCCACCGATGATGACGGATAAACAGTTTTCCTGTAAGGTTAAGCGAGTAAATGAAATTGACTGACAGCACCAAGACACTCCTGCTGGCTCTGATTGGTTTGTTTTGGTCGGGAGCGGTGCAGTTCTTCAGATGGCAATAGTAGCTCGGGGAGGAGGTGGAGGACATCGATCTTTTCACAGCTTATCTGTCTCATACGGTCACAACATTATAACAGTTTTAACAAATACGCAAAAAGCATATTTTATAATAAAAGTTACATACTGCAGCAAAATAGGTCCTGTCTGACAAAGTGAAGTACAACAAAAGATCCTCAAAAGCTAGACATTATGGCGAGAGCCAAAGAAATTCAGGAATAAATGAGAAAGAAAGTAACTGATATCTTTCAGTCTGGAAAGGGTTACAAAGCCACTTCTAAAGCTTTGGGACTCCAGTGAACCTCAGTGAGAGCTGTTATCCACAAATAGAGAAAACATGGAACAGTGGTGAACCTTCCCAGAAATGGCCAGCTGACCAAAATTACCCAAGAGCGCAGCGACAACTCATCCAAGAGGTCACATAAGACCCCACAACAACATCCAAAGAAATGCAAGCCTCACTTGCCTCAGTTAAGGTCAGAAGTCATACCTCCACCATAAGAAAGAAACTGGGCAAAAATGGCCTGCATGGCAGAGATCCAAGACAAAAACCACTGCTGAGCAAAAAGAACATTAAGGCTCATCTCAATTTTTCCAGAACACGTCTTGATGATCCTCGAAACTTTTGGGAAAACATTCTGCGTACTGAGGAGGCAAATTCTAAACTGGCAGAAAAGTAACACTGCATTTCAGAAAAAGAACATCATACCAACAGTAAAATATGGTGGTGGTAGTGATGGTCTGGGGTTGTTGTGCTGCTTCAGGACCTGGAAGAGTTGCTGTGATAAATGGAACCATGAATTCTGCTGTCGACCAAAAAATCCTGAAGGAGAATGTCCAGCCATCTGTTTGTGACCTCAAACTGAAACCAATTTGAGTTCTGCAGCAGGACAATGACCCAAAACACACCAGCAAGTCCACCTCTGAATGGCTGAAGAAAACCAAAATGAAGACTTTGTAGTGGCCTAGTCAAAGTCCTGACCTGAATCCTATTGACATGCTGTGGCATGACCTTAAAAAGGCCATTTATGTTTGAAAACCCTCCAATGTGGTTGAATTACAACAATTCTGCAAAGATGAGAGGGCCAAAATTCCTCCACAGTGCTGTAAAAGACTCATTGCAAGTTATTGCAAACACTTGATTGTAGTTGTTGCTGCTAAGGGTGGGCCAATCAGTTTTTCACACAGGGCCATGTAGGTTTAGATTTTTTTTTCTCCCATAATAATAAACACCTTCATTTAAAAACTGCATTTTGTGTTTACTTGTGTTGCCTTTGACTAATATTTAAATTGGTTTGATGTTCTGAAACACTGAAGTGTGACAAACATGCAAATAAATAGGAAATCAGGGAAGGGGCAAATGTTTTTTCATACCAGTGTAAAATATTGTTAGATATTGGTTATTGGCTTTAACATCAATATGACAGTTCTACAATTGTAATAGTGACTGAAAGACCGAAATTCCATGATTTGGATGGAGGGTGAATACTGTTTCTTTCATAGTGGAGGTGTCATTCTTTGCTGAGCTCTGTTACTGCACTTGCTTTGTACTCACCAAAAATGGAGAGTTTTGCTGATTTGCCTGCTTGTTTTAGTGATTTCTCAGGGTTAATTATCGATCGTTCCAAGCTGTGCCCCTGAGAAAGGAATTTTGCTCCATGTGAATCCAGGGAATATACTTTGATTCAATATACATTTGTTGTGCTTTGATTTTAAAAAGATCCTGGTGTTTCAATCCTGAATTACAATTGTGGATCTGTCAAGTTTCAGTTTCAAGTTTATTTGTATAGCACATTTCAGCAGCAAGGCAGTTCAAAATGCTTCACATAATAAAAACATCAATCAGGTATACAGTAAAATCATGAAAATCATCAAGCAAATAACTCATAAATGAACATAAGTGAACTCATAAATCTAATGTTACCCTTTTCTCAGAAATAATGTTTAATCTCTTGAACAAAAATGTACATAAAGATGCTTTTTTTAAGTAAATCATTTTAAAAAACAGCTTTATTCGTAGTGTCTCTTAATTATTTGGCAATTACCAAGAAGACTTTTGGAGATCAAAGAGTGGAAATTAGAGTAGGAAAAGGTAAAAAGAAAATTTACAGTTTAGCATTAATAGGGAGGGAAATATAGTATGAGGCTGTTATTGCATGTTAACTTTTAACAGGTTAAATGGCCAAATAATAACTAGCACTTCAAGATTATTGAGATCCTTGGTGCATTAGTAGATGTATTGTAAATTTACATGCAAACTAGAGTTTGTCAGTCAGTGACAAACACAGATTTGCATTGTTGCAGGGTAAAATTAGTAGAGAAAAAAGGTGCAAGACTGTAGGGTCATTATCATCTTCTATTTTACAATTTTCACAAAGCTAACATCTTAAGTCCTTGATTCACTGTTTCCCCATGCTGAAATATAAAGTCTCTATCTGTGGTGCCACTTATAAAGGATGGACACAATTAAGAGGCTTAAAGGTGAATTATATTTGGTGATGCTTTTTTGCATGACATATAACTGTGTTTTTAGACCTCCAGCATAAATGGACTTCTAACATAGAGGCTTACCAATTAGGTTTCAACATAATTTTTTACCATCTGTACTAAGGATTCTTAGCGACACCTGAGAGAATACCTAGAGACACCAGGCTTAGATTGAGGAACTTTTTAACTGGGCTCTGGTTAAACATTAAGGCAAAGGTGCAACGAGGAAGATTTTACAATTGCTGCCCTATATACTAAGTATACTGATCTTAAATTTGGAAATGTGTATTTTTAGACCTATCTTCTATGTACCATTATTGTACAGAATCGCTGAATGTCAGCAAATATATTTCAGGAACTCAGAGCAAAGCAGTCTTTCCTGAATGGTATTGCTTCTAAGAATAAGTTCACCAAGCATCCTGCAGCTGTTTCTAAGACTGTAGTCTGAAGAAGAGGGAGAGAAAAGTGGGAGGAAAGACAACAGATATAAAACATAGGTAAAGAGAAAGGGTTAGAAAGTATGATGGACAGAAATGGTCATACTAACTGTATTATCAGTATTTAAAACATTTTAGTTGTCTAAAATATTGGCTTATTCATTAGTTGTTCTTTGATGAATATGGTGGCGTCTAACAGATGAAAGTTAGGTTTCTCTTTCCCTTCAACTATAATTCCTTTTTAAAAAATGTCTCTGGCTCACACTGAAACAAGTGTTTGGTTTTCCTGTTTAGTTTCAAAACTTCAGTAAGGGAAGCCACAAACCAAATGTGGTATTATATTGATGATACTGAATATTTTTTCTAACACCTAAAGGAAGAAATATTCAGAACAAACACAATTGGACATAACTATACATAACATAGACATAAATGTGCTGTGGCCTGTTTTCTACATGTTTTCCACAAAACTTGGTCAGATCAAACGGGCATTTGAAAAGTCTGAAACAGTTCTTCCTGATCTTCATGAGCTGTTTTCGCTGAGGGAAAAGAAAGAAAAAATATCTAACCTGAAGGAAGTCTCATTTCAAATAGAGCCCTCCTCTTAAATAACTAAGAAACATTCTGTTCAGGTTGTGTTATATTCAGAGATCTTATGTGCTCAAGTCTAGACACACAGAAAGAAAGATGTCTACATCCTTACAATTGTGCTCTTTACATAAGTCATCAAATACAGCTCATTTGGGCCTTCTTTAAATGCTTCGTCAAAAGTAAAAATCAGAAGGTAATATGTTAAATTGGTTACACAAAATTGTTTAATGCATCACAAGACTTTGTTTTCATTGTCCTTTAAATCCAATCTATTACATTATATACTTCCAAAAGTATTGAGACACCCCGACAAACCACTGACCTCAGATGTTCAGGACTATGGCTAAAGACGTACAGAATCAAGCAGCTGGACTGCTTCTACAAACATTTGTAAAAGAATGGTTCTTGTCAAAGACCTCAGTGAAATGTCCTCTACTAAACATTGTAAACTTAATGGTATTGTCAGCAAACATTGGAATTTAGGGACAAGACAATTCAGCCATGGAGTTGTAGGTCTCGTGAAATTGCACAGCAGGGTCAGCTCGTGCTGACAGGCAGAGTGCACAAGAGTTGTAAGTTGTCTGCCAGGTCAATAGCTACAACCGTCCAAGCGTTCTGTGAGCTCTAGATTAGCTACAGAACAGTGTGCAGGGAGCCTCATGGAATGGTTTTCTATGGCTGAGCAGCTGAATCAGAATCTTGCATCAATAAGTGCAATGCAAAGCATCAGATCCAGTGGTGTAAACCACACCAGCATTTCTCTCTTGAGCGGTAGATATGTGTTCTCTGGAGTGAGGAATCTCATATGGACATGGATGAGTGAATGTGGTATGGAGAAACCTGACTGGCCTATAAAAAAAAGCTCTGACCTTAAACTAATAGGGGATCTTTGGGATGTATTGATTGCCATTGATTATTGTTATTGTTGTTTTTAGCTAAAACTTGAGTTGGCATTCTGAAAATAGGCTGCTCTGTCATCGTTTCTAAAAATATCCATTTGGAGATACTTGAAAAACAACTTTTCTTAAAAATCTCAGCTTTGAACAGTATAAAAATATTGTTTGTTCTTTCAAGAAAATTTGTTTGCAATGAAATAGCTATGAAGGTGTAACAAATGCTGTCAGGCTTCCAAGCTATCCATGTAAGTGTAAACCGAACCTACATCTACAGAAAGATTTTTTTTTTTCCAGGGTCTACTAAGCCTTTTCCCTATTCACTGCTGAGCTAGATCCCATCTTATGTGTGACCTCAAACAGAACTAAGTGTATAAAAACTTGACTTGTATTAAAATCCCCCCCAAAAAAAACACTTGTAAGTGTATATAGGTAATAAACACTGCTTTTCATAAATATTTCAATTAGTGTAAACCATTTGAAATTATTTTTATACAGCTCTTTTTTGCTGTTAAATTGTAAAATAGGAGAAGGCAGAGATCCTAACATCCCTAAAAATTCCAAAAGAATATTAAGCCATGAGGCACACAAAAGACAAAACCATTCAATCTTATCCTTAAAATGAAAATGTGTTAATCACTGCAAAGATTGGATTTTACTCTTCTAATTACTTTGTAATATCCCACTGTAACATAATAATGTGCAGCCCCTTTAATATGGAAGGCCTTCCTCTTCCTGAAAGCCCCAAAGTAGAGATTAGTGTGACGGAGGACCATATAAATCCCAGGTCACACCTGTCCAAATTATTAGCTGAAGCCCCAGCAGTGCCTTAAGCTGAGCCTCTCTGAGCAACAGTGGAAGCAAAGTTTTATCAGACTGACCAAGCTCATTTAGAAAGTTCAGAGACACCAGCTGAATAAAATACGACTCACTTAAATTCCCTGGGCTTTTGGCACTTCCTCCTTCCAACTTCATTTGTTTATAACAAACATTCAGTCATAGAGGTTCATCAGTGACCAGGACAGCCTGGGTAGAAGTTTTTGTAATTCTGTTATTGGTTCTATGTCTGAATATTTTGGACAATTAGGTAAAGAGAAGAGCTAAACTGACCTCTGATTAGGGTATGGTGGTGAGTTAGATATGGTAGAGACAGAGCTGTGCAACAAAACAGGTATTTGATAACTATCCAGTTGAAGCAAAATTAGTTTATAAAATAACACTGACTTCGAGAACAAAACATTTTTTCACCACTTTACTTTTAAAACAGTTAACATACCAGATATGCTTAACAAACTAAATAACCACCTAATGCAAACATGTTGTAGTTTTATAATTCATAAAATTATGTTTATGTAAACTGATATGACATGTTGAATTTGAAGATAAGATCTTTCCATGGCAGATAAGATAGCGACTAGTTATAACTTCCTAACAGAGCCTCTCTTAACAAAATCTAAACCATCCCTTTAAAGATTTATTGGTTACTAACTAATATAAGATGTTTATCTCATTTCTAGTTGGCTGAACAACTCAGCTCTTCCAACTAACCCAGAACAAACAGTATTAACGGTCTAACTGAAAAGTTGCTACAGATCATCACTGACCTTCTGTAGATTATTCGAGTACTATGATTTCTGTTTCAGACAAGCTGAATATCTGTGAGAGTAATTAAGCCAAAGGTTTTATTGCAGGCCAATTAGTCTCATATCCACTTTCCCTGAAACGCCTGCTTATCTGCTCCTCTGTTTGCACACTCTCTGCATAAATATGCTCCCTCTCTCACCCACAGGCATAATCAGTACAGTATAAACTCTGTAGTGGACCAGATAGAGAATGTTGTGCTAAGTATGTTTGCTTTCTTAGGATGCTCATGGTTAGATAACAGTTAATACAATCACCAAAGTGGCTGTCTTATCTTTCATTTATGAAAAGGTTGCAGGAAAGTTTGATACCTAAACTAAAGTATTTGTAAAATTGGCAAATTGAGTGCATTTTCCGCAAAACTAGTCAAAAATAACATTATCAATAAGTTAACATCACTGAGACACTAACACTCTAATATAATTTTACACAAGTTTTTCATCATTGCAGAGCTCAAGAAAGATAAAAATGAAAAGGCGCTGTCATGCATATTTTTCCTCATTAAGACTTTGCATACCTGTTGTTAGAGACAAAGAAGGTTTTGTGGACTGTTGATTGAGAGAAAAATATATATGATTAACACATATGACTATTCAAGGAAGAAAGCTGTAACAAATTTGAATAACAAATTTCAAACTTGCTTTGAAAAAATTTGAATTCATTCTTTTCGTTCTCCTTCTGGCATTGGTTGAAATTTTTTAGGTTTAGCTTTTGGTAGTTCAGTATAGGGCTTTAATGCAAAAGCATCAGCAATATAAAGTAATATAGAGCAAAGGACAAGCCTTCATTAAAAGTTGAATAAAAACAAATTTTAGTCCAACAAAGAAAACAGCAGTTTCAAAGACTCTAAATAGAAAGTGGTCAAAAATTCCTTGCAAAGTTTTCATACCTCTAAGTTTTTTACATTGTGTCCTAAAGTGCAGTGGACATATATATTTGGTCCCCAAGTCAATACATTTTACAACCACATTTTAATGCAGCTAGAGCTGAAGTCTTTCATTTTACTTTATTTTTATGTTTTTTGCCAAACAGCATAGGGTCAGTCAGACTGAACAGAGAGGATCAAAGAACAGCAGTTTTAGGTTCACACGTTTCTATTTGATTTTAGTCTGGACTTTGACTGGACAATTCTAAGAGATTAATGTGTATTGAAACTGCTATGAGAACATCATGTGTGTTATTTTTAGCAATAGCCTTCTTCTTGCCACTCCTTAATAAAGGCCAAATTTGTAACATGAGCAGTTTGAGCTTTCTCGGTTTGTGTGTGTGAACAGAGCACGCAAGTTGAGGGACGAGAATGAGCTTGCAAACGTTTTTTTCCCCACCTGGGCGATGCAAAGCTGTAGGGGCAACACATATCGATGGGGAAACACAGACTGACCTAAAACCTGAAAATGTCCCAGTATGCGTCATGTGGTGGAAAAAATCCCCGGTTCTCTGAGGGGTAAAATTTAAAAAGTCCTGATACTGTTGGTCCACTTCAAGCACTGCTCGGGGCCTAAGAGCAGTACAAGTCTGCAGCAACCCCAGAGAGAAGGACACCAGGAACCCCCTACATAGCCATGTATGTTTGCATTTTTTTTCTCCCGCAATAATAAACACCTTCATTTTAAAACTGCATTTTGTTTTCTTCTGTTGTCTTTGACTATTTAAATTGGTCTGATGTTTTGAAACACATAAGTGTGACAAAAATACAAAAAAACCAAACAGCAAATCGGGAAGGGGGCAAACACTTTTTCATACCACTGTGATCTTCAGGGGGTGCCCAAGTGACTGTGGCCCACAGACAACTGTGGGCCACAGTCATCATTTGGTGGGAATCACTTGCTCTTGGCCTCCCTGTGGCTATCTCACCAGGTGGAATGGTACTGTGGCTTCACTCCCATGGTCCTTCAGAGTTCTGGTTGGCAACTCCGGGACAGTTCAACATAAAACATTGATTTAAATACAACAGGGATTAACAGAAATTAGGTGAGTGCCATCAACAAAAACAGAAACATCATGACAACTTCACAATTTTACTTAGTAACGGTCTATCACATAAATCCCAATGAAGTATGCTGATTTTGTGGATGTAATTTGACAGGATATAAAAGTTCAAGTAACAGGAATATACTTGCAAAGCACTGTACTGTTTCAAAGTCTTGAGTCTGTCTGAACAATAGGTGCCAATAATAATAAGTGACAGTGGGAGATTTTACATGCACTGACTGAAGATTTTAGGACACATTTGACTGGTCAGAAAAAAACCCTTAAATCTTTTTCAAGTCATCAAAGACAAGAATTTGAAGTCAGTTATCTTTCTTCAGATCTACCCCTGCTGCGGGATTGAAACTGAAATTTTCCATATGGACCCTAATGCAGAGATGCACATTTCATAGAAAATGTTTGTTGAAAATATCAAACTTTTAATGACAGCCTCAAACCACAGCAGCTGTCACAATTATTCCTCATATAGTCACATTCTAATTAGCATCAGCTTCTTTATGTGCATTGATGCTTATCAAACACTGATAATGCAATGGTTCAATAAACATTGTAAATACCACACAGCTTTTTCAGAAATACCAAGTTTCTTACAGAATTTCCTACTTGATATGTTGACTCCCTTTGATTCACACTAATGTGTGAATTTGAAGCATCAACAGTGCAAAAAGAATAAATATAAAAATATAAATAGCACTTCTGCTTGCATTTGCAAGAGTAAAGGGAATTCTGAACACACACACACACACACCTACAAGCCAAATGGAGAACATGGAGGACACAGACTGTATATTAGTGCTTCAGAGACAAAGTCATGCTCACGGTAACACTTGACTGTGTAAAAAGTGGAGTCAGATCCACACAGATGGAAGGTGGAAGGAGGTTGAAGAAACTGCATCCGGTACTTTAATTAGAACTCAATCAAAAACAAAACCTAGTTTAATGAATTGGAAATGGTGTTATCCAGAGTAAAATATTTATAAGAGTCTAGTCCTAAAGTGGGCACAGTGTGGATGAGAAACCATCTCTGGTTCAGGATGCAATATTTGTGTTGTTCAATTTTTATTTATTTATTTTTTTTTTTTTATTATTATTATTTTGGAAAGAAATAATAGTGTGCTGCCTGTCCACTCAAAATGATGAGAGGGTTTTTCAAAAAGTGAAATGAGGTGAGTCTCCTCAGCAGCACTCACAAGAAAGGTTTGGTGAGAGGAGGTGGGTAAATACTACATGCAAACATTAATAAAAAATTAAAAATATTTTTATTGTACTTGAACAGCTAAGATACAATGGCTCTTGGGAATTTTGACTATTTTTGTAAAACAGAAACAAAAAATATGTTAGGAAATTCCACTTTTCCAGATAAAAAGATGTAAAGGCTATTTAGATTTTCAGATTATGATTTAAAAACAAAATATAATGAAGTTTCATCTGGTACTTATTGGTTCTCAGTAAATATTATATACAAATTTTGACAAACAGTATAGCTATTTTTACTTATGTAACTAGACTATGTACTGTTGTTGCTCAAATATTATGAAAGCAATTCATTCCTGCAAATGAACATTACTACAGTGCTTATAAAAAGTATTCACCCCTTTAAATGTTTTATTCCTTTTATTGCTTTTCAAATCAATCATTATCAGCACAATATGCCTTTTTTTGACAAAAATTAGAAAAAAAAACCATTTAATTTGAAAGTGAAAACTGATTTTTACAAAATAATAAGCAAAAATATTTACGTAAAATAAGTGATTGCATAAATATTCACCCCCTTTAAAGTGACTGAGCTATTCAACAGAGGTCCATCCAATTAGTGATAGTAGTTTCACAATGAGTGGAATGGACATCACCTGCGTGCAGTGACTGTGTCTCAAGTGATTGTAATTTTCTATCAAGACGACGAGCCGAAGCATCCAGCTAAATCTACAGAGAAAAGATTTGAAGACAACAAGGTGGATGTTCTGGAGTAGCCCAGTCAAAGCCCAAACCTCAATCCAATAGATAATTTATGGCTGCAACTGAAAAGCGCTGTTAACAATTGTTCCCCTTGCAACCTGACAAAGCTTGAACAGTTTAGCAAAGAAAAATGGAGTAAAACTGCAGTGTCCAGATGTGCAAGCCTGACTAAAACCTATTCACACAGACTCCGTGCTCTGATTCCAAATAAAGGGGTGAATATTTATGTAATTACTTATTATACATTACATATTTTTATTGAATTTTCATTATTTTGCAGAAATGCGCTTTCACTTTGAAATAAAAAAAGGTGGGGGGGTAATTTTTTTGTCAAAAAAGCCAGATTGTGCTTATCATGACTGATCTGTAAAAGTAATAAAAGAGTAAAACATCCACAGGGGTGAATACTTTTTATAGGCACTGTAAACAAATCATAAGCAATTTTTGTTGCCTCTATCAAAGCAAAGTTTGTTGATCTGAAGGATTTAAGTGGGTGCAAGCACGTTGCCAAAAAGTAAAGATAATGACACTAATCTTTCATATCAATCTTATTTGCTGCTTATCAAGAAGTGTTAGAATTCCGTTTAAGACTGTTTGAAATCACAAAAAGATCAGTAAGTTGTAAACATTTAAAACAGGTGCTGACCTTCTCAATCATGGAAGTCCAGTCGATTGCATCTGAAAGCAACTGGGAACACAGTCACCAAGACCACCACTGGTAACACACTTCAGCGTCATGAATTATGATAGAAGAGACATGTACTGGCCTGTCTGAAGTTTTCCAGTAAGCATCTTAATGACACAAAGAAAGTTTGGGAGACATTGATAAGATCAAATAATCTTGAATAGATCTCTTTGGCATCCGCTTGACCCACCAAGTTTGGATGCAGTGAAATACCAAATATGATCTATAGAGCACCATTCCCACAGTCAAGTACAGAGGTGCAAATCTTAATATGTTTTTGGGACTGTTTCTTCTGCTAAAGTTTCAGTATGATTTCACAACATAGGTGGGCCAGTAGAGGGGCTCGTTTACCTTATAATCTTTGACAAGAACCTCCTTACCTTAGCCAGAACACTTGAGGAAGGGTTGTGGATGGACATTGTTAAAGGAAAACATTTCAAAATATACAGCTAAGGTAACAAAGCGGTTGCCTTGGTGTGGTGGAATGACATTATGGTAATAATCAAATGGCCAAAAGAAAAGTCTGTAGAGGTAGCTGAAGCTTTGAGCTTTGAGCTGCCAAGCAGGATCCAAGAAGCGTAAATGTTTTAGAGAGTTTGTGCAAAGAGGAGTTGGCCAAAACATCTCCTGAGATGTGGGCAAAGCTGGTAAGAAGGTACATTAAATGGCTTACTCGTGTACTTGCCAAAACAGATTTTCTAAGAACTCAGTCAGGTTTTGCTAAGGAATCAACTACTTTATTCACACTGTTTTACTCAATAACGCAGGAAAAAATTATGTTATATTTAGCATTTTTCATAAAATTATGTCTCTCCCACATTAAACTTAATAAAAATTAAATGTTTCAATTTTTGTGGTACTTTGTTATTTCAGCAGGAGATCATATACAGAACTGTATATGTTTCTCAAAGTTTAAGCACAGCATGTCAGCATATGAACATCACACCAAAGCAAAACTGTAGAGCATTTATGATTTAGGCCTGTTTTTCTCATAAAAATTTAGACACCTTCAGTCATTGACTTAATTATAAACTACTTTGGTTCACAGGATACTATAGATTCAAATATGAGGCCATCTTTCCAACTTCTGAAATTTGGATTAAATTGGCTTAAGCAAAAGATTATCTTCCAAAGCTCATGACCAAATCTGCAACAAACTGGGAAGAGGATATTGCCAAGCTTGCTGAGTAAATACAAAATCAAACACCATAATAATCATTCCAAGCTGTTTTTGACAGATGGCTTACTGTCTCACAGAATGAATCTCCCTGTACCTGAAATACTGCATACAACATAAAAGATTTGTGAATGTTTCAGGATAACAACATTATGTATGCTGTTTACTGGTATTTTTCCTGAAGATGCTTCTCTGGCTCCATGGTGAAGGCTATTCCCATTATTTATTTATCATTTTTGGCCTGGAGACCAAGACAGAATGAACTCTCATCCTGTGCCTGAAAGCAACAGTTCTCCTCACTGTTCCTGACCAACATCTGAGCCAATTTTGGCTGATGATCTAGCATTAGAAACAACCCATGGCTCTGTGTTTACTTCACACTTATTGCTTCATTCAGTCTTTTCATGAAAAGGTCATGGCCCCAGCAACCAATCAACTAGCCCGTTGCAGTGTTTCAAGGCCACAGAAGGGATTTTACTGTAAACGGTTGGTAGGCTTATTTAAAAATGATGCCGCCGTTATAAATAAAATATGATACAATGTTGATCCATGCTGCAATAACGCATATCATTATTATTATTTGCCTCTATCATGTTAGAAATGGGGAAAAATGGGTAGTTACTGAGAAAAGTAGCTTTTTAAACCTGATGCTTTCTCTCCTTCATGGCTGCACAATGCTGCATTCAGAGCTGTTCAATGAAAGTAGCCTAATTTTCTAAGTAACCAAAAGGTTTGTGTGTTTTCTATGTAAACCAACCCTGTGGAAAAGCCTTGTTCCAGTATTCCCAAAGTGATCTGATTCCTTCCATCGTTTTACTTTTTTAAAGTCAAATATCTGGTATTCCTAATTACCAGTGAATGCAGGACAACAGAAAGTAGTCAGTCATACAACAAAGTTATTAATCGGAGAAGTGTACTAATCATAATTTTTGAAACCAACTTATCCTTTAAGGGATCAAAAACATTTACAGTACTACACTGGTCATAGGAAGATGCAGTACCGCTGCAACAAATGGACAACCAGACATTTCTGCTGGATCCTCACAAAAGACTGAAACGGATTACAACAGTTATGTCTTTTATCGTGCAATTTTACCTCCAAATATTTTTATACATCACAAACCCAAACCTGCTTTGAGTAAAGTTGTGGTTTGATTGAAAATCAGCATTATATCTACAAAGAAAGAAGATTCGGGAGCTATTAAATGAAATCAAGTGGGGGGGCCTTCACCTTAAGGATGCTGAAGAAGTCTACTGTAGTAATCACTGAGGTTTTTGACTATTTTCTGTATGTGATTCTAAGTGTGATTCATGCAATGACTTTATGCCGGTGACCTAGTAAAAGGTCTGTCTCCAGAATAGTTTGAGACTTTGAGTAAGATTAACATTTTGCTTTCAAAACTTCACCCACTGATATTCTTAATTTTCAGATGCTGCCAGTGTTTTATTTAAAAAGGCAGGACTGAAATAAATAGCCCCTGTTTCAATGCTCCTAAGAAGTTCTTTGTACTTTAAAATTTGAAGCAGTACATATGACAAACAGCCCACAGTATGCTGTACTGTCATCAAACTATTTCTAACTACAAATAGGAAATAGACAGGTTGTTGATCTGTAATTTTGTTTTTATGTACATGTAAAACACATTCAGTTCATCTGGAAATTGATTCCTAACATATGTAGTACTGTAAAAGGTATTTTCCCCATTCCTTAATTTGTTTGTTTTAAATTTTCTGCCAGCAGATCATCAAATTTTAACAACAAAGAAAGATAAACATACAAACACATACAAAATTCAGTTTTCAAATATGAAAACTGCTAAGTGAAAATAGCTATTTTCACTTATTATTGGAAAATAGCTATCCAAACCAACCTGGTCCTATGTGAAGAAGTTATTGCTACCTCAACTTAATAACGGGTTATGCATCCCTGGCCATCAAACACTGTGAGAACAGACAATCAATCTTTTACATATCTGTAGAGAAATTTTGACCCACTCTTCTTGCAACATTGTTTTAATTCAGCCATAATGGAGGATTTTTGAGCATGAACTGTCTGTTTAAGATCATTCCACAGCATCTCCTTCAGAATTTGATTGAGACATTAACTTGGCCACTCTAAAACTCAAGACTAAGCAGGAACACAGTGGGCTTCCTCACACAGACGATACACAGAAGAGAGAACTCACAAAGCCATGGTTTTATGTTTGTGGATCATGGGTACAGCCACCAAAGTGCTGATGTATATAACCAAATATCTGCAATATCTGTTGAACATGTAAATATGGAAATGCACCCTAAATTATCTTGAATATCAAAGGTTATAGTCTTATTTCAGAGGAGAAAATATGGTGCTGTAGTGGTAGATAGCTTGCTAGGTTGAATTTGTTTAATGATCTGACAACACAGCCGCTGGAAACACTTACTGTTCTTTAACTCAAAGCTTTTATGTATTTTGTGTAAAACTTTGATATTGTAATGGACAAAAAAGACTTCTGTTATTCTGTAGTCACTCCATTCCTTTTGGCCTGTAGGGCTAGGTTGTAAAATTACCTTCATTTGTTAAAAGACTCACTTTTCTCAAGCAATTCTCTTTCTAACTCTTGAATGCATTTGTAATACTTCCCTTCCTCTCTTCAAGCCCTTTATTAGGAGAACAAATAGCATTTGGTGGGTGAACTCTGATTTGTATTCCTTCAGCTCTAATTAAATTTGTTCTGGTAATACAAAAGAGAACACCCATCAATAATAATAGCAAACAAACAAGTGGGATGCATGCATAAAACGAGATGAACAAACCTGCTTTGGGGCCAGTTGGATTCAGATTTGCTTAGGAAGAAAAAAAGAAATCACAACCAAACTGCATGCTGACAGTAAACAACAAGGTATAATTCTGTTTTTTCTGCCACTGCTAACACTGTTGTTTTCATTTTAGGGAAGAATTTACTGTAGACTAAGTGATAGAAGAGTCAGCTTGACAATTTTAAAATTATCAAGCAAAGATAATGGTGACTGCTTTATTGTATTTTACCCTCATAAAACCATTAATCTGTTATCATCTTTTACATTATTATAAAATACATTTTTAAAATCACTTCATTTTCACATGGATACATTGTTGTGAGAATACAACAATTAGTGGTGAGAAAAGGGGCCATGATAACATACATCACCCTGGTTACACCTATGGCACATCTAATTAAGATGGCAACAAAGCCCTAAAAATAGAGAAAGCATAATCTCTCATTGAATATTTGAGAAAATTGCAATCTTTAATTTGAGTATGTTCAATCTCTGAGCAAACAAAAATGTGGAGGGATTTTTTTCATACAATTGCTTGCATCACAATTAGTGGCAACAGTAAGGGTTCCTACCAAATACATATGACTGAAGCTCTTTTGTATCTTACCTTTTGCCTTTAAAGTTGATTAAAGAGTCAAGGAACAATAATTTCTGACTTCAGGATTCCCTGGGGTATAGGAATGATGTGACACAGAGGCGTATTTTTCTTAGTCGCTCTTCAAGATGGGAAGGAAAGAGAGCATACCAGGAGAGCATTTAGGTAAGGTAGATGTGTATTCATCTTTAGTTAGGAAACATAAATAAGAAACAAGCTACTTGCCCAAATTTGCCCACATTTAAAGTTAGAGCAATGACTGAAAAAGGCTTAAACAACTGGAACTGTGTCCAAACTGGTCAGAAACCAATGTCTATCTTCGTACCACGCAACAGGAGGAGGCTGGTAAAGGAGGTAAAAAGCTCTCCAAAGCTCACTGCTTGAGAACCTAGCAAACCTCTCAGTATAAGATACTAATAGTTAAGGTTATTTTTATATATATTAAAAAGTTTTTTCACACATCCTTAACTGGGATGCAACATGTCTGGAGGATGCTGTAAAAAACAGTAACTAAAAACAAGCTTGTTAGCGGAACTTTGCCGGGAAAATGTTGTAGTTTCTAGAAACACAAGTTAGTAAACACACTCAGTATTGAGTGGAACTAACATTTTTTTAAAACCTTGAACTTAACAATGTAGATTTTTTTCCAGTAAAAATCCAAAACTTAAAACAGCTCACTCTTGCCTGCCTCATGCAGCCTGATTGTGTGGATAACATGAATTTGTGGTGAATAATGTATTATTCGATAAACTACAGAAGCCGAGAGCGGTCGTACTCACATGTTTATTTTCCCCGATAGTTAACTTGAGACGAGTTATTTGTGTTGTTATAACGAGATAATGAGTTGATTTCCCGATGATTTAATCAAATGACCAACGACGTGGAGTCATTATGGTTTACCTATCACTTATTCACAGAATTATTCACAGAATCACAAATGCATGCCATGATTTACACCTATAAGTCCTCTCCTGCTGGTGTGGCATGCATTCAGTGATGGAATCAGGTTTAACACACACACACACACACACACACACACACACCAACCATCTCGTAATCTCGAGAAAACAAAGTTTGTTTTCTCGAAATTAAGTCGTTATCTCAAGAAAACCATCAGAAAAAAAAGTTTATGCGTAACACGTCTGCTCTCTACGGAAGCCGAGAGCGCACGTGTTACGCATAAACTTTTTTCTGATGGTTTTCTCAGGATAACGACTTAATTGCTGTGTGTTAAACCTGATTCCATCATTCAAATGCATGCCACACCAGCAGGAGAGGACTTATAAGTGTAAGTTATGGCATGCATGTGTGATTCCATGAATAAGTGACAGGTAAACCATAACGACACCACGTCGTTAGTCGTATGATTAAACCATCGTTATCCCGATAAAACGGCTGTTATTTCGCGATAACGACATAATTATCTCATTATCTCGAGAAAACGGTATTCGTTATGTCGTTATAACAACATAAATAACTCATTATCTCGAGTTAACCATTGGGAAAATAAACATGCAAGTACGACCGCTCTCGGCTTCCGTAATAAACTTTTAAAAGAACATAAGTAGAATTTCTTAACAATTATATTTATTTGTGCTGTTTAATTACTAAGTCAGTCTGTTGTGTTGTTGTCATACTGCCTTGACATCGGTCAGTTGCTGTTAGCTTTCACCGACATTTTTTGACTAGAAATGTGGTCTGCTCAGCAGTTGTGACGCTATCAACATCTTATAAGCATATTACTTACTATAAATCCAGACACATTCATCCAGAAAATCAAATAAATCAAGTAAGAAATGAGAAATTCTGATAAGGAAGAATCTGTTAACGTTATTGAGACATCTGAGTTCATAAAAGTGTGTGAACGTTTTGTTGTGCATCTCTTTTATTATGGCTCTTGATTCCAAACTGGTTGGCCACTTCTGACTTACAGAATGCATACATGGTGCAAACCCTGACCAGTTATATGGTCATATTAATTAGCTTCAGTTGTGCCTTAAAAAGTGATAGAAAATTAAATCCACTTGGTTACAGTAAACTATCTACTACTACTGATTGTAGAAGTCCTGAACCAGACACACTCTGGCACAGGGACAAATATTTTAATAACACGGTGGATTAAAATATGTAAGGAGTGATTTATTCTGATAGCAACCTGACCTCAGTCTCAACAATGACATTTTTGGTAGTGGGCAGCTCCTTAATATGACTGATAAACTGGTACTTTAAGGGCTCACTCCCACCTGTTTTCTATACTTTATGTAGTGGACACAGACTGTGCTTCAGTACTTTGCTAATGTTATCCTAAAAATCTTTTTTGCCCCCTCTTTTTCAGAAAAAAATGGAAACCTCCAAAAAAAATAATTCCAACAACAGTCCTTTTATGTAGAGAACATCTGCAAGAAGGTCTTCAAAACTCCAAAGTTCTACAAAAATAGTAACTACGAATTAAGAGGTGAATGTCTGTTTGGTGAAATAGCGAACATCATTCTATGATAATTACTATGTGGTATCTAGAACTGATGAAATAATTGGCATAAATAACCTTGGTGATGTCATACCATCAAGCCTGTTGTCATGTTTTAGGGAGACAAATTGTACTTGAATCCCACGTACAATATTATTTAAGATGCTCTAAAATGCAGCTTTAAAAAAATTGTTATTGTGTTATATTAAAACAAAGAAATGTGATTGTTCATCCATTTAAATGGGTTTTATAGTTTATGGTTCAAATGTATTTTGTGATCTGTGATGGATGACTCAGTTTTGTTTGGAAAAAACTGAAAAAGAAGAATGTTGTTCTAAAAGAAACTTTAAACTGTTGTAAAAGTTTAAAGATGAACTCATTTTTGAAGGTTAAACAAATTGACCATATGCACTTCACATGTTATGTAATGTTTTTGTCAATGGTAATGTTAAAACTGTACAATAAATGTTTATATTTCTATAAGAGAAGTTCCATTTAATCAAATTGCATTGTTTAACACATGTTTTAACACAATACTGTCTACATAAGGACGACACATTTTGTGTTCAATTCGACACATTTACTGTGCTAATAATTCAACACAGCTGGTGTTAAACACAGTAAATGTGTAAAGGAACACAATTATTGTGTTAAACAATTTTTACACACCAGCTGTGTTGAATTATTAGCACAATAAATGTGTTGAATTGAATACAAAATGTGACGTCCTTAAATTGACACATCATTATGTTGGGCTTTGACTCAGTTTATGTTGATATTAACACATCTGTTTTAATAGTGTACCAATGGTTTTGTATATTTTCAAAAATACAGTTGAAATGTGGCATTTTTGTATGAGCTAAAAAAATGGTGCTATGCGTTTCATTTATTTGTTCCTTTTCATTTATGTTTGTGATGTGATGAAAAGAAAAGCTGGAAGAAAATCTTCAAAATTTAACCATGATCTTTGATGCATACAGTGTCCTATTCTATGTGGTGTGCATAGTGTGCATCACATTTGATGCAAACTGATCATTCCCTTTTTAGTTTTCACAGAATAAAGTCAGAGAAAAAGAGGAGGGTATCTTTGTTTTCACTGACAGATATAAATTGCATATTTGGACCAAAATTATTTGCTGTATAGCTGTACTCCTCCAGTTACACTAATTCCCAACAGGTTAGTTCAAAGCAGAGACATGCAATTACTAGTCTTAAGGCAATTTTACTCACTTTACAAGTAAGGTAATAGACTATTTCTTGTCTTTTGTTTTCTTCAATTTGTCAGTTCGTTTAAGACTCTTAGTAATAGACTTAAATACTCAGCCACTGCTAATGGAGACTTCAGTTGAGCTCATGCTGTTACATTCAAACTCTGCACAACCTCAGAGGGCCTCTGCAATACCCACACATGGTGTTATTCATTTGATCTTATTCTGCATTTCAGTGGTGGACATGAGGGAGAAGAACAGATCTCTCTTAGGCTGGGGCAGGAAATGAAAATACCTCAATCTCACTCCATGCCTTTTCTCTAATCACATGCACAGGTATAGTTTTACAGTTTAATAATTCAAGATACTGGGGAAAACTGTTTTAATCTAAATTTATGGTCCTTTCACTTTTAGTTCTAATATTTGACATGTTAGGCTATAGCAAAACATATTGTGGTTATAAAGTTTTAAAACAAGTCTGTTACTGATTTTCAATCTTTGCAGTTAATCAAGGATCTTGTAGTGTGTTTGCAATAATATGTCAACTAACTTCCTGTCTGCCACTCTGGAGTACACACGGGAAGGGGTTTTAAATAGTGCTACTGTGGCGACACCCCATTTTTTTTCTGACTCAAAATTAAACTCTGGCAATCAAAGACAAAGAGATAAGAAACATTTTGCCATTTACTTGTCCTGATCACAAATTGAGTTTAGTAAACAGAGGAATTATCATAATAAAGATGGTCTGGTTGTCATTAAATAGTATTTGAGGATTTATGTGGTTCAATGATACACTATAGCTACCTCTGCTCATATAATTTCCTACCTGTTTAGTCTCTGTTGCTCTTATATCCTGTCTGTTCAAAAAAGCTTTGATGACCTCATACATTTGATATGTCATCATTTTGATAAGCTTCTGAAATCTTACATTTATGTTCTTCCAGAGTTGTATTCATTTTTTTTCCCCCAAGATCTTGTAGGCACAGTTGGACCACTGCATAAAAATGTTGAGGTCTGGACTCTGTGGTGACCAGTTAATGTGTGGACTTGCACAATTAGAACTCAATGGAATATGCCCTTGTTATCAGAGGAAGAAATATACTGATAGAATAACCTGATGATTCAGTATATTTAGGTAGTCAGGTGACATATTTTTGGGGGAAATGACATTGCTGTACTTTTAGCTTACCAACTGCAACAAGTATAGATTATAGCACTACCCCTATAGACTTGTACACTAGGGACTTGGTGTACTAGTGCACTGCTCTTCTTGCCCCGATGAGCCCTTCACAGTGCTACAGGGTAGATCATGAGTCATCAGACCACATGACCTTTTCGTGCTGCTTTAGAGTCCAATCTGTATTTTCTCAAGAACATGGAAGCTGTTCTCTGATTAGCCTCATTGTTCAACAGTTTCATTCGGGTGACACAGCTGTTTTAGCCCCAAACCCTGAAATTACTGTCTCACACTGCCTGTGAAAATGCCTTTTTTAGTACTGAAAATAGTTGTGAGTTCTGCTAGTTTTCTTTTGTTCGTTTTTTGTTTTCCAATTTTATTTCACTAAATGTTTAAATGATTGCCAAATATTTAAGATTTTTTTTCGAACATTTTTTTCTACAAAGATATCAGTTTCCCCCCAGTTTTTAACAATTCATTGGACCGTTCTTAACCCAACTTTAGTGGTTTTAACAATCTCCTTAGATGATTCCTTTGCTTGACGCATGCCAATAATTTCACCCTTTCAAAATCGAATAAGATCTTATCCATAATCACATGATTTGTCCCCTAACACAATTGTTTAAGAATTAAGAACCTACTATGTCAGTTAAGGTTAAATAGCTTTTTGCCAAATGAAGATAAAGTAATTATCCAATGGGAGGCTATTTGCTTTGGTTGATCTAAACTTTTTTTTTTTTTTTATTTTGGATAGGAAGTTTATTTCTTGAAGGAATAGTGATATATTGTTTTCTGGGCATCACCAGGCTGGTGCTTGTGTTATATCTAAGTTTAAGTCTACCAATGATACCTTTAATAAGCAATTATACTGCTTGAAAATAATCATAGCTCATGCTCATAAATTAGCAAAAAAATAAAAATAAAATCTAGGCAGTAAAGGTCAATTTTATTGTTTCAGACAGTTGGTAAATATTGATTGAGTGCAGTGTCACAATGCTTGCCAATAATGAAAAGAAAAAACTACAGGAAAAAATCATACCTTGCTGGGTTGCATATGTTGCCATTCATACGCTTATCACTCACTCTCTAAGATGGGCTGTGGCCACATTTTGTGACATCATTGCAACACCGTATATCAATAACATTGACCTCAAAACTATTTTAAGGACTTATTTTAGCACAACTGTTGTTACCCCTTCCTTGAACTTTGGATCAGTGCAGTATAAATTGTACATCACCTTTGAGAGGTTTTTTTTTTTATTAATTAAACACATAAGATTTCATTATAATAAAACCAATATCTGAGTTTTAAAAGCTGCTTAAAGCTACCTATAGAATTTTATTTCTTATCCTCTGTTGCACCTGAAATCCTTTTGTAATTTCTCCTATTTCCAGTCATTGCTCAGTGTCTCTCAGTCTTTTATCATGTGCCTCTTCCCTAATCCTCATTCATCTACTTCCTCCACTCCTCATCTGGTTTTACTGGCTCTATGCAGGCTAATCAGTGTATAATCTCAATTTTAATTCTCTTCCTATTAACCTCTTCATATCATTTGTTTTACCATTACCACTCTACATACACACATGCATGCTGTAATTGCCCTCTGAGCTAAATTGTGGTTTATTTCCACATCATGACGGCGATATGCTGAGTTAATTACGGGGTGCAAATGAACATCACAGCAATCAGAAGAGGTGACGGGAGAGAATGAGCGGGCACTGAATGTGGGGAACAGTTTAGACTGCTGAATTATTTTGTTTTTCTACATGGCATTAATCTCAAAGTTTTTTTTTCTTTCAGTGCTTTTGAATATATAATTCTTTATTTAAAATGTAATAAGTAAGGCTTGATTTGTTTATGTTTAAATTACTAAATCCTTGAGATAATGTGAATGTAGCAATGAGGACAGGGAGTGGAGATAAATCCAGGCATATTTATTTTCTGTCATACTCCTTTTGATACATTATTCCATTATTCTAACCTTGACAGGGAAAGTAATTTACTGGGAAATGGCTCTCATCATGGTTCTATGTAAAGAGGTCTCAGCCGCTCCTAGGTTCTGTGAGAATGTGCTTCACACAACCACATCTTACACATTGCATTTCATTTGGTGATGTAAGACTTGAACGCAGCTGCTCGGCCATGGAAACTTATTCTACTAAGTTCTACTGTTAGTCTGTGAAGTTTGCACTGTTCTTGACCTAACTTGAAAGCAAAGTGAAATTTGTAGATCTACATCTGCAGACTCCACAGTATAATTTTAAGTAGTATAGCACTTTATGGCTAAAAGCTGTCATTCCCATTTGCTTACACTATGATATAACTGTACTTAATGTTGACTTGGGTATACTTAGTGGTGAGTAAATTCATGAGTAAACTTATTGCACAGGTCCACTGAGCTTCTGAGAGCGACCAGTTCTTTTACAAATGTTTATGTGAGCCTATGCAAAAGAGTTGCCTGTTCTGCTGCTGCTGTTGTGGCCAATGTACTTTAAGCCAGTGTGAGTCCAGTGATGGTATTCTGCACACTTTTTCAATTACAAAACTCACAAACCCCACAAATCACTCACTGGATTTTTTTTTCATTCTCTTTAAACCCAAGAGATGAAATCACTGTAGACTTTGTGAAATACTATACTACTATGCTGTTCTGAGTCACAATTTGTGTTACTGAGCAATTGAACAGGTAGACCTAAGAAAGATGCCAGTAAGAGAACAGCTGAAAGGGTACAGTTGAACTGATTTCTTCAGTATTTAGTAGCATTGCCTTTGAACCGTATGACTTGGGTCAAACATTTTGAGTATGCTTAATCAAGCTTCTTCCAATAGTTTGCTGGAGTTCTGGCCCATTTCTCCTGACAGAACCAATGCAACTCTGCCAGGTTTGTAGCCTGCCTTGCCTTCACACACCTTTTCAGATCTGTCCACAAATTCTCTACAGGACTGAGATCGGAGCTTTGAGATGGCTTCACTAAAACATTGACGTTGTTGTCCTTAAACCACTTTCTAACCACTTTGTTTGTATGCTTCAGGTTATTTTCCATTTGGAGGACCAATCTGGGCCCAAGCTTTAACTTCCTGGCTGATGTCTTTAGATGTTGCTTCAATATTTCCACATAATCCTCATGATGCCATCTATTTTGTGAAGTGCACCAGTTCCTCCTGCAGCAAAACATCCCCACAACATGATGCTGCCACCCCCGTAATTCACAATTAGGATGGTGTTCCCAGGCTTACAAGCGTCCCAGTTTTTCCTCCAAATGTAACAATGGCCATTATGGTCAAACAGTTCCACTTTAGTTTCATCAGACCAAACTGTAATCTAGCTTTTTATATTTCTTTGGAAGAAAAGGCTTCTTCCATACTGAAAGGCCTTTCAGCCCATGTCAGTACAGGACACGTTTCACTGTGGACAATTACACTGTCTTATCAACTCCAGCCAAGCATCTTCACAAGGTCTTTGGTCTTTTGTTCTGGGTTTGATTTGCAAATTTCAGACCAAAACACATTCGTCTCTGGGACACAGAACCCATCTCCTTCCTGAGCGGTATGATGGTTAGATATTAGTTGTTTCCCTCTCTTTTTTTAAGATAATACTTCCTACTTAAACCTAAAAGATTCTATTTAAACATAATGCCCAACAAAGCCCACCGACAGGCTCTTTTTACGTAGAAATTACTTTGTCTTTACCAAAATGCCACGCAACCTTTTTAAAAAAATCCCACTGAGAGTTGAAGCACCATATCTTGACAAGGTCTGTCAGTTGTAGAAAATGTATCAAGAATTATGAATAAACAATTAGATTAGAAATGTTTGAAATAAAAATGTAACTAGACGAAAAGGCTTTTAACTAGAAAAATGCAGTTTGGTATACATCACCATGATATTCAGTTTTCAAAAGGCTTATATTCAACATTTCTAACTTGCTAAACATACTTCAAGTCAAAGACATATGACCTTATGTTATTTTGCCTCTACAACAAATTGAGGCACATGAATATCCACCTTTTCCTATGTATTTACAATGAACTAAAGAAACAATGAATCCCCAAGAACTAATGGAATTCCAGTTTATTCTCAAAGGAGACTATTAAGACTCAAAAACCTGGGGGTTTTACTCTGTTTTAATGTTCTCTCTTTATTTAAGTCTATTTAATTGTAAATCTTTCCATATTTATGGGGTTTAATGCTAGTATCTTGTATTGTTCCCAATTTTATCCCAGAGACCTTGGACTGAACAAATTAGACTGATGATAATAGCTGACTGTGCGGTGATATTCCCCAGGGGACAGGATATATATTAACCTCATTAAATGAATATTGTAGTTTTCTGTTGCAATGATGTTGTTTAACATTTATCGAAGCTTGATTACATGTACATAAAAAACTTAACATGTTCAACTGCAAAGAGTGTCTGCTCTTTTCCTGCCATCCAGAAAAACAACCTTATTTTCATTCGCTAATGGCCAGCTTCAGCATGAGAATGTAGAACTTAAGGGGAACAAGAGAGTTAATTGGCTGAGCAGATGGCATCACACTTAAAGTTAGAGGTGCACAAGGAATAGATCTTAGACCTGGGCCAGTTCCCAGGTGATAACTCTGCTGGAGGAGCTTTAGTCTCAGAGCAATTTGCTGTGAATCGAGAAAGGAATATAAAGAGGGAAGTATGGAGAGAGGCAGGTTAAGGATAAAGGAACACTTACATTGTTTTCTGTCATTTATTTTGCTCACCAATAGCCTCTACCTTTTATGTATAATTTTTGTTTTTTGTTTCCCACCTTGGAGCTGCAAAGGGATAAACAGATGATATTTTGAGAGACAGACTCAACAATTGTTGAAAAAAATATAGGGTGATTTTTTTGGGATATTTTTTTACCACTTTCACATCCATTTTGAAGTGTTTTAACATCATGTTCATCTTATGATTTGACATTAGATGCATAACATTATTGACTACATTAGTCTGTCAAAGATCTATGGTAATAAGAAACCATTAATCATTCACAATCTTCATTCAGACATGTCTGCGAAAGAGATGAAGAGACCTACATTTACAGGCACATTATTTACAGTTCACACAGGATTGGACAGTTAATCAAATGCTAAACTCTTCACAGTCACAATTTCCCCAAAATTTTATGTCATATTTCTATTTCGTATAGTTGTACCATACCAAGCATGCAGTAATAGTTTAAAACTACGGAATCAGAGGAAGAAACTAAGACTAGCTCTTTGAATTTAGCTGTCAGTATTCTGGTTGTGAGAGACAACTCTGTGGTGTGGATTCTCAGTCATCCAGGTAATGACAGTACAAAGCACTTAAATAGAAGGCCACAGGACCTTATGTGTCTTAAAGATATTCTGTCTCTCATCTTAAAGGCTTCTTAAGTATTGAAAGCAGGCTGAGAGTTCCAGGCTTATGATTCATTGTTGCAACAATCTTGGCATCTTTTTTGGACATCTACTCGAATTTGCATGCCCAAAACAAATTCAACATATCTCAGGAACTACAAGGTTTATTTGAATGGTTTTGGTATGAAAATAAAGGTCACAGTCCAGAAAATACTCAAGAGGTCCAGACTTTCATTACTCAGTGGTACACAGTGAAAAATGGGGGAAAAAAACCCCAATAATTTTTGCTAATAAAATACATTTTGTGATGTGGATTTCCCTTTGAAAGTATGCAGTTGCAATCCAGAACCTCTAGCAATCCACAGTGCAGGCTCTGACCAATTACTGTACCAAATTTCATGTAAAAAATGAAGCACAAAAATTTTGGAAAGGTACTTGATGATAAAAGTCCAGGCGAACATCCCAAATGAGCCATTTTGGGACATTATGGTACCATGTGTGCAACTAGAAATTTCTCCATTTTCTTTCTTAGTTTTTTTCCCCCAACTTATATCGCGCTACAGCTAGTCAACTAATACCAATGGTTTTAGAAACAAGATAAAAGTCATAGTACCCTTCTGTTTGTTCTGCGCTCTGTGGGTCAAAGCATTCAACACTGCATTTAGAGACTCTAAACAACATGGGTCAGTTTCTCGGGGGGCCATTGGTCGATTTGGATGATTGACACATCCATCGAACCATCAGAGCCAATGGAATCAGGGAGAATTCACAAAAAAAAAAAAAAAAAAAAAAAAAAAAAAAAAATCTCCATGGCAACATCATTCACCAATCACAACGAGAGAAAAGGCATGCGCAGTAAAGCGAGGGAAAGTCCCAAAAGCGAGGCAATGACCTGTTGGAGTTTTCTACATGTTGTCCAGGAGACATAAAAAGCTGAAAACAGTCAGGAATCACATCAGTGTGACGCAAGTACAATGGATTACAGGAGCGGAGTGGATATATTTACTCTAACATGGATTATGACCATGAAATAGCAAAGGTAGGACTGAATTTACATTTTTGGCTTCGTGAAATGAGTCTTGTTTTTCGTATTCTTTGGCCGCTGGTTCAGTGAGTTTTGCACGCAGCGCGATGATACTGGTATGGTTGGAAAGAGCAGAGCTTGCGTTTTAATCTTAAAGGTGGCTTTGTTTGGGAAGAACTGTGTTGCAATGTCGTTGTTGTGTTGTGCCGGGTGTGCCGTTTTAGCATCTGTTTACGTTTTTTTTTTTTCTTCATTAAGCTGCATAGTGTTGAAACTGGGTGTTGTTGAGGTAGAAAATATTGTTTCCATCATTTAGATGAGCTTTTCCCCGTTATGTGTATACGCGGTATGCATATATTGGTTAATGTATAGCATGTGTTCGGATTGATCTTGTTGGCGGAAGTGCTGCTGCCCTCGGTACCACGGGGTACTGTAAGTCACGTGACTCACTGACCTCGCCCTCCAACATGGAGTCCAGACTGCAGTGTAGGTGGTCATGGTGCTGTAACTGGAACCTGACGCTTCATTTTCTGTTTATTATTTTCCAGTGTTCTTTCAAACAACCTGTCTTCTCTGACACAACTCACCATACATTGCTCTCAACTTAAAATGACAGGCCAGACATTTCAGAGGGTTAATTAAAAAAAAAAAAAAAAAAAAAAAAAAAAAAAAAAAAAAAAAAAAAAAAGCCGCCTCTATGGAGAAGCTGCAGAGATCTTCCTTCTAGTCAGGGGATATGTTGACAATTAATTAATTAATTGTGCATTCCATAGATCTCGGTTCAGCATCATCTAGATAGAAGCTTTATCATTGTTAGAATGGTCAAAGACCTAAAGGCAAGACCTAAATCTAACTGAGAATATGTAGCAAAATGTGAAAATTACTGTTAACAAGTTTTCAATCCAATCTGACTGAGCTTAAGCTATTTCGCCAAGATGAACTGACAAAAATTTGCACCTTTAAGTAAGCAAAAGGTGTATTAAACCATGTATTATTTTAACAAGTTCACAATTATGCACTACTTAGAGTTGGTCTATCTTATCAAAATTTGAATAAAATACATTTAGGCATATGTTATACTGTAACAAAATGTGGAAAAGTCGGGCTGGGCGATAAAAGAATAACAATATCTATCGCGATAGACGTGATCAATATCAATAGAAAATACATACAAAAGAAGATAATTTCACTGAACTCTGATCCAGGACCGCATGGCATTCTGGGGGATGTAGGCAGAGGAAAGACTTTAGCTGCTCAACCTCTCATGGCCCACCTAAAAAACGGTTGGTGGCATCAACTAACTCACTCACTCTATGGTAAGCCAGCAACAATCTGTTGAGTAACATGTGCAGTAGCAGTTTCATGTTGTTTCATTGTCAACATACTCCGGTGTACTTCACTCCCCGGAGGTCCGCGTGTACTCGAGGAAGAACAAGGTGGTGACTTTTTACGACTGCAGATGTGTTCTCCATTACGCACTGACTCCCACAGGAAGCAGCACAACAGGAAACAGTATTCACATCAAACTGTTTATATGTGTCTCTCTCTCTCTCTCTCTCTCTCTGTCTCTCTCTCTTAACTGAATATTTTATGTATTTGACTGTTTTTTTTTTTTTGTTTTTTTTTTAATGATGGAAAGCCGTTGTCACTTTGACAGAATACAAGTCACACCCCTGACTACTTAGTGGAGATGCGCATTTTCATTTTTAACTTTATGCACAGAGTACATCGCAGAGGCAACTAAATCAATCAATACTTTAAAAAAAAAAAAAATAAAATAATAATCCCATCTGAATATCTTGTCTTATCTGGACACTGAACTAAATGCATCTTGGTGATTGGGAGTTGACAGCGCGTTGAAGAGTAATGGCGTGTGCATTCAAAACTTTGGCTGAAGTGGAGCTTGTAATTCCAGTCACCAGTGTGGCAGCAGAGCGCAGATCAGAGTTTAGATCTATAGCCCAAGCCCGACCCAAAAATTGGGCCTTGTCGGGGAAAAAGTATTTGCTTGTTGTTTATGTCAAGTCGGGCTCAGGCTTCTGTGTGTGTTTGATAAGACTACGGTACATGCAGAACAGAGAAAACTAAACGAGAATGTTGTGTTACCTACTCCTTTTTTAGTCTAAAAAGAGGAGTAGGTAATGTACCCTGTTGAGGAGTTGAGGACAGAGAGAGTAAGGTACAGAAGTTAATCAGACTGTAACAAGCGCAGCGCACTGCACATCTAAATGTGTATGCAGCCCCACCCTGCTCCACTTCTATCCATCACACATTCCAGAAGATTTGCACTTGACTCACCCTGCGGTTACAACAAACGACAAAATGGAGTTAGAAGATGTTAAACAAAGCTAATCAGTCAGATTGGATCAGGTTTGGACACAATGCCTTGGTCCAGGTCGGGTTGGATTTTTTTTTTTTTTTTTTTTTTTTTTTTTTTTTTAGTGAAGATTTCTCCTCCAGATGTGGACCAGGAGGAAGTTGTGAGGCCGTGCGTTCAGATCACAGCAGGTGAATCGTTCATAATTTATTTTCACTGATCATATGTAATTATTGGGGCCATAGTCAGTGGTTTTTGTCACTGTGGAGAAAAGGTTAGATGTGTTCATCTGCTTGATGTGTGATGAGATGTGGATTCTCTGTTCAGCTTGTTGAATATTAATTAAACCAAATAAAAATTAAATGCAACTGAATAGCCAATGCCATTATTATCATTTTAAAAACTGACTGGTAAAAATAGATTATGACAGATTTTTTTTTTTTATTTTTTTTTTTATTTATTTATTTTTTTTTTTGATGCTGTCAGTCACAATGATGGGGGAAAAAAAATCCTTTCACTCATGTAACACAGGATAAAAGTTTACACATTTTACTTTTGAGACATTTATTTCAGTCTTGTATCAACTCTACTAAAACAACATTGTAGCTGTGGTTCTTGTTTTACACAGTGCAGATCAAACATCAATCTCCAAAAACCATGTTTTTACAACACACAATGAAGTTGGAAGTTGAAAAAAGTTGCCAAGATTTTTTAACTTTGGTGAAGTGAAATATTGAAAAGTTAGCATCAAGAGGAGTGTTTTGCTGGTGTGTTTGTTAAGCATGTCCTGAAGCTGTAGGGAGTGGTGTTCAGGGAAAACGGTGCATTATAGAAGAATAGAGGAAGGGAAGTGGCAGAGAGGAGGGAAATCTTTGATGAGGCCCCGGGAGTGTCTCTAATGAGAAGTGATGTGAGGGAGCTGCTTCTTTCTTTCACTCCAAACAGAACAGCACTGCACTGTTATATAATCAAGCCAAAGATATAACCAACGGCTGTAATTAAAAATCACAAAATCACCATTCTGCTTCATGCCTTCAGACGCCCCAACTCCAGCAGAGGAGACAACATTATCAAAGGCTTGTTGTGACAGTGTGATTAATGCTTTACCCAATAACTGAGATGAAGCCCATGACTCTGTGATGAGTCATTTTAGCAGTGATGAGGAAAGTAAACATCAATATGTGTGATGCACCATGTCATACTCTGAGACATTACAATAGACTCAATTATTACAAACAAATGAAATTCTTTTTTTTTTTTTTTTTTTTTTTTTTTTTTGTAGTTTTCTTATGGGGGTTTAGTACAGTAATTTAACTTTTAGTTTTGTTGCAATGCGCTTTTCAAGTGCATTGAAAAGAGGTCTGAAAACTAAAGACTTTTTGACAACTTTGTCTTCATTAGCTGTAAATAGTTTACCGATCTTGTTCTTTGCTATACATTTTGGTACATCATAAAGCAAACTTTTGAGGTATACAGGATGTAGGTTTTGTCTCAATTTGCCAAACGGTTTTGATCATTCAATTAGGCATGAGATGCAAAGATTGATAATATTACTATAATCATAAAAAACAAACAAAAAAAAAACCTTTTTAAGGAAAAATTAATTTGTTGGTTGAACAACAGAGTTCAGTAAGTGGCTTGCATCCATGAAAACTTCTCTGGCAATACCAAACAGCTTTTTCTGCCATTGATTGTTGTTTGGTGTTATTTATTGGATTAAAAGACTGAAATCTGAAGAAACAAGACATGTTGGCAATTTACCAGTTTATTGATTTAAGCATCAGGGGCCTCCGTATTGCAAGGGAGAACTGTACAATGTCTAGCACCTCCTTCTCATGCTAGTCACTAGCTTGGTCATATATTGCTATCGAATGGTATCCCATTCCTCAACTAACATTTGTGGAAAGCGAGCCAATATGGTTGTGTTGGTCACTCTGGTAGGAACAGCATGCTCAAGCTGATTCCAAAATTGTTCAGTGGAGTTGAGGTAAGGATGGCCTGCCAATTTATTCCCTCCTCTCCCAAATTCTGGATGTAGTTTCTTGTAAACCCTGCTCTGTGGAGGCGGGCGTTGACATCTCGGAGGCTAGAGTTCAGTGACTTGGTTGCAGAATTTTACCTCAGTATCTCTTCAAGTTGAAATTGCCTCCATTGATGACAATCTTCATTTTTTTTCAGTGAAGGAGATGCCACCCTACACTAACACACAAGCTGTTTTGCTTTGGCAGAGAGGACTTAGGAAAGGTTTTGTGGACACAACCCACATACTCAGTCCAAAAATAAAAGACAACAAGAAACATGGTAACAGTGAAACAAATTATTTCCCTTATTTTTCCCTTTTTTGTATATTTTGTATGTATGCATATACTGTATATATCAAATACCTCTGGCTGCCATCCCTCTTTCTCTGCCAGTGAAAGCTGAAGGATATTCGTGGTGCTCTATGAAAACAGCAGGTGCACAAGTGCCGAGAGGTTTAGTTGGGTATTTCATTTGGAGATGAGCAGTGGTTATACAGAAAAGAAAACAATGTACTGAACCTTGATCTTTGGGTACTGTTACACACCTTCTAAATAAAGGTGTAAACAGTCTGTCGTGGGCTGGGAAGCTTCTTCTGTTGTCTCTCATGTTATCTACAGTCTCCATCACCAGTTTAAATGGATGCATATCGATAAGTGCAGCGTTTGTATCGATTGCATTTTTTATTGATCATATATTTTTGCAGAATTTTAACTAGGTTAGCATTTTATACCTCCATTTGTAGATAAGATGACCAGCACTAGTGCACTGTATCACAGTCATTAAAAGATGGTTTTCATTCAGTAAATCATTGTATTGCTTACACTGTGTGCTTCTGACTGTAAACAGGGATTTGTCAACATTAAAACAAAAAGTCTACATTTCTCAATCTTTCTCACTACTGTATGTCTCCTACTCATGGTAGATTAGTGGCAAACAATTTTCCATCTAACTGCCCTTGCACGAGGCTATATGTGTACCCATGTTTATGTATGATTATCTGTTTGATTTTCTATGTATACACTCGTAAGAGATTTTCCTGAATCTTTCAGCAGATGACGGTTTCACATGACTTATTTTGCTTTAGTTAATAAAACAATAAGTACATTAGAATATTCTTATGATGACCTTCTGAAGCTGTAGCATAGAACAAAGTTGTTTTTGTGGATCCGTGCGTAGTACCTTTAATATTTTTATGTAGACTGATTTAATGCATACACTTTATTCTTAATAGAAACACTTGGCAATAATGACCATCAAACAATTTTTAAAGCAAAATGTAACTAAGCATCAGACAAGGTCTGAGTTTAAAAAAAAAAAAAAAAAAAATGGAAGAAATAAGAAAGAGAAGATAAATAGGATGCACAAGAGAAACAACTATCTTAAGAGACCAATAAGCACATCTTTCACAGAGATTAATCTTGACATTACTTTATCAGTGCAGCACTGTTCGTAGGTTCAAAGGAATGTAGTAACATATGGTATTTGTTAAATGTTGATGTGCTTTACAGTATTATTTTCTTATTACCAGAATCTTCTTTTTATTACAAGAATTCAACAGTCACATTATAGTTATGAGCAAAAGCAAAGTAGGGAGAATAATGTGCTCTATTGTTATTACTGTTGTATATTTAATAAACTGTTTGCAACTATACAATATGTGCAGAGTGAATGAGTTGTTAAAATGAAAACAAAGTGAACACTTAACAGCTTAACAATCCACGTTATGCTACCAAATAGCATTTCTGTTAGATACAAACAGACTCAGCGTTTAATAGTAATTTCAAATCCATAGCTATTCAGGTTTAAGGTCATGTCAGATCTGGCTTATGCTAATTAACAATCAATGCTTAAATGGGGCTTCATCCACACACTCCATTTCACACACCCTGTGCACTTTAGTTTGTTCAATTTTTAATTAAATTTTACATGCTAAAACGGGAAATAAACTAAACATTTACCAGCAGGGATACCTTTTCATTTCACGGTGGGATGCTTCCTTGTGTTCATGACATAAGTGAGTGCATCTGCCAAGTGTGTTAAACAAGGACGATGAGTGTCTCCTTACCGTCAGAGCTTTATTAGTTATTTAAAACTCTGAAGAAAACCTCTGAACTAACATTACCTTTTAAAACAAAGAACGGTTTAGATTAACAATGACACAACTTGAATTGTGTCAAGCTTTCAATTAGTAATTGTTATTAGTGACACCCCTTCCAAAAGGTTCTAGCCACAAAGCATTCCAGGCAAATCAAATGATAAATCAAGATAAGACAAAGTAAAAAGGATAAGATAGCTTTCCACACACATAACACACACATACACACATTTGTAATGCCAGTGTTTTCAAAATATCTATTTTGTCAAAGGTAATATAGTTAAGCTATATACATGATTTTCAGAAAAAAATACATTCTTATTCATAATCATTTCACTTAAGGCAAAAGAACTCAGCTGGAACTCAGAACTCAGTCTTAAAAACCTTGGAAGGACTAGTGGAGATGGATCTAAGCTATAGGAAGGTGTGAGTAAGAGGCATATTAAACAGGTAATTTTCAAAAGCAAAAATTAAATATAAATTTAGTTTTGAATTATTCTTCAGACACATTAGGAATGTGCAATATCACTTAACCAACCAAACAGTTCTATATTTTTACAAAATCAAAAATCATGGAATTTTGTCTTTATTTAAAAGTTCTGTACTTCTTTCAAAGTTATCCCACTTTAATTGTGACAGTTCTAAAAGACCCAGAAAATTTTGCATTGAATATGTAATGAATAAGGAATACGTCTGAGAAAAGTTAGGATTAGCTTTTGGGGAAGATAAATGTTGTTTTCAATTATTCTTAACTCCAAAACAGAGCTCCTGCAGAGTAGAGTGGGAAAACAACCTACACAGAAAAAGAAAAATATTCTCTAAATGATAAATGACAATGGGTTATTAAAATGCCACAGATTGGATAATACTGCAAGAAAATGCTTGTGGTCAACCTCAGTAAAAATATATTCTCATCTCCCTGACTACAGTTGAAACATTAGCAGTACCAAGGCTAAAATATAGTGTGATGATGACTTTATCTGTTTTCTCTTGTCAAGAAACTGAGCTTAAGGTTGTCAGTTGACTTGTTTGCTTTTCTACTAATTCTATTAATTTTTATACATTAAACGGCAATACACTGGCCAAACAGCTGCATTCAAGCCTTACGTTGCTAACTGCAACACAAAGTGTCATATCCAGTGGTGTAAAGCATGATGCAATGGGACTGTAGAGCAGTGAAGAGATGTTCTCTGGAGTGATTAATTATGCCTCTGTATTGTGTCAAGAGTAAAGTTTGGAGAGGATTATGGTGCAGAACTACTTTTCAGGAGTTTAGCTCAGAGTGTGGTGAGAAAAAAACCTGATGGGCCTGCACAGATTCCTGACCCTAACTGGATACAACACCTTTTGAAATAATTAGAGCACAAACTGTGAGCCAGGCCTTCTCGTCCAACATCAGAGCCTGACCTCACAAATGCACTTCTCAAAGAACAGTCAGAGACTCCCATAAACACTTTTACTGAAGCACTTAGGTCAGGTGATCATAACTTTACCAAGAAATAAACAAATGCATACATTCATGCATGGGTGCCTTTTGTTTATCTAAATTTAAAGGTATCACCACTTCACTTTCAGATTTTAAACTGCATTGAGTAGCCATTTGCCTTTTTTAATATTTATATATTTTAAATATGATATAAATCAGAGTTTGAAATATGATGCTTTATTTGAAGGTTATTGATCCCAAACCTGGATTTAGCCATCTTTTCTGACATGGTTTTTATCACGATGAGACTGAAAACTATTTATGTAATGATTCAGTATCAGACTACAAAAACTGCTAATTTGAATAGTAGATATAATTCTTTTGAAGTTAAGAATTTAAGGAGAACCATGAGAACTCCACACTGATGGAGATTCAAAATTAAGATCTTCTTGCTATGACGCCACAGAGTTAGTCACATTATCTCCATGCAATCATCACAAATAAACACACTGTGCTTCGTTTGACATCAAAGTTAAAAGTGACTGACAATTGTGAATAAAGACAATATTAGAGATATTCAATGACCAGCTGGCCAGATAAAACTGGACTGAAGTGGAAAAACCTGGAAAGAGTTCTGTCCCTAATATCTTCTGTAGGTCAGTAAATATTTATTTATTTATTCTTTATTCTGTTTTTATGTATATATTTTATATTGTATCTTTGTGTGAGTCTGCTGTTATTGCCTGTCACTGTCACTTTGCTGCTGTTGCACAGAAATTTCCCCTGTTGTGCGACATTAACGAATATTTCTATTCCATTCTAATTATGAAGTGAAATTACAAGTTTATTACAACAAAGAGTCTGTAATGTCTTTTCTCTTTGTGAGACTTGATATCTTCACAAAACATTTTTTTTTTTCTATAATTTGCTTGTAACCTACAGAAATTGTTTTTGTTTATTCAGTTTAGCACTGTGATGCATTTTTGTTCAGGAAGCAGCACAGCAACTTGAGCCTATGAACCTAAATCTGTCTGCTTTTTTTCATTTTTTGTTCCAGGTCACTTTCTTGTGATGTATGGCTGTTGCTACTTTCGCCTAGGGACACAGGGTAGTTCACAATGTGTTTACTTTTCTGCTCCGCAGTGCAGCTTAAGTAACTGCTACTCTGATAGCAGGTAGCAGTGCTTTGGGATCTGGGATAAAGCCCCCGCACAAGACGGGTGTGCTAAATAGATGTACATGTAATCAGATACAAAGTGGATGGAAACATGAGAATGTATATATTTAACTACAGGCTCAAAAGAAAACACATTATTTTAGAGCAATTTTATTTAATCTCAGCTTAACCATACTGAGAATTTTTTTTTTTTTTTTTTTTTTTTTTTTTTTTTTAGAAACATGATAATGCTGTTATTTGGCATGTCATTATTTTAATCACAAAGGAATTCAGCATGTTAAGCTTTAATTGTGATGATTAGAGGTGGACATTATTGTATTGTTTACCATTAATCACGAAATATTTCATATCATGATAAGGATTTTGATTTATCGTTGTCATGATAAATTTCATTTATTGATGGTAAATAAAAAAACAAAACTAATAGTATGATTGGAAATGTTATTTTCGGTATTTTCTCCACTGCTTGTTCTATGAGAGAATCAATAAATATCAGTAAATTTTTACTGTGTGCAGCTTAGAGATATGAATCATACTTTTTTTTAAAAGTAACTGACATCCTGAAGAAGCCTATTTCAATTGGGAATGTTTTTCAAAACAATATTTGTGTTTGTGGCACTATGAATGCTGTACCATGCAGTCACAGCCATACAGTTACCTAAAAATAAGTAATATATAGTTTTTTTTAAAATCATAATCTTTAACGTTATCACAATAGTGCCACAAAATATTGTGATAAAATTCTAAGTCCATGTCGCCAACCCCTAGTGGTGATGCCATTACTCTGAATAAGTTTAAAGTAATAAACTTCTGGTTACAGTTTTGGATCCGTATTTAACTTAAAATGAACAAGTAAGCAAATGTTTTTTTCTTCTTTTTCAATGATTGTCTGTTCGTTTGTTAAATTAACTTCATATCTGTCACGACAACACCTCATGTCCTCATGTAACCCTATCTCTGACTTGGAAGTGTTTTGGGGGTGACAGTTAAGGGTCAATTAATGCTGTAGTGGAATCACCAAAACTCATCACACTCCATCATGTTTGCTTAGTCTTGTTATAATTAAAGAAACTGAAAACCTATGAATGCAGAATGTAGTGGTGTAGGTCTGCATATTTGCAATTTAGTTTATCAGCCATTTTCAATATAAACTACAAGTCTTTGCAAACAGTTTTTCATTAAAGAGAATACAGTGAGGTGAACATTGATTTACAGTGGGAAATTGCCTTCTGGGAGGGTAATGTGTGAATCAATACCAGGAAAAAGAAAAAAGTTTTTTAATGTTAAAGATGTGTACCTGCAGAAGTAGTTGCCATGCAATTTATAAACTTTGGCTTGCAGGGTTTGTGGAGATTTGATTTTACCTGCACTCTACCATATGAAGTATGTTCATTTTCTCAAAATGTATAAGCTGTGATATCCCCCAACTGTAGATGTTAAGGCCAAAACCTAGTCTAATTGAAAAGGAGGTATAGAGGTGATAAAGCTTCCAGTTTATTCTATTTTATCTAACCTTTAATCCTTAAGTATACTCTTATCCTTATTTGTGTTTTGTTATTTGGCTAAATTGTGAAGCAGTTTGCCCTACTATTAAATTACATTTGACATTGACATGAAAACAGTTTCTACGCAAGAGCTGATGTTGCCCTGAATACCGCAAATTCATCTAAACCCTGATCACCATTTTCGTAACATCCCGTTTCTGTTTCTACTCATTTTTTTTTCATATTTGTTTACATATATTTATTTATTTTTTTATTTATTTTCACTGCCTTCAAGAGTTGCCATTTTTAAATTTTTTTTGGTCTGTTCTTACGCAATGACAATAAAGGAATTCTGATTCTGAACAAGACAAACAAAAAAAAATGTAATTTGTATAATAGAAATATCTGTGTAAAAAAATGGTCCAATTTCAACCAAAAATTGTATCCTATCACTCTAAAATCATGGGGAGATTTTGTGTTACAACTGCACCTGTGATTCTGGTGAGTATAAGGGAGGACCAAGTCAAAATTGTGAGAAACGTGCCCCAAATGAATCCGTTTTTTTTTTTTTTTTTTTTTTTTTTTTTTTTTTTTTTTTTAATGAACAGATGCACATGTGACTATACAGCAATAGTTCCCAGTCAATTATCATAATAGCTTCAAGCCAAATATCTTGAATGTATGTACAGATATGTTTTTTGCAGAGACTTGCTTTAAGGTTCTACTGTGCAGCTTCCTTTGAGCACTTTCAGCACAGTTACTGTGGATACACACCCACAAATGTGACATTTAAGAGTCTATCTTTCTCTCTCTCTATCTCTCAAACACATGCATCCATATAACACTCTCCTACACAGAGAACCATGCTGTGTGTTAAGCGGTGAAACCCAGATGGCGACCACCTGGTGTGTGCTGGTGGGCTCCTGCGACAGCTTCGGACAGGATATGGACACACACACAGATGGTGACCCACTGAGAGTGAACGGGAGATGGACGTGCTGACTATTGATTTGCTCAGATCAATGATTCACAACCTGGTCATCTGACACCAGGGAAGTTTCACCCACTGAGCTGGCACACTGGCTTGGCTCATTTCGAACACATCACTGCATATGGAGGGTGTCTTCAAATGAGTAAATATTTTCAAAGCTTTTGAAAAATACTAATCTTGAACTCTTTTATGTCACCCTTACATTGTGTAATTACAGAATGTCCTTTTTCTGTGAAAAGTTTTTTTTTTTTCTCTCTATAGTTTGGTTCATTTGAAAAACAAATCTAGTCAGCAAATGTAAAGTCTCTACAGCAAAGTTATGCAAATAGACACAAATCAATCTAACTGCAATTACGTGGGACAATTTCAATTTGTAGCAGGCCCCTACAAACACTGGCAGGAATAAATTCCAGTCTGTCCTTTTTCATTGCTTTTCATAGTCACTTTTGTTTAAATGTCACAGTTCTTTTATGCTTGAGACATAAATTGTTAATGCCACCACACAAACCAACATACAGTGCCTTGCAAATATCTTCATAACCCTTCAACTTGTGTATATTCTGTCACATTGCAACTACAAACTATTGGTGTGTGGGGCCCACATTTACCATAGGGATTATTAGTTGATGGTGAAGTGCTGTATTAGTTTTCTGCAGCACATACTGTTTTCCATGTAGGCCAATAAGCTCCTTTTCAGTCTCGTATGACCAAAGCACCTCATGTACATGGGTACATGAATAGTGTGTTCCCTACATGGCTTGCAGCAAACTTAAAATAGGAGGTTATATAATTTTCTTTTAACAGTGACTTTCTTCTTCCATAAAAGCCAGATTTGTGGAGTGTAAGACTATCTCTGGTCCTGTCAACAAATTCTCCCTCCTGAGCTGTGGATCTTTGCTGCTCCTGAACAGTTACCCTGGGGTCATTGGCAGCTTCTCTAAATAATGTATTATTTGTTTTAGCTGACAGTTTAGGTGGATGGTTTCATCTTTGTAGGTTTACATCTGTGTCTTACTCATTTTTATGTTTAGATGATAAATTGAACAGGGCTCTGGAAGGTGTCCACAGCATGGGGTATTCTTCAGAACCTATTCCTGCTTCAAAGTTCTCCACAACTTTCCTTGGTATTCATGTTGTTGTTTCTCTGACAAACCTCTGATGCACACAGGACTGGACTATTTTTGTGACTTCAGGAGGCATTGGGTTTTACAGGAATATGATTAGCTGTATCAGAGAAAGACATGCAGAATGGAATGGCATGCAACACTTCATTTATTGGTATGATTTGAAAACAATGTTTCCTTTTCTTTCTACATCCCAGTTATGCAGTAGGTTTATCAGCGATCTAAACTCTCTGTGAAATACTTTAAAATTTGAAAAAACTGCAGAAGACCACATGGCATTTAACCCAAAAACTCAAATAGACCTGTTCCAAAGCATCCATACAGGAGGTTTTCCAGGTTAATTGTCCCTACTATCCTGATTTCCTCATTCACATTTAGATTTGTGAAATGCTGATAGATAAGGATACACCATCCAGCTGTGTTTTTTTTTTTTTTTTTTCTTGGATCATTAAGCATGTACTATATCCACCTGTTTCCAAAGAGGGGGGGGGGGGAAAGAAGCTAATCAGTTTCCACAAATTTAGTCTGTTTAATTTCAAAGACCTTCAAATTGGACATGGAGTGAAAATAAAGTATGTGAAACCAAGCCAAGTTATCTTTTAACCTCTCTGTCTTTTCTTGCTCATCTTTCATTGCCACATCTTCCCTTCCCTTCAAGGCTGTAAAAGCATGCTCAGCCTTTTTAGAAGTTTATTATTAATATGCTCGAACAATGTGCTCTTCAGACTGTCAGCGTTAATCAGGAGACTTTCATCCCTCTTTTCAGAGGGTGAACAGACACACTGCATTTCCTTGTCAGGTGTTAAATTGCTTTATCTCAGTGTCTGTTAACCACCTCCAAAGTCGACCTGTTGTCAGGGCTACTGCTGGTGTACCTCATTATTCATAAAGGTCATTTTGAGGATCTAAAATAAAGCTTAAGGTAGGAAGACAGCACTGCTTGTCAAGGTAATGTCAGGTTCCAATGTCTTCTCTGTTAAAGTCAGAGCAAAACTTAGCTCTCCATTTCCATGAGTCAAAACATTATGTCAAAAAGTTAACACAGGGGCTACCCAATTTATGTAATTTTAGAGTGCAGGGTTGACCTCCCAAGCTTCTTCAGTAAATTTTATATGGCAAAAGCTGAATATTCTGCAATGGTGAGAAAATACATGAGTAGCTTGTTGTAGAAAGCAGTGTGTCCTCTAAGAGGTCCTTAATAGTGTCCGTGGGCTGACTTTTGATTTGAAACATTAAAGGTTTCTCAAACTGACATTGGTGCCCAACCCCACGTTGTTGATGAGACTTCAGAGATGCAAACATGAAAAGAGATGTTTTATTTTAGAAAAACAAATGTCTACTAAAAATCTAAAACATAAATGTCTTTCAATGTTCTGTGATAGTTTCATCTGTTATGCTCGTAATGTACCAAACCAATGCAAGCAATTTTAAATTGTAAAAATGCTTTAAATACGTCATAAAAGGAATTAATAAATTAAAAGATAAATTGTGTTTTCTGATGGCATATTTGCAACTTAAAGTTTTACCTTGTTTTAGCAATACTAATAAATAGTCAAATCTTAAACATATATTTTTCTTAATTTAGGAAATGAATGTAAATACATAAAATGTATGGCCTTATAGCTTCCTAAGTTTTAAATTATACCTATTTTAAAATACATAGATTTTTTTTATTATTATTATTATTGTAAATCCCAAAAGACATTTATTATTGATGCCAAATAAACACAAGTTTGACTGTTATGAACTCAAAGCAAATTTTAATTATCCACAACAAATACATAAAGTGGATTATTATTTGTTATAATCACCTGAGGTTTTTTTTTTATTTTGCACAAATTACATTTTTGCACAATTTAATTATGGCTGATGAATTAATCAAATATTAACTTTATTTGGATTTCTTGAATAAAAACTACTTAATCCAAGTGGATGACCGTTTGTCATGTGAACTGCAAAAAGCCTATGAATTTACCCTATTATAGCTCTCCTTTGAGCACACTGTTGCATTAAAAGGGAGCAGGTGTGCCAATGCGTAAATCAGATCTGGTGTGTGTTTGTGCAGAACATAAAGAAAAATGAACAAAAACAAATCAGAGACCAGACCAAGGAAAATAAAACCAAAGCATTGCAACAAAATTCCAACATGATCCCATTTAAACTCATTAGAACAACAAAGTACAGTTAGGCTTTGCCATGCTCTATTCTAACTAAAATTAGTATGTGAAACAAAAAGAATGTACCAAAAATACAGCACGGCTGATACAAAGTATCTTGTCATAAATGGTTGGAGTTTCTGGGGTTATTGCAACCAAAATTAAAGGCCAAATCCTTCATTTTAGAGCCAAATAGATATAGATCTATTTGGAAAAGATTGTTGTACATCCAGCCATGAAGAACTGAATACAAGCTGGTATGATAATTATTGATTTTACAGGACTGTGTTAACTCTGGTTCCAGGAAGGGAGGCGCTTCAGAGGAAATGCTGTGATGTCATGGAAATTTATGTAAGGAGACTCTGACATCAATCTGCCTCTATCCGTAGCTATGCTACACCGGAAAGGATCGACTGTGTGCTTCCCTGACCAACTTTATCCCCCTCACTGTTGACAACTCTTCAGCAAGAAAAGTAGCTAGTGGCTGTCGTAAAAGTCGCTAGAAGTCACTACATGACATCATCACCTAATTTGCATATTGGTCATATTTGATCTGGGCAGCAGAAGAAAGGAATTTCTAATTTGGAAAGACAAAAGTGATAAATACTCAAAATATTTAGAACTACAAATACATTTTATGAAATAATTTAATTATGTCAATTTAATAATGTAAATTTAACACAATTCAGCCTGATCTGCTTCATCTGAAACTTCAGAAGACACAGGAGGAGGAGGCCTTAACAATTGCCTGGATCAATGATTACTTGACAAACAGACCACAGTTTGTGAGACTGAAGGACTATGTGTCTAGCCAGGTGATTAGCAACACAGAAGCACCACAGGGGATTGTACTCTCACCATTCCTTTTCACTCTGTACACTCAGACTCCTGTCATCTGCAGAAATCCTCAGATGACTCTGCAGTGGTTGGGTGTATCAGAGATGGACAAGAAGCTGAGTACAGAGAGCTGGTGGACCACTTTGTGGCATGGTGTGGAAGCAATCATCTTTTCTTTAATGTGAACAAAATAAAGGTGATGACTGTAGATTTCAGGAGAAACAGGATCAGATTCAATCAGAGGCTTCTTCAGATTGGTTGGAAAATGGACCGCTACAGGAGATCTTTCCTGCCCACAGCCACAACAATCTATAATAATTCCTTATTTAAATTAGTTAGATCAACATTTAATTTCCCTTTGGGATCAACTAAATATTTTTGAATTTGAATCCATTGTTTCAAAACCAAGGCCTTATCAGGCAGATATGACAAACAATAACTGAGACTGAACTCTTTGGCAATAGATAGATAGGTAGGTAGATAGATTTCTCTTTAATAAGGAAATGTTGCTCCGACTTGGTAATTTTTTTTCTCTAAATTACTAGTTTATTAATAATTGCCATAAGCAATTCTAATAATCATTCACAGCCAAAGCTAAATCTACTGAAGTACAACATTTTTGGTGCCATCGTGTGAGGTTGGTACAATATGATGAAACATAAATAAGTTACAAGTGGCCCCGGAGGTATTTGTGGCTTTCAAAACAGAAAAAAACCCCATTTAAAATATGCTTTTATGACAACAGCAGCCTATGGAGCTCTGTGTCTATAAAATAGGAAGGCACTATATTCATCTTGAAGTCTGTCACTTTCAGGATATTGCTGTAAGCAGAAAACGGATTGTTTTCCTGCCAAAAAAGAGAATATGTCAAATGTATGTGTGTCTGCTTGTGGCAACAGATGAAGGAAAGAAGGAACACTCTTATCTTTTCTCAAAGATCCTCGATGCAGAAAACAGTTTGTGAAACTAAACAGGTAAAGGATGGATTTCTCCTCACCCACCTAAACCAGTCCTTTGGAAACACCATTTGAACCAGGATTATTAAACATATGGAAACTTGGTTTCATATAAAGGAATAACACAAAACCTAGGGACAAAAACTGCACTGTTACTGGGCTAAGTGAAGCTCTGAATATTTGTTTAGGACACAATTATGTGTGATTTGACTAATGTTTAGGGGATGGTTACCTTTTGACCTTTAACTTTCATCAGTATCTCAAACTGGACCTGGAGAATTTTTAATCATGACTGTATCTTTGGTGTCATTGTGCTATCCATGAGTTGTTTTGTTCCAGATGTCATGTTTTCCACTGCCTTGTGCTCACTTTTTTTCTTTCATCCTTGTCTACATATTTCTTGATTTTGGACATTGAAATTGAAATGGCCATCATGAGCTACTATCCCAAGCACAATTGAATTGGAAGAAAAAAATAGATTTATACCGTCTAAAACTACCGAGGTGGTCATGCATCCTATTCATTGGAATGCAGATGCAACACATTTCTTCATACTTTCTTGTTAGTCTCATCTACACAACAAACTCACTCCAAGACTAGTGAGAGACTTCCCCTGGATGAGTCGAACAACTCTCTTTTGGCCCTGTGTACATGTAAACTAGATGACATTATTTATTCATAAAGCCCTGCTGGGTGTTAGAAGTGTTGTCACAGATTAATCATTCCAGAAAATTTGTCACTAAAAAATTACACTTGTTGGGGTATTAGGTGACTGTTACAATGTGTTTTGTGCTCAGATTTAACAAGTACGCACTTTGGTTCTGCTAATCATTTAAGGAATTTGACTGGCAGATTTTCTGAAGTATTTAAAGACCTTAAGTTTTAACCTACAGACTGAAATGTATCCTAATAAAATAGTTGTGCATTGCCTCACTGGGTAAAAAGGCTGCAATACCAGGGCAAGTCAGATTTTAAGAGTTTTTTTCTAATATCTTAGACTTTGTTAAAAATTAAAACAAAAAATAAAATGCTGTTTATATAGTTTAGGGAAATGAACTTCAAAAAACAGGGATTGATAATTTGGAAAATTTTGCTACTGAGCAAGTGAATTTAAGCCCTGCACAATGTACCACTAGGTATTCACCAATAGTGTTTCAGTATTTCAGGCTTGTATTCAGCCTTTATTGCACACTGGAGAGGTTTACTCAAAGGAGAACTGGCCTTGAGAAATCAGACTGTTGTAGGTTGCTCCTTTTAGATAAATGCACAGGAAATATAACCACTACACATTGTCGTAGCAGAGATAAATCCCTATGATCTGGGGCTTCCTCACAGATGACAATGACAAATACCTACCTTGAGTTTCTTTTTTTTTTTTTTTTTTTTTTTTTTTTTTTCATCAAGGTTTTGGTATGGGTTCCATTGTTCTAAACTTCCCTCACCAACACCTCTCAAGGAACTGGGTTAGTAGACCACATAAATTTAGTCCATATCCACTTAAAAACACAGTTGCACCTTTGTTTAACATCGTTTATCAGAATATAGTACACTCTGCATGTCAAAAGAAAACAATGGAACATTTATGCCCTACTTACAGGGTGTTATTAATAATAAAGGAATAAAAAATAAGTGCAGTTAAGTAAGCAGTTTTTTTCATGAATCACTGGCTTTAAATGACATTTCCACTTCCAAAATTACAAAGTTCTCTGTTCTTCATCTTATATCTTACCACACAACTGATTTTTTTTTTTTTTTTTTTTTTTTTTTTTTTTTTTTTTTTTTTACAATTTTTTTAACTATTGACATATTTTGGGAGCATTTTATCCTTAAATTGAAAGGTTCTGATATAAAGTCCTTTTTTATTTTAAGTGGTGATGAAACCAGAGCAAACAGTAATCTTTATAACTGAATAACATCAAAATCTGAGGTTTGGAAAATACCTTGTTTTAATATACTGAATGCAAAAATTAATCTTAAACATTGATGACACTACTACAGTTTTTTTCAATCGAGTTAAATTGAAATAATGACACATATAGGGCTGCAACAAAATTATTTTTAATAAGCGATTAATCGGTCAATTATTTTTTGATTAATTGATGAAAATTGCATTATTTCATTTGAGGAGTATGATTTCTTTAACTTTGGGTGACTGACGATTGGTCAATACTTAAATGTGAAACTGATCTTATCTGCCCATCTTTTCTACCACCACAAGGGTCTGAGAGGGGTTGTATTTAACAATAGTTGGCCTGCTGTTGCCAACTTCACAACTTTTTTTGTTATATTTAGGACAAAAACAAATATAGGCCAAAATCAGTCAGGCTTTTTAAATATTGATGATCCAGAAAACTGCACTTGGTGCACCCCTACTTTCTTATAATAACAGCAATCAGTCTGTAGAACAGTTGATTGGTGTAGTGTATGTAATGACCATTAATACAAACAAAATATATGTAACAGCTATTGAAGAAGAACTTAAACATGTCTTGAATATGTCAAAATTTTAAACAGAAAGTTTGCTTTTCACCTTCAATGAATTGTATTTTTACATCTCTTAAATAAATGTGTTTCTTTACTGTATCTTTGTGTTTCTCCCTCCAACTATCATGTAAGTCGTTCCTTACCAGGCTCAGTCATATGCAGTCAGAGGAGGTAGAGGGAGTTTCATCTCAGACATCCAAACCAGGTCAACACCTTTTATTCGGTGATGACTGGATTTTTGTGGTGTATCAGGGGCAGGGCATAAAGAACTTAGGCTATTTCTAATTGTACATTCGCCATATGTACCATGCAACTGTTTCTCTGTGCACTCTGTCTGCTGGTGGGAGCGTGTGTTCACCCACGTGTGAGCGCACCTGACTCAGCACGTGTGAGCATCGGTGACACAGAGTAGAAGCGCGTTTCGTTCAACTTTTGTCAATTTTGGTGTTGGTGTTTGTGAAAGTGCACAATGAGCTCATGCAAGCAGTGTGGCTTGCATCAACTATAAACCTCATTGGCAATGCAGGGCCACTCCCTTGGACAATGGTAGGGGAAACGCTGAACTCCCTTAATCCTCATCAATCACTCCAACATGTTCAGTTTCTATGCCATGTCAAATCACTTTTGGAAAGATTGCATTTTACACATTTTTTTTTTTGTTTGTTTGTTTTTTGTGTCGTGAAGCGCTCCCACACTTTTGAGAACTGATTGAACCGTTTTCTCTGTGTCCGTCATTTCTAGAATTTACCTAACTCCCTTTAAAAGTAAACCGGGTGTCTGCCTCATGGACTAAAACTGGGAGCTGCTTCCACAGTAGAGGAACCTGATAACTAAAGGATCTGCCTCCCATTCTACTTTTAGAAATTCTAGGCACTACCAGTAAACCTGCAGTCTGAGAGCGAAGTGCTCTGTTAGGAACATATAGAACTATCAGATCTCTGATATATGATGGAACTTGATTATTAGGGAGTACATATGTGAGAAGGAAAATCTTAAATTATATTCTTGATTTAACAGGGAGGCAGATCCTTTAGTTATCAGGTTCCCAGTTTTAGTCCATGAGGCAGACATCCTATCTACTTTTAAGATTAGGCTTAAAACTTTCCTTTTCGATAAAGCTTATGCTTAGACTGGCTTAGGTTATCCTGAGTGATTTCTGTAGCTATCCTGTCATAGGCTTAGGCTACTGGAGGACAAACTGACCACTTTTTCTTACTTTCTTCTTCTACTACTCTCCAATTTGCTTTATTTGTTGTTATTTCAATTGTTAACTGTTTTGTTTTCTCTCAGTTAATTTCTCTCCATAGAAGCTATAACTTGTCTGGCGTTCTGTTTGGCTGTGATACCTTCCTGGAGGAGGGCTTCAGTTGAGATAATGCTGCCATCAGCTAATTGTTCTCCCTCTCCTGCTATTAACGTTTTACTTTCATGATCATTGAAAATAATCCTTCACCAGTTCATCTGTTTTTCTTGTGCATTCTGCTCTGTCTTCTCAGTCAGTTGTGGAAGAAGACCGCTTGTACTGAGCCAGGTTTTGCTGGAGGTTTTTTCCTGTTAAAGGGGAGTTTCCTTTCCACTGTCTACATGCATGCTTGGTATGAGGGATTGCTGTAAAGTCAACGACAACGCCATGCAATCTCTACATTCTCGTCCAGAAGAATTGAAAGCTGCAAGTCAATAACTCAATGCAATTTGAATGATTAATTGAGCTTACCGTACTGTTTGATAACTAGGATCAATTGGAATGTATGTATGATTTAATTGATTTCTTTTTCTTGTAAAGTACCTCAAGACAACATTTGTTGTGAATTGGCGCTATATAAATAGACTAAATTGAATTGAATTATTGGATCTTCTGGGGTTGCCTCAGCATGTAAGGTAAACATGACGACTCAACCCTTACTTGAAAGGGGTCAAATATGTATGTGCGTGTTTGCATGTGTTTATAGTTTTGCAACACATTCTCCATGTGTCATTATGTGTGCAAAGTGGCTTGTGTCCAAGTGTCAGGGGACCTTTGCACACCTGCTGATAAAGAAATCAAGTCAGAATCTTCCTGTGGTCACAAGCTGCCCTTTCACCCCAGGAGTCTCTCGGCCCAGTCTGTCATGTTGGCTTGCAGACACCAGTAAAGGCCCTGAGCCTGATTAGAAATATGCTTTTCCAGCTTGGCAAAATTGACTCAGCACAGAACTTGCATGCAAAAGACATGTAGGGCTTCCCTTCAGGTCTTCAAAGACCCTGACATGGTGGTGTCGTCAAACTCTCTTTGACCTACTTAGACTTTTTACTTCAACTAGCATATTGTGTAAAAGACTTCTCAACTGGGGGATCTTTTACGAATCCTCCAACAGTATCAGCATTAATCTATATCCACACAAGTCCACTTAAGTCCAAACCATAACAAAACTGTGTAAATGATCACAGATGGATGTTAACTTTTAACTACATACAGCTCTAATAAGACTTAAAATAAATTTGGTATTAGTATTTAAAGAAAATAAAAAGTGATAAGATTGCACATATTCCACACAAGGAGGCACATAGGTTGAACCAGAGGTTTACATACACTGCATTAAAAAAGACAGCTGTTGTCAATTGTTCACTCCAAAAATCCAAGACACCATTGATTTTAAAGCAGAAAAGAGAAGGACTTGGGTCACCTTTCAGTTGAAGTCTTGTTGATTTGAATTTGCAAGCAGAACAAAGAAAGATGGAACAGACCTAATCGAGTAGGCATCAGGACTGCCAGAGCAATAAACTTTCAAGCGTGAAATCCAGGATATGATGAGTGATCCATGAGTTGTCCTTCTAAATACAATTAAAGTGTCATTGGGGTCCATCAGAGAAGACTTCACCTGAATTGGTTATTGCCATCTACATCTACTGCATATCCTCTTAGGGGATTACTAAAGGGTTCGTGCACAATTACTGGCTTGCCTAAACAATCATCTGATCCATGTTTGATAAACAAATACACTGTATAATTAATTTATTTTTCTCCCATGGAACATCTTAAAGTCGGTAGCTAATTTTCATTCCTCAACTATTCTTTCAAAGTCACTGTTTCATGTTGTGGTTTTGCATATACTATATTTCCAGAACTATTGGTTTACTATTGAAAATCTAAATAATTGAATTCAGTTGTTCCAACTACTCATATCAGCATAGGTGTATGAAATCAAGTGAAATCATTCACCAAACTCCTTCTACAAACATTTGTGAAAGAATGGGTCACTCGCAGGAGTTCTGTGAATTTCAACACATTACTGTGATAAAATGCCACCTTACCAAGTCCACTCATAAAATTTCTTTGCTACAGTCAACTGTGGAAGCAAGTGACAGTAACTTAGCCACGTAAAACACAGAACCGGACCAAAGGATTGACAACTTTCTGCAGAGCAAGTAGCTACAGACCTCCAAACTTCATGTGGTCTTTAGATTAGCTTATATGCAGTGCGAACAGATGTTCTTAGAATTGGGGTCCATGGCCTAGCAGCTGGATCCAAGCCTTAGATGACTAAGTGCAAAGCAAAGCATAGGATGCATGTCATCACTGGATTCACATGAATAGCACTGCACTGTGCAAAGTGTAGTTTGTTACCGAGAGGATTATGGTGTGGGGCTTTTTTTCAGGAGTTAGGCACAGCTCTTTAGTTCAAGTGCAGTGTTTCCCCCAGAAAACTTGTTAAGCCAGGTGGTTGGGGTACTAGGGCAGTTCACCAGTGGTCCACTGTTTTTGTGTTGAAAAATTTTATAAATTGACCAGAAATTCTGATAAAATATGTCTAGGTAATGATGCTATTGGAAGACATTATTGACAATACTTAAACACCAGCTACAGTTTTAAAAAAAGGCAAACAGACAATCAATCAAAGCAGTTGAGACACAAATGGAAGTATAAAAACGTGTAAAAAGTGAATTTTGCATTATGGGCTCCTTTTAAAGTGCCTTGAGATTATATGTGTTGTGATTGGAGCTATGTAAATAAACTGAAATAAATTGAAATGTAGCTGCAAAAGGTGGGATAACATCAGATTAAGCCCAGGGGGGTGTCACTCAAGTTCATTTGTGTATAAAGGCAAATGAGGGATTGGCTCAGATCTAGTGCTTTTGGCAATATTATTTAGGTTAAAGGGGCAGTATAATGTGTTTTACAGGCACATAGAATAATTTTATAGCACAATCAAGTAACTATGTTACCTTCTGTTGTCACAAAAATACTGTATGTATCAAATATGACTTAAGAAATTTACTTTGTAATTTAACACCTTGATATTGGGCCTCTGTCTCTTTAAGAAAGTCCTGCTCTTTCTGAAACTCCGCCTTCAGAAAGTCATCATAACAACTAACCCTTTAATAAAGTTTTTTTCCAGGGTTGCACTGAGAAGTCGCTAGTAAAATGAGCTCAATAGGTGTGCAGTTCCACCAGGTGTTTGCTAATCGCTGCTGGCTAGTATGAAGGGGCTGAGAGGGGAAGTCGCAGGGGGGGAGGCTCTGTGTGATGGAAGCCCGGAAGCTTAGATATTGTAGCTCTGAGGAGGAGCTGGGTCTCAAAGACGGCGTTAGGTTTATCCAGGCGTTTTGCACAGCTGAATGGCTGCCACGGGAGATTAAAGGATTTCTCAAACATGCATGAAAGAATCAAGGAAACTCTCCAACTATGTTTTTGATGAGGGATCAACATTTTAACATGATGTAAAACTCAAAAAAAGTTGAATTTACATAATACTGCGCCTTTAAGAAATGTCTTATCTGAAATGAATTATTTACAGTGTTTATTTTAGTGTGGAGTATTGATGACTTAAGATTTTGTTTTAATGTTAGTGTTATTTTTAAAGGTTTATTTTTTCATTTTTGTATGGGAAAAATGAGTGAATAAAAGAAAAGTGGGCTCTAAGTTAATTATAATTAAAATTGTGAAGTTAAACCCTAAAAATATTAGATAAGTCTCTAAAGACAGAGTGATTAAGTCAATCTTAAAGTAGTGAATTCACCATAAAAGTGGCTCAGTCTCATCAGAGAAAAAGAACAAGGTGAACAAATTTGGGCTCAGAGAGACGGGGGCAAAAGAGATATGTCTTATAATCAGAATGATAAAGACTGAATAGTTTGGTCATAATGAGGAAATGCATGACTCTGTTTTTCAGATTCTGAAAAAACTGAATGGATCAAACTAAAGTAGAAAACCTGAGATTTCAAATGACACCACAAGGAAAAAGACCCCATTAAAGCTTTAAACCACTGAATCAACAGTATGCCAATCAACACTTGCCCTTGGAAAATGTTCCCATCCCTGTATACCTAGTAATCCATTCAATGCTGAAAGAGAATCTCAGTCCTCCAAGCCTGTCGCACAACCCCATTAAATATAATAATAAAAACTAAATGTTCCTTGAAACTGTCGGCATCACACAGCTTTAAAATATGAATGTGTCTTATCACAAATACTAGCTGTGTCAGCATATTTGTGAGGGTGCAAATTTACAAAATTACATGGAGGCTAAATAGAATTTGCACCTCACCAGCCCCTTGTTAAGTTTCCCCCAAGATGGGTCTTGTGCTTTACTGGTCCACTAACCCAATGAAGTGGGTTTGGTTTCAGGTCTGCTGGTATCGCCAACAAAAGAGCAGTGATACAGACTGGGCCATGTGACTGCTGGAAATGGAGAACCGAATCCACACAGCAAAAGAACCCTGCATGTACTTTGACTATGTCCAAGCAGCCATAATAGCTGGATTTGGAGTCCTAATCATAACAATGGCTAAGACTCTGACATAAATTAGACTTCAACTTTTAACACACACACACACCTTACATAGATGGAAACATCTTTAACAGCCTTGCTTATGTCAATTGTCAATCCAAAACAAACTCACACATTCTAACAACAAGTATCAATATAATAGCTAAACTTTACCAAATAATATGCTTATTAATAATGTATACACACCCACACTGTCAAAATAATTGCTCCAATAAGACAAAATAAATGACAACAGCTATGTGGATGCATGTTATGTCTGCTTTAATGAGCTCTTGTGTTGTCAAAGCACTAAATGCTAATTAATAATTAATGCTAATTAATGATCCCTAACATAGTGATGCATATTAGCAAAAAACACTGATTCCATCCAAATTAGGCCCAGTCTGGAACTATTTTCCTCATCCCTTTTTCATTGTCTTTATTATGTCTACAATGGCACACTATTATTGCATCACTATTATTTTGGGAAATTCAGGTTGAAAATAAATGAGAAATGTTTTCTCAACAATGATTTATTTAATTTTCTCCCCACATTCTTTTAAACAAAAGAATGCACACTCTACAACAGGTTAGAGTCTGCATAAAAACTGCTTTGTTTGCAGTTTGTAAAAATTTAAAAATTGAATTTGTGCAGTGCTAAATCATGTTTTCTAAGATGGAAAAACCCCCATCATCTTTAGTTTTAGTGGAGACATTTTAACACAGTTCCTCCAAAAAAGTCTTGCTGCAGTGTCTCAGCTCAGTGCGAACAAATGAGTCATGGTTAAAGTAGGTGGAAAAGAAATGAGTTAGCTGCAGCTCAGACTTCATCCTCCCACAACCTTGTTTAATTACAATAAGCTGCCCGAAGTGGAAAGGTGTCAGAAGATCAGAGGAGAGAATCCTGCCCTAATGAATGGAAACAGATAAATGAGGCAGCAGGCAGAATTGCAGCAAAGGCCTAGTGTGACAATGAGTGTCAGTGAAAGAAAGACAAAAAAATGATAAACGGCTAAAAAGTAGCATAAAATTGTAGAGGGGAACAAAATGTCATAGTCTACTAAAAAGTTTGGAAAATATTTTTTTTCCTTTCGTGCAGGTGTAGCGAGACTAGGAATTGGAGTAGAAATAAAAACTACATTCAATGTCTTCTAGCCCTGGAGTTAAACTATAATGAATGGTCCATGCAATCAAAAGGGGGTGTTAAACAGTGGAAGGAAACCAGTCTTCTCGCAATATCAGAGTTGAGCGAAATGTTGAACTCTGACATTTTTAAAGACTAAATGTCAGAGTATTTTAGGTCTGGAAAATCTAAAAATCTTGAGACTGAGATAAAAATAAATCCCAATTAGGGTTTCTATTTTTTATTTAAAGAAAATATGTAATTCTAAAAGACATTTTTCTGACACACAAAGTGACTTTTGGGTGACATTATCTGAACGTGCCCACTTTTTGCGAGGTTTGCAGCTGCAACTTTAATCAAATATCAACCTGTGGCTCAACTGGTGCTTATTTGATAGTTTTGACTGCATTCTCAAAAGACAGCAGAAAATTTCCACTTTAAAATATTTAAAGACCCAACAGCTAATACACGCTTGGTGATTTTGAAAATAGAAAACACCAAATCAATGAGATTATAAGTTTCATTTTTACCTCCATTATTTATTTTATTTATTTATCTATAGCAGAAGAGCTGACATGCTTGATAGATATGACGGTATATATAATCAGAGTCTGTTTGTTCAGGTCATGCTTCAAATTCTTTGAAGATGAAGGGACTGTCATGATGATATTATCCCATTTAAGACAGTTTTTGTTTTGTTTTGAGTTTTTTTTTTTTTTTTTTTTTTTTTTTTTTTTTTTTTTTTTTTTTTTACCTGTATTTGCTTTGCACGGTTGTTTACATGTAAAGGAAGATGCCAACAGAATTCATGCAGTGCATCACTAGATCAAAGATTAAGGTGGATAAGGATGATGACATAGCATCTGTTGCTGCACAATCTTGAACTTAAAGCCTGTTACTCTCTATTGCTGCAAACTGAAATTAGATTTTTTTTTTTGACAAAAAAATATGTTTCTAAGAGGAATATGTTGAGTAAGTGTTTGCCTTTTGGGAATGTAGAAAATCTGAGTGAGCTCCATGGAAAACAATAGATGAAGAGGATGGATTTCAGCTTACTGACCAAAAACAGTCTCTCCACTGGAAACACTTATTCTGATGACATTAGTTCTGATACAGATTTTGTCTAGATTATTTAAAAATTAGCCTGGCCGTTGCCTTCCTGCGCAGTTCCGCTCAATTCAAATATCACTTCACAGCACAGTCTGGGATTTCTTCCACTGAGATGGATTTCTAAAGAAGAATTTTAACTGGGCCAATCAACAAACACAAGGAGAAGTTGTGAATGATGATGTCGATTTTCTGCTGTTTTAGAATTGTAGTCTGCCTGTAGTTTGGCAATGGCAGTGGAGGAAGTGAACAAATCCATTCAGTCCATGTTGGCCATGCTTCCAAATATTAAATTAACATTAACAGCCATCTCGATCAGTTCAGCACATCTCTCTTCGCAGTGAGGGATGGTTGTTTACAGCACACGTAATTTAGTGTATCTTCCTTCACTGTTGACCTGGCGCTTTACATATGTCATGGCCAAACGTTAGCGATTGGGTAAAAATGTCCAATCATTTAAAACTACAACAGAGTCCATGCCTCCAGCGAGCAATCGTTTCTTAATAGCCGAGAGCCCACCAAAAATTCCACCAAAGTGGGCGAGGCCAAGAGACAGGCCAAGTGTGGAGATCAACAGAGGAGGTAAGCGGGGCAGTGATCAGGATAAAAGAAGCCCTGTTGTCAACGCTTCCACTTTGTTGCTACATTTATCGACTTTTCAGAGCCTCTAGCGACTTTTCAAAACGTCAGCAAGTGATAAATCTAGCGATTGTTATTATTTTTTTTCCTGTTTTTGGAGACTTCTATGATGACAACTCTCTGCAGCTCAGCTGCAGCCTTCTGTTCTGTGTGAGCAACGAGAGCTGCCATGAGCCTCTTCCATTTCCTAAGCACTCCAGTCGATTTGACAGTCATCCATTCAACACCATATTGTCACAAGTAGTCAGATCAGGGGAAACGCATTCCACTCTGTGTCCACATTGCAAATAAATCACACATTTGCAAAGCTGAATAATGATATCAATCAATGCTCGGTGCTGTCATGCTCGGCTCGCAATCCAGATCCTGACTCACCATCGGGCGGGTGCTGTGTGTCTGAGTAAGATGGTTTTATATCCTGGATGTGGTGCTGTGATGTTGTGTACCGGCTGTACCCTTGTAACCAATCGGAAAATTCAACTGCCTAAGAACCATTTGACCAAAGGAGGCCAGCACTGAGACAGTTTTGGGCGTTACTTACACTTTAATAATTGTAATCTAGAACTAAGAAAACACAGGACTAAGAATCTAGGACTAAGAAATAGGAACAGTTTAAAGTATTTGAACTTCCCTTCCAAGAATTACATGTATAGCATTACCATGGATTGACTTTCAAAAATGAAATTGTTTTAACTGCTACATTACTGTAATGCAGATAAACTCACATGGTTAACATATGGACTGATTATTTGAAGAAATTTTATACTTGCAAGAGCAGAAATTGCATCATCAACTCAGGTTTTTTTTTCCAGTTCAGTTTTCAGTTCAATTTACTTTGATATAGTGCCAGTTCACAACACATCATCTCAAGTTACTTTACAAGAAAAGTCCTTTCAATTTAGTGTATATGCAATACATTCTAACTGATCCTAGTTATTGAACAGTGCATCAAGTTCAGTTTATTATTAAAATTGGTTTAAAAAGTTTTCTAAAGAAATCCAGCAGATTGCATCGAGTCACTGACTTGCAGCAATCCCTCACACTGAACATTCATGTTGGTACAGTGGACAGGAAAATCTCCTCATTCACAAGAAGAAACTTCCAGCAGAACCTGGCTCAGTGCTAGCGGCCATCTACCACAATTGACTGGGGGTTTGAAAAGACAGAGCATACAAAATAATACACATTTTATAAGCTACAAGCCCAAAAACAATTGATAAGAAAAAGCTGTAAAATGTTGATGAAAGCAGTTTATTTTCCTTTTTGTATAATCCTTGAAATTCCTCTTGTAAACAATACTGGTATTACCACTGCTTTTTATTGGAAAAAGTCCCCTATCACTACTTAGTTTCAGTTTTTTGTTTTTTATTTTCCCAACCCATATTTTCCTTAAATCCAAGAACAGTCCATTAAAAGTGAAACTTTAACCCTAAGACATTCATGTCATGAGAGAAATGTGTAGGTCATTTATTGCCTGATGGAATGGACAGAAATATATGTCTGTCTGTCTGTCTGTCAGTCAGTCATAAAGGAATCAAAATTGCTCTAGGAAGTTTAAATAAAACAAGAAATAATGGTGGAGGAAGGTGAGAAAAAGCCTTAGAGCACTGTAAATTAGTTTTAGTGCAGGCTGAAAATAAGGGGTTGTTTAGAAAGGGATTTAGGTGTTTAAGCAAAATACATTATTTGTTAGAAACCTCTCCAACTTCAATGCTCAGTCTTTTATATTTTTGCATAATCAATGATTTCCACAGAATAACAGGATGTTGCTAAAAATCAGACTTCACAACAGAAACATTTGGATCAGGCACATGTCTAAAACCATTCATTATTGCACTTTAATGCCTCATTTCCACTGATTGGTACAGCACGGGTTGGTGCAATCCGGTATGCTATTTGGTCTGTTTTCGTTGTAAAAGTGGCCCATACAACCAACTTGTACTGCACCATTTCTGTGTCCCCTTCAGTTGTAGGTCCATAGGACAATGGTACAGTTACAGTCAGTTATAATGGAGGGTTAATTTATTAAGCAATGTTCTTCTCCCACTTTGGACTGTTCAGGACCATTTAATATCACAATTATTTTTCATACCTCAAATTGGTTTATTCCTGTGACTTATTGTGTTTAGATCAATTAAAAATTTAAAGACTCACTAAAATATCACAGCTACACTGGTTTCAACCTCATCTTAAGAGGTATTTTCAACAGTTGGTTCATGAAGTTGGAGTAGTCATTGGTCATATAAAGAGTTGGTCATTTATAACTCAAAATGACCCAAGAATCATGTTACTCCTGTATGTTTAATTTCACAGTTCTACATACGAATCCTGAATTTTGAATCTTTTTAGTTCACTAGGAGCCAAAGTAGTTTTATATATCTGTAAATAGCTGCTTTTTAAAATGTAATTCTACATATTTGTAGAAAAAAATAATTTAGTTAGACCAGCTTCTTGCAGTTTACTACTAATGACCAACTTCTGTTATTGGTTATGTTTCCCCTCTTTTTGTTGTGTGTTTCCTATCCTAAACACATATTGATAACTGTTTTCTATCTACCCTGATACTTTCACTTCTTTCATTTACCACTTTATATTCCAACTGCCCCAGTTTATTATTTTTTATTGCTGGATTCAGATTAAAGTACACAGCTGACAGGAATAAAAATATCATGACACAAAGTGTTGAATTACATCCCTGAATGAATTTTATAATCCTTTTTAAAACTTGAGCAGACAGCTTTCTTGTTCATGACATGTTTCCTGTCAGTCGGCAAGTTACATCAGCTTGTTATGGTCTGCAAGCACTCTCTGTACTACAAACTCATTTGCATATCAGAAACAGGTGAGTGAATGTTATTCATCTGAGAAAATGTCTCATTTTTGCTAGGTATTTGTATTAGATTTAAAATGTTTAAATTATAGGTAAACCTTCTGAACCCAACCTAAATTCACCCTTTCCTGTGAGGATGTGAAGTTTTCTTCTTTTTGGAATCAATTGTTAAACTCATCCCCTCCTGAGAAACATAGCCTGCAGTCTCTTTGTAGTTCAAAATATGCAGATTTGATAACCACCACTTGTCCCATAAAACCTTACAACAGGACACAATCCGACTTAATCTCATTGGGTAAAGCTTCATCAACTGTTTTCTTAACCAGGTTTTTAATGAGCTAATTAAGTTACTGTGGAGTCTGAGGGTTGTCAAGGTTCAGTCCACATTTTAATTAACAGTCAAGAAATGCATAGCTCAGGTACCTCACATTGCTGATCTGGGGGGTTGTGATGTGACTGACTTAAGTAATAATGGTTGTCTCTTTCCCTCATATTAAAAGTGCTGCCCCTATTATGAATCTAGTTTTTGTGACAGTTTGTTGAAGCTGTTTTGGTGCATGGATTTATACAGTGGTTTGTAGCATTAGCCTGGTTGATTTTTTCATGTTTATGTGAAAGTGTGTGCTGTGTCTGTACATGAGGCTTTAAACATGTTTGCATCTACAATATACTTCTCACTCTCATGGATTTAAAGTGTTGGCTCAGCTGTAATACGCTTTCTGAGTTGCTTTCCTCTCCACGTGTATCAGCAAAGTGGAAAAGAAAGGCTCACTAGATTGTTTTGTATGGCTAATTTGCTCAGCTCATTAAATATTGAGGTAGAGGCAAATTTATTTGATTGCCAATATACTAGCTTGAGTGGTCTTTGTTATGCCTCAGAGGAAGTGAAATGAAAGGAAATTTTCCCAAGAAGAAAAAAATTGTTGTGACATTGTGAGATGGTAGGAATTTGAGTGCCAGGGGGATGCACACACAAGTGTATCCACTGGAATAATGGTCAAATGGTACCCAGAGATTAATCTAAAAGACACAGTTTAACTGAACCACTTCAATTTGAGTTTGCAATACAGTGTGTTATTACTCACAACTGAATGGTAACATTGTACTTGCATGTGATGTCTGGCTGCTTAAAAAGATTTGGCAATATTTCAGATTCATTAAAAACCATTTTTTTTCTTTTTTAACATATCCAGAAGTAGGACTATGTGACAATAACAGGTGTGCAACATAAAATATTCTATTTTAATTTCTGGTTGCCCATAATTTTGCCATCATACTTATCTTCGCTGAACAGTTACCCAGGCTCTTCTCATGATGTTCTCAATGACTTCCAGAACAGTTTTTTTTTTTTTTTTTTTTTTTTTTTTTTTTTTTTTTTTTATGTGTTTTGGTAATTCTCTTCATCTTCTCCAAAAGTCTTGAAAACCAATGTTGTTTAAAAAAAAAAAAAAAAAAAAGAAAAAAAGGAGTTACGTTTGGGTTGAACAATCCATCGGTTACTTACCTTGGTTGCAGGTTGAGGATTGGCAGGTGATGATAGGTTCAAGGCAAATCAAAGTAGTTAAAGACTGGTCCACCCTCAAATCCTGCATACGGTTATAACAGTTAGTAGGCTTTGCTAACCTCTATGTTTTGATACGTTGCAATGTCATACAAAACAACAATCAAACAGCTGCTCCACTTTTTTGTCTGTGTACCCCTGAAGACCAGATCACCTTTCCTGGTCTTCAAAAAGATATTATCATTATCCCCAATTCTTGGTCAGCCAGACCCGCATCTTAACATTTCTCCAGGAGGTTAACAGTTCAAATGCATGCATGGTTGTCTATCTTGTGATGAACAAGCATCACTGGACTACATGGAGGGGCAGTATGTATCCCACCTCTTCCTTAATGACTGATGGCGATATGAACCAGCAACCCCATGACCCTGTAAGGAAATTCTCCCACTGATTATTTCACAAAAAAATGAGTTACCCCATGCTGGCTTCTTAAAAACAAATAAACATGGGCTCTTTTGAAGAAAATTTTGACACGTCCAACTATTAATCGGTTCAACACATTTAGTAAGTAACTGCACCTGACTGTAATCACTTAGTGAAAGACTAACGTATAGCTGTATCATCAGCATAATTGTAATATTCTATCTTATTGTTACCTAGATTTTGAATGAGTGGAAGCATGTAAATGTTGAAAGAAAACCAACTACTGAATAAACTGCTAACTTACTCATTAAACATGTTTCATTATTATGGTACCCCTGAAGAAATATTATCTGATAGGAGACCACAGTTCATATCCAAAGCCTGGCAGGATTTTTGTACAGCAAACGGCGTCAAAGTAGTTCTTTCCTCTCGATTCTACCCTTAAAACAATGGTCAAACTGAAGACATGAATCAAGAGCTTAACAGGGCGCGTCACTCATCTTACTCTCTCAGCTGGAGTACTCACTTTGTCTGTATTGTTTGTGCACACAACACATGTCTCTACTGCAACTACCATCTTTCTTTTTGAATCTTTCCTCCTCAAATACCATTTTCATTTGTTTTAATCTGAAAACCTTTACATCTACAATGTAAAAAATGGATTTAAACCCTAACTGCATTTTAGTATACAGCAGAACAGAACTACTATCTAGCTGACAACAAAAAGGTTCTGACTTCTCAGTACTCACCTGCACAAACCAAATGTGTGTATCAGATTAGGTTTTTGCCCTTAAATATTGTAATTCTATCAATTTACAAGAAACTCTCCCAAAACTATGTTGGTCCTTTCTGGATTAAATTTATCATAAGTGCCATTGCCATCTGTCTCACACTTCCGTTCTGAGCTCATCATACTTTCAATGTCTCCCAGATCAAACCAGTAATTTTTTGTCCTTCGAACAAATATATTGTCCAAGTATCAAGATATCTGCAAAACCTACCAGATAAACTCCCTCTTTCATATTGATCACATATCTTTCACACATGCTAATTTCACCTGCCACTCCTCTTTCCTTCTAAACAATCAATGTATCCCAATCCTACCACACCAGAATCCCCATTGTCTCCTTCAACTCAACACAAATATTACAATCTCACTATACTCACCCAAATATCCATGGCCAAGCCAACATACCTGTCCTCTGCAGATTGTTGCTGTCTTTCTGACTTCTTTGCTGGCACTCACAAAAACAGATTTGCATTAGTGATCAAAACAAAGATCAGTTACACTTTTTCAGATGTTTATAGTCTCTCTTTTCTGAGTCACAGCAAGCTCTTTAAATATGTCATGTACACTATCTAAAAATTCAAACGTGGTGATTTTTATTTTTGTCTATAATGACCTTGCCTTTCTATGCTGTAGAACTTCAAAGAGCAGCTGGTCTGGTTTTTAATTCTAATACCTTTTTTAAATAAATGAAAAGGTACTAGAAAGATGAGTTGAAACTGAAATTTATAAAGTAGAATGTTCAAAAACGCAATGAATATTAGAAATTGGTACTCCTGAGATAATTCAACCTTTTTTGGCAAAATGGCTGAAAATGTGCAGAAAGTTAAGCTATTCAGTCAGACAAATTGCACTTATTTTCTAAGGGTCATGGTGATATTTTTATTCCTATGTGGATTCTCACTTACCTGGCATATAGAAGCATTGAAATGACAGGTGTAAAAATGGGCTTTGTATGTTTACATATGTAAATCGTTGTCAGTGTGATATGATGTTAATGCAAGCCAACATGTTCTCCGTTGGATATTGAATCCATTGTAAGAGTTGGAGAAATCCTTGAACTGGTAATTGGTCATAATGTCCTCTAAATAAAATTGTCTGACAAGTAATAAAAAACATGTATAACATGATATGTAAGGGTCTGTAGGTCCTGTAACCCAAGAGGTATTTGTTTGTTTATTTATTAGGAACCCCATTATTTATGTGGAATCAAAATACTTCAGATCATTTCATTTAATCCCAACATCTAAAACTAAAAAAGTGACTGGACTTCTTTTTTTTTTTTTGTCTCACATGTAACATTTATGTAATATCCACATAACATCCATGAAGATCAATATTGCAGATGTGTACACCCGTTACCCTTTTAGAATGCTACTGGTACTACAAAAGCTTATAAGTTTGGAGTTAATTATAAAGGCTTTCTGAATTATTTAACAGACAACAAAATCAGGTTCATTCCCTGCAGAATAAATTGGCAGTGTCCCTGGAATATTTCACGCTTCTATCACCTGTTGATCACATCCAGTTAAAAATCCTTAATGTGATTTACCAGCTAACAAACTTTAGCCTCTAAGACAATTTATGTTGTCACTGGGGGAACATTCTTCAATTGTTTACATACCATTTGTCAGTCAAAGACAAAATGACTGTTTAACAGTTCAAAGACAACTTTACACTGCCAGATTTAAGTGGTACACCTCCATCAACCCTAAAAGACAAGCATATGGATATTATATTTGAGCTCTTCATATATTCATTTTCTGATTTTCTTTCACAATTTAGTTCCGTGAAAGCCTACTTGAGTGTTGACGTATTACTCTCAAGGACATAAGTGGTACAGTTCAGGAATGAGATGGAGTTGCACATACATATAGCAAACAAGTCATACTATCTGCATTCCACTATCTCACTCCAGGAACACCAATTCTCCACCACCACAGCTCGAATAGCCACTTTACTGCAATGAATTGGGTTCAAATGCAATCTTGGCTATTGTCACATGTGGTTTAGAGGCCATTTCTTAATGGTGTACCAACTGCTCCCTATCCTGTTCTCTCTGTTCAAGGCACTACATTCCCTGTTAAATAGCCCCATGTCTTTTTTTAAGAGAAATGTTTTTCTTCAGGAGTTTAGGGTGGCCAGGTACAGGGTTATTGAGTCTTGTAAAAACAAGTCTGGCTGCAAAATAGTGTGACCAAAGCAAAGCAGAAATTTACAGTTTAAAACCTTAATAGCTTAAATAAATCAATCACTCCTCTTTGTTTTACATGCCCTTCACAAAAGATAGATAATATTGACATTAACCAATGCATTTCTGCGAGCTGGCAGCCTGCTTCAGCAGCTCCGACTTATTTAAGAGTATTTTCCGTTAAAATCTTATTTAGGTGTGCTTTATGTTCTTTTTCTGTTGCTCTCTTTTTTTGTATTGCTGGTTCACACAATGGAACTGACTGTTTTGTGGACAACTTTGTTTTTAAGTTTGTTTTATAAGATATTCGTGTTCAGAGAAGGTGTAAGCGGCCATGCGCCCGTTTACACCAGGGATCAGGGATCAGCTGCTAGCTCTCGGTAGCTCCACGGTACTGCCTCCCACGAGCAAACTGATAGTCCCCTCGAGCTGAGAAGGAAGAAGCATGAGATGTGCGTGGACTTCAGGTGTCGTAACTGAGGAAAACGGTACAGACCCGTCATCCCGTTCATCATTATGGGAAACATGAGAGCTCTTCCCTACAAAGTGGGCGAGCTAGCAGCTTTAGCGCACCATCAAAGGAGCTATCTGGAGACCAGCCTTATCTGTCCGACTGAGACGTGGCTAACTGCGCTAACTCCAGACTCTCATATAAACATGGACGGCTTTCATTTACTCTATGCCAACAAAACAAAGGAGAGCGGTAAGAAGAGAAGAGGGGATCTGGCTGTGTTTGTGAGCGATAGATGGTGTAACTCTGGACATTTAACCATCAAAGGATGCTCTGTAGTAAGGACATGAACTGCTAGCTGTTAGTGCGGCCTTATGCTTATGCTATCTTCCTCAGGAGTTTTCACATTATTGTGATAACTATGTATGTCCCACCCTCTGCTAACGCTGCTGCAGCCTGTGATGTCCTTCATATTACCACCAGCAAACTTCAAACACAACACCCACAGGCCCTCTTTCTGATCTGCAGGGACTTTAATCATGTCTCCCTGTCCTCCACTCTACCAACCTTAATCCATTGTGTCACCTGCCACACCAAAGATGAGAAAATCCTGGATCTACTTTATGCCAACACAAAGGAGCCATACAGTTCATCACCTCCGCCTCCCCTGGGGGCTCTGATCATAACCTGGTTCATCTCCAGCCTGTGTATAAACCCCTTGTACATAGAGAACCAGCTCTGACATGCACAGTGAAGAAATGTTCTGAGGAGACTGAAGAAGCTCTGAGGGACTGTTTCAGCTCCACTGTGTGGGAAGAGCTCTGTGCTCCTCACAGGAAAGGACAATGAAAACATCACAGACTGCATCACTGATTATATCAACTTCTGTGTTGACAACTCTGTAACCACCATGACAGTACGGTGATTCTCCAATAACAAGCCCTGGATCAACCCTGAAATAAAGGCTCTCCTGAAGGAGAAGAAGAGAGCATTTAAATCAGGAAACGAGGAGGAGCTGAGAGCTGTGCAGAAGGAACTAAGGAAAATTAGGGATGGGAAAAACATCTACAGGAAGAAGATGAACGATCAGCTGCAGCAGAGCAACATCAGTAGAGTTTAGAGAAATTTGAAGTCAATTTCAGGCCACAAACCAAACCCTTACGTTGTAGGAGACTTAGAGTGGGTGAACGACTTGAACCAGTTCTTTAACAGGCTGGGCGATAAAACGAGAACGATATCTATCACAATAGACACATGATCAATATCAATAGAAAATACGTCCGATAGAATGCTCAATAATTTCACAACGCCGATCCAGAACCACACAGCATTCTGGGGAGTGTAGGCAGAGGAAAGGCTTTAGTCGCTCAACCTCACAGGGCCTAGCTAAGAAAGGTTGGTGGCATCAACTAACTCACTCGTGCAACAAGGTGTTGTGTGACATGCGCAACAGTAGTTTCCTGTTGCCCCCAACATACACCCGGCTGACTTCACTTGGAGGTCCACACTTACTCAAGGCAGAACAATGTGGAGTCAAAGTAGATGTCCACTGGACACATCTATACACAGGTACATTTTAACGACTGTTGCACGAAAATGTGTTCATATCAGACTGTTTTGTATGCGACACCGATAAAATGTTGAGAGTCTGCACAACCTGTCACAATAAGGACGTGCAGCATGACTGCCACTCTCTGCTGCGCTGACAGGTGTGCGGTGGCTGGTCTGGTGGAGAGAAAATGGGGCTAGGCACCCAATTAGCTCATCAAACTTGCTAGTATCCATTTGATTTGAGGGAAATTAAGGAATCTGTCATGGGAAATGCAGGCAGTCGGTATGCTGGAGTATGAAATCTCAACCGTCCATGGACAGTGTGCGCAGAGTCTGCATGGTTCACAGGAGACGCACAGCAGGGGTTGCATTAACGGAATATTTTCCATCTTTGACCATTTTTTTAAAGAAGAGTTTTGGATAGGAGGTTTTGAGCACGTCTGGTGCAGGAGCTCATTCTGGGAGATCTCCTCCTGCTGCCCCTTGTTTAGAGAGTTGTGCCGACTTCTGATTGCTTCAAATGGAGAAAAGATTCCCTGATTTCAAAACTTTGGCTGAAGTGGCGCTTGTAATTCCAGTTTATAGTGCGGCAGCAGAGCTCATATTCAGCCTGCAGATCAATATCAGAACCCCGAGACATTTGATTACATACAGTCCGGTGCGTAATTCATGTTCATGTTCATAAATAAGTGAGATAGTTTCATTTCGTTGTTTATATGTAGTTACTGGTTCCACAGTCAGTGGGTTTTGTCACTATGTAGAAAAAGTTACATGTATGTATCTGCTTGATGTGTAATAACACAATGTGGATTTTCCATTCAGCTTGTTAAATATAAATTAAACCGAATTAAACTTAAATGCAATTGAATTTTTCATGATTATTATTTACAATCTGATGGAAAAAATAGATTGACAGGATTTTTTCAGTCAAAATGACGGACATCAAGAAAGTCTAGTGCTATCTCTGACACATATACCTGAGTATGTGGGGGCAGTTTCATGTTTGCCACCGTGCCCCATAAGTGCTTAAAAATAAAAAAGGATAGGGTGGAGGGAAAGGAGAAAATGAGGGCAACAGCTCAAGAAGACATTGTTAATAAAAGAGGAAAGTTCAGGTCACCAGTTTAGCAGTATTTTGGATATAATTAAACCTAATCAATAATTATCGATATCGTCTGATATGAAATGCTTATATCGTGATAGGGTTTGTAGCCACATCGCCCAGCCCTAATATATATATTATAATGTTTTTTGTGTGAGTCTGTTTTCTGTTATTGCTTGTCACTGCCACTTTGCTTCTGTTGCACAGAAATTTTCCCATTGTGGGACAATAAAGGATATTTCTATTCTATTCTATTCTATTCTATTTTTTTAGCATTGTTAATTGACTAAAAAAAACACCTCTATTGTAAGGAAATGCAGATTTCATGGCTATCCTCTCTGTCATTCATCCACACCTGTAGAGTCTGGACAGCTCCCTCCACTGCAGGGATCTAATTTGTTCCCACTATCCGCCTTCGATAACGAGCACCCAGCTGTCAAGAGGCCCTGCTGGCAGTGACCTCTCTGCATGAACCCTTGAGGATGACTGTGTTTTTGACCTGCTCTTTTTACAGACTGGCAGCTACATAGAAAAACTGACCAGAAGCAATTGTATAAGAAAAGTGAGAAGGTAAATAAATATTGTGAAAGTGTATGAGGAAAGAATTTGACAGGAGTGGAAAGTAAAGATGACGGTGTCACTAAAAAAGGGAAAATGTCTGTGATGAGTGAGGAAAAAGTAGCAGCAAGAAAAATTCAAAGGATATTGAGAGATAGAGAGCTACCTTATTGATTCAAAAAAGCGCAGAACAGATGTTTCAATAAGGCAATTACTAAAGTCATACATTTTATTTCATAATGTACAAATATATGTGATCAGCCACAGCAAAACCAGGAACAAGTCGCCAGAGCAGAAATGGAGCAAAAGCATAAAAAAACATTATTTTCCAAGAATTGGTTTCAGGCAATAAGCTCCATGTTTGACAGGAACACATGGCTGCTTATCACTATCACAATGGATGGATTCTTTAGCAGCAGTAAGCGAGTGGTAGGACATGAGAATAATCCATTCCATTCCACCTTTATTTATAAAGCACTTAAAAACAGCACATTTGTCCAAAGTGCTATACACAATAACCAGAAATAAAAATAAGAACAAATACAAACAGGAACTATTAAAAAAACACTTTAAGCTAAGTTTAAAGCCAGTGAGAAACATAATCTTTAAGAGAAAACTTAAACATGAAGAGACTCAGTTTCTCTGCTAAATAATTCCACAGTTTTGGAGCAGCAACTGTTGCACTCATGAGACAGATAGGACACCATCTTCTGTTTGGTAGCTTTATTTGCCCCACGCTGCACATATGTTTTTGAATTGTTCTGTCTGGAGCAGCCGGGCATGGACGCACAGATAACCACCTTTACCCAACAGAACGTCTGCTTCTTCTACTATGAGTGACGTATTGTGTAACTCAGATTCTCTGAAACTATGCCTGAACAAAAATAACTAGACATAATGTTTTAAACAGTTAAATTCCATAGGCAAATAAAATACATTAAATGAATGAATAAAAATGTCAGTATTTTATCCAAAACTTAAAAAATGGTAATAACCTAAATAAAATATTTCCAGGGTGCAACACAACTGAGAATGGTCACCTCTCAACTTCCACTTTGTTTTTGGGATGACTAACAACAACTGATCTGAGAGAGAGTGAGGGAACATACAGCTGAAGCAGATCAGATCAATTCTGTGGGCCGAGGCCATGAAGGAATTTAAAAACAAACAGAATAATTACAGAACAGCCTCAAATTATAAAAGAATCACCCCTGTAGTAGGGGAAAGAGAGGCAATGGGACTGTAGTTCCTCAACTGGTTCACCCACTGGAATCTGGCAGGAACCAATTGGATCCCAATAATGCTGTGAAATGAAGTGTAGCGATAAGGTAATCCAGTATCTCGACAGGGAACACCAGCAGGGCCCATCAACCAAGCCTTCATCTCAGCAGCCATCCTCTACATTTCCCCCAACGTTTACAGCCTCTGCTAGCAGTTGGCTCCAAGGTATAATAGAGATGAAGTATACTGATGGACAGATGGCAGGCCTAACACACTAGCACCATCTTTCTCTGTGTAGAGATTTTAATTGGACATCTTGAAGCTAACAGGCGTACAATCCTCACTTTGGAGATGACAACATCCACCATAAAGATACCACTGAAAAGAAAACACACCAGGACCACTCATATGATCAGAGGGATTATAGTCCGGAGGAATATTTTTCAGTTTCTCATAGGGTGAGTTTCAAAACTTTTGTTGTTTTTAGAACATGATTACAGTACATAGTTATTTTTTCTGAAATGTATTCCAGACTTGCAGTGTAATATAATGGATAGGCCTTGTTGTCCATCACACGCTTTTTAATCTGTTCCATTGCACCCTGTCCTAGAAACCTGCATGATGCCACCACCATGTCAATCTGGGCTTGCTCAGCCTGCACTAAGGTGCTGTGACTGTGCTGAGTGTGCTTTGACATTGAATAATCGGTTCTTGCGTGAAGAGTGGTGTGCGCCACATTGACTAACTATAATTATTTACGTTGGGCTGAAAGAAAACATCATCTAACATGTATTTATGCATGGTTTATGTCCACTAAAGTTCAGGGTTCACATATGACTCAGTGACAAGACACAGCCTTATTGAAAAATAGGACAAAAGCTGAAAAACTTCTGCAAAATTATTTCTAGCTAAATAAACCTGACAAAAGCTCACTTTTTTCTGCACACCATTCTTATCATACCTGTTGACAGTTAATCCTGGGGATTAGGGTTATTGCAAAGTAATGTAAATGAACAGCCTTTGTTAACACCCCCAGGTAGCTCATCAGGTATGGGAACAATTCTTCTGAAAGACTGAAGTCTGTTTTCTCACAAATCTTGTTTGTAGAGTGCCAACATTCAAATGGCTGTGTCTTCTTCATTTTGTTTTTAAAAACAGCTTACATCCACACTTTCAGAATCTGCAAAAAACCCAAAACACCCCTTGGGAGACTTGTTACTGGTTTTGTCATGGCCAGTGACATACATAGGTATATTTATAGGCTAAGTTAACAATGTAAATGCTATAAAACAAATAGGTTTGAGACTGGACTCAAACTGCAATAAAGTCTGAAATAGTTGTTTAAAGAGCATGAGATAGATGGAAGGGAACAGAAGTATGCAGTGTGAGGAAGACAACAGGTCTGTTGTTGGAAAAGATTAACAAATATAAGGTAATGAAATGAAGAATTACACATTTCTTTCTTTGTCTTACTCTGGCATAGCAGTGTTGCACAACTATCATTATATTTTCCTTATGATGTTCACTTGAACATTTTTATTGACTGCATCGGATTCACAGGTTGCAGAGAGTTAACCAGCTCTGAAATACAGAGTTGCCTCTCAAGTTCAAACCAAGGGTCCAGAAACACAGACTTGCACATTTAATAAGAAATTTTCATTGATTTGATTTTTTTTCTTTGTTGATTTAAAACAAATGTCAAGTTTGTTGTTTGATTCTCAAAGAGAGTAAGTGAGATAGAAAGACTAAAAGTACAGTCTGCATGTAAAAATATATCACAAGAGCTCAAAACAAATCAATTTTTAACTCTACTGGAACTTTAAAGCTTTTTGGCCAGTATCTTCCCTTTAGGTACTGATTTCTTGGTTAGAGTGGTTTTATTTTCCAAAGACTTATTTGGAATCTTGACCTTAGTTCTCAATGCTGGGGATGTTCATGCCTAAAGCACTAAATACAGCTAAAACCACCCAAACAACCCTAAAATGAGTCAACCTGACTAACAAAGGCTGGGCAAAGCACCAGACACATAGTATGGTCTGTGATCAATAAAGACATATTTAGCTTGTGTTTTGGGAAATATTAGTTATGGTAAACAGCAACAACAGGATTTTAAAATATGAATAAATGGCTCCTTGTTTGTTTTATTACTGTTAAGAACCACAAAACAGATGTTTCTGTTGAGTTATTTTTAAAAAATGAAAAGGGAAAAACTTGAGTCCAGCCCAACATGTTTGTTAAGATTACAATGTGTTCTAATTTGCTCTTTTAACCCTAGATTTGGACTGCAGTTTGTTTGTAGGATAGTCTTTTACTTGTAGGAAGATTCAGCAAGCTGATCTATTCTGATCTATCAAAAGATAAATGTATTCAATAAACACTTGTTCACTGGGATTTATTTAGATTCAGCATTCAGCATATTATTGATTAACTTAGAGCTTGTAGTAAGCTTAGGTTTCAGATGCTATATATTTAGTTTTTAAATTAGTAATTTATTTTTGTAAGGATTATGGTTTGTTCAGCATTCCCCAGTGGGAAGATGCAGCAGTAAGTTTGGACTTTAATTGCTGTCTTTCTGGGATTCATTCTACTTTCAGAGTGAATTAAATTAATCCTTCAGATAACTTTTTAACTAAATTCAGGCAAAATCTGCTACTTGACTGGTCCATGAAAAAGATTACATAACATATAGTAGTTATTCTGTGAACTCACATTGTTGAAAAGGAATTTTGGCCTATTTCTCTTCTATGGTTGCTTTCTGCACAATTCTCTGAAGGTCCCACAAAAGCATTTCAAATATGTTGGGGTCTGGACTTTGCCATTGTGAATACTGCCATCTACAACACCAGCAAACTGCCAAAGATATTCTTTTAATAGAGGTGGTCACACTGGTGATCAGTTAAAAATGCATCAGATTTTTCCCTCTTGAATCTAACATATTAAGCATGTTTGGGCTTAGTTTGTCTCACACAGGTCGATTTTGGGTTCCTCTTTGCAGAATAGAAATTGAGATGATGGAATATGTTTTATATTCTTGCACAGTTGTTAGATTTAAACAAATGTACAACCTAAAATAAATAAATCCTAGATGTAAAACCTTGTAAAGACTAAATAATTTAAAATCATTATATAGATAACTAGTACACTGCCCCTCCCCCGATGACTGTTTGAGATAGGCAACAAACCCCCACTCTCTCAAAAAATAATATTGGGAGAAGATATTGTTTTTTTTTTCATGACTGTGCTTTTTTCTTGAACATGATCCAAGAATACAAAATCATGCACTCATTTAGACTGTTCAAACTCTGAAAACATAGGAAAGGAAAAGCAGAGGTCTTTCAGAGCAAAGGTCCCCCAGCTACTGGTAGAAAAATAAACATGTTTTGTAAGTTTTGTTATATTAATGATTTTTACCTTGGGAGTGATTTTATTTTGAAAAACGTAGACGTCCACATCCTTCTGCTGAGACACTTGACAAGCAGAATGAAACTCAGTCACAAAGGAGCAGGAAGACATATGTGTGAGCTGAAATGGAGAGGGAGTGTATTGCGTGGCCCAGAGATTGGTTTGGGTTAGGGAGGGAGTAAATTGTTGATTACCCTTTGCAAAGAAAGCAAAGCACATTGTTTCCTATTGTCCTGGGGGGGTGATCCTCAATAAATTTTTAATCTTATAAGACCTCCTGGGTTATGAATTACATAATCATAATGTGGTAAAATAAGATACATATAGATAGTAGAACAGTTACTTACCACAACATGACTTCTTATGCTCAGTGGGTGGCTTCCAGAATTGCTTTACATAATATCAAAACATCTCTACTTCATCTCTTCACTACATGGACAGCCATATATTCTGACATCATTTAAATGAAGGGTAGATTTATTATCAAGCTAAGCCAAATAATTTTTTTTCCACTTCTTCCCTGTCATCGTTATCTCCATCTTTGGTATCTCGTTGGAAATCTCTGTCCAATTTCTTTCTCTCTGAAAGAGAGAAATAATCTCTTCAGCAATCGTTGATAATGAGAAAATAAAATATCAGATGTAAAACTGAACATAATTTTGTAAATTCTTGTTTAGTCTCCCAGACGTGACTTGAGATTTCTTGTATCCCCACAGTGGAGTATTTTGTGATTTTTGCTTACCATCTGGCCTATACGGCTGGGCAGCACTTTTTTTAAAGATCAGAGGGAGATGTAATCTCACCATCTGACAAAGGCTTGCGTGTGTGTTATCCTAGGACTCCATATGCTCGTGAGTCCAGATAACATCACAGCTTTTCAGCACCACTGGTCAACATGCAAGATGTCACCAAAACTTACATGCTATCTGGCACAGGAGCAGAAACCTCCCCTACTGCTGCTCTTTTGTCATGCTTCTTAGAAAAAGCAGCTTTGAAGCATGTCAGTTACCCTCTGTTAACAATCCCTATCAGTGTCTTTAAAATCCTTGGATTGGTGTCTCCCTGGGAGTTGGTCTTCCTGTTGCGCAGGCATCAAACATATTATGTTGTTCCACGTTCGATAAGACATTAACACTTGTGCCAGATGCACTTGCCAGATATGTTGTGGCAAAACATGAAGCAGCAAACAGTGTGGGAGCAAAAAGACAACAAAAAAGATGGATAAAGATAAGAGAAAACGGAAAACAGCAGGAGCCTGTGAGATTCAAGCATGATATGGTAATACTGTTAATTGTTAGATCAGGGAAGGGGAATACAGAGAAAATGAACACACTTTGTAAGATATCAATCAAATCATAATCATGATTTAGAGTCTTTTATTATATTTAGAGTAATGATTTGCTTTCATAGAAGGGACATGATTATGCATTTACCTACCATTTTTATCATGTGAATTTTCTTGCTTCTGAAATGATCTCTACAAATAAACTAAGTCGGGATGTAACAGTACATGTATTCATCCCAAGCCATCACAGCACACACTTCAAAGTCCAGTTAAATCAATCAGATGACATTTGTAATGTCTGACTGTTTTATGCATCCATCTTTAAGTCCAGATTTTAAACATGCTACAATAGGAAAAAGTGCAGTTTTATTATTAGTGATGAAAAGGCTGTATATCAAACTAATTATTTGTCTCATACTTTTACATTTAATAAGGACAAAACAGCACAGAAAAAAAAAAATCACACCTTGTAAATAAATCATCATAAAAATCATACCAAACCTGGTTTGAGGTTGAATAATTTATTGCCTTCATGTTGCAGCTTGACCACCCCTAAACTCGCCATAAAACATTTTATTTTGGATCAAATAGGGCTATGTTGTCTGCACTTGTTTTAACTGTTTTACTGTTAAATTTAACTTTTTTATCCTTTGACTTTACATAATTTTCCTGTAAGTGTTCTGAAACATTTTGCCAATAATAATCTCTCAACATTTGATAGAAAAAAGTTATATTCTCATATTCTGCTACCATAAGCAGGTATAATTTGCTGTAGTTTAAAATGCTTTGTGTATTCTATTATCTAGCTTGAATTTTAAGCCAATATATATGGTCAAGTTGAGGCTAAAGGACAAAGTGACAGGGCACATGAATAATTAAAATTTTGGTTTTGGATGCTCTCTGATTTGTAAAGCAATTTGGTGGTGAAAGAGACAAGCGCAGAAAGGTGTGCCACTCAAAGCAGCCTCACCCCCCACGCACACACAAACACTGAAAACACACAGCAACTTCCACGCTGGACGACAAGATGCATTCACACACAAGAAATGCGAAATTGGTTATGATTGACTTTGCCCCCAGTAAATCCAAGGGACACTGGCCTGCCTCCCTTTCTGAGCTTTTCTAATAATGTTGGTCTTACCTGAACCTTATTGAGAGCATTCAGGTCTTTGCAGCAAATAATGGACAACCTTCATCACATTCATGATGCTGTTTTCTGTGCCCTCTGCTATAGCCTTGATTATTATTGCTCAATACTATAGACAGTCACTTGAGGGTCACCACAAAATGAGCCACACAGATGATTAACTGGAAATGGAGGGAGCCTGACAGGCCATTTTGAAGCTGCGGTTGGGGTTTCAATCTGAAGGCAGGATAAATGTTTTGAAGATAATAGTGGTATTTTCTGAATGTCTTTTGAAGTCTCACTCAAATCGCATGAGAATTTGTTAGGGTGTACGGGACTTATAGCCCTAAAAGTGTACCTGTTGCATTAATGAAGCTTTCAGCCCACTACTCCTTGTGTTTTTTAGTAATAGAACTAACGGTCATAGATTGCACACAGTTAAATCAAGTGTATTTCTAATTTCATACTCAGCTACACTTATTTAAGTTCCAAGATTTTTCATCTTGTTTTTTAGTTTTGCTAATTACTTCAAGGTCATTGGATGCAAAATAGTAATATGTTGACGGGGATTAGAACAATGCTTGAGATTTGCCAGACAATGAAATATGAAAAGACCTCAGCATAAATGTGAATAAACATATGTAAGCAAAGCCATTTTTTATCACAGTGACCTGGCATTTTCAAGATGTTTATGGAGATGTAGGTCATTTGTCCTCCAGCCTTTCTTTGATTATTTTTTTCCCCGTTTTTCTTCACCTTAAAGGTCCTTTTAAAAATAAGGGAGTGATACCACTTGATAATCTAAAAGTCAGTTTAGCTATAGAAATGATGAAAATGATGGGTTTTCTCAGTAAACACTAACTACGTATAAACATTTTAATATCCACAGTTTTTTGGGTTTTTTTTTTTAGAAACATAAGATATGGATTGTTAAACAGAAATAAATTGTACCAATCTGCTTGATGGTTATTCCATTTCCTTGTCCAAGATACAGAGTTGCAGTGGACAAATTCAGAAGAGCTTATTGACTGCTTATAAAACTGCATTTGTCAAAATGTGATTTTCATTGATTTTACACTGGGTGGAGTGAGCGTTTCCAAAACTGTAGACCTGCTTGATTTTTTTTTTTTTAATGAACAGGTTTTAGAGTTTTTTTAGAATGGTTGGTTGGTTGGAAACCATTAAATATGCAATAACCTTGAAACCAATTGCTGGACCAACAGATAAGATACAATAATTCAAATAAACCCTCCTTATAGCTTAAGTGAACAAAAAAATAGAACACTTCCTATTTTTTTTTCCTCTTTTGAAAGTTGACAAAAGGCTTTTATAGCCTTTTGTCAACTTCCCTGTGAACCTACATGAAAAACATTAAAACCTCAATTTCTTTTGTGGCTGCAATCTTAAGGGCTTGACACGCGGGAAGTGATGTCACTGCCTCCCCATTCTTTTCCTATGGAACTTGCATGATGATGAAACAATTGTTTGCCCTCCTTCAGCCAGGCGACCAATGAAATTTATGCATGTGAAATTTCGAGATCGAGAGATTCAACATTTGGTGGATTATATAACCCTTAAAACTAGGAAGTTTGAGAGCAGAGAGACTCTATCCTGGGTGATGCATTTTATAAAAAGTGACAAAAAAAATTGGGAACTCTCAGCATTGGCAGGCACATAATACAAACACTAATGTCGACTAGGTTGCACTGACAGAGATCTTGAATAGAAAGAAAAAAGAGCATACGAAATACAGATCCCACATGCCTTTCCAACAAATCATGTTGAAGGAAACCTGCTGGAGAAAAAAAGAGAGTGGAACTAAATGAAGGTGTGTAGAAGCAGTAATGTGTGAGTGCACACTGACCATCAAGATGTAGAATGTTGAAACAATGTCACTGAATGCAGAAACAATGAAAGAGAAACTTCTGAAGCATTTTAAAGCCATTTTTAAGCAAATAACTTAATCACTATGATCAATGTGACTGAAATCTTTAATTATAACTTACTTTGAGTTTTTGTACAGTTCAAATAAAGATAATGACTCTGTGGGAATACAGTGCCATACTGACTGTGATGCTCCAAAGACATATATATAAGATAATATATGGGTCGTTTTAAATAGCTGAACAAAAGCAATAACCCTTTCAGCTTTTAATGGAAGTGACAGATGGAATAATAGTACTGCGGATTAACAAATGGGCTGTAATTAAGTAAAGGTAATAAAATGTAAAATTATGGTAATCTTGGGTTTTTAAAAAATATTTCTATTTTTTTTTTTTTTTTTCCAAGCAATTTTCACACATTCCTTTAGAGATTTCAAAAAAGAAGATTCTCTTGTTAAGCATAGTCTTTTGGTACGTTGTCATCTTAACTTCAGAAAACATAAAGTTCAAAATGAATTTTAAAAAGTTACGAAACTGTACATCCTGAAATAGAATAGCTGTACGTCTATGTGCATTTATTGGTATTTCAGCAAAGTGTGTGTGTGTGTGTGTGTGTGGCTAACCAATTTTGTGTGTTCATTGTCCTCTAAATGGTAGCACAGCCGAGTCTATCTACACTGAGTAAACGCACAGGGAGTTTCTCCACACAAGCCTGCCAACTCTTCTCAGCCAGCCCCAATGGGTTATCAAAGCAGACACTTGGCAACCTACTTTCCGAAGCAAAGCATCTGCCCATTCAGAGGCAATGGGGCTAATGTCAGACTCTATCATTCTTACGTTCAAAATGACCTTGGCATCAGCATGCACCACAGAAACTAATGCATAGGTTTTAAGAATAAGAAGGAGACAATATAACTGCAGATCAATTCAAGTTGCAACATAGGTCTTTGTGACAGCCATTACTAAAAGAGAGTCACCTTCAGTGCAGAGTGTGCAGAGGTGGCCTTTACCTCTTTAAGAGGTGGGTTATTGATATTCTGCTCGATTTGGACATGCTTGCTTACATTGCAAGTTTTGGTATAGTTGCATCCAATTGAAAAATGTCCAAGAGAGCAATGAAGATACCGTTTTAGACATTCGGCATCTCTCCTCCTGTCAGTCTAGCATCCGAAGAGCATACACGTCATGGCAAGAGACAGGCAAATCCTAAAGATATATTTCCAGTTTGAGCAGAACAAAAAATTATATATAATGAATATAAAAGACAGTTATGCAGATTGTGACTGCTAATGGCTCGTCTGTGTTTTCAGGTATCCAATCCATCTTCCAGAAAACAGGATTTACGTTGACAACTTCAGTAAACAGCTGTCATAGGAGAACCACTGTCATGAATCCTGTCACAGCAACATTTATTTATATCTTTATATCCACATTGATTTGTACCAAATTGACAGAATTTAAAGATGACCAACTTCAGTTGTATTTGTGTCTGTTTGTGAGTCTTTGGTTTGAGCAAATTTACAATGAAGTTTTTCGGTCTGAGAAGGGCTTAGCACAGAATCTTTGTTTTGGCTGTGACCCTTTATATCTTCCTGCTCTCTGAGTGCTGTGTCTGGTATTTAAAGTGCCTGACAGCCATGAGTACACAACCTGTAGCTTCTCCCTTTTGTGTCTCATCTTAGAGGAAGAATTCTGACTTCTTTTCTTTTGCCAGCTCCCCTAAATGTTTCAGAGAAGTAAAGGTCAGGCAAAGGTAAATAGTTTATTGCTTGGTTCTTTGACTACAAAACTATTGCTGTGAGATGCAAATGATGAGATCAGATTTGATTAAATTCTAGATTTTTCCTATCAGTTGCCGTTTTGAAAGCTACTCCTCAGGAGAGAAGGTCTTTAGAGGATCATCTGCACTTCCCTCGAAGGCCTTCATTCTGGTTTCTTCAGAAGAGCTTGCAGCATCCTCAGATACTCATTCAACTTCTGCTTTTTCATTCCACCCTGGAAGAAACAAGGGTTCAGATGCATGATTAAAAGTTCAACAATAGTCATATTCATGCTCAGTGTATGTAAACTTTTGACTGACAATGTGTGCTTAAATGACTTCCTTATTAAATATCTATTTGAAGAGTAGTCAAAGAAGAGTAAAATCACTATTTTAAATTTAAAGTCACTATAACTGTAGTAGCAGGATAAACACAATATGAAATCAGAAGCTCAGACTAATAGCAAGGAGGAAAACTGGGAGACAAAAAAAAAAAGCTAATAGCTTTTTTTTTTTTTTTTTTTAAGTAATACTAATGTAGAGTCTTGAACTGTGGCACATTATGTCCTGGTTTGAGGAACTCTTAAAATGTTAAAAGCTTTAAGAGTTGAGTTTAAGAGTAGGTATCAGAAAATAATGATGCAAGACTAGATGACAGAGGTCTAGAATTCTGTACGTTGCATTTAATTGCTTTTTTTTTTTTTTTTTTTTTTTTTTTTTTTTTTTTTTTTTTTTTACATAAGAATTCATTTTTTATGATTATTTAAATAGTGAGCCTTGTACAAGATGGAAAGTATATCATCTAAGAATATTTTTTAAGAATTTTAGAACAAACTTTAGATTTCTCATGACTTTTTAAATTTCTATACAATGTTGTCAAATAGCCATAATGCATTTTAATGACTAACCCTTTAAGACCTGAGATGCAACTTCAAATCTAAACATATGAAAAATGAGGTAATATTAAATGGTCGATGCATGATAGGTTGGCGGGGTATATGACGTCGCATGCTGGGAAGGACTGGGCCAAGGCGGACTGCTAGGGACAGCTTGGAACCCTTTCATAACTGGTTGCAGTTCTAGTTTACATTAGAGGTGGGTGGATCGATCTAAAATATTGATAATATCGATACCAAGTTGGTATCAGTATCGGATCGATACTGGCATTGTAAGATCGATACTTTAGTTTCAGATTCCCTTTTGAAATGTTCTTTTATTTTTGGATTGTAGTTTCTCAAGATTTTGCTTTGATTTAATTTCAAATTATAATTATTTATTTAGAAAACAATGCACACAAATTTATTTTCTTTTTCCGTTTCAAACTTTTTTTTTTTTTATTTTGTGTGTACAATTTCTAAGATTGGCTTTCTTTAACAGCCAAAATGCTTCAGTCATCTTTGTTAGAGACAGAGTTACATATTCATTTCTGATTAGTTGTGTACATACAGCCTAAATGTTTAGCTGGTGTAAAATAATCAACTACACAAGGACTTTTTTGCCTGTATTCACATGGATTAAGCAGGAAATCTGAGAACTGAGCCACACTAAATGTTTTGTATTTCTCCTCTGTGCTAACATCCAGTGGCTCCTTTGCAACAGCTCCCCAGTGTCTCGGCCCCTGTCCCATGCTACACCAGCAATCTGTTTTAAATGAACTGTTTATGTTCCTCTGACACCTTTGGTGTTATTTTAATGGCCCTGAAACCACAGAGCAATATCGTCAAGGATTATTATACCTTTAAATCACCTTTGAGAACCTATCTGAGTGCATAGGAAGTCCATTAATCATCTGCGCCAGCATGCGGCTCAAATTAAAGACCGAGCCTTGCACTTAGAGACATAGAAAAGAAAAACACGGCATTTTTAATACAGGGTCCTTTTTGCATTTCCAAACATATGTTCTGCTATTCTTTGCCACTTTTTAAAAGTCACAAATTGGCATGACAACTTGCATATTAAATTCTAGGACAATTAAGCCTACAACAGGAATAAAGAAGCAGGTTAAAGTCAGGTCTGGTGACCTCTTGAAAGCTGAAGACTTTAAGCTAACATTGGATGATGTTGCTAATGCTTCAATTCTTGAAAGTCCTCAACATAATCAAGATGATCCTCCATCATTTATGTTTTTTTGTACTTATTTACATTTGTACTTATTTATTTTTCTAGAAACATGTTAAAAAATTCATTATTTCCTAATGTGACAAATGAATAAATAAAAGTCTAACATGCAGCCGTCAATACCTCACAACTACACAAGCTTGCTGGATTTTAATTTGCTTCAAAAAATGGGACTTTGGAGAGACATCATGAGCAAAGAGCCTTGATGGAAGACAGAGCCAACCGCAGTCAGCCAATCAATAAATCAGCCAAAAGGAACACCATGCCAACATCCCTTTAATTGCCTGATCTTAGCTGAATGAATCAGTTTTTGCCTAAAGCTTTAACGAGGTGTTGAATTTCACTGCAGGGATTGTAACACAAGCAATTAAAACACAGATATAGCTGGGCCCAGGTGGACTAAAAGAGTAAGGAATAAAAGATGGAGGGAGCAAGAGTACTACACAGTGTAAATGATGGACATAACTAGGGTCCTTAACACATTGGCGCAGAGAGTTCTGGGAAACATAGAAGCCCAAAAGTGTAATAAATGCTGCAGCATGGTTGTTGCCTCCAGAAATATATTTATTATCCATTTAATCCTGTTTTGTTTTGCAGAACCTTTTAGTTCCCAATTAATAGTCCCATATGAACTGTATCATATTTCATTTGTCTCTGTGTTCGGTCTTGTAGGAATGCTGTTTTGATTTGTCTTATAAGGGTAGATTAAATTTAAAAAAAATGGGACTCATACAAAATTAGGCTACTGTAAGCTTTTGTCAGGATTTCCCTAGAGATAAGACTGAGACTTAAAATTTCCACAGCCAATGAACATCTGTGGGGAGAACGAGAGTGAAAGATAAATTTAATTTAACTTTTTTTTTATAGCAAGTTGAGTCTTTAATAGAACAAAAATACATTTATTGCTAAAATGCAATGAATGAGATTAGAGGACCCAAAAATATTGATACAAAATGAATGAATGAATGATTTATTCATAAAATGCTTTTCACAGACAAAATCACAAAGTAATGTACACCATAAAATGTGTACACCATAGATGATTAAAGCTAGTTAGAACTGAAGAGGGTTAAGGCACTCTTAGGCTCACTAAAGGTCCTCCTCACTACTCCTAACATTTTGTCAAGTGAGGAGCTCTCTTAGGCCTAAGGTGCTTTGTAAGTAACTTTTTTCCTACCAAGGTAAAATTCTGAGAAAAATCTTAGAATTCCAAAATTTCCAAGAATTTTCCTAAAAGGACGTCACTAGCAGCTACTTTTAGTCTTTTAATTTGTTGTGAGTACAGCCCCTGATGTTTAAGTTTGTTTTACAGGAATTTAAACAAACAAAAAAAAAATTGTAGTTGTGAAGTTGATCAGTTTAGAGAACCTATATCATGGACATGAAAATGGTAAGAGATAAGGTAGAAAAAATGTATAATACATGCTAGAAGAATAATATCAGGGAAAGTAATACTGGACCAAATATCAAGCCTTGGGAAATCTCACAGGTTAAAGAAACTTTCACAGAAGCGTACTACTAGCTTTTACATCTAATAGGAAAAAAACGGTTAAACCCAGAGCCTAAAACTGAAGCCAGATGTTAAAGCCTGTCATACCTTGCCTCCTGAGTTCCTGACTAAAAAGTGGACTCACTGACTACAACAGACAGTAAAATTTTTTTTTTTTTTTTTTTTTTGTTTTTTTTTTTTGTTTTGTTTTGTTTTTTTTTAAATTAAATCATCTTTTTAGTTTTGGCAAAAAACCTCAAAAACAATTAATTATGGGATGTGTGTCAGAAAAATTGTTGTAGACTGTGTGGATATTTATAAAAGAGTGAATGTGCAAAAGTTGTTTGTCGTAAAATAAACACATTAAAGCTAGTCAAAGCATAAACAAAATTAAGCCAAACTAAATACCTGGACTGTCTTCCATGGGGATCAGGTTTAAATGTTCAGTGAAGATCTTCTATTGTATTTAAGAATGTGACATATGTGCATGTTAATTCATTTCAGCCCTGTTATTTGCAGAATTTTCAATATATGTGTTGCAATAGGCATGTAGCCATTATGTAAAAATGTTATATCAAGTCTACTTAACATTCTAAAGACACAACTATTTTGTTTACAGTGGGTCAATACTTCTTTAGAATAAAGGCTAGCTGCAAAAAGACTTCCTTCAGTATAAACCCTAGAAATTTAAGTTATTGCAATGCATATATTAATTTCAACAATGACAAAGAGATAAGCATCACAGCATCTATAGACATCTTCAAGTTCCCTCTCACTCTCTTGTGTGCTGAACAAAGTTGCTTAACAGCTGTTCTTTGTCTGCAGTCACGGGTGTACAGCCTCACTTTGCTCGCTTGTGTAATCCCTGTCCCAATCCGGCTCATATTACCACTGTGTCCCACTGTTAGACATGCTTTACTTCTCTTATGCTCCTTTGTCACCAGTTTTGTGACACCAATGTTATTTTCACATTCCCTCTCATTTCAGCTTTTTTTTTTTCGCTTACATATACTATATCTCTCCTTTCCCTCTGTTCCTTTTCCATCCTCATTTCTATCTCCTCTCCCTCTCTCTGTGCCCTTTTTTAAGACACTCCCTCCCAACCCTCAGTGTCTAATAACTCAGTAATGGTATAGCTGCCCTGGAGAGCCTCAAGCTATCAGCTTTCATAGTTTTAATTGTTTTTTTCTACTCTGCTGTTACCTGTAAGACTACTGTTGAGTGAATACAAATTGACCACAGAAGGTAACAACATTGAGCACTGATCCAAGACTAATCCTACACATCCTTGGTGGATGTAGGGTCATAAGATGAAGCTAATAACACAATTCATGTGTCCATGGGTGTGATCTTAAGGACAAGAAAAAAATCTGTCATCACAAGCCTTTATTGCCTTCTAATCTTTGTGTGTATTGTGACATACCTCATCCCATTCTTCTCCAGCTTTGAACCCCTTCTTCCTTCTCTCACCCAGCTCACCATTCTCAAGTTGTCACCATTCTTAATAGTGAGGGATTAACATTTAATATACTCCCTTGTCAAGGATTATGGAAGAGGTGACAAATTTTCATTTGGAGGTCATTCAATCAAAAGGAAGCATGCGAGCACAACACATTGCATTATTAGATCTGGGATTATTGTAAAGGGAAAAAATAATCACAAGTGATACAGTTATGTTTCGTGTAAGCTTCTTTTTATTCCATTGCACCTCAAAAGGTTTAAAGAATTTTGAACAGATTCATTTCTACATGTTAAATTCTCAAAATCTTCCTGCTTTGAATCATACTTCTTTCAACAGATGTGAGACAAAATGTCAATTTATGTCTTTGAAATTACTTGAAAGGAACTGAAATATGTTAGTACTTTGTACTGTGTAAATCTGACAGAGAACCCCACTGAATAACATACTGTATATTATTGTCTTCTTTCTTTTGTGTGTCTCTCCTTGTTTCCCAATGTCTTAGTTCAGCACTGGTGTCAGACTGCATAAAAACAGCCTAACAACCTCTTGACACATTAAGCATGGGTTTCACACCAGTTTTTGTAGATAACCACACCACAACAAAACCAGCCAGAGTGCCAATCTGTGTGGGCCAAAGGCTAATTAGCTGGCCCTCAGCCTCTGTCAGTGACTGACAGAACCTGAGGATAATCGCTGGCCGTCAAGGAGCATCCAGTTACTAAACATGGTCAGAGTCGGTGCAATCACTCTAATTTAAGATTTTAAATTGTTTTTGTTCCATTGAGTAATTTGTAGCAGGATGATTTAGAATATGTAAAACAATTTACAAGTATACTGAAAATACTGCAAATCCTGATTAAAGTTACGTATTTATTATTTTGAGATGATTAAATCATGAACAGAACATTTAAAAAAATGTCACATGTAGAAAAAAGTAACATTTCTTCTCTCCATAGACCTTCTTGCCAAAGTCTGACTTACAGTTCCTGTCCCAGTTTTGGCTTTTAAAAAGGTAAATGTTTAAAATTACAAATACGAAGAAAGACATTCAAAACTAGCAATAAATATGAAAATAAGGAACACAGAAACTTGTGTAAACTTGATACAAAACAAAAACAGCAGAAAATAACAACACATAAAAACAACACAATTACTAACTAGTGTAAATGTCAAATTCGTCCCTTTCTTCAGGTGTTTTCCTCCAGGCTTCAAAAACAGAAGTTATTAAACCACTGATAAAAAAAGAACAATCTGGACAAATCACATCTGCAGAATTTCAGGCTGATTGCCAACCTTATTAGTAAAATTATTTAAAAACCTGTTTTTCAACAGTTAAATAGCTTTCTTATAATGACCAACCACTTTGATGTCTTTCAGTCTGGTTTCCATACTCTCTATAGTACTGAGACTGCTCTTGTCAAAGTGTTCAATGACCTCTGCATAAATACAGACTGTGGAAGAACCACAGTGCTGGTTCTGCTGGACCTCAGTGCAGCATTTGACACTGTTGACCATGAGATATTATTGAAGCGACTGGAGAGCTGGGTCGGACTCTCTGGTACAGTATTCAGTTGGTTTGAATCTTACCCAAAGAACAGGGACTTCTTTGTGTCAATAGGCAACTTCTCATCGGAGCAGACAGAAGTCACATGCAGGGTACCCCAAGGTTCAATCCTGGGACCCCTTCTATTCAATATCTACATGCTCCCACTAGCTCAGGTTATAACATGATATAAGATTAGTTACCATAACTATGCAGATAATACACAGCTCTACATTACAATTTTACCAGGTGACTTTGAGCCCATCCAAGCACTGAATAGATGCTTAGAACAAATCAATGTGTGGATGTGCCAAAACTTTCTCCAGCTGAACTGAAGTTCTTATATTTGGACCTAAAGAGGAACGATCAAGAATCAGAATGTAGCTTTAGTTATCACAGCTAGAAACTAGTGATCAGGCCTGAAATCTGGGTGTAGTGATGGACTCAGGCCTGAACCTTCAGAGACACATAAAGACAGTTACAAAGTCAGCCTTCTATCACCTGAAGAACATTTCCAGGATTAAAGGACTAATGTCCCAACAAGATATTGAGAAACTTACACTGTTTATCTTTAGTCGCATTGCAACAGTGTCTTCATAGATCTACCCAAAAATCAATCAGACAGCTGCAGCTGATCCAGAATGCTGCTTTTGTTCTCACGAAAACCAGGAAGATAAAGAACATCACCCCAGTTCTTAAGTCCTTACAATGGCTTCCTGTAGCTCAGAGAATAGACTTTAAAATACTTTTGTTAGTTTATAAATCACTGAATGGCTTAGCACCGAAATACATTAAAGACCTGTTGTTTTTGTTGTATCAACCTTCCAGACTACTCAGGTGTTCTGGTTTGCTCTGCATACCCAGAATCAGAAACAAACATGGACAAGCAGAATTCAACTTCTATGCTCCAAAAATCTGGGAAAAACTTCCAGAAAACTGCAAAACAGCTGAAACGCTAAGTTTCTTTAAATCAAGGCTAAAACCCCTTGATTTAGAATTGCTTTTGACCCATAATAACAGGAACATTGACCAGCATATTTGACGTGTATTGATGATGGTGACTGTATGATGTGTTTATGATGTTTTTATGATGTAAAGCACTTTGAACTGCCATGTTGCTGAAATGTGCAATATAAAATAAACTTGATAGACTTGATAAGCCTTTGCAAGCTTATGTACATCTGTGGTCAGTTTTGTCTTGATTCAAGCCACTGTCTCATCTGGGAGTCCCAAAAACCAAAATCAGTCAACTTTTTTTATTTCTGATGAAAAACTATTCCAAAACTGATTTCCAATCTGTTCAAATGATCCTTCACATCTTACTGAATTACAATCTCTATTAACACCTCTCCTCATGACGTCAGCTGTGGTTGATTTTCAAATCATTTGATTAAGCTCTTCAGGAATAAGGACATTAACAGATTTAAAAATCAGTTTTATAAAAGGAAGCTATGCTACACCAACAAAGTTCAAGCGATTTTATGCATTTTACAGTGACACCACTTCATTAGCTTTTGATGTAAAAGCTTAAAGATTGTCTGTACAGTGAAATCATAGGTTTTTATGCTGATTGGTTAGTATGATCCCCAACAGCAGCTCAATAAACAGGGTTTGATAAAATTGGGCATTTTCAGACAAAAGCAGCTCATGTTAGTGATCAACAAAGTTTGGCTTTTTTGACAAAAAATTTACAAAACAAAAAAAACGGTCTAAGTAGATACACTTTTGACTGCAATCAGACCATGGAGTCTGTGTGGATAAGATTCAGTCAGGCTTGCACATCTGAACACTGCAATTTTACTCCATTCTTTTCTTGTCTTCTATCTTTACAAGGCTTCCAGGGCCTGTGGCTGAGAAGCATCCCCACAGGTAAGTTTGTGGTGATGTGCAGTGTTTGGTGTCCGCCAAATATAGCATTTTGTCTGATGGCCAAAAACCTCTATTTTGGTTGCATCAGACCAAATAACTTTCTTCCACTTGACCATGGAGTGTCCCACATGCCTTTTGGCAAACTCTAGTCAACCCTTGATATGAGTTTTCTTCAACAGTGGTTTTCTCATTGCCATTCTCCCATAAAGCTTTGACTGGTGAAGATCCTGGGCAACAGATGTTGTATGCAGTCTCTCCCATCTTTGCTGCTGAAGCTTGAACTCCTTCAGTGTAATCATAGGTGTCCTGGTGGCCTCACTCACTAGTCTCCTTCTTGCACAGTCACTCCATTTGTGAGGATGGCCTGATCTCGGGATATTTATATATGTGCCATATTCCTTTCATTTCTTGATGATGGATTTAACTGAACTCTTGTCCATCTGTATTTGATCTGTAAAAGTCTGCTGGTTTGTCAGCAAGGATAATAGGATAAGAATAATGGCATCATCACACTTGCCATCTGTCTGCCAACTTGTGAGTCTATATCCGTTTTTCACCGCCGTCTTGGTAGTGCATCACTACATTCAATCAGTCACTGTGAAGGTTAGTTAACACAAGATTAAGAATCAGTTGTCCAAAAGTTATTGATTTCTGCTTCAGCAAATGATTTTGTTAAAACTGTGCTTTATTTTCCCTTCTGCTTTGCATTGAGAGTTGGTTGTTTGAACACGTAGCAACTGTTGTTCTTTAGAACTCAGTGGGCCTCAATTCCTCAAAACAATCCTTGGTTCTTATACATACAGAGCCACACTGAACTGTAATATCACTGCATCATCTTATTCCTTATTGGTGTTTCAGTTTTCTTCTTATTTGTTCCTTTTTACAATTTTTTCTCTGTAGCTTATTAGTTTTTTACTCAGTGATTTAGTGAAATCTTACAAACCTACATAATTTCTTGACTAAAGTATTTTTACTGTAAGTTAAAGTACCTTGTTTGTGAATTGGTTACCTCACCAGGCAAGTAACCATAAAAAGATAACTGACAGAGACTAGGAGCATTTGGCTATTAATACCTGATAATTGGGTGGTTTTGTTAACGTCAACTATATTCATAATTGTCCATGGTACTTTGTAGTTATTCATAGCCAAATCAACCTATTATTACACAACAACACAAACATCAAAGAAAATATCAGTTACACAAAAACATATAAAATATAAAAATAAATTAAATAAAATATCACAATCAAAGAAGGTCTAATGACAAAAATTAAATAAAAATAAAACACGTTACAAAAAGGCTAGCACAAATTAAAGGGTGAACTGGTAAATGATCAAAATAAAATAACAAAAACTAAAATTTTTGCAAATTTCTTCTCATTTTACTTACTTCAGCTAAACCTACCAACAAGCCCAATAGTTTATAACATGATCTTAAACTTTTCCTCAAGGAGCATGGCAACAGCCTGCCCAGGGTAAAAATTAATCTTATGTGTTTTATTAAAAAATGTCAGACTAAGCTTGTGTGAATTAAATTACTCAGTAAAATAAGATTTATGTTGGACATTCTGATCCTATTTTTTTTTTTCTTTTTGTACTATTTATTTCTTAGTAACTGTGTTGTTTGACTGACAAAACAAAGCAGTTTAACCTAATTTTATTAGATATTTATGGTCACTTTGAACAAAAAATAAATAAATAAATCAAGTGTGTGTAAAAACATTAAAACTGTTTTTTTTCTTCCCAGAAAGGAAGATTACAGAAAGTTTTTCCCGTATCTTTTCTAACTGAATCCAAGGGTGAGATACCAGTATGAAATGGGATAAAGGAGAAATAATGTGCTAGCACTTCTCAAAAACAGCTTAATGTATCCTTCTAAAACATGGGAGGCTTGGAACAAAAGCCTACAAAAACTGTATTTCTCCTATCAGAGATGTCACATTTTAATGAAAAAACGCTATACAGATGAGATGTGGCAACAGCTAAAATGTATTTCCATTAGCAGACAACCTCAGTGAACTCAACACTGAGCTTGTAGTGTTTAGTATGTGAGATGTGTGTGTGCTCTCAAAGGAAACAACAGGTAGTGAAAGGAAAAAGAAAAAAAAAAAAAACCATATACATATATTTTTTTGCACGTGTAAAGTACTCACACAGTCTCAATGTAACCTAAAAACATGTAGAAAGCACGTGTTTTCTCTCAGATACAGCTCTGATATACTTAATCCTGAATCCAAACTCCAGTTAATTTCTGGAGCCTATCTACCACCTGTAACAATGGTAGCTGTTGCCCCCACCCAGGATAACAGGATTTCCCTCAATCAGGGCTGTTTTATCATGACTCAAGCTGTATTACAGGGAGATTAGAGAGAGGGTTGGAGACTGAGCCATGCAGATTGAGTAGGGTGACATTGCCTATACATAGCTTCAGTCAAAATACTGCTTAAGAAAGTCATCACTCAAATCTGCCTGGTTATGTTATGAAATGACAGCACCCCTTTAAACACACAGCTTAACAGGTTGTGGCAAAAAATAACATTGAGAGTTTTCATTAGTAAAAACATGGATCTGGACCCAGTACAGAAGATTCTGGGGTGCAGGAGATTGAAGAATATATTATTAATCAAGTACAATGCAAAAGGAAAGTACATATAAATCTTTTAAGCTACTACCAAACTTCTCCTCCAACAAGATTAAATGTTTTGGGGGGTAAAACTTCTTTTCTACAATGTTGTGTCTTTCCAATTTGGTAAATATTCTTTGTGGTAAGGATGCCAGAAACCACAGAATGTAATATTTTAAAATTCTGCAAGGCGGAAGGATTTCTTGCAGTATTTCGTTTGGTAATGTAACTTCATACTTTCACATACATACATAACCAGTAGACTAATGTGATTTGTTTCCATAATGTGTATCCCTGCTGATTTAATGCTGGAGCTTGGAGACACTACCGTCTCTGTTTGGAGTTTTTGGGTGAATTTAATCATTTACATTTTGCTGTTAGTTGAATTTGCAGAATTTTGCAGCACACATTGGTTTGTTTTATTTTTTGCAACCACTTTTGACAGTCACAGCAATACTCTGGCAAGGTACAACTGAGGAGACAGACTGAGGTTTCATATTAGGTGTGAACGCAAGGAGTAGGCTACAGTACTGAAATGCACTGCTGTTAAGAATGTACCTAACTTTTTCAAGTCATTTCTATTAATAAGTATATAATATGAAATCTGTCAAGAGAAGCTCCACTCAAATATCTTATTTCCAGGATGAAAAATTTCTCCTGAATGAATATTAGTTTGATTTAACAATAAGGGGAAAAAAAAGCCCCTAAAGCAACAATGAAGTCATGTTTTTTATTTGCAAAATCTTATCAAAAGAGAAACTGCTAATGAATGTAAATGGACTTGAAATAAGTCAGAGCACCCAACCATTTGATCTGATGCTGAATACATGTAAGAAAAAAAATACTTATATGTGTTAGTTTTCCAAGGATTGTTCTTTTTTTCTTTTAAAAACATATATCAGAAAAGGTTTTTTTTGTACTCATACAACATGTACAAAAGCTTTCCAGAGGCAGGTCAATTGTTTAGAAGGGTATGAAACTTGAAAAATCAGCAGCTATCATTGGTCCTGACACTACTGGATGTGTGGGAATCCATTATAATCAATGAGGGGCTTCAATAGAAAACCAAATAAAGCATCCAACAATTTTATAAGAAAATTCAGGTGTGGAAAAAACAGAAAAATACAGCTTTTTTTTATTAGCGTTATTTCCATTCCTAAAAACTTTATCTTGTCTTTGTACATCAATTTGTAAGTTTTCCTGAAAAGGTCCCTACCAAAGTAGGGCTTTTGCATCATATCATATGTATAGTTTTTTTTTATGTTTGTATGTGCATGCTAGAAAAGGAGTAGACCATTAAATCAGATCAGTCGGAGTTTTTTTTTTTTGTTTGTTTGTTTTTGTTTTTTTTGTTTTTTTTTTGTTTTAACAAAGTGCTATTGAGACTTCTTTGTATGTGTATGTTAATCAAAATGAAAGGTTAGTATTATAACGGAGCTCAAAAAAAGGTTCACTGTGAGTTTGGGGGAAGCACGCTGTCTTTAATTATTCCCAAGATGTACCTGATAAGAACACTATAAACTCCTGAGAAAGAAAATGTTACCCTACATCTTTTCTAAAATTTATATTAAATTAGAAATGTTATTCTAAATCAGTTTGACTTTGTAATGTAATAGATTGGACTCTATTGTATTTATGCATCTTCAGGGTTCCAATTTCAGATCAGAATAATTCCTTGCAGGCTTCTTGCATCACATGAGATCTATAAACTGGCACTCCCAAAGGATTGCTATGTCATTCAAAACAGAACATCTTGGCTTTGATCTTATACTGTAAGAATGTGTGTGTTTGCAATCAGGGTTATAATGATCAAAATTTATAAGAGTAAAAATCAGGATTATTTGGGAGTGGTGGTGGCCTTCTCTTTGTTATTGGAGCATAGCACACACTCAGTTAGACACACTGTTAGGAACATCACTCTTCTCATGATGCTTGCACAAAAAAAGTATGTCCAAATGTTTACTGACCCCAAAAAAAGTAGCTGCAGTGTTTTGAAAAGGGCATTATATTTAAAAATTACATGGACAATTTAGTGAGCTGCAGATATAATGTACTGCAATCTAAAATTAGTTGAAATTGTTCCTTTTTTATACTCTCAAGCAACTCCTGTTTACTATATGCAACTTTATTTCAAGACATATTGTTCAGGTAATAAAAAAAACATGTTCAAGTCATGAATATATGGGTTTAAAGTACTTTCATTTGAAGGTGGCAGTACTGGAAAAACGAGCTCAGGAATTACTGTCATTAGACTGTTTAGCATCAAATGGAGGAAGAAGGGCTCTATTGAGAGACAGCACACTCGTGCTATGAACAGTTAAGAGAACTGTGAATGTAAACTCATGTCAGTTTATTTATACCCTATCATGTTTTATTAAGTGTGCCTGAGTTTCAGTTTACTTCACCATCTCCTAGTCTTAGAATAACTTTGATATTCCAGAGAACATTTTATTTCTCTGTTCTCAAAGTAACTTACACTAATGTACACTACACATTTTGAAAAATGTACTTTTTACAGTAGACAAAGATTTCCTGATTTATCATTGCTTTCTAGGAGTTTTGCTGCATGCATACGTTTTATAGCAAAGAGCAAGGGATCCATTTTATTTTCAATAAATGCACAAGTATGACTAAAGAACTGCAAGAGTAAAATCAAAAGAAAACTGTAATTACCAAACAAAATTAGGTCTGAGACGATTAATCATATTAATCGTAATCGTGTTGAATCGAATAATTGTCAACTAATTTAGTAATCCATTAATTGTTAACTGGAGTACACAGACTCAAAAAAAATGCCATTTGGTGAAAGAACAACACACTCAGAGCAGGCATTAAGCCTAAACTGTACAAAAAATAAATACATTTGCATTTAAGTTTAAAAAAAACCCAACAACTTTCGACTGTAACTGTGTTCTACCCAAAACCCCTCAACTGTCACAGTTTTAGCTTCACCTAGATCAAATTCAGAAAAAAAGAAAAAGAGAAATCTCTTATGAACCACCTTTTTCTATCAATTTCCTAATCGGTTAATCCAAAAATGAATCAACAGGTCAGCCCTACACTGTATGGATGTTCAGTCAAACAGAAAGATACGAGTTTTTCACATGTTGATGTTAGAAATATTTTTTAGCTGCAGATGCATCCTTTGCTACAAATGATCAAGTGTTCACTAAAGGAATGCTGTTATTGCATTTAAGACATTGCAATGTTTATTTTCTTATTTAAAAAAGGAATTGAATTATTGAATTGAATTGAATTATTTATTTGCATCTTTTAATGCATTTCTAATATTGTATCCACCTTATTCCTGGGAGGCCTACTGTAGAAACGATTATGGGTCTTACTTCTGGTGAACGCTGGAAGTAGCAGTAAGGCATTGGCTGATTTGTGGTTAACTGGCTAAGCTACTGATTTACGTTCATTATAGAAGTTACAATTCTCTTTCCTGACCAATATTTTATCATTCTTTAAACAAAAATAGAGTTAACTAAAATGTCCTTGAGCTCGGGTCCATGTTGCGCTGTTCATGCCTGTACTAACAATCGGACCAAGCTGAATTTGTGGCTGCAACAAGAGCGTGTTGCACACGCTCTCGAAACCGTTGTTTTCATCGCCTACCAACATATAAGGAAACTCAAAACGCTGTATGTATCCTTGTCTCATTTTGTGGACAAAAAGCTGGTAGAGGATCCTTCATTGTGGTTGGGCTATGACAAAACTATTTGAAAACAGACGCCGGATCCTTAAAAGGATGGACAGCAGTGACACAAGAAAACCAGGTATGATTTCAGACAGCATTTAGTTTTATGACTTTTTGTAGTTAATGTAAAGATTCTTTTTTTCTGCGTTATCTTAGCAAATGAACATCTCTATGCATGAAAACATCTAGCCAGCTAGCTATTGTGTGTGCACATGTGTATATATATATATATATATATATATATATATATATATATATATATATATATATATATATATATATATATATATACACACACACACACACACACACACACACACACACACACACACACTAGTGTCCTGGAACGTTTTTATGAGTTTCTACTTCAACACACCTGAGTCAAATAATGTAATCAAAATGATTATTAAGATTGCAAAACAATCTGCTTGTACCTTATACGGTATTGCAGCAGCGTGGCTGCATGAGCTGCCTTGCTTTGCAATACATGAACACCCTGCTGTTTGTATTTCACCTGACACTAAAACCAAAACAAAGACTCAATAATGTGGAGTTTTAAAGCTTTGGCAGAGCTCTATGATAAAATTGTTCCCCATCTCTTTTAACAAAACGCCACCAACCTTATTACTGTAAAGATACTGATAAGCTTCAGAGCTTTTCAGATTGCTCATCACTTCGCCATCTAAAGCAGCCGAGTCAATGAAGTAGCTAAATATGGTAGTGTAGGCTATCTGCAGCCAGTTCTTCAGGTCATCCTCCTACCTCTTAATAGCTGTAAGTAGCAGTAAGACAATATTGCCACATCTGAGCTGTGACTGTTGATGTTCCCACATATTTTATAGCCAAAAACCTGCGACGAAAGAGGATTACAGTGTTTCTAGCACGTAAACGGCGGAAGTCACACCCATAATTCATGCAAAGCCTACTGGGGGCTAGGAATAAGGTGGATAAAAAAGGCCTAAATAAAAAATCTGCAGAATGTGTCAATTTTATTATCCGATTAATTGATTAATCGTCAGAATAATCGATAGATTAATCAATAACTAAAATAATCGTTAGTTGCAGCCCTAAATAAAATAATTAAAATCCAGTGCAGTATTAAACAAGGTTTTTCTAAAGCATTTAGTGAACATCTGCATCACGAATGTCAGAACCCAGGCATGGGGAGAACATGCAAACTTCATGCAGTAAGACCGTAGGCTAGAATTCAAAATCAGGAGGTTGTTGCTTCAAGGCAACAGTGCTAACACTGTTCCATCTTGCAGCCCAAACCCTGGAGAGAAAAGACAGATGTTCAAAAGATTTTTTTTAGTTGGTTTCCTTTACATGTATTACATTGCACTGTAGTGATATTTAGTTATGCGGTGATAAAGTTTTCTTTTGTTGATTCTGAGAAACACCTGTGCTCAAACTGATCAAAGTAATGTTCATGCTTTACATCACCCACATATAATTTCCCAACTCAGTCAGCCTTGGATCTTAAATTTTGCCTTCAGGAAATGTTTGCCTGTCGTTTCTGAAATACCTGATTATAGCTTCATTTTAGTTGCCTTTGTAGGTTTTTATTTTTTAATTTTATGATAATTGTATCTTTTTTTCTCTTTGATGAACAAGTAAAATACCTGTTCAATATTAATAAAACCTATGAAATTATAACTTTTTACAAAAATATTTAATAATTCAAATGCAAATCGGCCAAAGTTAAGACAGTCAAGCAAAAGCAAAGAGATTTAATAGGATTGCCAGGAGAAGATTAGAACTGAAAAGAACAGAGAAATATTTTTTCACTTACTGGTCAAAGTTCCCACTGGACACTCTGATTGTTATGTTAATTGTTCTTTTACTGACTGCTAATACAGGGCAAGATAATCACGAAATGTGGGTGCAGTATGCATGAGTAATAAAAATTTAAACAATTAATCATTTAGAGAGTTTTATAAATTCACGTCTGCATGGTCTTACTATTTGCTATATTTTGTTGGATAATCCAATAATTAGCACTGATATGTGGCAATTTTAAGTTAAGAAAATTAAAACTAATTTCTTTATTCTAACTGTGAAACAAAGATCAGAAGAGGATAAATGTCAAACCTTGTGTTGGGAAAGAAAAAACTGATAAGGTAAATGCTGATAATTGATTAAATAGTTTAAAAAGGGCTTTCTTTTATTTTTGTCTCCTTGAATTAAGCGTGTCAGATAGTGTCAGCATGCAAATAAGTGTCAGCATTTTTTCAGAAACTGTATTTAGCTTTTAAGATATGTCAACACTGCAACGATTTAAATTAAAAAAAAAATGAGACAAATTTTTAACTTTTATTTAAGAGATGATTGAGAACTAGTTCTCATTTACAGCACCAACCTGAGATGCAAACACACTGATGACAGTAAATAGATTAAATCTTTGTATATGGAAATAAGAATATCATATGCCAGATATCTGAAAAGATTAAACTCAGTTTGGTCTTATTTCACTGTCTTTCATTCCTTATTCAAAGGATTTTGGGATTTTAGTTCTGGACAGGATGTGGGAAAGTTTCAACACAAAAAAAACATCTGCTGAGCAAAAAAAATATTATGTGGACTGACAAGGCAAAAGTGGAAGTTTTTTTTTTTTTTGAACTTGTGCATCCCATCTAGCATAAAACTAACTCAGCAATTCAGGAAAAATAATATGATACACACAAACACCAGTTATTAATTTGAGGTGCCAACTTGTTTGATGAACTGAAACATGGTGTTCCAAAAAAAACAGAAACTGAAGAAACCTGAGGCAATGATTACGCAAATACTTTTTTCACACCACTGTGGCCTACAGTACATTGTAAACTTTGTTAAAGCTGGGCTCTATTTCTACCTACAGCATGTTGCAAATCAGTGTAGAAAGATGTACGGATAGGGCCGCAGGAGTTTTAATCTGCCTTCCTGCTGTCTTCTAACTCTTTTCTCTAATGTGCACATAATGGTTAAGTCAGGACCATGGATCTGCTTGTAAAGACTGAATTTATCCACTGGGGATTCTGTTTTGATTATAAAAATGTACCTGTAGGGTTGATTGAAAGCTAGATTTTATAATTAATTATAACTTAATTAAAATGTAGTTTCTGTGTGTAACACCCATCTTTCCATATTGCTTTAGATCATCTTTTCATTTTTTTTATGGAGTATATTGACTCTGTCTTTGACTTTGAAGCCCCCTGCTCCCCATGAGCTTTCTAGCATTCCTCTTAGAGAAGGCAGGTTGAAAATCACTATGTTAGTCTACCATTGTTGCTGGTTTTAAACATATCCTCCTTAACCTAGTTACTGCCTTATAGTCATCCATCTTTTTACACCACCACCAGGACTCAAACTCCTTTTTTCATTAGCTCTGTCTTTATCTTCATTTACTTACATTTCTTTAAGTCTGCTGTTGTAAACTCCTCATACCTCCCTTGTCCTTTTATCTCATGTCTCCTCTGTTCCATCTTCTTATCCTTTGCTGCTTCCCTTGCTCTCTAAATTAGCATAGAGAGCCAGAGTTACATGGTTTCTTATGTATTGATCTATCCATTTTTAATGGCCCTACGCTTCCTAGAGCAGGAACCATCCTATCCAGGTTCCGCTGGACCAGTGACGCTGTCAGGGCTTGTTGGCACTCCATGCTTCTTAGAACAAGAGCAGACGACCTTGGAGGTCCATTAAGTATGCTCCCAGGGGACACAGACTGGTCCATCAGACATGGTCCCACATGACAATGAGCACCCATTTTTTTCCTACTGAACGTAGATAAATAAAATGAAAAAAATCTGACTGCATAGCTTGTGCATATAAAGTTTTTAATATTGTGAAAAAATGATTTTTTTTTTCTCTGGGATATAAGTTTTTATAACTGCAGTATAAGTAAGTGCAACATAGTATTTTGAGCTGTATATGAAACCCTTAACGTTTCCTTTTACAGATGTGGATTTTTCTCAACGAGACATACAGCCTGTCAAATCAGACACCGACAATTATGACTGATTAGAATTTCATGGTATGCTTATCCTAACTGAGCATTACTAATAAGAAGAGAAACTCAATATCCACTTAAGACCATGAGATCACTGGAGGTCACTGGAACATAAGTAAAGAACATTCGGCGGTCATTTGAAATTTTGGACCAAATTAATTTTTATCTGTACAGGGTCTGTTTAAAAAATGTTTTTTTGTTTCTTTTGTTCTTTCAGCTAACACGCTAATGCCCTCGGTGTTATAGAGATGTCAATAATGAGGAATTTTAATGATAAATCAAAATAAAAGCTGTGGTGATGGCAGACTGGTAAGGGCATACCCTTAAACATTGTATATAGTGAAAGACTTAAGAATGTGGAGATGAATAGAAATGAACATCTAGACACAATTGACAAATGTGTAACTTGGAGAAAATTTTGTGTCCAGTCTTTAAGTAATTTTCTTGGAAGGTTATTTTATCTCAGGATTTTCTCTGTCTTTTGATAATAAATGTTTTATAATTTTATTATTTCTCCTGTTGCTCTATTTGTGTATTGAATAATAAGATTTTTTATGTAAGTGCATAAATATATCAAATTTACTTTCAAATACTTAGTAACAGGATGTAGATATGTAATAGATAGATATGCATGTATTTAACTAAGATAAAGCTAATTTTAATAAATAAAAATGTTAAATAAGATGCTGCTAATGTTCTCCCTATGGATCAGAGGATCAGTTTCTGTCTAGGTCAGAATCATGGTATGTTTTTCATGTATGATGGTAGGATAGATTGTGAGATCAATAGACGGACTTGGGCCTCATCTGCAGTAATGCAGATGCTTCTCGAGTCTGTTTTTGTAGATGAAAGCACTGAATCCAAAAGCAAAGATGTTGATTTACCAGTCTGTCTATGTCTATGATATGGATCACAACTCCAAGGAAAAGATCCTGGATACTTGAAGTTCCTCCGTAGAGCGGCTGGGAAAGGTATAACATAAAGCAAAAAGATCTGTTATCTGGGGGGTGCTCAGATTTCAGCCACTGTCCCTCTGCACTGAAAGGAGTCAGTTTAGGTGGCTTGAGGTTCTGATTAGGATGCCTCCTGGGCACTTCTGAGGTTTTCCAGACATGTGTTACTGGGAGGGGACCCTGGGTCAGAACCAAAGCTGTCATGCAGTGTGGATTTAAAGCTGGACCGAAATGCAGACAGGAGCGTAGGTGGATCTTGGTGGAACATTCATGATGAAATCAGAAAACTTACAACCAAATAACAAGGAGAACAGGACATGTTGCACAGGTAAAGTAATGGGAGGAACCAGTGAAAAACAACAAAAAACCGGTGAGCATAAATACTGAGGAACGAGTGGAGAATGACATTAGATGCAGGTGACTAAATCAGGTGATTGGGAACAGCTGTGCAAGGGAGCAAACAGGCAGACTGAGAGAAGGTGAATAATAAACACAAAGGAATTGAATTAGGAATCACAGAAAGTACATACCAAAAGATGGATGGATGAGAATAACACAAGAAACCCTCAAATATATTTATTTATTCATTTTCCCTACATGTTTGAATGTGAAAAGTATGATACTGTTTTGGTGAAACTGCTGCCACTTGATTGCACTTTACAAAAAAGGGTTTTACAAACAAACAAGCAACTAACTACATTCATAGTTTTCCAATCAAATTGTATACCTATATCCAGCAAGAGGGATTGACATAAAAAAGTGCACATTCAGCTATGCGTTGTCAGAAAAGGTTTGTCTAAAGACATGAATACAAAAAATACAGCAGAGAGACAACATTTCTAGCTCTGAGCTCAAAGCAGGCAGCAACTCCTGGGGTTTTTACCCTCTCTGACAGCAAGTCAGGTGGGCATGTTCTCCAGCTGCTAGCTCACAGATAGCCAGAAACTTCCCTAATGAGATCACTGCCATCCAATTCGGTGAGGGTCAGTGCTCATTTCGAGCAATTCATTTTTAATTGGTCGCGAATCTAATCCATTTCATAAAGCCTGCTCTGGTGCTCATCTCGCCTGGAGCTTGCTGAGTGACACTGAGCAATTTTCTTGATGTTGTTTTCTATTAGTTATTAGCCTGAAATGATGGTTTTACTGTTTTCTGTTGTTTGGTTAGTTGTTGATATTGATGCAGGAGATATACTCCATTGTTGTGAATGATGAAGTGCTGTTGCCGCCCTTTAGAACTAATTATATTGTTTGATGAAATATAGATGTTTCTTGTTTGTAGGCTTTTTAAAGACAAACACTGTCTGAAGTATGATTAAAAACTCTTGCATACATTTGTACAGTAAAGCAGAATGAGAAATCCTTGGGTTGTTTCTAACTAACCACACAGAACAGAACACTTGACCCAAGGCTACTTAGGTAGATTTAATCAAAAGTATGAAAGTTTTTACTGTCGATGTTCAAGCAAATATCAGTATTGTTCTCTCTCTGTTCATCAATAAAACTTCAATAATATGAGACTGAAGTAATTATTTTTCGGTAATTTAATAGCTCATCTAAGTCTTTTTATCCACTTCTTCTTTTAGTTAGTTTTTTTTTTTTTTTTTTTTTTTTTTTTTTTTTTTTTTTTTTTTTTTTTTTTAGGACCTTCCTCGGTGTATAGTGTGCGCCAAAGCTTTACCCCCGCCCTCCCCCCCTGCATGCTTCCATCAAGATGTCACTTCTAATTTGCTGTTTGTGCTGACTCCATCCCTGCTAGCAATCAGCGAAGAAGACATCCATTACTCTTTGTCGTGACAGGTCCCCTCAGACTCCCGCTGGACCTTAATGACACCTGACAGAACACAGGTTTACTACTTCGCAAACTGGCCCCCTCAGGGGCGGCCTATGGAACCCATTTAGCTAACACATTCTTGCATGGATAACAAAGAACTGACATGGGAAAAGTGGCACAGCATATATGTGCTTTGGAAATGTTTTGTATAGATTTCAGTATATTAGCTGTAACATTAGAATCATTAATAAATAGCTAGTCGAACAAAAACAGACTAACATCAGAAAAACCTCGAATTGTATTTTTCAGAGAAACCGTCAATATTTTCTCTCAACCTTTTATAACCAATTTTAAAATAAGACTCAAGTGCTTAGTCCATTCAAGAAGAACTCTGGTTCTTTTCCCCTTTGGTGCAACTCATTTGTGTAGATGTCAACACTAGGATGTGGACCAAAACAACCATACCAAGACCGTTTGGAGGAAGTGGTTTCAGTACAGTTCCTATCGAACTCTGGAGTGGTTTGTTTATGTTATGAGTGTGATCTGACCTCCAACACAAGTAGGTAAAATCCCCAAATACTTGAAACCCCCTCTAAAAATGTTTATAGCTGCCTATGTTAACAGTTCAAACATCAACATCAAATATACATTAAAATATATCAACACACACAGTGGAAACCGTCTTAGCACTACAGCAGAAAGCCGACATTTACAATCTTCCTTATCGGCACTCTTGGGGGTACAGCCAATCATTGCCAAGTAAATTGAATGGTGCTTCTGGATTGGCTGCTTTGCAAACAACATTCGGTAGCATGTCAAATACTGTTTCAGCTTCCCAGGGTGTATTTCCTTCAGAATATTTTAAATATGCTTCACAAAAAATCTGCATATATACACATTTTCTGACAGTAATTTGGAATTAAGTTTCATAGAAAAGTCTTCGAAAAGGTGAATAGGCAAATAATAAACCGTGGTTTGTAGTGACAGGTTTTGGTTTGTTTGGAGTTTTCTCTGTGTGAGAAGAAATCAAGCCACCCGAAAAAGTGACAAATTAACAAACTCATCAACTGATTCAGACCAAAGTAAACAAACTGTAAGTGTAAGAACATCCTCAATGTTATTACAGTAGCAAAATATTTATTGCAAGCCAAACAGTGAGGCTTCTAAATAAGTTGACTCATACATACAGGTCATAACTCATCATGAGGCATCTTTGTAAAACTGTTGTCTGATACAAGTACAGTGAGTTGGTTGTCTACAGAACTTATTTGAACCCATCATATCACAATCATTGCACAGTCTTTGAGAGCCTCTTTCTAATAAGATGTTATATTGTTGACATCAATAAAGAATTTTTGTTAGTGTAAGGACAAGATCCAGCCAAAAGTAGAGACATGAGCGGTGAATATGTATTTTAGAACTGACTGCTCCTGTAAGGCCTGCCAACACCATAAATAACACAGCCAGTGGTTTTGTTTATGAGGTATTGCATGAACGATATTGTGGTTCATTTAAGGACATTAAAAGAGCAAATCTATCTCTCCTGTCCTGTGATTTACGTGCTGTTAAATGTCTTCAGCAAATGAAAAACAAACGTTTTGCTGGATCTTAAAATATTACAGACTATAAGTCAAACTGAATAATGACATGAGTTATACAGTAGCACTTGTTTTTGTGTTTGTCTTTGAAAATTGGAAAAAGTGTGCGAGAACAGCTGTATTTATGGTTCTTTTCAGAGTTATCCAAATCAGGAACCACGGTGGGCTAACTGAACACTGTGCATTCATGTAAGCACACTTCTATATGTGTGAATGTTTTTCTGTGTACATTTGTCAAAACATTGTTATGTTAAAGATAAATGAGATATTGTACTGTGGGTTGATTATTATTATTACTATTATTTTTTTTTTGCTTTAGAAAAAAAATTAGGATGTTTTCCAGCATTTGTGTTTGTTGAGCTGTATTTATCTTTCAATTTTCATGACCCATAGCAAGGATATCAGTCTCACCCAAAAGTTGAAAAATAGTTTTTGAAATATGTTGCTTTTCTTTGGCAAAACATTCTTCATCCATTACAATCAGATATCAATATGGGGAAATAAAAAAAGGAGCTCAAATTGTAATCCCCCATGACACTATTGCATATCCATCTTGCATTTTAGTGGCATATGGTATACAGCTTCAGGTGACTCTACAGCAATATCTGGCTGGCATCTGATACTATAGCTTATGTAAACATGCATACCACAAATGAACTACTACTTCTTTTACATTGTTTTACTATCATTTATTATGAGTGATAAGAGCCGGTCGCATTTCCAATCATAAAATAAAGTTCTTGCTTGAATGAAACTGATTTTAAACCTAAATCTGCCAGGGGTATGAATAGTTTTTGACTTAATTGACATGCCTTTGTAGCACTACAAAGCAGGGTCTGACCATATCTTATTTGACCCTCTGTTGATCTGCCATTGATTTTTCCATTTCACACACTAAATTGTATTCACATTAACACGTCATAGAGCCAGATTAGCCCGTATATGTGAAGTGATGGGTGCTACTGCTGCCATTTAGCTTTTTTGATGATGTGTGATAGCAAATATGTCTAAATAAACAAAGGGGAACAGCACTGGCTTAAAGAGGGCATCTTTTTGTGCTTATAAAGCACAACAGATGTGTTCAAAGGGCTAATGTATCTGTCTTACCAGTGTCCTTGATGAGGTTTTTTTTTCCTGAATGATGGGGGAGTGAGGATGAGGAGATTAATGGCAGTAAAAACATGGCTTAGCACCTTCCTACAAAAGATGGTTGCCAGCTCATAAAGTGACTCTACACCTCGCTGCTGCCTCATAAATCCTTCTGTTACTGCCATAGATTGCTAGTGGCACATCTCCCAATGTATAACTATGCAGATAAAAAGTTAAACTTATGTGATCAGAAATGCATTCTCCTGTATTTGTAGACTGTGCTGCAAGCCTGACCAAACTTACATCAACACTGCCCCTGCAGAATTTTTCCCAAGTAGGAGTTCTTAAATTGCATTCTTATTCATATAGCTAAGAGCACACTGGATTAATGACTGAAGTGCTCAGAATAGTCAGATATCTCACGAGTTGAACATAACTGGCCCCTGCAACCTGCCCACCCAACCCAAGCGGTCCACTGGCATGTAAAATTTAAAAACTAAAGTGCCTTCAAATGGTTGTTGGCAATGAAAATTAATGGCAGCTCATGACAGTAAAGCCACATTGCACCATAAAAACTCTACTTTGGATCCACATTACCTTCAGGGCCCATTTTTTTTTTTTTTTTTTTTTTTTTTTTTTAAACGTAATTTTACGTTCAGATCTGTGTCTTGCTAAATCCCAGTGGCTGTTATGATTCTGAATTGGTTGTTATAAAAAGTGAAAACTGAACATTTTCACATTTTACACCCCTTTGTGATATGTTTTAGGCCAAACTATTTGAAAGACTGATAATACAAAACAGAGACAAGGCAAGCAAAAATAAATAAATAAATAGATTTTTTTTTTATCCCTGCTAAAACATAGCATGCAGAGCTGGCATTTTACTAATAGAAAAAACCCCCAGAGTTTATTCATCCTTACCTCATATTATTTAGAAACAGGCTTTTTTGTATTTTCTGTCTGTTATTGTGTTTGATGAATGCGTTTGGCAGTGTGAGAGTGGTTTAATTATGTACAGACCCCATAACCTTAGACATTAGCACAAAAGCACTCTAAAGTTTATTCTATCCTTATACCCATCGAATATGACTTGCAGTAAAACAGTAAAAGCATTTTCTATTGGACTGTATTGAATTTTGACATTATATGTAAGAACTATATCTGTTTATCCTCCATTTTATGCTTGAATAACTAATGGACTGAAGAGTGTAAAATTCAATATGATGTTTTCTAGCGTATCAGACATTCATTAGAAAATAATTATTAAATGTGATTATCGAGGGTTGCTCCTTTAGAGGTCTATAATGTACATAAAATTGGTTATCTTTGAACATCAGATCAAGTCGCAGTAATAATGATGATGATGCATTAATCACGCCTATCTGAGATTATCACCGACTTCGGCATGATAAATGTACTTCTTTTATGTCTTACTGTAAAACCACTGTTTGCAGATTCTATGATCGTCAGGTGGCACAGACAGCTGTGAGTGGATGAGTTGAACAGCAGCCAGGAAAATAACATTCACACATTTATGAATCCTGTGGGCAAAATGGCCTGTGGCAACAGTGGTGGGGTAGAATACAAAATGAAGGGCATCATGGCCCAAATCTGGGCTGATCTAATGAGCATTTAACACAGGAAAACAGCACAGATTGGAGAGTATAATTGTGGGATACAGATGAATTATATGAAAAAGTGGATAGAACATACAGTGGGTAAAATGAGTATTAAAAGTCCTAACATTTTTTTCTAGGTAAATATATTTCTAATATTTCTTTTGACATGAAATTCAACAAAGATGTTGGTGCCAACCCATTTAATCCACACATACAAAGAAATCAAATCAAATTAGTCCACAAGGGAAGTTAGGGTAGAACATTGGAATGACACAAGGAACATGTGTTAAACACTTTGTGGCAAAGCATTTTTTGGTAATAACTTGAAGATATTTCCTATGTGGAGAAACAAGTCACATGTATTGCTCAGGTATGATTTTGACCCACTCTGTCATAAAAACTGTCTGCATATCTTGAAGGTTCTGGAGGTTCTTCTGAACACCCTGACCTTCAGTTCTTTCCATAGATTTACAACTGAAAACTTTAAGCATTTTGTTTAGGCGTGATGTGCAGAACCATTTTTATCTGCATATTCTTTCAGTATTTCACTTGATTGTCCAAATCTTCTGCAGCAAAATGAATGAGTTTTAACATACTTTTTTTCAGCAGTGAAGTCTTCCATATTAAGTGTTCAGACTCCCTGTACCATTCCACCTCATTTCACATAACGCAATATGCACAAATATTTTCTTTTTCATTGTATGTGTAGATTACTTGGGTTGTTACCAACATCTGTTAAGAATTTTATGACTGGGAAAAATGTAAACACTTTTCATACTTTGCTTACCCACTGTGAATAGATTGCCATTCCACAAAAAAAAGAATTTTCAAATCACCTTAGTTTATGAATTAAGCTGGATCATATTTGTACCGTTCTGTCTTTGCTGTTTTGTAGTGTCATTTGATGCACATCTCTGAATTTAAGTCATGAATAGTTTTTTTAGGTAGAGGTGTTGCTGCAAATGCCCTCAAAAGATGCTTGAAAATGCAGTGAGTTGAAATTATAGAGGCACGTTTTGACTCATGTTTTGTTCATTAGTAAAGAATGTTTCTTTCATAAAGCACAAGAAGAAGCAAGGATTGCATTACAGCTTTGTAAGGTAAATGGACACTACTTGTATAGGACTTCATCAAGTCCAGAGGACTTCTCGTTGTATTCAGTCATTCACCCCTTCATTACCACTATCAGCATTCACACACTGATGGTCGTAAACTACATTGCAGCCACAGTTGCTCTGGGGCAGTCGAGCAGAAGCGAGGCTGCCATGGACCAGCACCACCAGACCACAATCAGTTGGCAAGCTGGGTGAAGTGTCTTGTCCAAGGACACAACAACTGAGACAAATGAAGCAAATGGGCTCAAACCAGCAACCAACCAGTTAAAGGACAAACTCCTACCTCCTGAGCCACCGTCACTCCGATTGTGAAAATGAAGGTATTGTTAAGAGATGTGTTGAATCTGAGTTTGCTAGAAATCTTCTGCAGATGCCAAATGGAGATAATCATTTTCAAACCAGTCCCAACATGACAGTTTTATGTTTTTGAATGCGATTCATTTGCAGTCAAAGCACAGAATTAGAAATGTTTAATTTTCAGTGTTACAGTGTTAACACTGTGACCATAAATATGTTTAATATTAAAAAGAAACAGCATTAAATAATGAACAATTACAAGATGTTCTTAAATTCTTCATAACCTTCTAAAATTCATCAACATTTGAGAAAATGCGATGTTTATTTCTGGTTTACTGCATTATGTTGTTATCAGGTAAACCACTTTGAACTACATTGTTGCTGAAATGTGCTATACAAATAAACTTGACTTAAAACATACTTGTTTTCTCAGTGATATCCTTTAGTTTCATTGTGTTGTCCTGTGATCAGAAAAAGTGAATTAGAATGAGTGGGAAAGTGAATTAAATTATCACCAAGTCATGCAGTAAAACTTATTGTGAAAGTCTACTTTAGTTACACACAACCAACAGAGTACAGGTAGAAAAAAGATCATGCAAGTTACAGCGTGACCCAGAAGAGCCTCTTGTGTTGTTTCCAATGACCTTTCCTTCCTCTGATGAAACAGAGTTGAAGCCTGTGTGATTAGAGGAGATGCCTGCTGTGGAATAGGGGATGACCCTTCTTCACACTTATGGCCTCTGGGCTTCATTGGATCTCAGTCTCCTGAGTTGCAGAAGAACTGTGAGGAAGTGGAGGACAGAGTGGATTGCAGGTCAGAATTTTACACTGATAATTAAGGTTTTATTAAAAACAAAGAAAATAATTAAAGATCTAGTAGACAGATTTAGCCTTCTGTTTTTTTAAAATTCAGTTTAAAATAATTGAAGTTTTGTGAGGACATGGTGGTGAAAAGATTCTCCTTTATTTCAGATATTATGTGTGCAGCATATACACCTGCTTTTCCCTCAAATCTTTAAATGGAAAAATAGGAGTAAGTCCATTTATAAGTCCACTAAAAACATAAGATGGAGCATTTTCTTTTCTTCTACATACACTTAAGATAAGAAAAGCAATAGTTGTGGAAAAAAAACAATATCCCTTTCTAAAACAGACATATGGATGTCAAGTCTAAAGCAAAATCATGTACAGTCAGCAAAGGAGCTCCTGATAAGAAAAATATAAAAGGTCAAACTTCCCTCAATCCCAATCTCTGCTTTAGCAAGATGTCAGTGAGAGCCCATATTAGGAAATGAAGAGCTGAAAAGTTGCACAACAGAGGCCAAAAGGCAGAGTTGCTATAGTTACTTTGCCTTTACTGTGACATTTAAGCAATAGACACTAATTGGCTCACAGAAGACAGATCAAAATATTCCTTAGTGATCACAGAAATTTAGAAAAAGGAAATATTATTTGGACAACAAGGGGAAGTGGAAGTGATAAGGAAATAACTAATCAAGATTAGCAATGTAAATAATAGAAATATTGTATTTTCTTACAAAGTGTTTGCTCAAATTTTATAAATTGGAAATAATCTAGAAAATTCTCTAAAAAAAAGTCTAACCTTTTTCACCCCTGAGACTTCTGTCTGTAGAGTAGTCTATCTATACTTGAAATATGAACTTTAAAAGACTATAAAAATAAAGTCTGGCATTCTAATTCTGTGTATACGCCGCCATGAAAGCCAAATACACCTCTCATAGTTTTATACTGTCATCCTGCCTGCTCTTGGCCAGGGGCTTTGGAAGAGCATACATTTGAATATTAAACCACTTCTCCCTCTAATTAAACCAACTGTATGTTTATGCAATGCATCAAAAAGAATTCATATTTGTAGTGGAATGAAAATAACCAAGAGCCCTCTGGAAGAATATATCCTGAACCACAATGCTTGAAAAATATTTTTAATAATGGAGTCCTGCTTCCATATCTGTTTTTTGTTCACCTTTCTCAATATTATTCACCTAGTTTCACTTCTGAAAGGACTTAAAAGTAGCATACTAATGGAAAAACAATCTCAGTGAGCATTTTGCTTAATTTTTGAGATCACTAAGTACTTAAAAACAACAAACAAAGCAAATGTGATATTCCCAAACAGAAACAAAAAAGAACAAAATTAAAAATATGATTTTGGAGCAACTAAATACAGAAAGACATAATTAAATGCAGACTCAGGAACTGGAGTTAGAGAAAAAGAATGAAAAATTAATTTGGAAGAGCTTAAAAAGAAGTACTTCAATTGTTTTTATTTTTTAAATGTCCTTTTATTTTGTTTTTTATGCATTCAAGTGAAATCTGCAGTATACATACTGTAATGGCAAAAGTTTTCCAAAAGAAAAAAGAATGATCTAAATCTTATGCTATTTATCAATTGTTTCCATGACTAGTAAAAGGTTTATGATAGAAGTAATGCCATCAATGTCCTTTACCAAGTCCATTTTGTTTGAGGAACTTAAGCAAAACAAATTAATACAATAAAACATTTTTTTTTTTTTTTTTTTTTTTTTTTTTTTTTTTTTTTTTTTTTTTTCTTTTTTTTTGTCATTATGGTGTTGGTTGGATTGTTTGCTTGTTTGTTTGATTAGTGGATCATTGTTTAGTTTTTTTGTGTTTTTTCTAAAATGATCTTAATTTTCAAAATGAAGCCAAAGGAAGCCAGCATTTATACAGTCATATGTTTTTTGAGATTTGCCAACCCTAAAACCTTAATTCACAATTTTGATGTCAGGGGAATCAGAGGTTTTCTCAACTATATTTCTGAAAACTTAGACATGCCATGCTTTGAATGTATTTAAAACTTTGTCATCCTATGACTTTTTTTCTTTCCTTCCTGCCATTTGATTAGCCGTGCAATGACTGTTTTTCTTGCATATCATTGATGAATAAAACATTTGTTTGTGAAATCCAACTAGCACTGATGTGAATGTTAATCAGTATGACAATGTCACACTTTCAGGAAAATTTCATTACTATTTCAGAGCTTTGTGAAAGCTAATAACCTGTTTGATGGGTATACAGCAGAAACAGTACATTTTTCTAACTAAATATATTTCTAAATAGACTTTTGGTATTAAATCCACACAAGATGTCAGTAACAACTCATGTAATGTACACATACAAAGAAATCAAACAAATTAGCCCATAAATGAAGACATTAAGGTGGAATGAATAGAATTAAGTATTAAACAAGCTTTCTGTAATATATTCAATATGTTATAGAAGATGCATCTTTTATGGAGAAGCTATCCACATGCATAGCTCAGATCTGATTTTGATTCCATTTTCCACATAAAGTGTCTTCAATTTCTAAATTTCCCTGAGTCTCTTCATTGCATGCTGACATTCAGTTTTTTCCCTATATTTTCAATTTGATTACAGCTGAGTGGTTGAGTAGGCTATTCTCACAGCTTTATTTTCATATTCTGAAACCACATGATGTTTTCCTTGACTGTGTATTTGGGATTGTCCTCCTGCAAAATCCAACATTGTTTCAGATTCTTAAGAATTTCCTCGTACATTTCTTCACTTCTTGAATCATATGAAGTCTACCGGAAGCATATGCAGAAAAATAGCCCTGTTCTGAATTTCTCTGTTGGTATGGTGTTTTTGGGATTATGTGAAGTGCCATTTCGCTCTCATAAATGATGTATACAATTACATTTGAAGGGTTACCTTTTTCCAAGACTATTATTTACCAGTAATTTATTGGCTTGCAAGCTTCAGCATGCTTGTTCTTCAGCAATGGAGTCTTATGTAGGAAGCGGGCAGAGGTGCCATTGTAACAGAGTAAATTACTTCTTTACATGGTAATACTGTACGTGCTAATTCCAGATCCTTCAGAATTTCTTTGGACAATTTTTTTTTTTTTTTGAACAGCTGGTTCTGTTTTCTTTCCTATAAAATGATGTTCCTTCCACATATGGATTATGGCATCGGTGCTGCTAAATAGAATATTCAGAAAATTTGAAATCTGTAACAAATCCTTAAAAATGGAATTTTGATTTCTTTGGATTACTTGAGTTGTTACGATAATGTCTGAATTTCATTTCAGTAGCCCCTTTAGAAGTTTATTTATTAGGTAAAATAAAGATGTATATTATATTTTGTTTTTGGTATAATAACACTACACAATATGATGAAATGTTATTAAGGCAAATTCAAATTAAAAAACTTTAAACAAAATAAAATATAAAACTTTAAATATATAGATTACACAGTGATTTATCTTGTTTCTTACTAAAAATTAACCAGTTTTTTGAAAAGGAGATGAGTGACAAAGCTTTACTTTCAGATCAAAAGTGCTAAAATTCTCACATAATTCCCTTCCATCTACATGTCCACTCCCTTCTTTCCTTCCGTTCTTTCTTCCTTCATCTCTCTGTTCCTCTTTCCCCAGTCGGGATTATTTACCACTACATCCTGCAATCTGAAGCGCTGCAGCTACTGTGCCCCAGGAATGCCTGCAGCCATGCAGCAATCAAAGTGAGACGTCATTTTCTACCACCTGCACCCATGGGAGCACTGGAATGAACAGGGAGGGATAGCAGTGCGAAGAGAAAGGGAGATAGGACTCTTAGGGAAGGGATGCAGACAGTCAGACAGGCAGGAAAAGGCAAAAAGAGAATTTAAAACTGTTGGGGCTGGAAAAATGAACAGAAAACACTGGAGGAATAAGTGAAAGAAGGACCAGGACCGAATCTTTTTTGTCCTCATGCACTGCTTTGGGACCCACAGAGATGGAAGCAAGAATGAGAAAACGACAAGAAGCTGATAGAGACTCAGAGGAATGAGGATTAGAGGATGGAAAATAACTGATAGTGAACCTAAAGATGAGATGTTGATATTATCAACTGAGCTATTATCACAGATACAGTGGAAGAGAAAATTTTAATAAAGAGGAATCGAAAAATGAAAAGGGTTCAAACATAAAAAAAATGAATGAAAGAATGAAGGAACAAAAGGGCATTTAATTGCAAATGAAAAGCTCCAGTTCAAGTGAGAGATGGAACAAAAGAGTATGAGGGAAAAAAAAGAGAAATAGAAAAGGATGAACATTAAAATTACAAAAGGTGCGGGCGGATATTTGACAGCTTAGAAGAGAGAGGATTAATGGAGGCACAATTGAAGAAAAAAATGATTTCCAATAAAAAAGGGAATCTCAACGGATGAATTTGAGGACACATTAGAGAGCCAGTCAAAAAAAAATGAACCAGCAGACAGAAAAGAGAGATCATTCAGTAGTTATTTCTCATCACAGGTTTTTGCATTATGTGGTAAATAAAAGTAACATTTACATGGTGCCTTTGATTGAGTCTGAGCTTGAGTTGGTGTAACGTCTGTTACATTCTTGAAACGTTGCAACTGCACTGATCTCCATTCAGCAGACTCTATAATCTGATAACACTGCATAATAAATCTGCAGTTTAGCACTTTTCAAATCATCACATGCCATTTTCTGTTACAATACAAACCTAGAAAGACTGTACACATGCAGTTCTAGTTTAAATTGATATTTTACCTTCAATTAATAATCCAACACTCATCTGATGATGGGATGATTTTCATGGAAACAACAGTCACGGCCTCATTCTTTTTAAGGAACTGTATCAACACTTTTGTAATTTAATTTGGATTTTTTTTTTATCATAGATAAATAAATGGCAACTCCTTTCTGAAAAACTTTTTGCACATATGTGCACTGGCTATTCTTTTAGATGGTGATTTGTGGTGTGCTTATAAGAATTTCTTCTCCAGACACTTATGATTTGAGGAAAAACAGCAGGAGGCTCTGAGATTGCTGCAAGTTCTCGACAAAGTTCAGGCACAAGATTTTACTGGTGAAAAGTTTCCAGCTGCTCTTTTTCTCCTCAGAGTAGCTGAGGTTGGGCAGTTCTTGGGTACTCGGGATAAAAATCACACTAGTGGTATTTGGTTTTTCCATAGCTGATTTTTTTGGAGGGGTTGTGTCTTGTCCACCTTGTCTTTTTCTGTTATATGTGAGAAACCATTCAGATTAGTGGATCATTGTTGAATAGCCACAGTTTCTTATTGCAAGTTCTTACCTCTTCACATGGTAATCATTGAAGCTCAATAAGTCATTTTGATGTCTAGATGTTTAAATGCATGGAGTTTTTGCCAGGTGATTCGCCAATTAGTTTTTTTTTTTTTTTTTTTTTAGCAATTACAATATACAGGTGCAACAATTAAAGTGTTTGGGGAGGCTAGAGTTAGGTTTTATTCAGGTTAATTAGTTTCTTTGGACTTGAGTATTTTTTTTGTATTGAAATTCCAATGTGCTTTTCTGGATATATCAATATTTCAAAAAGATAATGTGAAACTGCATATCAAATCATGTAGTTGCTCCTAAGGTGCCAGCCTTTCCCTAATAACTGTATATGGAGAAAACTCAGTCAATCCCCAATTACACCATGGTAATGTAAGTCTCCCTTAATTGTCCATTAACATAATTATCACAGGCAGTAATTACCTTTCAAAGTAATGGGCACCAAAATGGCCCAGTAGCTGAATTTTGATAAGCATTGTGCCTAAATTAGACCCATGTTGTTTTACCTGAGTTATAAAAATACACTAGGGAGTGATTAGGCCACAAAAACAGATAATTAACAGCTTAGGCAATACAATTTTGGCCTTAAAACCTCAAGCTTGGAAAATAGACCGATATGTCAGCTAAAATCTGATGAAACAATGGGAAAAGGAAAGGCTATTTTCTCTGAGTTGCTCTCAGTTTTACAAACTAAAAGAAACTGGAGAATGTAGAGAGTACATGGCCGTATCAAAATTAGACAAGGATTTTTAAGATGTAAAAGAACAAGAAAAGACACACACACACGATAATAATGACACAAAACAAACTCAGAAAGTCATAAAACAACGAAGGACAACAGAGTGTGAGTCAATGAGAGAAATGATGAAGAAAGGAGATGCCTTCTGGGCCTCCTCTGAACTTACTGCCTGATAAACACCTGAGACTCAGATGACTGCAGCCAGGATGTTGTTCACTGCCCCTCATCTTGTAATAATCATAATGAACAGCATCATAAGTTATCTTGCCACATGTGTGTGTAGATGTGTATGTACGTGTACATGTTACTGCAAAAATAAGCAACTCTCTTCGATTTGAAAATGCTGTAAGAATGGTGTGTGGAATAGCACGCTAAAAAGCAGATCAATTTGTTCCTTGTATTACAAAGGTGAATGGCTGTTATTTCAGCTATCATTCTCACATTTTCTTTAAACTCTGTCTTGGCCTCCAATATCTAACCTAATTTGTCTCCATGTGGTTCTTGAGCAAGATTTTTCTTTGTATCTTTCTTCTCCTTTTTTGTCACCTCTGGTGTCACGTCTGTTATTGGCTTTTCTTGCCAAATAAATGTCTCTACTACCTTTGCCTCTATCAACATCCCAGAGGGGCTGTCCTAAAGACTCTAAGCATAAACACAAAATGTGGAAATCGTAAAATACTTAAGATATGTTGTCACTGAGGAGCTTCCTAACAGTAGAAAGGAAAGGAATCTAACCCTTCAGTATACTCTTACAGAGAGCAAAACACGTAGATCTGGTTTTGACTGCCTTATGTATATGTGAAGCTACAGAGAGTTGGCTGTAGCAAGTCATTGATGTTGTTTTAAAGCCATTGCTTGCATAGTCACTTGTGATGTAGCGATTTGTCTGAGACTATTTAACACTAACATGAACTGTACTTAGACATACTGTCAATAAGTCAGGAAGGCTTCAGCAAATAGCTGCACAGTTATAACTAAAGCATATAGATTACTAAGTTTAAAGTTTGCTTGTTAAAACATAAATTAGGCCTTGGAGTTTTAGCCCTTTGGGTCCAGTTGTGGGAATGGGCTTGGCCTGTAATTGGACAGCAACCTACTGTAAATGAGCTTTACTGATAGTACAGTAGATCTGGGCCTGCATCAGCAAATTGTGTTTAAGCCTGTAAGCCAAGAACTGGTTGACCTTAATTATTAATAATGTGCTGCATATTGAAGCCCCAAAAATTCAGCATTTCCTGATATGGTTGCTCACAGTAATCGCTTTAATCAGTTAACTTTAAAAATATATTCCTTTACTTCAGGTAACTTTAAAGGAAATGTATAGTGAGAATAAAAGTTTTATTAATATATACTATGGCTGTCAATAAAAGGTCAAATTTAGTGTTCTAACAACAATCCTGCTTATTTGCGTTATAAAAATGGCTGTCTTGGTGCAGCCTAGTTGGTTGAGTTAGGATTAAATCCAAAGAGGCTGAATGTACTCAATGCTGGGTTAGACACCCAGGTAAGGCTCTTCACTGTATGCCATCAGCTTCTCAACCTCCATCTCATTATTTAAAAAGAACAAAAAAATCTGAAAATATGTAGTATGACAAAAAATACTTTTATTATCGATTGCCTGATCACCCAAGAATAGGAAGAAATGCGGGAAATTTTAAATTTGGAAAATAAAAAACATTAGCTCATTATCCTAAAAAAAAGGCTCAGGATTGGGATTTCATGTTCAGATAGGAATTCTGAATTCACATGAGCAAAATAACAAGACAAATGCCCCTTAAATCATCTTGAAACTCACTGAAGCATTGTAAGCGGTAAATTCTTCATTGATGTCTATTTCCACAGGCCTAGGAAACTGCTTTGAAAGTTCATTTAAAGAGGCCTAATGCACATAAAACTATAATAAGCAATTACAGGCCCATATTAAAGTCAAGTCAAGCAAACAATGATAACATGTAGACTTCTTTGAGGACCCACTCTCAGGTCACTTTTATTCAATCTGTGTGTGTGTGTGTGTGTGTGTGTGTGTGTGTGTGTGTGTGTGTGTGTGTGTGTGTGTGGCCTTGTCTTTGATACATTGAAGGGACCATTTTCCTAACACATACTACATTGTGGGGACCGACTGGTCCCCACAATGTAGTATGTAGTACGAGACAATGATGAAAATAACATAGCTCTTTGACTAAAACATGACGAAGCGTCTGTGAGTTTTGTGCTAGAGAGCACATGGGGGGTGCATAATGTGTCTGCTCAGAGGTTGTAAAAATATCAAATTATAATATGTATACAAAAAAAAAATCCCCAAAACAAGTCCATTTGAATAACGAACACTGTATAACTATTTTTCTGACAAAAAAAAAAAAAAAAAAAAAAAAAGACTGTTAACCTACAGAGCTACACACCATTGCCTCTCTAGATGTGCTGGTTGTATAAACAGTCAATGAAAATTATGCCATGTGCCTGTGCCGTGATCTGTGACCCTTGATGCTGAAGTCTCATTTGGTCAGTAAGACTTTACTAAACAGAAAGCATATCTGAGAAACATAAAAATAACACAGATTTACCCTCATCAAAAAATAAAACAAGACAATACCTCAACTTCAGATTTATCGAAACATGGGACACCTCTCAGCTGCAGTGTGTAATTTGTAGTGAAAAGCTATCTAATGACAGCATGAAGCCAAGCAAACTCAGACGACACCAAGAGACTAAACACAATGAAACTATTGGTGAAAGTCTGGGATACTTTGAGTGGAAAAAGCAGTTGGCACTGTCAAAAAGATCCACTGACATCAGAAAACCCTTTGAAAGAGCAGGCAGTGATTTGTGCAGAGCCACAGAAGCATCATTTGAGTGTTCGCTTTTAATCGCTAAAGCTAAAAAGCCGCACAATATTGGAGAACAGCTTCTGAAACCTGCCTGCTTGAAAATTGTGGAGTTGGTGTGGGGCGCCTGTAGTGGATAAAATGAAAACTGTCTTGTTCTCTAACAGCACTGTCAAGGACAGAACAGATAAAATGGTTGAAAATTGCCAAAATCAGCTGCATGACAAGATCAGGAAGGCCCCTTTACCATTCAGTTGTATCAAACAACAACTGTATCAGACGAGTCCATGCTCATTGTTTACATGCAGTATATTGATGGTAATGACTTGAAACAAGACATTCCTATTTCCACAAAATCTGGCAACAATGTCAACAGGTCATGATATATTTACGGCTGTGGGCTCTTATTTTATATTCAACAACCTGTACTATGAAAATCTGGTCGCATGTTGCACAGACGGAGCTGTGGCAATGATGGGCAAAAACAAAGGTTTTGGTCTTATAAAAACACTGTCTGACAACATTTGGAAAAATAGTTCAAGCTGCATTCTGAGGATCTAACAGAGTCTATCCCTGTTCTCTTCGGCATGTCGATTCATCCTACACAGTCAGAGAGCCGTTGCCCGGAGTCACCCAAGCAGCATGCTGCGCATCGAGGCCGAGCCGCTTGGAGCACCAGGTGTGCTGAATTTAAATGTAATCAAAGGTGATCCGTTTATAATAAGTGTAGTTTATAATGTTTCTACATGCACAATTGTGGTCAGTGTAATAATTTGACTACTATAGGTGCAGTTGTTCAAGATGACCATACACCTGATCATCAGTACCAGCTGGGTTTTGGAGAAAAAAAAAGTCAGACTTGACACTGTGCAACTTTTTGGACCACAGTGGCAGAAGATCTCCGCTCTGCTGTTGTTTTTGGCTCTTTTTATTCTGCATATCAGACTTCTGTCCAAGCTGTCTTTTGTCAGCGTTTGTTGTGAATATGGCTCAAAGTTGCTGTTAGTCATTTTCTTCTGCATCTCTATGATGTCACATCGACTAGTCGAAGTCTGCCCGAGTTTGATCATTTTCACCTTGCCTTTAAAGAAAAAAGAAGTCATGCAACCCCTACTTAGCACCCAAAAAAAAAAATAGGTGGCAGGTAGCCTCGGCTCCCAGAAGCTGCAACAGTCTGCGGCAGACAGCCCCCGCCATCCTCCCCGGAGCAGCTTTCTGGCCAACAGGGAGTGGATCGGTAGTAAAGCACAGGAGCAGCAGCCCCCAAGCCAAAGAGGCACAAGGAGAGACAAAGAACACAGAATCCCCCCCAACTAGGAATGCAACTTATCAATTAATGAGTTGATATAAAGTTGATTGATAAGATCAGTTGACTAACGATTAATTGATAAGTGGCTATTTTCTTAGAAACCTGAGTTTTCTCTTGTTTCAAGAGGGTCGAATGTCTTTTCATAACACGAAGAGCTAAATTTTCATTTGCTAAATTTTTTTTAAAAAGCACAATATATTTTAACATTTTTTGTGTCAGCTGTGTTAAATACCGACTGAATAAACAGAAAATTGTGATTTTCTCAAATTATTAAAGTTAGACATATTTATCAAAATTTATGGTTGTTCTTGAAGGAATGTTAAAACTTGGCTCTATGAAGGGCAATAACTCACGAAAGCCCACACAATCAACCTTGCTTATTGGCATCATGTCTTTCTCTATAATGTTACTGTTTTCTGCGTTATCCCCTCCGCTTTTCTGTCATCAGATCTTCGCCTTCGTAGCAAATCAGTAATTTTTGGTTGAGAAGGTGACACTGCTCAGTCATGCAGTACGGCTAAATGAGCGCTATTAAGGTGAAACTTAAGGGGTCTGTCAAGTGTTTATATTTAAAAACAGAGCCGCATAAAGTGCATTTTGCATCACACTCCGGATTCCATTTTGACCAGCAGTGCCTTCTGCTGGATGGCGGCCGCACTACAACACTAAAAAAAAGGTCTAAGCAGATTGGAACAAAAGTTAATCTAATAAACCATTAATCGTAAGTCGATTAATTGTTTGCATCCCTACCCCCAACCCTCACCCAGCCTTGCTGCCATATCCCTGAGCACAGGTAAAGACCAGAACCTGGTCTCCCTGGTGGCTAGGTCCCCGCAAAAGCACCAGGCAGCAGAGCCGGCTGGGACCTTAGGAGTGGGAACCTCCCTCAGAGCCACCAACTTGCCAGACACTGACTGCCAATTCACAGGGGTCAGGACCCAGAAAAATCAATGAGAGGAGGGGCACCATGTCATCCCCTCCTGTCAGACAACCCCTACGGGAGATCAAGGCATCTGGGCCCCTGCCAGGATCCAGCTCAATTCCTGTAGTCCACAGCCCCAACAGCCGTAGGCTTCCATCCAGGACCCTAGCACTGCGCAACATAACCCGAGCTCTGACACAGACACTACCACATCAGAGGGGCAGATTAAAAGTACATTTTGAAAATAACAACCAGATATTAAACATACTTTTCACTAAGCACACATTTCTGTGTTAAGAATGTGTTTTCATTGGTCTGATGTAACATTCTAATCTTAAATTATTGTTTTCATAAGCTGTAAGTGGAAAATCATCATAATTACTAGGAAAAAAAAGGTTTTAAAACATCTGTTTGTGTGTAACTAAATCTATAAAATGTGATTCTCTTGGTGAATTAAGTTACTGAAATAAATAACCAATTCAATGAATATTCTAATGTATTGAATGGGTCTGTAGTTTTTAAGATGCCCAGCTCTGGAAGAACTTCCCTAATAAAACAAGATGTGCAGAAACTGTTTGCTCCTTCAAATCAGGATTACAAACAATAATTCACTGTAGCTTTCCCACAAAGGTAAAAGACTTTACTGGTATCCATTTTGTTTTATTTTGCATTTTAATGTTTTTTAATGAGATGCTTAAACTGTATCATTTAGCTTTAAATATTTGCTGTTTTAAATTTAATTGCCTTCATTTCAGTTCATCCATTTTTCAAAAAAGTCCTTTGAATTATCTTGTGTATGAATGGTGCTATACATATTAATCTGTCTTGCCTTGACTTGAATGTGTTTTGGAAAAGGGTTTTTGAAGCAATTTTAAGGTTACATTATGACAATTAAATATCATGAAATTGTTAATAAAACTTAATGAAAAAAATAATGAAACGATAAAGAAAGAAACCAAAAGCAGAGAATAGCTGTTGATTAAGACCCATGTGATTATCTAAGGATGGCTGTACCTGATTAAGATTAATCTTTGTCTAAATTAAATTACCCATAATCCTAATGAAAGAAAGATTAGCATGGCCAGTAAACAAAATACATCTAATAATGTCATAAAGAACACACTTTTTAGTCACTGCAAGAGAAATCAGTGGTGTCTATGTAAGTTACAGTTTGTCAGTGGAACAAATGTAAAAAAAAGAATGAAAGTGTGTATTATACGATTCAACTGTGTACATGTGTAAAATCCATTGCTTCTTGTTACATGTCTTTAGCACAATGAAGCATTTTTCTGAAGCTGGAGAGATTAAAAAAAAAAAGCATCATAGAGCATTTGGCCCTATATTAGTTCAACATGGTAAATGGCCTACATTTGTATAACGCTTTATCAAGTCTGAGGACTCCAGAGCATTTTACACTGCAATCAGTCAATCACCCATTCAAGCATACATTCACACGCTGATGTTGGTAAGCTATACTGTAGCCACAGCTACCCTGACAGAAGCAAGTGCTGCCATTTAACCGGCGCCACTGGAACCTCTTACCACCATCAGCAGCCTAGGCAGATGAAGTGTCTTGCCTATGGACACAACAGCAGAGTGACTGAGATAGAGCAGGGGTTCAAACTGACAACCCACCAGTTACAGGACAAGCCCCTACCCCCTGAGCCATTATTGCCCACTTCATTTAAAATTATGAAGTTGCACAGTGATGTCAATTTCAGACCTGGGAAATAGGACTTGTTTTGTTCTCTGTCAGATTAGAGAAATGTTGTTACTTTTGTAATTTCAGGATTTAGGGCCCTGCCCTGGACACAGGACAACCGCAAGCATCTCTCTAAGGGTCCTAGAAGTTTTCCAATTGGCTCATTTGGTAATCATTGAAGACAGAGACAGATTTTATGGCCAAACTGAGCTCATTCAATGCTTGCAGCTGGAAAACAACATAAATTTCTACAATGGATTTTTTTTTTTTTTTTTTTTTTTTTTTTTTTTTTTTTTTTTTTTTTTTTTTTTTTTTTTTGTGAGTTTGTACAATATTCTGTGGCTTCATGATAGAAACCCTAAAGAGAAAAGATGATTATTTTTGGGTTATGCGCTTGTGAGATTGAGCATTGTAAAAAAAAAAAAAAAGTCAGTGATGTCTGGTGGGATTATTGAGGCCTGATAATGTTTGGTTTATTGCCAAGAACCGTTTTAGTAAAGAGTGAAGAAAAAAATCTGAATTTTCAAAAACATGTAATTTGTTGTCATCAACGCCAGGTGACAAGAGGAAGCTAGATTAACCCTTTTCACAGACAGGAGAGCTCAAAGAGGAACCACAGGTATTTCACACTGACAGCAGACTGCTCTGATGTGTCAAGTATCTTATCAGAATACCATGTGACTGTTACCCTGTGGGTGAATCTGTCTAACAGGTGGAGACACCTGGGGCAAAAACAGAATAGAAGTGTGGCAGTAAAAGTCCCATATGGCACAGACTATCCCACAGCAGATGCTGGGGGCATGACTGGAAGAAGAAGTCCAGGAACAAGACCCAGTGAATATTTTTTCTTGAGTCAGCAGTACCTGAAGGCATCAGAGATAGTAACAGGATGATTGACTGAGAGCAAAATTAAATAAAGGCTTCTTAAAATTGCTCCTGACAACAGCTGCATGATTTTGAAGCCTGCTATAAATATCGAAGATCAAATATGAAGGTGTGATCAATAAATAAAACAACAACCACATTTACCAAGATGATAAAGCCCAAATGATTATCCTTCAGGATAGGTAGTAGATTTAGGATTTAGGTTGAAGTGTAGCATAAGTCTCTGAAAAGGATATATCAATGCAATATCCTCTGAAGCAATAGGAACAGTTTGTGTGAGTGTGCATGTGTATTTGCATAGACAACATATCCAGTGACTTGCTGGCTTCACAATTCAGAATTATCAAGTGGGAATCACACTGCTTCTGGAAACCCTGGTCCCTAAAGAAACAAATGACTCACCAGCACACATCTAAAGGCCAGACATAAGGTTATCCCGTGTTGAAAGACACCGGCGTCTCTGAAAAAGAGTAGTGAGGAGCATTTTGTAAGATAGAAGTAATCAGATTGTGTGAATTCAGTAAAAATTTACCTACAGTGTTTTTTTCACTCTTTGATTCCTTAACTGATGTGAGATAACATGTCAGTCAAAATTTGACATCATCTACACAAACCAAAATACTACCGTTCAAACATTTATACATGAAAACATAGGTGAATGATCTATTGCAGACATGACAATCTCAAGGCCCACGGGCCACATCCAGTCCATGATACAATTGTGTCTGGCATGTGAGGTAATTTCATGCGTCTATTATTGATGGCCTGCCAGTAGTAATTACATAGTGCTCACACCAATCACACATTTTCCATGATACACCGCTACAAATACTCAAAGTTAGAGAAGAGGGTGCAAAAGCTACACTGGGAATCAGCCCTGCTATGTTCCCAAGTTCCCCTTTGGCTGATAACTGAGCAATAAGAGCGTAGAGCAATAAGTTCAGATGGCAGTTCAGACTTTAAAGCATGAAAAATAATCTGGTACTGTTTTGTAATTCATTCATTTTTGACATGGATAGAACTCCTGCGGTACATCCAGACGGAGTTTATAGAACCGCAGATTACCAAAGATCTCTGTGGATCTCGCACAGTTTCCCTCTTTCATCCCCGAGACAATGCTCCCACTCTGCCTCCAAGCTGTTCAAATGTGGCGCGTGTTTTGTAGTATAGACCGGTGAGGAACTGTTCAACTCAAGATGAACAAGATGGCACACAGAAGCTGATGCACACTTCCAAAGTATTCTAAGAGTCTCCACAGCTCAGACCTTAACTCCGAACATTAAAGAACTTGTTGGCAAGAAATTATGGCAAGCAGCTACTCGCATAAAATGGCACAAATTTTGTTGCGTTGTGTTTTTACTGCAAGAATAAAAGAGTTTTTCCATCAATAATTTTTTTTTCCCATTAAATCATCTTTCTGAGCAGAGTTAATCAAGTCTCTGGGCTAAGTGAGAAACAGAAAAAGTTTTATTTTGTCTCCTGAAAAGTGAGAGTTGACTCTATTTTCAACCTTTTTTGCAGCTGTGGTAAGAAAGCAAAGTATCTCAAAACTTTTCCAATTCCCTACAGCAAATAATTAATTTTGGGGTTGTAAACTGAAAACGGGCTTACTGATCAGGGGAAGAAAATGTTTTTGAATTGTTGCAGATTTTTTAAAGAATCTTTTTCTGATACTGTAGTCTTGTAAGAGGCACAGGTAAGAGAATGTGAAAATTACCATTTTTATGCTATTTTAGCATTGCAGAAGATCTCTAAATGACACCAGCCTTTGTCTTCTACATAAATCAGCCATTAAGACAGCTAGAATACCATGGATCTTGGAGGATATCCAAAGAAAATTTCCACAGCCCATAATTCAAAGTTTATTTAATTTAGCAAATTACCATATGCAAACTTACACACTCACCTGCTTTAATAGGGAAGGATTTGCAAGAAGATAATCAAATACTCGATTGAGAGAAAATTCTGGCCAGTGTGTGTAGGTATCTTATTGGTTAATGATTTAGGCATTTATTTTTTTATTTCCATCACACATCTACTGTAAAATATGGCACTTGGACAGAATACAATCAGACTCATTTTGCATTATTATTTAAACCATGTTTTGTTTTCATTTCTTTCAAAGGAGACTTTGAAAGAAAGGAAAATGTGTTCATGCACTGATATCATGAGAAGCTTGACTATTTTTCATTGGTAATCTGATAATTCCTGATCTAAGAGATCACAAAAAGGGTTTCAGCAGCTGAAGCAATTTGAGAAAAAATGCACAAAGAAGAAAAAACACATCTCATGAAAAGCAATGAATGAGATAATCATATGCTGTATTAATTGCAAGTAGTGTTACGGAATCCTTTTGATTAAATGAAATACAAAAAGACTGGCAGTGAAGACCAGTGCTATAATGACAATCATTCTATGTTCTGTATAATATTGTTGCAGCACAGATGAAGCTGAGCTTTTTAGGACATATTTTGTTCTACCAATATATAGAGTTGCAGAAACATCAGTCAAAAACTAGCAGGTTTAGCTTATTCACATGCTCAAAGCAAAGCAATGAAACAATCTATCACTTGGGGAGTCGGCCATTTCATCAGTCAACCAGTCAGTTGATCAACCACTATATGACAAGTTTATGGATCCTCTCTGCTTATTATTCAGTCATCTCTTTCAAGAATGTAATCACGCCTACTCTGTCCCTGCTCATCTCCCAATTTAAGGCTGTACTAAAAGCAAAGCAGAGCCACTGATGTGATTCCTTTCGTCATCCAGATAACTCAGTAATTTGGAACCAAGGCTCGTTCACAGAGTGTGCACGCAAGTAGCATTCTAGCTAAATGAGGCATCAGTAAATTGAAGAGCAATTTGAGAAGGATGAAAGGGAAAGCCCTTCTCTCTATTATTGTACATGTTGCCTTTTTTCTGTGATGTCTCTGTGTTCTCTGATCTGTTACTTATGCATACTGTGCAAGATAGTGAGGAATAAGGGGGTGAAGGATTCTCTCTTCCCTGTCAGACCTGTGATCACACTACATCCTGAGACACCAGGGTATGCCTTACCATATGCTGCAGCTCATACCAAACTACCTATGACAACAATGGATGAGCAAGATTATTTGTTTAAAACACTGCCATAACTTTATTGAATAAATAACAATGCAAGCCATGATTTATTAGATATTTGGGGCAGTGGCATGTGACTATGTAACTTTATTTCACTTAACATTAAGCAAAAGCTTCCTGGCTATAGAGCATGTATCTTATGTATCATGTATGAGAATTCTCAGCAGTACAGCATGTTCTCCTTACTCTTGTGAGTGGGTTCAGTCCCACAGCTCATAAGAGTAAACGTGTCTCTGTAGCCTTCTCCGTCCTGGGTGAAGAAGTATGTTGAGACAAAGCTATGGTTCTGTTGTAACTCTCAAGTATAAACATGATATGACATGTATGACATTGTATGCTAAAACAACTCTTAAAGAATTCTTAATTCTTCTTATTTTATCTGTAAAAAGTAAGTTTTCACCTTTCCTTATTACTAGTTTTGTATTATTCACACAGATTCATGTCCCCCTAACCTCAATCTCTGATGAACAGCTGTTTTTCCAAATGGTACTATTCAGCTGCTAAATTTTATTACTGAATATCATAGGCTATATATGATAGATATTATTTCATATTTTCTTTCTGTGATTGTGCAGCAAGCAAAAGAACTGTGGTATGCTTTCATTACATAAACAGCTGACTGTCAGAACATCACGCATTTTACGTCAGCCTGCCATCATATGTCAAGGTTGTTCAATGAAGATCTATTTCGTATCCTTTTTTAATATTCTGCTTATTTTTGAAATGGCATGTTCTGATGCTCACCCAATTTTCCAAGCATCTTTTTCTTCAGGTGTCTTGATATTTATTTTCACTCACCAGTGACCTGGACCCTTAGATTTAAAATGACTTTAGACACATTTCTCAGATATTTTGGTCCATACCTTCATGACAGCAGTAAGATTTGTTGTGTAAATATGCATGATGCAAATCTCCTGTTAAATATCATTCAAAAGCTATGCTACGAGATTGAAATCCCTTGACTATGGAGGCCATCAGAGTACTTATTCTCATGTTTATACCAGATGATTTGAGTTTTGAGACACGGTGCATTATTGTTCTGGAAGTATCAGGAGAAGATCAGAACACTGACATCATAAACAGATAGACATGGTCAGCAACAACACTCATTCAGGCTGTCTTCTTTAAATGATATTCAATTGGTACTAAGAGTCTCAATGAATGGCAAGAAAATATCCCCACATCATTATACCACCACCACTACACTAAACCGTGGATACAAGGCAGGATGGATTCATGCTTTCATGTTGTGTATGACACATTCTGAGCCAACCATTTCAATTTTGAAAGCTAAAACTGAGTCTGTTCTGCAATTCTGTTGAGCCTGTATGAATCAGAGCCATTGTTTCCTGTTCTAAGCAAACACCACACAGCCAAGGTGGTGTTTGTAAGCCTGTTGATTTTTATATTAGACACATAGTACAAAGGATCATACTGGAAGCACTTTGCAACCATCGAGCAGTCAGCTTCATTCAAATTTGTAATCTATACTTAATTTAGAATATAATTGACAGCAAAACACAGATGTTTTCATATCATGATAAATAAATACATACAATAGGGGTTAAAGTCTTAAATCCTGTCTTCCTAGGTCTGACACCTTCTTCGAACTTCAGCAGGTCCTATCCACCATGTATAGATGTCTAAATGCATTGCTGCCATGTGATTGGCCAACTCACTATGAAGTAATTAAACAGGCATACCTAAGAAAGTGACCAGTGAGTGTTAGTCATCACTTTCTGTCACGTTTAGAGTGCAAGCATAAAATAAAGAAACACATCTTAACCATGAAGGATTGTATGTATTTTTTTTTAAAGATGTAAACTGCATATGGCACATCTGGCCATCTACTAAGTGGAATGATAGCCCTGAATCATTCAAAGTGTGACAAGCAGAAGACACACACACACAAGTAGGGCTGAAACAATTAATTGGATTAATCATGTTGAATTGATTATTTAAATAATTATCAACTAATTCAGTAATCGATTAATCGTTAACTGGATAGACTGACTCAAAAAAGGCCGATTGCTGAAAGAACAACATACTCAGAGCAGTAATTAAGCCAAAACTGTACAAAAATATATACACTTTGGATTTAAGATAAAAAAAAAATAAAACAAAAAAAAAAAACATTGTCTGTAAATATGTTCTACCCAAAACTCCTCAAGTGGCATAGTTTTAGCTTTCCCTGGTTCAAATTATGTAAAACAAAAACAAAAAAAAAGAAGAAAAAGAAAAATGTTTTAAAAATATCCTAACACTTAAGCACCTTTTGCTATCCAATTATTAATCAGTTAATCCAAAAAATAATCAACAGATCAGCCCTACCCTGTATTGCTGTTAAAGGAGAAAGGACTGAGCTTTTTACATGTTGATGTTCAAAGTTTTTTTTGTTTTGTTTTTTTCGCTGCAGATGCATCCGAAAGGAATGTTATGTTATTACATTTTAGGCAATAAAATGTTTATTTTATTTAAAAACTGATTTGAATTATTGGTTTATTTGCATCTATTAATGTATTTCTAATGTTGTACAAAAAGGTTTAAGTGAAAAATCTGCAGAATGTGCCAATTTTTTTGTCGGATTAATCGTCAGAATAATCTATAGATTAATCAATAACTAAAACAATCGTTAGTTGCAGCCCTACACACAAGTGGACCAAATGTGGCCCACACCCAGCAAAAAAATATTCTATATATGATCAAGGTTTAAGAATCCTAATTTAACATCAGGACCAGGTTGATCACATCAGTTAGTAATTATCTGATAAAGATTTTGTAATTTCAACAAACTAAATACTTATTATAAAACATCTGAGCACAAACCACGAAAATGTTTGATGTTTAAAGGTGACCTATTACGGTTCCTTGAACAGGTTAGGATAGGTCTGTGGGCAATACAACATATGTTCATACAAAAAGTCAATCTCAGATTATGAGATTTCACCTCGTGTTCTGCCTATATTCAGCTCCTTTCAGAATGAGCAGCTTTAGGGTTGTCACTAGTATGCAAATAAGATGCTGCTGGCCACGCCTGCACAACTCAGTGTTTATATTAGCACTTCAGACATGTGAAAAATGGCTACAGGTACATGTACAATGGTACAACCATACATCTTTGAACCCCAGTCAGACCCAGAAGCAGAGGTGGAGCCTCCTGCACAACCATTAAGGATGCAGCAAGCAGTTTCTGAATGGTAAGTCATGTTTATTCAGTAAAACGTTAAACATAACGGGTTGAATGTTGCAGAACTGACGCACGTTTAAGAACATCTTTATTAATTAAAACTCTGAGGATTCTGCTTCGCTTCCACCTCTGCGCCACTTTTTTTTTGTCTTTTACTGCAAATGCGGTGTAAATTTGTCACACTGTAGTTACAGCCCTGCACTTTAAAAAACATTTTTTTAAACATATATTTGCAAGATTAGGAGAGAAGCGCTTCTATCAACATGTTTTGGACAATGTTGGTGATGTCCGAGTGTCTGATATGTTTTCACAAACACTGCATCTTTTCAATGCAGGCTATCACTTTTAGTTTACAAGAATTCTGACAGTAAATGCACGGATGTAGTGGGTAGTGAGACACAGGACTAGCAGAGGTTATTGTTTAGCATTAGCTTCTGGTAAATGCCAAATCATGTTCATGCTGAACAGCAATACAAAACACACAAGACATCATTATGTACTTACATCGTCATCATCTGTAGATTTATGACGAACAGTAGGGACAGAACCTGCTTTCAGTAGAAGCCTTTAGCAAATCCTGCCGTGTACTGTTGGTAGTTTTTAAAGGAGTCCTTCCTGAAATGATTCCCGCAAATTAAAACTTTCTTTGGCAACGTTGCAAGGAGACTGCCATGAAATGAAATGAAGCCACGCAACTCTCTTCTCTGTGACTGGGAGAATATGCATAAACACATGTTGTTTATGAGCTGGCAAAAAAAAAAAAAAAAAAAAAAAAAAACATTTATATTTTCCAGCAGCCATTGTACAGTGGTAAAAACAGCAGAATAAACATGATGGTCTTCTTGTAATGATTTGAATGGAGCTCTGCTTGGGTTACCTGGTGAAGTACTGTGATTAGCTCGGGGTTGCTATGTAATGGAATTGTGGCGCAACAATTCAGAGGTTTTTCAAACAGGTTGCTCTGCAGACACCAGCAAAATATTTACATATTGACAAAAAATGTCTGGGTGGATTTTTTTTTTTTTTTTTTTTGCACTTGGACTGTTTCTAAACGCAATAGAGACCCAAATGGAAGTACAAAAATATGCAAAAAGTGAATTTTGCATAACAGGTCCTCTTTAAGTTAAAAACATATAGTACAGTTCAGCAAAAATGTTAACGTTTGAGTTTTATTTCAACATTTTCATGGATTTGTGTTTAAATATATGTATATATTTTACCATAAACATTTAGACGATTTGCCTGAAGCTACATCCAGACAGGCAACGGCATTGTTTAGCATGCAACTGGGAATCAACATTGATTCTGGAAACAACATGGACGTACTGTATGTCTGACTCTATTCAGCCTGTTTTTGGCTTGGATATCTCAAAGGAAAATTCTGATATCAGCCTTTAGCTGTACATACTTCACTGACATATCAATCTATAGGCTTTTTCCAGACATATGGGGTTTAAACTTCTTCAAAACTGTTTTGTAAGTTTGCAATCATGTCTCATGGCATTATATCGATTGGAGATGTCAAGGATGAAATCAATCATAAACATAGGTTATTAAAATCTACAAAAATAGTCTAAAATAAACTAAAGAGACAGTTTTGGAAACTGTCAGGCTCCAATGTGCATGTGGACTGATTAAAAGGGAACTTAACACCTGAATTATTTACAGTGGCTTGGAAAAAGCCAAATAAAATCAAATACTTCAACATATTTTAAAGCGATAGGCCAGCACCTGACAGAAGCAATTAACAACTTTCAATTCCCAAGTGTGATACATATATATATATATATATATATATATATATATATATATATATATATATATATATATATATATATATATATGTATATTATAGTGCAGTATCAGTTACACATAAAACATAACTCAGTTTAGTTAACCTGCAGACTCTGACATCGTTTTTAAGCTGACAGCAATTTTTCTGGGTGTTTTATGATACAAAAAGATGAAGAAATATCAATCATAGCTCATATTGATGTACAAAATTTTGTTTGACTACATGAGAGTTTTACTTGAGTCAGACCTGAGTTTTAACTGCAATCACATTTCCAGAATGAACTGTTAAAAAAGTATCTCTACTTCTTGTTTGTTGGACACACTGAAGATTAGTGACAGAATCTGTAACAGTAATCCAGTGAAGCAGTCACATATCATGTACCAAGGCTGCTTTGGTGGCTTTGGATGAAAGATTATATCACCGGTTGTGTTGTCACCCAGTGTCATTGTTGGTATTGATTCAGTGAAACATTATGCCCTGGGGGGTGAACAGAGCTGGCAGATTGTGCCTGTTTCTTGTTTTTGCTCCTTGGCATGATGCAATTGACATAGGTTGTATTGATTGGCCAATTATTGCAATGCTTCAGACAGCTAAGGTGCTTGAAGAGAAAGAGCATGAGCACATGTGGTGCACTGGGAAAATTGCTTTAATGAAGACCACCTAAGGTACACAGACCCTCACCAGAACAACAATTAAACATCCTCAACATAAAGAGTTTACTGGGAACATGATAAAATTGATCCATGATTCTGCTCAGTTAAACCAGTTGTTCATTAGTGTGGCCAGCAGCAGTAGGACATGTATTGGTAGATCTGTGTATTGATCTGGACCGCAGAGTATATAGACTCGCTGAGCACAGTAAACGACTATGTAAACCAACAAAGAGAGGCAAAGCTCTCTGTTAAAAGAGGGATCTGTTTAGCATGTAATTGCTTTGTGTTCGGAGGACGTAGTGTGGTCCAAGATACCTAGGGAGTTGGTCTCAAGCTGTTTAGTATTCATGTGGTTTTACAAATCAGGTTGGCTATAGTCAGGGCCAGATTAGTAACCCGAGGGGCCCCTGGGCACTGAGGCTCACATGCACCCCTCACAACCCTTACACCCACACCTTCCAAAGGAGGCAATAATAAAGTTACTGACATCCAACAAACACACACAATGCTATGGCCCACTTTAATTACCTTTTACCTTAAGGGGGGGGGCAGTTTCTTCGCTGAAGTTATCTACCTAAGCTTCATAGCTACCGTTAGCTCAGGCTAAGGATAGCTGGTAGAGAGCATTGCTTCCAAGCTAACATTTTTTGTTGCAGGTGGTTCTTTCTCTTTCCTTTACTTCTTTCTCTTGGCAGCTCTGCTGGGCTTTCGGTTGCTACCACAGTCCATTTTCTGCCAACACGATTGTGATAAGTTTTCCCACAGTTCCACTTGGTAATTACTTATATTCATAGAAAATCTGATCTTGGACCAGTACAATGGAAACCACCTGCTCTATGCACCGTTATCATTAGCCAATCAACACAATGTAATACAATGCATTGGACGATTATGAAAATTGAGAGCAAGGCCCTGTGCAGACTATTTTTATGTAGGGCAAAATAAATAAATTAAATTAAATTAAAAATCTGCCAGCAGAAAGGGCCCCTCTCTGCTCAAGGGCCCCTGAGCAGATTGGTAGATCTGGCTCAGGCTATAGTTCCAATAAAAAAGCATAACCTCTTGGCTACTGTCAGTTATACCATAACTGACAGTAGCCAAGAGTATAAGATCTGTCTTCCTTTGGGCTAGTTTCCCTTCATAAGTCCCTGTCACCTTGTGCTTAGCATAATGAACTCTTCTAAAACAGGAACAAAATGTGGCCAAATCAACACAGAAATCAGACACCAGAAACAAAATCAACCTTCTTTCGTGGCTATTTCAGTGCCTGAACCTGAATCCTTTAGAAAAACTGTGGGGAAGGTGAAGAGAAGAGAGCATAACAGAAGATCTTGGAAAGAGCAAAGAAAAGGTTTTCCTCTCTTTATGCCTAATCTTGTGAAATGTTACAGAAGATCATGTTCAGTTCTACTAGCAAAGGTAGTTATACAAAGTACTGATAGGAAAAAAAACAACAACTATAAACAGTTATTTCTTAACATGGGATTTATTCCATGTTAATGGAAATGTTTTTAATAAGAAGACCAAGAAAAATATTAAAAACAAAGTTTGAGTTTCTACTCAAATTAAAGGTTAGCTTTTTCTAATTAGTTCACCATGGCATTATGCACCTCAAATAAAAGATTTATTTAGTTTCAAACTTTTAACGCAGCTTCATCAGCAGTTCTAATAAAGTATAAATTACAACAAGAACACATTTGTTTTGGTTTCTTTAAATATCTGAAATGATTATTTATACCCAGAATTTCAAATCAGAGCTGTGCCGTGGCATTTATTTGTTTTAGGTGTATAACTTCCTACTGAAGTAAAACAGTTGTGTTTGCATTTCTTTATTTCTCCTACCTTTCCACAAAAGTAAAATTAGATTTGAAATTTTTTCTGTACTATGAAAAAAATTCATCTAGTTTTTTTCCCCATGATTAAAAATGTAAATCATCTTAGTAATAGTTTCAGTCATCCTACATTTGTTTGTAATTTAATTTTTGTCCAGCTATCTAAAAATATGTTAAAAATAATTTTATAGTGAAATAAACAAAATAAAACAAGGTCAAGAGGATAAAAAAAAAAAACTTAAAAAATGCTCTTCACAGCCATTATATTTTAGTTCATTTATGATTAATATCTTTTAGCATTTGTATAAATTGTGGCAAAAACATCCTTTTAGCAGTGACACTACTTTTAATTTGATTTCTGTAGATCAGCTAATGATTCTCCTCTTGATAGTCCAACTTTAGGAACCAAAGCCTTGATTGTCTATTGTAATTTAACAAAACATGAGCTGAATGATTTACCTTCCCATACCCTGGCTTTATAACTTTGCCATTATTGTAGAGAAAACATGCCAAAAGATCTTTCTCCACAGTGGTTCCAATGGTTTGGCAGATAAAAATCCACAAAAATAAACAAAGTAAATTATTCATTTTGTTTGTGGTTAAAGATGAGAAAAATCTGTAATAACAAATACCAAACTACAAGAGTAATAAGGACACTTTCACTGTAACACCATCTGTACAGTTCTGGCTGAGGTAGGGACATTTTACTCACAGTACTTACGCATTAATAAGTCGCCTAATTTTAGAGAGCCTGGTTAAAAAAGATGGAGTTAAGATGCTCGATGTGAGCAGCATTAATATTTACAATACTTCTAAGAGACCTTTTAATGACTTTTATTAATATTGCATAAACTACAGGCTTGGAAGAGAAAAGCTGTGGCACAGACAGACTAATGAAACAATACACAAGCTCACAGAGACACATTTAAAGAAATTGGTTTAAAATAAATTATTTCTTTTTTAGGTACTAAAAACTCCTCTTAAACAGTCCAACAGACATTCTTTCCATAACATGCTTCCACTTGCACACACAAATGCACAAAAAATACCAGGGGCACTACTTCACACATCCTCCGGAGTATGATGGCGGTAAGGGAGACAGTGATAGATTACAGACACATCTGGGCTGTAATAAGTAGGTCCCACAGTGCAGCTGCATTCAGCAGGAGGGAGAACTCCTGCATAATGGTTTCACATGGAAGGCCAGGTAGTCTGGCCTGTGTAATGCCTTGTCAGCTGGTATGTCTTGTCATCACTGGATTTACTGCTCCGGGTAAAATAAAACAGTCCTCTAAGGTGCTTGGGCAGTTTCTTCTTATAGGCACTGGATATAATAGTTGCACTGGTTCAGCTGGAAACAATAGGATCTGTTTAATATTATTTGTTGAAACAAAAGTATTAAAATATTTCTAGTCTGACCTTTTGTATATCGATGTAATTTCAAAATCAGAATAAAAATTTAAAATGCATATGAATGTGTGTGTATAGTTGAAACTAGATGTTGATATACACCAAATAAAGAGACACATACACATTTTTTTTCTCAGCGTCTGAAGTTAAAGCAGACCAAACTTCTTTCGTTTTGGGCCGGTTAGAATTTAAAAAATTATTTCTATTTGCTAAATGCCAGCAAACTTAGCAAGAGCAATTTTTAGAATTTTTTTTTTTTTTTTTTTTGTAACTTTCTTCAAATTCAGAAGTTTACATACATTTGGTTAGTATCAGGTATGATTGTCTTTCAAGCTGTATGACTTGCATCAAACCTTTTGGGTTTCCTTACTCTCTATCCACATTTTGCTATGTTGCAGCCTTAATCCAAATTGTATTGAATTAGTCTCTTTCCTCAAAATTCTACATATAAATAACCCATTATGATGAAAAAGTTTTAAAGTTGTTTTTTTTTGCAAGTTTATTATTAATTTATTATTAATAGGAAACCAAGAAATCACATTTACATAAGTTTTCACAGTCTTTGCCACTGAAGTTTGAGATTGGGCTGATTCCACTGATCATCCTTGAAATGTTTGTACAACTTAAATGGAGTCCACCTGTGGAAAATTCCCTTGATTGGACTTGATTGAAAAAAAAAAGGTTATAGATATTGTTTATATATGTTGTTCAAATCTGGCTTCAAATAATATTATAGCCTATCATATTATATTGTATTATTAAACGTTTCTGATGTTTAATGAATCAAAGACTAAATGACTCCAGAACTCCTATTGAGTCTTTGAGGAGCTGAACACCAAATTCTGATTATCTGCTGTAAAATACAGCCATCACTTTCATTTCCTAAGCACTCCATAAAACGCCTGAGCTAGATCTCAGTTGGATGCAGTGACACAACAATCAATCGGCCACAACTAACGAGATACCAAAATCTACCTCCTGCAAAAGTCTCCTGGCTTGTTTAGCTGAATCTGTCCTCATTACGGTGCATCTACTGGGGAGCCTGCAAGAGCTTCATTAACTCTTCAAACCAAACACACCTGGGGGAACTATTTTAACTTCATTTATTAGTTCCAAGCTGTGGATAATGATATTTTTTTCATCTTTTATTTTAATTTATTATTTCTTTGTGCAGCACCTCTTAGGTCCTAAATTACTAATTATATTTTTAGCTCACATTTTTAAATTAACTTCACCTATAGGTTTCAGAAGTGATACCTCAAAAGATGCACAGCAACAAGCTTCACATATATTAGACATACAGCCAATTTTATTACAGTAAATGTACATTTATGAGAACAAACACTTTTCTAAGCATTTATATCTCTCTTAGTACAAATTTTAAACACATACTATCCAAATAAATAATTAAACCTTATTTCCTTAAACTGTAAACAAAGCTCAACATTTTAAAGAATAAAAAAATGACGGCACATATTCTTAGTGAACTAACCTTCAGCATATCAGCACATCAGTCCTGTTACCAGAGGAATGAACTCTACAGTGTGTACAAGCTTTCACACGACAAACACCTCTGTCTTTGCTGGCAATTGCTTCCTCAGCGGTCTGTTCACGCTTCAGCACCCTCGCCGTTTGGGAGCCACTGACCCCTTACTGCAGTTACTGACCGGACCTGATGAAGTGCTCGACATGTGGTTGTAAGACAGGTTGGATTAATTAGCTGGCGGGTTAGGCACTGTTGCAACAAGCTCTAGAAGGTATTACCGTGGGTGTGTAAAGCATCAAGTCAAGGCCTGACCTTTTCAGACTGGGGCGAAGAAACAGAAAAGAAAACAGTTGTTATCATGGAGCGATCCCTGCAGGCAGAAATCATGTTGCTTGTTTCCACTGGGAGAAATTACTATAAAAGTTATTTTTCTTTCATAAAGGGTTCTTCATAACATATAAAGCTGTGTTTTCTTATGCTGTTGTTTGTGCGCATGTTGCTTTTACTTTTATGTCACTTTTCATATGTTGTTTATCAGATTTAATGATTACCAAAGACCAATCAGATAACAGCATATGGTATAACTTAGATCGGGTCTGACAGATGCTTGGTACAATAAAAAAATGTTCTTAAAAGGCAGTTGACGTATTTTGCAAGACACATTGAGCTGAACTTCCAGCATGGCCTGAAGCATAACCAGAAATTGTTGTAGATCATGCCAGGAATGCATGAGTATAATGTGCTGATCAGTCTGCTTTTGTTGAGAAAGTGAACTTTTTAGCCAATGTTCTTGTCTTGATATTTATTGTATGCATAAGTTTTGTCCTGTGAAAAGTCCAGGGATTGTGAAACTGATTTTTAATTCAAAGAAAAATATGTATTTCTAAATTTAATTACAACTTACAATGCTGTGCAAAAGTATTTACTGTCTTTCATATTTCTTCTTTTGTTATGTTATCCTTTTTGTCATATTATTCAAGTAATGTAACTTTTTGAGATGCTTTGCAACCAACAGCCATTTTCTCAAGCAGAGTGGCACTTTTGCTTTCAGGTTGCAGGCTGTTTATAACTCTAAATGTTCCGAGTTTTGCACTTGAATGGTTTTATATATTTGATAATACAGGACAGTATTACTGACTTTTAAACTTATGAAAATATGCATTCCTACAAAATGGCTGTATGGTGGCACAATGTCCTCTCACAGCAAGTGAGTGGGAATCTTGGTTCTTCATGTCTTTTTCTCTTTGGTTCTACTCATGCATATGGGTTTTCTGTTTTTACAAACATGCATGTTAGGTTATATATTCTCTGTGTTGTTTCTGTGACCTTATCAAGACATAGTGGTAATACCTTGTAATGCCCAAAACCATCATTAACATAATAAAACGCTATGTAGATATTTATTTAGAATGAAACACTGCCCAACTGTTGAAATACAGGTCATGCTTGCACCTCAAGGTCTCTTTTTTTTTTCTCCAAAATATTGTTTGTCTTTGAATCATTTTCTGTTCCTCGTGTTTTTAGCATCCTCCATGAGTAATGTAACTGAGTTCTTGACTTGATAAAAAAAAAAAAGTTGTGTAAAGATTAGTTTTACAGTGCAGTTACATCATACTCTTTTTTTTTTTTAAATTTCCCTTAGGGAAAATCCAAAAAGACCTGATAACATTTCACTTCTGTAGTTAGTTTCTTTTTTAAGAAAACTTGCCTAAAATCCCTCTGCAGCTTTACATTCTTATTTCTGACACAGCTATTAGTTTCTCTGCATCCATGTTGACACATACTGACCAGAAAAGAAAAAATTTGTGACCTCGTTTAGTGTATTTAGACTTTCTTTTCATCTCCTATGTAAATTTCTGTGACCTGTCATTTTCTAAAACAATACAAATGGTGACATTTTTCATTTGTGTGAACTCAGGGGCAATGTGATATAACTGTGTACTACTGATTTACTACAAGGCATACCACATCTCCTATTGGGAATAGTCATTTTATTGGTTTAAGGTACTCAAACTTATACTTTTCCCTCTGTTATCATAGATTCCACCATCATTGAGTGGGAATTAAAAAAAAATCAACAAAGTTCCATCATCAAGCAATATGGCAAAAAGAAAACACAAACAAGCATAGAGGTGGCCCCTGTCCTTCACCCATGGATGTTTTATCTTCTTATGATTCAACCCATATCTGTTCCACTCTCCATCTGTCCTGCTGGCTCCAGATGCATCTGCCAGACTATTTCCTGATTGGGCCATCTGGGCAGCTCTCTGCTGGAGCTCAATGGAAAGCAAATATAGAGTTTCTTGTTAGATTGCTCTTTTTTTAATGTGAAGCCACCCAAAACTTGAACACACATTCAAACGGATGGCACAGATTAATGGAAAACAGCCTTTTGGGTAGAGCCTTTGCCTCCTCGTCCTGAAAAAGAGAGAACAGTGTTACACAAAGAGTTTCATCCTCCATTGCTGAAAAGCCTTATTTAGAAAGAGGTCATTCAATGAGGTTACTCCATATGAATAATAGTTTTTTTGCTGAGATTTTTGTGAGATGATAAATATTTAAAATGTGTTAAAATGAAATCCAGCAACAACCTACATCTCTGTCTGTTTCCTTTATATATACACAGAAAGGAGAGCTTATTTGAACGTCCTAAAGTCTTAAAGACAATCTGCTTCCAAATACACTATTACAACCACTTCATAACTATTTATGTAACTTAAACATTAAACAAGCCAGAGATGATACCACCATTGCCAACTTTAAATCAAATATTTTTAAATTGTTACTTTTTGTGTAGAGAACTGATTCAAATGTTCTCCTTTGCATCCTGTTTTTTTTTTTTTTTTTTTTAATGATCTGTAAGGAAAAACACACTGATGAAAAGTGTAATTTTTTGCTATTTTTGACTCCCAAGCACTGCATTTCATTAATCATCTCATATTGTTGTTTGTTTTAGTCTTATGTAGCAATACTTTTAGAAATTCTTTCAGCAGATAAAAGTGTCTGTCAAAGTATTTATTAAATGCTTATTATTCTGTCTTCCAGTCACAAAAATAAATGTGGTGTCACATCATAGTTATGAAAAGAGGAAAATAATTTGACTGTAAATCTTTGATCTTATTTTTAATGCTGTTTGATCTTTGAAAGCTCAACAGTTTTAGGAAAGTGTTTATCTTGATGCATGCCCAATAAAATTGTACATTGATATTTGTTACCTAAACTTTTTTGGAATAGTTGAGATTATCTATGAGGTATTATGTGCAATTTAAACTAAGGCTAAAACAATCACATGCTTAGTATGGCCGGTATTATTTAATGATTGACAAAAGTTAAAGAAAATTACTCTTTATTTGTAGAACTGCAAAAAAAATAAAAATAAAAATCTGTCTTTACAAATGTGCAAATTGAGGTTCTATTCTTCTTAATAAGAAACTGCAAAAAAAAAAAATAAATAAAAAATAAATAGCAGAGATTTTTGCATTACCACACCACAAAAAAGCTCAGAATTGGATCAAATAATGCACAGCAAAAACTTGAGGTAGTAGGGCCATGGAACAATCCACCAGTTTCAGTCTAAAAATATTTAAACTTTTAAAGAAAAATAAATCACATTCTGCCTTTCTGTTGCTTTTTTAAGCAGGTAAGTAATTTACAACTTTTCTGACACACCCTTAAAACTGGATGTGCACTTCCATCTAAAAATGATAAGACAATAGCAGGAAAGCTGTCACTGTGATCAGCAAAAAAGATTCTATTGTATGTTGAATGGATGTGTGGCTGCCTAAACAGTGAACTCTGTTGCTTCAAAGGCCATCTTTACAGGGAATGTGGATGAGCTGCAACTAGGCTTAGAAAGATAGGGAGTCCACAGCCAGAGCACTGAGGTAACAACAGTTGTTTGACATCATAAAGACAATCAGGTATAAAAATGTGTTCTTTTATGATTTTTACTTTTTATGTATCATTTGTCAGAGTAAGAAGTCTGCTAATGTCTGCAGATTGTCCAAACGGTTTTCCTACCTGTGATGAATAGCTGCAGCATACAGTTATTTCCTCAGAACCTTTCTTCTGAATTTCTGGTCAGAACCAGAGCAGAAATTCCAGTGTCTGCCTGGATGCTCATAGTTATTCCCTTCTGTGGTTAGTTTTTGGTAAACTGGGTTTACCACATAGAGCTTTTAAACCCTTCTATTATGTCTTCTTCCTTAATCTTTGCTTTCAATATATCAACATAAGTTGTAACAGAAGACTGTGCTTTAATTACTTTTGAAGTGGGTGAGAACAGAATTTGCTTAACAGTAAGTATGTTGTTTTATGTGTTTACTTCCAAGCCTTATAACTAGAAGAAAAACAGGCAGGTATTGAAATATGTTTAACAATATTCAAAGACATTTTTTTACACAAATGTAATGGTTGTTTTTTTCTGTTGCTGAGAAAAAATATTATACCAAAGACAGATTCTTTAAGGGGAGTAAAATAAGTGAAGACAATAGAGTTTAAAAATTGGCCTTTGCATCTTTCAAAATGTTCTTAAAATAAGAAAGTTATTTGATAGCATTGCAACTTTTTCTTTTTATCTAATGTTGACTATCTCACAGGGAAGATTAAGATTAGAAAATATATCAAAGCAGAAAGAAAAAGGATGTAAAGAATGAAAATCAATAGAGTTTAAGACTTTCTCCCACCTTATTTAACAAACACAAAACAAATTACATTACACACAAAATAAATTAGATTAAAACTTGCTCTGAAACTTCCAGTTATTCAGGTTTTTTGTCACTCAAACTCTGCCTGGCTTTATTTAAAATAGAAAAATAAAGGCTTTCTACTTTCACAGGCCCAAATAGTCCTTTGATAGTTGCTGAATCACACAATATGCAATTTGCATTTGTACACTGCTCCTTTTAACTAATTAAAAGCAAAATAGTCCTATTATAGTTAGAACACAGTAGAAATGTATGTACATTTAAAGCCCTCACAAAAACGATTACATTTTAAGTAAATATCGTTTTTGAATCTATGCCTTCAAAGATGTCAAATAGACTTTATTTGTCAGTGAGCCTTTACTGAAATGAAATGACCAATCTTTGGTTGGTGTGGCAGTAACAGATCTTTTTATAGCCCAGTTTCTGTATCACTGACAGCTCCTTTGCACAGTAGAATCATCATCTGTGAGCTCAGCTGGCAGGTCCTGCAAGAGAAAGCATATCAGAATGAGGTGAGAAACAGCGTTAGCCTTAATCAGTCCTCATCAAGCTGTCAGGCATGTAGAGTTCTTCATAATAGTCCCTCCACATGCTCCCATATTAGAAATATATGGTATGTTACAATCCATGCTCTATATCCACCTATCAGCCAGTGATGAATTTATTATTAAATGACCAGAAGCATGTTAAATATGTTATTTATATATATATATATATATATATATATATATATATATATATATATATATATATATATATATATATATATATATAATATTTCTTGCTTTACTTTTAGAAAGAGTTGGACTTAAAGGAAGGAAATGTAAAAGCACCGACAATTCACCAAGAAACATAACAGTTCCAGGAAGAACCATACTGGAAAATCTTGATTTTTCACAGTCTCTGTTTTCCTCCAGTGTTAGGCTTTGCCGTATTGATTTGTGGTGATAGAATGATTAAGTGATTGGACTTATGTCCAATGGGCTGCCCAAGTGGGAAATGGTACACCTACAGCCCAAATCCCTCAAATAATCTCTCAGCAGAATATTGGGCACTTGCAGCGTAAGCTCAAGATGTGCTGTAGTGGTAAACACACTTGACCAGATAAGAATCTGGTGTTAAGCCAAACTGTGCTCACGTGTGTCTGTGAATGTTCATTTTTGAGCCAGTGACAGATGGCAGCAACGCACCTTTGGAGAAAGAAGATTTGTGAGGAGCGCAGCAGGAAAGAGCTCCATGCATAATAGGAAAAATCCAGTTGAAAAAAGAAATACAACAGTGTACAGTTGGAAGATGAGAATAGCTAACATGTGACAGATGGGAAATATCTAGAATTCGTTGGGGAATTTTCTTTAAATCATTGCATTATTTTGGATTTCTGCTTTAGCAAAAACAAAGAGTCCTAACTGAAGCAAGATCTATGCAATTTGACATACCTAAAGTTTTCGATTTAAAAAAAAAAAAAAAGACAAAAAAAACACATTATCATGTCTGTACATTATCTTTTCACACATACAGCAGAATTGTATTTCTGTTAAATTCACTTAAGACATTTCTTACACCTTAGCTGCAAAAATTTGCAATATTTCATATGTAGTTCTTAGGAACGATGAGGCAAGACCCTTCTGTCACTTATAATGTGCATGAACAGGGAATGTTTTTTAAATTTATTTTCCTCTTTTGACTGATGAGTTCACCATGACACTGTGAGGAAATTGGAGAGCAAACAGAACAGACAGGTGGGCAAACAGGAGGGGGGTTACATCTAGGTATGATTGACATGACTCCACCCATTTTTTCAGTCAGCCTTTTTCAGAGATTCAGCCTGGAAATATTGTTTATTTTCTGCATTTATATAAAAGATCCAATCTGTCTGGACTGAAAAGATTTTTTAAAAATGAATACATCAAGCAAGGTTAAATGTCACTTTGCCCTCATGTTTTCTACAGTCTTGTCATTTTATCTTTGTTGCATCTCTTTCCTCTTTCACTAGGGTGCTAAGATGATCAGTTCTAAATTTACATACACGTAATGTTCTATAATTTTAGAGATTTGTAGAAATATATGCAAAATTTTCATTATGGCATCATTGTTTGACTCAGAGAAGTTAGATGTCCTGAAAAGTAACTTAGTGAATAGCTTGGGATACATTTCAAACTAATTTCCTACTACATGAACTGAGAATAGTCTAGAAATAGCTCACACAAAGCAATAAAACAAATGCAAGGATCTTTTGTTCCAATGACAGCAGGATCTTTCAAAAGAGATGTTTACACTTTAAAAAATGTGTTTTTGTCACAAAGAATTAAATATTTTGCTTAAGTTTAAATTGTGAATTAAAACAATTTTATCAGAAAAGTTTTTGAGATGGGAAGGTGCAACTTCTTATTGTATATTTACCTTAACCAATTGAATATAAAATATAATATAGAATATAGAATACTGAAGATAAAATATATTTCATTATAAATAACGCAGCTCTTTCTTTTTCTTTCTATTTGATTTGAACATTTCTGAAATAATTTGTTTTGATCCCACACATCAACAATGCGTGATCTTTTTCCAAGTAATAAGCTCTGCCAATAATCATAAATTTCTGCAAAGGGTGAATCAAACATATTTTATTCCTTTGATCTGTGCTTTGACTAATGTAATATGGCACAAAACTATTATGTATTAAAAAAACCTGTATTATGTTAATTTTTTTTTTTTAAACCTATCGTTGAATCAATATACTCTTGGAAGCTTTGAAGGGTTGTAAACCTGCCAGCTAATACATGGTATTTTGTGTTATGCTTTTTAGCATGTATAAAACCTGTTGAAATGTAAATTTTGAACAAATATTTTCTTGTGTTTTTTTTTTTGCATTCGTTAATTATGTTTTCTGGGGTACTATTATGGAAATGTTTTGATTTTGATTCTCAACTTTTATGTAACATTTGACCAGCAAATCCCAGAGACATCTGCGTCCACTCAGTATATATCCACGCATATTTAGCCATAATTTATTTGGAGATCTTTCACACACATGCAGACACACACACACCCGCAAACCTAACTATGTGAATGCAAACACATTGGGATTATTTATCCTCTCCGGCTGGCTTACACGTCTTGCATGTGTGAGTGCAGGAAAGGCTTATTTAACTTGAAGAAAAACAGTCACTTGTTTGATTAACATCAGTTCAAATTCTGGCTAACTAAAGCTATGGCCACAGAGTGTTGACTTGTCTCCCTCAATTTGAATCTCAATGCTCACTCCTTTCGACTCGGCGGCATCTTTAATAAAGGCTGCTGCTTGTCAACGAGGGTGTCCTGTCTCTAGTGAGATGTTTAATAAAGCAGAGATGTTCTGCCTACATCCAGAGGCTTGAATAGAAGGAAAGGAGGGGGGAAATGAAGACTATTATTCAGTCAAGAAAAACAAGGGGCTTTACATATAAGCAGCACTATGGGGAAGCAGCATTGAACTTTATTCTTGTTCTTTTTTAATGTGTTTTTTTTCTTCCAGAGCCTAATCGCTTCCCTGGACCCAGACAGCTTCACATTAATTGGCCAAAGAAGTGATGCCAAGGCTATTCTGTTCAGGTCCTCTGGTGCTGCCACCGCCAAGTCAATACAAACCTTGAAGTTCATTGTCTTTCTTGCTGATCTCTTTCTCCCTCTCTCCCTCTCTCTCTCTTACACACATTATCTAACCTCTCTCTTCTGCTGCTTTGTCCCAGTCTTTCCTGTTCATATACTCACAGTCCTCTGCATTTCATCCTTCCTTTTTTCTCCATCCCATATTGATTCCTCTTGAAAAATTTGCCTCATCTTCCACATCTTCTTGATGTTTCCTCTCTCTGTCTCCTCTCTTCCCTCGGTGGGGCTCTCTTTTCCACTCTCAGTCAGGAGCATATTAAGTGGGGGCTTAACAGCAAGCCGCAGCTAATTTAGACCAAAGCCCAATGAGACTTGTACAGGCCAGCTCAGCAGGACAGAGGGACGAGAGGCAACCCTGAGGACCTTTTCTCTCTTTCTCTCCTTCCTCTAAGGAAGGACAGAAGAGCAAAGGTTTTTGGCCTTTTGTGTCAGAGGTTGTCAGACACCATACATGTTAGATGAGAATCTTCTTTTTTGTTTCTTGCCCCCCAATGGTCCATGAATATATGTGTTGAGGAGATTTTAAATAAATGAAGAGGAGCATTGCTTTTTATCCTATCCCCCCTGCTGTGTCTGGTGAATGACTGAACCAATAAGTTATCAAATACTGCCCAGTGGGAGATTTTTTATCTTCCATTAGTTAATGTCTGATCATCAGTGTGGTTGTACTATCTCATGCTTCGATATTTATGTCTGTATTTTATATTTGGAAGTTTTACATAGTATTTGATATGATTATTTTGCTGTTTATGTTCGAGCTGCAGTCCTTTGTAAGAAAGTTTACACCAGAAAATCACAAGCCAAAACCAACAAAGTCAGAAAGGATTGCATACTGTAAGTACAATTAGTTGGCTGATCTTTTCTTATCAATTTAACACCAAATGTATTTCCACAGTGGCCTTTCTAACACCCATTAAACAACTAAAAATGGAACAAACTGTTTCAAAGAGTTTATATACTAACACGGTTTGTCTAGATTAATTGAAGATTGGTCAAACAACATCACAGCCAAAAATTATGGCTCTCTTTTGGTGTAGTGTAGTTAAAGAGGCGTGTGTGTGAGAGAGAGGGAAAGAGAGCGTAAGAAACATAAAATAACTCCATACACCATTTAAGATTATATAAAAGTTTTTTAATTTTTAATTACCAAGCTTATTAATAATGTTTGAAACTAAAACTGAAGTAATATGATAACTGTGTAAAATAAACCTAACTTACCCCTCTTTTGTGATATTGTGAGATAAAGTGTTTGCAACAGTGTTTGGAATAACAAATTGCAAAGAAATTCAGAATAATCCCAACATGAGGCTTGGTAGATTATGCTTTTTTTAAAACAACCTTTTTCTCCTCTTAATGTAGTTTATACCAAAAGGGGATATACTGTAATCCTGTTTTTGTTGATTCACACGTGAGGTGTCACAATTATCACAGCAGGACAGATTCCCTTTGCATCTAAAGGTAGGAAGGATGAAATTTTTAAATTTGTTTTTAAATGGTATAATGTTGAGAAACAATCAAGATTAATTTAACAAAACTTTATTAGTTATCTGGTGCTTATCCACAGTAAGTCATATCACAGCAAGAGTACGTTTTTATCTATCTTAATATTTTGGAGTTCATAGACATAAGCCTGTAAAATCAGTCAAATGCGAACATGCAAATAGATTTCTTCAGTTTAATTGGAACACTTTAACCTCTAAATAGTTTTGTTTATCAGCCTAGTGGAGCATTTTAGATAGAAACAGAAATATATATTAAAAAAAAATAAATAATGAAATCAATTTTTTTAAATTGTGCAAATTGTTTTTCCTTTCTGACAGACTTTCCATTGTACTTCATGTCTAATTACACCTCATTTAACATTTGGAAGCAATGTGCTAAAACTTTTCTTCTCAGTCAATGGTTGTTTATCAGCCATTATTGAAGGATTTAAAAAGGTAAAATGCAAAAAATCGAAGAAAATTTCAAATCATAGTTGGATGGAACTGAAGGCTACTAAATTATTCCCTTTTAGAGTAGAATAGGATAGAATAGAATACTATATAAAATAAAAGAATAGAATAAAATAGGCCTTTATTGTCCCACAAAGGAAAAATTCATGTGTAACAGCTGCATCAGGTATAAAGGTTCACACAAAAAGTTCCTAAAGTACAATATATAAAAAACAAGTTTAACAACAACAACAATAATAGTTATAATAACAATATACTCTTTAAGACTATAACATAAAAAATACTGTGCAGTTACTGTATTAGAAAAAGGAATATCAGACTCACAATCCAAAGGATGTGCAACTGAGTCGGATTACTTTTTCAAAAAATGTTCATAATGTATATGAGTGTTGAACATTAGAAAACAATTTACAATACAAAATATCAATGCAGAACAACAGATTTGCAATAACAGTAGAAATGTTATGTAAAAAGGAGTAAAAATAGAGTAAATGATTGTGCAAATAACAACAGTGATGTAAACACTTCTTGAGTTTGTTGAGAGCAGTGATAGTTATAAAGTCTGACAGCTGCTAGGAGGAAGAATCTGCAACAATGCTTCTTTGTGCATTTAGTATGTCGCAGTCTGTCACCGAAGGAGCTGTCCAGTTCAGCAACAGCTTCATGCATGGGTTGGGCGATATTCTCCATCAATGATGTTATTTTAGCTGGAGTCCTTCAGTCTCCCTCCAGCTGCACTGGGTCGAGGGGGCATCCTAGCACAGAGCTGGCCTTCTTGATGAGCTTATCTAACCGCTTCCTCTCAGCTGTAGATAAGCTGCTACTCCAACAGACAACACCATATAAGATGGCTGATGCCACTACAGAGTCAAAGATGGTCTTCAGGAGCACCCCCTGCACTTCGAAAGATCTCAGCCTCCTCAGCAGGTAGAATCTTCTGTACATTTGTAATTCCAGTAGACTTTGTTGGTAATTATGGATTGAGGTCAATAAATCCATGTCATACCTATTACTAAATTGACCCCAGGGATCTAACACCCCTACCTGCTTTAAAAAAAGGTATTTTGTACAAATACCTGAAATTTGAACAACAGATGACTGATCACACACAGACCATTTCAACTTTTTTTCATTTCAAACAACACCATAACTGAGTACAACACCAATACACTGTACTTATTCCCCACTGTGTGCTTCTCGTATCATGAAAGATTGAAGGGTTTTGACAGCTCATTCTCTTCAAAAATAAAATATATAAACATGTCAGTTGAAGTCAGCACTTGCTCAAAGTCTAGCCTCCCTGTGGAGCATCGAGTAATTCAGTCCATCTATTTGGAAGCGCTGCAATGCTTAGCTTACTCACAAGCCTGAGTAAAGGCAGACACACCACAGAAAGACAGCTATCGATCAGAGCAGGGCTGTCAGATGTTTGAGGGAGAGGTTCCCTGGAAAGTGCAGCTAATGAGCTCTGCTTTCCTCCCACTGCAGCTTTTGATTCATTGCAGTCGGAGAGGGAGAGAAAGACATAGATGTTCAATGGTAAACGTGAAGTTTAGTGTCACAGTCAATGAAAAAAAAAGCCACCACACGTTTCTCTTTGACACGTAGCTCAACACATATTTATACCACTACCTGCAAAATCATTTTAAGAGTGCAAGCAATTGAAAGGCAAGTGCAATGAGATCTAGTCACATATCCTAAGATGCAACCTGAATATCATCCAGAATTTCAAGACATGATTAGAACACAGTTTTCTCTTGCTAGTTTGGTTGCCCTGAAGAAAATAGATGATTTAAATGAAGATGCCCCAATAAAGAAAAAAAAGAAAGGTAAAATAAGAAGCAAAATGAAGATTTATTGGGTTTTATCATCCTGTGCTCTGCCAAAGCAACCAAATTATGGTCAGTGCAAACAAAACAAAGAAGTAGTGTATCCACCCAATTATTTTTTTAAACTTAATCTTGCAGAGATAGTATAGCAGCAGAAATGTGTGGGTGCATTTATCATATCTAGTGCGGTTTGCATTTAGCATCCAGTCACAATTTAAAAACAGTATTTATAGCAATGTTAGGTGCTGAGTGTGAGATACTGAAACTATGTTGTTCTACAAACAAAGAATCTGCCATATAATTTCAATAATGACCAAGGAACATCAGAACTCACCATGGAGTCACAAACAAGCAGACCTGATGATAAAGGGAAGCCTGCAATTTATCAATTACACAAGCAGCTTGTTTCTTTTTGCTGCAATGCAAAAAACAAACAAACAAACAAACAATGACATCCTTTACCTGCACAAGTTTTTCACCTCCTGTCGCATTGTTTCGCAATCTTGCTATAGAGGATATTAGAGGAAGATGGAGATCATCAAGTCCTGTTCTGTGTCTGAAATGGGTGATTAGCGTTTGATGCAGTGCTGTTATCAATTGGGAATGTGTATTGGAATTGAGAGTGTGGCAGTTACTGTGTTCTTCCAGATCAGGACATTATGTTAGCTTTGTTGTCGCCTTTGTTTACAAGCAGTAGCCATTAAATTATGTTTGTAGAAATGGAGAACCTCTGTCGAACACTCTCCCTATGCTACAGATATCTCCATGTCATGTCACGTCACAAACTCACTCACTGTTTTTCCCCAGTAGTAAACAGTGATGCAAATAGCAACAATGTGAAAACACAAACCATAATAAATCACTCTACATACTTAGTTGAAATGTGTGTCCCTAATTTTTTTTGCCTTAAAAGGGAACTTTATTAATTCCAACAAGGCCTGCCAAGAAGATGAAAATATAATGTCTTTCAGATGATAATTAAGGTCAATAGGTTCTTAGTAAAAATTGCAAAAAATCTTTGTTGAAATGCACAAAAATGTGGAAAATCTGGGCCTAAGAAGGATACTAAATGCAGAGAAAAGGCACACTGCCTGCTGATGCACTGTGTTTTTCAAACATTTCATGTTAATTTCCAAGCCTTGGGCACATGTGTGTATATCCAGTCAAAGCCAGCACACACAGTTGTGGACGGCAAGAACAAAGTCACCAATTAAAATCCCCTTTACCTCTGTATGCATTTCTCCACTACACTTAAACAAGCTCCTCCAGCTCAACAGGGGGAAATGCAGAAGATCTGCCATTAGGTGCAGGGTTGTTGAGGGTTGAGGGGATAACTGGTAATTGCTGGTTGGGGTGACCTTTAATCTTCAAATAAAACTCAAACTGTGAAAATGTAATTGAAACATTCATCTACTTTTAGAGGAAGGTGAGATGGCTGAGGCCTGGCTTTGCAGTCAAAGAGCAGAAATGTGGCATAGTGCCTGGACAGTTGCTATTAAATCTGAAGTCTATACCTGAAACAAGTAGTAAGACTAAATTTTAAGTTTAATAGATTACTACTAAGAACACACTTTAATTATGGTTATATTCAGTTTTTTATTGTGTGACACAAAAGCTATTGCTTCTTTTATACAATTTGTAATTACTTTTTTCTTCTCCCCACTTTAGCTGTGATGTTCCTTTGGGGTTGTGGATGTGTCAGGAAGGAGGACAGACCTCTAATTAGTTGCTTTCCTTCTCTTGGGAAAGGAGGGGCACTGAAATGCTGTCCCTGCTTCCTAATGAGTGCACTGGAGACCACCAAGACAAACCCTCTCCGACTACACCAACCATATACCGACATATTTCTGCCTACAGAACATTTAATGCACCTCAAAGTGTTTGTCCCCAAAGGTTGCATTTCTTCTTTTGACCATCCATGTTACCCGCTGTGCTCCTCTTCTGGATCTTATATTTCACTGGCCCATCATTCGCTATCAACATCAAACCCTATTTCCCTGGAGTCTGCACAGAAAACCATTGGCCAGGTATCAGAAACAATTACACCACACAACATGTCATTAATGCTGGAAGGTGCCAGGCAAAACCTGAACACATCCACCTCTTTAAGCTCCCAGAAAGGGAGTTTTTATCTGCAGCAATAAAACTGCAGAAGATAATAAATTACTTGAGTGTCTGAACATACTTAAGCAAGCGATTTCTTTCTCAGTTTGGGGGAGAGCAGCAGGATCATCATCTGTTGACTTGCAAAAGGGAGGAAGTCTGAAGCTCCATGCAAGAGTTATGTTGGAGTTTGATTAAAGAATGCTCTCATTAAAAGGTTCCCTCCAGTTACTAATCAAAGCAAAGTCGATATCTGGGAATTAGCTTGCCAAACACTCTTGCCCTGCTGTTCTTAAGCTTTCTGTTTTACTTTTGCTGTCTCCTTCTGCCTCATTTCCTTTTTACTTTATATCCCACCTTTTTTTTTTTTTAAAAGAGCCACCATGCTAACTCATGAATTCTCTTTCTTGTCCTTCTTTCCAACCCTTCCTTCCTTTTCTTCCACCTTCACCATCTCCCCTGGCTATGGTTTATTTATTGCTTGTAAAGAAAAGAGGGTAGCCCTAGTATTTCCAGTCATCTGCAGCACACAGTCAGCATCAGAAACAGGGCTAACTGATTGTGATGTCGTGATTGAAATTATGACATCATGTTGTCATGTAGTGCAGTAAACATACACTTACTGAAAACTTTAAAACAGTTTTTGCTAGAACCTAGTTGGACCCCCTTTTGCCTTTGGAAACTGCATTTATTCTTTGTGATATAGATTCAACAGGGTGTTGAAAACATTTTTTAGAGATGTTGTTTCATATTGACATGACTTCTTCCTGCTGTTTCAGCAGATATGTCGCTCCTGGTGACTGTGGATGCCATTGGAGCACAGTGAACTTGTTATTATGTCATTATCATCATATTATCAAGAAACCAATGCCAGATAATTTGCTTTGTGACATGTTGCGTTGTCATGTTGGTGGTTACAAACAGAAAATGGGTACACTGTGGCCATAAAGGGATGGACACAGTCAAGAACAATGCTCAGGAAAGCTGTGGTGTTTCAACTATCTTCTGTTGTTACTAAAGGGTCCAAACGAAGCCAAGAAAATACCCCCCTCAACATTACATCATCATCAACCTAAACTGTTGATGCAAGATAGGATAGATTCATGGTGTTTATGACAAATTCTGACCCTATGAGCTGAAATCAAGACTAATCGGACCAGAATAATTGCATCAAGTTTCCCCAGTCTCTTACTGTCCAATTGTATTTAGCTTTTGCAAACTGTGGCCTTAGTTTCCTGTTCATGACTGACAAGAGTGGTACCAATTGGGCACCCATTATTCATCCGGCTTAAGGTTCTACATGTTGGATGTTTTTTTTATTGCTACATGCTGCAGCCTATCTTTTATTAATATTCCATGTAAACCTGATAGATAGTTGAATGTGATGATCCTAGTATATTAGCATTTTTAAATATTCAGACCAGCCCATTTAGTAACAACAACCAAGCCACATTCAAAGCCACTTAGATCCCCTAACCTCCCCATTTTGGTGCTCTGTTTGAATTTAAGTAAGTTGTCTTGGGATTCTTTATGTTTTTCATATGTGTTTTCACATTGTTATAAACCATTAGACATGCAGGGCTTCAAGTGTGACTTTTTTGTAACCATTTTTGTGAATTGATTAACATATAAACACCCTTTTGGGCTTTCAGAATGCGTGATAATTTGTCCTTTATCAGAAAACTCTGTTAAACTGATAAAAAGCCATCATTTTACAAAACTAAATGGCAGTACTCAAGCGGCTTCCTTTGTGCTTTAACTTTATCAGTCTGTCTGTCATTCCCTGACCTTTTTCTTATATTCTGTAGAATACTTTTACAAAGGTTTTCCTCCAGAATCCATACACTGGCTTTGTATGATTACACCCTTCACTAACCACACACCACAAGGCAGCATAGCTCCCACTAGATTCCCTGTCATCTTTCCTGTTTTTCATATGAGCATTAGATACACTCTGTGACAGACACACGAGGGATACAGAGTGGCGTCAACAAAGAAACTCAGCTTCTGTCGACTGATCTCCGCGTCCTTTTGTGTTGACACTGCTTACATGAGCTGTGTAGAAAGCTACAAAGGTTTTCTGCTTCACACTCTGTTGGCTAATTGCATCAAAGCGTTTGCAGTCTGTTGTCTCAGGCCCCATGTTTGTACAAGCATCAAAAGGGGGGAGCTTCAGCATGTGAAACCTGTGCCAGATAATATCAATCCAGCACGGGGGGGTCACAAGAACCAGGAGAGTGTGACAGCAGCTTCTGTTTGCCTCTTACACAATAACACAATGTTGCAAGAAAATTAATAATTCAAAATCACTCTTCAAATTTTAAATAATGAAGTAAATCTTATCCCTCAGATTCCAAAGTTCCCCAACAACAATCTATCTCCATGGTTTGTCACTGACTCACAGAAGACAGAGAGTGTGCCTATCCACACGTGTTTCTGTATCCCTAAGCATGATGCCCTGTTACAGCTCTCGATCTCTGTGTGAAGAAGGTGTGCATCCAGATAGTCTACACTTTGCTGTGTACTGTGTCAGTGTGTGTTTGACACCAGGGGTGGGCTGCACAGAGTAGGGTGATGCAGGAGCTAAAATGCTGGCAGTGTCTGTTCATTCAGCCATGTGACATGATTTATGTCAGAGACACAGAGTGTAAATGTCCTGCCTGTGACCAGCAGACCAAACAACAGAGAGAGACTGAATACGAGCAAAAATGATTATATAGTCGTTTTACAGCTATACTGCTCTCTCTCTGTGTCTCGGTCTGTCTCTCTCTTTCTTTCTCTTGTTTATTTCTCTGCTCTTTTCACCCTGTGTTTCCCTTCCTGTCCATGCCCTCGTTTCCTTCATTCCCAGTATCAGGAAACTTGACTGGATGCTTCTGGCCATGTTTCACAAGCTCTCACTGCTCCTCCACATGTGTGCACCTTTGTGTTGCTTTCCAAAATGTGTTACAGATGTGTTAAAAGAGTTAAGTACGCTCCTATGAACTGGTAAAGAACTTCAAAAGAAAGGCAGGATCTGTTATCAGTGCAACTGCAGAAAATACAACGCAGATTGAAGCAGTTTTATGCACAGTATGTACTGTATAGTTTCTGTTTTTCTTACGAATTGTTGCAAAATTAACAGATGAGTTGATTTATAGCTTTGATAAATGTGTGAGTATATATATATATATATATATATATATATATATATATATATATATATATATATATATATATATATATATATATATATATACACACACACACACACACTTACACTGTTGGAGTTTTATCGGTCGATATATATATATATATAAATGCAGTCTTTGTCATTGTGAATGATTCCAGACACTACAGAGACTTTTCAATGAGATCAGTGAAACTCACTTTAGATATAGTTTTTTACACAGAGCAACATTGTCAGTTTTTTGTTGTCTTACTATTTACTTGTAAATACTAATTTTTTCAAGATGTGTCTAAGAGCACAAGCCTCTCATGACATTTGCATTTATATAAGGCAACTGAATACAGTTCTTTTGAGTTTGAGCCCATTTTGTGCTGCTTCTTGTTGTGCTCTTTTATCTTTATTGACATGTTTTTTGTTGTTTGTTTTTTTTTGTTTACTCCCCCAAAGCCTGTTTTAGTGGAAAATTAACTGCTCAAAATAAACTGTGTATATCTCTGCAACTATAAGGTCTATTTGAATAACCTTAGTGTCCTAGTAAGTGGAATACTTGTGAGATTTGTGAGGATATGTAAATATTTGTATATTATATTCAAGTTAATACCATCTCTGTAAGAGATAGTTGAGAAGATGTATAGGCGTGCAAAAGCAACAGGAGTTCTGACTGCAGCCAGTGCCACTTGACAGACAAATCATATCACTATGATCCAGCCTTTAGTAACTCAGGTATATCTACAGAATTATTCCAGCTATGAACATGATCACTGTGATAATCACCATTTCTTTTAAATAGACAAGACTGAACTGAAATGCTTCAGAATCTAAGTCAGAAGTTCCTTGTCTGTAATAATGTTTTCTTATTATAGTTGATCAGCTCAGCTTGTGAATCTGGTGATGTCACCAATCAAAATGCATACAAAGCTAAATTAAAACTTTTTCTATTCAGTATGCTTCTTGAATAATTTGTGTTTTATGAAATGCTGCATTAGAAAATCGTGCATCCTGTGATGTGATTTGCTAGAGAAATAAACACACCCTTGGTTAGTATCTTTAAAAATAATAGCAAAAATCTGTCACATAAAGATCTGGTGTGCATATGATACATTGTTACACACTAAAGCTAGTTTTTTTTCTCACTGGCCCAACATAAAAACAGCAATTGTTTTATCTAAAACATATTTTGGAAGTAATATGCCATTAATTTCATATTATCAGTTTTTACCAACTCTCAGGGTCTGTATTGATGGCAAAGCTATAATGCCCTCCAAGCTAAGACTCTTTGTAAGTATACTTTTGGCCTATAACAACTTGGTACCAGAATTTTTAAGCTGATATGCTGACCTCCACTCCCTCCAAGATGCAGCTAAGAACTTTATAAACAAGTAAATAGTAGTACTATACTGTGTTTCTTTTGGCAGTCCTATTTTTTTCTGGGGTCAAGAACGTAGCCATTCAGTTCAACTTTTTTCCTCTGTTTGCATCGAAAACTTCTCCAACGAGCAGAGCTTGGATTGCTTAAGGGACAAAGTTAGACTGGATGAGCTAGGTGTGAAGAGAGGAGAGTGGACAGGCAGAAAGTTTAAAGCAGATGCAGGTTGAAAAGTAGAGAGAGGTGATAAATAAAGGACATAAAAACAGATTTGGACAGAGGTGAGTGTCAACGTCCATGTGTCTTTGTGTAGAAATGATGGGGAGTGTCAGATTGTCCATGTGTGAATTCCTGCAGTATGTTGAATATTTATGAAGCAGACAGAGACATGTCTAGGTGTGAAAAGGAAAGATGGAAGCACAAAGGATATTGGAAAGGACAGGCTGTCACCGCTGATGGATAATGACAAGCCCAGTATCAGATTACGAGCCAGACAACTGCTTCAGTAATGTTAAAAGCACCATAAGGCTTTTATAAATAACAGAAATGGTGAGAGAGGACAGAAAATGATGAGAAAAAGACTTGGATTTGAATAAACTGAAAGATTAGAAAATGTAATTTACCATGAGAAATCCACGGCAACTGAAATCGAGATGAAACAATTGTGTCCCAAGTCATCATAAATTTATAGTGAGCAATTGTGACGCAATTATCTGCCCATTAGTCACTGCTAATTAATGCTCAGTGATTACCAAGAGTAATAATTGCTAATTAAACATAATGAACACATAAAAAAACTGAGATTTATTGGCTAAACAAAAACTTTTAGCAAATGAAACCAATAAAAGGTACTATTTTATCACTAAAACTATGTCATACCGTTCCTAAAAGTACATATGCATTTACTCATCAAATCTTTAGTTTTTTTTTATTTATTTATTTATTTTTTATACAAAGTTTAATTACTGACTGAAAGTGATACAGGAAAACCTTTACATTTATATCTGATATTCATAAAGATATTGTCATCTGAGCTAAAACATCATGTGTGAATAACATTTGAAGCAATAAGAAGACCTTATTACCCTAAAATGCTGGAGCTTTTTAGAAAATAGGAAACCTGTTTTTGTTTTTTTATTATTATTCTTATATTGCAGTCACATAGCCATATCGGGGCTATCAAATTACAGTGAACTCATGAACAAGCACAGTGGCACACATAGCAGTGTAAAATTAGAGCTTTGAGGTCCTGCTGGCAAAGAAACTTCCTGGTTTGGGAGAGAAGCATCTGGACAATACTTTCCCAGCGGCTCGCATGCTGGCAACTAAGTGAGGAGTCCCCACTGTGTCTGTCGATGGAATACAGAGCAAAGCTGAGCAGCCTGTCCAGAATAACACATCAGTCAGACAACTGAGGCCAATTCACTTGTCCAAAGGGGCAGCAGAGGAAGACTAGGACAAATTAAACTCATTTATATGATGAAAAGATGGCAAAGTACACACAAAAAAATGTCTGTAAACCACACTCTCAGGATAAGCTGAACAAGTCATTTCTGTGTGAACACGTATGTGTTGTATTTCCAATATTGATACATTATGTCTAAGCTAAATGAAGCACCTTCTCTTCTTATCCCTTTTTATCCTGTGTATGGTTTAATGTTTCTGTGGAGATCTAAGAAGGACAGAGGGAAAGCAGACACCGTTCAATCAATGGAAACAGAATCACATAGAGACACTTGGATAGAATGAGGACAGCTCGGTCCAGACCAGGAAGAGAGCAGCCACAGCAGCTGTTCCTGTGTCTCTTTTCTCTTTGAGGCTGTATACCATCACAGCATGGCAGCGGACCCTGGGGATAAATCTGAAAAAAAGCCTCTTAAAACAAAACCCAATTACCATGCCGTAACATTAATAGGCTTTCTCTCAGGTGTGTAATCTATTAAATCTGCCATCTGTATTCTGATCTACAGCCCCCTGTACCAGTCTTGACTGAAACTTTGACAGTACTGCACTAAATTAATCAGAATTGTATTCATTTCCTTGACTGTTGGTTGTTTCATCAGTCTTGTGATGGGTTATAAATTCATATTTTGTATAAAATTATATAATCTCAGTTTGTAAAAATGTTTGAAAATAACATAAATCTGTGAACTTGCACACATTTTTTGCTCCCATTGAAATACCTCAATATAAATGTTATCTGGCTGCAATGAAAGAAATAGAAAATGTATAACATGGGCAGACAGAGGGTATCTGTGTAAGACAAGGTAATTTTATATGTATAGCACATTTTCACCAACAAGGCAATTCAAAGTGCATTTCGTGATTAAAAGGAAAATAGGTGCAGGGTTTCACTAAGTATTCTACAGCCCAAAACACCTATGCTGGGCTAATTATTACTTCTAAATAGGCCACACACTATAAAAACTGCTGAGTCAGCTCTTTAATCCAGATGCTTGGTTTATGTATTCATGCAGGTTGGGCAGTTTTAACCAAACAAGGTCAAAAGTTGTGACCCAACTTGTTGGGTTACAGAGGATCAATGGTGTGCTTTTGTCACCTGCTTCAATGATGGTCCCTCAAAATTTTCCACAAAAGGAAATGCAGAGATGGTAAACTTATGCTGGATGACAATGGTAATGACAGTGGATTGTGTTAATGACTTTATCTTACACTAAAGATCAAGTTGGGTCACAGTATTCTTCATGCATTAAGTAGTTAGCACTTGGTACTACTAGCTATGTTCAGCATTCACACCTGGACCAAAGACTCGATCTTAAAGTTAATATAGGCATAACATGGGTCTCCAGCTCCAGTCCTCAAGGGTCGGTGTCCTGCCATTTTTAAATGTGTCTCTGCTCCAACATAGCTGATTTAAATGCTCCACCTTCCTCCTCAGCAGACCATAATGTTCTGCAGAGGCCTGCTAATGAACCATCATTTGACCCAGGTGTGTTGAACATGCAGGATGCCAGCCCTTGAGGACTGACTTTGGACACCACTGATATAGTGTTATATGTTAAGCATTAATTGTATTTTAATCCAGATTCGAGTGATTGTTGGTAACTTCATCATGATGCTTATTTTTTTTTTTTTTTGTTTGTTTGTTTGGGGGTTTTTTTTATCTTTTCATCGTTCACTGCAAACTGGTGGAGCAGTCGTTTGCACTGTTGCCTTGCAGCAATAAGATCCTTGATTCAAATCCTGGCTGGGGCCTTTGTGAAAATAAAATTTACACGTTCTCCCAGTTAATGCATGGGGATACCATCCTGTACTCTAGTTTCCTTGCAGATAAAAAACAAACAAACATGCACTTAAGGTTAGTTGGTCACTAGATTTTAGTGTGTAAATGCTTTGTTGTTCTAACTGTGTCTGTGTTACACAGTAATGGACTGGCAACCTGTCCTGGGCGTACCCTGCCTCTCCCTCATTAAATATTGAAAACTGGCACCAGCCTGTAGAGTTCAAATGAACAAAAATTACAACACTACTTTGTCAAACAACATGTTGAAATTTTTTGATAGCTGACTTAATAAAAACCCCTTCATTAAAAACAAACTGTTGGATGATTGCAGGAATCTTGTCTTTATCCTGTGGGATTTGAGAGACTGACAGAAAGCAGAGCCTGATATAATGCATGAACACATGAAAACTACAGAGTATAACACAAACATGCATTACTATTCAGTAAAACTGACAAAACAAAAGTCCTGGTGGAGTTTTTAAAGTTGCTGTGTTTATGGAAATGTATTGCAATTTCTTCCCTCTTGGAATGCAAAGAAATTAAATGACATCTTTTCTTATGCAGAAAATGAAAATACTGGAAAACCTGATGATGTGGATTTGCTTTTCAGAAATTCTGACTTGCAGTCGTGACACCAGCAGGTAAATGATTTCTGACACATTTAAGAGCTCTATGATGCTGTTTCTAAATAAGAAACATGCAATTTTTGTTTTTGGTAAAACTTATTTCAACTGCTTTAATGAATAATGCCCATAAAAAATGCCATTCACATTTAACGAATGGCTGTGTGCTTTACAAGTTACTTCGGGTCTGGCCATCTGGGAAGATGCTGGGAAATGAAAATATTAAATATAGATAGCTGTTGCTGACAGCCGAGTAGGAGGGAAATAAACTTTCCAACTATGGAGCACCCTGTCAACATTATATGCCCCCATCCTTATTATCAAGAGGACCCATGTCAGCCCTGTCAGAGAGATTCAAGTGTCTTACTATGAGTTGAAATCTTTTAAGTAGTTGTTGATCCATTGTCCTTCCTTTGCTGTTTTTCACATTTTTAGTCTTCTGATCTGGAAACTTAGTCATCAGTTTCATGGTTTTACACTGATGCAGATTTTAACTAGCTAGTTATAAATAATCTGCATTTTAACACACATTAATGTTTTTATATGCATTTATAATGATGTTTAGTCACTCTCAGTGCATGACATTACTCCATTCACCTGCCCAGTATGTACAATTTTAGCTGTTGGGGGTGACTCATTTTTTTGCTTGGCAGACTGTAAGAATGTTTTGATTAGATATTTTTCATAGTCTGTACATGTGTTAATGTTACACTGTCAAAATGACAAGGAAATCCTGATCCAAACCACACAGATGGAAAACGTTTTGTGTGAATAATTTTTTAAAACATTACACTAAGGTAAGTTGTGCCTTCATTATACTTTAAGGACCAAAAAGGCTTCTCTATTTAAGCCATAAATTCAGAAAACTGTAAATCAGTTGATGTCCTTAAAGCATTATACAAACTCCAAGATCTCATTTAATACTATACTCTTGCAGGCTGGATAAAATTGCATTTTTCCCCTCATTTAATTTAAATGCATAATGTGCCTTGAATTGACTTTTCTTTTTTTAAAGAAACATATCCTTCACTTTGAGTTCAACTATATTTGGAATATTGGTAGTAAAAGGCTTATACCCAGATTTGTGGGCAATATGGGTCTGTCACCAACAAATGCTGACAGTGCCTACGGCAAGATAGTCGATGTGAAGTAGCAAAAATGTATGGAGATGTTATTGTTTTCCCTATTTGGTTGCCTAAGATGTGCACAGGCTGATACAGATTGGAATTTCACAGTTTTACTTATTTTAAAGTGTATTTTCAAAAAAAACTTTCCAACTAAATTTTTTCAGTCTGTGATTTAACAAAGTAAATGAGCTCTGATGCAGTTTTATTATGTGTCTGCTGATTTCCATATCTTTGGCAATAGTTTCCTTCTGTTTTTTAGAGTTTGCTGCCATTGTCTCTCTGTGCTCTTTTATTGAGATAGCTCTTCAGTAGTGTCTTCAAACATTCACCTGCCTTTCAATGAAAAAGAAATGCTTGGAAATACAAAATCTAGTCCTAGGTGTCAAGACCCACGTTTAGTTGTCCAAAATACTCACTGACAGAAGTTAAAAATGCCTATGTTTCTTATTTTATGTGAAAATTTCTAGAGAAAATAGTCAGGCACCCTGTCCATGTGGACTTTGCAAATATACTTGGTGCTCTGCTTTCCTCCTGCAGTACAAAAATTTGCATTTAAGTTAATTGGAAATTCTAAATTGTCAGTAGGTGGAAGTTGCTGCATGTCCTCTGTTTTAACCCTGTAATAGACCAACATCCTGAAGCGGGTATACCCTGCTCTAGTCTAAATGAATAATCAAAGGGATCTTAGAAATCAATTACCTAATTTATTCAACTTTGCTAAATACAGCAAGTGTTTTCAAAGAAAGTGTGACCAAAATTCTGTTCTTATTGATTGAAATAGACTATTTTTTCTATTTTTTTCAAAGGGGCCCAAAAAAAATTGCAAACTGGCAAATATGCAAGACCGTTTTTAATTTTTGGCTTGGCAATGATTTACACATATCTTTCCTACAAAAATCTGACTATTTGTTAAAATATTGCATGGTCAAAATATGTTTGTGATTGCATTTTTGTGTTTTTTTCACACCTTTTAACTTGACATTTTTTACAAAAAGCCTTGACACCACTGCATTTAACACTGGGACATGGTTGGCCAGAAAATGATAATACCTATAACAGGAGCATATAAAGGCAATCACACAAACATATTTTTATTGCTTTGGCCTGTCTTCATGAAAAAGTTCAACATTTTTTGTCACTCATTTCAGAAAGTGAAACACATATACAGAGTCAATACACATAGAGTGAAATATTTTAAGCCTTAATTTCTTGTAATTTTGATGATAATATTTTACAGTTAATGAAAACCACAGGGATGGGCTGAGGGGATAGTGCACCTGCTGTGGCCTGCTGGTTCCTGTGGTTCTGGCTGGTCTGGGGAGTCCCTGCATCCTGGGCAGCTATCTGGGCAGTGACCGCTCACGGCTGCCCTTGGTTCTCCTGGATTGCCCCTGACTGGGGGTGGCCACCCTGCAGGGGTCCTTTCTGCTGTCTCAGAAAAATTCCAGGGGGTCCCTAGCTGCTGTCTTTGCTGTGCTAGTGTGGGCAGGGTTGGGAGGGGAGCTGGTCAGTGGTAGGGGCTCCATGCTGCTTAGATATAAAACTTCTTCTCAATTTCAGATGACAAATTAGCACACACATCTGCACACATACAAACACCTACTCTACAAATACACCACACACACGCATTCAAATGTACATAATCCAGAAGGCCGAAGGTCATACCAACACAGGTTCATATGTCATCACGCAAACTGTCTACTTTGATGCAAGGGACAACCCTGATTTAACAAAGTCAGTCACACAATTCGGATTCTATCCCCAGATATCCTTTTTGTAGAGCAAAAAATGTCCTGGCACACGTAGGCAACCAGCTTCTTCATCTGGTATGGTATGTGAATATTGCTGGTGAACCATACCCTACCACAGTTTTTCCTTTCACTCAACACTCTTAGAATATACTTGGATACAGCAGTCTTTGAACAACCAACTTTTTTAGCAATGACCTTTTGTGACTTACTCTCCTTGTGCAGGGTTTTAATGACACCTATGCTTGATGTCTTCTGAACATCTGTCCAGTCAGCAGTCTTCCCGATTGTGTAGCCTATTGAAAATCACAAGAAGTAAAGACTTCCAATATTTCATTCTATGTATAATGAATCTGTATAATATATGAGTTTTATTTCTGAAATGAGTGATAAAAATCCTAAATTATTTCATGATATTCTAATCTTTGAGATGTACTTGTATAAATGAATGGACACAAGTGAAGTTCAGAGCTCACTACGATGTGTGTGAAGTTTTACACTTTGGCACTCTGTTGGTATGCCGTGACAGTGCTTTTTGTTTTCAGAGCACAGCATAGTTTTTAAGGAGGTCCTCTGAGAGCTGATGTGCAGCTACTGAAAATTCATGATAATGCAAAGTTTGGTCAAATTTTTGTGAAGGTATTTTGCTGGATAATGAATCAGGGGGGGATTCAACTTTGTCCTACGTGGTGTGGGGGGTCAAACTGATTCCTGTATTGACTTTACTCCATCAGGAGAAAATATCTAATGTTTTGATCTGTTTAGACATCAGTATCAGAGAAGCACTAGTTTGTGATGTATATTTTTACATGGCTGGTTATTTAGCACAAAGTTCTCAATATATAATTTTTAAGATCTTTCTGAACTCACTGTAAGTTTGGTAAGATGGAGTTGAACACTCCAGTAGAAGTCTCTGTGAACTAGAGTAAAATTCCTTGAGGTTTTTCTGTTTTTCCTCCGATTTCAATAGAACAACATGCCCCTCTTCCACCCCCACAGGGCCCAAAGTTGGTGACTGATTATAGATTCCGGTGAAAGCTTAGCATCAGTTTGAACTGTGAGCGATGTTGCATAAATACCCATTTCATTATAGTTTGACAGTAACTCTAGCATACTGTTTGTTTCAGTGAAAAACAGCATTTCCGTTGGTTGGGGGTGTTGTCAGCAAACATTATTAGTAAAGCACTTTGCAACCTTGAAAATTACCATTGAACCTAGGGGTTTTGTGTGATACTTTGCACATTTTTGATTTGTTTCCCACTTGTAAATTGTGTCGTTAACTGAATTGTTTTTGTCAAATATTTTTGACCTCTTTACAATTTCGCTAAGACTTATTTTTGACTCATCTGACTAAGTCCTAATTTTAGGTCTGCAAATGCAGCAAAAGTCACCCTCAGCCAAAAATGTCAATTTAGTCAACAGTATATACATTTTTTCCTGATGAAGGACATGCTTTAGAAGTTATGGTATTTCAGGTTACACAGCAATCATAATTTTTGATAACCTTAACTTTCTAAGTAATCCTATTTGTGTTTTTTCACCAGATGGTTCTTGGCACAGTAAGCAATATGTTATTTTGTAAACAGGTTTTGATGCGGTTAGGCACATAATAAAATGTACAACCAACTGGTTTCAGCTGAATGAAATCATGAAAAACATACAAATAGTCTATAATGTTGTCTATTTTCGGGTTGCATACTAAATCTATGATGGGAATTCAAAAGCTTTTGAATTTCTCAGAAAGAATTGGATCATGAATTGATCAGGCCACCCTAAACGAGAAAATGAAATGTAGGGTTAAAGCTGCAGTATGTAACTTTTACAAAAATATGTTTTTTGCATATTTGTCAAAACTGTCACCATATCGTCACAGTATAGTATGAGACAGATAATCTGTGAAAAGATCGAGCTCCTCCACCTCCTCCCTGAGCTACTTTCGCCATCTAAAGAAATGCACCGCTCCCGACCTAAAACAACCAATCAAAGCCAGAAGTAAGGTATCATTCTCATGTACGCACCGCTAAATGTGCTAATGGTTAAGAAACTGCATACCCTTCCAGGAAAACTGTTTATCCGGTGTCATTGAAGGCTATGTTAACTTGCCTTAGCATTAGTGGCAGGCTATATTGTGGTGAACTAGCAAGGGGGAGTGTGTAAGTGGCACTTACATGAGGGTGATTGACAGCACTAAGACCCTCCTCCTGGCTTTGATTGTTTTTTTATTATCTAGTGGTGTATTTCTGCAGTTAGTACTGGGAGCACTGGGAGGAGGTAGAGGAGCTTTATTTTTTTCACAGATTATCTGTCTTATTTTATACCAACATGACATAATGATAATTTTAACAAATATGTAAAAATAACATATTTTCCATAAAAGTTACATACTGCAGCTTTAAGTGGTAGAGTTGAGGAGTATAATTTAAATGTGCCAAAGTGTGCCAAGGAAGAGGTGGTTTGTGCTAAAGATAAAGACAATTCGTCTGCCTGTTATATCTTAGTCTCTTCAAAGTTTTAACCTACCAGTCAGACTTTAAAACTATAAGATGAAATTGAATTTGGTTCCTGCATTTGAATGAGAGTGAAACATTTGCCAGTGCTCACTCAGAACATTATATGCTTCCAGTTGGGAAAAATTCTTAGACAGTATAGGATGAATTTTCATGGTTATTCTGATGATACAGTTATATTTATCTATGGAGCCTGAATTCAACCAGTGCCTGAGTTGTACAAAAGATTGAAAGGCTTTTAATTTTCTTATTCAGTCTCAGACAAGACAAATATTTTTGTCTTTGGACCCCAGAATCGGTGTTATAAACTGTTTAGTCATTCATTTATTCTGGATAGCAATTAATTTGGCCTCCACTGACAATGTAAATAACCTTGGTGTCACCTTTGAGCAGGGGATGTCCTTTACATCCCATTTTGAATTGGTCTTTATGACATCCTTTTTTCACCCAAGCAATATTGCCAAAGTTAGAAATATGTCCCAGAATGAAAAAAAAAAACAGTCCCTGCAATTGTTACTTGTTTGCTGGACTATTGCAATTCTCCATCAAAACACCAAAAACAATCTTTAATGGTTCTGATGCAAATTAAAAGGAGACATCATACGCTTTGTTGTCTAACATATTGAGTCTTCCCTCTACCTCACTTAATTCATATGTTTCACTCACTTCTAGAGAGCTCCATGAATTTCTGCATGGTATGGTGATATGATGGCACTTGCACAAAAAGTCCTTTCATGAAATATTCTTGCAACTAAATGTTCCACAGTTATCAAACACAAACAAGAGTGGGGAATGTTTAGGTGAGCAGTGTGCAGCAGTTACTAACTGCCTGCTAAGTCGATACCTATAGATGGAGACTTCACTTGAGTGAAAAATCATGCTTCTCTGTCAGGTAATCCAATGCATGACTCTGGGTTTGACTATTACTATGAGAACCACACTTTTCCGACCACATTTTGCCAAATGCAACATTTGCTGAAAGGAGGATTATGTTTTTGTTTTTTGTTTTTTTGTTTTGTTTTGTTTTGTTTTTCAGAGGCTGGACTTAGCCATACAAAGATATTTTAGAAAATATTATGCTCCAGACTCTCAGTTTTGAGATGGCTCTCTTTTTGTTCTAGCATGAATGTCGATTTGGAGGAACTGTACTGCTCTACAGAGAGCTCTGAAATCCACTTCTTAGAAAACAAGAGAAGACAATGAACCAGGCCATCTCATCCAACATCAGTGCAAAACCTCACAAATTATCTCCTGGAAGAATGGTCAAATATTCCCAGAAACACACTTCTAAACCTTGTAAACAGCCTTTGTAAAAGAGTTGAAGCTTTTGTAGCTACAAAGGGTAGACCCACACAATAGTACAGCATTTGTATTAAGAATAAAATTCCATTACAATTCAAGTGACCAGTACTTTGGGCTATATAATGCTTTACTTCTGTTTTAGCATCTCTTTATTGGGTGTCTGGTAAATCCAAGATAACATTTTAAATCCTTTGTCTTACATATAAATATCTTGAAAATCAAACTTTATTTTATATTAGACATCTGATGGTTACATCTTTTCTCAGCAACTCCCTCTCAGGCTGCATGTTTACATGTGGTTTCTAATGTTTCTAAAACTAGAATGGGAGAAAGATCTTATCGTTCTCAGGTTCCTGGTTTCTATCCTTGAGGCAGACCCCCCATCTACTTTTAAAACATAAGCTTAAAACCTTCCTTTTTAATAAAGCTTATTGTTAGTGACTCCAGTTATTCTGAGCTATCTTTGCAGTTGTGTTACATACTTTCATGTCTCCTACTACTTGCCATTCCCGCATTATGTCCAGTAATTGCTGCCATTATCTTTATTTTCTCTCTATTGCTTCACTTCATAGCAGTTACATCTGGTTTGGTTTTTCTGTGTTAATTTTGTCACCTTCATGGAAGCTATGCTATTACTGCCAGTAAATTAAAATTTTCTTTCTATCCCTTAGATGCACAAGTGGGTCAAAAATGACCCAGTGAGTTTGTTTTCATGCTATATATTTTAACAAAAAGTTGTTATCATTTCATATTCCAGCTATTCCTCAAAAAATGGGTTACTGACATCAAGCCATTTAAAATTTGATCTTACTTCTAATGCATTTTACAAAATTTACATTTTTGCCTTACAAATCCAAGTTCCCATTAGTGGGTCAAAAATGACCTGAATTCATTGGAATTTCATTGGAACATTTGATTCTGATCAACTATGACTGACAACAATGTATATTTTGTCACGTGTCATCTCTAAAGGTTATGTTAAATAGCAACATCTGATACATGTAAGCATTATCCTCAGCTTTTTATCCCATTATTGTGTGTACTTGTATTCTGAAAGAGATGTAGTAAAAGACTACCACTTGCTAGCTAACTAATCTGGCTAATTTTATTCAATTCAGTTCAGTTTATTATAGTACCAGTTGACAACGCATCCCATCTCAAGGCACTTCACACACTTGTCCAGTCTATTTGCAGCTTACCTTAACAACTCTGATGCAGACTGTCTTTCTGCTCCCTCCATAACTATACTTCAGTTGCTAAACTGAAGCCAAAGGCACAGGCATGCACAATCGATCTGCACATGGATCCTGCTCCTTCCTGTTTATTGACCAATAGTAGAGGATCTGGACCAAGAAGGCAGCCCTCCTCACTTGCATAAATGCATACGGTAAAGTAAAAAGAGGAGATGAGGAAATGTAAAAAGAACAAATGTTTGTATAAGGAAAAATTTCTCATTATTTCACAAGGTAAATACTTTGCTGGTTTTAGTGGTTGGGTCTGGAGAGAAACAAACTTGGTGGTGCAGGAAGGAGAAAGTGGATGAACCCCAATCAAACATAAGGAAAAGGAAAAACAAAATATATGTATTCCTGATTTTATTTTTAATTATGTCAGTTTCGGTCCTCCATACTTCAACAAACCCAACTCAAATAATTAGGTCATTAGCAGGAGTCTGGAGAAATTGACTGAACACTGAGGAGGTAACTCAGCTGTTTGATTCAGGTGTGCTAAATTGTTGACTTTGCTGAAAGTTACAAAAACATATCTCTTATTTTTCTGAAATTTAGTAAGAAGAAAAAGGTTTGGTGTTCCTAACTAACCTAAAGCGGGAACGGTTTTGATTGATTCTATGTCAGACAATGACAAGAAATGTTTTCAACTGTATTATAAAGGGCAACACAGGTGTGACCAAATGAGATATGACATATTGCTACCTGATGGTAAGGTCTGTTTTTTATTGGCTCCTTTGAACCTCAGTTCTCCTGCTGTTTCTTTTCAATATTAATGCATGCATCTAGGTGTGAGAACCTAACCAGTTTGAGTTGCAAATCAATGGCCCATGTGGATATATTGCTTTCCGCTTGCATCATATCCTTTGCAATGAAAGCAAGTTATGAGCATGAGAAGATGTTGAATGTTTCTACATGATGCTTACTTTGTTCTACATATGAAATGCCTTTGTTCTTTGTGTTTTCCATTGCAGTACACTTCCCAGTAGTTATCTGCCAGTTAAACCTCAGATAGAAATATTTGTTTAAAATGCTGCATTCCATCATGCTTGCAAAGAAGTTTTTTTAAATTAAAAACACTAACTATAACAGAGAAAATATGGAGATACTCAAATAACACCCAAACTGAAAAACCTATTTTGCAACTGGTTAAAGAAAATTATTTTTTTTGCAAGAAGACAACTATATTCCATTGTCAGTCCTGACATTTTTATGGAAATTCAAAAGACATGATCAGTTTTAGGGTTTGCTTGACAGTTGTTTGAATATCAAGCACTGTAAACAATGTGTAGCTTGAGTAAATATGAACATATTTGTATTACTATATGTAGGTCTGCTTGCACTTTCACTTGCTATATGCCACTGCAAGTTGAAAATTATTTGGAAGCACTTCAGATTATATCCTCTCATACTGAGGCTTAGCCCTGTGGTATTTGTGAGATCCTTGGGATCATATAGTGCCCCCTACTTATTATGAAGTGGCCTAAATGGTTTAAACCCTTCTTTTCTCTAATCAAATAATTGCTTGGTGGCGATAACTAGGCTATGTATTTCAGACTGGAGCTGGAGGAAACCAGAGGGACTAGGAATGAAGAAATGTGTCCTTGTCCTGAGTTCTCAAAGTCTTTTCCATTCAAAACAGGAATAATGCCATCTGTGGTCTGCAGCTAAATAGAAAATCTGCTGTTGCCACTCTGCTGTTTGCTTTTGTTTGAGGTAGTTAAAGGAGATTCATGTTTTGACAACCTGGTCGTGGGGTTAATGAAAAGCGACTGAAAGTCATTTGCTGCTTTGTTGTAAAAATCATTGAAGAAAATCCAAACAGACGCACAACAGGTCGAGCTGCTTGGCATTTATGTTTTGGCTCTAGTGTGATCTGTGGGAGATTAACATGATAATATTTAGTCAGGCTTGCTGCAGGGACATGGAGGGGATGATGAAGCCCAAAGTCTCCAAACCAGTTCCTTAAGCAAGCAAAGTTTGAAACATCCACTTAGTACTGACCATAACCACAGATATGCGGCTGTATAAACAAGCATTTAGCAAGATGCACCACTAAATTAGGCTTGCAGACATTGCCAATTAACTGTCATAACCTTAGATTTATTTCCTTGTAAATTATTATGTATTGGACTTATGCACACCTGAAAAAGCCTTGGGTCTGAGTAACTGCTAATTGATGGTATTAAATGTTGAATAGTGCATACTATTTGGGTAAGCTATATACCCAAATACCCAGATATATATATATATATATATATATATATATATATATATATATATATATATATATATATATATATATATATATATATATATATATATATGTATGTGTGTGTGTATAATATTGTATGTACACTGTTAGAAACAGTCCAAATGTCCACACTGTCAAAGTGTCGATGTTTCAAATGATTACTCAAAAAAGCTCCTCTGTCTGCAAAAAAATTATTTTAGAACCCATGGAAAGGTTACACGTCAGCTGTCTAAAAGCAACATGTAACTTTAAGTGTGAACAGGATGGCAATTTGAAGTCAAAAATTCTAATTCTGTAAACTCTATATTTCTATACCCTGTCTTATTTTTCATTGTCATTTTGAGCAAAGTGGCTATGCTAGTGTCAAAAAGTGTCACGCTCATTGGTGGGGTGGCTGATGTTGGCATGGTGTATAATGAGGGACCGTCGCTCGAGCACTGAGGGGAGATGGCAGTGACATGCCAGCGTGGGAAACTCATCTAAATCACATTACCAACCCCTGCCCTGAAGGCTCACATGGCTGGCAGATTAACCTCCATGGACTCTTGCTATGGCTGCTCCTGCCTTCTCTGAACATACTGCTTTGTTTCAGCTGATGTGTAATAAACAATAACCACAATGGCAAATGGCTTATCCAGTAGCATGAAGCAAATGGCAGGATGTAATGTAGACAATTCCAGCAGTACAAAGATGATATCATTGTAATTTGTGGTATAAACTGATGCATAACAGGATCATTTGTGAATCTCATTAAACTGTGTCACATTTTTATAGTGAGTGAATAGTGATGTGAACCTACAATACAGTGTATGATTAGGTGACTTACACAGTAGCTGCTGCCCAGTTCCAGCTGCCAACTGTTTCATCACAGATGATATCAGGCCAGGTTAGAAGCCAAGGTTGTGTTGTTCCTGAATGTAGCAAAGCAAACATCTAATCAGCCAATCTTGCTCATATGTCAACTGTAAATTGAAAGATGCAGAATTAAAGGGATGTTTTGTTGTCCTGTTTCCTGCTGTGCATTTAATTCAAGATGATTGTGCTTTAGGTTATTGTCTTTGCTTTTCATTACCTTGAACTTATTACCTGCCCGGTTAGATTTAACTTGTTTGTTAAATGGACAGCGATAGCTCTGAAGGTATTTCCAACTCTATCATTTTTACTACCTAGTAAATAAGGACATCATTCCTGATACGTTGGTCTGTCTGTGCTTGTCTCTGTCGTAAACTTACACATTCTAAATTTTATTTCTAATAAGTCATGACATTTGAAGACAAACAAGAGGCAATATTATAGGAATAAATGCCCAGAAAGCAATGTGTTTATCTCCAGTTTTGTTCTTTTGATAGTCTCATTTGATAGAATGGCCAAGATACCCAGTGCATCATAGACAAGTCACTACTCCACCATTGGAATCCCAGAGAAAGTTTTAAGCATAGCGGGGGGAATCATAGAATGCAGCCAGTGATCAAAATTGTCCAATTGAGCCTTCTTTGGCTCAGGCCAAATTGGTATATCAGAAACTCAAATGTTAGACTTTTTCTCTGACTTGTACATCAAGTGCATTGATACTGAAAGCTCTGTCCTTTTTAAGTCTGTAAATAAACAAACAGCTTGTTCTTTGACAGTAAAAATCCAACAAAGGTTAAGGACACATGCTTTGGTGCAAAAATGAAAATATTATTTAAATCCCTTAATTTTCTTTCAGACTCCAAACTGCTAGCTATGTCAAGGAACCTACAGCACTTTTTTCATTTATGGGCAATGTTTTTTTTACATTCAACTATAGAAGTAAAACAAAGTTTACACAGATGATTTTGTATTCCTTATAGTACAGAAAGACAGTAAGAATCAGCTAAAATTAGAATTGTTGCTTCAGACCTCCAAGCAAAGCTGAAAATCATTACCAGCCAGAAAAACCCTGATCTCTGCATCCCCAGAGAATACCAATGCCCATTCCATACACAAAAACAGACAGCACCATTTAGATACAACCTAGGCATCATCTTGCTGTTGGGAAACACTGCCTACAGCCACACTGTTGTGCTGCCCTGTAAGACTCCAAAAGCTTTGTCCTTTACTTAATAATGCATTTCAGTGTCATAGGAAGATCTATTGTTAACACTGCATTTCAATGTTTCTCACTATGGCATACAACAGGGTTTCCCAAACCTTTCCATGCTGTGGCCCCCCAAAAAGCATTAGCTTCTGGCCAGGAACCCCCTTTGCAAACCCACAGACAATGCTACAAAATATGTAAAGAAACACTGACTTTTAGAAGGTTTTTTTTCTCACTTTGTTTTAACCATTGAATAATTCTTATGTCCTTTTAGCATAAATGCTGCCTCATACCTTCTGGTTTTAGTTGGCCAGGAGTTCTTAGGGTTTTCTGCAGCAGTATCCTCCATGAAAGAGGTGCTGGACTGTTGTTTTCTTGACAGAAACTTTTACATTTCGCACTTGCTTGAGGAGCAAAGCAGCTTGATGAATTTGACAATCAGCCAATCAGAAAGATGAGCATGGCAAATAACATTTCAATAAGTTATTTTAACTTATATTTTATAATTATAATTGAAAAACAGATAAGATTATATGATAAAAAAAATTATGATTATTAATATATTTTTTAAAATTTTATTTGATTCATTTTTATTTTATTTTCGCATTTTATTCAAATCTTCCCTCCAAACTTTTTGAGGCCCCCGAGCTTCCCCTGGCACCCCCCACCCCCACTTTGAAAAACTATGGCATACACAATTTGACTTCTGTTGCTAAGCACCACTTAATGATGCAAAAACCCAATGATAAAATTTCTAAGTCTTGTACAACACCATGCAGACACTGTTTGTTCTAATGAAAATTCACTTACCTCCATATACTGAACACTTTGAGTGTCTTAGACTGACTCTACAGTAGCCCAGCCTGGTGTCCTTCAAAGAACTCACAATCTTGATATTCTGCAAAATTTTCTTCAAACACTCACGTTTTGGTCTACATAGCACTTTGTTTTTTGGCATACACAGCATACATAGAAGAAAAGAATATTCTATAAAAATGTGAAGTATCATGCTTTCGGAAAATTAGAAGGAGTAATCTCACTTTCAGTATACTAACAAAAACCTTTTAGGTATGTAATAAAATCAGAAGAGTTTGTGAAGTTTAATAAATTCCTCAAACATCAGTCTGATTGGATCTGATGGTGTTTAAAGAACACAAGCCTAATTCACCCAGACACCACCTCACAATGCACAAATCCCTGGGAGTTTAATGCTTATTTCCTAGTGCTCGACCCTTTAGTTCACCCCAGCTGTTCTTAGTCCACATTTTGATTAATTACAGCTCTTTTGGAGGCAATAAAGGAAAGTTTATTTTTATAAGCTGGATAATGATATAATCAGTCGTTCTGTTTACTTTTACTTCAATTCTTTCTGTTTCTGGCTCTATTTTTGCATTATACACATATATGCTCATTGTCAACACCGTTTTAAATTTATAATAATTGTAACTATTGTTGGAAAACCCAGGGTGCACAGCTTTGAACTCCAGTTTAGTGTGAAATTATAGTCTAATTCACTCCTCAGTGCCGTCTGACATGGGGTGCAGCCAGTCAGAGGAGCAATTACAGTGCTAGCGGGAATCCAGAGTGGCAGTTATATGACATTAGTGAGGCCCATTTAACTTTCATTGTCAAACTGCAGACACTCAGGCCACAGAGACACAGAGTGCCCCCAAGGCTAACAAGTCATAATTCAGAGGCAAACCTGGAAACTCAAAGCACAGTTTGAAGTGCTATTTTACTTTGACTCATTGCCAATGCATATTATTTATTAACATGCTCTTTGCTTCTCTGGTGAATTAAAAAGTCACCATTATCCAGTCACAGTAGGAATAAGTGGGCTGCAAGGTTGGGAGCACAGCCTCTTAGATTTACCAGATCAACTTTTTTAACAATGTCCTGCCCTGAAACATCATTCTTAAGTCCACATTCATCTATTTGAAGTGAACATATCATGGTTTTAAATCCTTCCTTTTCACATTTAAATCATTCAGTTGTTGTCTATATAAAGTGGAACTCCAATACTTTGGTCTCAATTCCTCGTTATTTTAGCTCTACAGGCCCATCTTTTACCGTTGTTCAGAGGTGGATCTGAGAGCAACTCATTCTGCTGTGGTCTCTTTAAATACAAATGAGGTCTTTCACACCCCGCCCCTCTCCAGGATGCAAACGTTCCACTCCACCGCGTTTGGCCATTTTTGTAGTTTGATAGCAGAGATACAATTATCTAGCAGCGGAACTTTTTGTTCCCAAACTGATTATAAGATGTCAACATTGGAAGATAAAAAAAGTTACTACTATCAAAACAATAGTCAGGACATCATATAAACACATTATTTGCAGCTTACCACTTTCCTATGTCCATCGTTTCCATTGACAGAAGGAACTGTCTCCTCAATCAGACCAAGTCTTTAAGCAAATTCGTCTGATACTTGCAGAGGTTGCTGAAGCACTCGTCCTTAAAGTGCTTTATGCAAACAAAAAGGACTTTCCCCACTGATTGGGTACATTTCCAAGAAAGATAAAATTTAATCAAGCACTTTGCAGAGGTTCTGATGCTGGACGACTGTGTAATGAATTGTACAGGTTATTACACCCAGCAACCGAACGTTTTGATTTATCCACATGTAGCTTCAGCATCCTTGAACTTCAACTACAAAATTGCTGCAAGAAATAAAAATGGTGAATTTGCGTAATTGGTTAGCCGCAAGTCAATGACCTTGTTTAGCAGTTCCACAGCAAATACTGTGATGTTATTGTTCAAACAACGTAATGGGCAATAGAGAAAACTGAATGGATAGAATATAAAGATATCTACGCAGCACCGGGAGAGACCAAATTACACTTTCCTGCACTCCTACAGACTCCAAGTATCCAGCAAAATGTATTTAAGTGGATTTTGCATGATATGTCCCCTTTAAGATAAGTCTTTTGACTACCTAGTGGGCCCTACCTGTCTGCTTCACATTCATTGGACTAGTTACACACACTTGATCCTTGAGGAGAACCACTGCAAGCTATAATATCTTGCTGTTTCTCTTGCACTTGACAGCTCTACTGGAAAAGCTTGGGGTTAAGCACATTGTTCAACAGCACCTTGACAGAAATCACTGTGGGAGGATCTGAGGTCATTTAGTTTATGAACCTAAGACTTTTCAAAGTCCCTTTGGAGCTTTCTTGGTAGTGGATCACATACGCTCCAGAACTCTTTCATAAATCCAGCTTTGAGCATTTAGCCTTCTAAAACAAAGACAATAATTAATAATCATCATTTTGCTTGTGAAAGTAACAATTGTATTCACCCAAAGAAATGAGGAGTTCCAAATGTAAATCTGGTCTGTTTTGTTAAACATAAAGCTCACCTCTGTAATATTTAAATGCATGAAATTCCAAATCATTTTAGTTTGGCCATGATGTTGACCTCTCCCTGAACCTCTATTTCCTTAATTCTAATGAAGGTCACAAAAGCCATGCAGTCCGATTTAAATATGAGTTCCATTCAATACTGAGCCCCACACGGGGGTAAAACCAACCCCCTGACATTTAAGCAAGGCTTATGAAAGCCTAGACATATATACCTAGTGACTGGTGTTAAGTGGTGTGAAACCCAAAGGATCTAGGCAGGTTTTGGCCCTTTGAAGCTGACAGGCCCACTCCCTCCTGGCATGCCATGACTCCACTTTCTGATTTATAGGTAATTTATTCAACTGAATAATTAAGGGCCAGTCGGCAGCAGAGAGCATGAATAGCAATAAGCTTGAAGAAAGAGTTAGTTTCCTTCAGCTGGTAAAGTTGGTGTGCCCAGAGCAAACCTGTGTTTGAAAAATTATGATTAAAAATGGATTCCACTGCTTTTTTATGAATGTTTGATCCACAAGATGCTGGAGAAAACCCTTTGAATGTTAAAATTTCATCGCTTTTACCAGAATCACAGCAAATTTGTTCACTCTAATCAGTCGGTTTCAGTACTTTTGATATGGTTAGTAAGGACTTTTTCATTTTACATGGAGACAGTGAGTCTCATTTTCAGAACAGAAATATTTTAAACAAACATAAACAAGATAATATATTTTTAAAGAGACAATAGTTTATACAGTGCATGCAACAAATAAACTGAAAATATAAAAAAAGAGGAATACACCAGCTATAACACATTAAATAGAGAATAAAATCATTCAGGGATGGTATCTCTGTTTTTCATTAAACTTACCAGAAATTACCTCAGTTGAATTAAGCTGTCACACAGGATGTGAGAAAAGTCTCTGTTTGGAAGCTGTGATTGCTTAGAGTTACATATAGGAAGCTAGATACAATACTGGTAAACCAGATACTGATTTGAAAGTAAAACTATGTTAGTCCAAAAGTCTGCAAGTGGACAATGAAGGTCAGTATACCAGAGTGTAAAGGGTGGATAAAAGTTGTACCTTCAGAAAATAATTTCCGGCACTCCATTATTAAAACCGTCCAACATTTTTCAAGAACTAATAAAAGCATTTGTATAAACAATGTTGCAGTAGTCAGTGTAGGTCAAGAACGTAGCTTCAACAAATGTTTTTGTCTGAAGAATATGATTTGCTTCCACAAAACAACCCCCATTTTAAGTTTAGTGTTTTGAATATGCTTAATATAATATTTAAAGAAGGAAACAAAAGCAGAGAGTTTCTGCAAAGAGGTTGCTTTTATTTGAAAACCCAACCCCAGTTTTAAGCAGTTTGGAGCAGTTTGAAATCCAACAAATGAATAAATAACGTCAAATGCAACCTCTAGACATACAGCAAACCATATTATATTGACAATAAACAACTGTTTCATCTGCATTGTGATAGAGAGATGTTATTAACATTATAATTAAAAATATAAATTTTAAAAAGTGATGGTCCTAATACTAAAATGAAGAAAAACACTGAATTGAACACTGCTTGAATCTAGAAAGATAACTTAAAAACAAGCTAATATGTCAGGGTGAAAGGCCTGTATCTGAAAGCTTCTGACATTAGATGTCATGATCTAGCTTCGGAACACAGAAGTCAAACCAGTAACCTGTAATAAATTATTCTCCAAATAAACCATTGCTTTATTAAAAAAAATAAAATGTGATTTTCACACAAATTAATGCATTAAGCTGAATACTTCTCTAAATGTATAATATGAAGTCTGTTTTTTCTTAGACTTCCAATTTCTTTTAGCCTGTGTGGAAAGGCTAAAAATCAGATAAATCTGTTTATGCCAGTGGTATTTAAAGGGTCTTATTCACCAAGCTGAAAATTATTTAAGATGATTAGGATGCTACGTTTTTTTTATGTGTATGTGTGTCAGCATTTTGAACAATACTGGTTGGTGTTCATGTATTCAGTATTTGTAGAACTTCAGAAAATCTTTCAAAATGTCATCTATTTGAATCCAGTCTTTTTTTCCTGTATTTATTTTTTACTTTTCCTACTGTGTTAGTTTTGGAGAAAGGACTTTAACATTTTAACAATTGTTTCTGTAACTGTTGTCTGAACGTTTAAGAGAAGATTGTAGAACTATCACTTAGGACAGGTTTAACAGAAAAATCGACAATGAGCAAAATCACTACAAACAAGTGTCTTAGAGAAATATGTTGCAAGGTTTAAACAGCTGTATTTAGTAGTGGAGAGACGTAATAAAAATTTTTAATCAAGTTAATTGCGGGGTCTGTAATTAATTACAGTTGACTGATCACGTTTTAATCAAAAAGAAAAGCATATATTGACAAAATAAGCAACATTTTCAATTAAAAAAACTTTTAGCTGGTAAATTATTAAATAAATAGACATATGACATATGAGCTCAACATTTTTATAGTTTTTAATCTGTTATTTAGGATATTCAACCATCAGATTGGTGCAGAGTGCTATTATACCCATTCAGCTTTCAATTGTTTCAGGAACCCCTGATCAATCATGTAACTTTTTTGAAAAAATACTTCTTCAGAAATGTGGACTGTGGATGCTGACATCAGCGTTGGGGATGTCTGTGCTTGCTGCTACATGTTTTGCATTGAGATGGTATTTTAGGTTTCAATAGTTTCGGTGATAGGCCAAGTCCTTTTTGCATAACGTTCACACTGCAGTAGTCTTTTCCAATGTCCCATTAGATAAATTTTTTAAGCAAAAATATCCCCCAGTGGGCCTAAAGAAGCCTCTTCGTCAACCATGACTGTTGTTTGCAGATGTTGCTTGTGTGCCAGATTTACAGGCGTACCAGAAAGGCGTGAATACAAAGGTTCCAGCTGGAACCAGTGCATGTAAAAAAAAAACACAAAAAAACAAAAAAGATTAATTGCGTTAACATTTTTAACACGTTAAAATCTATATAATCAATTAATCGAAATTAATGCGTTAAAGTTCCAGCCCTAGTATTTACACAACTTAATCATCATAAATCATGTATTTGGATGTGCACCTTCTTTCCAGACTTCTGAACTTCAAAAATCAATGTGGATGATACAGAAAATGCCCTAAAACTATAGTTTTTTTTAAATAAAATCCAACAATGAATATGAAAAATGTAGATATAGCAGAGACAATTAGGGATCTTTACAAAGGGAAGAAGGATACCTACCAAATTTTTACAATATGAAGATGTTTGTATATGAGCTGATGTTATCAGAAAGTCAGAAGATCACCATATATAGTTAATCATTTCCACTCTCATGACATGTGAAAACTCTGTATTTCTATATTTAATATATTTGAGGCATATCAGAATACCCAAATGATGAATCTGTCAAAGCAGTGATGACACCAAAGTTACAGAAACAACAACTGCCTGCAGATATCTTTATCAAAATTCCATCTGTCCAGTGATAGATAACCTGGACCAAAATAACTGTCCGTCCCCTGAAGAAAAAAAAAAAACCAAAACAAAAAAACAAAAAAAAAAAAAAAAAAAAAAAAAAAAAAAAAAACAGACACACATGGAGTGGAAGTTTGCCTGCAAATATAAACAGTCACAAAACTGTAGTTAGAAATAAAACAGCTCTCAATGGCAATAGTACAATAATCTGGAAGGTTTGAAAGACAATCTTTTAAGCAGTATAATTTAACCAGGGTGTGACAGTTGTAGACAGACACAAACACAGGCTCTTGTTGCTGTTTCTTTGTAATTGAGGCCTCTGTGATAAGTTGGGGTCAGAAACATAATGGAGCACAGAGTCCATTAAAACATGTGCACAATTAGGTGGGAAGCAAACACTGCCGGTGGCTTATAACCCCACTCCATTATTGTACAAATGGAATGACTTTACAGTCTCGCTCAGTCTCAAATAAAATAACTTGTGTTTGTTCTCTACATACCTACCATCCCTGAAAATTCACTTACAATGTCTATTGAACCAGTGTAATGATTTCAGTTATGGTTGCACAAGCAAAAATATACTCTGATACCACATGTAGCATTTCAAATGTAAGATGCCTACAGGTACAGAAGAACGATGAATTGCCTCAAATTTCCTCTCTTAAGTCCTCTCAACAGTTTCTCACCAATAACTGTGTTCCTTATTATCTCAAGTGTGCATGGATGAAATACCAAATTATTTTCAGTTTAGTTTAAAACACAAGTAGAATTTAATTTGTGGTTTGACAGAAGCTCACACAGCAGCCACCACTGTGCCAAGTCTGCAACTCATACCATCTGTTATTGAGCTAGATTATGCAAGCAGCACAGTGTCCACTGTGTCATTTTAGATAGAACCCCACTGCAACACTTAGTACTTGGGTTGAATCAGTAACTCCTAGTTTCTATTTTCTTAGTTGTGCTAATTTTTTGTTCCTTATGGAGCCATAAAGCTGGCCTACAGATACACAACCTTAAGACCAAAATTAAAGTTCTTGTGCTCACAGGTGATTTTGTAAACATATTTGTGTAATTATTGGAGGCTAATTTGAAAATCACAGGGGCGTTCGTTTTGCTCCATTGATCACTGCTTTTCCTACTCAGGGTTAGTAAGCACCAGTGTATTCACTGTGGATGCTGTGAGTTTCCACTTCACATTTTGTATGTTTAGACAGATGCGACGAAGCTTTGTTTGTTTGTATTTGTATTGATTGTTTTTGTGCTGTGCTTGTCAGCAGAAATTATACCCATGCTAAGGGGAAATACAGTTTGAATCATAGCATTTCAAATGATATTGCAGCGGTGTGCTGGTTTCAGTTGCATACTGTATCCTGACAACACAGAAAGAATGCACAAATTATCCTATTTACCTCTGGCTATGAGGCAAACAGGTAACATAAGCTGAAGGTAGCTTAACAAGTACAAAGCTTTGTAAAGCTGAAGAGATCTAACTCTGTGTGTGTATTATTACTCACACATTTTTACATTGATATAGATACATAAGTATAAGGCTTAAAAAAATGATGATTTAAAGAGCTGCTAAAAATGACAAAAAAGAAGTCTGAGTCATTTTATGCCCTTGAAAAACCCATATATTGATTTTCTGAGCAGAGTCTTTCATCAATGCGATTTAGTACCATGTTTGGCAGTACATAATAGTCACATCCTCAATCATTTATCATTTGCTTTTAGGTGTTTGTACTGACTGGTGGCACTACTAATTTTACCCAAAGTTGTCCATATTTTTCAAATTCTACACTGTGTGACAAGATTCAAAGACAACTGTGAAAGTGAAATTATTTGGATGTCAGGTCTCATGCAATGTGACATTTGACATTTTGAGACTAATGAGTTTCTGTGTCATTTACAGAGTCTCAAAGACATATTGGATTTTCACAGGATGATAATATTCTAAAGATTGAATTTGCATTTGGTGCTTATCTTTTGGTCTAATTTGCTTTTTCCTGGTTTAGATAATAGTAATATCTGAGTATGCATTACATACTGCATTCTGTTTGTTTTTTTAGATGGTGAATTACCCAACTTGTGTACACTTCTGCACTAAAAATATATATTACTGTCTATGTAATTTACCCTTTTTTAAACTATTTTAACACAACATACAAAATAAGAGTAACACTTGAAAACTACAATGGCTAAAAAACATCAGGGGTCTTTTGCTCTGTCCACCAACAGGAATGTAAATACAAACTTTGTCTTTGGAGTGCTTTGTTTCTTTCCCTTCCAACTGAAGTGAAGTTTGTAAACAGGTTATTTTTAAAAATTGTGTTGCACAATATATGGTGTAAGAAAATAATTTTAACAACTCAAAAGGTTCCTAACTGAAAGGCTCTGTGTTACTATTTTGAACCTCTCAATATTTCTGATCAAAAAATAACATTTTGTGACAAGCTAAACAGTTATTGCATTGGTTTTCAAGGAAAATGAACAAACATAATAATATAATAAAAGGAGGGTATAAAAAATCCCTAAGGCTGTCACTAGTGGCAGCATAGTATGAGGAAGGGAGCTTGGCTGTGTCTAAGGAAGCTAAATAGTAATCAATAAAACCCCAAAGACATGATACCACAAGGATTTTTCTGAGACAGACCGCAAGCGATTAAAAGGATGTCAATGCTGTTGTCTGGACACATGACTGGGTGCATAAGGCAGAAAACCCGGAAGATTGAGCTGACTGAGTAGCTAAATGAAAAGCTGACTCCTGACTTGTGGCACATCTCTGAACTAAAACAGGACTCAACATAGGAAGCACAGGGTTGCTTGCTTAAGCATCAGATGTGACAGAAACTGATTGGTTCTTGTATATTCACACAATTCTCTAATGTTCCGACAAAGCTTAGCAGTACACCATTTCGGCATATTTCTAACAAAACAAACAAGAAAGCAAACAAAAATAAAAACTTTTAGGAATGTTAATGAAAAAAGTAACACCCCCAGTCTCACTGTGCTAGCAACGTAGGTTTTCTTCTCCTATAACATAATTTCATAGGTATGGTAAGGATGAGCATTTCTGAGTGTTCATTTTAAATATTCCTGCTCATTTATATTTGTTTTGTGGTGGAAAAAAATATATTGCAGAGAAAAATCTTTTAAATTCTATGGGATGTTTTTACTATAGGTGGGTTATTGATATGCACTCATAAAAGAACATTCCCCAGGGTTTGGAAGGGAAACAGGCCCATAGCATCACAAATTATCCACCAAACTTGACAGTGGGCATAAGGTACTTTTCAAGATGTCATCCTGTGCTTTAAATTTATAACAGAGTAACACAGACAGTTAGCTATCTCCAATTATAAGCTCTTGGACATTTTATCTGTGAAAAACAGTTAAATATGAGCTAAAATAAGTTTCAGTTCCATTTATTTAATGCGGATTGTTAGGGGTATCATTAAGTGTGACACTAGAGGCTTAGGAAAAAAAGAAACAGTTATTTCTTATCTTGTATGAGCTCAAATTAAAGGCTTGTTTTTTGCTTAATTTGTCAGTGTGAGACTATGCTTCTCCAGTAAAACGTATTTATTTTCATGTCTTTTTGCACATTTAACCAAGGGTGGCAATAAGTGTGAAGTTTATTACATACCCAGTTTTACCTACTTTTTTAGCTGGACATAGAAAATAATCCTAAATATTCAATGGCATCTATTTGTGTTTACCTTCAAATTCCTGTTAGCAGTAAAAACAATAAATTATTAGAGTCCAATATCATGGATACTTGTCTGCACAGAATTTATCTTGTACAATTTGCTATATAATAATGCTTTATTGATTTGATATGGGATAGCACATCCAATAATCAAGTTGGGGCTCTATCAGTGTCAGAACAATAGTCCTGTTGGTGTAAGCAATTAGACCGCGTAGCCATACCAAAGCCTGTTTTATAGTTACCGTAATATGTTTTGCAAGGCTGAGAGTCATTTATGTAATATGTCTGGGTTCCTGTAGTCAAATGGAAATACAGTTAGACTAATGCCTGCAATCCCTCAGGCTTAATATTCTTGGGGATGAGATGTATAATAGCTTTACATAAATAAACATGCCGGAATAAGTATTACTCCTCACTTCCAAGAGTATTCTTACACAAGCAAAATTGATACCACGGTAGGCAGGTATTGTTTTGTGCATTGCTGCAGTACCATGCTACATTCAACAAAAGCCACCAATGCATTTTTTAGGTTGAACAGGTTGAAAATAAAGCTAAAAAGGGGGATATTCATGTTCACATTTATGCCCCAATCTGATAACTGAGTTTTGTAATCCAAGTGATCAAGTCATAGTTTAGTGTAATTCAAAAATCAGAGCTGCTAAACAAGAATCACTCGGTTAAAGGAAGGGCAACATAAAGTAAAAACACCCTTCAACTGAAAGCTTGTTTTCTTGATTCCAAGCACATTTTTTTTTTCTTTACCACTTCCCTTTTTGTCTTTTTCATTGTATTTTCCTAAAAGCTTCAAACAAAGGCCCTTAACAATCACAAAAGTAATATTGAGAAAAAACAAGCACTAATATATAAAGCTTGCACACAAATAAGTAAGACTGACCGCCATCCTGGTTCAATACTGTCCTAAATGAATGAACACTTGACTGTTTGTAAAGCGGCTCTATCCATTGCACAGAGAGAGTCTTTTATTATAGGTACACCTTACTAGTACAAAGTTGGAAACCTCTTTGCCTTCAGAACTGCCCTAAATCTTCATTGCATAGACACATGGATGGTGTCGCAACCATTCTTCAGAGATTTTGTTTCATGTTGACATGATAGCATCATACAGTTGCATAGTGGCTGCAACACATCCATGATGAGAATGTTGGATCTGGTGACTCCGGAGGCTGCTGGAGTAAAGTGAGCTCATTGTCATGTTCAAGAAACCAGCTTGAGATAATTCCAGCTTTTTGACTCTGTTCATTATCATGCTGATAGTAGACATTAGATGATGGGCACAATGTGGTCATGAAGGGATGGACATGTTCCACAACTCTCAGGTAGTGTGGGATTTGATCTATTTAATGACTATTTATCACTATTTTATCATAGTGATCTATTTAATGACTTTTTTTTTTTAGTTATCTAAAAATATATCAGTATAACAGAAGTATTTTTGTACATACAATGAGAAATGATCAATCACTCTGCATGAAATGCTTCACAATTCATCTAATGGCAATTATAAACTCTAAAAATACTGAAATGTAGAAAAGCTGTTATATGTCTGGTTGGCTTTGTGTGTGTTTATCTGTGTTTCTCTGCCCCCTTTCTCTGGTTTTCCTCAGGTGGACAGAATGCAGGTTGGTGCCAATTTGGGAACTCCAGAAATAATTGGATGGAGAAGAATTTGAAAGGACCAGTCAGGACTTGGGACTCTTCTATAAAGGAAGCTTACCTGGGAGGCTGCTCTCTCCCCACCTCCTTTGCTGATGGCTGTTTGGCATCGCTATGTTGCTGCTCTGGAGCATTTCTTTTGTTTGTCTAAAGGTTTGTGCCAGGAGCTCGAGAGCTAGGGAAGTTTGATGTACCCTTTACAATTTCACACATAGCTTTCTGTTTTGTAAAACATGCTGGGTAATTCGGTTGATGACTCCAAAGAAACATGCCACAGTTCATATTAAGTTTAATGCTCCACATGAAATCTTTCACAATTCATCCAACACAAAATTCTATAATCTTAACCGGTCACACACACACACACACACACACACACACACACACACACACACACACACACACACACACACATTTGATTAAGCCAAAAGTAAAGCAAAGTGGTAGTTTAGTAAAAATACAAACTGGTTACTTCAAAAATACCGCCCACTACATACGATTTGCTACAAAAGCAAACTGCATTACTGCAACTTCTGCAAGTTGCACCCACAGTAAGTTCAGCAGCAGCTTCATCAGGAAATAGGTGAAGAAAGTCTTTTCTACAAAGAGCAAAAAGCAGTAAACTCTTCAGAAATTTGCACTGAGAAAGGGAAACCCTAAAACACAAATGCATGTATACATGCAGACAAATAAATAAATAAAAACATGTAGTTTATGCTCATGGATTTGTGGCTTTGATTGGATGACCATGTGTCCAAATAGTAATCATCGCTTCAAAAATCCCAGTAACGCACAAACTCTATTCAATACAATTTGTTATTTCATGTAAGAGTAACCAAGGATAAAAAGAGGGTAAAATGGTAAAAAAAAAAAAAAAAAAAAAAAAAAAAAAAATAGATGAAAAATGATAAAAACATGATAAAAACATACATAGTCATGTGTTAGTTTGATCCTCCTGCAAAGAAACTGTCAGGATGCCTCCATTATTCAGTTTCAACATGACTTTTTGAGGTAATTTGTAATTGTATTGGATATACAGCATAATATGCATGCTGGATTCTGTTTAACCACTGACTCTTCTGGAGTTTTCTTAAGTCATCATTTTGAATATGTCATTGCAGACACTGTTTACTTTGACGTGTGGATATTGTGAATCCAATGCAGTATGATCCATGCATGGTTATAAAAAAATAAAAGAGGTGTGTAAATCGTTACTGTTTCAGCTTAGTGTTAGTGTTTTGTTTTCCTACTGTGGCTTGTGGAAATCTTGCTATGTTCCATAGACTTTATTCAGTTCCTCAAACACATTAATACAAGAAAGAAAAAGTTCCTACCTTTGATTTGAAAAGCATGTTTTGATGTACATACATTCATCCTTTAGTTTTTCTTCTTTCATTTGACATTTTTACCAATGGAAAAGCATACTCAAAGCCCACTCAACCTTTTTTGTTCTTAGTCTAAAAAGTCTCTCCATTAGTGTGAAAAGTGGGGAGCTGACAAAGCTGCAGACTTCTTTTGAGATGTCTTGTTGCTAAACATGATGCTAAAAGTTCTTTTTGATAGAGAGACATTTGAACTTCAGCCTGAAAAACTCACAGTTGCTTAAGTGCACAATCTGGAAGTGTGTGTGCTTTTCCCTCAATCAGATATAAATCCTATTCATAGGCACCCTAGCACAAATCATGTGCAAGGGCCTGATCATGGCACTGGGTGGAGTTTGTGAGGCAATATTGCCTTGTTCCTTTTAGCTGCTTGAGGCGATCCATTTGGTTGAGGCCAGAGCAGCAGCAGTATGTCCAGTATACTGGGGCTGGTATATGAAATGTGTACCACTCACTTACCAGCCCCACTCACCAAGAAAAGTACAGTAACATAAATTATATTTGACATGATGAGGCTGAAGCATTTTCATGCGCCCAGCATGCCCAGCCCTCATTCAAGGTCTCAGAAGATAACTTCTCACTGGTGCATAGATGCCGCATGTGATGGATAAGCCTCCACTGCTGCTAACAGTCTCCACCATGCTGTACCCAGGACTCAACTATGTTGCCACCACCATAATGAACCATCATTGTCTTACCACAGAAGTTGTGCAGATGCTCAGAATAGTCAGAAAATTCTCAAGCTGTATCATGAGCAACTCAGAGCTCACTGTATCCTTGACCTGCCAGAGAACCTACAAAAACCACTGATGGTCATTCTGACTTTTAACGTTGTGATACTTTCTTTATCAGGTATGAAAGTGACCTTGAAGCATTGCTACTTAATTTGAAATACCTCATGGTTGAGTTTACTTGTAAAAAAAAAAAAAAAAAAAGGGATAGTCGATGTGGATTTTTCACAAAAATAATGGCCAAATGCTTCAGATGCCATTCGGTTAAAGGACCAACAGGGATTAGATCACAACATAATCAACATACTTATGACTTTTCCCTTAAAAGGGGCAGTATTATGTAAAATCGGCATTTTTGATCTTTACATTATGTTATAATGTTATTCCCTTATCAAAAACATACCTGGAGTGTTGCCTTGATTCTTTCATGCATGTTTGAGAAAACCTTTAATCTGCCATGGCAGCCATTCAGCTGTGCAAAACACTTTGGTGGGGACTGAGGTGCAGCTCCTCCTCTTTTCAAGGCACAGCTCCTCCTCAGAGCTGCAGGTTCCAAGCTTCCGAGCTTCTGCCTCACAGAGCACCCTCCCCCGTGACTTCCCCACTCAGCTCCTTCAGACTACCCACAACAATTAGCAAACACCTGGTGGAACTGCGCATCTGCTGAGCTCATTATATGAGCTATTTCTCAGTGAAATGCTGATAAAAACGTTGTTAAAGTATTAACAGAGAAACGATGTTGGGATGACTTCCTGAAGGTGGAGTTTCAGAAAGAGCAGGAGTTTTTAAAGAGACAGAGGCCCAATTTGAAGACGTTAAATTTCGAAGTCAAACTTCTTCTTAGTCATATTTTCTATCTATCTATCTATCTATCTATCTATCTATCTATCTATCTATCTATCTATCTATATATATATATGTGTGTGTGTGTGTGTGTGTGTGTGTGTGTGTGTGTGTGTGTGTGTGTGTGTGTATGTGTATGTATAGCATTTTTATAATAGCTGAAGGTAACACAGTTACTTGATTGTGCTGTAAATGGCACCATGTGCTTGGGAAATACATAATACTGCCCCTTTAAATTCTTTCTGACATTTCTTTACTTAAATGTTCTCAGGTAAAACAACAATTTTTGTAGTTGCATGAAGATAAAATTTAAGCTGAGCTACAGCTTGAAACTTGATTATTGCATTTGACTTGAAGTGTGTGTTTAGGGCTGCAATACAATAGAAATTTTCTCTTTACTTTCTTCAGTGTTTTAGTTTTCAGTCACACAATATAATGTATTTAACAAAGTACAGGCACACAACATTGCTTTAGAACTGAAAGAAAAAGCTCAAATTATTTGTAAAAAAAATAAACTATCAAATCCTATTATTATCACTATTAAAAATTGATGCTCATGGTAAGGCAGAGCATTTAAATAGCTCACTGTCTTGCAGTGTGTTGAGTTTTCCTTAGCTTGTAGAGCAATAATGAAACTAAAGTTACAGACCCTTCCTGAAAATTGGTTTGTGCAATGTGATTTCTGTCTGATATGCAGATGTTGCCATTTTTGTGAATATTGAATAATTTATTATGATTGTTAATTCATCTGTATTTGCAGTTTACTTTGTGTTTACTGCTTTGTACCATCTGAAACTAAAGCTTATAAATCTATACATCAAAAGGTTTTGCTACACATCATTTCCATTTTGGTCTTCAAATGGATCGGCCAGCAATAAATCTATGTGTAAGGTATGAAAATTACACTTGCATCATTGCCTTTTTTTACATGCCTCTCCAACTTATGCAGGTTTGTCTTCTTCCTGTACCCAACCACCCACCAGATTCGATAATTAGCTGTGCCTGTTCAGGTGTAATAATGTCTCGGGCAGTGGCAGGTGTTAACAGATACAATCTGTTCTTTAGCATGTAAAGAACCTCCTGTCGTGGCCAATAACTCACTCACTTAGTTACAAAAAATCATTGTCACTGTGTGATTGTGCTGTGACATGCACACACTCTTCTTCACAATCTTATCCACACACACTTCAATACTTACTGGAACAACGATGGTGTTTTCTTAGTCTTTTACAATTGTGCCCCCTCTTGGTAGCTGTTGTCACTAGAGCTAAAAGATGAGTGCCCACAGCATGGGAACTACAAATCTGGCTTGAGGGGGATTTTCTCCCCAGGCTATAATTTAATCTGCTTGGTTCATATGCACATCAGTACTTTTCTTTTCTTTTATGGAACTGCAAAACTGGGTAATAATAATTAAATTGTAAATAAACATTTGGTCTCTAGTCATGTGCTTTATCCCATTGATCAAAAGGTGCTTAATATCTCTAAAACTAGACTCCATAATAAAAGACATATCAGTTTTAAGCTTCAACTACTGATGTTACACAGCAAAAAGTACTTTTTTAATGCTGAAAATTGTGGTGCAGTCATTTTCAGCGTATATCAGTGACAGACTGTACTTTATATAAGCCCTCAAACTATTTGATTGTTCCCTTTTTAAACACTGCAAGCTCTCCTTACAGGGTACAGTATGAAAGATTTTTGCAAGGGTGAAATTGGATGCTTTGGGTCATTAGACAAGAGAGTTGAAGTCAGGGATGAAGAAAGAGCAATGAAGGAATAAAAGTGAAAGCATCAAATACTGACTGATCAATGGCAAACATCCATTTTCTATTAAATGACTTATAAGTCTTTTTATGAGCGCCCCAAAAGCAAAAGGGTTACAGCTCATGTCACATTACTGATGTATCTGACTCAGATGCTCCCAGGGAGTTCCTCCCTGCTGTTTTGTGCCCTCCTTGTATCTTTCTCTTAAATGTTTGAGTGTTCAGCAGGGGTGTTCACAATATGTCTCTGAGGGAGATGTTCAAGTCAGATTACAAGTCTCTAATACCTGAAATCTACATTTTCACATTGGATGTATGCTATGTAGTCTGCCTAAAACAGATAATTACTTCGGGTTATGGATTCAAATCATTATCATGAGGCCTAATTTAACATATGAGCATTAAAAAGCTTTAACTTTTTCATTTCATTTAATTGATTTTTAAAAAAATCAAATGTTAACTGTTGTAAATCATTTTCAAAATTAATGATGTCCAATAATTACAAAAGACACATGCATTTATGTCCAAAGACAAATAGAAATAGAATGACACCAGTTTATTCAAATTTTAAATTTTTGAATGAATCAAACTGTAAGTGTTTTTATTTTGAAGATTCAGAAGGATCTTTTTAAATGAAACCACCTTACAGTAAGAGAACAGCATGTCAGAAATAAGTTTAGTTTATACTGTTTTCTGAAAACTTCCAAAGTCATTTAATACTGAGTTCAGTTTGAGAGACATTTGTCAGCTGATAAATCTGAAACATGAACAGGTTGGGATGAACCAGTAATAACCTATGGGTCACCAACGTACTTGACTAAAAATTAAATGCAGCCTTTAAAGCTTCAATATGTAACTATTATAAAACATATGTTTTTTTTTTTGCATATTTGTTAAAGCTGTCACTATGTTGTGACAGCATAGTAAGAGATAGATAATCTGTGAAAAAAATCAAGCTCATCTGCCTTCTCCCTGTCGTCCTATAGCCATCTGCAGAAATACACTGCTCAGTCAGAAACAACCAATCAGAACCAGGAGGAGGGTCTTATCGCTGTCAATCACCGTTGTGTACGTGCTGTTTACACTTTCCCCCTTGATCTCTGCTTCGCTACGGCTCCTTCCCTACAGCAGAGCCTGTCATAAAAGCCCAGGCGAGTTAGTATGGCCATCGATGATGGCGGAAAAACAGTTTTCCTGTAACAGTAAGTTGTTTCTCCGCCATTAGCACATTGAGCAGTTGATTGGGTGCAGTGTATTTCTGCAGATCGCTGTAGGACCACAGGAAGGAGGCAAAGGTGCTCGATTTTTTTCACGGATTATCTGTCTCATGTTATACTGTCACAACGCAGTGACAGTTTTAACAAATATTTAAAAAACATAAAAGTTACATACTGCAGCTTTAAAAGGGAAATATCTCTGTTAGAGCTGCAGTATGTGGTTTACATGCTGCCAATGCTATTCGATGGTAGTATTAAATAAAAACAGACAAATTTAGAAGATGCCATCAACTGCTTTTACGGGTACATACTGTCAAGAAACATGGCTAAGACTCCACTGTCTGTCTGTTGCCATGACAGACCTCACATCCATGCTGAGTCTTGAGTCTTTAGAGCATGAATCTAAGTCAGGTTTGGAGTCTTTGTTTTTGCAACTTAAGATTGACTCAAGTCTTATTGACAAACGCAAATTCTCATCCCTCCTTTTCAGTGATGATAAAATGGCAAAAACACCCAACAAAAAATATAAAAATCTGTAACTTGCAAATAAATGCAATCCAGTAACAGTTTGATGAAGGTGACAAACAAATGCAAAATAAATTAGTGATGACCCATGACAGTTAAAAATTTAAAAAGAAAAGAGGAAGAGAGGAAGTGAAACCACAGGATGTGCAAGAATCAATGCTGAGAGGCTATATTTACCATTGTCCAATTAGACAAGAGGAGACTGGAGCCCACTAATGACCTGACATTTACACACGCTGAACTCTTGATTGCGATTACATTGTGTGGCTGCGTGTGCTTGTGTAAGAGTGTGTGCACATGAGAGACACAGGGAGCGTGTGAAGCAGGATTAATGACAGAGAGAACAGAAAAAAGAGATGGTTGTTTGGTGAGTTTCACATGTCACTTCTTGCAAATGGACTCATATGAAAAAAGCCCAGGATCAAGGAAACAGTGAAATTATAAAGCAGCAGACAAGCAAAACTGCAACCAACAAGCCAGTAAATCATCCAAAATTTTCATGATATTGATCAGATTGTTTCACTAAACAAACACTAGTTTTTCCTTTGTATGTCATTAAAAACAACATATATAGAAGAAAAGAAAGCTGTTTTGTGGTTGAGCAAATTTGGTTCCAAATGTCTTGTTTGAGAGTAACCACTCAAATATGAAACAGACACGGACACAGATCTGTTGATGGAAGGCATAATAGGCATCTGGTGTGATTGATGATTCAGTCCTAAAGAAATGAAGAAAACTTCATCTGTTGTAAACCATATTGCTGCTAATTTAAGCAGTATTGTTTCCTATAAAAAGAAATGAAAAAAGATTTAAACTAGATGCCTAAATCAAAACCATGAAAAAACTTAAAAGGCACCCAGTAACATATCTACATTCAGAAACGCTCGTTAAAAAAAAGGCAAACATCAAACAAGGCATATCAGAACAGAAAAGCATATGATTTTAAAATTTGAATGTTTTTTAAAATCAATTTCTATATAGTTTACAATATGTCTGTTTTATTCACCTTTTTAATGTCATTGCGGAGAGACACAAGTTGGTTTATGTCAGTAAACTTTGCAAGAACAGGATGAAGAACAGGTGCATCTCAATAAATCTGAACATTGTCTAAAAGTTAACTGAGTTCAGTAATTTCATTCAAAAAGTCAAATATATATTGTATTGTTTCATTACGCAAAGACTGGTAGAGATTGGTATAGTTCAAGCATTCATTTCTGTTTATTTTGATGAATATCAAAATCTTAAAATCAAATTTAGCTAAAAAATTAGCTCCCATATTAGGGGATTAGTATGCCTAGTTCTCTGAAAATTTGAATATAACATAAGATCAATAAATATTGATTTTTAATGTAGAAATGTTATTATATTGCCATGTTGTTCCGATACAATCATGGGAAAGGCTGCTAGCTTGAGTTGTCCAGCAGAAAGTCACTGACACCATCCTCACAGATAATCTTAGCTGGTGCCATCAGCCATGTTTAATATTTCTATGCTGTAAATACAGACCTTTTTCATATTCCTATATCAGAGTGAAGGTCTTTAAGATGTTTTGGTCAAGTTTGTAGTGGTAAACACCTTCCTAACCACCACCTCTAACTTCAGCTTGCAAAAGGGTTCATCGTTTTTTTGTCTTGCTTGTCTCCCTCACATGCAAAAACACCATTGTATCAAAAATCATTTTGTTGCAGATCAGTGTTTTCAAACGATTGTTTTTCTTTGTGTCGATTATATATTTTTTTAAAAATTGGAATGACAGTGGTAGGAGTTTGTCCTGTAGCTGGTGGGTTGCCCGTTCAAACTCCCGCTCCATCTGTCTCAGTTGTTGTGTCTTTGGGCAAGACATTTCATCTGCCTTGCCTGCTTGTGGTGGCCAAAGGGCCCGGTGGTGCTGGTGTATGGCAGCCTCGCTTCTGTCAGATTGCCCCAGAGCAACTGTGGCTGCAGTGTAGCTTTTCACCATCATGGGTGAATGACTGAATATAGTGTGAAGCGCTTTGGAGTCCTCTAGACTTGATTAAGGACTATTCAAGTGCAGGCTATTTACCAATACCTGGTTTAATAACCTTTGTAATTGTGGCTGATTGAACACCAAATTTAGATGGCACCAGAACCAACAATTTTAAAGCAATGTGGGCCTCCTTAACAACTCAGCTCAGTCACAGGCAGATCAACCTCTATGTCACATTAGACTAAAGCAGTGACTTATGCAAAAAAGCCCCAACCAAGTTTTGAGTACAAATACTGCAAAGCACATAAACATTCAGTACACGATTTTAACATTACAAATCCTTTTTTGGTCTGATATAGTATTCTGATTTTCAGAAAAAACTGAATTTGAGGTTTTCTTTAGGCTAAAATCAACAAAATTAATAGAAATAAAGACTTAATTTGTTTCACTTTCTGTGACTATGTAATATGTGACTTTCTCTTTTGGATTGAATCATTATTATAAATAAATTTTGCAATGATATTCTAATTTATTTAAATAAACATGTAAATTAACATGTTTACGTCATGGTTTTGAGGGCATTTAATGTCTTGCAAAACAAAAAGAGAGAGCTCCATGAGATAATTCCAATGGGAGCAGCTGCATCATCAGCAAGAGAAGAAGATGCTCAATGGCTAGATAAGTGAACAAATGGAGATTGAGCAGCATCAGCCAATAGGTACAGGGGGAAAAATGGTAAACAAACAAGATGTTCCAGCAAATGATGAGAAAACTGTTTGATGCAGAGGTGCCCTTATGCCAGCAACACACACATTATTCTCCACTTATTAGCTATTCCTGCTGTGCACAATCATTCCAGCTATTTTAGCCCTCAAAGAGCTTTCACTTCTTTAAAGGTTAGAGCACTACATTATTGCATTTTTCCAAAAAGCACTATTAAAATATGTGAAGTTCGCTCTTCAGATACAACATTTTTGTTGAATGTGGTGTCTTTGTGTCCATCCATCCATTTTAAATCCACTTATTTAGGACCATGTCCCTTCAGGACTTTAAGTATTTTACATGCAAACAAGCATAAAGTTATTGTACTTAATTAACCTGTGTACAGATGTATGCCACCACAGAGCAAAAGCAGTGTATCAACCTGACATGAAAAGGATTCTGATATCAAAACTACTGCTCATAGTATAGAACTGATTGGACTCTCACTACATAATTGAAGCAATCAGGTTATACAGAAACTTTCCCTAATTTTGACATAGTTTCATAGCACAGGCCCACCTTCTACCACCTAATCTCTACAGTGTGGAAAAATCTCCCTCCGTCTCCCATATCTTACAGAATGCCTTACCTGGCCGCTTCCCAATCCATATCCTCAGGCTCACACTTAGAGTAATCCCCCCCTCTTTCTTTACATCACCCCTTATCCTGATATTCCTCATAGCCTACATCCTATCTCCCCAGCCCTGTCCTTATTTCTCCACCAAGCTCAAGTGAACCATTGTCCTTGCCTGGCTCATTGACGGTGCTACTAAATCATGCTGGATTCTTTCTTGCACAGAGCATTACCTTACCTCGCCTTTCCTGCTAGGGCTGGCCCGCCGGCAACTGGGTTCCGCATGATTCTGCTAACTGCTCCCGTGCTGCCATCACACAAACAGAACGATGCACATGCACACTCCAGATTATTCTCAGCATGCTGCAGAGGAAATAAATGGCTCCCATGTTGGCCGACCACAGTCTGGCAGAGCCTGAAGGAAAAAATGATCCATTTGAGAGCCCTATGACATGGGGCAGGGTTTGGAGGGGATAACTGATAAACCTGGGGGCCAGTAGAAACTTGAATCATAACTATTTCTGGATTCACTCAACAGGGTGACTGGCCTGGAAAAGCTCAGGAGCAAAAGGAAAAGAAAACAAACAATTAAGTTCACCAAAAAGTTGAAATGGTTTTAATCATTGAGAAAAAATATATTACAAATAATTTTGTTTCTATTTCAACACAAGTAAATTAAACAGAAAATGTTTACCCCAAAAACAGAAGTCTATTATTGTTCATAAGTATCTGATTAGTGAGCTGACAAGAGGAGGCAGACAGCAACATTATGTCCTGGTTAGCACCATCTGCTACACAACAGGAGGAGGATCTATCTGTCTGGAAATTACCTGCTGATGGGTAACACCTAGAGGGAGATGTGCAACTTAAGCTGAGAAGCTGAAAACACTTGTCATAATATCTTCAGCTAAAAAGAGGCATCTTTAGATGCTTGGAAAGGTAGAGAGGTAACTGGATATCCTGAAATGGTAGCCACCGGCTTTAGTTGTATTCACTGTTCATCATTATTTCATGGATTTCATTTCAATATACAGCTTTGGAATTCAATTAAAATCAGATGTTTTTATGGCACTAATTCACAAGATATGGTAACTCAAGTCAGTTTACATGATAAATAGGGCCCTATTCTCAAAGATTCTCAAATTCCTCTCAGATAGCTCCCATCTTAGTCTAAACATTTATACCAAGGAGTGCTAGCTTAAGAGGGATTCATTCAGCAGCTGAGAGCTGAGCGAGGAGTCTATGGAAATTCCTATCTTAGTGAGAAGGTGTGGTTGACCCTGTTGCTTGGCTTCTAAAAATTGATTGGTTCTTCTTCTTCTAATTCTTGTGCAATTGCATTTGGCAAACAACTTAATGGAGAATTACCGCCTCCAGCTGGTAGGAGTGTGGTCCAAATGTAGCCCAAACCCCTCCAAAAAACCTCATTTCCTATCCTATCGTATCATACAAATTACACTGTTTTAAAAAACAGAATATGACCTGGTAGCTTTTACTTCTTGAGTCTTTCTGAAATAAATCAATAAGGTCTAGTTTTGACGGTGATTAGATGAGACGCGAAACAAAATAAGACACAAAAAATCAAATACGCCCCCAATAATCAGTGGTAACAATTAACCGATCATTGAATCTCGACTGGATTAAGAAATTAAATGAATTGTCGCACAGCATCAAAAAGTTTAATCGCACCTTATTAACATCCTCATTATTATTATTGCAATTTGTAACCACTTCTTGCCATGCTGGTCATTTTACTATGTAATCTATTCGATATCAACATAGATGCTCAGCTATCAACTTATTGTCATTGCCTGCTTGTATAAAGTTGTTTATGAGTAATTCTTTCCGCCATCGTACCTGCTTAAGACATTTTTAGGCTCACGAAAAGTCCTCCTATCTGCTCATAACATTTTGTTTCAGAAAGGTGAATTCCTTGGAATTGATACAAAGTAAAATTTATTAATAGTGTGTTTCTTAACCATGATGAGAGAATCTCAATCTCAACTATTGGCTGAGTGTACCACTAAGTAAATTTAACAGGATTATAATGACAGCAAACAGCATTAAGACCCAATATATTCCTTTTATTTACTTTTATATGCATTATTACACTTTACCATGATCATTTTTTCTGCAAGCAAAAATCATCTAATATGTTTAAAGGTGTTAAAATATTCTAAGAAATAATTAAAAATGAAACCACACAAAAAAGTTTCTGTTAATTTTAAAAACGTATGATTGATGTGGCTCCCAGAGATTCTTTCTTCAAAGTTAATTTCGTGGTTACAAAAACTGCATCAATTATTCAAATATAAGCTTTAACACTCATGATCCTGTTGCTAATTCACCACTGTTTCTTCACTGACCACTGGAGACTGAGAACATCTCCACTGGGATGGTGGAGTTTTTAAGATAAAGAGTCATCAAATCATCATGATCAAACTCTCTCAAATCTTCTTCTACTTAATCATCTACGATGAGTTCAAAATGTTGACTTGCTGCAAAATATATCCTGCCCTGTAACAGGTGCTTTGATGAAAAATATTCAGTTATTTCCTTACATGCATGGTCATAATGACATTCTAAATAAGTGTATAATATGAGGTATAAAGTGTAAAAAATATATGTTTTTTTTCTTCAACTTTTGTCAGATTGTATTTTTACAGTAAATGATTGTGCTTGCTGGTAACTTTATGAAATATCTCTAATGTTTGCAAGACAAATTGCACTATTACAATTAACAGAACTGAAGTCGAATAAGGTTAAATAAGGGGAAATCCTACATGTTATTAATATTCTGCTGGGGCGTTTTTCTGTCTGTTTTGAGGTCTTTCTCTCTCTTTCACCCTCTCACCGATTGACTGTTCTCTTAATTGGAGCTGGGGGTCCAGGACGCCTTCTGACCACTGTTCACACCCCTGGGAGGCAGCTAGCACAACTCTGTGTGGAGTATGCATGTGCTTGTCTGTCAGACAGACAAGGACACACACATACATCCACACAGAGACAGAATCTGTCTCTGTAAACGTGTGTGTATGTTTTAAACGAGAGAGCAAAAAAAGTAAGCCATAAAGAAAGTGAGCAAGACTTATAAAACTATAGGCAAGAAAAACCACACATGATCAGATCATAAGTGAAAAGTTCTCCAATTCTTAAAAAAAGAATTTTGAAAAAATACTGGGAATGCTTCTTACTATATCTCATACAAAAAAGGATGAAATAAATGGTTTATATTCTGAACAAAGATTTTGCTTTATTTCAGTTAAAATTATCACCACTTAAGTATTGACATTGTTCATACAGTATTTATATAAAAATGACTGAAATATACACCTTTGGTGGCATAGACAAGAAAATGATAACACATAAGCTAATTCAAATGACTTGACAAACTTGATGTTTTACAACTTTTCCATTATCAGCTGTAATTTCTTCTCTGGTTCTGAGCAACATTGTTATGTGGACATCACCATGTTTTTTCCCAAGAACTGTGACAACAGAATAGTATGTTGTATGTTGGCAAAACACAAAGTTGTTGCATAAGTCTTATTTTTTTTTACTGAAAAATTAGCCTGAATTTTAATTGTGATAGTGAAACTGCTCTACAGTAATGTGGCTGTCAAAACATTATTCTGAGAACATATTGACATCACTCAAATTCTATCAGTCCATCTGCAGTTAATTTTGCTCACAAAAATGTCTTTTAGCCCCAAAAAGTCACTTTAAGCTAACACTGCATGCCACTCAGAAAGCATCAGCATCGGAGAAAATGACTGTTAGCTGCAACAGATGATTATTGTTAGTAAACATGCTGGAAGAGTGTTTGAAAAGAGCATTTTTTAAAATTTATTTATGCAATTATCAGATTTCAGCAGGCAATTTGTATTGGCAGAGGATAGATAAATAGGAAGAAACAGATAAAAGCATTTTCTTTCCTAATAAATTTCATTCTTACAAGCAGGAGACCTGCAATCTCCTCAGTTGTCAGGCTGTTAACTCCCTGTTAGAGGTATCTTTAGTATTCAAGGCATAAACTGTATTGATTTGTTTTCTCTTAGCTTTGGGTTGTCATTTCTCTTAAATTTTAAAGATTACAGTCGTTTCATAAACATGGGGAAAAAAGTGTTTCCAGTAGAGAGACTTTTTTGTGTGTGTTTTGTACGTTTTGCTTACTTGCTGTGTTTCCTACATGGAGGTCATTTGTACCTAAAATGCTCACTATAACCTTTTGCGTTTCCAGTAAGCAGTGAGACATCTATTCAACATATTTGTACTAAAAGGGTCTTTTTTTTTTTTGCAGATTTTCTGATGGTACTGATACAGGCGGTTTGTCATCAGTCATATTTACAAGAGCACTTCTGGGTTTGAGGATGCAGCTCAACTCTTTATTTTTTTCAGAAAAATACATTATCCAATACTTATCCATTTTGAAACAAAATAGAAGGTTGAGCATTTTAGAGTTTTAGGACTTGTAGGTTTTCTACTTTTTAAATATGATTATGAATCTAGATTGTGGATAGTGTTTCTTATGTTTCCAAATTTAAGAATTTAGTTTGGAATTGTGTATTAGTTTTTCCTTGATAAGTATTATCCTACCAACCAAGACAGTTTAATATGTAACCCACAAAACTATCCACTGATTTGGGTTTCTTTGATCAAACATCAGATCTGGAAGTGGAGGAAGTACTTCAATCCTGTTATATTTTGAGCAAAGCGTAGCACAACTATTGCATTATGGCTTTTGATAATTTCTCACAAATCTGGTTGCAACTACTTACCATCAAAGTAATTCAGCTTTTTTTTTTATTAAGTACACCTCTGAAGAATCTCATGAAAAGAATATAACCTAATACCATTTTCTGGTGTTAATCCTACCCTAACCCCAAGATTACTAGGCTCCCAGTTTTGAAATCAAGAGACACATTGGTCAAAATATTTTACTATAAAATGGTCCACCTACTTCAATAACAATAAACTATTAGCTGCTGCAAAATGCTTTGACATAATTATATAGAAGGGATGTGCCTATGTTGGTATGTACAGTAAACCATGCACTAGCAGTGTGCTACCGGTTCCCTCTAGCTCGGTTCAAGCTCTCAAACTATAAACTCAGCCTCCCAGTTATACTAGAATTATTGTAATAGTATATTATTACTTGGGTTTTGAAAAAAAAAAACTGGAAAGCACCTGTTGCAAGCAAAAAGTAGGTTTATTTGATGTAAACAATATATAAAAGAATCATGTTTGGGAGGACTTTTAAAATGCTGCAAATATTTTGTTACATACCAACTAATATCTTTATTTTTATGTATTTTTCAAAGTATGTTTTGTATTCATTCACTCAGCAGTGTTTCTCTTTGTACGCTACCTATATTGAAGACTTATAGTGTGATTGTGTAATTGGTTCTCTTGAACAAATTAGGATTTTAATATCACAAGTGAGTCTTCTCAGCAACAGAGAATTATTCATTTATTGATTGATAAAGGAGTTTAATCAGGAAAAATCAAGATGACATTTCTTAATTGATTGTGTTATTGACTGAATAAATGCAAGTTATGAGTGCATTAGGCTGTGCCTTCAAAAGAGCTAGATTTAATCATGACAAGCCTTGGGTTGTGCTTTTAAAATTAAAATAAATGAGTGATCTGAATGTTAAGTTTGACAGCAATAAATGAGCACAGTTGTACTCTATGAATCTGTGATGGCATGTGAAGTGGTGTGTTGTAGTTCTTCAGTCTTTGCAGATCCCAGTTTTCATCATTAATGGAGCAGTGTTATCAGCCCCAATTAAATACTGAGTGAAAATGTTCTTTTTAAGTTTAGTACAACATTATATGTCTGTATGTTTGTTTCCACAGATGCAGAATTTGAAATATGGCTAGACAGATTCTCATTCGATCCTGCAAATTTATGAGGAATGAACCTAACTAAAAAGGTGAATATTAGACTGCAGGTAGTTTGAAATTGTGTTTTAACAGAAAACTGTGTTGTTGCTTGCAAGATTTTGCTCTTTTGTGAGTGAGTTGACAAATTAACTCTTGTATTAATCAATGAAATTTACCCCTCTCATATAAAGCCCTCTTTACTAACATGCATACATACTGCAAAAGAGACAGGGGGGAAGGTTTATCTTCTAGCAAGAAAACAACATACAGCCAGGTGTGCAATGAAATGGTTGAGATCAAAACATATTTATTTGTTAAAATCAGATTAAATGCAGAGCACCATTACTCTCCATTTAGTCTGACATGCAACAAAATAGACTTGCCATTGTAAATGCAGCAAAAGTTGATTCTATAAAGAATCGACTAAAATGGAGATTTAATACGGTACAATTGTAAATAAATTTAAGAACCATGTGTCTGTTACCTTCCAGTTCACAATTGTGCACAACTTTGGTTTGGTCTGTCACATGAGATTCTAATACAGTGCACTGAAATGTCTTGTTTTAATTTAACAAAATGTGGAAGTGTTCCTTATGAACACTTTTGCAGGGTGTTGTACATACATAACGTTTCCATTCTTTTGTTTTCTCTTACTGTTGTAAAAAAGTTTAGGCTTAAAAACAGTAACATATTTAATAGGAAATAAATTAAGAAGTTCATACAGATTACAAAACTAAATTAACGTAGGAAAACCAGTTAAGTGAGTCAGTTATATTTCAAATGTATTGAAATGCAATAAATTAGCAGAAAGAGCTTTTATGTTGAAACAGAAAATGGAACTCTGAGACGTTTTGTTTTGAGCTTTAATTTGTCTGGCAGTTTTTTCTGTAATTGTTCCTCTGATCAGTTCTCTGCAGTGTCTGATTAAACTGTTACTCTTTGCTTTACTTATAAAACGATCAGAAAAAAGACCAGCATCTCCCTGTTCATTTTGAAGCTCCTGTCTCTACAATTACCTTTAACTTGTTCCCCAAGTTTCTTGCTCTAGTAAATTTTCCTCTCACATCCTACCTAACCTCCTCAACAGAATATTTCTGAAAATAACAGCAGAGATATTCAAGGTCTAAGCAGTTATCATGGATTCAAAATATTAAAATTTGTTCATCAAAATGTAGGCTGATAAAAACAAACAAAAAAAAAAACTTGAGGATTTAAACTCTCAACCTTTGCATCCTCAGAGAATGTGAATTGAATGGTGAGCTGCACCTCTGAAAGAGATGGATTTTAAAATGCTTTCTCCTGAGCTAATGACATAATAAGCAAAACTACGGTAGAAGTTTTCATTCTAAGCCTAAATGTAAAGTACAGACAGTTTGGTTAAATGAAAGCTTAGACCATTTTAAAGAGAATCATTTGATTATTTTCTTTGGTTAAATGTTTCAAAATCTGCAAATTAAAAAAATATTACAAAATAAAGGTAATAAAACCAACAATAACTAAATAGTTAACATACATTTTCTTGAATTTGAAAGATCCACCATTTTACAGAACTTCCTCAAAGCTTTCAAAAACAAGTGCATTTTAAACCTGGTTAATACTAAAAAAAATAAAAAAGTTGGAATGATTTGTTGGTTATTTGTAAATAACTATTTAATAATGGATTTAGTTTTTTGCCATTCGGTTTTAATGAAGCCTCCATAGTCGATAAATTAAATCTTTGACAAAGCATAGGGATGAGCAAATCTAAAATGAAGAAGCATTAAAAAAGAAGGTACACAGAGAGAATATGACAGGATGAAAAGGGGTGAGGAATATGTTACATATTCATTAGTGTTTTCCTCTCGTTGCATTACTAACAGGCTGTTGGTGCTTTTACTTTTCCCATTTCTGTTTTCAGCTTGCACAGACCAAAGCTCCAGGATTGTTTTTCTCCCTCTTGTTAACCAAGAGTGAGAGCTTAATGAGGAGAAAGGTGAGCAAGGTAAAAGAATAACAAAAAGATACAAGAGAAAGAAGGGCCAAGCAAAGCAGCATCTATGCTAATGGACTTAATGGGTTTATTGACTGTGGCTGATGATGTCCCTCCTCCACCTGCTCCAGCGCTGGACTAAAACTTGTACATTCGTAGTGGGGAGTGGAGTGTTTTTATGCTGTGTGGTGAGGCTTTTTGGGAATTTCTTTATTTTTCCACATTGTATTTAATTAGGTAGACTGGGTTTGCACCATGTTACCTCTAGGCACTTTAGGAGTGCATATACTTTGCAAACTACTCACAGTCAAGGTAAAAACATAACACACCTTTTTAATTTCTAGTGTTTTGTGAATCAAAAACAATTTTGGTCTATTTTCTGCAGGTAATAAAATTACTACAACCAATTATTACCTACATAAATGCACACAAAAATTATAATGTCCTTATTTTTCAATAAAAAAACAAACAAACCTAGAAAAGCTTTATTCAGAAGTACACCCCCCATTGTTATCTAGAAACAGTAGGCACGTTTACATTAACATAAGTAATGGGATTAAATGACCAATTGGAAAAAAATGTGTCATCTGAACACTTTAATCGGAATATTCTGATCAAATTCAACTTGATTGGAATGAAATTGTAACCGGAATGTGAGATGTGGTTTAAGCCGATTGATAATCTGAATGTCATGCATACAAACACTTGTTTTGATCATGTCATTCTGATTGTAGCAAACTGACCTGACTGCACATGTGCCCTATGTCAACATGATGTATGTTGACCTTCAGCAGTTACCCGCTATGTCGGGGATGCAGAATTGTTCTAAAAATGGTCTGGGAAGGTTGTCAGGAGAAAAATTATTCCTTCTGGGAAGAATATGGCAACACGATGTAAATTTGGAAAGTTCTTCCTTCAAAATCCTTCACAACTTTGAAGGATGTGTGTTTCCTCCTGATCTCTCATCCTGTAATGCAGGAAGATCAACAACGTGTGTTGCTCAGCCTGTAGTTTAATTAGGGAGTGCAGCAGCTTCTCAGCCATATTAGAACCTGGTGCAGATCCATTCTGGGTGCTCAGAAGACACAGAACACACAACTACTGCAATTGTTTGTTTTTATGTTAAGCACATACTCTAGTACAACTTATTCTCTCTGTGTGTGTGTGTGTGTGTGTGTGTTTTTTTTTTAGGGAAATTTTACAACCCTGCACATGTCAGTGCTTCCATTCTAAACAAAGCCTGGTGCATGTAAACACACCTCATTATCGGATGAATTAATTCTGTGCCCATATAAACTATACATTTGGATTATTTAATCCAAACACATTTCAGTCCGATCAGGAAGTTTTGCACATGTAAACATAATTAATAAGTTCCAACCACTAATTTCAGTTGTGTTGAGTTCTGGACTTTAACTGGGACATTGTAACATCTTTGTTCTTTTATTTGACAAACTTCTGTTGTAGAATAACTGCTGTCTTTAGGATCAATGTTTTGTTCAGTCAAGCTTTAGCTGTTGGCCTCACTTTTGACTCTTCATTGAACACAAAGAGGATCTAATGGCCAACTCAGTAACTACAAGGTAGTTGGGTTCAAACCCAAATCATCAAACCTTTATTTCTGTCTTTGTTGCTATGCTGCGCTGTATGTTATGGCCAGAATTTCTACTTTGGTCCTGGGTGTTTAAAGGACATTGTGCCAGAAGTCTTAAGGTTGACTCAGAAGCAACTTTCCAAATTTACATCATGTTGCCATATTCTTCCCAGAAGGAATAATTTTTCTCCTGACAACCTTCCCAAATAAGCCAATACTTAGTCTTCCAATTGTACCACCATAAACACAGACATTTAACATGCTTAGTGGGGCCTGTAGGGTCTGGGATTTTTGCCATGTTTCCAACCATTTCACAGTCTAACCTTGGGTTGAATTTGCTGTAATGTCAAGTTCTGAGAAGATTGGAAACTGCCTGAAATATTTTCAAATTCTGACAAACAATTTTCTCTTTTGAATAATAGGTTTCAAATTGTTTGGAAATGACCTTATAATTCTTTCCAGAGAGATAGGCAAAAATAATTGCTTCTCTAAGGTCACTGATAATGTATTTCCTACTTGGCATTGTGTTATCTCATGCTCTAGACCAGCAAACTGGAAAGACTGCTGCTTTCTTAGGGGTGATTCAACTTACTGATGATCCAGTAATGAAGTGCATTTAATTAGCAGAAACTGACTGCTGCATTCTTCAAATCTAATGGTAAAAACCATGGTATATGTGGCTTTTCCACATACAGTTTTTTCTAATTAATAACTTTTGTGTCTTTTTTTTTGCTTCAAGTTAAATATAAGTAGTTTTAGAATCTGGTCAAGTGCTGATCATCAATATGTCCTAACATATAAAAACTTACTAATAAAAGAGGGTGTACTTTTTCTTTGCCGCATATTGAACAATTATTTTTATTAACTTGAGGCATGTAAGTAACTCCAAGAGTTTTAGTGAAGTTCTCAAATAATATTAGGTCAATAATAGGTATAATTTTATTACCTGGATGTGGAAAGAGATATTAGTGGCTATTTCAGGTATTTGCTGGAACAAGTCCCTCAGTTTTGGTCTCGTAACATCAATTAGTGAGAGATCAGTGAAGCATCAACTTTCCACGTCTCTGTTTACCCTTGGAGATCTTGGTATTAGCTACTGACTGCTTGTAAGTATCTATCCTTTCTGTGGTCTCTGCTGTAACGTCTTGATGAAGTGGTAGTGTTTTCCTTACTACATCTTTGAATAGAGAATCTGTCACCTCACCTAAAGAAATTTTCTTTTCTCTACAATTCAGTCTTTTTGTTTAATACCAGGTAAATACTGGCCAGCTTCTATTCTCTCTGTCCACCCATCATGCTGTGGCCTTTTTCCCTGAAGGTATGCGACCTTTACCACAGACCAACTCTCACCATTGCTTCGGCTAACTACTGACCCTCTCTAAGGGAGCTCATTAGCCAGCCATACTCCAAACTTCCACTTTTCAGACACTTGGGCAATTAGGCTCTTTATAAATATCACTGATACCCGAAGACATCCAAACGTCCAGTGGAGGCTGCAAGGGCAGAACTGCTAAATTTGTGAATTTAAGGACATCTCTAAGGGTGTCATGTCTTTTAGACACTGTATGTTTTGTGTGTAAACAAGTGTTTGGAGAGAGATGTACAGAAGTTAATCATTCAGAAATGATTTTTGTTCAAATCCAGTTATTTGCATCCAATCAATCTGACACACAAAAAGTGAAAGTATTCAGAGCAACGCTTTAATGTTGCTGTCAACAATAACAAAAACAGACCATAAACCTCAGACATAAAAAGTGAATAAGTTAGTAATATGTATGAATCCTGAATGCTTTCTATTACTCATTATTCCTCCACATTGTTTCTGATGTTAGAAGTGGGTAGCTTTGCCTACTGAGGTGACATTTCAAGCAGTCCAAACTGAACATGCAGTTGTGGAAAAGGCAACTCTGTTCCTGACACTAGCTCTTATTCCAGATAAGATCAGAGATGGAGGTACGTAGTAGTAGTCATTTTTTACTCCCTCATCTTTATTTATTTTTACTTTTCATGCGCTGACTTTGGACTAAAACACAGTGGACCAACACTAGCAAATGAAGTGGCTTCTCAAGTCAACAATGACTGCAGGAACTTCACACTGGACCTCAGGCTGTTTGGATTCTATACCTCTTCACTTTTCCTCTAGACTCTAGAGACTTGATTTCTGAAGGAAATGCAAAATTTTCTTTCATCTGAAAAAAGGACTTTAGACCACTGATTAACTGTCCAGTGCTTTTTGTCTTTAATCCAGGTAGGATGTTTCTGACTTTGTCTCCTGTGCAAGAATTAGTCAAGATAAATTAATATCAAACAATGCATTTAGATTACACTGCTGCATTTGCTGCTAAATCCACTAATTCCCTTAATTATAGCTAGCTTCTACTTTACTTAAGTAACTTCAGGTATAAAAACATTGCTTCCATCCAGTTATTTATGAAAGGTTGCTGTAGATTTTTCCAAGATATTTCTCTGAAAATGAAAAAACCTGGTTGACTGAAAATTTGGTTGACTGCCATATTACAGACCATACATGTATGGGACATTATGAAACCATTCAGCTTTCACCTAATGGCGGATAGGTATCAGTGACTGAAAGTAAAGTAAAAAAGTAAATAAATAATCCAGTAGATAACAATGAATAATATTTATTTGGAAAATTTCAAAAGCTTTGAGGCAGCAGTCATATGACCTTTGATGTGACATATAAACACCTCATTACTAAACTGTATTGATCTTATTTCCACAGGTTATGTAACCAACAGCCTTCATCCTTCATAATCAACCACTCCTTTCATTTGCAAATGTAAAAGTTAAAGTTATGTAAACTGTTAAAATTAGGCTTCGAATCTCAACTTTCATAATTGCTATGAAAAAGACTTAAATGATTCTTACTTGGTAACTTCTTATTTCAGCAGACAGAAGTCGCATGCGGAGTACTCCAAGGTTCAATGCTGGGATCCCTTCTATTCAGTATCTACATCCTCCCACTAGCTCAGGTTATAACATGATATAAGATTAGTTACCATAACTATGCAGATGATACATGGCTCTACATTATAATTTTACCAGGTGACTTTGAACCCATCCAAGCACTGAACAGATGCTTAGAACAAATCAATGCGTGGCTGTGCCATAACTTTCTCTAGCTGAACAGAAACAAATCTGAAGTTATTATCTTTTGATCTAAACAGGAACAATCTAGAGTCAGCATGCAGCTTCAGTTATTACAGCTAGAAATCAAGCCTGAAATCTGGGTGTAGTGATGGACTCAGACCTGAACTTTCAGAGACACATAAAGACAATTACAAAGTTGGCCTTCTATCACCTGAAGAACATTTCCAAGATTAAAGGACTAATGTCCCAGCAAGATCTAGAGAAACTCATACATGCATTTATTTTTGGTCGCATTGATTACTGCAATAGTGTCTTCACAGGTCTGCCCAAAAAAATCACCCAGACATCTTCAGCTGATCCAGAACACTGTTGCTTGCGTTCTCACTAAAACCAGAAAAATAGAGCAAATCACTCCAGTTCTAATGTCCTTACACTGGCTCCTTGTAGCTCAGTGAATAGACTTTAAAATACTTTTGTTAGTTTATAAATCACTAAATAGCCTAGCACCAAAATACATTAAAGACCTGTGGTCATTGTATCAACTTTCCAGTTCACTCAGGTCTTCTGGTGCTAATCTACTCTACATCCCCAGAACCAGAACTAAACATGGAGAAGGAGCATTCAGTTTTTAAACTCCACTAATCTGAAGCAAACTTCCAGAAAACTGCAAAGCAGATGAAACACTGAGTTCCTTTAAATCAAGGCTGAAATCCCACCTGTTTAGAGATGCCTTTGATTCATAATAACTGGAACATTGATCAATATATTTGACGTATATTGTCTTGATGATTTTGATGAACGCATTCAAATGTGATGTTTACTGCTGTTTAATAATTGTTTATTGTATTTTGTTTTTATGGTGTAAAGCAGTTTGAACTGTCTTGTTGCTTAAATGTGCTATACAAATAAACTTGACTTGACTTACTACTTTGAAACCGTATCCAACAAGGATTCGGATTTTGCAGCTGGAAGCTAAACTTGACACTACTATACTTCAATTTCTTTATAGGATTGAAGGATTGATCAGAGTGCAGTGTAATGTCCTGTCTTCAAATGACGAGCTGCCGTTTGAAGAAGCAGAGGGCTCAGTGAGCTGAGACACTTGATATATACTTTGAATGTCTTTGGACTCAGCTGACAGTCATTGTGGGATGTCATCCACCCGCTGTCTAACTGCCATCTCCCCTGTCACTCACATTGACCATTGCAGACTGTCCAATTACGTAAAATATCTTTTAAAAAAAGACACGTTTTGTTACAAAGTTTGCTCAAGAAAATTGCCAATTTGCAGGCTTGAAGAGCTTTAGTCAAAGTTAAAATTAGAACACAAAAACTCCAAATAATTGTTGAAAAAGTAACTTTTACATATTGCTTTCAGACGCAATAAAGTACTAGAAAGTTGAACGACAAAAGTTTGCAACCCAGAGCTTCTCCTGTTCTGTCCATCAACCTGACAGACACAAACTGCTGTTCTGTCGAGACAGTACAAAGGCGAAAGAAGAGGTAGGTGATCAGATAATGAGAGAGATAGAAGGGTGATTCTTGAAGCAACGTTGCACTCCAAAGGGGAATCGAACACCTGATCCAAGACTGTAATATCCTTCATTAGGCAACCCATCTCATTAAACAAGTCGAGATAAGCCACAGTGATATGCTAAACGAAATAAGCCTTTATTTGGGGTGTAAGGCCAATTAGCATTTTCTTTGTGAAATCCTTCCTAATGAGGGAGCTGACTTTGACATACAGCCTCTATAGTTAAGCAAAACGACTCCCTGAGTCTTCTGTCAGTTCTCTCCAAGTATTGTGTCCTAGCCTGAGAAATACTTAAACTTCAGAGTCTCCTAGAGTTTGCACTGAAAGTAGTTTTTTGCTTGTGGAAAAAGTTAACGTGCACTTGACCCAGCGGACATTTGAGTATTTTTATCTCTGCCTTGCTCACAATAGCCTATGTGGAAATGTTGAAACTGTGTGTGACCATCTGTTCAGCAAACAATCCTTAATCCTATCACCTCATCTCCAGCAGACACTTAATCCAGGACAGAGGAAAAGGTTAGGAGACAAGGGGAACACAGACGTGGTGGAGAATGCCAACCTGTGAAAACACTGACAACATAATACAAAACACAATCAGAAATCTAAAGAATTACAAGACAAATATACAGCATGGCCTTGCTATTATGCTAGTAGAAAAAAATGCAATATGCAATCACTATAAACACCATTCTGGTCCTGTTTAGGATTAGGCAAGTTTGTAATTTTCAGAAAGGTTAAAAAGCAAGTTTGACACCTTGTGATTGGGTTGTAGTATTTGTCACCTCATGATGACCCAACATCTGATTCTATTATGGCATAAAGTTTGTTCTAACCAAGCTTCTCTTATAAGTGTTCTCCCACATGTTGTTTTTGTTACAAAGGAAATGTAAATTAGCAAGAACATATTAAATGAATGAAAAGTCTCATGAGTTTGAATGACAGTATTTTTAAAAATTTCTGTATCTGTTCCCTTAATCTATGCACTTATTTTCAACAAAACCAATGTACTTACTGTTTAGCAGATGTCAAAAGTGGTGCAAAGTGTTGAGGTCAGGGCTTTAAGAGAAGTCATTGCCAAACCATTTAATGTTTCTTCAATTGCCTACCTAAGGTCAGTATGGATTTAAAGTTGAATTTTGTTTATTTACCATTTACCATTAGATACTTCAAAAGTATATGAAGTATAATCTTAAAACATATAAAAAATTAAAATATTTCCACAAGCTTTTTGTCTACAAGCAGACTAATGTGTAAGATGAGATAAAACAAAACAAGAAAACCTGTGAAACAAGACAGTGAATGGACATAAAAAAGACATACATCTCCCATGGGAAAAGGGAAACATGGATAAAAAAAGAGAAGCCTAACACAGAGATGCAGGGAGTATTGTCCCTTTTGAATAATCTTGGCCATCTTTTTGATCTTTACAAAGTATTTCTCCCCCCATATAACCAGTTATGTTGATTAAAAGAAGGATTTAAATGATGAATATAAAAAGCCTTTCTCCATCTCTGTTTTTTCTGTCTTTCTCTCTCTCTCTCCTGCCTCTTGCTTTGTCTTTATAGCCACGGGCAACGACTGAATAATTCTGTTTGAGATTTGTAAAAGTAAGGGAGAGAAAGACATCTTGACGTGCCGAATGTGAAAACAGTGATCGCTTAGAGGTGAGAGATATCTAGTCTGCCAGAGTTTGTGCCACAGATCCACAGGAGACAGTTGAGACATTGTTTTGGCAGCGTATGAATGACACAAAAGAAAGAGAACTGAGACATCTGTATTCTGAGATTTTCACAGTGAAAGAATAAGAAATTTTGACATCGGGTGCTGTAATTGGTCTATTCCTTAGCTAAGGTCAAATAAAAAGTTTCAATGCAGAAAAAGCTTTAAATATATTTGTTAGTATTGAAAGAACTCAAAATTAGCAATGTTTATGGACAGCAATATATATTTTTTATTCATTACTGACTGTGGTTGTATACCTGAAACTAGGCTGAACTTGGAACCAGATGGGTTGCTTTTCTTCCAACTAAGATATGAAAAAAGTCCCTAATAGTCACAGAAGAGTATAGGACACAGTTTGATAATATTTAACAAATAACCCCAAAGCCAAAGATTTTTTAAAACCTTTTGTGCAAACATTTGGACTTACAAGAATTAAAATTACCATTCCTGTGATGAAGAACAGAATAAAAATGATCTCTAATGAGCATAATTTCAGATACGACAGTATCGAAGCAAATCATGGTGTATATTTTTGTTTCCTCCTAAATGTATATGAAGAAAATGGAAGGCTGCACCATGCTAATTTTAGTATACATGAGATATGAGCTCTCAGATAACTATTACCAATTTATCAGACCTTAATTAGCTTGTTAGGACTACGGCCTGTTCACATTCATCATCTTTAAAGGCTGTGTGATCTAAATTTCTCTTTTTATGTAATCTCAATAACCTCATAAGATTCTATCTTGAACTTACTAAATTTGAAAAACTGACCCCTACAAGGCAGGAGGCTTTACGAAGATAAAACTTCTTTTATGTTGCAGTCTCCTCAGTCAAGAAATTGTGTGTTGACTTGGGCAGTCGAGGTCAAGTTATCCTTTAATATCACATAACATTTCAAGAGAAATACTTTTATGATTCGTAGAGACAAAAATCCTCGATGTCTGAAAAAGACCTTCAGAAGGATTTACAGGAGTTTAGGTTCATGGTGTTGTTCTTCTACTTTAAAGAGGCAATTGCACATCCATAACCTTTGTGGTCTAGTTATTGTGCGAGAGGTTTTCATGTCTTCAGCACATGATTCAGCGTCAGAGGTTTGCAACTTAACATCTAAACTTCCCTCTTTCAGTCCCTTGCAAAGGTATCTTAGCCCCTTAAAGTTGTCCACGTAATGTGACATTACGTGGACAACAAATTTCTGTTTTATTTTGAGTTTATGTGGTAAATTACCACAAGATTACAGCAGGTGGCATCAGTCAGCAATCAGTAGACAGCAGAGGCGAGAGGGGAAGAGGAGTACAGCAACATGAGACTTGGCAGAAACAGTAAAGATCATGACAGATTGTTTTAAATTATTTTTAGGATACAATTTTCACTGCTCTGTGGCCTGACAAATTTAAATAGTCTTAAAAATACTTAATAATAGTTTCAAGACCGAGTATTTGTCTTTTATTAACCATGATTTTTCTTTTATTTTAATTTCCTTGTAAATACATACATCCAGTGATCATTCATAGAGCTTTATCAGTAATGTTGTGGTGCAGTTTTCATTGAAAGAAAATTCTTTTTTTGTGGCCTGTGAGTAGTTTTTACTTCACAATTTTGGCTCATGTCGCAAAAGTTTGGACACCACTGATCTAAACCATTCCTGTGTAGGTCTGGCTATATGTTAAGGACTGTTGTCCAGCTGGAATTTCAACCTCAGTCTCTGTATTAAATATTTCACAGCCTCCAACAGGTTGTCTCCCAGTTTTCTTCCTGTATTCTGCCCATCTTACTGTCAACTCTAACCAGCTTTCCTGTCCCTCCTGAAGAACTGTATTCCCACAGCAGGATGCTACCAACACTATCGCCAATGCTGTATACGTCATCCCCACGTCACTTGTGTGTAATTTAATCTTGACATAAATCCAGTTGTACTGTAATGGTCTCAGTGGTTTGTTAGACAACATTAGAGAACAAACAGCAACAGAAAGACAAAGGAACACAGCAGGCAGGTCACGAATAAAATTGTGGAGAAGAGCGAAATACAGGGCAATCCTGGACTTGAGAATGGGATGGAGGTTTACACTCCAGCTAGCCTGACCATTGCCTTCCTATGCAATTACACTCGATTCTCATCTCCTGTCTGGGAGATAGCTCCCATTGAGCTCGATTTCTCCAGCTGAATTTCAACCGGGCTAATCAGCAAACAGAAGGAGGAGTTGTGACAGATGATGTAAATTTTCTGTGCTGTTTTAGTGTTGTAGTCTGCCTATGTAGGGTTGTAGTTTAGCAATGGCAGTGGAGGAAGTAAAAGAAGCCATTCAGTCTGTGCTGGCCACACTTCCAAATATTGAGCAATTAAAGTCAGAGCAAGAGAACTGTAAGACATTTTATTGCTGGCAAAGATGTTGTAGCACTACTCCCCACAGGGTTGTTCATAGCGCACACAATTTCCGGTAAGCTTCATAGAGCTGGCACATTACATACACCATGGCCACACAGTAGCGATTGGGTGAAATCAGATCCAGTCGTTTAAAAACTTCCACACCTCCAGCAAGCAATTATTTCTAAAAAGCTGAGGGTGCAGACCCTCTGTACGAAGCAAAGCGAAAGGGGCTGGTTTTTCCAAAACTACCTCCAGCATGACAGAATATCTAAACACTGCCATAGCTGGAATGGTTTAGATTAAAGCAAATGCATGTCTTAGAATGGCCCAGTCAAAGAACAGACAAAAATCCAATTGAGAATCTGTGGCAAGATAAGAAACTGAGTCTCACAGACCATCCAATCTGACTGAGCTTGAACTATTGGTGTTTGGTCATTGATTCTCTACTAAACCAGCTGCATTTATATTAAAAGGCACACAGGTTTGTTCTATTTACTAATTATGTAATTTCTGGAGGAAGTTGGAGACACTGGATTTTATTTAGTGTGATCAGAATAAATGAGGTTGAATTCTTTTTGGATTTGGATTTACAGAACTTTTTTGAAGACTTAAAAAAATCCATCCTGATAAATTTGTTTGAGGTTATGGATACTTTTTCAGTGTACTGGATAGTGTGAGTTTATGTAAACAGTATTACTAAATATCACAGGTGTGCTGCAGGGATACTTCAAGCTTATTGCAATTCTGAGCCAAAATTACTATCAAAGGAAAGATATGTAATGGATCCCAGGCTCTGCAGGGAAGACTGTGGTTCATGGGCTGTTCTTGTGCCTCTCTAAAGCAAACTCACCACAGATTACATATGTACATCACAGTAACGTTGAAGCATTCTGCTGTAAAATGTGAGATCGGTGTTTGGTCAGGCCGCAAAACAAAGCTGGATAAAACTCGACCCACAGCAGGCTTAAAAAGTTCTCTGTCAAATTTTACAGAAATCCCTCCTCTTTTGCAGTCACAGTTAAGCTGAGAACATGTTGTGTTATTTATTACTTCTGCTTGTTTACTGAGAAGTACAATTAATACCATGATGTTAGATATAAAATTACTAAGAGAGGTTTTATTCATGGTTAAAATCATTGTAATGACTAAAATATGCAACCCTTCCTTGTAAAAGAGCTGATACAGTTGGGGCTCCTTGTTAGTTTTGGATTCTGTCCCTCTTTTATTATGTTCATTACAAAAAGTGCTCAAGTGATTTGGAGAAAAGCAAGTACTTTTCTGAGAGGACTGAAGAAAAGCACAGCCAATTTTTTTTTTTTTTTTTTTTTTTTTTTTTTTTTTTTTTTTCACTGCAGTAGCTTGAAAAAAGATTTTGCATTTAGTATGTTGCTGAAGAGATGAGGTGGTTAGTTAGAGCAGATTCTTATTATTCGTCCTCTCCCTTTTGATCACTTGTTATCCCAGCACTCATCGCATATCCATCACCCTGGAGAATGAAAGGAATAACTTTCACGTTTGTTTAATTCCCATAACGTGCTTCCCAGTGCTTCTTAGGGCATTTTCATTCTTCGCTGTCGCTTCAGAACCTGGTCCGACGGTCCTTTAAAGCTCAAGGGAGAAAATTTGGCAGAAATATTGCAAGGAGAGGCCTCACAGTTTACACTGGCTCTATTTATGTTAAAGATGTAACTCTTCTGCAACATAAAATATACTTTCAAATACATTTTTTTGTTCCTGAGTCCAGTTTATCACCACATGTAAAAAAAAAGAAGATGCTGCATAGTACAATAAAGTAAATTTAAAACCATGTTCACGTTTCATTTCCTACTTTTTCCTCCGTCAGCAGCTGCATCACAGCAATGTTGCATCATACAACAGTGTTACTGAATCCTGCAATTATGTGAAACATCTGTTGGTTAAACAGTTTCTGGCTGGGTTTCAGACGCTGTCATAGTAATAAAAATGTTGTCAAACACCTACTGATTTGCTTATTTTAAAAACCTTTTTCTTAACCACTGGCATCATTTGGCTGAATGTATATTGCTACAGTTTGCTTGTGTGTGTTTGGAAAGCATCTTCAACATAGCAAATCTTTAGCTTCACTCTCTCATTTTGGCTGTGATCATCACACATCTTCCTCAGATGGAAAATAAGACATTAAAGGCTCTTGTGTATTGGCTGGTTTTGCTTGATCAACATTACAACAGGTGTGTGAGCAGAAACAAGAGGAGACAAAAGACAGGCAAATTAAGCCTGGGTGTGTAACGTATATAATTCCCTGAAATTCAAACATTTTTTTTGTGAAAATAGTTTTTCTCCATCCAGGAAATTGTTCAAGTATTCTTACCCCTGGAACTTTGTCACATTTGTCACATAATACTCTCAAAATTCAATGTAAAATATTAGGATTTTATGTGATAGACCAACAAACACAATGTGGAGTATAATTGTAGACTAGTCATTGTCTGAGAGGAAATCAGACATCACTAGTGGTCTGCATTTGTCTTGAGTTGCTAGTGTTTTAGTGCAGGCCTCTACCAGCTTTGTACATCTAGAGACAGACATTTTTGCTGATTACTCCTTGCAAAATAGCTCAAGCTCAGTCAAACTAGATGGAGAGACTGTGAACATGTCCACACATTATTAGTATGATTTGCTTCTGGATTCTCCAACACATTTTCTTTCCCAATCATCCTGTACTTGGCTCAATCCACCCTCCTTTTAACTCTGATCAGTCTCACTGCTCCTGTTGAAAATATATCCACACAACATGATGATTCCATCACTGTATTTCACTGTAGGGATTGTTCAGCTTGTTGTGCACTGTTAGTTTTACTCCATGTGTAGCATTTTGCATACACAGTGGACCCCAGGTATTCATGGAAGTTAGGGACCGCAGCCACCCACAAATAGCTAAAATCTGTGAATACTTGGGAACCCCCCATAAAAACACTTATAATTACCTATTTTTATAGTTCAAACATCAAATATACCTTAATATGCATTAATACGCACAGTGGAAACTGTCTTAGCACGACAGCAGAACCTAATATGCACAGTCTTTCTTATTTCTGCACTTGAGGGTACAGCCAATCAGTGCCCAGGAAAATGTGCTGCTGGATTGGCTGCTTCTCAAGCACCAGCTAATAGTGTGTTGAGTAGCATTATGCCTGGGTATTTCAGCTTCCCAGGTCCATTTTCTTTTGAATATTTCAGATATGCTCTATGAAAAAAATCTGCAAATAGCCCAATTTTTGGTGAAAAATTTGGAGTCATGTTCCGCAAATAGGTCAATCTGCAAATACTGAACCACAAATAGGTGTTGTTTAAATTTATGTTTAAATTTAGTCTCAACTTACCAGAGCACTTTTGTTACATGTTTGTTATTTCCCCTAAATGGCTTGTGGTTAACTGCAAACAGGACTTTCTTTACCAATGACTTGCTTCAGGTCATTCTTTCATTAAAGTCTGATTTGTTGATTGCTCAACAAGTATTTTACCATGTTTTGCTTACAAGTGTGTGTATGCTGTCCATTTGCATTTAGCCCAGTAGAGTCAGCACTTTGTAGAACCTTCTTTTGCAGCAATTACATCTGAAAGTCTTTTTTGAGTTTAACTCCCAGTTTTGCACATCTAGAGAGTTCCCCAGTCCTCTTTGCAAAATAGCTCAAGATGAGTCAGCTTGGATGAAAAGCTTTTATGAACCTGAGTTTTTGATTCTATTCTGTTTTCTATTTACTAATCAGGTGACACTTGAAAGCCATTGGTTGCACCTGGTTTCACTGTAAAGTAAAGGGGGACATACATGTGTTCTTTTTGTTTATTTGTTTTTGGAGCTATCACATAAATTTGTCATAAAATACAGTGAATTTTGTGTGTGTCATAGAAAAATGTGAAAAAATTTAATGGATGTGCATCATTTTACAAGGCACTCTATGCTTTACTTCTAGTTATTTATTTATTCGACTTACAGGAACCCTAAAACCATGATGTGCACCTTATAGGTGCTGATTGACAGATTTCATCTTCACCATGTCTCTGTCCACTATGTGGAAGCTGTGGTTTCTTCTCACCTCGCCATATTTTATGACAGAGTTTTGAAGACGCACACTGAAGGTCTTGTTTTTGAAGCGGAGCCCTTTTCCTCGGAGGTTCTTCTGCTGGATTCAGCTTTGTGTCACAGTCACAGTCAATACGCACCGCTCTCCATCTCCATCATCACAGGTCCACAGGGACGGGGAAGGAAAAGTTTGTGCACTGATCTCATTGCGTGTGTGTTGGTAGTTTATGACTTCTGCTGCTTTTGTACCACAGTAAGAAAAAATGCACCTGACTGCATGTTGTTTATGCTCTGTGTGTTGGAGAATGTATTTTTCTCCTCTCTAAGTGTATGTTTGCATGCCTGTGCATCTTTTGCATGTTAAAGAATGTGTGTATGTGTGTATTCATGAGCCTCCCATCTCTCTGTGGTATCCTCCTCCTCTCTAACCGTCACTCGTCTGTCTGTTATCTGTCCAAGCTTAAAGCACCAGTTGTTTTCTAGGAGGCCTCTGGGAGACAAAGAAACAACTGGACGATTACGCTACATCTTTTATCCTTGCAAAGATGTTTGCTCCTCCCTGTCTTGCATCTCTTCCAGGAAGTCTTTTACTGTGAGTCTTTTCCCTTTCTGCCTTCTGGAGATTTTATTTATCTGTGAGCTCCGAGTCTGTTTTTCTCACCCACTTTCTGTTCGCCTACCCTCAAATGATGATGTTGACTTTGCGTCTTAGTAAATACTCTCTTTTTATCTTTCTGTCTTTCTGCATGTTTCTCATCACTAGTGTTCTCTTTTTGATTTCTCTTGAGTTAAATCACAGTATTCACATTTGTTTTGATTCTTTAAGAAAAGCTGCCTAACATGGCCTACCATACAACAGTCAGTTAAAAGTTTCTAACTCACAGCAAGGACATGCATTTAGAGTAACTTCCAAACATATTTACATATTTTTAATGTTTTTGCACTGTATCACATCAAGCCACAAACTTTTGTGTATTTTACTGAAGTTTTTTCCATCAGACCAACACAAAATAGTGCATAAATGTGAAGTAGAGGAAAGAAAATGCACTTTTTTCAAAAATGTTCTGTAAAGAAAAACCTGAACAGTCTGGTGTATATATGTTTTAAACCCACTTAGTCAACACTTCATAAAACCCCAGTTTCATGACAATCACAGCTGCGAGTCTTTTGAGGGTTGTTGTCCTGCTGACAGGTGAACATCTGCCGTAGATGTTAGGTTTTCACGGCATTTTGCAGGTGAGCTCATATGACCAGGCCATCTTCCTCCATGTCCTTGCTGTGACCCTTGCATGGCTTGTTGCAAATTGCAAACAAGACTTATTATGGATTCCTTATGACAATGGGATTCTTCTAAGAACTATTCGATAAAGCTAAATGTATAGACTGCATCACTAATAGTTTATTCTGTCTATAGATTCTTGGATCTGAGCAGCTTCTCTGGTTAAAGCTCTCCTTGCCCTTGTCAGAGTAGGAAACGGCCATGTCTTGGCAGGTTTATAGTTGTGCCATACTCTTTCTGTTTTGGATTGTAGATTAAACAGCACTTTGTGAGATGTTCAAAGCTTTAGATAATATTCAATAACCTAATTCTGGTTTAAACATCTACAAATCCTTGATCTGTCTGTCGTGTTGCTTGACCTTTATGATGCAGTTTGTTCACCAACAAACCCCTGAGGCCTTCAACAAGGAGTAGTATTTATATTTAAATTAATTTGAACACAGACAGACTATATTTTCTAATTAGGCGGCCTCTAAAGGCAGTTGTTTGCATTTAGAGGCATCAAAGTAAAGGGGTCTGAATACGTGCACACCACGAATTTCAGATTTTTATTTGTTAAAAAATGTGGAATTCTCTCTCTTAACAGCTAAATGCTATATTGTGCTGGTCTATCTAAATAAAAGAAAAAAAAAAATCAGTCACAATTAAGTTTCTGTCCAAGGGTTATAGACACTTTTGCAGGGTTCTGTGGAGTATTTACTGTATATCTAGGCTTCATTTAGACTGCATTAGCGATTTTTTCTATTTTTAGGTTATGTTCATTTATCTTTTATATGTTTCTAAAGTGCCCATGAGGACATTTACATCCAAACATCAGAGATACCCAAGCGTACACATCACATTCATACTTTATCCTCATTTCAAGCTGTCTGTTTCAGCGTGGTCATTACTATTCTGCTCAGATTTTCTAACTGATACCCTGCTGCTCTCCACATTTGGCTCAGATTCGCCTGATTATGAATAAACAATGTATCCAATCACCATTTATCCATTCAGATCAGAATTTAAAAATGCACGCAAAGGCACGCAAAATCACCTCCATCTTTTCACTACACCATGATAGACAAACATGAATGCAGGTTTGTTGTTGTGCTTTTCTTGCACTGTTTGCTGTGGAAAATTGTGTAAATCCATTTTGGTGTTTTAAATATAAATAGGTGGTAGTGCATTGGATCACATAATTTGTTACTTGATGACACAATCACTGTTGAGTGATAACACATTATCTGTGAGGGTCTCCAGCATAACTTATACATGCCACATTTGATGTGAAAGACTTTATAACCCAGATTAATATGCATAAATTAATCAGTTTCATAATAATAAAAATATGTCTTAATGATGTTATATTTTCCTACCACTGAATGAATTCGACATTAATAAAGCAAAAAGATTTCTTTATATTTATCAATCAAAAATAATTACACTTCAATTAAGGATAATAAGAAAGACCACCAGGAACTTGTAATTAATGTAATCAAGAGAACATTTTATTATTAATTACACCAAGATCTATTTACCAAAGAGTAAATTAACTAAGTAGTAATTAAGAGACCAAGAAACAAAACGTACTCTTCCTAACAACCCACAACTACACCTAAGAGAAAATGTTTAATAAAGAAGCTGGTTGTTTTTTCTGATTAAAAACCTAAACTTTAATCAAACATTTACAGATCTGCCAGGAGTTTCAAGAAAGGGGCTTTTTACCTTATCATAGATTCTGACCTAATCTTAATTTTACAGGAACAAGTAAATAAAGCAGAAATTCCAAGTTTCACAACCACCTTTGATCCATCAGCTTCTTATTGTATAACCATCCTGATAGAACAGGAAAATAGGGTTTCTATTGTGCGTCTGATGTAGCTGTTTACTTTCTATGAACTAATTGCTTTATTGTTCCATGTTTCAGCCACCTCAGTCCCTCTCTTGGCTTTAAGGATAGTCAGTTTCTGCCACAACAGTTGTCCCATTTGCCCTTTATATTCCATAATTTGACTGCAGAATACTGAGCTTGTTGCATTGAAAGGTTAGGCATCTTTTTATATATTTTATGAGGTTTACTCTATTTGTTTTGCTACGCTTTATCTGAGTATTGCTTGTATCTTGATTTATGAACAGGTTTCTATTTCAGCAGTATTTTCTATGTTTCCAAACCAACCAAAGTCTTCCTCAGAGAACGCTGTACTTGCTGTGTTTCTCTGTTGTGTACCAGGTATGTGGAACAGTCATAACAAAGAGGTTTTGGGGTTGGTACCACCTCCACTTTTTCAACTTAACATCTCGAAACAAAGCTAATATAAATGTTTATAGTTTATATGAAGAAAGAGTGGTGTGATGTATCTTTTCTCAGTGTCTCAGTTCTCTAATATGGCTCAGCTGGCAGGCAACAGAAAAAGTCCTGACCTTTAAGTCAGCCATTTCAAAAGGAAGAACAAGATCCAACAGTCTAATGGTGTGTTGTTTGATTTATTTATATATATATATATATATATATATATATATATATATATATATATATACATTTCACAAAATACTGTTCAAGATGTCAAAGGATAGGTGTAGCTTTTAAACTCATAAATTAATTGTTATTCAATACAGCTGCAATTAGATATTTACAATTAGATATTAACAGAGATATTTACATACCCATTACCTTTTTTTCTACACAATTTGATATTAAGACAGGCTGCTCTTTCCCTGCTTTACTTTGTTGGGATTAACTAAATATTTTTACTTGCTAAAGGCTAGAACAATATAATTTAAAACTTTTTTTCTTTTTATTTTGTGAAGTTTACATACATGTGCTTAGAATTTGGAAGAATTGCCTTTTAAACTGTATGACTACAGTCAAACATGTTGGGTAAAATACCCTTTTCAAAAGGGTTTGCTGCAAGTTTGGCCTATTCCCCCTGTTGAAACTACTGCAACTGAGTCATATGTGTAGGTCAAACACACCTTTTTAGTCCTATCCATAACTTGTCTATGAAACTGCGATCAGGTCTTTGTAATGACCACTCTAAACTACTGACTGTATTGTCCTTAAGCGATTTTATAACTAATTTGCTGGTATACCTTGGGTCATGGGGTGAACCCATTTAAGCTAAAGCTCGAACTTCTTGTCAGATGTGTTGTGGTATTACCTCAAAATGTATTTCCTCATGATGCAACCTATTTTGTGAAGTGGACCAGTTCCTCCTGCAGCCAAACCATTTACCCAACATAATGCTACCACTCCCATATTTCACAGCTGAGGTGGTATTCTCAGGTTTTCGAGCTTCTCCTTCTTTCCTCTAAATGTAACAATGCACATTACGGCCAGTAATGTTAGTTTTGTCTCTTTCTTATTATTTTGTCATTTAGCAAATTAAAACACACATTTGCTAATCATAACTAAACCTAAAACTGGAAAAATATGCTCTGATTCATTTGGAGAAAACAGTGAAAAAATATAAACCATGTCTTTTTATATATTGTATGTATCTGATTTTATGTCACTAAAATGCTTCTTTGTCTTATTGTCTATTGAAGGTCAGCACTGGCATTATTTTTTTGTCCCACAGTTAAATCCTGGATTTCTTCCACAAACAACTGATGGGAAGCTGACTTTATGGGTCTCCTGCCAGTAAAACTGTTGTGATTAATTCACACCCTAAAATAAGAAGACTCCTGGAAAAATATTGACTTGTGATCAGTGACAGGTGTTTTTGCAAACTGCTGTGGGGTCTGTGACAACACCTAACTGTTTGGGCAACATTATTGAGGTCATCTCACACTCAAGTAAAAACAACTGTGTCTGGGGAAATGTGTGGTTATGCAGAGAAAAATCTTATAAATGAGAAAATGTGTGCATGCAAATACACCACAAAGAGACAGACTCTCTTACCTTGAAAACAAGACAGTTCCCTCAAAAATTCTTCCTGTAATCCATTCACTCACTTTCTGCATCACTGTTTCATGTTTTCATTTTCCTTTTAAATTCCTATTTCTTCCTGTTTTACAGATATGATGCCTGCTTTCTTCCTCTCTCTTTTTTCTCCGTGGCTCTCTGACGTACCTTTTTGTAAATTCAGTGCTCTCACCCTGTGTCAAGTGGAAGGCAGGGGACACCCAGGTGTAAATTGCCTAGCCTGCAATGGCTGGAGAAAAGCACAAAGCAATTTCCTCACCATTTCTCAGTAGGGTCCATCGCCACTGTTGCCAAGCCCTGTAGGGACCTCAAACAAAAAGGAAACCACCAGCCAGACAGCATGGAGGAGATTAGGAAGGAAGAGAGCAGTAAGAGGAAAGGGAGAAAGACGTTATCACAGCTTACACTTGACTAGCAGTCAGAGACACCTAGATTACTGGTATTGCCTCAGATTTTAAACATCTCCATCCACACTGCAGCTGCCAATAAAGAGTGTAAACCATGCCATTTATGGATGGTTCCACATCCTGAAGCAAATAATATGATTTCAAACAAAAGGTTATTGTATCCACCCAGCCTAAAGAAGGTGTTTCATCCTGCCTTTTATGCCTTATTACTATATCTTGAAGGTTGCACAGCCACAGACCAACAACCTGGAGCAGAGAGAGTAGTTCATGCGCCATCTGAACAATTTAGATTTGAGCTTTCAATGACAATCAACTTGCCTGGAACGTTTAATACTTGCCAGATTCAGTATGGAATTGTAGGATATATTCACACAGCAGGTCTTGATGCTCAATTCCAATTTTTTGCTGAAATATGATTTTTTGTTTTTTTGTTTTGGCGTGGTCCTTCATACTACTAATTAAATGCGACCATAATCAGCATGCGGAGAAGAACGTAAATGTCACACAGTAGTGCACTGTTTATGGAAGTAATACTGGATAGCGCCGTCCATTGATCGATTTAAGTTGTTGAGTAATGTCTTTCCGTTGATCAGCTCCATCCAAAGTGTTACCTCTGCTTGTGTCAGCCATTGCTTACATCTGGATTTATCAAATTTTGCTTCTTCTGGTGCAAAATTATGATGCATGTCTCACGTCAATGACATAAAAAATCGGAGAAAAATGTGACATGACTATTCTGACAGCAGAAGCTTTTAAAACTTTCAGACATGTATCCAATTTTGTGCAACATATGGAAGTGGCACAAATCCGATTTTTGTTCAGAAAACTATTTTGAGAAGCAGTGTGCTTGGTGACAAAATGTATCTTACTGGATGCAGCCTTCAAAAGATGGGTGCACTGCAGTCCAAACATCTCTCCATTCCCTCCCCACATGCAACCAGAAACCAGAATCAGCTGTGTTTCTACTGAATTCTAAAACATCTCAGTTCTGCAAAAATTAGCCACTTACCTTTCCAGAGAACTGTTTCCTCTGTGGTTTCTGCATGTAGGTCTAAAAATTGAGCTCAGGCATGAAAAACCCATTCTCATCTCCAAACTAACCTTCAGTCTAATCAAAAGAAAGTGAGTCTTTTCAATGTGGTGATGTTCCTGGGGTTCAGTGAGGAAAACAATGGATGCCTGGTTAGAGCACAAACACCTTTTAGCCTGTTAAATTTAAACCAGAGCCTGAGTGCTGTGATGCAAAAGCACTTAACCTTGCATTATTCCACCAAGCAAAATGCATGTAAATAATTTTACAAGCAGTTATTCCACCTAAAATGGGATGTATCTCTTTTGTATCTATATCTAGCCACTTTCTGTCTGAGCTTGTGGTCCTATTTACCGGTTCTGACACATTATTACTGATAAAAAAAATCCCAAAGCATCAGGTAACGGCACAGGTAATCATCCTTGTGTATTGGAAAACTGTTTTCTGACAGTATTTTGGTGCCTTGAATTTACGTTCCAGTGTCCCTTGTTTTGTTTTGATTTAATCTCTGAGAATATGGCTTGACAACGAGGAAACATTTACAGTATATCACAGTAAATGCCTTCAAAGGATGGTGGCAGAGCTGAAAAGAGAGACATTAATTGTCTCATGGTATAGGTGAAGGAATCTTTTTGCAGAACTGATGGCTGACTAATAACTTCCTATGGAGATTCAGTTAGTCTATTAGGCATCCGCACCTACTCTAAAACATCCAGACTGACAGGTTTTGGCTTTCACTCGGTAACCTGCCAAGTGGGACCTATTAAGATGTATTACACCCACCAGAGACTACAGAGGGATGGAGAGGTCAGGGAAATTTGAAGGCATTCAACTTATGTTGATGCCTGGCATCCAAATAAGCATTTCAAAATCACTCAGCAAGATTAAAAAGGCAGAGCATGGAAGGGATGAGTGCTGCAGAGAGGTAGGTATCTACCATCCTTAAAAAGGAAGCAATCTTACTGCTCTCCCTCAACTGTTTGCATGATTAGGTACATCTTGTTCCATTATGCATTTTCTATTTTCTACTTCATTTTCTCTTCGGAGATTTGAAACATTTCTAATAGCTTTTTGAACGACTTGCTGTCTGTATCACTTACTGTAAGGCCACTCAGAGTGACAGAGATTACGGTGCATGAAGAAGAATGCATTGTCCGTCTCTTTCTATTTGTCTTTGGATTTACAAAAGCTTTCCTCTCTTTATCTCCTTTATGTGTGTATAACTCTTTTCATCTTTTTTCTCAAATTAATTTGCATTCTGTCTGTCTTGCTGTCTGTTTTAAGTCAGCAAGTCTTATGGTGTTGCAGAATTAGAATTAATGTGGCGCTAAAGAGGGAAGAAGAGAAACTCTGTCTCTGGAACTGTATAACCCCTCTGACATACTGAGATGTAGCTCTTAATATTCTTCTTTCCTACACATCATATTTTTTGGTGTTGTAAATAACATTCTGCTTAAAGGGAAAGTTGTGTTTTTGGTGCTTGTTAGGAAAATATATTCCCTGACAATCAGTTTGATTATGAAGGACTGTAAAATCTTTTATTCTATCAAAAATGCAGTGTAAATACTTGGAAAGAAAAGCTTGCTCCAACAGAAGCAGGTAGGATTTGATTTTTTAAAATATCATCATAGCTACAAATATTAAACATATTACAGGGTGAACTCATTCTTCCAAATCACTGCTCTTTTGGGGGGACCAGTCTTTCCTAATTAATGAGAAAATAAAAGTTCCATTTTATTCTCCCATCATATTTTCTTCAGTTTTATCATGTTACCTTCTTCTTAATTCTACAGTATTCCTTTCCTCCATTTAAACCTAAGGTTCTATACTGATGATCTATATTATTTTATTGTACTCCATTGTATTGAATATCTAAAATGCTACAGCAAGAGTTCTGGTGAAAATTAAAAAGAGAGATCATGTTTCTCCTATTTTAGTGTCCCTTCATTGGTTCCCTGTTAAATCCTGGACAGGATTTAAAATTCTCCTTCTCACATATAAAGCCCTTAATAATCAAGCTTCATCATCCATCAGAGATCTGATTGTTCCATATGTTCCTAATACAGCACTTCGCTCTCAGACTGCAGGTTTACTGCTGGTTCCTTGAGATTCTAAAAGTAGAATGGGAGGCAGATATTTTAGTGATCAGGCTCCTCTCCTGTGGAACCAGCTCCCGGTTTTAGTCCGTGAGGCAGACATCCTGTCTACTTTTGAGACTAGACTTAAAACCTTCCTTTTAGATAAAGTTTACAGTTAGAGTGGCTTAGGTTATTTTAAACTCTCTCTGTAATTCTCCTATGACTCTTCAGTTATGCATCATCTCCTATTATTGCAAACGTTGGCTTTATGTTCTCTCTGTCTTTTTTTTCTCTCTATAGAAGTTACATCCAGCTTGGGGGTTTTTGTTTAGCTGTGACACCTCCCTGCAGATGGCAACCAGTTGAGCGATTGAGGCCAATAATTAGTGTTGTCTGTCCACTGATGATACACTTTGTCTTGTATGCCTGTATCTTTGTCCAACTCTTGGACAAAGGCACTGAAGGAGCTATTCCTGCCATTTATGATACATACTTTGTTATTCGTCCCATTAATTGTACTACTAGTTTAGAGCTTATCTGTTTAGCTGTCCCTCTCTGCTACACAAAGCCATTAACAAAGTTGCTGCTGTCACTGTTTTCTTCTTGTCTTACACAGAAAAGAGACTATTTTTTATTCTATACCTACTGTATTCAGTAGGTATAGAATAGCAGTAGCAGCTATAATTAAGTTTCTCACAAGTTTCTCTCATGTTTCTATTTTCACCACTGTAAACTTTTAAAAGGATTTAGACTAATACAGCTAAAATTCACAATTTGGTAGAAAAAAAAAAAAGAAAAACAGAAGTTTTTTGTTTTGAAAAATCAAATAATCAGAAGGGACTCAAATCTCGGGGAGTCAAAGGAGATACCCAAGTAAGAAAAATACCTTTTAACAGATTATTTCAAGAAACAGGACTCTGTTCATCAGTCACTTGTCTAAAGCAAAAACATCTAAATTATTTTATTACTACTGGAATTTTTGCACAAACTCAATTCTTTGTATGAAAACTGCCAGATAACAATGAACTTAATTTGGTTGGCAGCAGGAAGCTTTGAAAGTCTGATTATCTTTTACATTCAAGGTGCCAGTAGCTGGGTAGCAGTAGGTTGTAAAGAACAAATTAGGAATGGTATATGCTGATAAAACAAAGTGATCTGTCATTTGTTATCTGTCAACACTACCCAGAAATCTTCAGACATTGTAAATACATATTGGACTTGACCACGCCCTTTCAAGATTAGTGCTTTGTTCAGTTCTGGACTTCTGTTTTTGAGAACCTGCTTTGTCATGTTTTTAGTTTTGCTTTTGTTAAATATGTTTGTTTTTCACCCACTTCCTTCCTGCCTGTCAGCCAGTATATGGGTCCTTGTGTAAACACCATGAAATTTGAGTAACTAAGGCTCCAAATCAGACTCCCACATTCTCTATACAAAATAAAGAAAGCTTAAACTGATTTTTTTTTTTTTTTTTTTTTTTTTTTTTTAAAGTCACATTTCAACATGCTTTCATATCACTATGTATTGAACATATTGTATACTGTGTAGACAGAAAGACTGATAGACAGACATATCAATCAATCAATCTGGGGGTCTTGCAGCATATGGTTCTGGCAGACTTTATATTTTCAAAGGATGAATGGAGAAATATACCAAGACATTCTTGACAAGAATCTGAAGATGAAACAAGCGTTGATTTCCTAGCAAGATAATAGTCTTAAACACACAACTAAAGAAACTCTTAACTGGTTTTAGAGAAAGAAAGTTAAACTGCCAGAATGTCCCAGTCAATCATCTGACTTTTATCTAACTGAAAATGTATGGGAAAATTTGAAGATCAGACTAGATAGAAAGGATCCTCCAAACCTTTAAGATTTCAAGACAGTTCATGTAGAAGACTGATTAAAAAAAAAAAAAAAAAAGAAAAAAAAAAATCATACCTGAGCAATGCATGCAACTTGTTTCCTTGAACAGGAGACAACTTGAAGTTGTCATTACCCAAAACTGTGCTTCCACAAAGTATGTATATAAATACATTTCTGTGTTCAATAAACATTTTCTCTGTAATTTCGGTTTTTACCTATAAATTCATTTGTTGACTACTTTGCTTTGATTTCTTTGTATGTGTAGATTACTTGTGTTGTTACCGACGTGGTAATGAATACCTCTGTCAATCAAACACATTCTTAAGGCAATGTAAAAGTATTGGAAGTTCAGAAAGTGGGATGAGAAAAACTCAACCATTGCCTACCATAGTAATGGTCATGACTTTTCTAATTTAACATTAATTTAAGTGGACATGAAGATTTCCTTCCAAAATACCTAGAAAATACCTGTCAAACCCATCTTTTGGTTCACAAAATACCTTTGTCAAAATCTGAAGTGTTGGAGCAAAATTCTACAATATATCAGCTTTAGAAATTTGCAAAGGAATATACTGATAGGGCAGATATTTTTTCTAATATAGAGGTTTATAAAAGTCTATTTTGACTGCAGGTAGGAGGTAGATCTGGAGAAAAAAAAATGTGTTGTTTCTTCATGAAAACAATGCTGCAGATATATAGAAAATGGAAATGTTTCAGGGTAGAATATATAAAGCCTTATGAACAGAAAAACAATATATGAAGTGAATACCACTATGTATTTTACATAAAAGGTTCCTTACATGTCTCAAGTATTAGAATACAAGCTATGACACACTCACAAAAATACAAAATTGGCAAAAATAGGCCAGACAAAAGGTGACTTAATACATCCAAGTCTTACCCCACAGTGATGGATGAGTTCAGACCTCCCATAGCAAGTCAGGGCGTTCCACAACATTGATAGAGAGAGAAAGAATTGGGCATTTTTGTATTTGAAAGACAGAGTGACTGCAAGAGAAAGAAAAAACTAGGTTTGTGCATGAGTGTGAATATCAGGAATATGCTAGTGCATGCTCATGCATGTGTGTCTTTGTGTGTGTGTGTGTGTGTGTGTGTGTGTGTGTGTGTGTGTGTGTGTGTGTGTGTGTGTGTGTGTGTGTGTGTGTGTGTGTGTGTGCGCGTGCGTGCACATGTGGCCGTTGATGGCAGTAGTCCACTGAAGTAGAGTACAGACTGACACTGATGGAAAGCTTCTAGGGAGCCAGGGAGAGGAGTGGGAAGAGAAGACATGTTAGTGCCATTGGAGGTTGATGACTTGAGTAAAAAAGAAAGAGAAAGCCCTCGTCAGACGAGAGAGAGAGAGAGAGAGAGAGAGAGAGATCTTGACTGGCAGGAGAGGGAGAGATATTACATTGTGAGAAAACGAGTCTGTTGTCTTCAGCATCGTTGTGGAGCATTTCATAGAAGAAGTGAAGTCACAAGCTCACAGCCCGGAAAATGTGATTCCTGATAGGAATAAATCAGGTTCCAAAGGAAGCATGTGATCCAGTTTATCAGCAGATGACATGTGGAGATATTACACAAAGGGTATTTATTTGCCTTGTTCTTCTTAATAATTAAATTTAGCTGATTTAAAAAATAATAATAATAATAATAAAGGTGACCAGTTGTTTAAATATACTTTGCATCATCACTGTAAACAGGCATTTTACTTGACAAAATTTATCAGAGAAAATAATGGTGTAAAAGAGAAACAAGGGTCGTAGTTAGTGGTCACAGCAAACAGTCGAGAAGCAATAGCAAAAATGTTACCCTGATCAAGTCAAGAATGCTTATACTTAGCAGACAATAAATATTGCATGATGCATGATTTTGAGACTGAATATGAGATCACATGACAAAGATATAAACAGTCAGTTTAAACTTTGAGTGGTTTTGTCTTAAAGGCAGACTGTAAATTGTATACCTCAAAATGCACATAGTTTCGTTAGACTAAGATACGTGCAAAAAAGGATTTTTAAAATTATTAAATAAATAGACAACAAGGATATTTATTCTTTTTATTGTGTTGTTTAGATTATTCAACTATCAGACTGTTACAAAGTGCTAAGATACCCATTTAGTTTTCAAATGTTTCAGGAACCCCTGATCAGTCATGTAACTACTTCAAAAAAAACAACATTATAAATGTGGACTGTGGAGGCTGACATTAGCATTGGGGACATCTGTGCTTGCTGCTGTTCGTTTCTTGCTGATGTTTTGCTTTGAGATGGTATTTTAGGCTTGAATAGCTTCAGTAATAGGTTAGCTCCTTTTTGCACAACAATTGTCTTTTTCGGCGTCCCATCAGATCATTTTTGAAACAAAAATTAGCCCCCAGCAGGCCAAAAGAAGCACTTTTTTCATCCAAACTGTTGTTTGCAGAGGTCACTTGATTTACAGGTGTACTAGAAACACGTGAATGCACAGGTTCCACTCTGAATTTTTGAATGTAAAAAATAAATAAATAATACATTTTATTTACAATTGCCTTTCAGGGCACTCAAATACACTGTACAGATCAAGCAGCATAACAAGAAACAAATTAAAACAGTACACATTAAAAATTGCAAAGGAATAGGCAATCACAGTGAATAAGCAATCTTAAACAGATAGGTTTTGAGTTTGGATTTGAACAGAGGTAGAGCATTGGTGTTGTGAAGGTCCAGAGGGGGAGAGTTCCAGAGTTTGGGAGCAGAGCAGCAAAAAGGTCTGCTCTCTATGGTGCCGAAGAAAAATGCGATTAATTCCGTTAAAATTTTTAACACGTTAAAATCGATTTAATTAATTACCAAAATCAGCACATTAAAGTCTTGGCCCAAATATTAAGCTACATATTTTGCAAAAACTTTTACCAGGACATTTGAAAACTAACCAGCGCTGTTACTTTTTAATGCTTATCTAGTATTTACTTTGGTGAATGAAAGTAAGTGACTTTAATCTGAATGTAAAGACAAAAAAATGTGAGATATAAGTGAAAAAAATGATGTAGCTATACAATGTAAAAATGGTAATGTTTTTGATGTTCTTGTTTGTTTCAACATGATCGAACATTCAGAATGCTATGTTTTCACAAATTAAATAATGTTATATTCGGCCAGCTGAGACATGGTTTTGGAATCTGTTCAACAAATCCAAACCCTCTGAGTTTTCAGCAGAGGTTTCTATTGCAAACATTGCACACAAGATTTGTTGCAGAAGTCATTTCAATTGCATTTGACTGTGTAGGTGCACATAATAAACTAGAAACTCAGTATACATCATATTGCAGAATGAATTCCTGTCTCTGATTACATCTGTTGAGCTCCTTGTTATGAGCAAAGAAAGCATTTCTTTCCCTGATATCGAAAATCATTGTAAGCCAGAATGATGAACACACACCTCAGCTTCTCTTTCTCTTGTATAAACTGGACAATTAACAATGTATTACATGTGTTAGAGGTTTATTTATGACGTTTGAACAGTTAACAAATCATAATTTGTGTAATGTTGGGTCTCAGTGGAAATTTAGCTGAGTTACAGCAACTTGACAGCTGTATTTCATAACGACCCATCCACGCAAGGCTCCATAACACTGATTTAAGTCCCTGTCTGAACCAGCCAGCGCACACACTGCAGATCTGTATTACTTTATCATCCCCAGTATCCGTCTCCCACAACAAAACAAGCTGCAGAATAAGCACAATACGAGTTAAGTGGTGCTAAAGTTAAAGAGTTGTTGATTTGTTGTCTGGCTGGCAGTTTGTGTCAAGGGAAGTAGTAGGATAATAAATGAAAATAACAGAACATGAAGGATAGAGGGAGAAACAGGGAAAGATGGGTTCTCAAGTTTCATTAAATGTATGGCACAACATAAAGGCAAAAATGTAAAAGAACAAATAATAGACCGCCAAGCAGAGAGGAAGCAAGCAGAGAATGCAAATGACAGGCGAGAATATCGCAAAAATGATTGCAGCTATTACAATTATCATTAGCATGTGTTGTTGGCACTAAGTCGTCTCATTATCATGGATCCCATCATCATACTAATTGTGGAGGATGCCGTGTTTTACCATGCAGGGGGGCTCTCTGTTACAAGGGGGAGAATTCAACACAGAAAAAAAAACACATGGTGAACTAAATGCCTGACTAACTCTTGCTGACAATGCAGAGCTTTTGGTTCACAGCTACACACTGAGCATTCACAGGCAGGTTTTAAGATGTTAGCTGCTCACTAAACGTTTTGTTTCTACTTCATTTTATAGCTCTGACAGCACTGTTCATAACTCTACAGATGGATAGCTTTGGTACTTTTCTGGACTGTTTGGGTGTGGATGTCTTAAAGCAAGTCATTTTACTCTCATGAATTTAACAATGTACTAGAGCTCTGAAGACTTCGTTCCCCTGACTTTTTAAACTCTGCCACCATTGGGTTAAAGTGACTGCTTTCAGCTTTGTCGGAGATTACCTACCCTCATCCTCAGCACGAATGTCATAATATTTGAATTGTGTGTTTGAATTTTTTGTGGTACACTGATAATATAGCATACAACTTCAATGTTTATTAAAAAAAAAAAAAAAAAAAAAAAAAAACCCAAATGGCCTCAAAATATCCCTTGCCAAAGTGTAACGGAAACCACACACTTTTTGTAGCCATCTGCATTGTGAAGGGTCATGCTCAAAAGCATCAGCTCTAAGTGTCGATGCTTTGCAGTGAATCAGTGAGCCAACTCCCATCAAGTGAGAGCAGGCTCCCCACTTTTTTTCCCCTTTCACTGCTCAGCTCTCATTCTCAGTGGCTCCGCCCTGCTCACTGCAGAACTTTGTTTTGAATACCAGGTAAAGCTAATTTGCCAAGTAAAGCTAAAATATGAGGCTGCAGATGATAATAGATTAAGAGCCGTTTGGGAGCCAAACCTCAAGAGCCAAACTTTCCATCACTAATCTGCAAAGTCATGCCACAATTCTGACAAGATGTGTGACTATTTGACATGGCAGAATTTTTTTGAGGTTATCTAAATTGGTTGCTTTTCTGCATCAGAGGTTGAATTAGAACTGAAATTAATAACTAACAGAATTTTTAAAAAAAAAAAAAAAAAAAAAAAAAAAAAAAGATCATGCTGACCGTTAAACATGATGGCAGTAGTATGATGGTGTGGGGATGTTTTGCTTCTTCTTGCATGACTTTTTTTTATTGATGAAACAATAATTTTAAACAGGCTGTTTTATTTAAAAATCATCCTGTGCTTATTTTTGTCCAAATTAAAAGGAATTTTTGAATATTCACAGCTTTGGTTATATACTTCATAATTATTGTGTAATCAACATTGCTAAAATGTGGCAGAAAAAAAAGAAACCAGTTACTAAAGAATATAACCCAACCTGAATGGTTAACAAAATGCCAGAAATTCATAATCATGTTGAATCAACTGGGGCAGTTTTACCCAAATATTTGCCAATAATCTTCATCTGAATGAAATGGAAGTTCCTAGTGACTAAAATAAAGACCTGTAAAACCAAGCATCATGTGATGATTAAACAGTCACACAACACTGTAAAATCCAGTCTTAACTGAAAACTGAACAGAAATTATTTGATTTAAAAAATTTTGCATGTTCACATGATGCCTGCATTGGTTTTCACTTAGCCTATACCAATAAACATGCCTATTAAGGTCAACTTGTAATCCTAAATTTGTATTTAATTCCCTCACTACCTGAATTTATAATTGATTTCTATTTGCCCATGTCTTATGGACTGGTTTGTTTTCATTTCAATTAGAATGAAAAATAAGCTTCATTGATGAACATATGCTATGGATTGTATCAGACTGCACTGAATCAAATTGCAGCAGGTTTTTTTTTTTTATTTAAAAAAATTGTCTCTGAATCATATCACATCTCATTACACACCCATAATCTAAGGATGATTACTTTCCCGAGATACATAGAGGGTAAAACTGGTGCCTGTTCAAACAGAAGCAGCTGCATCATAATTAAATACAATATATGGGATTTTCTTTAGGGAAACCTATATGTCAGTCCTCATGTGTGCCCAAGTTGAAATGAAAATTCCAACATTTACAGCTTATGTTATAACATTTTTAGTTGAAATTTCCACACCTTAACAATGACCAATTCAATTAAATGTTGCTTTTTCTAAAATCAAAAGAAGCATTAGTAAACTGTCATGTTTATAATATATTTAAAAAAAAATACTTCAGTCATTTGTATGATTTTTATTTTTTTCTGGATGTTTCCTCACAACCGAACTTCAAGTTGGCCTTAGATGCTAAAGTAAAAATAGTAACAGTTGAAGGAAAATTCATTGACCAGGATTTCTATGGTATGTCACCAGTTTATAATATTTTATTACTGAACCACATACCACTTGTTTGCCTGTGTAAAGTGGGAGTGTACAGCAAGGGAAAGAAGATTGAAATGACTGATTCTGCACAGAAATGAAGGCAGATGCAGAACTGTGTGATGGAAAAGTGTACACTGTGTTCGCACACACATGTTTGCTTAAAACATTTCATTCAGAAGAGTGTGAGAGAGGGGTGGGGAAAAAGGCCATTGGGTTTTTAAAACATTCAAAATTATAATAGATAAGAAACTCGGGAAGCTAAAACATGAAAGATGTCCAACAGTCCAGTGTTTCACAAAAGTATTCACACCCCTTGAACTTTTCCCCATTTTGTCATGTTACAAATGTACATCCCAATGTACTTCATTGGGATTATATGTAATAAACCACCACAAAGTGGTGGATAATTGCAAAGTACAATATTTCGCAAAATTCTTTACTATTAAAAATCTGGAAACAGGATTGCTATTCAGTTCCACTAAGTCAATACTTTCTAGGACTACCTGTTGCTGCAATTGAGGCAGTGAGTCTTTTGAACTATGTCTTCATTAGCTTTGCACAGCTGGAGACAAAAGATTTTTGCCATTTCCTGCTTTCAACATTGCTCAAACTCAATAGAACCCTTCCATTGTGGCTCTGACTGTATGTTTAGTGTTATTGTCCAGCTAGGGTACACCGCTGCCCCAGGTAAGTTATTTTTCAGCTTCCAACAGCTTTTCTTCCAGTATTGCCCTGTATCGGTACCTCTATTCGTCTTCTCATTGATGCTAACCAGTTTTACAGCCCTTGCTGAAGAAAATCATCCCCTCACCATGAGGCTGCTACCACCATGTATAACAATGGGGCTGGTGCATTCAGGATGTTATGCAGTGTTGGTTTTCTGTCACACGGTACTTTGTGAAAGCTTGACTGACTCCTTCAGATTTTCATGAGCCTGTTGGTAGTTTATCTGATTATCCATGAGATATTCAAGTCTTGTGATATAATTTTATAACCTAACCCTGCTTTACCCCTGACCTTCTTGGGGTGTTCCTCTGCTTTCGCAAGCAAATTTCTTGGGCAGAGTTTACAGAGTTTACTAATACCTTTTTAATACAATTGGTTGCGCTGGAACTTATTGAAGTACGATGAAGTAAGGTCCCCAAATACCGAACCATGACACGCTTTAGATTTTTTTTTGTTTTGAAAATCTTACATTCTTTCCTTCCACTTCACATAATGTCCCATTCAATTCACTGGTTTGTGGTTTTAATATGTGAAGAAATTCAAAGGATATAAATAAATTTCCAACGCACTGAATACTGCCAATAAAAGGGAAGGAAAAACAGTTTATCCACCTCCACAGACTGACTAATAAATAATACAGAAACACAAATACTGCATATGCAGAACCACCTCCAAGTGTACATGTAAACAAAAATTCAAATGCACTATAAGATGTGACTGTGCGCCAGCAATGCAAAGTCTGCAAAACTGTAAACAATAATAAATATATACTAACAGATACAAATAACAGACATCAGTGAACTAAAATCAGTGACATCTTCATATGGTCAGCAGGCTTCTAGTGGTTCACTGCAACATATTTGAATCACCAACCAAAACCGAGATGGTTTGTTTAAGCATAGGATTATGAATTTGATTCTTGCATGCATAAGCTTTCGACCAATTACCCCACCTGTGTCTGAATGTGTCTGTCCCCCCAGAGGTTTTCTAAGATTTCTGATCACACAGAAGCACAGATTCACTGAAATGCGTCAGGTGAGCTTTACTTCTTTGTGTGTAGGCATTTTGTCTCCATGTGGCCTTTTGGGAATTCCTCTACTCTTCCTTGATGTGTGTTACTACGCATTTCAAAGGCCTTAGGGTGAAACAGATGCTTCAGGGATATACCCACATATCACATCAATGGCATGAGGAAAGCTGTGAAGTAATTGTGGAATCAAAGCTTTTTTTTTTCCTTTCTCATTTTCTTCTCCAATCTAACTGCAATCAAGTAAATCTCAGGTGGCAGCGGAGTTGTGGGCGCTTGTATATATGGCACCTCTTCTAATTAAGTCTTCAGGTTCCCTGACTTTATTGTGCTGTGTGCACAGACCGCACAGAGGTAGCGGTAATAATTAAAGCCAAGCCCCCTTCGATGGATGTGTTTTATTCCCTGATTTAATTACCTTTATTAATCAGAGAAAAGACGCAGAAAAAAACTCTTGAGGAGAGTGGATATGCTGTACAGGTTACTTAATTGTTTTCCGTTCACAGCTGCAGAGATATTCCCTTGTGCTTTTGAAGCACATAAGAAGATGTAGTGATTTTAAAAAATGAGAGAATTCCAAAGGAAAACGCCTAATGCAGACAGTTAGTCAAAGCTAAGGACCATGTGCTATAACAAGAGGTGGAGAAGACAATTTACTGAAGCTTGCTGGAGTTTCGTAAGGCGCTGTTGCTGGAGAGGAAATTCTCTGAGGTTTTTTTTACCATCAATTACTTACATTCCCATAAAGAAAGAAAAAAAACACAAGACGAAATAAATCCACTGTACCTGCAGAGGAACAGATAAGCCATAACGATGGACTGTGTTTGAACTGGGCAAGTAAAAAAATATAGTGAAGAGGCTGAGTCCAAGGGAGTATGCATTTGAAGGAGCCTCGCTGCTTTGAATTTATTGTTTGTGTCTCCACACAAGAAACAAATACAGCCACACAGCTCACAAGCAAGCACTGGGCTCTTTTAGGGCTTAGACCTTTGTGTGTCATCTTTCTCTGACGCCTCAGCAACCAGGCAATTTAAGAGAATTCGAACAGCAAAGTAATAGAGGCAAAAATGAGAGAAAAGAAGGAGGAAACACAAGGCTGACCCTCTCTCTACACTTGTCAATCAAACATGTGGACTGAACCCCCCAGAGGAAACTGCCTGCCAGATCCCACGTTAATTATTCCCCACAGTTCTTTTTTTCTCCCATCACTGACAGGCTGACAATTCACTGGGAAAAAAAATGAATAAATAAAAAAATGGTACAATGGAAATTAAAATCTAAAAAAAAATATGTTGATAAATTTATGACAATCTTTAAAAAGACATTTATACAAATAAAATGGAATTTTCCCACAAATTAATTTGAAAAACATGTTAGATTTAAATAGAACACCAAGTTATGATTGGAAACTTATTACTTGACAGCTACCAGTAAAAGAAGCTTGAACAACCTGTCAGTGACAAAAGCTCTCCTCAGCCAGTCAGATGAACTAATAAGAAATGTTAACATTTTGCAGAAACCAGAAAGAGAGATAAGGAGTTTAGTGGGATTATTTCTCTTTTGTTCATGTGTTTTGGTTCACAAATTAAAGTGGCTCAAAGACAACATAACCTATGAAGTCCAGACCTATGGCAACGGTTGGACTGAGGTTTAATAGAAAATAAATTCTTACCTGCCTATCCAAACTGACAGCCACAAACTGAAGAGCAGGACTGCCAGTAACTCCCAACTCAACCAAAAATAAGAAGCAGAAAAACGTGTGGTCAAAAAGCAGCTTGGGCCAATTGGCAAGCTAACAGTTGTAAAGAGGAGAAGGTGGGGCTTAGGTCATTCCTTTAGACTTTTCTTTCTTGGCCAGCCAATCAGCTCTGAAAGGTCAAATATGATTGCAGTGGCATCCATATTTGGTCCTCAAGGGCCGGGATCCTGCATGTTTTATTTCTATACCTGGTTCAACACACCTGGATCAAATGATGACTCATTAGCAAACCTCTGTAGAACACTGACATGCTGAGGAGGTAGTTACTACCACCAGGAAGAGAACTAAAACATGCAGGATGCCAGCCTTCGAGGACCACCTTTGGATACCACTGGATTAAGGGAAGCTCATTCATAAAACAGGCTTAGGGCATGTAACACATGAAACAATACTCTCCTGTTCTGTTATAAATAAAGCATCTATATTTAGAAAATGAAAACTGAATATTGCCTTTATTACCACTTCTTTTGCAGCTTTTTCTTTGCCTTGCGATAATTCCATTTCCCTTATGTCTCAAATTTGGCCCCAGGTTTGGCCGATTTCCTTTCCAGAACTGCATAGATACATTTTTTTTATGTTATTCTCCATATTTTTCATGGTCCTTGTCATCTTTGCTTTGCTATGTGGGTCAGGCAGTCAAAATTCAGGAATGCACAAGGAAGCAAAAGGATCTTGTGGTACTTTGTAGACTGGAACAGGTGGTGACAATCGATTTTTATAAAACTTCTTTACTTTAGCTAATAAAAACTATCTTGCCTTGTGTGTTGGTTTATTAAAAAACATGTTTTACACATGTCTGAGAACGATAAACTGAAACAGCTTTTGCGGAACAAAGTGTATGTGTTGCTTTTGATACACTCCTGGTTCGAATATCACGAGTTTATTGGGATCAAGGCTACACGATGGTGCAGCAGAGTACTGGTGCAAGACCTTCTTTCCTTCTAACAAGAAGGTCCTGATTGGCATCTTTCTGCACACACAGCACATGCCCAAATGCAGATATGCATAAATGGAGGATGAGGAAGATTTATATGAAATGTGACAAAATGTAATGAATGAAAAAAAAAGTTTAAAAGAGTTTTACGCTACATTACCAAAATTTTAGTTGAGGGGGGTTACAGGTCCAGGATAGAAACCCTGACGTGCTTTTCACTAGCAATGTTCTACAACTCACTGGCAAAAAAGCAGAAATATCCCTGCCAGCAAGTCCTGAGTCTCTTCCCAGTGGGCTACACCTGGAAAACTTCTAAAGGAAGAAACCCAGGTTGCGTCTTTGTCAGAAGCTTGAACCACCTCAATTGACTCTTTTTGATGTGAGGGGGCAGCAGCTCTATTCCAGGATCCCCCGTAGGACTCCAGAATGAATCATAACCATATCTCTGAGTCCAGCCACACTAGGAAGGAAGCTCATTTCAGCTACTTGTTTCTGAATCTTGTTCTTTTAACTCGGCTCTTTCTTCATCTTGAAGCAACGCCCATGTCACTACAGATGAGGTTCCAGTCTTTTAGTGCAAGTCTTTCCTCCATCAGTTCACCATCACTGGTGACCAAGAAACCAAGATACTTGAACTCCTCTGTCTGGGACAATTGGCAGTTCTTCAGATCTCATTCTTGCCTGGGGATACAGAAACAGGTTAGTTCAGTCATACCCATGAGAAGCAGTGGCTTATCTGTTGGTTTCCTCTTCTGCAGACAGACTGCAGATGTCTGACTGTAGACTGCATATGACAAAAATATAGAGACAAAAATAGAAGAGGGGAAGAAGGATAGGGAGAATACAAAAGAAGTAAAACTTTTCTAAGTAGAAAGCAAACCCCACCATCTGTGACACAGAGTCTAGCAAAAATATTTATGCCCCTCAAACTTTTTCACATTTTGTCACACTATAGCCACAAATTTTAATTCCTTTTTGTCAGATTTTTTTACATAAAGAATTGCTTAATAGTGAAGTGCAAAGAAAAGCATACAGTTTTAGTATTTTGTCCCCTTTACTCTTATATTCCTGAATAAAATCTCAAGCAACCAGCTACATTCAGAAGTAGTCTGATTAGTACACTGAGTCTACCTATGTGTAATATATTCTCAGTATCAAAACAGCTGTTCTGTGGGGAAGTTTGTTGCAAAAACATTTGTTAACAAACGGCTTCATAAAGCATAAGGAACACGTCACATAGACCAGTGATATAGTTCTGGAGAACATTAAGGTAGGGTTATGTTAAAAACAATTTCCCAAGCTTTGAACATTTTATGCTGCATTGCTTACTCCATAACACAAAAATGGGAAAAGTATAGCACAACTGTAGACCTAACAAGACATGGCCGTCCACCTAAACTGACTGGCTGGGCAAGGACAGGATTAATCAAAGAAGCAGTTGAGTGGTTAATGTCAAAGGGGCTGTATTATGTGTTTTCCAGGCACATAGAATCATTTTGTAGCACAATCAAGTAACTATGTTATCGTTGTTACAAAAATGCTGTATTTATCAAATGTGACTTAAAAGAAATTGTAAATGTAATTGTCCTTCACAGAAGAAAATATACACCTTGAACCGTCATGATCAGAAAGCATAATGGTGGCAGGATTCATTTGGAAAAATCCATTGACAAAATAACTATTAGTCATGTAGCTACTTAACAATTCTAGCCTTCTTGGAAGAGTGACAAGAAGAAATTCATTTTTGAAAGCAATGCATAGTTCTGTTTAAAGTTTGCAAAGATAAATTCACTGGAGATGACAAATATGGAGAAAAATCCTCTGGTCAAATGAAATCCAAATAAAATGTTTTACTAAAATGCAAAACACAGCTTGGCAGAAAACTAACAATGCACAACAACCTGAATACATACCCATGATGGCGGCAGCATCCTGCTGTGGGAAGTTTTTTTTTTTTTTTTTTCTAGCAGGGACAGTGAGACTGAACAGAGTTGAAGATGGAGAGATCACAGTACAGGGCAATCTTAAAAAAGCACTGGGTAAGTAGAAGCAAAAGACTAGAGACTGGAGTGGAGATTCACCTTCCAGCATCAATGACTCTAAACCAAGGATAGGGTCAAGACCCGTTCTTCCAAGACCAAGACCAGAACTTCTGAGACCAAATGTTTAGAACATCAACAAATATTTCAGGACATTGCTTTTTGTACACCACAAAATGCAAATATTAATGGAAAAACAGTTACTCAACCAAAACCACTTCTTGGTATTAAATTAATAAAGGACAAACTAATATTTAAGTTATTAAATGCAGCCATACATTCCAACACACTCTCTAAACTGAAATAATCAGATTACATTACACGATAGTTGTATGATAAATTAAAAAAAAAACTGTAAGAGATTAGGCTAAAAAAGATTTTTCATATTAGAAAAAATCTTTCCTCTCATGATCATCTGAATAAATGCAATTCATCAGAGTATCAGATATTAAAAACACATATCCTGGTCATATTAATAAATTACTAGGCATTTTAATATTATTATTAGTCCATCCAGGCACCCAAATTGCCTCACAGGGGGAATTCCAAAACCATGAGAGCCAATAGAATCTGTGGGATTTACAAAAATCACATAGCCAACAGGGATGATGCAGGTACAACAAATTACAGGAGCCAAGTGGGAGTATTTTCTCTAACATGGATTATGACCATATCTTTTCATTGGCTGCTGGTCAAGTTTTGCATGTAGAGCACGGTGATGCAGGTTTAGCGTCAATTTCTGTTTTTATTATAATAATTATTATTATTATTATTTAGCTGCTTAGTGTTGAAACTAGGTGGTGTTGTGAATATTTTTCACATTATTGCTTACTTTTCCTTGTGTCTGCTGTAGATGTCTAATAAAACCAGGTGTCGTCCCGCTCACTCCACATATCGTTAATCCTGGCAGTGGACAAAACTTACAGGTGGCCTGGTGTTTTTGCTTCCCCCTTAACCTTCCTGTCTTAATATTCTTCATGTTTTTAAAAAGAAAATTTAATAATTTTTTTGAAGTCACTCCAGGTGTTTGTTCAGCAAAAGCTAGACCACACCGCATGTAAACATGCAGATATGCTCTTTTAAATCAAAGGACCAAATCCTATCTGATTTTATAAACAATCACATGCAACATGATTGCACGGTCATTAGCAATAATAATATTGTTTTTGTCTGAGATGGTGGGACGCAGCTGTGCTCTGATCACTCCTTTTAATTCACATTGTAGTATGTCTGCGAGTTAAGATGAAAGGGAGTTAAGTTTTTGTAATTTTGACAAAAAACTATTGAGTCTCGAATCGGTCTTGACCCAATTTGTTGAACGAGACCAAGACCGAGGCATAACATTCCAAGAGTGAGACTGAGCCCAAGACCGGGACTGGTCTCGAAACAGCTTGAGACTGGTCTCGAGACCTCCATCCCTACTCTAAACATACATCCAGAACTACAATGAAATGGTTTAGATCACAGCATATTCATGCGCTAGAATGGCCTAGTCAAAGACTATACCTACACAAAAACTAAGAACTTGGCAACACTTGAAAAAGCAGCTTTTCGCAAATTTTCTTGATGCAGAGCTTAAGCTATTTTCCAAAGAGGAAAAGGAAAATGTTTCATTTTCTGGTGCGCAAAGCTTCTCCCAGCAGAACCTAAAAGACTTCCCGCTGCAATTTAATAGATATTCACGCCACATTTTTGTTTTTTAGTTTATTAAAGATTTTAATCTTCTATCCTGTATTCTTTCACTTCACAATTATGCATTTGTCTATCTTAAAATTTCAGCAAAATATAAGTTTGTGGTTGTAACTTCATAGAGTGTAAAAGAGCAAGTCTATGAATGTTTTTGCATGCCACTTTGTCCTTTTAACTTTGGTCTCCAGAAAATGAATTCACTTCTTCAACTCATCAGTTCTTGGTTATTTGTATTAGGAGCCAGAGCTGCTGTACAAATTATGTTATCCTGGGAAGATGCATTTGCATGATGAAGGCAGAATCGTAGCTCGTTTGTTATTGGCTCCACAGTTGAATGGCACAGTCAACAAGCTGGATGCTAATGTCTCTAGCATTTTAATTCAGTTCATTTAGTGTCTCTAACATTATAGTTTCAGACTCAAGTTCTCTAAAAAAATTGCATTGTACTTCAGGCCTATGGGTTAATTGATTTGTTGAACTGTCAATATCCAACACCTGTCTGTATTAATGGGAAACTATCAATTTTAATTGATATTTACAGCGCATTTTAAGCTTTTCAGTGGCTTAATTTGGTTTTAAGACTGAGGAGTACATATAAAATGAATAACATGCTATGATAAGTATAGTTTTTAAATGTAACAAAATCTTAGGTCAGATTCAGCTCTTCAACGCATGTTAAAATTTAAAGACACCAAACAAAAATTAGTGTAATGTTCCAATAACATGGCAGCTTTTAAAGGCAAAATAAATGGATCACCCAAAATGATAAATGACCTTCTTTTATACCATGTAGTAAACGTGCTTGCTTCATGCATGTATGACCTACAAATGGAAAAAAGATCAAAGCCTACAGGGATAGAACTGGAGGAGCTGAAAGAAAGAAGTAGAAGAAGTCAGCCAAATGTAGTTTTGTAAGTCCATGGTCTCCTGTCATATTGTCGCCTACAGGGACTTGAAGGATGTGTGGCAGAGACTGAGAGTATAGCAGAATCCCCCACAGAGCTGAGAGACAGACTCAGCATGAAATACATCATGTAAGACATTTGTGCAGATGTGTAAGACACGTCAGTCTCAGTAATACAGCCTATATGTGTATGCATGTGTATGCATGTGTACAAAAGTGTGTCCTGGCTTTGCAATTCCTAAATTGACTGGACGTGCACACGCAAGCATATTTGAGTCACTATGTTAAGATTTAAAATACTTTAAATTCAATGTACTTGAAAAAAACAGCCAGCATTTGTAAAGAACTTGAGATGAGCTGATGGCATATTAACGCACAGGGACCTGCTTCCCAACATATTCAGATTGAGCATTTAGCTTTTTGCCCCATTATGGGCAAAATTAAGCCTGAGGGTTCAGGGCCCATTTCCAAAGAGCCAGTCGGTAATGAGAGATCAGAGGCAAGGTTTATCATGGACAATAAAACATGAAAACTGCGTGTCTGTTAATAAGACCCCGAGAGGATTGGAGAGGGGCATGAAAGGCGTGGGATCCTTGGATCAAAGAAATGTCTGCAAGGAGAAACGGAGAGGAGAAAGCAGGAGGAAAAAAGTGGTGGAAATATGACAGGAAATAAGGGACAAAAGGCAGTGGTATGAAGTGATGCAAGACACAAAAGGAATAATCACAGGAAGGAAATTTACTGAAAAAAATGGTATATTGTAAAAAATGTTTTTAAAATATTTTTTATGTGTTCATGTTTCATTGTACCATTTTAATCCCATTTTTTTCATTTTTTCAAAATTTAACTAAGAACTTTATATGATGTTTTAAAATTGATATGGTTAAGTGAAGAAATGATCGTGTAATAATGAGCATATAGTGAAGATAGTTGGATATACAAGTGAAGTTCCAGCTTTTCTTTAACTGGACAAATCAAAAATGCATTACTACAAAGAGAAGTAAAAACAATGTTTAAATTTCCTATTTGTTCTTCTTTGTGGCACAGAGAGAAAGATGAGTTATTTGATAGGTATGAGGTTTCTCTTTCAGTTTTTAGCTGTATTTGGTTTTGATGATTTTGATGTATACTTGATTGATGATTTTACAATGTAAAGCACTTTGAACTGCCATGCTGCTAAAATATGCTATACAAATAAACTTGAACACCAGATACAGTAGTTTCTCAAACTAAATAGGTGTCACATCTTTTCACCAAAAAGGCCCCGTCGTCACACAAGTGTTTTGCAATCCTAACTTTATTAGCTGATTTTCTGTCCATTAAGAATCATCAAGAAACATTGCTTTGGAGGAATATGGCCCACTCTTGACTGCAGATTTGTTTAACTTAGCCACATTTATGGGTCTTTCAGCATGAACAGCCACAGCATCTTAATTGGATGTAGATTGTTAACTAAGTCACTCCGAAACCTTTCATTTTGCAGTAGCAGCCACTGCGGTGCTGGTGGGAGCACCACTTACTGTTTAAGCTCCCCTTTACACATACACAGTTAATGCATGTCAATTGCCGCCTTTAATTACACATAGAGCATTGTGCTGAAGTGTGTCGAAAGAAGACAAATTACTGGACTTTAACCTTCAATGGATTATTCAGAGGTGTTAACACTTTTGAACAGAACAGGTGAAAGAAAATCACTTTAAGCTTGGGTTGCCACCAAACGCTGCAGGTGTGGGTTATTTGATTGAAACAATAGTGGAATATTTGTTGGCACTTGTGCTGTCCCTGATGTGTCTTGCCCCTTTGGTGATATGCCAGATGTAGCAAGACACACAACTTTGTGAAAGGTTTCTCTTTTGTCTCCTCAGTCCACAAAAGATTTTTCTAAAAGTTTTGGGAATCAAGTTATTTTTTTGCAAAGGTGAAATGGACCTTTGTGTTTCTCCATTTGTGGATAATGGCTCTCAGTGGGTTTTCCAAAAAGTCCCAAAGCCATATAAATATTTTTTTAAACCCTTTCCAGACTGTTCTTAAAATCTCAGTGATTTTCTTTGTTATCTGTTCCAGGATTTCCTTAGATCGGGGCTTTATGTGTTGCTTTTTGAGATCTTTTAGCCGACTTCACGGTATCAGATGTGTTCTATCTAAGGGATTTCTTGATTGTACATGTTTGGCAGTAATCAAGTCTTGGTATTACAAGTGAAATTGAACCAAAACATGAGTTAACAAATGTTAAGCCAAGGATTAGGCTGGTTTGGATAGTTGTTTTTCTTTTAATTAATAAAAAATAACTGGAAATCTACTAATTGCATTTATTCAAGTTATCTATTATTTTTACATTTGTAGGATGTTTGGAAAAATTAAGTGCAGAAATCTGTGAGACACAGATACATTTTTACAGCACTGTATCTAATTTTGTAATACACTGTTTGCAACACTTCACATTGCATGAAGTTTTTGCACTACAAAAAGAATATGTTGAACAGTAACAGTTTTTTTCATTTGTGTTATTTGCTTTATAGTATTTTGGTGTAAGAAAAAAATGTACATGCTGCATGTGTTATGTTTTAAAAAGCCTTAAAAATTGATAAGAATAGATGAAGGATGTGTTTCAGGCTGGATGTGCACTATGATTCCTACATATTATGTCACGAGTAGACACTGTTAATGTTTTCAAAGTGCCTAAGTTGGGGTTAGGAAAAGATCATGATTTGCCTTACAGAAGATTTTTTTTTTCCGAACATCAGTCTAAATGTGTATTTTTAATAAAATCAGGAAGTTTAAAAAGGTGACAATTTGGAGTCACAATTTTAACAGAATGGTGGTCCCAAAAGCAGGCAAATGGGCCATTGGACTCAAACAACAGCTGAAAACCAGAGGCTAATACATACTGATGATGAAGTCCATATTCAGGACAGGTGTGATGATTGGCAGATGAGGACCAGCAATGTGGAGAGTGTAGAAAATGTTACTGAAAGCCTGTCACACTATTCTGTGCCTCCCTTGTGTTCCTGTGGTGAGTCTCCTGCTGCTTGGAGGAAACATCCTTCACAATGAACTTACTACACTTCTGATAATGAAACATAAACTGTAGATTGTTGAGTTATTTGATTATATGCTCTCTACATCAAGCTTTTATTTTGCAAGGACACATCCTGTTGTGACAGCCCAATGGTATGACCTAAAGTTATGGTTCAAAGATGGGGCTGAGGCTGATGCCCCACATGTGATTATTTTCTGTTATTTTATAAAGTGTTTCCAGTGTCCATGCAGATTTGTTTGATTTATTTTGTTGTTGTTTTTGACATGCTGACCATTGCTAACATAGATAATATGATCCTCTGGTGAGCCAGACCACCACAGAGCTTTTAGCAATAACAGAAAAAAATATGCTGCAAGAGCATCACAACTTAAATTGTCCTCCTATGACCTGATGACCACATAATTTATTCTCCTGCAGAGCTATACAGAAGTTCTGTCAGCACCAACACCTCACCATGCTAAATGCTCTGAGTGTCTCAATCACCCTGGTTTTTCCTCTTCCACAGCCGTGCCGAATGCCCCCTGATTTTCTCATCTACAGTCAATGTCATTCTCTACTCTCACTTCAGTTTATAAGCTCAATGGTTTTCATTGTTCTTTGCTGGTTCCTCCAGTTACTGTCTGTGCTCCATGTCCTGTTTGCCTTGCTTAGTAGGTGTAGGTTTGTGTTTAATTGTTAGATTCTTGACTATGCTCATCCCAAGTTCCTGTCTGCATTTTGGTCCCACTCACAACCTTCAAAACATGACGTTTTCAATACCAGTCCAGCCCTGCCCCCCAACATTCATACATATTTACAATCTTACATTTAAATGTGCTGTTGTCAGTATGAGTATTGCAGTAACAATAAAGAGCAGAGCATTAAATTACTGTAGATTGCAACTACAGTTGACATTTCACAGTTCAACGCTCTGTGCTAGTATGGCTTTTTGTTTAGCAACACCCCCAACCTGGTGAAATCCTTAGTGTTTGGCATACTTTACTTGAGATTAGAGTCAAGTCATTTTTATCCTGTAAGGACAAGATCATTTATCCTGTAACCCTGGACAGATGACACATATCCAGTAAATAGAAATGATGGTATGGTCATTAAAAGGATGATTTTCAAACTCTATTCCCACATGTCTGTTTCCAAATCAGTATTGACATGGATACATGTGTTTTTTAAAAGATGCAGTTCAGCTTGAGTTAGTGGAAGGCTGGAGGAAGTCATTTTTCACCCTTCTGCAGGCAGGTCAGAAATGAAAACATGACTGCAGAACAGCTGCACTTGATGTGACACGAGCCCTCCCAATTTATTTTGATTGGCCGTGCTTTATGCAAGCCTCGGGTAAATTTCCCAGGGGCAAGCATGCATCCTCTCTAGGACTGGCAAATTCAAAACATGTCTGCCCACCAGCAAAACTGACTCAAAAAGAAACCAAAAGCATCAAACAAGCAGATGTGGTTGTACAGTTTGGATCTGTTAGAAGGTTTGGAAGACGTTTGTCTTTTAAGATAAGCACTCTTAGTTACCTTTAGGTGAAAATATTCTTGTATTTACAATGCTTTCTACCATGAATAAACATGATACCCAAAACATAGGCTTCTCACAAAGCAGTCAGGTTATGGTGATTGATTTTAGTTTAACGTAGATGTTTTAACAAAGCCAACAGTTTGCTGTGTGAGAACTTCATTAAAGATCTCTAAATATTCTTCAGCAGAGGCCAATCAGTCTAACCAATATTGTAATTTACTTAAACCCACATAGTTTACATTGTGCAGAGGTGTGTGATCCTCATCAGCAGCCTCATTAACAGGCCAAAATCATGTCTAAATGTTCACTGATGCAGATTGAAAATAAACTAACAGAACAGTAGTTTCCCTGACAACCCAAATCACCTTCAACTCAAACACATTGCCATGGATTATGATTTCTCACCACTGTCTTTGATCATACTCCACACAGCAGACACAGATGAGCAACTGATGTTGAATATTAAAAGAACATATAGCACTGAGCTGTCTGTCTCAGATATAAAGTGTTGAATTTTTAAAAGGGATGCTGGCTGGATGGGAGCAAATATCTGAGGGAAATGTAACCAGGAAAGGTCCAGGGGTGGCCCCATGATTAAAGAAGTCAGAAGATGACAGGAGTCTGTCATTATCAAGGCCCTGACTTTTTCACTGTACTGGACCTCAGAATGCTACAAACATTGTTTCAATGATAAATAGATGATAAACACGGCAGTCTTCCACCCACAGTAAACATGAATGCCCCAAGCAAATATGCATGCAAGAATAATTACATTCTCACATATTTTGAAATATTATTACAGACAGACGAGCTGAACCTTATTTAGAAAATACAAATTGCACACAAGTCAGTAATGGTTACACACAGAGAAGCTTAGAAAAGCTGATTTAAGCGTTTGTTTAGCTATAAAGCTGGCAAATTAAAGCTTTCTATCCAGAAACACCAAAAATGGACAAAAAATGTGCGCAGACCAAAATGACTCCACTGTTTAAATGGTGTTCCTATTGTACATCAGTCGTTCTCCGACTTATCACCCCAGTAAAATATCCAAGTAACACTATTAACAGACGTTACTAAATAGTTCAACAGGGCCGGGACTTTGTGTGGACCCTCAGAAATCTGGCTTTTTTTCACACATATGGACACATTTTACTTTCTGTCAAGATTGCTTCAGAGAGCCTTTATTATGACATTAGATTAGATTTATCACTAACTTGTTTAAGACTCGTGTGTGATGTTTTTTTCTCATACTTTTTGCTTTTGTGCTTCATTTTATTTTCATTTTCAGCAAGCTTCAGTTTCCTTTGCCTTTAGATACTTGTGGCAGTGATGAAGCCCAGCTTTTCCATTAAGATCACTTTTTACTGTGTATAATTTGGTTATGAATTCCAAAGGAAGAAATAACCAGGTCCAAACTACATAACAGAACCAACAGCTCCTCATCCAAATATCTCCTTTAGACTTAAGAAAGGTAAAAAAAAAAAAAAAAAAAAAAAATCAAAATTATGTCCTAAGCCTTTGAATTTCAGAGAGGGAGAGAGAGAGACACTAATACACTTCTTAAAAAGGTACCAAACTTCTTCTCTTTCAACTTTTCCCTTCAGGGGTCACAACAGCAAATTGTCTGTCTCCATTTAGTCCTGTCCTCTGCATCCTCTACTTTCACACCAACTAACTTCACTTCTACTTTCATCGCATCCATAAATCTCCTTTTTGGTCTTCCTCTCAGCCTTCTGCCCTGTTCTCCAACTTCAGCATCCTTCTACAGATGTAATCAATGTCTCTCCCCTGAACATGTCCAAACCATCTCAGTCAGGCCACTCTGGCTTTATCTCCAAAGCATCTAACAAGAGCTGAGCCTCTGGTGTAGTCTTTCCTCATCCTATCCATCCTCGCCACTCCCAAAGAGAACCTCAACATCTTGGGCTCTGCAACCTCCTGTCTTTTCCTCATTGGCACTGCCTCTACACTTTACAGCATCACTGCTTTCAATATCTTGTACACGTTTCCTTTCATTCTTGCTGATAACCTTTCATCACATATCACACCTGACACTTTTCTCCACCCATTCCAACCTACTTGCACACGCTTTTTCACCTCTTTTCCATACTTTCCGTTGCTCTGGACTGTTGACCTAAAGTACTTACAGTCCTCTTCCTTCTCTCCTCTTACTCCCTGTAATGTTACTGTTCCACTGATGGTTCTCTCATTGACATATATGTATTCTGTCTTGCTGCAGTTAATCTTCATTTCTCTTTTTTTCAGTGCATACCTCCACATCTCAAGCTTCTCCTCTACCTGTGTCCTGCTCTCACTGCAGATCACAACGTCATCTGCAAACATCATAGTCCATCGAGACTCCTGTCTAACCTCTGTCAGCCTGTCTATCACCAAAGCAAACAAGAAGGGGCTTAGAGTCAGTCCTTGATGCAGTCCCACCTCCACCTGTCTCTCCCTGCTGTCCCACAGCTATCATACATGTCCTGCACCACTTTAACATACTTCTCTGCCACTTCAGATCAATTTCCCACTAAAGTGTCAATTTCATGATTTACAAAAAAATATTTTTGAAATATATAAATTTAATTTATTCGTCTTTGAAATATGCAATCAGACTTCAAACATTAAGAAAAATAATTCACTCTTTAGACTGATTTTTTAGAAAATAAAGACTAAGATTTTAGAAAAATAAATACAATTATCTAGCTGTATTAAACATTATATCTGTTACTATAATGTTCTAAAAACATAACAACTATAAAAAAATATTATTTATTGATACTGCGTAAATTACAGCTCAATTTTTACTTAGAAGTTAAAATTTTCAAGTTGGAAGCTGGAAAATTAACTGAAAGGTCCTGAGAAATCAAAAATTTTTGTAGAAATTTTGGATATTTCCCATCATCCACACAAAACTAATGGATTGTTGCAAGAAAAAGAATGTTTATGATCATTGCTGATAATTTATAACTCAACAAATCATTCACACACACACACACAGTTATATAAAACATTCTTTACTGAACATGGTTCTACGGTATGCACACAATTCAGATAAATATATTGTTATTACTTTTTACTGCTAAACATAGTCTGACCATGGAGCATATCAATTAGCAAATCTTTCTGGTTTTTGAACTTGGATCTGGATCACTGCTAAACTGAGTGTGATAACATTACCAGGTCAAAGTTGTGAACCCAGAGGTTAATGGAACACAGTGTAAATAGGCACCAGTACTTTTTCCTGATTCACTGTTATCCACTTCAGCTTCTGAATAACTCATTTTTTTTGGCTGTTGACATGTAAACCCCAATTGTTTTCTGAGCAGCCTAGGATCCTCTAGTGGTTTCTGTACCACAATTTGAGAATGAGGGCTCAACACTAAAAGTTATGAAACAGAAAACAGAGATATGAATCCTTAAAGTGAAAGTTTGTTGTAGCGGATAATCAGAATCATATTCCATGTGAAGATGTATATAAATATAAATACTGTAAACACTGTATTGATATTTTGTGCATCTAATATGATACATAGAATACAATTTATAGTATAGTTGCATGATGACTGCTCCATGATGACAGTGTGGGTATTACAAAAGATGTCATGTAAAACACTCTTCCATGGGATAACCTTAAAAGAGAGGCAGAACTCATCATGCTACTCAAGGACTTCCTTATCTAGTTTGAGAAGATAAAACAAGAAGCTATTAAGATGAATGTCAAACAAATGAAGGAAATATAATGATAGTTTTGATAAAGTTCACTGTTTTGCTATCTAAATACCTGAATACATAGGGAAACACAGTAAAAGAAAATTTGCATAAAAATTACCTTTCAGCTTGAAAGCGTCTCCCAGATTCCCTCTTTCAGAAACCTAATTTTGCTTTCAAAACCCAAGAATCAGCAGAGAAGTTAGGCTTTTATTTATGGTTGCTTTGCTACATGGATTTTCTGTCAGCAGGAATTTAGAATTCATAAACACGGCTGACTCCTCTGCCCACGTCAGTCTGGAAGGCAATCTTCGCGCCGGTCTCACTTCCCATCCTGCGCGTCCTTAATGAAGCAGGATTGATAGCACGCCAGCGGAAACGCAGCTCACCTCATCAGCGACCAGCCAGGGGAGGGACACCCTCCAATAAATAGCCCAGTAAACACACAATTAAGGGCCCACATATCACTGCTCCGTTATTACATCCTACCAATTAAGCATCAGGGGCAACCTCCTCATTTGTATCGCCTTACGCCTGTAATCAGTAATTTAGTAATGATCTGCTGAGACTCTGCTGCAAGCTCAATAACCAGGGTGGAGGTGGGAAATGGGTGATGGGGATGGTTGGAGGGTGTTGTCAATTTCGAGTGCAGTAAAATTCTAAAATGTGGAGGTTAGGCTGTGGTGCTCAGACTTTCTTGTAGCATTTTAGGCTAAACAACACTAAATGTTTCATTTTGTAAAAGACATGTAGGAAAGTCACTGACTTGTTCTAAAAATATAGCTACATATAGGTGTAGATTCTCCCTTTCTTTGAAAAATACCTGAAATATGTACATGCTTAAAGAAGCCACCTTAATCCTCAGTATTTAAACACTTATTGTAATAATAACAATAATAATAATAATAATAATAATAATAATAATAATAATAATAATAATAATAATAATAATAATAATAATATTAATAATAGTAATAAAAATAAAGTTTCTCCTTTAGAAAATTGTTTTTTATCATGCCGCTCAGAGGAAGAGAACTCAAAACATTTTCCAGTGATGTCCATTGTTAACTGAAGTCTGTCTTTATTGCATGTTAAATGATTATATTTGACTGCCATCTAGTGTACTAGACTGGAAAATGTATCAAAAGTTTTTCTGATGGATTTCTAGATAATGGCTTTTTTTTTTTGGCATTTACAGTATTCTGTAAGGAAAAAGGTCCCCAGAATATGGATTTGTCCAAAAGCTTGTTTGTCAGTGCACTGTTGCCTGTCTCAAGAGATTACTAGGCAAGAGGCAGGCTTAAACATTGATGGGGTGCAGTCTATCAGTATTCTACGAGACTAAAATATACAAAAACTTTTAATGTTTGTTAATCCATCTACATCTTGGTCAACCAGAATTAACAAGCAAAGGTGGTGGTTGATTTTGGTTTTAAACACAAAATATAACATTTTCTTTCAGTTGTTCCAAAACAGATGAGTTGGAATTTGAATCTAATTTTACAGTCTTTCTACCTTTAAAATTATAAAAACATATCACTAGCAAAAAAAAAAATTAAAAACTGGCCAATGTTTTTTATTCTTACACAGGTGTACTTCTGTATGAAGAACAGGGTACACCGCTGCCCCAGGTAAGTTATTTTTCAGCTTCCAACAGCTTTTCTTCCAGTATTGCCCTGTATCGCTGCCTCTATTTTTCTTCTCATTGATGCTAACCAGTTTTACTGCCCTTGCTGAAGAAAATCATCCCCTCACCATGAGGCTGCCACCACCTTGTATAACAATGAGGCTAGTGCATTCAGGGTGTTATGCAGTGTTGGTTTTCTGTCACACAGTATTTTGTGAAAGCTTGACTGACTCCTTCAGATTTTCATGAGCCTGTTGGTAGTTTATCTGATTATCCATGAGATATTCAAGTCTTGTGATATAATTTTATAACCTAACCCTGCTTTAAACTTCTCCAGAACTTTACCCCTGACCTTCCTGGGGTGTTCCTCTGCTTTCGCAAGCAAATTTCTTGGGCTTTTACAGAGTTTACTAATATCTTTTTAATACAATTGGTTGCGCTGGAACTTATTGAAGTACGCAGAACTAAAGTGCCCAAATACCAAACCATAACACTCTTTAGATTTTTTTTTTTGTTGTTTTGAAAATCATACATTCTTTTCTTCCACTTCACATAACGTCCCATTCAATACACTGGTTTATGGTTTTAACATGTGAAGAAATTCAAGGGATATAAATAAATGTCCAACGCACTAAATATTCTACCTGCTGATAAAAGGAAAGGAAAAAACAAGCAGTTTATCCATCTTCAACAGACTGACTAATAAATAATACTGAAACACACAATGCATTTGCAGAACTCGGACTGACTTGACTAACTTTGTTTAAGACTCGTGTGTGATGTTTTTTTCTCATACTTTTTGCTTTTGTGCTTCATTTTATTTTCATTTTCAACAAGCTTCAGTTTCCTTTGCCTTCAGACGCCTGTGGTAATGATGAAGCCCAGCTTTTCCATTAAGATCACTTTTATACTGTGTACAATTTGGTTATGAATTCCAAAGGAAGAAATCACCAGGTCCAAACTGCGTAACAGAACCAACAGCTCCTCATCTAAATATCTCTTTTAGACTTGAGTCAGGTAAAAAAAAAAATCCAAAATATGTCCCAAGCCTTTGAATTTCAGAGAGGGAGAGAGAGAGAGAGACACTAATATACTTCTTAAAAAGTTAGACTTTTATTCAGCTAATGATTCTATGTTCCCTTCAACATTTCCCTTTAAATGGTCACAGGGCTTCATGTTCTATGTTTTGTTTTCTTTTTTAATTGTTCAGGTAGATTGTGTGATTATTTATAATTTTATTTTTGATTCAGATGGCAAATAGTAACAATCTTCTTCTTCTCTTTCAACTTTTCCCTTCAGGTGTCACAACAGCAAATTGTCTGTCTACATTTAGTCCTATCCTCTGCATCCTCTACTTTCATACCAACTAACTTCACTTCTACTTTCACCACATCAATAAATCTCCTCTTTAGTCTTCCTCTCAGCCGTCACACAATAAGTGTTTAAATACTGAGTATTAAGATGGGTTGTCTTACAGCATATGGTTCTGGCAGACTATATATAATCAAAGAAAAAGTCATTGGAGAAATCTACCAAGACATTCTTGATAAGAATCTGAAGTTGAAACAAGTTTTGATTTCCAATCAAGACAATAGTCCCAAACACAAAAACCTAGCAAACTCCAAATTTGTTTTCAGTGAAAGAAACAAACAAAGCAAAATTGACTGAGTCAATAGCATAAGTTGTCTAACTGAAAATGTATGCAAAAGAACTGAAGATCAGAGAGCATCGAATCTTTACAGGCTAGATAGTCATGTTGTTTCCATTTGCATGCAGTGAAAATCAAAATATATTTTAAAAACCTTCCTGGCTTATCAGTGATTAAAAAAAAAATATTCCTGTTTAACTGAGCTTCTGAGACACTTTGTATAAAACTGGGAGTTTGTTATATTGCAGGTATTACATGATATTTTAATGGTAATTTCATATTAAGTGGTATTAGGGAATATTATCATGGTAATAATTCAAACCAATAACTGTTTCATCCCTACATCCTGTCCTTCTACAGCTTTGTTCATTTTAGTCATGGTAAACAAAAATAAGTAAAGAAAACAATGATGTACAAAGAACTTGAAAACTATAACATTCTTTTAAAACATGGGTTTCAAAATCACTCTTTTTAAATCTCTTGTTCTTCAAAATGTGTGAAGTTTGTGTTACTGGGTCATTTTTGTTCTCTTATACTGTTGTCTTCAGTGCAAGTATATCTTTTACATTTATTCATCTTATTTTCTGAAAGACCCTAAACACAAAACTGTTTTTCTTCTAATAACAAACTCCCAGAAAACTGCAAAACAGCTGAAACACTGAGTTATTTTAAATCAAGGCTAAGCACCCACCTGTTTAAAGTTGCCTATGATTAGTAGTAAGTGGAACATTGATCAATAAATTTGATGTGTATTTGCTTGATGGGTTTGATGATGGCATTTGTCAAAATGTAATCTTTCTTGCTTGTTCCATAATTGGTGACTGCATGATGTTTTTATGATGTAAAGCACTTTGAACTGCCTTGTTGCTGAAATGTGCAACACAAATAAACTTGACTTGACTTAACTTAATATTCAACAGTGGGTAACTGGGTCTGTGATGGCTAAATGACACTAATTGTCTCAATGTTAGCTTTAGAACACATTGTGAGATTTTTTTTCAGAAGAAGACGAGGTAACAACAGCCATTTGAGCACATTATATTGTAGTGAGTCGGCTCAGAGCATTGATTTCATGAAGACAATTTCCTAGACATAAAAAATTCCTTCACTAATGCCTCATACATTATCTGCTTTTGGTAGAAGAGTGGTAAAAGGCTATAGCAACAGCATTGGGATGGAGATTTGTTTATAGGAAGTATTTTGTGTTTGGAATTTACTCATAGCCACTTAAAAAAATTTATTTCAACCTATACACCTGGTTGCATTCTGTATCTTGAACTATTTTAGCCCCTTTCTCCCCCGAGACTCGCCTAACATTGCAAAGAGCAGTGCATAAAACAGAGTTAATCACAAAGCTTCTTTACCTTGCTGATCTGAATCTTATTGAATGCCTTCGTGATGAACTCCACAGTAATATTGAATAGGACCTTAACACCTTCAGCATTTGCACGGATGAATGCATGATGAGCTTTCACACTGAGATCATTGTTTCCCGAGAGAGCAAAGTTTCTCTTCACTGATGCTGATGGCATTTATTAATGAAAGGAGTGGAAGTTTTTTTGAAGAGGCAGGGGGCTTTTCATATTATTCTTTGGGGATTAAAGTTAGCTTGCCTGAGTGAAATCACCAAGTATAAAAATAAGTTATGAAGAAGTACAATCCCCACACTTGAGGCAGATTTTTAGGTTACACTCTACATATGTTCCCTCTGTCTGCAGCTGCACTCTCATCAAGTGCAGTCACTGCAATATCACTCTCATAATCTTATTTTTGTAAAAGAGTGATTTGGTAGCGCTATGCTTGTGGATATGTCTTTTCATTTTTAATAAAATGATTTTTTCAGTTTCCTTCCAAAAAACAACCAGTAATAGAAAGAGATTGTATTTGGATTTCTTTATCATTCTATCAAAGTTTTGTGTAGGAGCTGTTCTGCAGGTACACAAAATGTTTACACGCAGCAGAGCGTGAAGATCTTATTTTGTATTTTAAATGAATATTACTGATTTATTTCCGAGCAGTATGGCACTGCGGTCACCAGCATGGAATACGTTTTATTCAGACACTGAGGCTTACCTCTATACTGCAGTCCCCTGGCTTCTTGCTTTCAGTATAAATGTTCTAGTGGAAAACAGGAAACATCTACGTGACCAAATTTATGTCATTAAAAGCACACTGTGGATTAAACAAAAATATTTTAAATGTTTTTTTGTTTTGTTTTTTACATGAGATGTCCAATAGAACATTTCTTTCAACAAGTTATGACCAAGCTTGCTCTTCAATCTTGTCCTCTGGCCCTTTGCAACCTTGGAAAGTACTATGTCAGGACAGAAAATGGAGTAATTATCCTATTTTACTCAGGGTCGGAATCTGTGTCACTACTTCTGGTCAGTAAATATTAAATATAAATATTGTAAATATTGTGTAACTTTGTTGATTGACTTAAAAATGTATATAAGGTCAATAAAAGGATGCACAGGCTTCTTTTTTTCTGTCTAGTGTATCTTTGTTATATTTTCTGCTGTAGATCCAGTCTGTTTTTGTGGTGAGCTGAAAAAATACAGGAATTTAATCAAATGGATCATGTTTTAATTGGATAATTCTTCCATTATTCTTTCACAAAGCAGCAGATTGCACTGATGGGAAAACAAGCATACAGTGATGGTGAGGTTCATGGATGAATAACTTGAGAACAATGAAAAAAAACTACAAGTAAATGACAGACCCAGAAAACAAAATATCAATGAAAAACAGAGAGTGTTATATGAATTTAAAAACAATTATTCAGTGTCATCCAGAAAATTATTTAAGTCTTAATTGAGATCATTTTTTTGCTCTCATAATCAACCTGTTTATCTAAAATCAAACAAGTGAAGGCTGCTGGTTTGATTGCTCCATTCAGAGCAGCATTGTGGCAAAGAAATAAATAAAAATAAAAAATAAAATTAAAATAAAATTTTAACTTACACACTGACACAGGAAATACACTTTAGTGTATTTCTTCTGTACAATACTGCCATTTAAAAGCCTTTCTAAATGTACATTTTCTCTAAAAGAGCACTTTTATTCTTTAAGAGCTAGTGGTATTTGCATAATCAAATATTTTCTTCATTTTTCATCTTGTAGGGCTGATCAGAAGAAGCAGCTATCTCCGGGAGATTTGCTCTGTGCAGGGAAACCACCTCACACAGAACACCTTGAAAGTAGAAACTGAAGATGGGATGAAAAAAACAGGTATATGTGAGAGGAATATGTTTCAAACTGAAATGTGTGTAACTAATATTCTTCAAAGACTAATTTTGGATGAGGGTGTGTCAGTGGAATAGGAGCAGCAGGAAACATCTCTGCTCCGTATCTGATAAGGAAGCAATTTTTACTGTGTCCTTGCATGCTGACCAGCTGTGCTGCGAAGCAATGGTCCATTATATGAACTCACAAACAAACTCACTCGTAAACCAAACACACACACACTTTCAATCCTGTGTCAGATACAAAGATTTCATCTTCTTCTGATATGTGAACAAAGGAAGATCTACTCCCAACGGTAAACAAAACACTGAAGAATAAGATAGTGGCAAATAGACGCCACATCTCGGAGACAACAACGCAAATTATTCACACTTACGACTTCACAAATGTTGTTTTCCTTCTCTACTATCAGTTATTGTTATTAATAGATAATGCAGGAAAACGAATAAAACTGAAAACCTGTGCAAACATTTGACAAAAGAGATTTGAAGGAAAGATGGATTTGATGACATTCATGTTAAGAGTGTCACTAAGTCAACAGTATACCTACTTAATCATTATTATTTTTAAATTAAAATTTTTGTGCTTCCCCCCACAAAATAATGCCATCTTCAACATCCTGATCAGAAGCCAAAAACATATAATGCATATACTTCTCATTAACAGGCTTATGAAATGTATATATTTTTTTAGTTAAATTTAAATCAAATAAAACATTTGAACACACATGTCCCTGGAATATTTGGCTATAGAGGACAGTCGTGTGAAAATAACTAAAAACTCAAAGAAACTTTTGCTTCACACAAATCATTTTTGCTTTCCAAGATTTACCGCAGGTGCAGTTCACAGATTAGGAAACTCAAATACTAAAAACATTTAAGCACCTGCAAAAAATTTGCGAAGGAATAGACAGAGTCCTAACCCCCACAATTAAACAATCTAACTCAGGCATTTTAGATTGCACACCTGTGGAATGTTTTTCTACATAAAACATTTTCCTTGGATTTATTTTTCATACCATGCCTATTTTTTCCCTTGGCAAAATATTTGAAGTTCCGCTCAGTGTTGCTTTTGCACCACGCAGATCTGAGTGAACTTTGAAGCTTAAGTGTTTTTACTGAGCATAGCTCAGTAAAAACACACATCTGTGTGTCTGTGTCCTACAAAGCAATGCAAATAGCTACTTGAAAGCTGCGCTGAGTGAGGGTGAAGACTAAGGAAAGGAAGCGACATTAAGAAAAACTAAATACCAGAGATTAGTACTTAAAATAATGTACTCTTTAAATATAAACATTAAGTCTATGGCTGGTAGAAGGACCTACTGTGTCTCAAGCAACCATGGTTAACTCATTTGACATGCTGCAAGAGGATCAGCCAAACAACAGAGGCAAAGAATGGTTTCCATGATTATCAAAACTGTACAAAAACAAAGTACTCCCTTGCTACTGCCATAAAAAGAGGGAAAGTAACATTCAAGCTGATCCGCATAACCTCTGGAAAAATGCCTGTTGGAGAGATGAAATTTAATTAGAGAAGTTTGGCCATAATACACATGTGCCATGTTTGGAGAAAATCAAACACAGCATATCAGCAGAAACACCACCTACCAACTGTCAAGCAGGTGGTGGAGGGGCGATGATTTGGGCATGTTATGTAGACCACAGGTCTTGCACAACTCCTTTATATTAAAAAGGACACATAGACAGCATGGATACCTACTTAGTATATCAGCACAAACGCTTTATACCAACGATTAAGAGCAGTGGAGGAGAGAAGATTTTTATTTAGGGTTTTAGTCGTGACAATTATATTGAATACACCAAACTCTGAATGCAAAACCATACTAGAGTCAAGTGTGAGACCATCTGTCTTATGATAACAAAATAGGATAGAAAAAAATAACAGATGGTGATAATATAATTGACTTATTATGTCCTCCCTCGACATTTCACCTTTTAGTAAAGGTTGTTTTCTAAATGTTATGAAAGAAGACCAATGGAAGGTTCTTCTGGATCTTCAAAAACACCCTTCATCAAAGTGTGGGGTATTGTTGATGAGGCTAAATGACCAAATCAGTGACAAAGCCCAATCAGAGAAAAAATGTTCAGTGGATTAATATGTTTTTTTTTTTAATTATTTGTTCTTCGTGCACTGGCCGCTAGAGGTCGCCATTTCCACCTGCCATTATTTCCTCCACGCGCTGCTTCCCCTCCTTCTTGCCGTCGGCTGAAGGGTCACGTGACACTGTTGTCAGGTAACAGCATGGCGGACTCGCACGTTGAGCCTCTAAACAAATTGCTTCGCTTATCCAGCTAACCCCGCTGTGACAAGAAAATCATCTTTATAACCGGTGAAGCCTGAACACACGGCAGAATGGAGGAGGAAAACAAACTGCAGTTCCCGTCTCTACCCGCGACCAAGGAGGAGCTTCTGGTGAGAGTCCATCAGTCTGCCTAAAGTACTCTGCCTCTGAGCAGCTAACCTAAGCTAAGAAACAGCATTATTGTCTGCAGGAGGAAAATATACACTCATTGGGGCTTTTTGTGTGGCATTTTGTGGATATGACCGAGTGTTATTGATACGCGAAAAACTGTTTGTGTTTAAAACGGTGAATGTTGATGAATTTCTTGACGTAATCAACACTCAAGCTAGTTAGCATTAGCCACGTATGCACACATCAAAAATAAACTTGGATTAATTGTCCCTTCAGTCTCTAAACTTGCTTATACATCTTCCTGTTACAGGACTGGGCTTATCCGATGAGAAGAGAAATGCAGGTATGTTAGATGACTGTATTTGGGAAATTCATAAAAAGGTTTTACGCCTAAACAATCATTATCGTAGCTAACTTTAACTTGCCTACTTCATTTACCTAAATAAGAAGGTTCAATGTGGCAACATACCCACTGTTTACTGACCAGGTATAACATTGTGGCCACCGGGCGAATAGTGTGTTGGTTCCTGTATTGCTTCAAAAAAATAACATTCAGTTTTATTCGAATTTAATTCAAAAATACTTTATTTAGAGGGAAATTAAATGTTGGTGTAAATCATATCATCCAAGTGTCTAAAAGAGTCGTCTTTGATGGTGATGCTGTGGGCAGGATGAATCTCCAGTAGCAGTCAGTGTTGCACCAAATCTGAAGAGGCCTCTGACTGAAGAATGTTGCTGTATGACAATGTCATGACCATCACATGCTCAGTATCCAGGCAGCAGAAACGATATTCCACAGTAACTTGTCATGAATGACTCCATCAATTGTTGGCAAGCACTGCTAACCCACCTGATTTGTTTTTGCCACTTCTCTTTAAATCTCTGTCTGGAAGGTTAAAAAGTTGGGTAGAAAGATGTTGGAGCTGGGGATATGATCCTTGCCCTATGATTCATGGAAGAGATGGTTTGAACTTCCTCCTCTCTGCTCTTTGGTTCTGCTCTGCATCCATGAAGCTTCCATGTTTGTGGAAACTTTTGAAGCAGGATTCTAGTGAACGCTTAAGGTGTGCTGTGGTATCTGGCACCAAGATCCATTAATTCTTGCAAGGAGGGCTAACGGGTCTAGGAGAGAAACCCAGACATCACGCTCCTCAGCAACACACTCCAGTTTATTTTGAAGGATCTCAAAGTGTTCTCAGCCCAGAATGGATAGATGGTCCCAATACCACAGAGAGCATGATGCAGCAATATCACCTCTGATACTGTAATTTTGAATACAGGGGCACCTCAGTGAAGTGTGATTTCTCCAGTTTTGTTCTCTATTTACACAAATGAGACACAAATTAAAAACTCAAACTGCCATCTGTAGAAGTGTGCAGATGACGTGGTGCATGTTGGACTCCGCAAAACAGTCTGCTAACTTACATCACATTGTTGAACTCACTGAATGGTGTAAGACCAGTGATCTGTTTATTAATGAAAGTAGAACTAAAGAACTAGTGGTTGGTCAACACAGTGTTTGTCAGCAGTTATCACCTGTGTTTATTAATGATTATCCTGTTGAAGTGGGTAGTGAATTTAAATGTCTTAGAACATTTATTGACAGCACTTTGTTTTTGAGTCAATGTGGATCACATTTTTTAAGGAGCTGTGCAATACATGATATTGTCAGGATATTAAATACATACATTATAAGTATTTTAGACACTGTATATAATAATCTTATCAAAAGTGTTTTAACCTTTAACATTTGTCCTGATATGGACACCTGCGAGTGAAGGACTAAAATGGACTGTCCAGAATCATCAGCACAGCCAATAAGATCATTAGTACCGAGCAAAGGACGCTGGGATATTTATACAAGAGGCAAACAAAACAAAAGGGAATTTGTTAAGCTTCCCTGTGATCATTTTTATTATGTATTGTGAGTGTTTTTAACCACCGTGCAAAGCCAAAGGCAATTTTCCACATCTGTGGACAATAAAGATTACTATTAATATGACAGCCAAACAGGAAAATCGAGAGCTTAGCCTTTTGGTCTCAACTCCTTTTGTAACAAAGAATGGACCAGATCGAAAACCTGTTTTACTGCATGTTATACTTGTTAGTTTCAACCTACAGGAAGCTTTTCTGGGGCCTTTCTTTAACCCTCTCTGTTTCCACTGCATCTGTCAGTGTAAAAATAAATGATCAGTGTAGGAATTTATCTCCAGAAAAAGGGACTGGCAGGTTGGTAGTCCTTTAATTTACCGGGAACATTTGATTGGAGTTTTGTGGAGAGAGAACCATGAATTGGTCCAGGTTTTTCCAGCCTTACAATTCAGTCATAGCTCATAGTCTCTGTTAAGTTTAACTAACAGATTTTAAATCATTGATATTGGCTTACAGACATCTGTGATGTAAGAGAAAGTAACTTCTTCAAAGTAATATTTTAAGATTATAAATAGTTTATATTCTGAGGCACAAATAAAAGCAAAGACAACCCCCATTGATCATTAACAGATTTTAAGTTGATGCTTCTTTAGAACCTGTTTCTTAGACTTTAATCTTAAAATTCAAAATCTGTGAATGTTAAAGATTTCCACTGACTTTGAAGTTATTTTAATTTTGTTTCAGTGTTAAGACCAGGCTGGAATCCTGAAAATTGGAGCAATCTCTCTTTTTCTTTTCTCTTCTCACTTCAAACATGAGAGTCAGTGAGTCTTGTGGTGGCAAATCCCTGTAGAATTAGAATCACTGGTTGTAGTTTTATTGTTGTAGTCACAGCTTTTTATTATTACAACAGAAGCCTCTCTCCCATATTCAGTGGCTGTACTGGAGACACGTCAGACTGCAGTGGGAGGAGTTATGTCTCAGTGATCTATTTACATGAATTTCCTCAATTTGGATTTCACATTGGAGCTGCACACAAGGGTAAATTAGAACGTTCTGGGGAACAAAAGGTTCTGGGTCACATGGTTAAAATGCACCTTATTAGTGTAAGGCTGGAAAAAGGCTGGAAAAACCTGGAGCAATTCATGGCTATGTCATGTGTTTCCCAGATAAGCGATGTAGTCGGGTGTCTACGTGAATCCAACTGAAAACATGACTCATCGGACCCGGTTCTGGTGCTCATGTGCCCATTGTTGGCTCTTTCAGCAGATGACAGAGCTCGGACTGCGCAGGCCAGCCTTCACCTGTCGGTGGTCATAATGTTATGCCTGATCAGTGTTTTGTCAGCCAAGCGTCATTTAATATAGGGTATTTTTCATCTCAGTCAGAGTCTGAAATTATTGCTGGCAAACAGTTTCCTCATAAATGTGTTATTGGAAATAGAAATATTATCATACCACCTGTAGGACATACTTAGGCGTGTAGCATGGCATCTAAATCACGAACTGTAGCTGTCTTTGCTTATGGTGTGTCATTGTGTATGTTTCTGTTCAGGAGATTTTACCTGGACTGTTTTTAGGCCCCTACTCTGCTGCAATGAAAAGCAAGGTAATGCTACCAAGAATCATCCTCTTGTAATTAAACACTTGCAATTGAAAAAGGGGAAAAAAGAAAAACATGTCGTCTTTAATTGCACCACTCATTGTTCTGTTTCGTCTCGTTCTAGCTGCCTACTCTCGAGCGACATGGCATAACACACATCATTTGTGTCCGCCAAGACATTGAAGCCAATTTTATCAAACCCAATTTCTCTCATAGATTTAGGTACGGTCACTTAAATGTAACATGCTCAGAACACATGTATATTGTTTGAATAAGTGAATCTAATTTCATATATTTCTTGTAGATATCTTGTTTTAGATATTGCTGACAATCCAGTAGAAAATATAATTCGTTTTTTTCCTATGGTAAGTCACAGATTAGGCTTGTAGTTTGTAGAAAAACATTTTAGTCACTCAAAGAGCATTGGCATTATTTACAAAATACTGTGTTTTATTTCCTTTTTGCAGACTAAAGAGTTTATTGATAGCTGCTTGGCAACAGAGGGTAAGGATCCTTGCTGTTTGTCATATTTTAAACGTTTTCCTGCTTAATCTTGAGTCCTCTGCCTTGCTCCTTCAGGAAAGGTACTGGTTCATGGTAATGCAGGGATATCGAGAAGGTGAGACATATTCATTTTGGGTTCAGTATGGTTTACAACTTATAAAAATAATCCATGCAAATAAGAATTTTAAGGAGATTTAAAAGCAGATTTAAAAAAAAAAAAAAAAAAGTAAAATAAAACATTTTTAATTATTGGAATGGTTTACATATTCACAGATCAGTGGTTAGTTTTTTAAATTCAGAAAATAAAACTGAATCAAATCTCTTAGCAACCTTGTTTTTATGTCTACTTGTTTTAGTGCTGCCTTAGTGATTGCCTACCTTATGGAAACATTTGGGATGAAATACAGGTAATTTGTTTCCCCTCATTTTGAGCTGTCAAAAGCAGTACACTTCTTCCCCCTAACGCCCTCGTCACAAAATGTCCGGTTACGGTTTATCATGCTTTCAGAGTAGTTTAGAGGCTGTGGTTGTAACTCTCTGCAGGGACGCATTCAGCTACGTGCAGGAGAGGAGATTTTGCATCAACCCCAATGTAGGTTTTGTCCACCAACTGCAGGTAAGCCATGATTAAAACTGACTCATGCAGTCAGCTGGTATGTCAGCATACTGTAGAGCTTAAGAACTGATGATTCACCTTGTATCAGTTTTAGGACTATTCTAACATTTGTTTGTTTAACCGCAAGATTTAGTGTGTGGAGTTGTGGAGATATAAATACATGGGGTCTCTTACTGTTCTGATAGTTTGGAGTAGATATTTTCAGTATTTTTTGTTTCCTAGCATTTTTTGTCAGAAAGTAATTATTGCAGATGGCATTTAAGAATGTATTTATATTCAATTACCAAAATAAGTAATTGTGGCCTGCATATTTCTGCTTTTTCCACAGTATTTATTTGAGTTTATCAACCAATAAACTGATGAGAAAATACAAATTCAGCAGTATTAGGACAGGACAAGCCGAAGCTTAGTGCATTGAAATATAAGTCAAATAATTGCTGTTGCTTGAATCATTTGGTTCTTGTAGTTATGAGGTTTTATTTGGCTCTTTTTGCAGGAATATGAAGCAATCTACCTGGCCAAACTGACCATTAAAATGATGTCACCGATAGAGTTGGGCAGGTCGTTCTCTCTACAAGCTGGGATGCCAGGTTTGTTCAGGATTAACTGTCACTGGTCTGTAAAAGTGGACGAGTGCTGTTAAAATAATTGTTCAGGTCATTGCTTAGAGCAGTGTTGACAAAAGTTTTTGCCCAGCGGGCCACAAAAATGTTTTTTTTATTTTTTTATTAAAACTGCAATATAATATTGTGGAATGTCTACATTTTCCCTGCTCAACAATACAATGATGGTGTTTTAATGAGAAACATCAGTAGTCAGATTTTTTTTATTACAAAGAAAAGGAATACTCTTAAAATAATATATTCTGTTACAAAATATTAAAGTATATAGAATAAATATTTTTTCACGAAATCAACCCTTATGTGTGACTCGTGAGGAGTTTCATTTGTGACCAGATCTCCACATCTGTTTGACAGGAAGCCGTAAGCGCAGCCTGGAGGAGGATGAAGATTTTGGAGCAATGCAGGTCACAGCAACGCAGAACGGCTGAGCTTTACGGACTTTAAGCTGTGTGGCACAGTGCACTCTTTTCTTCATGTTTTTTACATTTTTAATGGGATTAAAAATGTAAATATTTGAAATTTTTGTAAGGGGACGGGAAAGAGGGTGGGAAGACAGCTAACCCATGTCTGAGACATGGAGTACAGATGAACAATGGTCAAATTGGATACTTTTCTTTTTTTCTGAGCAGGATGCACTGATGGGAGGTTTTTTTTTGTTTGTTTTGTTTTTTTTGCAGTTTTATAGTATTTAAGCATTTTGCATTTGCAGCGGGACAGTATTGCAATAATGCACTTTGAATACTTGAATTAGTGAAGTTGATCTGATTGGGGATGTCTGCAAAAGGGAGCGGAGCAAAGATGTCGCCCATCAGAGGACGTAAGGAGTAGTTATGCCTTTATTTCAGGAGTACTAAGGTCATGAACTAATAAGGCCTAATGTGTGGGACAGTCAAGAAGAGGAAAACGCTAAACACTGCTTAATAAAAACAAGTCCTGAGTACTGTACTAATGTGTCCATTATTTATCTACATCTACATGTTGTTCAACACTTGTTTTTCAGGAATTTATGCTAAGTGTGCAGCTGATTTAATTAGAATATATTTTAAAAGTTTTTGGTAATTAAGTTCAAAAAGTGAAACTAATTACACATATTTTGAGGTTTTTCTGATGATTTTGGCTTCAACTCATAAAACCCTCAAATTCAGACTCACAAAAATGAGGAAAAAAATAGATTTTCAATAAGAATCACGGGGAAGACTGATGACTTGATAGTTGTCGAGCAGACAAGCTTCACAAGGAGGGTAAACTATAACTGTTATGGAAGCTGGCCATTTACAGAGTGCTGTTTGCTGGCATATGACTTGAAAGTTTAGTAGAAGGAAAAAGTGAGACCTCAAGAGGAATTAGGCATTTACGAATTGGGCAGAGGTTTAAATGTTGAGTGGGTGTGCTGTACAGTTTTGATGCGTTAATTCATGCAAAAAGAGCCCAAACTGAGTACCTGGTGCATAAATTGTTTAATCCAAGGATTTGTCAGTAAGGCACAAACAAAACTGAATTAAATTGTGTGTTTAATGAATCTGAGTTTCATGATTTTAATGGAATTATTTTATAAACCTTTAAATTATATTCCCTTTTTAATGAGGTGGCTCCATAAATCCTTTGCATAAGTACAGAACGATCCCTTAAAAAAGTATATCTGTTGTTTAATTTCACAGCAGAAAAATGTCAGAAACTATAGATCATAGAATATTTTATTGGATTGACATTTGGAAATAAGTTATTTTAAATATGTTCCCCAGAATAAAAGCATAATTATAAAACTCAACTACAAAACTTTAAAGGTGAATTTACAAAAATCGCTTGGATTCATTTATTGTTACAAAATCCTTAATCCTAAATCCAGTTATTAGCCAGCTAAAAAAAAAAAAAGAAAAAAAAAGCCTCATCAAATCATTACTACTGCCTAGTTTAACAGTCTTGTATTCAAAACTTCATTCTATGTATCCAACAACAAAACTGATAAGCTGAGAGAAAGAGCACTTTGTAGCAATCAGAACAGAAAAATGAAAGCCAAACAAAACAGAGATGGTAGTTCTTCATGAATATCAAATGAAACTTATTTTTTTTGGTGGCATCGTTTTAGACTGAATCGTTGAATATTAATATGTAGCTTAAAATAATGTGGGATAAACGACAGCTTTTAGTGACAGTTTTTCCATATAGTAAGAGCCAAATCTAATGTTTTTGCAGGATTGTGTTTTGTTTTACCAACAGTTGCATGGCAGTCAAATTATGTTTGTTATATTTGTCCTTTTTGCACTTAAAAATGACCCCTTTTTCTATGAGTGAATAAGACAATACATTTGCAAGAATTTGCATTTTTCCTTTCTAAAATGGATGAAGGAAAAATAACAGCAAATGCCCACCATGGTGAGGTAGCAGCGGTTACCAAAGGGTGGATTAATATGTCAAACTGAGCTTCAATGAACCGTCACACTTAAGTGTTCAGAAATAAAGATGCCTTTTCAAGTAAGATTTAATGTCAAACCAAATCCAAAGGACCAACCCCATCAGTGCTTAAGACCTATATCGCAAGTGCTGATGTCAGATATAAAAAAAAAAACAAAAAAACATGGGATAGTCAGAGCTGCAGCGCTCCTCAGTCAAAGAATCGGAGCTGCATGTAAGAGTCGTCTGAAGTAGTGTAGTCAAATTTTTGGTAGAAAGCCACGTTTTTGGGAGCACATTCCAGAGTGACTTTGTAGCAGTTCAGTTTTTTGCTGAGAATAATAAGCGTCGACATTAACCTGAAAGACGAAGAAAGAGATGGAGAAGGAAAGGTTGGTGTAAGAAACAAGATATTTTATATGCAGCAACTCTCAAAGGTCACAACAGCTGTGTTAAAATATATCAGGTCTTGTGATATAATAATAAGACTATGACTGACTATCTGAAGACACTGCACCCAAGATTATGATGCTGCCACCACCACATTTCACTCTGGGAAGCGTGTTTTTGGAAATGTTTCTGTGTCAAAACATTTTTTTATGGTGGAACTAAGTTCATGTTTGATTTCATCAGACTATAACACATTCATAAAATTGTGGGAACTTGTTGCAAGGAATCTATACTTTCTTCAGAAAAAAATGCTTACGACTTGCAACTTTACTCCTTGGTCCAGACATGGGAAGAATACAGGAGATTGTCTTCACATGTGACAACCAGTACTTGCCAGAAATACTTGCAACCTCAACTTTTCGTCTGGTCTTTATCAATTTTTGGGGAATTCAATTCATGTCACACCATATGAGGAAAAAGTTTAAAGTGATTTATCCTGATCTCACTATCTCACATCAGAAAAATCTGACAATTTAACAGAGATGGGCACAATTTCAAAGCCACTAAAGTTCTGATTGATTTAGTCATTTCTTACACATTTACTTTCACAAAATGTTACCACAGCAGTAAAACATTAAAACAAACATTTACCCTATATCTCTTTCATGAATATAAAAGCTTTGTGGGCTTTCAGGGTTGCACAAGCCTACTCACAATTTCCCGAGCTGCTTCCCTCTGCACACCTCACTGACAACCACCTCCTCCACCCGGCCTCTCTACAAACAAAACAAGGCAGCAGATTTTCATTTCGCTCATTTTCAGAATCTATTGTTTTTACAAGGTGAAATTTATTTGTCAAAGTGTTAGGAAAACATTGTGAATATATATTCCTTCTACAATAGTTAGGTAAAAAACCATGCCAACTGAATATTAGGCTTCTAATAATCAGTGCATTAATGTGTAACTAATAACCGGTGATACGGAGGCTCGAAAGAGATAAAGGCTCTTTGCTCTGGACTTTTTGGTCAGTGTGATGTACCTTGGCACAGGAGTGAATAAATTTGTGTTCAATGATCAGCGTGGCTGTGGCGATAACTTGTCCCAGGTTTGTATCCTCCACAACGACAACATAGTAGTCCCCTGTTGTCTTCATGTGCTTGAACTTACCTAAAAGCAAACAGAAAACAGAACAGCTTTCTAAAAGGCCAATCTTTTTTTTTTTTTTTTTTTTTTTTTTTACTGAAGGTTTCCCCTCTAGTGCGCTTTCTGCAATGCGTGCTGTAATATTTATATGGTGACTGCCCCAAGGCTTTTTCCAGCACTTCTCAGTGTGTATGGTCTATTGTGTTGCACTTTCTCAGGAAAACAGGGGGAAGTCTGCCTTTATTTCAGAAACATCCTCCGATGTTACGTCTGAGTTTTGATTACTGCATTGTTTCAGCTAACCTTGCCTGGTTATTCTCACTTGTGTGAATAACCACAAGTGAGAATTTTTCCTTTTAAAAAAGGAAAAAAAAATTTTTTTTCCTTTTTTAAAAATAATTTCCATCTTTGCTTAATTAAAAATAAAACTATTTCTATGTGTTAACAATTCTCTTGTAATTTAACTGATTTTGAGTATCTGTACAGATACACCTTTGTAAATTAGAATATTATCAAAATGTTAACTTGTTTAAGTAATTCAACTGAAAAAGTAAAACAGTGTATGATGAGTATATATAAAATGAGAATATTTCTGTTCATTTTGATGGTTATGGCATACAGCTAATAAAAACCCAAAATCCTGTTTCTTAGAAAATGTCAGCCTACTTAAAATTACTTCAGTATATGCACCTCAATACTAGATTAGGGGTATTTTTGCATGAAATACTGCATCAGTGCAGCGTGGCATGGGCAGGATCCTTTAACAACTTTTAACCAGTGAATTACTGAGTCTGGTGTCTATTATATGTCTTCTTAAGAATAGCTCTTGCTGCATGTTCTTTTAGTATCAATTGAGTTGTTTTTGTAAATTGTTTTTTTTCATCTATCACATTTTTTCCTTCCACTAAACTTTCTAATAATATGCTTGCATACAGCACTGAGCCTTTCTGTCAATGACTGTCTGCTGGACAACTATCAACTAGTTAGGGCCATAGCATTTCTGTACTAGTCAAATAAAGTTTTCAAATTTTCTGAAAAAAAAAAAAAAAAAAATAATAATAATAATAATAATAATAATAATAATAATAATGGTGGCTTTTCATTAGCTGTAAGTTGAAATATACAACTCTGTGTGTAATGAATCTATATAGTACATGGATTTAAACTGTTGAATTGCTGAAATAACAAAAAGTGCTTTTAACAAATGCTAATTTAATAATAGGCGGCGGTATGTGGCAATATTGCAGATGTAGGCTTTAATAAATTGGAAAATGGTAGCTAGATCCGCAGTCAAAGACTTTGGAAAACCTGAAAGTAAGATTATTCAAGGTTAATTATTTTGCAGCATTAAGTGTGACTTACTAACAAACTGCTCTGGTGTGACTTCGCCTGTTTTGGTAAGTTGAGATAAAAGTCCAAAGAACCCTGGAATACAAAAGCATCAACAAAAAAAACCTCAATAACATCTCCCTTTTGAATTAAAAATACAATTAATGTTCAATGAAGGATTCAGATTCTTATGTACATAGAGGTCTGAAATAAGTAATCCAGATTCACCTCTATTAAAATCTTCTGTACATAGTGGCCTGAGCACCAGGTCATCTCCTGGGCTGGACGGTGAGATCGGGGGAGAGAAGGACACAGTATTGCTGTTCCAGTCCAACTCCTGAAGCAAAGAGGGATCAAAAAGTGGAGACTCGTCCAGCATCATTCCACAATCTCTGTCTAGGAGACACACAGACATAAAACTAAATGTATGGTATTTTTAAAGACACAAAACCCCTACACATTTTTCTTCAATTTAGTGAAAACACACATCCATGTAAACTTGTTCAGCCCAGACAGTGAATATATTTGCCTAGTTACACAAAACTTTGACATGACTAGTATAACTTTCCTCTGTAAAACAATTTCAGGCCCTTAAGGTTGCCAAACAAGCCGAACGGGATTGCAGTAACACCCACTAATAAATCATAACGCATCCTTTTACAGCATGACGTTCCAGTCATGATTTTAAGTTTCCAGGATGGGGCCAGACAAAGTCCAGGATGTGATGTTAAAGTGATCCATCCCTTTCACAGAGAACATGGTCTGTTTATCCCTGCCTGAAATCGAGTTTCCATGTTAATAACATGTAGTTTTACACGTGATTGATCTTAACCGACCCGGGTTTCAAAACATAACGTGAGACCAAACTTGTATGAATTAATGAATGAAAGCGAATCTACCAGCAGCACATCGTAATATACTTATCCTTGATAGCATAACCCCATTCATTGATATAACTATTAAAAAAAAAAAAAAAAAAAAAAAAAAAAAAAGTCTAATTTGTTAGCTTTCAGTGACTTTTGTCCCAACACCTAGACGAGGCCACTTTAATGCAAGCAAGCAGACCAAACCAAACCGATCCATTTCCAGGAGCTTCTACTTCCTAACATAGAAAATTCGAAAACTAAATGTTGATAACCGAGCAGATCTGTTAACTTACCAGTGAAAAGCCCAGCGAGATACTGTCCAGCTGAATTCCCACACAGATATAATGTACGGGAATAAACGTTAGTTCTGAATGAGGCTGGGCTTCATACTTACGCAGAGCACCGTGGGTGTTTTGGCTGCTACTTCCGCCCAACAGCGTATTACGTGGCATATATGCTGAGGTGATGAGAATTGCGGCTCTTCGCTTGAGATCCGCATCATTTGGCTAAACCGAAGAGTCGATTCCTCCGGTTTCCAATCAGTCCTTCTCTTACTGTGGGTTGACATTTAACCATGCTTTGACACGAATATGGGGAGTTGCAAAATAAGAGCTTTTAAATGATCTATAAACTGTGACATCTCAATACAGTTACTTCGGAGTGAAGGAATTGTTTAAACAGTTGAGCCGGCACATTGAGTTGGCTCGGTCTTACCTAACCTCGTTATGAGGTTAAGGGTGCAGCCTAATCACGTCAGAAACAATTCAACTTTGGCAATCTTATATAAATAGAAAGTACAGAAGTTCAAATGGTTCTTTCATTATGAGCTGGCCCTCAGGAACTTTGACATCCAGTAATTAATTCTGTTGGAGCCAAATAACTCAAAGGTCCAATACATTAAAAAAAATGCATTTTAAGGAATGCATGCGCAAAAAATGTAAAAGGAAAAAATGATTTAAAAAAAAATAAATAAATACACATTTGTTGAAAAGCTGTAGCTCTGTTTATTGAATCTTTCATATCAACATATTTTACAAAAACTAGATTTACAGAAATTAACTAAACCATCCTCGATTTAGGCACAAAATATGGGAAAGCTCAGTCCAAAAGAAAAAAAAAATTTTTAAAAAAATTCAGATTGATTAAATTAGTAATAGTTACAAAAGGTAAACCGTGAGCAGGTAAAACAAATGGACTTTTAAAGTTAAAAAGTAAAATGAACTAAAAAGAAATAAAAAAAAGTCCAGTTTTTTTAATGATTTTTATACAGCACCCCTGGCCAAGAGCACTAAAATAACAAAAAGGATTATAACACTTCAGCTTTCAGTGGAAGCTTTAGGGCTGATCTTTGGTGTATGGACACAAAATGGCTTGTCAGCATTTCATGCATTTTGAAACTTTTTTCTTTCTTTTTTTTTTTTTTTTTAACAATGCAGTGATACACAATCACCACTCCTTAGGTCATTGATATGTCTCAATCAGCAACAAATTCAAGCTTCAACAAACTAGGCTTGTTGTCCATTAGTGTACTTTTGAAACAGAGGCTGACCTTAGCCACTTTTTAAATTTTTCCTTTTTAGTCTGCAGATTATGCAAAGGCAGCACAAATGAGTCCCCCAAAAGTTTCTTGATATATCCTAATTAAATCTATTTATAGGAGTTAAACAAGCACTAAATTTTAGGTCAGGTAATTTGCTGAGGTACTAAAATCATTTTTAAAGTTAAGATATTAAAGACTCATATTGAGTGGCATAACAGCCACAAAGAACATGCAGCAAGTGCAGCTGCTGCAGATTAAACGCAACTTAATACCCTATAAATATCACCTAGAACCCTATACTCAGCTGACAATATTTACCTGCTCATAAGCTGAGGATAATTTTAAAAAGACTGAGGAAAACACCCAGTGTACTTACACAAAAAAGTAATCCATCCCCATTTGCTGCTTATGCATCTGAGGAAATTGGTATCAGAAAACAAAGATTTACATGCCAAACTTTGACCATCTTGTTAAATAACAAAATGCAAACTGTTTACAACGGGTGGTATAACACTTAACACAGAACAACCCTTGCGGGTCAAAAAACACTTTGCAGCATTTCTTTTGATAGAAACATTCATGGTTGACTGAAAGGCTGACCAATATTAAAGTGACATTCTCTTACTGCAAGGTAAGAAATAAAAGCTTTGCTACTTATTTCACAGTTGAAACTATTAAAATAAAACAGATCAGATGGATTTCTTCATCAGGAATATGGCGTTTCTGTCATAAGCAAAGCAAGTGACCAAAAGTAATAAAAAGACTCCAAGTAGCTTCATCTAGAAATGACATTTTCTGACAACTCTCAAAAAAAATATGCTCTTATAATTTTGTCTGGATGCAAAATGTGCTCGTTTTCAACAGCCAGTCCAAATGTTGACAGATACTGTCTTAGCTTGTGGTTGCAATGCGTGGCATGTGAACAGAGGGCAATGCAACCTTGCGAGTTTTCACTTTCTGCAACCCATCACTTTCTATAATGCTCCAAATACTCAGGATGAAACAGCAGAGGCCACTTTCAATAGTCTCACCTTCTTCAGGCTGCCCAGTACAGTCCACAGGCCATATTTGCAATGCTTTTTAACTACAGTTTTACATAGGTGATAACTATTGACTAGACCGAATGGGGAAACGCTGAAATAGCTCTTGTTGCCTCTTAGGATGATGAAGTGGTATACTTTCTTGCTCAAGTCCATCATGTGTTTCAGGGTGCTGGTTCTTCCTGGTGTTGCATGCGTCTCTCTGCAGCTGCCGCCATGGTTCTACGTCTCAGCACAGTGGAATCCAGTTCTGTGAAAGAGTCCTCTTCCAGTCTGGGCAAGTCCTCCTCATGATCTTCTTGACCCTTGTTCAAGTATCTCCTATGGGGAGAAGGAGAGCAAGGAAAAATGATTATAAAAGTAGAAATTTAATATGAAACAGGTAAACCTAGGACTTCTCATGTAGATCTGACTTTTTGCCCAAATAAGAAATAAAATACATTTTAGAATATTTTTTTTTATTTTTATATTAAAAAAAAAAAAAATTATTTTCAAGAAGAGCAAAACAAGTAGGATCGGAATTGAAGTTCAGAGTTTCTCTTCAATCAAATTTATTAAAGCCAACCTGCGCGCTTGCTGGAGCAGTTCTTCTTTTCTCAGCTTCAGCATCTTCTGCCTCTCCTCAGCAGACTTGGAGAAGCGACCGCCTCTGGCCTCCATGTTATCTGACTCACTGGGGTTCTGCTCTGTTTCTCCACTGGGACCTGGCTGCTCATCTTCTGCTTGGTTCCCCTGTATTGGAGCACGTTCTATGGCCTAACAACAAGAGGAGAATAAGAACAAGAGTAGAATTTCTACAAAGTAAACTGCATTTTTCTTTGGAAAACTGAACATGAAATATGGCCTCGCTCACCTGTGCAGGGAAGGGCACCTGGATTCGTCCTTCCAAAATGTTGTCTGTGGTAACTTCAACAGAGCGGGTTAGCTGTAGGTCCTGAATAACAAGGTAGGAGGGCACCTGAGGGAACATCTCCTGAATCTGATGGGCCTGTTGGACCAGAAACACATTTTTTTTTTTTTTTTTTTTTTTTTTTTTTTTTTTAAGGTGTATTAGGGTTTAAAAAAACAAACAAACAAACAAACAAAAAAAACAACTCCTACTTTTCCAGATACAAACTTTCAAAGTTTCTTAACCATTTTTGTTAAAAACATAAGTTCACTATTGTGCAAACATTTCTACAGTCGTCAGGTTTTGTAAATGGAATCAAATATGCATAGACTATTAGAAAGTATGGAATGCCAATAATGGACGATTGGACAGATGGTTCATTGTCCTGAAGCTTATACATAGCGAGGGGCACTCCTGTACTGCGGGTTCCAGAAAATCTTTCTAGCGCTTTTCTCTTCTTAGAAGTTTCTGCTGAAGCATAAAGATCAATATGATTACTCAACATTTTGGAGCTTAGTCGCTCTGCACTACGGTTATTTTGTTCATAAACATCTCGCAAATGATTAAATACAAAAATGTCCTCCAAATACCACTAACAGCAGCCCAAATACCATAATTTCAGAACCCCTGCCTTAGTGTTTAACCTTTGAGATCCAACATCCAATACTTCTGTATCAAGTTAAGAAAATGTTTCTAAAGTGTTAAAGATAGGTAACATTCACAACAGGCAGTCCACGGAGCAGTTACAGGTGATTAGAAATTAGACCTTACCATGGCCATAAGCTGGGAGTTGTTGGCCTGAGCCATGCCCAAAATATTAGTAGTATGCATTACTTCTACTGAAAAACTGGGCAGCCAGCTGGCAATGCGAGATCCTGCAAGAAGAACAAAGGGACAGAAAATGGTCAACAAGTTTTAGTTTCCTCCACAACTCACATCTGGATCTGTGTGTGGCAGACTTACCATCAAAGTGGAAGAAGTGATTGTGTTGGTTGATGTGTGGCCGAGCTTCTGGAGCGGCTCCTACTGGGCCAATGTTGTCTTCCAATCCAGGACCCTGCTGCTGGTTTCCTCCCGGAACCCCGTCCCCATTAATGTTCAGAGATGTTCGACATGTGGGACACGATGTGTCTTGTTCGAGCCACGAACGCAAGCAAGAGCTGAAAAGTCACAGAATGCAGATAGGACACATTTGCTTGCCAACACCTGTTTTGAGCAGCACACTTTTGTAAAAGATTCTATCCCAAAAGTTTAAGCTCCTGGTCCAAAACAGGGTTTAAAAACAAATGTAAACAAAGTATAAAAGACAAACAATGGCTTGTTTACTTGTGGAAAAGATGACCACAGGGCAGTTTGCGTGCTGTTAGCATGGCATCCCAGCAGATGGCACAATCGTCATCATTTGCAGCCAGCTCCTCTGCAGTAGCAACTGCAAACCTGAACAAAATGTATTTTATACACAAATGTTTGTAAAGGCAAGTATTAGTGGGAAAATTCTGTGGCAAAAAGGTTTGACTGTATTATCAACTGAGATTTTGAAAGAACTACAGATATATCATATTTGAGTAAGAAAAAATATGTATTGTTGTTGTTATTGTTAAAAATATTTTATTGTTGAGATCTTTTCATAAATCTAGAAAACAAACATACATATTATTGATTTCCTACTGGAAGAAAAATTAAAACAACTTTACCATGCTTTGTGTCAACACCTCTTAATACATCCTAAAGACATCTGAAGCATCAAATTAAATAACAGAGATCAATAAACAGCATTATTTATTTCAGTACCTGGCCTCCATGTTGTTGATGACTCGAAGGTAGTTCTTGTGTCTGCGAATGCGGCGCTGGACCTCATGGAATAGATATCTCAACTGCATAAAGATAACCAAGCTCGCCATGGACAGCCAGATGTTACCAAAAAGCTATAATGCGATTGACATAAAGACAGGTAGGGAAGATGAATATTAGAGCAAAGTTATTACATTTTTAAAATTGTATTGGGTAGAAAACTTTGAATGTGAAAGCAGAACACGTAATGAACACTTGTTATGTCCTGCAGTTTTCTTTTTCAGTTGAACATATGACCCTGGTCTGTAAATGCACCTGATGCGTTGTATGACTCAACATGCAGTGAATGCCTCTATTCAGGCAATTGTAAACCTGATCTCTTAGTTAGTGGTCCAAGACACTCATTACTAGTTCAGAATCTGTATTGATGTCCTGTCTCACCAGCATATGGATATGATGCATCAGATCCAGAAAGAGCATAGCCAGCTCCATTATGAAGTCTGTGTAGTAGACGTATGTGCCTTTACTCTCCCAGGTTCCTGGATGGTTCAGATCCCACAGATGGATGGAGTACCTGAGGGGAAAACAGACCGTAAATAAATAATAAAATACAAGTATTGATTTTGCTATAAAATGATTTTCATAAATAAAAGTCTGAAAAGTGTGGTGTACATTGTCGGTCTTAAATCACATTGGATGGAAAGTGAAAAAAGTCTCGTCAGTGACTCCCATTTGGATTCATGTCTGGACTTTAACTAGGCCACATAATATACTTTGATCTAAACTATTCCATTGTAGTTCCAGCTATACATTTAGGGTCATTTTCCTGCTGGAAAGCAAACCTCTGCCCCAGTCTAAAGTCTCTTGCTACCACTAACAGATTTTCTTCCAGTTTTTCCCAGTTTTTAGTTCCTTCCTTCCAATCAACTCTAATCAGTTTATCTGTTACTCCTAAAGAAAAACATGCCTGCAGTACGAGTCAACCACCACACCCTAATTTGGATGTAGAAAAATGCAAATAGGATTTCCTTTGATTTCCTACTTGCCACTCTTCTATAAACACCAGATTTGCAGAGTGAACAACTACTAGATGTCCTCTGCAGATTCTTCCACCTGATCTATGCAGCTCCTTCAGAGTTACCATGGGCTGCTTTTCAAATCAATGTTTTCCTTTTCTGACCTGTCAGTTTAGGACACTCATGTCTTGGTAAATCTGCAGATGTGCCATACTCAGTTGTTCAATCCATTTCAGAGTTTCCCCCAGAAAACTTGCTGCGTCCGGTGGTAGAGGCGCTAGGCCAGTCGAAGCCTGGCGGCCCGCCATGCTTATAATTGAGTGGAGGAAGCCCTGCATTTGATGATGGATTGAACAGCACTGTGAAAGTTTTCAAAAGCTTGTGACAAGACTTTATACGGCAAGCGTGCTTTAAACTTCTCTCCAACTTTATCCCTGACCTGTCTGCTGTAGTTCTTTGTCTTTGTGATGCTGTTTGCTTATTTATGTTCTCTAACAAACTTCAGAGAAACCAAACCTCAGAGCAGGTGCATTCAGTTAAAATTGCATACACAGGGACTCTATTCACTAATTAGGAAACCTATCAAGGCATTCTGTTCCATTAGATTTTAATTAAGGCTATCAGAGCAAAAGGAAACTCAGTACTAATTCAAACCACATTTTTTAGATTCACATTTGTAAAAAACACCTGAAACCCGTGTATCCCTTTTTTTCCCCACACTTCAAATTATGTAAAGCTTTGTGTTGGTCTATTACATAACATCCAAATAAAACAGATCTACAGTTATGCCAGAGCTTTATCTTATTTTGATCCATTTAAAATCAGTAGTGAACATAATCTGAAAAAACAAAAACTACAAGAAAGTCAGTTGCTAAATTATGAAGTTTAGTTAAAAGGCTACGATATCTGACTGGTTTCGTCAGTCAGAGAGAACAGTTAGTACTGGGACCATTCAGCAGCAACAGAACCAGAAGAAAATAAATAGGGTTGCTAAGTTTAGCCCAAATCTAAATTTGAGCAGGTTGTCATGAGTACAGCTCCTGTGCAAGGATCCCCGACTATCAGGGTTTCAAATAGACTTACCTCATAATAACATGTCCAGTGCGAACAGTCACCAACAGACACTGAAAAAAAAAAAAACATTTCAACAATGTAATTTCTTGTAAATCACTTTGCACACTATTCACCACCAATCTTAAAACTGCATTTTTGGCTTTACAAACTTGAACTGTGAGAAAACATTCAGAAATCTTTATAAATTAGGGGCAAGTTAATTCAGTGAGGGTTTGGGCACTAATGAGATCATTTACAGATTAGATATTCTCCATCAACTCACCTTTGCTTTAGATAAGTGTAAGCAATGAAAATGGGACTAATTTCCCCAGGGTGCTGCAACAAATAGCTGAGGAACAGCAGGGTCAAGTTCAATTATTAAAGTGACAGGCCCCTATCTTACAGCATTATGAATTGATTAATTAATCAATTAAATGTGTCTTTAGGCTAAAGCTGATTAAATGCATGTAAAATACTTTAATCAAGCATAGATTATTCATATTGAAACACATTTTCAAATTACCAGACACTAGTCTGAATATAAATATAGACCGATATAAATTCAGCTCCATATAGATTACTAAATCATACGATTGAAGAGTGCCCTCTTAAGTTCATAAGCACATCTCCATGTTTTAAATGCAGTGTAACTGAAGGCCATTACCTCTGCAGCCATAAAGGAGAGAGTGTGCATGCCATGAGAGGCTCCTAAGAAGCCACAGACCACTGCCAGGCCACAGCAATCCAGGAGCAGGGAGACCAGGAGGCAAAGCACTCTCACATGGCTGTTCATCGGAGTTGATGGGGAGAAAGACAGCTACAAAAAAGAAAAAGTTGTTTTCTTAGTTAGGGTTGTTTTTGTTTCCCATTTCAGATCCAACATGTTTTAAAATCAGACTGAGAAAACCCATGTTGACACAAAACGCAGTTTTCAAATGATCTAATTTACTAAGAGCATAAATGCTTCCTAAGCAAGCCTGGCCCCATGTGAAAAACAAATCTCCCCCTACACCCAATAACCTAGTTGGCCCACCGTACTGGCAACAACTGCAGTAGAGCGTTTCCGATAACTGGGAATAAGTCTTTAATTTTGGTCACTGTTCTTCTTCAATGTAGATGCAAACACTGAACACTGGAATACATTGAACTGTTTTGTAATTATTGGTGCCATTAACTTTGTTTTCTCCCTTTGTTATGCTCCCCCATAGAAAGTACACCTGGACTTGTACATCTGGGTATCTATTCTGACCTCTCAACAACCAGCTGATTGAGGAAGATGGCTGTTTATCCCAAGTCTGGGTCTACTGGAAGTTTCTTGCTTATTTTTCACTCCACTTAAAAGATTTGGATGAAAAGAAGTGATAAAGTTACTTTAAAACTTTGAAAGATTTTCGGAAAACCTAAAATCCTGTTGATTAAGAGGAATATAAAAAAATAAAAAAATTAAAAAAAAAAATAAAAAAAATAATAATTCTGGAACCAAAAACCTTTCTCAATTTTATATGCACTCGTTTCAGCTCACTCTGCCTGTGGCTGGTTTCCCACAGGCCATGCAGTCCTGAAATGTTTCAATGTCACATACAACCCACTGGGATCTGTGTTACAAAAGGTGTACAACTGTAAACTTTATCTAAATACTTGTTGCGCATGGAAGGTGAAAGTGGATCCATTTCAGAACATTTTAAAACCTAAACTGCATGAAAGTACGCAGTCTTGTGCACTGGAATATTTTTTGACGCGACTTAAAATTCTTAACTTTGATCTACAGCTGTTTAACCTAAATGTCTGATCTTCACTGAAAACGTACACCAAGAGGAAAACAGGAAAGCACCTGGGCGTAACAATAACAGAGTAGCTTCAGCTTAAAACCAGTATGGGTAAAAGCAAGTCTACAATGAAACCCAAAAGAGACTGGGAGTGTAAATGTATACAAGGTAAAACATGATTGTCTAAGACATTTACAGTACTTGCACGATAAGAACTGGTGGCAGAATCTACTTTTCTAACACACCAAGCCAGTCAGTTTGTCATGTTATATACCATTTTAATTAAATACCCAGTATAAAATCTCACTGCATGCTAGTAGGGAATTAAATTCGATACACACCCTCCCCTCCTCATACAGCACTCACTAACACAGGGCAATTCACTGTTGGGACTGAAACTGTATCAGTAAGCAAACAGGCCAGAACTTAAAGCTATTAATAGATCTGGAGCTGGAATAAGAACATCTACATGGCGACTTTCTGCAAACATTTAAAAAAAAATCAACATCTTATAACAATGTGAAGGTTTGTAGAGTACGCATCACTAAAAGAATACCTTTGTAATTTGAATGATTGTGGTACTTTAGTCTAAATTATTAGACAGCCTGTCTTTATTCTGCCAGACAGATACTTTTCTTCACTGTTGGAACATTTGGAAACATAATATATTATAGTAATGCACCCATGCAAACAAACTGTTGCCAAATATAGTAATTAAACCACATGACAAATGTTTCTGATATGTACACATACTGAAAGAAGATCTCAACGTAGATCGTTTCGGTGGCTTGTGCAAAATGTTTTTAAAGTTACATTTTAGGGATTGGCATTGATTTTGCATATTCAAATCGTCACTGAATACACAAATTGGAGTTATCTACACAAACAGCATTTTGATAAGCAGCCGTCATTTTTGTGGTGTTTTTCACAGGCAATTACATTAAAATGTACCATACAGCACTGTCATAAGGCAACAGTAATGCATATTTGCCAACAGTGATGATAATTTTCATGGCCAGGGTTAGTTTTTGCAACAAGACATTCTGTTCAGAGTTTAAGAGCTTTTTGCAGATTAAAATCTGTCTAAACCCTGCAAACATTCAAAAGCAACCACTCAAGAGCCCACCAGTAAGAAGAAGAAATAAGAAAACTATGTAATTCAGTTTTATTTTTCAACTAAATTACTGGTCAGCAGTGAAAACATACATCTTTGAACATACTTACGTATTCAAAACGATCTTTGCAGAGCTGAACCATGAGATGGAGAAAGACCAAAGCTGAGAACCACAAACACCACATGACCACTTCTTCCACCGTTTGCACATTCAACACTCCAAATATGAAAATGAACTTGTAGAAGATGAAGTTCCAGAATTTATCCTTAAGATGCTGATGCAGAAAGAGGACAAAATGGCAGATTAGGCACCGATTCCCAAATATTTATTGTAATCTATAAGATGATGAACAGCCCAGTATGAGTTTCTCACACTAAAACCCACTGAAAATAAACTATTCATTATAGTTATATATAACCCATTTATCATGCTGCTAATATTCTATATTGATTATAACAGTAATAATTATAATACTAGTATGGTAATGCTTATTTCACAATAATTTTGCTAAAAAGATTCAACCACTATATTGGCTGCTTAACAGACATGTCTTGTCGCAACTTTAGTTTAAAAAAAAAACAAACCTTAAAAAGAGAAATGGTGTTGCGGGTTTAATGTTTGCATAATCTCTACCCCTGTTTTTATATCACCAAAAATATTCCCAAATAGTCGAATTTGTCTTTCTTATAATCAAAGGAAAGGTGTACAAGCCTTCTTTCAACCGGTTGACTGGCAGTGTGTATCAACATGTAGGCAAATGGAAAACTCTAGTCATTTCAGGATTTTCTCTGGCATCTGACTTTAAACCATAGAAGTTGTACTGATTGAAAACCTTTCCTGTTCTAAAACTGTAGCACTGAAAAATACCAGTAACTGTACCATACCTACACAAAACATAAAGTTAGAAGTTAAAAACTTTGCAGCAATACTGCTAGCAAAAGCACAAACTCACCTGCTTCTCGCTGACTCTGAGGGGCCCAAAAACCACATACTGAATCATTTTTGCAATTAACATCAAAGAGCAGCAAAATGTGTTCACCAACACCTGTCAGGAAGCAAAGAATAAAGCGACCATTAGTTTTTATCATGAACAAACAGGTTATTACATTATAAAAAGTCAGATATTGGATGACACTAACCCATACAAATAGACTGTCAGTAATTAGATACCACAGAACAGTTCTAGCCAGTTCTGTGTTACCAACTGCATTGCCCAGATGTTCAAGATCAACATCAGAGGGAGCTGTTGTATCTTCGCTTTCCAAGGCCCCAAACCCTGGGTCAGTGACAGTCGTATATGCACTGAAGATGCTGCCAGCCAGCAGAGCCACGCTCAGTGCAGTGTAGGTCTGCAGGCTGGGCCAGGGAAACCTCTCCAGAAACAGCAGAGGCATTTCGTGGGTTCCGGTCCACCTCTTAAGCTGTAAAAACCGAGTGTCCACTAGTCTGTAAAAGCAGAAACAAAACAGCTAGCGTTAGCTCAACTTTAAAGAGCTAAGCGTAAACATTACATAATCACATCACCTATCATACAGCTGTGCTAATTTCACGCCTAGCTTTGGAATAATTATGAAACACAATGAAACATTCAACTGGGACACACGTAGAGTTACATTTCGATAAAAATAAGAGAGAAAAGCAAAACAGACACAGTAGCTAGCGCTACTAAGCGAAGCTAGCGTCCACCTAGCAAACAAGTATCAACAATTCCTTTACAAATGAATTGTAATCATTCATTTTCACTCGACGACAGACCACAAAAGGAATAAGTATGCGAACACAGCTAGCAATAACTCTAAAGCAAATACTATAGCAAATGACATGTTAAGTAACAGAAGTTAACGCCCTGATAATGGGTGAGTTACCTGGCTAACGTTACCCTTAACGTTAGCTTACTGTAATATTAGCTACGTAGTTTCGCAGGGTTAGCAAACTTCAAACAGTAGTTGAACAGTGACTTACAATTTGTCTCCACTTCAATTCAAGAAACCCAGGATAGTTTATTCCCAGCTGAGACGTGTGTTTTTTTGTTTTTTTTTAGTTAACAAAGAATACAGCAGTCGACAACATCGCCTTGTTTATTCCTCCGAGCACAGGCAGCTGGTTGAGTCTGGACTGAGAAGACCAGACAGCGTCATCAGGACGATTTTAAAGCCGTAGTAATGGAAAATATCTGCCACTTTCACAGGGTCGTTTTAAATATTCATTCAACAAGTGTTTTACTATAAGATTTTAAATTTCGAGCTATTTCCTAGAAAGTAATCTTTACAATTTTTCCCAAAGAAAAACGATAAACTACCTTTCCTTCAAAGGTGTTTGTTTTGTATAAAAATTTAGTAGATACATTTAATCTCGATGATAATCTGCCCGTCTTTCGAACCATATGGCTAGACAGGGATTTAAAGAGGAGCAGCAAAAGCAAATGAAGTGGATTAGCAGTGCTTCAACAACTGATTCATTCGGGACATGTTTTTCTTTTGTTTAAGAATTTTTTTGGGCACTCGTGGCCTTTATTTGATAGTAACCCTACAGGAAGGAGGTAGACAGAAGAGGGGAAAGACATGCGGCAAAGGTACAGAGGACGGGAGTTGAACTGGAGATGTGTGTGTGTTTAGGTCTGTAGCCTCTGTATATGGGGTGCCCGCTCTAACCACAGCGCCATGCCACACCCCCATGCAGGACATGTTGCTGTGGAATTTCATCTCTGCTGCCTGGATATTGAGTCATGAGATAGCATGTCATGAGAGTCATGACACTGTCACACAGCAACAGTCTTCAGTCAGAGGCCTCATCCGATTTGCATTAAGACTGACTGCTACTGGAGATCCCTCCTGCCCACAGAATCACCATCAGTCTTTGAAGATACTTGGATGATATGAGTTACAACATTTGAATTCCCTTTGGGATAAATAAAGTACTTTTGAATTGAACTGAACTGAATTAAGGATAATAATTCAAAATTTTCTGAGGGGGAAGGTGTGATAGCAAAATATAGCATAATTTTAATGGAGTTCTTTTTTTTTTTTTTTTTTTTTTTTTTTTTTTTTTGCATTAAATAAAACAGTACTAGTACCAATAATATATTTTTTTAAAAATTTAATACATTTTATTTGCAAAAACACTGAGCACAGCAAACCTCTGACAATAAAGGTTGGGGCATTCCTTTAGGGGGGAAAGCCCTACAAAACAAGTGCTGCAACATAAACAACCTAACACTAGAGGAATGTTCATATTTTTTTAAAGAGGGACTTATTTGCTCTGCAGCAAATGATTCATGACTTGAATTTGTTATTCATATGTATTTAAAGGACATTAATGGTTTCAAGATAGTGATGGAGACATTCCAGAGATGAAAATCATTTGTGATTTGTGAGGAGTAAAGAAAAAAAAATGGGTCAAGTGATTTAGTAATGAGCATGTGACCTCAACAGCTCCTAAACTGTGAATGACCCCATAAATGCTTAAAAGCTTAAAAATACTCTGGATATTAGATAAGATCGGTTAAAATACTACTAAAATCCAGAAGAGCTGCATTTTTTTTAAGTATGCAGGTAAGGATTACTGAGAATACATGGAGAAATTGATTACATATTTTAGATTATACTTACATACTTCCAAATTACCTTTTGTTGAATAACAGTAATTTATCAACAGGGAAGTCAATGTCATTCTTCACATATTACTGGTGGTATGGTTGCCTTTAGTGGAAATCAGAAGAAATCTTGGTGTTGGTTATTTATTAGTTAAATACAAACATATTAACTCTGATGTAAAGGAAGACAGTTTAATTTCAAAGGTTTTTTTTAATTGTTTTTTTAAGTTATGGTACACAGTAGCAAAGCAACACTTAAATGTTTACTCATTTGGCAGAAGTAATAAAAAGAGAACCATTAATTTAGAGTATCTAAATATTTGTGCATTTCTTCCCACCTTATAACATTTGTGCTTTAAACACATTAATCTGATGTCTGTTTTCACTTTTTAAATACATTTTAGGCATATACTGGGTTTAAATCTGTATGGTCAGGATCTAATTGAATACTTATGTAAAAACCACATACTGTGTCCTCCAGATACTTCAACACTGTGAAACAGAAGTCTGATAGTGAAGCACTACCTAAATGGACATAACAAATGTAGGACTTACTGACCCCTCAAAGAGCTTTTACACACAATTCATATTCACCCAACTGTGCTCACAAAAAAAAAAAAAAAAAAAAAAAAATCATACACCAATATGCTGATTACTAGGGAATGAAGGATTAAGCGCCTTGCTCAAGGGATCACCGACCAAGGAGAAAGCTGGAATCAAACCCACAACTTGCTAATGGCATAATGACTGCTCTTTTAACTGAGCCACTATCATTTGAAAACTTCTGTAGATGCAATTCTAAATCAAAACCTGGTTATCTTACAAAAAGTTGAAGTAATGTGTCTAAAACACAGTAGTAAATGTTTTCTTTATTAATTATCTATCACAATGTAAAAAACTGGGAAGACTTAATGATGTCACTTTGGCTGTGTCGCATTTCATAATGAACAGCACCTGATTGCAGGAGTGAATAAGGGAGTGAGGTTAAGTCAGAAGCAAACTTTTAATAAAAGTAAAGCAAAAAAAGGCAGAAGCGACAACTCCTTATACAGAAACCACATGGAAAGTGCAACAATTAAGACATAAGGTAGGAGAATATTAAAACTATATAAACAATAAGGGCTAAATAACATAAATAGGGGAGGTATAGAGATTGTCAGATGAAAAACAGATGTGAGGGGAGAGCAGAAACCAGAGCAATAAAAACTAACCAGAGAACATATTAAGAAAGTAAAACAAAGCAAAATAACATTAAACCGAGACAATAACACCAAAATCTACACAGAAGTGCAGAATCTCTAAACCATTACGGGATGTAGTGTACTTGTAGTATTAACTGTGCTTGTGCAATGTATGTTGTTGCTACGGTTATTTAAAAATAACCGTAATCTCAATCCTTGTGTGATTACTTAACGGTAAGATATTTATATTTGAAACTTCATGTGTCATTTAATTCCTAGGTTTGCGTAGGTTTCACTGTTTGAGAAAAAAAAGACCCAGTAATGCTAATAATTAACTCTTCAGATGAATATAAATTCAACAAATGAAGCTGACAAAGTCCAAAGTTAAAGTTTGTGGTCATGATGTAACAAATCCAAATGATAACTTGAAAAGTTAAAGCAAATCCAGCTTCTCTCTATGTTCCACTATAACACCGGATACTGCCACAGCATTAAGATATTCTAATAGTAAGTTTTATTAGGTTTATTCGTATACATTGAAGCAGAACGCATGATGTATTGTAATGTCTGTTATATTTAATTTATCCTAACCTGTCAGGTTCTATTTTTTGCACACATATCTTATTCAGGAACCAAGAAAACAAAAACACAGAACTCACACATAAAAGTGGAAAAGTTGGTGTTAGACTACAAATTCTTGAAATTTAATAACTGCAAATAAATGAATCCTTGGGTAATCAGAAATGTAATAACCATTTGTAATAATATACTCTTACACAGATTGTCATTATATTTCTTTTAAAAAGGCTTCTTTAACCTAAAAACTGAGAACACTGAACATTGTATTTCTTGCAGAAAAACTGCAGAAACTTCTAAAATTTAATTAAAACCTTTGGCGAAACCTTCCAACCGCTTAGTTTTTTTCTACTTTTCAGTGTTTTTTTACTTTGTTGTTTACTAAGACATAATTATAAACATTGTATTTTTTTCACCGTCGTCTCGCATTGTTAACAGTAAAGTCAGACGGATCAAATGCCTGAAGTTATAAAACTGGGGATGAAACTTTGTATGAATTCCTCATTTTTGTTGATCACACTAAAATCTGCATTCTTTTCATTTTATTCAGAAAGGGAAATGGAGCCTTGCTTATACAGCAGTTTAATTTATCCAGTGAACACCACAGTCACAACATATTCTCAACATGGATCCCTCCATCGAGATGTTGCCTTCAGAAGCTCCCAAGGAGTTAAGCGACGGGACAACAGTGGCATGTGTTATCCTGGGTCTTTCCTTTCTGGTCGGAGTTCCAGGGAATCTGCTTGTAATCTGGACTATCCTGAGGCACGTCAAGCAGCGCTTTCACACTGTGGTCCTCATCTTGCACCTGGCAGTGGCAGATATGATGGTCCTCATTACTCTGCCTGTCTGGATCTATTCCCTGGTGAACACCTTTGTGTTTGGATCGATAGTTTGCAAGATCTTAATGTGTGTTATCACTGTGTGCATGTTTAGCAGCATCTTCTTCATCACCCTTATGAGCGTGGAGCGCTATCTAGCCATCTGTCATCCATTTCTGATGATGCGCTGGAAAACTGAAAAGAATATGAATAGGGGTGTTGCATTTTTGTGGCTTTTTGCGCTTCTTCTTGGATTGCTTGATGTTTTAACCCAGACCTTCGCTGAAAGTGACAAAAACGAGCAGTGCTTTGTCAGAGACTTCAACAATAAGACCCAAGAAATCGCCTTCTTATGCCTGCAGACGCTGTTGGGCTTCGTGCTGCCTTTCATTATACTTAGCATCTGTTATTGCCTTGTGGCTGCACAACTCAAGAAAATGAGTTTCAACTCAAAACAGAAATCAAAAATTCTCATTCACACTGTGGTGCTTGTTTTCCTCCTGTGCTGGTTGCCCTACCATGTTATTAATGTCATTGATGTAGTTTGCATTTTTGGGTCAGACACAGAGCACGAATGCGTACCGGAAAGTTTTGTCTTCAGCTCTGGGTGCCCTGGTTTTTATCAGCAGCTCAGTAAATCCTGTATTATATGCCTTCTTCGCCAGGAACTTCAGAGGCAGTCTTGGAGAGTCTGGTCTGGTCAAGCTGTTTCAGGAACTGGCCTCGAACACAAATAGACTCAGGGACCTCGCAGTACAACAGCAGGATGACCAGACGCCAGCAGAGACAGGTGTCATGTCTACCAATCTCAACTGAAAATGGGGGAAAAGTAGTGCAGAAAAGAAAAGCTGAACTGAGAGATGTGAATAGTTCCTGTTGTACTGACAACAAATGTGATCTAAGAAGTTTGATAATAATGAGTTGCACTTTTCTTTACTACCACATGGTTGTGTCCTTGCTTTAATTGAGATTCAGTCAACACAACCAAACATCTTATCATGTGCTGTTGGAAATGTTTAGAATAACTTGAGGTTGTTGCTTAAGAATATTTGATAAAATTCCAAATTTACCACTATTTTCTGTCGCATATATTGTGTTTTCACAATAAAAAACAAAGATTTGTTTACGTGGAGAAAAAAAATTGCTGATGAAGGATAACAGGTTTTGAACCTTTTATAACTTTTGTGACATATTAAAAAAAAATAAGCACCTCATTTTGGAAACAAGAAATGTCTTGTATGATAAAGTTTATGTTTTGTTTTGTTTTTAATTCTGCCTAGGATGCTTAATTTTTTCTGGGTAAAGATATTGTCCAGTGGTGTATGTTTTGCCACTGAAAAATGTACACTGAGCACAAAAATAGGATTCCAAAAATTACAACATTTTTAGAAGCGCAGCGAGGAAAAAAACAACAACTTTGAATTTTGCTTTTTGTTTTTCTGTGTTGAAGACATCAGAAGAGGCACAAGATTTAAGTATTAAGATTTGGTATTAGCAACCACTGTTAACTATTCTAAATCAAAACCTGGTTATCTTACAAAAAGTTGAAGTAATGTGTCTAAAACACAGTAGTAAACATTTTCTTTATTAGTCATCTATTACAATGTAAAAAACTGGGAAGACTTAATGGACTTAGTGGTATTAGCAACCACTGTGGTTTGAGTTTCAAGGGGTTGCTTAAGCATTTTGTGATGTCACCAAACGCATGTGGGTGTGAAGCTTATTCTTGAAAGAATAGATTTTATTCTGACTAAATAATGATTTACAAGAAAACTGCAGAAGGAAAAGAAAAATTGACCCTGGTTTGTCTTTCTTGGTGACAAACTACAGTACAGTGACAAAGCATTTCTATGCTTACAGATTTGTTCTGTTTTTCTTTTTCTTTTTTGTGACATTTACTGTAAATGTTTTGGCCCATCAAACAAATTTGAATGTCCGACAAAAAGAATCACTTGAGTAAAAGTAATTGTCCTCCTTATTTTAATGATGAATTAAATGCGATTAATCAAATTTGCTATACGATTTTACTGCCAAATCTCTAGAAAGCAAAAAGCACATTATCAGATTGCCCCAGGGCAGCTGTGGCTCCTATCCAGTAGTTTGCCATCATCAGCGTGTGAATGTGTGCATTAATGGGAATGAATGATTTCATTGTAAAGTGTCTTTGAGGGTTTGAAAAGCGCAACATAAGTCTGAAGTCATTTCATTTCATTATGTCCCAATCCAATGAAATTCAAGGGCTTTTCAAGAAACAAAGTCATTGACATCTATCAATCAGCAATGGGTAACAAAACCAGTTTTTTTCCTTCGATGATGAGCCCCAAAACTTTTGGGAAAATATTATGAAGACTGATGTGACAAAAATGAAACTTTTTAGAAAGTGAGCATCTTGTTACATTGGGCATGAAACTCAAAAAATTAAAAGTTTCAAAGGGCCTTGTCAAAGTCTGTTTTTAAATCATATTGTGACCTGTTTTGAAAACAGTTTTGACTATTATGTTTGGAAGAGTGGGCCAAGATTCCTCCACAGCAATGTCTGACGGATTGTCAGTAGTGGAAAATGCATGATGGTAATATTTGCTACAATGGGGGCCACAAGTTGCAGACGAAGAGCCAAATTGTTTTATATAGCCCTTTTCCATTAATATACGAAATAAATGAATGAACTTTGAAAACTGATTTTTGTATTTATTCAGGCTGTCTTTGTCTGATATTAAAATGTCTTTGATGATCTGCAAATTTAGGAGGGACAACTGAGCAAAATCAGAAAAAAATCTATAAGGGAGCTAATACTTTCCCCAGTACTGCATATCTAAATAGAGTTTGACTGAATTTTCTAAAAACAAAAACAAACAAACAAAAAAAAACTGTCGAGTAGCTTTAAGATTTTTATCTCTCCTTCCAATCAGTCAACTTATGCTTCAATTTGTGTAGAAAGCATTAAGTCGTTTCTTTTAAATGTGAGATTTCCTAATAACCTATTCTTTATCTTTTACCCTAATTTTTGACTTTAGGTGGAAATGGGCAGATGATACATGCATGAGTCACATCTGTGTCTTAAAAAGCTATGTCAGTAAACCTTGTTCCTGTGCAGTCTTTACATAAAGAGGAAGTGAAGACTTTAGTTTTTTTGGATCCAGACACCACAGTCAGCACATACTTTGGCAGAATGAACAACTCACATGCACCGTCTCTGTTGGAGGAAATGGCCCCTGAGGCATTTGATGAGGGGACAGTGGTGGCGTGTGTGATCCTGGGTCTATCCTTCTTGGTTGGTACTCCTGGCAATCTGCTTGTGATCTGGACCATCCTGAGGAATGTAAAGCAGCGCTCCCACACAGTGGTTCTCATCTTGCACCTCGCTGTGGCAGATCTGGTGGTCCTCATCACTCTCCCTCTCTGGATCTATTCCTTCGCCCAGTCCTGGGTCTTCGGACTGATATGCTGCAGAGCAATTGTGTTTGTGATGAACGCCTCTATGTACAGCAGCGTTTTCCTCATCACCCTAATGAGTGTGGAACGGTTCGTCGCCGTGCGTTATCCCTTTGTCTCTGTAGTTTGGAAGAGGAAACAAGCCTTGAATAAAGTCCTGCTTGCTCTGTGGTCAGCTGCGTTCCTGTTCAGTATACCTATTATCTTGACTCAGACTGTCGGGGAGGACGATGGTAAGACAAACTGCCTGGTTCGGGAGTATACTTCTAACACTCAGGAGCTGGTGTGTCTGTTGCTGGAGCTAGTGGTGGGATACATGCTACCCTTCTCAATTCTTGTGGTCTGTTATGGGTGCTTGTGCAGCCGTATAACTCAGATGACCTTCAGGTCCAAACGCAAGTCCACTGTCTTGATTGCAAGTATAGTAATTGCATTCGCCATTTGTTGGACACCACACCAAATAGGAAACATCATCTCCATCATAATCCTGGCCATCGAAAGCTCATTCAGTGATACCGCACAGAAACTGGAAACTGCTAGACAAACCATGTATTTCATAGCAGGAGCCATGATCTTTATCAGCAACAGCATTAATCCTGTCCTCTACATGTTCGCGGCCCGCTCTTTCAGGGAGTCGCTACGTGACACCGGCATCCAGAAACTCTTCCGCCACATCTCCAGCACCTCGCCGGGTGAGGGCAACAGGGAGGTGTCCTTTGTGTCACGGAGACAAAACAGTCAGACAATCAGCTCTCAGTTTGTGACCCAGTCAAAGGATGAAATTAATATGTTTTGAAATTGTGTGTAAATAATCCTTTCCCTGTGACTGAAATGTGTGAGGGGCTTTGAACGAAACCCTCTTTTAAATGAAACCTCAACTGGTACAAAAAAACAGATAAACATATCGCTACTGATCTGTCCAGTGCATTTACATTTCCTTCTGCTGTTAATTTATTTATGAAACTTTAAGTATTATGTATGCTATATCCCTTGTGCAAATGTCTTTTACCATAAAAAGCAATACATTTATATATAAACAAAAAAATGAATTAAAGCCTTTGTTTAAAATGAGGTGTTTTCTGTTGTTTCATTTTTATTAATATCAACAAAATGTTACTCAGTTTTTGGGGAACAGAATTGGCTAATGTCGGTTTCTTTATTTTGTTAAACTTGTGGTTTCTGTTGACGCAAAATAATGTGGTTGCGTGCTTTTACTGCAAACTACAGAAAGTAAGAGAATTCAGGTCATTTCAGTTTTAAGATAAGTTTGTAGCTTCAGCCAGCACAGTGACTATGAAAGACAGCATTAGTTTGATTGGCTAAGCTTTTTTGACTTTGACTTGCTATCTTTGTAAGCATTTTGGATCATCAGGATGTAACAGTTCTACAAAGTCATGTTTCTGTTCTCATAGTTTGGGCTGTCACTTCTTTTTTTCTGTGCTCTCCAGACCCTACCTGTCATTAAAAATATATCTCACTAAAAATACTATCGGGTGACATTTTCCTTATGGCTGCATGATTCAGAATACATTTAATCCAAACCTTATTTATTTAGCTTCATATGAGTTTCAGATTAAACCCCTTTCATGAACAAGTTTTTTTTATTCTCTCTCTCTAAAATAAATAAATAAATAAATAAATAAATCTAATCTAATATTTGGCCTGGTATCCCACAACATAGTCATGCTTTTAACTTCCCCCTCACTGAAAAGATTGCCAAATGAAAAAGTGCATATTTCCTTCGTTGACAAGCAAAAAGAGGAACTGCGACCTAAAGCTGGTCCTTAACTTATAAAACCCAAAAAACAAACTTTGCACAAGGAAAATACTGTTTCTACTTTGCACTTATATTTTTGAGGTATTTAGAATTACTTGTTTACTTTACAAAGTATTTTGGTTTGTTTGTTGTCATAAATACAAAGAACATACTGTTTGTATTGTTTTTACTCAATTTTTTTCACCATAAATGAATAAACCTGTAGATAGCAGTAATAACTTTCGGGGACACAAACATGTTTAAGTGTAACACTACCTTATTAACTTGTCCATATAAAATTATTCACCCCCTTGGATGTTTTACCTTTTTTATTGCTTTTACAAATTTGTCATATTCAACAAAATTTAGCTTTTTTGTTTAATTAAAAATATTTAACATAAAAAATAAGTGATTGCATAAATATTCACCCCCTTTAAAGTACTGACCTAATTCAACAGAAGTCCATGCAGCTGGTGCTAGTAGTCTCACATTGAGTGGAATGGAGATCACCTGAGTGTCTCAAGTGATTGTAGTATAAGGACACCTGGAGGGTCCATTCACTGGTTAATCAGTATTCCTGTCGACCATTATAGCACGAAGACAAAATAACACTCCAAGTAAATCAGAGAAAAGGTTACTGAAAAGTATAGATCAGAGGATGGATACAAAAAAAAACAAAAAACTTTAAGGTGCTGAACATTCCCTGGAGTTCAGTTAAATCTATCATCAAGAAATGAAAGGAATATGGCACATGCCTAGATCAGGCCGTCCTCACAAACAGAGTAACCGTGCAAGATTAGTGAGAGAGGCTACCGGGACACCTAAGCGTACACTGAAGGAGTTACAAGCTTCAGCAGCTGAGATGGGAGAGACTCTGCATACAACAACTGTTGCCCAATTAAAGTTTCATGGGAGAATGGCAATGAGGAAACCACTGTTGAAGAAAACTCGTATCAAGGCTTAACTAGAGTTTGCCAAAAAGCATGTGGGAAACTCCATAGTGAAGTAGAAGAAAGTTCTTTGGTCTGATGAGACAAAAATTGAGCTTTTTGGCAGACACCAAACACTGCACATCACCACAAACACACCATTCCCACCATGAAGCATGATGGTGGCACCATCATGTGGAGATGCTTCTCGACATCAGGCACTGGAAGGCTTGTAAGGGTATGAGACAAAATTAATGTAGGAATTAATAGGGAAATCCTGGAGGAATATTTGTTTCCATCAGCAAAACAACTACAGCTTTCATTTCCAGCAAGTCAATGATCTGATGCATTCAGCTAAAGCCAAATGGTTTGAGGACAACAAGGTGGATGTTCTGGAGTGGTCCAGTCAAAGCCCAGACTGATTGAGAATTTGTGGCTGGACCTGAAAAGGGCTGTTCACAGCTGATTGCTATGCAACCTGACAGAGCTTGAACAGTTTTGTAAGGAAGAACTGAGTAAAATTGCAGTGTCCAAATGTGTAAGCCCGATCAAGATGTATCCACACAGACTGTGTGTTGTGATTGTAGCCAAAGCTGCATCTACTGACTTAAAGAGGGTGAATATTTATGCAATCACTTGTTTTATGTTAAATGTGTTAATTTAATTGTCATGATTTTGTAGAAATCAGTTTTCACTTTGACATAAAAGGGTTTTTTTGTATATATTTTTTGTCAGATAATCAAAATTTTTCATAATTAATTTGTCAAAATTAATTAAAAAAAACAATAAAAAGAGTAACACATTTTAAGGGTTGAATACTTTTTATTGGGACTGTATATGTAGAACTTAAAAAAAATTGTACAGACAAGCTTTCTGCCCGAGAGCTAAAATATGCTCCCTGAAATACTTTTTTTTAAAACAATGTCATTACATTTTACTGCTTGGTGGACAACACACAAGTTTATCAAACATTGAAACATGATGGCTAAAAAATATATTTTGATGGCACTAAATCTTATTAAATAAATGAAGATAAAGAAGTTTTGAATTTTGGAACCGGTTAACTAAATTACCTCACTCATCTTTAACTCTATAGATCTCTTTAGAGCACTGAGACCTGCTGAACACATTCCTTGTTCTTCCCAGGTCCAAGTTAATATATAGAGGAGGCTGGCAATATTATGTTTTTTTATTCAGGCAGCAGAATAAGACAGAATAGTTCTATCAACTACACCTACACAGTAAAGAAGGCCGCTGCAGGATTAGTTACAGTAGAAGAAACCACAATTTTTACTTCTTTCTCTTTCTTTTTTCAAAATTTTGTTTTACACATTTTACAAAAATAAGGTTTAACACATGACCTATCTACCAAAAATTACTTCATAATTAATTCATCAAATAAATAAAGTCTGTTTGGCTACAACTAATGTCTATAATGCAGAATCCCAAATATCAACGATTAATTCTTACATCCTGGACACAGAAGAAAAAATCCATACACATACACACTCAGGATTAATCCTAACAAAATGAACACTGAATACACACATCTTGTTGCACCCACTGCTTATCAGTGAGTAAAGATATTTTTGACTCTGACAGTGGAAAAACACAGCAGGCCAAGGTATGTGACAAAGATGAGATCACCAAAGCCAAAAGATGACAGAGACATATAAGGCATTTTCTCATAAAAGGAAGAGAAAAGAAAAAGAAATACAGTGTATTTTCTTATAATAGGAAGCACCATGTACTGCATAAATGATACAATCAGGACTAATATATCTATGATGTAGACTACATTTTTTTGTTACGGATTTGCACTATAAAGCTATCACTTGGTCACCGTGAATGCAAATTTATTATTTCTGACATCTACACCTACTGAACCAAATACTATACTTGTCGCTTCATATCACAGTTATTGTTTAAGCTCACTCACTTTGTGACTCCATGACGGTAAATATTATTATCTAACCTGGGCTTCAGATGGAGAGCCTCCCTATGTGTCCCTCAGGTGATCAGACTGGTTTGGCCAGAAATGGCGATTCCACACACACAGAAGGAGACACAAGGAATCATTTCTGAGACCAGGGATTTAAATGAGTGAAAGGAAAAGAACAGAAAGTATGTGAGCAGAGAAGGGAGTGTCAGCAGCAACAAAACGGAGAGAACAAAAAAAAAAAAAAAAAAAAAAAAAAAACCAACAAAAAAACAAACAAAAAAACAAAACTCCAGAAAGCTAGCAGGAACCATTAAGGTCCCTCAAATTATTAGTTTGGAGATTAAGTTATAGACTATCAAACTTTAAAATACTGTATACTGTTCAGTGCTTGTTGAACCCATACGAGCACTGAACAGATGCTTAGAACAAATCAATGTGTGGATGTGCCATAACTTTCTTCAGGTGAATAGAAACAAAACTGAAGTTATTATCCTTAGACCTAAAGAAGAATGCTCTAGAGTCAGCAAGCAGCTTCAGTTATTACAACTACAAACCAGTGATCAGGGCCAAAATCTGGGTGCAGTGATGGACTCAGACCTGAACCTTCAGAGACACATAAAGACAGTTACAAAGTCAGCCTTCTATCACCTAAAGAACATCTTCAGGATTAAACGACTAATGTCCCAACAAGATCTAGAGAAACTCATTCATGCGTTTATCTTTAGTCGCATTGATTACTGCAACAGTGTCTTAACAGGTCTGCCTAAAAAGTCAATCAGACAGCTGCAGCTGATCCAGAACGCTGTTGCTTGTGTTCTCACTAAGACCAGGAAAATAGAGCACATCACCCCAGTTTTAAAGTTTGGCTCCCTGTAGCTCAGAGAATAGACTTTAAAATATTTCTGTTAGTTTGTAAATCACTGAATGGTTTAGCACCAAAATACATTAAGACCTGTGGTCATTGTATCAACCTTCCAGACCACTCAGGTCTTCTGATTCTGGTTTGCTCTGCACACCAGAACTAGAACCAAACATGGACAAGCAGCATTCAGTTTTTATGCTCCACTAATCTGGAACAAAATTCCAGAAAACTGCAAAAAAAAAAAAACTGAAACCCTGAGTTCCTTTAAATCAAAGTTAAAAACCCACCTGTTTAGAGCTGCCTTTGATTAGTAGTAAGAGGAACATTGATCAATACTATTGAATTATATTTGTTTAATGATCTTTATGATTTTGATGCATTGATGTTTACTCAATGATTTTGATGTATAGTGACTGATAATTTTGCTGGATACTTGCTTGATGATTTTGATGCATACTTGTTTGATGTTTTTACGATGTAAAGCACTTTGAACTGCCTTGCTGCTGCTGAAATGTGCAATTCAAATAAACTTGACTTGACTTGTATGGGGCACATTTAACGTCTTCATATTTCTTTTCATTACGTTAGGTTTTCTCAGCTGTTTGCAGATTTCAATTGATTTATTATTCTACTATTAATGAGTCACTTGAAGGAACTTTAGTAATGATTTTTCTATGTGCAAATGTCCTAAAACTGTTTTTTTTTTACCTGTAACTGGTGGGAAGTCTTAGTTTTGATGGATTTATTAAAAAGAAGGAAAAAAAATGTGATTCCGTTTTTTCAGTATTTGATTTTCATCTCTGGTGAATTGGTTGGTACATCTCTACTTCACTCATATTTATTATTATTAGGGTTTCCAATAAGCAGCTGGCACTGATGATTTTGTTAAAAATAATAATTTCCTAACATGGGGTTTATTTCCCCACTGAATAGATGTGCTTCAATTAAATATTTGGTGGGTTTTCTAATTGTTTCAGCATGAGATTATGCTATTGTAATAGAATTTGCTTTAAGGATGTTGCACAATAACAGCATAAAATGTTTAGTTTGCTTTCACTGGATGTTGTTCCTCATTTTCCCTATGTATGTGCATGTGTTCACTGTGGATACAAAATATATCATAATTCAAATCAAAAGTTAAATAAAGAAAAATTTGGTTGATTTTCTGTGGATATTCATATGAACAATCAGCTGATGCTAAATTAAATTTCATATTTGATTTGTTAAATGGGTAGACACAGTCCTCTAAGGATAAAGTACAAGTGTATTTCAATAAATTTCAACATCATTGAGATTTCAATACTCATTTAAGTAATTCAGTTCCAAGATTGAAAAAAATACATATTGTAAAGGTTGATTAACAAAATAATAATATATTTCAAGCATTTATTTTTTTCCTGGGAGAATTTGTAGCTTGACAATGTCAAGAGAAGTATGAGAGACACAAGATCCAACAATGCAGACAAGTTGAAGGCCACTATAAACGCAACCTGGGCCATGAATAGTGCTCCAGGATCATTGCCTCCATGCCTACACATCACTGATACAGTAATTCCTGCAGAAAGGCCCCAGACACGTTTTGAGTGCATATACTGTTCGGTACATGGAGATAGTTTTGAATAAGCTCATATTTATGTATCATTAATAATTTATTTATTGAACTTATGTTTTGTTGAGAATCTCTGAAAAACTTAATTTTGGGTTTTAATTAGCTGTATGCCATAATAATAAAAATTAGCACAATCAAAATGCACCAGCACATGTTTGTCACTTTAAATACATTACTTTGGGTGTAATTAATCTTAATATTGAAATTCTGAAATAAATGTTGCATGTCAACTCATTTTCAGATTAAGTTTTATTCAGGGTAGTATTTTGTATACTTTTGTTTAATGCAAATTCTCTACACATAACCTTTAACAATATTCAAAAGCGCTTTTATGGTGTAGTTTAGAGCATGTTCCTCATTTACCTGCACTTTGCCTTTTCTATCAGAGTTGAACATCGGATGGATGAGCCTTTGTGCTTAGAGCCACTTCCTTAACAGGAACTAACCATCCAATGATATTACAGTATTCACCATGAGGTCCCGCCCTCACCTTTGCAACCCAGCCAATAGTCTCGTCTGTCTCGTCGTTGAGAGGCAGAGCCATACAGGTAACTCGGAAAAAAACAGGAGTGGAGGGAAAAAAAACCTTCAGGGCTTGTTATGGAGTTCGTGTGAAGGAAACACGGATTTCCACCCTTCTTTACCAGTTAAACCAGTATCTCTGGATAGAACACCCTCAAGTACAGCAACAGGTAGAGTCTCTGACCGCAAACTCTTCCGTGGCTCCTCTGAAAGTAATCTACCCACTCTTCTTTCTTTCTGCGTTTATCTCAATTGACTTTCCAGCCCTTTTGTTCGCTCTCCTTATCACTTGGAAAAGGTGAACCCTCGTGTTATTTTTTTTTATTTTAATCTTTGCTCTAATTGTAGTTTTTACCCTTGTGGTCCCTGATGGCTTCGCACAGTGATACTCTGGTGGTGTTCTTTGGGGCAACAGCTGGTGCAAATGGGGGTAAACTGGGTTCGGATGAGAGGGAAATAATTCTCTTGGTGTGGCAAATTGTGGATCTACATGAGAAAAAGGTACGGACCTTTCTGACCCCCCCACTTCGTTCGTCAGTTGTGTGGTTTCTTGTGTGTGTAGCTCAGAGTGTTTGTGGCGCAGTGTCCACCTTGTAGTTGAACAGTTTGTCATTTTAAATCAACATGGTGTGCTTTCTGTTATCGCCTGCAGTGCACTCTGGGGCTCCCATAATGCTAACGCTACCAGCTCACCTTTTAACAGGTGGCCAAATTTTGTTTCCTACTTGTCAAAGGTGGAATTTCACGTAATGGAGAAAACACACCTTTTTGGTTTAGCATGTGAGCTTCTCGACTTAATTGACAATTAACTGCTTTTTGCAACTACATTGTCAATTGTTTGACCTTTTTAAAAAGAGTTCACTTCCTGTATGATGTGAGGGACTTTTGCCATAATTTATTTTTTTTTTTTTTTTTTTTTTTTTTTTTTTTTTTTTTTTTTTTTTGCTGCTGTTTTATGTCTCCATCCACGCTTTATTCTATGCCATGAAACCCCTAAAATCCTTTCACAGGTTGGAAAGCTTCATAAATGTTTTGCCAAGCCAGACACTTTAGAGCTGACAGACCAGTGTAAAGAAGAGACTGGGTTGACATTGGAGGACGTCCTTAATGCTGAGCCCCTTGACAAAGTTCTGGAACAGGTGAGTCAAACCAGTCACTTTAAAATGATTGTGATTTGATCTCTTTAATGCAATCTACTCTGTCCCTCCCACCTTGCTGTGTACTGTCAATCAGCTAGCCCCTATTTATGCTTACAGGTAGGATAAATGTGCCAGCTTGGAAATATTTATGGTCTTGAAAAACACAGATGGTCATGCTGTGGAAACTAAAGGAGCACCACCCATTTCCCTTATTGGGAGTGGTCAAGTACATCACATCACAGTACATTGTCTTAGTACTTGTCAGCTCTACTATAAATCAGTGTGTAAACTGTGGACGAAGAGAGAAAGTTGGAGATAAGGAAGAGAAAGAGAGACTTTGGAGAGAGAACGTGAAGGACTGCTTTATTTATTGTCAGAAGTTGTTGAGAGGGAATACAGCTTATTATCGTGACAAAATATGGCTTTGAAATGGGTTGGATTAGTATGAGATTCCACCCAAGGGTTGGAACAGCAATTTTAATCCTAGTAGGTTAGTTGACATTGTTGAACACTTGGCATTTGTCTGTAGGTGCATAAGAAACAAATCAATCACAGCTATTAGTTCCAGTCTGGCTATTTCATGCACATGAGAACTCAAATGAACAACAAAAAAGTGAAAATTATGATCTCAGTGATGATTTGTATAAACCCTGGTTTGTCTCATTTTAATTTTCGTGGGGTTAAGTTGGTCAGAGCACAGCAAACGGTAACAGTTTTGTCAAGGAATGTGTTTCCCTTACTCCTACGTTGAAGCCTGATGGTGTTGGGTACTTGTTCAGCTAACCAAGCAAACTTGCTTCATATGCAGGTGATAAACCAGATAAATATAAAAATGGGCAGTCTTTCATGTTTTTTCCACATCCTTGGCATCTATCTTGATGAAGTTCTTTAGTAAATGGTGGGATGTTAACCTCAGCACATAAACCTTGTCAAAGTCTGGGTCTGCTACACAGATCAGTTTTGACTCATGTATCTAAAGCATTGTGTGTCAAATTAATCACCTTCAAATTTGTATTTTTTTTTTTTTTTTTTTTTTTTTTAATTTTTTTTTTTTTACAAATTATGGAACTAGAACATCACAAAGGGACCCTTTTTTTTGTTTAAATTAATTGCGTGTTATTTTTGAAGACTATACAGGGTATACTGTTGTGGTTCCCATTTGGCTCAGATGTATTTTTTGAAATGCCATATAATCATCTCTGAACAAGAGTATATAAATCCTGTTAGGAAATCAGCAAAATTCAGCAAAACTTTGTTAAGCCAGACAGTATATTGCTAACAGGAATTGGGGAGGAAAAAGCTAATGAAGGATATTCTGGGTTCATTTCCTTTGCATAATCAACTGACATACTTGATAATGCAACCCACAACAGCAATAAAAAAATTATTTTGAGGGGGTAATGCAGCAAGTTGTATCATCACCAATAAAGCAATTAAAATTACTGATAGTAACATACCTTGTATGATATTCTCTGGGATTGATGACCGCTTGTAAAAATATCATAATATTACAGTAACTATAAAATAATTTAAAGCAAAAATGCATAACAATACCCAATTGTTTTAATTTAAGTTGCTGCTGCTTTTAAGTCGTAATGATTTAAAATCTTTATACCGGTGACCCGCCCAACACTATTCAAAAGGAAAACCGCAGCAACTTTTCAACCAGTCTATGAGACCATGAGAAACTCTGCAGGTTAGTTAGCCCAAAACGTTCCTCTGACATATTTTGCTCAGAGCAAGATGTGACAGAACAAGCCTGAGTTGAGTATTAAGCTGTAAGCTAATGTAAGGAGTGTCAGATTTCTTGCATTGCCTCTCAGAAAAATGGTCCTCCACCTGCGTGAGATGTCATTGGCCATGACAGTTAAACTGTGCTGACAGTTTGAAGCTCAAGAGCTGGGATGGGCAGAGCCTGGGGTGTGAGGAGATAAGTTGGAGTCACAGGTCTGGTCTTGCCTTGGTCTGATGCATACTGCAGACATCTGGAAGGTAGAGTGTTTACCTGGGACTGCACTTTAGTTTTAGGCTGCAGGACAGACATGAGGGGCACATTGCTATTGCTTGTTTGTTTGCTATGTGGACCCACCTGTAACTGCACCACAGTTGAACTGAAATAACCCAAATAGGAAGGGCATGCTTTTAATGTTTTATAAAATATTGATTTCACAGTTAAATTAATATTCTATCCATTTAAGGCATAAACTATTGAAATAAGTTCACCACTGTCACCTGCTTTAAATAAAGTAGTGAATAAAAGAAGACACAAATGATCCAATGTTCTGGGACAATGTTGCCTAATGGTGCCCAGTTTTAAAACAACTTGCTGCTTCAGCAACTCTCTATAACAGGGTGTGTCTCAGTACCCTAGTACTGATTCCTCTTTAGTGTTGCAAACTGATTACCAAAGTGGACAGATGTGTGCAGATCTGTTCCTGCTGCACTTCATCAAGTCATTCTTGTGAGAAATGTTTTTGCTTTCTTGGTCATCTCTGTTAGGGAGTGTGTCTTTACTTTTGCAGAAATGTTGCTGAACAATGTCAGGATTGCTTGTTCACTAGTTGATTTTAATAACCTCTCATTACTATTAGTAATGTAAGATGATGCATTGTGTGCTCTGCTGAATCAGTTTTGGTCAATCCATTTTTTTCTCAATTGTACTGCTGATGCAGTTTATAACAGAAAAAGCTTTTTATCAAAGTTTGGTGAAATTATGTCATGATTACAGACTGAGTAAGGCTTTATCTAATTTAGGTGAGACTGTGTGCTGAACTTTCAAATATTAACCCAAGCACTCAGTTTGTCCTTTTCATACCTTTGTGTGACTGGCTACTTTCTTTCCCTGTTGGCCATTCTGAGATTAGTTTGTTTATATAAGGAAGAAAAGAAAATTAGAGGTTTTTTTTCTGGTATTTAAAAGCTCTGAATAACCCTGCTGAATGAAAATCTGGAGCAGATGTTTTGAATGTGGTTGCAGTTTTCTACATGTTCATTAATATTATAAGCTGTTCCCTCACTTTGGTGAGCTTTTTATATTGTGTGAATGGCGAGGGCTTGGATCCATTTTAAGTAGAAACGCAGATTAGGAGATTCCAGAGATCAGAGTTGGCCAATTTTTCACTTGATTGGCTCTGATCAAGAGCCAACAGATGAAATACTAACTTTTTTTTTTTCTTTTTCACAAAATGCATCTAAACTCTCCCAACATTTTCATTCTATTACTGCAATAAAAAGGATATTTTCTTTAGTTTGAAAGTCAATCAGATAAAGGGCAGGGACATATTTTTTGATGCATATTGTATAGTCTTTTGAATAAAATATCAATTCAGCAGGTCGGATCTCAGATCAAACGTAGTTCCTCGGGGTGATTACTCAACAAGGATCCTCTTATATTTTATAAAATGTAATAGCAACATCTTTTGAATAGTTCACATTAATGATTTTTTTTTACTTTATTTCTTGTTATTTGCAACTCAAAGATTTTAGCTTTTGTTGTCTACTCTGAGCAAAGAAATGTATTTATTTTTTAGTTGCTACAAAAAAAAAAAAAAAAAAAAAAAAAAAAAAAAAAAAACTGGATTCGCTGCAGTTGAAGTGTTGCTGACTTGACAGGCTGGGTTTTAAGCCAGACATTAACATGTTGCAGCATGCCAGTTGCACATTATCTTAGATTTTGTAGACATTGTTGTGAAACGTTACGTTTCAGAGATCACTTCAGATTCAGTAGTTTCAGGTCTTAGCCACAGATTTAGATGGCTAAATATGATTTTTTTTTTTTTTTTTTTTTTTTTTTTTTTTTTTTTTTTTTTTTTTTTTTTTTTTTTTTAATGCTGGTAGTATGACAGGATATGGTAGGAAGGGATTCTGTGTTGTAAAGATTTCTTACACTGAAACAACACTGACTTCAACATGGAATCAGAGTTCAAATTAGATTCAAGGTTTCAGACATTAAAGACAGTAGACAACAACATGCAGATTGACTGACTGATTTTGAAAAAAGCTAAATATAAGAAGTCCATATATTTGAGATGGTAATGGGTAACACAAAGTTTGTTATTGCTGGAAAAACATTTCTGCAATGACTTTGACCCAGTCTCGAGAAGCCTTTGTGTCAGTAGCTCCTCTGGTGCTAGTGTGTGTTTAAACAGTTGCCCACATGGGTTGTTGGGACACTCCCTGCTTCTCTTATCGGAGGTTTTTTTTTTTTTTTTTTGTTTTTTTTTTTCTTTCAGCCACCTTACCTCACCTCTGCATACAAGCAGTCCAGCCTCAGTGGAGAGTAAACTCTGATAGAACCATGTGCAAAGGCTACTTCCTCCCCCTCATCTTTGGAATTGCCCTTCAGAGAGAGATTACACTATTATATGTACCTCCTGGTGCATTTTTGGAGAAAGAAGTGTTGGAATTTTTTTTAATTAAACGATACTATTTCTTATGCAAAGTAAAATCAATAACATGCAGGCAGAGTATTGAAATAATGGAATGAGTTATGACATAATGTAATTAATCTGTGGTCAGTTTATAGGTCTTGCTGGGTCTGATTATTAGTGAAGGATTTGTCTTATGATGAGCATATTTACTTTGATTGTGTTTTTTGTTAAAGTTGTAGAGAAAAGTAGAGGGCGTGTCTCCACCTTTTCTTCAACATTTGCTTTTCTCTCAGTAATCCGGCTTTAGTAATAGTCTGAGGCGGGGCTGTATGTTCAGGTATGAGCAAACCTCACTCCTGTTATCACTGTAAATAAGAAATTGTTCAGCTTAGCCAAACTTAAAATGTGTAGCTTAGTTGCTTTATGAAACTTCAGTCTCATGGTTTGTTTTTTGAGTTTACTGTTTGGACAATAAAAGCCTCAGGAATTTAGATGGTTGTTTGATATAATTTATGAGGACAAATTACTTCTTGTGACATCCTCTGCATCAAATTTTATGTAAACAGAGACTAAGGAAATTAAAAGAGCTGGGTTGAATTTAGATTTAAAAATTCTCTTCGTTTTTTAATTTATTATGCTCTCTTTAAATGTATTCTGCGTAAATACTTTAGTCTTTCTGTTTGAGCTGCTTCTCTTCAATTTTGTTGGGGTGCCAATACAAAATGTATACAGCAAATCTGTCACCCATTGATGCTGATGTATATTTCTTCCGCATCAGTTCATCATACAAACTTTGGTGTTTATCTTATTCTGGCCATTAGCTTCAATACTTTATTGTTGTAACATCATATCTATGTGATCTTAATAATGTTTGTGAATTTTAACATCCATTATAACAATTATGCTATCGATACATTTATTTAGATTTTGAGGCATGAACTAAAACAAAAATCTAGAGTGAACACCTGCTGAATTTAATAGTAGTTTTAAAGTGCTAAATTGTATACAGATATATTTATCACTCTTTTAGGCTCCACACTCTGACTGAGATCTTTTTATGACAGGAAATGTTTCCAAACAGCTGAATTTGTCATTATTTTAATCAAGGGAACATTGAGGGAGCCCTCTTTCAACCAGCAGACCTGCAGTGTGCAGTAAGAAGTTGGGTAGAGGGAGCACTGGACTACTTCATGCTCCATACACCTGTTGGCACTTTCTCTGGCAGCTCATTAAAAGGAAGAACATATTAGGGAAGGTTTTAGTGCTTTTGAAACCGACTTATTTTAAACCTTGGTATACCTTGATACCTGTAACCATACCTAATGTTTAAAGAGTTCACTGTAAGTAGACAAGCAGTATGACCTTTTCTGCTTTTTGAGGGTTTCTGTCCAGCCGGACTAACCCTGAAGCATGTTTTGCTCTTGTTAATAGGTACTCGAAGCTGTCAAATAACCAGACTGTTATGAAGCATGCCCCAACAGGGACCTGTAATACTCTTCCACATAGATTGCCAGGGGCCGTGTGAACCAGTCAGTCGCTGAGTTGAAGGTGGTCTCACATCCAGATGGTCTAAATGCTCCTTTACTAGGGACGGTTACTGTTGTGCAAAGGTAGAGGCAAGTCTTTCTGAAACAGCTCCCAACATTTGCAGCTGCTGATTTTCAGCTTGTTGGGTCATAAAGCATCAAAGTCCAGAGAGGTTTCAGGAGACCATGCAATGTCCCTTCTTTTTTGTCATCATTGCATATATGTGAATACTTATGGTGTAATGGGTTTGTTTTATGCTCATCTCTGGATTGGAATCAGTGATGTAGATTTCCTGAAATCTCAAATTTATTAAAGTATAACTAGCAAATTTTAATAATGCAAGCAGGGTTGATAAACCAAAGAACTACATAAAGTAAAAACTTTTGGCTATTAAAGATTTGACCTCTCTTCAACAGACTAACAACAGACTGATGCAGCTCTGTGTTATAAATAAACATGATTGTGTGCTGGTATTCAAGCATGGTTGCTGTCGCCATCGGAACCTGTTAGACTTGTATGGGTTACTTTTGTTTTTTTTTGTTTTTTTTTTTTTTTGTTTTTTGTTTTTTTTTTAACCTGATTACAATGGCTGAAGATTGTGTAAAGAGAATCTGTGATCTTAATGATTAGTGGTGTGATCATTTCTTCTCTCTGTTTCCTCCCTCCCCTCACTCTGCAAACACTGAAACCTGTTAGACATGCCTCTTCCTGGTGGGAGACAGAGATTTAAAAAAACAAAAAACAAAAAAAAAAAAAAAACACAAGCACACAAACACATTCACTTCCGTGCCTTTTGACTTTCAATTTTTCTGTCTGATTTGAACTCTTGCCAAATTTAAAAAAATCTGAAACATTTAAGGCATGTGTTTTAAAAAAAAATGGGATTGCTCCTTATTTATTTAAAATATTTTAGTGTTTTAGGTAAGCACATAGGCGCATGTTAATTAACAGCTTCTCACTTGATAAATGAAAATAATCCACCTTTTTTTTTTTTTTTTCTCCTCCTTTCAATGTTTTCCCATGCAGTTTCAACAGTCTGTGTCATCAGAAGTAAAATGCCTCGGCAGAAGTTCATACACACTCTTGGTGAATGGTCCTCTTGTCGTTCGACAGGCCCTCCACCCAGAAGCCTCCAAAAAGGTGAAAATTTCCCTAAACTAAAGACACAGTCATTGACAAGCTCATGGCCAATATGTAAAGAAAATTCTGATTAGATTTTATTGTTTTGTTTTTTGTGCTTATTTGAAAGGGACTTTGTTTTAATGTTAAAAAGTCATACATTTATAAAATAGTTTATGGATTTGTTTGAAGCAAGTACTTATTACATGCCGCTGATTGTCATGTATCTCTTGCTATGTCATGGAATGTCACTAATTTAACTCGACTGGTTGTATAAGCGTGTGTTGGAAACTAATTAAAAGTATAAAGAACAGTTTAGGATCTAGAAACGTCCTCATGCTATATGACTTTTCCTTAGAATATATTTATTTTGAGGCTTCGGAGTTGCTCAGAATACATGAAGATTTGGGTATATTCATGTCCTAAACTCTATATTGCTGCTGTCTCCAAGATTCATTCCTTTTAATCTTTAACTCTTTCTTTTTGTGTGTGTGTCTTTCTGTCTAGAATCTTGTACTACCAGAGTGTTTCTTTTCATTTGTGGACGTACGGAAAGAGTTTCTCAAATGCTGCCCAAATGCTGGTTCAGTGCAGAAGCTCACACTCTCCTCTATGTTGGACTGTATCCTTTGTTCTATTTTCCATTTTGGAGATTAAAAAAAAAAAAAAAAGCATTCAGGACAAAAATATTATACTGCATAGAAATGTTTAGGGTTTACTTAAACATGGAAGTGTAACATGTTCAACTAAATAATATGGTTTTAAAAACAGTTGAAAGTTGACAGCCTTAACAGTGAGCATAGATGTTGGTCTCCCTGCGGTGTCAGAGCAGATGATGGGTGTGAGGGAGGTGAGCAGCATGGTGCAGCTGCTGCTCTGCATTCTCGATGAGCCATACAGTAAGTAACTGCCAGTCTTGGTACACAAAATAATGTTGAATCCTTACCATACCTGGCTATAATGTTCTCTGAAAAGGGAAGGAGCAAGCCAACTTATGACTGAATGAACCAAAGAAAGAAGATGTTAGATATGTTGCTATACAGATAAATCAAAGTATAATCCATTGTGTTCCATCAAGACTTTGACTGTCTCTTACTAGTCGCCAAATGGGTCCCAGGGGTTGATTACTTTCAGCAGAACAGGGCAGACTTTCTCACTATATTAGCAAATCATTGCTGTCAGCTAGTATCATGCATTAAAATGTCAATTTTTATTCCCTAGATCACAAATTCTTCTGTGTTGAAACAGTGAATTTCAAGTTTGACTCCGGTACATGGTATGTAAACCTTTCTTTACCATCCATTTCAGTTTATTTGAGTGCACTGTTGCCACAGCTAGCAGTATTACTTAAAAACCAACACCCCCCTCCCTCGTGTTCAAATCTCAAACCTTGGTCCGAGAGCATTAATTATAGCAACAAGGAAAACACAAGTGTGTCATTAGAGCAGTCCAACTTTGCCATCAAGTGCTTAGCTGGATATTCAGTAACTAAGCAGTAGATCCTGCTCTTCTCAGACAGCCAAAAGCTATCACTTTAACCCTCTGACATTTAACCAAAAGAGCGTCACTGTGTTCGGCACTTACTGGGAGAGGCCCCTGTTTCTGCAGTCTGTGGGCAATTAGTTTAAACTGAACAAGACTGGGAAGAAATCTCAGTCATGTGCAAAAGCACCAAGAATATCAGCTCTTAGTTGTTTTGAGCACCAGTTCTCAAGTTTCTCAAATGTCTTTTCTTCTGTATGGTGTTTTTCTGCAGTAGTAAGACGGAGCCGGTGGACAGCGAGACGGTGATCAGAGCAAGGGGGCTTCCATGGCAGTCCTCAGACCAGGATATTGCTCGCTTTTTTAAGGGACTCAATATTGCCAAGTATGTTTTGACTTCACTGCCATTTTCCTACACCTCTGTTGCAAAGAAAAAAAATATTTATACTCATGTTACTAAAATTGAACCTGATCATTATGAAAATGGTCACTGAGAGGAATTGATGGATTTATTTTGTTAGTGATTTTAGCCAGTGGTGTAGTTTTTTTTTTTTTGTTTTTTTTTCCCACACTGATACTAAAAACATAGCAGCTTAATGAAGGGCAGATTTCCACTGCAAAATAAAACGTTTTTAAAAAGCATTTAATAAACTCCCCCCAGCATTGATCAAGGTGTTCAGTTGGCATTAATAAGCATAATAATTGACAAGTGATTTTCAATAGATTTCAACTCAGATTCTGAAGCATTGAAGTTAGATTTGAGTTATTTGAGTCAGAGTTTGACTCTGATGACCAGTCAGCTGTTTTTAAAATGGCTTTGGATAGTGAAGTGAAATAATATAACTATGACAGTGAGTTTCTTCAGAACTTTAACTTGAACTTTAAATTGCTTTTTTATCCCCATGTAGATTTTTCCTTTACTGGTTCCTGTGCATATTTGCCACTCGAAAAATAAGTAAATGCTGTTTTCTGCTTGTGAAACCTTTAGAGTTGATTTGCCTTTATAGTGCACTGTCCTGCAACTTTTATCAAGTTCTCCAGAGGTCTGGTAACAAGCCATTTATTTGGTTTTAGTGTTTCGGAAAAGGGATGCGTTTAAAAGCTGCAGGATAGTTACTCTTGAGGAGTAGATTTGGTGACTCCTGTTAAAGGCTGTGCTATGGATAATTTTCATCGGAAGTGATGAAGCAGTTCTGCATGAATCATCGTTGGGCATGAAAACGCTTCACACACTAGCCAAACCATATGGGTTTGGCTCAAAGTAATTGTTGTAGTTTACTGCTGATGAAATCTAGCAATGCCAGGACCTGCCCTGATACTATTCACTAGGCTCTTGTAAGTGTTTCGCTGTTGCTAAGATTTCCTCAAATCCATGCAGTGTTCTCACATACAGGTCAGGTCTTTTGTGGCAGCCATACAGAATGCCTGTAAACACTTTTTGAAGTAGAAATGCAGGAAATATTCTAATTCTAAGTTATTGAGGATGACTGAGTTTGAAAGAGTAAAACAATAAATGTTGGACTAAAAACATTTTTATTGAGGTAATAGTGATGTGTTGAAATGTGGAAGTTATAGAATCTCTGCATCTCTGTGATGACAAGAGAAGTGCTTCCTAACAAAAAGATGTTGAAGTACAGTTCTCTGAGATTGGGGGGTGTATATAATCGGGAGGAAAAATCAAAGCTTGTAATCGTTTGGAGATTTGTTTAGTTATTTTTGATTGATGTATCTGGTTTTTTTGTGTGTTTTCAGGGGTGGTGTGGCCCTCTGTCTCAACGCTCAGGGCCGTAGGAACGGGGAAGCCTTGGTTCGTTTCATCAACTCTGAACACAGAGACCTGGCTCTGGAGCGCCACAAACATCACATGGGCAGCCGATATATCGAAGTTAGTTTCACCATCGACCTGCTAACTAATGCTTTTATTTTTTTAGCTACTGGTTTTCTTGAGTGCTTGTTTAATACCTATTGAACTGAATGTTCATCCTGCGTCTTCAGTGGGGGGGAAACTCTGTATCTGTAAATCATAGTTGCACAGAATTCAGTGAAAACCTTGGATAACTTATTGTAACCAGCAGTTGTTTTACTGTTATCAGAGTAATGTGACTTTGCACTTTCAGTTTGACTGCAGTCAGAATAATTGTCATTATGAATGTTATTTCTGTCTTTTTCTTAATTGTTCAGGTCTACAAAGCAACAGGAGAGGAATTTCTCAAGATTGCTGGAGGTCAGATTATTATTTATTTATTTTTAATTCCTTTCATCTCATTGCCCATGTTTGCCTAAAGAGTCGGTCAAACATGTTTTGTTAACGTAAGGAGAATTTATTTTGTGGTTTCTCCAACTTTGACATTCTTATCCTCACTCCCTAGCACACGTGTGTGTGTGTGTGTGTCTGTGTGTGTGTGTGTGTGTGTGTGTGTGTGTGTGTGTGTAAAGTTGCAGCTCCTCAGTGCGTCGTAGCTCTTTCTCAGATTACCTTTTTTTTTTTTTTTTTGTTGTTGTTTTTTTTTTTTTTTGTTACATCCCAGTGATTCTCCAGCAGCCGTTCTCGATCTAATAAAAGGCACTTTGTGAGCAGTGCACCCCCCATGCCCACTATCACCAATCCCTCTGAGGCCATTTGCAGAGAAATGTCATTCTGGGCTCTGAGCGGCTCACCTATTCAGTCTCTCGTTTGACTCCCGAGAGGCAGAAAGGGAGGGTGCCTGGTGAAAGGACAGACTCTCTGTTGTTAGAAACGGGGTGTGAAAAGACAAAAGCAGAACCTGGGACTTCTTGACTACAGAACAGCGTCCAGCAGTTGTACATGACAGCGATAACAGACACACTAACTCTCAGCAAATAACTTACAGTGGCTGCTAGCTGGACCTGGACTTTACACGGATGAGTAAAGATCAATACAGATCAAAAGCATGCAGGACTTTAGACAAATAAATCAGACAACATGGATACTTTTTTCAGACTAAGTGAAAGCTGTAAACATGAAAGGGAAGCACGTGCTCTTTAACATTTCATAACTTTTTTTTTAAACTTGGTAAATAATTGAGGCTATTGCTGAAAGGATTTCTTAAATGCCTTTAATCCCAATAGTTTGTCACATCAGAGTATACAAAAGTTTTATGTAAAGTAAATGACAAACTAAAAGAAATTTTACATCATGGTGCAGTTTTATTTGCCCAGATAACTAAATGATTTATTTTACAGCTTGGCAGAGTATATTTCTTTGTATTGTGTAGAGCTTGTTTAACAGCAGTCCACCTGGTCGTATGACTTGCAACGTGAGTTTATTTTCAACATAAGACTTTTGACATAAAAATCTTATTCAGTCTTATTTGTCAAAACTTTTAAACTTTGTAATCTTTGGTTAAGTGGTCATTTTTTGGCAGATTTTTCTTGAGTTGCCTAAAACCTCAAATTTTGTACAGAAAATAAAGGGGAACATGATCCAAAACAGAGAAAATGATTGCCACCCAAATGCAAATGACTTGTTGATGAGGGTCAGTGAATAAAGCAGTGCGGTGGATCTGAAGTGCACGCTTTCATGGGCAGCTGCAGGTTTCCTTTTAACTAAACACCACTTTACACTTTATCCACTGGTTTGCTGTTGCACTAGATGGTGACATTTAATTTTGTTACTGAGTTCAGTGTATTTAAACCTGCAGTATGTTGAAATTATCATTATGTCGTGACAGTATAATATAAGACAGATAATCTATGAAAAAATCAAGCTCCTCTGCCAGGAGGAGGGTCATAGTGCTCTCAGTCACCCTCATGTATGCGCCCCTCACACATTCCCCCTCACTCTCTACTCAGTTACAGATGGTTTACCACAACATAGCCTGCCACAAATGCTAAGGCTAGTTAGCATGGCTACCAATGAGGGTGGATAAACAGTTTTCCTGGAACGGTAAGTTGTTTTTTCATCATTAGCACATTTAGCGGTGCGCACATGAGGATGATTGACAGTGCTAATACCTTACTCCTGGCTCTGATTGGTTGTTTTACGTCGGGAGCGGTGCAAAGTTACATACTGCAGCTTTAAGACCATTAGTAGTATTTAAATGTCTTGTTTAACAAAACGGTAACAAAAAGAATTTTTCATACATTGTGAAGTGAAAATCTGTATATTTGAGTGAATTGGGACTGTTTTTACAATAGTTGCATAGCAATGTTTTCAGGGCCCTTCCCCAGACTCTGTTGTCTTCATTATGGTACCAGTCAGGGTGTCTGCTGAATGGGTTCACACAGGAAGGAAGGGGCTTAGTTTTGATGTTGGTTGTTAATCTGTTTTTCACAATCAATGGAAATTCATTCTTCCCAGTATTGTCAAGAGTAAGGATTTTTTTTAAATACTCTGTAAAGATCTACAATAATAATAATGATCATAATTGTCATAATGGTTATTTTTATAGTGCTTTCAAAGTACAGAATAAAGACCAAGGAAAATTCTGTATGTACTCGTAGAAATGAAAAACTTAAAAGATCAGAATAAATATAAGAAACACTTGCATACAAAACCTAATAATCAGATGGATATTTTTACTTAAAAATCAATTTAATTAAAGTTTATAGTAATAACACAATGTGTTTGGCGTATTATACATTTCCTAGAGACTATCTATATTTCACTTGACTATAAAAAAAAATTTTAAAATTAAGCCTAATGCAAACCAATGTTGCTGTATAAGATAGTTGAACCCTAATAGACTATTTAAAGATATTGCACTATGTCAGTTGAAGGCATGGTGCACCTGTCAAAGCAAATTGATAACATAAAAATCTACATTTTTAATAAGTATCTGCATTATAATTTATTTACCTTCCTGTGTTACATTAGGGACGTCCAATGAGGTGGCCCAGTTCCTGTCTAAAGAAAACCAGGTGATCATACGGATGCGCGGGTTACCGTTCACGGCAACAACACAGGAAGTGCTGTCCTTCCTTGGTCCCGAGAGTCCCGTCACGGATGACACTGAGGGGCTGCTCTTTGTCAAGTACCCTGATGGTCGGCCCACTGGTGATGCCTTTGTGCTTTTCTCCTGCGAGGAATATGCTCAGAACGCACTAAAGAAGCACAAACAGATCCTGGGGAAGCGGTATATTGAATTGTTTCGGAGCACTGCAGCCGAGGTGCAACAGGTAGGTTTTTTTCTTTGTGTGAATATGTGAGACGTAAACACTTAATGTTTGAGTTTACATGTAAAAACCCTTTGCATGGAAACTGGAACATTCTAAGTCTGACATGTGGGACATTTTTCAAAAAAAATAATGCAATACATGCTGTTGGGGAGACTAGTGGTAGATATGGTGGAATTGATGCTATTAGAATCAGTCTCTATTGTATCATATATTTAATTAAAGTAACAAGTTTTTGTCCATCACTCAAAGTTAATTATGAGCAATCAAGGATTATACTTAATATTTACACTAAAGTTTATATCTTGATTGATCCTGAACTAAAGGTGGAGCCTTGTGGTGGGAGGGCATTGATTTCACTGTTTTTAATCATATTCTGCTGTTGTTGTTGGAGGAAATCTGTGTTCTTAGATCAGTGCAGAAGGAGGAAACACTTCTTAGCACAAGGGAATCTACTCTACATAAGCAGCCTGGTTTTAGACCCCACAGTGTAAATGCACACCATAAATGGCCTAGGTAGACAAAAAGGTTCTAGGACGTTGTTAGGTTCTGGGGGAAGAAAGCAGTCAAGAACCCACAGTCGACACATGCCTTTTGTAATATTTAATGTTCATTTTAAGGGGAAAAAGCTTGAAAGAAAGAAAAACAAGGAGGTGTCGAAAGTTTCCTAGACACCCGAGGCCTCATGTATAAACTTGTATGGATTTTGTTCTAAAACATGTGCATTGGCTGCCGTGTCTGCTGGATATAAAAACATTTCCTTTGTACATCCCAGTCAATGTGAAACTGAACGGACATCAAGGACCTCCCCATCTCATTTTGTGCAGTCAGAACTCCTGCTTAAATGCAGAAGAAGAGGAACTTTTGTGAATGGGAGGTAGTCTCCTAAACATAAAAACAAGCACTCACCATCTACTACTGTCTTATGTGCAAAATCAGACAATTGTAAATGCTGCGCAATACTTAGTAAGACTCGCACACACTGTTACTGTAACTGAACACGAAGTGCGGTAGGAAGAAAATGAACGGCAGCATTTCAAACTATGCATAGCTTGCCTTCATATTTACTGTGAACACAGAGGATGGCAGGTGCCTGGTTGAGCTCTCAGAGACTCTAGTTTCACCAGTAAAAAACAGGAAGTGACACATTTTAACCACTGACAAGAAATGATGCTGTAAAGACAAAATGATGTTAAACATGATGTTTAACAACAACGTTTGTTAAACCTGGCCGATATGGATAATTTTATCCTGTACAGCTGGCATGAATTATCTTGTGGGTTGACTGGCCCAGTCACAGTCTGTCTGTAACACCTATGTTATTAGAAACCGTAGTGTGGTCCAGCACCCATATGGATATGGGCAGTGCATGGCTCATCGCCGAACTCCAGGATCTGTGCAGTTCCAATAGGATTGCCAATAATCATGAGCTAGTCATCTTCATCTTGGGAAATATAACCTCTGTCTGTAATGAAGTCCTTTGTTTTTGCATTTGCAATCCTCTCTAACCTCCAATAATTAAATATTGCAACCAAAATGTGGCAAGTTGATCCAGCTTGGTCCAAGCTTGACCGGGCTTTGCTCTACTTGAATCTACATTATGTTCGGAGTCTATTTTTTTTTTTTTTTTTTTTTTTTTTTTTCCTGAGTCAGCTCTCATAGCTCCCACCGCTGGAGCTGCAAGGAAGGATGATGTCATGAGGCCTGACCAACTAATGAACACAGGACTCGTGGAGATGTTGGCACATCACTACAAGGAATAATGATTCCTTTATTTTTCCACCACATTATTGAATTGTTTTCAGTTAACTTGGTTTCTAATAATAGCATCTTGCTGCAGAGAGTAGGCTTAGCCATGCTAATATTGGGAATATAACAAAGTGAAACTTTCAGTTGTTTTCTGTTTTTTATATTAAAACATCCTCATTGTCCAAGGCTTCAGCTGGGAGGAGTATTTTATGTGAAACCAGTGTACAACATCTTCCCCAATTGATAGCTGATGTCATAGGAACAGGGAAGGAACAGGTTTTTATTTTGTTTCAAAAAAAATCTGCTGCCTACTTAATCTGATTTATAGAAATGTTTGTCTGGCGTAAATGGTGCAGATAAGGTTTTACTTTCTTCTTTCACTGAAAGGTTATTTGTTGAATGATCTTGTGTTTGCCAGGTTTTGAATCGTTACATGTCCACGCCTCTGATTTCCACACTGCCTCCTTCACCCATCGTACCAGTCCCAGTCCTCACAACACCTCCCTTCCTGCCAGCGGCCAGCAGCACCCGCGACTGCGTGCGCCTCCGTGGGCTGCCGTACACCGCTGGCATCGAGGACATCCTGGAGTTCATGGGCGAGCATACCGTTGACATCAAGACCCACGGAGTCCACATGGTCCTTAACCAGCAGGTGAGAGTGCTGTGACCCACATGGGGCCAGACACACATGAACCCGAAAAACCTTCAGCTTCTAAAAACCGTGGTATAACCAAGCCATCAAGTGCTTTATTAATCAGGTTTAGCTCTCACTGCCTTCTGTTGTCCTGATGGCTTCGGCGATTTCCACCCTTGCAGGGCCGACCCTCTGGGGATGCCTTCATCCAAATGAAATCACCTGACAAAGCGTTCTTGGTGGCCCAAAAGTGCCACAAAAAGACAATGAAGGACCGGTACGTTGAGGTTTTCCAGTGCTCCACAGAGGAGATGAGCATTGTTCTGATGGGAGGAACCCTGAACCGCAGTGGCCTCTCTCCTCCACCCTGCAAACTTCCCTGTGAGTTCCTCCCCCACTTCTTGTTTTACAATGAAGCCTTTTTGTTTGTTTGTTTGTTTTTTTGAGATTTTTTTTTTTTTTTTTTTTTTTTTTTTTTTTTTTTTTTTTTTTTTTTTTTTTGATTGGAGTATTTTATTAATCCAGATCAGAATCAAGAGTTGACCCACACTGTAAGTCAGATTATAAACATAATGGTACTGAGTGGAAGTGACCTCAGACTTATTTGTGTTAGGGGTCGTGTTCCAGGTAGTTTGACTGTTTGATAAATGTTTTGCAGACAAATATTAAGAGTGCATCACCTCACATAGTCTGCTGGTAGAAACATTTATGCCATTGAACTGCCTCACTGTGTACCATTACTTATTTACTACTTAAACAATGGTATCATTTTGATGAAGCAGAATGCAGCTAAGTGTACTTTGCTCTGTTGTAGCTCATATCTGCCATTGATGTTAGAGATTAGATTGGAAACCAAAAAGAGAACTTTTGCATGTTTCTTTATAATGGGCAGCCATTTAGAGTTACTTTAAAATGCATTTAGGTCTTCTATCTTTATATATTCTTATTTACAATTGGAACTGAAGTCATTTTTCTTTTTAAAAGTATATTTTCACCCTAATTTAACTGGAATCTGTTTAGGCTTCACAAGGTCAATGACCTGCCCACAGCCTCAAGCGGATAGAGGCTGTTTTTATGTAACTGCATCCATACCTTCATTTGTGTGTTTGTATTGTAAGTATGAAAGCTTAAACAATGCTGTTAGTGTTGTAAATACAGTTCTACATGGATGTGAAGTTCCACCATTCCTTTCATTTATGAATACAGAACAAATATCTCTGAAGCAAAAAATGTTTGGTTTTATAATTATACATGGTTAGATTAACATTTCAACAGTGTCAAAGATTTTGAAATGTACTGTAGCTTATTAAACTTCTTTATAATTATGGATTCATAGGAAGTGTCCTTGTACTAAGAGAAAGAGTGAACAAAGATATGTTTGAAGGAGTAAAAATGAGAAATTCAAACTCAAAACTACTGTCCGAGTTGTTAATCACGGTGATGTCCTCATGTTTCAGAGCTCTTTTCAAACATGGGATTTTTAAGTTTGCACAAAAAGATGCAGCAGCAGAGTCCTCTTTGTGATCTCAGACAATCAGCAAAGTGGTGAAACTGGGGTGTGGTTCCAGCAGGACACCTAACTCAATGCAAAGAGGATTGTCTGCATGCTAAACAAGCATTCTGCTCTAGTAAAGAAAAACGAAGAAGAAGAAGAAGAAAGCACAGAAAAACATTAAGAGTTTTAAATACTAGTTAGAGCACCTTAAATCCTGTTCATATAAATGGACAGGTAGCAGAGACTTTAAACCTAGTGCAATTTCTTTGAGTTTATAAACCTCAACGTAATGACTGACTTATGTTGTTCAGCTTGAAAACCTGTCGTTAGATGTAATGCTACAACTAGATCTCAGGAAATAAGAATATTATTGATTAAGTTTGAATTAAGCAGTTATTCTGTTCAAAAAGTCAGTATCAGATAATATAGATATGTTATACACAACAATATATATGAACTGTTGATGTTAAATTTGAAGAATACGGTTAATGGCTAATGAAAATTCAGTTTCTCAGAAAAATGCAAACAGTTACTTTAATCTGAATAGGACTTTGGAAAACATAACCAAGTCCTTTCTCTCCTTATCCAAGGTAAGATTCTTCTGATGTTATCTCTGGTTGAGGTGTGTCTTCACACAGTGTATGTGACAGTTGTAATCCATGTTCTGGATACATCTCTGTGGGGTAGCTCTTGTGCTTTTCCTTCCATTCAACTTTCCATTACTATGCTGGCTTAGAGCACAGTTGGCAACAGCCTTTTGTGTTACACCCTCTGTGTGGAGGGTGTCAGTAACTGTCTGCTGGACAGCTGTCAAGTTGGCAGTCTTCCCCATGATTTCGTAGGCCATAACATGCCATCTGTGTTAAAAATCCTTGCTTTAACTGTCTTATGTAGCGTTCTCATGTTTGGAGAAACTGAATTTAAAATTTTTGTTTGTTTTAAGCCACAGTCGTCAAAATTAACAGAAATAACGCTTGAGATATATCACCTTTTGAAATAAATTCGTATGTTCGCTCCACTTTGTGAATTTCAATACTGAAGCGAATGACCTTCTCCGTGATATTTTGGTTTACTACGATGCATCTGTACATTAGTACTGCCTTTATGTTGCAGCACTAAAATGTCCTGTCCATCTTTTTCTTTCTGTAGGTCTGTCACCTCCTGCAGCTTATGCTGCCTTCCCCACTCCACCTGCTATTCTCTCTGAGGCTGCCCTGTACCAGCCCCCTTTGTTGGCTGCCCCCAGACCACCTCAGACCACCGTGCACAGCCCTGCTCACACTCTGGCCTACTATCCCCCTCAGCCGCATCTCTATATGAACATGAACATGAACTATACTGCCTACTACCCCAGGTCAGAACCGCATCTGCCATAGTAAACAAAGCATATTCTAAAGTAAGTCATCCTCCTGTTTATCGAAGGCCTCTGTTCTTTCTGCAGCCCCCCTGTTTCTCCCTCCACAGTCAGCTACTTTGCAGCTCCACCAGGAGCCATGGCGGCTGCAGTTGCAGCTCAGGCCCACCCTGTTGCAGCTCAGGCCCACCCCGCTGCAGCCGCTGCCTCCTCCGTGCTGCCTCAGCCAGGTGCGCTGGTCAGGATGCAGGGTCTACCATACAACACTGGAGTCAAAGACATTCTCAGCTTCTTCCAGGGATATCAGGTAAGAACAAGCAGTACTCAGACAAAGGCATAAACAGAAAAACCATGTTCAAGATTTGTACAGAGAATTTTTTTTTTTTTTTAGTCCAGAATCCTGCAGCTTTGCACCCTGGAAAAAACCCCAAACCAGCTGCTTAGTTTAGCTGGAGAAAATTGCATCACGGTTCCGGTGCACCTCAAAACATTTTCGTGATTTAACTTTTTCCCAGTAGTAATGTTTTCACCCACTTTGCAACACCATGCAGTGGAGTTTTGCAAAACCCCACAACTGCACTGTTGAAGTTACATGTGTTCATTTGTGCTCTCCCACTCCTCTTTGCTGCAATACTTAATGCTGCCAGCCTGAATTAGGTGGCGTCTGCTGATACAGGTATGAATCATGACAGGTGTCTTCACATAGTTTATGTAAGGAGGACAGTGGTGGGTTTGAGGTAGGGGGCAGGTTTTGGTGCTGCTGTTTTTATTGGGGCAGATGTCTTGGGTCTGCTGCTGGCTTTTTTTTTTTCATTCATTCATTCATTCACACCAACAAGGAAGTGATTTTTATGTTGCATTTGGAGAAATGTAGGTATGCTTTGTGTGTTTTTTTTTTTTTGTTTGTTGGTTTTGTTTTTTGAAAGCTGATTGTCATTGATTAATGAATTAATTGTGTTTTGTAGATTCTGTATGTGATGTGTGTGTTTTCTGGCTCCAGTATGACTTCTCACACACAGGTCCTGAAAAAGAAATCTGTCTTTTTTTTTTAGAGATTCTCAAACTTTCGATACTCCTGTCCATTTTCAAATGTGACCAGTATTTAGTGAATTTCTCTTCTTTTTTTTTTTTTTTTTTGGTCATCTTTGTACACATCTGTATCTTTCGTGTGAGTGTAAAAATGTGTATTGTGATGTCTTAACCCAATGTTGAGGCCCCTCCAGCCTGACTGTGTGTTCATCGTTGTACTGTATCTGTAGTACGCCCCTGACGAGTACAGCGGCTTGGTTCAGATGAACGAACAGGCCAGGAGTCTGATTCAGCCCAAAGAATGGCTCTGCCTTTAGGGGCTCACCCCAAGGTAAGAAGGAGCAGAGAGGCAGAGCGGAGACAGGGCACTTCCTCAGCTCAGAAAAAGATGATGATTGATCATAATTTAATCTACAGTACCTTGCAAAAGTGTTCATACACCTGGAAATCTTTGAAGTTTCTGCTACAAAATTCAGTGTATTTAGATTTAATGTAATCAATTAACATAAAATATAAAATAATTTAAAAATAAGTAGCGTATACTTGTAAAGTAGGATGAAAATAAAACATGACATATATGAAGTTTTACTTTTGCCTCTTTTACTAAATTAATCAATTTTAGTGCAGTTACCTAGTTACCTTCAGAAGATCACACAATTTAAAAAACTATTTTCAAGAATTGACTGAAATAGTGTTTAGCTGCAATGTAATTTCTTCTCCCTACAGTATTTGAGAGCGGACTGAGTTTGTTTTTTTTTTTTTTTTTTTATGCAAAGAGTGTGCTTGTTTGTACTCTGGACAAATCTGGTCTTTATGGAAGAGTGGTAAAAGGAAACCAGTAGAAGTGTCATTTGCTTTTAGCCGTGTAGGAGACACCACAAACGTATGGAAGAAGGTCCTCTGGTCAGAAGAGGACCAGCTAACTTTTTTTGGTCTATGTGCAGAATGCTATGTGTGGCAAAAAAAAAAAAAAAAAAGAAACCTGGCAAATGCTCACACCTTGAGCAGGCCACCCTGAAACATGTAGGTGGCAGCATCATGCTAAGTGGATGTTTTTCGGTAGCAGGAACAGAGAACAGCTTGTTGGTTTATATTCCAGATCTTTAATCCTATTGAAAAATAATTTTACAATTAAAAATGGGTAAATATTTCAGTTTCTAGATGTTCAGAGTTTTAGTTGTATAGATTCATGTCACAATTATGCACTCCTTTTGTTTTTGTCTTGTATAAAATTACAAAATAAATACACTGAAGTTTGTGACTGACATGACAAAATGTGAAAAAATGAGGTTATGAATGCTTTTGCAATTCCCCAGTAGCAACTAAAGGGGGTGATTTGCAGCTCTGCATGCTTTCTATACGCCTAGAAGCTTTGCTTTTTTTTCCCCGTTAACAAACGCTTTAATCGCATTTTCATCTTTAGATCTTCACCTGATTTGCATGACCACTGATTTAGCTTCAGTAATCAAGTCATTTCATTTTAACTTCCTCTTCCTTATGAACACATCCACATGTACATTTAATGTTTGATGTACATTTAATCAAATCATTTACAGCTATTAATGTGCCTCAGTCGATGCCCTGCTAGTGAGTTTGGATCCTGGTTTCTATGTGGCCACTTCACTGTTTCATTTTAAAACCTTTTAAATTGAGAGATCCTCAATTCCTGCCACATTTTTAAATGTAAAATATCAGTTCCATTTTCAAGTTTATTTTATTCTCACTTCATTTTTCTACCCACAACCCCTTAGGCACAGCTGCGTCCTAAAAATAGTGAACCGAGTGGTCAGGTGTTTGTAGTGGTGTTTAAATTCTTCGCAAAGCACTGATCACATTTTCCTGACATGGAAATGTCGATTTAACCACCATATTTTAACCTTGTTTATTAAGTTGCTAAAAGCTTGAAAGGATTAGATGAAAAATGCTGTACTCTGTTGCTTTATTGGATGTGATGTACATCTTTGAAGTCTACATGTTGTTTTAATTTAATTAGGGTCCTGCTGTCTTAGCTTCACAGATCTACAGCGATACTGTTGGCAGAAGTTTGCCGTGTTGATTATTTATGTTAAAGCACCAGATTTTAGACCCCAGAAGTTAACCCAAACACAAGATATTTCACTAGTGCCTTTTCTGATTCAGGAGCACCGATGATTACTATTTTATGTTAAACGTCTGCTTGTCTGATGCTTTCCATTTTACTCCCCAACTTCTTGAATTTTACTGCTTTTGTTTTCAGATTCATTTTTTTTTTTTTTTCAAATCTTGTATTAAATGACTTGTTCTTTTGGATGTTTGTTGTGTTCCAGTGTTGAATTTGATTTTGGCGAAAGACATGAGTGCACGTCAACTAACAGCTGCTTCTTGTGTGCGTCATCTCTGCCGGCCTTGTTGGTTTCAGGTGTATGAGAACAGCATGTCCTCTGTTTTCACCCTCTGCTCTTTAATCTTTCTGCTTTTGAAACTGGACTGGTTTGATGAGCTCATCAAACATGATTCCTCCTTAGCTCACTGTGCCCTCTGGTGGTTTCCGTTCGGCTACATGACACTGAAGTCACTCACTGTAAATCTTGTTTATTCTCCTTCTGCAGCTCCAACCAGACGCTGTACTTATCTTGTATAACTTCAGTGGTCAGTGCAGCGGCGAGGCCTTGATCACCTTCCCCAATGAGGACATTGCCCGGCGCGCCATAGCTGAGCGCTCAAGCCATCCTTTCTATGGCCAGCAGATCCACTTGGTTTTCTGTAACTGACCACCAGCCCGCCATCTTTCTCCACCATGCCAAGTCCTTCAGAAACGCCTCCGAACTCCAGTACATTCCAGCTCTTTACAAAGCATCTACCGAACTCTTCCCTCTCTACATGAGCTATATTTCCGACCTCACACCTCACCGCTGGTCCTGACACTCCCGAACCTGCTGCTGGACCTGGGCTTTCCACAGACGAAGCAGCTAAATACTGGGCACATGACTTTGTACCTGCTGGTGGGGAAGAAATCATGTGAAGCCTAGACAGACCATGCAGCCACTCTGCAAAACCAAACTTGGAGATAAATGTATTCTCATTGAAACTGTACAGACCTGTCTCCTGAAATGCTTGAGGCTGTATATACATTTATACACAAAGTTTGTCTTTATATTTCTCAACTACAATGATTTAACCACCTACAGAATTTAGACTTTTGTGTTTATGAACATTTTTGTTAGCTGCAAAAAAAAAAAAAAAAAAAAATATGCGTGGAGTCTTAATATTCTCCTGCAGTTTAGTTATGACATTGAAAATATATAAGCCATAAGGACGACTTCATACTACTGAAACAACAAAGACAATCAGCATGCTAAAACTGTCATGATTTAAAATGAAGCTAGAAAATGACTGAGCTTCAGGGACTGTTAGTTTATACCACTATGTAGCACATCTGTGTGCGTGTATGAATTAACTTGACATTTATTTTCTGACAACCAGCATGTCTCCACCTTTAAGTACTTTCTAAGCACTACAGATTATTATTATTTTTTTTGTTTGTTTGTTTTTTGCTCCAGTCACAGAGACAATACGCTGTGCATCTTTAACTGTTTGACAATAAATTAATTCTAGTTTTATGGATGCAACTTATTTACAAAAGCTGAAATTTTGTTATTAAATGTAAAATGACAGTCTTTGTTTCCTGTCTTTTATATGATTGACCCGTCGCAGCAGCTTCTTTGGTTTTTGTTTTCAGACCAAAACAACCAGTCTGGAGCATGATTCAATTGCTGTGAACAACCAGAGTGTCATGTAAAGCTACAGAAGCATTTTTTTTCTTCTTGCCTGTGAGGGAGGCCTGCTGAAGTTGTCAGAGTTTTTCCCTCTCTACCAAGCCGACCCAGAGTGCAATACTGGCCCATAGGAGGCATGAGTTAGCCTCTGGTGGCAGATGACATATTTGTTTTGTTGTGACTTCAGGATGCATGAATTTAGGTCTGTGTATAAAATGTAAACAATAAAAAATGTCAACAAATTAACATGTATCATTTGTTTATTATATTGGGACACAAAACTTTTCCAAGTCCTGCTAATGGAGTTTCTTCTGTTTTAAATCAGGTAGATTTGTGTAGTTTTAGAACAACTCAATACGTTTGGCCATAAGACTGTTTGTCATTAATGTAGAAAACATTTAATCTGCTCTTTAAAACATTTTCCTCTTAAGATTTTTGCTATAAAACTTTTTTTCAATTGTTTGAAAACCACTAGAGGGCGCCAAGCAGCAGAATTGCAGTTCAAATAGGTCAGTTAATTTGGTGTAAATCTGATCATTGAAAAAGTAAGCTCGTAATTAAACTTGAATACTAAGAAACGTATAAAGTGTATTTAAAATGACATCAAGTTACCTCCAAGACTTCTGTTAACCTGAGCTGCAGCTAAATCTCACAGTGATGCCAGGAACTCAGGCTTGCCGACAGAAAAGTGGCTTAAGATTTTTGAAGACAACATGGAGCTGTGCTGTATAACAGAGTAATTGTCCAAGGCTTTCAAAAGGTCTGTCAAAGTTTTAAATCTGACTTTGGCTGTTTATTTTTTTCAGCTCACTTTCTGTCCAAACCCTTCACCTGATCCAGGACAGCGTTCTGGGTGGTTAAAAAAGGAAAGCAAAGGACAAGAAATGTTACTATTCCAGTGCAGCTCATTAAATTGAAATATATTTTTTTAAAAGTTGTAGTGTTCCAGCAATTTGGTTCAAAAAGTAAAGAACATAAGGAAAGCGCATGGTCAGAGCTCCTATTACATTAATTCCTGCATCAATCCGGCGTGGCAAGGAGATGATCTGCTGAGGAGTTGCTTTCTATCGCCACTTCCAGCTCATCTGCCACATTGTTGGTCCGGTGTCTGCCTTCTTCCTCTTGACTACAACCAGGTATTAGTGCTACTGGCAGTGTGGGCTGGTGCAAAGACCACTCTTTGTGAATCTCCTCCAAACTCTTGAATAGGCCAGTCCGCTCAAGGTTGTAGTGGTATTTGTTACTTGTGCACTTTTACCTACCACATTTTCTTCGTCAACTCAGCTGGATTCAGCACTCTGAACAAGAAGCTTCTTTAGCAATGACATTTTGTAGCTTACCCTCCTTGTAGAACATGTCAAAACGACACTGCTGGACAACTGCCAAGTCAATCTTTCCCAGTCATTTTACGATTGCAAACTTTTATGTCAAGCAATATTCTAATCTTCTGAGAAACTAGTTTTCAGTGTCAGTAATATAAATTTTGTTCAGGAAAGTTTATTTTTTTTTAAAGTTATGTTGAACAAGAATTAAAAAGCTATGTTAGATTTTAATTAGTTGGTTTTCAGCAGAGATGGGTAGAGTACTCAAAAATCATACTCAAGTAAGAGTAGTGTTACTTTAATATATTTTTACTGAAGTAAAAGTAAAAAAGTAAGAAATTACTTAAGTAAAAAAGTATTTGGTATAAAGGCGACCTAAGTACTGAGTAACTGGAACATCTGATTTGATATTTAAAAAGTAAAGTTATCACACAAAAATATAGTTATGTGCAAATTCTGGTATTTTAAAGATTAAAATAAAAAAAAAATAGAAATATATATATAAAATCACAAAATCGAGCAAAAGAAATACTTTTTTTTTTTTTTTGCCTAGAAAGGTTACTCAAGTAAATGTAACTGAGTGAAAGTAACTAGTTAATACCCAAACTGTGGTGAATGAAATATTTTGGCATTTAAGATGAGAAATCATGTGTTAGACTAGAGAAGATGAAACAAAATCTGATTTCAGGAAAATAGTGACACAAAGACATGAATGAGTTTTCTGTTTTATTGAGATACACTACGTTAGAGCCTACAGTATGATGCAAGGTATCATTCCCTTTGAATAATTTCAGAAAAAAAAGCACTGCAGTCTTAAAAATTACAAAACATTTAACATACAAAATGTACAAGAAATGACAATACAAGGCTTGGTAAACATCAGCTAAAACCTGTATTTCCCTTTTATTTTACAAAGCATATATATATATATATATATATATATATATATATATATATATATATATAGTTTCAACGACACCTGTTAATGTCCTTAACCTCTTAGGAATGACATCCATATCCATTTGTAAGTATCAAAAATAGAGTTGTACAGTCTTTGCAGCCTTATCATCTAAAATAGGAACAAATTGTTCGATCTTTGGTTGTGACATAAAAGGACAGCAGCCAGAGTTCAGAGTTTATTGTTGATGCTGGTTTTGTCTTGTTGTTGTTTTCTTTGTGGACTCAAGTCTCTCAAGCTGCAGAACTGACTTTAATGCAAACATGTCTCTCTGTTCTCCCACCCAACCCTTCAGTTTGACCCTTTGAACCTGAAATGTACAACATTGATAACTGTTCTTGACCAGTCTTAGTCATTTTGGGGAAGGAAAGGGAAAAACTCAGACCAAGTGGTTCACAAACAGGAGTTAAGGCATCCTAACAGTTCACATGGCATAATGATATTTGCTTCTTCTGAGAGTTTCTGTTCTTCTATGTGAAGTCCAAAAGCAAGAACTTTACCTCACATTGAACATCATGTCTCACATTTGCTGCTGTTATAGTGTGCATAGCCTAAACGTGTGCTTTTGTTGTTGAAAAGTTCTTTTATATACAAGAAATTTGGTTCAATCAGGTACCATTCATCCTGAAACTCAACTGAATTAAGATGTTTACGCTGTGTCCTCCATTCAAGCATCTACGAGTCTACAATCTACTTCTAGAGGCATCAAGGTAATTTTTTTTTTCTTTTTTTTTTTTGTTATTTTTAAAGGCATTAAGCAGAATATCAATGCATAGCAGAATCATTTTCACCTGGAAACTGACTTCAAGCCACCATCAATCTTAAGGCAAAATAAAAGTCAGTGGAAATCATCAAACCAGCATCTGGATCAGTCAGTCTGCTCTTTCCTGGAGTATGACTTATTGCTGCAGTACAGGGACTGCATATTTGCGCGAGTCGGAAAAATATACGAACAAATCATCGAGCATAAAAGCCATTCTGGAAGCAATTTAAGAGAACTCTCTGATTGTGGACAGCAGACTTTGATTGTTGCAAGCAGAAAAGGTTTGGAAGACCCCAAAACGTCCAGATTTTGCTGTCTGGATTCTAGGATTTTACATTGTTCTTTACAAATGAGGACACTACATAAATACAACATACATACCACTTTATGTATAAAATACTTTCACAATTTTTGTCAGAACATTTTCCATCAAAGCCTGAGTAGGCTGTCATTTGAAAGCATGGTGTGTTAGGAAATCGAAGGCACATTTGAGGGGAGAAAAGTTTTAGTGGCAGAGAGCTCCATCTCTGAGGACCAACAAAAAACCCTCTATGAATTGTCAAATAAAACACAAATTTAATAATCTTAATGTGAAATCATAAGCCCAAAAGAAGCACGTCTGTTTCTAAAAAAAAAAAAAAAAGCACTCTTCAGTCTGGTGTGAAAACAAAAAGAAAAGCTTGTGCTACAGTTCAGAGCTGCTAAACATTAATAAGGCATTTGTTCAAAGAAGCAAAGGAAAAACTGAGCGCTCTAACGGAAGAAATAGGGTTCATTAATTACAGATACCTACACAGCTGCAAGTCTGTGGAATGTTGCATTTTGCAGAAGGAAAACAAGCTGCTGAACTCCAACACCTTGACGGCATTCGTCTTTTAGGGGGAAACAAGACCTTCTTTTCTATGCTATTGAAAGGAAAGGTTTGATTTGAATTAGTTAATGAGATTGTATGGCAAATCAAGTCTCAAATCTCCTTTTCTCTTTAATGGATGTTAGCAAGTGTCCACATTTGCTCAGATAAAGGTTTTTAAAAACAATCTTCTGAAGAAGCCCTGGATCCCTGAAACAAAGTTGTGAGCTGCATCTTTAATTCATGAGTTGATGCTGGTGAGAGGGTGTTGAAAACTTAGAGCTGATTGTCAGGAAGACAGCAGAGCTGTGAATGGACAGATGTTCAAACAAGCCTACAGACAGCTGTGAAAAGCAAAAACTGCTCCAGCTCTATATATCTACTCTGTCCTGAGCGTGGTTCTGCTCTACATCTGTGTGAAGTTGTGTGTTTTTCCATCTGCATTTCTGAGATCTCAGAGATATATGGTTGAAAACAGAGAAATGTTGCTTTGCCTTTCACCTCAGTCTTCAGTCTTCTTCCACCAGGACCGGCATTCTTGCTGTAGCTCTGGGAGTCAGCAGGGTTTAGCAGCTGGAGGTGATGCTGCGTGAGTCAAAAAAAGACTGTGTGATGGTTCAAGCAAAGATCTGAGCTATGAATGGTTGTGTGCCGACTGAGGGCCGTGAGCGCTGGGGGACTGGGACATGTCTCTGCCGATGATCTCATTTACTGTGGAGAGAGAAACAAGAACAGAAAGAGAGAAATCATTTAAAAGTGCTCCAAGTCATCTTCAAAAACCTTTTAAAGATGTCACAATGGTATTTATCGCTGGAATGGAGATGTTTGCTGTGAGCACACAAATCAAACTCTTTAACATACTTTAAGGAATGTAAATAAATCAACAGGTGACGTGAGTGATCCATCGTTGTGCATGGAAAACCTGTGATCTGAGATTAATACTTGCCAGATCACCAAAATTATGAAACTCTGCATCACCTTTATGTTTAATGTGATATTTGGAGATTAGAGTCGCATCGAATCAGGAGAAGATGTTACTGTGATACTGTTGCAGAATATTGCAGTGATTATATCGACTATGATGAACCAACATTTTCTTAGCTCTTTTCTTTCTTTTCCTCCATCACAACACCCCCATCAATCTTTGGTGAGCTTTAGCATATTAGCCACTTATACGTCCATTGTGAGAATTACAGGCAGAGGAAGTCCATCAAACAGGCCAAACACATTAAATGCATGCAGAATTTACATGCATGACACCTGAAACACAATATCTTTCCAAATACGGCATTAAAGCACTTATTTGAGATTGCAGCATCGACTGCAGCTCAATGTATTGTGCAGCTCTGCTGGAGATCATCATAATATATCCCACCTACATGTACCCCACCTTTCTTTTGGCATGCCCTATGGATTCCTTGTGGAGTTTAGGTGAGGAGAGAGGACAGACAAGCACAGCGACAGGAAACCAGGTACTGGTACTTTTGGCCAGTAACCAGGGGCTCTTTAAGCTCTAAACACCAGCAGTGAATGCTTTGTGATGCTACTCCAAACTCTTGAATGGAATTTTCTTCACGATCCCCTCAAGGCTGTGCTAATTCCTGTTGCTTTTCTACTGCAGTTTTCCCTCCACTCAACTTTCCTTTAAAATACTTTCATACATCCCTCTGTAAACAACCACTTTCTTCAGCAATGACCTTTGACCCTTTCACCCTCCTTTGGAAAGCTGTCAGTCAGTATATGCTGGACGACTGTTAAATCAACAGTATTTCCAATGATACCACTGGCCTGAACATAACAGTACTGTAATAAAAATCTTTTTTCAAAGTCCAAAAAAAAAAAAAAAAAAAAAAAAAATCTAAACACTTGAAATATATCAATGTGCTTCAGAGTGTAACTTTTTTGAATTGAATTGCTGAAATCAATTACCTTTTCGATGATATTTTAATTATTTGAGATTCACCTGTACTTTTCACACAATGCAACAGAAGCAAAAGAAGAAGTGTGTGTTTCTCTCCAGCAGAGGGCAGTGTAGTTCCACACCAGAATCTTTTTTAGGCCCAAAACTCTGGGTGCTAAAAACTGTGAGAAAAAAAAAAAAACTACAACAGAGTGGCAAAATCAGAGGTCACAAAGTCATTAGCCATGACATGAGCTATAATCATGCTTGACCTTACATATGAGAGAAACTATTCCATTCACGGACAATGCCAGCCAGATCATTTATTTGATCGAGTCCTGTCAGATAAGCCATTCCAGTAACTCCTTTAAAGAACAGCAGCAGCTCATTACTTCATTACCGATGGCCCCTTCATAGGGGCTTCAAGCATGGCTGAAGAGCTGTGTGAAACCTACTCAATGGTAAAAAACATGTTGTTAATGTGAGAGAGGCACTCAGGCACAGCGAAGTTAATTACTCCACAGACTCAGTTGGAGAGTGATTTTAAATTAAAAAAAAGAAAAACCAAATAAAGCCTTCTCTGTGCTGCTGCCTGTTTTTTAGCCAGCATGTGTGATTGTTTTCCATCTGCTTCCTCCGTTCAGTACTTACAGTGGAACCACAAGAAACAGAGCAGGGAGTTAATAAAAAGAAAAAAAAACTACAGCTTTGAAGTGAATTAACATCAAATACTTTGACGTAGGAAGGGAGATATGAGCACTGAGAGACAGAAGAATCCCATTTGGCTGAAATTTATGGCAAACATGTCTCACTTCCACTGTTACAGCATGTAAGTATTCGGTTTTCATGCTGTGACTTCATGTGGTTTCCCCAAGAACCTTAAGTGTGACGATAAAAGGTCAGTCACGCAGCGCAGAAATCAGACAGGGTGAACTGGTTTGGAGAGGGTGCAGTAGAGACCTCTGGCCCAGTTTGGCACAGAGAGATTTGCAGCCAGGCTTGTTTAGACATGGCAGGTAACATGCAGTTGTAAATCTCTTCACTGTAACATGAAAATAAGACATTCCTCTGCTTATTATAAACAAATCTCTTACTGCAACTTAATTTAAAAAAAGGTGCCAGGGAGTGACTCAGTGATGAGAAACTAGAAGAAAAAACAAGTCATATTTAAATTTACACAACATAAAACGCTGATAAAACAAGAAACCAAATAACTACACGGCATGGCGTTATTAACTGTTAAAAGTGTAATTATTTCCATATTCACAGAGATAAACCATTGGATTGTGTGCTTAAACTAAAAGTCACACGGTCCCAGTTTTAAAAGTAGTTTTAAAGCCTTTGCTAAGGCATCCAGCTCTTTTCATTTAACGCCTCGGTGTGCATTATTTATGTTTCTTGGTGCTTTGCTTTTGTGTCTGGCCACCATCACTCACATCATCCTGTTAGCGTGGGAGGCTCTTCCTTTCCCATGTCAACCATGTTTTCACACACACACACACACACACACACACACACACACACACACACACACACACTGTCAGATTCGCAGAACCACCACACGTTTATGAGTCTACCGTGCAACTATCAAAGCAAACATTTACCTTTACATACGCAGTTTAACATGGGGATATAATCTATGCCTCTTTGCCAATTTGTCACCCCATTCCCTGAGTTAGAATAAAACTGTGATGGAGAAGTGCACATCTCCTTTAAAGGCCGTGACCTTTTGAAAGGCAACTGGTGCAGCTGGGCTCAAAATAAACTAAATCTTACAGCTGTTAGAAGTGCAGCCGAGCGACAGAGCAGCTGTATCTGTAAAAATTAAGAGCTGCACTTCTCTTATCTAGACTCCTCTTTAGTTGCAGCACTTTATACAGCAGCGGCTGGTGGATATTGCCTTATTAAATACAATTTACCCAAACTGAGATTAGTGAAAAGAGAACATTTGAACACTGTGACGCTTTACATGCCATGTGATACAGGGTCAATCAGAATTCTGGTCCCTAAAGGCCCTTTAGAGGTATTCTGCACAGATCATGTGCAACATAGTAAACTGTGCAGCAAGGGTCATAGAATTCAGTCTGCTGAAATACCACAGCAATATGAGCGACATCAAGCGAAGTGTGACAGACCGACATTAAGTGGGCGTCTGCAAAAACATATCACTTTCCGCTGTAAATGTACTGATCAGATTGTTGCAGAGGCAAACATTATTAACCTGTGGACTGACAAATCACTCAGAGAAGGCGAACTCAGGCCAATTAGCATTAAATAAACCGAAAACCTGTGACTCGATCAACAGCAACTTCAGAGTAATTCCTCTCGATTTGATTCATTTGCTTTTCTCATAAAACGATGTGCAGGAAGAAGGTTCTGCACATGATTTGTCAGAAACCTTTTCGCTTACCTTCCACTCCCGAGATTTCATCTGCGCTAAATGCAAATGTGGATGATCTGATTTGGGGCCGTTAGAAAGGAGGCGAATTTTCATTTCAGTCTCGAAGGGGCCAAAAAAGAAAGATGCTTGCATTTCTGGATGTTTCCAGAATGTTTCTTATACTTTCGTAGCTTTCACTCCCAGTGGATTGTCATCAGTGAAACACCTGTAAAACCCAAACCTCCTCATCTCATGTTCATTTAAAAAAAAAAAAAAAATCCCCTCTGAAAATAACTTTATACACAAAAAAAAGAATATTTTTGTCACCATGACTGAGATATTCTGCACTTCAATTTAAGGTGGAGCTCCACACATCAGGAATCCAGAAGTGAAAGAGAGCTTTGAGTCGAGCTCAGCTTTACACTGGTTTCATATGCTGATAGCGTTTTCTCAGGTTTACTGGTATCGTACATGACAGTGCAACAGAAAACCAGTGATTCAGCGCTGCTTGTCGTAGTAACTGTGGCTCCGAATGTCTCAGCCGGAGGGAGATCCTCTGCAGATGACTGGAAGGGGGGCTCCCTAGACAAAATATACATCTGGAGTCAGCCGATGACTACTATTACTACTACTACATATGCTAGTAGGCTGTCATCAGATTGCTCCCTTCAGTGTGACCCAAAGACTTCTAAATATCTAATCCTTTCTGGATTAAAAAAAAAAAAAAAAAAATCTGTTTATCATCTGTGTTAACAGATTGAAAATGCTTGATTGAAAAAAAGGAGTTTTAAAAAAAAGTATTACCCATTGGACTTTTTCACATTTTCTCACATGCATCTTTAAGGCAAAGCGGTGCATAATTGTGAAGTGGAAGGAAAAATCATGCTTTCAAACACTTTCATCCCTACATAAAATACAATTAGCTGCCGTTAAAATGATCCAATAACTGGAGAACATCAGAGAACAAACAGCATCACAAAGAAAAAGAAAACCACCAGATAGGTCAGGGATAAAGTTGTGAAGAAGTTGGGATGCTGCACAGTGTGTAGAGGTAGAGTGAATGCTCCATAAACAGAGGCTATTATCCTCAACGCAGCCGTCCTGGGTCGCATTCCCGCCCCTGAGACGTTTACTGCATGTCTTTGCCCTCTTCTCCCTCTGCCCATTTCCTGTCTGGTGACTGTCAATAAAGGCCTCCAGTGCTGAAAAAGTTGTCAAAATATATATATATATATATATATATATATATATATATATATATATATATATATATATATATATATATATATATATATCTTAAAAAAAAGTTGTGAAGAAGTTAAAAACAAAGGTTATGTTATAAAACAATATCACATCTCACAGAGCTCTGTTCAATCCATCATCTGAGAATAGAGTATGAAACAGCTCCAAATCCACAGACAAATGGCTGTTCAGAAAAACTGACAAGCCTGGCAAGACCACATTAATCTGAGAAGCAGCCAAGAGGCTCATGGTGACTCTGGGGGAGCTGCAAAGATCCAAAGCGTAGGTGGGAGAATCTGTTGACAAGTATTAGTCTTGCGCTCCACAAATACAACATTTTTGGGAGAGTGGCAAGTTTAAAGCTGAAGATTTCCTTATTCAAACATTCTTTTATTTAAGATCTTTTAATGTATATTTTCTTTTTTTAATTGTCCATGTATTTACATTTTGGACACTTTTTTTGTCTTTTTAATTATAGGTTAATTTTTAAGCTCTTGTGAAGCACTTTTAATCTGTCAGATGTGCTACACAAAAAATACCATGTAGAGAATACAGCAAACATGGAAGAAAGTGGTCAGACGAGACTGCAATTAAACTTTTCAGCCTACAGGCAAAACACCACATGTTGCAGAAATTTAACAACCCTGACACACCATCCTCCTATGAAACATGGTGGTGGCAGCAGCATACTGTGGTGGTGCTTTTCAGTTTAAGAGCAAAGCTTATTCACGAGTTAGAATGGCCAAGACCCAAATCTAACTGAGATTTACTTATTTTACAAAGAAGTCTCCAGATCTGTAAATTTGGTAGAGACATATCACAAAAGACTAGCAGTTGTTATCACAATGGTAATTTTAAGTATTGGCTCGTGGGGGCTGAATGAATATGCATGCCACACTTTTATGATTAAAAAGAAAGTATATTTAGCATCTACTTCACAATTATACACTACTTGTGTTATTCTGTGACTAAAAAAAAACATTTGAAAAAGTTCCAAACATTTTTGCAAGGCATGACATGCACATGACATTTTCACTGGCAGCAGGGGTGAACTTTTTTCACAGAGAATAAGGGAAGAATAAACTGGAGTGTTAAGCAGCATGGAAGAAAATTCTGAATAATAATGACATATCTCTGACAAAGTCTGGGGTATGTCACATTTCGCAAATTACACTTGCGAAATGTGACTTTAGATCCTAAAATCTAGAAATAAATATGCCCAAAATCCTGCTGATGGTGAAAGGAGAACTTTAAGGGGTTCCTTTAATTTCCCCAGACCAAACTTTCACATCTAGAAGGAGACCACAGCAAATGAGTAATTTCACCCCTTCATTTCTAAAGAGCATCTCAAAGGGGCTCATAGAGGAGATCTCCCTAATGCAAAACAGAAGTGAAAAATACGTTCGGACATCCAGTAAAATAAACACGTCTACTGTTGAAATGGAAAATGGGCAATTACCATAAACCTCTATGACACACTGAAAAAAGTTCCCTCACCCAGGCATAATAACATAACTCTGGCAGAGCATCTTAAGCAAATAACATGAAGACTGACTGATTCTTGACTCTGGCAAATGAAGACAACATGCCACAATGGAAAACCTTTGTGCACAGGGAAAAGAGAGAAGCAAGGTTGGGTTTGCTTTCAAGAGGGAATATCAAAGCAAAGCTTTCCAATTGCAGCTTCCTGTAATGACATGCACATCTCAGAAGCAATCACACATTGGAAATAGACGGCCAGTAAATTGAACTTCACTCTGAAATCTACCAGGTCTCCTCTACTCCATCTCTACCCATCATCTTTGTGTTCCCCTTGTTTTTTGATTTACTTTAAATTCAGTTTTGGACTAAGAAACTGAGTGGGTGGATGCAGAGCACAGCAGAAAAGCTCATCACAGAGTCAGTTTCTCAAAGTCACTCATCTCTGAATCATCCGTGGAGTTCCCATTTAAAGTGACGGTAAGCGATTCACAAGAATCCCAGCCTTTGATCTGGGACACAAAAGTTGTTCCACCCTGAAAGATCACTAAAGGTGCCAACTTTAAGAAGGAAGCCTGGAACCTGAACAACAAAACCTTAATAACATAAACAGTGAGATTATAAGGTGAAATGTTATGCAAAGCTTAACACTTTGCTTATGAATCAACACCAGTGTTTTCTCTTCCAGGGAGAAAACAAGATAGCTGCTTGATTTTTCCTTTCAGTTACTTTTTTGAACAGGAATAATTTGTTAAAACCAAACACCTGGAGGCAACAAAACACCCACAAGTTTATAAGAATGAGCAAAATTATGGTATCACTCACTCTTACACACGTATGACACATCAGCAGCAAAATCCATTTCAATCCTCTAAGCCAAGTCCTCACTTAAGCATCACTAAAACTATACTGATTCATACTCAAAAACAGCAAAATAAGACAAAAATGCCAAAAAACCCAACATTTGCTGCTCATTGCTCTGTTCAATTCATTTCTGTCATAATGAACAATGAGTAAAATATAAGTTAAAGAACTACTTTTATTTAATCAGAGGGAGTTTCAGGCTTCTCCTGCCTAAAAAAAAAAAAACAAACGCAAAACCCAACTGCTGGCAACATCTCAGCACAAACCTTTAGGACTCTGCCAGGACCTCTGCAATACACTCTTTCAGGGCATAGCTGTGTGGAAACATGAGACAAAAAAGTCATTTTCCACTTGTTAAGAAGGGGAAAAAGACCAGCAATTTTTTGCCATTGTTTTTAAAGAGCAGCGGCAGCACTTGATGGAAACATATTTTCCTTCCACAGTTTTTTTTTATGTCTTCAAATGAGGAGCTTGATGTTATTACTGGTCTAGTTGATTAATGGCTGCACAAAGCCTCTTACTCAGATACTGGCTTCACTCTCTCTCACACACACACACATATATATGCTTGAGCAGATTAACAAAACAACCAGTGCTTTATCTCCTTCATTACAAATAATCACACCAAAAGACCTGCAGACTGATTCTCATTTTTTCTTAGTTTTTAACACATATAAATATAATAAGTTTATATTTATAAAAACATTGCTTTTGTATTGCGGTACCTCTAATACTACTATCTTTCTGCACAGTTACAACTGAACTGAATAATTTATTTGCCATTCAAGCGCTCTGAGAAAATATATTTTTTTTAAATTTACCTTTTGACTGCTTACTTGCTGAATTAATTTTAAAGCAATCATGCATCGTCTTTTAGTTTATGGGGGAAAGGAAGCAACATTGTCACAAATAAGCAGAAAACCAGGAGGGGAAAAAATGCAAAAATGCTGCTGGACTCTCATTTATAAACATGTCAATAGTCAAACTCTATTTGGAAATTTGATCCTTGCCCTATTTCTTTTCATCAACCCCTGACAGTTGATGACCTTTCCTTTGAATGCGGATGGCAAAGCTGGCGAATATTAATAGAGTAAATTACCAATAAAAAACATATTTGTTTAAATATTGCTTTTGTACTACATATTAATGGACCATTTAAAAAAAAAAAAAGACCTGCAGCCTGAACCACCAGAACAAAACTATGTCGGTTTGCGTCTGCCATCCTGATCCACAAGCTTTGCATTGAGGTGAAAGTACTACTTTGCAGAAAAAATAAGCATAACAGCCAACTAGGCTGCATGACAAGTAACATTTCTGATGTTTCACAGTGTTGCTTAATTTATATTTCCAATCAGATTAAGCGGTGTGCTTGTGTGCAAGTTTCTTGAGAAAGAATGATGAAAACAGAAACTAGTAGCAGGAGGTAGGAACTGTTATGCAGCGCAATAAGAATTAGTTGAACCCAAAAGAAAATGAAGCTGTCCACCTGCTGTTTTTCTAGCAAGGAATAATATATACAACTTTGTTCATTTTTATTTAATTTAGATTCACCTCTTTAATTCATAACTGACATACAGTATATGCTTTATGTTTCTTTTAACTGTCCAGTGCATTTCAGACTGATTGTCTCAGTGGAGTGACCCTGCAGCGGAGCTGGATTTTGAACTTGTCTGTCCATCTGTCTATCAGTCTGTCTTCTCACCTCCTGTGTGCTCTGCTCTGGGAACACACACACACACACACACACACACACACACACACACACACACACACATGCACCTCGAAAACATCAAATCAACAGACACAAACACAACACACCCTTTTTTTCCCCCTTATACACACACTAACACACACATCTCAAGCATGCTTTGGTGTGCGTCACAAGGGCCATCTGCTTGCTAACCAGAGCACTTTCTACACTAACTGTAGCGCTTAGTCTCATACCACAGGCATGAGCCTGCAATTGTGTTTTGAATTTGATTTCAGAAAAATGTTCAAACGAAAATTTTCCACAGAACTTTGGGCTGAAGGAGCATCCTATCTGAAAATCTGAAATAAGTATGGACAGAAACTGAACCATTAATGAGTAGTCTTCATGAACTTCATGTGACAAATATGCTGAACCCTCATCCAAACTTTTTTAGTAAGCTGACAGCAGCTTCAGAGTCCCAATACCTTTAGTATTCTGTTTTTAATCCTAAAATCAATTAAATACATGGACCTATGTCTGTAATTCTATATATGGTCTTAGACACTTTAGAGTTTCTTTATGTTTCCTCCAAGTTTGCACTCAAGTCCATGTTGACCTGTTTGTCTGCCAAACTGGAGTGAATGTGATCTAATTAAGAGAGAGTGTCACGACCTCCGAAAACCCAGAGCTGTGTAAAGCTTCCTGTTGCTACGTTTAAAATCTGGACTACAGAGCTGGACTGGCACAGAAAACTATTTTTAGCTCCAGACTCAAAGGGAGATCTTACATTCCCGGCTGAACTGTGTTGCAAACTTTATCGGGAGAAGAGGGCAAATGCACACAGCTATTTTCACACTTGCTGCATCTTGAGGCTTGTGTGAAACTAAATAGATGCATCTTTTTTTTTCTACACCTTTTCAGGTTGAGGGTTTCATGGATGCTTCTCTTTCTAATTATTTCCTTGCTCACTGTGTGAGTTTAGGTGGACGTTTATGTGTTGTTGGTAAAACAGCTGTGCCATACTCTTTTAATTTTCAGATGAAGGATTGAACAAAGCTCTGAAATCTTGTTTTAATCACTTTTATCTCCTCTCTAGCTTTATTCGTGACCTGTCTCTCCAAAGGGCTCCATGGCCTTCATGATGCTGTTTGATCTCTAACAAATCTCAGAGTCCTTAACAGAACTGCTGTGTCTACATGAAAGTGTAGGACACCATTTACGAGACTTCCTAAGTCAACTGGTTGCACAGGATCTTATTAATGAGTAACAGTGTTAAGGGGGTCATATACATGCATCCCCCACTTTTCAGATTTCTATTTGTAAAAAATATTAAAAAAAAAAAAAGAAAAAAGAACTATGTATCACTTTCCATTTCTTTTTCTGTTATGCACTACTTGGTATTGTCTGTCATTTAAAATTGCAACAAAATGCATTAATATTTGTTGGTAACATAAAATGAGGAAAAATTCAAGGGACTGCAGATATACTCCACTGAATATTGATCCTTCACATGTGATCTATTGTTACCAGTTTTATGTTCATTAGGTTGACCCCTGCTAACACACAATAAAACCCTCTACTGCAAAGCCTCACCAGGGTACTAATTAACGTTTAATCTTCTGGACCCTTATTAAAATACTCCATAAGCGGGCGGCTTAGTGGTCTTTTTTAGATTGAGAAATGTAGGAATGAAGCACCAAGCTGTTAAATGGACAAATTGAAGTGTCCTAATTAGGGCTGTTAATGGGAGTCTACAAGTGCACACATAAACATGAGCACACACTACAATACACTAAATACTACAATATTCCAGTCAAAGTCTTTGCAAGTAGCAAAAAATGATGCAATACTCTTCTAATCACTTAATCCAAAAAGCCAACAAAGTTTCAAAGTTTGACTAATCATCAAATTGCTGCCAGAGATACAGAATCCTGGCATTCTTCAATTAGCCATTTAATGTAATACTACAGCTATCAGTCCTCTTTGTGTCTATGATACCCAATACCAGGTGACAGGCCCCTCAGTAATGAATCTTGAAACAGAACAATGCTCTGCAACAGCAATCTAAATGTTATCACTGCTATCAGACATCAAGGTTTCAGCCCCCTGAAATCACAACTGGTCCTCTGTATTGTTTTACACCAGATCCATGTTTATCCCACGTATCACGTATTGAACGGTAAACTTGATCCCTCAGCGGTCCCTTCCTTCAGGCAGACGTTATGGTTCGTCACAGATAGCTGGGCTTAAAATAACTCATGCCAAACCAAAGGTTTTGGAAAGAAAAACTGTTAAAGACATCCAGCTTCATTTTTACACAGAGAAAACAGAATTAGTTAAAATGGAGACAGAAAGACAACAAAGTGAGAAGCTGGACCAATGGTTGATGCCTAAGTTAGCTATGCAAGTTTTTTGTGCAACAGTGACCTCTAAACCTTGCTCTTTTTGACAGCAAGAAGTTACATCACATTTTGATACAAAATTTTTTGGTTGTTTGAACAGAAAAATACGCTGTTTCTTAATCTGCCCCCAAAAGGGGGGAAATAAAAGCTAACATGTTAAACAATCATTATATGTTTCACAAAGGCCAATGTAATCAAAAGTGGCAAATATGGATTAACAGTTGGGATAAGCATCACTATAATATTTGCTGGATGGTAAGGAGGGAAGATATTTGCAATGATGGGGAGAATTATAAAACAATCTTGAGTCCATCCGTCTACAGCAGTAGAGATCGTGTATAGATGGTCAATGTTAAAGTCTGTAACTAATCTTGTCAGGAAGAAAGCTTACCTTGACATCAGTACAAAACACTCAACAGCTACATTTAGCTCCCACAGGCCTCAGTTTGTTTGTTATGTTAAAGTTCATGACAGTACAGTTGGTAAAAGACTGGACAACTATAGCTGGTTTAGAAAAAGCACAAGGACAATCCATAAAACCTCTAGATACATGTTCTTGGCGGTGATGCCAAGATTATTTGGGGTGTTTCTGCACCCACAGGAGCTAAACACTTTCCATTCATTAATTTTACATATCGGTAGCATCTAATTCATATACCAACAAGATGAGGCTTACACACAAAGAAAGGAAAATACTTATATTAAATGTGAAAGTGTAACACATCGTGTGTTAAGTTCTGTTGGTCAGATGGGGTTTTGTTATGTTTGCATGTAAAGTGGCTCTGAATGATTAAACAAATGTAAAAACAGAATTTATCTAAATAAATAGAAAAGATCAAACCTCTTAAAACTTCCATACTGCATTAATGCCTTAGAGTTTGTGTGTGAATGTGGTTGATATAATGTAAATCTGCCTTTGTGTTTGAAATTTTAATATTAACTCAGTGTGTGAAGATGTTTATTCTTGGCAGAATAAAAACGTATTGTTTTCAGATATATAGGACACCGTTTATCTTACCATCATCCAGAGTTATATCCTGCAGGCCGATGGAGCGGAACGTTGGCTCCCTCTCCTCCGGTTCCTGCTTAATATTCAGCCTCTCCCCTTCAGAGGGAAATGGCCCCTGAGGACTTAGAGGATGAACCAGTGGCCCCACAGCTGCAGGGGACAGGCTGGTCATGACAGGACTCGTGGCCTGTGGAGATGGCTGTCCTGAATGCTGCAGGGGCCCCAGAGGACTGCCACCTGAAGTGGGGGAGGATGAAGTGGGAGACTGGTAGGGCAGCGGGTGGACTTGAGGAGAAGAAGGTCCCGAATGAGGAGAGGGGATCATCCGCTGTGGAGGGGCAGTGGAAGGCGTGGGACAGGAAGCTGACCTTTGGCTTACTGGGTGGTATCCCAGACCTCTCTGTAGCTGCGAGGAGTGCTGCCCACTAAGGGGGTGGCCTCCCGGAGACGGTACGTGGTTAGGATTTGGAGAGCAATGGAACCCTCCAAGTGTGTGGAGGTGTGGGGATGAGGGGGATAGCATAGGCTGATGGTTCTGAGGGGATCCAACAATGGGATTGGTGGGTGAGGAGGAAAGAGCAGACGGTGAGGAGCAACTCGATGAGTAAACTATTCCCAAGCCTATTGGGTGTGACACTGCAGTGGGGCTCTGCTGAAAGGGCATCCTCTCATAGCTCTGAGAAGGAAGGTTGGGCTGGCCGTTGAAGGACAGGCTATGACTCGGACTGTGTTGTAAAGGCTGGTACGTGGGTTGGGGGGGAGCGGGAGCTGAGCTCTGGTGGAACGTCATGTGGCAGTCTGCAGGGGGGTGGTGCAAACTGTGACCCTGGAGGTGAGGCAGGTGCTGGAAAGGCGGGGAGCTCAAGGAGGGACAGGGGCCCGGCAGAGGTAGCAGGCCAGGTCCGGAGCCCGTGGCCAGGCTGTGAAGAGAGCTGGACAGAAGGTTGTCCGATGGGTGGCCCTGCTCAGGAGAAGGCAGCTGAGGGTGCACCAGACTGGGACCATGTGCCAAGGGCATGGAAATGGGAGGTACAGCAGTAAGGTCCAGCTCATCTCTGTGCTCCTGTTTCACCATCACTAAAAGAGAGGAGAGGAAAGAAAAAAAAGTTACATTTACATCATTCATACTATTCATTCTCTTTTTATTGGACTGGATGCTTTCACTCCTTCAGTTCAGTTTATGTTGAAATGAAGACAGTTTCTTCAAAATGTGGGTGAGCTGGAGAACAACGTGAAAGGCTGTAGTATCCAAAAAAAAGCAGGATGCACAACTTCAGTGTGTGAATAGGTGTGTGGAATGTTCAATGTTGTGTGAAGTCTTTAATATCTTTTCATAATGCCGTGTAGAACACAAGCTAATTTCCGTCTCGGGAATACAAAAAAAAATTAAAAATATGCTGACAAAAAAATCTGAATTATGTACAGTAAACATGCAATTTATGTGAACACATAGTGAATTAATGTCAATTATTGAATGACAAAACCAACCGAAGAGCAAGCAAATTTACAAATAAGTTATTTCTCAAGAGAATAAGGAATTGACTGCATGTGCAAGACTTCAAGAGTATTGTAGACAACCACAAGTGAAAAATGTTCAATGTTGCAAGAAAAAATTAAGGCAATATAATCTATAAATCTGTCAAATTCTTTGATTTTAGTCAACTAAAAAGGGAGACTTTCTTCCTTCACTGACTGCCTTATCCTGTAACTTCATTGTAGAAAAGCTCTAGAGTAAAACATAAAAAAGTACACCCAAAGGACCTCAATGGAGTGAGGAGAGTCTCTGAATATGTGACGGCAAAATAGGTCTCATTCCAGATTAAAACAGCCTGCGAAAAAACAGACTGACATTTTCATTGTAAATGGGGCCATTCCTTTTTACTGTGACAGCTTAGAGCACTGCTATGCCAATCGGTAACCTATTTCCCAATCTGGTGCCTTGTGACCACAAGTTTTATTTTTATCCAACACTGAATCAGAAGAGAGCATATGTTATCAGTCTGGTTGCCATCATGTGAAATGTGTGGGATGAAGAACTGAATGCCCCCCAGCCAAGATCACACTGAAACGAACAAATGAGTGCACTGACAGTGCCCTCTTCTCACCCTGATAGGCCTTTGGAACTGAGAGAAACAACAGGCACAATCGGGCTAAGCACAATTTATTTAGACTGAAAACAGAGTTTGGTGATATTAGAGTAGGAAAAGAGTGCTACTTTGAATTTAAGTATAGCAATTTATAGCTTAACTCAAAGCAGTAATGAAAAACAAAACAAAAATACACAGTTGTAGAAGAATTATTAAATTTTTTTGGTCAGTTTTCTTAGAAAATATATATTATTTGCAAAAGGCTCTCTGTAGTGCAACCCATGATGAAACATGAAATACCACTGATTGGCTGACTTTCTTTTTCTCTTTTTCTCTTGCCACAATAAAGCAGGCGGTGTCCGTGGTGATACCGGCGGTGTCAGCAACCCAGCTTGACTGACAGAGCAGCGTTAATCTACAATGTTCTGATTGGCTGCACTGATCTGTCAGCGGGGAAAACAGGAACTGCCTGTGACGAGTGGGCGTGCTTGCAAAAAGAAAGGCTGGGTGGGTGGATGGGCAAGGCTGCTTGTACACATACACAGAAATGCACGCACACACACACAACATACACACTGTTGCGGTAAAAGTCAGGGTTTGGATGTGTTGCACAAAATGCTCACATGTCAATATAATCCGCCAACGGTGTTTTCAGTTTGACTGGTTTTAACAGAAAAAAACAATAACAATATTATTTTAAAAAAGACACTCGTTTGACTTCAATGAAATTATCAGTGATGCTCAATCACACATCAAAGTACCCAAAGCTGAGCCCAATTTGCAAAATGATCACAGCAGAGTTTCTGTGTGTAGTGGAGTTTTCCTGGATAACAAAAACAAAATGCAGCGGTGCATGTGAAAAACAAAACAAGATGCCACTGAGGGTTTTAGAAGATAAACAGTTGGCAGGTGTTAATCTTATTGTTAGTAGAGGGTTCCCATCTAAACCACAGCAATACAGGTGCATCTTAATAAATTAGAAATGATCAAAAAGTGAATTTAGTTCACTTATTCAATTCAAAAGGAAAAACATTAACATTAAATAGATTATATATGGCATGACATATTTTGAGTTTTTATTTCTGTTAATTTTGATAAATGTGATTTACAGCTAAATCTACATCCTTTGAAACTTAGAATATGATTTCAGACCAAAATCAAAGTATTTTTAATAAGAAGAAATGATATGTTATTGCCTGCCATGGTGTAGACTGCTGACTTGAGAGTTGTTCAGCAGATGATCATCGACTCCCTCCACGAGGAGGATAAATTCAACACAGCTGTCAAACAGGTCATTGTAGAGCAGTTCATGATTCCTTATGCAGACAATGTTTATAGAGATGTTGATTTCCTTTCCAGCAGGACTTGGAACATCCACTGCATAAAGTACCAAAATCTGGCTCAATGACTGTGGTGATACTGGGCTTAAATGGTCAGGAGACTTACATGACACGTGGGTTATTATCAAAAGGAAGATGAGAGACACCAGAACCAAAAATGCAGACAAAGTAAAGGGTGCTATAAAAGCAACTTGGGCTTCCCTAACTCAGCAGTGCTACAAGCTGATCACCACCAAGCAACACTGCATCGATACAGTAATTTATCCAAAAGGAGCCCTGCCCACGCATTGAGTCCATATACTGTATATCATAAGGACCTACTTTTCAGTAGGCCTGAAGTTCTGTATTGAAAATCCTCTTTTATTGGTTTTTTGGGTTTTCATTAGCTGTCTACCATAATCATCAAACTCTAAAGAATTAGATTAATAACATATATCATTTAGTGTTTTTCAGTTTTAAATATAATTGCTCAGATTTTTACATTTTCATTTATTGAGCTGCACCTGTACTCGAGTTGGAGATACAAAAAAGAAAGGAAGCTCGCAAAGCCCATGTGGAGAAGTGTGCAACACGGCCAACGATGTTATCTCTACTCTGAATCACGCTTTGTGAAATTAACCTGGAAGATTCTGCACAGGCGGAAAACAAGCGCTAACACCTACAAACAGCTTGCTCATCATTTTCGTACTCTTTCTAAATTCTTCAGGAGTTTCAAATTCACTTCAATCAAGCCTGCTCTCTCCAAACCAACCTGAAAGGTAGGTGAAACGTTGTGATTGGCTCCTTTTCCGTTTTCCATTGCAGACATAAAACTGCACCTGTACAGCTGAAGTCACAGTCTTACTGTGGTATGGAGGGATTTCCACAATAATGCATGACTAAAAGAGACACACAAAAAAACATATTGATGACCTACTTTTCTGGTCGTGAAATATGGCATACATATCAACATGCATAAATTGTGCTGTGCAATCAAGGTACTGACCCGTGTCATTTAAAATGGAGTACCTTACGATGAAGATTTTCAATTATAGTAAAAAATGCTATCAATTTTCTCTGGCACTTACATATAATGCAAGTAATTTAGAAATCTGTATATCAAAAATGTAAAAGCAAAAAAAAATAAAAAATTCCGACAGATCTAAAAAGACATGCAGAAATTATTTAATCATCTTTGAATAAAATGACAATTCCTGGATATGTGTGTGTGTGTGTGTGTGTATATATATATATATATATATATATATATATATATATATATATATATATATATATATATATATATATATATATATATATATTTTACACAGTCCTTATTGAACAACTTATAACATTCATGGTAAAATCTGAAAAAACATCAAAATAAAAAAAGAGATCTAATGTGTATTCACAGAAGTAAAGAAGTAATACTTACACCTTGGGTTTTCTCACGAATAATTTTTGCTTCAACTTCCCATTGTGGTCGTCCATCTAAAATAATAACGAAAAATAAAACCCTAAAGAGTAAGTGAAAAATCCTTCACCAATATCAATCATATATGGTCAGCTTATTTCAGTCAAAAATAAATGAAATCACAGTTTTATTACGATTAACTTTAAACAGTTTCTATGGAAAAAGGTTTTACCAGCTATAAAAACCTCATAAACAATCTACTTGATTAAATACATTAGAAATACAAAACAGTGATTGGTCTATCAATGAACAATAACACAGAAAAGCTTATTAGGTGGCACAATATCAGTTTGTCAAACACTATATATCTGACTGTTTTTTGACAAAAATATATGACTGAATTTTTACAACTTAAAAAAGTTCAATTTTCAAACACAATGTAAAAGAATCTCAGCATTAACTATTAACTTGCTAACTTCATATTATAATTTAAATATTGTTTAAATTAGATTTCTCCATCTGAACAAGTTTTTCTGTCTTTTACCATGTCAGTGAGAGAAATTTTAACAGCTATTTAATACTAATCAAACAGTTAAAAAAAAATCCCACTGTTTGCCATGCCTGTTTAACATTATATTGTCAGCAATGGAATATTTATACTTAAAAGTGCTTAAAAATGGCAAGGTCTCCACTGAGGAATATTATTATTTGGAAAAACAGCATAGAGGCCACTGTTTCAAGAAAGCAGCTGGGATGAAAACACTAACAGGATTCCTGTGTGGTTGGAAGAAATCAGTCATTGCAGCCTTGAGAGGAATAAAAAGTCTGACAGCTACAGGACTGAGTGGCCTCGAAGCTGAAATAAAACTTGTGTACCTCCTTGTTTTCATGATGCTCACCATGGTGCTCACTAGTTGCACCATGTATATGCTGCACCTGCATAGCCTGTTCCACAAAACCCAAAGGATTCCCCCAAATACCACCCCACCATCAGGCATCTGCAACATTTCTGCAGAGAAGCCTAGTTTAAATGTAGATTAAACAAAGCACACCCAACTGCAAGCCCTGTTGTATTTGAACCTTTTAGCAAGCTGCAAGAACCCACTCCTTCTAAAATTTAAGTTGATGCTGTGATGTTACCTGCAAATTATACCTGGATGTAGTAATCTGCTGGCACATTGGGTAATTCTAAACCCAAACACATTATCTATGTTGAGAATTTAGATCTTCACTTGTTGATGACAGTTTTTTTGTTTCTGTGAGCAATGACCTTGACAGTTGACAGCAGTGCATTATTGCTGCACAGCTTGTTGACATTCAACAGGTAGCAGCAAGGGCCCCACATGTTCTGTCAGACAACAAGCACCAACAGGAGCCTCATACCACAGTAAAACAATGACCTGGATCATTGAGCCACCCTGTTCTTACCATTTCTCTGGGGAAAAGAATGTACTCTCCATTGTGCTAAAAAAGCTAACAAAGCTAAGAGAAAACATCGTTGTAAAAGACATAATTGTATAGCTTTTATAATGAGACAGCACCAGCACCCTTGCTGCATTAGTCACTGTTCAAGGTAGTCCCCGCTACAGCCTTTAAAGTCAGACTCTATATAAACAGTCATGCTTGTAAAAGTCAAAGACCTATACCAATTATGGACTTACTTCAATTTCAGTGTTTCACAAAGTCAAGTAACTCACATGGTAATCTTTTCAAGCTAACATTTTAAGTAGGACAGAATGTACACCCACCCCTGAAAGGAAGATGATTGTTGAAGTAGTTTATACTTAGATCTTCAAGCAGTATATCCTCAGGCCAATACCACATGTCTTCCTCTTCCTCATGTTTTATCCTTTTTCACTGTCTCATTACTTATTCAAATAACGTAAAACTAAATCATCTTCTTTCTTATCCCAAAATAAATTATATCAAAGTGTGAACTACAGTTAGAAAAAACTCGAGGGTTAAGACTGAAAAACCTACTACTATATATTTGCCATTTTTAAATCAGTCCTTATTGTGACATCACTTGACCTGGATGTTCACTATGTGGAAATAATGTTGGGGTTATTTTTTTGCATGATTTTTAAAAACTCTGTAATTTTGAAATCATCTGAAATCATCCATTGCAAAATCCTATTTTGTATCTTGCTGTTTTTCACCATAGGTGTACAATTGTTTACAAAAAAAAACCCTTGGGCTATTTGTTTTAAGATGATCTCACTGAGCAGCTGGTTGGCTGTGTTGTGTGTATTTAAGGTGCAGTAATTAATGTCACTTCGTCATCACAGTTTTTTTTTTGTTAATGTGCTTTCATCACGGTATGGGAGTTGGTAGAGTAAAAATCTGTCACTTTTGCTTTCTCTTTATTCCCTTAGCACAGGGAATCAGTGTCTTTCTACAGAGAAGGTATAATGAAGGCAACCATTTGCACAGTGCTAATCAACATCATGTTTCTATCCACGTTCACATTTTTCTGTTTCTTCTACAGTCCTATAACTTCATGCAACACTGGGCCCAAGTTACTGCCAAACCAAGACGCGCCTCTCAGAGGTTTCCACTTGCTACTCTAGCCTGCCATGCTTCACTTGCTCCTCCTGAAAAGGGCCTGAACACATTCCTCAGGGCAGATCTTTTAAATAGAAGATTTTAAAGTACAGCACTTGCTCACAAAGGCAACACCACTCAGCCTTTTGCCATGTGCAAACTTGAATCTGTTGCTCTGCATTGCAAAAGTACCTTGGGCAGGTAGGGACTGGTTAAACAAATGTCATCCATTTAAAATTTCCACCCAGCTCTTCCACATCCTTTATTAAAGAGAGAAAGAATAAGGCAAAGAAAATACCCATAAATACCACAAGGATTTTAAGTAGCTCTTCATCTTAGGGTATTTGTTAACAGATAAAAGCGGCTTTTAAAGATAACAAACAACTGAAGTGTCCTTACAAGTGCTGCATAAAAGAAACCAATATTTAAAATATAGAGTCCATATCCATTTATAAATATTTCTTTTAACATTTCCTCCATATGCTAAGGAAGAAAATTTACTGACCACATTTTAGTCACCCTTTGAATGAATGAAAGCCCCTTTATTTTTTTGCTGTTGCTGATCTAACAGACAACCATTTGAAAAACACATAACTGCAGCCAATTAGCTGTAATAGTTAAGAGCTAATCAGTGAGACGGCATATCTTGTTTTCAGTTTCCTCAAGCGTCTTGACTGCTCAAGGAAACATCAGGAACCATAAAAAAATCCCATGCAGGTATGTGGAAAACATGGGAACTCCTCACAGAAGAGCCCCAGGCACACAGATTATTGCAAACCATTGCCCTATACAGATTAAAATATGACATCAAAGACAAAACGTCATTAATCTGTTAAGCAAGTCACGAACTGCCCAGATATGAAGAGCCAAAAACAGATCAGGAGTAACCTTTCCATATATAGTTTTCATTTTGAAAATACTGAACATTATCTGCTGTACATTGCTGCTGCACACCTAATATATCTCCACACAAAATTCAGAAACACCATTAATCTTGGAACTACCCTGTATCCAAAGATATTGGACAGGCTAATTTCTTACCAGGGCCTTTCTCCAGGAAGATAACCTTGGACTCTGGGAAGAAGTTGGAACCAGTGATCACCATCTCCTCACCCCCACTGACCAGACAGCTGGTGAGGCTGGACTTCTCAACCTGCGGCAGCTCCTGAGCTGAACGCTGGGCTGGGAGAGATCCAGAAAGTTGGACAACAGTTGATGAAATTACACATTCTAATTTCCATGTAGTTGAAAACAGATGTTTACAAACACAGTAATAAAAGACAAATAACCATTTTTTCTCACTGTCTGAAATCAAATAAGACTCAAGGTTTCTTGTTTTATTTTAGGGAAGGAAGGATTACTAAAATTATTTCTATTTGCTAAATGCCAGATCAGTGAGAGAGAATATTTTAAAGATTACATACATTACCTCAATATTTAGTAAAATGTGCCTTTCAAACTGTATGACTTAGTTCAAACAGTACTGTGGCATATTATGGCACAGTAATCGTATTGTGTGTACATTTCTGAATTTGAAGAAGGCAAACAATGTTTCATTCCGGTATTTAGCAAATATAAATGATTTTGGGAATCCTAGCTGACCTAAACCAAAAAAACATTTAGTCTGACAATCAGAGTGGGAACATAAGATTGTTTCTTTTTTTTTATGATGGATGTAAATATCTGGTTTCAACTTTAGTATCTGAAGTAAATATAGATTCAATGAATATGTCATGTATGTGTCCATAGGCAAAAAGGATTCATACAGGATACATTCTAGTCTAGATAATTTTCTGAATTAATATTTTTGTGTGTTTGAATATAACAGAAAGTGAACACTCACAGCACTCCACAGGAATAGAGGCAGCTTGCAGGGACAACACTTTCCCGTTGGGTTGAGGGATGTGCACTCGGAACACCACACGGACCCGTGTATTTTTTCGTCCTATATCCGTCTCCCCCTTCCGCAGCTCGATGTCTGAGTTCCGCAGCTTCAGTATGCCAGCACAGTCGATACTGCAAGGAAAAGAGGACGAAAAAACAGTTGGCCCTGTACAGCACCATCAGGATGTTAAGCATCTCAGCCATATTTAGTAAGTACTTGTAAATACCTTTGGGTGATAAAATAACCCACAAACCCAGTAGGAGATTGGCAACTAAAACTCCCTGCAAGCTTAATTATTACATTTATAAATAAGAAAATTTACACCAAGTGTAGTAACTATGAATTCCATTATAAATGAAACCAGATCCTGTAAAAATATAATTATTTTGAGGTAACAAGCCATAGTTATACAAATAAAAACTGTTCCTTTGCTCCACAGGAAACCCTGTAAATTTCCTTGTGTAACCAACCCTTATGTTGGTGTAAATTAAGAAAATCTATAAAGTCTACTTTGGAAGACATTGCACCCATTAATAACCAAAAGCGTGTTTATCTTTCGTGGTTAGTCTTTCCTTCATGGTGGTAAGCCCATAATGCCTTTATGGATAATGCAATGTTTAATGTGCTTCTGACATCTACCTGGCTGACATGCTGTTTTCAGGAAGCAGAGGGATTTCAAGAACTTTGGTGCTGGAAAGCAGGATTTCTTGGCTGGCTGTTGCTACAGTCTTCCCGGTGATCCGGTGCACCTGGTAAAACGCGTGTGGCCTCAAGTAGCGGTCATCTGCTGTTCCTATGAACATCTGCAGGTTCACAGGCTTCTCGCTGTAGCCAGTGAGCTAAAAGACAACAGACAGAGGTAGAGAAACAAAATACACAGCTGTAAGTCTTTGGGCTTGACGTGATGAAAGGTGTAAAAAAAAATATACATTTTCACTTCAAATGGCTACCTCTACTTTAGGACAGAGGTTCTCAAACTTTTTATGTTCCATCGGTGCTGAATAAATACAATCCAGAAAGATACATTGTTATTACTTTGTATTACTAAGAGTAATTAGCCTGGTCATTTAGTACGACAATAGGCAAATCACACAGATTTTTCTGAAAACTATTGTGAACCAGCAGGACCTTGCACATAAAAACTGGAGTTTTGAGAATAATGTTGACTTCAGAGTAAAATGAAAAGCAGCATGAGCAGACATCTGTTGTCTACTGCCCTTTCCTTTTGAGTATTGTGTTTGAAGCGGGGGCGGCAGTGGCTTGGGTGGTGGAGCAAGTTAGCTGAAGAGGTTCCAGGTTCAAAACCCCACTTCCTCCCTCCCCAGGGATAATCGGCGGGTTGTGTGAGGAAGGGCATGCGGCATAAAAAATAAATAAATATAAAAAAAAAAAACCTCTGCAAAGTCTGTGTGCATGCAGCTGTGGAGTCGGGGGAGGCTGCTGTACTATGGCAAACCCCGTGGAGGGAAGTAGCGAAAGGAAAACAACATTATGTGTCTGAAGAAAATATTATTGTGATTGACTTTCTGTTTTGTTGGGTGCTTTGGTTTATCAGCTTCTACCTTATAACTAATCTGCTTCTTATTTACCTTTTCAGCTATTGACATTTGTGGTTCTTGTATCGTACGTAGTTTGAGAAACATGGCTTTAGGAAATCAAAAAGTGTTATACTTCATGTAGTACTTTACAATAGTAGCATCATGGCACCGTGATCCTTTTGAGCTATAACATTTCTAACATGGAGGAATTTCCATTTCCACTGAGAAGGGACTCCGGGAAAGGGGAACTCACTGGAGGGGCTATGTGTCCAATCTGATGGACACGTCTTGGAATGTCTGGGTTTCCATCCTGGACCAGTTAACCCAGTGACCCAATCTTGGATATAAGTGTAAGACAATAGATGGATGGATGTAGGAATTTTTTTTTTGGGAAAAGGATCGTCTACAACATCTGAAAATAAGTTGTACTGCATCAACTCTTGTAACAGAAAACAAATCAAAACAAATATCACTTGTTTAGGTAAAAAATAAACATAGCTACATTTTAAAAGCATGGTCCTTAATTCATTCTGTGAGGTCTGACATGAAGATTTCTTTATTTTTTTGTATGGTACAAAAGATGCCAGTGAGAATGTCAGCAGCATTTCCAGTGATTCATTTGAGCCAACATGGTTGGAAAATAAGCACCAAGCAGCAGATTTCCTCTCAAGTTGTCCCGAGTACTGCCACCTTAGCTGCTTTCCAGAGAAGACAATATTTGATGGAGCAAAGTTGATGCATGTTGGGTAAAAACTACAGGAAAATGGAAAGAAGAACAGGACCTTTCCTCTACAGAAGGACAGAACAAACATGCAGGCCACACAATCCCACCACTGTTGTAATGTTGTACTTGGCAGACTCTGTGACGGCGGGATGGCATCCCCCACATTCACGCTCACACCGGACTGCTCTGAAACGACCACACCCCTAGGCAGACGCAGGGTAGTTTATAGAGGCTAACAGAGAAGAAGAAGAAGAAGAAGGCCTTTCATTGCTATTTCACCACTTTTGACTGCCAAGCTTCAAACCCACCACAGCTGGCTGCTGGCGCTTTACCCCTGCCGGTTTGCGTCACACACCCCGGTGTCACTGTTAGGTGGAAAATGATCGATGCATGAAAGGACAGAAAGGTGGTGAGCTAGAAAAGTCATTTGGCGTTCCAAACCACTAACATAATTTCAACATTTAGTAGCCTGTCTTCCTAATTTGCTCCATATTTTCTCCACTGTTCCTAAAACAGTCTGTCGTGGTTAAAAACGGACAAAGTTTTAGTATGGAGGTGCATATGAACCACTATTAAAAAAAACCTTAAATATGTTGCTGTGTTTACAGCATACTTAAAAATGGATTAACCTACAAAAACAGGCAGATTAGTGAAAATTATGTTTGAAAATCTTAAACTTTTTTAAATTGGAAAAATGTAAATAAACTGTAGAATAAATCACAGTAGAAAAGCTTTGCTAAATAGTACAAATGAATACATTTACATTAACATTTAAACTATTGTTTTAAAAATGGAATCTGAATTAAACCTGTTGAAGCAAAACTGTGGGCCATTCAGGTATGCTGACAATCCTTTACAATATCCTCTGACTGAGTTTAAAAACAGCATAGTGATCAATCAAATCGAATAACTAAGCAGAGTACCAGATCAGGGTGTGCTTCTGTGTTAGACAAGGTAATAAATCATAAAGGGATCATCATACCAACCTGAATTCAAACACACAGGTCATCAAAATGAAACATCTGGATTCAAATAAATAACGAGTGGCAAGAATCAACAGCCCTTTGAGTTGCTGGTTCCTGTTTTATAACCACGTCTGTATATTGTTGGAGTGAGCACATGCAGTCCTGACTCGTGTTTGTATGCATGCATGTTTGTACCACATATCATGTGTTGGTGTGTATATGCATGTCTTTAAATCAAGGCAAGTTTATTCACAGTGCCATATTTGTTCCAGACAGGATTAAAAGAAAGTTAACAGTGTCTGGAGGACTGGATCTGTTAGAGGACAGACGGACATAAAAGCAAAACTGCTTCAGGGATATAAACAAGAGTTGCGCAAAAAATTGCATGTTCTGAAATGTTTTTTGGCTCTGTGTTGTTTGGTAATTCAGTTTGATTCTAGATCAAACATATTTTAGGACAAACATTTCAAAGCAAAATAGCTGGTATTGCATAGAATCAGATTTCATAAAGTCAGAACTTGTAAGTAGAGATGCACCAACAATGATTTTTTTTTTTTTTTGCTTCTAATGCAAAGTTTTTAAGATGTGTTTTACGTAGCGTTGTACCAAGTCTGGTAAGTTGCAAGATATAGTCTTTTAAAGTACAGTGCATTAAATAACTTTTATATTAAGAATCAAATAGTCTAAATAAAGTATTATTATACATTTATTATAAAATATTACTATTATTAGCAAGTATTTCTGAAATATGTTTATTTCTAGCTATCATAAAGTGATTAAAAAAAAGGTTGCAGAAGAAGACAAGGCCTGGTACTGAAGTATATTAATGCTTTAAAAAGTTGTAATTTCAGGGTGGAATGTGGTGTAGGTGTAAAGGGGCCCCCCATATATGGAGGCTATTAGTCGCTGGTGGTGTCATAGTTGCCCTTTGTTGCATGTCTTCCCCCCCCCCTTCTTTCTCTGCCTATTTCCAGACTAAAAATTGCAAATAAAGGCTACAAAAACTTTTAGAAAAGTTATTATTTCAAAACTGCTAAAACATTTTTCATCATACCATCCCAACAGTTTAAAGTCCTTTTGCTGGAGAAATTGCGTTTTCTCCCTCTTTTTGGAGCCCACAGTAGTGCAGGTCTACCCCTCCTCCACCTACTCCTGTACATTAACATTGTGTGGAAACCAAAACTGAGGCAACCATCACTCTTTTTGGGATAATGGTGTAACACAGCTGCTGCAGCCCAAGTAAATAACTCGACTACGAAACTAATTACTAGTCTATGTAAAGTAACAATAACTAAAATCTAATAGATAATATTATAACTCTCATAATAAATATGTTATTATTTTTTGCAGAAGTGGGGGTAATTGTTGTTCTTCTGTTTTTAATAAAATCAACTAGATCATGTTATACATTTTTGTTTTCAATGTTGAGGATGTACAATGATATTGTGAAACTGGGGAGTTTTTTACTCAAGATTATTAAATCATAAGATTCTTAGGCAAACTAATGGCTAGGAAAAGTTAATGAAGATTGTATACAAGAAAACATACCACTGCCTTAACTAGTAATTCAGTTAGGATATTTTCAGTTATCTCAGACTTTTATTGGTCCGATAGGCTGTAAAAACCAAGCATTTTTGGCAAATGCCAGAAGCAAATCTGAACCATTTATTATGTATTACACTAAGTACAGCTATTTGCAGCTATTTCTTCAATTCAAAAACAGGTATACACAACCTGCAAAGAAGGACATGTAACAGGAAGGTATGGATCTCCATAATGATCCAGTTAATGGAAGCTTTTCTACATGAACGCACATGACACACACTCTTGAGTTATGCCACATTCCTAAATCACCCCCCTACCACCTACTAAATCTAGAGATGAGTGTAAAATACCTCAGGAGGGTGGTTGCTGCACTTTTAAACTTCTTCCCTCCTCTCTGTCTGAAAGCTCTCAGCGTATATCAGGACTGAGAAATCAGTTGTTATATTAAACCACAGTGACATTAATGGAAGTCACAAGACCCTCAGGCCCATGTTCGGTGAGGCACATAACTAACTTCTGACTTCCAGCATCTGATTGTGGATCGAGTTTAGGATAAACCCTTTCCCTTAAAATAAAACTGCAGGATACGGTTACAGACTCACCTTCCACTAAATAAAGACCTCACTTATTTTTGGCCTTCATCTGTTCCACTGAGGCAGTAATAAAGTGAGCAAGCTGAGGTGGAAAAACATGTCCCAACATTGCATACATTCATAAACAGGCTTACAGGCATATGCATACCAGACATTTTGACTTTTGTTTAAAATTACAAAAAATAAAATTACTTCTAATTTCTCCAGTGCTGTTTTAACTTACAATAGTATACAGCTGATGGCTGAAACTTAACAGTAAAACACCAACTGCTCACTGTACAATTTTCACATTAACAGTAATTTTGTCGTTCATCATCTGTGTTTGCCTCCTTCGCAGTTTCTCTTCACTGTGTCGCTCCGCCAGTCTGTTTTTGTCATTGGTCCTCTGCCTTCTACTTTTCCTCGTGTCACTCTCTCCTCTCTGTCCCTGTCCTACCCTCTCACCTTCCTCAGCCTCAGCCCTCTGTCGTAACATGACACTTTCTCACAGCGACCGCCTGACTCTACTAAGTTGTTTCCCTGTGTTGCTCCGCTGTTGCCATGGTGAGACTCTCCGTGTGTATGCAGCGGTGCGTGCGCGTTTGTGTGAGCAGCTACATAGACCCACGCTGCTGTAAACTACAGTCCTGAAGCTTGTTTAGGAAAGTGGATGTAAGAATTAAAAAGTGTGGATTTAAACACACAAACTGTGTTTTATAGGAAGGTCTGCAGTGTTTGGGAGACAGAGAGAAGAGGGCGTGTGTAGCTGTCTGGTTAGCGTGTGGGTGCCACCGAAGTAAAAACAGGAGAAACAGCGGTCAAGGTCACACGAGGTCCCATTTTATCTGGCAGTGGTTTCCCTGGTGTGGCACTGAGGCACCATGGGATCTATTGGCACACACACACGAACAAAGAGAACGAGACACACAGCCCTGCTGTTTGCCCAGCACACCAGGGAGGGCAGTGAGAGCCAGGGGGCTGGTTGACTGTTTGTTTAAACAAGGTCAATACATGTGCACGCTCATGCGCATGCACAAACCGGCACACGCAGCAGACACGTTTACTGTATACAGCATGAGGCCTGTATATGGCCCTGTTCTACTTCCAGGCTCAGTTCCTTTTATTCCCATTTTGTCCTCTCTCACTTTCACTCACTCTTTTGTATACCTCTCTTTCTTCTTCCTCCCTTCTCAGCAACTTTTTTAAAATTTTTGCTGTGTACGAAACCTGATTACAGCAAGTGAGTGACTAGCCTCTCATATGTTTACAACAAATAAAACCCTGGGGCAAGACAACAGTAGCCCCAGTCAGTCCATAAAGTGTAAACTGCAGGGCTATGCACTAGCCACAGGCTTGTATGAAATTCTTACACTTTAATAACCTTTTAAAAACACCATGATTTCACAATATTACAGTATTTACAGAACAACTGAAACAACAAATAGAATGACTTAATTCAATGGTGTTCAGTTTTGTCCATGTCAGACAAAATAATCAAGTTGAATGTTCTTGTGGGCCCCAAGAGTTATAAACACAAAAATAATTTTAAAGTGATTTTTTAAAGAATTTCTGAACAATAAACTAAACACGATATATCATATATGATATATCGTGTTTACAACAAATAAAATAAAATAAATAAAAGGGTCTCACAGTTTGCCCTGATTAAAAGAAAGGCATACAAATTGTTAAAAAAAAAAAGTTTCTATTCACTGCATATCAGTGGTCCTGAAAAGCAGTTATTATATTAAAACTGAAAGAGCACCACCCATTATTCTTATTGTGATAATGACGTGAAGCTCCAGGCTGGTTGCCCAACTAAACAGCCTGACTAATAAACCAGTTACCAGACTATGTATTGAAATCAAGATAGCAAAAAAAAAAAAAAAAAAAAAAAAAAAAAAAATGTACCAGATAATATTATTATATCTGTAATGATCAATTTGGTATTATTTTAGAAGCAGGCAGAATAATGTTTCAAATAAAACCAAACAGGTCTTGTGCGTAAATACCATGAGACTGTGAAACTGTGGTATTTTACTCAAGGTTATTAGACCATTGCAATCACAAACCAACTCATGCTTAGATATAAGTAGTGACTGCTCTACAAGAGACAACAAAAAAAACATACAAATTCAATCTATTTGTACCATTCTTGAATTATGCTCAAAATCATTTTGGTGGAACTTTGTGCATTAAACTACTTTTTCTTAAAACATAAAAACAACATCTATGTCTACTGCTGTTAAAATATTTTAAAATCTATTATGGTCTAATATAGTCTAATCTAAAACTTGGTTTATGGTGTTAAAATGTGTATTTATGTAGTCTCCTTTTTACTGAGTAACAGCAGTACAGGAAGCTGATTTTAGGAAATGAAATGACATCAGATTTACATAGTGCTTTTCTAGACATTCAAAGACACCTTGCGATGAAATCAGTCATTCCCATTCACACACACATTCAGACACTGAAGGTGGCAAGCTACAGGATTGTAGCCGCAGCTGTCCTGGGGCAGTCTGACAAAGGTAAGACAGCGACACACTGACGGCATCAGCCATTCTGATCACCACCAGCAGGCAAGGTGGGTGCAGTGTCTTGCTCAAGGCTAACTCTATAAGTAGATGGAAGCACTTGTCAAGGTAAAGAAGCCCCTGTGGGCTGCCAGGAAGAATAAATATAAATCAGAAGAAACAGGACCAGAACTGCTGAAAATGAGAGACTGAAAGACAGACACTGAAACACACCGTAATGGGGTCACTCAAGTTGTGGAATCGAAATCATTTAGTGCATCCAAGCTGTTGGAAATAAGATTGAGTTGTAGAGATGCTGCTGTTTTACATTTCAAATTCTTGTCACCTGATACCACAGATTAATTTAGATGTATTAGCCATGATAATACTGCCAATATACACATATTTTCCCTCTGGTGCCTTTCCACAGTCCACAGGTTTAAATTACATTTGTGTGCATTAGCTTTGCTGCCATACTGTGTGCTGCATATGTGTGTGAGTGCGATAGGATATTCATTGTCAGCTTGTTTCTGTTGCATTGGCCTATCCCTATCTCTAGCCAAATCGGTAACACCAGAGGGGCTCCTTATATTTGTGTGGGTGCAGCAGCACACAAATAAGCTGGTTAAATATGCCCAAGGATACCTCAGCCTTCAGCCAGAGAGGCTTTGGACTTATATGTCTCCTAGCAACAGGTGTACTGATTAAGGTCTGCAGCTAGCCCCAGAGGAATGACTAAAACAGCTAGGCACACATGCAGCCAAATTTCAGTTTACAGTTATATTAAAAGGTTTAGGATAAAATTAACAAGCAATACAGGAGTACTTATAAACATAAATCAATTAAAGCAAGCAAACAAAATTACATAAAGCACATTTTTTTCTACACATTTGTTTATAGTTTTCTTAACTTATCAAATGGCTAATTTGTTATGGCAGCCATACGTTCAAATAAATAAAAGTGATTCTTCAACAAAGAGTAACTTTGTTGAGCTTCACGCATTGGAAGGTGGCAAGAATACAAATAGGGGAAAAACACCCCCTGAGCCCTCTTTATTCTGTTTTTACATATATATTTTATATTCTATCTTTCTGCGAGTCTATTTGCTGTTATTGCCTGTGACTGTCACTTTGCTGCTGCTGCACAGAAATTTCCCTATTGTGTGACAATAAAGGATATTTCTATTCTATTCTATTCTATTCTAACCAGGTAACTAGGCCAGTCAGCAAAATAACATATAATGTGGAGCAGAATCCCATACTGATCACTGTCTAATATAATTTCACTAAGTAGAAATGTAGTATTAATGAACATACAGGGTGTCTGCAGGTTTCACTACTCAAATTTAAGACTCTTTAAGACCTTTTAAAGACTATTAATGAAATTTAAGACCTATATCTCCACAGAAATTTACAAACTTATTTGTACTTACCCATGATAGACGCAAAAAAGCTAGCTAGGTAGTTAGCTCGCAAGGGTATGTTAGCAGTGAGTCATAGAATGTAATGTTGATGCCTGAGTGTAACACAAACTTTTGCCTGACAGAAAAGTTCTGCGAGAAAAAAAACAAAAACAAAAACAACTAAACATTTAAATAGTCCTGTCAAGATAAAATTTAAGACCTGTAATTTACGTATTTAAGACCAATTTTATTTTTGAAAACATAAGACATTTCAAGGCCTTAATGTTAGATACATGAATTTAAGACTATTTTAAGGCTTTTTAAGGATGTGCAGACACCCTGATATATGACAGCGAGCAAAGGTAAGGACATTGTAACAGAATTTAATCAACTTGCCTCATTTTGCCAACTTGTCTCAAGAAATGTTCCACCATTACTCAACTTACTTAGCTCCTTGCTGCTAGGCAGCTAGAGGCTGCTGGAGGCTGAGGACTCAAGTTGTTTCCTTCTGCTTTTAGTAAGGAGAAAAGACTTCTTAAAAAGCCTTCCATCCATGCATACTTATAATATAAAGACCAAAATCCTTTTTCTTGTGTCTATGGTGAGGCCTCGGTTATGATATACAGTAATAAAACCAAAATTATGAAGCATGACAAAAATGTACAATCTCTGCTTTTGGCAGGTCCTCAACATACTTTAATCTTTCAGGATCTAATATTGCTATATTACCCACCCCTAACATAATGACACAACTATCTTTTTGAAGATTAATAATCAAAAGCTGATCAGCCACTGGGAGCTGTACTTATGAAAAGATACAGTTGATATCAAACTTTACTCACTGAAGTACCATGTTTTGTTATCCAAATGAGAGCACCAAATTTGTGTTTCATGTAGTCCTGCCACAAGACTAGAATTACAAAGCTGATACCATCACAAAAGATCTTTTATAAATAAACACTACTGGATATTTACTGACCATAACCAAAAACATATTTGTTAGCAACTAGATAAGAGAAATAATAAACACTTTTCAATAAAAAAAAAAATCTAAATAGTCGAGTGTATGTATGTATGTATGTATGTATGTATGTATGTAGGAAAATTAATTAATGCAACTGGATACACAATTTCAGCTTGCAATCATACTTCTACCATATTTTCAATATATTTAACAAACCTGTGATGACATTAGAACCCCACTGAATATTTTCACAATAACTATGCAACTAAATGTTCATATCATTACATCTCTACTACATTGTACTCTCTTGCATAGAAACAAATATTATAAAATATAGTTTTAAGTACCTGGATGAGTCAATACAAGTTACTGCAACACTGTGTAATAAAAAAATGCTTTGTTCATCAAGCTGAATATCTAGCTCAGAGCAAGGGAATCTGTGCCTTTGTCCTCAAGCACACAAAGAAAGAAGATGAAAGAGCAACTCACAACTCTGTAAAGAACCTAAAAGAAATGTCAGACCTCTAAGGCTTGTAGATTACTCTTGCTCTGCAACCTAAACAGTCTAGATTAGATTTCTGTAGACAAAGCAGCTCAGTAGTGCACTGATTTGGGCAAGAGCCTGGTCAAAAAATGGAACTCATCTCCAGGTCCAGATGGCAGCTATGACGCTATTTGGTGACATCACATCACTGGAAGTCAAGATTCAAGGAGAGGAAGAGGTCTCGCATTGAGAAGAGAGTCTATTTTTTGTATCTCAGAGTTTAAAATCCAAAAAATATATTACAAGCAATGTTTGCTTTTATTGTTCAGCAGGTAATCTATGTATAAAATAAAAGAAAAAAAGAAAAACAAAGTGCAAGTAAGATTTGAAGATATCTGGTATTTTAGATAAGTGTTATTTGCTATTTACATTTTAACATGCCACTAAAAATTAATCTTTGGCAACTGCAAAAATTCCTGACGTATGCATAATTTTAATACAGTCAAAAATATCCAGTGTGGAAATTACAATTTTGCAGCACAGAGGCAGCAATCACAAATACTGGCAGGTATAACATTTTGCCTTCAGGGAGTAGCTTATTCATTACCAGCAGTACATCTGGCAAGAGTGATAAACTCAAACTTCTTAAAGGTTCCAAGTGGTTAGACCCATTCATATTGGTTCAGGAATAACCTTCTTCAAAAAAACTGGTATACTTTCTTATTAATTTTTTATCTATTTCATTTCACCTTTGATCATTTTTTTAATCTTTCTACATTAAATAATTGTGTTAACTACTCTAAAATGCCAGGTAATGTTATTAATGGGGTGTTGAGTTTCTACTAATTAACTAAATACAAAAGCTGTTTGTATTCTCAAATTAGAAGCTATTTTAGACATTAACAATGCTTAAAAACTGATAAAAACCTAGTACTACACAGAAAAAGGTGCAGATGTTTCTTATGCCTGAATGAAGAGATGCATAAACATTCAATATAAAAGGCAATATATACTATAAATGTCCACAGAGTTAAAAAATAAGTTTGTCAGACTTGGAGCTCAACCTACTTTGGTTCCTATACAGTACCTCGTTCACCCACACATTTTTTTGTGCACAGAGCCGTGCAAACCGCCGCTGATGAGAAGCAAATGCTATCTCTGCCCTTCTCTAAACCACTTTCCTCACTCAGTATGTGACAACACACAGCAGTTCATGAATTTGATCATGAAAGTATTCAGAAAAAAATTGTTAAATTTTTCTTTCATCCTTGATAGTACTTGTATACTGCTAAGTTGCAGCGGTACCTGAAAAAGTATCCACTTATCAGTGTAGATACATATGAAGAAATAAGGGGGTAACCCAGCTATTCTAAAGAAGAAATATGTTGTCCTCTCTTATGGTTTGTTCATCACTGCAGCATTATTGTGGCTTTATAACAGTCTCAGGTAACAGGGAACACCAGATATTGTAAATATATTATATTATATATATATATATATATATATATATATATATATATATATATATATATATATATATATATATATATATATATATATATATATATATATATATAGATAGATAGATAGATAGATAGATAGATATATAGATAGATAGATAGATAGATATAGATATATATAAAGACTTAACAACCCTGAGTCTACTTGTGTCAAATTAAATATATTCAACTAAACTGACTTGTAGGCCAGAATGTAAAGGTGTTACTGACCATATTTTAATAGATTGTCTTCAATCACTGGTTACATCAAGTAAAGCAGCATCACCAAACATTTTCTCCTCAGGATGAGAAAAGAGGGCAACAGTGACAAACGCTTGGTTTAAAAAAAAATCTAAAAGCTAAATTATGCATTGTCACATATGGCAGGATTGAATCTTGGTCTAACTGAGGTGGAAATGGTTAATTATTGGCCTGAAGGGAGACTGCATGACTGAATGTATGAGGACATAGGCTGTTTCTAAAGCAACAAATGGCAGAAGTCTGGATGTCATTGTTGTTTTAGGAAATTTTGTGTCCACAGCTGTTCAAGTGTTGTATTTTATCTTACTAGTTAAATCTTGCATTATGTGCATAATCACCTGTGCCTGAGTTCACCCTATGGCTTCTCTACTTCCAATCTGTAGAAACCAACTGCTAAAATATATCTTACCACCACGCAATGAAAAAATATCTTTACACAGAAAATTACAAATAAGCAAATGTAAGCAAATATCAAAAACCTACATTTAAACAGAAGTGCAAAGAATTACCATTAAAAAAAAGAAATAAAACAAGTCCTGCAGTCCAAGATGTGAAAAAAAACACATTGGCTATTTTTCACTTCAGTGTTAGCTGGCATGTGTCATAAATATGCTAAGCATTGTTGTAGGGCCCTATGCACAAAAACACTGACAATCATGCACTTCAACAGAGATTTCTGGGACAGATAGAAGAAATAAAAATGAACAAAGGTCCTTCTTAATGGTAGTGAGCACAAGGGCTTAATGTTTCCAGATTTCTTTATGACAGATATTATGGAGTTGAGCTAAACTCTAAAGCATTTTTAAAGGGTGATTTTCTTTTTTTTAAAATGTGAAAAACATTAGATTCTGTTTTCCACATAATGTTTTAGTTCTTTTAAAAAATGACAGGGAAATACTTTTAGACACCTTGTAAAAGCATTCAATATTCTGCTGAACCACAGCACTTTGTTATATTCGTGAAACTTGAATATTGGTACATGTGGACCTCTGACTATTGTTGTGTTAAATTGGTTTAATTCACTCTATAATTACATAAATTTTTGGGTTGATAAATATGGTTAGAATGGAAAAAGTGGAATTCAGAAAAATAAAAATGTTAAAAGTGGAATTTCAGGAAAAAAAAGGAATTTGAAAAATAATAAAACAGATTTCATAGGGTCGTATTCTTCGCTTCACATGGGAATCATATTTGATGACAGAACCAAAGTCTGATCTCAGTTAAATGTAAAGTTCTGCATCTATAATGAACAACAAGTACTAGACCTTTCCTAAATCACGCATGTAGAAAAAGCTTGGCATTAGACTGAAATCCTCTGTTGCTTGGTCTTTTTCTGTCTCTTTCTCTATCTCTCATCTATGCTGTTACGCATCCTATCAAATGACAGACCAGCTGACTGCCGTACTGTCACACCCTTCTTGCCATCGTGCCTGCTTGTCTTCCTCGTCTGCTTAAGGGACACATCAGGCCCACTGAGAATGTTACTGATCTGGGTGATGGTATTTGAACAAACAGGTTGCACACTAACCTACCTTCAGTCATATAATGGCCCCTAATTTTATTTACAACATACTAACGGTGCAACAATAACTTATGTCAGTAATTCAATATATCCAAAAATTTGGTTTCTGGAGATATATGGCCAATTCAAAAGGATTTTTAATACAGAAACATTATTTTATGCCGTAAGTAGTTGTCTGGGAGACTGCAGCCTTGATACTTGTCCAGCACACAGTTATTGACACCCTCATTAATGGAAGGTTGAGCAGAAGAAAGAAGTGTCCTAGACAAATGTGACAAGCAACAGGGATAACAGGGATAAAGGTCCCAGAAACTGGTAGAAGAATTGTTGTATGAGGTTCAGAATCCAGGCTGTTTCGGGCTAAGTGTAAGGTTTAAATAGCGTAAATAGCAGTGGTGGAATCAGCGGCTCCATTTGGAAAAACTAGCCAATGCTACAAAATATCAAATTCCCTCCGTGGCTCAAATGTTTCTCATTCAGCAGCAGTAAAAAGGAAATGGGAGGCAGATTCAGCAAGAAATGGTAAATGACCTGCATTTATAATGCGCTTTATGCATCTAACATTAACACTATTATACAATTCTAAAAATGAAAGAGATGAAGAAGAGACAGAGGAAGGAGAAAAAAGAGATGGAAGCCATAGAGAAGAAGGAGGCACCAAAATGTATAGTGTTCCCCAAAAAGCATCCCAAAAAGTTTGGGAAAGAGGCAACAAATTATAGCAATGCAAATAGTTTAGATGCCAGCGCAGCAAAGATAGAGGTCATGTGAGCAATTTAACAATTTAGAAATTTTAATTCAACAAAGTTGTTACTTTGGAGAGAGATGCAGCTGAGAAGGACGAGACCACAAATTAGAGCTGAGCATCAGAGCATTAAGCAAAGTAATCCCCCACCCCCAAAAGTGTATAAATCCCCCCCATGTGAAGCATGTAAGGGGGGAATTCCCCCCATTTTAAAAAGTGAATTTCAGGCTCTGAACACCATAGGGAATCTATCAGGTATTATCGAGGAGAAGATAAGAGATGTCAGATCCAGCAATGCAGACAAGCTGAAGACCTTCATTAAAGCTGCATTGCCTTTTTTAACACCTCAGTAGTGCCACAGGCTGATCACCTTCTTACCACACTGAACTGATGCAGCAATTCATCCAATAGGATGAGTGCACTTACTATTCAACACATGGACATACTTATCATTAGGCTGACATTTCTGTATTACTAATTATCTTATATGACATTAAAATTTTCTGACAAACTGAAGTTTTGGTTTTCATTAACTATAAGCAATAATCACTAAAATGAACAGAAATAAACATTTGAAATATATAACTCTGTGAAAGATGAATCAATATAAAAGTTTAACATTCGAAATTGACTTACTGAAATAAATCTGTAAATTTATGATAATATTTTGAATTCATTAAGATCCACCTGTAAATGGAGCAGATGACAACCACTACTGTGAACCATAAAAGCATCTCAGCTTTCTGAAATCTCAAACACGAAACATGATTTTGTTTTGTTAAAACAATTAGACATTTTGGGGTTCCATACCTTGGAGCAAAAGATAAACATAAAAACCACAAAGAAGAAAAGAATGTGAAGTGTGAACAATATGAGGCTCAGAACTGTGAGGGGTAGAAATGTTACCTTGACAATTGGATGGCCACCAGATGCTGCTTTGACAGCTCCTCGGCTGCCTTCTGTCTCATAGTGTGCACGGTGGTGGGCTTTGGGTTGCACCTCTATCTTCAGCTCATACTGGCCAAATTGGCTGGGCAATGGCCAGTCTAAAGGAGGGAGCGAGGTTGTCCTGAGGAGGCACAATCACAAGAATGCACATTAACACCCACACACAGTGGTACAGGAAATTAGACCTCTGGCAAAAAAACTCTACAGGTGCAACAGTTGTGTCAAAGATGTGGTCAAAAACGTCTCAAAGGCATCCCTTGCAAAAAGGTCAGGACTCATGAGTTTATAAAAACTCAAACACTAAGAGAGCATAGCTCCTTGTCAATGCTGCAGGAAAAACACTGCAGCACACATAAAAAATGTTACCAAATTTGAAATGTATGCATAAAAGCCTTTCCGTCACTAGTGGCTGGCAACAGTAGCCTTTCTTAAGGCTGTCTGAAAAAAAAAAAAAAAGTCTAAAAAGTGGGTATTCCCCTGTCAAGGTCTAACATGGTGCAATAGGTAACAAATGCGGATATAAAATGCATTGTTCTTTCTCCCATCAGACAGTGAATCACTGGAATGCCCACATGCTCGGTTTGTTCTTAAGCATAAAACTTGTAATAGGTCATGTTAAGACTCTAACTGTGAATCATTTCTTAAGGGGGACTTTTTCATTTGAGTCTTTACCATTTTAATGTGTGGGTCAGAGAATGGGTGGAAGGACAAGGGTGTGAGTTAGACAGTACATAAATGACAATCCAAGTTTGTGTGTATACTGTACAACAGCATGTTTTATGTCCAGGACACCATAGGAGGTGGCATTGTGTGTTTTTCCTCGCTGCCTCTTTTTTTTGGTTATCCAAGTAGGCTACAATCATATTTGAACAGCTGCACATAAAAATAAAACACCGAATAGCTGTCTCCACACAGAACCTGGGTCCATCCATCTGAGTAAATTAGATTAGTTTATCAACAAACCATGAACACATCCATAACCTTTTCATTTCAGTTTCATTACATACTTCCTGGTTTACCTTCATTTATATATTTATTTAGGTATTGAATATACTAGGAACAATATATTTAAATTATGGTACTACATTTCAGGAAAACATTTATTTCTTTCATTTTTCTGAACTGAGATGTGAAGACTTATATGAAACTGATTTTTAAAAAATGGAGAAAACTACACATGAATTAAAAGATATATTCAGTATACTTCAAGCTTTAACCTTAAAGCGTATACATGATAATTTTCTAGTGCCAGAAAACAAAAAAAAACAAAAAAAAATCTTGAAAGAAAATAAATAATTCTTATTCCACTTCTACATTGAAAACACACTTTTCTGTTAAAAGTAGTTTCTGAGCCACATCTGCTAAATCAGGTAGCCATTACCACAGCTGGATGACAAAGCAGTCGTCTACATTTCAATGTAATTTATTGTAATCCGAAAACAAACAGTATTCTCGACAAAAAAAGTTACTTTTTTAGCAGGAATATTTTTAAGCGATGTCAAGCCACTTACTGGCAACACCGACAAGGACATAGAGAGAACTTTTAACAATACTAGTCAGAACAGGAGCAAAAATTACAATCTTTAACATGAATTCTGCCAGACTTTCAATGTTTCTAATCACAGATTTTTGTTACTAGCAGTCATTCAACACTATGGTAAACTACAAGAAGAATGCTTTAAAATCTCTTAGTAAATTTCCAGTTTGTTGGATCTTCTAGCTACTCCTAACAGACAACTATCTCCTGACTTCCTGCTCCTCACTGGATTAAACACTATATAAATCTTCACTTTATGAACCTTAATTTGAGATGAAGACTGCTATCACTACTTTTGTCTTGTGCAGCCATTGTGCTGTGCATTGATGCTTGAGTTTGGCATGCCAAATGTAACACTATCCGTCTTCTGCAACTTTTGGCTCTGCTGCCTTGAGCTCACTTTTTTGCTTTTGTACAATTTGACATATTTCTCGATATTAGACATGGAAATTAAATGAAAAAAATAAATAAATATCCTAACCTACAAGTCTGAAAACTAAAAAGAAAAAGCTTTAAAACGTATGACAGATACCCTCCTATATGAAACGAACATTAATTTGATCTGATATGATAACCAATACAGTTGTTAACCTTTGTCTTTTTGTAATTGTGCATGTGAAATTCTTTCATGAATAAAAAAAAGCCTAAACATTCTTGTAAATGTCAAATTTTGAGTCTCAATTATCAGGTAATTAAAATTTTCTCCAACAGCAGGTAACAATTAGGTTCTACCATTTTGATAAGGTATTAAAATCATCCACTCTTAGCATAAGTCATCACATAACCACCAATGAAGCATGTGGTTGCATGGCCTCCATGGCAACAAAAACAGAGGAAATATGAGCTTGTGAAGGAGGAGGGAAAGAGGGATAGACCATGTCCTGACAAAGCATAACCTTTCTCAAATGTCTGTATTAAATGTATGACGTTCCCTGGCCAACTGAATTCACAGAACCTTGATTTTCTATGGCCCGAGTTGCAATTAAATTTGTAAACCTTGCCCCTATCTTCTTTAATGTTCTGTCACATTTAGTTCCCCAAAATAGGGTAAAAGTGTTACCGTACATATATATATATATATATATATATATATATATATATATATATATATATATATATATATATATATATATATATATATATATATATGGACTGGAAGCCCCGAGATCAAAGTGGGGCACACCCCCAAAGGTGGTGGAGAATGACCGAGCTAAGATCCTGTGGGACTTCCAGATCCAGACAGACAAAATGGTAATGGCGAACCAACCGGACATCGTGGTGGTGGATAAACAACAGAGGAAAGCCGTTGTGGTGGATGTAGCAATACCAAGCGATTGCAACATCAGGAAAAAGGAACACGAGAAACTGGACAAATACCAGGGCCTCAGAGAGGAACTGGAGAAGGCCTGGAAGGTGAAGACCACAGTGGTGCCTGTGGTCATCGGGGCCCTCGGGGCAGTCACCCCCAAGCTGGAGCAGTGGCTAAAACAGATCCCAGGAACAACATCAGACATCTCAGTCCAGAAATGCGCAGTTCTCGGCACAGCCAAGATACTACGCAGAACCCTCAAGCTCCCAGGCCTCTGGTAGAGGACCCGAGCTCAGAGGTTGAGACAGACCACCCGTGGAGGGTGAGAAGGGAATTTTATATATATATATATTTTTTTTGTAAAACATATAATCATGGAGTAATAAACGAGGTTGAAGGCCGTGGAGCTTTTTGTCTGTTGTGAAATAATTATATAATAACTGTTTCATGGAAATTCACACATCATTTCTATTTGATCAACACAGCACAATTAGGCTATATATATATATATATATATATATATATATATATATATATATATATATATATATATATATATATATATATATAAAATTCCCTTCTCACCCTCCACGGGTGGTCTGTCTCAACCTCTGAGCTCGGGTCCTCTACCAGAGGCCTGGGAGCTTGAGGGTTCTGCGTAGTATCTTGGCTGTGCCGAGAACTGCGCATTTCTGGACTGAGATGTCTGATGTTGTTCCTGGGATCTGTTTTAGCCACTGCTCCAGCTTGGGGGTGACTGCCCCGAGGGCCCCGATGACCACAGGCACCACTGTGGTCTTCACCTTCCAGGCCTTCTCCAGTTCCTCTCTGAGGCCCTGGTATTTGTCCAGTTTCTCGTGTTCCTTTTTCCTGATGTTGCAATCGCTTGGTATTGCTACATCCACCACAACGGCTTTCCTCTGTTGTTTATCCACCACCACGATGTCCGGTTGGTTCGCCATTACCATTTTGTCTGTCTGGATCTGGAAGTCCCACAGGATCTTAGCTCGGTCATTCTCCACCACCTTTGGGGGTGTGCCCCACTTTGATCTCGGGGCTTCCAGTCCATATCCTGCACAGATGTTTCTGTACACTATGCCCGCCACTTGGTTATGACGTTCCATGTATGCTTTCCCTGCCAGCATCTTGCACCCTGCTGTTATGTGTTGGACTGTCTCAGGGGCCTCCTTGCACAATCTACACCTTGGATCTTGTCTGGTGTGGTAGATCTGAGCCTCTATTGCTCTGGTGTTTAGGGCCTGTTCCTGTGCAGCCAGGATGAGTGCCTCTGTGGTGTCCTTGAGTCCAGCTTTTTCCAGCCATTGGTAGGATTTCCTGATATCAGCCACTTCAGTTATTTGTCGGTGGTACATCCCATGTAGGGGCTTATCCTCCCATGATGGTTCCTCCAGCACCTCATCCTCTGGTCCCCATTGTTTGAGACATTCGCTGAGCACATCGTCGGTTGAGGCTTTGACCTTGATGTATTTATGGATCTTGGATGTTTCATCCTGGACAGTGGCTCTCACACTCGCTAGTCCTCTGCCTCCGTCCTTACGGCTCGCGTATAGTCTCACGATGCTGGATTTAGGGTGGAACCCTCCATGCATGGTTACAACACACACACACACACACACACATATATATATATATATATATATATATATATATATATATATATATATATATATATATATATATATATATATATATATATACACACCAAAGTGAGATTTACTTTTGCTTAAACAGTATTTTTGCTTCACAGTTAATTCCAGCAATCCATCATTGTTGAGAGCTATAGAAGTTAGACATGCAGTGTTGTGTGAAAGTATTTTCCCTGACTGATTTCTTTTGTTTTTCCTTTTTTCTTTCAATCAGGTTTCAGATCCTCAAACAAACATAAAAGTCCGACAAAGATCCATCCAACCTTTATACCCATTTGCCCTTGCTGGTTCATGGAGGGGCTGGTGCTTATATCCAGAGGTCATCAGGTGAGAGGCAGGGTACACGATTGGATATGTCCCCAGTCCATCACAGTCAAACAATGATAACCTAAGTAAATACTAAATGCAGTTTTCAAATGATGGTTTCATTTCAGAGATAAAAAGTTATCTAAACCAACGTGGCCCTACAAAGAAAAGTAACTGCCCCTAAACCTAAAAACTGGTTGGGCCACCATTGGTGGCAATAACTCCCATAAAGTGTTTACAATGGTGGCTATGAGTCCTTTATGGTGCCATGTAGGCATTTTGGCCACAAAATCTTGATTAATGTAAGTCCAAACATTCCCTAGATCAAAAAATCTTCATATTGTTTTTATAAGCCATTCAGAGGTGGACTTGCAAGTGTGCTTTGGATTGTCTTGCTTTATAACCCAAGTTATGAGCTTAAACTCATGAACTGATGACTGAACAATATCCTACTTTTATGGCAGATTCAACGAGATGTATACCTTCCAAATAATTCAATGTTTGCCTCACCAATCCACATAATATTTAACCCAGAGGTCTTGGGGATTATCAAGATATGTTTTGGCAAATGCTTTGACAATGCAAGGTTTCCCCTTGGGGCTCTCCCATGGATGCCTTTTTGCCAGTTGTCTTTCTTATCATTCAGTCATAAACACTGTTCTCAACAGAGGCTTTAGATGTTCTTAGTTCTTTCGTCACCTCCTGGATGATTTGTTGATATTGCTCTTAGTTTGATAGCCTATCCAATCCTGGAAAGATTCATCACTGTTCCATCTTCTCTCCATTTGTGGATAATGGCTCACTCTGGTTTGCCAATGTCAATGACTGTCTCTCTTCTTGTCTTGCATTTCTTTAAATCAGGGCACAAGATATTTTAGCCTATTCTAATTCATGTTTTCTGTCTGGTTCCATTTAAATGATTTCTTGCTTCTATACATCAGATATTAATCAATCCTGATTGTAGCGAGTGTAACTAAACCAAAAAAAAAGGTTAATCACAGTTAATTAATGACTTAAGAATTAAACTGAGGTTTGGTTTGGGTAGCTCTATCCTTTGATAATCTAAATCTTTTTTTGAAAACTACAGAGAAATTAATTTGATGATCTGAAACATTTAGTTTATGTGACATCATAAAAGCAAACACAATTATTCTATGAGGAGGCAAACACTTTTCTACAGTAGTATAAGACATTTTGTGTCATAGTAAGAGGCTGTCAGTCCCAGCAATTTCTTTCCTCAGTTTTCTTTCACCCATTCCACCTGAGCCATCTGTTCAAAACACGACTGACACCTATGCAAGGGTAGACAACTCAACATCCTATTTCATGGCAAATAGAGCTTCAGACCACCTGACTTTCCTCTGTATGTATAACATCTGCTGTGGGAACATACACCTACCAACAATGGTACAATTGAGTTTAAGTTGTGACTCATCATAGATCTGACCCTGTTTTTGTCTGCACGGTGATAGGTCTATGTGAATAAGTGTTTGTGTTATGTCTATGTACATGTCTGTCTGTGTGTATGTGGCTGCCCCTTTGCCATATGTGCCCTGTGCTGATTTACAGCGCTAGGGGCCAGTGCACACAAACAAGGCCTCATCTTCATCTGCCACACACATTGGAGAACAGACAGCCAACTCCTCCTCCTCTCCTGTCGGTGTCTGTTTGTGTGTCTAGATTTCCTTGTGTACTCTCCTGCACACACTAATAAACCTGAATTATAACACACAGCTCAAAGTTCCCTTATTACTGAACAATAAAGACAATGAACAGACATGTTACCCAACAATGTAACTGAAACACAATTTTCACTCTCCAAAAAGATATTTTTTTATCTTTATGGCGACTCACAATACTCATTAACACATTCAACGCTATCAATATTTCTTAGTCTTGAACTAGTAATTGATTTCAGGACTGATGACTGTCTCACTAAGTAGTAGTCATATTGCTGTTTCACCTTGTCTCCAAGTTAGATCCAAACTGCTGCAGTGTCATAAGTCCAGGTTCTATGTATTTGTGGGGGGATTTTATGTGATAAGCAAACACAAAGTAGCACTTTTTTTTTGCACATTTACAGATGGAAATTTGTTGCTCATTCTTCTTTGCGAAATAGATCAGACTCAGTTAAATTGTACCCCAGATTCTAAATTGTACTCATGTCTGGACTATAACTGGGCCATTCTAACACATGAACATGCTTTGATCTAAACCAGTCCAGTGTAGCTTGTGGTTGTATGTTTCAGGTTGTTCTGTCAAAAGGTGAACTCTGATCAGCTTCCCAATCCTTGCTGAAGGAAAGCATCCCCACTGCATGATGCTGCCACCATCATGTGTCACCACTGGGAGGGTTGATTCAGAATGATCTGCAGTGTTAGTTTGACCATACATACATACATTTTGAAACAGTCCCAAAAAGTTTAATTTTGGTCTAATCTGAACAAAAGACCTTCTACTTGCATGCTTACTCTGCATGCCCTGTGACAAACTGGAGACAGGACTTTCAACAAACTCTTGGTTGAGGGCACGCCTCATGCCTCTAGGTTGCTTCTCTAATTAATGCTTTCCTTGCCCGGCCTGTCAGTTTAGGTGGACAAATATATCATGTTGTGTCTGCGCAGTTGTGCCATACTCTTTTCATTGGTGGATGATGGATTGAACTGTTTATACCTTAACCCTGCAAAACACTTACCCTAAACTTTATTTCTGAGGTGTGATCTCAGTATGAGTAGGGTGTGATTGTTGGTCTTTACGCTGATTGTTTACTAATGTCCTCTAAAAAGCTTATGAGACCTTCACAGGACATATGTATTAATAGTAAGGTTAAATCAGGTTGAATCTCTGGTAGCAGCCATTCGAGGTTGCCTAAATGCTTGCTTTCACAAACCACCGTATATTTATCCCCCACACCTCCCCAACACAACTCTCCCAGACTAGCTGCAGCAGCAATTAGCAAAGACCTGGTGTAATTGCACGTCTGTTGAGCTCATCATATGAACTTCTTCTCAGTCCAACGCTCCTAAGAACAGTTGTAAATAGCATAATGGAGCACATACAGCATTTTTATAACAACTGAAGGTAACCTCATTAAAGACAATTGGTTGCACTGGATTTTATTGAGGGGTATTAAAGTAAAGTTGGGTGAATACAAACAAATATCATTTTTCAGTTTTTTGAGGGTTTTTTTTATAAAAACAAAAATTAAACCATGGATCCATTTCTTGAAAAAAATTAAATCCATGTATTATTTTTATTTTAATTTATAGTTATACACTACTTTGTGTTGATCACACGACATCCCAGTATAGTACAGCAATGATTTTTGGTTTCAACATGACAAAATGTTCAAAAGTTCAAAGGGTATGAATATGGGCAATGTAACCCCACAGTATGACCATTCCATTAAATTCACGAATTTGGTATGGCAAAGTCAGACATCACGCCGTTGCCATACGTTTGGGGCTAAATCCCACATATTTCAGCCAATCTGCACCAAATTTACCATGATCGAACCTAATCTAATTCCCAATAGGAAAACAGTCTAACATTTTGGAGCCGTGGTCTAATCCCTCTATAGCACCTCCTATAAATCTGTAAAAAAAAAATTTTTTTTAAATCATCCCAAGTCTTACTTTGACCGATAATGATGAAATTTGACACACGTGTATCTTATCAGGACCTACAAAAAAAGTCTCTTTGACCCATGGTCCAAACCCCAGAGGAAGTTGGCCATTTTGGAAGAAAGCCATCATTTTGTCTCTTTTACACATGTTGATCTGAGCAAACTCCTCCTACAGCTTTTAACATGCAGACTTCAGAATCACTCAGTAGATTCTTCAGGCATTGAAGGTCAAAAGTTAACAAAGGCTTTTGGCTGCATCACAGCATGTGGGCATGGCCAAGCCTCAAAATCTGACCATTCACCATACAACATCAAGGTTGAATAAGTTCCACATACAAAGTCGTGGCTTAATGAAACTCTCTGTGAGTCATATCAGACTGGCACTAATCACATTCACATGTCATTTGGTGACATCACCTTAGCCCCGCTCTTTTGAACAGAAATTTACATGTTTTGCTGCTGGTTGTCTTCATTTTACTCCTTGATTCATACAGGTTTAAACCTGTGTCTGATGACATTCAACAACATGATACTGTATTTCTTCTCTCAGAACTGGCTGGTGGCTGGAGCATTTGGGCATGGCAGAATGGCGAATTCCAATCCCTCACCATTTACATACGGTCGCCTTTAAATCACACATACATGATCCGATTTGCACCAAACTATACGTGAATGACCTTTGATAACCTTTACAGAGGCCCATAGGATTATATTGGAATTTGACTCCTAATTTATTCCAACAGCTATATCTCCCTCACACATCATTGAATCTGCACTAATTTTTTGTGCATTATCAGGGAGGATTTCTTCACATATTGGTGTGGTACATTAATGACATCACTAAAAGCTCCACCTACTCATAGAACTTTTTGAAAAATATTGAGTGACTCTTCCAGCCTCTCCCTGTGTATGATATGAAATTGAAACCGTATCCACTAACTCTTGATGACCATATAAGATATATTGAAAAGCCTTGAGGAAGTTTTCCCAATCCTTTGAAGTAGTGCCGCTTATCTCGTACTGATGTGGACAAAGGGTGATTTGGGAGATTTGCCAAATAATCTGCCAAGTGGACAGGTGCGGGAATGATGTGAAAGTGCTGACTATGGCGTCAGGGTGGCAGTCCCATGCTCCCACAGTCGCTGCAAGGCCGAGCAGTGCTGAGCTGCGAGGGCCACCCAATGTTGCTTGCAGCTTTATCATTATTATTATTATTATTATTATTATTATTATTATTATTAATTTATTTACTTATTCTGTATTATTTTTATTAAAAGATCATCAAGTGACCCAACATTGTGGTCAAAATGTCACCCTGGTGCTAATGTCTTGGTAATGTGTGTATTAAGATTTAAAAAGAGCAGACCTTTCTCTACTTTAATCTTTAATTTGCTGTCTGGTGCCAGTTTTTAATACAGTATATTTACATTACATTTCATTCATACTTTTCAAAGTTTCCCAATATTTTGAAAAATTATCTTACAATTAATTTCACTTGTCTTTTTCAAAATCAGCTATCTTACCTGAATATAGGTGTATGACCAGGCTTGGGTTTATTCCATGAGAAGTGTGAGGGCACAGACAGGAACTGTTCTGCAGGCCCATCTTTTTTCATACTGTGCAGGGTGTCATCTGAAGGAGAGTCCAGGTTAGAAGACAAATTTTCCTGGTCATCTAAAGCCAGCTCTCCTTTCCCTGTCTGCAGAGGTGTTCTATCCTGTGAGGTCTTCCTTGTCTTTGATGGGATGTCTGTCTCAGATGGGCAGCATTGAAAAGGTGAGATGCCTACAGTAGGACTCCCAGCCCATGTGTCCTCTGTCACACTCCCCCTGGGGGAATGTCCTGGAGTGGGTGTAGGTGAGTGATGAGGAGATAAGGAACTGGGATAGCAAATGTCAGCACTGGAGTGACGCCTTTTCCCACAGGGTGAGGTTGGTCGCGAAGAGGGCCTGGAAGGAGACCGTGGGCTAAGCCAATTTTCATCAGTGACACTATTGCGTGGTGAATGGCAGGGGGACTGTCGAGGAGAAAGAGTGGAGTGAGGGTGGTGCACAAAGGGAGGGTGATGGTGCTGCCATGGGGACTGCTCTTCCAGAACTCCACCAACAGCCTGCGGGGACACACACACTGGAGAAGTCAGAGGGGAGCCCAGACTAAACCTTGCAGCTGCTTCATTCAGCTCTGAGTCAACATCATCATAGACGTGTGAAAATGATTCACAAGATGAGGCATCAGAAAACCAGCTCCTAGAGGAGAGGCTGCTGCAGGGGCTAGGGCTGAGCGAAGAGTCCCTGTATGAGTGGTCCAGTGGCAAATACAGGTGGTCTCTGGACAAGGGCCTGTCGCCGTGGTAATCCCCATCAGGACCGTTGGCGGTCAGCTCCCCCTCACTGGCATCTATATCTTGCTGGCAACTAGGGGAGATGGAGGTGATCTGGATACTGGGGCACTCAAAGGCTTTTGGTGCCTCCACAGGAGCAGAGGGCAGCAGCGGTGAGGTGCCATACTTGGAACTTTGTGCTTCATAGCTTAGGGGCTCAGTTCCTGTTTTGTGTGATGGAAGTCGCGGTGAAGTGCTGATGACATGAGGATGGGAGTGCATGCCATGACGAGGCAGGCCAATAGACTGGTGATTCGTGACCATAGACTGGGGCTGGCCCACATTTAGGATGTAGAATGATGTGTTGTCATCAGGCTCCAGATCTACGATAGACAGAAGAAGGGATTATTACCATACTATAATCTGGAGGACACCATATTTTAATAGAGTACATTTTAGACATGTTGCTTCTCAAGTTTCATGCAAAGCAGCATGCCTGATACTGAACTCGTAAGGGAAATTTAACAATCCCTTTTGGGATTATGTTGAACTAAAAAACAAGAACTTCAGCATCAAGAGCCACTGTGGCATTAAAAATGTTTCAGTCTTTCTGAAAATGCTTTTAGTAATTCTGCATATTTTTTTCCTCAGCACTTGGTAACTCAATTTTCTCTTTAAAATCCATAAGTAGAGATTATCTAATTCTGTGGTTACCAAACATTCCTTCTTCTGACTTACAAAACAATAATGGAAGAGACCTGTGACCCCAACAATCAGTTGAGTTACAAGTATTAATAGTAAGTCAATCAAATGCATATTATGACATCAGCTGCAGGTCATTTTGCCTCTTGATCATTTTGTTCCATAGTAGTTTAAGTCGTTTCAAAGCTGACTTTTCCCAAGTATGACAGGGAGCTGTATGTTTCATGTTTCAAACCAACCGGGGAGAAGTTTCATACTGGATGATTTAAACAATTTTCTATTGGCTATGCATAGGGAAATGTGGTTATGTGACGCTAATAAATAACATCTATGAACAAGTGAATGCTTAGATCTATTATAGTTTGAATAAGGGGGGCATAATCTGTCATGTTACAGAATTCAACTGGTCCAAACAGGGATCAAATGCTAAATTAATGAAAATTGTTACATATTGTTTTCAGAAAAAGATTTACAATTGAATTAAATTTGATGTTAATTTTAAAATATTTTTTTTATTATTCATCACCATAAAATTATGACAAACACTAACTACTATATATATATATATATATATATATATATATATATATATATATATATATATATATATATATATATATATATAAAGTGATATCCAACGGTTTGAGTACATTGTTATAAAATGGTTTGTTTAACAGTACGAAATGGAAGCGCAAAGGGACAAAACGGCGACATGGGGGTAAGAAATGGGAATATGACTCTGAGCAATGGCAACACAATCACCTTAACAACAGTTGTTGTTTTTATCTATTTATAAGTACTGTTGTTTTATCTGTAAATTATTTATAGCATCAATATGTTTTTCCATGATCATTTCCCACTTTATGCTTGGATAACCAAACCTTGGAGACCATTAATCTATTTAGTCCACTGAATGATAATACAGTCCTTCTACTTAGAATGCATTTTACACAACACCGACATCTGAACTTCTGTTTCTGAGATTTACACAAACTTATTTGCACAATTTTTGTCTTAAGTTTCTTAAGACTCGGAGCCAAGATACTTCTCGGTTGCAGGCACTCATCGTGGCACTGTTCCTGGAGGGATAAGTGATGAACAGCACTACTCAGGAAACAAATTCACACAACAATGCGTGCTGTCGGCTGTCATCGCAGCTAGCGCTAGGAGGCTATTTATACCAAAGGTCATCCAGCACAGGCAGCATATATGTGTATAAACAGACACACTCACTCAAACAGACACGAGTTCATTGTGTTCATTGGCACTATTCAGTGAGAGTTTATTGATATGCTTTCACTGGTTATGCTTCGCTGCTCCCACTGGAATGCAATTCCCACATGTTCTACATTTTTCATATGTGAAATGTTAATTGCACAGAAACACTTTCATATTAGTTTTTTACAATAAGGTATCTTATAAAGAATAATTTTGCATTCATCAATAGCAAAAAAAGATGTTATCAGAAGCAAAACAATGCAAGCATTATCTATGTTAAGCACTCTTAACCTATTATAAATTATGAAAAATACAGTAATTTCGTTTAAAGGTAGGAAACATAAATATATTGACTACCAAGACTTGGAGAACCAAAAATGGCCAAGTGAGTGCACACAAATGATCTGGTTTGGGTAAAACCACAATGCAGCCTGAACAGGATACGGTTGTGAAATCCTTACACAACAATTCTATTCTAGTATTCCTGAAACTTACCCACCCATTTTTCCCCTTCACTTTAGATAGCAAGCTATGACCAGTATGACAGAAGGCAGGCCAGCTAAAACATTTAAGTTTAGAGAAAGCAACAAGTCTCAGCTATTTGTAAGAGGACATGCTCTCCAACATCTCCATCCAGTCCAGCAGCAACAACAGCGGCAACAGTGCCAAGTTCTTCATATTTATAGCTGCTCAGTTTCTGACTGGTCCTGGTCGTCAGACCCAAGACTCAGTAATGGATCCTCTGATGACAGCTAGACTAACTGACAGGGAGCAAAAGAGACATAACAGGTAGAAAATGGAAACCAAAATGTCTGTAGTAAACAACCAGCTGAAAAAAAGATACAGTTAAAGGTGGTGATGGCTGTCTGTTGTCTTAATGCACAAACACAAATTTTGCTAACAGGAAATTATACATACACAAGTGTGCTTTATATGCTGCATTTAACAGATATTTCCTTTGTTTTTAGTAATTATAAGTAATTAGAGCTCTGTTGACCCATAGTAAAAATGCCCTTTTTTCCATTCCCAAAAGATTTCCTTCTGTATAAAGCTCTCTGTGTAGACTTTTATCTTTGAGGCACACATTACTAAAGGCCTAGCCTACTGTGATACATAAAAGACAGACCTCAGAGAAGCTAAACATTCCTTATCCACTGACTTGCAAAACTAATCAGTAAGAAGGAAGTATAGAAATATGTTTCATAGTGATAAGAAAAGAGTTTGGGCTATGAACGAGGTATTTCAGGCAGTTCAAGAGTATTGCCTTCTGTGTAGAATAATTGACTCTTTTTTTATGGGCAACCAGAATGTTTTTTTTCTTGATAGCTTTAAATTGTTGAAAAAATAAAGAACACACTGAGAAACCAAACAGGAGCTACAGTGCCTGAAATACACTTTTTAAAATGGGGAGGAATTCCCCCCTAACGTGCTTCACATTGGGGGAATTCATACACTTTGGGGGTGGATGTATTACTTTTGAGCTTGACTGTGGTTCTTGTATTGTCTAACACGCAGCTCTAAGAACAAGAAACAAATGCTTCACTAAAACTGGAGTATAATTTACTAGAAAAACATTGCATGATCCAAGAAGTCTCAATTTCAGCTGGAGGAATCAGATGGAAGGGTCAAAATTTAGTGTAAACAATATAAAAACATTGATTCATCCTGCCTTGAATCAACAGTTCAGGCTGCTGTTGCAGTACTGAAGACAAAAAGGGGACCCAATCCAATACTAGCAATGTGTATCTAACAAAGTGGCTATTTAGTGTAAATCTTATAATAATAATAATCAAAAATATCTGTGTCAGTCTGAAAATGGCAATCACGTCATTTTTAGTTTCTTTAGATAAATAACAGGAAATAAAACATATGAAAGAAATCATGAGAAATACAAAAAAATCTTAAATTTGTATTTTTCATCCACTTGGTTAAGAGAGAAAAATAAGTAAACAGACTGGAGTCATACTAAGGGTGACCAGGCTGCCTGGCTCATAGCCCTCTTCATGCTCGGAGTTAAAATTAGTTGGCTACCTAAAACTGCATAGTGTAAGGAAAGGGATGGGTGGTGGGAAACCCCCTTGTAAGAGCCAAAGTCACCTTAGGAAAGGAGGTCAGACTGGACCATGTAATACTATTTCCTTATCAATGACCAGGGTTGCAAACCCAATAGTCCTGAAAGCCCTGTGCGTCACAGACTCCTCAAGTGTCCATACATCAGACAGCCAATCTGGTTAAATAAAGATCTCTAAGAGGCTTTGCTGTACCTAAGCTAATAATAGTTCTGCCTCACTGGGAGATGCTTCAGCGAAGGAAGGATTGGTGGATGTTTGTGACACACCACCAAGACCATTGTGTTCTCACTGTAACCACAGGGAACAGCCTGATCCGCTGCTGATGGAGGCATTTACCGCAGCTCCTTGACATAAAGCTCAATAGGTCCCTGGCTGAACGTCGCACTGCCAGATGATTCTCACTTGGGGGATAATCTCTTCCTCCCTCTTCCTATTCTCTCTGCACATGAAGTATGTCAGGGTGCTGTGACCAGCAATGACACACAGGCCCACATTCTGACAAACCCTGGTTTACTACCAAGAGAAAGAAGGATTTGTATCAAAATAAGATACTAAGCTATTCATTACTGGATGTCTCCTTTTTTGTCATGAAAATACAAGCTGTGCAGAGATGCGGTTGTGAGCACTTTTGTCTTGCAGCAAGAAGGTCCTAGGTGCGAATCTTGCTTTTCTGCAAGGAGTTTTCATGTTCTCTTCATGTTTCTGTGCGTTATTTCTGGGTACTCCAGGCCTTGGTCTCTCAATTGCCCTTACATCTGACATGGTTGTTTGTCTTGTGTGTCTGTTACCCTGTGATCGACTGGCCATGCACATCCCGAAAGGATTAGGAGAGTGTAGAAAATGAAAGGATGGATTGATGGATGAAAAGATATAATATTAAAGAAAAACGTTAAATGCATTACAGAATCAGCAAGGCATGCCTAAACTGTTTTTTGTTAGTGCTCCTGCTGAGACATATCACCATTGCAAACATCCATGTAGTCCTAAAGATCCAATCCAAAGGTTTGATTGTAGAACTCACACAGGGAAAGCAGCTGGTAAGAGTTCTATTTGGAAAGAGGGTCATCATCTTTGTGGGTTACATATTTTACGAAAGTCCTGTCACATTTAGGCCACTTTATTAGGCTATAAATTGAGCCCACTAACGTGAGAATATATTAACCCTGTGTTTTTGGTGCAGAAAGTAGAGTTAATGTAGAGGGGGTGCCTTTTAAACAGGCACTTTTAAACATCAGGGGTCACTCTAGAGTAGTGGTGTTCCAATCGATCGGCCACCAATCATTATCGGCCGATTTCCGTAAAAAAGTATGTGATCGGTGATCGCCGATCAAAGTCTTTTGTTGCCAATTACAAAACCTGATCACCTGTACCTCATACTCCGCAGCCTGCAGAGGCCCTGGTGTGCAGTGTTTCTCCCCCTTTCCTTCACACTACGCAAGCGCGAGGCAGCAAATCCTAAGCAACCATGTCTGTCATATGGAACTTTTGCACTGTGTGAGTGATGTGAAGTTTTGCGTCTGACTGCAGAGAATACAAAAAAAAAAAAAAAAAAAAAAAAAAAAGACATCCGGAGCAGTCAGACTGCAGTTAAAGCAGCCCACAATTGTTAACTCTTGCCCTTATCAGCGTGACAGTGAGAAGGCTAAGCAAATAACCCAAAAAATAATTTATTCATCGGGCTAGACAACCAGCTTTTCTCAGGGGTGGAAGACACTGGGTTCCTCCAACTGTTCTCACTGTTCGACCCACCGCTACGCTATGTGCTACTGGGACGTAATATTTTGAGCTGTACAAGTAGCATTTATAACCAAATCCAAAAATTAACAGACAATCCATGTGATCGCTATAGGTGATCGGCACTTATGGTGATTGGTATCAGTTATCAGCAGCATAAAACCTGATCGGAGCATCCCTACTATAGAGTAAAGAGTACTGCTAAACAGCAAGAATGGGAATAGACGAAGTTACACAATAAAAATATTCGAAATAACCAGAGCTACTTTTAGATATTATAGGACATAGTATTTCCATATTACAGCCCAGCTCTTTCTGAGTGTCAATTTGCTAGGAATTGTTTCTGTGTGCTTATGCATATGTGCATCTGCTCTTAACATATTACTGTCTTAGGTTACAGACCTGCCCTAACACCATGTGGTGCTGAAGCAGAATGGTAATCTAAGCCAGGGTTCCCTTTCTGGTGGGCAGGCAGGTTGATTAGGAAAGGCTCTGATTACATCCCCTGTACAGAAGGCTTTGTGTTTTGGTCAGTCTCCTCTTTCAGCACTCATCAAGAGCTGCTAGTCAACAGAGCACAGAAAAAAAAAAAAAAGTCCCAGTAATCCATGCACTATGGATCCTGGTAAAAATGCCATGTTATACAGGACATTATGATAAATGATGCATTGCTTTGTTTTGAAACAGAAGTTTTTAGTCATCTGGTTGGCAAACATAAACAAATTAAAACATGTCTTGTTTAACTTCACAAGAACTTAAATCTGTCCGAATATTAAGTGATAAGCAGGACAGTACTGCATAAAAAAGGAAGAACAAAATTTACGTATCATGTGTAAAATTATTTCTAGAGGCATGCATGTCTCAAGAAGCATTACAAGAAAGAAATATTTACCAAATTTTAATCATTAATATTTCTTTCTTGATACCAAAAAATAAGAAAATAAATAACTGAAAAACTATTTTGGTATTAAGAGAAGTCCAAACAGAGGCTTTTTCAATAAATGCAAACTTACTATTCGTGATTCAGATCATTTTGCAACAATAAAATACATACAACATGTTCATCAAAAAGACCAGATAAAACTGGAATTACCAGATGCTATAATCAAAGATCTCCAACAACCAATGATATGCCAATTTAAGTTAGTGTTCATAAACATTTGGTCTGATAGATTCATAACAATAAACTAAAACTGAAAAAGTGATTTTAAAAACCCAACAAATTGTTTTGCAGAGCTACAACATACCTTACCACTACCGCTGATGTTTGTTGCTTGGCAGACAGATTTAGAATGCTATCCCTCTTACCAATAAGCCCCAAAACAATATGCCTGCACCCAAAGTATAACCTATGCCCTTGCCATTGTTCCAGTTATCACCAAAGGCAAGAAATGTGAAGAAAAACCAGATTGTTCTGATTTAGTACAGGAACCATGTTGGTTAAAAACATATTTAAGTCTTTCTAACTCTGAAAAAAACATTCACAACAAAGACATGTTAATGTGAGTGTGAATTACCTGCTGTGGTGTGTTCAATGTCCCTCACCAGTCAAGCTGAACACTGGCCAGTTCTGTTCTATTGCCAAATGATGCCCTTGACAAAAGGCTGCTTGTATTTTGCAGTCTTATCACAGAAACAAATTTGAGTACCAAAGATAAAATCTCAGTTCTCTCTTTCATGCTATCATCCACAAACCTGAAGAGTTTTTTTTTCCAAGTAAGAGTACTCCAAGAACTGCTTTAGCACAAAAAAAATCTAAGTGAGTACCCTGCACTTTTCACTAATAATGAAAAGTTTTACCATGATTGTGATACAGGCTTTAATTTATCTACAAAATTATTTACTATTAAATACCAACACCCTCTTTTGGTTTGGAAAACAAAAACATTTTAAAAATGTTTGCTATGAATTTATACCTCTGAGCTTCCACAGATACAGTGATTACCAGCAGAGTTCACAAAGGTAAATTTAATTCCATCACCCAGAGTTTTCCAAGAACACTGCGTCTGGCCAGTGCCCTGCATTTCTAAACACAGACCCAGTGACGCACTTGCACACACGTATTGTAAGGCTTGGCCTACACCTGCATCTCTAATCCTTGTTGGTTGGGTTTGGGCCAAACTCACTGCTGATCCCTATATGTAAATGTGGCTGGTAAAAATAAACAAACAAACAAAATAAATCACTAAAGGTGAGCAAAATAAACTTTATGAGAAAAGTACAATAAGAAAGCATATCCACTGTCATGAAGAATAATGTACATAACAGAAACATCAGATGCATATTGCCAAATTAATCTGACAAAACAAAGAAGAGCCTTTTAGGGTCGTAATCTGCAATGTTATGTTTGGGTTATATTTTGAAAAAAGATTGAGTAGCCAGTAGAGGCTTAACAATGTCAGTCTAAGCCAATACCAACATATGCCGGCAGCTAAATTAAGCTCCTAATTAACAATCTCATGCCGAGATAACATTATGGGATAACCAGAGTGCCAAGTAACCACCTAAACTAAATATTTACCAACAGATAAAGATTCTTCAATAATACAATATCAACCCATCTAAGAACCATTAATGTAGTACTCTGAAAAGCTCTCAGTTCAGATTCTTACAATTTTTCTCACAATCCTTAATAACTGCAAAATAGCAGATGTAGCAAGCTCACTGTCTGTTCAGGCAAAATATAACTTTATGTTTATAACACAAGGGGAAACAATGAAAGGTGTCAAAAACCTTTCTCTGAGTACAAAAGACAACAAAAAAGTGGCTGACCTTTGTAAGTCTGTTTTCAAAGGTGAACCGCACCATGTCTCACGTTAAATACACCCCCACAACAAGTGACATCCACAAAGCAAGAAAAATAAACCAAGAGCTGGTGCTCCTGAGCACAGCATAACAATAAAACATTTTTTGGAAAGCGAGCTTTATTTTAAAGATCTGAATAATGCATAATTAATGTTTTCTTCTCCAAGGGTTTTTGTTTTTAGGTGGGGCTCTGTGGAGAGATTATGAGCAGTCATTAATTTACAAGTTGTCGATAAATACATTTGAAAAAGCAGCCATCTTAACAAAAATTTCAGTCTCATTGTATTTCATACTGTGAGGAACCCATAGGATGTGGCAGTCAACACTTAACATGGAATTGTTAAATTAATTGTTTGGTTAATTCTTTCTTTAGTTTCCACAAACAGTATTTATTTTTGCCTTGAAACTAAAGCTAACAGCTAGTTAAAAGCCAGGCATAGACCAACATGGATTTCTGTAGTTTTTAAAGAACTTCAGCCTTACTGCAATTCATAGTTTGAAGTGCCTCTAAACCACTGTCATGTTTAACAAGATGGTTATTTAAATAAATGTACGTGGTTATTAACATTGAGGACAGAGTTTTTCCACAGTCCGTAACAACAACATTCTCTCTGAAATAAAAATCGGAAAATAACTTTTTTCTCCAGCTGCCTGAAGCAATGGTAATGCATCACTGCCCACTTCCCACCTGGAGCTGCGCACTACTGTTCAGCTGGCTGAGAGAAGGTTACTATACTTTTCCTTTGATTTCGGCTGTTTGGAAAATTTTCCTTTCCGTGAAATTATGAACACTCAATGTGTGAAAACTAAAGGAGCACAACCCAATTAAATTAAGTTATACTTCTTTGTCTTTTCAAATTTTGTATAAATACTGTGGTACAGCTAAACTGTAGGGCTTTTTTGTGAAAAAAAACTGCAAAAAGCTGCTATGCCCTTAGCCAACTCTGAGGACCCATTTGCTTTAATCTCTTTGCAAACTGAGCATTTTTTGAGAGTTATCCACTGCTAGTAAGATACCGACTGTTCATAAACTCTCCACACAGCCCAACATCAAAACGTCTTATAACTTTAAACAAAAAGACTTGCTAAATGTGTCCATCAGTTTGTAGAAAAGTAGAAGAAAGCAACTGCACATTTGAAGAACAGCCACTGAGGCGAGGACATGCATAACATCAGAGGCCACTGCCAACAGGAGTGACATTTAAACATTCTGTTGAAGCTGAGTATGCACGTGCCTAAAAAAAGTCAATCAGGAAGAGGGACAAAGAGAGTTGGAAAGCAAGGCAGAGGGCCTTACAAAGAAACAGTGCTTTTGTTTGTATGTGAGAGAGAATGCAAGAGAGCACAGGTGTCAGGAGAAATACAGAGTGGAGGGAAAGTGAGACAAAAGAGTTAAACATAACACTTAAAGAAAGGAGAGAAACTACAGCTTTTACATGGGCCACTAATTAATGCTTGAGCACGACTACTTTTTTCATTACAGTTTATGTAAAATCAGACAGAGTGGTACAAATTTTTAAGTCAAACATAGTGCCCATCAGAACCTGTGGGCTAAACACCTATTGCAAAGAATATTAACACTTCTGCAACAAAACAGAAGTACTTCCCATTCAGTAGTCAGGCCAAAAAAAAGACAGAAAAGCAAGCAGGAAATAATTATGGCGCAAACAGGAAGACTGCAGTTTCCACTCAAAGAAAATACAACTGGAAGTTTAATGACAATAACTAAGTCCAGAGAGCCTTTAAGATTATTTTTAACTGCTCAACAGTTTTATCACTGTGTAAAAAGCAGCTTCAGGGTCATTTAATAAATTCTCTTTTAAAGCTCAAGCTACTATTTTATTATTTTTATTATTTAACACATTTAGCATTATTTTTAAACTTTAAAATAAAGCTTTAAAAAGGGCCTTGGAAGGGTTATATTGTGCTCATTGCAAGGGGTTGAGTAAAGAGCAGGGGAGAAGGGCATGCACGTATGCACTGCACCCAAGTTTGGCGCTGGTTGCTGGGAGACCAAGGGAAGTAGCTAGTTTTTCAAGCTGCAGCTTGAATGCAGTGTGTATCTGTTAGATTGTCAGAGGGAGGCCCTGGGATCACATTTAGGAGGAAGAGTGAGCAGCAGCAAGAAGGAGGCTCACAATATCTATTAGTCAGGACAGTTTAAACTCCTTCAGGAGCTGCACTTGTCCATGTTTACTTCAGGCTGAGTAGAGAGCAATGCAACTCTGTTGACATGTAGAGAAGAGTCAGATCAAGACTGCTAAAAAAAAGAGATCATGAGTCTACACAGATCTGAGGACACATTCAAAATCCAATATGTTTATAAGAGTTGGGAAGGGCAGAAAAATTAGGGCGATAGTTGCCATTTTTGAATTACAGGCAGTATCCTAGCAGACCAGCAGGGTACCAATAACCAATAACAACCTGTAACAAGTCTTCAATCAACTGTAACTGTGAAAGCAAGGAGTTGGAACCAGAAGAAGGTCCCAATGGAAGTAGCTTCATTTATCATCTGTACTTGGACATCTCTATTCTTCAGAGGCTGGATTTGTTTACAAGTTACAAATGTGTTGTGGGGTTCAAATTCCTAATATTCTAGTTTTTGACCTATGTTATATTCTAATAGGTGACACAGAGCTGTGTTGAACCCAATCAAAGCATGGCTTAAAGAGTTCAATTATAACCCTCTGTGAAATATATAGTCCCTAACAGAAGTATTTATACCCCTTGAACATTTTTTTTTAATTCATCATATTACAACATTAAACTTCAACATATTGGGATTTTATGCGAAAGGCCTACAAAACTTAGTGTGCAGTTTTGAAGTGGAAGGAAAATGATACATAGTTGAAAAGAGTTTTAACAAACAAAAATCTGAAAATGTGTGTCATGCATTTGTATCCAGTCTCCCTAACCCAAAGGTTTAAAGAACCACATTTCACTGTGGTTACAGCTTCAAGGGTGTTGAGGTATGTCTCTGCTGTTTGGCATCTAGAGACAAAACTGTTTGCAGATTCTTCTTTGCAAACTAGCTCAAGCTCAGTCAAATTGGATGGATAGCATCAATTTTCAGGCCACAACTTTTAAATTAAATTTAGGTCTGGATAGTTTTTCTTTCAGGACTGCCTTTTATTTACCTATATCTACCTTACTATCAGTTCTGAACAGCTTTCCTGTCCCTGAAGAAAAGTGTCCCCACATCATAATGCTGCCACCACAATGTTTCCCATTGGAGATGGTGTTTTCAGAGTAAGGAGAAATGTTAGCTTTTTCACTACCCATATCATGTGGGCCTCCCTTCCATGTGGGGAAAAAATTACATTACGGTTTTATCTGACAAATTCATCTTCTTCAAAATCTTTGCTGTGTCCCCTGTAGTTGGAAGGCTGAGCAAATAGTTGTCCTGCTTTAGTTTTGTATCCCAGTAGCTCCTTCAGGGTTAACATAGCCTTTTTGGATGCTTCTCTGATTAATGCACTCCTTGCTCTCCTGACAGTTTAATTTCCACGACTTTATCCCGATATTTTTGGTGTGTTTTAACTAACAAAAAAAGGACCAACGGTGTTGCAAAAAGGCAAGTTGCCAGCTGCCAAGCATATTTTGACGTAAATATATGATGTTATTGGCCAGTGTAAAACCGTGGTTCCCAGGGCTTGGGTTGGCCCTCACTGTGGATTGTAAAACATCAGGGGTCTTGTAATGACTTGAGAAAATAAGACAGCCATTTACACTAGTTTCATAAAAGATATTAGAAATCCTTAGCTTTAAATTTATAAAAATATATAAAAATAATTGTTGGGACTATTTCTGCTGCCATTGTACAAATGTTAAATTAGCTCATAAGCTATATTTTTATACTTCAACCACTGATAGTCTGTAGCACTGGATTTAGAGATGAAATGCTTGTAAAAGTGGACTTTAAAAAGTGTGATTCAAAGAGGTCATTTCCCCATTTGAAAGTTATTTTATCACTTAAAAAAAAACGACAGAAGACAGAAAAAAAAAAATCCTCGATGCAGAAGTTTTACAGATTTCACTCTGCTGTAATACAAACTCTGACATGTTGATGCAGCGCAGCCAACAGTAGCTTGAGTTACACTAAATTTAAACTATACAGATGCCATGCATAGTTACTCATGCCTCGCCCCAGGAAACAAACGTCTCATTCATCACGCTGGGTGCCGGGACCCGGGACCCCCTCATTTCAGCAGGGTTAGGGGGCAACCACATGATGATCTAACTCTAGATGTCGACCATATACTGTCCAACCTTTGACCTCCCAAAGTTTACATTTAAAATGATATATAAGGACTGTAAGCTCATAAACTCTCCTTTTCCATTCTTGGTTAAAACTCTAGCGTTCTATTAAAATTTGCTCTTCAAAACATCCAGCATTTCACTTCCTTTTTCTCTCTTAATTACTTAAATTTTATATATAAAATTAATTGTTTTAGATCTACAAATGAAGGAAAGTATAAAAACATTTAAAATCCAACTTTTAGTCAGAGAAGTGACTAAAAATGTGTCTAGTTTGACAATATTTCAATCCAGGATCAAAAACGTTAGAACCATAAGTTAAAAAAGGCAAAGTCAGTCAAAAATGAAATATCTTTTGAAATGATCTTTTAGTGCAAATTTGATAGAATTCATGATGATTTCTCAACACGTTATGTTGTAATAACAGTTGTTGGAAGATGTGAGACTTTCTCCCATCTGTTTCCCCTTTGCAAGAGCAGCACCTGTTTAAAATACAGGAGTGCTGTCAAACTCACCTGGTGATGTGGCGCAAAGCATACTTCCACTCTTCTCCTCCTTACAATGAAAACGGTGAAGAGACCAGACTTGCTGGGACAACAGGGATTCTCCTGCGCCGAGTACAAAGTAGTCACTAGAACCTGCCGCCTGCCCTCTGCCACTCTCTTTGGGAGCTCAAAATAGTCCACCATGAGAGCGATGTAATTTCAGTCTTTCCCACGACAAGGACTAGGAGGATCGTGCTCTTGGCTCATAGGAGTAGAGCAATGACAATAACAGGCACAAGGGCAAAGGCACTTTGTCCGTTACTTGTGCTCAGTTTAAACATTTCATTGTTATAAAATCATCTGCTTGATATTTCTTTATATCTAAGCATGACAGTGACAGCTCCGCACGTTAAAAAAAAAGTCACAGCTCAATAACAGTTGCAAATCAAACCTGACTAGTCACTAAGTGGTTTTGGTGACTGCTGGCATCTGGATATTTCATTAGCTTAGATCAGCCTCTCTGATGTCACCCGTGGTTTCTTTCATATCCTGAGAGAGCCGTAAGAGGAAAGAAGCCTGAGGCGTCCAGGCGGCAGGTCTGCAACACTGTTTTGCTATCATAAAAACATTAAATGAAAATTAAAAAAACATAAAAAATTTCCAGCAGTATGACAGCAAAAACAGTCACAAAGTGATAAATATGAAATCAGAAGAAAGACAGATTAGGCTACTTAACCAGAACAAAAACGCAGTCTGTCTATCTCTCACATGCTGTCCCCCCCTTTTCTATCACTCCACCCTACCATCTGAACCCCACATGGTATGAATAGGCAGAGAGCCAGACACCTCTACACCGGATCTACTACCCTGTCACCCATAAGCGGCACTGCTGGCCCCCTCCTTTTCTCATTTCTAACCCCCAATTAGTCCACCACAAAATCCTGTCCTGCCTTATCCGTGTTTGTCTACTTCAGCACTGAATCAATCATGTTTTCCTCTCCACAACTAAAAACATGAAGTGTACATTACCGGTAACACTAAAACTTAAAGATCTGAATTATTAATATTCTCTGTAAATTCAAATGCACCTTTAAATTACCTGCCAGATAATAAAAAGGAAAGGAAAGCCACTTTGAAGTCGTCTGTAGTAAGCAAAAGCATCACTCATACTTTGTCGGTGCTGCCACTTTCAGAGGCTTTTGTTTCACAATGACTGATAGCAGAAATTTACAAAGTGAAGAGCCCTCCACTGACATTGATTTTTAAATAGTAAGTCACATATCATGAAGTATGACTCACATATCTAATAACACATGGTTTCACTCCTCAAGGTAGATCACAGTGCCAGGCAACCTTTTTCTTTTCTTTTTTTTTTTTTTTTTTTTTTTTTTTTTTTTAAATCAGTCTCTAACATTAAGACATTAATGCTATAGATTCATTTATGAAACTTATGTCAGGATTTTTTCTCCATTCCTAAACATTACCCTAACTATAATTTTATTATTCTTTAGTTTTAGGAGTTTTTTACTTTGAAAGACTGTCTTGATGTATGCCTAACTGAAGTTGTTGAAAGATGTTCAGTTATTTCCTAAAGATTGTCCTAGATGGTCATTTTTTTCTGGCTCAGTTGAAACAAAACATCACTGACCATGATAACCATATCACCATGTTTCATATAAGCACATGGTTCACAATACTATCATAAAGTGTCTTTGTTTAAAAAAAACTAAAAAACAATAACATTCTTATGTAAAAAATAAAATGTCGCTACTCTTGATGGTACTTCTAAAGGTGGGCTGTTAACATCACAAAATATGAGAACATGTTAATAATATACTTGACTTTTGTAAGTTTACTGGTTTTGAACTCCGATGTTCACGTACAGTACATGAATATTGTGATTATATGTATTCATCTGTTAGCCTTGTGATTAACTAGTCAGTCACATGTCTTCTCACCTAAATTCAGATTGGATAAATGGGTGATATTCCTGGTAAGTGTTTTTGTCTGTTTGTGCAAAGGAGACACATATAGAGTCACTATTTGTTTTAACAGTCATCAGTTCTTTAAAACTGTTTGTGGCCAAAAGACAAAGGCTGAAAAACGAAGTTAGCATTCAAAACAAAACAATAAGGGAGCCAGTCTTTAGCCTACCCATGACTTAACATGATTCACATTCCAAAGTTCACAAGTCAATTTAAAATAAATTGCCAATTAAAAATGAATTTCAGTTCAGTACAAGAAAATTGCATTTTCAGAATATAATAAAGTGAGATACAAAGAAATCAGAAGTACACTTAAAAGTAGAGTATAACATAGATTCATTTATGGTGTTCCTTTTTTAATAAGTCACTGGTTTTAGTTAATAGACTCGATGTCTATATAAGGCACAATATTAGAAAATCTTGCAATGGCAATATCATTGGTAAATATTGCTAAGATGAGATCAGATGCGATATATGTCTATTTTCTTCTTTCCTCTCCTTCTCATCCAGGCTTTGATCACTCTGTGACCTTTAGCATGTTGTGTGATGTCATTTGTCTCAAGTGTATCTGCTGCTGTGAGACTCTGTCCAACTGGCTAAATGTTACATTAAATTTTACATATTACATCATAACACTTGGAACGTAATAGTCAACAATTACTGCACTCCAAACAGTCCTTTGCAATATGAATATTGCATAGACTGATAATGCGATGACAATATATTTGCAATATATTCTGCAGCCTTAATAAAAGATTCTTGAAAATGAGATTGTGGATCTCAGTGAGCCTTGCCTATATAACTGCAGGTAAAATAAGTAACTAGAAAATAAATACAAACCACTGTTAAATCAAACCTGCTCTGATCAGCTAATGTCTCCCTGATCTGCACTGATTGGTAAATACCAGGTCAAATACAGAAAAATCTTATTTTATCCCACCTATTAATCAAATGCATCTATGAAAACTATGAACTTCCACCATTTTCAGTCTATCGACACATCAATAAAAAGCACTATTTTTGAATTTCGCAAAATCAAATGAAGGTACTGATGTGTGGATGGATAAGCATAGATAATCTTGGAATTCCTTCATTTTCTGTTGTCAAAACTACTACAACCATCTTTTTTTGTAAAGTTCATTGACACAATACTTGCTGGGAATTAGCACTACATAAATAAATTGAATTTAATTGAATCAAAGAACCTGCAGCACAATTTTGCTCAAAGAAAACATTAGTCAAAATCAGAAAGATAAACAAGCAGAAATTGCTAATGGTCAGAAAATGCAGCATCGGTGTATCTCTAAAAACATTTGCAAGGGATATTAATTTCTTTTTTTAGATGTGGGTTTTTATTAATGGAGCTTTTAAATATTAGGATGGCTTTGATCAAATGCTGAATTTTAGACTTAAAGATAGCGGTTCAAAAATAAAGCAGTTCTAGCACTCCTTAGCTTTACAGCACTTCATATTTCAAAGTAAAAAAAAAAAAAAAAACTACTGATGAATCAAATTGACAACTTGTTTTTTTTAATTTGGCCTTAAAATATTAGGGAAATCCCTTTTTTATCCAGTCCCTGTGAATTGAAGAGTGAAATATTTCACCTCAAAGAACAAGCCATTTCCTGAACAATAAGAAAAAACAGAGCGAGACATGCATTCAGTCAGACAGAGAAGAAAACATAAAAGATAAACAGACAAGTGTAGTATACTGTACTCTACCATAACAATGAGGTTCAGTACATTCCTAGATATGTGTAGGAAGACACTGAGTTAACAAAAGCTTAGACTGAGAATTAAAAAAAAACAAGAAACAAGATTCATAAAACACAAACTACTACAAATGATGAAAGCAAAATCTATCTTTGGAAAGTATTCTGAATTAAAATTGTGAAGACTTGAACTTCTTTGAGCAACAACTGACAATGAGTGATTCAGGGAAATAGAAACTTCAATTGTTCTCATGAGATTTTCCCCTGTTTGCTATGAAAATTAGATTTACATTCACAGAGGCAGATTAACTTAGAAATGAGCAACTCCCTTTTACCGTGAATGGGTTATCCAGTTATTAATTCAGACAGGCACCCCAACCCTCACACCGACTCCCACTTTCGGTGGAACAATAGAGTCAGAACCAGACGAAAACCACTTGCATAGCAGAGGTTTTATTCCAATGCATATTCCAAATGCAGTTTTTCTCCCTCGTCCCAATGCCAATTTAAACTTCATTTTTTAAATCAAAAGGAAAAGTTGATTTAAGACTGCAAAAGCCAGACCCTTCTGGAGTTATTTTATTTGATCCAAGTTTAATGAAAAGGCTATGTCAGGGGAATTCACTTATTCCATTTATTTCAACCCACAGATGAAACAAATGAGGTTTGAGCTTAGTATGGATAAAGAAACTGACATGGGGTCAACAGTGGGCCACATATAATGAATGAGGCCCACATTGATTCTTAGAGGTAAATCAAGAATCTTCACTGAATAAATGAAACCAAATAAGATGCAAACTTTGTCATAAACCACTTTTAACCATCCTTCCCACTGCACTGCAACTCTGTGCTCGTCTGTCTATCAGGATAGTTTTTTTAATCTATACCTGGGAGAGTCATCTGAAAATACTCGCTTTGAGAATTGTTTTGATTCTTTTATCTGTATTCTCATAACTGGAAGATATCCTACAATTCAGCAACCTTTTCTCTTAGTAAATATGTACTCCTCAGCATGAAATCTTCTCCATCGCTCACACACACAAGCAAAGAGTGGAAATGAAATCTGTAAAATCAATCTTTTTTTGTTTGTACAGATTGGTCTTGGTGTTACACTTGAAATGATGTTGAAATAAAATTTATTTATTAACTACTTATAAACTTTGACTTATAATTATCATCTCATTCTGTTTCAATCTCAACACCCGTTTCTATACATTCACATAATTTTGTATAAAATCAGAAAAAAAACACTAACAGTTACAAGAATCAAATTACCTAAAATATGATTTAGCTAAACACAATTTCTAGCCATTCTGAGACATAACTCTCAAGTATAATTTAACACAAACATAAGCATTATAATCTGTTACGAACCACTGTGTGTCTCTCAGATGTTACTGGCTGGAAAAATAATGCAATGTCCCAGTTCTTTGGTCTATATGTGATGTCTTTCACAGTAGATCTCTGAAACTCAATAACTAACAGAGATCCTTGACTTTGTCCATAACTCCTGGGCTGCTAGTTTACTTTAAATAATGATTAATTTGTAAAATATTTCCATCACCTATACAACATTGGCCTCCAAAATAATGAAAACTAGGTAAAAACAACCTATGTCAGCTGAGATTTAACCTTGTCAGTAGGCACCCCTTTAAAGGACAGTTTCACCTTTATTTAGATTTTAACCCAAAGCATCTTTTCTAGGATGGTACACCTGTGACATCTGAGACAAGCTTGCTATCATAAGATTTCAACAACGTACATTGACAGCAACAATGTTTTGCCTTCATTGTGCCCAAACCATTCTGTTTGGAAAGGTATGGATGCAGAAAGGGGATCAAAGTTGACGATAACATAACAAGGACAAATTCTTTGTGAACCGTAGCACAATCACTGCGTGAAAATGGCTTTAAAACAAAAGGAAAACAAAACAGTAAGAGGGTCACAATGAGCAACACCCTGTCCAAATACTGTCCTAACCCCTTTGTGTCTCACTTCTCATCATACAGAGACACACAGGGAGCTTAAAATGTGTAGCTGTGATAAATAAAATATGTGCAAAGTGGTTTGTTTTGGATATGCAATACAATTAAAGTAACATAAATGCACATTTATAGTCACTGTTTTTAGCTATGTGAATGCACTGTTCGGCTGCTTCATTATGGGACAAAATAAGAATCATAATTATTTTGGTCATAATTGAATTCATCCTTATCATGGTTAGTCAAATAGTTTGACACCATATTGCATCTATTTAACTTAAAAAGGAAAAAAAAATTATTATTTTCCAAAAGTCCTTTTTTTCTGTTTGTCTTTTTTCTGAATTCTGTCTTTTTCTAATAGAGCTGCACAATTTAGCAAATAGTAATGGTCATCGCAATATCAGCAATAATATCGCAATTCAAAGGATTTACTAGATATAATAATTGGTAACATTGTGATGAAGGAGAATAAAGAAGAGAGCTAGAAAACTGTGAGTTAATAACGGTATCAGTAACATTATGAGCATATTCACCAATAGTCTTGCAATTACATGTTTTCTGATATCATGCAGCACTATTGTATGTATGTAGCAAATGTTTTACACCTAAAAAGCATCTTGTAAAATGGTTGCTAGATATACAGTTTAAACAATTCAATATCAAAATATCCTATATTTAAGAAATGTCATGAAATTGCAATTAATATACACCAAAATGTGTCACATCACACAGACAGACATGAAGCTGCAATGACCAAGCAATCATTGTAAGGATTGGAATAAGTTTTAGTTTGCTGGGGGAAATCTTATATTGATAAGATCAAATGAAAAACATTCATATGTTACGTGATATTCCACCGGATATAAACAATGGATGGATGGGTATTCCAGTTTTTCTGTGGATTCCTCAATCTGCGTTTCAAACACTGCGGCGGTCATAGACGGACCCCCCACACCTCCCCCATTTATTCTACAGTTGGGGGTGGGGACAAGATGGTTTTAATCAAACCGAATGTTTTTTGAAAAGCATTTATTCACTATATTCACAATGTACAACTGAAATTACAACTTTACTGTAGTAATCTAAAGGCACAGTTTGCAGCTTGACTGTGAGAATTTCATTTTTTGGATTTCTTGAAAAAGAGCTCTAACGCGATGTTATCTGGAAACGTGCTCACCTGCACTGTAAGATGCACTCTCCTGCTCTGCCGCTCCATTTTTCTCTCCTTCACTCACCTCCTCCAATAATTCAGCCTGTGTACTTGTCTAATATAACTGGGAAGTGTTAGATTCGTTTCAGTCACCAATATCACTCAGGGAACGTTAGGAATATTTAAAAGTATTACACATGTAACGGTACAGATCACTATCATTTCTATATTTCTCAGAACTTGAGGGAACTGTGTCACAATAAGGAACATTGAGAATCTCCATCTAACATCACCATAACCTCTTTCCTTGGGTCCCTTCCACTTCTTCTGAAAATATTTTAATATGCTCATCTGAAATGCAACCAGAAATGAGTCTTAACAGAAAAATTACCCGACATTAAGCTATGTCGTGCTGTTCAAAATGCATCTGAAACATTACACATGAAGGCCAAACTATATTAATTAACTACTTTACTGTCATTAAAATGCAACATACGTTAACATTAGGGTGATTTTCACAGGCTTGAACTAAAAATGCATTCCACTTAACCTTCCTTCTGTACTTTTCTTTCGCCTTTTCTCTCCCTCTACTTCGGACTGTCTTCTCTATTTTCCTTCACTCCTGAGAGCAGCACACCATAACTTCGCAACAATACAGGCAGGAGCCGACAGTGTTGTATGTGCTTTACATTGTTTTTTAACATATATTTAAAAAAAAAAAAAAGGACTTCATTCTGAAAGTGTGCCAGCTTTTATTTTGCCATGGAGATGCTCCACTATCAGTTACACGTAAAGGAAACCCTGGTTATTACAATTTAAACCATTTATAACCACTACAATTTCACTTACATCTTTAACATTATGGTTGTACAGCACACAAAACATATGTAAAGTACCCTAAGACTCAGGAAACAATCTCAACAGAAAGAGAGGTTTTAAATGATACATGAATGTTTCTTACTTAGACTGGTCATAGGATAATGTTGTGGGCCTCCTCATTACATTCTCATCATGAAACAGAACATGGGCTGGTTAACGTTACCAAGGTATACCAAAGTGTACAGTACACAGTAAGTTATGGTTTCAAAACCACTAAAAATACCATTCCTATGGTTTAAAGTACATTTTCTGAGATGCCAGAAAGAGTACAGCAGTTCTTCCTGGCTTTTTAGAGTTTAGAGTAGTGTAGTGCTCCCCCTCCCCCACATGTTGCTATCCAAAAAGAAAAAAAATTGGCTCTTCATATAATTTCTAATCACAAGGAAAGACTCTCATGTTGTGACAACGGAAAGCTGCCCCCCGATCACTCTAAAAAGTTACACCTTTTTCAAACTAGACTTTTTCTTAGGTCTGTCTATCATAATCTAAATGCCAAGACAAAAATGATACAATGTTTATAACATATTCATAACTGTAATAACCACTGTGTTATATTTTTAGCAGCAATAAAAGACAGTGTTGCTCTTTGTTTAGAATATGAGCAATTAGTTCATGTCATGCATTTTTGTGTTAGTACAATTAATACATGGTATGATTATTTAAGGTAATCATACCGTTAGAATCTCACATCTGCCCATGTCTATTTATAATATCTGTTTAGATTTACTAATAGGACATTCACATTGAAAATAAAAACATCTCAAAAGTGTTTGACTGCTCAGCACCGTAGTTTTCAGTTGATTTCTTTTTTAATTAATGGATTTTCACTGAAACTACATCATTTTGCTTCAAGACAGGAAAGACGCAATCTGCCAATACTCTGCAAGTTCTAACATATTAGTGCAGTGCTGCACAATTTGCTCTCCTTGGAATCATTTGTATATTATTTTAACCCTTCCAGATCTTTGTAATTACACATACCAAGGAAAATTTTACAGTTTTGGGAAATGTAAACAAATTCACTTTGTCATTAAAGGTACACTGAAAATGTTTTAAATACATAAAAACCAAACATGCAGTTATCTGTTCCAGTCACAATTGTTTTTAAAACACTGCAACGTCATTTCTGCTCTTGCCCTGACTTATTTTGTAAATAAGGTAGTAAAAGTTTTGACAACAAGACCCTCTCTTACCAAGCAGAAATGTAGTACAATGACATTGAGGCTGTTCCCGCTCAGGCATACCTCACATATGCCACATCAACCAAACTAAAACACAGCCGATGACTTTAAGTTCAACAAGATATTAGATTAGGATAACAGCTGGATGTTCAAAAGATGACAATTCAAAATAAAACTGAACATAATGCCACAAGGATCTCTGGTATCCCTTATTGTTTTTTTTGTTTTGTTTTGTTTGTGGGTTTTTTTTTTTTTTTTTTTTTTTTTTTTTTTGCAGTACCCGTGAAGAGTCAACAAACTCATACAGATGAGCACAATTAAATTATTTTGTTAGTCTTTTCTTTCCTCAATAAAACATCTTAAATTGTGCATGCATATACCCAATAAGCAATCCAATAATCAGTTATTTCATTTTAATCACCTTAAAAACTATTACTTAACAGTCTCCTAATATGTGTCACATCAACCTCCAACATACTCAAAACACTTTTAGACAAAACTGATCGAGTTCAGTTTTTCAGAAACTATAAGCACCATATATGTCTTATTAAAGACGAATATTCATTGATTAATTAATGCGTAATGTGAGAGATGGGTCCATGTTTTGACTGTTAGAGGGGTTATACCTCCCACGCTTTCCCCGCCACCACTTTGCATTAACACCTTTGCAGCTAACAGTTCTGTGAAAAATATAACTGTAACTTTTGTCATTGAGTAGCGATATGTGCTTTTTTGCTAACCTGTGAACTTAGCACAGCAAGCTAAAGACAGCTGGAGTGTGAACGTGTCTTACAATTTCAGATAAAATGGCTTAATAATGTGCACATTTTTCAGTAATCCGCACGGCGCTCAGACTGGTTATTTTCTGTTGTGTTACTACAAGCTAAAGTTGCCGGGTGAACCTTAGGCAGCAAACAGATGTGTAAATTATGATAGAGCATATTGCGCCCTAACTTTACCCCCCAGACTTACGAACACACAGTGTTAAGTCTGTGTGCAGAGTGAAAACGCACTGACCTGCGGGGCCTAAAGGCTGCTGCTGCCCGTCCTCTCCGAAAATCAGTCTGAAGTCCAGCTCCTCATTCCCGGGGCAGTTTGCAGTAGTCATCGGGTTTGACAGCTCGGGTTCTCACCCCCTCCGCCACTCGACCGTCGACGACCGCTGGGAGCAATTTGCGCCGTCCGAAAATGTCACAACATTTACTGACTGCCACGGCGCCAAAACTTTAAACTTTTGTTCATTTAATTCAGCTTTCTGTAACACATACGCTCTCGTTTTTAAATCAAAATCCAAAAAACCCCCGACAGCTCACAGGGCTCTTCTCTCTCTTACTGTCTGTCTCTTCCTCCAGCAGTTAACGAGCGAAATTCTGGCTTGAACTTTCAGTGAGAGCCGCCTGCCCCCTCTGCCTCTCCTTGTCTGCTTTCCTCTGTCTTCCACACAAACCTTAACAATAAACCCGTGTTTCCCTCTTGTTTAACGCTCGTTGTAAAGCTGCAATTGTAATTGTACGGTTTCCTCTCCCCCTTGTCTGTTTCTCTGCCTCTCTCCCTAGAGCTCCTATCCCAACTTTTACTAACCCCGCGTGACAAGGCAGTTCCAGTGGTGACGTCAGCAGACACAACACAACACAACACAGGGGACGCACACGCGCTCACTTAATCGGCCTTAATAAACAATTAAGTTAGTAAACTACTACAAACACACTTTTAAAATACCTAAATATATTGTTTTCTAAATGTTTTATGTCTAAATTACATACTGTTAAGAATACGATGATAATCGCTTAATATACCTTAATCACATCAGATTGTAAATATTTTCCTAAAATTTCTTATTAATTCACAATTTCCCTATTCTAGAAAACTGAAATACAAAAATAGTTGAAACATGTTACATAAGCTCTTTAGATAATTGGATGTTCCTATCAGAATAATGAAAAATAGAAAACAAATGATAATTTTATTTTCATTTTATACAAGTTACGGAATTGAAAGATTGGCCTTTTTTCCTTTTTGTTGCTGTTGCCAAAAAAGGATGAGCAGAAATTTTAATTTGGTTTTTCATTTTATGTTTAAAATAATGACATTAAATCAGTTCTAAAGAGAAATTAACAATTGTCCCTTTTTCACACCCTCCACGCATCAACTTGCACTAGCAATATGTGACATCAGTGCTACTGAGATGACCATTTTTACCAAGGGGCTCAAATGCAATAAAAATGCTGAAACGGTTTTTTTCCCTTCTTCTTCTTCCTCCTCTTCTTCTTCTTCTTCAATATTAACTTGCTGAGATTGAGCAAATTTTCAGAGATGCATTTATTTTAATTTTTTTCTTGTTCTGGTACATTTGTTTTGTGGCGAAGGTGTATGGCGCGGTATCTTGGCACAGATACCGCGCCATAAAGATGGGGCAACACCCTTTATGTAAACAGCGCCTCCTATAGCCTGAGTATTTGATGGTCCCAGAGTTGGGTGTCTGTTCAGAAATACTAAAAAAAAAATCATCAGATTTTCCTTTCTCTTTGCAGTGACAAAATGGAAAAAAAAAAAAAAAAAAAAAAACCAGATCACATTTCAATGAAATATTTTGCATTTTAAAACAACAAATGAACAAGTTTTTTTGTTTTTTTTTAATTACAGGTTTCTAATGAGGAAAATCAAATTAAAAATGGCCGATCTGACCTTAAAGCATGGCATATGAGTTTATTTTTTTGTTGTAATAATGTTTTCCATGAATTATGGAGTTAAATGCTAAAAACATGCCCAAATCTTACTTATGACTTATTTTAATCATACATAATTGTAAATAGGGGGTAAATCTTTGTTAAGATTTGATCTGATTTTGCTTTCCCACTTTGGGCAGTGGACTCATGAAAAATGACAGATTTTGACTAAATTAACTGAAAGCGCCCTCCCGCTAATAGATATTATTTACTGGAGTAATATATATAATGTCCATGCTCCAGGCTATGAAAAGATCATTAAAATACCTTAAATCCTCACTTGTCAAAACCCTTGGTGGGTACAAGTTGGCACTTTGTCAGTACAAAACTTCCCATGGTAGACAGCACCATTTTGTGCCAAAAAAGTCCGAAATGAAAGGAACAAAAATGCACAGGTACAAAATAGCGAATGTTTTAATTTTGTTTTAAAATACAAAATATTTCATGGTTACATATGTTAGAAGAAATGTAAATTTGATTTGATTTTCTTCTCATGTTTACAGTACTAAAACCAAAGACAAACTGGCAACAAGAAACAAAAAACTGTGTTTCGACCTGTGACATCATTGCCCATATATGACAGGGGTGAGAATTTTTCACTCCAGGGCAATTCACCATTTTGTACCAATAAAAAAAACCCCATTTAATTCCCAAGTGTCTCCCATTTTGTCCTAGCGTGTCTTCCATTTTCTCCTGTCATATTTAAGCTACAACTTTCTGCTCACCATAGAATGTACCTATGATTCTGTGAAAAAAGACTGATCAAAATGAGGGTGGAAAGCTGATTTTTTACCAGTTTTGTGGTTTTGTGGATTTACAGATGACTATAGAAGCATAAGTGAAGATGACTCAGCATGTTCCAGTTTTAAGTAAAATATAATATGTTTTAGAGGGCTGAATGCACTAAATCTGAAAATTTAGGCAGCCAGAAGGGAACTACATAATATATTAAATGTGAGTCCACAAAGCAGGTAGGAAATGTCTCTGAGATGAGTATGGGTCACAGCAAAGTCATATATGAAATGGAAAACTGCAAAGGTACGGTGAATTGGAAAACACCCCTGGCATCGGTGGGCGTGTTACCCAGTGCAATAAAAACATGATTGTTGTGGTAAAGAAATGCATGGGACAATACTTTTGAGATTCACCAAAGAAACAGTGTCTCCTACAGTCACAGCATATGTACAAATCATCCAATTCTTGTTTCTCTTTGCAGATGTTTTGTTGTTGTTGTTCTTGTTCTTTTAAAAGATAAAGAAAAATCCAACCAAGTACCACTTTCTTCTTGTGTTTTTACCACAAAGAATTAAAAAGGGCTTGTATTTGGATTTATTACAAAACAACAACAATCAAATCATCACTTCTTTTTTATCCTTACTGGTTTCTGACTTACCAAAATTTCAACATACGCTGTTGGAGGCACTGTGTTCTCCATATAAACCTCAAAGATGTTGTTCCACTTTCACCACAAAACCAGTACAGATGAACATGGACATGAAAAATAAATACACGTCCAAAATTATGATAAGTTTGGACCAGCAAGTATATTTTTTATGCCATGTGCCCTCAATCTCCTGCTTGATGTAACTGAAAAAGTAGGTTTATTTGCAGATTTATTGCCACACAGTGTGTCATGCTTGGTTGAATTGAGTGAATGATGTCATCATCATACTGTTGTGAAATAATACAATTGCTTTTGACTATATTTAGGTCTCAGATTACATATTCCTGCTGTAAACAATGCATGTCAGCTATCACAAGTCATTACTTATTGTTTCCTACCTGAAAGAAGGAAGGGGTACAAATATGGCAAGAACAAAGCAACAGTAAACCTGTCTGTAGCTCAGGTGTTCCACTCCCTTTAACCTCTGTACCTCTATCCAGCTCATCAAACTCCTCAAGTTTATCTTTATTGGATAAACAACACAGAGGATGATGCAATTTAGAGCTGTAATGGTTAGCTTGCTCTGACTGTCATCTTTCGTGTTACTGAGCAGTTATTTCCTGCTTCTAGTCCCAACTAATAACTTGCAGTATGTACACACCACCCTTCTGAACACCCACATGTAGCTACTATTATAAATGCTGTTGTAAATCCAAATAACTTTTCATTTCCACATTCCCCACACAAAAGTAATGCTGCATTTTACACTTTCCTCGTAAATAAAATGACACTTTTCCTATATAGAGTGTGTGTGTGTGTGTGTGTGTCATTCACATTAGGAGAATAAATTCTCTCATATATATATATATATATATATATATATATATATATATATATATAGCTAAATCATGTATTCATGCCAATTACACATTTTCACATGACGAGCAGTGGGTGATCAAGATTGCTCTTTGTCAAACAACTGTGTAATGTTTTACCAAAGGTTAATGCAACACTGATAAACATAGTTATAAACTTTTATGCATAAACGCATAAATGCTGCTGTTGATTTTAGCCATCACAGATCAATGACTTCTTTGGTTCTTATAATCGCCCTGTTGTAAAATCAACCAATAAGATATTATATTTATGTTCAATTCCATGCTAGTTTTTTGATATAAATAGTTTAGGACAGGTCCAATAATTAAAATCCAAAAGATAATTATATTTTCTTTGAAAACTATGTTGGCAAGCAGACATTTTTCAGTTGTTGTTTTTAAAGGTTCTGCAGATAACACCCTCCTATTTTTCTTACACAGACACTCTGCGTACATATGCTCGATGCAATGTGGGCGTATAGACAAGCACTCAGCTTACAAATGCAGCTCAAAGCATCAATATCACATTTCCTGTGGTCTTTATTTCCAATCAAAAGTACAAAGGCTTTTTTTTCCAACTTATTTGCACTTGTGTAAAACGCTTCTCTTCATATAGATCATTTGTCCCCCTGTTCTTCATATGAGCTAGGCTACAAGCAGATTTACCATCTTCTCAGTATGAACTTTTAGAGGAATTCCTACTTTGCTGCAGTCAACAACAAATGGGAGCATATAACAAATCTATGGTTAGGTTGTTGTGCCTAACAGAAACTATGTGAAATGAAAGTAAGAATACAAAACATTTTTTTTCTCATTTATGTGCACTTATGGCCACTTTAAGAACCGGTTTTATAATTTTTCACTTTTGGTCATTTATACTCTCCATCTAGGTTACCATGTTCATCTTCAGCCTGATATGATTTACATATGCAAAGAAACAATGATTCAATGATTCAAACAAATTTCAGGGGAATATTTGACTGAGTCTTTTTTTTTCTTTTCTTTTCTTTGCATCTTTTATAAATAGCATTAAATTAATAATCTTAAATAGTAAGCAAACATACAGTTTAATTTAAAATTCTAAAAAACATTAAATAAAATACATTTAGATGCACTGTTTTTAGATTATTGCATTCAAACTGCATATTATAAATGCAAAAAACTGCTGTTGTAAATCCAAATAACTTTTCATTTCCACATTCCCCACACAAAAGTAATGCTGCATTTTACACTTTCCTTATAAATAAAATTACCCTTTTCCTATGTAGAGTGTGTGTGTGCCATTCACATTAGGAGAATAAACTCTCTCCTGTGCTGAAGTCTCCCGACCCACCCTGGTCTAATTCAGGTTACCTGCATCTCTTATCTTTGCTGATGACCTTTGAAGAGAGAAGATAAAGAAGACAAATTGTGTGGGAGGCTGTAGATGTGGTTTGTGATATTTTGTTCTTGTAAAGAAAGTTACAGAGGAAAAAAAAAGAAGAAGCACACACTCTCTGCCCCCACACTGGTCCTGTTTCAGAGGTGTCACTCTTTCAAGGATTGCTGCTTGCACTCAGTGCAGAACTGCAGCGCAGCACCATGGCAATGTGATGTAACTTTACACAAAAATGTCAACGAATATCAGCCGGTGGGGTTCTGAGGAAGACTGTCCACTGTTAGAGGAGAAAAGAGCCTCCACCAACTGCTGTGGAAAAAAGAGAACCTTCAAAATCTAACAGTAAAGGTTGTAATTTCTTCATTATCCAAAAGTACCTTGAGTTCTGTTTTAAGATCCATAATTTGAAAGACATATTGTAGTTTACTCCATAGTTTTGCTGTAAAAAAAAAAAAAAAAAAAAAAAAAAAAAAAAGTGATATTTGAAAACAGAGCTGGTTTTGCTATGAAGATTTCAGTGGACTTAAAGTCTTCCTTGATGTTTTATGCTGCCCTCTTATGTTCAGTAAATGGAACTGCATGTTTGATGATGCACTCAGATCAGCCCTATTCATCAGGGATTAAACATAAACCCTAGGTGGAGTGAGGATTAAATTGCATGGCAAACAAAAAAGCAAATCATTACATTGAAAAACATTCTTGTAGAAGACAAAATAAAAAAGTTAAAACATTGTGTTACATTAAATTTTCCATTTGCAAATAGTGTAAAACAATTAATAAAATCCATTGGTTAAGGTGTAAAATTTTTTTGTATTGTTTAAACATGTTAATTTGAAATTTGTTGTTTCATCTGTTTTCCAAAGGAGTTCAGGTGGGGAAAATAATAGAATAGAAAAGAGGAGTTGTAATTGTTAATTAAGATTAAACAATAGAAATTTCAGATTAAAAATTGGGGTGCAACAGTTAAAAAAATAATGTTTCTCTTTGTAATTTTTTTAGATTTCATTTGGCTTCCTGTTTTACAACAGAATTTAGACAGGTGCATCAGAAATCTGATGCTGAACAAAGTCTTTTAAATAGCTCCAAATTGTACTGCAGAAAGATTTATGTAAATTCATGTAAATCTTATTTCTTCCCCATTCTGATGCTCAGTTTGAGCAATTGTTTTCACTACTTCTAGAAGCAATAAATTGCTGCATTGTGATTGGCCGATTCTCTATCTGTGATAATAAAATATTACAGCAGCTGCTCCTAAATGTATATGAATTTACATGGGTTTATGCCTAGTTTAAGAGTTTGTCACATCCTCTGCATACTACCTGAAACCTTGCATTGTGCCTTGTTAATGTGTAATATACACATATTTTTATATCAGAGCATTTTTTAAACTAGGCAGTGCTGGTGTAAAAGGTGGAGAACATCATATTACACTCAATGTGTTCTAATTTATGTCATGAAATCCATTAAAATAAAAGATACAATGCACCATATATTGCTTTTTACTGTTAATAATCACTTTAGTGCTTCAAATAATGTTGTAAAAAAATTAATGAAACTCTACATTTGTGTGTGACTGAGTCCTAACAACACTGCTGTAATGAAGTCAGTGAGAAACTGGTGTATGGAAGTAATCAGGCAGAGAAGCAATATAGTGACCATTTACAGCAAATTATTTTCATCAAAACAATAAAATGTCTCAGTTTTATTATTTCATACTTCTGTCTTACTTAAAAATATATTTTGAATGATCTGAATACGTTTTAAGCCTTCAATTGACGGTACAATACCTGGCTCATGTTTTTTCTTGCTTCTTTGAGGGGCAATTTACACCTTAATCGGGACTGTTGCCTGCCAGCGATTTGGACTGGCAAACATGTGAGAGCAACTCTCTGACTGAAAGCACAAGTGATGTTCCCTAAAGCTTCACCAAATCAATCAGTGTGTTGATTCATTCAGCACATGTTAACAGTGGTCAATGCACAATCAATGCTAAAAATCTGGCAGCAGCAGTGCAGATAGGAGGTTTATATGTGTGCGTTGAGCACGTTATTTCACTTATTAGAAAACTACAAGAAGGGAAGATATTTTAGTTGAATTAAAAGAAGGAAAAATGAAAAATTTTAGTTGTGGAGAGAAAGAAACAAGAAAGCAGCAGAGATCTGTGTTTCCCTTTGGAAGCTCTGTTGACGCATGCTTGGGGAGATTAGTCTCCTCTTTTATGAGCTTACTCACCAGGCAAAGCAAAAATGCTGGATTATCCCCTTAAGAACTCCAGAATGGTAGAGCCAAAAAATTTTGGACTGGGTTTTCTTCTATCTACTTATTTATCTGTGAAAATTAAATATACTTTCACACTTGACTAAAAGCTAAATAAAAGCATTTTAGTGAAATAAATAAATAAATAAAATAATAAAATCTGAGAAATAAACACTTTTTCAGCACTTTAATTTGCTTTATCTATGATAAAGCATGACTCAAAGTCATGTGGATTTTTATTGACAACCACAGTTGTGTCAGTGACAGTCCTTTTTCTCACCCTTGTCAAATCTATTACAGTCTGACATTACAGTGCTGACTCACTCGGCCCACAATTAGCTGATTGATTCATCATTAGAGCACGCATGAAGTGTAGCCTACAAGCCATCAAACTCAGTGGTCAAATGGTTAAACAGGACACCTGTTACAGGATTATATATATATATATATATATATATATATATATATATATATATATATATATATATATATATATATATATATAGAGAGAGAGAGAGAGAGATAGATAGATAGATAGATAGATAGATAGATAGATAGATAGATAGATAGATAGATACAGTGTCCTTAACAAACGCAAACGCAAATGTTCTTCTCAAATCCTTGGGAATGGGATGTCACTCCGTTTCCAGAAAGTTAAGACTAAACGTTTTTTATTTGTTTGTTTATATTTGTTTATGTAGTTATTTAATTATGCTTGGTCAAGAGAAACTTTGATGGGCAGTGATAGCCAGTTTTTGGCAAAAATGTCTTGGCAAAACTGATCTTTTATGGAGAAAAGCTCGAAAAAAAATTGGGAGTTGTATTTTTATTTTTAGAGCATGATGAAAACAAATGGGTCCCATATTTTTCTCAGAAAAACGAAGGGATATTTAATAAAATTTCTTGTTATTATCCCACAATTTATGTATCTTCATTTTAGTTTTAGTTTTTACAAACGTCATCATACCGCGCGATACTGCCATCATCAGTACGTGCCACGGAAGCATGGCGCTCCTCTGTATTTAGTCGAAATGTTAGCAGCGCTGCAGTGTTTTTAAAGATTTTTGGAGACTTTCACCGAGCTACAGCGCATGCTACTGGTTTGACATCTTCTGGTTCGTGGTTTTATTCTCGGAAAGTTACAGCTGGAGGTAGTTCGGCCACACAATGCAGACTTTGAAGGTCGCCTGGGTAGCTTCAGCAGCATCTCAAGCCCTCGGATCAGGCAGGCTGTTCCGCTCTGAGCTCCTCATAGCGTCTTTTAGCCGTTATTTCTCAGTGAGACAGACTTGCTTTTGTCACACCGGGCCGAACCCAGAGAACGCTGTGGTTATCCGCGTCCCTCGCTACTTGCTAAAGCGCGTAGAAAACGTGAAGCAAACCCGAGGCAAACCCAAGATCAGCACCGTGAAAGCAGGCAAGCTGCTGATCCAGAGCAGGAACCCTTCTCTGAACCAGTCTGCGAGGTACATCGCGGGGAAGTTCGAGCGGCCCGTCCTCTGCTCCAAGGGATGGAAACACAACAAGTCATTTGGTGACTACTTCATCATCAACAACACTAAAGAAGTGGCTCCTTTTATTACAGGCAGCCAGAGTGAGGACACTGAACAGAAATCATCCACAACCTTTCAGAACCTTCACATCTGCAAGGAGCTGGTTGAAACTTTGGAGAGAAACGGGATCACGCACCCCACTGTTGTCCAGCTGCAGACCATCCCAAAGGCCATGAGAGGTCACAACATCCTGTGTGCTGCAGAGACAGGCAGTGGGAAGACCCTGAGCTACCTGCTACCTGTTGTTCACAGGCTGCAGGCGAATAAGCAAGATGAGAGCACAAACAGCATCCGAGCTGTGGTTCTGGTGCCCTCCAGGGAGCTGGCTGAGCAGGTGGCGGCTGTGTCCAGGACTCTGTGTGCTCCGTTGGGTTTGCGTACTAGAACTGTGGGTGGTGGGCGGGGTGTCGGTCATGTCAAGGCAGTCTTTAAAAAGGATAATCCACATATCTTGGTGGCCACACCAGGTGCCCTGGTTAAAGGCCTGCGTAGAAACTGTTTGGATTTGAGCGAGCTGAACTTCTTGGTGGTAGATGAGGCTGACACCATGTTTGACCCCAGCTTCTCTGATTTACTAGGGGAAGTTTTATCTCAGGCAAACATTGCAAGTGATCCGAAGGAGACACGAGGTCTGGGTCGTAAAGCCCAGCTGCTCCTGGTCGGAGCGACCTTCCCAGATGGTGTTGGAGAAGTTCTCAGCAAGGTGACAGACCTGGGTAGAATTGTAACCATTAAGAGCAAGATGCTGCACTATCTCATGCCCCACGTCAAGCAGACATTCTTGAAGGTAAGGGGTGCAGACAAAGTCCTGGAGCTCTACCAATCCCTGAATAAGCTCCAGCATGAAAAAGGAGGGGGCGCTGCTCTGGTGTTCTGCAACAAGTCTTCCACTGTAAACTGGCTGGGCTACTCACTCGAGGAGATGGGGGTCCAGCATGCTCGACTGCAGGGGGAGATGCCCGCTGCGGTGCGGGCGGGAATCTTTCATTCCTTCCAGAAGGGCACAGTGACTGTCCTAATATGCACGGACATAGCTTCACGCGGCCTGGACACCTCCAGGGTGCGCTTGGTTGTCAACTATGACTTTCCAGAGTCCCACACGGACTACATCCACCGAGCTGGAAGAGTGGGGAGAGCAGGAGGGGTGGAGGACGGGGAGGTGCTCAGCTTCGTCACACACCCCTGGGACGTGGAGCTGGTGCAGAACATCGAGACGGCAGCTCGGAGGAGGACCTGTTTGCCAGGGATGAAATCTGAAATCCAGGAGGCTAAAATGGAAAACAGAGAGCAAATGACTGGCAGATGTTTAATTGACGTAAAATAATCATAAAAACTGTAGAACACATGAATGATGAATAAAATGTATTGTTGGTTTATCCGTCATATTTCTGTGATTATTATTTTTAGATACATTTCACTTCTAATTCAGGGGTTTCTAAATTATGAGCTGGGGGACGTTTGCTGTCCTTGCATTGTTTTTGTGCGGCCCCCACCTCTAGTTCTAGAATGGTAGGAAACTACTTTTTTTTTTTTTAAAGCATACATATGAGACTTTTTCAGACCCACAATTTAATTTATTATAAAGTAGGTCAAAAATAAAGAATTCGGATTACTTTGTGTTTGTATTTGGACAAACACGAAATATGGCCACTAAGGTCTCAACTTGCCAATTTTGGGCCCGAGGTGCAAAAGTTTGGACAGTAACGCTGTAATTAAAATAATTTTTTTTTTTTTTTTTTTTTTTTTTTTTTTTTTTTTTTTTAATGAAAGCTGTTATTGAATTTACACATAATTTCACTGAGTAGACATATGAAGTTAATGTATATGATCAACAAGTTTTTTGGATTTTAAAATACATTTTCTTTGAATTAAATTCTATGTGCATATTCTCAAGAGCCTTTTATAAATACAAGATATGTATTCTGTTTGGAAAAAAAAAAGTTGAATTTGATTCAAGCAAAAATTTTCCAGGTTCCCTATTGCACTGTCTAAATCTGACCTTTTTTATTCTCCTAAAAAGGACCAGTAACTCTGGAAAACTTGACTGGAGAAGTGTGAGGTTATAAAGTTTGGCTTTCACATTTGTTGCCTCAAACAAAGAGATCTTTATGAATCGTGATGAAAAATGACATATTTCCTGCCAGATTAGAACCGACGGCGTTTGTCTTGCTAAAATTAGAACATGATATTTTTCTTTTCTCTTTTTTGTATCGTTTTCTATTTTGAGCACTTTTTATGTAGCCCGTAGTGCATATTTTTAACCACACGGTGGCGACATTTATCGGCTTTTTAATTAATCGCTGAAGAAGTAGTAGACTTTTTTTTTTTTTTTTTTTTTTTTTTTTTCCGGATTCTCTTGTGGACCAGTTTATGAGTAGTTTTGAGGAAAGTCCCCAACTTCGTTTCAGTGTATGGAGTGTCAGCAGATGTGATGACATGTTTAGTGGACAAAATTCTATATTATTTTGATGTGGACTATTTCAAACTAAAATGACCTGAATCCTAACTTCCACTTATTGTAAATGAGTGGGCCTTATGAAAAACAAATGGCAGTGGATTGCTGGAATGCTTGTGACTTTGTAGAGATTATGGCAGCAGACAAATATCAGTGTTAGGCAGACCGTGTTAACATGAAGTAACAAGAGGCATGTATCAGAATGTTTGGTATTTAGCTGTGGTTATCCTCCTCCAGCCAGGGGTCAACATCCCTAAGCTTTGACCCGTCCTCATTTAGGATCGTGTTTTTATCCAACTAGCCCTGACAACACAGACCCAGTCTCCAATTATAGCATGTGGAGCAACTGCTACCAATCCCTTAACTTATATTTTTAACTGAGCCTAGCTAAAATAAAGTATTATTAAAGTGGGAAACATGTGCACATCATGTATCACACTTCCAGTTACCCAATGAGCCTCACTTATCTGAAGAGAGTTGACTGAAAGAGTCAGCTATCAGTTGGAGTGTCGCCTACTTTGTGGTTCTGGCAATTAAAATACACAGGAGAGAACAACATGTTTCTGTTACTTAATATAAAGAATAAGTAGCTTCCTGCAACAAGCTTACAGACTGAGCAACCTTCGGAAAGGGGGGCATATGATCTTTTAGACAGAAGTCAAACAACAATGTAGGAAAGATTGTTTTATTTTAAATTAATTCAAGATCACCAAAGTGGAAGTGTACACTTTCAAGAAGAGCAGAACAGCGCACCTCAAGAAGCGCTTTTATAAGACCCTCATAGACCTTCAATTTGCTGGAGTAAAAATCACATTATTTTTGTCAGGAATGTTCTTTTAAAAAAACATTTTTTGTGCATATGTGAAGGTGTGTAGAACATTGGCTAGTAAATATGTTGCTTCAGATTAAAATGCTTTAGGTTTTCTGCAGTTTGGAAATTTGGAAACCAATTTGGGAATTTGGGTTTGATTTGCAAAGTTTTAATCTAACAGAGAAATTTAAACAACAATGAACTTTTCAGTGCTTGACTTTGTCCTTTTCCTTTTCCTGTTTTTAAATTACCAATATCAATATAGTTTATATTGAATCAATATAGTCAATATCAGTTTATTGAGAAGGGTGTGCAAGCTGAACCAGGCCAAGTGCAGCAAAGTGAAGCAGGCATAGAAGCATATATATATCAGGGGTTGAGACCCCATTAAAAATGGAAGAAAATGAGATAGATGTTTATTTTCTGATAAGGTAAGTTGTTCCACAGAATGAGCTCAGCTCCAGCAGAGCTTACAGGTTCAAAGTTGCTTTAAATAAACATTGACAAGCCAATGCAAGGCTTAAAGGACAGTCAATAAACTCTTAAAATGTATCCCATAGTTAACAGAAAGCTAATGGAGCAAGGCCAAAACTGATGTTATGATTTTAACGAGGGAGAAAGTAGAGCTGTTATTGAACAACCTATTCATTATTTATTAGATTATTTTGACCTGACCTCAAGATGTCTGCAAGCAGCCATTAATCTGCGTTTTTTTTTTTTCAGGTACACAGGTGCATCTCAATAAGTTTGAATGTCAATGAAAAATTTATAACTGTAATTCATTGCAGAAAGTAAAGAATCATGTACTAAATAATGCAGAGTGATATATTTCATTATGACTTTTAGCTAATGGCAATCCAAAATTTAGCTTCTCATGAAACTAGAAAATTGCATAGGACCAATTAAAAATATTTTTAATACAGAAACATCTGGTTGCTAAAAAGTACGTATTTGTACTGTACAGTGTGTGCCCTCAGTACTTGGTCTGGCTTCCTTTTGTGTTACTTATTGCATCAATTCACTGTGGCATGGAGGAGGTCAGCTTGTGGCTCTGCTGAGATGTTAAGGAAGCCCAGGTTGCTTTAATAGTGCCCTTAAGCTTGTCTGCATTGTTGGGTCTGGTGTCTCTCATCTTAGTCTAGACAATAGTCCAGAGATTCTCTGTGGTGTATAGGTCAGGTCAGTTTTCTGGGAAATCAATCACAGTGATACAGTGGTCATTAAACTGAGAACTGATTCATTTTGCAGTGAGGATAGGTGCCATGTCCTGCTGGAAAATGAAATCAGCATCTCCATAAAGCTTTTCAGCAGAGGGTAGCATGAAGTGCATGAAACTTCACTGGAACCTCAAGAAACTTGAATTCTGTGCCCTCCCCTTTTTTTCTCAGGACTTTTCAGTCTTGATGCCCAAATGAAATGTATTCTTCTGCTACTAAGGACCATTGAGCAATAGTCCAGTCTTTCTCCTCAGCAAGACACTTCAGATGTCTCCAGTTACAAGGAATTCAACTGTTGAAGCTCCTGTCCTGAATATGCCCATGTGTGGTGGCTCTTGAAGCACCAACTCAAGTCACAGTCCACTCCTGGTTATCTCCCGCCAACTCTTAAATGGCCTTTGGATTCAAACTCTTCCCAAAGCTGCAGTCATCTCTGCTGCACGTCCACAGTTTCCCAAACGCTTTTCCTTCCACTTAACTTTTGGTGCTTAAATAAAGCAGTCTATGAACAGAGATTCTTTAGCAATGACAAAGGAATTGAAATTTGGGTTTTCATTAACAGCTTGCTGTACTTATCAAAATCAATAGAAATAAAAACTTGAACTATCATTCTCTGTGTACCAGCTTCACTTTTTTTGAATTGAATACATAAATTGAAATTGAAACATAATTAACTTTTCAATAATATCTGAATTTATTAAGATGCACCTGTATGTAATATTTATTCTGACCCATTGTGTAGTTTCAAGAGTTGCGCATCCGAGCCGACGGACTACAAAACGTACTGGCCAGTTATAATGACGCATTTCCTCTTTGTCCCACTCCCCATTTACACACAACCACGCACATCTAACAACAGAGTCGCTTCGCCGCGCTCTCTCTCTCCCTCCCTCACACACACGCCGTCCGGGGCCACTTGGAAATTTCTCTCACCGCGCAGGATATTTCGGTGCTAAGCAGCGGGACTGCGGGCTGGCCGACTGTTGGTTAATGTGCGTCTTGTCGCTTGAAATGCCCCAGCAGCGCATCTGAAGGTAGGTCTATACTACAATCCTGTAATCGGCTTATTGTGGAGCCCATCTCCCCCGCAGATCTGGGTGACCTCCTCTCTTTATAATATTCAAGCAGTGCCCAGCGTGGGTCCCAGCATGCAGATGGGAGACTCTGTTAGTGCGCGCCTGCCCCGCTTTATACTGTGTTGATATTTTTGAATTATGCTATTAATTCTCATATGAAACAGGATCACTTGTTCGCTGGCTTCATTTTTTCCCCTTGGTTTTTGCGGGGAGTTTACAAGACACAGGGCTGCTACAGCTGAGGCTCGCCTGGTGAGTTTGCGGGTATTTAAATGTAACAATTATCCTGCTCCTGAAGCCGCAGGATTCGGCTTGCGAATTGCGGTGGGTGTGCAGGACTTATGGAAGCGTGGAGAGTTCACGGAGGGGCTGGCAACATGAATTACACCACACTGGCCAGAGAGAAACCAGCCTCCGCCATGTTTCCATGTCAGTCAAAGCTTCCACTAATGCAAGAGGCAATTGTTTATAACTTTTCTCGACCCCCACAGAGACGCTCATTTTAACAGTGACAATCCACAATCTTATTTGTTTAGGATCGCACTTTAGAGAACTCGTAGGGACGCGTCTGTATTCTGCAGCGCTGACTATGTCACTAGTCCAGCGTGGGTTCCCACGCTTTGGTTGCGATTCTCCACCAAACCCGTGTCTGTGATTTCACGATCAGTGTGGTGGAGAGGGCATCAAAAGCAACGCATGCCTGCTGCAGCAGTTAGCAGCCCGCTCGTGTTGGATAAACGCTGAGGATGGCTGGCAGTCTTTGCTCCGCTGCCACACCCCTTCATTGAAAGCCGAGGCGCCGATATTCAGCCTTTATTTTACGTACAGGTGAACACATGCTTGTGCTGGTGCAGAAAACCTCGTGATATCTTCAGATGTCATCGCCCCCCTGCTGAGTCCTTGCGTCTGTTTGCATGTGCAAGTTTGTGCGCACGGATCAATACGCTCCCATGGCTGCTGTAGTATTACAGCCGAGTGGGTTAATCAGCAGCCAATGAATTTCAGAGTGGCTGTCTGTGGACTGTGAGTCGGCCAGGAGGCTGGCGTGATGGGTCATATGAGATGGAGGAGGAAGGGGTAGGGAGGGGGGCAACCTGCGTTGTTTGATGTGCAAGTAAGTTTAATGGTCAAAAGTAAATCCTTCCCTAAAGCCCTCTCACACACTCACCCGCCGGCCCCCTCTGAGTGCCTGGACCTTGGCTTGTCAGAAAAAGACGCATGACCTTATAGGCTGCAGGCTTCACTGTGTGTGTGTGTGTGTAATTCCTCAGGAACCAGTGCTCTCCTAACTGTTGTCTTACACATCCCATGGGTGTGCCTAACATTACTCTGGATTAGAAGTGAACAACAAACGGAATACCAATCTTTTTACCAATTGCAAAAGAACTGCTTAGATGCAATATTTGGTATATTTCAAGTGACATGCATTAATGCTGTGCATGCACATAATAAATTAGACAAGTTAGATGGACTTTCTCTGTCTTTGGTCCTCAAACTTCACTTTCAAAAACCAAAGCTCATATAGATTTAATACTGGATCTATATGGAGTGCGCTATGCCCATCTTTGGGCTGTTTTGGCTCTGTTCATTCTTTTAAGAAGCAGCTAAAGACCTATCTTTTCAGATTGGCTTTTAACTAGCCTTATGATGTTTTATGTATGCTATTTTATTCTCCTTTTATGTTTTATTTTTCCGTAATGTTTTATGGTTGTGTTCCTGTGAAACACTTTGTGGATTTATCCGGTGAAAGGTGCTATATAAATAAAGTTTACCTTACTTAACCAGTGACATATTTTAGGCATTTTTTAAAAAAAATTCTAATGATTATGGCTCACACCTAATGAAAACATGACATTCAGTTTCTCAGAAAATTATACTGATTAAAAGGTATTTTTAAGTGTTATGCCTTGACTTACATAATCACAAGGAGATTTCCTCCGCAAGGAGGGTAAGCTACATCATTGCTAAAGAGGCTTGGTGTTCAGTGTTCTGTAACAAGGTATAGCAGTGGAAAATTGAGCGGAAGGTAAAGTGTGAGAGAAAAAGGTTGCACAAGCAACAAGCATAATCACATCTCTGAGAGTATTTTGAATCAAAGGTGATCCAAAAGTGTGAGGAATTTTCTCAAGTCTTGGACAGTGGACAACCCTGCTTTAACAGCCACCACACATGGACATATTCAAGACATGAGTTACCACCATCACTTTCCTTGTGCTAATTTATTTGAAAATCAAGGTCTCAGTGTGGAGGAAGTCTTGAGAGGCAAGGAATCTTAACTGTCCTGAGGTCTAGTGTGAAATATCTACCGTGACTGATGATTTGTGGAATGATGTCAAAGTCGGTGCAGCCAGTGTACCTGGAAATTTTTGAGCACTTCATACTGCCCTCTGATTACATGCTTTTGGCAGGATTTGGAACCTGCCCACTTTCAAAAGCACCAGTAACTGGTTAAATGATGGTATCGCTGTGCTTGAAACTCATCGGACACACATTGAATCTATGTTGTATTGTCAAGAGGAAGAAAATAGAAACAAGAGCCAACAGTTCAGATGAGATGAAGGTCATTATTATAGCAACCTGGACTTACTCAACACCACAGGAAAGCCACAGGCTGATTGCATCCATGCCACACTGCATTGATGCATTAATTAATGCAAAAGAACCCCCTACCAACCATTGAGTGCATATATTGTAAGTACATGGGCAAGCTTTTCGGTAGGTTGACATTTCTTTCTTAAATATCTTTTTTTTTTTTTTTTTTTTTTTTTTTTTTTTTTTTTTTTTTTTAATGTAATATTTAAATTGTTAACAAGAATATTTGGTTTTGTTTAGCTGTAAGCCATAATAATCAAAATTGACAGAAATAACCACTTTAAACATGTCACTGTAATGAATCTGAATAATTTAACTAATTTAACTTTATGTCTTCAGTTACTGAAATAAATACGTTTTCTGCTGATTATTTTAATTTATTGAGATGGAGCTGGAAATGGCAAAATGCTTAAGCTTTAGGAAAGTGGTGGGAAAAAAATAATGAAAAACCAAAAGAAGAATGAACCTATTTCTTCTTAATACTATGGAAGCCCTTAGTTTAGATTCATTTGTCCAGTACGGATAGTGGTTCCTGTGGGAGTGAAAAGCATCCATCCGGAATTTGCAGCGACAAAGAGAACATTGCTGCCGTTCCCCAAAGTGTCCCATATTAAAAATCTGTCCTTTCAAAATGGTAGCTCCTTGTCTAATGAGGCAGGCCTTTTGCGCTTCTGTGCCCATTGCCTCTTTTTCCTTTCCCTGAAAATGTCAGATTTTCCCCCAGAACCCTGTAGTTAAGTCTTGCCTTCAGCTGCTGCTGCTCCTGCTTGGTATGCTGCTCTGCCACCGGCGACAGCCCCGATCATTTATTTAGCCGACCAAACTCGCATAATGGCAACAATCAGCAGCCTTCTCATTACATTTCTAAGTGGACTGACCTTTGGGGAAACGTGTTTATGCATCTGTTCTGCTATTTGATATTCTCATAACAGAATTATCAACCAATACACCAAACAGAGTAGCTGTTCAGTCATATAGTGCTGAAATCACTTTAGGAAAATCACTGCTAGTAAAATAAACCCTTTAAAGCATCTTCATTGTTCGAGCATAAAATGTAAAATGAAGCTGTGTGAAGATTTAGCAGAATCTATATACTGTCTGTTGGTGGATGGTGAAGAAATCTGTAAACTATCAGTTATTGTATTTGTTTTGTCAGTATCCTTTAGTCACAAACATTTCCTGCCGTTAGACAAAAAGGGCCAACATTGTCGGATTACTCAGCTGTACGTGGCCAATTTATTGATCTGTCTCTTTGTTCTGCATGAAAACAGGCCTCTGTCATGACCAGTGGCCACCAAGGAAGTAATGAGCATGAACCCATAATGAGATTTTAATCACAACAAAGATCACAGAAGGAGAGAGAGCAAACAGTTTTCTGCAGCTGTGCTCGGTCAGGTAGCCCTGCTGTGCAGTCAGGGTAAAAAATGACCAGGCGGGAAATGTCATTATCATCCAGGTCAATCATTGTTGCAGAGGTACTGTATGTATGTACAGCTCGGTTATTACCATTTACCTGCAGGAGATTGCAAGTAATGGTGTAGGAAACAGTTTGCGATTGGTGTGATTAACATCCCTTTAGCTGTAGATGGATGGAATGTAATTAGGCTAAAAAAAAAAAAAAAACAAAAAACAAAAAACCATGCTTACATTAAGTATTTCATTACAGCTCTTTTTTCACAATTTCTGATTTGCATTCCTTAATACCTGTTCCAGTGTTGCTCTGAAATGAATCTAAAAAAAGAATAATTTTTTGTAATCTTTGCTGGGGTTTTTTTCAGTGCAATCTTGAAGCTTGAGACAAATGTTGGGAAATAGTTGCCAGGTTGGTAACTGAGCAAGCTGTGTTTGGTGGCCAAACTTGCCAAATATAATCTCTGTACAGTTCTTTCCTTCCCCCTACTTCAGAGAGATTTTTCCAAATTGGAGGTTATCATCGTGTTGTGCACAAATTGAGAGAAAATGATTGCCGCTGACATCATAGACAATCACAGCTGTAGTTTATTAGCCATGTTTTATTTTGACTCTTTATCTGAATTTAAAGTCGACTGTAATATGTTTGTTATTCAGAGAGGAAGACGTACAGCTGGTATTCTTGTGTGGAACAGTTTAGATGAGACTTGGCTACCTCGCTAAAAGTTTCATTTAATGGCTTCTCAACTGGAAAAAGTGTACGGCACCCCCCCGTTTGGGAAGGACTCTCAGCTTCAAGCACAGGAGTTCAGATATTGTGTGCTTCATTTCCACTGAACAGTACAACACAGCACGATGCGGTTTGGAACGCTATTTTATGGCCCAGCGTATTCAGGAAAGCGCTTTCACCTTGGACTCTTACTGGGCAGGCGGGGTTAAACCCAAGTGCCCAACATGGCGTCATACTAGTGTGACGGGAAACATGATGCACTAGTATGTCTTGTTTGTCGGAAGCAATCAATGGACTGTGTTGTGTGACAACAGTAGCTTCAGGCTAACCGTACTGTACCATTGTCCTAAGGACCTACAAGTGAAAGGGGCCCAGGAATAGTTCGGTATGGGTCGGTTGAATGGACCGTTTTTACAATGGAAACGGCACTGAACCGCACAGACCCGGGCAGTACACACAAGCCATCAGTGTCCTCTTTTTGGGTGATAGAATAATCGAACAAGAAATGGACAGTTACATCAGGACTTTGTGGCCATCCAGTGAAAAGGGTATGACACCAGTCTCTGGGGTTGGAGAAGGGGTTGAGCCAGAATACCAAAAAGCATGTGAGTACTGATACAAGGGGCTGAAATGGGTTTCCTTCAGAGGATGTCTAAGCTGCATCTTTGGTCTCCTTCGCCATCCACACCATCGCCTTTAGTGGTAAATGAAAAAAATTTAGAGAAGCTTTTTTTGGTCTCAGATTGTCCTGATTCTGTCATCACTAAATTTTAAATGAGTTAATGATATTTGGTGAATGGTAAACTGTGAGGGGCGGTGAGGGTGGGACTCTTATCCATACTTATTATTTTTGTGCTTTGATAATGCATTTGACATGTTATTGAAGGTTTAGCTTTAAGTTTGTCAAGGTTGGCAATAATAATAATGGCCAGTAATACAGGAGAGTTTGATTTCCAACCCTCTTTTTTTTTTTTTTTTTGTTTCATGAGTTTATTTTATTTGCTGCTGTCTGTAATTGCCAATCTCTGTTAGTTTACATCATTAGTGGTGGGTGCTGCTTTCCCTCACACTGGCTATATACACGTAACTACTCTTTGCTGTTCTCATGCATTTCTGCCAAGGTAGATATTTAAGGATTGCTGGCTGTTGCATTAACCTAACCTGACATGCCAGATGGTTTGCTTCTGAGCCATCTGGGAAGTCCTGTATAGAAACTGTTTACAAAATGACGGTATAATAAAAAAAAAAAAAAATCACTTGAAATTAGATGAAGCATTTGTCTTTTAAAGCATTGAGCAAACTGTAACCAGACAGATGATTCAGGCAGAAACCTTTGGAAACGACCCTTCAAGTATAAATTCCCAATTATTCCAAATTACTGGTGTTTTTGAGATGCTAAGATGCTTTGTAAATTAGCTGATCTAACCATCTGACATACCACATGTCAGGCCACCTGCTTTGCAAGGTAAAGATGTTGTTAAATCCACTTGGGCTAACCAAGGCAACAAGATGTTCAATGTAAAAAAAGGAATTGGAATGTGAAGTTCCTGCATTACTGTGCCAGATTCTGAAGGGTGATGGAGGAATGTGTGGCCTAGTTCAAGTTGGCATTATTGCAGAAGTTCACATTTTTGTGATCAACCTTGGCCTGGGTAACCTTTAAATGCAAAATCCCAAGATTTTAAGAAGGATTTCTAAAAGAAAGGCAAACATTTAATTACTTTCCTTCATATTACAACTGATAGATCTGCTGCTGGTAAGAGTGAGGTTTTTGGTCAAACTCCACATTATAGAAATATCAATTTATTGATTTATTTATTTGCTTAAGATGGACATTGTGCATTAATGAACATTGTGAACGACACAATGGCTATAATGCACCCAATTATAGCCAGGGCTGATTTTCATCGTTTGTTCCTCTGCCAGATGGTATTGCTTAATGTTCAGACTTTATGAAACTAAGTTAAGGCGTGGCAAGTTAGATATATAGGCCATAAACTTTTGCTTTTTGTTTTTCTTAGTTTTTCTTCCCACCTCCCACAAACTTCTCATTTGCCCACCTCCCACACAGTCAGCCATCCTATCTAAATTGCATGAGAAGTATACACTAGAAACAATAGTTGCCTCCATGATAACACACTAATTTTTGCACTTTTGGCCTTTGCTAATTGGTTGATTTTAAATACTTAGAACAGCTCTAGGACAGAACATCTTTGCATTTATTTGTTTAGCCTATAATAAACTATGAAGTGCTTTTTTTAGCGGAGCAGCCTACAGTCTGAGCAAATTGTGCTCTGTAGCAGTCCCCATATGAGGCTTATTGTGTCCTACGATGCAACTCATAGATTTACCAGTTTGCACCAAAAATACAACATCTTGAGCATGTTTCAGTGTTTTGGAGCCAAAGTGGTTGCCATAGAGATTAGATTTAGGCTGCTCTCTTCTTTGAGAAAGATTTTGAGTGGCTGGATTTGGGCATGAGTCAGTATGATATTCTTACAATATGATGACCCCCCAGTAAAAAAAAAAAAAAAAAAAAAAATACTCATGGTATTTACACAAAAATATATGTATGTAATATCTTTTAAATTTCATTTATTTTTATACTTTATTGCTGCTTACAGCTTGTAAACTGTAGTTTTAAAACATTGCTACTTTAACGCTGGCGTAGATTCTATCTCATCCAGGACATGACAGTCCTAGGTGCTTGAGTAGAAAGCAACTGGACTTCTTGTTTTGTTTCTTGAGGACATTTCGCCTCTCATACAGAACACCACTGGTACGGAGATGCTTTTAGTAACCAACAATATTTCCAAACAGCCAGATTTCTCTGTCTTATAAGTGAGGGAAAAGTATAGCAGTCTTTTTTTTTTTTTTTTTTTTTTTTTTTTTGAGCCTGTTGTCTGGCAGTGTGCAGCATCGGATTGGGGAGAGGCAGTACTATGTTACGTTTTTCTTCAAATAGCCAGGTGAAGTCTTTTGTCATTCCATGACTTTTTCTGGCATCTCATTAAGATGAATTTAAATTATACAAACAGTGTAACATAAAATGATTGTGATTTTTTGAAACTGACTTCATCAAATCTTGGTATACATTGGTACTGATAACCCAATTGTTTTCTGATTGCATTTGCAGTTTCAAGTAAATTGTTACAGTGCTGTGAAAAAAGTGCCTTTCTCCTTACATTTTTCTTGTGTTTTCTCTTTGTTGTTGGTCTTAAATGTTTCAGATCATCAAACAGATTTTATGCCTATATAAGAATGTTGCAAACTCACCCTAAGATGATTTCTATAGCAATAGTTAACCTACCATACTAGCTTAGCAGTTTAAATGTAATGCATCCTGCCATGGATTCCCTGACTAAATACAAAAAGCAGCTTTCATATTTCATTTATGAGAAAAAAGGTATCCAAACCAAGCCAGCTCCATGTGAAAAAGTAAAAATTTGTTAAATCACAATTTAAGTGTGATTAACCACTTTTTTGGAAAGGTTTACTAGTTACAACCACACCTGTATATTCAAGAAACCACATAAATAGAACCTGTCTGACAACATGAAATTTGCTAAAAGATCTGAAAAAGCAACACATAATGCTCCAATCTAAAAATATTCAACAACAGATAAGCAAAATTTCTGAGATCTATCAGTCTTGCAAGACTTTGGGACTCACGAGAAACACTTTAAGATCCTTTTAATTGTAGAAAGCATGGGACTGAGGTGAAACTTTATAGGCGTGACTAGCCTATCAAAATTACTCCACGAGCTTATTTAGGACTTTTCCAGGTGGTTGCAAAAGATCCCAGAACAGTATCACAGCAGGCTTCGGTTACAGTCAGTATTCATGATTCAAACAATATGAAGGAAACTAGACAAAAATGGTATCCATAGGAGACCTCCAAGACTAAGATCGCTGTTGACCATTAGAATATAAAGGCTTGCCTTACATTTGCCAGACAATATCTGATGATTCCCAAAAGCGTTGAGAAAACGCTTGTGGACTGATGACACAAAATGTAACTTTTTGGAAAGTGTACATCTTGTTACATCTGCTGTAAAACTTAAAAAAACAAAACTAGAATCTTGGAGGAGAATGTCTAGTCAAAGTGCACCTGGTGTATATAGCAGGACAACGATTCGAAGCACCAACAGCAACTCCACTGCTGAATGGCTAAACAAAAATTATGTTTTGAAGTGACCTAGTCAAAGTCTGGACTTAAATCTGGCTGAGAGGCTGTGCCATGACCCTAAACCGATGCCTGGAACTCCTTCAATGTGGCAGAATTTTTGAAAAATCTGAAAACGGTGACCACAACTCCTCCACAATGAACTTAATCTCTTTGCTTTGTTATTGAGCTTTACTTAGTGATTGGGTGCTTAAACAATGAAAAATTTGTATTTTTTGTTGTGAAATATTTCAGAACTACTAATTTTGAAAATGTGATATAAAAGCCTGTTTCTCAGTAATCGAAAACAGTTGGAAATTGTTGCTGCACAGCGTGGCACAACTTGCTCTTAGGTTTACAGGGACCAGGTTAGTATGGACAACTTTCTTTCCCTAAATAATCAAATCATTATTTGAAAACTATCATTTGTATTTATTGAGGTCATCTTTGTCATATATTAAAATTACTTTGATCTGAAACATGTCAGTGTGCCGAAACAGAAAATGTATATGGGAAAAATACTTTTTCACACCACTATACATCCACAACTAAAGCTGTTTACAGTATTGTATCAGTACAATAGTAATACTATATTGGAATAATGAAAAGCATCTTGTGATTTAAAAAAAAAAAAAAAAATTCACATATTTTAAGCGTGATGAAGCTCATGTAGATTTTTTTTTTCTGTTAAATGTTGACTGAAGGCTTTGTTTTATTCTTCAAACAGTGAATGTCTTTATCTGTAAAAATTTAATAATGATCCCAGCATTTTATCTTTTTACTGTGGTTCCTTTGTAAAATCTAGTTTTAATTATATTCTGACATTATTAACATAATTGAGTCAGTTCGGAAATGAATGCTGTTGTAGGCTTTCCTAACCATTTCTGTCAAAACAAATCCAGGTGCGTGGTGAAACATTTAACTTGAGGCATTTTTGCAGCATCAGCTCAACCTTTAGCTGATAGAGTATATGCTCAGAAATGGGTTTGTGGCGTCTTCTGCTATTACTGGCCTGCCGCTCTGGCAGAAATCCCTGCTGCCATGGTTGCTACCACCTCCAGGCTCATGCCTCTTAGTCACCAGGGCAGAAATGTAACCTAATCAGGTGTTTGTGGCTCCCGGTACATAAGCACACTTCTCTGTAAACAGCGTCCAGATGGCTCTGTGTCCATAGCCATGTGTCCCCACTTACTATACGAGAGCCTGTGGTTTTTAGACTTGTCCTGGTGTTGCATTTAAAAATGTTTCAGGTGGTACAATTCACCCCCTCTTCATCTTATTGTTTCTGGTTGGGGCCATTTGATCTGGAAACAGAACGCCCAGTAGCCACTCGAAGGTTACAGGAGAACACCTATTATATTGCCGGGTGGAATCCATAAACTGAGTCAGAAAGTCTGCAGTCAGGAACTGAACCAAGCAGCTATGCTTCCATTAAGTTTAATTTTAGATGGACCTTGTAGGTTAATTCAAAAAGCACTTTGTAAGGGCTGCAGTAAAATTAAAAAAAACAACTTAATAGTACTTATAGATCACAGTGTAAAATAAGGAGAAGATGCTGTTGGCTATCACAGCTTTGAAGCAAAAAGAAAAACTCAGACATCATATGAAAGAAAATCCCACTCTTCTATTTTAAAGATGAGCTCATTGACGTCCCCCTCCCCACAGCTTCGGGGGTCCCTCAGCAGCTGGCTGTAACCAAATCTGTTGCAGAAAGAAACGGTGTTCTCATTACTCAACAGGCTTGTTGACAAATTTCAACATTTATATCACTCATCAAAGTATTTTTGTGTCTGTGACACTGGTTTGTGAAAAACATTCAACGGAATTCCCCAGGAAGTTACTTTGGAGCGGCTCACAGCTTTGTTTAGAAGCCGAAGGAGCGATCGTGGTGGGCGTATACTGGAAATGTATCCCGCCCCCTTTTGGCCCTCCTGCAGACTGGAAAAGCTATTCTTGGGCTTTCCATAAGGATAAATTCCTCCTTCAAATGTTTTGCAGCTGACTTGAATGAGGAATTGCCCTCCTTAGGATAAGACCACGGTGCTGGCTGAGGGGTTGAGTTTAGCAGAATAGCATCGACGAAACACTGTAGAGAAGAGTGATGAGCTTGGGTGAAAGTAAACAGTCAAAATGCTGTCAAGTAGTTTTGTACATGTGTACACATACAGTTTATTAGCAAATGAACAAAAATGAACATCTGACTTCTTAAAGTATGTAAAAAAGGAGCATTTGGTGCAGATACATCAACGAATAGCAAAACTGTGAGCCTTCAGATCACAGTCATGTGTGCTGTCTGTTTTTTATTAAAGAAAGAGCTGTATGATCTTAGTGTTTCATCAAAAATAAGCCCTGCTTTTTATCAGTGGAACCCATTATGTATCATCTGTAGCTATTGGTCCCTAGCTTCTATCCTTCTCCTGTTTATCTACCTCAGCTGCTCAATGAACCAGCCTCTTGATCTGAGGTATGGAGCTGCTTAGAAGGTTGTTACATAAAATGTATTGTTAGTTAAAATATCTGCTCAGCCCATCTTTAAATCAACTACTTTTCCAAAACTGCCTGTTGTCCCAAGGAGTAATTATAATCTCCAACAACTGATATGCTTTTAGAGTCTATTGTGGGTTAAGTTGGAAAATATCTAAATTCTAAACTTTTGTTCTCTTGGTTTCTGGAGTTTGAGAATATGAATCCAGGAATCTTAAATTATATATATTTTTTTCTTCACAATATATTTGAAAAGCAACATACTCTGCATGTGATATGTTTCTTCATTGCACTGATATGACACTCCCTATAACTTGGTTTCTGCCAAGAAGCGCAGTTTGTTCAAACAACATGTGGATATGTAAATATTTGATGGATCTATTGGCCAAGAAAAAAAGCATTGCACCTGAAGTTTTTTTTTTGTTTGTTTGTTTGTTTCTGTGGTGTTTATTAGTAGTACCTAACTGATTTTGAATTTGTAGGAATCATTTTGCCTCTGGATTTATGCCTTATTAGATATTTTTGAAATATGCATTTGGGGCTTTAAAATAAGACCTCACAACTTTCTTCAACTGAGCTTATTCCATAGACGTGGAAAGTTGGAAATGAATAGCTTTAAAAAATGTCCTTTGTTTATCTCGATGCCAGTGTTTATGTTAAAGTCATACAGACTTGTTTTTCCTCTCTCTCTGTGTGTACAAATTGCTGTTGAGATCTCTTTTTTTTAAATATGGTTTCACAGAGTGCAAAGTGCACCTAAATAAAGCGCCACTGGCCATTTTTAACCAAATGCTGTGACGGTTGGGCTTCATTTTAAACATCTCCTGTGATTTTTCTATTTTCCCCCAAATCGTAACTTTGCCCTCCTCAAGAAAACTTTTATTTATTTTTCTTGCAGTTTTAGGGAGGCTGTGCCTCATTTTGCAGCCCTCTCAAGCCAATCTAACCTGACACTGCAGAACTCTGTGCATGGATGGTCCCAGAAATAGCCCTTTAAGTGGCTGTTAATGTATGAGCATTACACAATCATGCTGTCAGTGCTCCATGCCCTTGGCCTGAAACCTTTCTGTCTGCAGGAGTTCAGCCTGCAATCCCTGTTTCCCTGTAACCCTCTGGTGCTGCTCTGTAAGGTTGTTGAGTTTGAATAAAGCTATATAAGGGAATCCTTTCTTTGTTTATTAGTTAAGGGAGAGTACATGGGAGTGCTGCCAGGCCCTCAAAGTAGAAAAATTGGGACAGGGAGAGAGAAGAGGACCAAACACCACTCAAACGGTGTACTCTGCGATGTGGAGCTGTAAACATTACTCCTTTTTTTTAAGGCAGTGAAATGATTGTAGCAGCTGGTCTGTATTACTTCTGGGAAGCTCCGTGTTAATAAAGTGACTGAAAATAACCTTTCCTTGGGTGTACATGCAGTTAGACACAAGGATGCTGTCATTATATTAGCTGCATATTGATCCTGTTTTAGACAGATCAAAATTCATTTATTTTAGCAGGGAACTGCTAGTATTATTGATAGAATTTCCAGGTTTGTTTGGGCCATACCACAGCTAATGTAACACTTACACCTCAGGTTTTAATATTGGAGGTGTTTAAATCTTTGTATATGAAGAATCAGTGGCCAGAGGATTCCTCAGTCGTTTCTCGGGTAGAAAATTCTGCTGTAATGTGTGTTGCCTCATCTTTGCATTTATCTCCATCTTGTAGCTTCTGGTTTAAGGTCCAACCTTCTTGTTCTCAATTTTCTTTTTGTTGGATTATTTAAAAAAAAAAAAAAAAAGTAATTGCAGTGTTCCATAAGTATTGTTTTTTTTAATATTAGAGAACAGCAGCAGCGTATTCAAAAACCATTCATGACTGACTTGAGATAATCCAGAGTCTGTGTTTTCTGCGTTGGCAGTATAAAATAATGACACTGACGGCCGTGGTTCTGACTTTAAAGTTGGTATGCGCTGTGTTTCATATCGACATGTCTGTGGGGAGCTTGTTCTCCAGCTGGCAGAGAGACAAATGCAGCATTGTCAGATCCCTCTGTCTAGATGGACTCAGGCATTTAGTCTTTCGGAGTGTTTAGAGAATGCCAGCCTTGTCCTCAGTCTGGTGACTTATCTTCCTATTGCAGAGCACAGCTCCAGGAAAATTGTTTCGGGGGCATCCACACCCATCCCTCCAGCCTTTTAACAATAAGTGAATAATTTTGAGGAGTGACTTCCCTGTAGTTATGATGTTCCTGGTAGGGATCTGATGGAAATGTCTGTGCAGAAGGTCTATCTGGGTTTTTATTTCACATCAGACGTTGCAAGGATTGTTGACTCAAATGCTAATTAGCATTGCCAGATGAGAAATGCTGCATTTGATCTCATTCCTTTTATATCAAGTGCAGCTTGGTCCCTGAATAGAGTTTTAGCTGTGCTGCCAAACATTTCGTTATTAATTTCTTTTTTATTTTTCACACAGCTGTGTGAGCAGGTGAACTCTCCTTAGCAACCTGGCATTGCAGTTTGTTTCGGGCTGCCAAACATTCCACAGCTTTCCTTCACTCTACAAGGATTTAAAGAGGCAGGCTGTGTTTACCTGAGGAGGACACTCACTCACTCATCTTCTGTTTTTTTTACAGCAAAGGGTTAGCATGAAGTGTTTGGGCCATAAAGTTCATATTCCGATGAATGAATGAAACACTTTTCAAAAGTTAATCGTCAATGTGGAGGTCAACACTGCCAAATGTCCATTCCATTATTTAAATTCAATGCACTTCAAAGTGATTTGGATATTATATGATAGACGAACACAAAGTGGAGCATAACTGAAGTAGAATTAAAATAAAAAATAAATAAAATATGAGTAGAAGTCTGAAAAGTGTGCAGTGCATTTGTATTGTGCCCCCTGAGTCAATTCATTACAGAAACAATTTCCCCTTCAGTTGCAGTTTTTACTATTTTTGAGATGGAGATTTTTAAGTCTTTCCACATTTTCTCAATTTGAGTAAGTTCTGGGCTTTGACTGGGCCATTATAGCATGATCTAAACCATTCCACTGTAGCTCTAGCAGCATGTTTAGTGTAGCATCCTCACAGGATGATGCTGCCACTACAAAGTTTCTGTATGGGAAGGTCAGTAAGTGTTTTGCATATAGGCTAAAATGCTCAATTGACCAAAAACACCATATTCTACATGTTTACTGCATCCCCCACTTGGATTGTGGCAGATTTTTAAATGATTTTAAAATTCTTATGTTTTTTGGTTTTTTTTTAAAAAAGCTTATTCTTTCCACTCTTCAACTAAGGTTGTGGATTTCTGAAGCTCCTCCAGAGCTGCCGTTGTTGGGTCTGGCATTTCTCATCTTTCTCTCAACAACATTCCATAAATTCTTTATGGGGTTTAGGTCAGGAAATTTTGATGGAGAGTCAGGCACAGTTATACCGTGGTCACTGCTCTAAGATTTTGTTGTAGAAAGTTGTGCCGACTTTGCACTTGATACAACACAATGGACCAATGTGGGCAAATAGCAGGAATCCTCAAGACATCAGACTGTGGAAACTTCACACTGAAGCTCAAACAGCTTGGATTATGTGCCTCTCCTCTTTTCTTCCATACTCACTGAACTTGATTTCCAAATAAAATGCTTTATTTACTTTATTTGAAAAGCAGACATTTAACCACTGGGCAACAGTCCAGTTCTTTTTCTCACTATCCTCAATGCTTCCTCTTGTCGTCTCTGGTTTAGGATTAGCACAAAAACCCTAACAGTTGTAGCTTATGTCCAGGATATATCTGTGTGTGGTGTCTTTTGAGCACTAACTCCAGCTTGAGGACTGGAGTTGACCACCGCTGTTGTAGGTCACAGCTGAACATGTCTATTGGTGTCATGTAATATTGTAATTTTTTTGTGAAACTAAATTGGCTGACTTCCCTTTTTGAATTGAATTACTGATATAAATTAACAGTCCAATAATATTGAGGTGTAGCTGGATTGACATAAGCATGGTCTCCGGTCACTGTGTCAAGCTTAGGGTATCAAGTGGCCAAAAATCCACTGATCTCAGCTTATCTCTTCCAGTATCACCTGAACGCGCACAGACCAGGTTAGTGTTAGATAAATGCAATGGAGCGTTTAGAAGTTGAGACTCTGATAGTTCAGTTTCTTTGTGACTCACTGCTTGCAAACAAGTGATGTGTAACCAGGTTTTTAAATGAGAACTTGTGAAGAATACACTTGACCAATGAGTGGCTGTAATTATATGTAAGCATAGCCTTCTTATGGTTTAAAATTACTTCAGTGAGTTAGGAAATGAGCTATATTGCAGCTATCCTTTTATGCAGCAGAGTTTAAATTCATAGTTCTGCTTGCCTCCTTCCCTTCTGTCTCTGCCTTTGGTGTGTTTGTGGTATTCCTGCTGAAAGATAAGCTGTCCTGAAATCAGCCCTAGTCTGCTGACCGAGCAGGAAACAGTAGCAGTCCTTCCTCCCAGTACCCCTCCTTTCTGCCTCTCTACTCACTAAACCGAAGCTCATTCGCTTTCCTTCTTCTATTGCGTCCCTTATCTTCCCTTCACTCAATTTCTCTTGCCCCTATCTCTGTTTCAACACCCCGCCCACTTCTCCCCTCAAAACCTCCCCAGCGGCTGGCGAGCGTGTCACCACCTGGGCTGTGATCCATTCACAGGGATGAAGTGGCACTGGTAGAGCTCACTGGGCTGTAAATCAGCCGACACATCCAGAAAATTGATGAAAAGCAGTGCACACTATAGATGAATGTGGCTGACATGCTGCTGGTGTGATGTTTTGAACTTCTGAAATCTAGTTTGCCTGAGTTTAAAAATAACTCTTCCCCTGCATGAATTGTGATAATGGAAAATGGGTTAATGGGCGTTAATTTTCCATTCCAATGGAAGAGCACATTTTGATAAAGAATGAGTCAAAATTTGATAAGCTGTTGGAATGATAAAGTTATTACATGATCGGGAAAGTAGGGGGGGATGCAACCACTAAATCCTTTAACAAACCTTGTAGTTCAATCATAATTTTAAGCAGCTAAATAAAAAGATTTTTTTTCAGGCTTAAAACTTTTTATTTTGTAGCTACACTGTCTTGCAAAATGGTTTTGCTTAGGGGTATCAAAGAAATGAAGCTAGATACAAATTCAGGTCATAGTTTTGATATTTTCTTTATTTGTATCCCTTTCTTTCTACCTTAGAATTATGCACTAATTTGTGCTGGTTTATAAGCTTAAGTTCCACTAAAATGCATTGAAGGTTGCAGTTATAAAGTGACAATTAGTGAAAGTACAATGGTTTAAAATGCATGACATTTATCAGAATTTTAGCTCACATTTTAGTTCAACGTGAAAATGTTTTGCCGCTGCTAAAATGTGTTTTTTGAGGTCAGCAATGGTAAAGTTGGCAACCACCTAAATTAGCTCCAAACTGGACTGTTTTCATATCATTTGACTCTAAAAGCACTTTTTGCACCTAACTCATTAACCTGTACTTTCTTTCTCCACCCCACACTCCCACCCCCCAAACAATGCAGTCTATTTAATGTGCATGAGGTGAGCTGGGAGTGACTGCTGTCTGCTCCTGACAATGGAGCTGACAAGCAAGGAGGCTAGGCTTTTACTGCAGACCGCTGTGGAAAAAAACAGGCTTGAAGTAACTGAATTGTTCCTTTCACAATGGGCAGTCAGAGCCCTGTACGGTCGCTTACCTCCTGTGTCATGTTTTTGTTCTCCTTTCTTGTCCCAGAGCTTCTGAACTGCACCGCTCTTCTTTTTTAATTGGTTTTCCTGCCTGTTGGTCAGCTTGCACACCTAAGATTCGGATCACATCCACCTGCCCTGGAATTATGGTGGCCCTTTTTTCTTCTGGGGTTTTGGAAAGTGTCACACTTCGAATGACCTTCATCTGTCATAAAATCATTACTGCAAGAGCAGCTAATGGGAAGGATAATTAAAATATATGTTGGCCCATATTCCTCCTGACTCTGTGTGCTTTCGAGTGTCAGCACAGCTGGAGGTACAGTGGCATCGTGCTAAATGCCTCCTCACAGCTGTCCACTCATCGAGTGGATTATGAGACGCTCATATCTGTACGGCTGAGATGCAAAAGGAGATTAGATCAGCAGCTCAAGAAGAGGGTTGGTCCATCCTAATCTGTAGAGCTGCCAGCGCTGAAACACGGCTTTTAAAACTGGGCTCTGATGATTTATTGCGTCTTGTAAAAGAAGAGTGTGTCCTCTCCTGTGGCTGCCTGCACTGCTTTCTGCTTTTGTGGGTCATTTGTCATGATGGGTTTCAGGGTGAGCACATGTGCACTAAACAGAATGAGAGGTAACTCATTATACTGCCTGATATGAAGCACTATCCCTGTTTATGCTATTTTTGTTCTTGTTTGGCCTTATCAGTAGCACCAGCACATTAAGAGCACAGTAAGTTGGATGCTTTTTGCTCCAGATAACATTATTACCACATACTGCTTTAATTAATGGACAGTAGCTCAATTCCAGGACCAGTAGTGGGTAAAACAATTATCCTCTGGCTATTTGAACGCTGTATCAGGACTGAGCTGGTATATTCTTTAATTTACTACTAGGTGTAAGGTAGTATAATATGACCATAAATAAAATACCACTGCTTCAGTGTTTCTCAATATTTGGATTAACTTTAATACCAAAGATCTAAAATATGATCTAATTTCTCTTACTTAAAACAGATAAGCAATAATTATTCTAACTACTGTTATGTTATCCAAATACTTGCCTACAGTTGGGATCTCAATACAAAAAGGTTAACCAAACAAATAGAAAAAAACACCCATCTAATCTAGTAGTTTTAAAATGCGTTTGTGGAATATTGTATCCTTTTGTCATTCCGCTCTTTATAGGGAAACAAAAGTGTATTGAGCTGATTTTAGTCTTAATTAGTCTATATGCTCAGGCTATTATCCTGCATGTGGCTTCTTTACAGCTATACCACATATAGCTTGACAGCTGTTCTTCTAAAACAACATAATCCTTAATAAGAGGGAATAGTGACTTTAATTTAGTTCCTGCCCCATAAGGGAAAAAGTGAGGGCTTTGTAAGCCATCTGATTTTAGCCAGCTCTGTGCAGCTACAGATGGGGGTGGGGCAGTGCTTCATTACCTTATGGGCTGTAGAGCCAGAGAAATCGCTGGCATTTTTCTCTCATATGAACTTTATGGAAAAGGTGAATTACCAGGACCTTTTCTGTTAAGTTGACCAGGAGTTTCAGCCAAAACACTAAAAGAGACGGAAAAATCCAGTTCTGAACTCCAGAAAAACACCTTTTCAAAATGATCTTGAATAAAATAGAATTACTATCTATTAAATTTAATGATTTGGCCACTGTTTTTGTCTGTTGTTGTTGGACATCTGTGAGCCTTCAGTAATGGCAGGTGATTTTTAGTCTTGGGAAACTATTTTGGGGAGTATGCTCTAGTCGGTAATTAATAATATTTTCAAGGAGATGAGATCCTTCTCATGTGATCCTCCTTTTTCAAATCAAAATCTTTTGGGAAAATCTGTTTCATAAATAATTAAGGGACCATTTGCTCTAATTCACAATGAGTTCAGTATTTAAGGTGGACAACAAAATAGGTTCAAATCGTCTTCATGTGATTAATGTGATTTATTACTCTATTTCAACCCTTTCATGCTCATGTTATTACAATTTTTATTTTATATTTGCTAGACTGCATTTGTATTTTTATTGTTGTTGCTTGACATCTGCTAATTGAATGTGGAAACAAGGCAGACTTTTATCAGAAAATTGAAAAACGACAATGCAAATAAATGCATTTTAGTGGAAAATGTAGCATTCAGGGAACAGTACTTTTAAAAATGCTATTTGATTTTATTTTTTGTGCATATTAAAGAGCTAAGATAAGCCACAAACGTTGACAGACCAGCAAAATGTAATGTATTAGAGTAATGTGAAAGGAAAAAGGTACAGCTACAAGTAATTTTGGGTATGTCTGTACCAGCTTTGTACATCTAGTATTTCTGTTTTTCTTGGATGGGCTGTACTTGAATGTAATGCTGGGATTAAGTTACACACAAAAGGAGTCTTTATTTTTTTGTGTGAAGGAATATCACTATAAAAGAAAATGTATTTTTTTTTTCTTTGCACTTCAATTGTACACTGTGTTGGTGTATCATAAAAGACCCCAATAAAACACTGAAATTTAGATAAACAGCATGTGAAGTATATAGATTCTACTCAGTTCACTCATGCACACTAACATTTCTACCTAACTGAGACGAGTGTCTAACAAATCTCCCAAACAAGCCATATGCGGGTCACAAATGTAAACACCTTATTTATTCTCTGCTGCCACCCTTTCTGCTCACTCCATGAATGGAGCTGAACAGGGGTGAGGAGGTGTTTGAGGGATGTATTTGTTTAATTGAATTAAAAGCTTGTCCCACTGTAACCCCAACCCACCCCCACCCCCACCCCCAAACCCTCTGGAAGGATGGAACTAATCACTGAGAATCCGCTGTTCCAGGAGAGTGTAGAACGGCTGCCTTGTATAGTAGAGAGCTCTGTTGTATGTCTGCTTGTGAGGAATACTACTATACCTATTATGGTGTTTTGTAATTATGACTGTGCGGTGTTTGATTTCCAAAGACTGTTGATAAACCTCATTAAAGTGTGTGCCTGGGCACTTACTGACCTTCTGACCAGCTTGACCTGCCGTCCTTAAATGGAGAGCCCATGTAACAACTAAACATGAGCGTCTGTGTGATGCAAAGCAACAGCTGTTCTCCAGATGTCCTAAACTTCCCAAAAAAGGGGTGTAACATGATAGCCCCTATCCTCAACCTACCCTCAAAGATACCATGTATTGAAAGTGCAAATATGATGCCTATTTTTTGTGATTCTGATTTCTCTTTAAGAACTATAATATGGGAAGAAATACGAGCAGTGGAAAAAGTACTTAATTATTTATGTTAGAGTGCAGAGATGACATCATGCCGCTATTTCAGAGATCAGTCACAGTAAAAAAGGGGTTTAACTTATGTTTTAAAATAAAGATGAAGTGCTTATGACACTGACATTTTTAACTGACTATAGCATCTTATAGTAGCAATTAACATGACTAGTATAACAGAAATGTCAGTCACTATGTATACTGTGCAGAATGTCAATCTTTCTTAGCTTTTGCAATTTTCAATTCAAGTCCAGAATGTTTCCCTGACATACAGAATTTGAAAGCTTAAAAAAAAGCACACTCTGCTTCTGTTTACCCTTCCTGTTATCGACTAAATGTCTAACTCTCGCTGGCTCTTTTGCAGCCTGATTGAACCGCAGACAGATATGCATGTTTCATTGAAAGGTTGCCTTTGATCACACATACACGGTACTGGGTTTTGACTTTTGACCCAAAAAATCTCATGATCTGCCTCAGACAAGCAGTTCAGAGTAGGAGTGTTTCAGCAACTTATTTACATATTCTTTATAATGTACAATTTGTACAAGAAATGTATCTTATTAGTTGATTTTATTTCCTTTTTTCTTAATTTCCCTTGTACACAGGTGGCTCCCAATGAGGATGTAGTGGGTGTTGAGTCCCCTACCACACCACTCTTCTTTTTCATTCTTTAAGCAATGATCCCATTGACCCATTTAGCTAATTGCTTATCAAGGACTGCTACTTATCCTGATGGTGTTGGGAGACACTAGTAAATTAGTTAGTTGGCTTCAATAAGTCTGCAGTGCAAGGCTGAGCTGTTCTGTTTCTCATGATTTAGGACATACTTTCCACTTACAGACAACGAGACAGGAAAAGCATGTTTGTAAGGATGCATTCCTTTCTGGATTGCCTTAAGAATTCTGCACATCTCTACCTTTTAAATTTTATACAGTGTGTTTTTTTTGTTTGTTTGTTTGTTTTTATGGGTTTTACTAATAGTCAGACATGGTGATGCTAATGTGATGTTTGGGACTGATTTGCAATGTGTTTGTATCAGTTTATGCAAGTCTATCTCTGACTGGCTCAAAATGTGACAAGAAAGCGAAAATAGAAGAAATATTTACGGAGGCTAACTTTTTTTCTTTTTTTTTTTTTTTAGATACTGTACATTCTACAGCCAAGGTTCATGAGATGCAGGATACGCCTAATTATTAAGCTTCATCATTTTATCACGTAAATGCATTAAGCTGCCTATTTACTGATAGGATGTTACTGTTCAGTTTATACAGTTCATTAAATTTGTTTGTACAAATCCTGAAAGCTAAAGCAAAATGTGGATGGCACAAATGATGTTTTATGTTTGTGAGCAGCTGCCACTGATCTGAGTTTGCCTCCAGCAACAAACTTAGCACCCAGCCTCCTTTAATTGCAGTACGGCTGCCCCGTTGTAACCATGTTTAGCAGTAAATCAGCAGAATATAATGAAGCTCCACCATAGCTTTTGCTTGATATGTGAAATGTCACATCAGAGTACCTGTAATGCAACACTGGATTTTATTGGCACACACTTTGGACATTCATTTGCAGATCCTCTGTAACTGATACATGTTGCCCCTTGGCCTATGTGTAATCCAGCTGTGTTAGCACTGTTTGATGTTGAGACATCATGGTGGGCAGTTTTATTAAAGGCTCCTGTTTAGAGCTGATGCAAGATGTTTTCCAGGCACCATTTTTGTGACTTATTCCCACTTTGCCCCCATCGGCACAATGTGATTAATGAAACTGCAGGACGGAAGAAACAATGAATTCCCAAGTGACAGCCAAAGCTGGCCAGCTGTGATCTGCTTCATCTCAGGCAACTCTTAAGTTGTAAAAAAGGCTTTCATACTTATTAATTTCCCTTTAGTTTTTCTTTAAATTTAGCAGATTTTATCTGCAGCAAAATTTCATTTTAATCTTTTTATTTTTGGTTTCTGAAGATATGATTGAGCATAGAGGATTTTATTCTCTACTGTTGCTGTTTTGATGCTTCTCGGGCTTTGAGAAAGGAATTGCAAGAATGCAAATGTTTTCCAAGTTCTGTGAGGTAATGTTTCTGTCTTGTAGGGTGGTTTTAGTTTAGATTGTGTTATCATATTTAATTTCCTTTGGTAAAATCATCTCTTTGCAGATAAAAAATTAACATTTTTTAACTTGTTTGATCTGTGGGAAGTTCCCCTCTTATGTCCTGGGGGAGTTTAATAATTAGCTCTATATAACCATACATTGCCACAGAAACAATGCATGGTCCGCTTTAGTAAACCTCCATGTATAACTCTGATGTAATTTAATAAAATCCTTTTCCATGTGTAGATCACATCTATTACCAGTTAAAACTGGCAGGTTTTTTTTTTTTTTCAAATGTCCTTTTCCATTAATTTAACTCCAGACTCTTAAAACTCTATTTTCTACAGCTGTGTAGTACTGCTCTCAGATGACTGCTTTGGTGTTAAGTGCTTAAACATAGGATTTGTTTATACTGGCTAACTTACTTATTGACTTGTACTTAATACATAAACCATTTACATTAACAAGTAAACCCCATTTGCTTTTCCTAAAATGCAGATTTTTATGGGTTATTATATGCTTTTCTTCTATTTATTTCACATGTTCAGAATAATAAGTGAAGTAAATCACACATTAAGTTAAATGTGGACAGAAAGGAGATGTTACAAAATTATAGAAGCTGGATTATGGAATCTTGGATTCAGATTTTATCAAAAAAACATTTCAGCTCCTTTTTGCAACATCATACTTCTGTATTATGGTCTTAGCAAAGCAAGAGTTCTGGAGTGTTGCTGTTTTTCTTGAGACAAACTTAAAACATATACTCTTTGAGTGCATTGGTTTGTCTTGAATGGCTTCATGGTGCAAGATCAGATGAACAAAGAGGTTGGCCAGGCATTGCAGAGCTTTCTTTCTGCCAGCTGCAGTCTTTCAAACACATCTCAGTGTGTTGTCATTCATCTGCGACCCAGTTTGTTCAAGCCTTTTTCGAGAGATTCCTCTAATTTACTGGTAATTTTATATCTAAGGAGAAAGAAACACATGCAGTGATTCGAAAATCATATGGTAGTATTTGTTAAAAACCTAATCAAGACAAGATCTACAAATCAAATATGGCCAGAAATCCTTTGTTTTCATTCAGATACACTTAAAGTGAGATTAATCAAATTTTGTCGTTTGTAAATAAAATATTATTTCCATTAAATTGTCTTCTCGTCATTTTATTTCAGTTTTGAAATGTGGAATCTGTGATGGAAGTGCCACCATTTTGCATTTAAGCAGCCTATGTTTAACAGCTAAAACTCATCCAAAAATGCCTGGCTGCTGTGTATTAAGCTGATATGATGCAGTGGATGCTGTTTTTCTTTTTACCTTCTCAGCAGATTTTGATAGGTTCATCACCTCTAAGTAAAAAACAAAAACAAAACTGAAGCTCTTTTTAGGCTCTTGCCATTGTCAACAAATTGCTGATGCTTAACAGACAGGTCTTTGTTGTTGCCAGTTTCCAGAGCCAAGCATGAACTCCAATGCTGTACCAATTTAACAGCAGTAAGAAGATTGTTTAAAACTGCTGCTGCTTGGTCTTGGCCATTTATTTCTGTTCTTTCTATAGCTTTGCTCCTGGTTCCATTGCTTTATAATTTGAAGTGATGGACTCTGCAAAATTTGCTTAGATCTGTTTCTTTTTGACCATGTCAGTAAAATTAAATCAATTAACCAGCATTTGTACAGGCAATGCATTTATTCAAGTTCTACTTGGAAGATGTGAGAGTCTGGAGAGTCTCCATCTGCAGTATAAGCAAAGCATCCAAGCCATTCCACATTTGGAGCATCTTTTACTTGTCAGCATCATTTCTCTAGCCTGTCAGCGCAGAGGCTGCAGCTTGTGTCATTTCCTCTGCTATGGGAATGATACTTTACTCTATGGACAGGTACAATAAACCACACTGCCTATTGGAGAACATTATGGATGTTACGCTGTTGGTTATTCCTGTCAAATCGCTAACTGCAGCAAACATGAAACTCTGTTAAAATGATTAGATAAGTGATTGAAACAAAACATCAGCAGTTTAAATTTTGAATGACTACAGGTGAGATTTCTTTGCCCTCATTGCCAGAGCAGATTGGCCTGTTACCTTGTGTCCAGTCAACTAGCCAGTAACCAATCTAGCGCTAACTAATATGATAAAGTTAAGAGATTTAATTTAAAAATTGGTGATATGTTTATTTATGTACTATTTCTTAAAAACACAGAAAAGTTATGTGATTTTTCAGTCTTATTAAGCTACTTGTGTGACTAATCTGAACCCCTAAGCAACTCTGCTACAGGGATTTCTTGGTGCTTGCTTTCTGCTGGATATTACTGAATCAGTTTGGAAGTTTACATAACATCTAAAATGATATTATTGCGTTAGTCTGACTGAAACCTAGGTTTTAAAATGCATGAAAAGTTCAGTTCAAACAGGCCTAAGAGCTTTGAGCATGCAACAGTCTCTGTTGTGGGCTTTGATGTGGTTCTAAAACAGCAAACTGTTAGTAAGAAAGTTACACAATGACATAAATGAGCATAAATGCTCTCTTGTAAATGCATGTAGAAAATGTAGAGTCTATTAAGTTGTACAATTCCTCATTTGACATTTCTAAAGCTGTTCAGTTTTTTTGCTTCATTTGAAGCAACGCTGGAATTTTGTGGCCAATTTTAAATCTTCAGTTTTTGTAAAGTTTTATTAAGTTACAGATTTCTCTCCAAAGACCCTATAAGAAGACACAACACGAGATTTAACTCTATTTTCTTTCTGCTAATAACCTTTTAACAATTATTCCTATTAGTAGTGGAGGGAGGCCATCTTACATATATTGCTGTGAAGGGTTTGTCTTTTTTTTTTTTTTTTTTTTTTTTTTTTTTTTTAAGCCCACTTTTAGTCATTTTTTTTTAAAGATTTTTTTTTGTGTTACTAGTTACCTTTATTCAGTGTTCAGAACAGAAGAAACAGTTGTCCCTCTGTGTATTCTTTGGTGAATGTAGATCCTAACCTTGACTTGAGATTTCCAAAAGGTTCCAAAACAGAAAGGTTTAAAGGATAAAGGAGAGCAGCTTTGCTGTACTTCATTCAGCCTTTATCTGCTAAAACTCTTGTAGCCTGGGTGAACCATAGACATGTCGTAACTTGATGAAATACAGTTTCCTTTTAAATAACTTCTTGCATCTCTGTGCTTCCTTTCTCTTCACATTAAACACTTTACTGATACTGAAAACAGCTATTGTTAAGTCTTCATTCAGAAACAGCTTCTACTCAGAAGAGTTTTGTTGTCAGTGTGGCCTGGTAATGTTTGCATACAGTGGATTTATTCATCAAACATAGATGGCATTTTTGACTTTGAGTTGATTGAGCCAGTTGGCCAGTTCTGGTAACCAGCTGATTTCTCTGTGAATCCTTAGTTTTTTTTCAGTGATGCTGTTAGTCAAAAAGAAAAAGCCCAATCTTAACAATTTTAAACTGGGGATATGACCTCCTACCACAGAATGAAGCTGGATATACACCCGTCGATTGATTCTTCTTCTCCTGAGTGTATTTACAGTGACATATATGCAAAGTTAAAGGAAATAGTGGAGGTATAGATGGCTCTTTATTTCTCTTGGCCTTTAGTAGGCTCAGTTATCTGTAGTTATTGTATACTTTTTTTGGCAAGTTTAATTTAAATTGCATTATTGATGCATTATTGATGTTTTTCATTAAGCTTTGTTTCATGTGGCTTGTAATAATTATTTTCATCCATAAGTTTAAAACCAGGGCTGGTTCCTTTTCCTTTTTTCTACACAAAAACATACATTTTAACTATATTCATCAGAATCTACATTAGTTATGTCTTAGGAACCCTGTTATTGGATGAAGTAATGATTGATAATTCCTATGTAAAATGTGCACATGTGCTTTTTGTCTCATAAATGTTTCACCGTTTGTTTTTTGTTTTTTTTTTTTTTTTCCAGCGGTGAAGATCAGCAGAGGTCCCCAGACTGTGTTTTCCTCAGCAAAAAGGTAGGAAGCAGTTAATAATGACATGTGCTAGAGGAGAATGTTACTGGAGCTGGATAAACTTGGAAATGTCACCACAGATGGTCTACAGGCTCACGAAGGCAGAGTATCTGCAGACGTGATGGCTAATCGGAAGTGTGAAATTTCACATATGCAAACCTATAATAAATCATATCACTGAAAAGTTAGATTGTGAAGTTGGTAATAATCATTGTTGATGACACGTCTTTTTATCAATGTCTAATGTTAGCAGTGATTCATATATCAGTATTTGTAAAGTGACTGATTTATAGTATGTATGCTGAAACTTCAGTGTACTACTAAGCTGCTCTGGAGATGTAGTATGAGTGTCAACAGTGGATAACACGTGACAGCTGTGCCATGTGGTGCACGTTTATCCTCAAAAAAATCTAATCAAAATATGGAATAGTTTCCCGCTGCTGTGTGGATGTTCACTGTTAAAGGTTTTTGGCTTTTAAAGCTTTTACTTTTGGCATTTCCACTGATTGGTATGGCACGGATAGGTGCAGATTGGTGCGCTATTTTGTCTGTTTCCATTGCATAAGCAGCCCATACAACCGACTCGTACATCATTCCTGGCCCCCTTCAGTTGTAGGTCCGTAGGACAATGGTATGGTACAATTAGGGCGGAGCTACTGGCGTCACACAACACAGTCCATTGATTGGGGGACAGGAAAACATCTCTGGCTGCAACAAACATGAGACATACTAGCGCGTCACCTTTGTTGTTGGGCTAGTATGATGCAAGGCTTTTGTGTTTACCCCAATTACCCAGTGAGAGTTCAAGTGACGGTGGAAATGCTCTCCTGAATACAGCGGACCAACAAATAGCTTACTGAACTGGACTGACCCGTGCTGTACCACTCACTGGAAATGAGGTACAAGTTGCAGCAGTTTCTCTTAGGTGTATTTTAATGCTGTGTAAGTTTTAGGCATGGGCTGGTTTATCATCTGAAGGTATATGAATATTTTAAACAGCTATGGCCTAAACCTGTAAAATCTCCATCATGTTGTTCCTATAGCTTAAAGTCCTTTTAAAGAAGTGCCAAAAAAAAAAAAAAAAAAAAAAAAAAAAAAAAAAAAATGCTGGCGTGACCAGAGTTTTCACAGGCTATATGGTGCAAAAAGTAAGGCCATGCTGCAACTACCCCTCTGTTGCTTCACACTTGCTTCATGCTTAAAGGAATGGTAAATTCACCTGTTTGAAAGTATTTCTAGTTATGGAAAACAAAATTATTCATAGGACGAAAAAAAGGATGGAAAAGAATACAAATATCCTTTGTTGTCCCAGACTGGGGACAATTCAAGTGCAATAGCAACAAAGTGACTATTAATTAAAGCAAGTAGGTTCACACAAAGATAAGAATATAAAATGTATAAAAACAGAATAAAGAATTTCAACATAAGCACTGTGCAGTTAATAAAAATGGCATTCTCCGGTCCAAAGGATTGTGCAACTGGGTAGGTTAATTTAAAAAATGTACAAAATGTGCGTGTATTTGAGCGTTAAAATACAACAGACTATTTAAAATAAGTGACAATTAAAACTGTGCAAGAGCAGAGATGTGCAGATACCAACAAAAATGTTATTTTAAAATGAGTAAAAACTGCAAATAACTGCAAATATCAGCATGTCTTGTAAACACTTAAGTTTGTTGGGAGCAGTGATGGTTATAGAGTCTGAAAGCTGCTGGGAGGGAGGATCTCCTATAATGCTCCTTTGTGTACTTAGGATGCAGCAGTCTGTCACTGAAGGAGCTCTCCAGTTCAGCAACAGCTTCATGCATGGGGTGGGAGACATTGTCCAATAATGATGTTATTTTAGCCGGAGACCTTCTGTTTCTCACCACTTGGACTAGGTTGAGGGGGTATCCTAGGACAGAGCTGGCCTTCCTGATGAGCTTATCTAACTGCTTCCTCTCAGCTGTAGATAAGCTGCTGCTCCAACAGACAAGACCATAGAAGATGGTTGATGCCACCACTGAGTCAAAAAAGGTCTTAAGGAGTGGCCCCTGCACTCCAAAATCCCCCAGCCTCCTTAGGTAGTCTGCTCTGACTCTAGCACCACCCATCACTCTTAACGTAATTCTTCCTCTGGGTTTTAGAACTAGAATACACAAAACAGTGTTAGCATTTTGTGCAGTTAAAAATGTGTAACTCATAAAAGAGTGCACTTAAGATTGAGGACTGGCTGAAAAGGAATGATTTTTAGCTGCATTTCTGTGTCCAACAAGAGGACATGCCTCCAATTTAGACATACATGATTTAAAGCTAAGTAAATCTTATCAATTTAGATGTGATCTTTTCTGTAAGATGCTATATAATAATTGCTAAAAACAAATAGAGACCAATGGCTTTTTCTGTTAATTATGAGTATGCCACTGTTTAGACATCCGTCTGACAATAATGTTGCTTTTCAAGCTGACTCAATGAGCTGATTTTCAGAGGGCAATTAGTTGGAAGCATCTGGTGCCCAGCTTCTCTGTTACCACGCTCTGCTCTACAAATGTCTTTATAGTCGTTCTGTGTTTTAGTTTTCCAGCAATTAATGAGCTCGGATGTTGATTAGCCTTATGCTGCGCTTCAGCAAACAGCTACATCTCAACATAACTGTGCATGCTTGAAGTTTTGAGCCGATGTGCAATAAGGTCACAAGTCAGAAAGCGGTCTTTGTAGAAAAGGTAGAGTGTAAGTGATGATCTAATACATCTCTGTGGGTCTGCTGAAAAGGGCTAACTTTCTTCTCTGTTTTAGGCTGTCTGCCACTACTCAAGTTAGTGTCTTGTTCAGTTGATACTTAATCTTATACTTTCCCAGTGTTAATGGCTGAACTCGATTAGTGCAATTGCAGCTTCCACCAGATGTTCCCCATCTGTCCATTTGACTGTCCGGTACTGTTTCTCACAACATTATTCCTGATATGATTTCAGAGTTACTGTTCCTGTTGTTGTCAAAGACAGTTGGCAGTGGTACATATTTGTGTCCTGAGTGAGGGTGACGTAGTATGACATTTTGGTTATTACAGTTTACACACCTCTTCTTTAAAGGTTTTCAACTTGATGGCTATTATAGCTGAGGTGTATTCCTCTGTGGCCTACGGGTCAAACTCAGAAGGGGTCTGTTTGGGTCAAATATTGCAGCTATGTTGAAAGGTATTTTTTTCGATTTTCAACTTGTAATGGAGCTTTAAGATTTCCAAAAACATGGCTAAGATATACTTGTATTGAAGTACTGCATGGTTGTTTTTTCATGCAGTTGATGACACAGACTGTGCTCACTGTAGTGATTGTACAGGAAAACTCAAGTCCGACTATGACCAGATGTTGCGGAAGTATTGAGTCATTGAGCGGCATCATTTAGCGGCATGACCAGATGTGTGGATCTGAGCAGTGCTGTGCTCAGTAATGACCGAGGTGATGTCATGGTATGCAGAGTGGATGCAAACTTGCTTGTTTGTGGAATATCACCATTTTTAAAAAAGTTTCCACTGTGCATACAGGACGACATCCAACATGGTACAAACACGTCATTGTTCCTGAGAGAGACTGTGACTGAGTGAACTGTCAGTAGTATCAGTGGACCCACATGATGATAAGGTGCCTCATCATAAGGTGATCTCTGTGGTTCTTACTTAGTCTGGAAAAATGACTGGCTTCTGGCCAAATGCTGCAACTCTTTCATGTTTCACAGCAGTTTTTTTTTCCCTCTACAAGGCATTTACTGGTAAGCTTTGTCATGCCTCCTGATGGGGGAATCACTGAAGCATCCACCACCTGTTTTTGTTCAAAGCAGAATAGCGGTATTTAGAATAGCGGTATTTTCTGGAAGGTTGGGAACTGAGCTGATGTCAAGCCTGATTGTCCTCTTGTTCTGCCATGGCTCTAAAGTGTTTATATATATATATATATATATATATATATATATATATATATATATATATATATATATATATAAAATCTTCTGGTTATGTTACTGGTCTGTAGTCTTTTGTTGTAAACTGTTTCTACTTTATAATTATCAGGTGTCTGCTTACAATTAAATTATGGTATTTAATTTTCAAAAACTGTGTTTTGGAGCTTTTAGGTCTATTTTTGTTTTTTCTAATGGATCAAAGTAATAAATAGTGAACAGGCTTGAGCTAAAATTAGCTGCTCTTTTTTTTTTAAATATATTTTTGCATAAGTATGTGTATCAAAATAGAAATGCATAAATATTATAGATGATATACTTGTAACTGTGAAATCAATATTTTATCATATTTAAGCAGCAGTAGGGGTATGGTATATACCTTTTTATATCATGTTATGCACCTTTGTGTAAATTGATCTAAACGTCAGGATATTGTAAAACCATGGTATTTTTGCTTAAGCGTAATATACAGTTAAACTCTTATAGTTTAGTATTGTTATTGTGCTATGTCAGAATAGTTTATTTTATTTATTTGTTTTGAATATAAAATTATAACCCCATCCCTGTCACTTTATATTGTTTTGTTGCTTAGAGAAATGTTTCTTACTTTGAACAGTATGTTCAAGTTAAACTACTTTAACTTGACGTTCCCAGGCCAGATGAGATATATAGTGCCTCTAGCGAGTTCTGCGTCTGCTCCAGGGTCTCCTCCCAGTGGGATATGCCTGGAAAACCTCCAAAGGAAGATTTAACTAATGATTCCTAATATGATGAAGCAAAGCTGTCAAACCATGTAGGACATTAACAAAAGAAATCTCTTTCACCTAAATTAGAATTGCATTTTCAATGGGGAGATTTTTTTTAATTTTTTTTTTATAACTTTTCAGCTTTAGAGGTGTTGCTTTGCTATAAAATAATGCATAAAGTGAAAAGATTTGTTTTTCTGTGTGTGACTAAATGGGATCATAAGTTGAAATGAAGGGTGGGGGGGGGATAAATGCACATTACAGAATATATTTTTGGTCCATTAACTGACTTCCTCTGTTCCAATGTTTGATGAGTCACTCAATTTATCCAAACCTAATTCATGCTGAGATGGAATGAAGCTCTGTGGAGGAACACAAATATTAAAAAAATATCGAAAAAATATTCAGAATACAAGTAAGCAGAGATCTCGTCTTTTTTGCTGGGTCTTTACAACAAAAGATTACTGAAAACATTTAGAGAAATGTTTGCGTTAGATCTCAATGGCTGGGTGGTCTGTGTCTTGTGTAATGTCTCTTACATATCTGTGATGGATGGGTGTTGCATGGCCCTGTGATGGAGAGTTCAGAAAGTTCACTGAAACCGGAGTAACTTGTAATATCCCTGGAGCTCTGGGTAAAACTATGGCAGAATACATCAGAAAGCTTTTTAGATGGTACACTTATCTCTTTATACATCATCTGCGAATATGTATCTATATATTTATATACTGGCTGAATAATCTTAGGGATACCTGAGTGAAACCAATGTGTTTCCTCTTCTGCAAACTGCAGTAATAGTAAGACGCTGTCATATTTTATCTTGTAATGTTTGTTAGTATTTCTAAATTTTATTTATATAAAAAAATGCATTTTATGAAAGGGCCTTCAACATATGACCTATGCATATTATTGATGCATCCCAGTTGCATGTATTTTGTCTGTATTAGGATGAATGGTGTAAAATTTAGTAAGGTTGTGTTCACACATGACACATTTGGTCCGCTTTAAACAGACCACAGTTCGTTTCCCCCGCTGGTCCGGACCTTTTGTGTAGGTATGAATACACTCAAGTGAATCCTGGTGCAGACCAAACAACTGGCCCGAGACCCACTTTTTTAGGTGGTCTGTCTGCTTCCAAATGAACTGTAGTGCAGTTCACTTGTAGTGTGAATACAGACCAGCCCAAAAAATTGCTAAAGTTCCTATTTTTTGGAAATTTGTGAAATCAAGGTGTGACAGGGGTATTACCATCTTTCAGCATCAGTTCAGAATCAAACTCTGTGAATTCATTTTAAATTGCTGGTTTCTACATCCATACACGGAACAATATAAGCACAGAAATCCCTTACTCAGTTTGTGCAGTTGATTTTTGTAATGAACTTTAATTTCATTCAAGTATTTTATGAAAGGTGACTCGACTTACACCCCCATTTCTGATTGGTTGTTTGTAGAAGTTTTACTTTTTATTCCAGGAAGTGAGATTTGTATGGATGACTAAGCTCTTGGAGCTGGTTGAAGGTTTGTACTTGGAAAGTGTTTGTCCCCAAGCACTGTGTGTGTGTGTGTGTGTGTGTGTGTGTGTGTGTGTGTGTGTGTGTGTGTGTGTGTGTGTGTGTGTGTGTGTGTGTGTGTGTGTCTCATGGTGATGTAGCTGTGCAGATAGCATCATGTTTTGACAGTCTCTTTGCCAGAGGCAGCAGTTAATAACCAGTGTACAGCAGGGAGCTTGGACTGAGGTGATGATGTTAATTTTATGTGTTGGGAAAATTCCCTCGTAAAAATTCAACTTTGGTACCGTTCTGTTTTCCAGGCTGCTACCATTCAGTTGCTTACCATATTTTACTCATCATTGATTCCTTTAACTGTTTAGTTGAGTCATCAGCGTCTGTGCATGTGCAGAATTGTCACTGAAATATCAGAATGGTTAGCAAGACCTGGACTGTCACTCTGTCTCAAGTGCAGGAATTGATCTGTAAACTAGGCCTCTTTGTGGTCTGAATACAGGTGAGGTCGTTTCACAGATGACTCCTGCAAATCTTGCGTAATTTGACATTTTAATCTATAAATAAATACAGCAGCAGAAACTGTTTGATCGCTATTGTTTTCTCATTTGGGTGTCCTTGTGAAAAACACCAGATATTAGTCAGGTTACAACCAGAGTGTGTTACCATGGTGATCTGTGGCTGAAGACATCATTTAGTAGCTAATGAGAATGTAAAGGGTAGTTCTATGTTTTTTTTTTAGAAAACTACAGCCTTCAAGGGGACAATAATGTGGGAGTAAGTGCCTGCTGTGTTACAAGGTTGACAAGGATTGGAAGCTTGTATGTAGTCATTTATGTAATATTTAATGCAGTTAACACATCTAATAATCTGCTTTTGATTAATCTTCTTAATTGATAATTTTTACTCCAGTAAGTTTGCCTCTATCGTTCTTCGCAATACAGTGACATTTAAAAACAAACAAGCAGTGATTAATATATCCCCATGTTTACTGTATGACGGTATATTATGTTGAACTGGGCATTGCCAGCAGACTTTGCAATGGACTAGTGGGAGGGTTTGGCTCCCTGCATGAAACCCGACTCTTTCATTGGAGTTGCTGTTGACAGAGGTGCATCACCTGCCTGTCGCTTTCTCTTTCTCACTCAAACAAATAAAAATGCATACAAATTGTGCGCATGCAAAAGATCCAAATGTAGGCCAAAGACTTTCCTGCTACTCATTGTCCTCTGGCCATGTTAATAATTATGCAAAAAGCCGTTCTTTGTTCCATGTCAGATATTTGCCTGTGAAGCTAAAAATTCGTTGTGTTTAACTGTGACATTTAATGATCGTTTAAACTTAGTGATGCAGTAAAAACCCAAGGTGAGGAGGGAACTTTCTTCAGTGTTGAGGTTCATGAACAGGAATAAAATAGTAATAAGATAAAAAAACTGGCCCCATTTCACCCTGTCTCTTTTGAGGCACACGGTGAAAGTGAAGCAGGAGCAGGGTGTCACACCTTCCTCTGTTTCTCATCCTCCCTGTATTCCTCACTGTCTTCTTCTCCATTGCCACTACAAGAAGTGTGCCGAATAGTGATGACCTCACTCTGAACCGTGCCGGATTTGTCTTGTGTGACTAAAACTGTGTGGTTTAGATTCATATCATATTTTCCCAGTGAGAGGTCAGAGTATTGAATGTCTTGTTTGCACTGCATGAATACGATGAAAGCTAAATCAACGGATGCAGTCATAGTTATCAGCAGCCAAGGTTATTAAGAGAGAAGTTTTTTGCTTGTTCTAGCTCTACATGTTAGCAGTCATGAATCATCATGGCATATTACTTTGAACCTGCAGCATTATGACTGTGTGAGATGTATGTGGAGTTGAGAAAACACACATTAAATATATATTTGACCAGTAGACGTTAGGAGTAACAGAGGAGGCCTTGAAGAAATATTGAGCTTTTAAATCCCTTAAAGCGGAGGTACACGTATCTTCATTCAATATGTTCAATAAAGCCCTACAATTAGAGACACACCCAATACACTTTTCCTGGGTGATATTGATTTCCTGTTTTATATTTTTATTGTTTTTTGTTATTACAAAAAAGGAAAAAAATATCCTGCAGGTTCTTTGATAGAGATAGTAATTCTGAATCTAACAAAAACTGAAGAATTTCAAAATCGCCCCCATGGATGCATCATGTGGATATGCGCATTAACTCCCTTAAAGTGCATTAAAGCACATGCTTTTGACTGGTCTGTTTAAAGTACAAAAACAGTGGGATTTGTTCATTTGAATATATTAATTATACATTAATTACTTTTACTACTAATGAAGGTTGATTTTGTCTCATTCTGTTATATTTACTTTCAGACTCATTTTAGGAATAGAAATACATGGTTAATTTTAAGACAGTGTATCATATTAATTACAGTACATAGTGTCTAGAACTTAAAGCAGGGATGCCAAAGTTCAGTCCTTGAGAGCTACCATTCTGCAACTTTTAGATGCATCCCTTCTCCAGCACACCTGAGTCAAATGAACTGCTCGTTATCAGGTCTCTCCAGAGCTGAATGAATCCTTGTCAGGGAATTCAACTGTCTGCTTTAGGCATTGGAGCAGAGATGCATCTAAAAGTGGCAGGATGGTAGCTCTCGAGGACTGGACTTGGGCACCTTTGACTTTAAGGTATTGTTTAGGGTATTAGGACGTCACTGTGACAAAAGTCCTTTGAAAACCATTTAGTGAAAGTGTTGTCTAACTACATACTAATGGCTGTTTAAAAATAAACTTCTGTAAAATATGTACTGATATTACTAATAATCTTTAAGGACTAAGGTTCCCCAGTGTCATTCAGTTTTAGTCATAGTATGTAAAAAAATTCTTACAGATTCTTGTAAGAACTCTGTTAAGCCCACCTGTGATAAATGTTGAACCTTAACAATCTGGTCAGTTTCACAAGCTGACCAGATTGTAGTAGCAGTACATGTAAAATAGATGTATCATAAAACACAGGAATTACCTTATCTATCCCTTCTAATAAAGTTTACTTATATTTTTTTTTCTTTGCTTCTAAGATTTTAGAGGCAAAGAGTTCCAAATTGACATTATCTTCTTTGAGTCTCTCAGCATGAATCACAGCATCTAAAAATGCATTTTGACAATGTTAACGCAGCTTCTTCAGTAGCATTTGTTTCTTTCTAGCTGTAAATCTGTAAAACAGGAGGGAATGCCATTGCCATATGATAAGACTGGATAGTGGTTATGTGATATTATGTATTACCAAGTAAGACTAAGTACTCCTAGTTTAGGACAGAATCTGTAAACTTTTGACTTCAAAGGTCTCTTATAGGCATCAGTAATCAGAAGGATTAATGCCTCTATCTGATTGACCATTTTTGAACCAAGGCTGTCACCATGCTATGGTTCTCTCAAGGTTTATCTTTTTTGATTTGTGTTATGTTTTGTAATTGGCATAAAGGCCATGTTACTGTAATAGGGCCTGGGCATTCCCATTAGGCTCCGCACTACTTCATTGATTTACTGAACAAAAGCTACATGTTCCAATGCTTAGTCTCATTTTCCTTTTATCTCACAAGCCTTTTGTCTGCCTCTTTGGCTGAATGTTTTCCTTAAATGAAGCTGAATTGCTTATGTATGCACCATGACAAAATGTATCCTGCTTTCCTCTGACTCTTTTTTTTTTTTCTTTCTTTTTTTTTTTTTTATCCTCTGTGAACTGCTCACAAATATTGGTGTGATGTGTACAGGTTCAGCAAATATTGTTTGCACTACATAATCTCCAAATATAAAAACAATTCAGTCCAGCTAGTTGAGATATTGCAAATGTCTAAATTCAGTTTCTTCCATCCACACTGTAATGTTACAGAAAATGTGTTCTGGGTGCTTTGTGATTTATTTATTATTTTTTTTATTTTTTATTTTTTTTCATACCTGTTAGATTCTGATTATACTTCAAGAACTGCAATTTAATGGGATCTTAGAAAAGCATTCTAGGCTTCTAGCTGTGAGTGATCTTTAAATATTTACATTTGAAACTGAAGCAACATCACACACTGTGGTTTTGAGAGAGCAAGCAGTTTAGGACCCAGTTGTATTTTTTTTTTTTTTTTTTTAATCTAAGAAAACACAATTACAGATGATTAAACTGTTGTGGTTAGAAGCTGTACACGTCAGTTTTTGTGTCTAACTAGAGAACGTAAATCCGCATTTTAATTGAGATTTTCCCGAATTTCTAAATCCAGCATTTTCCATGACAGATGGCAAAAAAAGATAAAGCAACAGCGCAGCTTTGCTGTACTCCGTTCCCTTCCTGTTATCTGCTGAAAGCCTGACACTCTCTTGCAGCCTGAATGAACTGCTGAATGTCTTGACATGTCATAAAAATGTATCTATAATTATACAGTGATAGTTGTTGATGAAAATAATTAGAATAGAATAGAAATAGCCTTTATTGTCCCACAGAGGGGAAATTACATTAGTAAGGTTTTGAATGTTGCAGTTTAAATGGTTTCAGTTGAGTTGTACACCTGAAAAATCTCAGTCTGTAGAGGTTATGCTTAACTCTCCACCTATATCTTATAAAGATTTTGTTTTTCGCCTCCATAGCTAGCCCAAACAGCCCTCAGCTTGAGTTTTGGTATCATATACCTTCCAAAAAAGACCCTGTCCAAGTATGAAACCTTTGGGCTGGGCTCTTATTCCTCTTTTGGAGTTACACAAATGCTCACTCACAGGCAAGTGAGAATAAAAGATTTCCCAGATTGGGGCCTCAGAGCTCAGAATGCCTTCAGCAACCTTCATTCAGAGACTTTAAAAAGGATGGATACCTTGGACTGGTGTTCAACACATAAGCACAAATGACGGTCAGAGCTTGTCACTAAGCCAAAAATGAAGAGAAACAGTTCTTCCTTTTACACTCAAAATCTCTTGCACAATAGAGCAAGATGACAACATACAGATTGTCATCCAGGAGCCCAAGACTGGAAGAATTTTGTGGAATTGTTTTATGAACAAACAGTCACCAGATGTTCTGTAGCCTGCTCTCTTCAGATGTTCATGAATGATTGCTTCAAACTAGAGAGAGACTATTTTACATGGAGAATGATGGGCTAACACAAAGCATTGATAAAACAGTCACATGGACTTTCAGAAAGTAATACATTTACACAATGAGTACTTCAAACACAGTATTATTGGTTCTAGAATCCAGTATTTTTAATTTAAACTCCCTCCATTAAATTTAAGTGCATATAAAGTTCTTCTTGTGAGTTTGGTTACAGTAGCTGTAGTTTATATACTCACAGGTAATGTAATCTGCTCAAGTGCATCATATTTTATAAGCTCATCTTTTTTCTGGCATATTTATTGCCATTGATCAGATGGGAGCAGTCACTGCAGACAGGAAATATGGGAAAGATTGCAGAGACGTGACATGCAGTAAATGTCTCTGTGGCAGCAAATCGAACAGAGGACTCGGTGCTTGATGCAATTTAAGGCCATGTGATTTCCGCCCTAATTACTCTGCTACCAAGTGGCCCAGTAGCTCATTTATTGCAACTCTTTCTTTTCAACTGTTGCAAAGCAAACTTGTAAAGTTGACCATGTTAGAAATATCTGAGAAAAGCACAAAGACACAAAAAGTATGGTCCAACTTTAGGATAATAAAGTGAATAATTGTGTTCCTATTTGAATTATTTTGGCTATGAAGTAATGCTAAGGAAGATCTCAGAAGCAACCATTAGATGTTCACTGCATGTGGATCAATAACTTTGTGGCATTGTTTACATGTAAGGCCAGACTTTAACTGTTGATTTTGTTGGAATCATGCCTTTACTTAAATATTCTTTCTATTTCAGGTAATAAAAAATTCTTAATGGGTTTATTCGCCTAAAATATCTCTTAGTCTACCATTATCCACAGACTCTGCCTCCTACAGGTGACTATGCTTGTTCGTATGATGGCAGTGTTATAAGGTTATTGAAAAACTTTGAAAACTTTGGACTTTTTTCAGGAACACAGTCCAAAGTTACTTAAATTAGGCTGACCTGGTTATTCTATAACCAAATACTCTCAGTACAAAAAAGCAGCGTGTAATAGTCATTCAGGGCTATACATGTCTACATGTGAGCTCAGTTAGATTATTTCTTATTTTAGGTCAGATGTAATTCAAGTTGAGATGATTAGGTTTAAATTTCTGTGCTGTATTCAGTGTAAATGTCTTTTTTGGAATATTGCTGATCATATAAAAATAGGCGACTCATTATAACACATTCAGGCTTCTGTGCTGTAGCTCTGGGCAACTGTTGAATAGTATATTTATACAGTCTTACCTTTCTTCTCTACCACAATGTGTCCAGCAGAAGTATCACCTCTCTTTTTGTGTTGGGTACATATGATACATGGCTAAAAACACAACTTCAGAGCCTGGCAGAAGATCCACCTGACCCAACAATTTTTCAATTGTTTTCTCAGAAACTGTGACAATATTTTAAGAGATCTTTAGTTTCAGGTTTTATTCCCTAGTAACGGAAATAAGGTTAACTGGTATAAAGTTTGACAAATCAAAGACACGGTCACTCTTAAGGCTTTGATGCTTAACTATATACTTTTGGCATAAAGATTTCAATTCAGTGTCATCAACATAAAGTTGTATAAAAGTTGCAAACTCATTTAACATACATATAAACAAGTAGCATATCTCCATTTGCACTTGTATCACTTTTGAAAGAACAGGCAACTCTACTTTAATCAGCATTGCTTTAAATTAGTTTCTGTTGCTTGGTTAGTAATTGTCACCTAGTGCTGCACAACATGTTGAAGTCGTCTTCACAGTATCAGTGTGTGGAAAATCTAATTGCAAGTGACTGCTTGGATGTGATTTTTATTGGATGTAATTTTAGGTGTCGTGCATTTGAACTTTGCTTTCAAATAGTATATTTGGACAGTTGGATTGACTTTTATTGTCCTTCGTGCCAACCCCTGATGTAGATCTTAGTGACCAATATGCCAGAGAAATGGATGGAAACCTTTTGATGATGACAAAGAAAGAGAAGAGAACAATGAGTCAATTGTAGTTGATATAATCATCCCATTATTTAATATTTTAATCACCTATGTCTTGATGTCCTGTATTCATAGATCCACTGTTCTATGCATTTCCACATTTGAAAAAGTGCCCCTAAGACCACCAAGCTTGCACCCGACTTCTCAAACCATGTTGCAAGTCTTTGATACAGGCAAACAGCTGCCAGACTGTTTCATCGGCCTTGTTGCTCCCCTTTAGATATTTTTGTAACCCTGTATACTCTAACATTTGATTCAGGCTATGTCAGCTTGTTGATCATATTGTAAAAGAGGGATTTTGTTCACAGGTGGTGTCATTTTGATCAGAAATAATCCTTTCTTTGATTCAGGCAAAGCTGTTAGATTTAGTTTTATTTTTATTGCATAAATACAAATAAAAGGCAGTTCTGAGTACTCTGGGAATCCCAGTTCTAGAGCAGAAGGAAAAATGTCAGTGAAATGCGGTTCTGTTATGTTGGCCTCATGCAGTTGAAAGAAGAGGAGGCGTAGCTGGTGGAGCAGAATTTAAATTCGGTAGAGGGAAGGAAGCCTTGTGTTTATGTATTACAGTGTGGGAGTGTACCATGTATAACTAATTTTAAATTGATGTGTGTGTGTTGAGTAAAATGTCATTACTTCCAGGTTAGGTAGACTCAGACTGAGGGTTGTCTCTTTTTCCAGGTGGAGGTTTACAAAAGCTTATTGCTGTTGTTGAGTTTTTATATTTGTTCAGCGAAATGGAGCCCTGATGCTGGAAACTGCAAATTGTGTGCAGCTGCTGAAGGGGGACGTCGGTGCTGTGTTTATAACAAGAAGGTTCCTGGATCTGAATCTTGATTGGTAGTTTATAAATGTGTCCATTTTGGCTCTGCAGTGAACTGGTAGCTTCTCCAGCCTGCTCTCCACCGCTCATCCAGTGACTGCTGATAATTGGCAGCAGTATTCATATCATGGTTTCAGCATGACATAACTTAATAGCTTTGATTTCCCCTGACTTTTTCTTGAGGGCCACAAGTCTTGTGAAGTGTCCTAACAATTTGGTCAATTACAACATCATACAGTCATCTTTTTTTAATTTCTTTTACATTTCTGGAGATTAATCTTAAGCAAAGAGTGTTATAATGTTGTCATCTCCAGGGATGGTTACAGAATGAATTGGTGAATTTTTTTAGCCGCCTAATGAGTTGGCTTTAGCTGGCTTAGTTTTTTGGGGGGATTTACAACAACAATTGATCTTTGAAAATGTCTCCTCAGAAGGAAAAAAAAAACCTATGATAACATGCTTTAGTGGTAATCCGCCTTCGATGGAGACTTTCCTTTGTCTTGATGCTCAAGGGAGAGATTTACTTTCAGTTTTTTTTTTTGTTTTGTTTTTTTTAATGGCATTTTTGGAGCTTCTCTCTCTCAACCAACCCTCTGATCTATGAATTGAAAATATCAAGAAAGAAAACTTAATATCTTATCGGCCATGTCTGGCTATAATACAAACCAGTCATTGTTGTAAACATGCTTGTTTACTGTGAAATAAGAACTGTGATTTGCTGAGGAATCACATCTTAGAGGCTCAGATGGGTTTAAGGGAAGAATAAATACGCCATGGTGTGTAACATAACCAATTTCCATATTACGCCTAAAGCTTAAGACAATTATGTTTGAACCAGTTTCATTTAGTTGTTGTTTTGGGAGGGTTTTTTTTTTTTGTTTTGTTTTTCCTTTTTTAATATAAAATGGTTGTTAGATTTGCTCACCTCTGAATTTACTCTAAATATCCTGCCATTAATGTATAAACATTGTGCTTATTCAAGTTGATACCAAAGATGTAGGTACTCTGTTCAAACCGATCTATTTAGATGCAAGTCAGCATTAAATATATATTTAGGTTTATAGAGAGACATTTTCAGGGGACAGTAGGCAAATTCAGATATAAAATGTTTCACAAATATCTTTATTTTCAGTGTACATATCTCAAGCTGGATTCTAAAGAATGTTCTTTTATTCTAGCCATGTAATCCTATAAAGACAAGCAGAAGTCGTCACATTACTGGGGGAACATTTATAATAGTGGCTAATTGCCAATTCCAAAGCAACATCAATATCATAAACTACTGGAATTAACACCATCACGACTACTGATGCATCAACCATTCAGCCAGTGATTGAAATGTTTTACTTGATCTGCTGTGACAGGTAAACCACAAGTCAAACACCAACAAATATATAAATAAATGATACCCCTTCTTCACTAAATGCATCAAAATGAAAAACTCCCAATTTTTCTCTTTTGCATATGCACCAACAAAACGCATATTTGGTTATCAGTGCCAAACTTGAGTAAAAATATGCTAAAAGTTCAGAACATAAACCTTGATGTATATATGGGAATCATTTTTAAATCTCTGTTTTGTTTTAGATTCAAAACTATGAGCTAAGCCAAGCAGCAAACTTTTGTCATTTAATTGTTGGATTAAAACAAAGTTTATATAAATTAGTGTGTATGGTACATATTATAATCCTAAAAGAAATTCAGAATTGACCAATTTTGGAACTGGCATGTAAGAACTGCATCTCTATTCACTGCATTATAGAGCACTTTTCTTACAAGTGGGCAGCACGAAGTTCTTACATAAGATAAAATAGGCAATAAATATCAATAGCAAATAAAAAAAACTGAAAAGGACTAAGCATGGAAAAGGGGAAAATGGGACCAAAATGTGTTTTTAATAGAGGTGTTATTGGTTTGAAGGACAGCAATGCAATGATGTTAATGATGGGAAGGAGACACTGAAGGAAGACATACAAATTCTAAAACATATAGACTCTAAAAGCCTGTTAAGATGCTTAAAACTGAGATCACAAATGATCAGAATAAAATAGAATACAATTAAGTTAGGGAAAAAAACTTAACATTGTTGAACAAATGGCTTATAGTACATTTAAGCTGCTACTTTTTAAAATTTCCTACAGTGGGTAGCTCTGCTGCACTGCTAAAACTAGGTTGAACGTAAACCAAAGAGCCAAAGCTTCATAGATTTAGAGAATTTAGAGGTAATATGAAGCCCTGCAGTCCGCCCTGTTAGTCTGACATGCTTCCTTCTTGAATCATCACAGGGAATTCAGTCCAACATAACATCAATTTAAGGCAAAAAGGAAAGTGAATTTTGTTTTCTACCTGTAATGCTGCTTATTGTCAGAGGAAAATATAATGATCCTTTCTGCTGCATGAGTAAAATTTCTGTTGAGCTAAGTTGATGCATCACGACACAAGATGTTAATCTATTTATTGCCTCATTCTAATGATTACTCATTAATAATTTAACTGACTTACATCACTGAGCGTCATGGGTGGAACCAGTGGGACACGCAGTACGTGGGTTGGTCTGTTTTATCCTTTTTTTTGTTTGTTTGTTTCCGCACATGGATGATCGCATAATATTCTTAGTAAAGGTTTTACATTGATAAATTTCCCCCCAAAAAGAAAATCCCTAACAGGTAAATGAGCTGTTTTCATAACTAAACCCACTGATGGGGTATCAATAAGCTGTTAACTTCTTTATTTCCCTTCTCTTTATTCTTTTGTCATTGCTTTGTGTCTGTATGTTCTCCAGCTGTTTGCCTTCTCCAGGCTTATGCTGCAGCTATTACAGTGAAAGAAAGGAAAATCCAAAGCGAGCCCAAATTCAGCGTTGTGGAGAAACAATATTTAATAAAGGAAATATATGCCAATAAACTGCACACACCCTCTGACAGTAGGTTGGTTTTCTAGTCTTTCATACTGAGATTTGTTTAGTTGGATTAAAAAGTAAATCATCACAACAGTAATAGCTATTATAGGTTAGTGTTCAAATTTAAGAACACTAGACTTGGTAAGAGTCTGGTGTCAGTCCAATCCAATCTCAGCTGAAGAAATGCAAAGTCTAGGTAAATGAAGAATTTTTAGCTTTTTCAGATTTATTAAAATGGTAGCACAGTAACTGACTTTTGTATTGAGGTGGGGTGCACCCGGAGGTTTTATCGTAAAATTTATTGTAAATGTAAAATTTATTGTAAATAAGAAGTCTGAAAGGGAAATTTTACAGTTTTTTGTTTTTTTTTTTAATTTTCATCTTTTAATAGATAAAAATAGCAAAAGACGCACAGAGATTGTCACGAAGGCTTGTTTTGGCCGGCTCATTCTAACAAGGTGTATTTCGGAGTTTACAGCATGTCAGGGATGTCATGGGGGTTGGATTTTTAGTCTTAGAAGCTTGAAGGCGCTGTTGGTGGCTACAGTTTAGTCACAGAGATACTTCCCTGTAGCTTAACAAGTTCCAACAGTTGGTTTGTAAACTTTCAGAAACCAGCCACGACACCTTCTAGTTTAATTTTGTTAAATTTTATGTAAGAGCTCACATCTCCTGGAATGCTTAGTGCTTATCCATTTTTAACATCCAAATTGTGAATGATAAACCAGTATTTCTTAAAATCTTGTGAAGAATGTTCCATCTTTTGCCAACAAGCCAAATGTGTTTGGCTTATAATACCTTATTGTATTGTCTGCTGGTGTCAGTTGCAGCAGATAAATGTGAACGTGGCGAGCCAGTCAAACACCTTCCCTTCTGTGTGTGAACAGATCTCACATAGGAACCAGATTCTGAGTGTCTGGGTCAGGGTCACGAACAAACGGAGCAGAGGAGAGGCTGCATATGAACGTCAGCAGTGATCTGACCTGATCTCTGACCTCCCGATCTCACAGCGGCTCTCTGTTCCTGTTGGTGTCCCACAGGATGTGCTCTGTTAGAGATGGCACAAACCTCTTTTGTTGTCTTTTCTCTGTTTAGCTGATCATACCAGCTCTGAATCTAAATATAACTAAATTATTGCATTTGTTGACTTAAACTTCTTTTAAGCAACTTAAGAAAGACTGAGAAGAAAGGTCTCCAGTTTTCCAGCTACTTTGCACAGTTTTGCTGCTTTACCAGGTCAGATTATTCTGAGTCTTTTTTTTTTTTTTTTTTTTTGTCCCAGTTGGGGACCAGATGGGCCATCTCCAGAAAGTGATAAATTTGTTGTCGGCTCCTTTATCTTATGAAGCATAACAATGGCCCCTCTGTGCACAAATTAGCACTTTCTCCACTTTCATAAAGTTTAATTGCTTATGACAGTGGATGTGAGGGACATTGTTGGGGCTGCTGTGCTGTAGAAGGCACAAATTCATGCAAATAAATTAAAGCAATATTTTCTAATAGGAAAATAAGAAATCCTGCTTTTTAGATGTTTAAATGTTGAAATCAGCTTACAGATAATGGCACATTTGGGCAAACTCTGTCTCACTTGCCTCACTTGGTAAGTTTCCCTGTCTAATAATCTCCACCTCACCTGTATTGTCTGTCTTCTTATTGTCCAGGTGTAGCTGCGGTTCCTGCCCACACTGCCGACCACGATGGTGGTGTTGTCACTCAAAATCTGTGTGCGGCAATGCAACGTTGTGAAGACGATGCAGTTCGAGCCCTCCACAGCTGTCTACGATGCATGCAGAATTATCAGGGAGAGGGTCCCTGAGGCTCAAACTGGACAGGGTGAGCCTCGCAACAATACTGAAACCTGCAGCATCAGCTAAGAAATGAAAATCGGCCAAAATTTATACAGTACCTTGCAAAACTATTCATATCCTTTTAACTCTTCCACATTTTGTTACGTTACAACCACAAATTTGTCTTTTTATTGTTTGCATTTATATTTTTTTATACGATAGCAAAACACAAAATGGTGTATAATTGTAAAAAAAAGGATGCATTTTGTTCAAAAGGCTTAACAAATAAATCTCATCTGTAGGTACAGCTTCAAGTCACAATTCTCAGTTGGATTTAGCTTGCAGGTGACATGCAGTGTTAGTTTTTCGCCACACACAGCGTTTTGAATGTAGGCTTTCTTTCAACAATGCATTTCTACTAAATGCTCTTCTAAAGAAGGCCAGACTGGTAGAGTGCATGCCCTGTAGTTTTCACAATTATGCAAACACAGCATTGAAGTTGTATTGTGACAACAGTGGAAGAGTTAAAGGGGTATAAATATTTTTGGACGCTTTAGTAAAATCTTCTGTTTATGATATTTTAGGAACCCTGATTTTTAAATAAAACATAGTACTTTACATATGCTTTTTCTGTATTCTTAAATTTCTTATTATTACTAAGCTTAATCTAATTCTGCATTTGACAATCTATTGTATATGTTGCAATAGATACATATTTTTGCCTTTTATGAGTTGAGCTATAAAATCTGAAATTCTTCCCACAACATCCAGTACCACATGTTAGAGCCTCATCAATCTTAGCTTTCCATTTCGTTCAGAGTCATGTCATACTTATTTGTTCCACATGGCTCCACTAAAGTCATCATTCACTCCTTTCTTTATGTTTGCAAATGTTTTAGACTAGAGATCTCTGTTACTATAAACTTTTAATATAGAAATTCAATGAAAATGCCATTATCTTCTCTAAATTTGAGCAAGTGTTGTCTGATGTTGAGCTTTATTCTCTGCTGAAGATGTTTTCTGATGTTCTTTTTTTTAATAAATAACATCTAAGCATCTGGTGTTTATCTACACTCCTCCAGCCTCAGATTACGGCCTCTTTCTGTCTGATGAGGACCCACGGAAAGGGATCTGGTTGGAGTCTGGAAGGACACTGGACTATTACATGCTCCGTAACGGGGTAAATACATCAGTCTGTTTAACCCACAGCCACATAGTGTGAAGCTGCAATCAAGTCATGAATGTTTGCTTTGAACATAGAGCAAAGCTTAACGGGACTCTTAAATGAATATTATGAAACCACAAAAACACACACACGAAACACACACAGTTATCTTGGTCGCTTTGTGTCTTTGTGTGAGTCACACAGAAGAATCATGTAGACAAACTCATCAACAGTCTGTCAGTTAATGCCTGGCTGTAGCAGTGCCACTCTTAAATTTGTTGCCCTCTTCAAATTCACCAAAGGCAGCCCAGGTAGGAGGCATAACTCTGACCATTTATTGGGAACCAAATCTCACCACATTGTTGTGACTGGAAGGGGAGCAGCAGGCTGTGATAGGCAGATGTTAAATAAGGTTTTCAGGCTTCTGTTCTTCCTTCTCTGCATGCAGCCTGGTTACAAATGATCATTTCCCCTGCAGCAACTTTCACTTAATTTCTCTGTTTCTCTCCTTCAGAAATGAAACCTAAAATTTCACCTCTTCTAGTTTTGATTATTATTTTTTTAACTATGTTTTCCCACTTGTTTATGAGCAGGATATTCTTGAATACAAGAAGAAGCAGAGGCCCCAGAAAATCAAAATGTTGGATGGAGCCGTTAAAACAATCATGGTGGATGACTCAAAAACAGTGGGCGAGCTGCTTGTGACTATTTGCAGCAGAATAGGTACATCATAATCATCCGATCTGCATTCTTTCTTCTTTTTTAGCAGAATGCATTTTTAAAAATAGATGTTGCAGTTGAACAACATTGATTTTGCTAAGAGTAAAACCTGATCTGAACTGTTTTTATTGCTTTTGTTTGTGCAGTTTTGTTGCAGACCCATAAAATATTCTGTGCCTTGCAAAAGTACTCACACCCGTACCCATACTCGTGTAGTTTTGGTGCATTTCAGCAACAAAAGTCAATGTATTTTATGGGTGCTTTCTATGATAGACCAAGAAAAATATCAAAAGCGTAAAGTGGCACTAAAAGTATTTGTTTTTTCTATTACTTTTTTTTTTTTTTTTGCAAATAAAAATATGAAAAGTATAACATAGATTTGCCTTTAGCCCCAATTACTTTGATTCCCCCAAATAGAATCCAGTGCAACCAATTGGTTTCAGAAGTCAGCTAATTAGTAACCTGATTTCTATGTGCAATTTAATCTCAGTGTAGATCAAGCTGATCTATTCAGGCCTCAGAGGTTTGCTACAGAACATTAGTAAACAAATAGCATCATGAAAACCAACAAACAAAAAGGGCAGGGGTAAAGTTGTGAACAATTTTAAAGCAGGGTTAGGTTATGAAACATTACCCTAAGATCTTAAAATCTTACAGGGTGCTGTTCAATCCATCATCAAAAAAATGGAAAGAGTATGACACAATTTTCTATCCTTCAAGACATGGTTGTGTACATAAACTGACAGGTTGGACAAGGAGCATTAATCAAGGAAGCAGCCAAGATGCCCATAGTAACTCTGGGGGAGCTGCAGAGATCAGCAACTCAAGTGACAGAATCTGGATTGGCTATCAGGCATGCAGTTATTAGGCATGCACTCCACAAATCTGGCCTTTGTAGAAGAGTATAAATGGATTGTTCAACTAAAGACAGGAAATGGCCTAATTAAAGTTTGCCGAAAGTCATGTAGGGAACAGAGTAAACAAATGGATGAAGGTTCTCTGACTAGGTTAGATTGAAATGAAATCTTTTTGCCTACATGTAAAATGAGGCAAAAAAAAAAAAAAAAAAAAACAACACGACACATCCCCCTGAATTTATAATCGCCATGGTAAAACATACCGGTGGTAGCATCAAGTTGTGTTTTCTCCACAGCATGACGAAAAAAGAGGCCGAAATGAATAGAGATGAATACAGGAGAAACCTGGAAGAAAATCTGTTGGAGGCTGCAAAAAGCTGGGGCAGAGGTTCAGCTTCTATCAGGACAATGACCCTAAACATACTGCCAGAACTACAATAGAATGGTTTAGATCAGAGCATATTCACCTGTTAGAATGGCCCAGTCGAAGGGCAGTCTGAAATCCAATTCTTAATCTGTGGAAGGAGTTGAAATTTGATGTTTACAGGCACTCTTCCTCTCTGACTGAGCTTGAGCTCTTTTGGAAAGTAGAATGATGTGGAAAGCTGGTAGATTTGCAGCTATTATTGAAATGAAAATTGTTTTTACAAATTATTGTCTCAGCTGGAGCTGAAAATTAACACTACAATTCTCCGATTTTAAATTGTAAAAAATATTTAAAACTATTTCTAAATTCTATTCCCTTTTTTAAATTATGTGAAACTTTGCTTTGACCTAACAATAAATCAGTTAAATTTTGAACCTTTTTTTTTGCCCTTTTGTAGTGTGACAACAAAGTACTTTTGCAAATCACTTTAAGTGACAAATGATGCTCATAATGTCTTAAGATTTTATATAGGTCTGTGTAACAAATCCACTGGACTTTTATCTGAATTAAATATTTTCACTTTTGATCTCAGGAATCACAAACTATGAGGAGTACTCTCTGATCCAGGAGACAGTGGAGGAAAAGAAAGAGGATGGTACGGGTACGTTGAAGAAGGATAGGACACTGCTGCGAGATGAGAGAAAGATGGAGAAGCTGAAAGCCAAACTGCACACTGATGATGACTGTAAGTTTAAATAAGAGCAACTTAACTGACATGAAAAGTTTTCTCACTCAAATAAAGTTGATCTCTCACAAAATTCATAGATATGAGAATATGTCTGCTTTCTCAGTGGCAGTTTAAAGCTTATATTTACAACTGCTTGTGCATTGTTGATGTTCTCATCCAGGGAATGACAATCCTAAGTGCTTACAGAGAAGGCAGCTTCTCTGGAAGATGTTTCACCTGTCATCCAAACAGCTTCAGTTCTGAACACAGATTAAGAGTAATTTATAAATTGTAGTGAGAACAATTAAACTGATAGAGCTCTTAAGGGTATTAATTGGGCCCTTAAGGTCATGAGTCACTGGCCCTACCGTTTATTCGGTTTAATGTTTGTGTCATCATTTGAATGACAAATAAATTTGAGGTTGTCTTGGTCACATCTTAAGGTATGACTGGCTGTAAAACCACCTGGAGAGAGGAGTCGTGGCTGCACTATAGGTGTAATAAAAATAAAGCCTGATACCATCTTCTGTGTTTGTTAGTTTTTCATTGCTTATTTCATTGCCCATCTTGAACTGCCTGTTTTCCCTCCCCAAAATTTGCAATTTGTTTTCCTAAAAAGAGTGTTGTGATTCAGATTCAGATAAGAGGAATATCTTTTTTCTGGTATCCATCACCCTTAACTGGAATTTGGGAGCTGTACATCTAAAGTTCTTACTACTATTTGAAGGTGAAAAGCTTCCCCATGAGACTGTGTTCAAACCAACCCTTCAGCAGTCAGTCACTGCAGCTGATAAACACTCAGTTGTCTAATTTATGTGATAAACCGATGGGAATTAAGCTGTGATTTGCACTGTTAATCGGTTTTTGCAAACTGACTTTAATGTTATGGGAAAAGTTTCAGAGATTGTGTTCCAAGGTGTTGTCTGCACACTTTGCTATATAGTGGAAGGTCAAAAATTTTATATACTGGACAATAAAGTATTTAAATGTAGTGCACTGACAGCAGCTCAAGGAAATGCAATTGGTTTACTTCAGTTGATGTTGTGTGTTCAGTGAACTGGCTGGACCACAGCAGAACGTTTAGAGAACAGGGCGTGGACGAGAATGAGACTCTCCTGCTTAGACGCAAATTCTTCTACTCTGACCAGAATGTGGACTCCCGAGACCCCGTCCAACTCAACCTGCTTTACGTACAGGTGAAGTACCTTCACACAGTCTGTGCTCTCAAGAAATGTTTAATGTCCTTTGTAGTAAAAGTAGTTAAAGCTTTCTTAGTTTTTAAAAATGAAATTAGCTATTTTGTTGCATTTACAGGCACGAGATGACATCTTAAATGGTTCCCACCCAGTATCATTTGACAAAGCCTGTGAGTTTGGAGGAATCCAGGCCCAGATCCAGTTTGGACCTCACATAGAACACAAACATAAGCCTGGATTCTTAGAGTAAGTATTTGTCATCATTTGGTGATTTCCATGAGGATTCAGGATAAAAATAAAATGGTTTAGATGAATAATGAATAAAAAGACCCCTGTCTTCTCTATTAAGATGAAGTTCAAGGTTTAAGATCATATAGAAACTGTCTAACTCATTTTCACTGCCTCAGTGCTCTAATATATTTAATTTCTTTCAAAGTTTGAAGGAGTTCTTACCCAAAGAGTACATAAAGCAACGAGGAGCTGAGAAGAAAATATTTCAGGTGTGTGAATTTCGTCCTGATGTTTTGTTTTTTTTTTCTTTTGATCTTAACAATGCTGCATTAAGTAATAAGTTTCTCAAAACAAAATCAAACCTGCAGGAACACAAAAACTGTGGAGAAATGACAGAGATTGAAGCAAAAGTGAAGTATGTCAAACTGGCACGGTCTTTGCGGACGTACGGTGTCTCCTTCTTTCTCGTTAAGGTAAGTCTGAAGCTACGCACAAAATGTTTTATGCAAAAAGATTCTGATGAGTCGCATGAAATATTATGAAATGCTTAAATGGAAGCATGGAGCAAGAGAAGAAGTTTGTTGCAGGCAGCTCAGGATGGTGCTGGAAGGAAACTGTTGCTGTCTGTGCAGCAGAGGTGGTTTCGGAGTGAGCATGGGGAGGGTTGAGTGAGTGAAAGATAGGTGCGGCACAATGTGCAGGTATACATTCAGCAGAGTCCAACTCGCAGCAGAATCCAAGTGATCACAGCTTTTTGCAGACTTCTACTGCTCGTGTACTGTAAAGATGACATCCTGCATTACCTCAAAGGACATCTTTTTGTTTGCAGAATGTTATTTTTGAAACATTTTGTGACTGTGTTACTCTAGCACAGATGATTTAATATTTCTCTTTAATAAGCTGTTTTTTGTCTCACCATCAGTTTAATCACTTAAAAAAAAAGGGACAATGAATAGGCATAAAGAATAAAATCACTTTCATTATATCTTCCAATTATAGCTCACATGGTCCAGTTTCTGCTCTGCCACTTTATTCCTCCTAAAAATGACACGTAAATCTAAAAGCGTCCTTTAACTTCTTGGACCTCCATCTGACTCTCCCCTTGAACAGTTTTTGACCGTATCTCCTCTTGTCTTTGTTGAGTCTTTGAATCTTGAGGTTAATCCGGCGGAGCAGAATTGTCTCTGAAACAACCCTGGAAAACTTCAGCCGGCAGTTCCTAACCTTTAACTCTTGGAGGCCCGCAGAGAGTTTACATTCCCTGCAGGACTTTTGCACACCTCACCTCTTTGCCCTCACGTCACAGCCCATCACATTCTCTCAGCCTGCTCCCACTGGATTCACTTCCACAAGAGACGTTTGCTCTTTTCCACACTGAAAACACAAAAAATGTTATGCATTTTTGAGAGGGTGTTTGCAACATGATATTGAAAGTTAAGAGAACTGGAAGATATTGGAAGCAGTTGATATACAGATAGAAACTTAGCTTTTATTACTAACTAAGGGAGCTTCTAATTTTTGCCTGCCTCATAGACTGATGAAAACTTATGCTGGAAAATAACTAGAAAAAGAAATTAATCTGTAATGATGAGGTGCAGTAAATATTTTTTTATTTTGTTTGCTTGAATTTGCAATTTGTTTCCTGTTTTCTGCCTTTGATAACAGTTAAACATCATGAAGGTTAAACAAACTTGAACTGATTTCAATTGCCTTTCAATAAATTAGAGTATTGGTAAAAGTTAATTTATTTTAGTAATTCAGTTCAGTTAGATGATGTGCACTCGTTGCACATACAGAGTGGACTTTGGACCACATAGGTCCAGTCCTTTTTGCCTTAGCCCAGGTAAGATGCGTCTTACATAGTCTCTGGTTCAGAGAATGTAACCATTGTAGTCCATGTCCTGGAGATGTCTGGGTGTGGTGGCTGTTGGCGCACAGACATCAAATGCAGTTCACATTTTGGGAATCTCACACAAACTCCTGAAATTGCTTTGCTGCACAGTTCTCTCAAGACTTCACCTTTTATTATCACACTTTTACCTTCCACTCAACTTTCCTGTTGTAGCTACAGCACTCTGAACTAGTTTCTTTAGTGGTGATCTTTTGTGGCTTAGCCTCCATGTGGAGTGTGCCAAAATATTTCTTGGTTAAAACAAATTTTGACTGGTTTTATGTTATATACTGAATTTGAGTAACCAAATTTTCACTTGCTGTAATCATAAAATTGAACAGAAATAAATACTATAAGATATCTTTTGTGTGCAGTGAATCTGTGATTTTCATTTTATGAATTGATTTACCAAGTAACTTTATTGTATTCTAATTTTTTAAGAGGCACCTGCACATTTTGTATAATGTTTTAGACTTCAATGTTATTTAATGATTTGTTTGGCTGAAGTAAAGTCTTTTTATAATAGGAAAAGATGAAGAGTAAGAACAAGCTGGTGCCTCGACTCCTGGGTATCACCAAGGAGTCTGTGATGAGGGTGGATGAGAAGACCAAAGATGTGGTTCAGGAGTGGCCCCTCACCACCGTGAAGAGGTGGGCTGCGTCACCCAAGAGCTTTACGCTGGTAAGACCGCCATACGCCCACATTCAGTCCAGAGGCTGAATGAGAAAAGCTGCACACACAGCAGAGCAGCTACGCTGCACATTTTTTACAGAAACAGTTTTTATAGTTTTTGTAATAAATCTTGTGAAAACTAGGGAGTTTACTTCTGTCATTTTCCAAGTATGGATAAGAACTGGAAAAAGATAATGAAGTCTGGAAAAGGTTTGAGTTTCCACACTTCATTCTGTATTCAAGTATCCGAAGGTAAATCTGAAACTATTTTACATTGCTTGATATTTAGATGACCTTTTTTCAATATTTGGTTTCCGCATCAAAAATGAAGTTTTCATCAGCTGATTAATTACAGACAAATTCACACAAAAAGATCATTTTGATGGTAATTCAAATTGTAGACCATAGATGCATAATAAATAAGAATCTCTGGGATTTTTAAAATACAAAATAAGGTTATCAAAGATCACAAATTGGCTTAGAAGACTATCTATTGTAGGAATAGCCCTCCTAGATTTTATTTTTGCTTAGTATTTTGGATTTTAAAATGAAGATGATCCAAGTAGGGTGCAGTTGCCAAAAAAACCCAACAGTAAAATAGTACCTTCCACACTGCTGTATCGCATGCTAACTTGTTTTATGATTTGTGAAACATGTTGATAATAAAACTCATTTAGCTAAAGGATCCAGAGGATTCTAAAGAAAACTGATGGAAATATTTCAAACTTTTTGTCTGGATTTTGAAATGAAAAAATCCTGAGGAATCCTGATTGTAACTCTGACTGTGCTGCCCTGGAGATTTTGTTTTATTTTGTTGTATATTGCATGCCTTTTCATTCATTCATCTCATTCAGTCTCTGAAAAAACTCTTTTCTGTTTGCTGTCAATATCTCTCCTCTATGTCAGCATCCAGAAGTCCAGCTACTAACACTGCTTTGGTTTTGTAGGTCTGTTGGATCTTTGTCACAGCTCAATTGACGCAGCCTATTATGTGGAGGCTAATTTGTTGGAGTGCTTAACCATTTCGGCTGCCTATATTTGTCACTGATTTAGAGGTTGTTTAGCTTCTCTCTATTTACCCATTTTAAAATATTTTTTGGTGGAAAGATGCTACAAATAAATGAAAGCTGCAGCCAAATCTTTCCCCATGGAAGCAGCTAGTTTTCCTGTGTTAAGGTTTACCTCGAGAATGGCTCTTGGGTTAATCTGACTCTATGCGTGCTGCCGCAGCTTCATATCAGCCAACACAATGTGTGGTGTTCATCTGAGTCGAGCCGTCTCCAAGGATTCACTTTAATCCTCACAGAAAATCCTCAGCCTGTATACCGTTCACGCTCTGCTTTCAGCTACTCTTTTTACAATTTCACACAAATCGCATGTTTCACTCTGTGTATGTGTTTCTGCAGGACTTTGGGGAGTACCAGGAGAGCTACTACTCAGTGCAGACCACCGAAGGGGAACAGATCTCCCAGCTTATCGCTGGTTATATTGATATCATCCTCAAAAAGGTGAGACTTTCATCACAGGAGACTCCTAATCCTGATGATTTAATATTTTCTCAAGGGCTACATGTTTTCAGCTTTGCAAATGATTGATGGAGACCATGCTGCTCTGTCATGCTGCTGTGGTTAAATGAAAAGTAGCAAAGTAAGGGTGGCCTCCTGTGGTGCTGGTATACAGCAGGAGCTCATATCTTAAGCTTAGAATATAACTTTTTAAGTAAAATATCTTCTTCATCTGAAATGTATATCTGCATAACTGAATGTGTGATGTTGGTGTATTTGAGACAACTTAAAGATCTTGTCTAATCTCATTATTTATTGTCCTCCTTCCAACTAAACAGGGCTTAACTCTGTCTAACTAAACCTCAGTCTGATTTCCTGCTCTTTTGCTGGTTTTTCCTCTTTCCTGCAGAAGCAAAGCAAGGACCGGTTTGGATTAGAAGGTGATGAGGAGTCAACCATGCTGGAGGAATCAGTTTCCCCTAAAAAGTATGGAAATCAGATCTGCAAAAGTGTTGTTTTGTCTTTTCTGCTCATGTATTAAGCATGACCTGAAATTTGGAAGTTCCTTGTGTGTGTTCTGTTGGGCATTTGGACAAAAAAGGATCTTAGTATTCTCTTACTAAAACGTATATATTTCAGTTTGAATAGGAACCTTATGATGTTGAGCACATACACAGAAAACAAATCTATTTACACATCATTCTAACAACCAACACCAATAGCTTAAGCATCCATATATCAACCTGGACTACATTTTGACATGGGAACAAATCCTTAGCATTATTCATTTTTCTGTGAGAGGACTATTACCTCATTTAGCCTCAGGTGAAACTGTGTTTCTGTCCCTTCTCAGCTGATAGGTTTCCTGCTTTCTGCATTTTGCTACATTTATGGTTGTATATATAATTTTTTTCTATCTGTGCTGATGCTGAAGGCAACAATTTGTAATACTGCAGAAACATTGCACACCCAACTTTGCAAGTCTATTCTGCAGATAAACAAACAAGCCTTTGTTTGCTGAAGGTTCAAAGATTTTTCCTTGTCAGTCCTTTGTGTTTAGTGTCTTTGTGGCTAATGTGCAAAATCCAAAATAGCTCAGTGTAATGATAAATGTGTCTAGTTAAAAACATAATCTAGAGCAACAATCTATTCAATTTTCTATCTATTTTGATAGTTTGCTTCTTCCAGAAAACATATTTAAAGGTTTTAACTTGAAAATATATTTATACTTCATGAGCTTTTGCTCATTTTATCACATTACAACCAAAATCTTTAATGTATTGTCATGGGATTTTACGTGATACATGAACATAAGATAGCTCGTAAATGTGAAATGGAAGTTAAACGGTGCATGGTCTTTCAAAATTGAATGCATTAAAATCTAACAAATGTGCCTGTATTTGTATTGAACACTAACTCTGATTGCCTTTAATAAAGTCTATTGCTTCAGAAGTCATCAAGTTAGCTCAGTGTGTAATTTAATCTGAGTATAAATGCAGCTTTTCTTTGAAAGTCTCATAGGTTTGTTAGGGAACATTGGTGACCAATCTGCATCATGAGGCTCAAGAACACACCAGACAGGCTGGAGATAAAGTTCTGGAAAGGTTTAAATATAGTTAAATTTGGTTCTAAACCAGTATTCTAAGTTTTGAACAATTCCTGGAACACTGTTCAGTACTTTATCAGAAAATTTGACTTTGTAATTTGATGCCTTGAAATTGGCCTCTGTCTCTTTAAGAAGCTCCTGCTCTTTCCGATACTCCGCCTTCAGCACATCATCACAACAACGTTTCTCCATTAAGCCTTGTACAACTGTTCTTAGAGTGTTGGACTGAGAAGTAGTTCATATGATAAGATCAGCAGATGCGCAGTTCCACCAGGTGTTTCCTGCTGTGTGCTCTTGCAGATCCACGATACTTCAGCAGCAGTTTAACCGTGTGGGCCAGGTGAACCAAAGCTCCGTGGCGCTTCCGGGGGTGATCCGCTCTGGCTCGATTGGCACTGAGTCGCTCAGCATGGGCACGATGCCTTCCCCTCAGCAGCAGATCACAATGGGTCAGATGCACCGTGGCCACATGCCTCCACTGGTATATTAGATTTTGTGTGGTGTCTTAAAGAGCTCAACTGATTTTTCCAGGCGCTGTTATTAGATTCAGATATGTCACCTCAGGAGACAGTAAGCTAATTAGCTTTTCATAAATTCTTTGTATGCAGAGTTCAGCACAACAGGCGCTGATGGGAACCATTAACACCAGCATGCAAGCTGTTCAAAAGGCCCAAATAGACCTGGGAGAGGTTGATGACCTCCCACCGCTGGGGCAGGACATGGTAGAGTCACTCTCTCACACTTAAAGTCGCATAAGTGTTTGATTTCAGCAAGCATTCAGTGATGAAACCTGCTAAATGTGCTCATGTACAAACATTTCTGTTTGTAATCTCCATTTAGGCATCCAAAGTGTGGATCCAGAACAAGATGGATGAATCGAAACATGAGATCCACTCGCAGGTTGATGCCATCACTGCAGGAACAGCTTCTGTTGTGAACCTCACAGCCGGTCAGTGGTTCTTGACTAAACAGAAATTATATTGGCTTTTTTTTTACTGTCTGCAGCAGTTCTGCAAAAAATATATTTCATTTTTTTTGGAAGTGCAATTTTTTTTATTAAAAGCAGTACATGTGAACAGGCTTAACCCACATTTTTACAAGTGCATTTGAGGCATGGTGTGCTCCGCAGTTAAAATTATTTGGCTAGTTTCTTTGGGTAAAGTAAAACTTTTCCATCAGCCTGCCGTTCATTAGAAGCCATGTAAAATCTAATTGTTCTCTCATATCCTGCTGTGGTTTGGAGAATGTGGTCTGGCAGCCTGCGAAGCACTCTATCTCAGCAATTTCTTCATTTTTTTTCCACCATATCTTTTGTCAACTTTGTTTATTCAAGCTCTTGTGCAAACTTCCCACAAGTAAATGATTTTGCTCTCCTCACTTTACATTTACCTGATTTTGTCTTCCCCCATTTCCTCCCAGGTGATCCCACTGATACAGACTACACAGCAGTAGGCTGCGCCATCACCACCATTTCCTCCAACCTGACGGAAATGTCGAAGGGTGTGAAGCTGCTGGCGGCACTGATGGAGGATGACGTGGGAGGAGGTAACGACCTGATGAAGGCTGCCAGGACACTTGCAGGCGCCGTGTCCGACCTCCTGAAGGCCGTGGAGCCGACTTCCGGAGAGGTGAGAGAAAGCACCTCAAACTTTCAAACTGAGACTCAGCTTTTCTTCTCTCATATTTGAAATCTTGTACATCCAATTCAGATGTTCATTAAAGCACATTATCAGACTGGAACTGTTTGATAATATGCAGAAAACAGGCATCCCTTTGGATTTGAATTGAAGCAGGAAAACAAACTCCTCAGCTGTTGTATTTCAGACCTGATGTCAAACAGCCAGCCAAAAAGGCTAATTAAATTTGCCACCAAGCAGCTGCATCCTGAGACGACTCATCTTCTCTTAATATCTCTGTCTCTCTCCTAGTCTAAAACCTAACCCAATTACAAAAACATCCTTTTGTGCTTGCCTCCAGCTAATTGAAATCTCCTGGGTGATCAAAATAAAGATGCAAGCCTGCTTAAAAGCATCTATCCTGGAGCTGGTTTAATAATACTGCAGGGAACAAATTCTTTTTTGCAGTTTTAATGTTTTTATCAACATCTGTATGTGTTTAAACCTTCGGTATTTGTCTTCAGCCAATTTTCAAAGCCACAAATATTGAAATAAATAACTATGACATTATGACGATAAATGACTATGTAATATTATACACATAGTGGAAGAGATTTAAATGCAGCTCTAGGTCTTGATTGATCTTTTTCTGTTTGCGTGACTTTAGCCCAGACAAACAGTTCTGACAGCAGCAGGTAGCATCGGCCAGGCCAGTGGAGACCTCCTGCGACAGATCGGAGAGAACGAGACAGACGAGAGGTTCCAGGTAACTCATCAGCTTGCATTTTATCATTGTGTTTTAGATGAATTATAAATGTGAAATGATGCGAAATGAAAAATATTGTTTTTATCAATGTGCATATCATTCTCACAGTATCATTCTTCCCAATATGATACAAGAAAAGCCAGGAAAAAGTTGTACAAAACTAGGATTTGATGTGTTTTGTTTTTTTATGTAATATTTCTGTGCTTTACAAGAACATTATCGAAATGTGCTTGTGCAGATATTTGGAGATATCTTCCATTCTTTTCATATAGGATGTTTTGATGAATTTGGCCAAAGCAGTGGCCAACGCTGCAGCCATGTTGGTGCTGAAGGCAAAGAACGTCGCCCAGGTTGCCGAGGACACTGTCCTGCAGAATCGGGTCATTGCTGCCGCTACACAGTGCGCCCTGTCCACCTCCCAGCTTGTGGCATGTGCAAAGGTACAAGAACTGACATTAAACAAATAGACCATAATAAATTAGAACATCATCTATACGTTAATTTGAGTAATTCAACTAAACAAGTGAAATTTATTCACTATGTAGATTCAGGATTCCTTGGGCTTCCTTAACATGGCACTCTGCACTGATGCTGTTATTCATTGCAAAGTACCCCTGACCAAATACTGAACACAAATACTGTGGAGTATTGGCACATATCTTTCTGTAGGTTAATATTTCTACATTAAAAATCTGTTTTTATTGATCTTCTATAACATTCGAATTTTCAGAGAAACTAAATTTTGGGTTTTCATTTGCTGTAATGAATATATCACTCTGTGGGTAACGAATCTACATTAAATGAGTTTCACTTTCTGGAATGAAATATGGAAATAAATTAATATTTGAAAGCTGTTTAAATTTACTGAGAAGCACCTTTTATGCTAACATTACATAGTAATAATGAACTCTAGTCAATTAAGTAAGCAAATTAAAGAAAAATTAGCATATTTGAATATTAGAGATCTCTCCACATTATCATTTTTTGAATGTTTGAATTTGTATGATGGTGCTCTCATGTGCTATTAAACACTGGGTGTTGTCATCATTTTGCTCATCCCTAATCATACAGCCCACATGTGTGTAATTAGTTTAAATGCCCTGCTGGCTCTGAGTCTGAACGGTTTCATTTATTAGCTGTAGTGTGCTGAGATTATCTGCTGAATCCTTCTGTAATCATATTTTTCTCTTTTTGGATTGTTGATTTGTTTCACTTTAAATTGAAAAACTGGATCTTCAGAATCAAGATGATTTGAGTGTTTGAGTACCATGAAAAAGAAGAGTTTAAATAAGGAAAGTCTTCCACTCAGTGATAATTACTTTCCCCCTGCTGTCGACAGAAGTTAAATGTGACCTTATTCCTCAGTCACAGCTTTAATACTTTTAACCCTGTGGTTATTTCAGGTGGTAAGTCCAACCATCAGCTCTCCGGTTTGTCAAGAACAGTTGATTGAAGCCGGGAAACTGGTGGACCGCTCGGTGGAGAGCTGTGTCCAGGCCTGCCTCTCTGCCACAGAGGACGGAGAGCTCCTTAAACAGGTCAGCTTGATTCATGGACAGATATGCAATAAATCTGTCACATTGTTTTCTTTAAAGGATTCACTCAGAGTACAGTGGGACACCTTAGCCTAATCAAACAGGAAGTTTATTTAGTTTAAAGACAGAACTGGTAATGTTTGTATTGTTTGCTGAAGGTGAGCGCAGCAGCAAGCATTGTGAGTCAGGCCCTGGCAGATCTTCTGCAACATGTCCGTCAGTACACCGCAAGGGGAGAGCCAATCGGGCGCTACGACCAGGCCACAGACACCATCATGACCGTTACAGAGAGCATCTTTAGTTCGATGGGAGATGCAGGTGAGCCTGAAACAGACATTCCCAGTAGCAAGATGCTGTATTAAAAATAACAATGAATGTATAACTATGTATTGATTCAGAGTGCATCTGTAATCTGAAAAACAGGAATTCTCGAGCCTAAACCAGATCTACTAAAAAAATCAACTATATCTACTTTCATTTCTTGGTTTTACATACAGAAACAAGATGAAACTAAAAAGGTCAGGTGGTGTATGGAAAATTAATTTCTAAATTTATTTTTAAAAATTATTTATTTTATTTACTTCCTTCCAGTCTCCTGGTGTTTTACAGTTTTTGAATTCTTATATTTTTTTATTTGCTGCAGAAAAATTTATAATTTTTTTTTAAAATTTAATTTAGAAGAAAACCCAACTTCAAACACAACACTCCTGTTATAATTTTCATGCTTTTATCAAGAAAACATGCTTCTTTCAGATACATTTGAGCCTTAATGCATAAATAACTTTATTTGCCCATTTGGATTTTCCATATCAACTGTAAGACTTTTTGATTGCCTCATCTATATGTTTGCATATATACAAAACATTCACAAAGTTTCCACAAACAAAGGATTATCAGAGCTCTTCGTTTGTAGTTTCTGAGTGATGCCTTGTTGTGGCTTTACTCCCATCCCGGCCTGTCTTCTCCTCAGCTTTACTGACACAGTGATGTGTTTGAAGTGACTGCTGTCAGCTGAAAGCACAGAGAAAAGCTGACAGTCATGTTAACAAGTCTGACAGTAGAAAAAGACCAGTGGGGAACGAAGAAGATGCACAATGAATGTTGTTGGCCTGGAGGTGACCTCAGGCAAATGGATCGGCCCGATAAGGAAAGTGTGAATGTTTTTAGCTGCTGCAACCTGTTAGATTAAAACAGTCTCTTATAGCCCACCTGATGGTAAAAGAGAAAAAACTAGAAAAGAATAAAAGCAGTGAATTATTTAATTCTAATGCATAGTAATATTAATATTCAGTGTGCTATTATTATTATTATTATTATTATTATTATTATTATTATTATTATTATTGGTAATCTAATTTTTATATCTTTTTAACACTTTTTGATCTTTTGTTTAAACCTGCATATCTTGATGCTGCTGTTACACCTGGATTTCCCCAGTGTGGGACAATAAAGGATATCCATCCATCCATCCATTCATCCATCCATCCATCCATTACAAGTGAATAATCCATACATCAATCCATGCTTATCCTTCCGGGGTCGCAAGGGGGGCTGGTGCCTATCTCCAGTGGTCATTGGGCGAGAGGCGGGATACACCCTGGACAGGTTGCCAGTCCATCATAAGGCAACACAGAGACAGACAAACAACCATGCAGGCACACACTCACGCCTAAGAAGAATTTAGAAACATAAATTAATCTAGCAGTCATGTAGCTGAACAGGAGGCATTGTAGCAGCAATATGGCCAGTGAATAAAACAACAAAGAAGGTGGGTTTTTTTTTTAGACTTCTTAAGACATTGATTCAGTATATAGTGTGGCCAATGCTGTCAGTTGTTTGTGGTCAGCTATGTGTTTTGAAGCAGGCACAAACAAAAGGCAAAGGTGGTAAAAGTGTGAGAAGACTTCAGAATATCCAGATGGCAAACAAAAAGCCACAGGAAATCTAGTCATTAGAAACTGTAAGAATGTGGCACCAGAAAACTGGATTCAAGCCTAAATTTGCACACACATTAACACTTAAATCGAAGAAATGGGTTCTGTGTAGTTATTGTGAACATCTTCTAAACTCCGTGTCCTCCTTCTCCATTGCTACTTCTGTGTCGTCGTACAGGAGAGATGGTGCGGCAGGCTCGGGTTTTGGCTCAGGCTACCTCAGACCTAGTGAATGCCATGAGGTCTGATGCTGAGGTCGAGGTGGATGTGGACAACTCCAAGAAGCTGTTGGCAGCTGCCAAACTGTTGGCAGACGCCACTGCAAGGATGGTAGAGGCAGCAAAGGTGAGCATCTTGGGAGACAAAACAATTCCTGTCATTTTATTTATATAGTTATCAAACAGTGCAGTAGCTCGGTTAATTAGTCAAATTAATTTAAAAAGTTTCCATCTAAGGAAACCCAGCAGATTACACTGAATTGTTGACTTGCAGCATTTACTCCTTTACTCATTTACTCGACAAGCATGTGGTGACAATAGACAATCACTTGCGTTGTGCCGTTGACTTTACAGCAATCCATCATGCAATCTTGCATTTATGTCTTGTTTTGTGAGGTAGTAGATGCGACTTTAAAGTAAATTAAAAAAAATCCAAAAAAAGTTTCATATTTCAAATAGTTTTCATACATTATAAACTGAGATAGTGACTTTTGACACCTGTACACAGACTTTTTTATTAATTTTTTGCTTGGCATCTTAAGAAGGCGATATGCAGAATATCTGTTCAGGCTTAAACAGTCTGGGATTTACTTTTTACATTTTCCAGGTTGAGAGGAATACATAAAAGTTAGTATGGAAATAATTAAATTTTTATTTCAGCCTTTTTACCTTCTCATATTTGCTAAAGGATGAAAGTCTAGTGATGTCTAGTTGTCACATTAGTTTATATTGATTTGACATGCTTTATTTTTGATTTACCCATCAGTATTTTTAATTCACCTATTGACTGAATGCACACTCATTCAAAAGTCAAGGGGGTTAATTTTCCTACTTGCTCAGTCTCTACACAACTTTAAATTAAGGTTGAACTCGACCTGTGGATCTTAAACTGGATTTAAACCACCCATCAAAGCACTATAACTGCAGTTGTGTATTTTTTTTGTTTTACATTTTTACTAACAATTAAAGATATCAAAGTTCATTAACAGTTCTTTAAAAAAATCTGCACTTGGCCTAACTTACTCCAGTCCTTATTTGACAAGTCAAGTAGTTATAGGATTTAAAATAGAGCTTCCATGAAAGTGGTCAAATAGCCCAATACCACACTTTGAAAAGTGAAAGTTTCATTCTTTGTAGAACCTAATAAGACCCCAATATTGTTCAAAAAGATTCAAGATGAATAATTTTTCCTCAAATGACTGGAATGTATTGTAAAGATATTAAATTATTAAAATGGAGTGATTGAAAGTATGGATATTTTTTCATGAAATATGTGTAAGAACCCTGGACATGGTGGGTCTGTTTGGTATGCAGTGTCAGACTTATCTATGCCAAATACATATGTTCGTTTTTATCATTGCCAATGAAAAATTTCCAGTATATGTAAATAAAATTACATTTTACATATCTATTATTGTCTCTCTAACTAATACTGAGTTATTAATAAAAACAATTAATGGAATATATGCAGAAATAAGCTGAGTCAATACAGCATTTAGTTTCATCCTCTGGTTTTTATTACATCTCAGATTTTCAGAGCAGCAAGATTAACAGTAAGAGACCCAACTATTTCCTCAGACTTATCTCCCTCACTCCTCCATCCATCTGCTCTCTCTCCACATCAGTCTCATTATCTGTCGACAGGATTGCTCACTGATATTAATAACGCTCCTCTTCCTCCATGGAAATGAAATGATGCCCTGCAGCTGGTTCGCAGAGTTTGATGCCAGATTTCTCTCCATCACAGCTGTATATTTAGCTGTGTTAATGGAGGCCGAGGCCCGTCGTTGATTTGGCATCTAATTATTAATTTAATTCACTTCATTAATTTCTCTGTGGTGACTTTTAAAAATTGTGTCCGAGTATGTGTTTTATTCACTTTTAAGCAGATATGTACTTTTTAGGTTTTTGTCAATGAGGAACTGTTGCATTGACTTTAAATGGCTTATTTTCATAATACAGCTTGTCAAATAATATAAAACATTGAACTACTGTCATTGTTTGCAGTAGGTTTAAAAATTACCCTAATGATTTGTTTCTATGGAAAGCCATGTTTGCAGTTATTAATTTAATAGCTGCAGGCTTTTTCCACAGCAGCAGGAAGCTTTGTGGAGTGCTGGCTTACAAAAAAATTCAGCAAACCTGCACTCTTGAATTAAAAAGGAATAAAAAAAACATTAAGAAAGGGAAAGAGCTTTTTGTTAACATATACAAAATGTGACCACCAGGGAAGGGATCATTGGTGAAAAAGCCACTGTTTAAGTCAACAGCAGTAAAATCTGTGTGCGTTTCCCAATCATGTTGATAGCTTATCCTTTGTATATGTCATGTAAATGTAAATAAATTTGATTATCTTTAAAAAGTTAGTTTAAAGGATTCAGCTGAAAATGGAAATATTATATATTTCTTACATACAGTTTAATTTGCCAAGCATTTATTTCTGTTAATTCAGAAGAAAATGGTTTTACACCTAGTTTTCAGTTTCTCAGAAAATTGTAATATTCTAAAAGATTAATAAATAACAGTTTTATTAATACAAAATTGCTGTCCTACTATAAAGGATGTCCATGTATTGTGCACAATATATGCACTTAGTACTTGGTCACGGCTCTTTTAGCTTGAATTAATGCATAAATGGATCCATTTTTGAATGAATTTTGTTTCACAATCATCAAGACTGGTTATCCCTGTTCTTTATGCATGTAGTTCTGCCACAGTTTTTAATTTCACTTAACTTAACAAATTATATACTTGAATACAGCACTCAACAACTGCCAAGTCTTCCCTATGGTTATATAACCTTACATTTCTTTATTAAAAATTGATCTTATATTGGTCTTATTTAATATTCAAATAAGTCTTTTCATTAACTATAAGCCATAATCATCAAATCAAAAGAAATTAATGCTTGAAATAGATCACTATGTATAATAAGTCTTTAAAATATACAAGCTTCACTTTTTAAATAGAAATATTGAAATAAGTTATCATTTAAAGGATGATCTAATTTGCTTAGATGCACCTTTATATGCTAATGTGTGTGTTCTCAGGGTGCAGCAGCGTACCCAGAGAATGAGGACCAGCAGCAGAGACTGAGAGAGGCTGCTGAGGGCCTGCGCGTGGCCACCAACGCTGCAGCTCAGAACGCCATTAAAAAGAAACTCATCAACAGATTGGAGGTCAGCAAGTCAAATTCAGCCTTGAAAATATCTGTTTTTCTTTCTGAAATATTTTAGCCATGTGTGGTTTATTTTTAATAATCACAAATGTGTTCTTTTGAACAGATTAATTTTTTAAATTGCCTTTTCTGATCTAGTAATATCTAGAGATTTGTGTTGTATGTTGACTTCTCTGCTAAATACCACTACCGTTGTATCGCATATTCAGCTTCACTGTTTTTTGTGGCCAGTTCATGTCCTTATATTCAGTAACCTTTATGCATGCATGCTTGCATTATACTTCTGTTTTAGAAATGAAGAAACAGAGGTATGCTTTCAAACACAAAAATAAGAGGAAAAGTTTTGTATAGTTTTTAGTCCCACAACATGTAGTCTGGGAAGAAAAATATTAATTTTTGAGTTTCTCGAGGAAAATGAAATGGGTCATGTTTTATAAGACCTTCACACTGCATATTTAGTGATAGAGCTGTGAAATGGCAGTGTTAATAGAGGTAGGTAGATAGAAGTCCAGGTGTCTACTTTTTAAATGCATTTTAAATGTGAATATTTGCTTTAACTCCTCAGAACGCTGCCAAGCAAGCTGCGGCTGCAGCCACGCAGACCATCGCTGCTGCACAGAATGCTGCCGCCTCCAACAAGAACACAGCAGCTCACCAGCAGCTGGTGCAGAGCTGTAAGGTATGGATTAGAGCAGACAGACAAGTGCCTTGTTCTGTCTAATTTCTGTTGGTTTTCATTGATTAAGTCTCCTTCAAATAGTTTTACAATATTTCTGATTTTTATTAGCTGTTTAATTTGCTCGCTTAATTTTTAAAAAGTTGTATAATAGGATTTTAACCTGTGCTTCTGTATTGATTTTGTATTCGGACTGTATGTGTGACCACAGGCTGTTGCAGACCACATCCCCCAGCTTGTCCAAGGAGTACGAGGTAGCCAGGCCAAACCAGAGGACCTGAGTGCACAGTTGGCCCTTATCATAGCCAGCCAGAACTTCCTGCAGGTACAGCACGCTATGGCCTCAGCACGTCTTACTTTACTTGCCTAAAGACCTCTAGAAACTTCATATTCCCAAACTCTTCCCCAAATAACTTCAGTCCCACATTAGGAACCAGGCTGAAATTATAAATAGTGCTTGTGTCGTGGGAGGATCCATTAAAGTAGGCCTGTAACCTCTTTTTTGTTTAAAGAAACATTAATAGTGTTGTTCTTAATGCTTCAAGACTACATGAGGTGAAACATCTGAAAATAGAATGATCAGAATACAAGACTATTTCATTTCAGCAAAATATTTTCAGTGAGCATTTATTTAGTTAGAATCATGAAAATAATCCATCTTCTTTCCATTCTGTAGCCTGGTAGTAAGATGGTGACCTCGGCCAAGTCGTCTGTACCCACAGTGACTGATCAGGCTGCAGCCATGCAACTGGGTCAGTGTGCCAAAAACCTGGCCACCTGCCTGGCTGAGCTGAGGACATCTGCACAGAAGGTAGAGCATAGAAAAAACTCAGTTAAACACCACAGTTTAATCATGCAAGTAAAAATCTACAACACACCTAAAACCTTCTATTAGTATTTAGTATTTATTAAAAGTAAAATTAACTGATACTTCTATGTAGCTTCCCAAACTAACATTTACAAATAACAATTTTAAAATGTTGGAGCATATTGACATATAGTAACATAACATAAGTGGTAATTACAAGAGATGTTTTTGAAGGCTGAATGTTACCTTCTAGGCTCATGAAGCTTGTGGTCCCATGGAGATCGATTCTGCACTTACTGCCATCCAGACCCTGAGAAGCGAGCTGCAAGATGCGAAGCTGGCTGCAGCAAACACCCAACTCAAACCTCTCCCTGGAGAATCGGTGCGAGATGGTCTTGACCCAAAAATATGTTCTGGAGGGTATTCCTTTAAATATAAAAAGTTGAGCTAGGCTAACTTTTTTATTGTTTTTACCCTCTTTTGTTTTAGTTGGAGAAATGTGCTCAGGATCTGGGCAGCACCTCAAAGGCTGTGGGATCCTCCATGGCTCAGCTGCTTACATGTGCAGCTCAAGGAAATGAACATTACACTGGTTGGTTCTGCAAAATTAATACTGTTGTTTTAGTTGGACAAATAAATACAAACTTAGCTACCGTCTCACCTTTGAAGACATGTATTCTGTGTTGACATTTGCTGCTGTTGTGTGAACCTGTTCCCAGGAATAGCTGCCAGAGAGACAGCCCAGGCTCTGAAGACCCTTGCCCAGGCAGCACGTGGCGTTGCTGCTTCAACCATGGACCCCAAGGCTGCTGCTGCCATGCTGGACTCGGCCCGAGACGTAATGGAGGGCTCAGCGCTTCTGATCCATGAGGCCAAGCAGGCGTTAATGTCTGACGGAGACGCTGAGAGCCAGCAGAGGCTGGCGCAGGTGAGCGGGTTTAGTTTAGGTTTTGGTCAGGGCATTGAGGAATGCAGTCCAACCTAGATGAATGAATGAGCACTTTATTTATTTTTAATAATTAATAATTAATATTAAATTTTTTTTTTAAATGCATATGTTCCAATAAAATGATTCCACCAAATGTTTAAAGAATGGAAAAATTCTGAGAGTTTGGAAGACTTTCCAGGCTCTGATCTATTTTTATTTAGCTGATTTTGGTGTGCTGCCTGACTCATGAACATCATGAACAGATTTTTAGCTAAGCCAAGTCACCTCCTCTTACCCCTGTAAACCCTGTGTTGTGATCCTGCTGTGTGTTCCAGGTGGCCAAAGCTGTCTCTCATTCCCTGAATAACTGCGTCAACTGTCTGCCTGGCCAGAAGGATGTCGACATGGCCCTAAAGAGCATCGGTGAGGCCAGCAAGAAACTTCTGATTGAAACTGTGAGTCAACATTGCTTTTATTATTTGTGTTTAGAATTTTTTTCCCCCCTGCTGCAATCAGTAATATCTTTCATGCTGCACAAATTTCACTCTTGTTGGTGTTGGATCTAAGAAACTGTAATAAACTTCTCCTCTGCATGCCCTGTTCAGATCCCCCCAGCCTCCAAGTCGTTTCAGGAAGCCCAGAATGATCTGACTCAGACAGCAGCAGACCTGAACCAGTCAGCTGGCGAGGTGGTCCATGCCTCCAGAAGCTCCAGCAACCAGCTGGCCTCAGCCTCTGGAAAGTTCAGTCAGGACTTTGATGAGTTTCTGGATGCTGGCATAGAAATGGCTGGGCACACACAGGTTAGATTTAAAGAAAATCAGCTCCCCAATTATGTCAAAGTACAAGTTTTAAAATGCATTTTCTCAATTTCATTATTGGTGTTATGATGGTGTGGTTTCAGAAAAAGGATGACCAGGTGCAAGTGATTGGTAACCTGAAAAACATCTCCATGGCTTCCAGTAAACTGCTGCTGGCTGCTAAAAGTCTGTCTGTGGACCCTGCAGCGGCAAACGCCAAAAATCTGCTCGCTGCTGCCGCAAGGTATGACAATTAGACACATGCAGAACCTTGCAAAAGTATTCCTACTTAATAAACTTTTCTGCATTTTGTGAAGTTACCATACCAGGAAGATTTTACCAGGTATTAGATTAATAATACACACCACTCTTATTAGAATTTTATTTGTTAAAAAAAGCCAAATGGTCTGACATAAAATTCTCCCAGAACCATTGATGTTTGTGGTTGGAACTTGACTAAATGTGGAAAATATTCATGGGGAGTGAATACTTATGCAAGGTACTGTACACAAACATTCTTTTTTTTAAAGTTTCTTTAAATTGAAACTGAAAGATGGAGCAGATGACATGAGTATGGAGGTGCTCTAAATTAATCCAAGGACCTAAAGGCACCAAAAGTAAATAAAAAGCTGTGAAAATTAAGCTAATTAGAGCATGAAAACAATATTTGCACTTTACAGTTCCATGAAATCCTAAACAAGCAATGTAGCACTATATAATGTTATACATTTCCATATGTGCTGCACCATTAGTGCTATAGGCTTGTGCATGAAAATCATTATATTTGCTCACACAACATGCAAAGTGATACTAATTATTATACTGCTTTGCTTATTGTTTTTGTGATTTTGTTTTGTTTTTCAGGGCTGTGACTGATAGCATTAACCAGCTGATCACGCTGTGTACTCAGCAGGCGCCTGGGCAGAAGGAGTGTGACAACGCCCTTAGAGAGCTGGAGGTAAAACTATTAGTTTCTTATTATTTGCTTGTCTTTCTCTTTAATGTAGGAATACCAGTCACTCATTCTGTCTTGCTAATTTGTTCATCAGGCTGTCAGAGGAATGCTGGATAACCCCAGTGAACCGGTCAGTGACCTCTCATACTTTGACTGCATTGAGAGTGTGATGGAGAACTCCAAGGTAGGCTTCAACTCCAGCAGCCTAATGATCACAGGACCCTCTACACAAACCTAAGCCTAATCATTGATCGCTCTCTTGCTGGGGCTTTGTTCAGGTACTGGGAGAGTCCATGGCTGGCATTTCTCAGAACTGCAAGACTGGGGATGTGCTTGCATTTGGAGACTGTGTGGGCTCAGCATCCAAAGCCCTCTGTGGCCTCACTGAAGCTGCAGCACAGGTACAGTGAGAGTAGAGAAACTGCTGTATGTATATAGGTGATTGTGGTTAACTTTTGTGAATATTTTTCTCAGGCCTCCTACCTTGTGGGTGTGTCAGATCCAAACAGCCAGGCAGGGCACCAAGGATTGGTGGATCCCATCCAGTTTGCTAGGGCCAACCAAGCTATCCAGATGGCCTGTCAGAACCTAGTGGACCCACAAAGCAGCCCCTCTCAGGTGCACAAATATACATGCATCATCTGAAAATCTTTGAACTATTATTCAGTTTTTATGACAACTACTTCATAGCACAGTTTTTTTGTCTCCTTTTGTTCAAAGTCTTTTTTTCTACATTTTTCATCAATTTTGACCTAAAACATTCAGACTTTATGATGTGTTTCTTATATGTTGTAGCTTTTCACCCATCCTAGTGATCATACTTTTGCTGCATTAGTGCAAAATGGTGATTTAAAGTGGCCAAAGTTGTCTGTGTCCAAACCTTTTACTGTTTGGTATTCAAGTGGCCATCCTCCCTATATAAAACCCTAATATTGATACTTATCTCATTATCACCTGCATTTTTCTGTTACTAATATTATCTCCCTGAGTGCTCTTAACGCATTCACAGCTTGTCCAAAACTAAGAAGGGACGCTTATTGATATAATAGTACGTCTCTTCTCTTTGTTCACTCTTCCGTACATGACTCTAGTCAGCAATTTAGTGCTAAGTGCACTTTCAATGATTCACTTTGCTATCATTTATAGTTTTTTTTTTTTTTTTTTTTTTTTTTTTTTGTAAAAGGCAGGATGTTTTTTGCAGTTGCTTTGTTCTGAATGAATAGCTATTTTGAGGTCAGATCTTCATCACTCAGGTTGTTTTTCATTGTTTACAATGCAACAGGTGCTGTCTGCAGCCACGATTGTTGCAAAGCACACCTCTGCATTGTGCAACGCCTGCCGTCTGGCCTCTTCCAAGACTACCAACCCAGTTGCTAAAAGGCACTTTGTGCAGTCTGCCAAAGAGGTGGCTAATACTACTGCCAACCTGGTCAAAACTATCAAGGTAGGACAGAACTGGCACGCCACAGTGCAACAATGATGGCAGCACTCTTTTAACAGTGTGGAACAATTTGGTTTGAAATATCTTTGAATTACATTTCTTGACTTTTAGATTTATTTACCACAATAAGATGTTTCTGCTCAATAATTCTGTGATTGATCCTTATGTTCTCTTTTTTGAAATCTGACCTACTGATTAAGATTTTGACTGATTCTGATCTTTTTCAAAGGCTCTAGATGGTGATTTCTCAGAGGAGAACAGAAACAGGTGTCGAGTTGCCACAGCTCCGCTCATCGAAGCTGTGGAGAACCTGACAACATTCGCCTCCAACCCTGAGTTTGCCAGCGTCCCTGCTAAAATCAGCAACGAGGTGTGGCTAAGAGAACATCTGGAGCTACTGTTTACACCTTTGAAGTCTAACAGCTTGTGCTTGCAATTTACTGAAAAATAAATTTCCCCCTGAAGGGCTCAGCAGCTCAGGAACCCATCCTCCAGTCAGCACGCTCCATGCTAGACAGCTCCACCCATCTGCTCAAAACGGCACGCTCACTGGTCATCAACCCCAAGGACCCGCCCACTTGGTCCGTTCTGGCTGGTCACTCTCGCACCGTGTCTGACTCAATCAAGAGTCTCATCACAGCCATCCGGTAAGTAAGAGAGGGATGGTTCTGATCTTACGCTTCATGTTTACGCTGCTTTGATTATTTCTATGCATAGATGTAGTTGTTAGAATTGCAGGTGTGTCTCACTAAATCAGAATATTATTGAAAAGTTTATTTATGTAAATCTCATTAAGTAGATGACTAGGGTGACGTGTTAATTTTGATCAGTTTGGGTTTCAGCCAATGAAAACCCCAAGTTCTCAGAAATGTAGCATATCATGTAAGTTCAATAAAAAACACAGAAATGTTATATAATGGCCTGCATTATCACGGAAGATTGCTTACTTGATTTTTGACTGGCACACAGTCATTGGCATCCTGGTTGTTCAGAGTCCTGTATCCAAACGTATGAATGGAAAGTTAAGTGGAAGGCAAAAGTGTAGTAGAGGCTGCTCTGTGTCAGGTGTGAAGTTTTCAGAGTCAGTGACGATCTGGGGGGAAATGTCATCTGCTGGTGTTGGTCAGCTCTTTGTCTTTAAGTCTAAATCTGCTCAGCTGTCTATCAAAATATTTTAAAGCAGTTCATGCTTCCCTCTGCTGATCAGCTTTCTAGAGATGCTGATTATAATTTCCAGCAAGACCTAGGGGACACCAGATAGAACAATACAGATAGGCTGACAATCAACCTGGGTTTTCTTAGAAGCTCAGTGGAGCCACGGGCTGCTCGGCCTATGCCACAATGCATCACTGCAGTAATTCATGCAAAAGGAGCCCTGACCAAGTATTGAGTGCATATAATGTACAAAGCATGGACATAGTTTACAGTAGGCTGACATTTGTGTATTAAAATAGTTTTTTATTTGTCTTCCAATATTCTAAGAAATTGATTTATGGGTTTTCTTTACCTTTTAAGTCATCATCAAAAATAAATAAATGAAATATATACACTGATATAGTTCATATATTGAAATATATAAGTGTTTGGGTGTAAGAAATTCTTATGAGCTTCAGGTTTTGAATTGAGTTAATGAAATAAATAATTTTTTTGATGACATATTTATTAAGAAGCACCTCTAAGGATAGTGAAGTTGCTCAGACAAGATTATGGATTAATGAAAGCAATGAACACAAGTTCAACTCGATTCAGTTCTGTTTTTATCTTTATGCAAGTCTGCATAACGTTGTTGCAGGTTTAATCCTTTCTTTCACACCTTTTTGCTCCTGACCTTCTTTAGAACAACAGGGATGCCCCAGAGGGACTCGATCCCCAACGGCAGATGCTCTGAATTTTGGGGCTTTCTACTCTTCCCAGAACATCTGCAAATTAGCATTCACACACAGCCAGCCATCTTAGCATCTCTTTCAGTTCTGCTGCTCTTATCACAGGCTTCCTCATGGACCATAAATTCACAACTGGGACTTCAGCCCATGCTTTTGATAGGATTCTGTGATTTTCTGCCGTGCTGGTGAATATGAATGACAAAGGAGCTCTCTGTCCTGCAGAGGTCGAGCTCATAACTTTGTTCGTCTCATTAAATACAAAGATGAGGTTTTCTGGTAGATTCCCTCACTTTCCCACCACGGGGCCAAATTGATGCTTAACAGACTTAATCTCCCCTTAAGGCCAGAGCCGCAGACAGCTCTAAGGCTACAAAGCTAAATTGCCTTCCCAGCTTGATTTCCTTGCATAAAGATGAGACCCTTAATTTCAGCACTGAGAGGGAAAATCCCAAAGAAAATGTGTTAAAAATACAACAACTGCGTTTCTCTTTTATCATCCTGTCTTCTTTATGTATTCGTTTTTATTAATCTCCAAGTATTTCATTTCTTTCTGTTTTTAATCTTTTTTTCTTGTTTGATTTTTAGGGACAAGGCCCCCGGCCAGCGGGAGTGCGACTCATCAATTGATAACATTAACAAATGTATCCGAGACATTGAGCAGGCCTCTCTGGCAGCTGTCAGCCAGAACTTACCCAGCAGGGATGACATCTCACTGGAGGTGAGCAACTAAAACAAGATGGTCTTATCACAATGTTCTGATCTCATTCGATCCTACTGCTTCATGTTTAAACCTAGAGAATCAAAGAACCTGTCTCCTTTGCAGCTTTGTTTTGTGTAGTTTCCTGATGGCTTGCTTGCACGAACCAGCACATTTTAACTAAACAAAATCAAATGAAGCCATTTAATTTCTTTAATTCCTTGTTCAGGCGCTACAGGAGCAGCTGACGTCCACTGTGCAGGAAATTGGCTACTTAATTGACCCCATTTCCACAGCTGCCAGAGGCGAAGCTTCCCAACTAGGTCACAAGGTATATGGGCCAGGGACGTTAATCACAAATGCACTGGAATGATGAAGCAACAGAGTGGTGTGATTTTTGAAAATATCTTTTCTTCAAGTAAGGAGGAATGTGATAAAACTATGGAAATTACCAAAACTTCAGATGCCCTTATAAGAGTTGCACTGATCTGGCTCATCTTGGTTGAGACTGATTCCCAGTTTTCTTTGAGATCTGCCCTGCTGATTTAAGATTTTGACTTATTCCGATCGTTGTTCAAAGGACTATAATTCATAAGAGAAAAAAATGGGCTGTGGGTTCTTTGATGGAGTTAGTCGTTTTAAATCCCACAGAAAATGAAGGAATTACAATATATCCCTAACCTTTCTGTTTTTGTTTTTTTTTATGAAACTCAAAAAGTTTATCAAACTACATGCTGTAGGTTGATGTATTTATAGACCAAAAGGGTGGGAGTTATTTGTTTTCATGCAATAAATACAGGGAAAAAAATGTGTCTGCATATAACTGATCTGACTCGATGAAAAGATTCTGGATTCTGGCCAGTTGATTGCTACATTTTTCTCCCTCTTCCCTGTTTTTTTTGTGTGTAATCTCTGTCTTTCTGTTTAACCCTGCATTTTTATTTTCAGATGTTTTCTTGTCTTCAACAAAAATTTAGCAATCCTTCAGACCAACTAGACCAAAGTTCTGTAAACAAAAACAATTAAATAGTCAGATGATACAATAATAAACAAAAACTATCAAAAGATCTAAAAGTAAATAAAAATCATCCCCATCTTAAAATAATAAAACAATAATACAATCAATCAAGATAAAAAAAAAAGTTAGATAACCAATAACAATTGAAATCTCAACATCTCAGATGGTGTCGAAGGTCAGGGAGAAGAGATGGGTTTTAAAAAGAGATTTAAATACAGACACAGAAGTGGCCTGCTTGATGTCCAAGTGAAGGTCATTCTATAATTTAGGAGCTGCTACAGCAAAAGCATGGTCTCCTCAAAACTTACACTTCATCTTCAACACTCTCAGGAGCAGCTGATCAGCTGACCTAAGGGAATGGGAGGGTCTGTAGGGATGTATCAGCTTGGACAAGTAAATAAATAAATTTAAGTTACCAAAGTTACCAAATTGTACTTGAAGGGTTTAGCATTTATTTTAAGGATACCCCAGTCCAATTTGTGCAGATTCAAGAGTTACAGATTTTGAAGTAGAGTTGGTCTAAGTTGCTCCAAATGCCAAAGAAGCTGTGAAATGGCCCTGCACCACACTCTGAAAACTGAAGCAAGTTTTATGCGTTGTGTTGTTTTGTGATTTCTAAAACCTAGAGAAAAGACTACTACTGATCAGTTCTACTGGATCTTGTGCTGAGATATTCAAGAGTTTAAAAACTGTACGAAAAAATATAGAAAATTGAGTCTGGAAAAGGATGGACATTTGAAATGGAAAACGTGTAGGAATTGTGTAAAAGATTTGTTGCATGCTTGAAAAAAAGCAATCGTGCATTTTCCCCATCAGGTTACCCAGCTGGCAGGTTACTTTGAACCTCTCATCAAGGCATCCGTGGGTGTCGCCTCAAAGCTCAGTGACCACCAGCAGCAAATGACTTTCCTGGACCAAACCAAGACCCTGGCTGAGTCTGCCCTGCAGATGCTCTATGCTGCGAAGGAAGGTGGAGGAAATCCAAAGGTAGGAACGTTTTTTTAATCCTCTATTTCATGCTTTGTTTAAACAAATTCTTCCAATAGCTCCACGTCTGAGATGATCTTAGAGGTCTCAAAAAGGATATTTCACCCTCTCAGTTGATGCTTGTGTCACAACTCCGTAGGCGGCCCATACCCACGATGCCATTGCGGAGGCAGCTCAGCTTATGAAGGAGGCGGTAGATGACATGATGGTGACGCTGAACGAAGCTGCCAGTGAGGTGGGAATGGTGGGAGGAATGGTGGAGTCTATCGCTGAGGCCATGGCCAAGGTAAGTTTATCAGAACTAATCATCAGGCGAGAAAAGTTTTAACTTCACAGTGAATGAATGAAAACACTCATTTAGACCCTAACAAACCCATTAAATCTTTTTATCTTCTGTTTTGTTTTGTTTTTTGGACAAGAAATGTCTGCAGCTATTGCTTCCTGGCTGTTCAGTGCCTTGGAGAAGTAGTCCTGCTCCTTGAACTTATGTATATTATGTTATGTTACACCTACAAACATCATTGTATTTTATTAGGCTTTTATGTGACAAAGCAACACAATGGAGCACACAATTGAAGTGAAAGGAAAATTACACATTTTTTTTTACTTTTATACGCATAAAAATCTACAGTTAAGTGCCCCTTGAAACAATCCTTTATAGAACTACCTTCTGTGTCTTTAGGCGCATGTCCACATCAGTTTTACAGATCCAGCTTTGACAGTATGTTTAGGGTCGTTGTCATGCTAGAAAGTGAACCTCCACCCCAGTCGCAAGTCTCCTACCAGGATTGCCTTGTGTTTAGCTCCATCCATCTTCCCATCAGCTCTGACCAGCTTCAGGGTTTCTGCTAAGGAAAAGCATGATTCTGCCTCCACTATGTTTCTCTCTGGGTTTTGTTTTGTTTTGTTTTTTTCAGGGTGATTTACAGTGATAGCATTTTGAATGTAGGTTGAAAAGTAAAATGTTTGTCTCATCTGACTAAAGCACCTTCTTCCACATTGTGGCAAAACTGAAATGGGACTTATGTCTTCTTTCAGCAATGGTCGTCTTCTTGTCATCCTTACATGGAGGCCAGATTTGTAGAATGTGCAACTAGTAGCTGAGCACTTCTGTTCCTCTTCCAGAGTTACCATAGGCCTCTTGGCTGCTTCTCTGATTAAAACTCTTCTTGTCATGTCTGTCAGTTTAGTTGGACGGCCCTGTCTCAGTAGCTTTACTGTCATGCTGTGCTCTTTCCAATTTTGGATGACTGACCGAACAGTTCTCTATGAGATAACCTCAGTGATTTCAAATTTCCCAAAATGTTATCTCTGACCTGTCTGTTGGTCTTTGGATGCTGGTTGTTGTCTGATGTTCTGCAATGACCAACTGAGGCCTTTACAGAACAGTTGAGATTGAGATTAAATTTATCATAGGTTGCCTTTTTCTATCACATAAAATCCCCTAAAAAGACATTAACACCGCTGGTTGTCATATGACAGAATGTGCTAAAGTTCAAGGCATATGAATACTTTTACAATAATGTAGCATTAATTATAGCGTCACAATACTCATGTAATCATAATAATTGTTGTTGTTGTGTAAAAAGTTTATAATAATGTTCCAGGATTTATTCTATTAAAAGCTGGTTAGTTATCCTTGTTTTGACTCAAGCTTTGTCACCTCATGTTCACAGCATCATGATTGCAAACTTTGCTTTGTTTAAGCACAATAAATAATTCAATGGGGGAAAACTGACTGTTGATGCATTCATCCTTAAACAAAGCCAGCCTCTCTTTCCAACAGCCAAACTATTAGCATAAATGTAAGGTGCAAAGAAAGTCAAAAACATTTTTACCCCAAGGACAGATGTGGAATAACATTAGCTCATTACATGGTTCCTTACACTCCTGAACTAGAATTATCACTAAGGTGACAATGCCTCAGATGTGTGAGCTCACCAGAGAGAACAATGTGTTTGAATTCACCTAACATCATGGATTATTTATAAAATGGTTAGTTATAGCTCTGCATGTTGAGCATTTGGGAGTCTATTTGCCTATGTGACATTCGGCGCAGTTGATTAAACAGGGATAATCAATCGGCATAATGACTTCTGTCCTCTGTGATTCGAGCGGAGCTGATTTTAAGTTTTTCCTCATGAACTCAGTCACTTATTCAAGGCTGCAGATTCCAAGCTGCTGCTTCTCTCCACAGGAGTGGCAAAGATCATGCACTTATAATATTATGAGTTCATATTAATCCTGCCATGCTTTTCCCATGTTATCTTTTTTGTCTCTTGATTTCCTGTGACAGGACTTGTGTTGAACACTGTCTAATTTAGTAAAACTGCTGGAAACAATATGTCTGCATTGCTTTTTTTAGAGTTACAATTACAAACTTTGGTGGTAAATTTATAATAAATGTAAAGAATTAATTTTGTTTGCTTTTAAAGTTGATTTGTTGGTCAAGTGATGCCTGCACACACAACAAAAGCTGTGCATTAGCTTACTTAAACTGAAAACTAAATGATTCTCTTTGTCTGATGTTTTTGTATGTTTAGTTAACAAATAAACTATGGCCATATGTGAGCTGCAGTGCCATTTCTAACTAGTTTGTCCATATTTAGCTGGATGAAGGAACACCTGCTGAACCTGAAGGTTCCTTTGTGGATTACCAGACTAATATGGTGAAACATTCAAAGGCTATTGCAGTTACTGCCCAGGAAATGGTAAGCCTTCATGACAAGTACAACTCCACCTTGAGAATGTTGAGAACATTAATTACAAACTTACTATCATATGTTATGTAAACCATTGTAGCATGCAGTAATCTGGCTAATGCTTTATGACAAGTCACCAGTTTGCAAACACTTATCATTAGACTGAAACGTGCCCATGTGTTTTAGCTTTACTCTGAAGTTCATTGTGTGTGTTTATCCATTAGATGACCAAATCGGTGACCAGTCCAGATGAGCTGGGGGCTCTGGCCTCTCAAGTGACTGTGGATTACAGCCAGCTGGCCGTTCAGGGGCGGTTGGCTGCTCACACTGCTGAGCCAGAAGAGGTGAGGAGGAAACTAAGATATAGATCTTAGAACTTATAAAGTAGCTAACTTTCACAAGACGAAAGCTGGAAGCAGCCCTGTTTGTAGCTCGCTGCTAACCATGTAGGTGACAAAGCAAATTATGTGGAAGAATGGGCTCTGGTTGGTTGACACCAAAATTCAACTGCATAGCCTGCATGCAAAACACTGTATGGGGCGGGGGGTTGAAACTAACACTACATATCACCCTGAACACACCATCCCTTTGTTGAAGCATGGTGATGGCAGCATCATGCTGTGGGGATGTGTTTCTTCAGCAGGAATATGGAAGCTAGTTGGAGTTAATGGGGATCTTTCTGTGCTATCAATTCCTCGGCTTTTCTGTCGTTGCAGATCGGGTTCCAGATCAAGAGCCGAGTGCAGGAGCTCGGTCACGGCTGCATCTTCCTGGTCCAGAAGGCGGGAGCTTTGCAGATCAGCCCTTCTGACAGCTTCACCAAGCGAGAGCTCATTGACTGTGCCCGTGCTGTCACAGAGAAGGTATCAGATTATAAAATTTAGCTGCACAGCATTCTGAAAAATGATTCCTACTGCCTGCAGTATTTGAGACATGAATCATTTTGCAGTGAACTGCAAGTCATAACATTTTTGTCATAAGAATTGTCAGGGAGCACAAATATAAAATATAGGTTTTATTTGAGGAGATTGTCATATTTTCTGTCTGTGCATTTTTATTTCATTGAAAGTGATCCATTTTCCTTACTCAAAAAAGATCCAAACAAAATTCATTCAACCATTTGCTCTTTTCCTTGGTAAAGTCTTACCTGCAGGTAATTGTCCATCCTCACCTGCATATTTATGGATTTTAATCTATCTATGTCTGCAGGTGTCTTTGGTGCTGTCAGCCCTCCAGGCTGGTAATAAGGGCACTCAAGCCTGCATCACAGCTGCCAGCGCGGTGTCGGGGATAATCGCAGATCTGGACACCACCATCATGTTTGCATCTGCAGGAACACTCAATGCAGAGAATGACGAGTCCTTTGCAGACCACAGGTTGGACCATGAAATACTTGAATGTAAACATAATTGTAGCTTCCCCCCTCAGATGATTTTTCATCCCAGGCTAACAGAATGAAATGTTAGCTGCTGAATGTAGAGGAAGTCTTTGGTGTTTTAAAGACACAAATTACCCAGAAGGTATGAAAGATATAGGAGGCGTCACGCCAGATTGTTCATAATTTGGAATGTACTTCACTCTGAATGCACATTCTTATTGTTTTTAGGATATATTCATTGATTTATTCATGTATTACTGGGCCCCTCTCCATGTTTAAAGGGCACATTGGCTCCTGTCAAGGGAGTTCTGAATGCAGCACAGTTCAGAGACAGACATATCTGCTGATCCAAGCTGAAATCTGTGACATTACATGACACAATGACATGAATCCTTTCAGGCAGTTCTCAGTGAGTTTTTGCCTCATACAAGATTAGAAAAACATAAGTGCCAGTGCTGCATGAAATAGAGCAGAATCTCTCAGTTTCAGGTTGTACAGAAGTCTTCAAAACCAAGCGTTTCTAGCAGATTTATGGTTGTCCTCCCTAACAGTTATGGAAAATTCTGCTTGGAAATCAAAACATCTGTACATCATTCCGATGATTGTTTCTGCTAGTGTTAGGCTTTGAGTTCAAGGTTTTATTTACTCAAAATAATATCTGAATTTTTTCTGGCATAGCTCGAATTTCTTTAAAGCTCAACTGAATGACTGCCTGTCATATATTTTATGTTTTTTTTTGTTTGTTTGTTTATTTGTTTGTTTGTTTTACTTTAACTTCCCTTTCTGGTATTAGAGAAAATATTCTGAAGACTGCCAAAGCCCTGGTCGAGGACACCAAGATGCTTGTGTCTGGAGCCGCTTCTGGTCAGGACAAGTTGGCCCAGGCTGCCCAGTCTTCTGCCAAAACCATTACCCAGCTCACTGATGTTGTCAAACTGGGAGCAGCCAGCATTGGCTCTGACGACCCTGAGACACAGGTTACCATGAGTTGTAAAACGCTATATCCTGTCAGTTTTTGGTGCTTCCCAGACTACAGTGTCACTCTCTGCCTTTTTCTCCAGGTGGTTCTGATAAATGCAGTCAAAGATGTGGCCAAGGCGCTAGCGGAGCTCATTAGTGCCACCAAGTGTGCGGCCGGGAAGGCAGCAGATGATCCATCTATGTACCAGCTGAAGAGTGCCGCCAAGGTGAGGGGATCATCCTGAAACTCCACCACTGAGTTTAAAAAAAGTTTGACGGATCAATTTCTCCATATATTCACATAATATTTGTTTACCTTGTGAATAATAATTTAAAAAAAAAACTCCTAAATTGCATTTTCTAGTTATTCATCTCATCAGAGGAGCAAGAAGATGAGGTAGTCTGAAATGCATCATAAAAAACTCTGCCATCACAAAACCCTGATATTTTTAACTAAAATTTCTGACACACATGCAGTGTTAAAGCTGCAGCTCATAATTCACTGATTACGCTGTTCGACTTCTCATTATCACTCTATGCTGTGAAGATGTCAGTTCTCAGTCAGCAACAGCCCAGGGTGTCAAAGACGTACAGATGGTGAAAAAACATGCAGATTTAGGTTCAAGGTGGGGGGGAAAAATAAGCTGTTTTTAAGATTTTGGTTTGTTTTCCTTCTGTCATTCATTATAGTTAATTGCATCTTTATTTGTACACTGTAGTCCTGTTTGTAGTTTTCAGTGTCTCCCATTATTCAGGTGTAAAGGTTATAGAAGTTACAGTAGTTTACATAAACTCATAAGTGGGAGTGTCTCATTCATTTGAGACTTTAATGATTTGTTTTGAGTCTTCTTTTCTTAGGGTGAACTGATGAAACAACTCTGAATTTCAAAAACAAGAATTGGATGCACATGTTTAATTTTATTGTGGAATTTCTCGAATCCACACAGGATCAAATTTATATAAACAGGTTCAGCTGTATATGTAATGAATATTGTTTTTTTTTTTTTTTTCCCTTCTCTGTTTTTTGATGGGTGCCCCTTAGGTTCAACTTGAGTGAGGTGGGGGAGAACTAAAGGGGAGAGAGTGCTTAAACAATGTAAAAATGATTGATAAAGTTTGTTTCGAATTTATTTTGTATTTCTGCTCTATATGTGAAAGCCTTTTACTACTGATGTTGTATAAAAATATTTTTATAATTGTTTAAATGAATTTACATAAAAATAATTTACATTTGTTAAAAAAATAAACTGAAAGACCTTTTTTTTTAATCTAAATGATTTCAAGGTGTGTCCAAAAGATGTGACTCCAGAGGCACCGTTGGGAAGTTGCAGCCATTATGCAAAAATGTGTCCATAATACCACTTAATGCAAAAGTAATTACATTCAAACCAAACTTTTCCAGCGATATATAAAGATATATATTTTAAAAAGATGGGAAGAGGCACTAAAATCAATAATCTATTCAGATAGCTCTTTTCAGAAAATGTGGACATACTGAAATTTAAAGGAAGTGTTTGGAATCACAACCAAAATGTTTCTTCTAGGTGTCTTTCCCATCTTTATGCTGCATGCAAAACATTTTTTCACTGATATGACAAAAAGCTTGAGCGTATATTGACATCAGGCTATCCATTAAGTTACAGTATGGTCTCATTTTATCATAAGAGTAATCAGAAATTGTGACCATCTGTATTACAGTCCTGTGGATAATGGCGCCCCCTAGAGTCACAATGTTTGGTGGTTACTGAATTTGGTGTATCACCAGCATGGATCTGGCTTTTACTCAATTTTCAGAAGAGTTGAGGTTGATTTCATTCTAGTAGTTTAATTTCAGACTATTTTTATCAATTTAAAACCTCGTTCTAATGTGTTTGGGATACTCCTCTGTTAGAACACTCAATTGTCTCAAACCACATTGCTGTTCATTTAATGAGATTTGATTAATTTAAAGGTGTCCTCCTTTAATATTACATTGACTTTGTACAATGCACCAGTAAATTTCAGTTGTAGTTGAAGGTGTCAATCACAGACCAAATGCTTTTTTGTTTGTTTTCTTGGTTTGCACGCTCTCAGTCCACAAAATAGTATTGGAAGTGTTCTTATATAATTGAGTTTATATAATTTTAACCCCTTCATGAATTTTAGAAAATTATCAACACATTAAAAATTACTGAATTTGTCTTCCACCCTGGTAAAATAATGGTTCAAATGCATCATTAAGAGCCAAAGATTAAATTGGCATTCATGCAAAGGATGAGTGCATGTAAACTTCTGACTAACTTTTCGTTATAATTTTCCCTTTCACCATTTTAATCACCTTTATAATTTTGTAACAAAACTGTAAATAAATTTGCCTTGATTCAGTTATTCAACGATGATTTGTCTCATAAGGGTAAAGCACCTTAACTTAGCCATAAAACCAGCAATCCTGTGTGCCAGGTGATGGTGACCAATGTGACGTCCCTGCTGAAGACTGTCAAGGCTGTGGAGGACGAGGCTACTCGAGGCACCAGGGCACTTGAGGCTACGATCGAGTGTATCAAACAAGAAATGGCGGTAAGAAACACCAGACACTAGAGGCAATATTTGACAGCACTGTCAAATATTCAGTACTTGAGCACTACATCATCAGATTATTTTTTTTTTATAAATATTCATGGATGTGTTTAGGGGTGATGCAGGAATAACTCATCAGCTTGGTTTCACCAAGAACTCACTGATTTAATCAGTTTCTTAGTTGAATATCCTCCCTTCCTGTTTTTGTCCATCCTATCAGTTGTTTCAGTCCAGGGATGCTCCTAATAAGACCACCACACCAGAGGAGTTCATACGTATGACTAAGGGCATCACCATAGCTACTGCTAAAGCTGTGGCTGCTGGAAACTCTGCACGCCAAGAGGACATCATCCATACGGCCAACCTGAGCCGCAAAGCTATCTCTGATATGCTGACGACCTGCAAGGTCCCAAATCGCTTCAACATATGCAAGCTCTCAAGTCCTAAAAAGATTTAATTGTAAAATTAAAATGTTGTTTGTTTTCGCTTTTCAGCAAGCGGCTTACCATCCAGAGGTCAATGAGGAGGTCAAGAACAGAGCGCTGATGTTTGGAGCAGAATGCACAACTGGATACATTGATCTGCTGGAACAAGTGCTGCTGGTAGGTCCAAAACCACATCAGGAAGTGTGTACATGGAAAAATAACTGTTGCCCAATTCTTCTTTTTGTGATTATGTAGCTTCCACTCTGCTTGTATAAGTGTGTTTAACTCATCAGCATGTGGGTTTAGGTGATGCAGAAGCCTACAGCAGAGCAGAAGCAGCACCTGGCAGCTTGCTCTAAGCGTGTGGCAGGCGCCGTCACAGAGCTCATCCAGACTGCTGAGGCAATGAAAGGTAACGGCCACCACTCAGATTTGCATGCAAATACAGTGTTGTGCAAAAGTATTCCAGCCTCTTGTACTTTTCCACATTTTGTCACATTATAGCCACAGACTTAATGTATTTTATTAGGATTTTATGTAATAGACCAATACAAAGTAGATCATAAATGTGAGTCTGAAGAAAAATGACAAACGGTTTTCAGCATTTTCTTTACAAAGAAAATCTCAAGTGTTGTGTGCATTTGTATTCAGCCAACCTATGTGAATGCTTTATTAAAACATTTTGTTTTGGAACATGAGTCAGTCTCAGTCAGATCAGATGGAGAACATCTCTGAGTATCAGTTATTGTCTAAAATTCTCAAATAGACTTTGATCTAGACTTTGCCTTGGTCATTTTAACACATGAATGTGCTATGATTTAACTACTTGCTTTGCAGCTCTGGTGGTATGTCGAGGGTTGTCGTCCCCCTGCAATGTGCCACCCTGGTGATTCAAGTCTTATGCAGCCTCCAACATGTTTCCCACAAGTATTGCCCTATATTTGGCACCATCCATCTTGCTATCAACTCTGATAAGCTTCCCTGTCTCTGTGGAAGAATTGCATCTCCAGAGCATGATGGTGCCACCACCATGTTTCATGGTTGAGATGTTGTGTTCAGGTTGATGTGCAGTTTTCTGTCACACGTAGTGTTTAGCCTGTGGGGCCAAAAAATTTCTTTTTGACTCTTTTTACACATTAGGTGACTTTTATCAGCTGGTTGCACTGGATTTTATTTAGGGGTTTCAGAGTAAAGGAGGCTGAATACAAATGTCTGCTACATATTGCTGAAAACCATGTATCAGTTGCCTTCCGTTCTACATTGTGTTCGTGTATTATTTAAAATTAAGTAATATCGCTTGAAGTTAGTGGTTAAAAAATGTGGAAAAATTCCAGGGGTTTGCATACTTTTGCATGACATTTTATCAGACAGACATTTTTAAGCACATTTAATAATGTTGCTGTCCCCTTTTATCTTGCCACAGATGGAGGTAAGTTAGCATTGTATTCTTTACTGTGATTTCTTAAGCACTACCAAGGGTTTCTTTAATCAAACTCAGCCACTGTCAGGCTTCTTGAGCACCATTTTTGCCATTTATCGCACTTTATTTCCATTTAAGCTACATTACTTCATTTTCAGCCTGTTTGTTCGCTCCATCAGCTGTGCATGGGGATGTGAAGAGATTTGCTTTTTTTTGTGCTCACAGTTCTGTTGTTTTTCTGTTGTGATTGTCGTGTTGAGGCATGCTCTGATGCTACACAGGTTTCTAAGGCGGTATTTGAATTCTTCATCTGAGTTTAAAACCTTATAATGTGTGCATTCCACGCTTCAGGTTCCGAGTGGGTGGACCCCGAGGATCCTACAGTGATTGCAGAGACTGAGCTGCTCGGAGCCGCGGCGTCCATCGAGGCAGCAGCAAAGAAGCTGGAACAGCTGAAACCCAGAGCAAAGCCAAAGGTGGGCGACTTTATGATGACTAATTGAGCTGAGTATGCAATGGAGTATGCTGGAAGTACGCAAAGCACAGCTTTTGTTTCAGCCAGATGAGTCTCATTTACATTATGTTTGTGACCTGATGAAAATGGAAAAAATTTCATTAAACTATTGTTTATAGGTGTGTTACAAATGGTAATGTGTCACTGATATGAAAATAATAATTCACGACCATTCCCTAAAGATCAGTCTAGGTACTCTCTTAGAATTAATTTGGCAATGAAAGTTTATCAGTTTATAGAAAGCATTATAACTTTGCAGCTGCTTTAAATGCTTCAGAAGATTTTGTAAAGAAAACAGTTAATTAAGCAAGAACACATTCAAAGCTCTGCTGCTAACTAGTTTTTTATTATATTTTACATTAAATCCCGTGACCAACTGATATAGTGAAATATGGAAGAGTTTAATATTTACTCTTATAGTATTAAATGTAGCTTAAATATGGTAAATCTGTGAAGAGAAAATATTATGATGGACTATTTGTGCTTACATTTTTGGTTTGATATAATTCTTTGACAGTTTTCTCTTAATCCTTTCCTTCACTTTGAGCTCCATTATCTGTGTTGGCAGCAGAACTGATCAATTTTGTATCTTTTGTGCCAAGTCATTTAAAACTTGTCAAAAATTTTAATTATCATGTTTTTATCCTGCATTGCAAATTGGTAGCTTTATACAGCATAAAAAATAACTCAGAGGTGGGAGAGCAATAAAATATTAATATTTGAGAAGGTTTTACTAAAACCTAGGCCTTCAGTTGTAGGATATTTTTAATTTATAAACTGAGGGCTCTTTGTAGTTTTTTTTTTTTTTTTTTTTTTCTTTAATTTTTCTTAAACTGAATATAGCACGTAGATTTCTGAGAAATACCTTTTTTTAAGAAATGATTTGAAATTTCTTAAAAAATGATGAAAAGTTTGAGCATTTTTAAAATAACTTGTTACTGAAATAACTAAACTAAAATCTTGATAAACTAGGGCTGCACAATATATATTGCAAATTTATTATTGCTATATTACTCTATGCCAGTGGTATCCAAAGTCAGTCCTCAAGGACCAGGATCCTGCATGTTTTAGTTCTCTCCCTGGTTCAACACACCTGGATCAAATGGTGGCTCATAAGCAGGCCTCTGCAGAACACTGACATGCTGAGGGGGTGATTACTGCCACCAGGGAGAGAACTAAAACATGCAGGATCCTGGCCCTCGAGGACCGACTTTGGACACCAGTGCTCTATGCAATATCAATATCATGAAGAACTGCTTGGATTGGAATAAATATTTGGTTATTATCAGGCAGTCTATGCCAGTGATTTATTTGGTGACGTTTGTTGTTTTAATGCACCAGAGAGATTGCAATATGTTCTGGTAAAGTCATGAAGGAACTGCAAATAGGTTGTTTTAGTGTCAAAACAGTAGATGTAGGCCAGAAACAACTTTTTAAAATAAAACTATGTTGTTGAGATGCAAATAAGACAGTTCTATTTTTGCAATGAAGCCTAATCAGAAAGACATGAACTCTGTTCTATATTTATTGGAAACAAGTCATATCCCAAAATCGACCAGCATTATTGCATTTTGGCTGTTTTCAATATTTTTTAAAAGGGCTTTGAATCTCATGTTTCATTTTCTGTCTGCATGTCATTGGCGGCATAGTTACTTTAGTTATTTGGGTTTCTTTCTATAACAGAACATTTTACCGAAGATTCCTGTCCACCTTCATCTTTAGCCAAATTCTCTCTCATTTTTATGTAAAATGCACAAACTCAACCTCGTTGAGGTGTCGTCTCTGTTTACATCCCATGCTTCCACAACAACGCAGTTCACAGCCCCCCCTCATTACTTCTTCCTAATCCATTTTCCATCTTATCATATGTCCTGGTTTTAGCTTAGTCCGTCCAAGTCTGTTGCCATTTAAACCCCCGCCCTCTCCTCCCTTGCCCGCCCCCACCACCGGAGGCCTTCTCTGCAGGGCTCTGTCTGATATGTTTGATATATTAGGTTGTTATTCAGTCCCAACTATATATCAAACATATTCCTACAGTGTCCCGCTCTGTCTACAGACTTGTGGTGTGAATGTATGTCTGTCTGTGTGTGAGAATGTTTGGATGTCGAAAATACAGACTGTTTGTTCCTCTTCAGTTGATCCAGATTCATTTTGTTTAGTTTTAACAGTCTTTTTGGGGGTTTTTTTGTTTTGTTTTTTTTAGGAGTTATGAACTAATGTTGAAGTAGTTGTGGCATTTCACTGACTGGTCCTCCTTCCGCCCTCAGCAAGCAGACGAGACGCTGAACTTTGAGGAACAGATCCTGGAGGCTGCCAAGTCCATTGCCGCAGCCACCAGCGCTTTGGTCAAATCTGCTTCAGCTGCTCAGAGGGAGCTGGTGGCCCAGGGAAAAGTGGGCTCCATCCCTGCCAATGCTGTGGATGATGGACAGTGGTCCCAGGGGCTCATCTCTGCTGTAAGTGTTTGCTGCTGAAGAGATGTGATATCCAGCAGTTAATTGTAGGACAGAGACTTGTAACATTTCCTTTCTTTATTTTCTCACAGGCGCGTATGGTAGCGGCAGCAACAAGCAACCTGTGTGAAGCAGCCAACGCCTCCGTGCAAGGCCACGCCAGCGAGGAGAAGCTCATCTCTTCAGCCAAACAGGTGGCAGCTTCCACCGCCCAGCTGCTGGTGGCCTGCAAGGTAAAGGCGGACCAGGACTCCGAGGCCATGAGAAGACTGCAGGTATGCAGTTAGCATTCCTGATCTCATTAATGAAAATCTAACGGGGATTATTTTATTCATGCTACAAAAATAAAAGCGGTTGTGAATATCTCAGATTTTTTTTCTTATAATTTACGCCACCTGCCTTTTTTTTTTGTTTGTTTTTTTTTTGTTGTTGTTTTTGCTGGAAAGAAAAGTCAGAATAAATCACAGTATTCATTGTGAGCACATGGTAAACTTGATTTATAATGTCTAGACACTCCATTTGTTTCTTAGTTATTAGAAAAACATCTTGGTGCAAATGTTCCATAGTCTTTCTCATTTTGAGCAGCTTACACCTCACTATGATGCAATTGGATTGCTCAAATGGGATATTTTCTTATTTTTTGGATGCAGTGCTATTTTCGTATGAACATAAAGCAGTGTTATATGGACAATTTTTAATTTGTCATTGGTTTGTTTTCTCCCTCTGCTCTGTAGATAGCTGGGAACGCAGTGAAAAAGGCATCAGACAATTTGGTCCGGGCGGCTCAGAAAGCAGCTTTCGACAAATCAGATGAGGACAATGTGGTTGTCAAGACAAAGTTTGTGGGTGGAATAGCACAGGTAATGTTTCTAAGTAACATTTCTTTTTAGCCGTTACATACGTGTAATCTGATAGATGGCTAATATAAGATCGCAAACCAAGCACGAGAGCCTGATCTGTAAAATAAACAATGGTCAAGTTTATTTATTAGCAGTATCACTGATTGTGCTCTTTTATAGTATTAATACTACAAAGGTTACTCATCCAACTTAGCACCCAAGTGGTGTCGAGAGGCAAACACTGCACCCTCCACAACTGGCACCCCTGGTAAAGAGGTGTTCAAAAGAATCAGAATAAATTGTTTTAATGGAGACTTGGTTATTCCAAGATGCCAGTCTTTCCTGCACATCTCAAACAGTGAACTGTGGAGATATTTTAACAATAAACTTGGCTAAATGAATTTGGATTCTCATCTAGCCTTGTTAGTCAAAGTTGTCCTTAAGTTTGTAAATATTGCTCTTACTTTAGATGTGTGTAAGGTTTAGTCAGCCTCTATCTGCTTTATTTCACCAGCTTATTTTCTTGTCTTTCCCATTTTGAGGAAAGGCTCAGAAACATTGCTCTTGACATGCTAATCAGCTTAGAAAGTGTGAATCCTGAAAAGCATAAATTTAAAATGTCCCTCAGTTTATTTTACAGGAATTGTTAGAGGCTTTACTTATTGTGGCACCAGTGAATGTTAAATGGTTTTCTTAAAATGGGATTTTTTTTTCCTCCATTGAAGATGTGTTAACAAATTAAATCTAGTATTTTTCAAATGTTTCAAGACTGAGATTATGCTACACTCTTAAAAATTAATTTGTTTTAATGCTTGTTACACATCTTTCCATTTTTTTTATCCAGTTAACAGATATTTTTATGTTTTTATGTCATCTATGGATGATTGGTTTTGACATTCAGCTCCATCAGCAGCTTTTAAATTAAATTAATCCTCCTATCTCTGTTGGCATTTATTTAAGAAAAAAATATTTCTTACCCCATGAACCCATTTTGTCACATTTTAACTACAAATTTCAACTCATTTTATTAAGACTTTATCTTATGAACCAAAACAAAGTTAGAGGACTGTTGTGAAGTAGAAGGAAAGTGATGGATGGTATTAATTTTCTACCAATCCCTATCAGGACATGGGTGAAACAACAACAACAAAGATGTAGGTTTCTCATAGCCACCAGATACTTCCTCAGGCACATGATAGAATAATGTGAAATTAGATGAGATGCAATTTACCATGTCTTCCTTGGATGATGTTATCAGATATATTTCATGTTTTCAGGAAGGTGGATATACATATATATTTTTTTCTGCCATTCTCTATACTAGTCTGAGTTTGTGGTCGTTGCTTGGTTGGCTGCCAAGTATCTGCATGAAAAAATATTTATTGCGCAAGAGAAAGCATTTTTTATTTATTTTTTTTTTGATCCAAGGATTTTCCGTGTTTTGAGCTCCATCCATCGTTCCATCAGATATGACCAGTTTTTCTGTTCCTGCTGAAAAAAAGTATTCCCACAGCATGATTTTGCCACCATGCATCGCTTTAATCCAAGTAACAATTATCAACTACCTTCTGTTGATCTAACACAAAAAAATTCCAGTTGGGTGCAATGAAGTTTTAGTCGTGAAAAAAATGTCAACGTTTAAGCGCAATGTATACTTTTACAAGGTGTATTTACTTCTTTATAGTATGTAAGTAGAGTCTCTGTTTTAGTAGTTATAACAATTATGGGAAATTTTGTTCACTGTTGACAAATTCAGACTGGACAATGTAAAGAAAAAGATGCCTTAAAGGAAATGTTTTTCAATGTTTTCATATTCATAAAAATAAATATTTATTTATGTACGTGTAGCCTTTTGAATTGAATGAGTGTGACACCTTTGCTAAACTGTGTATTTAAAAACAAAATTTCTGTACTGTCTGTGCAGATCATTGCAGCCCAGGAAGAGATGTTGCGGAAGGAGAGGGAACTGGAGGAAGCCAGGAAAAAACTGGCTCAGATCAGGCAGCAGCAGTACAAGTTTCTGCCAAGCGAGCTACGAGAAGACGCCAACTAATACCTGCTGTGTAAGATTACACCAGTGTGATGAGCACATCTGTATTTGCTGTGGCATACCTGGACAGGTGTATGACCCACAGTAATTTCTGCGACCAGTTCTTGAGAAACCAGTAAAGCTTAAGCGAAAACTTCATCGCATGAAAAGATCTTAAATTGAGCTATGACTTGGTTTAAAATACTACTGTGTGGAGCCAACTACTTCCTGCAAACAATATAAAGATTGTGGTGACCTGACAGAGCTTGGTCCTCTCATATACTGTTTATCATAACTACTTAACCCAGAATGTGACATCTCTCGGACAAACAGCACAACTCCCTTATGCTCTTGTTCATCCTATAAGCTTTTATTTTCCATTTCAGCTTGCAGCTCCATTGCACAAGCTTTCAAATGAAGAACTGCTGCTTGTATCACTTAGCCATATAAATGCAACATGAAACTGACAAAAAAAAACCTCCCCAAACATTTCAGCTTGGTACTCTGACTGCGTGAATGTTGGCCTTTATGCTCCAGTCTGCACCTTAACGTCTGTGTGGATCATGTGAACCGCTGTGGCACGTCTCTGCTTTAATTCAGTAGTCTGTAACCATAATGTGAAGGAAGATAATCCAGTTGTTTAAATATTTTTTCCTCCATTCTTCTTGCTAATATTTCTCGTCTGTAGGAAAAACATATGAAGATGCAACACACTTTACTCATTTCTCAAAGACACTATGAATATGTTTCATCATGTGTAACTACTGTTACCAGGTGAATGTTTTTTTTTTTTTTTTCTACACAGAAAAACATGTTACTACAGAGATTATTTATTACAGTAGGGTAATTTTAGCTGGGAGGGTTTTTTTTTTTTCAGGGTCAAATATGGTCTCAGTTTATAGCAACCAACAGCAGAGGATTGTGTGGCTTCCAGGCAGGGTGTCGGATATTCTCCCAAACCATAAAACATGTTTTTTAATTGCTTGTCCTTTTCGGTGATGAGACACAAAGTCTGAAAAATGCAATAACATAACAGGTGCTTAGGGGGCAGCATTGGTTACCTTCACACCATGCAGAAATAAAATCCAGGGAAATGTTTTTTTGTTTTTTGTTTTTTTCCGCTTTTTGTTCTTTTTCAATATTTTGGATGATTTTTGTAACCTGGCATTTTAATAAAGAAAATTAAGAATAGATTTATGAAAAAGTCTCTTGTTAATGCATTAATCGATTTATTTTGGAGAATACAATATTTGTCTCTTCAAAAGTTACCTAAAGATAATTTTTAAAGCAATATCCTCACTGCCTAGAATTTCTTTTAGTCGAATTAAGCAACAGAAAACTTTGCAATAAGATAAATCTCTCAAACATTTGACTGCTGAGAGAAAGTAGAAGTGAAGAAAGTGCAAAGATAATCACAAAGATTTGTTGTTTTTGCTGCTCTGCAACTTTAATCAACAAGCAGAACAAGCTTTTGTTTACAGCGTTTTGTGACGTGTCCTCTAATCTTTCCCTTGTCTTATTCTAGAGGCCATTGTTTAGTTAGAAATTACACTACATCATAAGTTTAGGTACTGCTGTGAGGATGGAAGGCTTTATGCTTTAGGTGCAGAGTAATTCACACCTTCACATAGCAACACTGTATCCTACAGCAAATAAACAATGTGTTTTTTTTTTAAAGTTGAATTTTGTTTAGTTGATTTCTGGCATTGCAACTTGTATGTGAACATTTGGAAAGAGATGGGGAGCATCCGCCGCTTATCAGTACAGTCTGTAGTGTTGTTATTATTATTATTATTATTAGTGCCTTAATCATTTACCCATACAGCATCTGCTGCTGCAGTGATAGCTTCACGTAGAAGACAAGTTATTGCTTGGAAATGTTGGTTCCTGTCTGTGGTATTTTAACATACTGTTCCTTTAAGTGCTGAAACAACTGCGCCTCCTTTATCTTTCCTCTCTGCCACATGTGAAGCCTTTTCTGGGAGATGACAAATGGACTGTCTGCCAGTTGGAAAATAAAATGTGTTGAAGTTGAAAATGTACTATATTACATATATAAACACATTTTTGTACTGAATTTTATGGGCATGTAACCACTGTGCTTCTGAACAAAAACACCCACCAGAGACAGAAGTGTTTCAACCCAACTGCTTTGTGTGTAATGAAGTCCCTGACAATTTAAGGATGAGGTTTTTTTGTTTTGTTTTGTTTTGTGCTTTTAAGATCCTTCGAAAGATAAATGTGATAGGAATATTTCAATATATCTGTCACTGTTTTATTGCTGTGTGGAGTAATAGAAGTGTCCCCTCTACCCTAAAAGAAATTGAATTAGAAGGTTGCTACACTAAAGATGAATGATAAATTAGGATACTGAGAATATTTATCTGGCCTTGATAAAACTTATTTTTTTGTATTCACTGAAAATAAAGCATTTCAATGTAATTGCTTTTTTGTGTTTTTTTGTTGTTGTTGTTGTTTTTTTTTGTTTGTTTTTTTTTGGAATCACTGGCATTAGTGTAGAAATTTTCTTCGACTCTTTCCTTATAATAGCACTATAATATCTCCATCACAAATAATGCCTTGGAAAGTACTTAACTTTTAACATTTTTGTCACCTTACAACCACAAACTACAGTTTGTTGCATTGGGAGTTTGTGATCAGCCAACACAAAGTGGCACATAATTGTGAAGTAAAAGCATTCACTGCTTGCACACCATACTTTTCAGATTTTATTTTGTGAAAACTTTAAGTTTTACACAGCCACCTTTACTCTAATGCACCTAAATAAAATCCAGTGCAAACAATGACCTTCAGACATCACCCAGTAAGTAAATAGTCTACCTTTTGTGTGATTTAATCTCAGGAGAAATACAACTGTTCTACAAAGACATTTGGATAAGGTTGTGAAGAAGGTTACAGAAAACTGTATTCCAATCTTTGAACATATCGGGGAGCACTGTTTAATCAATCCTCCAAAAATGGAAAGGGTATGGCACAACTGCAAACTTACAGAGATGTCCATCATTGTACAGTTTTAATTCCCCTTTGGGATTAATAAAGTATTTCAGAAGTGAATTGAATGAAGGTGACAGGTGACTATTCAACCAGAAAATCAGCCAAGATGCCCATGGTAACTTTGGAGGAGTTGCAGAGATTCAGGGCTGAGGTGAGTGAATCTGTTGACAAGAAAACAGTCTCGCCTTCTAAAAATCTGGACTTTATAGAAGAGTGGCAATAAACAAGCCACCGTCTGGGAAAAAAATGCTATAAACCCATGTAATGTCTGCCAAAAACCATGTAAAGGACACTGGTGATATATGAAAGATTGTGCTCTGAGATTAGACTAAACCTGAACTTTTGGATAGTGTGCTTAGGGGGTCTCTTTTTTTTTTTTTTTTTTTTTCCCCTCCAGGTTGGACACTGCCATTAGTGGCATGAGATATACCTGGGCCAGGTGTGCTCCTGCTTGCTCTTTAGGGTGGCTCCTCTATTTAATGGGGAGTAGCCACCATTGATGTTTGGTGTTGGTTATGTCTGGGGATTTTTTGCACCATATTTATTTCCATCCATGCATTTGAACATTACTGACAACTGATCAAACATGTTGACTTTGGGTTTAGTTAAATAAATATATATATTTTTAAATACTTCCATCTTGTGTTGTCTCCCTCTGTTTGTCACAGCCCTTGAGCCAGGCTGTAACACAGTTTCTAGATGTGCAAAGCTGGTAGTGATGCACCCCGAAAGATCAGCTTTTATCACAGTAAAAGGTGGTGCAAGTGTTGATTCAAGGTGAGTCAGTACATAACAGATTTTCTTTGTAAAAGATTTTGAAAACCATGTATAATTTTCCATCAACAATTATAAACTGTTTTTGTTAGTCACAGAAAATCCTAATAAATGCATTGAAGTTTGTGGTTTTAACGTAACCAAATATGGAAAAGTTTAAGAAATATTAATCCTTTTTTGCAAGGGACTTGTACTCAAATATGTTTCATTTAAAAAAAAAAAGTTAACCCTAACAAGTATCAAGGTCTTGAGTTATCAAACATACTAAAATACATCAAGATCTTGAGTTATCAAACATACTTGTAATTCTACAGCACTGATAATAGTGGCAGCTTTAAAAATGAATATTGCAGTAATTAAACAAATTTTGTCTGTAGCTCTCAAAGCGTTTGTCAGAAATGTTGTTCAAACCCAGATAATTTGCCCAATATTTAGCAAATTTTCAAACAATTTTTGATGACGAATAATTCTGTGACATAACATCTAATCATCAGATAAAAAAAACTTAGTTTTGGAGAGGTGAAGATTCCTTATGATCCAAAAGAAGTTGTGCAAAAGTTTGGTGACAATGTTTTAGGGATGAAGTTATAACAGTAAAAAGTTTCACCTAAACAGTTGTGACAGAGTTAAAGATCTCTTGATTGAAGCTATTTTTAAAACACATATGTGGAAACAAAAAATAAATTCAATGCACTGGTTTTGCCCACATTTCAGGCTTATGAAGTCTTTCAAAAAATGTTTCTGCATATTGTATCTTTCTCGCTAATTTACAACCCAGTCAAAGTTTTTTTTTTTTTTTTTTTTTTTTTTTTAGAAATGTATTTTCCATAACTTTCTCTCACCATCTGTCTATGACCCATGACCCATATATGTTTAAACGGCAGCACTGATTGGATTCAGATCGAGTCAAGGTCCTGGTGAAATGCAAGAGAGGCAAGTTCTGGCAAGAAAAATAGTTTCCATTTTTATTGACAGGACAAGATACTATTTCTGAGTCAACACAAATCTAAAGGACAAATTGAGTCCAGGCTATGTACTGAGACTCGTGCTAAATCTGTCCGGCACTAAAATCCGAGGAGGCGACATCAATTTCAGTACAGCTGCTCCTGGGACTGAGTTCAAACCTGCTGTCCATCCTATGATATTCACTCAAATCAGCTTTTTATTGCAGTTCTCAAAATGCTTGTTGAAATGACTAAAATCTAAATATTAAAGGGCTCCGGTTTTCTTCTAAATTTGACTTGGCTGAGATGAAGGAAGAAAAACATTGCCAAATTATTGAGGGCACTGAATTTAATGTCGACTGGCAGAAGACAGAAGATAGCTCATCTAATAATTTTATGATCTAAATCTAATTCTAATAAAAGTCAGAAGGCCGATACTGTTACTAATGATGGCAGCAGATTACATGGCAGCACTGGTACCTTGATACTTTAATGACGCCTCTTGTAACATGAACGCATTTCTTTTTCCCATTTTGTTACAGTTCTGAAATATTTCTAATTTTTCAGAGTGTCTTATCTATAAACCTGATGGAAGATTACTGACCAGTAGCATACAACAAGTACCATGCTTTTAATTTATGCATGCTAATAATTTAGCATGATCTCATCTACATGTTGTAAAGAAAAGTGTTAAGGTGGAAATTTGGAAAATAAGATACAACACCAACTTTAATCCTCCTTGATATTTAGAATGTAGGTCAAAAATTCACAATAAAATTTCCTCCAACATGATGGTATGCATATATCGCGGTTTTTGTCTAGCAAAAATGCATACCCCTTGAATTGTTTCAAATTACAACCATGAACCTCATGTTATGTGATAGATCAACTGCACCTAATCATGAAGATTTTTTTCTCTTGAAAACCTAAAAAGTATGATTTACATTCATATTCAGCCCACCCCCCCGAGTCGTTTTTTTTAGAAACACTTTTTGCTGCAGAAATTAATTTTTTGTCTATTATTTTTTAGCTCAAGCTCAGTCAGATTGGATGTAGAGCATCTGTGAATGTCACTTATTTTTAACTCTTGCCATGGTTTTCCCTTTTTTATTTGTTCTGGATTCTAATTGGGCCATTCTGACATATGGATGTGCTTTTATGATCTGAATCGTTCTTCCATTATAATTCTGGCTGTATTTAGGGCTGTAGTCCTGCCTGTAGATAAATCATTGCCTCAGTCTCAACTCTTCTGCAACCTCTGATAGGTTTTCCACTGTGATTGCCTTGTGTTTACTTCCATCCATCTTTCCACCAGCCCCCTGTCTTTGAAGAATAAAAGCTTCCCATGATAATGCCACCACCATGTTTCACTGTGTTCAGGGTGATATTCAGTGTTAAAATTCCACCACACATAACATTTTGTGTGTAGGTCAGAAAGGTAATTTTTGGTACCATCTGATAAGAGCATCTTCTTTCACATGTCTGCCGTTCTCCCAACATGACTTTAAACAAAACTTCTTATAGCATTCTTCTTACTGCTCATCCGTATAAGTCGCATTTGTGGTGTGGAAGACTAAGAGTTGTCCAGTCTACATATTCTGTGTGAGTGAACTGTTCACTAACAGGCTTCTGAGACCTTCACAGAGGAGCTGGAGATTAAATTACATACAGGTAGATTTATATAGACTTACTATTTAGGTGAGTAAGGCAGGGTTCCACTGACCTTGCCTTCAGGGTCAGTGGAACCCTTACCCTGAAGGCAAAGGGTTCCACTGCAGTTTTGTTAGGGCTATCAGAATAAAGGCGATCGAATACAAATGCATGTCACACTTTTCAGATTTCACTTGCAAATTAAGAAAAGCAACTGTTTTAACTATTGGATAAAATCCCAGTAAAATACATTAAAGTTTGTTTTTTTTTAACATTTTTAACAAACTGTGAAAAAGTGAAATATAATTTACCTTTGTGAGGCACTGTATTGCAATTGATTGGAGATTAAGTAGTTCAATACACCATCTAAACCATGAAATAGAACCTTAAAGAATGGACCAATGTGTTTGAAAAACCCCCCACTAAAACAAAACAAAACATCTTGAAATGTATGACCTCATTCAAACAATTTACCCTTAACACTTGTATTGTAGTAAGCTGACAGGAATCACTTGCAATTTTCAAAAGCTTTAACATATTAGCCCTTTAAGTCACAAAGGGCTAATATGTAATCAGCAGGTCAGATTCTTCCCTGTATAATGGGAATACAGGGAATACCGAGGGTAGTTCCAGGTAATCCATGTATCTGTCTTCGTCTGTAATATTCTTTTTATTCATTTCAATTCACATTTTCTTCAATAGGCTGTCTCTTTCATACTCATGAAAGAAGCCAACTTTTATGAAGAGTGTAAACTTCTTCTACTCCAAGTAGAAGGGTAACCAATCCAGAAAAAGGGGCTACATCTAAAATTATTACAAATCAATAGCTCCTCAGTGTTATGTTATTCTTTCTCTTCAGTATAAATGGAAGTGTTTTGTTCTGAATCAAACATCTGACCTAATCAGACAAAATCATCATTTGCTGGACAGGTACAATGTGACGATTTTTGTCTCTTCATTTATTCAGAGTCTATGGGTGACACGGATTGTGCCCTGAGGTTCTCTGATCTCTGAGTATGACTGGCATGTATGATTGGCTGCTCTGAGCTCCATAAAACATATGGCAGGATGACAACACGGTGACAGCTGACTGGCTCAAAAAAGCTTCACAGGAAAGATGTCATGCACGATAGACCACCAAAGAAATACAGAAGAAGGGGTAGCACATAAGTATCCTTAAAAAGATCAGCAACATGAGTCTCTTATTTGATCTGTTCCTCGAGCTTGAGCTTAAGGTCACAAACTGACGCTTGCATCCTTCCACAGGAATTTCTTGTATTGAACATAATTTATCTTTACATCATTTAAGGCAAATCATGTTAAACAGCCCACACAATTACACAACCTCAACCATGTTTGACTGTAGGTATGATATGTTTTTCTGAAATGTGTTAGTTTAACTATAGGTGTACCACGTCACACACCTTCCAAAAAGTTCCACCCTCTTTTTGTTTGGCAACTTTGAGACTGGGTTTTGGCTTCTCCTTACCCAGCAGTGTTTTTTGCCTTTAGACTCTCCATCATATTGGGTTATTGTTACTGAGAGGACTCAAAATCAGGCAAGAGTTAAGGAATCTCATACTGTGTAAGATAGCCAATAAAAAAAATTCCAGAACCTAAAGAAGGGAAACCACAAAGGGGAAAATCCCTGGAGAACAAGCAAGCATGAAGTACAGCAGATGAGACAGTGAGAACTGAAAGAAAAATAGGTGCTTAAATATTGGGAAAGAGCAGTTGCCCAAATGTCAAACAGGTGAGTTAACTAATGGGATGCAGATCAGCTGGGAGGGGAACAGAAGATCTTAACCGGAGTGACCAGAGTGTGTAAAAAGCAGCTTCAACTAAATGAAGACAAAACTGAAGTTCTTGTTTGTGTTCCAGAGAAACACACATCTCCAGTAATTTGGTAAATCACATTACATTTCTAATTTAGCAAAGGGGACAATTACTTTTAGACATAGGACCAGGTTAGTTTTGGTTAACTTCCCTCTCTTTATAAATGAAATAAATTTTTGAAAACTGTGTTTAGTTTTTCCTCTCTTTTTTTCACAATTACATTTGTTTAATAATCTCAAATATTTAAGCGTGATAAAAGAAAAGAAAAACAAAAGAAATCTCTAAGGGAGCAAATACTTTTTTTTTTTTTACAGAACTGTATGAGCCATGGATGGTGTCCAACAGGTGATACACAGTTCATCAGATCCTAAAATATATACACTGGACAAAACACATGCAGAGCATAAAGGGCAATGGAAGAGTAGAATCGAGTATCATGGGAAAGACTGTGGGTTATTTTTTTTATAGACTATACTGTTTAGTGGAGTAATATTATTTTTTTATTTTCTTCTTCTCTTAATTTACAGTAGTACAAAAGTTGAACTACTGTAACTGACAGTGACTCCTCATTGGCCAACCATCCACTGGTCCTGACAGCAGGTTGTGTGTGACAGCTGCGACTGTGGCACAGAACTGTTACAGTGGGGGTTGTTTAAATGCCAAAGCTTTTGTATTGGCTCCCACAAACACCACTATATCCCCTCAAGCTCATTTGTGAGAGAACTCTGAGGAATCCTTCATCCACGACAGAAGCTGGACAAGCTCAATGAAATGACCGTACATTTGATCCTCTCTGATTGCTGCCTGGGTGTTGAAGTATGTTGTAAGGGAGCTGTTGAAATGATCAGCGGAGCATGAGCAAACCGCGCTGGCTAACATGACACGCCTGAAAGAGAGCGGATTTCACAGGGGCTTATCCAATCACCTCTGTATGTTGTGTGTGAATAGCTTTCATGCTTGAAATGCTATTGTAATCCATTAGAGCTGATCTCTGAGTGAACAAAGAAGCAAATTTAAAATCACGTTTCACTGTCATCATTAGATTCTTTAATATGAATGAAATAAATAGCACAGAATGACCTAAAAGTTTGTGATCAGTTTGTTTTCTTGTTTCAAGGTTTCTATTTCATCTTTCTAAGTGATAACTGAGTGAGGATTATCAGCATGTTTCTCCCAAATAACCCCCCTTAGAGCACTATTATCTTTTGACACGCTGCTTCCTCTTGGAGGGTGATAGAAATAGGAGAGGATGTCTTGCTGTGAGGGTGGGGGGGGTTCCTTTCTGACGCCTGTACCCATGTATAGTCACACAAGTTGTCAAATGTTTTAGGAGAGCGAATCAGTGTAGAGATTTGAGAATAAAGAAAAGGCCCACATTGGCAAACAGCTGCAGCCCTTTCCAAAAAAGCATTGGGTGTCCAGTATCTGACTTATTTGACTCTCAGCAGTCTCTGCGAACTCACACTCCAGCTTGGCGTTCAGTGTGGCTCAGACATTTCCATCTTTTCTGTTCAGTTTCTCAGATTTGCAGCTAGCGCAGACACTAAGCAGCCATGGATGCCATCAAGAAGAAGATGCAGATGCTCAAGCTTGACAAGGAGAATGCCTTGGACAGAGCTGAGCAGGCCGAGTCAGACAAGAAAGCATCTGAAGACAGAAGCAAACAAGTGAGTATCCGATTTTAAACATACTCTTGTGCTTTTATGCACAAGGTGCATGTGGTACAGTGCACAATGCGCAGGATAGCTCCTGCTCTTATGCCTCAGCATCAAAATGTATTGTATAGGATCAAGAAATAAAAAAGCTTTCAGATTATGATTATTTTAAATGTTATATGATGACTTTATACATTGAGTATGCAGAGAAAATGTAGATTTAATGTCATTATATTTAGGTTATATTTTATAAATAAGAATTCAGTCTGTCCAAAGTAGCAAAATGTCTTTTGAGTAAAGTACAGGGCAATTTCTTTCAGAGAATTTTGGGATTGCATGATTGAATGTATGTAGAGACTAAACCAAACGTTTTTCTGTGCACCAGCTTGAGGATGACCTGGTAGCACTGCAGAAGAAGCTGAAGGCTACTGAGGATGAGTTGGACAAGTACTCTGAGGCCCTGAAGGATGCACAGGAGAAACTGGAGCTTGCTGAGAAAAAAGCCACAGATGTGAGTTTGGACTGAGGGGAGAAACCCTTTCAGAAAAATAATGCAGCTCCCCATAGAGATTGCCTCCAATGCTTAGGTAACACAGTAATAAATTGCAAAATACACCTGTGGGCTGAATAGGAGGAATACAAGGGTGTAGGTAAATTTAGCTCTTGTGCTAGATATGGTAATGTCACAGTTCACAGGCTAACTGTTGCTTTGAGGTGCCATTTGGATGAATGTTATTGCCAGTGTCCAGTTTCACTCTGGTGTTTTTACAGGCACATTTTGGCCTTAAAAAAAAAAATCCTTGATAGATTTGTGGGCTTTTTGGTATCAGTTGGCACACCCAAGATCAGCCCTACTCGGGTGGACCTACAACTGTTGATTTGGTTTAGTTGTTTATCCAATTAGACCATGCCATATTGAGTTCAAAGCCCATAAAAACAACATTTTGCTTTGAGATAAACCTTTTTCACAATCAGCTTGAAATTAACTTAGGTCTATAGTTAGTTCTAAATTTAGAGACTGACCAATCAAATTACCAATAATTATAAAATAGTTTACAAAATCTGAGTGAAGTAACTTTTTTAAAAATAAATAAATAAATAATTGAATTTTAAAAAAAAGATCCATCTTAGAATAAAATAGGCAGAAGGTATTTTGCCCTGGTATACTCAAGTTTTAAAAGCCTGGAATACTTTTTTTTTTTTTTTTTTTGTATATTTGGCACATGAGGGAAAATTCTCCAAAAATAATTAACTCTTTTATGCATATTGGTCACTAGTGTGGAGAACTATAATAAAAAGTTTGGGGTATTGTTGTATGTGTGTAATATTGGTATACTTGCACATCAGCTACTCCACTGGACTCTAGTGGATCACTCTACAGAGTACCCTGCAACCTACTGCATGTAGATTCATAAAAAACAATTTTGAAACCACATGGATGGTAGTGAGACAGAAATGCTAACTAACTCACCAATATGTTGCCAGTCATTCTATAGTAAGACTGCTTTACAGGTAAAATAAAAAATAAATAAATAAATAAATAAATTAAAAAAAAAAAAAAAAAAAAATTGCAACATCACTTAACAACTAAGGTGTACTTTAATTGTAAAATTTTGAAAAAGTGATTTTATGTTGTTTTATGTAAATAAAGATGCAATTAAAGTGGACATCATGCATCACTTGCTATATGCTAGACAACACTTTTATAAATACTGGCTACATATTATTCTTGAAAATACTGCAGTATTTCTGAAGAAAAAAAAAAAAAGATTTTTGTTGTTAGGCTGAAACTTCAGGGTTGTTTTTTTTTTTTTTTTTTTTTTTTTTTTTTTTTTTTTTTTAAATCAAAACAACATATTTAGCAGATTTGCCCAGTTGTGTGACTTATGATGTCTGTTTATTATGTAAGGCAACACATAACAAAAGAAACTGCAGATGGGGAAGTGGAGCTAATGTTTATGAAAAATCAACATGACAGTAATAGCACTGCCAATGAATGTCTCAAAAAAGGAAGGATTTGGATACACTAGATATAGTGAGAGTGATGCTGAGGGAGATCGAGATGTGGACATAATTGAAGAAGCTGAGGAAGCTAGGGATTTGCCACCTCACATAACCCAGAGATAACAGAAAGCCTTTATTTAGTGTTGTAATTAGTTTGTGCATCACCAAGTTTACTGATAACTCTCATTTCCTTATTGTTTAGTGCTATGAACAATATTTTTGTTGTTGTTAAAATACAGAATTCAACAGGGAGGTTCTGAAGAGTCAAGAGTAAAGCACTGAATGGACAGACTTGGGTTAACATTATTTTTTAATTTCCATCAACAATATTAGAAAATGTTAAAATGATGTGTTTAGTAGGAATATTTTTATTATATATTTTGCTTTCACTCAGTATATGGAAGGGCTGGCCCAAGGTAAAAGTTTTGCTTAGTTTCATCTGCAAGCCAGAAAGCATATTTGCACAAGAGATTTGACAAATGCATTACCTATACCCACAAAGTTACCCACAAAGAACTGTAAAGGAAATAGCTGCATATCTTAAAAGGTTTTGTTAAACAACGTTACAGGGACACACCACACAAACAACCATGCACACACACACACACACACACACACACACACACACCCCTAATGACCATTTTGGAGGAGAGACCAGTTAACCTATCAATCATGTTTTTGTACTATGGGTGGAAGCCAGAGTACCCAGAGAGAATCCATGCATGCACAGGAAGAATAAGCGAACTCGATGCAGGGAACTCAGGTTAGGATTCGAATCCAGGGACGTTCTATCTGGAAGGAAACAGTGCTACCAATTGCACTGCTGTGCAACAAAATGAGGCAAATAAATAAATAAAATAAATCAAGAATGGACTAAATAAATTGACAAAGGTGGTTTTGATATGGGGGATATGGTTTTCTGCAAAAGGCCAGAAAAAAACAAACAAACAACAACAACAAAACAACAACAACAAAAAACAAACAAACAAAAAAAACATGTAAGAATCTCCACTGTACAGGCAGTCGGCAGTGGGTCCCAAGTTAGATTCAGCTTGGGGTTTCAAACAACCTTAGACCGGCTGTGAAATTTTGTATTTGTTAATCACACATTTCACAGTCTGAAGTCATATTGATATTTATTTATTCATTACAATATTTCATACTTAAACATAATCGAAAACAAAAAAATGCATGAAATGCATGAAAAGATTTAGTAAACATTACTGACCTTATTTAGATGTTAAATTAATTCAATTAACATTGCAGGAGTAAACTGTGATGTTTTGGGCTATGATCTTGATAGGACTGGCTCAATTTAAGATTAGGGGAATCAAGCCAAACTGCAACCTAATTATTTAAATATATAGCTTCAGAAAACTATAGCAAACGATATGAAACCACAACTGAAGTTCACACAAGAACAATCTATGAGATGTATTTTTTTATTCAGTGGACATATTTTATGGTTTGCGGGTAAAATGAGTTACTTCCGGGGCTGGTGGCACGTCCCAATCCTCATCAGTGCTTGATTAAAGGCGGTGGGGGCAGGGATCAAACGCGTAGCATCCCCAACAGAGTGCGTGCTCCGCGGGCGAGGCAGCCAGCGCAGAGCCGGGAGAAGACTAGCTTAGCTGAGAGAAAATTAAAAAAACAGAGCGAAAAAAATGGCCGGTGGAAGCTCCTTGGAAGCTGTAAAGAAGAAAATCAAGTCTCTGCAGGAGCAGGCCGATGCGGCGGAGGAACGAGCAGCGTTACTGCAGCGGGAGCTGAACCAGGAGAGGAGTGCGAGGGAAGCAGTAAGCTGCTAATGATTTAAGGCAATTAGGGCTCTTGGCTGCGGGAGGCATTAGGTGCAAATCTGGTCAAAAAGCGTGGCCGCTAGGCCCAACACCCCGTGGTTCTTGTTTGAACAGAACAAGTGGGTATCAGGCAAATGAGTTTGAGCTCAATGGCTCAGTGTTGGAGGTGAGGACAGGATGGTGTCTGGAAGGGACACCACCCTGAGCGCTCCGAATAAACAAGCGGCCGCTCCGTTAATAAAAGGCTGACTTGAGAGCAGGTCCGCAGAGGGAGATAAAACCCCCACTAACGATGCCACCAGCTAGTTTAAGTGTGGGGAGGTGCCTTTATCCTCCTGTAAGCCGTGTTTTATTTATTAGGCAATGCAATAAAGGGGAAAATGGTTTAATTTACGAAAATGTAAAGCATTTTCTCTGTATATATTGCTAAAACGTCAAATAACAGCGAGAAATGCACTTCTACTCCCGAACCTGAGTGCAGAATCTGCATTATCCATCTTGACATTCCTCCCCCACTGGCTCCTGAGAAAGCCCCTCTTGTTTAACAGCTCAAACCTGCTTGTGCTTGATCTGACTCTGGTTGTGTTGTTGCTCCCTCCAAGGCTGAGGGTGATGTAGCTTCCCTGAACAGACGCATCCAACTGGTTGAGGAGGAGTTGGACCGTGCTCAGGAGCGTCTGGCCACAGCTCTCACCAAGCTGGAGGAGGCTGAGAAGGCTGCTGATGAGAGTGAGAGGTGGGTGGTCAACATCTTTCTCTGGATCAAATGTAAAGTTGTTGTTATTATTATTATTATTATTATTATTATTATTATTATTATTATTAAAAGCCCACTTTAGTGAGTCAAAAACTGGAAGACTGATCGGTTGGCCAAGGACTCAGAACTAAGTTTAGCCATTTCTGATCTTCAAGCCCATCAACCAACAGCATGCACAATGATGCAGGGTTTTTTTGTTTCATTTAAAAACAGATGAAGGTTATAAACAAACTTTGATACATAAATATGGAGGGTTTTGTGGTATCTTCTTTTTTGTTGTTGAATTCAAAACCATTACCTCCTATACAAAAATCTTCAGCACGTGTTTTTTTACTGTTGTGTTCTAGGCCTTAAAATAAAAGGCAGAATCAGCAGGTCAGACCTAGAAGAAAACTGGAAATCTGTATCAGCCTGGAAAAGTCTTATCAGTGCATGTATATGCTAACTGTTCAGGTCTTAAGTTTTGTGAATTTCTTGCCTAATTATGTTTTCCAGATTATTATTTTATTTTATTTTTTTAAGAAAAAAATGTCATTTAATGTGTCCAGGATTTAAATGTGTGCTTTGGTGTCGCCGCTGGTTGAAAACTGAGTTTCCTGTTACAAGACATCATTTTTACTTTAAATTTAATTTTCTTTTGCTTTTAAGATATGAAATGCAGTGATCTTTATTTTATAAGAAAAAGTTCCTTGCACTCACCTGTGATCTACCCCCCCCCTTCAGAGGCATGAAAGTCATTGAGAACAGGGCAATGAAGGACGAGGAAAAGATGGAGCTGCAGGAGGTCCAGCTGAAAGAAGCCAAACACATCGCTGAGGAGGCTGACCGCAAATACGAGGAGGTGAGTTTCTCAGCTCCTTATTGCACTCCTTAAACGTTTTCCACCCTCTTTACTCTAATGTAGCCGCTTTCATCCGCCTTCAGATTCATAGGAGAAACATGAAAGGATTTTGGATCTGTTTGTACAGTGAGCCGAAAGAATACTTTTGTGTTGTGATCGCAGGTGGCCCGTAAGCTGGTGATCATTGAGAGCGACCTGGAACGTACAGAGGAGCGTGCTGAACTGTCTGAGAGGTAGCATCTCCCCTTCCTTCATTTGTTCTTGGTGACAACCTTAAATAGGATTTACAATGTGCTTTGTTGTTTGCTTGTTCCACCATGCTGTAACTCTACAGTAAATGCGCTGAGCTTGAGGAGGAGCTGAAGACGGTGCAGAACAACCTGAAGTCTCTGGAGGCCCAGGCAGAGAAGGTAGGCTGGCTAATCAGGTTTGATGAAATCTTAATGTAAACTCATAAGGGAAAGGATGGGTGTCGCAGATTTTCTGACTCCAGCCTTTGTATGGAACCACAGTACTCACAGAAGGAGGACAAGTATGAGGAGGAGATCAAGGTTCTCACAGACAAGCTGAAGGAGGTGAGCGAGCAACAGTTGTGCTGAAGTCATCTGTGTGTAGTTTTAGAAAATATGTTCAATTTGGCATTTTGCACAAACGTCTGCCTAACAGGCTGCTTTTTAAGAATTGCTTATTTAGCACTTTAATTTCAACCCATTAAGGCTTCAGTTGTTAAAGCTCTTAACGGTGGTTTGCTGACGTTACTGTGTTGCTCCACTCAGGCTGAGACTCGTGCCGAGTTCGCCGAGAGATCAGTCGCCAAGCTTGAGAAGACCATTGACGATCTGGAGGGTATGATTACTTTCACTCTTTGATTACCTTAATATGTTGTGCCTTTCTTTATACAGTTTAAAGGGATTTCTATTTCTTCACATAGTCGGGTAAAGAACAGATTTTTGAAGAATGAAGGTTTGTCTCTGCAAACGACACTAATAGAAGACGGCTCACGTTTAAGCACAAGAGCTGTAAGGTTAATTTAAACTGTTGGATGCAGAGTTGTTCTCAGGACAGCTTTGGACCCAGACTTCCTCCCCCCCTTCTGGTACATCCTGATAAAGATGTGTAAAAAGTCTCACATTAAATCAGTGTTGTTGTAGTAGCGTAATCACACATAAAGTCACTAGAAAAACCCAGCGCTTAATTTGAGTGCATCCCCCCCCTTCAGGAATGCCCCCCCGGTGGCATTTTGAGGTCACAATCTCCATAGCAAATTTTAGATGCTTTCTACATGTCACCTGGTTGTTTGGGAGAGATGAATCACAAACTTAAACCTATAGTTTCGTAAACTCAGCTGGGATTTTAACTGGATCCATGTGCTCTGGTCAGATAGAACCAAGGCTGAATCCCATTTCGGCCGTTGCCCCTCACTCTTGACCCTTAACTCGATCTTCCTAACGGTTAGGGTGTTCCGCTTGTTTCTCTGCAGTAAGGGAAGGATTTAGAGCCTCTGAAAGGTTTTTCAGAGGTAAACTTGGAAACAGCGGTTAGAGCCAAATACATTCAGAAATGTCAACTTTCTCAGTTATCATTTTGAATGTCGCAATAATCAATGTACTGTCTGAAGTGAATAAACACTGAACAAAAAGTTACATTACATTTACTGTGTGTGTGTGTTAGTATACTGGCAATTCATTATTGAAACAAGTAGTTATTTCTCAGTAGGGTACATCTGGTGTTATTTAGAAGTGAAAAAATTGCAGACTTCCTGCAGGATTAACATCTTAGACAAGACATAAGTACATCATATTAAGTCAAATATGTTTGTATAATAAGTCGGTGAGAAGCTATGATTCATCAGGTTTTCAATTTCTCTGTAAAATATTTGAACCACTACCTGAATTAAGTGCCGAGCTATTGGGCAAGGGACAGGGATAACCCTAGAAAGTGGGGTTCAGCCTGAACTTGAACTCTTTGGCTACAAACCATCCAAATGGGTATGGATTGTTGCCAAGAAATTTGACTTATGACCACTGGTACGTATGGTTGAGGATATGTGACACTATGGCCCTGTTGAGTCTTGCAAAAGCTTTGAGAATCTTGTTGGAGGACATAGCTTTAGTTTTTAATGAAAATAATTGCATCCTCTTCTAGAAAACACAAAATGGATTGTCATTGACTATGATAATCCAAAACGTATGGCAAAATCATAACAGAAATATCTCCCTGCACAAGCAATCAACATTTTATTTTATTTTTTTAATGGTGATCTCAATCCCCAGACTTAAATCATTCAGGAAAATCTGTGGGCTGAGCTGAAAAAGGGCACAGAGGAGAAAACGCAGGACTCTGGACAATCTAGAGTTTCTGAAAATAGTAATGCTAAAGGTCCAGAGCGTTGTGAAATATTATGAGAGGACTAATTGCTGTCTCCTATTTGTAAAAAAATAAAGGGGGAGGAGGGGTGCAGTACAAAGTATTTATTGCAGGAGTATCAACTATTGTCTGGAAGGATTTGGTCACAATTATTTCTTGACATGGCATTTGTCTTCCTATAGTGTAAATGTACTTAAATTTTTAAATAAAGTGGGATTAAGTGGTGCCAGGAAATCTGGCCATGTCTGTAGCTGCATGGTCAGTTATCGACGAGTTGGGGGGGGGTGGTATACGGGAGATATTATTCATCTTGGCAGTATTTGTCACTGTGGTGCGGCTTGCCACTTTTTAGTCCTCAGCATTCGTCACAGGGTCATGGAACATGTGAGGCAGGTGTTCTGACTCCTCAGGAATTTGACCCGACATCAGCAGCTGTTCCTTCACCCCTCCTTGTTTCTGCCCTCCCTTCCTTTCTTTTAGCGGTTTCTCTTATTTATTTTTTTTTCCTTTTACTTCCATTCTGACACTTCTATATTTTCTGTTTTTGTTTTTAAACCATCCACTACTACTTTATAACAATTACAACTTGGTAGATGAGCTGTACGCCCAGAAACTGAAGTACAAGGCCATCAGCGAGGAGCTGGACCACGCCCTCAACGACATGACATCCATGTAATTTACAACATGCTTGATTTGATTGTGCTTTAGAACCAACTATGGCTAACAATTGTCTCAGTAGCTCCCCCTTGTGGCATGTTGACTGCAGTGATATAACTAGTTTTTTAGGTCTTGATGGGTGCACTTTTTCTTTAATTGCTGCTTCACTAACTACAATTTATTTTCTTTTGACTAACACCTTGGGCTATATTATGCAAAATAGTTTGGTGATCCTTAGGTTTATTTTATTTTTTTTCTTTCTCACTCTCCCTTGCATCACAAGCATTTAATTGTCCAGCTTTTACCCCCCCACCCCTGCATCTAAGTTTCCTTATTTAATCCCCCCCTTTTACTTTTTCTGCTCCAACATTTTGTACTTTTTTTTGTTTTGTTTTCACAGCTAAACCTTTTCACTCTTCACTATGGAAGCTTGTCGAACATCATTTCAGTCCTGCGCAGCTCAGCACGACTTTCTGTATCTTTTTGTCTGTATTTCTCTATTGCCCTGCCAGGACTGCACATCGGGCCTTCACTGCCAGCACCCCTTGTTCCATCTCATACAGACTTTTGAGCCATATTGCTTTCTGTAAAATAAACACTCTTCCATCTATGTCTATGATCCATCTTTCCCTTTCTCTTGTGATGTTTCAGTTCTATTTGTCTTTTATTTATTTATTTTTTTTATTTTGATGGGTATCTTTTAAATAAACTCTATAGCTCCTCCCCATTTATTGTTCGTTTCTGTTTGAGAGAACGATCATGGAAAAACTGATATTAATAGTATTATTGAAGTAAATTAAGCATTTTTTAACTATCTGAACTGTTTCCAGTTTGTGTTCAGAACTTGCACAATTCTGAGAAGGAAATACAAATGGTCAGTTAAAAAAAAAAAGTCATATTAAGCCAGTTGGCATTACAGAATAGTCCAAGCAGTTAAAATCTTGCAGCGAAAGAAATGACCTGATCCCCATTCAAAGGCTTGAATATCCCTAATTGTTAATGCAGTGAACTGACATTTAGCCACAAAATCAGCTTGCAGGTTTTTGTACCTTCTTAAGATTGTAGGAATGCCCATTCTCCTTGCTTTAAAGACCTCTGTGTATCTTGGGGTTTATTTGCTTGGATTGCATGTTTTAGATCTCAATTTCTTGGTAAGATAGGCAGGGCTCCTGTGCTTTCTGGAAAAGTTTGGAATGTTCAATCTTTTCCTAGTCTAGATAAGTATGTAAATGAGTGGAAACATGATTGTGTGTGTGTGTGTGTGTATATATATATATATATATATATATATATATATATATATATATATATATATATATATATATATATATATATATATATATATATATATATATATATATTCCCCCCCCCATCAAGGTCCAAATGTTGTCTTGACTTTCTTTGTATACTTTCCTGTGTACTGCCTCCGTCCTCCTCTCTTTGCTTAATCTTTCATTTTCTTCTGTCCTTCCTCCATTTCCTTGTGCCCTCCTATACTTTGCCGGCTTGTCTTTCCTTCCCTCCCTTCTTCCTGTCCTTCCCTTTTTTTTTTTTTTTTTTTTTTTAAATCCTTCTTTGCTACCGTTTGCATATCATTGTTCTTTACCGTGCCCTCCTTTACTCTCTCGTCCTTTCTTTTCTCCATTTACCACATTTAAATTTTGTCCACTGTAATATCTAGTATCTGCCATAAATTCATAGTGAAGTTCATTTGTGTATTTGTTATTAAAACTTAAATGACTGAAAAGTTGAGCCTGGAGAAGTCTAGAATTTGTACATAAAAGATGTGTTGGAACCCTGTATAGGGCAGGAGATTATGGCTAATCTAAACCCTTCCCTTTACTCTCCTCCACTGAGTAATCATCTTAACCATTTGAACTCTCCAAGACAATGTTCTTCAAGCTCACCCCACCCTACCCACCCCTTGTGGCTGTTTACATTCCAAATATATGCAACTTGTATGTGATCTCCTGTGTGAACTGCAAACAACCTGAAAGTGTCCTGCATGCGCAGCAGAGGACGCAATAACGTCACACGTAGCGAGCGTGCTTAGTGTTTGCGGAAGTAAACACTCAAGCATATGTAGGCTTTTGATCATGGTGATAGGTCTTTGAGATTATTGGTAATGGGCAGAGTAGAACTGTACCTGAGCACTGTTCTTCTATAAGAGGTGGTCTTCTCAGACTGTCCAAGGTATGTAAACATGTGTTTTCCGCTGCATCTCCTCAGGTCATTCAACATTTTTAAACAAACAACCTGGTCCTAAAGTTATACTTAACAATTCTCTTTAATAGTGAGACAAACTCTTTAGGTTTATTGAATGGTACTTGGTGAAGAAATGTGATGACAACTAGAAAGGACAACTAATGTGCTGGAAAGTCTCAAGGATTAAGTTCAAGATTTCAGTGTTTGGTTAAAAAAATCCAATAAGGGTTGGGTGTTTTTTCTTTTTAAAATCTAATCAAATGGTTATATTGAAAGAGAAATCCATGACTAGTTAAGACTTGTAAATGTGAACAAATAAGTACTTACTCATTCATAAGGTCTGTAGTTTACCAGGACTGAAGCAACTCAACTTTCTCCACTAGCTTTCTTTATGTAGTAACTTGTCTTCTGTCTCTTTTCCCTTTTTTCTCTTACTGCTTTCTGACTGCCAAGACCATCTATACAAGCAGCTTGAGAAAAACCGTCTTCTAACCAATGAACTGAGAGTAGCCTTAAATGAGGCCTAACCTGGAAAGGGTTTGCTTTTTGCTGGCACTTTTTTTTTTTTGACACTGCAGAATCCAAGAGCATTGTGGACTTGTTAGATTAAGCAGGTAGAAAGATTAATGTCTGCACCACAGAAACATAATAAACAAGCTGTGCATTTTATGCTGTGTATACTCAAACAGGTGATTAAGGTGGGGTATCACAAGGTAATCATAATTGGAGAACTTCCTATGTGTTTTTATATCACCGAAATAGTGATTTTTAAGTTTATTATACTGCAGGTTTGACTTGCTCTGCCTTATTGCTACTGGAGTGTGTTACTTCACCATGTAGCGTGTCATCTAGAGTCCCGGAGTCGTCTAGAGAAACATTTGTTTTGAGGGTTGTGGTTCTAAGCAAGACAGAAGTAGTATGACTGGCTGTACACCTCCAACTGACTTAGAAGGTCTTGAAAATAAATAAAATGTTTAAGCAGGGTTTCTGTGATTATGATGGGTAAGACTTTTAGGATGTTGAAAGCCCTCGTGATTTAAACTTCACTTACACAAATGGGGAAAAAAAATAACTTGGTTAAGTTTTATGTAATGTTAAATACACTTTTATTACACTTACACTTTATTTACACTTTTATTCCCTAACAAACTACAAAAAGCCAGTTTCAGAGGCCAAATTCTTTCAATGGGTCACAGGGAAGTGTCAACATCCCAGGTCATGGAGTTCTGTCACAATTCAAAATATCAGTTCTTCAGCCATAACTATTTCAGAAATGTATAAATGAATGTACATTTCTCAAAATACAAGTTTGTGGTAAAAAGGATGAACACATTTAATCTGTAACTAAATGTGTTTAAAGACCCATTATGGAAAATCAGGACAAATCTGACTTTCCAGGTACTAAAATTGATTATTAAATTTAAGACCACACAGAAACCCTGGTTAAATGCACCTAAATCTTGATTATTTAAACACAAAATAATGTCATCCAGTAAAAAGAAATTAAGTTGCTATTTCTGCTTGAATTTTAGAGTCTATGTATTGGAAAAATTGTCTCAAATTTTGATTAGGGGAACAGTGGTAGTGCAACTAACGGTACTGGTTTTGAATTTCAAAAGCCTAACTTGAGAAAGAAAAAGAAAAAAATCACTTAATTTTTGAATATTTAAAAAAAAAAAAAAAAAAAAAAAAAAAAAAAAACTTTTGGTGCAATGTATGTAGTCCTGCTTGAGTAAAACCTTGCCAAATGTATATCACAATTAATTTGGGCTTGTGGTACTGGTTCACAGCATGACGCTTAGCACATATACTTGGTAGTAAATACTTAATAGGGAGGAAAAAGAGGTGAGATTTCTGCAAATTACAAGATTTGTTTTTAGGTAATCAGCATGTTTACTTTTGTCCACCAGAACCTCAACAATGCATATTCTCTGTATTGTCTTTATTTAATGGTCCTAAACTGATGTAATGCTGTATTGACAGACAAACTCACACGTGCTAAAGAAGAGGGCCTGAGCATTAAGCAGATGCTGGATCAGACCCTACTGGAGATGGTTAATATTTGACCCAGCTCTGTTCCTCTCCACCACCTGACTTCACGTGTTCCAAATGACCGGCTCCCACATGCTACTGCTGTTGCTACAGTGGCCATGTGGGTCTGTGTTTCGTTGTACCTCTCTGGCATTGTCGACTACAGGACACAAGCTCTGTATGAAGTAGCAGAAAAAGAACTGAGCTACAACTCAGCTACTGTGTTTATGTTGCACGCTCTGTTCAAAGACCTGTTTAAGTTTGCTGTACATGTCTACAAGTTTACATGTATGTGTTGGGACTTTGCACTTTTGGTGAGGAAAAAGCTGCACATTATCATTATGAATGAAGCCATAATTTAAGCCAGGTCTGTATAAAAGGGACTTTTACCATCTATACTTTTGTAAGATCATTTATGTGTTAGTTTTCTTTGTTATAAACTTGTCCTTTTTCCTTCTGCAGTTTAAAGACTTCTTTGCACATCTGCAAATGAGCTGTTCTGTCAGCTATGTGAAGCAAACATTTGTGCTCTGTACTGTTTAACATTGAGGTTTTCTCCTGTAAAAGCTTTTTTTTTTTTTTTTTTTTTTTTTTTTTTAATTTTTTTTTTTTATTGTGGAAATGTATGAATAAAAAAAATTAAATCAAAGCTTGCTGCCTTTATTTATTTATTTTTTTTAAATGTTCTATAGTGATGAAGAAAACATGCAAGTGAAAAACTGGGAAATGTATGTGATGTTGCAGCCACAAACTTAAGTGGCTGCTTTTTTTTTTTTTTTTTTTTTTTTTTTTTTTTTTTTTTGGGGGGGGGGGGACTTCATAAACAACCAAAATGTAAATCATATTTGTAAAATTTTTTAAATACAGTTGTGCATTTTCCTTCTTCTAAACAATTATGTCCTGTGTTGATCAATCACTTACAATTCTAGATAATTTATGGCTGTAACATGATTTAAAAGTGACAAGTGTGAAGATCTTTGAAAGATCTTAAGCAATAACCCTTTGTCTGCACAGTAGCAATGGAGTGTCATGTAAGTTTACAAATGTACCAATACATGTTTAATAGTCACCTTATTGTAATGTAATAGCCTACAAAATATAAGAGGGATTATATATCAAAGTATTTTGGGCAGATGTAAGAACAGTAACATTGCACTTAAATCTGTAACGCAAAACCTAGTCTGTCGTAATGGTGGAGGGACAAAAAAAACCCGCTTGTGTATTTCACCCTCCGCGCCGCTTGAGGCAGTATTGTCAATCCACCAGAGGGTGCAACAGTTGTGGAAGTGCAGAAGTAAAAGTTCCTAGCTGTTTGGGATACTCGACCGTCAGATACTGAAAGATGAGTGAAAGTCAAGGTTTTTGCGAACCTTTTCAGGACAGTAAGGCTGCATACGTACTTAGCAATGTCGCCGAAGTGGTTGAGAGAGTTCTCATGTTCATACCAACGAAATCGCTTCTGCAGGTCGCCAGGTAATGGGAAATGTTTACAAGCTAAACTGTTAACTTAGCTAGCCTTAATGCTCACTGAATAAAAAAATGAAAATATTTGTCTCAAGGAGGTGAAATGTGGAATAAACGTGAAGCTAAAGTGGTAGTTTGCTATTAAAATGATACATTGTATGCCTAGACAGTAAGCAAAGAAGTGTACTTTTTCTAAGTGTGTGTTTTTGAATGGGTAGCAGGTGAAAGTGAATGTATGCTTCCTTGTTTTTAGTGTTTGCAGATTGTGGAGGAACTGTGCCCGCAGAGTGCTTCGGACTCAGCAGCACCTGACCTGGGTGTCCGCCTCTGGACCCTCCACCACAGAGCTTCACTCTTTCTGCAGCATCCTGGCTGAAGAAGTGGAGGTAAACCGCAAGACTAAAAAACCCAAAGAAGTGTGTTTATAGATGGACGGAAAAGGAGAAGTAGAAGAGAAATAACCATTCGGAGGGGGGGGGGGTGAGAAACAAAGAGCTTTTTTTTGTTAAGAAAAATCACACGTTAATATTTGCTATGTTGCTCCGTGACTTGGTCAATATATAGGTACATATCAAATTAAAATTATTATCGGTAAATTAATTTATTTCAACAAATAAATCTATTTAGACCAATCATAAATGGGATTTTAAAAACTAAAATGTTCTGCTGAAAAGTATAGCCATGTAGTATATAGTGCATTCAATGCTAGTTTTGCATGAATGCCATGTATTGGTGCAACATAAACATGAAGGTAATCAGCTTATAGCAGTGCTATGGTGTTAAGGAAGTCTAGGTGGCTTTAAAAGTGGCATTCAGCTCTTCTGCATTGTTGTCTGTAGTTTCTCTCATCTTCCTCATAACAATAGACTCTAAATTCTTTGTTTGGTCTTGGTCAGCTTTGTTGGCCAATCAAGCGCAGTGATACCATGGTCATCAAAGGAAGTACTTTTGGCAGTGTGGGCAGGTGCAGCTATAAAATGAAATGAGCATATCTTTCATCTGAAAAGGACTTTGGATCACTGAGTAACAGTCCAGTCTGTTTTCTCTTTAGTTCAGCTTCTAATGTTGTCTCTACCACCTTTAAACAAAACACTCCACCATTATTCTGCCTTTTTTGCAATCTCCATGTGTTTTGTGAAAAAAAACAAAAAAACAAAAACTGCAGTCTTCCCCTTGATTGAACTCCAGTCCTCGTGAGCCACTGTCTGGAACTTTTAGATGCATCCCTGTTCTAACACACCATGACGTACTGAGAATTACCTTCTCAGCGTGTCAAGTTCTGCAGAGGCCCGGTAATGAGTCACTAATTTAATTCAGGTGTGTTGAACTGGGGATGCATCTAAAAGTTGCAGGATGGTGACTCTCAAGGACAGGAGTTGGAGACCTGTGGTGCAGGCCATACCATTGCAGTAACATTTGTATATAAAAACTTCTTTCAAAACTCTTGTATCTTCATTAGCAATAAGCCGTAATCAAAATTAACTGACATAGATTCTAACAAATGTAATAATCTGTTTGTAATGAATCTGTATGAGTTTTAGTTTTGTGAATTAATTAATTAAATAAAATATGATTCAGTGATTTTCGGATTCATAAAGAAGTATAACCTCTTACTGGTCCAGTTTAAAATGTATATTTAAGGAAGTTAATACACATCTGTGTCTTTGCTGTTTTTTTTTTTCTTTTGTTTAGCTAAAGAAATAAAAACAGGTTTGTGCTGCATGGTATTAGGAATTCATGCAACTGTGATGGTAAAATCAATGATTGTAATATTGTGACAATGATGGTAACAGTTAAGCCTGTCGCAATTAATCAGTTAATCGCATGATAAATTAAAATGAGCTTGATAATTTCCATTTTGAGGATCAATATCTTTTGAAGAGGATTTTTGTTTACAGAGACTTCATAATCCATTTTATTTATGGTTTTGGTTGTGTGTGGTTTATATTTCCTTTTTACTTATTGTTTCTGGTTGTTGTGTTTTATTTTGGATATTCAAAATGACTTTCAGTTCCAGTTTGTAGTTTTCTGTACAAAAGTCTATTAGTCTTCAAGAGGGAAAATGTGCATTATTATCATGATATTAGTTGAAGATTGTCTCAAAATGACAATATTGTCATTTATCAGAATAATTTCTATAACAATTTATCGTCCAACAAAATTTGCTATCATGACCGGCTTATTAACAGTTTCACTCATCATTATGATGCTTCCAGAGCTTTTTGTAAGCTTAAACTTCTTGGACACTGTTATCTGTGTCAGGTTTGGGGATCTACTGCAGTGAGGCTTTATGAAAGGCTGAACGCCGTATATTGATTTGATGCAAAGTGTCCAAACGCTTGTAATATATCAACCAACAAATTCCAACCAGTCATCTGTGACATTAATATTGTCGTAATATATTTTTAATATGATGTAAAGCCCCAGGATAGATGCATTATTGCACAGTTGAGGCAGATATGAACTAGTTAATAAATTATACATGTGGTAATGCATCTTTGCATCTAGGAATTAAACTGTTGATGAATCTCTTAGTTCTGGATTTGATCCATCTGTAGATTCTCCCCAGAGTGTATCAGGTTAAATAGAGAGTGCCTGAAATGCTAACTAATTTTGACAAGTGTTTCTCCCTCTGAAGAGGCAGTGAGAGTTGTAGGTGTGATCTCGAGTGGGGATTACCCACTCTTTGGTACCTGTTCCTGCAGGATATATTGATGGATGGTCACCAGCAGCAGACTATCCAGTTTTTTTCTCTTGAGCACCCTTAGGAAGCGCTGGTTCTTCTTGTTGATTGCTTTGTAGACGTTCATCTTTCGACTTTTGGATTTTATTGATGCCTGAATGACTCATAAAGCAGAATTAAATGTGTTAAATCCTGAGGTAAAATTGTTTAGGACCACTTAAAAAGTTTTCAAGAGGTTCCGACTTCTTGGAAGATAAATAGAATGAAATGAGGAACGGCCCAGACGTTTTTCACAGTTCTGTACCTTAGAGTGTTTACTAACAGACTGACAGTGCTGCCTGTTGGCTATAATTATGTCAAGCATCCCAGCATTATTCATCCATTTAAGAATAAGTGCTCTAACATGTTCAACTGCTATTCAATTGTTTTCAGAAAGTATTCCTCCTGCCTAAAACAGTTCTGATGATGGTCGACTGTGAGGCCTTGACTGGACAAGCTTATTGCTATGAACAGAGCAAAGGTCAGTAGTAATATTTTTCTCTGTGACTCAGAAGGAGGTTGATATCATTTTCTTTTGAGAATATGTCTTTAAATTGTGCTTCTCTTGTACTGTTTGGACCATCATACTTTTTTATTTTGGCAACTTAGAATAAAAACATATGATTATATGGCTATTGTTTATTTTAATTAGGCAATTTTAATTAGCACTCTAGTCTACTGTATGTTACCAACTTCACCCTTTTTGTTATTACTTTACACAAGTATTACATAAAAATATGATTTTGCTACTTCTGATCTTTTTCATGCAGCTCAGTAAGTTTTTGGGGCTGCTTCCCTTGTAATGGCGACTTTGTTGATTAAAGAGTTTTGTGGCTTAGTTGATAAGGAATAAGAGAAGATGCAGCTTGTTTTGGTCATTGAATCATCTTTTGAATAAATGGCTTGTTTACATTTGGCCCTTGGAGAAAGAGGAGCATACATGTTAAGGTCATATTCCAATGAAAATAAATGCATTTAATTTCAAATCCAGAAAATAATTCAACATCTGTAACTTAACTGATGGAAATTACATTTCTCAGAAGTAGAAAGTGTTTTTAATATTTTGTTAAGTTTGAGATCATCATGATGCTGTACGTTAAATTTCACTCTTATCTGATGCCTCCTTAATTTTAGTTTTAAACCGAAATAATTGAAAGTTCTGAATTTCTTTCATCAAAATGTTTTTTTGTTTTTTTTTCTTTCTTTTTCTTAACTGAAGCAAAAAAGAGTCGCCAATGCTCAAATACAGCTGAAGAACTGAGCCAGATTTTCCCCAAAGGCTGTGACATTGTTGGCATTGCTACGCCAGGAATAGTCTGTGAGTTTTTCTCTTTTTTTTTCCCCTTTCTTTTCTGTTAATTTACCTATGGAAAAAATTATTATTTTTTTCATACATCCCCTTTTTTCATATAAAATGTGTATTTGAACCTGCCATAATTCTCCACTGCTGTGTTTAGGTAACGCTAAAAATCTATACTGTCAGCATGTTTATCTATTGTGCTGTTTCTCTGACGATGAAAATCTGGTCCTTTTTAACCTCTATAAGAAGAACACTTAATTCTCTCTGCTTCTGCCTGCGGAGAAAGCTCCACTCAAGCCTTACATCTTGCTGTGTCTCACGCTGATCAATTGCCTACTGTCCGTACTGCTGAGCCTCCCATTTCTCGTTATAATCACAGTGCTCTAGAGAAGTGATTCTCCATCAGTGTTGTTCTCGTTTCTCCAGAGAATGTGCTTATGAGGCTCTCTGTCTGCCGTGTTTAATAGCTGCATGAGCTGATGGTAACAACACTGACATTTTCTAATATTGCAGCCATGGGTGACTAACGGGTCCAGCCTGTTTAACTGATTCTGCTAAATTAAATCTGTAGTGAGGTGAGGTTCACTGAGCTGGCTTATCAATTCAAACATCTGAAATAGTGCTTCGTTTAAAAAAAAAAAAAAAAAAGTGTCATACTGCAGCTCTGTAATAAGTTGCACTCTGTCGATGCATTTTGTAGCCCACCCTCAGTTTTGATTAGATTTATTTTATCATATTTATGTAAATTTGAGCGCTTCTGCAAATTTCTTTCTTTTTGAAATTGAAATCCTTTTCCAACGAGAAATTGTAACGATCATGAAAGTTGTTGCTTAAAACCCATAACTTGAGGAGGCTGATTGCAGGTCTGTGTATTTTGATGATTTTGATGTATATTTGCTTGATGTTTTTATGATGTAAAGCACTTTGAACTGCCTTGCTGTTGAAATGTGCTATACAAATTAACCTGACTTGACTTAAAGATGTGCAATGTTGCTCAAACTGCTCCTACCATTTGAACCTGGTGAACCCTGGCATTATCAGCTTGTAAAATGCCATTATAGTCAGAAGAAAAAACCTTGCCTTTAGTTTTCTGTATATTTGGTCAATTAAGCTCAGTGCATTCAGTGTTGCTCAACATAGTCACAACGAATGGAGGAGCCTCAGACCATACCACTTCTCTCACAGCCTTGTACTTATAACACTCCAAGGAGTTCATGTGGGCTGATGAGTCTAGACCACAAGGATGATGCAGTCTAGACTTAACAGACCACCTTCATTCATGTTGCTTTAATATTTAAATGTGGTTTTATCATGTATCTTTTATTCCTGTTTGCAGAGCGTTAGTTTAGATTTCTTGGCTGAAATGGTTTAAGGAGATCAGATGTGGTAGCATAAGAGTACAGAAAAAAAAGCAGTTTTCTGTACTTAAATGACTTTAACAAAATTTTATCCATAATTTCTTTTAGCATATTTTACCTTCTTTCCTTTCTTTTACTTTTAAAGATGGCAACTTTACTTCAGAGCTGCCGTAGTTACAAAGAGTACTGCTTTGTTTAAGAAAACCAATTAGTAAATTAACAATGTAGCAGGAAGTCTTAAAGGCTTATACAAGTAAGAATCTGGGGATTCTGAAATGCTGCAAACGTCAGTGTATGTTATTTAGATTTTATTTTACTGAATAACATACGGTAGGTAATAATTTGTTGTGTGATAGCATTTAGCCCCCTTTATTCTGATACTCTTAAATAAAATCCTCCCCAACCAAAAGTCACCTAAGTAGAAAATTGAATCCACCCATTATCTAATGGAATCTCTGTAAAAATTCAGCCATTGCTTGAAGATCCACAAGGATATCGGTGAACAAACGGTATTATGAAGACCAAGAAATGCAGCAGACAGGTCAGGGAGGAAGTTGTGGAGACGTTTAAGCATGGTTAGCAAAAAAAAAAAAAAAAAAAAATCCCAAGGTTTAAACTTCTCACAGAGAACTGCTAAATACATCATCCACAGCTGCATACCTACCAAGACATGGCCAACCAAAAATGACAGCACAGCAGGGCAATATTAATAAGAGAAGCAGACAAGAGGCCTTCGGTGTTTCAGGAGGAGCCTTTGGAGATCCACAGCTCAGGTGGGAAAATTTGTCCCTGACCATAAACTTGTCCTTTCTTGAAGAGTGATGAGAAGAAATCCATTGCTTAAAGAAAGCTACAAGTCCTGTTTGCAGTTTTCTTTAAGCCACAGTGAACACAGCAGACATGTGGAAGAAGGTGTTCCGGTTAGATGAGGCCAAACTTATAAAACGTTATGTCTGGCAGGAAACTACTGAGCACACATCCCCACAGTGGAACATAGTGGTGGCAGCATCATGCGGGGCGGGGGGTGGGGTGGGGGGGTGCATTCATTCCTTCAGCAGGACAGGGAAGCCGGTCAGAGTTTATGAGAACATAACTGCAGCTAAATGCAATGTAATCCTGGAAGATAACCTGTTACGTGTTGCGAAAGACTTGAGACGAAAGTTCACCTTCCAACAAGCATACAGCCAGAACCCCAATGGATTGGTCTTTGAATGGCTCAGTCAAAATTCATGCCTAAATCTACTTTGGAATCTGTGGCAAGACTTAAAATAATAATTCTCCCAGACACATTCGATACAATCTGCCTGAGTTTGAGCTGTTTTGCATAGAATGGGCAGAAACCTTAGTCTCTAGATGAACAAAGTTTGGCAGAGACATACCCTGAAAGACTTCCAGCTGTAACTGTTGAGCAAGGTGGTTCTATAAAGTATAGACTCAGGTGGACCAAATACAAATGCATGTCATTATTTTCAGATTATTTGTAAAATATTTCATAACCTATGTATCATTTTGTTTATTTTCAAAATTATATGCTCCTCTGTTTTGGCATACCACATAAAATTCCAATAAAATACATAAAAGCTTATGGTTGTAACATGATAAAATATGGAAAAGTTTGATGGAGATAAATACTTTTGCAAGCCACTGTATGAGTGTGTGGGTAAGTGGTTGTCTGTCTCTTGTATCTCTGTGTTGGCCCTGATTAATGAGGTCCAGTGTGTAACTTTCTTCTCAGCTGGATACAAATACTAGTTAAAATTTAAATCTGGAACTAGGTGGGTATTGGAAATGCAGGCACATATAATATTTATCCATTTCAAAATAAACTATGAGCAATTTTCTTTGTACTGATTCAGCTGCACACCACATTTTGGTTCAGGGATAATTTAAAACCCAATTTAACATCCTAATCCAATAAAAATGGATATAAAGCTCTGTCTTCTGGACTTTTATATCACTTGTAGTGTGGCTTGGTATTCTCTAATTTCCATAGCAACATCTCCATACCCCGGACTGATTACCTATTATTGTGTCATCAATTCATAGTTGTCTTTTTAGTTTTTGTTTGTTTAGTTTTTTTTAATAAAACTCAAAAGTATTCTGCCACAGTTCCTCTAAAATCCACAAGGTGGTGACTTAGAGACTGTGAAAAAGTCAACCTAAAACTCTAAATGATTTTTTTTTTCTTGAATTTGAAGTTTCCATGGTTTATTTTGCTTGTGGCTCCCTCTTCATGAAAAAATAAGCATTAATAAGGTGTAACTTTGATATGTGGTTCATTGCTCACTACTGAACAAAGTTGTTTGTGCTGTTTAATTAAAATGAATAATTTGGTGATTGATAAGGAGTTTGGGAAATGCAGACTGTATAGCATGTACATTCATGCAGCTTTGTTCTTGACCTTTTTAACAGTGACTCCGACTGGTTCCTGGACCGGTCCTCCTAAGGAGTACCAGGAAGGGGAGGCAGGCTTTGCAGTCATGCTTCCCAACACTGATGGTGTTCACATCAAGCCCTTTCACTTTTGTAAGAAGACAATCTCTCTGTCAGCCATGAAAGAAGCAGGTGAGTGCAGTTGTAGAGTAACTTAAACAGAGAAATGCCAATCCTTAGCAACGTCCTATATTTTTCATGTTGTTTTTTCCAGGACTAGTTGACAACCCAGAGCTACGCGTAGTGCTGATGTTCATCTATGAAGCATATAAATCTGGAGGAGCACGGTTCCTCAACCAGATTCTTGAGCCGCTGACAAACAGCAAGGCTTTAATTGCAGGAGGGCTGGTGGAAGGTGTCTTCTCTCCTCCCAGAGACTGGTGAGTTTAATGTTCCACAGCTTAATCGGGATTTGTTGAATGAAAACAGGGTCACATCTAAAAAGTACAATTTAACACGTGTTCTGTAGTGCTTACAGTTTTCATCATCTCTATCTCTGTAGCTGCAGCAAGGGAGCATACGGCGTGGTTGGCCTGGCTCTGAGTGGCCGTAAAGTTCAGGGGGCATCAGTGCTCCTTGACCAAGATGTTGGGACCGCGAAGGAAGCGGAAGCCACAATCCGACGGCTAAAGGCAGCCAAGATTCCTGAGAGGAACACCCTGGGCTTCATGTTTGCCTGCGTGGGGAGGGGCCAGAACTACTACCATAACCAGCACAATGTAGAGGCAGACGCTTTTCACAAGGTCTTCCCCAATACGCCGCTGTTCGGTCTGTTTGGCAACGGCGAGATCGGCTGTGACCGGATCGTTAAAGATGACTACACCCTTTGCAACTCCGACTCCGACACTTTGCAGCATGAGTACACCACTGTCATGACCCTGGTCCACTTTGGTTGACTGTGCAGCAGTAACAAGGAATAAGAGGAAGGAAGTAGAAGTGTCATGCTTCTGTTGTCAACAACAGCTCGGAGCAGTAGACATTATGTACAAAGTGTTACCCAGGATTTTCCTGTCTTCATTTATGGTTGCAAAGCAGGACAATAATCCTCTCAGCCATAAAGGCGTAATGGCAGCCCTTGGGAGGTTTTAAGTCTTGGAGACTTTGTGAATACAGGAATTTCCACGAGTGTACATACTGAATAGAAATTCTGCTTGTCTTAGTATGTTTGTATTTTTCACCCCGATTTCCTCAAATATTCTTCTCTCTGACTGCACTTTTGGTTCATGGAAGTAAAAAAAAAAAAAAAAAAAAAAAAAAAAATTGCTTTATTTTTCCTCCACAAAATTAGGGTAAACTTAATCAAGTTTGACACAGTTTTGTGTTTTATTTTTTACATCTGCTTAATTGAGCCACCTGTTAGCGTCGCACGGTGGTCGTATTATCTCAGTTTCTGAAACCTAAAGGAAAAATCCAGAAAGGCTGCCTCTTTGGCTGTCTTGGTGATGCTTGCCGACAGAATTTAGGCCTCTTTCAAGTTTTCTGCTTAAGATACAAGTTGTTGGGGAAAAACATGTACAAACTGGGGGTTTTGGGGTGACAGTATTGTTTTTTTTTTTTTCATTACATGCTAGATTATTTGCCCTGCATGCTGAATGGTTAGTTTGCCATTTTATTTTTAAGTTTGCAGATACAAGTTGTAGAGAGTACTCAGCTTTAAAGATGCCTCTTCAGTGCCTAGATTCACACTCCTTGAACCTTTTCACATTTTAAATTGGATTTCATGTAATAGATCAACAAAAGGTTATAGTAATTGTGAACTAGAAGAAAAATGATACATGGTTTTCAATTTTCTTTTTTCCTGATGAAAAATGTGGCATGTATTTTTATTCAGCCTCCCTGAGTAAACATTTTTCCTGCTATTACAACTGCAAGTCATTTATGGTATGTCTCTCCCAGCTTTGTCCGTCTAGATATGAAAATTCTTCCTGGCCACATAACGCAGCGTCAGTCAGGTGGGATGAAGAGCATTTCTGAAAATCGGTTATCAATTTTTTTTTTTTTTTTTTAACAGATTTTCTGTTGGATGTAGGTCTAGACTTTGACCTAACCACTCTACCACATAATTATGCCAATTTGGTTAAAACTGGTTTTATTTAGAGGAAATTAAAGTAAAGGGGGCTGAAAATGAATACAAATGTTTTAGGGTTTTAGCTCCTAAAAAATACAAAGTATGTACATTTTCTTTTCACTTCACAATTATTTACTACTTTGTATTGGTCTATCACATAAAAGTCAAATAAAATACATTGAAGTTTGTGATTATAACGTGACAGAATGTGAAACAGGAGAAATAGAATAGCATTGTGTCTAATAGCATTCAGGCGTCTGAAAATGTACTAAATGCTAAACTTAATGTCTAAACTTTTTTTTTTTTTTTACTGAGGCTTAATTGTTTGTTGCAAAATGATGCAATTTCATTATATTCATGGTTTATCAGGTGATTGTTTTATCTTGAACATTGCTGATGTGTAATTGTAAAAAAAAAAAAAACTGCAACTGTGATTGTAACAAAAACTATTTAAAAAATTCCAACATTTTTTTTTATTTTTATTTTTTAAATAACTGTTAACCACCTTTTAACTGTAATATAATACACCTTGTATAGTTTTTGAAATAAATGTGGATAAAAGTTGTATTAGATAAGGCAAACAGTTTTGTTATTGTCAGACTTTATTTGTGCTCAATCATATTTGTTTTTCTTAACCCCTTAATAAATTTGACATGCAGTTTATTATTACTATCGTTTTGAATCGAACTATGCAACCTCATCAAAACGCACTATTACAGTTTAGAAAAACGGTGGTTTAAATTGAAAAATTTTAACAAAATCTGTAAATATGCGTGTCAACCTTTTACATCCTCAGCAGCCCACATCTAGGCGTGTTTAAAAGAAGTCAAGAGACGCTTCAGATTGATGGATGTGCTCTTTAACCATCGACTGGCTAATCCCGATGAGTGACAAATGGTTAAGCCAATTGCTGTACAGGCAGTTTATATTCCCATAGTATCTTTATTTTGGGACATGAGGAAAAAAAAACGCAGCTCATGACACCGAGAGGAGCGACCAACCAGGCGTAAAGCTAATAAAATCATCTGTGGCGACGATCCGATCCTAAATTGGCCTCAACTGGGGAACTGAACACCTTTACTGGCAGGTTTCTCTTATCCCTCTCACGCACACAGATCCACTTTACAGCTAATGTTTTTACTGCTCTGTCGTGACCGGATCGATGCAAATGTCACACGATTCACTGGCTACCGCCAGACTTTGGCACGAACACGCCAATGTTTTGGCTGCCTTCGCGTGAAATTCGCGGTGTGCCGTCCTCCCGCCGCTCCCGCTTCGCTGAGGGAGCCGAGGCTCCGTCGGGCTCTTTTCAGCACCTGGACAGCTCCCCTCTCGCAGGGTTCCCCGCTGCGCACGTCGGGGAAGCCCTCGGCTGGGGAGCGCACCCCGGACCCCTAACTCAACTCGTCTAATCCAGGGGGAAAAGGGCCGTTGACTTAATCCTTGTGACTACACTTAAGGCTAACATGGCTCTTGCCGAATGACGATGCTTCGTGCATTCGAGCTGCAGCCTCTGTTTGGTTTTGCACCGAAATCTGCGCAGCGAAAGGAAGCAGCGAAAGCAGCGGCGGTGCTCGTCCAATGCAAAAGTGCAGATGATTGCTGCAGCCTACACACACTGCGAGCCTGCTGCTGCTGTTTCACTCACTGTGATCACCACCGAGGGAGACATTACTTTCTGCAGGGGAGCAACGAGAGGCACAGTTACGTATCAACAATGTAAATCTCTCACAGGTAAGAGGGTCTCTTTGTGGGTTTAAGCACGACTATTATTCAGTGCATCTAATGTCAAAAATGATCTCATTGGAGGTGTACAGTATAAGCTATTATTTCTGGTGGTTAAAGCGAGGGAAGTCTGACAGCCAACTCTGCAGGTAGATGTAGAGCTGCAAGAACATTTATAAGTAAGAGTTAACATCTAGAAAAGTTTAGGGCATTATAGAAGCAGATTTCGCAACTGTCTTAATCTTATTTTAATTTGACTAAAATAAGTGTAAAAGTATGCGAATAGCACTATGCATGAGCTTTGTTTTGCCAAGCAACTTTCGGAAGCTACTGGAGGTAAGCAACTGTCTCTAACAACAGAAAAATGAGTCGAGCAAAATATCTAAAAACACCGGGAATAATTAAAACAGAAAATGCGGAGCAGTATTATCTCTCTCTCAAAAGTATTCACATCCCAGGAATATTTCCAGACTTTGTTTTGTTACAACCATACATTGTCATGTAGTTCATCAGTGCATTGGCTCACTACAAAATGCAGCATATTTGGGAAATTAAAGAAAAAGGTTTGACAAATAAATAGCTAAAACCTGTAGCATGTATTTGTATTTAGTCCTCTGAGTTAACATGGTTTCAGAACAGCAGTTGTTCTTATCCAGGCTGACACAGGTCAGCTAGAAGGCTCCAGGGTTGTAAAAATGTATCTGGTACTGAGAGGAGAGGACATACTGTGACCAGGGAAGTGGCCAACCTCAGGAGGCATCTGCTTCACACACACACAAAACCATCAAACTGATAAGTAAAATGGGGGAATGTTTTCTGTTTTAGTTTTAAAGGTGTTTTACATGGGCAAAAATTAGATATGCAACGTGAATTTGGCTGGTGCCAGAATTTTCATCTTGACCATGCCCTGACCTATGACCGGAATCTCAAAAATCTTTTTCTAATCAGTAAATGCACCTTACAAAGCCTCACTCTTTGGTGATGGAATTGCTACTTCAGGACTCAAAGGGCTCAAAGGGCTCAAAGTTTGCTATTTTCAGAATAAGTAAGATGTAGAACTAAAGGTGTAAGAAGCTATTTAAAGGAAACTAGTTTCTGTCAACTGTTTATTCAGGCTGTTACAGCAGACAGTGTAACTTTAGGCAAGGCAGTTTTATTTGCATAGCACATTTTCAGCAACAACGCAATTCAAATAGCTTTACATAATTTCAAGGAAAATAAAACAATAAACAAGCCAAAAAAAAAAAAAAAACCCAACATTATTTAGAAGTAGCAAAATAGGGGAAAACGATGACCTGTTGGAAGACAGACTACAGTTTTTGATGTTCTAGTTGTTATTAACCAAAGGCAGCTCTATTTTGGTGCTAAGCCATCCAGTGATTTCTAACAAACAGAACAACTAAACAAGATCTTTTTGAGACATTAGTCCTTTAATTCTGGAAATATTCTTCAGGTGATAGGAGGCCGACTTTGTAATTGTCTTCATGTGTCTCTGAAGATTCAGGTCTGAGTCAATCACTCCACCCAGATTTCTAGCCTGTTCACTACTTTCGAGTGGTACTGTCCAACAGCTGGTATTTATTCAGATGTCAACTTTTGCCTTTCAGCAAGGAAGAAGCCTTTACTTCAAAAGAAACATAAAAAGCCTGATTGCAGTTTGCAAATGCACACAAAGACAAGTGAGGCAGCCTACAAACATGACTGAGTTATGCCAGTTCTGTCAGGACGAATGGGCCAGAACTCAACCAAACTATTGTGAGAAGCTTGTGGAAAGAAACCCAAAAGGTTAGGCCCAAGTTATGGAACTTAAGAGACAGTTATCCCTCATACTGACCAAACATATGTAAATTTCTGAATTTGAAGAAAGTTACAAAAAAAAAAAAAAAAAAAAAAAAAAAATCTCTAAAAATTGTTCTCGGTACGTTTTCTGGCATTTAGCAAATAGAAATAATGTTGGTGAATCTAACTAACCTAAAACAAGAGAAGTTTGGGCCCTATGTAACTTCAGACAGTGAGAAAGAAAAATGCATGTATCTTTTTATTTGGTGTATGTAAACTTCTGTTTTCAACTATATATATATATTGGAATAGTAAATATGACTGTTTTGTTTGTATCTGTATTTCTACTAAAAATAAGTATTAAATCAAGATTACTGATTTGATCAGCCACAACAGTGACAAGTTTCATTTTCTCAGACAGAGTGATCTCTGGATAAGCTTTTATTTCATTTGCAGAGTTGAGGCTCTTTTATGAAACTTAAAGAGATTCATTAAGGTGAACAAGGGACTAATTCAGCACGTTGAGTTTGTTCTTCAAGTCTGGAACCCCCTCTGCTGCTTCTCAGTTCGCAGTGGCCTGCTTTTCCAAAGATGAGATCTTCTTCAGGAGAGTGTTTATCCTTCTAGTATGACTGAAATGCAGGATCTGCACAAGAAGACATGATTTAAGTTTTTTAAAAATACAAGGTTTATGCAAAAGGCCACTGAAAAAAGGCAAAAATATTTAAGAAAATTGTTTATCACATCAAAATAAAAAACAAGCAAACAAACAAGCAAGCAAACAAAAAAACTCATAGAACGCAGAAAAAAGATTATGCTGCATTTTTTTAGCTCTGTTGAACTTGAACTTGATTTTCCTGCTCAGACTTTTAATTTTCCACAGAACCGATCTGAACTTCAGCCTCTCTGAGCTCCTTCTTCATCTCCTCAATCAGGCTCCTCTGGTCCTTCATCTCCTTCTCCAACTGTTTGATCTCTTCTGATTTTTCCTCGTACATCTTTGTGAGTTCCTCCTCCTTATCAGACATTGTCTTAATTTGTTTGCAGATCCTGAAAGTCTCCATGGAAGTGATCTGAAACATGAGCAGAAAAAAACAAACTGGTTTAAATATTACTTTAATGTGTTTTATTTGGATTTGTGTGATAAAACAGAACAAAATAGAGCATAACTATGTAGTGGAAGGAAACTGATACATGGTTTCACAAGTGTTACAACTAAAAACCAGAAAAGTGTGTGTGTTTTTTTTTTTTTTTACCTAAACTGACAATACAGGCAAAGATAACATTAAACAGACCATCTCTGGAGGATCTGCAAAGGTACACTGCTCAGGCAGAAGAATTGCAGCAAAATGTGGTTCTACAAAGTATAGACTCAGGAAGTGACAAGTTTATTTGTAAAAAGTTTTGAAATTCATGTTTTGTTTTTCTTCTGTTTAATATGAAAATAAAATTTAGAAATATAAATAGAATATCTCTTTTCTATGTAAACATCAGTTTGTGTGGTTCTAACACACTAAATCCCGATAAAATGGACTGAAGTTTGTGTTTGAAATGAGATCAAATGAAGAAAATGTCAAGGGGATTAATACTTTTGCAAGGTTCTCAGATTGTAACTCCACTGTCTTTTGACATACAGTTTGTATCTATCAGCTTTGCACATCTGTGGATAAATCTTTAGCCATTATTCTTTGTAAAACAGCCATTCAATCTCCACAGATTGAATGGAGAATCTGTGAACATCAGTTTTCAAACTTTGCTACAAATTCTCAGTCTTTCCACAGTCTTTCTCCCTTGTTCCAGTCTTTTGCAACCTCTGGCAGGTTTCCGCCCAGGAATATTCTGTATTTAGCGATATCCAGCTTCTTATCCACTCTAATCAGCTTCTCTGTCCCTGTTCAAAAATTCTTCCCGACAGCATGATTCTGCTGCCACCATATTTTGTGGTTGGGATGATGTGTCTATGCTGATGTACAGTGTTGCCACACATAACATTTTGATATTATTTTAAAATTCTCTACAACTGGCCCATCTGGTTTTCTGTAACAAACCTCTGAGGCATCCACAGAACAGTTGGATTTATACTGAGATTAAATTAGACATATATTGACTTTATTTGGTAATGCACTCACTTCAGATGGCAGTTGGATGTACTGGATCTCATTTAGTGGTGCATTCCACGCTTTTCAGAATTTTATTGATATAAAATATTTGAAAGCCATGTATGATTTCTTTTCATTCTTTCCAGTTGATAGTGCTGCCTTGTTTTGGTATATCACATAAAGCCTTGCAAAAATTACACTGAAATTTGTGGTTGTAACAATGAGGAAAAGCTCAAGGGGTTTGAATACTATTGCAAGACACTTTATTGAATGTAAATGAACATTTTTGTGCTGCATGAAACTGCACTAGTTTCAGTCAGACTGCACTGAATCATCTGTTAAAGGGCAATCACATCTCTGAGCTCCTTACAGTGTAACTAGATGTGCTCTCCCCAGGTTTAGTATGAAAGCAGGATCTCTCGGGTGGAAAGGTGAACTGCAGCTCTAAAACAGGCAGAAGTAAGCAGAGATCGTGTGGAGAGACTTCACCACCTCATCGCTTCCCTTCTCCATCATCCATCATTATGGCTAATGCTGAGTAAGTAGAAAGCATGCACTATGTTTACCACTGATCCATCCACTCAAAATCAGAAAAAAAACCCTCCCTTTTTTTTTAGTTAAGATTTTTCCCAAGCATTTCCTCCCTTTTTGCTCTTTCTGTCACTCCATCACTATTCTCTCGTTTTTTATAAGTGTGTATGTGTCTCCATTGGAACAATAATGACCTTTATGCGCTCAGACACTGATCCCATTGAGGTGTCGCTGACCCTCATCTGTCTGAATAAGCATGCACATGTTTGGACAGACACAAATGCTGACCATTATGTTGCTTCTGGAGGTTAAACGTCCTCTATCTGTAATGTAGTATATGTAGTCAGAACAGCTAGATTACAGAAGGAACATGAAGTTTACTGTGTGTCTGTGAGTGTGAGGAGAAGAAAAGCAGGCAACACTGAAAACTGTTTGTCAGGGCATAATACTGCTGGCGTCATATTACTCTGTAATTTGTCTCTTCTTAACTAGCTGCATTTATTCTCTTGACCTAGATAAATGGCCCCAAATCATCGCTCCATTTTGGCTTTTATGAATATTCCAGTTTAGTTAATTATTTCCTACAATGCTCAGGTCAGCGGCTCTTTGGGACATCGCCATATGATAACATGACTGAAGTTACATGCATCCTGAGAGAGAACTGAATATATTTATGGAAGGTAAAGGCTTACACACGGAATGATGTGACTGACGATTTTTTTTGTTCACTTTGCTGATTGTGACTCACAGGTAATGAAAACCCCAAATTTTTAGAAAATCTGAATATTTCAAAACAAAACAAAACAAAACAAAACAAAACAAAAAAAAAAAAAAAAAAAAAAAAAAAAAAAAGAACAGCCAGTAAATTAAAAAAATAAATAAATAAATAAATTAAATAAATATATATATATATATATATATATATATATATATATATATATATATATATATATATATATATATATATATATATATATATATATATGTCGGTGTACTGAAAAATATACCCATGTCCTGTACAGTATGTGGACTTAGTGTTTGGTTGGGGCTTCTTTTGCATAAATTACTGTAGAACTGCTAAGGTGTTAAGAAAACCAAGGTTGCTTTAATAGTGGCCTTCAGCTCATCTGCATCATTGGAAGTGGTGTCCCTCATCTTTCTCTTGACAATAATCTTCTCTGTGGGTTTCAGTCATAGGACACTGATGGTCAATCAAACAAAATGATACCCTAGACAATAAACCAGGTCTTGGGTTATTTGGCAGTGTGTGCAGGTACCGGGTTCCACTAGAAAATGAAATCAATATCTCCATAAAGCTTGTCAGCAGATGGAATAGCAAACTGCTCTAAAAATTCCTGGTAGATGGCTGCATTGACTTTGGACTTGATAAAATACAGTGGACCAAAACCAGCAGATGACATAGCACCCAAAATCATCAGTGACTGTGGAAATGTCACAATGCATCTCAAGCAACTTGGTTTCTGTACCTCCCCACTCTGACTGGAAATTCTGGGACCTTGATTTCAAAATGAAATGCTACATTTCCTTCCTTCTTTCTTTCCTACTTTCATCTAAAAGCTCTTACCAACAGTCTGGTCCTTTTTCTCCTTTGCCCAGATAAGATTCCTCTTATGTTGTCAGTGGGAGGAGAGAGGCTTAACACAGGGAGTGCAAGAGCTGAAGCCCATGTCCTGGATGGTGTGTGTGTGTGGGTGTGTTTGTGTTTGTGTGAGTGTGGTGGCTCTTGAAGCACTGACTCTACCTATGGTTCACACCTTGTGAATCTCCCCCAAACCTTTGAATGGTCCTCGCTTCACTAACCTGTTGAGGCTGCAGTTATCCTTGTTCCTTGTGCAACCTTTTCTGGTAAACATTTTCCTTCCACTTAACTTTCTTTCTTTCTGCATATGCTTTTACACAACACTTTGTTAAAAGACCACACAGATTTTTTTGTGGTTTACCTGCCTTGTATAGGCTGTGAATGACTGTCTGCTGGACATCTGTCAAGTCTGCAGTCTTCCCCATAATGTAGCATAACATTCCTCTAACATTCCTCATTTAAAAATCTTTTTATATTGGTCTGAAATAATGGTCCAATTTTTGGAGAAACTGAATTTCCTTTCACTGTAAACCATAATGGTCAAAATAAACAGAAATAAACATTTAACATATAGTTCAGTAGAAATAAGGTATACTGTGAACTGAACTGCAGGTTCTTCAGAGCTGGATGTGACTATGCTCTTTTCAGCCATTCAATGTTCAAAAGTTTAGATAGTTTTATTTAGGATTTTCATTCTTTTTGCCATGTTAAAAGTAATCTAGCACGAGTTTCCCAATATTGTAACACTATAAGGTTTATTTCTGTTCATAAGACTTAATTTCATGTTTTTAAAAGTAGTTTTATATCTTATTAATTTGTGATGCAGTATACGCATATTCCATGTGTTATAATTATTGCCATAGTTCTCAGTTTTCATAAATAGGCCCTTTAAAAAGCCATACTGTCAAAATGCAAATCTTTAGATTACCTTCTTCTGTCTCTATGATTTCCTCAAAAATGCAAAAGGCACGAGAAATGTTTTTTAGCCATCAGGTTTTTGAGGATTCAAATTCCAGACATGTCTGAAGAAATTGAAATAATATGTAGTTATTTGGCGTTATTTGATACTGAGGCTGTGTAAAAAGGTCTGCAGACCTTTCCACTCTGAAGACAACATGCGCTGTGTTCGTCCTGCCCCACAGGGCTCTCTGGGTCTCTTGTGTCTTCTGCTGCTTGTATCTGTAAAGGTTAGATAAGACACTGGTCACTCGAGGGCCAGAACAGTCCATTGTGCAGTTTGCCAATTCATCACAGGTTAATCTGTTATATTATTAATGAGCTAGCTACTGTGCTTGGCAGACTTCATTAATATCTGGTGGCAAGAAATAATGGAAGTTTCTCTGGAAACGGAATTGGCTTTTCTAGTGAATAACCTGAGGCACTTCCTAAATTCTGTTAAAGTGACAGATGCTACAACATTAACTATGTTAAACACAGACTTTTCAAATCCATGCCCATGATTAGCAGGAATTATAGACATAACTTACCTTTGTTAGAAGCAAGAGAAGGTATGTCTTTTACTCATGGTGCCAGAAAGGACTCCAGTAGGAAGATCAGCCATCCTTCTCACGAAGGCATGGTATCTTTCTATTGGATAAAAGTAAAAAAAATAGTAAGTTGTTGGTTGTCTCTGACTCCTCTGAGGTAAATCTGTTATGCCCAGTTGTGTCCAGCTTCTCTAAAGTTGTCTTCAGCATCTGGTGTGAGCAATAAACATCTGCTTTGTTCTCAGTATTCTGACCAAGTCTGAGGTGTGCGTTTGATCACCAGGAACTGTCCTGAAACATTGTAATTGTCTCATGCCTGTTTCTTTGGTGTATTAGTCAGCCGAGATGTTTAAGATGGTTCCTATTGTCATAGAAAGTCCTTTATCAAAGACGCTGTTAGACTTTCAGAAAGGAACTAATGAGCAGTTGGGAGATCAAGTCTTTTGATATAAATTTTGGGTTGAAATAGTAATTCAGACAATTTTTCATTTTATCCTTATTTACCCTATTAGTAATTAGATAGATGGGAAATTTGCTGGATTTATTTCAAGCATTTCACATTTTTTATTTTTTGTAAACATTTACACTTTTACTTTTATCTCTATTACTTTCTCATACCCCTTGGACCAAATTTTCACATCTAGATAGTTTTTGCCAGTTCTTTTTTTCAAAATACACTTTCTGGTCCCTCCAAAAAAAGTCGGCACTAAAAAAAAAGTCACACACTCTAAAATTTCATTGGACCACCTTTAGCTTTGATTATGGCACACATTTGCTGTGGCATTCTTTCAATAAGCCTCTGCAATGTCACAAGATTAATTTCAATCCAGTGTTACGTTAATATTTCACCAAGAATTTGTGTTGATGATCAGAGAGCCTTCTCCAGAACATCCCAAAAATTCTCAGTGGGGTTAAAGTCTGAACTTTGTGGTGGACGATCCATGTGTGGAAATGATGTCACACTTTTATTTGTCTGTGCCATCAAGGAAGAAAAGAATCCATTGATGGAATAACCTGGTCATTCAGTATATTCAGGTAATCACCTGACTTCCTTCTTTGGGTAAAAATTAACACCACAAAAATATGATATATATGTATCATTTTTCTTCTTTTTCACAATAAAGCACTACTTTGTGTTGGTCTATCAGATAAATCCCCCCAAAATATGTAGAAGACAGTCCATTGTGAGGTGAAAAAATGTGAACAAATTTAAGGAGTATGAATCTTCGTATAAAGAACTGTTATAACTTGTACACAGTTTTGTTGCTGATATTCTACATTTAATTCCTGTTTCACATTTGGTCTTTGTTTAGATGTCTTCAAGTTTTTTCATCTACAGGATCTCCAGATGTTTTTGGCATTTATGCAACTGTACTTCTTTAGTGACTGACCCAATTAGGGAGAGATGCTAATTAGAAACAAAAGGGATATTTTTTTTTGTTTGGTTTGTATTGAGCTCAGGTTAATAAAGAGATAATTGAGATTTTTTAAAGTTATTTCTATTGAGAAATTAAGACCGGTCATTATCTCACATCAAATTGTCTCTGCTAGTTCAACTTAAAAGGTCTCCAGTTTCAAAGGCTTCATAGCAGTTCATGCAAAAAGTGTTTTATGAATCTTATTTTTATAATTTATTAAAGCTCTATTTATCAGGAAAATTTCTTGAGACTCATTGTCTCATGTACAAGAGAGACCTGTTACATGCCCTTAGTCTTACTTGCATTCAGTAGCAAACTAAGTTGTAATAGTTGAGACTGAAAGCTGTCAAAAGCTGACTGCAAGTGCTCTAAAACAAGGGTTTGCGCGACAATAACTTACTGAGTCATCGGCATAAAAATGCACAGCTGCACTTGTAAGACCTTGGCCCAAATTGTTAGTAGAGATAATAGACAGTGATAATTTAGAAGCCAACTGGTAGCCTGTTCAGTAAACACTATGTCCAAAAGCTTTTGAGACAAAATCCCCTGATCAACTGTGTCAAAGGCTTTGGACAGATCTATGAAGAGGGTGGCACAGTAGTCCTTGGCATCAAGAGCTTCAGTTGTAAGGTGATAAAATATTCTTTGAATTCACATAATGCTTGATCTGTGTGTTGATGATCTTTTAAAAAATATTTGCGAAAATACACAATTTTACACAACAGGTCTATAATTATTTACGGATCTCCACCTTTTAATAAAGGCAAAACAAAGGTAGATTTCTATATATCAGGGATTCAGTTTTGCTGAATTGATAAATTAAAAATGTGTGTCACTGGTTCAGCTAGGAGGTCAGGAACTAAATGTAGGAAGTAGGGGGAGAGAGTCTTATATTCATTGGATGCTTATTTAGATAGAACCTGTCATTATTTATGGAGAAAGTCATGTTGGTCTACTGTTCTTAGCAATAATCTTCCCATGGGAAATGTGTGTTGCCAAACATAACGCTGAGTGCGGTAAAATATTATGTTTTTACAATGCAAACTTTCTGTTTGTCTCTGTGAATTTGGGAAGGTCACCACTACTCTCCAAGAACACCTTTGTCTACATATAGTGTAACTGACTATCAAATACAAACAGGACAGTGCTCTAAAGGATTATAAAATATTGCTCAAATGATCTGTTATAAAATTTCTGAGAATGAAGTTGTTTTTAGATGATTCATTTTTGTCTTGGCCCTGTCCTGGCTTGCCATTAACTTTAAAACTCAATTAAGTTTTTTAGTGTGGAGTATAAAGTTTATATTTCAATATTTCTGTGCTTGCCTGTTCAGTATGTTGGCATGCTACATGCAACAAAGCTGAATTTGTCCTTGTTCTTGTCCCTTGGCTTCTTGTGAGTTATGCAGAAAGATGGTAGGGTTGCAAGTGAGAATAGCATTCATCTGAGAAAGAAATGCTTCGGTGCTCCAGCCCCCCAGTTACTTCCATGACCTTCTCTTGTGGCCAGCAAAATCCTCTAAGCATATTTTGCCGCATAATAACCTTTCCTACCTGGCCCACAACATGACAGTCCACCATTTAATTTTATCTGCCACCCTCAGGGAAACCTACTCTTCTGAATATCACCTCTGTCCGGTGGCTGCTCTTCTGCAGTTGCAGCTTTTTTTGTTCTCTTTTGGAATTAATCTTTTCAGAATTTTCCCATTGTCCATTTTGTTAAATAAAAACACCAAAAAATGTTAGTATTTGTTTAAAAGGTAGCAAATGCAAACAGAGTAAGGATTTTTGTTTCTCAAGTTTGTTAATAATGTTGGGGATATTAATGCACTGATGTCTTTGCAGTGCCTTTCAAAAATATTTAGAGTCCTTCAGCTGTTTAACATTTTGTCATGCTGCAACCAAATACTTCAGTGTATTTCAATGGGATTTCATGTGATTTATGATAACAAAGTTCAACATAACTGAAGAAGAAAGGAAATTTTCATTTCTCTGTCTTCTTGAATGAAGATCAATGATCCTAAACATATGACCAGAGTTATAATAGAATGGTTTAAAACCAAAGCATATTCATATGTTAGAATGGCCCTGTCAGAGTAAAATCCTAAGTCAAATTGAGACTTTTCAGCAAATTTTGAAAATTGATGTGCAAAGATGTCTTGCAAAAATGTGAATTTTTGCCCCTTTCTGAAGTCTTCATCTATATTCCCATTTTGTCTGACAAGCTTCCTAATCCCTGTTGAAGAAAAAGCATCCCCACCACATGATGCTGCCACCATATTTTAAATTTCAGTTATTGACTTCTCTGATCGGTGCTCATTCTTCTACGTGTTTGCTGCATGTCCTGTATGATTTATGGGATTTATGGCAAATATACCTTATTATGGTTTTTTTTTTTTTTTGCCACTCTTCCTTAAAGAGAGCAGAACAAGTTTATTTGTACTCATTCAAATTCAGAAATACTTTATTAATCTCAAAGGCAAATTAATTGTTGTAACTCAGGTTATTCAAGGTTCTTCAAAGAGTTGTTGCAGATGCTGGTGGCAGTGGGCAGGAAGGATCTCCTGTAGTGGTTTGTATTACAGTGGATCCAAAGAAGCTTCTGTCTGAAGACACTCTGTTGTTGTAAAGCAGCCTCATGAAGAGGATGATTAGGGCTGTCCATAATTTTCTTTATTTTATGAAGAATCCTTCTTTGCACCATAATCTCAAATGGTTCCACAGTAGTCAGAACAGAACCACCCTCCTTTATCAGGTTATTGAGCCTTTTTAAGTCCCTGGGTCTGATACTTCTGCCCCAACAGATGATGGCAGAAGAAATTAAACTCTCCACAACAGACTTATAGAAGAGATCCAACATCTTACTGCAAACCTTGAGAGACCAAAGATTCCTCAAGAAGTACAGTCTGCTCTGTTCCTTCTTGTAGGCAGCTTCACTATTCTCCAATTCAGTCTGTTGTCCAGGTGAACACCAAGGTATTTATGCTCCTTAACAACTTTCACTACTTCTCCTAGGATGGAAACTGACCTAACCTGTTTCTTTTGAAATTTGACACAGTTTGACTCTATTTACTTATGAAGTGACTTCTGAAGACAATTAGTTACACAGAATTATATTCAGTGGGATCAGGGTTAATGCCGCACTTTTCAGATTTTAATTGTAACAGATATTGAAAACAGTTTAGTTTCTTTGCACTTCTCAGTTGTTGCCCACTTGGTGTTGGTCTATAACATCAAATCCCAATAAAATAGGCTGAAGTTTGTGGTTGTAACTGTTCAGAGCCCATGAATCCTTTTGTAATAGATTGTCACACTGATGCAACTTTATGTTTATGTTGATGGTTTAATAACTGCAAAATCTAGCCTACTTTGTAAAAAAAAAAGTGGCTGTTTGTTGCACTTCAATGGAAGATAAATGTAAAAAAAAAAAAAAAACTAATTCATTCATATCATATATTTAATTTTTTTTAAAAAAGTGAGTGTTCTGAATGAACAATGGCTATAATACACTAAAAATTTCATTTCTTAAGACACAAAAATGTCTGAATATTTTACAAACCTATGCCAAGGTCAGCACCTTTTACTGACATCTTGACTGTCAGCCAGGCAGAGAAGTAAGGCCCCATCACTGCAAGCTGTGTGCTGGTGAGCGCCGGACAGCTTGTGTCTGTCATGAACAGTTATGTGCATGCTTCTGATTGCTTGGGAATCTAGCCAAAGCCTGCTGCTGTGCTGTGAATGCGAGGTGGTATGGATGAGATGTTGCTTGTAGGAGAGGTGTCGAGAAAACAACATCTTTCGGGCCTACACACTGTGGCAGAACACCCCATGTTCACAGTCTTAGCGAATCAATTCTTCTCTACAGAATCTTGTCTTAGTGAGATGCCGACATTTCCAGAACGCAACAATGTGCTTGTTTGTTGTCACTTTCAGTAAATGAACTGTAGTGGAAAACGAAGGAATATATTACATTCCCTCTGTGAGTTGGCTACTATGGTGTAGCACCTTTTCAGAATTAAAATGGGTAAATCAGATGTTTGCTTGTATTTGTCAGGCAAAACATAATCTGTAAGCGTGGCTGAGACTCTGCTGGCTCATCCCAAGTTTTATGCAAGTTGACTGTTACACTTACATGCATATGTACTTTAAAAAAAAAAAAAAAAAAAAAAAAAAGAATAAACAGCCTGAAACTTTTATTAGGCTCAGACATGTAATACATATTGTGTTTCTGTACATGAGTCAACAGCATTCCGACCTCTGGCGACTTGTGTTTTGAATATATAGAAAATATGAATCTTCAGAAAAAGTTGGGCCCTTCTTGCCGAGGGAAATATCCCTGTCAAACTTAAAATGAGAGCTGCAACTCTTGAGACTGAAATACAATGATGATTAAAGCGATTTTTGGTGATAAAAATGGAAAGGCAATTCTGTTTTATGTCAGACAGCGATAAACCACTCTCAAATAGGTTAATCACGTTTATTTCCTATAAATATTGTTAATGCTACATGTTATATTTCAAACAGGGTAAAAAAAAGTCATTGTAATATATTTTTTATACATTAGATTCCTGTGATTTCACAGAAAACGTCACACCATTTTTTGTGAAAACTGATTGCTAGCCATCCTCATTCTTAAAGCAGGAAATTAATAATGAGAAAACCAACATAAGTTGACCAAAGTGCTGTACAAACAATGACAAAAACACTCTCCTGCAAAATCAAGTAAAGTATTTTAAAGTGTATAGAAAATGTAAAAAGCTTTGAAAATTTGTTGCTAAAAGAAAATTACTTCCAATACTGAAACCAATAAATGCAGTTATTTGCCAACAAGAATAAATCAGGGTTTCTGCAAGGTGTTAAAAATGGTAAAACCTTACTTTTATTCATCTCAGTTAGGCTTTAAAAAGTGATAAATGAGGACAAATTTACCATGCATTTTCCCAAGTTTCTTTTAGTTAGATCTTAAATTTGTACATGTGTTCATTTATTGTTTTTTCCATTTGTTTTTGTTTTTTTTTTTTTTTTGTTTTGTTTTTTTTACTTTTAAGAAATGAAGCCTAGGTGTAAATTTAAACTGGGAGACTCTCTCCAAGCCTTACCTGGATCATCCAATCGCTGTGTCACTCACCTCCACCACAGCCATCAAGCGTCAGGTCCTCGCCCCGCTGCAGCCAGTCATTGCTCAAGAGTTCGCATATAAGGCCTGTCATGCAGGGATCCACCTGCTTCCCAGCTGTGCTTCGACCCACCTCCTCCCTGTCTCCACCCTCATCCTCCCAGACTCCTTCAGGCTCTCCTCCTTTCCGGTCTCCACTCTACCACCAGTGTCCAGGCCCCAGGGGGAAGAAGACCCTAATTCTCACCATGAGCTGTTCATTCAAGCTCATGGCAGTTCTCCGCATGCACACCTTCCGTGGGGGTCCGAGTGCCAAAGAACTCTTCTTTCAAGTCAAATAAAACTCTCTAATTGATTCCTTCACTTTACGCGTGAGTCTCTCCAGATTGAAATACCTTGCTGACATTTATTTGTTCCACGCACTGTGGTTCTAGCTGAGGGATTTAAGCATTTTTACACTTTAGCAAAACTACAAAGCCCTTGATGTAGGGCAGTAAACAGCCCCATTGGAAGAAATTGGAAGAAATTTAAAGCTGGCCATTTAACCTTCTTTTGAACTCCTGAACAAATTTTCCACCCAAAAGCTGCCATAGTTGTTTTGGGGGAAGTAAAACTAAATCATTTTTGTTAGTTATTTACATCTAACTCCTTTGTCATTCAAAAAGTGTATTATTGAAGTATGGTTTGATGTCAGAATTTTTAGTAATTGATTAAAACCCATCAACAATAGATGTTATGAAGTCTACTGTATACTGTGATTAAAGTTGTTGAAGCGATGTAACCTAAAGGTATAAATTCAGTGGAGTCACATGCCACAGCTAAAAAAACACCAACTTCAGTGGATAAAGCTATATTTAGGCCATTTAGATTTGTGATTAACGTGCATACTGTGTAAAGTATTAGGTAATTAAGTTATTAAGTTAACTTAATTTGTTATGTGTGATTGACATAGGTCTAAAATTGAATTCACAATGGTCTAAAAAAGTGTTAAAATTAGTTTACTGAAGCGTACAGAAGCCTTGATAAATGTACATTGCACTGCTCATTAAGCATAACAGGTGAAACATGTACCGCATGGGGTCCTCAGAGGTACCACACAGTATCCATGAGAAATAAGCTTAAAGAAATACATTAAATAAACCATCCTGACTCCAAGACGGATGCTTGAGGAACTCCTTAAGCTGTTGAAGAGGAGTAGGTACCCACTTTACGGGAGAACAATTTGTCTACTTGGAAAGAAGTGAACCACTGAAGGACAATACCTTACAAAAAGGCCCCGAACACTGTTTTTTTCATTTATGAGTGAAGTACGACCACAACTTTCTCAGAAGGGACAACAATATAATTTTGATTTTGGTACAAAATACAAACAGGTATTTGTGTATTTTTTAAAATAGTACTTTTAATAAACACTTCCTCTTTTGTATATGCTAAGCAGGTCAGGCATATGTCAGTCATGAACCAAGCTGTGTTTCTTTTGAGGATTTGATGCTTATTTGCTCTTTTCTTTGGTTTTTATCAGTATAGTTGTTCTTTCTAACTGTTTCTACAGCACTTTATGTCACTATAGTGGGATCATCTAGATCCCTTTACTGCAGTTAAATAAAGCACTTAAGGAATGTGATAGTGTGTTTCATTGTGAAGTCATAATCCTAAGTTCATAGCAAATGTATTTATTTTTTCTAGCTAAATTGAATTGTATCACAATTCTTAATATGCATTGAAATTCCTCAAAACAGGACTCTATAAAAAAAATGTACAAGAGCTAAACATCGCATGGGCATTTTGTGATCAGTTTGTGTATGTGTCAGTGTATGTGTATTCTTGTGTATGTATCTTGTTATTGATAAAAGGTGCTGTTTCACATCTATACACATTTTATTTTATTATCACAGGGAACATGTGTCTAACTGGTTACTCACTTCCTGCTTTTGTAACCACTTTGAGTCGGAGTGGAGACCAGACCAGCCTTGTTGGGGTGGGCAACTTATTCATAATTCCTGTAAACAACATCTCTGCGAAACACACAAAACACTGCATCCATTCAGAGATCAGGATACCCTCTAAAAAGTGAGGCTGCTCTAGATCTACTCAAGGCTCTTTTAGTATCAACAGTATCACAATTTGTTTCAGTAAACCAAGGCTGCCTTGTAAGTACAATCATAAGTGCAAGCAGGTGGTTCTGCTTTATTAGCCTACACATTGCCTTGCAATAAGTATTTATACCTGTTGAACCTTTTCACATTTTTTTCACCAGAAGCTTCAGTGTTTTTCCTTGGAATTTGTATGCAATAGGCAGCACAAAATAGTATATACTTTTTAAATGAATGATATGGTTATATTGCTTTAAACATTTTTCACATATTAATTGCTAGAAAGCAAGACATACATTTGTGTTCAGCCCCTTCACCATGATATCTGTTAATAAAATCCAGTGCAACCAATTGCTTTCAACAAGCACCTACAGTATATCATACATAACTGGGGTTTTCTTTTCAGAATTTAATTTGAAATATTTTTTTTTAAAATCATGTGTTTTTAGATCCATGTCTAAATACTGGACTACTTTTAGTTCGTCTATCAGAAAAAATAAATCTAGTAAGACATATTAACGTTTGTGGTTGTTACAGGTGTGTTATGTCACTCTGTGCTGAAGTAACTGCATAGAAAGGGTATATGGTCATTCAGCCTTTCAAAAAATACACCACAGATTTCTTTCTTGAGCTCAGTTGTCACTAGTCCTGTGTTTTTTTAGGTTAAGCGTTTTTATTTCCTGGCCTGATTGTGGGAAACATCTCTACTTTTGGTATCTCTAATTCAGTTTGCTAACATTGAAGTTTTCCTTCATATTTTAAGCTCTTTCTTCTCTTCCATGAATCCATTTCAGTCTTTGTGCTCTTATCTCCTTTCATGTGTCCTTTCCTGGTACCTCTTTTGGGTTTCAGCTCTCCTTTGTGTTGTGTAACTCCTCCTGTCCTTCCTACTGCTTCCCACCCTTTCTCTAGTTTCCCCTCCAGACCCACCTTTTTCTAGACTCCCTTTGACATTTGAAGGAGAGTGGGGATTCACTCAGCTGACAAAAGGAGAGACAATGACGTCACAGCAGGCATGATACACCAGCATCTGCTCTGGTCTAAAAATACCCACCACAGGGCACACACAGTCAGTCTGCAGCTGCACTCAGCATTTATTTCCACCTCCACGCTCTACTGAGATGGCCCAGCTTTTACTCAACTGGGGCTTGTGGGCACACTGTGCTACATGCTGCTTCGCTACAGCTTAATAGCCGTGATGTGATTAGACATCTTGCTAGAAGAACATAGGTATATAAAGGTGTAGGTTTGCTTAAGAAGACATTTGGAGCATGAATACATTCTTTTGATAAATTTTTCAAAGTTCTTATAGCGAATGTAATTAATAGAAATATTTAAAATTCCAACAAGTAGCTTTATTTTAATTACCTTTTCGATTATGGCAACTATGAATAACTTGTACTGTATTTTTCTAATATTATAGCATTTCCTTCCAAATTATCTCTCAGTTAACATTTGCCTACATTATTATGTACTTTTTCCCAATGTTATTAATTGAACTCGTTTTTATTTTTTAATATTTTAATCAAAAATCTGACATTCAGTACAGCAAAAAAGCCTATGCATTGGTTCACATTTTGCAAGTTCCAGCTGTATGTCAACAACTGACTTGTCCACCTCCCCAACCAGAAGGACAAACAAACGAACGAACGAATGAACGAATGACCAAATGACCGAATGAACAAACACAAATTATATTATAATAGGAATAACCCTTATGCTTAAAAAAATAAAATAAATAAATATAATAATAATAATAATAATAATAATAATAATAATAATAATAATAATAATAATAATAATAATCTAATTATTATGTTGCAAAAGGGATCCCATATTTCGTGAAACGACTGTACTGAACCTTGAAATGAAAACCTCAACTTCTCCAGTTTCAGATTATGCAGCACCTCTCACACAAACATTGGAAGGGGGATGGGGAAACCTCCATTTAAGCAAAATAAACCTATGACTATGATTACCTATGGGGTAATACTAAAAATTGCATTTAAGAAACTTGTAACAATAGCACAGTTGTATGCTTTCCTCAATACATCAAATGTATGCCCAAAAAGGCCCTAGAACCAGAAGATGTGCACATAATTCACTAGGGACTATATTTTTTGTTTTTAATTTTTTTCTATTGAATAAAATGTACCATTACCCTATATTTTCATATCTATAAAAGAAGTGATACTAAAAGTTCTTAGCATTAGCAATGTTAGCACAAGATTTATGCTGTTGCAGCAAATATTAGCTAATTAAAATGGGTGTAGGAAAGCTACTAACACTTGAGAATAATATGAGAATAATATTATATGAGAATGAGAATTATATGAGAATATATTATAAGAGCAGGAAATATGAGCTGCAATGTGTTTTTAACAAGAACTTAATCCAATGTTTCTTTTTTTTTTACGTTTAAACAAATTGAGCAAATTTTTAGCCCTCATAGGACAGACACATAGTAAAATTATGTTTTAAGCATTTTCCTGTTATAATATTTAAACAACTTCCTCAATCTATTTTGATTTCCAATTACCTTATGTTTTTATTTTGTCTTTTTGTATTTTTTAATTTACTAAAAAAAGACAGGATACAGTAGTTACCTCAGGTTTTCATAACTGGTTGAGAGAAATTATGCTAAATTAGACTTAAAATGGTTAGCATTGGTATTGTTAGCATGAACCAACAATGCTGTAGCTAATATTAGCTAATTACAATGGGTGAGGTAGAATTTTCAAGAGTGATAATTTCTTGTCTGCCATCAGTAATGTATTTTTAGAAAATGCAGGGTAAGCTCCAATGGGTTTTAACTGTAAACTCAACTTTTTATTATTATTCTTATTTTTAACTAAAACAAAAAAACAAAAAATTTTTTTTAAAAGTATTCAAACCCCTCATGGCAAATGTGATTAGTGAGAAACTTGTAAATGTTCAATGTAAACTCCCAACTATAAATTGTTTTCATTTGTTTGTTGTATTACCATGAAGATGCATAAAGTAATCAACTGGTTCTGAAAAGTATTCTCCTGATACCAAATTGTTTTACCATTTTCATTTTAGCCATTTGGTAATTGAGCTGTTTTAATTTTCAATTTAAAATTTACTAACAACTTTTTATAGTTTCTGAAACATTTTTTTTTCTTTTTGATTAAAAAAATTTTTTATGATTGCTACAAGTTACATAACTGGGTCAGAAATATCATACCCATAGATCGTTTATATTAACAAATTTAACATAAACCAACACTGCTATTGGTAGCATTAGCTGTGTAAATCAGGATATAAGAGAACAAAAGATGTTTCAAAATGATGATGGTGTAGTGTGGATTTCATTGATCTTACATGTTGCTTTTGTTATATATTTTTTTCAAGATTTGATGCCTGTTCTGTTTCTTTATTTCTGTTTGTGTTCTTTTTTTCCTCAAAAACACAAAAATAATTAAAACAGATAACCCAATTTATAAGTTTGCATGGTTAAAATGTTAAAATATTATTCTTCAAGTCACTCTTTATTTGTGCTTCATGATATTTACCCTCTTTTGCTCCCTTATTTTGACAGTCCATGCTCCCTTATTTTTTCATATTGACTGTTTTACTCAGGCTTTTAGTAACATACTAAACCATTAGCTGAAATGCCAAAATAAAGGTCTAAGTCTTGCAATTTAATTTTCTAAATCAGCCACATGTATTAATATGATTTTTCCCCATCTGCTGGGTCCAAACTTATATTACTGATTTGATATATTTGTACATGTTTCTAAAAAAAACTCATTTTCTAAATCTTGTACATCTTTTTCTGTCTTCTGTCTTCCTGTGTGTGCATGTTTGGCCCATCTGTTGCTGGGTTTGGCATATAACTAGAGAAATGGAACAGGCAGGTCTGTCAGACTTGGAGATCATCTCGCAGCCGGTGGAGGATGAGAACCAGCGCCTGGCTCCTCCGGTCCAGCTGGTGAGCTTTGGCTACAGAGATCTGCCCCTCGCAGCTCTGGACCTCTCACTGGCCGGCTCACAGCTGCTCTCCAATGCAGACGAAGATGAAAACAGGGAAGGGTAAGTCATTGGCAATGTATGGGAGGCATTCAGGACTCTTTGACATATTTGGCAACAGACAGGAAAAACTGACACAGACAGTACAGTGAATTGCAGAAGTACTCATACTCCTTGAACTTTTTCACAATTTTAGGAGACCGGAATTAAACCTTTTGCCTCACAGGCAAAAGGCTATAGGTGTAGGAAAACTAACACTGCACATAACACATTATCATTCCTGAGATGTAATAAAGTGGTAGCAGGATCATGCTGTGTGGGATGGTTTTTTTTTTTCAGTGGATCATGGAGGCTGGTTAGAGTTGATTGAAAGATGGATTGAGTTAAATACAGAGCAGTCCTATAGCAAAGCTTGTTAGACTCCAAAACACTGAGACTGATGTTTAGATTTATCTGCTGTTCACAGATGCTCTTTATCTACCTTGACTGAACTTGAAATATTTTTCAGAGAAGAATGAGCAAAAACCTTCTACGAGGTCTGTAAAAAGAAAAGCAAAACTGCTACAGACACACCACAAAAGACTTCATGCTGTGACTGCTGCACCGCTTGGCTCAACAAAGTATTGACTCAGGGGAGCCAAATTAACTTTTAAGATTTTTATTCTTAAAAAACAAAAAAAGGTCCTTTCCTGTCCTCTTTACAATTATGCACTATTTTGTGTTGATCTACCATATAAAATCAGAATAATATGTTAAAGTTGATGGTTTTATGCTGAAAATATGTGAAAATGTTCCAGAGGTATGAATACTTTTGCAAGGCTCTGTATGCAGTTGTAAACTATGTTACATTTGTTTTGTCTAAACAAGGCACATACACACAGAAAGTTATTGTTATAAAACTATACAACAATGTTATCTTTTTTGGGTGTCTCCTTTTGTTCATATGGTTTTGCAATGTGAACTCTGGTTCTTCCCTTTTTTTCCCTTTTACTATTTTTCAGACTAGTAGGACTATTAACCATTTGGTATGTTCTTTGTGTTTGTACTGTATGAAAAGAACTAAATAACAGCTTTTCCTATGTCTAGCATATTTTCTTTAGCAGTTTGCATGGATTACTATTTTAAGCACAATCCCTTCCATCACAAAGCATGCTGCAAATTTTTCCATCACAGCACGGATTCATGGTTCACTCTTGGTCAGTTTCTTTATATTTTTTAAATGTAGTACTTTTATTCTGGTATTTGAATACCTGGTATTAAATGAAGTGGATGTTGTTATCAAAAGTTTGAGAAACTCTACCTTAGAGAATGTAGAACCGTAACACATGGTTTCCAAAATCTGGCAACATTTTCAAAAAACTATCCCATAAGTCTGTGAACAAATCTAGTGTATTACTGTAATGAAGACAAATGTGTTTGATTTATTTCTCTTGCGTGTGGTGGGTTAAAAAGACAGTATTTTACCTACACTCAGAAAAATAAATCTTTGACTTTACATCATTTTTTTCTTTTCAACAGATTTTACATAATTGTATTTTGTTATCTGGAAGCAAAAGAGATATGGCAATATGCCATCTTTGCTAGACTAAATCAATTTAACCCAACAAACACATTTTTATGTGTTAACTGGACATAAAATTTTTACATAAAGTGGACAACTGCCCTGGTTCACTTGAGTGTACACAACAGGTTTTATTAATTACGGTGAAATGGCTTACTGATCTGAAGTAGAACTCAGAGCCTGTCATTATTCAAAGCAATCACATTGACTAAAACATCAGACTTTTGAGCAAACGACAGGAGTGGCGTGCCAGTCATCCCCAACCTGTCCTATCCACACTTACAGCTCTGCTGAAGAGGTGACTACCTTTTAATTTCCCAGAGCATCCAGTCAGTGAAGAACCTGACTGATGCAAAGCAAATGTTACTTGCAAATGTCTCTTCATCGTCAGCAGGGCTCTGAAGAAACCTGACGAGACAGCAATGCACAGCTTGTGCTGGTCTTTGCAGAAATTTTGAAGAAGTTAGCTGGCAGGGGTCACGTAGTGGATGAGCATTATTGATCGAACATGTCAGCAGTGTGTAGACCAGATATAACAGGAATGTATGTTGGCATTTTCAGCTCACCACATGTTTTGCAAATATTGGCAGAATTCCCTTTAACTTTACTTGAACAGTCATAGCTATGCTCATGTGGACTGCATTCATATATCTGCAACGCATTGAAAAACACATTTACTTTGCACATCTACCAGGAGCCACCATCTCCACAAAAATTCAGACTATAAAACACCCCATCAGTTCTGCACAGAAAACATTTTAAATAAAAATATGGTGGCTTCTGACACTAAATTAAAATTGATAATCTCTAGGATTCATAATAATCTCGAACATTTCAACAAACACAAAATAAAAATTCCATTTCTATCACAGGTTCCTGACCTAAGTCATACAGAAAAACTTTAGAGTGATCTTAAAAAGGATAGGAACTCAGGACTCTGGATGATCCAGAGAGATTTTTCATAGAAAAATGATCAAATGTACTTCTCTCTATACACTCTAAATTTTTGAAATGTAACAGATTATGCTACTGCAGTAAATACCAATTTATGTTGTGGCATTTGGTTTTAAACCACCTTTACTTTCCTTGCACACTGAAGTGTCTGAGGAAGTGTCAGGACTAAAAAAAATATCTATAGCAGATGAATAGTTTTTGAAAGTCATGCCTTTAAGAAATGGGAAAGAATTCAACAAAGTCCTGAGATGGAATCATTTATCATTCTTAGATCTAAAAATAATATTTTGTATCTCTCAGAATTTGTCATCTTTGGTAGTTTTGCAAATTGATATCTGGTCATGGCCCAGAAGTCTTTCTTTTTTAATTTACAACTTTAACAAGTTTTTTTTCACATGCACAATCTATTTACTGTCCAGTAAACGTGAGTCTAACCCTCGTGTTAATCTCTTTCTGGGATGTTCATAAACACCATAAGCTGTAGCACAGGATTCAGCACACACATCCAAAGACTCCATTTGACACCAAATCAGGCTTCACTCCATTGGTTCCCTTCAGTTAGCCAGTAATAGCCAGGAACAGATGGATTTCACAGACGTACCATCAACAGCAGGTAGTGAAGACTGTCACAGTATGCTGGCATTACAACTAGTACAACCCAGCTATAACTTGTTCCATATTAGGATCAGCAGTAACATTGCTTTCTATCACTTTCTGTGCTGACACAGATGTGTCAGTGTTTGTTAAAGATGTGATTTTTGTGGAGTCAGCATTGCTTGGTAACACTTCAGTGTACAATAATATTAAAACAAGACCATCAGTTTGTAAAAATGAGCTCAAGGCTGGAGGCTGATTCTGGTTTTTTGGTCTGCAGGCAGATAAGTGCTCTTAACAGACAGGAGCTAGATTATTTTACTGTTGAGCTCAATTTAATCAAAGTGAGCACAGTGCAATGTGGATGCTTTCATAGCAAAGTCATTAGAGCAAACTATCTGCCTATAAAAAAATATGCCAGTAGGAGTTATAACAGTAATCATACTTTCTTTAAGCTTTAATGAAATTCCATTTTCAGTGCCAGGATGAAATTAACATGCACTCATCCCTCATCATGGGCATGGACGTCATAACATTAACCATACTTTTTTTCAGGGTAGAATAATTATGCAAACTGCAACTTCAGGGAGTTTTTAAAAACAAGAACCACGTTAATTTGTGTTGCTTTTCTATCCACAAAGGGTCAGAAGTATACATAACTACACAGTATTTTAATCACTTTTTTGTTGCAGATTTAAGATAATCAGACAGATTTTAATGTCAGACAAAAATAATGCAGCTTTTAAATATTTATTTCATTTAAGATAAAAAAAAAAAGACACTCTTGATAGCAACAATTGCTGACAAGTATTTGCATTAACTGACAGTGAGTCCTTACATCACATAACATTACATGGTGGAATGTTGGCCAAATCATCTTTGGAAAATTTTAATTCTGTCACATCACAGCGTGTTTGGGCAAGAAGGGCAAGTTTAAGGTAATGCAGTCTCTAAATATGGGTTAAGTCCACTTTAACAAGGCAACTCTAAAAACTTCATATTGTCTATTTTGTAGTTATTCAGGTATAGATTTGCTGTTATGCTTTGGATCATTGTCCTGCTGCATAATCCAAGGACACTTGAGCAAAAACCGATTTCAGAACATTCTCAGATCACAATTCATGGGTCTGTCTTCTAGGTCTTGAATCAGCAAAGCAATCCCAGACCATCATACCACTACCACCATATCTAAATGTCAGTACCACATTGTTTTATTAGTTTTACTCCAGATGTTGTGCGACACACATCTTTCTAAAAGTTCTGCTCTTATCTTGTAAGTCTAGAGAATATTTTTCCTAATGTCTTGTGGCTCATCGAGACATTTTCTGGCATTTTATAGTGAGATAGACCTTTGTGTTCATTTTGGTCAGTAGCATATTTCTCTCTGTAACACTCCCATGGAAGCCATATTTCCCTTTCTTATTGTTTAATCATGAGCATTGAACTTAACTGAGGCGAGTGAAGCCTGCACTGCTTGAAATATTATTCTGGGTTCTTTTGTGAAGTTGTGTGTTACTCGAGAACACACTCTTGGAGTAATTTTGGCAGGCCTTCCATTCTTGCATAGGGTCACAACTGTTCTGTGTTTTCTATGTTTGTGGATAATGGCTCTCACAGTATTTTGCTGAAGTCCTGAAACCTTAAAAATGGCTTTTATAACCCTTTGTAGACTGATAGTCTAAACATTGAAATTGTTTCTTAACCGTTGTTGAATGTCTTTAGATTAGGGCATGATGTGCTGATTTTTGAAATCTTTTAGCCAGCGTCATGTTTTCTGACAGATTCCTTTTAGTTGATTTCTTGATTCTATGGTTTTTGTAAGTGGATGTAGCTACTGAAATTGAATATAACTAATAAACACTGGTTATTCACAGTTTATTCATAATTGAACAAAGGGGAAATTATTTTTTCACGTTGGGCCTGGTTGGTTTCGATAGCTTTATCCCTTACTAACTGAGAGCAACATTAGGTGCCTGGTACTTTCTTGGAATATCAGTCAAAAATGATGATCTGAAATATGCAAATGTTAGTAAAAGTGAAAACAGAAGAATTATTTGAAGAAACAAATATTTTTTTCACAACACTGTATGTACAGTACATACATCCTCACTATTTGATTGTTTTCATGTCACCTGAGTGAACTGGTAAAGCAATGCCAGAGAGCTGCCAGGCCAATATCTGCACTCGCTTTCAGAATGCAAATAGGAGTAAGCTAGAGTGCATCTCCCAGGGTGAAGGATTGCTAAACTCACCTTTGGGGAAATTGGGCAGAGGAAATGAACCTTTTTATATAGACTAGCAGAGTGATGAAGGAAATCTGAAAGGAAGAGAGACAGCAGCAGTTGGATTGCAATTGCCAGCTATGAAAATGAACATTTATATGGAAGAGGAATATTTTGGCTGTTCTGCTGACTCCACCTGGGAAAGTGGATTGCCCCACTGCTAGCATCCATTTGCCCCCTTCTCTGTACATACACAAACACACCCAGTTCTTCCAGTCAGCATTAACTGGCTCATTGGCTCGCTGAGACAGTGGTAGAAGCGTCACAAGAAAGCCTTGCACAGTAAATGGTTAGGCATGCTTGTATGGTGATGTAAGGCATAATGATAGCTCTACTGAAAGTGAGAACGTCACAAGCACAGTAAAGGTGTTTCATCAACTCGGTGATGGCTCATTGGGTGACGGGTGGGAGTTATTTTCAGTGGTAGTTTGGGAATAAGTCGCTGTCAGCAAGTTTTCTCATTTAACTACTCTGAATAAAAAGTGCATGCAAATGAAAAAAAAATGCAAATCTGACTGATGTGTTTTCTCTTTTTAGTTTACTTTAGAACTTCTAAAGTAAGCTTGTAGATTATTTTAAAGTTGTGAAACCATTTAGTTTACTGTTTAGTCCCTAAATAGAAACATAAAGAGAAACTGCTGCATTTTTTGAATAATTGGCATCATGGTTTATAAGAAGGAATCAAGCAGGGAGGATTAATCAAGAGAAAATGCTTCAAGCTGCTGCTGTGTGATGAAGCACCTTCTGTCAGGCATGTTTGCATATCATAGCCTGTAACATTGTGAAGGCGGAGCTGACCTTACGGTTATCTCCAGTGTATTTGCTGCACTCGCTCCTCGTAGTGGCAGTGGAGTCACTTATATGCAACCCGTTATTCTTGTTCTCCCCCTGTCTCTCTTCCACACATGTATATTTTTATGCGTGAGCAGAAACGCAGCACTCAGAGGATTTACACACAGAGAAAGAGAGGCAGGGAACAAGGCCAGGTCTGAAAAGCTTTCTAACTGTGCTGCGTAGTGGTTGTTATCTAATCCTCTGTAATCATGGTTCGTTTCATATTCCAGTTTATACTGGGCTGGCACACCTCATTAGGAACAATAGTACTCCTTTACTGATGCCTCGGCATATTTAAAAAAGCTTTTTTTTGTTCACCACCTCTCTGTGTTTTTTGTATTTTTTCCAGATTTTCTCCATATAATTGCTTCTTCTTATAATCTGTTATATTCTTTCCTGGCTTCTTTACACACTCACTGTTTTTTCAGACACAAAGTCTGGAGTTCATTTTCCAGACTGACACAAAGTCAGCCTCAGTAGACTGAATACAAGTCAGTATCACAACACTATTCCAGAAAGCAACCTGTGTCATTCAGATTAATGTTTTAATGGGTAAAAGGGTTTGGGAACGTGGATGAGTTGGAGATTTCCAGCACATGTCCGCTGTGTTGCCAAACAGAATGTTCCTATCAGGAGCAAAGTGGGCGACATTGTGGGAGGTGGTTGTTTTAGGTAGCATCAGGGGGCAGCTGCAGTGTTAGCAGTTTTGGCGCCATGGTAAGTGGTGTGTAGTTATTATTAGACTTAGGCCTATCCATCTTCCTGTCTAGCAAAAACCCTGGAAGGACCAAGGTGGCGTGGGCTTGTGTTCAGCACTTTCATGTCCGCCCACTCACCCCTTAGTTGTCAAGCTGCTTCTGTTTTTTGCTTTTTTTTCCTCCTAATTTTCCATTTTTTGTCTGGTAAAGGGTTTTTTTTGGTGTTGGTTTTCATAGATATATCTCTCTCAGCTGCTCCCATTAGGCATTGCCCTACAAGATACTTATCCCCTATACACAACAACCCTCTGCATATTCTCCATTACTACATCAAAAAACCTTTGAGACCTCAACATACTTGTCCGCATCTGTGAATGTGAGCCGCTTGAACCATGCTTACACAATTGCAGGTTTGTGTAACTATGGTTCCTGAGACATGCAATATTTAAATGGGGAGGAAACAGTAGATCTTTCCATGCTGTATTTAAAAAAAAACAAAAACAAGTTTTGTTGTTTTTCTTCTTCTGTTCATCATCTGACCTATTGCTGTCTGGATCTGCTATGTGTTTGGCACCACCCTTTGGTAGCTGTATCATCATTGTCAATGCAGAGTCAGAGCGGAAGAATTTGGGCTGGATATGAATGCCCAACAAAGGGTCCTCGCATTCACAGATGAGGAAAAACAATATAAGTTAAATTGATTTGAACTTAAAGTTAAAATAATGTCGGTGAACTCTGGAAATGCACCTTTCGAGTTATGTTAGACATCTCCTCAGTGTTTGATACTGTTATTTGTAATATCCTGATATACTTTATCTGGTTAGAATGTCTAGGTCTGTCCTGAGATAGTTTTCTTAATGCATATCTGGTAAGATGCTGTCATTGGAGTTCCTCAGTGTTCAGTTCTGGGACCGATCTTGTTTTTGTTTTTTCTTTAGGTTTGATAATTTAACAGGCGAGTGATATTTTCTATCATTTTTCTGCTGATGATTTTCAGATTTATTGCTCATGTAAGCCCCTTCAGGTCCACAAATGACCCCCTTAATTAACTGGTTGAAAAGCATTAAGGCGTGGTCAAGTAATTATTATTTACAGCTAACCTGAAATAACCAAAACTTTAGTTGTTGCACAGGATAGTGGTACCTCTGCTATTAAGCATTATTGGGGTGATTTAGAATTCTATTCCAGTATCAGGAATTCAGGTGTAATTTTTGATGAAGCTTTCCACTGGAACATCACCTAAAACAGTGATTAAAAAGCTACGTTTTTCATTTGAGGAACATTTCAAAACTCAGATCAGTGGTGTCAACAAGTGGAGTTCAGATGATAATTCGTACTTTTGTATCTCCACCAATAGACTGTTGTGATGGTCTACTTGTCTTAGAAAGAACTGGTCAGCTTATAATCAGGGTGTTTCGAACTCCGCCACAAGACTTCTGGTTAGCTCAAACAAGAGTTACTAAAAAACCCTGTTTTAAAGTTGATACGTTATCGACCCATCAGTTTCAGGATTAATTTTAAAATCTGGGTCTCAACCTTCAGAGTTTTAAATTGATACTTTCCCTCTTATTTTACTGATTTGATTCGGCCATGCAACTCATCTTATTACCTGAGGTAATCCATTCAGTGCCTTTTAATGGTCGCTATACTTGCTTCAGGACTCGAGGATGCCGGTCTTTCCAGATAGTCGCACCCAGACTTTAAAATGCACTATCTTTATTTTTGTGGAGTTTGGACTGTGGAGGTTTTAACAAGCAGCTGAAGACATCTTGCATTCCAATAAGCTTTTATTTGAACTAGGGCTTTCATGAATTTTTTGTTTTATTTTGTTTTTCTGTATTTTATGTTGTATATATTAATGGGTTCTATTCTGTGAAGCAGTTTGGAAAATTTGGTTTTGGCACGTGCTATATAAATGACCTTTTACTTACTTAGTTTACTAGTGGACCCTACTGGGTGGGTACAGATGTTGAAACTTTGTCTCACATGTTTTGTCGTCGAGCACACAGTAGAGGCTGGGAGGTATAAATAATGTGGTCTTTCTCTGTCTCTTTTCCTTTTCCCTGGCAGCTTCATTGTTGACATAGGTTGTCCAATATATCCACTATCCTCCTCTTCACATGTTCAAAGCACCTCAACCTTACCTGTCTATTCAGTCCTAATTATTCAACACTTTACAGAAACATTATTTGGTGCTGTTACAGATGCAGATCTTTTGGGCTTGGTCTTTACCAGCTTGACAGATATACAGACAGAACATTTGACTCATTCTTCTTTGTAAAATAGTTCAGGCTCTGTCAGGTTGTGTGGAAAGGAAACACTGTAAATGCCAATTGTCAGTTTTCACAGTTGGATTTATGTCTGGACTCTGGCTGGACAGTCACATGGATATGCTTTATGAACTTTCTAAACCAAACCTGTGGGAGGATTCTGAATTTGCAATAAGGGATACGGAGAGCAAGATAGTCTTACTGTTGGAAAACAGGAGATTTGGATTAACAAAATATTCACTGTATAATTTGGTTAATTTTCTTTTCAAGTTGCCAAATTGGCTCATCAAACTACCTTGTGCCCTTGATTGAAATTACAAGTTAACACCTGAGCAGTGGAGTGATGTCACATCCCATCCCAGTGATGGGTGTGTGGCTGCCAGACGCTGAGACAGAAGCATATGTTGTTAGTATGACTAGTCCAAATGTGCAAGGAGTCCATGGTTAGGTACCAACACCAGATGGTTTATCTAAATTTGTAGAAAGCAACAGGAAAAAACAAGTCCTCCTATCGTGTACCACCTACCAGCTTTGTGCCAAAGGTCCAAACTTCTGTTTCGGAAATAACAATGCATAATTTTGTTCAGAATTTCGTTTTGTGGCACATTTTTAAAAATATTAATCACACTGTGACTTTTTTGTATTTAAGTCTGCATTAAGGTGGCCTGTGTGATTAATTGATTATAATCTTGTCATATTTCAATGCACTCCTCGGGCAAATTTTATTAGTACTGAATGTATGCAAACCTGAATTTGTCCATCTTTAATTCTGAATCTAGACGCAAGATAGATCTACTCCTAAAAAAGCTCTACCAAGCAAAATGCATCTGACTGCCTAGATTGTCTATAATTAAAAGATATGAATGCATTTGGGGGAAATTCCACCCATATTTAATGACATTTAGAGCAAGTAACATAGCATTCTCACAGACCAGAGCTATTTGTGTTACTCAGGTTGTGGAAAAAACATTAATAAGGAAATAAAATGAAATTAAAAAACAGATTCTGAAAACCTGGTGATATTTTTACTGCAGGAGAGAAAACAAAGAAAACAATCTGCTGTGCCACTGACTTTACAAAATAGGTCAGGGAAGTCACAGAAGGTAGAATTCATCCTCACTTCTTTTCAGGTAGGCCTAATATTTCTATAGATAATTTTTCTAAACAAACAAATTATTTAAATTGTGTTTAGAATCATAGCTGAAGAGAGGACAACTGTGATCTGATTCAAAATGTAGGTGTAAATTGCTCCCATCTGCTGTTTTTTTTTTATGGGTGTGTTTTGTATCTACATGCATTTAGTGATTTTTGTATATGGAAATATACAAAAATAGGGTAAATAGCTGGTTGCAAGATATCCAGCTGATTGCATTGTTTTGTTAATTCCCCCTGCGTTTTCCCTTAACATACAATTTGCTCTAAAAAAGTAGAATAAAAGTAGAATAAAACGTTCAACATAAAAAAGCAGCATGATGCCCATTTCTGTAAACAACCCAAAAGAAGGAAACTGTTTCTTATGAAGCCACATGGCACAAAAAATTCAGAGGCTCCAAGCTAGAAACACACAAAACAAGGGGAAATTCCTCAACTGTATGCACTGTAAAAATACACAGAGAATGATAAAAACTAAGCTGACAAATGAGCCCTTATGCTTCAGTGAATCTCTAAGGAGCGGAAATCCTGCTATTCAGAATAATGCTCTCTCAAAGAGCTCTCACCTGGTTGAGCCAATTTGCTGAGATTTAATTAGAGTGCAGGACCTGTCTCAGACTCTGACCTGCCTTCCTGTTATCTTTTTAAGTCCTTTGCCACAGGGACTGCTGCAGGCCCATCTAGTTGAGAAACTAACTGCTTATGTTTTCAAAAATTCTGCTTTCTGTCAGCCTTAAACTCTTTACAATTCAGTTTATATTGCAAGTTTTTTTTTAAGAGTACATTTTTTTTCTGCATTTTTTTGTATTAAGTTGCACTTTAGAACTCATACTAAAATGCGTTGTGTGCTGCCAAGAAGGAACAGCTCACAGTAAATTTTTGATTAGTTTAATCTGAAACAATCTAATTTGATGAAACATTTATTTTGTATTTAGTGTGTCAAAGTCGATTTAAAACCACTTATTTCCACTCATTTGGTCAATCATCTGTTTGCATATTATGGGTTTACTGTACCTGGTAAGATTTATACATTGCAGTCTTTGAGGTTAATCTCATGCTGATGCGTTAAACGGCCAGAAAATGAGGACAAAGAAATTGTGCTGGTGGTGTATTACAAGTCACAGTTGCTAAGTGTTAGTCCTTATACAGTATATTGCCAAAGATTTTTGCTCACCAATCTAAATTATGGTATTCATGTGCTCCAGTTAGTTCCTGGGCCACATACAGTATGTATGAAATTCAGCGCCTCTGCATTCAGACTGGTTCGATAAACATTTGTGAAAGAATAGGTAGCTCTCAGGACTGCTAAGTGAATTCCAGCAAGATAAAGTGATAGGATACCAACTGTGCAATGAGTCTGGTCATATATTTCTATTGCTGCCAAATGTTCTACAGTAAACTGTTAGCGGAATTATAATGAAGTGGAAGTGATTGGTAACAACTGCAACTCAGCCAGAATGTGGTAAATCGCCTAAATCCCAGAGTATGGTTAGAGGATTGTATGGTGCAGTGTGTGCAGGTTGCCAAAGTTCTGGAGAATCAATAGCTACAGACTTTCATGCTTCATGCGTCTTTCAGTTTAGCTGAAGAACAGTGTGTGAAAGGATTGTGGAATGGCTTTACATGGACAAGCAGCTTAATCCAAGAGCAATAAAAATGCTGTGGTGTAAAGCGCTCCACCACTGGATACTAAAGCAGTGTAGACATGTTATCTGAACTGACAAATCACACCATTCTATCTAGTAATCCAATATATGAGTGTGGGTTTGGCAGTTGCCAGGAAAATGAGACTTACCTAACTGCAGTGTGTCAAGTGTAAGTTTGGTGAAGATTAGAGACTTGCTGTTCCTGACTTTGTAGGAAACACTTGGTCCCTCCTGTTCACACATAACTGTGTGTCAGAGCACAAAGCAAGGTCCATAAAGACATGGATGAGCAGGTTTAGTTGTGGAAGAACATGATTGGCCTACATTCAGTCCTGACTTCAACTCGACAGAAAACCTTTGAGATTAATTGAAATGGAGACTGTTGTTTTGGCTTAAAGTCTAACATCAGTGTCTGACCCGACAAATAAGCTTCTGGAAGAACCATCAAATATTCCCAGGAACACACCGCTAAACTTTGTAGAAAGCCTTTTAGATCATAAGTGTGAAGTTAGACAAGTGAATAGTTTTAGTAATGTAGTACGTAAGACGTGTGAACTTAAAATCATGGAAGGTGTCTCTATCCCTTTTTAGAGAGACCAAAGACAAAATCAACAAAATGGTTAAAGATGTTCTTGTAAAGCTTTCATTTGCCTTTGGTTATGTCTCAAGTTGATATTCTAGTCAAACTATACATGGATTGTTTAGGGTTAGAGTTGTTATACTGCACACACAACCCGTTTTGCATTCATCAAGTAGTTATCTGATCTCATACACCCAATTGTATATCTTAAAGCAAAATGGCTTATAACAGCAGAATGTAGGACTATTACATTTGTTTGTACATTTTAAAGGTTCTCAGATCATGAAAACAGCTGATAGAAAAGCTGTGCAACACTAAAGTCACGCTGCTGTCATAAGTGTTAACTAATGATTTTTCACAAGCTAAAGAAAGATCTGAGAGGATATCTATCTATCTATCTATCTATCTATCTATCTATCTATCTATCTATCTATCTATCTATCTATCTATCTATCTATCTATCTATCTATCTATCTATCTATCTATCTATCTATCTATCTATCTATCTATCTATCTATCATCTTGAACTAAACCTAAACGTTATTCTAAATGGACCAAAAAAAGCAAACAGTTTTTCATTCTTTTAGTATTTGCATGTTGGAGTGTAAATTTGTCTTTTTCATTGGTGTCAAATTACTCCATTCTTTACTGCATTTTTTTGTTGTTGTTGTTGTTCATCTCCTTTAACGTACACATTCACACTGGCACCTCCCAGGAACTGTTGCTGTCACCACCTTTAAAACTCCTCAGGTAACTGACCAGTGAAGTTAAAGTAAAACAACTTTTGAGAACAATACAATGACAACTTTGAACAATATTACATTGACAACAGTTTAGAAAGAGTGTTTTCCAGTGGCTAAATTTTGTATAGTGTGGGAATGCAGAAGATCACCAGCTGAGCATGTATCATTGAGAATGTTACTAGTAGTTGCAGATTTGAAGTCTGTTCTTTTTCTGTTCTTGTGTACACAGCTTTATTATGTTAATATAAATAACACTTGTTTGTTTTTTTTTTTTTTTGGATTGGCATTGAATGATATTTCAACAGTATTAAGGCATATACAGCAGTTCAGTTTAATTCTCAGGAATTTTAAATATGTGGCTTTGGACATATTTCAATATTCCTAATTTGAAATTTGATCCGTTTTTGTGATCATTTGTCAAAGGTTTTTTAAAAAACTTACTTCTGCATAATCTATTGAATCACAGTCATCACTGCAATATAGCCATAAAGGTTTGCTGTAATGTGATATTTGCTTGCTATGTGGGCGACAGTGGTGACAGTGGTAGGAGTTTTTCCTGTAATCGGTGGGTTGTCAGTTTGAGCCCCTGCTCCGTCCACCTCCGTCGTTATGTCCTTTGGCAAGACACTTCGCCCACCTTGCCTGCTGGTGGTGGTCAGCATGGCAGCCTCGCCTTTGTCACACTGCCGTGGCAATCCAGTATCTTGCCACCATCAGCGTGTGAATGAGTGAATAACTGAATGTAGTGTGAAATGCTTTGGGGTCCTCTGGATTTGATAAAGTGCTATACAAGTACAGCCCATTTACCATGTTATTATATTTGAGATGCAGTACATAAAAACTCTAATTTCCAAAAATATATTTGTCCATTTGGATGGACGTTTACTACTCTTTATATCAACAGCTGAAATAGATCTGAGTGACTGAGATTAAACACAGAACATTCAAGAATTAAAAAAATACTCAGAAAAGCAGTTAACAAAGTGAATCTGTAACACAGTAAATTTGACAAATGCTCAATAATTATTTTAGCAGTTCTTCACTCCACTATAGTGGAGTACTTCATCTGATAACACCACTGGGTGCTCGGGTGATGTTCTTGTATTGATCAGTTTGTCTGATTTAATCTCCCTCCTTTGTTTGCCTGAACAGCCTCAGTAAGTCTCACCATCGCTGAGAAACATTGATGGTTGTATCAACCTGCGAAAGCCACATCACTATTATATAAACTAGGCAGTTGCTTAGGATCTCCTGGCCAGCACAGCTTCACAAGAGAACTTGATTTCTCATACACAGCACACGTCTTTAAATATCTGATTTGTTGTCCCAGTTGTCATGAATGAGACTCCTTTTAAATGTATGTCAAAGACTTTAAAATTTTATAGTAATTTTTCATATTTAGAGCAAGACTGATGTAGGATTCAAAAGAATAGAAAAATGCACTTGTTGGATTTACATTTTATGCTCACTATAAGTAAAGAATTTCAATAAATAACTAAAAACTACTTGTAAGCACAACCAGTTAAACTTTCCATCTCCTTCCTGACTGAGTCTTTGAAAAGCTATAACCTGGACATGATAGCCGTACAAAAGGACTTAACCAGAGAAACAAATCTGTCTTTATGCTAGTTTCTTAAAACTTTACCTGAAAGTGGATCCCTTAATCTACTTAGTGTCCCATACAATCTTGGGCTGGCTCTGGGTAGGCCTAACATTCATTTCAATATAGGCGTGTATGAGGATCAGAATGCCAGCTAGCATCCCAGGCAGCAGTGACTTTCGGAAGAGATCTTCAAATAATGATTATTTTAAAGTTTTCTATCTCAATAAATAAAAGTGCAAAACCTCAAAATTCCATCAAAGATGGCAAAAGAAATGAAAATCTTTCACCCATGACCTCAGGGCATATTGATACTGGCTGTTTTTGATTTACAATTAGGCTCTGTAAAGTAACCCTGAAAATAAATCTATACTACAGCCCTGCTTTTAGTTTGTTTGCTGTTACTAGCTGTAATATAAAGTGATCAATGGATCTATCAAAGCTGAAGGAGACTCTAACCTTTAAAAAGTTCTGTGAGGACCATATTTCATTTTTATCTCTTCCTTTTACCACTCTCATTCAGAGTTTTATTGTTCTAGTCTTTTTCTGCCTTCCAGCGGTGGGATGAAGCATTAAATAACTTGATAAAAGACAACAATCATGATGGGCTCATGGTGGTGAAATTTGACTGAATCATAACCTGTGGAAATGTAGGCTTTTTCAAACTTGCAGGTATAAAAAAAGCATAAGATTATCATGGCATATTTTCCTTATTATCAAACAAAAACAGATCCATACTGTTATATAACATCCATCCTTCCATTCATCCATCCATTATCAAAACACGCTCATCCTTGCAGGGTCATGAGGGTCGAGAGGTCATCGGGCGAGAGGCGGGGTACACCCTGGGCAGGTTACCAGTCCATCACAGGGCAACATAGTGACAGACAGGACAAAAAACCACACAAGCACACACTCACCTCTCACCCAATGTCTGCTGGAGAACCATGAGAATTCCTGATGGACCAGCTGAGGTTTTGGGTCACGAAGGCAAGTGTAAAGTCAAATTAGTGACTAGATTAAAACAGAGAACAGAGACCAGGGTGCCTTTTTTTGCACTTTTGTATGGCAAAAGTTCATTCTGAAGTCAGCTTTCATGTGTAACATGTGACCACAGCCAGCCTAATAAAGGATGGCGAGTGCCAGCTACCATTTAGGTGCATTTCATGTCTATCAGTATCCAAAATGGCAGCAAGAGATGTCGGATGTGCAAAAGTCAAGGCAAGAACAAAAAACAAAACAGAAAGCATTGGATGTTAAAAAGCTCTATTCAGTAAACTATATTTTGTTGTAAAAAGACTAAAAGTTTTTTTTTTAATGGATCCATTTATTTAATTCCAGTAATTTTAACCCTGCAACAAGTTGAAAATTGGAACTTAACATATTACTTCAAGGATCTGAGACATTAGCTTTACCTACCAGATTAGATGAAGAGCTTTAATAGCTATGCTGTTATATTGAATGAAATGTTCACATTCCTCCATGATGTGTGGTGTAAAATCATTTCTATAGCTGCAGAGAAAACGCAGCCATTTTGCCACCATTGCAGCTCATATAAGCATCGTGCCAAGGAATGAAGACATGATCAGAGGAGGGAAATGCTCTGCCAAAGTCTGCCTCTTCTATGCCAGAGCATGGGGAGATGGGAAAGGTAGCGGGCAGAGCCAACTTTCCATTCCAGCTGGAAAGCTGGAAAAGAGGCATTGTTTTTCTCAGCTCCGGCTGTCGGCCCTTGTAGCTGATATGTACAAGTCAGTAGAACCAACCTACTATTTCAGAAGAGCATTCAGAAATTTTTGCCAGACACCTTAATAACTTGATGATTGAATAATTACCATATCTATCAAAACCCAGTCATCATAAAATAACTTAATCTGTTTTTAGTTTTTAAAATGTGTCAAGTAATAATTGGAAAGCATATGTGCTTTAAAAAACAGGGCACATATTGTATATAATACAGTCAGTTTTCTGTTTCGAGCCACTATTTGTGTGAAGCAGAAAACCCTTCCTTCTTAGCATTATCCTCTACAGGGACTCCCTTTATTGCCATGTAAAAAGAAACTCATCATTATTCTGGTCACAGTTCTGATAGTGAAAATAGTGGTTCACAGAGCCTCACTGTCCCTGTCTCTGTCAATGGTGTCTCTGACCACCGTTCGCTGACTGTCAATCCCAAACCTTGCCTGGATTTGAATAAACTGCACCTTTCATGATTGCAAACTGACACCCTCTTTTGGTCATATCTGGAACTTCAAGCAAAGCCCCTAAAACATCAGATTGTTAGTATGGATGGATGCTTATAAGAGCAAATATGTAATTATTGGTTTTATTAATTTAATGTCAAATCTTTTATTTATAATCTCTACCATTAGATTGGGTCTGACTGAATCATAATCTTTGTACTCAAATTGCTCAAACAAAATGTAAAATGTTGGTGAAGTTTTTCATTTTTGTTAATGTGCCCACCACCCATCTTTCCTTTCCTCCTAGGTCCAACTGGCTGAAGCCTTGCTGTGGGCGTCGAGTAGCTCTGTGGCAAGTCTGCCTGCTCAGTGCTGGCTTCAACTGTGTGCTGGTGGCCTGCGTTATTCTGGTGGTGCTTTTTCTGTCTTTGGAGTTGCTCATAGACACAAAACTCTTACAATGTAAGCATTTGATTTTTCCCATTTTACTCTATAACATTCTGCCTTAATATGGAAAGATTTGCTCCTTTGATCAAGATTTGTCTTCATTAACTCAACCTTAATACCAAAAAAGTATTTAAAATAAAGAGAAAAGACATGCCCTTTTTATATACATAACATTTTAGTGCATTTCTATAGTCTCTCAGCAGGTATCACTTTTATCCATGAATGTCTGAAAAATACCTTGCTACTCTCAGCAGAGAACAATTGCCACAATACCTAAAAGTAAAGTAATGATGGAAAAATTAAGTTCTAGTAGCTACAAGAGTAGACAGCATTAAAGTAAAAGAGATCAAAATCCACCAAGTTAAACTGAATGTGGTTTTTCTAGACTTTTCAGTTGTTCTATCTATTGCTTTTGGCACTATGAGGACAAACTTTTAATTTAATTTGGTTTTATTCTTTATTTCAGTTCATTTTAATTTAATTTATTTTATTCTCCATCCATCCATTGTCTATACCGCTTATACTTGCAGGGTTGCGGGGGGCTGGTGCCTATATCCAGCAGTCATTGGGTGAGAGGCTGGATACACCTTACCTTGGCAGGTCGCCAGTCCATCATAGGGCAACACAGAGACAACCATGTGCACACACATACACCTAAGGACAATTTAGAGTGAAAAATTAACCTAACAGTCTGGACTGTGGGAGGGAGCCAGAGCACCTGGAGAGAACCCATGCATCCACAGAGAGAACATGCAAACTCCATGCAGAAAGACCCAGGCTGGGATTCGACCCCAGGACTTTCTTGCTGCAAGGCAACAGTGCTACCAACATGTGTCACTGTAAAGCCTTTATTTTATTTTATTTTATTTTATTTTATTTTATTTTATTTTATTTTATTTTAGTTTAGTTTAGTTTATTTTATTTAAATTGCCCTCAACACTAACAGCTAAATACAACAATATGCAGCACGGATTTGTCACAGGTGAGCAGAAAGTGGTCCTGTGTCCTATGATGTTTTCACTATGTGATTTTATGTTGTTTCTTAAATTCAATAATGGGAATTTATTTATTATTGGTATTGTCCTATCCAGGTGTCAGTATAGCTTTATTACACAGTAATTCTTGTATATATAAAGAACATTAAAGTATGATGAATAAAACAAAGTTGCTTGTCATGCTCTGATAGAGACCAATTGTCAGGAATAGACCTTACACTTTACTCACTTTAAATAACACATTTTATAAACTTTTACCACGTTAGTGTAACTCTTTAGTTTAGTCTCCTAATCTTGATTTAATACATTAATTGGTTCATTCTCCATTTCTAAATTCAGGTTTTATTTATTTATTTATTTTTTGGTGTTTCAAAGTGTTTCAAGCTTATTTTGGGTCATTACATCTTTTCAGGTTTATTATGTATTTGAGCATATCTGCTTTTTTGTGCTTATATGTACACCAAAGTTTGTAGAAAAATCATAGTTTTGCACAACACATCATATTAAGGAAGAAATTAAATAACAGATGCTGTATATTTTTCTGAAACCTTTTAGAATGAACTAAGCAAAGAACAGAAATGCCACAAGTGTCTGACCTTTGTCCTTTGCATGAAAGAAGGCAGTCAGCATTCAGTTCGAAATGATATGACTCCACAGCTGCTGTGGACATCTGTCAGCTTTATTCCAGCTGACACAGACTAGAACATTACATGCTATGTCATGTTTAAGTTAAAGTCAGTCAAGCCTTTAAAACAACATGAAACACCAAATAAGTTACGTGAGACAATGAACAAAGCTGAGTTTTTTTCTAAATAAACTGCTTATCTCCACTGTTAATGCATTAGAATGATTAAAAGATTTACATAGCATGTTCATACTAAATTGTTATATACATTTGAAACCAGAAATCTGCATACACTGTACAAAATACACATAACCTTGTTTCTCTAACAGTTTGACATTAAAACAGACTAAACTTTTCCTGTTTTAGAGCAGTTAGAATATTCAAAATTATTTAGATTTGCAAAATTTCAGAATCTTGGAGCAAGCTTTTTTTTTTTTTTTTTTTTTTACTGCTTTCCTCTGTTAGAGGTTTACATGTGTTTCTTTAGTATTTTTGGTATAGCTTGGAATATTATGTGTATCCTCCCAAGCTTCTCACAATAGTTTGCTGCAGTTTTGATACATTCTTCCTGGCAGAACAAATGTTACTGAGTCAGGTTTGTAGGCTGACACACACCTGGATTCAGCCCTGGATAAAAATTCTGTATGGGATTGTGACCAGGATTTTGGAACGACCAAACATAGACTTTGTTGTTTTTAAGCCACTATGCCAAATTTCAAATGAATGACAAATTGCATTCAAGAAGTAACTTCCTAGTTCATACCTTGAGATGTTGGTTCAGTATGTCCAGTTAATGTTAGATCCTAATGATATCATCTGTTTTGTGAAGTGTGCCATTCCCTCTTGCAGCAAAATACCTCCAGAATATGTTATATATAGAGATATATATCTATATATATAAAACATATATTTAAAAAAAAATCCCTTCTCACCCTCCACGGGTGGTCTTTCACAACCTCTGAGCTCGGGTCCTCTACCAGAGGCCTGGGAGCTTGAGGGTTCTGCGTAGTATCTTGGCTGTGCCGAGAACTGCACATTTCTGGACTGAGATGTCTGATGTTGTTCCTGGGATCTGTTTTAGCCACTGCTCCAGTTTGGGGGTGACTGCCCCGAGGGCCCCGATGACCACAGGCACCACTGTGGTCTTCACCTTCCAGGCCTTCTCCAGTTCCTCTCTGAGGCCCTGGTATTTCTCCAGTTTCTCGTGTTCCTTTTTCCTGATGTTGCAATCGCTTGGTATTGCTACATCCACCACAACGGCTTTCCTCTGTTGTTTATCCACCACCACGATGTCCGGTTGGTTCGCCATTACCATTTTGTCTGTCTGGATCTGGAAGTCCCACAGGATCTTAGCTCGGTCATTCTCCACCACCTTTGGGGGTGTGCCCCACTTTGATCTCGGGGCTTCCAGTCCATATTCTGCACAGATGTTTCTGTACACTATGCCCGCCACTTGGTTATGACGTTCCATGTACGCTTTCCCTGCCAGCATCTTGCACCCTGCTGTTATGTGTTGGACTGTCTCAGGGGCCTCCTTGCACAATCTACACCTTGGATCTTGTCTGGTGTGGTAGATCTGAGCCTCTATTGCTCTGGTGTTTAGGGCCTGTTCCTGTGCAGCCAGGATGAGTGCCTCTGTGCTGTCCTTGAGTCCAGCTTTTTCCAGCCATTGGTAGGATTTCCTGATATCAGCCACTTCAGTTATTTGTCGGTGGTACATCCCATGTAGGGGCTTATCCTCCCATGATGGTTCCTCCAGCACCTCATCCTCTGGTCCCCATTGTTTGAGACATTCGCTGAGCACATCGTCAGTTGAGGCTTTGACCTTGATGTATTTATGGATCTTATATATATATATATATATATATATATATATATATATATATATATATATATATATATATATATATATATATATATATATATATATATATATATATATATATATATATATATATGTTATTGTTATTATTCTTTCACCGTTAGGACAGGGCTCTCAGGCTTGCAAGCTTACCCTTTCCCCCAAAAATGTACAGATTATCATTGTGGTGCATCATGTTTAGTGTGATCATACCACAGGACTGGTCTCCAAATGTTTAGGTTTTTAAATGCATTTGCAAGGTTTTTTTAAAATATTGCTTTTAGAGCAGTAGCTTCTTCCTCTGAATGGCCTTTCAGCCCATGCCAGCACAGGAGTCATATCACCAGTAATAGTGACACTCATTTACCAGCTACAGTCAGCCATTTCATATTGTACTTTGCTTTGCTTTTGGGGTTGATACATACAAAACTCTCTGGGACACATAGTATGTCTCTTTCCTGAATGGTATGATGATGTTTATACTTGCACATACTTATTTGAAGAGATGAATGCATCACCCTCATGCATCTGGAAATTGTGTACAAATTCATCAACCTTCATCAATTGGGCTTTTCTGAACTGTTTTGAAACCATAGGAATTGTATTGTATGTAAACTTCTAACTTAAAAAAAAATAATTAAAAAAAAAACTCAGTAAAAACTATCTCTCATTATTGTTACATTTAATAATTACAAGTAATCTTGGTAATCCTAACTTTCATAAAGCACAAAAGGTTTTATCTGATTTAATATCAGACAGTAAGGAAAAACGGTTGTATTTTTACACGTAGTCTGGTTTAAATACCTGGTTTCACCTGTATGTCACCAATTTTGATATTGTGATTTGTCTGTCACAGCAGAGCTGGATGGTGAATAATTGTGAGGTAGACTCATGGAATGAGGTGATAATGAACAAAGTCTTTTGCCAGATAAATGCTAACTGCCAGCATATATCTCCATTGATTACTGGCCAGCATCCAGCCCTGGCCCTAGTCTTGCAGTCCTGCAGGATTTCAGACTCTTTAAATCTATTGGAATTTTGTCTAAGTCCACTGCCACTCCAGCTAGGCAAAGAGAAGAATGTAGAGGGTAACAAGGTGTGACCTGTGCTGCAAATTAATGGATGAGCTCTCAGATAATAAACAGAAGCAATAGTTTATTTTAAACTTCATCAGGAATACATGAGTTGCAGTTTGTGTTTCTAGATAGGATTGCAATGTAATGGACTTCTTTAAAGCTAAAATATTTTCTCCTGATTCCGTATCCCTCAGTTTCGAATGCATTCCAATTCGCCACCATTATCCACTGGATCAGCTTTATCATCTTGTCGCTTTTTTTTTTCAGAGGTAAGACACATCTTGATTGCAATAACAGCCTATTTTTTTATTTGACTGCATCAAAAAGCTGTCTACATGTAGTTGTCAGTGTGTTCAGATGATTAAACTGGCTAAACTTTACCAGTACTTTAGGGCCTATCATCAGCAATGCAAGCCAGTTGTTACCTAAAGAATCTAGAGGCTCAGGCTACTGAAATTTAAAGCAGTTGAAGCTAAAACAATATTCCCGAACAGGATGTTTATTGTGTACAAAATACAAAAAAAATATCAAGTTATCATTTGCCATAATTTCCAGAACAAAAATTTGTATTCAAAAAAGGTATTTTGTATCAAAATGACTAGGCCTGTTCCACCTAAAATAAATAAATGAACATATAAGAAATATTGCATTTTTTCTGCAAATATATTGTTGCTGAATTTTCTCCACTGGCTGAATTTTCTCATTTGCTATGTTTTGGAAAAATGGTCAGACCTTTTGGAAAAAAGGTCTTATCTTTTTACACTATTAAAATTAAATCTGATTGGATTTATTGTTCTTTCAATATTTTTGTCTTGTTTTTATTCGTTGATGTGAACAGCTGTCATTTTTGTCATATTGTTAGCCAACTTGCATGAGTTTTAATTAAATTTCTGTCTATTTTTGTTTGGAAAATAGAGAAGTAGGCAAAAACTGTGACAGAAATTATCAGTCAGCCAAATAACACTAAATATATATGTCTTTTGTTTAATCTTTTCACAGTAAAATATAACTCAAATGTTACTTAAAAGTTTGCCTTCTCTTTCTTAGGGCAAGCCACACAAGACCTATGTGCTTGCTTTCACTGTTGATTTTTTTTTTTTCTCCCAACGTTATTTAGCCTGTCTGATGGAGTCTAACTTCTTTACATATTATATTGCTTCATTTTTAACTATTACCCCACATCATTTTGAAATAACAGAGATTTAGAAAGGAAGACAGGTACAGGCCATATCTCACAAATGTTGTTTGGTATGATGTCAACATAAAAGACTGAGAAGATCAAAATGAATTTTGATACATGCCAGCATTATCTCTGATTTATCTATTTTAAAGTTTTCCTTTGTCTTTTTGTCTCCTTCAGACTGTCTTTAGAATTGTAGTGCTCGGGATCTGGGATTACATCGAAAACAAAGTGGAGGTTTGTACTGGTGCACCTGCAAAAACTTTTCTATATTTTACAAAGAAAAACACCAAAAGAATACAAAACACACAAACACCACAAACTACAAAAATTAATACTGTGCTCCTTGATGGTTGATAAAGTTTACCAGAGGTCTCCAATTCTCCTTAAACTCCTCTGCCCATCCTCTTGCCATATAGATCATACTCTGTAGCACAAAGCATGATGTCGTTTCTTTTGTCAGCATATTTGTTGAAGGTGCTGTAGCCATTTTCCTCTGTCAGTCTCCAATCTTGAAGTAGTCCACAGTTAACTAAAATTGAACTGGCCACTTGCAGTTGAGGAATATTCAAGATAGGTTGTATAATTGTCTCCCATTATTTTTGCAATTTGGGACAATCCCACACACAGTGAAACATGACATGTCTTTCTTCTAAATGTTTTCTGCAAGAATATGAGTTTTTAAGGGACCTGAAGTTCAGCTTGACAGCTTTAATAAGATGTTGAAACCAGGTATTTTCATGGACTATATTACACTATATTTAAGACACACAATCTTGATTTTCAGATAATGCGAAGCAAAAATGTTTACATTCCTTGTAATTTCTGGAAAGTTTCTTGTGTTACATGTTATAACCACAATGTCTTTTATTGGGATCATATGTGGCCAGTTGAAAGCATTACCTAAACATTAAGTGGAAAGAAAATGTCAATAATGTCACAAACAAAAATTTGAAAGTCTGGCATGCATTTGTACTTATTTTGTTCTTGGGGAACGTCTCTACCAGCTTTGCACATCTAGAGACTGAGATTCTTACCCATTCTACTTTGTGAAAAAAACCCAAGCCTAGTCACATTGCACAGATTCTCAGTGCGATTTATGTCTGGACTTTGAATGGATCTAGATCTAAATCCTTGTTGTAGCTCTGGTTATATGTTTAAGGTCACTTTCCTGTTGGAATGTGAAACTCTGGCCAAGTATAACCTTTTTTCCCGTTGATTTTGTCTGTATCTGTGTATGTATGTCTGTGAACAACAGCACTGTTGTTACCATATATTAATAAGTGTATTACTTTTCTGTGAATGTGTTCTCTTTACTGACGTCATCATTGTACGAATATTTAAGATGTTGATGAGATGCTCAATCTGTGCATAAATTTATTTTTTTGACAACCTGCTACCTTATACAAACAAACTCCATATATTGGCTTCACATTTGGCTTCTAATTATTCATACAGCTTCATGTTTAAGCAGCTTTTGTTTAAAATATTTTTAGGTTGGTGCCAAGCAAAAGTCACAGGTGCATAATTGTATATATGCTTGTGTTTACACCCCCAGGTATTTGATGGTGCTATCATTGTGCTTTCTCTGGCCCCAATGGTGGCCTCCACAGTGGCCAATGGGCCCAGCAGCCCCTGGGATGCCATAAGCCTGATCATCACCCTGCGCATTTGGAGGGTCAAGAGGATCATTGATGGTGAGAGAGAAATAAAGCTATATGTATTAATGATTAGTCTTGTAAAGCAGTCCAAAGAAACTAAATTTCTGAGGTCAAAATTATCACAACAGAAAATTAGCTGGTCCTGAATCTCCTAATAATTCTGTTCTTCCTGGATTTGTCCAAATTATATGCAATTCAGAGCTTTACAGCTATTGATCATCTTTCAGACTAAATTGCTGCCTCTCTGCTCTGACTTGTATTGATTTGAAGGCTATGGTTAAGTAGATTCAAAGAAAGTGTATTGAATGTAATTGTTGTCCCAGCTATGCTAATGCACCTTGGTTCGATCCATGTTCAGAGGTCACCCTTACAATAGGTCTCTGATTGCATACAAGATCAGCTGGGCACAAAACACACCCGAGTGCAGCTTGTTCATATTCATATTTATAAAGGATGGCAAACAGGTAATATGTTCATTTTTATATTTGTAGCTCTTATTTAATCTGTTAGTTTGCTTTTTTTGGTTATTTTTCAACTGTTTCTATTCCATCTTTAGAGTAAATATCCTGTCAGCCAATGTCTGAATGGCTTTAATCCAGGTATGAAAGTTTTAATGAAGATAAAGTCACAAATGTTGAATAAGTGCCACTATTTGAATACACAATTTACACATATTTATGCAGGGGAGACAGAGGCAGCAGCATATTCTGTCTTTCCTGACATGCATCTTTTAAGATCCAGCTGCAGTTTTCCAGGGAATACAGTTTTCCTGCTGCTCATCTCAATCTGTTGTGTTTGATAACTGTAATTGATTTTTTTTTTTTTTTTTTGACACAGTAGTAGAACACATCAGACATGCACAAAACACTCAAACTACTAAATATACAACAAGTGGTCTGTCTTTTCTAACAGAGTGAGTAACTTGACATATTAGGTGATAGCAGTCTGATGATAATGGAAATACGGAGGAATGAGCTGTTGCTCAGTTTGATAGGCAGGAAAACTGGGATATATTAGCTGTGTCAGATGGGAAATATTACCCGCTTAAATTTGCAGAGAATGCCTATGTAAAAAAAACAGGAAAACTCAAACCTAGTGTTTTCCTTAAAAATAAAAATAAACTTAGCTACATTTTTAGCTCTTATTCCTACTCTTCAAAGAATACTAAGACATTTCCCAAAAACTTGCTAAGCAGATATGACCTTGTTTCCATAAAATGTACAGTTCTTAAATTAAAACAATAATTAAATGCAGAAATGGTGTTGTGTTTATCCACAAAGATTAAATTGTCTTACATTGTGAAATTCCACCTGAAATCCACCCATCCATTGTGTTGTGCTTGTTTAAAATTGGGTTGCGTAGGGAAACCCAGACATCCCTCTCCAGCACGACACTTTCCATATGATTCTGTCTGATCTTAAGGTGTTTTCAGGTCAAAAGGGATGTCTTCTCATCTTCAGAGCTCTGGCTGTGCTCCGGGATCACCACTCCCTGTGGAACATGTCTGGAAACCCTTTAAAAGGAGGCACACTGCTCAGATTCTTGAACCACCTCAAATGACTCCTTTCGATGAGCTCCTCACCCTATCTCTAGTATCTCACTTCAGATGCTTGTAACCAATAAGAATAATAATGATAATACATTTTATTTGTAATGTGCTTTTCTAAGTATTCAAAGACTCGTTGTTTTGGTAATGAAACATATCTCATGGGTAAGAGTTGGGGTCTAGACTCTCACTCTTAATTTACAGGTCTGAATGATGTGTAAAAGCAAAATCACCTTAGCTTCTCAGTACTCTTCAAAAACTGGCATTAGTTATGGTATCAGGTTGTTTGTCAGGAAAATTACTTGCTTTCTTTAGCAGATAAAGCTGTCCCACAGCATGCACCTATGACACACAACACCTTTTACAAAGGTAAAATAGAAAACGCAATCAGTTCAAACAAATCATCAACTGGAAACACTGGAGCATTTCAAAATGAAGAACATTTGTAAAGATAAACTGCTAAAGGTGTGAACTGTTTTATGAGTAGAAACAGGAAAACATTTTTTATTTATTTATTTATTTTTTTATAAAAAACACAGAAATACACTAGTTAGCTACATACAGGCAATCACATCATTAGAATAATGTTAAAAAAGGCAGTATTACATAATTTAATATGTATGCACCGTTTTTCATAAACTTACAAGCTCCAGACTAGTTATCAAACATGAATAAATTTTTTTTTTAACATTCTCAGATTGCGGGTAGACTGGAGTCTACCTGCAATTTTTTTTTGTGGCTCATAAATCCAGTCAAACATCTAATGAGGCGAGTTAACAGAGCGGAGCAGGACAATGTGTTAGCCTCTTTGGGTTTTACGAGAATCCTTTGTGGTGTAAATTACACTTGCAAGTGTCTGCTGCACAAAAGCTGTCATCCCTGCTGTGACACAAACAGAAACACTGGATAAACACGCGGCTGACTCTGACGCACGTGTCTACAGAAATGTGTCGCATTTTGTGGCCAGACAGCAAGCTTCTGCTTTGGATTCTGTGCCTGTTTGAAGTCTGACTGACCTGACCTCTTGTGACATCTCCTTTTGTTATCTGAGTGTGCCAACATGACTATAAATAGGCATGAAGAAGCGTGTGGTGTTGGCTGTGTGCTTTGCTTTTCTTTTTCTTTCTTTTTTTGGAAAAGAAAGCAATGGTTCATTTTCATGCCAGCATGCCTAAAAAGCAGAGACTCAAGTCTGCCAACAGCTTAAAAGACCTGAGTTCAGTTGTAGGTTGCTAGGTTTAACATTTCAAGTCAGGATACATAATGTTATCATATCTGATGTTATGTGGCTAAGTTACACTGCAAAGACAGAAAGGTGTGAAATAGTTTGGCAACTGTGATGACAACAGGAATCCAAATTTAATTCTATCACATCTGTTTTGGCAGATTGTCATTCTGTTTCAGAAGCACTCCATATGTAAACGAATATGCTACATGGTATCATTTTATACCTGCTATACAATGCCTTACAAAACTATCAGTACTCCTTGATCTTTTTCACATTTTGTCAACAACAACTTCCCACACAGATGAACTTTATTCACTAACTGCGTGACTTCAGAAGGCATTTGGTTACATTTGATTTTACTAGGTGTTAGACTGAAGGGAGCCTAAGTATGCTTGCCACACGTCAAAGTGTTTTTATTTGTAAAAAAATGTTAAAAAACCGTTTTTATTTTCCTTCCTCTTCACAGGTTTTTGCTACTTTGTTTTGGTCTTGCATAAAATTCCAATCAAATAAATTCAAGTTTGTGGTTGTAATGTGACAAAATACTAGAAAAAAGGGGTATGAATACTTCTCCAAGGCACTGTAGTTATACACATTGTATAACAGATAGAGTAGATATTTAAAAAAAAATAATGAAAAATCGGGATAAATAGTGAGTAGCATCAAATACAAACAAAAAGCATCTGTCCAGGTGTTGTTGACTGGTGTGGCTTGAAAGCTTGAGGTCACAAACTGGATGCTTCATGGCAAAACTCATGTCTTTTATTTTATTTCACAGATTTCTATTTGCATATCAAACCATTCCAAAGAAATACTCAGTTAAAACCAAAAGTCAAACCAGAATTACTTTGCATCAAAATTTACAATATTTGCAAGCTGGTAAGGTTTCCAGAGCCATGCAGCACTTCGGTTCATAAGGATTTGTGGACAGACCTCATGTGGCTTTTTTGGCTAAGACTTAAAAGATTGTACTTCAAATAAATTTGGGCTTAAAAGAAATTTAAGTCAGGACAAATGAGGAGCCCTTTTCTTTTTTAGCACCTTTGTTTATTAATTCAGTGAGATTATAATTTTACTGTTAAACACTGATGGTAGTTCATGTAATGACAGGCATTTTGGGAGTGAAGGGCTAATTGTCCATCCACACTGACCTCTGACCTTCAGGGAGTCCGATTTAAGATACAGGACTTTTAATATGAAGTAACTGGTGTCTCTAAATACTAAGCATCAGAATCCAATCCCCAATAGTGAGTTTTTTCACTTCTTTTCATATTTATTGTTTCCCTGTCCTCCTTCTCCGCTTTCAGCGTATGTCCTGCAAGTCAAAGTGGAGATGGAACTGGAGATCCAGCAGTGTGAGAAGACGAAGGCTGTGAGGGAAGAGCAGCTGGAGCGTCTCACTCAGATCTGTCAGGAGCAGGCTGTGAGTTCAAGTCCAGAAAAAAAATCTTAGATTTAACTTCTCAGCCACTTTTCCCACACCTGTGCACAAAATTAGGGGTCAGTAAGTACATATCATCTCAGGAACTGTCTTTGAGGTTGATTCTGCTTTACATATTTTGACAGAAAAGGCTGTTTTGTAAAACAAAAGTGATTTTAATAAAAGTTGATTTCTAGACGCTTGTTTTTATTCTGTCTTTAAAAGGATATCTGCTCATAAACAATATTGTGTGATACATATAAATCATAGAAAACATTTACAATACTTTTCTAAAAATAATGATGGTGTATTTCTAACTTAAGATTTAAATGAGTTAAAATGAGAAGGACGAGGTCCAGACTAACAATTGGAGATGCTAAGGTTGTGGGGTATGTCAAAATGTATCCTAAAAATGAATAAAAATTGTACCTAACTTCAGAAATAAACACAACATATTAGGATATTAAAGATTCTGAAATACATTTGTTTTAAATACAAATGCAATAATTTTAGATTTTGTCCAACATTTCTTCAACTGAACTGTTAAGTTTCAGAAATACTTTCTATTATCAGCCTGATCAAATTGTTTAGCTTGTTTACAGAACAATCTGTTGTTTATTAGGTATTCCTCTACAAAAAACTAGTCTTTTTAAATAAATTAAAGGAATTATATTTGCACCCTTACGGGTTTATTCTATTTTGCATTATTGTCACAAGTAAATCTTGTTTCAGATCATCAAACAAATTTTAATATTTTACAAAGATAACCACAGGAAACACAAGTTTACAAATCATGATTTTGAGAAAACAGTTCATCCAAAACAACCAGGTCCTATGTGAAAGTATTCCTACTCCCTTTTTAAACCAATTAACCAACTTAACCAATTTTTTTGTGCAATTCCACCAGCCACATCAAGGCTCCTAATAGTAACACACATCCAGAATCAATAATTCACTTAAACAGAACAGTCTGACAACATGAAGTAGGTTTAAAGGTCTCAAAAAATAAACACATCATTGCCCTGATCTTAAGAAATTTGAGATAAGTCATACATCCCCTTTGAATGTCACAAAATGAAGGTTTTGAACAGGCCCAGTCAACGTCAGGACTGATTGAGATTCTATGTAAACAGGTCATTCATATTCAAAACCCATTTTCATGTGGCTGAATTTAAGCAATTCTACTCAATGACAGTTAAAAGACTCATTGAAAGTTATGAATACTTGATGGTAGCTGTTCCTGCAATATAGGCACAACCACCTGTTGTGTTACAGGGTAATTATTTTTTTTCACATTGGGCCAAAGGGTTGGAATAGCATTTTCCTTTCAAAATGAAACAATGTTTTGAAAACTTGGATTTTTATTTATTTTTATTAATATAATAAATTATATAATACATTATTATAATTATTATAATTACACGCATTCATGCATCTGGAGACTTCTGGATTTAAAATCATACCATCTTTTGGTAGGAAATCTATGCTTCCCTTTGTACATAAGGCCCCATCTGTTAAACTCAGTTACAAAAAGTTCACTTAGTACAAGATGATAATTTTTTGTGTTAAAGAAATTTGGAGAAATTGGTTACACATCTGTTTGCATTCTGTAAAGTTTTGGGTTTCACCCTAAGTTATTAGTTTAATTATATACCCTTTGAAGCTGTTAGAGACAAAAATATCCTCTTCTGAAAAAAAAAAAAAAAAATCATATATAAAATTCAAAGTTTCTACAAATTTCTAATTTCTATTCTCAACATGGGAGATGTTGGAAGGTTGGAGTATTTTTTTGTAAATCAGTCTCAGATATATAATTAACAAAATTACTAAACTAAGCTGAACACAGTTTCAGTGATTTTGTCTTGCTATGGTCATCAGTTTTTGGGTGTTTTGGAGTATTTGGGCGATTAGTAAGGGGGACTCGCATGTCAGTGGCACCCAGAGGACTAAAATTGCATGGGAATGAACAAACAAGCAAACATACAAATCAATAAAACCTGTTGGTGGCGCCATTTGTAGTGGCCTTATGTTCATGGTTTTCATGGGCTGAACAAGGTGAGAAAACTCACTTGTATTAGATTTGTGCATGCAGTGTGGAATAAAGAGTCCAACCAGCCACCAGCAGAGGGCAGCAGTCAATCACAAACTTTTTGAGACTTTCAGCGGATTTCATCTGCATCCGTCAGAATAAGTTAAAATCTTGCTTGTATTTCAAAGAGCAACTTAATTTTGCACATATCTATCTATCTATCTATCTATCTATCTATCTATCTATCTATCTATCTATCTATCTATCTATCTATCTATCTATGTTCGTGATGCTCAGCAAGTTTTCTTAATTCTTTTCTCATCTTCTCTCTTTCCTCTCATTGCACATATTTTGTCTCTCTTTATTTTGCTTTCTTTTTTGTTTTGTTTTGTTTTTTACATTTTCTATCCCTGTCATCTACATGATTCTCCTTGTCCCCCCACCAACAAACTCCCCCAAATCTTATTTTAACCTCACACTTTCACACTTTATATTCATTCATCTGTCCTGCCCTGCACATCTGTTTCTTTTCCTGTGTTAACAACCATTTTCAGTTTGAGATCCGGCAGCTGCGGGCACATCTGGCCCAGCAGGACCTGGACCTCGCGGCAGAGCGCGAGGCAGCTATGCAGATCCACCACGCGTGGGGCAAACAGGGCAGGAGCTTCCAGGTTGTGGAAGGTTTGACACCTGGGGAGTCCGATGATGAGGGCACGAGAAACCCCAGGGAGCCACACACTAATACAGGTTTGGCTCTGGAACCTGTGCTTGTTGGGACTGAGTTAAAAGACATTGGAACTAGACTAGGAAAATTTTACATCAAGTGAACTGAAATTAATCAAAAATCTGAAGATGCTTATTTCTTCACATAATAACCCAGATACAGTTTTTGGTTTAAAAAATAAAGACAAACCCTTTATGCTACACCCAGAGCAGTAGCATAAAATATGTACATAAATATGTGAAACAAAAAGACTGTAATGAGGTAACATCAGGTGAACTGGATGCTGGAACTATGTACAGTTAATCTGGAGCAGTAGCCCTGGAGCAGCTTTGAGGCCAAACTCTTAGCCCCTTCATGCTTACACACAACCACCATCTGACTGCAGGCACTCTGGGATTAATGTGGGGGCAAAAAAGCTTTTAAGATCCAAAGATTCCCATGAAAAAAACAAGCAAGTTCTCCAACATTGTGTCACTCTGCTGAGGCTTCATCATATCCTAACCATATGTCTTACTGATCTGGCTTAGCCGAGCCAGGCCACATCACTTCGGACAGTTTAGGTACAGAGTGCTCTGCGTATTGGGCCTGGAGAGTGGGCTCCTGTCAGCAACTGTCCCCCACCTGCAACCCACGACAGACGCTGAGGAAGCTCCACTGTGACCACAATTTTACCCCGAGGGCATAGTGGGAAATCTGGCTCAGAGAAACAAGTGAGGCTTTTTGCAAGAACATGGTCCACTGGGAAAGCACTGAGACCACAGAGGCGTAAAGTCAAGTCAGATGAACTCAAATCCAGTTAAATTTATTTGTATTCCCCAACATCTCTGCCTGTTTGACCTGCAGGGTGCACCAAAATATCAGGAATTTCAAGGAAAGCAACAACTCTCATAGGAGATTCATTGTTAAGTGCTTGAAAGTACAAAACCATGTTTGATTTAAAGGCAGTTTGGCAACAATTTCCTTTTGTGGTAATGGTCATTGTACAATCATGACCAGATTGGGAAACATCCCAGATAAGAATATTCTTGAGATATCAATTAGTTACAGTCAGTGTTTTTTTAAGTTAAGGTAAGTTAACTAATTAAGTTAATTTAGTCAATGCTGTCCCATGGGTGCACCCCTTAACAAGAAAGAACTGCACATTTGACTGGAAGAACACCTCATGCAATCAATATCATCAGTAGGGAATCACAAAAATTGAAACTCATATAATTTATTAGACACAATTTATTTCAAGACCTTATTCCCATTAATAACTTTGACTTTGAATCTGTATATCAGATTAGATTATTATGCAATCTGTATATAAAACTGTATCTGAGTTGTTTCTGAAAGTGCCTTGAAATTATATTAGTTGCTGTATAGTAACTGAATTAACTGGAACTGAACTGAATCAATTATCATCAATTTTCTCAGAAAATTGATGACAAGCAACAGGGATGACCTGAGCAGTTTGAGGAAGATTCACAAGGAGTGGAATGCAGATGGAATCAGGGCTTTGAGAGCCACCAGCAAATGATTGTCTTACGAGAAAATGAATGGACTATTTACTCAGTGGTCCCAAGTCCTTATTTTGGGATGACAGTAAATTTTGTATTTCATTTGGAAATCATGTCCCAAACCACATTGAAAATCAATGGAGTATTGTGAAAAAAACATGAGACAACAGCGCCAACAATGCAGACAAGCTACATAAAGCAACCTGGGCTTTCTTAACATCTGAGCAGAGTCACTGGCTAAGTACTTTGAAGCTACGCTGCATTGATACAGTGATATATTCAAAAAGAGCACTGAAAAAATGTAATACATACACTGTCAGCTGGAAATACTTTCATTTGGCTGAAATTTCAGTTTTAAATTATATTTTTTTTATTGGTCTTGTGTAACAATTTAGTTTTAATGCAACCTGAGTTTGAAGTTTTCATTCACTGTCAGCCGTAATCATTAAATTGAACTGAAAAAAATGCTTGAAATTTATTCACTCACGGTCTTGCAGGCAGAAAAAAAACATTCTGTGTGGAATGAATTTATATGAGTTACACTTTTGGAATTAAATTTCTGAATTCTTAGTGATATTCTTATTTATAGAGATGTACTTGTATCTGTATGACAAAAGCCTACAGCACATACACAAGTCCCCTTTAATATAGTACTGATGTTTTTAAACCAGCTTACATATTAACTTGTTCAATGGACTGATAAAAAAATCCTTCCCTTGAGAGTAGAAGTTTTGTCTTAACAATAAAATTTACAGTTTAGATTTAAAACTTAGCAGACCTGGCGCTGCCAGTTCTCTGGTCCACAGTCCCACAGCCATGACAGCCTGATAAGCTGAGTGTCACAGACAGAAGAGGAAAATATTTTATGTATGCTGGACAGCCCATTCTTTTTTTCTCATACTTTATTAATTGTAGAGTGATTGTCTCAGTCTTGTTTTAGTGACTGCAATGCTTCCTCTCCAGGGGTGGCTCAGGGATTAATATTTTAGACAGAAAAATAAATGAAACTATCCATCAGAGTCTGCTGCATGTCCCAGGGGACAGGGGCTAGCACTCAGGGTACTCTGGGTTCGCACTCAGCCAGCGGACAGTGAGCTCAAGACCAATCAAGCGAGTAGAAGAGCACAGCGGATGGCAGCCGTTTGCCATGCGTGCAGAGGCCAGCTAGGCTAGAGGGATCAGTGCTTGAACAAAGAGCTTCTGGTCTCCCACCCCCCACTCCAATGTGTTCCAGTTTATTCATAGTGCACCAAGGTGCAGCTAATGCACCTAGTAGCAGCATGTGGATGATCCTGACCGCTTGTCTGTAAAGCATTTGTGGCCTGGGGCACAATCCTTTCTGTCAATATTATGTTGTAAACATAAGATATAAATGCCATTTTAACTTGTTTGTGCTGTGATTACTGATATAGACCCAAAGTGTTGAAGAAAACTGTGAAAAAGATTAAAAAAGTAATTTCTTTAAAGTTTTGTATAAGTTTGTAATGTTTGACCAAAATTACAATACCCAGTTCACTGTATTGCATAGAGATACTGACCTTTTACTAAAGCGAACAATTTTTAGACCTATTGTATAAGAACTAGCTCTGCTAAGTGCTGAAAATGAATGAGTGAAAATATCTTTGACTTAAATTTTACTGAGTACTTGTGATAGTCTTGCCCAGTTGCAGGTTGTGAAGGAGGAAAGAAAGAATCAATTCCACTTTGTGATAGTAGTAAAGTCATTTGTTTCTTAATATCATTTCTTGAACTCAGATGGAGTGGTGCGTGACGACATGAACAACTACATTAGCCAATATTACAGTGAAGCCAGCAGCGGTAAGTGATAATTACAAAGGTATATTAGTTCTCATACAGTGTCTTGTGTTCTTTTCAAGATGTTTAATGATTTTTTTTTTAAAGTGTAGTGTGCATTTGTAGTTGGCCTGCTTTACTCTGTTAGCCATAAGTAAAATCCAGTTGAACCAATTGCTTTATGAAGTCACCCACTTGGTAAACAGAGTCCAGTTGTGTATAATTTAATTTCAGAATAAAAACGGATGTTCTCTGAAAGGTTCAGTGGTTTGTTAGAGAACAGTAGTGAACAAACAGCATTACAGGCACTTGAACAAAGAGGGAAGTGGAGCAGCTTCTACCCCATTTTTAAAAGTGGGGGAGAAAACTTATGTTTCTGTTCCCACATATTTTGACCCCCAAAATTTTGATCAATCCCTGCAGTCCAACAAATTTACAAAGTCTCTGTTAATTTTATTTTTACTGTTTAAACTAATAAGCAAAACATACATATTAGAAATAATAACCTCTCAGTTGGTTCATTCTAATTCACTGATTAAAATTCTGCTTTATCTTATTGTGATCTAATCACATGGACAATTTACAGCAATGCATCTGTATCTCTCTTGCTTAACAGGAAAGCAAGAATCGTAAAGCACTTTATGGTTTTTGACCTGTGAAAGGTGCTACATGAATAAAGCTTACAAATTAAAATACAGCAGTAAACCAAACCTTTTATTCTTTGCAGATGTAAGCTGACCCGTAACCAATCTGCAAGAGAAGCAGCATGCAGACACTGTTACACCTCACCACTCATAGAAACATCCCATGAACTGTTTTCCAACTAAATCTTACTAGGAATGATTTAAATGGGCTTTTAAAAAACTGGCACAAAAAAGAGAGTACCACAGTTCCAGGTTATTATGTGTTTATAAAGCTTTATGATTTACTAGTTAAATTCTTGTTAAATATGGTAATTTCTCCACCTGACTATTTTCTTTTTTCAAATGTTTATCAAGATACTGGAGCATCTGGTATAGGGGCCCGGGTCATCACCACAGCAGCCATTGACGTCCACCTTCCTAACAGTACCAACTCCATCCAGTCAAATCCGAAGCTTGCCATGCAGCGCGTAGGCAGCACTGTAAGCGACGCTTCCACCAGCATATCACAGTCCAGTGGCAGCCTGACGGTCCGCCCTCACAGCCTGAGCAGCCACACTCCGGGTTCATCCATGACGGACTGCAGCAGCAGCACAGCTCAAGATGTCAACCTGAGCTCACGTCGATGCTGTCCTCCTTCCTTCTCAGGCCAGGACCCCTGCAGGGACCCCAGTGCTGTGGTACAGGAGCTGCTCTCCTCCCTCTCAGAAGACTCTTGCCTTGCTCAGAAGGGCCTGGCAGTAGACCCCATCAACCTTAAGCTTCCAAGCCCCACTGGCTCGGAAAATGGCAGCCCTGAGCTGGACAATAGAATAAACCTGTTCAATCGCAGGAACCAGGAAGAGAGGCGAGGCCGGGGAAGAGGGTGTGTTCTGTTGCAAACGAAGCCACTAATCCACCTGCAGGGCAGCACTACTGAGCCGTCTCTGGAGGAGAAGTACAGACTTCTCGGCCCTGCTGACTCGCCTCTGGGGCACATGCCTGACACATAAGCTACATTTACCCAGAAACAGAAGCTTTTCATTTACTTTTTACTGCCATCCTGTTTGGCACATGTCTAATCTTTTCTGACAGGTTGATCCTCTTGAGAGGACCTGCATAAGAGTCAAAAAATGGGTTTTATCTGTTGCTTTTTAAAGCCAGTTCTAGCTTATTCAAACTAAGCTTGAGTCACAGCTTCCAGCTAACACTTATGTTCCTTCAAAATAAAAAAATATAAGAGTTTTTAGTCAAGCCCTTTGTAAGTCTATTCAGCCTCATCGGTTTCCTCTTAATGGTTTTTAGAATTAAAACAAATACCCAGGTATAGCACAACAGAGACTAAAATATCCTGGTCACAGGGAATCTAATGTGTTCTTGAACACATTCATCATCAGGAATTCTCACTTTGCAGAGCTCAGAAATGCACTGAACTTCACAAGAATTATAACCAGCAAAGGGCCTCTCAAGCCTATACTGAATGAAAAAAATGCAGAACAAATTTCAAGCAGTTGAATAAGTGTTTTCTATTGCATTTTCTTTTATTTTTATTTCCTTTTGTTTGTATTATTAATTGCAAATGTTTCTTATGCTGTTGTCTGTTCAAACAGCTACAGGGTATACAAGAAAGGATGGACGATTCAAACAGCCAATTGTTTTTATCTTTGCCGTTTTGTTATCCATTTGTTCGATTTTTGAACCCATGGACCACGAATGAAGGCTGTCTCTGTGGCATTTTTGACTTCACAGAAATCTTAGCGAGGGGAGCGAAACTAAAACTTACCTGATTCGTCTCTTCACACAAAACTAGACCAGAGTGCTTGTAGCATGAACCTTTAAATGATACATGCCAGAAATGGTGATCAAATTCTTTGCACTTTAATGTTTACTGACACTTTTGTAACCTTGATACGAGCAAAGTTGTTGCCAACTGCAGGTGTTGTACTTTGAAGGAAAACATCAAAAATAAAAGTTCTTATTTCCTTAACTGCTCTTAGATCTGTCTGACTCCTGGGAAACCTCAGACACTCAACAGTGCACCAGACCACACAGCCTCTCAGCATCATCTTCTTTCCTGCACGTGGTTCTGAAATTGCTAAATTATTTAAGGTTATTAACATTAGACCTGTCACAACAGCTCCTAATTAGTGAAGCCAATGGGACTGTGCCATGACAAGAATCATCTTCTCCTTAATTATCCTCTCATATCATTAATTCAGAAGATAAACTGCTGTACCATTTTGCTTCTTGTCACATGTTTACAAGTATCCAGAGAATTTTTTTTAAATTCTTAATAATGACAGGTGCATTTTCATAAATGAGAATATTATCAAAAAGCTGATTTATTTCTGTAATTCACTTCAAAGGAAGAAAGTTGTATACTATATAGTCATTACATTGAAGGTAATATATTTCCAATCCTTTTTTCCTGTTAATTTCAGTGATTATGACTCACAGCTAACAAAAACCCAAAATTCAGTTTCTCATAAAACTGAAATATTACATTATTATGGCCAATAAAAAAGGATTTTAATGCAAAAATGACTTTATTAATCCCAATGGGCAATTCATTTGATCTATCTATCTATCTATCTATCTATCTATCTATCTATCTATCTATCTATATATATGTGTGTGTGTGTGTGTGTGTGTGTGTGTGTGTGTGTGTGTGTGTGTAGAGTATATGGACTGAATGCTTGGTTGGGACTCCTTTTACGTCATTACTACAGTGTGGCATGGAGGGAATCAGCCTGTGGCACTTCTGAGGTGTTAGGGAAGCCCGGGTTACATAATTGCGACCTCTAACTCATCTGCATTGGTGGGTCTGGCGTGTCTCTTCTTAGTCTTGACAGTACCCCAGTGATTTACTATGTGGGTTTTGACAAAATTTCCAAATGAAACACAAAATGTATTTTCATCTAAAAAGAGGCCTTTGGACAGCTGAGCATGAGTCCAGTCCTTAATCTCATTAGGCCTGGTAAGAGAACTCTGACATGGTCTCAGTTTCAGGAGTGGCTTTTAACAAAAGGGAATTGTGGACAGTTGTAACTCATGTCATAAATAAAACTGTTGTATCATGGTTCTGAAGCACTGACCCCCAGCCATTGAATTGTGATGTCCCACAATTCAAAAAACCTTGCTTTATAATCATTTCAAGACTATAGTTATCTTTATTGCTGTTGCAACTTCTCTACCACATTTTCCTTCCACTCAATTATCCATCAATACCCTTGCACACAGGACTCTGTCAACAGCCAGCCACACTGCCTGCTGTACAGTTGTCAAGTTAGCAGTCTTCCCCATGATTGTGTAGGCCATAACATGTTATTTTTTGGAATGAAAATGTTTTTCAATTGGCTTGAAGCTTTTAACATCAGTGACTGTACATCATTGATCTAAGAAGGATCTAAAGCTGCCATTATATTTTAAATGTGGTTGGAATTGTGCATTAGCATGTCCAAACAAAAAAAAAAAAAAAAAAAAGAGTTGGATTTTGTTTTTCTTTTTTTGTTTTTATAATTACTGACAATAAACCTTTTCCAGTGATCTGCAAACTACTTGCTAAAATCATTGCATCAATCTGGTTTAACAAAGACAACAATGCACATCAGCTGCTATGGCGTTAGTAAATAAATAATGATCTGGTTGGCTGTTGATGTACACAAAGGAATCTTGTTGAATATGGGTGCCAAACTCTGGTTCGCCCTCTGTTTAACACAGCTGCCATTTAATTAATGTCCCAAGTGAAGGTGGGGGTCCTGAACTAAATCACTTCCAACTCAATCAGCCATGTAAAGATGAGATAATTCAGACAGTTCACCCTGAACTATAACAGACAGGAAGTTATTTGCCACAAACATCATTAAGGATGGAAAATGCTGCCAATGCTTGCCAGAGTAAAAAAACGTTACGTATGTCTTTACTTCAAGCTTACCTGTTTGATTAGTATTGACAATATAAGTGTATAATACCTGACTGATGGATCCAAGCGTTCAGTTTTGACAGAAAAGGAAGCACCAACAGACGCCTTAGGCAGAAACTCAAAGAGTAATTTGCCTTTTGGGACCTCTCCAAGTAAAATCAAAGGGCAGTACCTGGTCACTCTCACTGGAAGAAAGTGAATCAACAGTGACCATTAGATTCTTTAATAATTAAAGTATTTTAATAATGGCTCAGAGGGAGTCACTTTTGAATGCATTAACATACATGATCATAGTTTTCATTTTGATTAGCTGAGGGAAACCAATGACCTGCAAGATTAGGGTTTTACTCACCAACTTGGGTATAATAAGACCTTTGTACAAATAAGTGAGACCTTATTGTTACAGAGTAAATTTAATAAATGAGTTCCCAAGATCTAAATAGAGAAGCCACTTAATGCAAAATGACCTAAAGTTTCTTCTTCTCTTAATTGGTAAGTTATCTTCCCAAATGACAAAAATTCTAAATATACAACATTTAAATAATCAAAGTTTTTTACTCTACAGGGTGTAAGTTAATTTAAAAAAAAGGGTTGAGGGTATATATGATAGGCATGTGCTTGTGCAACCCTTGTAAGATAAGCTTTAACATTTATTTCATTTTTTATGTTTTTATCTTAAAAGCACACAGAAATGAATTCCCGTGATCTGCACAGGCAATCTGAAATGCAAGCATGCATGCATGACTGTGGTTTTAGGTTACACTGTTTCATCTTAATCTGTGTAATAAGATTTAGAGTAACTTTGATTAGGCCTCCTAATGTCTCCTTCAGAGAGTTCATTCTTGTGCTGCCAATAGATTTTCATAAAACGGTGTCCTGTAGAGCACATGTTCATAACCAATGATGAGTTACACCATTCATGCTGCATGTTTTGCTGCTGCTATTGCTTCTTACCACTTGTGTCAAATTAGCATTTATCACTCCAGCCTCATCAAGAAGCTCTGTGACATCGTTCCAAGAAAAATATAAACATGCAAAAATAACACAGGCGATAAATGTTACTGACAAGCTACATATTAGTTCAATTTCTTTGAACATAAAAAACACAAAGTTTATGACAAAAATTTATTGAACTAGTTACAAGAAGTTTATGGATGCTCTTGGACCGTGTTGTTCATAATTACACTCCTAATTAGGCACACATGTTGGAAATTAATGTCCAACCCAAACACAGTGCTTTAATGTAGCTGGGGTTGGATTTAGGATGATGTTGACCCCTGGGATAAAACCAGTCTTTGCAATTTTTGGTACACAACTTTCTTTTATGCATGCTAATTGCATTAGAACAGTAGTAAGTTATACATAGTTGTCAAGGTTTTTAATCTTAATATAAAAATACAACATTTCCTGAATGATCTTTGTATTTGTCCTTTCCTTTATTATTACTTATAAACATGCCATCATTTGTAAAAATGTCCTCAACCATACACACACAAAAAAGAATGTAGTAAATATGCCAGGCCTGCATATGGTGATGTAATGCAGGAATTAAAATGCAACAAAAGTGAAGGATGTGTAAAATTATATTTAAGGCTTTTTGTTTTTGCTACTTGGAGTCAAAGGTTTGGATTTGGTGTTGAGGCATTGACATCATTGCTTTGAAATAGTTGCATAGTGATCATCTACACGAAAACCAATTATTAAACAAATGAAAACATCTCAAATTCATATGAGTTTATAAGATTTCTTTGGAAGTTTGGTTTTAGTTGAAACATACATGAAGTTTTGTACATGCAGTTCTGTCTGGATTAACAAAATTGTCATTTTACAAATGAGTCATAAGGTACAAACTAAAGCTCAAACTTGTGATGTTCTTTGCCTTCCAAAAGTATTTATAGCATTTAAACTTTTCACATATTTTGCCACATTAAAACCACAAAGTTCATGATATTTTATTGGGATTTTATGGTACAGACCAGAACAAAATACTGCATATTTGCAAAGTGGAAGGTAAATTATATATGTTTTACAGTTACATCAAGCTCAGTCAACAGTCTTTTTTAGAATATTAAGTCTTGCCACATATTCTCATTCATATTCAGATCTGGACCTTTCTAACATATACATTTTATAAATTTTATTTAAACTATTTGATTGTAGTCCTGCCTGGAAGTTTAGGAACATAGTCCCTAGTCATAAGTCTTTGCAGTCTCTAAGCAGGTTTTCTTCACAATTGCTCGGTATTCAACTCCATTCATCTTGTTATTAACTCTGATCATCTTCCCTATGCCTAATGAATAAAAACAGCCCCATAGCATGATGCTGTCACCACCGTGGGTTTGTGTGTCTAGGGGGAGATCTGCAGTATTACTGTATGTATGTTAGACAAAAATTCAAGTTAGCCTTCATCTGACCAGAGCACCTTGTTTCATGTCTTTGAAACAAGACATATATATACAGAATGAGTCTGTATATATGTAAAGATAAACAATTTTCTATTCTATTTTTTATAAAGTAAAATGTTAAGAAATTAGTATTATTACAAGATAAGATAATAAGATTTTCAAATTTATGTCAGAAACACCACTGGTCTTGTTCATATTTGTGATTTTAAATTTCACCAGAGATTTTAAACACAGCATATTGGCACCAAACAACAGGGTATACTGTATATAAGAAAAGTGTAATTGAGAACAAACAAATGTGGGTTATGTGACTGCATCTCTGCTTCACTCCGACAGATTCAGAACACATCTCACGCAAGACACTTCTCCAAGAGGCTCTAAAGCAGGAGAAAAATACAAATAAATTATACATGACTTTTTAAAAAGCTTCTCAGGTTCTCTTTTTGAAACATTCTTCTTAAGTGGAAAAAAAATTGCTCTAGAGACTGTTGTCATAGCTACAGAGGATTTTTTTTTTTTTTTTGCATTTGTTTAAAACTGTTTTCGTCTCTGTCCCCTCAGACCCGTCTTCTCTTCTTTAAGTAAAAGTGGGTCAGCTTAAAAAATGAAATAAAAGAGAACTAGAAACACAGAGTGACCAAACTAAATCACTTCACTCCTCTGGGAGGACAATATTAATTATTTAGTCAGTTTGTTGTCTAAACTCCACAAAAAATAAGGTCTGAAACAATTGCTTGAATCTGATTTGACTCTCCCCACATTTTACCTAGTACAAAAGGCAAACAACAACAAATTTACATCTTTAATGGATCCTGTATAATCAAGCAAGAAGTAGGCGAAACTAGTTAGTCATGTGACAAACACAACTGACTTATTCCCATAGGAAAAGGGACACTATATGAGCCTTTAAAACAATGCAGTGAAGATCAGCATTAATTCAGCAGCCTGATCTTAAAATATGTAGCCATGAAGAAGAAATGGCCTGAGAAGAAATAAACAGAATAAATTCGAAGGCATTTTTGTGTTGCAAGCATACTTTTTGAGGAAATTTGAATTTGAATTCTGAGTTCAGATACTATTTAAGCCAACATGAACATGGTTTGTTTCAATTTTGATTTGCATTCATGTGTTATATCTGATATGCTCAAGAAAAACAAACTAAATATTATTTATAATAGAAAAGAAACATCGGTGATCGGTGCAGAATAATTCAGTCAAGGTTCAGCCTGTCTTGAAACTTAATTTTTTTTTATGTCTGTCACAATCTACACTTATACTGTTGCCAAAACAACATTACACATGCTCTTTTAGATCTTTTCAGTGAAGAATAATCAAATTCAGCTCTTACTGGTCTAAGTAATATATATTTTAAGACAAGAGATACTAAAAGTCATTCAGATTTCATGAAAAAGTGAAATCCTTTGGTCAGTACAAAATAAGAATCTAATAATCAGATACCAACTCCACTGTCCTTAGCCTCTAGTGTGTAAGGTCATGTTTTCTTACAGTGCTTACACTGTAACAAATCTGGATGCTACCTTCTCCCAGTGGGCTCAGTATAAGAGAAAAAAAGAGAAAACATGATCAAGCATTAATGCCTTTTTGCCTTTTTTTGCGCGTTCGTGCCACCCCTAATGGTATATTCCCCTGGGCAGTAAACCTTATTGGCCATAATACAAAAATAAAGCCCCAAAAAAGATTGTAAATAACCCCATGTCTTTGAAAGCAGTAGTTAACATGAATATTTTATTGCTTCTTTTCTAACTTCCTGCATCTAGGTGTGCTGCAGTGCTATCAAGCTAGCCTTTGTGCACAGACAAAACTAATCAAAAGTAGAATACATGTAAAATATTACATTCTAAAAACAAAGAGGTAAAATGTGAATGCGCAAACGCTGAATTAAATTTTGTTTTTAGTCTTTCAGTTGCCAAATGATTTTCTGTATTTCACACCAGGTATTTAGCTGTATATGTCATCATGGGGGGTGATTTGGACTTCTTGATCTTGTAGCCTTCAGCTTAGCCTCGGCTAAATCACAATCACTGTCCCGGCCACAGCTCAGGGTGTCTGCTGGCGCGTGCTGGGGCCCTGGAACATTTCCATTTGGCCTCTGGGGAGTCACACATCAATTGCTCTCAGCTAAATGCACTCACATATGAATATTTCAGTACAATTTAATGTTTCAGCTACAGCCCCAAAGGAGCAGAGCATCAATTTGTGAACACAGTTCTCCTGGAGTTAAAAGCCAGGCCGAATAATACAGTATGAAAGGCGCTGTCAATCTAGAGTGAAAAAAAAAAATCACTCAAGGGGGAAAAAAGAAAACCCTCTTACCTTCACCATCAGGCTGCTCACAAACAGCTTTTTAACATTTCCTCTGAAAAAATGAAGCAGAATGAGCAGCAGCAGCAGGCAGATGTTGCTTTACCACAGTCTACATTTGACTTTTCAGACTAGGTCTGTTTTCCCCCATCTCTGGCTGACTGCCATTTGGTCTCAACATACTCAAACCAGCACACAGCTGGCAACGGGAACAGGTCAGGGAGTTGTGCACCTGCTGTCCTGTTGATAAAATGCCCCAAAGTGATGCTGAAACCTCTTTCAGGTGTGAGAACATGAGTGCTTCACAAAACAAGCAGGTCACGAGACAAATCAAGTTCATCAGCTGGTCAGTAAGGAGAAAACATAAAAGAGCATCCTAAATTAATCCCCAAAATTGACTAGAATTAGGACAAAATTACTAAAACGAACCACACACAATTTACCTAATACTGCTCCTAAGATTCAAAACTTTCATGTCAAATATAAAACACTAATTTTTGAGGATTAATGTGGATTCATAATATTGGGACCTCAGCTCTTTAAAAAAAAAACAAGTTATTTTTGGATATTTTTATAATCTGTGTTGTGCTCATAGTGCAATGAAAAATAATTTTCTCCTTAGATTTCCTGTTTTGAATAATCTGTAAGTGAGCAAATACGTTTAAAATAATCTTTTAATTTTGTCAAAGTGTATCTATTGATTGGACAATATTAATGTTTTGGAGTGGCCAAACTAGAGTCCTGACTTAGACATAATTGATAAGCTGCAAATGGAGCTAAAGATTAGGGTGATGGAAATGAGCCATTCCAACCTCATATACTTGATGAATTATCAAAATACCAGTGGAAAAATGCAAGAAGTTAATCAGAAATTATAAGAAAGATTTGATTGCTCTAATGCAAATAAAGATTTTTAGGTATAAATAATTTACAACATACCATTTTTACCATGCCATACATTTTTTACATCGTTTTACTGTCTCATTTCCTATCAGAAAAAACAAAAAAACTTTTTGGATGAATGAAAATGATTTTAGGTCTAAATCTGCCAAGGGAAAGAATAATTTTGGCCTGACCTGTAAAGCACACCTCTCTGGAAAAAAACTGTATGCTGTATGCTAAAAATTGATCTGTTAACTGGCAAGAGAATTGCACAAACTGCCTGTTATTGTAGAAATGTTTCAGATTTCTTTCATAAATATTATTTTGCTACACAGAGCAGAGATGTCAAAAATAACTGATATAATTGTTTTGACTGATATGAACAGAGATGCTTTTTCCCTCATTTAAGTGACACAACTTCCTGTTAACGGTGCTGAAAAGCAACAAGGTGTTGATGTGAGCATTTAACAGTAAAATACAAGATGCATATTTGTAAAGTAAAACAGGCAGTTGACAGTTACACTAATAAGGTAATAATGGTGCAGGTTCTTCAGCCTAACAATGCAAAGCTGCCCTGAGGCACCAATCAAAAATTAATCCTAATTATCATGTGAATAGTGCATTAACTCTGAAGAATTATGAATTATAAATTTGCAACATGGTTCCCCTCTCAGTGTGACCTCACTTGCATGTGGTTGTGATTTTTTTTTCCAGAAGACTTGTCACAAAATAAATGAGTGTGCAGGAAACGTCACATCTTAATTTTGACACTGAAAGGAACTTGTGAAATGTATCAGAATTATGTCACAAAAAAAGAGTATTTTATATTTGAATCAGGAAATTATTAGAGAAAATTATTACTTTTTTTCTTTTAAAAAAAATCTATGTTAGTTTTTGCTGAGTCTGGACATCGAGGTTGGACATAAAGCACTTAAAGACAAGTTAATGTTTGTTCTGGTAAATTATTCAGCATCTTTAAACAAGTCATTAACTACCTTTCAAGAATGTAGCGTAATTGTCTTGAAGTCAGCAGAAAAATCTAAAATTACTTATGTAAGCATAAAAAATGTAAAGATGGTCCTATTAAACAAAGTTTACATAGTGACTGCCTGATATTCTACATTAATTTCATATTCTGAGTTGTTGTTTTGTGCTTTAAAAACTAAATCTCAGAATATATAGATTCTTGATACAGACTTATTTCTTTAGTTTATTATTATAGCTTACAACTGAAAATGTATAACTCAATTTCACAGAAAATTTGAATATTAAAGAACAACAACAAAAACATATTTTTAATGCAGAAATATGTACAGACTGAAAAGTATGTTCATATACTGTTCAATATATCACCCAATAGTTGCTCAGGTCTCCTTTTGCATGAGTCAATATCACATGGCTTGAAGGTGTGCAGTCTTTGGCTCTCCTGTGGTGTTTGGGAAAACCAGGTTGCTTAAATAGTCTTCAGCTCATCTCATCAGATCTGGTTTACTGACCAGTCATGTACAGTAATACGATGGTCATTAAATGAGGTAGGTCCAGTATGGAAACTTCACAAATGGGATTCTTTGCTTCTTCATTTTCCATCCAGACTTAGGGAGATTTATTTACAAATTAAATGCAAAATTTACTCTCATCTAAAAACAATGATCTTTTTAGCCCAGAATGGATGCTTAAAATTGCCTTGCCTGAAGAGAGGTTTGACACAAGGACTGCAGAAGTTGCAGTACATGTCCAAGATATGTCTATGTGTTATTGTTCTTGAGGTACTGCCTTGTGAATCTTCCCCCAGATCTCGAATGGCTTTTACTTCACAATCCTCTGTAGATTGTGGTTATCCCTGTTGCTTGTGTTCCTTTTTTCTACCAGGATTTTTCCTTCCACTTAACCTTCCATTCATACAATTCGACAGAGCACTCTGTGACCTTTTGGAGCTTTCCCTTATTGTTGAGGGTGCCAAAGACTGACTGCTGGACAACTGTCTAGTCAGTATTCTTCGCCATGATTGTGGAGGTCATAAAATTTAATTTCTGTCAGAGAAAAAATTCAACAGTCCCATATGATATTGTAATTTAAAGACAAACTGAATTTTAGGGATTTATTTGCTAAAGGGCATAATGATTAAAATGACCAGAAAACCAAAAATATCACTCTGTGTGTAATGAATATGTAATGTGTGATTTTCACTTTCAAAATTAAATGATTGAAACAAACTAACTTTTTAATAATATAATTTATTGAGATGCATCCGCATCTGCTGCCCAGTATGTAGACAGAGGAGGAAACTTCATATCTGCGACTGGGAAAACAGAGAAGGACAGAATAATGCCAAATTCAGTTCGTCAGCTGCACAAAATCATTCTCAATATCATAATAATAATAATAATAATAATAATAATAATAATAATAATAATAATAATAATAAAAGAAAGTTGTCATCAAATGGGAACTTTGATTCTGAATGCCACAAGATAAATCCAACAAAGTCACCAATTGTAGTTCTCATCCTGCTGTATATTTGAGCTAAATCTACTTCCAAAAGAGCTTTCTAAAAATAGTATAAGATGACGGTTATGATGGAAAGCAATGAACACAAACTGTTTGATGATTTTCAGCAGCATTTTTAATAAAGGAAAACTGTATAGTTTCTTTAAAATACACAAAATCATATGTATTCTTTTATGTGTGGACAAAACCCTGATGCACACACTGGCTCAACTTCAACTAAATCCACCTTTGGGACTTTGAAAGGATGGCCATAGTAAATTATTCCTGACAATAGAAGGAAAGCACAATTGAAACCAAAAACCTTTGAGAGACAACAAGTCACTGAGAAAACTCCAGTAATTTTGCCCTTGAATGCCCCATTGAATACCAAACAGGCACATTTTGTTTTCTGCCAAAGTTTAAGTGGATGAGTTCAGTCACACATATATATTTTATGAGGTTAATGGGCCCAATCAAACTGTGATTACAGATTCTTCTGGGAGCCTCTCATGTCAGAACAGCATATTGGGATGGCTGGGTCTCATCTAAACATCATAAACACAAACACGAACTCTGTATCCAATAATGCCCTGTACAAAGAACATAGATGGGATTCTTTTAAAATAAACCATTGACCAGCAAAAGGAACCAAACACTGAACTTGCATAACAATTCAGCCTTTATCAAGTTTTTTTTCTTTTCTTGTATTTACTTATACTCTGATGGTAATTTATAATACATCATGCCTATATAAACAGTAATATTATGGCTTGGCCCAGAAATTCATTGAATGATTTATATACAAAGCATTTCAGCCTGCTTACTTCACTTGCTCTTTTCATCCCAACAGGAAGCTCCTAGCATATTTACAGACAGAATTTGGCCTAATATACAAATTCAGCTTTATTGACAGTGACTATCAAAAACAAAACAAGCAAACAAAAAAAAAGTTAGGGCAATGCTCTTAATGAAATTTCTCAAGAGGTGTTGAAAAAGGATGGTGAAGGCAAAAACTTACAGAAATACATCAACATTTAGTTTAAATATAATTTAAATTTAATTTTGTGATGTTCCAACCATTGTTTAAAATATTACTTTACTTAAATATAAAATAGTAATATTACTTTATATTACTAGGATGTTACTGTTTCTGAAGCTAAACTTACATTGCAATTCAAAAGGTCTAAAGTTTTTGATTAGATTTCATTAGATTAATCACAATATATATTCCTATAGCCTCAAACAAACCAGATGTAGCCCAGAAACAAAGATGGATATTAACTGTGAAACTGTCAAAAAGATTAAGGTTTTATTTTATGTGGCCAAATGCATTTAAAGTGTGTTTAGATCTTCAGTTTTAACTGTATATTCAAAAATCCCAAAACATGAAAGATCAACATTTCCCCTTTGGACAACAAACAAATAAAAATGCTGGGGATATTAGATATTCAGATTTGCACATTAAAATCTAAATCTGATTATCATTCCCAGATTTTTGTAGTTGTATTTGAAGATACACCTTACATTGCAAAAGTAAGCATACCCCTATTCAATATTTGGTCAGTTTACAACCAGACACTTGATAGAAAATTACAAAGTGATGTATAATTGTGAAGTGGAAGAAAAAAGATACCTGGTTTTCAAACTGTTCACAAATGAAAACGTAAAAATTGTGGCATGCGTTTGTTTTTAGCCCATTTTACTCTGATAACAGCACCATGAAGGTCAAGGAATACATCAGAGAGATCATGGATAAAGCTATGAAGAGATTTAAAGCAGGGTTAGGTTATAAAACAAAACCCCAACACATGAACATCTCATGGACATGCACTATTAAGCCCATCATCTGAAACTGTAAAAAGTGTGGCACAACAACAAACCTTATGGCCATCAACTTAAACTGACAGTCTTGGTAAGGAAAGCATTCATTTGAGAGGCAAGCAAGAGATCCAAAGTAAAAGAACAAAGATGAGACCAAAACTGAACTTCATGACTCATATACACTATGTGTGGCAGTGAACAAACACTGCAGCTCACCATCCTCATGGTAAAACATGGGAGTGTCTGCATGTACTTCGGGGATGCTTGTCTTCAGCATAACAGAACAGCTGGTCAGAGCTGATGAGAAAATGGATGGAACTAAATACATTAAGGTCCTTACAGGCTGCAAGCAACTTTAAACTGTAAGGCAGAGATTCATCTCTAAACATAACAAGAACCCTAAACATACAGCCAGAGTTACAACGGAATGGTTTAGATCAAAGCACTTGACTCGTGTCGGAATGGCCTACTCACTGTTCAAAACCTAATCCAACAGGGAATCTAAACAAGACTTGAAAATCATTGTTCACAGATGTTTTTTCATCTGAGCTTGAGATATTTGGGAACAATTGCATAAAAAGAAGTTTAATTTTAGAAAAAGAATGACAGTGTTACTACACAACATTTATGATGGCAGCAGGTGATATATGTGGTGATATTTGTAAGTATAGCTAGAGAAAGTTAACTAACTGAATATCTTAATTGAAAATAAACAAAAAGAACAGTAGGTGGGCAATAAACCATTGTTTAACTAAGGTAGAAAAATCCAAAGCTTATTTCCTTAAGGTAAAATAAATCCTAACACTTATGTAGAACTTTAAATTGTATTTAAATAATTTATTTAATTTTTATGTCATTTTTCCTGACAAACAAAATGTATTGATCATGGATTTTTTTTGTTTGTTTTTTCTTTATAGCCCTAGGTATTATACTAGCATTTTTTTTTTTTCTCTAACCGAACTTGTTTGGCAGATATCAAAGTCAGGCATCATCTTTATAATGATAATGTAAATGTTTTATTCATAAAGTTTTCAAGTTTGTACAACTTTTGATACTACAATATAGTAAATCACTGTATTGTAAGAACGTGAAACGTTTTTTTTTGTTTGTTTGTTTGTTTGTTTGTTTTTTGTTTTGAAATAGCGACACAAGCATGTGTACTTTAATAACGTGATATTAATTTGTACAAACGTAAAATAAATTGTTATTACAACAAAGTTTTCACATTATAACATGATCTAGCTCTTTTTGTCTTCTGTTTGGCTGGTGGCTCAACGCTTCGTCTCCCAGTCTGTTTCACCGTGTGCTGGTTAAAACCTCAGCAGCCAACCCATCCTTCAATCAACGTGTTGTAGTTCTGACTTCGCCCCAGTAGATGGCCTTATTCTCGAATGGATGACGAGTCGGGATTAAAAGCAGGATGACTGATATATGTTCTCTGATCAGTTGGATTTATGTCCAAAACAGAGAATGAAAGTATATTTGTTACAGCATAAGTACATATTTTAATGAGAAGATCAAAACTGAAGTGTCTCTGTACTGTATCACCCAGGACTCCGGCAACCCATAATGAAATATGACTTGTTTTTATTTTCAAATAAATTTAGTTTACATTTTTGCAAGACAAATTGAGGAACAACCTTGTCATGGAAAATTGTGATTATTTAACTGTTAATCCGTGAGACTTATCAGCAAATAAAAAAATAAAGTGAACTAACTTAATACTAATCATGATTTATTATTATTGTTATTATTATTTTAATACCACAGATTGAAAACTTATAATAATAAAACAACTGGACTACTTTTGTTCAAAGCAAATTGTCTTTTGATGTAAATGATGTCACAATCATGATTATTTACCAAACAAAGATCATTATTAACAGTGCTGGGTTTAAACCTCTGAACTGCATCTTCGACAAAGATAACATATCAACATCTGCAATCTTATGCTTCCATTCATGTCACGATAATTTTTTTCATGCTTCTCACCAAACCCTCCTGCTTGCTGGAGAGGTGCAAAAGAGCGATTGGAGAGCGTTTCGCTGACGTAGTGACGTCATAAGAGTAGAGTGTGGGGACCTTGTAGCCTCTTCGGCCCCCTCTCCAGTCCGGAGAGACACAAGTTATCTGGGAGGCTGCCGAAGGGCCGGCGATCTTTCCCCATCTTTTCTGCGTCGAGCTCACTCCCCTTCATCCGTCCTGTATGGTGGATATTATTTTCAGCTCTTCTTTCTTGGGTGATATGGGGGATCATTCCAAAAGTAAGTACGCCGAACTGTTCCGTGCGCTTTTCAGCAGGAAGATTTAGAGTCCGATGAAGCAACAGCTGCAGTGTTAGATCTGTGAACAAAAGGATAGAAAAGCAACGAGTCAGTTACGTGTGCAATTCTCCTAATGTTGCACTACTTCACAGGATTATTTCCATTATATGGCTTCGGTATATATTTTAATAAGCAAGACATGTCAGTTTTTGTCGCATGAAAATTGCTCAAATCCGCCAGCTGTTACATAACAGCGAGGTTCATCTTCTTAAAAAAATAAATAAATAAATAAATAAATAAATAAATAAATAAATAAATAAATAAATAAATCGGATTAGATTTGTCTAAAGAAACGAAAAATAAACAACGCTACAGTATTTTTTGTGTTAATTCGCGTGTGCTTACACCATTGTGTTGACAAGGCTGTGGCCTCTTTGCAGAGAAGTCAGGATTCGCGATGTGTGTAGGATGTGGAAGCCAGATCCATGACCAGTACATACTGAGAGTTTCCCCCGACCTGGAGTGGCATGCTGCCTGCCTGAAGTGCGCGGAGTGCAGCCAGTACCTGGATGAGACCTGCACTTGTTTCGTCCGGGACGGGAAAACTTATTGCAAAAGAGATTATGTAAGGTAGGAGTTTTTAAAAATTCCCCTCAAGATTACTCACAGGTTATCATACATGTGATGTAAATTAAATTATATTATAGGGAGGATCTCCTAATATATATATATATATATATATATATATATATATATATATATATATATATATATATATATATATATATATATATATATATATATAGTGTTGAAACAACTAGTGAAAAAAAAAGCCTAGAGTACAAACATTTTAGTACAAAGCCTAATTACAGTTTCAGACACAAATAAAAAAAAAAGTCCTCAAACAACTTAATACAAATAAATTGAAAATAGATATATTTCTCTTTTTACTAAAACTTAAAAAAATGTCTAAACAGTTGCACATTTTGCAGGCTGTTTGGGATAAAATGCGCCAAATGCAACCTTGGGTTCAGCAGCAGCGACTTGGTGATGAGAGCCCGGGATAACGTGTACCACATCGAATGCTTTCGGTGCTCGGTGTGCAGCAGGCAACTACTGCCGGGGGATGAGTTCTCCCTGCGGGAAGAGGAGCTGCTGTGCCGGGCGGACCACAGCCTGCTGATGGAGAGGAGCTCCGCAGGAAGCCCCATCAGTCCCGGACACATACACTCCAACAGACCGCTGCATCTGGCAGGTGCGATTATTATTATTATTAATATTATTATTATTTGAAATAACAAACATAATGTTTTTTACATTCTGTAGACTTAATTTAAAAATTGCAAGAATAAAATTTATACATAATTTTTTTGGGTTCAACTATGATTTTTTTGGGTCTGGTCGAGCTTTCAAAATGTGTGTCTATGCATGTGTATATAAATTGGTGTGCTGTGACCTTTCTTTAGGCCAACTTTATAACTGATCTCATTGGCAGTAACCTGCTCTGTTGTCAGTATCTAAATAATCTGGGACTTGTGTCGCGGCCCTCTCTGTGCGTCTATCTCTCTCTGTGTGCGTGTGTGTGTGTGTGTTTGTGTGTTTTGTGAGGAAAATCACTCCCCCAAAATAAAGACACGTGTAAATAATGGTTACCTCCTTGCTGTTTGGGTATTCAGTCGTGGAAACAGGCCTCAGACAGGAACGCAAACTAGATTAACTTTTTTTCTTATTTAAAGTGGAAGGTCTTTTTTGTGACAAACAATATCCATTTTACTCAGCGAATTAAGCTATCTTTGAAACACTATGCATTAAAAATGTGTTTTCTTCATTATTTTCATATCTAAATTGGAACGATTTATCTCTTTTGGAATACATTTAGGTAGCCTTTCACTAAGATATTAATTTAGGTGCTCTCTACATTTATATTTTCATTATTTTCAAAATAAATATGAATGTCCTAGTGGTAAAAAGACTTAACTTGTATGGGATATTCCGATTCAGGGCAAAAACTGTGCTAGGATTAATGTGTGGTCTTTGTATCTATCCCTAACCGAACATGTTAAGCCTTCCAGTCTCTGAACCCCTGGCTTGTCCTCTCCTCCGCACTCAGCAGACCCCGTGGCGGTGCGGCAGGCTCCGCATCGGAACCACGTCCACAAACAGTCGGAGAAGACGACGCGGGTGAGGACGGTGCTGAACGAGAAACAGCTGCACACGCTGAGGACCTGCTACAACGCCAACCCGAGGCCGGACGCGCTTATGAAGGAGCAGCTGGTGGAGATGACCGGCCTGAGCCCCAGAGTGATCCGGGTCTGGTTCCAGAACAAGCGCTGCAAAGACAAGAAGAAGTCGATCCTCATGAAGCAGCTCCAGCAGCAGCAGCACAGTGATAAGACTGTAAGCATCTTCGTAAGTTTGACCCTCGATTCCTCTTTAAAGCACTTTGTTTTTGCTTTTTGCTCACGTCTAAATGATTTGTTTTGCGAATGTTTGTGTCTTGATGTGGTCCTCGTTTTATTTGGTAGGACATTTAGATTTTTTTCTGAAGCACCATACAGCTATACTGCTTTAGTTTGGTAAACTATAAATCATTTTTTAATAAGATAACAACATTTAGTCATAGCATAATGATCACAAAAAAAATGTGAAGTTGAAAACATGTACGCATTTTTTTTGTAGACAGGCCCGGTCCAGGGTTTTACGGGGCCCTAAGCAGTATGAGGGGACCGCTTAATATAATAGTGCCAACAACTTATTTGCATTGCTCATGTTTGATTGTTTTCCTATTCTGAAATAAATTCAACCTGTATACTTAATAAGTCAGTCTATAGCAAGTTTCTTAAATCAACTGTATAACAAAATTTGCTTTGCTTGAAAAATCAAATTGGTCTGTTTAATGTTTACAAATTAAGCAGTCTTGCACACAATTTAAGTTTTGAACTTTCTATTTATACACTTATTTTTTCTATCAACATTTTTCATGTATTGAACAATATTTATTTTCCCAAGTAAACTCTTCTGATCTAGAGGTCAGTGATGCACATTTTGTGATTTTGCCAGACTGCTAATTAAACCTGAGAATAATCACAGCTATTTGTCCAGTTTGCTTATTTGGTCTGGTAAATCTGTATGGTGAAGCAGCTTTAGTGCATGCCTAACTTTAATCTTAAATTTACAAGCTGCAGTGTAAAACTGGTGGTCCCTGTGACCCTATAGCTCAGACACAAACTGCAGATTTTAACCCCTTTCGGGGTTCCTCTAGAATAGCAACATCGTATGCCTTAAGTGCTTGTCCTTATGCCTTAGGATGGCTGTTGTGGTAAAATCTAGGGAAAAAACCTATGAAATTTAATTCAAGATTTCCCTCCAGAACTTGCAAGGCCTCACAGGAACACCCCTGGTTGCTGGAAGTCCTATCCGGCATGAGAGCACTGTGCAGGGGAACCCGGTGGAGGTTCAGACCTACCAACCTCCTTGGAAAGCGCTGAGTGAATTCGCTTTGCAGAGTGACCTGGATCAACCAGCTTTTCAACAACTGGTGTGTGGGGCCATGACAGACTATCTTTTTCTTTCTTTCTTTTGTTCTTTCTTTCTTTGCTTGTAATGTTATTTATACCTGATTAAGTTTCTCACATTTTCTTAATTTATAAGCACAAATTTGAATATATTTCACTGGGATTTTACATCATAGTTTAACTTTCAATTTGCATCCCCCTGAATACACTATCCCCAAGGTGAAACATGGTTGTGGTAGTATCATGCTATGGGAAAACTAATCCATTCAGTAGCTTATAGTTTATAAAGCTACATACATGGATTCATAATAATAATAATAATAATAATAATAATAATAATAATAATTATAATAAGATACCCAACACAGTTTAAATCTGACACTTTGTTTCCTCATCTTCAGGTGTCTTTCTCTGAATCGGGCTCTCTTGGAAACTCTTCGGGCAGCGACGTGACATCTTTGTCCTCTCAGCTACCGGACACCCCGAACAGTATGGTACCCAGCCCGGTGGAGACGTGAGACCCGATGGTGGTCTGTGACCATCACTACCGCTACCACCTCCTCCTCCTGCAAGGACAATTTGCAGCATGATCCTGGTCCCCCTCCACCCTCCCCACTTCCACACCCACTTCCACCCCTGCATGTGACCAGTTCATCACATCGCCCATCGAGAGGAGACTCTTTTCTTTTTTCTATACCGTGGAGGAGGTGGAACAAAGAGAGCACCGATTGACTTATTTTGTTTGTTTTTATGAGATCTCGTTGACAAAAAACTAAGAACAGTTGATGCATGACTCTTTATATGGAGAACAAAGATGTACAGAAGACCTCCCGATGGATATATACAACAAACCTTCCTTCAGAAAACCAATCACAAGCTACTGGATCATTTCCATGTTACAGCAGAAAGACTCTGCATTTTCATTGTGATCATATTGTGTCTTGTTTCTTCAACATAAGAATTTTTGATACCTTACTTGTCGAGTCCACTTGACTCTTTGTCTTAAGGTCAGAGCATGATATTCTGCAAAAGTATTCGTGGTGTAAAATACTTTATCTTGAAGGGCCAGTTGTTTGAGCTCCAAGAACAAAAAAGTAAATTATTGTTATATTATTTATTGTTAGGAAAGCGATTCGTTAAAAGGGTATTAACTGATAAGAATAAAAAAGATGAATACAAAAGATGTCTTCATGATCTTTGTGCAGACGCAGCTTCCTGACAAGCTTTCAGTTTTTTTTTTTGTGACTGAATAAAATATCTTATTTCTTTATTTGATTAGACAGAAACACTTTAAAAAACTGAAACGTCTGGAGTTCGAAGGAGGAATTTCTTTCGCGCTAAACATATGGTCTGCTTCGTTTCACCTTTATGAACTGGGCCACTGCCTGAAGGCGCTCTCCTTCTTGTTATCTCCCCACTCCATCTCTTCGGTTGTGTGGCAGGAATCGGACAGTGGTCATTTACTATCTCGGGGGCAAAAAAAAAAAAAAAAAAAAAAAAAAAAAAAAAAAAAAAAAAAAATCTGCTGTAAATCTATGGGCTCAGTCCAGTTCTTCTGGTTGAGTCGCAAGCCGGTCTAGACAGCGCGTAGGGATCGGCGACCTCTTATCTGGTCCTGGCATCACTTGCAAGCGATACACTGACTAAAGCCACACAACAAAACCAAACACCCCCACTATATCGCCACCACCTTGAACACACAGACACCCGATCAGGAAAAGCCCCCTCGTAAATGTGGGGTGCAGAGACGGTCGCTTGTCCTTTGCGTTTATTTTACTTCCATGAACTGCGTTTTTACGCACGGGTCAGGCGGGGTGAGGTCGTTGGCTAAATGGACTGACCTTCTTCGATAGAAATCCACCAAATATTTATTTGCAATTTGTAGATTAAATCATTATATATCATAACAACTGAAGCGTTGTTTCCTAATGTTTTGAAACTGTTAAAATGTCAGGTTGTTATAATTCTGTGCAAAAAGAAGAAAAATACCGAGACGAAATTTTGTTGGAAACAAATTCAGATTCATTGTACAACCTTCCCCATCACCGACTCTCAAGGAAAGAAAAGAGCTCAGTTAACGCACCAAATGTTATATTTCAGAAAATCCGTTTTCCTCTCCACTGTTGTTGTTTATAGGGTCTAAACTGCAAGCTTGAATGACAAAAGGCAGATAATAGATTTGTAACTGAGCTATTTCAAATACAACAAGCAAACACTGCATGCAGATTAAGATAAGGAAGATAAGTTGGAGAATAACAAGAGGCTTTGCGAAGAAGAATGCAAGGTCTATAGTAACTGTCTTCTGCAGAATAACCATTACAGGAGGCCGAATATCATTCCAGGGCAGCCACTTTTGAGCGTGCATTCTGTACACAAATCGTTTCCTAAACGCTGACTGGAGCAGAGTTAATAAAACGGGAATTTCATTATTTAAATTTTGCTAAACCAGTGTTGCTTTTCTTTTTCTTTTCTTTTCTTTTTTTTTTTTTGGAAGATGGATTTTCAGAACTTCCCTACTTGCAAAAATCGAACACAGTGAGAATGCAACAACAAAATATGGCGGAAAGCCATAGTTTAGGTTGTACAAAGGCACCAAAAAACTAAGCCTTGTTTAAGAATGGTGGAACAATTGCAATTGAAAAGCACGGACGTAATAAAATAAGGCTTAAATTTTTTTCCCCTTGCGTTTATCGTTATCTGCCTTATTCCTTCCTCGTCGTTTCGCTCAGATCGGTGTTCAGGCCCTCCGGCAGCCGTATCAGAGGTATGATCCTTCAACAAGCCTTTAAATGGGAGTTTCCCTCAGTGCAATAAAGAAGATCCAAAATGAACAGCTCAAAGCGCATGCAAGCTAAAATGCCCACGCCCTCTTTATTTGGATCGCTCCTCCAGTTTGACAGTCTTCACTGACCTTTCATTTATAGGGGGACTATTTTGCACCGTCGCACAAATGGAAAAAGTAAATATTAAATTCATATGACCCGAAACACAACAATCACCCCTTCCACCCATGATGAACTTGGAGGTGTGTCCGTGTGGTCTGCAGGTGTAATGTTGGCACCGGAAGGACTGACACCGTGAGTCTCATTAATGATTGAGATCACAAGTACATTTAGAGGTGTGATGCAATTCTCTGATTCTGTTCTAATTGGCGGAGGGGTGGATGTAATTGGATCAACCTACTGCCAGGCACAGAGTGACGCACGCCCTTAGCACCAAAATATTCATGCTTTATTGGGTTAAATTGTTTAATTTTTTATACTTTTAATTCTCTCAGAAATTATATTTTCCAGTTTATAATGAAACACATTCATGTCAGATATCGTCTGCTGATTGGTTTAAATTTATTTAATTAAAAATAACACGCGCAATTATTATTTTCTGTAATCTGCGTATGATTTCCTCGTTTTCTTTTTAGGTTTAGGTGAAGCTAACGTTGTGTCAGTATGTGTGTGTGTGTGCGCGTGTTTGTGTGCGTTTAAAAGTCTTAGGCCCTACACTGTTTTTAAAATCCAGGTCAGAAGCAAACTTTAACACCCACGTGAAGTTATCTCCTCTGCCCATAAAAGAGGTGCTGATAGGTAATTTTTGTGTTTCATAGATCGATTGATAACATTTCTATTAGGGTGAAGGTGATAAAGAAACACAGGTTTAGGATATTCTTCTTCTTCTTCATCATCATTATAAAAATAATACTAATAATAATATAGATATTGCAAACGCAGTGCAATTTCAGAATTTTTAAAGGAAGAAGGAATTTCTGCTATGTACTAATTAAGAATTAACAACAACAACAACAACAACAACAATAATAATAATAATAATAATAATAATAATAATAATAATAATAATAATAATAAACGTATTAACATTACAAAACTTAAAAGAAAAAAACAAACAAACAAACAACCCCTGACCCTGTGATTGTGCCCACGTTCAACTCTGTAGTGACCTTGCATCTCTACAGTGGGGGCCACCGGCAGAGGAACAACTAGGACAAAGTTGCAGTCGAAACCTCTCAGGGGAAAAGTTCTGACAGCTTGACTTAATGCAGAAACTGAGCAGGGAATTTTTTTTCCTGGAGTTGTGGATGAGAAACAAGCAAAATGGGGATGTGTGAAGAGAAAGTGACAAAACAATAAGATAATTGACAAGCCCTGAATCCTGAGTGAAATTAAAGCTTAAATAAGTCGTTTTGAAAAAGCAAGCTGTGTTTGGACTTTTCCCATGTTTCTACTCGCTTATTCCTTAATAAACACTTTCACATGGAAAATGTTAAGGGAATTAAGGGAGTATTTATTATTTCTTTAATCTACATTCTGTTTTCAAAGATCTCCCTGTTCTATATCTCCAGTAGTGTACTTCTCCATTATGGTGTATTTCAGGTTTGTTTTGGCCATCATTAGGCGTTTAAAGTAGGAAATTTAGGGGACAATTTATCTTAGACCAGTAACAGCCAATTAAACATCTGGTGACAAGAATTTCCTAATCTCTAGGCTGCACTGATAATAAAACAGCAATGTCAACATTTCTGTGTGTGTGTGTGTGTGTGTTACCTTGCCAGTTGTTTACTATTGATCCTTAGGAATGAATGCTGCTTTTATGGGAAGCTGACATGATGAGTAAATATCCAGATATTATCCTTTAAACTTTTAAAAGCACTAAAGCCAGTAGGGCAAAAAGCCTCTTAGAAAGTGTTATGTGAAATAAAATCTATTTTATGTGTTTGTGTGTGTGTGTTTGTATGTGTCGGATGACATATTTGGACCATTATATTTATTATGGGCTGAAAACAAAATAATCATACGTTGGAGCCAAAAAGTCTGCATTCTTGTAAAAAAGCTTTTGTAATTTAAAAAAAAATATATATATCAGTATACATAATTTTTAAAGTCTTTCCATGTTCAAGAGTGTAACCTGGTTAATAAAATGTATGGGCATTTAAACTATTACTTTGTTAAAACAACTTTAAATTTCAGCTTTCAGCCTTTGGTGAAAATCTCTTAGCATGCTGCATATTTACTTTGCAATATTTGCAAAAGATTTGATCAGATTGTGAGTACGCCTTATGTCCAGAGCCCTCTTCAAGTTACCCCAGAGATTTTCTGTCTGATCTAGCTCTAGGAGATTTTATTACTTCTCTTCAAGCAAAGCTGTTATTTTGTTGATTTGGACATTTTCTTGGATTCAGTGTGGTAATGAAAAACTGAATCCCAGTTTATTGTCTGTGGTCTAACAGAGACATAAAGGGTCAGGGTCAAAACTGGTTGCTATTTGAAATAGTTCATAATTTCATCCACCTTGAGATCCACCTGAAGAAAATTAACCCCACAGCATGATGCTGCCATTACCATGTGGGTGTGGTGTTCTTTTGGTGATGCTCAGTGTTGTTTCTGCATCAAACCTACCTTCAGGTTTTGTTCCTTCAGACCATAATGCATTCTCCAACATGGTATTTGAAGATTTTTTTCCCCAGGTCTAGACTTTTTCTTTGTAAGAAAAGTTTTATTTCTTGTACACCTTCTTCACCTTACTCCACATGTGTGTTATATGTTGAAAACAACTGGTGGCTACTTGGCTGAAATTGCTGCAGTGCATTGCTTCAGTCTTGCTGTCAACCTCATTGACAGCCTTCCACTTCCTGTTGTATTGTCATTTTTAGCATTATAGCAAATTGGAAAATATCTTCTTTTTGTAATCTCCCTATCTACAATTGTTGGTGCCTGCTTTCAGTGTATCATAGTATAAATATGAATCTTTAGAAATTTTTGGTTCCCTTCTCCTTACTGATACCACTGTATAATGTGATCATTTTGATCCTTTGTAAGTTCTCTGCAAACCATGGCTCTAAGTGAAGGATACAAATGAGAGATTATCAGGAAAGTCCTTCGAAGACAGCTGAACTTTTATATCTGGTTAATCAAATTCACTAAAACAGTTGGCAGGTGTGGACTTAACAAATTGTGCAAGTGTTTTAAAAAAGCAAGGGTTAAGGCTGTACATACATATGAAACCAGGTTATTGCACTTTTTCCCATTTAGTTATATTTCAGCTCCAAGAGATTTTTTTTTTAGTTAGATTATGCAGGAAAAATGTCACATTAAACTTTGAAAAATTTTAAAATGGTCTCAATTTTTCTTGTCACAAAACGTTAACTTTTAATAGAGGTGTGTATACTTTTGAGATCAACAAGGGCAAACCACACCTTTGTATCCTTAGGTGAACCTCTGAGGCGAAATCTGCATATGCAGCAGCTTGCCTGCAGTAAAGGACAGCAAACACTAAAATTTTTGTCTTCTATGTGTCTGTGAGTGCATGTGTGTGTGGGTTTGGTGGTCAGACCTCAGGTTCACCTGGAACACACAGTGAGCAACAATCTGCTTCCGTGGTCCCGCGGCTGAGACAGTGTCAGAGCTGCATAAATCACAGGGCCCCATCCACGCATAAATCTGCTGCAAAACAACCCACCAACGCCCATTAGGAGGAGAAGGGACGGTCAAAGCCACCCCCCACTTTACTTGCTATAAAACACAACGAGAGTTCATCTGTACACTGCTGTTATCAGCCCAACAAGGAAGACAAACACGTGTCAATGGATGCAAACAATGAGGTAGTGAATGTGAGTCAGTCTAAATGAGGAGCGGCATCAAAATATTTCAGGTAGACTCTCTGGCGTTCATCAGGGTCATTTCAGTGTCAGTTCAGAAGTTCAAGAATGTTTTTAGGAAGTCTTTGCATTTTAGATTTAGTACTAAAGTTCAATTAATCCTCTGACTCATGAGGAAGGACGAAATAGAACTAAACCCCTAATTACAGCAAACAGAGACAAAACTAAACTGTAAATGTCATAAAATATTGCTGCTGTCAGATAGAAACACAGTAAATCTTTTCATAAGGTGTGGGGGAAAGTGAAGTTCAGTTTGACTTGGTTTAATCCTGGATGAGTCAATAACAGAAACAGATAGAACACATATTGATACATTCAAAATAATCCAAGTTAATGTTTGGGATGGAAAGCAGTTGATCTGCTGTGATCAGTTCAAGAAATAACCCAAAACATTTGGGATGCTGAGAAACACAGAAAGTCAGACAGAAAAGATGAAATCACAAAAAGGACTGCATTTTTATTTATTTTTTTTATTTTATTTATTTTTTTAAAAAAAACAGTGGTTAAGGCTCTGTGGTGAGCCCTTGTCCCAAGGCGATCCTGCCACTTTAAGAGATGAAGCAATATCATTAATGGAGCCCTCCGAGGGCTGACATCTTGCTCCAATTCACCAGTTCCCCCGTCCATCACACCATTACGGTGGGCCCAGCCATATTAAAATCCAATCACTCCTCTGGCTAGTTTGATTAAGGAGGGCAAGTGCACAAGAAAGGGCTCCCACCCATTGTTGCCTCTGCCGGGGAGTCCCCTGAGGCTGGAGCCGGGTTCCTGTCTCAGATAGGGTCTGCTCACAAGCTACAGTGGGACGACTCCTAAAATTTCAATACAATGACTTCTCTCTTTCATTAAAAACTTCCTTTTGACTGATCCCTGTGCAGGGAGGAACTGAAGGGACATATTCCCAGAATGCCACTGAGAAACTTTTTAGACCAAGTTTTTTCTCAGGCCAAGCTGTCACTTGTAACTCACCCAGTAAAAATGACAAGCATGTAAATGTTTACCTTGCAGATTTCAAGCAAATTTGAAACATGTTTTATTCGTTCACAATTTGGGAGGTTGGGGCTATTGGAAGGAAGTTGTCACATTCTTTCAAATGTTTTTTTTTTCATCTGCATTTTGACATTTCTACTGTTTAATTTGCTAAAATCTCCCTAAGGGCTTTTGGTGATTTCATGTACATTCTGGTAAATTTAATAACACAGCTCAGATTGCCACTTTGCAATTGGTAATTGAAATTGGGACTGTAATAACTGTTAATTAGGCCATGCTTCAACTGTTTTCTTCATAAGCAAATTATTATTTATTCATTTAGGACACTTTTTTGATAATGCTGCAGATCTAAATGTTGACCACTGACAAATTCAAAAATAAATCTTCTACAGCCTTTTGAATCTGCACTGGAAAAAAAAAAAAAGATTATTTTAAATTTCTTTTGCTTGAATTTTACAGTGCTGAATTGTTTTACCAGTAATGTGATTGCAACAAAACAAAATAAATCTTCCAGTCTTTTTGCTTTGCATTACAGTGAAACCAAATAATAAATCAATCCAAAAAAAAAAAAAAAATTAGAATAAACACAGTGTTTAAAGTTGCATTTTTCTCTGCTTACTGCTCAGTGGGTTACTATAAATTATCTGCCTTTTTGATCCAAATAACCCTAAATTGGTTTCCAGCCAGCAAGTAACTAATCTGCCTTTTGTTTAAACATCAGGCTACTGCTGCCCTCTTGGAGGGAGATGCATCAGACAGATTGGCTCTGGGAAACAAGGCAGCATCACAGGTACAGACCCCAGACCCTGAAGCAAATTAAAGCCAGAAGGCCAGGCCGAGCCTCTACGACCACAGCGACATAAATTACGGGGATTTACAAGTTTTTTAAAACACTTTTAACAATACTCCCCTTTAATGTGCTCTGTGTTTAATAATGCACTTTGGGTTTTAAGAGCATGATAAACAAACCAATAATTCACTTTTTTATCATCTGAGGGTGAAGCCCTTCAGGACTGGGTTCTACAGCAGCGTTCAAAGGGGCCTTTGGTGGATGACATGAATGGCTGTCGTAAGATGTTTTGGACAACAGCTGAGATGTAACTGTTGAATTTTTTACTTTCTTAGGGATTAAAGCACCAAGGTTCATCTTCTCAAAAACAAGGGTCTTTTAAAAGGGAGACTGATACCAAAATGAATAAACACCGGATTTGGTAGAAGAGCTGGCTCGTTTCAAGGCATAAAACAACAAGACTTCTGGGTATCCAGCATGAGAAGATCTCAAAAAAAAAAAAAAAAAAAAAAAAAAAAAATTCTGCTGTAAACAGGATGTGTTTAGATTTAGGATATAGAAAAATATTTTAATGCAAATGTAAAAAAAACCTGTAATTTTCTTGGTTTGGATTATTCAAAATAATGTGTCTTTTGCTCTGAGCAATAATTTTAATTAACTTTTTTGTGTCAGAAAGTAAATATGATCTGGGAAAGCTCACAGTAGCATTTGGCTGGAGTTTCTAGTCTGCAAAGCTTCACAGGATAAGTCAATGAGTCTCTTGGCTGCCAAGACCCATAAAGAGGACACAGCGAGGCTTTCATAAATTTTGAAACAACTAAATTCAAATAATAGTAATCTCTCATCAGGAAAAAAAGAATGTTATAGTGTGAAAAAAATGGGAGAAAACATCTTCCTCTAGCAACTAAAGTACTTTTGCCATAAATGTAGGAGTTCAGAGTGAGCAGGCTGGGAGACAACTGATGTCTGTGTTGGAGCAAGGACCTGGAACAGTACAAATACAACACACACACACACACACACACACACACACACACACACACACACACACACACACACACACACACACACTCAAACATTGACTTGCATGTTCACTGCAACACCCACACAATCCTTTACACTCACACACACACACACACACACACACACACACACACACACACACACACACACACACACACACACACGCACTCTCCAAGTCACTGCCAACCACCACAAATCACTAGGCCATAGCATCCAATCCTCCACCAGCCAGTGCCATGGCATTAAGCATCCAAACAAATTGTCCTTCATCGAGTGTTTGCAGCAGTAAGACATAAAGCAAAAGGGAGATAACAGGGGAGGGCTAAGGATTGGACTTGGAGAGGTGGCAGACCTCACTGCTCTAAGCCTGCATTAACACACTCCCCACAACCTTCTGCGAAAGAGATTCCATAGTACAGGCATTGAACCACTTGATTAGACAAATAGGAATTTTTTGTTGTAGTTTTTAGTTTTAAAATTGAATAGAGCAAAAAGAGGTGTTGGTTGTGAAAGTGAATGGAGGTTATTTATAAGCTATATTTTTGCAATGTGGTAGAAAAAAAAGAGATACTTCCTTTTAACAGTATTCATACTTCTTGAACTTAATCACATTTTAGGATCTCACAATCACAAATTTCAATGTATTTCATTGGAGTTTTATGTGATAAATCAACACAAAGTAACACAAAATTGAAATATATATATATATATATATATATATATATATATATATATAGCTTCTGTATCTCAAATTAATCCAGTACAATTAATTACCATTAGAAATCACCTAATTCTATGGAAGAGTAGCAAGAACCAAGCTATTGTTGAAAAAGAGAAGAACAATTTCAAGTCACAAGCCATGGATGGGACACAGCAAATATGCAATAGTAGGTGCTCTGGTTAAATAAGACTAACATTTAGCTTTCTGCTCTACAAGGAAAATGCTATGTGTAGAGGAAAACTGCTCTGCATATCATCGTGATCACACCATTTCTACTGTGAAGCATAGTGGTGGCAGCATCATGCTATGTGGTCACCTTTCTCCAGCAGGTACAGGGAAGCTGGTCAGAATTGATGAGAAGATGGATGGAATTAAATGCAGGGCAATCCTGGAAGAAAACCTGTTATGGGCTGCAAAAGAGTTGAGACTTCGGCAGAGGTCCTCCTTCCAGCAGGAAGATGACCCTAAATGTACAGTCATAACTACAATGGAATTGTTTAGATCAAAGCATATTTATGCGCCAGATTGGCCCAGTCAAAGTTCTAACCTAAATTCAATTAAGAATTTGTGGAAAAAACAGTCAAATTGCTGACTCTCCCTCCAACCTGACTGAGTATGTTTACAAAGAAAAATGGACAAAATATTCAGTCTCCAGATATTCAAAACACTTGCAGGTGGAATTGCATCTAAAAGTGGTTTTATAAAATATTGACTGAATGGGACTGATCATAAATTCAGGCCGCATTTTTAAAATGAGTAAATTAGTATTTATTAATAAAATAGAAAACCATCCATTTCTTTTCATTTCACAATTATTCACTGCTTTGTGTTGGAGGAGAAGAAAGGTAATCACTTGCAGAATTTACGGTTTTCTTTTGCCAAAACAAATAAACGACCAAACGTTTATGGATTTATTGTCATCTGTGCATGTGAAGGAGTGCTAAGTGGCATTCTTGGCTAACTTGCTCAGCGTGTTTGAGATTAAACAATGTATTTATTATTCTTTGTGCACCAAAGAGTTTGGCAAAGCTAAGGGAAATTTTTAAATGAATGTGCTAACTTGTTTTTTGTTTTCTCTAAAATAGGCTTACTGTATCATTGCTTAGGAACTCCTGACATATATTACACAGTTAAATGAAGACAGAAAAAGTTAAATATAATTAATTATAAAAATTCTTTAAAGTAGAAGTATAAGAATGGAGTATTATTATTAATGTATTAATTATTATTAATGTATTAAGTAAGTAAAACTCTGTGGATTTTTATAGTTTTAGTCTATAGCTGCATGTCTGGAATCAACTTCTTTTGTGAAATAGTCAACTAGATTGCCATGAAATTTGTTACAGACAGCCATGAGGCCCTGCAGATAAATCAAATTAAAGCTGACCCCTTGACGTTTTATCTAGCATCACATCAAGTAGGTGTACAAAAATCTAATTACTCCAAGACAGCATTAGGTTGGACTTCCTTCATTGGATAAGCTGTCATAAAATTTGTCCTACTGCCTCAAGTCTGTCTCAAAATAAACAGTGTGGGGGGTCCAGTTTTTTAAGTATGTCTGAAACTGTGTTAAATATAACCTTTCTGCAACCCCCCCCCCAAATTACACACATGATTGTATAAATAGCAATGTATAGCCAAAAATACCCCCAAAATTTCTAGCTTAATGAGAAGGATTTATTTAATGTTTTTTCAAAATAAAATTTAAGTTCTACCATTAAAATGCAGATGCCTCCTAAAGTTAAATCTCAGAATTGTTTTTTTCCATCCAGATATGGCTGAGCTGAAGGTCTTTAAAGCATAATAAAGCAGTAGATCATATGAGGTAATGTTATAACTCCAGGTTCTTCTGTCAACACCCTGAATATCCTCTCATCTGAGATTGGAGATATGCATCAGCCTACTAGAAGCTGGAAGTGGGCATGGTCAGGTTGCTGATAAGAGGGAGGGCACAGCTGTATCTTTGAGATCTGAGAGATGCCGACGGCTCTCGTGAAAAGGAAGCTGACTTAGGGCTGCAGCAGAGGCTTATCTTTACAGTTTCCTATACCACCTACTGACAGGGCCTGAGACTGTGTAAATTCCTGTGTCCTCTGAAATGACTCCGACCAGACAATGAGACGACACTTTGTGTACTGATGTGCACTATAACACAGAGAACAGCGGACATTTTACAAGGCACGAAGAAGACAAAGACAAACATAGGTTACATGTGTGGAAACAGACAATCTCTGACGTAACCCAATGAGGTGGGCTCCACACCTATCTTTTTTAATAAATTACAAAAAACCAACATCATATAATTTACTTGGTGCGTTACAGTGGTTTTATGTTATATTTAGTAAAAAATGACAAATTTAATTTAAAATTATTGTAAATATTGATCCGGTTGTGTTAAACTGCTTGAAAAATTTACTGCGGATGAGTAAAATGTGTGAGAAATACCAGGGGTGAAAACTCAGCCCAATGTTATTGTAAGAATGATGTGTATAAGTCACTTATGAGAAGGCTTTTTGTGCAGCTTTGAAGCTTTTTACATCAGAGGAGCTGGGGTGGCATTTATCATCCAGTGGATAGTTGTTCCCTTTCAAAGTTCTCCTTTTTATGACGTGCATTATTTCCCGTGTGCACACATAAACAAAGCCAAGACTGCCGGCACTGAATCAGCAGACTGTGTCACCGCTTGGCCTCCCAGGTCAGACCAGCTTTCTTGTGCCGCCCAATGCTTACATTAGCATGTGAAAGGCTAAAGCTGTTCCAAATATTCCATCTAAACATTTATTCTGCCTTAACACTGAATGGAAAAAAACTGAAAATCAAGTAACAGGATGAATCCAGGATGCAAATGCAAGTAGGTCTTTTGCCAAGACAAACCAGATAACAGAAGAATAAATGACTTCTCACCAGAAACTTGTAGCAATAATTAGAGATTGCTGAAACTTTGACTTTTTTCTTCTGTTTTCAAATAGGTTCAAAATACATTTCAGATGAGAACTCGTTCATCAGCAAAGTCCTGCCTGTCCCTAACATGGCAGGCAGGCAAGAAGGCAGGCACCAAGAGTCTGTGTTTACATTGGAAGTGCCTGGAAATGAATTTCCCCACACTAGTCTCATTTGTCTTATCAGCATATAAATGTGCTGCCTCCTTTATGGAGGACAACATTTGACCAAAAATATCTATTATGGGCTTAGAATATTTCCTTTTAAACTGCAGTGACCAGGAGCATATAGCTGAAGATAAAGAAGCACCATCATTTGACCGGGATTCACCAGAATTTAGCTGCTGCACATTTTTTAAATTAGGAGAGTGTTGGGAGGGGGGGGCTCTGTGGGACGTATAAATATTCAGGAGGTACTCGCTGTATTCCCAGTCTGCTCATTCTGTTAACTTTTCCACACTGCGAGCAGAATCATCTGTCATTCACCCTAATTTAATCTTCGACCACTCTCATTCAATTATCCAATATAATATGCAAATGAGGTGAACAATGGCCAGCTCATGCTAATTATGTACATCAGAATAATTAGATTGGACAGCAGTAGTGGTAGGGGAAGGGGGAACCCTAACTATCATAAAGTAAAAGGGGGAGATTCTTTAATTAAAGTTGCAAAAATTTTATTAGAATCTGTAATATGCCCATAAATTGTTGAATGTTGGCTATACACAGGGGGGACATTACTCTTATTGAAAAGGTTCTCCCTGAAGAGTTACACTGAGAAGTGCAGAGGGATTTGTCCATACCAAGGGCAAAACCCTTCTAAAACAGGATTCTTCTTTACAACAGCAAGGATCATAGCATGTAAACAGGACTTACTTTTACAGTAAAGTATGTAACTCAGACCTTTTACTGAGAGATTCCATGTTGCAGCAAAAATAAAGGACAAAATAAAATACAGTAAATACCAGCACATATAATTTTATTATTTCTCCTCTATACTATAATGCACAATCTTTAGTGTATTTTCTTCAGCCAGCTGTAATCAGAATCAAATGATGTAAAATGTGTGTGCTGTGCCAATGCAGCAGAGCATGCCTGCCAGCCAGTTACACACAGAGATACATCAGCCCTAATCCTGTCCTTTGCTGCTGCATGCATGCAGGCACTGCTGCCTCTCCACAACAGATCAGCAATGTCCAGCAGCCCAGCACAAAACAGTCTGCAGCGGGGTGCACAATGGCTCCCTCCAAGGACCAGCAGACAGCAAGCATCAGGACCCTGGACGGGGTGCTGAGGCCACTGAAATATTTACAGAGGCGTGTTTTGTTGCTTTTGTGTTGAATGATTGAAGGGTGCTGTGTAGACAGTCTCTCTGAGGTTTATTGCTGGGGGAAGGGAGTCACTGAGAAAAAAAAAATCGGTAAAGACAAAAAAAAAAAAAAAAAAAAAAAAAAAAAAAAAAAAAAAAATCACTTTTTGTTTTTAAAAATAACATTATTTGTCCTGAACTGATTTGTGTGTTTACAAATGAAGTTTACTTAGATGGAAGAAATGCACAGGGGTGTTTGAAGTTTGAACGAGTCTGAGGATGGCAGAATCCTACATAATCCATCACTCTCTGTGCAGACAGAGAACAACACCTCAGTAATGCCATGGTGTATCCTGCTCAGGCCAGACAGTATTTGTTAAACATGTCAGGGTGACAGAACAGCAGTAGGTCAGGAGCACAGTAGATTAAAGTGGGAGTGAGTCGGAGTGAGGATGTCGAGACATGTAAACTGACACATTCACGGCAGCGATAGGCTGTCTGCTATCTCTTCCTTTTCCAATACATCCCTGCTAAATGTGTGTTGGGGGTGGGGGGGTACTATTTACACTGCACGTCCTCTTTGCAGTACATTATCTGCATGCTATCTGTATGGCAGCTTTACTTACACACAGCATAAACATACTTGTGTTCAGTCAGTTCAATACATTTTTTCCATTACTTTGTAGTCATTATGAGGTAAGGCCCATTAGACTTGGACATCATGCATCTGGGTACGTGTGTGACAACGAAGAAACACATCACTATGTCTCTTCCATACTCTGTCAGCATTTTTTCTAAATACACAATGTCCATCCTATAATAACACAAATGTTTTACAAAAGCAGATCAGTAAAGCATGGTGGTAGTGCATTATGCTATGGTGGTGCTTTTATCTATCCCATAATTGCGAAATAGAAGGAAACCTATACAAACACATATGAAAAGTAAGGTGTGCACTTGTATTCTGCTCACATTACTCTGATACCCCTAATCAAAATCCATGGAAACCTGTTGCTTTCAGGAGTTAACCTTAAAAAGTTCTCATTTAATCTCAGTATAAATGCAACCTCAGAGGTTTGTTTGAGAACATTAGTAAACAAACAGCATAATGAAGACCAATAAATACACCAGACATATTAGGGATATAAATGTGGAGAAGTTTAAAGTAGTGTTAGGCAATGAAACAATATCCAACACATCTCACAGAGCTCTGCTTAATTCATCAGCAAAAAATAAGAAGAGCTACAACTGCAAGCCAACAAAGATCTTGCTATCCACCTCCACCAACAGGCCAGGCAAGAATAATATTAATTGAAGAGGCAGTACAGAGGCCAATGGTTACTCTTGGGAAGATGGAAAAATAATCTTTACAGGACTATTGGCTGTTTACTCCACAAATCTGCCAATTATGGAAGAAAACCAGAAGAAGTTTCATGTAAAGTTTGCCCCAGGACAAAGTAGAGACAAAGTGAATTTGTGGAGGAAGGCCCTCTGGTCAGATAAGGCTAAAACATTTAGCCCACATGAAAAAACACTCATTTTGGCATCATGGTGGAGGCAGCATCATACTATGGCAAAGCTTTTCTTCAGCAGGGAAAGGGAAGATGATCAGAGTTGATACAAGGATTGATGGAGTTTAATACAGGGCAATACCAAAAGCAAACCTGATACTGTGGAGGAAGTTCATGTTCAAGCACGGAAATGACCTTAAACATACAGACAGAGCTACAACGGAAAGGTGTAGCTGGTTGAGACAACCCCAAAAGGCTTGGAGCTGTGTTTTCAGTAAGATGTTTTAGTAGGTACTGACTGAGTTTTGCTGAATATAAAAACACACCACACTTTTCAGATTTTTATGTATAACAAGTGTGAAAACCAAGTAAAAGTTTTCTCCCACTTTACATTTATGCACTACTTTATGTTGATCTGTAATTTTAAAAAAAACAAAGTTCATGAAAATGGTGGTAATTTGACAAAATGGGAAAATAAATTAAGGGGCAGGAATGCTTTTGCATTCTTGTGCAAAGTGTGGCAAAAGGCACCTCTGTTTGATTGCACGGTGATGGGATGGCAAATAATGACAAAGAAAAAAAAACATTTAAATTGGTAGGCTAATGAGAACATGAGTGGAAAGATGCTTTAAGCTTCAGCAGTGAACCATTTATAAACAATTTGTGGAGTTTATGTATTTACCTTTGCTAAACCACTACGGAAGCCAGTTGTCAAAATTTTATATTGTTCACTCAGAGAAATACTTCTATGGGGATTGTGGTAAACGATAGCATATCCTTGTATGTACTGACCACAAACACGTTAAAAAAGCTTTTATCAAGAAACTGCAAGATTTAGTCTTCATTCTTACACACATAATGTGTCACCTGAGTTATGGGCAAGCATCTTGCACTAAGCTAGAAGTATTTACTTTTGTTAGTGTGATGACGTTTGTAGTCAGCATTACAGGAAATGATGGTAATCAGACTCATGTGAGGAATCAAATCTGACACACTGATGCACAGTCCACCATTTTAATTTAAATTAATCTTTTAGACTTTCTGAGTTTGTGCTCTGTTGCTGTTTTTGAGTTACATCACAGAAAAAGCTGACAGTTTTAAAGAAGACATATTATCTACCTCTCAGCTGATTATTTGTTTAATTTTGCGTTGTGTAATTCTCCCTCATTTTAACAGTTTGTAGATTCTCCTTGGTAGCTTCTTCTGGAGGATCTAAAGCAAGTAACAAAGACATACACACATTAACTTCTCAAATTACTAGGGGTTCATGCTTGAAAAACAGCAGGTCTGATGCAACAATGCCATGTCTTGGCTTTGTCTTATCTCACCCCATGATGAATGTGTGAAGGCCAAAGGTCACACTCATTCATTCTTGTAGAGGAAACAGCTTTTCCTCCTGACAATTTATTGGTATAAACTGAACACTCACTAATATGTGCAGTTACTAGTGCAGAAAGTTGCACTTCAGACCTGACATTTGAACTAGAACTAAGCATGGAATGCAACAACTTATTTTTTTTTTTTATAGGAAAGCTTAAAACTGAATATACATGAAATATTTTTCTTTTGAAAAATGTGTTAATTTACCTTAGTGTCTAATGGCACTATATATGAAAAGAAGAAACAAATAAAATTTCAAAGAACATTTTTAACACATTTTTTCTTATGAAAGAATGATTACAAGCAGTTTCTGAATCATGCAACCCCCTAAATGATGTGTGAGCCCAGAAGAAGGTGGTGAATGTTAAGTAGCTGTCAAATTCTGAATCTTACAAAGAAATCCCTGTACTGAGATGAAAGGAGGGGGAGCAACACGTTGGAAAAGTGATTATTTGATTGAACACGATTATCTCTGATTATGCAATTTAGCCTCCACATTCAACCTAATAAATGTCAGCCATGTTCATTGCAGGTACACCAGACAAACAGAAATCTGTCTGATCTTTCAGACGCCGCGAGGTAAACCGCTTTCAGGATTCATAATGACTCGGCAAACATTTTCACAGCAAATTTGCACCACTTTCCATCTTCTCCCTATAAACACCATGAGCAGGTATCACATAGTCATCAGTGTGCTCAGTGCTGTTTGGAGACATGTATGCCAATGCCTACACAAATGTAAGGACCTGCTTGTGAGTAGGGTTGCCTCTTCACACTTAAAGATCTGCGTGTGAAACATGTCAGTCATAAAGTACCTTGTAACAGTATTCATACCCCTTCAACGTTTTAACATTTTGTCAAGTGAAAAATATACATTTCAATGGATTTAATTGGGCTTTTATGAGCCAGACCAACACAAAGTCATCTAAAATATGAAGTTGAAAGAAATGATATCCCAAGCTTTGAACATCACATGGATTGAACAAAGCATAGTTTAATCCATCATCTGAAAATGGGAAGTGTATACTAAGGACAAACAACACACCTACCAAGACAGGCGTGTTCACCTGAGCTAACAGACTGGACAAGGAGACCATTAATCAGGGAAGCTGGCTGGATGGTACCTCTGGAGGAGACGCTGAGATCCAGAGCTCAGCTGGGAGAATCCATTGATAGGACAACTATTAGTTGTTTACCCTGTAAATCTGGCATGTGTGGAAGGGTGGCATAAATGAACCCTTTGTTGAAAGATAGTCATAAGTTTAGTTGAAAGTTTTGCTATAAGCCCTGAAGGGGAAACGGCACACATGAGAAAGTGGAATGTGGTCTGGTAAAATGAGTACCAAATGTAACTTTTTGGCCTACATCTAAAGCACTGTTTGTGGAGGAAAACTACACATCACCCTGAACACACCACTCTCATGGTGAAACATAGTGATGGTAGCATCACCAACAAATGACATTGAGCCAAAGATTTACTTTCTATCAGAACAACATTAAACATACAAAAAAAGCCACAGTGAATTTCCAGAGTCATGCTAATGACCTCATTATTTGAGTCCAGTGTGTTGCAGCAGAGACACATCAAAAAGTTGTAGGACACCGGCCCTTGAGGGCTGAAGTTTGACACCTGTGGTCTAGAACTAAGATGTCAAGAAAAGACAGTTGATTGACCAAAGTGAAGGCACAACAGAACCTCTCCTCTGTTTGAAAATAGCTTAAGAATTTTCTGATATTGAGTTTTCCACATACTAATCATGACCACTGCTTCCATTCACTGGTTACTGTGAAAACCACGGTTATGGTGGGGCTGAAGAATGAGTAAGAGAATGAGGGGCAGGTTTCTCACACATATTCAATGACAGGCAAGCCGCTGATCAAACGACTGGGTGTCACTGGAGCACAGCAGCTGGGATGGATGTGGAGGATGGCAGCAGCAGACAAGTGAGCACTGACTCTGACCCAGACAGGAATCTTTCAAAAGTTGTTTTATTTGTCAGCTGACACCACAGTTTCCGTTAAATGTTGGCATAAAAGATGAGAAGTGGTAAGCCAAAATGTTCTACAATGGTCCTAAAGCCTCTTAAATTTTGAAGGAAATCAGAGCATAAAAAGATTTTAAAAATGGCTGTTTTTTGGCCACTCAGTAGTATTTTTTAAAGAACTACTTAACCCCTTAAATGTAATGCTCAAAATGCTTACATGTTAGTCACTGGGTCCATAAGGATACTGGTTGCTTCATGACAGTTAATTACACAATAAATGCCTCAATTCAGTTTCAAGTATCAGAATGGGTATTGGAATCGTGAATCGCTGTTGGTGGCTCACAGTCTACAGATTGAACTCAGGTGCAGTATAAAGCAATAAATGAATACACAAACATGTTCAGAGTATTGCATTATCCTAAAAAAAATAAGTCAGATTGATTCAGTGGCCCCTTCATACAGTTGGGATACTTCTTTTTGAGATAGAGCTATAGTACTGTGAAAAGTGTTTGCACCCTTACAGATTAATTCTGTTTTTACTTTTTTGTCACACTTAAATGTTTCAGATCATCATCATCATCACAAAAATGATAATAGCATTTTATATTTACTCAAGTCATCTTTTACTGTTTTCAAAAGATGATTTCATTTATGAAGAGAAAAAAAGTCATCCAAACCAACCCAACCCTGAAAGAAAAAGAAATGACCCCTAAACCTATTAGCTGGTTGTGCCAACCTTGCTGGTAGCAACTTCCATCAAAGATTTGCAGTAACTGGCAAAAAGTCTTTTACTGAGTGTAGGCCACAATTTCCTCAGAGAATCTGTGTAGGGAATTTCCTATACTCTTTTACATAATGATTTTAATTCAGCCACTATGGTGGGTTTTTTGAGCATGAGCAATCTGTCCCTTTATATCAATAAGATTCAGATCTGGACTAATTATTGTATATAACATGCATCTCTGTTATGTGGAAAAAATAGGTATATATTAGATTGACAATTGGTATTTTCAAGACAAGTATTTTCCTAGCATGGAAAAATAATGATAAATCCCTAGTTATAATTTTTTAAAAAATATGTTGTGTCAATTAGTGTTTTTTAAAACAACCATAAATGTCACTGTGAGCAAAAATGCTTCTTTTTCAATGTATTGGGGCTGTGATAGGCTGACAGTCTATCCAGAGGTTTTCTTCACCTGATGACAAGTGTGAAAAAGATAAAAGCTGTGAGAAATGTTTCCAACATGTGAAATCAGCACTTCTAATGGACATAGTACTAATAAAAGTTATCAACACAAGGAAAACTAGACACTTACAAATTTACCTGCCCTGTGTAAAATAAAAATAATGACTGAAAAAAGAACATTTGAAGGAAGACAAACAGAAAAACATGACAGATCAAGAGTAAGAGAAGAGTCATCAGTCTAAAAATTGTTACAAATAAAAAAGCTGCAATAACCTGGTTGCATGAGACCCAGAACTTCCAGCGAGTATTTTTAGAACTGTTTAGTTGTACCTTGACAAAAACATCTGTTTCTTCTGATAAAAAGTAACCACATAACATGATGCTACCAACCCCATGTTTGTTAATGGATATAGTGTTCTTTTGAGAATACCTTTGGAAACTATTGTTCAAAACTTCATGTTTAGCTTCATCAGATCATAATAAATTCTCCTTTAATGTTTTGGGATATTTTAGCTAGGCAGACATTGAACTATGTAACTTCACAGTATTCGGTGCATTGCATTTATTCTATTGGCACCTGTTACTAAAGAACTATGAACCTTGAAAAAACCTAGTCGTCCACAGTAGAGGGGCTGAAATTCTAAACTGTAACCTTTAAAGTAGGCTTCCATACCAGTGCATTAATGTGATATATCAAATTTGTCTCACAGCGACAGGTCCAGAGAACATTTCCCCTCTACATGCTGCAGTACAAATCACTGGTAATTGCCCTATTACTCTGTCGCCATATCTGCCCCAGTACTCACTCTCTGCAGTCCGGATGAGGAGGCAATAGAGGGATCTGTCTCACCTTGTCTGAATGGCTCAGGTATGTCTCCCCCCTGAGGGACTGCAGTCCACTCATTTTAAAGGGTTACCCTGCAGAGAGAGCTGTCCATCACCAGACCTCCCGGTGAGGTAAAATTCTCCCAGTCACTTCTGGGGGCTGAGCAGCAGTCGATCACCACCACTAAGAGCATTTAAAACAACGATTTTTGAGCTAAACTCTTCTCCAAGACAATCCCACTCTGTCACGTCTTTGTTAAAGCTGTCAGTCAGTGTAGACTTTACATAAACCAGTAATTGCAATTTCAAACCACTCACAACCTCCTTACTTGCTGTGTCACATGTCACAAAGACTTAAGCTTTTTGTTATGACATTCTTCCTCTAAATGGCTTCACTAAGGCATCTATTGTCAGTTTGTCAGTCTGCACTTAACAGACCAGTGCAGACTTATGTGGTTTTACAGTAGACTAAACTTTGCCATGAAGACTCCAGAATCACTGTAGTGACGGGGGTTGTTTCAAAGATTAATTTAAAAAAATGTATAATAATAATTTGGTTACTCACTCAATTAAGTGTTTATTGTTTAGAAGTATTGTAATATTGCTCTCCCAATAATAATAATCATCATCATCATCATCATCATCATCATCATATGTTTCCGAAGCGTAGCTGCTGGAGCAACTCTCAAATTAGGAACCTAGTCACTCAAAATAATAATTTTTTTGACATTCAGAACTGTTGTACAGTTTTTCCTAAATAAAAATCCTCCATGTTATGACTAAGGTCAAAATTGATTCTCTGCATCTGCACAATCATTGTCTTCAGGGTCTAACAAAGGCAACTCCACATTTTCCCCATCTTTATTGCTATAGTTATACTAAAATGCATATTTGATTGACTGCTCAGTGCTTAATGATGGCCCCTTTTCAGGAAGCTTTGCCTGCTAAGAAGCTGTACAGTGTTTGAAGATAAAAAGACAAAACATAAACTTTTGCTCAGTTAAGAAGCCAAACCTGGCTCAGTCACAAAGACTGTGATTGTGTCACGTCAATTTTTGCATCTTATGCTATGCCTAAGTTGTGTTTTTTAGAGCAAAGTTCTTTAAGACTTTGTTTTTCACTTCTTGTTTCTTTAGCAACTTTTTAAAATCACATCTACTATTAATCCAAAGTGAGGAATCTCTGCACATCTAAAGAATAGAATAGAAATATCCTTTATTGTCCAACGATGGGGAAATTTCTGTGCAACAGCAGCAAAGTGGCAGTAGCAGGCAGTAACAGAAAGAGAGGCTCACACAAAGAATATGAAAATATGTATAAAAACAGAATAAATAATAAAAAAAGAAAACATACTGTACAGTAAGGCAAAATTTCAACATGAATACTATGTAGTTGTAAAAAATACTCCAGTCCAGAGGAATGTGCAGCTGAGTTGGTTAATTAAGAATGTTTAATTAAAAGCCAAGGTAACTCTGGTTTGATCTTTTAGTGAAAGCTGAAAGCTGTGAAAGGCTTTGTTGTTGTTTTTTCCCAATCCTTTTTACCTCTTCCCTCCTAAAATAAAATTATGTTTATATCCAGACTTTTGCTCTTAGCTTCTTAAGCAGCAGCAGTTGTGCTTCCCATTACCCAATTAAGCCTTTCTCAGTAGTAGAGTATAGAACTAGTTTTGTTTTTTATTTGTATTATTTTCTTTAGATTTATTTAATCAATAAGTATTAGACTTTAGAATCAGTGAGATTGTTTTTTTTTTCTTCTTGAGATAAAATCCACACAGACCTTTGAAAACAGACAGTTAAGGAAATGGTATAAGAATGACCTATTTAAAGATTGTCCATTTTATGACTGGAAATCACAATTTTATTCCTAATAGATTTTAAAACAAGAAATTTTAAAATTTCTTCAAAAGGCAAATGTTGCCATGTTATAAAATAGAAAATTGTGTATTTATGGAAAGTTAATGGGAAAATGCACATGGTTTGTGGACGAATGACCGAAAAAATTTATGATTTGTACCATTGGTGTAATTCTGTTTTAAAAATTGTATGTAGGTATCAGATGAAAACTATTAGAAAATCACTTACACTATCCTTTTCCATTTCCTTAACAATCTGTCCAGTTTTATGTAATGGAAGTTTTTAAGAGTCAATGAGGAGGGCCTTAAGAGTAACACGTGACTTTAGAGCAGCAGGTTGCAGACCACTGATCTGGTAGCTCTGGCAGTATGTTCAGTGGCATCATGGCAGGAAGTGAACTGTAACACCAGCCTCAAGTCTTTTGCAGCCTCCATCAGGTTGTCTTCTAGGATTGCCTTGTATTTTGCTTCCTCCCTTTCACTTTCAGCTCTCATCTGCATCTTTTAATGTGCTGATGAAAATCTTCCCTATACTATAATATTGCAACCACCATGTTTCATCAGAGGGATGGTGTGTGCGGGATTACAATTTTGGTTTTCACAGTGTTTTACAGGTAGGCTATTTTAATCTTATCTCATAACAATACTGCAAATTCTCATTTGATTTCTCATGGCATTTTGTCAGATTTGTGGCATACAGGAAAAATGTCTTAATGACAATTTTTTCAATCTAGGCTGTGGCTCTCTGTCGCTCTTCCAGAGATAATGGAGGCCTCTTTCCTGCTTCTCTGACTAACTTATCAAGCCATTTGATCTCCAATGTTCTCTAAGAAACCTTCAGAGCCTGGTGTAATTATACTAAATTTATATTACACACACCTGGATTCTTTCAACATACTGGATATCTTCTGAAGGAAAGAGGTTGCAGTGGATTTTATATAGGGTATTCAGAGTAAAGAGGGCTGAATGCATATTTATGCCGATTTAAACACATTTAAAAACAGTTCATGTGAAAATAATGCACTACTTTGTGTTTCTTTCATACATAAACCCACAATAAAATACATTGAATTTGTAATTGTACTATGATAAAATGTAAAAATGTTCAAGTGGTATCAATGCTTTTTATTAGACACAGAATGAGGGACAATAGTTGGGGACACTACATTGTGTGACTCTATGTGATCATTTATACCACTGGGCACTGACAGAAGCTTCTGTCCTTGCCAACAGCCAGTGAAAAGTGGGAGCAATTAAAAGTCCTTCATAAATATTAAACAATATCTATCAGCAAATTATCCATATAAATGATGCAGCCACTTCCAAGCACACACTATCAGAATCGAAATGTTCTCTGTAAATACAGCCCAGTCATGGGATCTTTATGCTCTGCTCTTATTCCAGATCCAGCCAGTTTTAAATGGGCATGTTGCCAGCATAGCACTTCACCATGCCAGCTAACAGAGGAGTGGTGGTACAAAAATTTGGCTTAATGCTTGTATAGTAACTAATCAGGTGGACACAAGAACAGCCCTGAACAAAACTGATTTAACTGTCACCCCAGTGAAAAGAGATTTGCTGAAAGAAACAGAACATGAGGGGAAAATAAATTTTGGATTTCATTCATTCTGAAAGGGATCCCAGAATATATTCCCTCTTCTGTAATGATGAAGGGATACAAAATGTGCAGAGATGCAATAAAGCATTTTTTAAAAAGGAACAATCAGTGTAAATGTTCTCTGAATAACAGATAATGTGTATGTGAAGTTAGAATCCATGAAACAATCTTGAAAGGACATTTAGTATTTTTATAAACAGAATACAAGAAATTTTAAACTTTTTACTTTTCGTGAAAAACATTGTAGTTTCAATTAAACCTTACAGGATATGAAAAATGGTCTCAGAGAGAATCTCTCAGCATTGTGCCATGAATAACAGCACCTCTCTGTATTATTAATCAGCTTGGGGATAAAATTGGACACGAAAAGACACAGTGACAGATACTTTCTGGTCGGGTGCCAAGCGGAGGCAAGTGAGAAGTCTCGGAAGTGTTTGAAGCTGAGTGTAAAGGAGATGTGCAGGTCATGTTAGTGGTGTTCAGATAACCACGGCTAAAAGCTAAGGCTTTAAGAAACATCCAGAGTTAGGTCCTATTTGCAATCAGCATGTACACTCTGTGCTTACAGTATGTCACAGAATGTCAAAATGTCAGGGAACATAGGTATCTTTTCTCAGTTTCTGTAGAGAGCTGCAGTGCAGAGAGAAACGTCAATACAGTGTATCTGACCACCAGACTAACCTCAAAACATACTACTTAACAACAGCTCCAGTAGAAGCTAATTACAAATTGCAGATGCAAAAAGGGACAAATGTAGATATTTTTTTAATTTGTTTGACCATACTGACAGTTGCTAAAATGTTGAGTAAAAGGTTTTCTCAAGCTTTCAAGCCTGTATGTGGGTGGCAGCATTATGCTGTAGAGGTACTTTGCAATAGTTGGGACTGGTGTGCTTTACAAAATAGATGGCATCGTGAAACAAAGTCATTGTTTTGAAATGGCCATCACAACTTCTGATCTCAGTCCCCCAAAAAATGAGTCAGTTAGATTCATTCTGTTAGGAGGAATGGGCCAAAAGTCCAGTAAACTATTTTGCTGAGCTTGAGAAAGAATCAGAATGTTTGACCCAAGTCATACAGTTTAAAACATAAATTCTAAAGAAATGTATGAAAACTTTATGACTTTAAGCAATTTTTAATTAGCAAGAAGCAATGGCTAAAACAGGAAACTTTAAGTCTGATTTAAAGGCAAACAGAAAGAAAATATTATTTTTTTTTTCTTTTCTTTTTTTTACAGTGTACATAAATATCCAGTTTTAACAAGTACAAGTAATATCCCAATAATTTTAAACTGTCTTTGTTACAATAGCTCAGATTTGACCAGTCTATTTTAGGTTTTGGACTCAAATGATTTATTAGTGGCCATTTTCTGTAAAAAACAGTCAAACAGACCTTTAATTTTTGAACCACCCATGAATCTTAAAATAAGATAGCAACTTAAGCATCACTTTCCAGTGACTCAATCTTTTTAACTATTTCAGCATTGAACCAGTATTAAAATTAAAATTAGTGTTTGTTAAAGGAACTGTAAAGTTTATTAACAGGAAAATTAAAAAGTAGTGATAATGAACACAGGTAAATTTATTGCCTTGCTACTATTTGAAACAACCAACATTCATAATGATAGGTGATTTTAAAACAAGTGATGTCAACATGAGAGACAGCCAGCTCATGGTATTACTGCAGCTACAGGGAGTAGTCATTTTTAAGCAAGGTACAAACAATGTTTTAATTTTCACCACCACTGTCATGAGGACACCAGTGTCCTCATGGACTGATTGGATAACATTTAGGCATTTTGGGGGTGACAGTTAAGGGTTAAACTACTGCAGCTCTTCCTGAAGGGTTGAAACAAGTAGAAATGATGCTTAGCAAGTACTAGTTCAAAACTAGTACTGGAAATTATTTGGCAGAACAACAACCATAGACCAAGACAACACAAGTGACTTAGAACAAGAGAAAAATGTAAATTAATATAAAAGTTCACCAACTCAAGAATTAAACCAGAGACAAGAAGCTTGTCAAATGTGCATCTCTTGATTTGGTCCACGATAACATAATACAAACAAATGTTGTACACCAACTGCAAAATAGTTCTCATTATTATAAAGCACACAGTTTGGCTTTTATAGGGTTCATGCATTTTGATTCATTTGTTACCACAGAGGGGCATTAAGGTACTTGAGCCCAGGAGTGAAACAGGGAAACCATTTGATTTGCGCTTTTTCATAATATGAACCATATGTGAATATTTCTGACAAGTTGAGGTTGTTTAGTCTGCACAGTTCCGTTTACATGAAAATGTGACAAATTCAACATCATGGCAGTACTGCAATGTGCAACAAATTGGCTTATCATTAACATCTGTTATTTCATAGAGGTATGCACTGTGAAAACTACTCCTTTTTTGCAGGTACAGTTTCACATTTAACCAAAATAGGTGCAGTTAAACTTATGGTCTCTTTCTGACAACTTTCGTCCTTTTAGTTTGGATGGAAATTCTTGGGATTGCTCTGATTGCTCTGCGGAGCTTTTTACAAAAGGTAGAAATAATGTAGACCAACAGCGGTGTACTCGCTTTCACTCATGCATCTGTGAAGAATTCATTTTAGCGTCTGAATGCAGTGCTAATTTAATAGAGCCTTTGTTAAATTATTCATGCCAAGTACATATTTTTTCAATTAACTAATTGGCTGACTCTGGAGGTTCCTGCAAACATGGTGTCCCCCCAGCAGATCACAAGCAGCCATGGAGAGATGTTCTTCACTTGCATTGCTAATTTCCAGTGACTTAAAGAGCAAATAATTGAATAAATATTAAAGAGAACAAAATGAACTTTTAAAAGTGTGCATCCCACACCAAGGTAAAACAGATTGTTGTTCATTTATGGATTTTTGTTATTTAAGTAAGTCAGTTCTTGCTTTTTCAGTAAAAGTCTGCAATTTCTGCAATAATGTTTAGGAATACACACAGAAGTTTGTTTTGTATCAACACCAAATCAAACGAAATGACCAGATCACTAACTAAAGATTAAATCAGCTGTTATTGTTTTTTATAAACTGCAAAGCTGGGATTTTTTCAATGTAAACATCCCATCAGCTTTTGTCTGATGAAGATGAATATACATCATGGAAATTCAGTGGAATGTCACCACACCCATTAAAAAAATCAGTGAGAGCTCTTTTTCCTGCAGTGCTAAACTGTTCAATAGAACTTTCGCCAGGTTTTGTCTGATGAAGACCATTCCACATAATACTGTGAAATCTCTTTCAATAAATATGTTCCTCTTGTGTTTTTCCTGTTCAAAATACAGAATAAGGTGTTGCTGAAAACTTGTATTGTGGATGATATACAGTGCCTTGCAAACACATTTCAAACCTTTGAACTTTTTCACATTTTGTCTCATCCCAACCACAAGATTCTGCTGAATTTTATTCCTGTTAAAAAGGGAGTTTTCCCTCTTTCAGTATCACAAGATGAATGCTCAGTATAAGGGATTGCAGCAAAGTCAGGGACTTGATGCAGTCAGGTGGGTTTATTTTGACAGAAAACATTTTATCAATTAAGATAATAAACTGAACTTGACTCCATTGTTTTATAACTACAACTGAACTGGACTTTATGCAACTGACTTTAAATCTGTCTGTGTGATTAAGCTAATTATATTATAATTTTCTTTAATGTTTCTTTAATATTTAAACTGGATCAGTTCATTTTATGAAGTGGCTTAAGATGTTTATTATGAATTGGCACAATATAAACAAACATAATTAGATATTAAAACAATATTCCAAACATCTCATGAAGCGCTGTTCAAGCCATCATCCAACTAGTGAAAGAGTACAGTACTGCTGCAGACCTACCAAGAAATAAACTTCCACCTAAATCAACAGGCAAGGAGAGCATTAATCAGAGAAGCAATCAAGAAGCCCATAGCAACGTAGGAGAAGCTACAAAGATCCACAGCTTGGGTGTGATAACCTAATGACACAATTAGTTGTGCACTTTTCAAATCTTGCTTTTACGGAAAGGAGGCAAGAAGAAAGCTGTTAAAAAAACGCAAGTCATAAGAAACAGACAAAGTAAACATGTGGAAGAAGGAATCCCACACTTTTCAGATTTTTATTAGGAAAAAGTATGGAAAACCACATAGACTTTTCTATTCACTTTAAAATTATGCACTACTATATATTGGTCTATCAGGTAAAATCTCAGTAAAATACATAGAGGTTGATGCATGTAATGTTACAAAATGTGAAAAAAGTGGCATGAATGCTTTTTCACTGCATTGTAATTAGCTTGGGCTTTGAGGACAAAAATGAGTAAATCCGGCTGACTTTCAGCTGGAGGACGTAAAGGCACCTATTTAATATTTAGATGCTCCCACTCAGATTATAACAAGTCTTAACATTATTTACCATATCTATTCAGATTATACAAAGCTCTACATTACGATGTCACCAAGTGACTCCGAATCCATCCAAGCACTGAACACATGCTTAGAACAAATCAATGTGTGGATGTGCCATAACTTTCTTCAGCTGAACAGAAACAAAACTGAAATCATTATCTTTAGACCTAAAGAGGAACAATCTAGAGTCAGCATGCAGCTTCAGTAATTACAACTACAAACTAGTGATCAGAACCGAAATCTGGGAGTAGAGATGGACTCAGACCTGAACCTTCAGAGACAGATAAAGACAGTTACAAAATCGGCCTTTTATCACCTGAAGAACATTTCTAGGATTAAAGGGCTAATGTCCCAATAAGATATAGAGAAAATCATCCATGCATTTATCTTTAGTTGCACTGATTATTGCAACAGTTTCCTTACAGGTCTGCTCCCCACAAAAAATCAGACAGCTGCAGCTGATCCAGAACACTGCTGCTCATGTTCTCACTAAAACCAGGAAGATAGAGCACATCACCCCAGTTCTAAAGTCCTTACACTGGCTCCCTGTAGCTCAGAGAATAGACTTTAAAATACTTCTGGTAGTTTATAAATCACTGAATGGCTTAGCGCCAAAATATATTAAAGACCTGTTGTTGCTGTATCAACCTTCCAGGCCACTCAGGTCTTCTGGTTCTAGTCTAAGCTGCATCCCCAGAACCAAACAGGGAGAAGCAGCTTTCAGTTTTTATGCACCAAAATCTGGAACAAACTCCCAGAAAACTGAAAAACTGTCGACACACTGAGTTCCTTTAAATCAAGGCTAAAAAGCCACCTTTTTAGAGTTGCCTTTGATTGGTAATAAGTGGAACATTGAATAATAATAATAATAATAATAATAATAATAATAATAATAATAACTATTATTATTATTATTATTATTATTATTATTATTATTATTATTATTATTATTATTATATTTGCTTGATTATTTTGATGATTTTGATGTATATTTGATTTATGTTTTTACGATGTAAAGCACTTTGAACTGCCTTGTTGCTAAAATGTGCTATACAAATAAACCTGACTTGACTTGATGCATTAACAGCTCCAACCTTTCAGTTTTGATTACAAAACAGTACAACAATACATTGTATTCTCCATTACAGCACACTAATCCAGGAGATCATATCCTTTAGTTTCTTGTCATCTCTTTAAAATGAACAATTTAAGTTCAACTTGTCCATTACTATCTGAAAACACAAGATATTAAAGACATGAGCTTGTAGGTATAGCCGCAAAGCAGCAATTAAACATCTAAAAGAAGCCAAATTAGACCAAGAAGGAGTTGAAATGAGCGAGGAAGGGGCAGACAGCTGTAAGGAAACCATTTCACTCACATGCCAAATTCTGTCAATCTAATCTCTCTGACCTGATGACCTATCTGCAGAGATAAGAAGGGACAATAGCAAGAACAAAGTTCCCATGAACAGCAAACCACTGCAATGAGAGCTGTTAACTTATGCACATTGATACATTCTGTACTTTCTCATTAGGTTTACCAAAACCTTTTTCTTTTCATGCATTGTCAACATTCCAGTACTTTTTTTTCCTGTGGAATTATTAATCATACAATGTAATTTATAGGTCACATATCCTTTTTGTGGAGGGGGGCAAATTCAAAATATCAAAGACCATATATCTTATTTTAGAGCCAGGAAACCTACAACTATTGAAACATAAATAAATCACAGTCAGCCTTTTTCATTGCTTTTCAAAATATTAAAAGCTGTAGTATGCAACTTTTATTAAAAATATGTTTTTACATATTTGTTAAAATTACCATTATGTTATGACAGTATAATACAAGACAGATAATCTGAGAAAAAAATCAAGCTCATCTGCCTTCTCCCAGTGATCCCAGTACTAACTCAGTCAGAAACAACCCATCAGAGCCAGGAGGAGGGTTTTAGTGCTGTCAATCACCCTCATGCACAGCCACTCACACACTCCCCCTTGCTCTCTGCTACATTACAGCTGGTCCACCACAAGATAGCCTGCCACGAATGGTAAGGCTAGTTAGCAAGGCCAACGATGACAGCAGATAAACAGTTTTCCTGGAACGATAAGTTGTTTCTTCACCATTAGCACATTTAGTGGCACATACACAAGACTAATTGACAGCACTAATACCTTACTCCTGGCTCTGATTGGTTGTTTTTTGGTCTGGAGTGGTGCATTTCTTTAGACGCCAATAGTGGCTCAGGGAGGAAGGGGAGGAACTCTATTTTTCACAGATTATCTGTCTCATACCATACTGTCACAACATGGTGACAGTTTTAACAAATATGGAAAAAATATATTTCTGTAAAAGTTACCTACTTCAGCTTTAAGTGATATAAAGTGCAATTTTCTGAAACAAAAAGAGCCTTTTGAGTCATTCTCTTAAAACTGGATATGCATTTTCTTATAAGGATGATTGCAATCTGTCTTTGTAACCACAATGAATGAATTTTAATCTTTAAAATGACAGTTTTGCCACAAGCATTCATTCACCACTCTGGGAATTACATACAGACTAGATCATCACCAAGTACTTTTAAATTGCATAGGGTGCAAGTTTGTTGAGTTTTCAAGGTACAGCTTTTAGATAACATTCCTCCTGACTTCCTTTGGCTCCTTGGATAAATCACTATATAAATCTTTACTTTATGAACTTAAACCTGTGCAGTTTGCTCTCTCTATTTTTGTCTTGAGTGGCCATTGTGTCATGCATGCATTGATGCCTGAGTTCGGGGTTCCAAATATAATATCATCATTCTTACCTTATGCTCACCTTCTTTCTTTCATGATTTTTAAATTATTTCAGTATTTCTGATATGAAAATGAATACAACTACTGTGAGCTGCAAGTCTGAACACAATTAAAGAGGAAAAACTCAAAAGATGATACATGCCCTTTTAACTGTTCTTAAAGTCCTACATTAAGTCAGGATAAAGTTTTAGATAAGATGCGATTTTGTAACCTGTTCAAAAATCGTCAGTTTTAAAATCTGTTAGTTAGGATGCAGTAATTCTTTTCATCTGCTGTGTTTCTGTCCTAGGGCTCCAATATTATTCAAACTTCACTCAAAACAAGACATGTTCAACATTCCAACCTGAAATTGAATTCCACCCAAGAGGCTCAGGTCTGCAATATTTTAAAGCAAAGAGCTTGTCTATTCGTTGTCATAAACATTTCAACATCCATGATAGCTTTCTTCATGTGGTCCTAATTCTCAAAGCAATCCTTACTGGAATAACAGTAGACATCGTAAACCGCAAAATGCATGAGCCTAAAGAAGCTATGCATGGTGCAGCGGTTGCCCCAGATTGAGTAGATTTGAGCATCGGTTAACTAAGGCTGCTTCCCCTTACAGCCAGGTAAACAATGTAATAGGAAACTGTCACAACTGATTTGAGAGGCACACAGCCAATAGCATGAGATGATGTGACATGTCTGGTCAGATCACAGCCAACTGATAACAATCTATTACGTTGGAGGGTGTGTAAGGGGCAGCAGAGCATGAGAGGAAAAGGAGAAGTGCGGAGGAGAGTAGAGAGGAAAAAGTATGGCATGAGAGGAAAAGGGGACAGGGATGATGGGAGAAGATAGAGCATGAGGGGGTAGAATATGAAAGGAAAAAAGGAAGTGACAGTGAGTGCTGAACAGCGTTAATACTGGCTCTTTTCGGCTAGTACACATGAGTAAGGTGAGACTACCTCTTTAAAACCAAATTGTGCTTTCTGGGCATTGGCCCAAGCCAGGAGTTGTTGGTGGATTTGACCAGTATAAAAGCCATTTGTGCAGCTGTGCCAGTGTTAATTTCATCCAACCAGCCCAAAACAACTCCATAAACCACATTAACCAACACGGTGAACTCCATATTGAGAGCAAAGGCAGCATAGATGCCAGACAAAATCTGTGTTAGGGCTCATGAACAGTTTCACATGAAATAAAACATACATGCTTAGAATGTTTTGGAATTAGCCCAAGTAATCCAGATACACAAGGAAATAAATGTATATTAGTTCATAAGTTAAGTGAATAAAGTGGGATGACATAAGGAATAGGTATTTTCCACATAGCTGTATAAACATATAGAAACCCAAGAAAATCACGGAAATCTATTTGCCATTCTGCTCCCAATCAGGGCCAATTATTATTAGTTGCTTTAGTCTTAACTGACTATTGTTAAAGCTTGTCGGCAGAGAAGGTTTTGGACTGTACCATGTTCCAGGGCTTGGAGTAAAGCATGTTCTGAACTACAGCACATGGTGTCCACCGTCCTCATTATGTATCTTGTTATCAAAGTATAGCACAATAAGTATTTCAAGACGGACAAATCAAAGAGCTCTCTGAAGGCCTTGACAACCCCATTGTTGCAAAACATTCTGATGACTAGTTGTAGATGTGTTTCCAACCTTCTGAATGTTCCACTAGACACCATTGCAGCCATAATCCAAAAGAGGAAAGCACCCTATTGAACTGTAGACCAGCTACAACCAGGTGATCTGCAAATGACTTCAGACAAAAGAATCATAAGATTAATCAGAAGAGTTGTCCAAAAGCAAAGGACCACCCATAAGGAGCTACAGAAGGACCTGGAATTAGTAGGTACAGTTTTTTCCATAAAAACAATAAGTATTGTATTTAATCACAATGACCATTACAATTGCTCAGACTCCACTTCTGAAGGAAAAAAAAATGTTGAGGTGAGTGTAAAGTCCGTTGCAGAACATTTGAACAAACAAATAAAACACTAGCAGAAAATGTTCTGCTACTACACGCTATATTTGGAGGAGGAATGGCCCTGCCTATCATTTTGAAAACACCATGCTAACACAGAAATTTGGACATAGGAACCTTCCATTCAGTTAAATTTTTCCATCAAACTGAATGGGAAAATTTATGACTAAAACCAGGAAACTCCTGAAAATAAAAACTTTGAAAATAATAAGAATGTGGATTATTCAAGTTGACAATGATCCCAAACACAGACCCAAGAAAACTCTTAGTTGGTGTCAGAGAACTCCACCCTTCAAAGGTGATAGAATGTCTCAGTCACTGGCTCAGATTTGAATGCAATGGAATTGAAAATATATGTAAATAACTAACGATCAGAGATAATAGAAATGTTCTTCAGAACTTTTAAGATTTAAAGAGGGTTTGTTTTGAAGAATAGGTCAAAATCAATTTTGTTCAGATTTCTTTGTGTATGGGGATTACTTAGGTTGTTAATAACATAGCTTGAATTTCATATCAAGTCGTGTCATTTGTAAATATTTATTAGTTCAATATTATTCAATATTAGTAATATTGAATTTATTAATTCAATATTAAGAAAACATCCATTTTGAAAATGATGTGGTTTATTAGGCTCAACCCACATTTTCCACACAATTGTCTTTCTTTTGCATCATTATAAAATTAGCACTCTTATGAGCTTTAGCATCTTGCTCCCTAAATTGGGTGTGTCTAGGACCAGGCTGGTCCATGCAACTGGTCAAATATTGTATCTAAAATAAAATAGACTATTAAATAGTACAAAATATTATGCAGCCCTAATGTTTAATTTGGAAAAAAAACAATCAAAAAACTGTGGTCTGTTTAATACTTATTTTCCAGGTGTGGAAATAAGCTCAGTAAGATTGATCATTTTTATTTTTAATTGTTGTATTCAAATGTGCAAAAATATATAAAATATGTCACTTCTTACATTTTTTGCCCTGATTGTGTTTTGACTCCCATTACAGCTTGTATGAGGGAACATTACTGTGTAAAACATTACTTGGAACACAAATGTATCTCCAATTTCATTGATTTCACTTGAAGATGCTGCGTAAGCTTTATTTGAATACAGAAATAAATGGAGAGAAATTTCCCACTTTTACCACCAAATACAAAATAAAAATGTCTACTAAAACACGAGAAATGAAACACTTGGGAATCATACATTTATCACCGTTTTACGGGCACAGATTTCATGTGCTCTCAAGTGCTGCCTCTGTCCCTGTGTGAATCAAGCCCTCTTTGATTAGTCATTCAGAGTGGATGGGATAAGGCTGGCCCCAGGTGGCCCCCTCCGTTAAATAGCAGATTAAAGAGTGCACAAGTAATTTCTTTAGCCTAATCTTATTAAGGAATAAACAGCTGTCAACTGTCACCATGTGAATACAAATGGTTCAAAATGAGAGCAGAAGTCTATGCTGTGCAGCAGAGATGCTCAACAACTCTACACAAACGCAAACCTTATGTATATTCTGCATCTGTAAAGTTGAAATTTAACCATTGAAAATTGAGCTATAAAAACAAATTTTGGTAATATAAGATTTTGCAGTGAACAGAAATAATCAACAAAGGAACATTGCCAATATTTAAATAAAATATTTTAGTTTTACATTTTATATTGTAATGTAATCTTTCTGTAAAATTTGCTATGAAATTTTCACATCTTCAAACATAGATAACTTATATATTTCACTGTCACAGCTGATTTGCAGAGTAAATAAATGTTTATACAGTAGTCTGGCAAAAGTATTCCCATTCCCTGAACATTTTCACATTTTTACATGTTACAATCACAAATGTTATTGTTTTATTTTTATTTCATGTATATACCATCCACTATATACTATCCACCTCACAGTATTTTATATATTTTGTGAAGTGGATGGTGTTGAAGACAAGTTTCTCTACCCTGTAAGAATGTATAGAAAAGGGAACCTTTTTGCTTCCATCTGCACTATTTCATTTTCATCACTCACTCAGATTCACAGCCCAGCTTGGAGATTTTTGGCCCCATGCCCTCTGACATGATCTGACACCAGGTGCCAGGACCTCAGAGTACTTTGAGGACCCTTCCGATTTAAAGCCTCATCACCTCTGAATCCCCACCCATGTAATTCTACTACCTCTCTACACACACAGAGGTCATCATGTTTATTGACCACATTATCAAACATTTAAATCATCTTTGATTAAAGTTGATTTAATCAACTTTAACATATAAAGTCCTCCAATTTCTTTTTTTCTCAAGCACTGGATGAAGTGTTTGTTAAAATCACAGTGGTTTATGACACCTAAGCACAGCTGGCCACACACTTCGCCACACCATCATGGCCTTTTGATTGGTCCTCCTCTCTGTAATTGCCAGTGATTAACCCTGGCATGAGAGCAGGCCAGACAGAGTCCCTCTCCTCTCTCTGCTGACAGTTCTTGTCAGTGGGTTTGAGGGGCAATTTGGCTGCTGACATGCCTTCCCCAGTCTCTTGTTACCGAGAAAAAAATGCAGCGCTTGACCCAATACTTCCAGACTATCTGCAGAATTCCTCCCTCTCTCTGTTCCCCTTCCTCTTTTCTCCTCCAATGTTTGCCTGTCTTTCTTCTGTCATTGCCTTCCCTTCTATCCTTTTGCTCTTCTTTTCTTCTGTTTGGCCCCTTTTTCTCAAACGTTTGTCTTTCTTTCTGCTAGAGTTCACTTCGGACAACCCGATTCCTTAGCTTTCGAGCTTCAGCTGTCTGTATTTGCCTGCTTGCAAGACTGCACAGGGGAAACAAACAATGGGCATATTGTTAATCTGTCCGTAAGAAAGCCTTATCTGGTTGTAGACATGGTATTAAATTTCGGAGTGGCCCCATGCAGCCATGCTGGGGGCGGGGAGCATGGAGTGGAGGGGCAGAGAGAGAGAGAGAGAGAGAGAGAGAGAGAGAGATGTGGATAATAAGCTGTGTAATCTCTTCACCTACTCTAAACAGCTTAACCTTGTCAGTGGCTGCTGGCCCACTGGCACCCTGGTAGGGGATAACTGGGGGCCAGTGATTATTGGATGCAATCCAGGCTGAAGAAATACAAAAACTGGAAGCAGGTAGCTTTAGTGAACATTTTGTGCAGTACATGTATTTGAAATTTGGGTTTTTTTTATTTTTATCTCAGCAATGCTGACAATGAAGCGTATCTATTTAGTAACCATAAACTATGATACTGTTAAATAAAATCCAGTGCAACCAACCATCTTTAGAGATGGGAAAATAGGGTCTCCCTATGAACAGTTTAAGATCAGTATAAATACAACTGATCTGTGAAGGCCTCAGAGGATTGTTAGTGAACATTAGTTAACAAAATAGTATCATGAAGACCAATGAACACAGCAAATAAGTTTGGGAGAAAGTTGTGGAGAACTTAAAAGCGGGGTTAGGTTCTTAACGAAAGTTCAAATCTTCACAGATATTACAGAGTAGGCTGATCAATCCATCATCTGTACTGCAAAGAGTATTTCAAAACTGCAAACATATTAAGACATTGTACCCCTAAACTAACAAACTAGACAAGAGGAAACATTATTAGGGTAGCACCTATATTAACTCTGGAGGAGATGCAGAGATCCACGTCAAGTGGGAGAATATGTTGGAACTATTTGTTGTGTATTGTAAAAAATCTGGCTTTTATGGAAGAGCTGCAACAAAAGAGTCATTAAAACAAGAAGTCCTGTTTAAAGCTTGGCACAAGCCATGCAGTGAACAAATAAATGGAAGAAGCTGCTCTGGTCCAATGAGCGCAAAAGTGGATTTCTTGGTTAACATGCAAAATGTTGGAAAACCAGCACTACACATCACCATGAACACATCATTCCCATTGTGAAAAATGCTGGTGGCAGTATCATGCTGTGGATATGCTTTTCTTTAGCTGGGACAGGAAAGCTGATCAGCGGTGATAGATATATGGAGCTGAATACAGGGTAATCTTGAAAGAAAATCTGTAGGGAACTTTTGAGTGGGGCATGTATTCACCTTCCTGCAGGACAAGGATCCTAAACATACAGCCAAAAACTGAAGTAGAATGTTCTAGAATGAAGCACAGTCATCTGCTAGATTGGACCAGGCCATTTTCAGTCATCAATCTTAATGAGAATTAGAAAGACTTGAAAGTTGCAGTTCAGAGATACTCCCTATCCAGTCTGGCTAAAATAAATAATGTGCAAAAAAATTTCAGTTTGTAGCTATGCAAAGCTGACAGAGAAACACCCATAAACATTTGGAGATGTAATTGTAGAGAGTAGTTCTCCAAAATGCTGACTTTGACTATAAAGCCTAAATACAAATGCATGTCAAACATTCAGATTTTCACTAAAGAAAAAAATAAAGCCATGAGTGTTTGTTTTTTTTCCCCGCTTCTCAGAAAATGCAGTTTTCTTTTGAAATTATTGTAATGTGACAAAATGCAAAAAAGTTTAAGGCTCATGAACAGTTTTGCACTGCATTGTAGTTGATCTAATTTAACTCTTTTTAAAGTCCAATCTGAATTCTTGAACAGATGGTTCATTTGAGTTAGGTGAAAGAGGATTAGTGAACCAACAAATGATGTTTTGTTTTTTTTTGTTTTTTTTTTGTTTAGACAATGACCTTACTTCCCTATGAACCTTTATCTCGACCTCTCATTAATTTCACAATTTCTTTGTGCATCTGCAGTCAATCCCAACTGGCTGGAGTTAATGTGGAAACTGATATTGAGCTCACTTGGAAGAGTTACAGTATATTCAAGCAGTAAAATTTGAGTTCAAGTAAAAAGACAAAAGATCCCACATGTGGTGAGGGATCATGGGGGATTAGCCTGCTCAGGGGCATGCACCCAACCTTCGGATCCCTGAGTTCAAAGTGGACCCCCCTGTGAATCTAGAAAATAAGAAGGTGGATTGGAAGATCAGGAGAGTTCTCAGCAGACTTATGGTATACATAGTGTCATCCTTTGATTTGACGGCATATCATGTTACATTAAAAAGGTTTTAAAGAGTTTTTAAAAGTGTCCAGAGCAAATAACAAATAGGTAGATGCAGCGTTGTAACTGACACCCACAAGAAAAAGAGGTAGCAGAACACTTAAAAAAAAACACAAACCATCTAAAGCTGGAATGACCTTTATTATGATCAGTTTTACATTAGATTACCTTTTTTTTTTTTAAAGGAGGCAGCCCAATGAATAACTTTAGATATTATATCTGATATTGAGAAAAGAGCATAAGCACTTTAGAATGGCACTTTATGGAATACCAGTTAGATGTATGTAGATAAATTAGTTTGATGACTCTTTAAATGACCATTTTAATCTTTCACTCTTCACAGAATTAAAATGAAAATCTATTTAAATAATTTGACACAGCTGTGTCTGTTTCACTACAAGTTGTTAATGGGGACTTGAATGCTTCTCCACCTGACTAAGAGCAGAAAAGTCACCAAAGGTGTTTGATTGAAGGATCACTAAAATGAGCTTTTTTTTTTTTTTTTTTTAGACAAACTTGTATTATTGCACCTATTATGTTGTTTTAAATCTTATTCAGGTGCAAGAGGGAGGCACAAATAGAAGGAGAAAGACGAAGCAGTTTATCTGTAGTTTGAAAGCACTCCCTCAGGTGTGAACCAGCACTTAGTGCTTGCTGTGGGTATTTTTCTGTCAGTGTCTCCCTCCACACTTGGTGAGTTGTGGTCTGGTTTGCTGACAGGAGGCTGGTGTTCAGCCCAGATTGTGGGGATGCACACCAGAAACAGCACTGCTGCTCTTCAGCAGCACCTACTGGTGTCTGCATGAATTTACAAACACAAAAAAAAAATCCCAGAAGATCTCTCTACATTTAACAGCTCAAGAAAAAATTTAATTAAATTGACTTAAATGTATTTATTTGTATAGGGACATGTGTAAGGTAATATATACTTTACACTTTACTGTTTTAAGTCTAAACCACATGTGTCAAATTCAAGGCCCAGGGATCAAATGCGGCCCACCATAACTTTTTATGTGTCCCTCTCGTATCTAGAGGGACACACAAATAGAACCTTTAATACAACAGTTGTGTGCTTAAATTTCGTATCAGTCAATCAAATCAGTTTTTATTTGTACACTGTCAAATTACAACAATGTGAAAAGACGTTCAATATTACTTAACTTTAAGAAGTTCTCATCAAATACAGAGAGGTATTTATTCATATTTTCACAGTTTTTCAATGGGTAGTTTTATCAATACATTCTGCCACAATCAACCCTTTGAGGACATTCATGATCGTCATATGCCCCAAAAATAGTTTGACACCCGTGGTCTAAGCTAATTTGCAATGTATATTCCTAGCTTGGCTTTTGGTTACATAAAACAATAAAGACATGATGAGATTTAAAATGCAAATAAAAACCAAAATATTAACATGAAACTCATTAAACCCCATCAAAACAACAATAAATTATAAACTATCAAGAAGAGAAACTTGACAATCAATTATAGTTACACAGATGGTCCTTCTTAAGAAACTGTTTCAGTTCTAACCTAGACTGATGCCAGTCAGAGTTCAGATTTAGTTCTGCAGAGAGAGAAGTCCACATGTTAATTCTTTAGATGAAATGGCTGTTTATCTGAGAGCGGTTTTACATAATGAGACCTTACAATTCCCACTGAATGCTCGGCGAGTTACTGAACCTGTAGTTTTAAGACTAACCTGAAGTTCACAGAGCACCCTGAGAGCCTTACTTTGTTAACATTAAAAAACAAGTCTAAGGTTTAAGAATGTTATAACATTTTTAATATTCATCATGATCAGTTTTTTAAGCATGTTTTTGAGCATTTTAACATAATACCTAACATTTTAATACAACATAAAACGTTACACAGCTTATAATAAGTCAAAAAGTAAAATGATTTTTTCTTACAACTCTGCTCACAATCTAAACATGCTTGTCAAATTTTAAATGAGTATCCAATGTGACACCAAAATATTTTACTTCTTAGACGGTCGATATTTTACCTCTTAAATTTTAGATTTAGAACATGACCAATAGTCAAAGATCGTCCCCTTGAAGAAAAGCATATCGACACAGCATTATTTAGTGAAATGTGACTTTGCTTCATACTCCAAAACATCTAAACTAGCTACATCTATACTAGCTACATATAAAACCATTGAACCACAAAATGAATATAGGAAATTATCATCACAAAAACCAAAAAGAAGTAGACCAAAAACTAAGCCTTGGGATATATTTGTGTTAATTTACTGAAAAATGATTTCTAACCAGCTACAGCAACACATTCTTCACGTTTAACAATATTTATCCACTTTAAACTTAACAGAGAAAAATTCATGTTTGACAAATTTTGAATAAGAATTAAACTAGAAAGTATAAAATGTCTTTTTTTTTTGGAGTTTGGGATAAACCCTAGAATTTAAATGGAGTACACTTCCTGTATACAAATACTGTATGCAAATGATCCTGAATACACATAGAGGGAGATACAGCTGTCAGAGAGGAGAAAAAGGAGAGAGAGGGGAATGAAGGAATAAGGGAGGGGAGTTAGGGAGGTTGAAAGAATGACAGCATCCAGACAAATGGCAAAAGCTACTAATATCTTGTGTGTAAACTTGTCTTTATTTATTAGGGACCTTTAGGGTCAATGTCTTGGAGACTGTCCATGCACATTACATGCATATTTTGGCTGCAGGTTGAGGAGCAGGTTATCAATATGATGTGAACAAAAACATGGATTTCTTGCTTTGAGCAGGGCAGTCATTCCTCAGTGCAGAAAAAGATAAATGTACTCTGCTTTCAGACATGCACCTAAAATTGAGGAGCACTCTCAAAGATACAATGAGGTTTTGCAAGAAACAAGAGGTGCACCAAAAAGATCAGAATAAGCCATTTTTTCCTTGATTGCCTCCTGTGATTGACACATCCAACACTTAAAGATCACACATTTTCCATTGTTAATCGAATGCTTAAGAACTAAACTTTCAAAGCTTTCAGTCCATAAATGCATCAACCAACAGCTTTTGCTTTCAGGCTCTTTTCAGAGTTCTATAAAAATAAGTTTAGGAAGATGTACTTTGATACATGAATGTGTATAATCTTATAAGTCCATCATTTTCTGATCATTTTGAATCATTTACTCCTTGTTAAAGCATAGTCCCATCCCCCAAAACATTTCAAAGGATAAATAAACAAAATGTTTAAAAAAAAAAAAAGAGTAAAGCTTGGCGTTATGGTGGCATAGTTTTAATAAAACTATGTAAAAAAACAAAGGACAGCTCTCACTAGCTGAAACTCAAGTCTTACTGTTCAGGGCAAAGAGCCGTTCAAAAGAATTGAATCACTCAAGAACGACACATCAAAAATCTCATTACATAAGACTTGGCTTATCTAGTTAGAAATATATATATTTTTGAAGTTTTTAGCTTTTGTTCCATTTTTCAACAAGGCAGTGAGCAAGCCAGTCTTGTTTGTTTTTCTTATGGAGTCTGTGAACCTTGAGCTCTTGTGGAATTAAATGATGCCTAAATACATGCTGGAGGGTTTCTCAGCTGGCAAAACCAAAATAAAAAAGTGTGTGAACAGCTAATGAATGCCATTATGTTAATCCATTTCAAGTTTCCCCCCACACCCTCTGAAACAGCACAGATTTACTCTGCAAACAAGCTGAATTCAAACTGAAAGTTTACCATTTTAAAACCTCTGAAACTGTTGTTTAAGGCATGGAGTGGTGTCTTCATGATTTGAACTAGTATATTTTTCAAAAAACGAAAATCACCATTTTCTCAGAAATTAGTGGTTTCTCCGTTTCTGTTTTGCCCACTTGTTCCTTTAAAGTGTTACACCTAGTTAAAAAAGGAACAATGAACAAAATAAAGAAAATAGCACAAAAACAAGGCTGGTTTCTCTCTCTCTGCATTATCTTTATGAGAAGGTTTGTAGTTTCATTTCAATTTTCACATCTGTTCTCATGGAGTAATTAGAAGAACAATGTCACTTTATACTTATGAATTATTAGAGAACAGAAAAAAAAACAGTGGGGCAAAAGTAATCACAAGCACATGAACATTGTTTACACTTAATGGTGTACTTTGTGTTACTATCAACTTACCATTTCATAATAAAAATACTAAATACTAAATAATAAAATAAGGAATAAACATGTTAACAAGCCTTCAGAATACCTTGAATGGCCAGTCTCTCTTCTCCAGGTATCATTTTCTGCTTGCATAGTCATTTAGGTTAATGACTTGACTTGTTTAAGCAGCACTGATCAATACGCTACAGAGGTAAAGTTGCTTCCATTACTATCTGTGCAGTAAGTGAAGACAGGGGGAACTGACAGTTGGTCGAAATGTATCATACCTAATATCAATGACCTTAGTGATGAAGAGGAAATAAGAATATTGTAATGAGTGTTAAGTGATGCTGCCAACAAGAAATGGAAGTTAAATGGAGAGAGGAGATCCAGAAAAACTGTGAAACAAGCCAAAACAAACACAATAGCTTTACATTGACAAGAAGGTGAAACAGGAAAAAGAATGATCTGCATGCAAAGGGAAAGACTAACTGATCATACTTTTAAAAAATGTGTGTGAGTTGTGGGAATGATGTGGCTTCTGTGGTCCATTACAGTAAAACCAGACACTGAAAAAGACAGATCATGGTGGACCACCATGGTTGTTGTGGGCTTTTACAGCTTCCTGGTTTTTCCCAGTAGGACCATGTGTGCTTGTGTCAATATGCTTTTAAATATTCCTGTAACCCTACTGAAACATATGAAAGTTGTGTTTCTGTGAAGTTACTTGAATTGCATAAGTATTCCTTGCCCTCGAACCTTTTCACACTTTATGTCACAACCAGAAATTTATATGAATTTTATTAAGATGTATGTGACAGACCAACAAAAATTAGTTTTAAGTAGGTTGAAAATGAGACAAAAGTTTGAAAAAAAGAAAATATGAGAAGTATATTGTATGTATGCATTCAACCCCACTGAGTCAATATGTGGAACTGATTGTTGCTGAAAGTACAGTGGTGAGTCTTTTGGGGAATGTTTCCACCAACTTTACAAATATAGAGAATTTTTGCCCATTCGTCTTTGGAAACAGCTCAAGCTCAGTCAGCCTGGATGGATAGTGTCTAAACCCTAAACTTTCAGTTCGACCATTGACTGGGTCATTTTAATTCAATAATATGCTCTGATCTTGTAAGCTACTCTATTGAAGTTCTGGCTGTGTGTTTAGGGTTGCTATCCAAGTCTTCTGCAGTCTGTAACAGAGACTTTATCCAGGATTGAGCTGTATTTATCTCAGTTTAGTTCTCATCAGCTTCTCAGTCCATGCTGAAGAAAAGCATCACCACAGCATGGTGCTGCCACCACCATGTTTCACAGGTAGGATGGTGTGATCATGGTGGTGAGGTGTGTTAGTTTTCCATCACACATTGGTTTTTACATGCAGGACAAAAACTTCAATTTTCATCATCTATGTTTTTACCGTTTCTTCTACATGGCATGTGGGATATTTTCTTTTGGACATTATATGTCTTTGCTCCAAAAATAGCTTTTTCTTGCTGCTCTTCTAAAAGGGTCAAATTTGTGACGCATACAACAAATAGTTGCCCTGTCAACAGATTCTCCAGCCTGAGCTCTGGATCTTTGCAACTCCTCCAAAGTTACCATGGGCCCCTTGGCTGCTTCTCTGACGAATGTTCACCTTGCCCAGGCGTTGTATTGGCAGGCTTCCAGATGTACCATTCCCTTTCCATTTTCAGATGATGGATTGAACAGTACACTGTTAAATATTCAAAACTTGGGATTCTGTTTTATAATCTAACCTTACTTTAAACTTCTTCACAAACTTTATCTCCAATTTATCTGGTTTGTTCACAGGCTTCGTGATACTGTTTGTTGACTAATGTTTTATAATACACCCCATAGACTTTAACAGAACAGCTGCATTTCTGATGTGATTAAATTATTCACAGGTTCACTCTATTCACCAGTTAGTTGACTTCTAATGGCAATTGGTTAACTGAATTTTATTGAGGGGTATCAGAATAAAGTATTTTAAGTAAATATAAAGAGCATATATTTAGGTTTTTAATTGTAAAAAAAAAAAAAAAGTATAATTTTCCTTTGAGATTACCATTATGCACTACCTAATATTTGTATGTCATAAAATCCCAATAAAATACATTTATTTGATCATTGTAAGGGTTATGGATACTTCTGCAATTCACTGCATGTGCAGTTTCAGTTCCAGCGATGTTTTGTTATGTGTGTTCGAGTGCTCGGTTGGACTGTCATTGTCTAAGCCCCCAGATTAGCTCTATATGAGTGATCTGCAAGCAGTAATGATGGGATCCTTCACAGGGGTCTCACAGCCCCCTTCCTGGTTCCCACTTCTCAACACCAGTGATAACACAAGAGGAGAAATCTCTCACACATCTCAGGAGCATGCACAAACACTTTCACACACTGGGGAAGCAGAGACACAGGGGATCCCCCTCTAGAAGTGAACAGAGCCCACTTGCTTATCTTATACACACTCTTCACAATTTTTTTCATCTGAGATCTGAAGAAGAATTTCAGGGGAATGTTCCCCAGAGCCAAAACTAACTTTAAAGACATTGTGTACAGATCTTATTTTTGCATAAATAAATTCACATGATGTGTCAATTTTCTTGCATTTATTTGTCCATTCTTTTCAAAAATGTACTTTTCCAAAGTAAGTTTTGGGTGCTATTCAATTTCTGTTGTAAACAACAAAACACAAGTCAAAAGTTTTAAAATTCAATCATGCCTGGATTCATTTATTCCCCTCTGACAAACTACCACACCCTCACCAGTGTATTTTCGTGTTTTGCAGCTCAAACCAATACTTTCTCCCTAATGCAAGAAGGAAAAAAAACTTGCTTCATATTCTACAATCGTGTAGATTATGATATTGATCGTCTTGCTCTGTAAAAGCATTATAAATATAAAGAGCATTTCTCCATTAATGGTGAGTAGGAAGCTGGCTAATGCTAATGAGCCTCAGAGTGGCCATTCCAGTCCATTAAGGGCTCTTAGCGCTGGGAAATGATTGTGTTTTTGCAGGGAGGAAAAACTAACACAGCCACGCGGACTCACGGCTCACACACAGGGAGGTTAATGATGAACGGTACTAATGGACTATCAGTGCATTTGAGAGGAGGAGGGAAAATAAGCTGCAAAATAGGAAAATGTATTTGTTGCTGTAAACTCAAAAGACTCAATTCATTTGAGGATTTGATTTGATTTCCAATGTATGACATGAGAAGGAGGTTTTATGAAGGAAGGGAAAGTTATACTGCTGATGTTACAAACTGTTTGAAAAGTTCCAATGAAGCCCAACCTAATGGGAGAAGTGCCCATCCATTCATGCATTCATCTATTCATGCATCCTTCATTTTTTCCAATGAGTATAATCAGGGCTGAAACAAACCAGATACTCAGATACAAGGGAGTGGATGTCTTGAAAAAGCAGGATTCAACTCTAACAATAAAATTTGGTTGTTTAGGTACATTATTGCTTTGTCACCACTCATTATCAATAACATATGACAAGTTAATTCATTGCATATAACTGTCATGTGCAACATAAAAGTGATCAGAATCCCTCAATCATAACATCTTTATTAGCCAAGAGGTACTGGTTGTTTTGTTGACATCACAAAAAGAAGAAGTAAACCAATTCTGAGAAGATTACAGGAAAAATGCCACTCGGCTATGGGGGAATCAGTTTAAACAAACATGCATTGTTAAACGAAGAGCCCTCTTGTGAAAAGGTCTGACAAGGGTCAGAACTTTAAACAAAGGAGCAGAGCGAACAGTGTGTTATGAATAGTGTGTTTAGAGGGGTCAGGACTCTTGTGCTTAATACTGAAGCTTTGCAAAGGAATGCACATGGGGCTGTGTAAAAAAAAAGAGGGGCGGGTGGTGGAGCAGGGGTTACGGTGAACTACCTGTCTACTGAATCAACATTAAACCAAAGGGGTAAAAAAGGCAGAGAAATACAATGAGAATGAAAGAACGAGGAGAAGAGAAAGGGGAGAAAGATCGTCCAGTTAAAGCTACAATGTGAGAAAAAGATGCAGCTTGTGTGTTTGTGTGTGTGAAGTGAGAGGAGGAAGGAGAGGAAGGAGAAGGGGGCAGTGAGTAACAATCTGGAGAATCAGTGTTCCCCTCCAACCTGTAACGTTACTCCAGCTGCATTGTTCAGTGACGGACAGAACAAGACACAGTCAAGAACAGCCAGCCAAGCCAGGGGATCAAATTATTCTGAGGGAGCAAAGATTTACCTTTTACAGCACCACCCCCCACTCCCAGCCCACCCTCATTTACCCACCTTCTAGTCCTTTTTTCCCCTCCCACTCCCACCCTTCCTCCTCTGAGAAGCAGTGTGATCCCCAAGCCATTCCTGCTTAATCTCACAATCCAACTCGCCCGCTTCAATCCCGCCCACACACACACACACACACACACACACACACAGAGGTGCACTGATGCACACATCTCAGACTCAAAACACCAGCACGGCATTGTGTACATGATGAAACTTACTCATATGCGATGCTGGAACTGAGTGCAAGCACACACAGGGGCAAACATAGGGGGGAGGATGGAGATGGAAAAGTTGAGAAGAAGCAGGTCTGTTTGTGAGTGGCGACATGGAGGTATATATATATATATATATATATATATATATATATATATATATATATATATATATATATATATATATATGAAAATGTGTATGTGTGTGTGTGTGTGTGTATAAACAGAGGGAAAGTTCATATTAAACATGTAAATGATTGAGTGGATAAATTTCTAAAGACCTATTGACATGAAATTAACACCATGTGTTGGTAAACTTGGTAAACTCCCAAGCAACCCACAGACACACACACAAAAAATTTCAGCACAAATAAGTCAGTGCATTGAGTTCTGTGTAATACAGTGGAATGAAACAGAGAATAAGTATTGAACAAGCTTGCGGATATTTATGTAATATTTAATATTTATCTAATACTTAGAAAAGACTTTTTATCAACATCTTCTTCAACGTGTCCTGTTTGAGGAAACTAGTCAGATGTGATTTTGATGTATTCTTTCACGTAAACTCTACTTAGATCTTAAAGGAATTTGATGGATTTGACTTGATTAAAAGAAATGACAACAGCACTGTCATGTTGTCCATTATTGAAGTCAAGGAAATATCTTTTAAAATGGTATATCAAATTGTATGATACAAATTATACCTCTGTTATGCTGCTACTAAGGACAAATAAAAGATCAGACAAAAGTGAAAGACACAACAAATTGTATGCATGACACAGCAAACAAAGACCTTTGTATCCAGTGAGTTTTATACCAAAGCCTAAAATATCATGTTTCTGATTTTCTCCCAGAAGCAAACTTTTTTTTTTTTTTTTTTTTTTTTTTTTTTTTTTTTCACAAACTGACATGATTTACTGAAGTCTTTATTAAAGGTCTGTGACTGGTCAGACTACAACAGGTATAGATTACCAAGTCCCCCTCATACAACCTGTTTTATAGGTTCTCTATGGCTGATTCCAAGGGCATAGGAGAACTGATGTGACTCTTCTATTTCTACAGTTTATCATTGTTTATAGAGATGGTTAGTCACACACCCTAACCCTCAAACGCAACCTTTAACATGGAGCCAGACATTTTTATTTTAATGAAATGTAATTTTTTTTCATGTGCATGAGTCATGACCAGTTGGTAACTGTCAATGATTTACCTGTAGGTTTGGGCAAGGTGATTAAGACACTGCACAAAGATTCACACAGTAAATAACCTAACACCTGAATAAGAACATTTCATCATGTTATGACCTTTCTGTTAGGAAGCAGTTTCATAAACTCTGAGTTTAACAGTTTATTGATTGATTCGTGCTGTTTAATTTTTGGATTCAATAGTTTAGAACAGTTGCAACTAAAGCATTTCTTTTTAATTTTTTTGTTGGCACTCAGTTCTGACACACAAATATATGTTGTCAAGCTCATAAAAAGGATTTTCTTTCAGTTTAGATTCCTTAATGTGGTACGTTTGTGACAACTGATTTTTTTTTTTGTTGTGGAAGATAAGCTGATGATAGCCATGTTTTTGATTCAACAGTTCCGAAGCTTCAAAGGTGTATGCTGTAATTCTAGTCTGCCTACTTCAATGAGAGAGTATGACATCCTCACTGTATGGGTGCTTTGTTCAAAACTGTGCAAGTCTCAACGCATTTTAGATAAAAACACAGCAAACTTTCCCTTCAGCTGTATCCAACTGACTTTCTGGCCATCATTTCACTTGCCCAGAGGATTAATCATGCTGCTGGAAGAATGGCATGTTGGCAGGGTGAGAAACAAGCCCATTGGCCTGATTCCACAAACATATCCAACATCGTTGGACCATATGTCTTTGATTTTCTGACATATGTTCTTGAGTTTGAGAATAATTTTAAACATTTTTTAAAAAAAACTCAGTTTTGGTGTTTCTGATGAGAGTCCAGACTTATCTCAGCAATGGTGAATAATAAGATTACAAATAACTGATTACTTATGAAACTTACGTGAAGGGTGCCTACCACACAAAGGTAACTTGCTCATTATGGTGAAATCAGGGGTAGGGTTTAACTGTTTATGGTTTTATCAGCAGCTTTGTTGCTAAATATCGATATAGATATCAAACTAATAAATTATTAGTAAAGTAGTCCACCATGACAGTTATTGGCAATCTGACATGTGGCCCTCTATGCTCACAATATCCGGCCCACAAAGTATTAAATTATTAAAACATCAGAAGCAATGGCATACAGTAATCTGCTTTACCGTAGCTCAGAAAGGGTTTATGATGGTAGACACTTCCACCACCAATGGGCCAACCCAGTCAGGCTGCTTGCTTGCATGTTTGCCACATGAGGTGCACCTGAGCACCCACAAGCAAGGCAACTGATCCACTAAAATGGATCCAGAACTGATCAGAGTTTGAGAGGAATAACAGGACGGGTTTTCTAAAAACTACTTGGTTGTTATGTGATTGGTGGACGAGTACAGTATAGAGGTATAAACCCTTGATATTATTTCTCCATATATATGCTTTAACTAACTGTCCTCTTCTGGAAATACAACTAATCTGATTTCAAACAGTAGATACACTGCTTTGCATTAAATTCCTGCAGGCATTTTTGTTGTCTAGTTCAAAACAGTTAATTATTTATCTATTTATGTTTTCTATTTCTTTATTCCCTTTTAACTTTAATTGCATTTTTGAATAGGTTTTTTTTTTTTATTTACTTCAATGCAAAGAGATTCATTAACAGTAAACTCAACTGAATCAAGAGAGAGGAAGAAATACTGATAAATAAGTAAATAAAGTAAAAAAAAAAAAGTAGTAAGAATCTTTACAATGCTAAATAAGACCAAAATCATAAAAGAAGCAGATTTTCAAAATAAATCTCCAGTGGTCAATGGATGGATCATAATTGGTGACTGTATAATGTTTTTATGACGTAAAGCACTTTGAGCTGCCTTTTTCTTGAAACATGTTATACAAATAAACTTGACTTGACTTGACAGTCCATCACAGTAATTCATGCACACACTCACACATAAAGGCAATTTAAAATCTCCATTTATCCTAACATGAATGTTTTTGGACAATTGGAGAAAAGTGGAGTACCCAGAGAAAACCCGATTCATGTATTGGTAGAACATGCCAACTCCACATAAGAAAGGCAAAAGGCCGGACTCAAAGTCAAGATGTTCTTGGTGTGGAGCAAGAATGTTAATTTTGATAATTATGGCTTTCATCTAATAAAAACATTTTTTTGTTCCTACTTTGAATATTTTATAAGACCAATAAAATAAATATCACAAAAATATAGTTGGAATGTTTGAGTTTCATTTTCTGAAGAGAATTACAAAACTAAATTTTGGATGTTATTTTAGTTTGCTATGATGTTTTTACCTTATTTTACCTACCTTATAAACTGCGCACTTTTAATTTCTCTGTGATGTAATACAATGATAGTCTTAGCAGTTTATAACTGTTATAACCAAAATGAACTGTGAAAGGACACATTTGAAAATCAATCTCTCTTTTAATGTCAGGCAACGGAAAGAGACAGACATACTGTTCGCTTCACTGACCAACATCTAGATTAAAGACCCAGTTCTTGAGCAACAGACCAGAGAATAATAGGAAAGGTGGACAGGGTGGGACGGGAAGGGGACTGTCCCAAAGGTGAGCGACACAAATCAGCCTGTTGTATCCTGTGATTAGCCCTTTGTGTCCTGTTATTCATGGATGTAATCAAAAGACTAAGACAGGGCTAATAGTTAAAAATGAGGGCTAAGGAGAAGGTGGAAAAAAGCCAGTGGGTGGGCCAGATGAGGTCTTTGTACTGCCCTTTTTTTCATCACCTCCCCTTACTAATTAGCTGACATTCAGGGTGGAGGAAGCAGAGGAAGGTTAGCAAGATATAGAACAGAAAACTACAGAGGAGGAGGAGGAGAAATGGGAGCACAGAAGACAGATGATGAAGGAGAAAGAGGAGAAAAGAATGATCATCCTGTAAGATTTCAAGCAACAGATGGTCACCAAACAGAGAGGAAGCAGACCAGACGAGCAGTGGGAGTCGCAGAAGGGGGCAAACCTGCTACTGTTACAGCACATTTGACACACAAAGGGATGGAAACTGACTCAGTGTCAGTCATAGTTCAACATAACTACAAAAATGCTGAGTGGAGTTGCAATAAACAACCTGAGGTGCTCCATCCAGCTGCTCCTAAGTAGTGCTGTTTTATTCACAATAAACTGAATAATGAAGATAAAGCCTTAAGAAGAGATGTACATGTCTTTATCAACAATTAAATACAATAAAGGATCCTGGCTTTATAAAGGTATGGACAGTGACTTGTTGAAGAGGAATTTTATCAAATAAAGATGGGAAAATGGTTTAAATATAATAAGAAAAACAAGCAACAACAAAAATAATAATAATTATGATAAAAACACCAAAAAATAAACTTTGTTTCTTTTTGCATCTGGAGAGCCTCTTGTACACTTTTAAATATTATCAAGGTAGGGTTGTTTTTTGCTCCCTGATATTGTGCAAGAGGTGCTGAGTTGGAAAGGAAGTGACGGAAGAGTGAATAGAATCAACATTTAAAAGAGCTACTCATACTCAACACACAGCAAGAAGAACATTCTTTTATTTCCTTGCTTTATTTCCTTTCTTTAAGGATGAGGTTCAAGAAACAAATATCACAATGCACAAAGTAATATGCAATTTAGCTCTCAGACAACAGTTCTGTTTGGTACAAAAAAGAAAACAACAATGCAAAAGTATTTAAACCTCTTCAACCTTTATCTTTTTCGTCATGTTACAACCACACACCTCAACATTTTTTTATTAAGAATTTAGCTGTTAGACCAATGAAAATAGCACATATTTTTATAATAGAAGGACAAAGTTTGTTAGAGAACATTTAAAAGCAACATCAGTGAAGCAACATCATGGAACCCAGATAAATTAATCATCTGAAAGTGGAGGACATAGGGTAAAACTGCAAACTCACCAAAACACAGCTGTCCATCTAAACTGACAGACTGGTCATGCAGACTATCACTCAGAGAAGCAGCCAAGAGGCCCATGGTAATTCTGAAAAAGCCGCAGAGATTTTCAGCTCAAACAGAAGAGTATATTGACAGAACAAGTATTCATTGTGAAGTTCAACAATCTGGCTTTTATGGAACAATGGCAAGAAGAAAACCACTGGAAGCAAAGCTGTAAGATGTCCTGTTTGCAAATTGCCTCAAGTCATGTAGGGAACACAGAGACCACATGGAAGAAGGTGGAAGAACAGTGGAATGGATTAGAGTAAAGCATTTTATATTTTTGGTCAGTCTAGTTAATGTCCAGACCTAAATTTAGACACCATCTTTGGCAAGTTTTGAAAAAAAGTGTTTAGAGATGGTCTCCAACCAATCTCATTAAACTCAAGTTATTTTCTAAAGAAAATTGGGAAAATGTTACTCTTTAGATATGCATAACTCTCTAGATGTGGATAGCGGTAGAAACATACCACCAAAAACCTGCAGCTGGACAGGTGACTCTAAAAAAATTGTCTCAATGGAGCGAAACGCAAATGTGAACCACATTTTCCATTTTTTATTCATAAAACCTATAATCATGCATAATTTTCCTTCTGCTTCACAATAATGTGTTATTTTAGCTGGTCTATCACAAACAATACCACTTAAATAGAAATATATGTGTGACTGTAAGGTGACAAAATGTGTCAGGGGTATTAATACTATGCCAGACACTGTACATTCTTCATGCAATACTTTTTAATACAACAAAGTAAAAGACAGGGCAACTCTGAAGTGTCATAGCAGGCACCTTTGGGCTGCACGGGGCAGGCACGGATAGGCTCAGCAGCTGTCAAATTTGCCTCCAAACACTATCCCAACAGACAAAGTTGCCAACCACAGTCCCTAGCAGCTCCCAGCATCCTGTAAACACTGTCCATCTTGGCTACTTTTTATTTGAAAGGTGTCACAAACAATACCATGCCAGCATTGTAAACATGTGAGCTCATGACAGGTTTGGGTTGCACAACTGCTGAATTTGTCCTGCAGGTCTGAGTAGAGTAACACCAAAATGCACTTTGACACAAAATAAACCATTACCAGTCACCAAGGGAGCTGCACTGGGGGGTCATGGGCTTTGCCCAGCTAGCCAGACGGGTAGAGCAGAGCAGGGTCAGATAGACCAGAGGGCGGTGCGGGGGGGCACGGGCTGCATTCTTCACTTTCTTTTGCTTTTGAGTAGGAATGGAGAACAAGATCAGATATAATCTAGAAAAAACAAACTTCATAGTGAAGTGGCTCCAGAACATCAGAGATAGCTGTTAGGCCAAAGGAAAATGATATAACAATTTTTTATTTGTTAGTTACCCTAACACAACAGGGGGCTGCATATTTGGCAAGGAATCATCTTCACAATACGTGCACTGCTTTAAAAAGAAATGGGGAAACTGTGTGTTTGAAGGCCAAGGAGTTCAGAAGTTTACAAAGCCAAATTATTTTAAGGTACCTCAACAGTAAACAAATAAAATTTTGATCAGCCCAAACAAACCTGACACCAACATATTAAAGTGTGAAGTCTCAGAATTTAGATCTTAACCATTATTTGTCTGCGTTTTATTGTTTTGTTTTAAGGAAAGAGTAGCTATTTGAATGAGATAATCAACCAAAGACTGTAAACAGAATTCAACCAGAGACACAACCTGAAAATGAAGCAAATAAACTGTAAATCATAGTGATCCTATTTGAAAGTGGAGTCTGTAGAAAAGAGGACACCAGTACTGGTGTCTATAACAGTGACAGCAGCCAGTTTATTGACTGGGTTTGATATATGATCTGAATGCTCTGCATGGCCATGTTTTGACCTTTGACTTGGCAGCCCTCAGGCATCGTCCTTGTGCCCATCGGCAGATGTGACTAACTGGGGCAGATTTCTCCTGCCATGTGACAGCTTGTTTTAGGCCCCCCTTCCTCCACCCTTCCTTCCCTCTCTTCACACTGCCGACTACACAAACCTCTGCCTCTAGCATCTCAGTACCAATCACGGGTCTGGCTCTTCAGCCTGTTCTTTCTGGTCTCCTGGGAGAACCATTAAAAGATCCCTACTCCTCCCCTTAAATTTGACTGGCACCATCAGCCACCTATTCACTCCACCCCTCCACATGCTGAACGTTCTTAGCAGCTTTTATAGCAAATCTGAAGCAACAGCTGGAGAGAGGGTGGAGAACGAAGGATGGGTTAAAGTGTCTGGGTATAAGCACAATAGTAATCTATCTTGTCTGACCTTCCTGACAAAGTACAAAGGGTGGAAACGGGAGTAACAAGGTTTTGGTGCCACTGGCCACACATCATGTTACTGTCCAGTGGCCCAGCTGGTGTTTTTTTGCTATTATTTCATCTACTGCCTTTTCACAAAAATGTCTATGAGTCCTCCCATTCATCACAAATATGCTTTCTTTTATTTAAATGCCACACCAGCTGGTAATAAAGACTCCTATGTTGCAAAATGTAAGAAGGAATCCCTTAAATCAAACAGGATCTGTTTATCTTTGACTTTAAGTCTTTAAAAAAAGAAGGAAACTCATTTCAGCCATACAGTGTATTTGCATTACAAAAATTTTAAAGCTTAACAATGTTTTTCTCATTCTCAATAAGAAGGTTTTCTTTTGCTAACATAACTCTGTCTCTATATGTTATGTGATATTGTATTCCTCACCAAGTGCAGATCTGCTGCTGCTAAGTGGAAGGAAAACAGTCGGTGCTTGCCAGAGAGAGGTGTCACTTGTTCTCAGTATTAGCAGCAGTGTAGATAAGAAAACAGATGGGACAGCGGAGGTCAAAGGGCCCTGCTACGGCTGGCGGGTTTGTTTATTTGGCCTGTCTCTGATATCCTGCTTTCCCCCCTCCACGCCCTGCGCCGGCTCTGCCTACAGCCTGACCTGGAAGTGACCACACCGAGATGGATCAAGGCCACTTTTCACCAGGAGAGTCAACACTAGCCGCCCCGCTCGGCACTCAGGCCAACTCAAAACACATGGAGCAAGTGTAGTCTTCTGACCCCTCTCTGACAAGAATAACAATTGACTAATTTGTACCTGGATAGTTGAGCTGAGCTCAGATACTGTAGGGGGAATTTCAATTAAAACAAGCCTGTCTGACGAAATGAAAGTGACAGAAGGTGGATGAAAACAATACAGATATTTCAAAATTTCTTTTAAATGCATTTATTTTATTTTAGTTGCCTGAATACTTCTGCTGTAAAGTTCTTTCTAGTTAAGGAATAACAAGATCTAACTGCAACTTCTCCTCTTTCCACCAGTCTGTGTGAGGTCTGAGGTCCCAGAGCCTGAGACAGGTCAGGATTGATAACCTCGCCTGGACTTTGACAGATAAGACTTTTCACTGAGATCCCACTAACACTGAGGTAAAGAGGCTCTAAGGAAGATAAACTGCAACCATCAGATGCCAGAGGATTTGCCCAGTCTACTTATTCCCTTCAAAGACAGATAGCAAAAAGCAGATGAATGAAGTAAGGAGAAGTGTGAGAATTTTTGAGTGACGACTGAGCCTAAAACACAAAAGACAGCATATTCTCACATGAAAACTTGTTAAGGTGCTTTGGTCAGATAAACCCAAAGCTGAAATTTCTGTCCTACAGGAAAAGCAATATGTATGGTCAAAAACAACACCCCCCCTTGAACAGATCATCCGCACTGCAAAAAAAAAAAAAAAAAAAAAAAAAAAAAAAAAAAAAAAAAAAAAAAAAAAAAAAAAAAAAAAAAAAAAACAAACTCTGGTGGCAGTATCGTTTTCTAGTGATGGATTTCAGAAGGTACAAAAAAGCTAATCAAAATTGGATGGAGCTAAATACATGCAAGTCCTGGAGGAAAACCTGTCAAAGGTTTCACTGGACTTTAGGATGGGGCGGCCAGAGCTGCAATGGTGTCACTTAGATCAAAGCATATTCATGTGGTAGAATGGCCCAGTCAAACTCCAGACATAAATTCAATAAAGAGTATGTGATAAGAGTTGGAAATACATGTGTAAGGCACTGTAGTTGTTCTACTCCAAATGTTAGTACTTACAGTGATATTAAGGAAATTTGATTGCGTTTGATTAATTGTGAGCATACCTTCAACTTTCAAGGTAACAAAATCATTTTCAATAGCAGCAATTGGTAAACTAATCTTACGTGAATATTTGTAATTCCCAATCGATCAGTCTTCAAAATTGTAATGAATATAGTTCAAATACTCACCCTAACAACATGGAAAACTGGAACACTGAGTGTTTTGCCATGTGTTATTGGAGTGAAAGGGTGCATTTGAACTTAAATGGATGTTTTCCTTGTGTTTGACTCATGACATTGCTTTTATAAATGAATGACAGAAAACCTTCAGACCAGTCAATATCCAACATGACAATTTCTAGAAGTCATAGTACATTGCAAAATAAAATCTAAATCACTCTTTTTACTTTTCACTGAAGGAGTCAGACCTTCTTATAATATTTAAAGAGGTACTAATTAATATTTGTATTTGAATGTTTTAAGCAGCCAAGTTGGACTTCAGCTTGTTTTTTCTTTGTTCCAATTATTTTTTACAAGTGTCCTTTCAAGAGAATAATTATATATATTATATATTATATTTGACACAGATCCAACTACATGCCTTATCAATATTTCACTATATAAAGCTTTTACTTGATCCACTTTTGATATTCTCACTGCAGTTCACTGAAACACTGCATCCTTACCAAACAGCAAATTTTAATGATGGGGGAGAGTCTTCAACACTCAGTTTGTCTTTGTCCAACCTATTCTGTCATTGTGGTGTCACTTCACTTGCTTCCTTTTTAAAAGCTGTGCGACAGAATTACGAGTTCTGCGTTTCTGCTCCATAGATATACATCTGCATCTGTACAAGTATAAAACAACAGTGAAATATTTCAGGATGGATGCATGCAACATATTATAAAAGTAAAAGATAGGATTTGAAACCCAGTTTGATGAATTTTCTATGTGGGTCTAACAATTCAAAAAACAAAAAAAGAAAAGAAAAAGAGCTGTAGATATGAATATATTACTTGGTGAGAGGGAACATTTTAATTACATTCAAAAAGGCCAATAGAGTATGTCAATATCTCCAGTAATTTACTGGTGACTGCAAAAAAACTAACAATTAATTCACCTCCAATGAAAAGTAGATATGTATCTTTCTTGGACACATTCAGAAACCTTACAATTCTATGCACTTCTGTCCTGTTTTGCAAAGACATACCTGTTAATCTGTGTATGGTGTCCCAAAATGGGTGGGAAGTTTAGACGGTTTTATGGCATGGGTGCAACACATGGGCTTAACTTACACTTCTTCAAATGTCCAATAGTGGATGGAACGTAATCCCTCCATTTCTAAACAGACGAGGAGGAATCAAAAACAAAGTGGTGCTTAAAAACAACCAAAACATCTGCAGGGCAGCGACAGAGACTGAGGGGATATCAAGCACATAGATTTCAGCCAAACAGATGGTTTCTCTCTGCTATCACATCTAGCTTAGATACACACACACACCAGGGTAGGAGCAAGAAGTGGAGCCTTGAAGGGTCACACTGGAGACAAAGCTAAAGAAGAGGGATTGTCTTAGAGTCTGACACCACACCAAGCACTCATTAGCTAGTTTACCATCATATTAACACATTATGCAACAAATCTTAACAGCTGCACCCACAAAGTAGCTACAACACATTTTGCTTCCACATGGTTGTTACAAGCATGAAAACAAGATAAACAGGGTGTTAAAACTTTCAAATCGGTCACAAACACTCAGGGGTGAGCGTGCATGCAGCAGGATGCATGAACAAGATGCGGGATAGAAAAAGATCAAGGTGGCCCTGTGCTTATGAAAATTCTAACTGAACTTTTGTTTCTCTTACCCTCCGTGTGAGGAGCTTTCTTTGAAGCAGACCTGTTCAGGCAGAGAGGGCTGACTCCTGTTTAGACTGGGCCGGCGCCAGCAGTCCCCAAACTTTGCTTTGGCAGTGACAGGTGAGAGCCTTCAGCTGACGATCATCACGCCTACTGCTGACAACAACAGGACACACTGCAGCTAATCCTTCATTTTCTCATGCAAAAATACTTCCACCTCCAGCATAGTTATTATGAGAAATTATGAATAAATTATTTTTAAAATAGGTTTTTCATCTTCACTTTTTATAAATTATAAAGTGATTAGTATTTAGAAAGTTACAAATACTGATCATGGAGCAACAACACAAAGTTCAGCAGGAAAAACCTGCAGCTAACCACCCAACAGGACAACAACATCTAAGGGCTCTGACTGGATCTGTGAACATTAAAGAATTGAATTCCTCGATGCACCACACCAAAAGGTTCTGCTGCAAACATCTGATGACCTGATTACCCAGGTTATACTCAGGTGATCTTCCTCCATGCTCCGGTTATAAAAGGGGGAGTTTCTTCATTCTTCATATTAGTAGTAATGATGTTTTAGCTGGTTAATTTAACTTTTTCAAGGTTTATAACAAAAGCACAGTGTATGTTTAAAACATAAAAAGAGAAAGCCAAATAGAGAAAGACAATCCGTGGCAGAAAGCATTTAATTTTGGAGAACAGACACATTTGTCTTTGTATAATGATCAAATTCTATGTTGATACAACAGAACTCTGCATTAGAATGTTGAGACTAGAACAGCAAATGCTCTCTAATATAATTACCAACTGATTTGTGTCAATTTTAAAATACACCATCGTTAAACAAGCACCACAATCATTTATTTTGCAAGTAAAATGAATGGTTGAAAAATTGCTGTATCCAGTCTATGTGGTTGAAACACATGTAGTCTGCAATGCAACAACATAGAAAGTGTCTAATATAACAAATAAAATCCCTTTTAGTCATATGTTTGTGTCTCCTCCACAGATTGCACTGATGGCTGCACATTTTAAGATTTATGTTGAAGAATTATTACTCGCAAAAGCACTTGTGTTAATATTGCTCGACTGTGGACTCCTTAATTTTATACTCATAAATTAAATGGTTTAGACTTCTTTTACCTTTTCAACGGTCAAATACAGAATAAGGAAAATAGATAAATGTAAAAATAGTTAAAGTCAATTAAGATTAGTCAAGTATTCAGATTAGTTGTAAATCTTTCAGTTTGACATGAAATCACCAAAACAAAGTAGCTAAAAAAAACTTATTATTGAAGTTATTTTTCCACCTTTTCCTTTACAGTCATATTTTGCTCTTCAAGTACAATGAATGCAATTTGTTATACAACTTAATGAGTAACTGTGCTCAAAATAACTAAGATTATGGTTTTTCTACAGTCAAGCAGTGGTAATGTTTCTATGTACTGCTTTAAAAAAGATTATTCTGTCCCAACAAATAACTCAAATTCCAGAAATCTAATTAAAAATATCAGCATTTTGTTTAAATCTCTAAAACCAGACTAGATTTAGTCACTCTGTCTGTACATTAGTTTTCTTTTTTATAAACTTATAAATTAACTTACTCTTTACCGCTCAGTGCCTTTAAAATCCTTGACGTTACAGTGCCTAACAAAAGAATTCACACCTCTTCAACTTTTTCCATATTTTTTTCTCTTTACAATCTCAAAATTGCAGAGTTTTTCATTGGGATCCATGCACTAGATTTATGAGATGTTTACAAAAAGAATCTACAAAGCTTTTTGTTCACAAAAATGATATCTAAATAATCCTCTGACACCTTCCTACAGTAGTTGTATTTATACTGATAATAAATTACACAGTGGTGGACTCCATTTACTGATTAGATTACTTGTAAAGGCAAATGATAGGGGATATCATAATAAAGAGAACTAAACATAAATGTATACCACACTTTCATTGTCATTTTTATTCGTAACATTTTGAAGACAATGTATCCTTTCTCTTCCACTTCAAAATTATGCACTATTTTGCATCTATCACATGCAATTCCAATAAAATACATGGCAAGTGGTATGAATACTTTTGCAAATCTCAGTAAATAAGCACCAATTGCAAAGTAATACATTTTTAGTAGACTTTACCAACCATGCCCTATGAATATTACAACCAATAATCAATTAATCAAAGCTGTCCTTACATTCACCTATTTGTGTGGTATGTGTAGACAGTCTCTGTCATAAAAAGAGATCATTGACTGAGTGGATTTTTAAGGCTGCTTACCAGATAATATCAGTTGTTTCTCTTAAATTATGCAAGCAGTGCGACTCTTTTTTCTCTTTATCTGTTCTGGCCAAGTGAGAACATGGTATCCTCAACTGTAGATGTTCATTATGATGTTAAAGAAAAGAAATACACTTTTATTCTGATTTTAGCAAAAAAAAAAAAAAAAACAATCACTTTATTAAACAAAAATCATGCTAAACAGAATCTAACAGGTCCTTGTTATAATGTAGAAATAAAAATATTGATGTATGGAAATTCTTAGATGCTGGAGAGAAAGTCGGTCATTATTGTTGGTGATTAAAAATGAGACAAAGACACAGCATTGTAACGCTAAAACACTGAAAGTCTTTGGATCGTCACAGGTCACCCTGACAGACTAATTTACAGGCTAATCCAGCCTCATTTACGTACAAATCTCTTCAACTCCCTGGTGTGAGTCTGCTCACAAACACACACACATATCTAAAAGTCCACATATACTAGAATGCATCTGTGCGTGGCATATGTAGAAACACACACATAGACACACAAAGGCTGACATGTCCACTGTGACCCACCTTGCTCTCTCCCTCCATTCCCCATTTACAGCCTCTAAAAGCCTTTTCCATTTAACAGTGGGCCTGGGGCTGTGAGTGACAGGGAACAGAATGGACCTTATGTTGTCACTTTTGCAGCACTGTTGCCTGGAGGGAGGCCTGGCACAGCAGCCTGCTCTGGTGGTAAGGCGGGCAGTGGTGGCTATAGAGGGGGAGGGGTGGCTGGACGGGCAGACATTGAAGCTTGAACCTTGAAACCTGGCACAAATGGTATCTTAGGTACACCTAAAATTTATTTGGAAAGTATTGCTTGAAATGTGGCACAGCATAGCTTTTGTCTTGTTGTATTCAAACTAAATAGAGGACTCCCCCCACCAAAAAAATACATACATATGAAAAAACAAAAAACAATACAAAACACAAACATTTAGAGTTACTGGTATTTGGTCTGAAATAGTTGGAGGAAAGAACCGTTGTGAAGGATGGCAAAAGAAAACAAAAATATTTGAATCATCCATACCTTTCTTTAATAAGTACAGGAAACGTTTTAAGATGTTTTTAAAACAAATTATGAAAATATATATTTTTTCTGGTCTCATTATTTGTGCTACTGATTGAAGGTCTAACTTTATGAAATCTTCAGAACCAGGCATAGGCCAGAGTGAGATTCTCACATAATGATAAACTTGAATCAAATATGACAGTTTCACAGTATCTCTACAAAAATTTAAAACAAAAATGCATCACATGATCTAATCTGTTGTATTTGAAGAGCAGTCAAATTTTTTTGAGCTCATTGAAGAACAACAAGTGTGGTATACATATACAAGAGAACAATTGTGCGGGAAAAAAACGAGGGAAAGTCACACAGTAATAAAAATACAAATTAGATAAAACTGAGTCTGATTAAAATATTTCTATTTAAAACAAAAAAACAACACTTTTTTCAACAGTCCCTAAAATAATATGAACTGAGAATCATTATTGTTACCAATGGCTTTGCAACTGCAGTTTCAAATCAAAGTTAATCCAATAAAACTGCTGAGTAGTATTCTATGTCTATGTCACTGTCTATGTTTTTCTGAGTAGCTGATTTATTTATTTTTTCTTCATGAGAGAAAAGTTTAGGAGCCCATGTTTCACCTTACTGACCAGCAATACAAAGTAACAAAAAGAACGAAAGCTGGGGAGGCAGGAGGTCAGCGTTACATAACACCATACTCCAAAGAGCCGAATGCACTCTCCCAGGCCACTTATTAAAAGAACTTCAAACTGTACGATGAAAAATTGTATTAGTTTTAAACCATAACTTTATATATATATATATATATATATATATATATATATATATATATATATATATATATATATATATATATATATATACCTTGTATATAACATTTTATGGATTTTTAAACAATAAGATGTAGCAAAACTTCAGTCTCCCTTCACACATTAAACATTAAAATTCTGTTAGTATTGCATAAATTTCTCTCATTTCCACAGAAAAGGGCCAGAATGTGTTTTGATATCAAACCATCTGTGTACAGGAAATGATTCCAGCACTAACATGCACTTTGACAGTAGCAGCTGAGGGTTGTTTTGTAACTTTAGCCTATCAATTGTGAATGTTTACTTGCCCATATCCCACAGTCTCATGAAGAAATCCTACAGTTCACAGCACTGATCTGATCACTACACAATCCTGAAATTTAGTCATGTTCTACTTGTGACTCAAAACCTGCTGAGATACAGGTACTGCAGGTTTGGTTAGTAAAAAAAAAACTCCTCTGAAGAAAATAAGCTGATAAACTGAAATGTTGACTTTAATGTCTCCAAATAGACCATAAATAACTAAACATTTAATGTTTTAGTTTTATTTATTTCCATTGCAAATACACAACAAATTGCACAACAAATCCTAAACAAAATTACTGGTGCAATAAAAGAAAGAACTGTAAAGGCTTATAATAACTTCAAATTAAGTTGTCTGAACTGGAATGTCATTTTAACTTTTTTATAACAAGCCCCCTAAAATTTGACTGAAATTTGTTAGATTCAAGCAATGAAAGTAAAAGGCCTGAACTTTCAAAGACACATAAAACAATTACAAAGTCCTTCTATCCCTTGAAGAACATTTCTGGTATTAAAGGACTAATGCCCCAGCAAGATCTAGAGAAACTCATACATGCGTTTATCTTTGGTCGCATTGATTATTGCAACAGTGTCTTCACAGTTCTGCCTAAACAGTCAAACAGACAGCAGCTGATCCAGAATGCAGCTGCTTGCATTCTCACTAAACTAGGAAAATAGAGTACATCACCCCAGTTCTAAAGTCCATACACTGGTTCCCCATAGCTCAGAGAATAGACTTTTGTTAGTTTAAAAATCATTGAATAGCTTAGCAGTGAGGGATGCTGTCAGGTTGAAGAAGGAGTCCTATTGGTTTTTTTGGCCTGTGGGACTTCGGAAGCAGCTGATGTGGCTTGGGTGGCTGCTGAGGCAAAAACTTGGGTGTGAGAGGAGTTTGGAGAGGCCATGGAAAATGACTTCCGTATGGCTCGAGGCAATTCTGGTCCACCATCTGGAGTCTCAGGGGGGAAACGGTGCACCACCAACACTGTTTATAGTGGCGGTGGTATACTGTTGACCTCAACTCGGGACATCATGGGTCGGTGGACGGAATACTTCGAAGACCACCTCAATTCCACCAATACGTCTTCCACTGAGGAAGCAGAGCCTGGGGACTTTGCTCTGGGCTCTCCAACCTCCTGGTGTTGAGGTCATCGGAGTGGTTAAAAAGCTCCTCTGTGGCAAGGTCCCGGGGATGGATGAGATTCGCCCAGAGTTCTGTAAGGCTCTGGTTGTTGTGGGGTTGTGTTGGTTGACGCGACTCTGCAATATCGCGTGGACATCGGGAGCAGTTCCACTGGATTAGCAGTCTGGGGTAGTGTTCCCCCTATTCAAAAAGGGGGACTGCAGACTGTGTTCCAGCTACAGGGGAATCACACTTTTAAGCCTCCCTGGTAAGGTCTATTCAGGGGTTCTGGAGAGGAGGGTCCGTCGGTTAGCCGGACCTCGGATTCAGGAAGAGCAGTGTGGCTTTCGTCCTGGCCGTGGAATGCTGGACCAACTCTACACCCTCAGCAGGGTCCTGGAGGGTGGATGGGAGTTTGCCCAACCAGTCTACATGTGCTTCGTGGACTTGGAAAAGGCATTTGACCATGTCCCTCGGGGAATCCTGTGGGGGGTACTCTGGGAGTATGGGGTATCAAGCCCTTTGATACAGGCTGTTAGGTCAGAGCTTGGTCCACATTGCTGGCAGTAAGTCGGGCTTGTTTCCGGTGAGGGTTGGACTATGCCAAGATTGCCCTTTGTCACCGATTCTGTTCATAATTTTTATGGACAGAATTTCCAGGTGCAGACAAGGTGTTGAGGGGATCTGTTTTGGTGGCCTTAGGATTGTATCTCTGGTTTTTGCAGAAGATGTGGTCCTATTGGCTTCATTAGCTCGTGATCTACAACTCTCACTGGAGCAGTTTGCAGCAGAATGTGAAGAAACTGAGATGAAGATCAGTGCCTCCAAATTCGAGGCCATGGTCTGGAGCCAGAAAAGGGTAGAGTCCCTTCTCCAGGTTGGGGGGGAGGAAGGGGAGGGGGCTCCTGGCTCAAGTGGAGGAGTTCAAAAATGGGGGGGAAATGGAGCGGGAGATTGATAGATGAATTGGTGCTGCATCAGCAGTGATGTGGGCGCTGTACTGGTCTGTCGTGGTGAAGAGAGAGCTGAGTGAAAAAGCAAAGCTCTCTATTTACTAGTCGATCTACATTCCTACCCTCATCTATGGTCATGAGCTTTGGGTCATGACTGAAAGAATGAGATCATGGATACAAGCAGCTGAAATGAGTTTCCTCCGCAGGGTGTCTGGGCTTTCCCTTTGAGACAGGGTGAGAAGCTCGGTCATCTGGGAGCGACTCAGAGTGGAACCAGTTGAGGTGGCTTGGGCATCTAATTAGGATGCCTCCTGGACGCCTCCCTGGTGAAGTGTTCTGGGCACGTCCCATCGGGAGGAGACCCAGAGGAAGACCCAGGACACATTGGAGGGACTATGTTTCGCGGCTGGCCTGGGAACACCTTGGGATTCCCCCGAGGGAGCTGGCCCAAGTGGCTGGGGAGAGGGAAGTCTGTCTCCCTGCTTAGGCTGCTTCCCCCACGGCCCGACCACAGATAAGCGGAAGAAAATGGATGAATGGATGAGCAACAAAATACATTATTGACCTATTGTTGCTGTAATACTCAGGTCTTCTGGTTCAAGCATACTCTGAATTCCCAGAGTTGGAACCAAACATGGAGAAGCAGGATTCAGTTCTTATACTCCGCAAATCTGGAATAAACTTCCATAAAACTGCAAAACAGCTGAAACACTGAGTTCCTTGGAATCAAGGCTAAAAACCCACCTGTTTAAAGTTGCCTTTGATTAATAATAACTGGAACATTGATCAATATATTTGATGTATATTTGCTTGATGATTTTGATGACGGCATTTGACAAAATGTAATGTTTATTGCTTGTTTCATAATTTGCTTCATAATAATTGCTTGTTTCATAATTTTCAGATGTTCTTAAAGTTTTGAGGAATGTCTGTCTGCCTGGCCTTCTCTATTAATTAAAAATAATAACAAAGAAGTAAAACATTTTTTTTTGTTTGTTTGATAAATTTTACAACTGTTCTGTTTATGACCAAAGAAAGAACAACTGTAACCTGACTCAAAAATGAGATCAAATTGCTCACATCAGTTGGATTGACTAGGTGTGTTTGCATCTGCATACATTTAATGCAATCTGCCTCATAAAACAAAACATTTTGGTTCATGAATGTCTTTAATTTTTTAATGAAAGCAGGGTGCAAACAGATAGAGGTCCCATTGTTATAACCTCATGTTAAACTTCTTTAGTTTAACATGAGGGTAGCAAAATTATGTATCATTCATCGAGGGTTTGGTCACACTTTGTCACTTGTTTGGATCTAACTTTGACTCAACATTCAGGAACGAAGACATGTGACTTTGACCGATGACAAGGTGTTGACAGTGAGTGGCAGGTAGTCTACTAGCTTCACAGTTCACTTAGAAAACGATTAACCATTTTTGACAGATTCTTTTGGAAAAGCCTTGTTTTGGTGTAACTTGATCTCCAGCCGAGGGATACTGTAATGTTTTTACATGAATCGGCCCAAACTATGGGTGAATGATCTGTCACAGTCCAGGGAAAAGAAGGAATACCAGTAAGGAAAAGGAAAGGAAATGTTCAGGTTTGTGTAGACAAAGCCTGCCAATCCTTTCTTCTTGTCTTACTTCTAATAACAAATGTCTCATCCAACTTCACTTTCTATTCTACCAGGTTCCTAACTTTTCTGTGCATCCTTTGTCCCTGTGTTGTGACAGGCATCTAAAATGATTAAGCTCTGCCCTGGGGTCTGACACTACTGCGTGTTGCCTACTATTTGTTGATTACTATTGATTTTCTTTGATACTTAATTTAAAAATCAATAGTCAGAGCATAAGAAAAATAGGCCCAGTTTACACATACTCTAACATACTACTGTGCAACAGAGGAGGCCGCAGATTTGGCAGTAGCCATGATGGCAGTGGCCAATTACAAGGAAAGCTCTTAACAGGTGAAAGAGAGAGGTCCCAGATCGATTCAAAGCTCTCTCCTCCAATCACAGAAAGTGGCCATAAATTACGGCGCATCTGTTTTGTTCTGAAGACAGCCGTGAGGCACGTTGGCAACTTTATATATATATATATATATATATATATATATATATATATATATATATATATATATATATATATATATTAGGTATGCTCCACTCTTTAAGCAGCCTACACTTCAGAAATAGCTCACATATCCTCCATAATTTCTCAATAGACAAAAAGGACAAATGTCAAATAACAGTGTGGCTACATCATGACATCCATAAAATAATCTGACCTCTCTAACCACCATTTGAATTAAAAATGAGAGTGAAAAGTAGATCACTGTCAGCTCTGTTTGACCACTAGTTCAAACACTCACCATATTTAATAAGAGTTCAGACACTCAGATAGAAAATGCTTCACAATTTTCTTGTGGCAGCTTTTTGTGGTTATGAAGGCTTGCCCTAAATTCAACCTGGCAGACTCTCTCCAGCTTACCTGCATTATCCATCACTGGGTCCACGCCTCCGCTGCTGCCAATTAGCATAGACCGCAGAGATGGTCCCTATTTTTAACAAAATTAACGTGAGAGTTTGTTCAAACTACCAAGGGATCAAACTTTTGAGCCTCGCAAGTAAAGTTTACTCTAGGGTGTTGAAAATGTGGCTCCTACTGATTTTTGAACCTTGGATTCAGGTGGAACAGTTAGACTTCCATCTTGTCCATGGAGCAGTGGACTAGAATATTACCCTTGTGGAATTACTGAGTCGTCATGAGAGTTTGGTTGTTCTATTCACATATGTTCTATACATCTATGGAAGGCTTTGGAGAGTGTAACAGGAGTATAAGGGAACCTAGGTTTATTTTGGCATTAGCTGATGCTTGCATACCAAAACCAAGAAGTGTGTCAACATTCTTGGCAAAAAAATATATAGTTAGGGCTAATGCAGACAGAGCTTAATCAAAAAGTAATGCTCTCAATTTATAGTCTATCTACATTCTGATAATCACTTACGGTCATGAAATATAGATCATGAAAGAATGTCTGAAATTACCTTCCTGTGTAGTGAGGCTGGACTCAGCCTTAGAAATAGGTTGAAGAAGTCTTGAAGTAATTCAGACATTTGATAAGGATGTCTCGTGGATGCCTCACTTATGAGGTTTTCCAGACCAATCCCACTCGGAGGGGACCCCAGGTTGGACCCAGGAAATGCTCAAAAGATTAAATATGCATTCTGGTTGGAAAACAGCTTGAAATTTTCAAGATTGAGCAGGAGAGTCTTGTTGGGGAGAGGGATATCTGAATTTCCTTGTTGGACCTGTTGTCCCCATGACTTTTGCCAGTGGATGCATGGATTATTTTCTTAATTTTTTCTCTGCCTTACTTTTTCAGTACACAAACATTCTGATAAGAAAAGCAGTACATCTTTCACAAAGGAAGATCATTCGTGGTACTGTTGGGTAAATTCCTCTTACAGAACAGCAATAATAATCTAATTATCAGTAAATATAAAAAAAATGCTTAAAGACAGTTATACATTAATGATACAATTTATAATAAAATTAATAATATCTTGTCAATGATTAGTTCCTGGATCCCAGGAACAAGAGCACAAGAAATGTTTTTCAAAAGGCCTTCATCACTGTGTGGTCAGTCTGGTCATCCAACTGGTTGCTGTGACTGCAACAAAAGAATAAGTAACAAGATGTTGGATCTGGTGGACCACATGTTACATGTAAGATCATGTGCTTGGTACCTACTGGTGTTTCAACACATGTGGTGCAGAGGACAATGGATCTTGGGAAGAGTGAGACATTTGAACCTCTCTTTGGGACCTTGTCCTGGTTCATGAGGAAGGAAATGTTAATTAATGTGACTGATGTGCCAGGTTGAACAAAGGAGAGATACTTGGCATGTGCTCAACAACACTCAATAACATCATTCAACAAAAGACCCACACACCCATGAATCAGAAAATTAAAACAAGTCAAAGCCAAAGCTTGCTCAACTCACGTTAATGTTTATAAGTTTTGTTTGTAGTTGTAAGCTTAGCGCTAATAAATGTTATACCTAGGTAGTTTCTTTGTTACCACTCTTGAGGATGAATTTCTCTGCTGGCACAAAATTATTTTGATCAAGAAGGAAAAATATTCAGCAACTGCATCCAGTTGATTGTGGTTACTGAATGTGAAACAGCAAAGTCTGAAAGCATTATTCCCAGGAGGTATGACCACAACAGAAGCAAGAGGTTTTATAGTGAAAGTCAAAATTTCAGAATAAAATTTTTGTCAACCTTGCTCAGTGACTTTGAATGCACAACAGTACACTTATCTTACCTTTACTTCCCATGTAAATAAACCCGCTCACTATGTTTTTCCAACCAACACAAACATCATGACAGTTTAAATTTTCATAATATAGTGTTCACATAAACCATAATGATATTTTTAAGCTTGAAGTCCATTTTAGTCTTGGCCACTCTTGGACCAACCACTTTACCCACAGGGATCTTCTTATCTGGATATATACTAAATGAAGATGCCAAGAGAATTTTCAACTGCAGGTTTGATATCAGCTGTCTACAACCTATTAGCAGCACCTCATATTAATAAACCTGAGCTGTTCCTCTAAACCAAGATGTCTAGTTACCAAAATAGAAAAATACTTTTACAGTATTTACCATGTCAACCTTGGTTGAGGTTTTTGCAAATGAGAGCAGACTCAAATGAAAACATACTATAAATTACAATTGTTTTAAAGAAAGCATTCAGAAAAGTTTCATTTTGTGCTGTAAGAATAAACTTTTTTGCATCCTACCTAAACTATTTTGTGGTTTTGTAATGCCCAACTTTTAGCTGTTGCTTTATTCACTTTAATCCTGGCCTTCAGCACTAAGTTCCTTTAAATAAAAGCTAAAACCCCACCTGGTTAGAGCTGCCTTTGATTAGTAGTAAGTGGAACGTTGATCAATATTTTCAAATTATATTTGATTGATGATCTTTATGATTATGATGCATTTATATTTATTTGATGATTTTAATGATTTTGATGTATAATGATTTTGATAATTTTGTTGTATACTTGTTCAGTGATTTTGATGCATACTTGATTGATGTTTTTACAATGTAAAGCATTTTGAACTGCCTTCTTGCTTAAATGTTCTGAACAAATAAACCTGAATTGACTTGACTATGTCAACAGTTTCTGGTATGATGGTGGTAGCTTTGGCAAAGTGATTTGTTTTGGTATATAGTCTTCTGTATTTTTAAAGCAATTGGTTAGTGATTTGAGTATACAAAAGACCCCTGGTATTCACAGGGGTTAGGGACCGCAGCCACTGGCAAATAGCTAAAATCTGCAAATACTTGAGACCTTTTCTGGAAAAAAATGCATCAAACGTATCATTTTAATAGTTCAAATGTACCTTAATATACAGTAGTATACACAGTGGAAACAATCCGCAGAAGCTAACATGTACAGTGTTACTTATTTCTGCTCTTGGGGGTACAGCCAATAGGTATTATTATTTATGAAAAAATACACCCAGACACAAAAATTTGTGTGAGTGAGTCATCCTGTTTTCCTGAGCACGGAGCTGGCTTCAGTCTGCACACATGATGGTAATTATCCATCAGGACTGCTGGCTGTTTTAAGGAACTGCTCGATCATTCAGTGCCCAAGCTTCCTGTGCCACGCTACACTCCTTGTTGTTCTTTGCGCTTTTTGAAGGTTCAAATTAAACTTACCTAAATTTCTCCATGTCTCCAGGTTTTCTGTGTCTCACACTTACCTCCTTCTGACTGTGAAGATCTGGATTCCTCTCCAGCCTCGGTTGCTCCATGCAGCTAATTTTCTCCTTAACTTACCTGCCTGCCCACTGTCCACTGTGTTGACCCACCTCAGAACTTCTGGACTCACAAACCCATTTTCAAGACACCTTCTGGACTTCCTCCTCAACCTCCTCTGGCACACCACCTTCAGGATCCCTCATTCCCCGAAGCACTCACTCAGCCTCTGAACTGCAAGATCTTTTAGTTCCTCCATTTCAGGAACATTCAACCTGTTGTCTTGCTCAGTTTAACTCCGTATCCTCTTCCAGGCACCGGCATAGAGAAGCCTCCTATTGCACATTTTTCATTGTTAAATAAATAATTATAAACTCATTTTCATTTTTAAAGCCTGTGTTCAAGCTTCTGCAGAACATGACAGGATTAGGCTAAATTTTCATGAAGAATTTGGCCTTACATTCCACAGAGAAATCCACAGATTCTGCATCATGAATAGGCAGGGGTCCACTGTATTTCTTCTTTTTCATCTGTTGTGATAATAACAGACCTGTGGACATGTCCTTTCAGGCATCACAGATGTCCGCCCATGAGCCACAGTCTGCGGATGCACCTTTATTTAGTCAAAGCTTAACCTGTGTTTAGGTTGTGTATAAAAGCTGTATGGTATGTATGAAAGATAGATTATTCTTGTGAAGACTGGATTATTTTTCATTGGTTACAATTATTTTTCATTGGTTACCAACAGACATGAAAGCAGCATGAGTGTGGACGAAATTCTAAATTTAAAGCAACAACATAAAGCCCCCATCTGTGCTCTTTGTATTTGTAAATTGAAGTTCAGAGATGATGAAAGTCCCCACCACAATGCTTGGAATATGATCGATCAGCAGAGAAGAAACTTTGGCATCAGAAAATAATTAATAGTGCATAGACATCCCAGTCTCAAAGCAGATAAACATGTTGGAACACATGTTCAGAATCTATTCCAATATTTGAAAGACGAAGGAACTGGTATGATGATATTATTTCATTTAAGATTTAGAAAACATGTTCCAACATGTTTTTACCTTAATTTCCTCCATAAGAGACTGTTTGCTTACTTGCAAAAATCCTGGAAAGGAAATTCTTCACATGTTCTAGGAATAAGATGGATGGGAACATGAGTGTTTTTATACCTCAGTAGCAAATTTGTTAATGACAGATCCTAATTACAATGTTGGTGCATACAGTTTTTTAACCATTAACCACTTATATTTTTTTAACTATCCCTGAATATATAATTAAATCTTCCTCATTTGTCTTCACACACTAATCCTTTTCTCTCATTACTCTTTTTTAGTCACCTATTCTTTACTCTTCATCCTCATGTCACCCCCTTTTCCCAAACTCAAGCATGCAGAACAGAGCATGCAGGTCTTCTCTAGCAGACCAGAACACTCTGTTCTCAGAGTTCTCACCTTTCACCCAGGGTTAAAATAAGTCAGCATCGCTTTGGCCCAAAGCCCCACAGAGACCAGAACACAACACCAATCTGATGAACTGGACCGTATGAACCATCGGCACCACACTGAAAGATGTAAGACAGCAAAGAGAAAAAGCAAGTGACCAGCATCATAATGACATACTCCTATGGTCATAAGGGGGAAAAAAATGCACAATTTAAAGAATGTTTTAGATTTAGCAAAAAGTTGAAACCTCAAGATCAGACAGAACATGTTAAACATTAAGCTGAGTGATGTTTTAATATAAAACATTTATATGCATGTTATATGACATGTGGTTATTGTAATCTCTGCACCATTGCTGGTTAAAAAGTAATAATATATTTTAAAATAAGTATATTTAGGAAATTATATTTCCAATTTTTTTATGAACAGTCTGTCTTTATTTAGAATTATTTTTTTACATTTCAAATTTTTTATTTCAGCTGGGAAATGGAAGAACATCTACCTCCCTTATTTCTAAATAAAGGAGTTTTATATTCAAGGAATTTAAATGACCCTAGGGCTTTTTCTTAACCTTAAAGTGGATTCTGAGTCAGGTTTTTATCTGAATCTTTTTTCCCCAACATTGTGACTTCATGATCTAAAATCTGTTCCTGCCCCCCTCTCCAGCAGGAGTGCCAGATGCTCAGTAATCTGTGTGAAAGGCGATCCACCACTTAATGGGATTGTTTCTGTTGCACCCTAACGAAGAGGCAGCCAGCAGACCAGAGCTGAGCAATCATCCTCCATAACTGCTGTCCTGGGACCTCAGGTGGACAGTGTGGACGAGGAGACAGCACACAAGCATCTGGGGTAAAAGAGGGGGTGATTTTCACACATCTGAGTCATGAAACAGTCCTGAGTCCCTCCCCCCACATGGTGTGAACTTTCTTGAAGCAGATGGTTGACATACTGACAAGGAAGAGATGGTTGAAAAGTGTAAAAATCATCCAACATATGGAGGCGTAAGTGTTTTAGGCTCATTTAAATTAGTAAGATCTGCTAAAACTGTACCTAACAATGCAAGTACAATACCTTGACTTATACATTCGGTGTACAATATTCCAACTGGTATTTTCAGCAGGGACATTTCTGTTTGAGTTTTATAATACACTGTTTGGTGAGACATATGAGCAAAAGAAAACTGATCAATCTAATCTTAAAAAGTAGGATTACCCCCCCTAAAAAAGACATTTTTCCACTGCTTCTGTCAAGATTCTTTGTTAGGATTGTTCTCTGTAACTACAAGAGCTTAGGAGGTAATGAGTTATCTAGAGAGAAATATTCTCTATGATACAGAAAGATTGCTTTCCCAGTATTATCAATTTTTGGTTACAGTTAATTCAGATAGGGGTATGTCTTTATTTACGATTTTCTTTTATCACTAAATCATTGACTCATCAAAGATTACGGTAGTGGTTTGCTTATATTTGGAGGATATGGGTTACTGTGCTACATTATCGGTCTGTTGCACTTGTCTTTGAAGAAGAAGAAAAAAACAAAGATCTGTATCTTTTCCTTTGGTTCATGCTCAGATCTCAAATCAGCCTTTACCAGGCAGGTGCACTTAGGCTGGGTTTAAAAAGCATGAGCAAGCCTTTCTTTTTTTCCAGCATGCAGACTTGTGCACTAAGGTCCTGGCATAATTTGTGCTTTTGATTGCCAATATATATTCATCCATCGTCTATATTTGTGGGATCATGGGGGGGAGGGGAGCATTTGGCAAGAGTTGGGGTACACCCTGCACAGGTTGCCAGTACTATCACAAGGCATAACAGAGACACACATGATGGACAACAATGCATGTGCACACTCACACCTAAGGGCAGTTTAAACTATTCAGTTGACCCAGCATTCCTGTTTTTGAACTGTGGGAGGAAACCAGAGTACCTGGACAGTGCCCACACATGTACTGGGGGAACATACAAACTCCATGCAGAAAGATCCCAGGCCAGGATTCAAACCCAGGACCATTTTTGCTGCAAGGCAACAGTGATACTAACTGCACCACCTTGCAACCAGGTCTATATAAAGTGTCTTGCAAATGTGTTTATAGCCTTTAAACCTTTTCACACACCATTTGGTGGAGGAAGCATCATGATGCAGGGATGCTTTTATTCAACAGGACAGGGAAGCTGGTCAGGGTTGATGAGAAGATGGAGCTAAGGACAATCCTGGAGGAAAATGAGGACTCAAAAGATTAAAGACTGTGATGGAGGTTCAACTTCCATTAGGATAATGACCCTAAAAATACAGCCAATCAATCAATTTATTGGTTTAGCTCAATACATATTCATGTCTTGCAATGGTTGAACCTGAGCTATTTTTCAATTATCATTGCTCAAACTTTCCGTTTTTTTTTTTTTGTTTTTTTTTTTTTTTTTTGTAAAATAACTGCTGTGAAAGATGAATCTGCAAAATGTGATAGATATGTGAATTAAAACAACCACCACATTTTTTTCTCTGTTGGTAACATGAGAAGAACTTTCCTTCCTTCAATGAATGCAGGAGTAAAACTGTTCGTGTCAAAACGAAATGTCAAAGCATCTCCTGCCTATCATTCAGAACAATGGATACCAGGGATAGATTTCTTACCAGTGTGAAATGACAGATTTTTTCTTCTTCAGTCAGCTAACAGGTCCTCTTCAAACGACAGCGACTATGTATCACCTGTGTAGAATGTAAAGACACGTTAGATCAAGTTTCACAGCAGACACCTATTCATGCTTATGATTGCTTTGTTTGGTGGAGAGATTTCAGTGTCCATAGGGGATGGGAATCTGGGAGCTTTGCTTTATAAATGAGCCGTTGCTTTGTCAACACAGGAATGGGGTTATCTCAAGCAGCAGCTGAAAGATGGATAGAGTCAGATGAATATCAGTGAGGTCAACGTATTTGACCAGAGAGATCTTGTAGGTATGATGGCATAAAAGTAATAAAATGTTCCAACAAACTGGAGCTGTTTACATTTTACATTAGGACAAATTCTACACTGAGGGGCCAAAAATATTTAATCCCCTGCTGTTTTAAAATGTTATAGCAGTTTAATTTCAATAGAGTGACACAATGTCAATCAAAAAACAGAAAACTCACATTACATCAAACTTAAAATGGACTTGTGTGTTAGTAAAAAAAACACAAATATCAATGACTAACTTGGCTTGTCCTTTAAAGAACCTCTCTAAATGCTTGAGGATTCTTGGCTGTTGATTGGACACTCCATCCACAGATTTTCTGTGGAACTAAGGTCTGGAGACTGACTTAGCCTCTTAATGATCTGAATGTAATTGTTCGATAGACACTTTTTTTTGTTGACTAGTTGGTGCATTTACTAGTTGGTGCATTTTGAGACTTTGTTATGCTGGAAGACCCATTCTACTAGCTATCTTCATAGTTCTGGGTCAGAGAAGAAGGATCATTTATTGTAAATGAGCCTGTTCATGAGTCCTTTAATGTAATGAAGTGTTCTTGTACCTCATCAGAAAAACAGGAAGTGGTGTTCTTTCTGTTATATTCAACATTTCTCCTCCTCCACAAATGGTGGTCAAAATGTTCGATCTCATCCCATTAGGCAAGGTCTTACACAGATCTCCAGAAGATGAATTATAGTCATTCTCTGTTTACTCAAACTCAGAATAACTGCACCAATATTTCTTAGCATCTATGCATCTTCCTGATGGTCTTATAGCTCATTCCAGCCTTGTGTAGATCTAGTTTGTCCCTGACGTATATTGACAGTTCTTCAGTCTCATCCATGATAATGGGGAGGATGGAATGGAGGAAATATTTGAAGTGGACAGGTGTGCTTTATTTACAAAAACCAGATGAGGTCAGAAGTATCTCCAACAGATAACTGACTGAATGGAATCTGTTTGCAATATGGGCACAAAACCATATAATGAGACCAAATAATTCTGACTGGGTTGTAGGAGATCAGCATTTTTCCAGATGTCCTCATATTTTTCTCAAGAACCCTCTCGCACAAGAATTCATGGCAGATTTTCTGATGGTGAGCTGGCAAGGAACTGCTGCAACAAAGCAACACCAAACCATGAGATTTTCAGCTCAGTTGGTTTGAGGGTTATTTCCTATTGTACTGTATTTGGTTTTTGCAAACCATTCCCACTGTTCTGGTTTCTAAATAATATAATTTTAGACGTATCTGTCCATAAACATTATTCCAGAAGTTTTGTTCTGTGTTTAAGTCCTCTCTGGCAAACTTTAGTCTGCCCTTCATATCTTTCTTAAGGTGGGGAAACACTACATGCCTTCACCAGTCCATGCAGATTTTGACTTGGTGTTTACACTAACAAACTGGTTTTAGCAGATTTTTATTCCTAACTTAAAGACTGAGGGTCACAAACTTAAACTTAAAACTTAGCAATTGGACCTTACTTCTGTCAGACTGCCCCAGGGCAGCTGTGCTTGCACTCCAGTAGCTTGCCACCATCAGTTTGTGAATGTGTGTGTGAATGACTGAATGTAGTGTGAAGCGCTTTGGAATCTTCTGGGCTAGATAAAGCGCTGTACAAGTACAGGCCATTTACCATATAGTTGAAAATAAATTGTTTGCCTTGCTAAATGGATGAAGATAACACCTGTTTTGAATTGGTGCTGAATTAATAAATTTTACTGATCTTTCAAACAACAATAAAATCTAAACTTATGAGCAGTAAAATTGAACAGATTTAAGTTTTTATATATCAGAAAATTTATACATATTTTTTTAATTTTAGCTTTTGTATGCTTCACACTCAAAATAGCACACAGCATTGGATTAGGCCAACAATGCATTCAAAACTAAAAGATAAAAGACAAACCAAGAAAAACCGCAGATGCCGAATTACTTAAATATGTGAAACCATAGGAAAACGTTATATTTGTGAAATACTAACAAAGTGGAAAACACTTGAATGACTGAAGACAGAGAGGTCAGAAAGGAGGGGTCTTGGGCTGCAGATCAAGGGTCTCTTCTATCTCTAGCTTTTTCAATTAAGCCTCAGCTCACTGGTAACAATTTATGAACTCGACCTTCCAACTCTCCAGCTCCCACGCTCAACCCTGGCAGTCAACCTCTCCCATGTCTGAGCTACATCAAACCAATGCACAAAGCCCCTATAGCCCTCTGACCCCTAGCAAGTACACCATCTTGACAAGACAAACCTACTGTCACTAATACAAAAACATATTTGCACTACATATATATTCATAAAGGCACAAATGCACGGTCACTCTTACAGGTCACTTATGTTCACTCAGATGGGTCACACCCTATTCTTTAGCACAAGCTCAAAGGTGAGTAATAAAAAAATCCAATACAGTAAATGCATGGGGTCACCATCATATCAATATATAACACAGAAAGGGGACATATGACAACCCATAAGTTGAGGGAAAGCAATTGAATTCTCTGTTTCTCCCCATCTCGCTGTCTTTGGATGCATCAATCTGCAGCTGTTGATAATTGAATTAAGCAGAAGACGTGATGAACAAGTTCTTCAAAAAAGCTGGAATTGCCTGCAATCTGATGTCTGGAGAGCATGATAGGCTCCTTTGGTGGCGAAAACTATTTGTGACATCTCCACAGTTCAGCCAGCTGTCTTCATTTTAATTAAAAATCTTTCACAGACGTAAGAGTTATGGAAGGCACAACGAGGGCTTCTGGCAGCCGCCTGAATGAAATACCACATGAGGAATTGCGCGTGACGATAGAGTAAGCAACAGCTACATCAAACGGATGTGACGAGGATGAGGAGGATGAGATTTCCCAAAAAGGGGGCAGCCAATGCACAGTAATGGTGGACAACTTTATTGAAACTATGAAACTTTATACGATATAATGGGAGAAGCTGTTATTAACCTGAGCTCTTTGCATTTTGCCAATAATTTTCACTGCAGAGCTCTTTGACTTTGGATGGACTATTATAGATTATATGTTTCATATATTGCCTTTTATTCAACATGAAACATGATGTCAAGCATCAATTAGATGTATTACTGCAAACACAAACTAAAGTTTGGCAGCAGCACTAAATGGCTTTGATTTTTTATTATACTTTATGAAACATATGTTCCTGAAGACTTTGCACTTTTTATCAGCAAGAATTCCTCCTTCCTAGACATAAAGACAATTTCTTATTGAAGACAAATCACTGAGTGACTGTTTAGACTGAACTTTTATTGAATTCATTCATTTTATGAGTTTTATTCCTTAAGAGTTACATTTACCTGTGAATCCCCCGATTTCTCAGTGTGTTCTACTTGCTTAGGTTTTATCAGATTTTTAGATGTGATACTGTTTCAACACACCTTAATAAAATGAATTATCAGAAAGCAGTCAAGTTCCACAGAGTCTTACTAATGATCTAACTGATCTAATTCAGGTGTGTTGAAGGACACACATCAGAAAGTGTTCAGATGTGTCCTTGTTTTGCTTGTACTTGTAACAGGTTTTCTTCATGTCTCCAAGTTTCCCAGTTCTCATTTTTAAATCATCAATTACCTCCCGTTCACTTGTCTGCATTTGGGTCTTGTTCAAACGCAAATTATGACTTATAGTGCAACCATAGAATATAATGGAATTTTATTGTCATGTACAAATTAAAAATAAGTGCAATGGAATTCTTATGCTTATCCCCAAGTCAGCAGCTAAATCTTAAAAAACACAGAACATATAAACATGCATAAATAATCAATATAAAAAACACTAAATGACATAAAAGCAATAATATTGTACATTGATAGTTCTAAGATGGTGTGAGGCAGATTAATTGTTCACCATCTGAGAGGGTTGTGAAGTGAGGCATTTTCCCTCGTTAATGTCCTGTTCCACTAGCCTAACAGTGGCTGGGAAAAAACTGTTATAGAAAGGGGTACTGTGAGCACCAATGGTCACAGGTCTGCAGAGTCTCAGGTTGTAGCCTGTGTTCACACACTGGAACAATGCATGCGATGGATGATATTATGTCCTTGATAATACCATGAGCCTTTCTCCTGTGTGAAGATGGTGTCCATGGAAAGGAGGCCAATGACCCTCTTGGCAGTTGTGATCACCCGCTGCTGCTTCCTCTTCTCAGCCATGATGGTGTTCCCATACCACTCTGTAATGCCGCTGGTAAGGTTGCTTTCCACGAGTCCTCTGATGAAGTGTAGCCTCTGCTGAGCTTTTTTCGCAGTAGCAGCAGTGTGTTTTGCTCAGCTGAGGCTCTCTGTGATGTGAAGGCAGAGGAACTTGAGACTGTCAGTCCGCTCCACCACTGCAGTCCCATTGATGATGAGTGGCTCCGGAACCATTTGCCTTCAGAAACCACCTAATTAGCAAATAGAGTTTTCCCTCATATAATTTATTGTCAGTATAAACTCAACTGTTCTGAGAGTATAAGGTTAACACAATATCAAAAGCATCAAAAATCAGCTAAATACAGAAGGCTGCAAAACACATCAGACAGTGCGACGGAGTGCAATATTTCTTCAAGAATACTAGAAAGAGTAAGGCACAACTGCAAACCTGAGTAGACATGGTGATCCACCTGAGCTGACAGACCAGGTGTGGAGATCACTGATCAGAGAACCACCCATGAGGCTGATGTGGTAACTCTGGAGCAGCTGTAGAGATCCACAGCTTACATGAAAAAGTCTGCTAAAAGAGCAATGATTAATCAAGCATTCACACAAATTAGACCTTTATGTAGGTGTGGGAAGAAAGCCACAAAGAGTACTGTTTTCGGTTTCCAATAAGCAATGTAGGGAACACACCAAAGATGTGAAAGAAGGTGCTCTGGTAGGATGAGCCTAAAATAGAACTATGTGGGCTACATGCAAAATACTATAGTGCAGCAGAAAAGTATTACTGTACATCGCCCTGAACACATCATCTCCACATCTTTTTTCAGCAGGGACAGCAAAGGTTGTCGGGAGTTGATGGGAAGATGGATATAGTTAATTACAGAGAAATCATGTAAAAATCTTGTTAGAGACTGAAAAGGACTTGAGAATGGAGAGTAGGTCTGCCTTCCAGCAGGACAATTATCTTGAACATTTAAATTCAAGTGAATTCTAAAATACTTTATTAATCCCAGAGGGAAATTAAATCTTGCCGTAGCTCATACAATTGTCTTCAAAGAGTTGTTGTAGATGCTGATGACTGTGGGTAGGAAGGCTCTCCTGTAGCAGTCTGTTACAGCAAATCTGAAAAAGCATCTGACTGAAGACAATCTGTTGTTGTATAACAGTCTCATGAAGAGGATGTTCAGGGTTGTCCATAATATTCTCAATTTTTGAAGATTCTTTTTCTTGCTCAATAATCTTTAGATCTTCCAGAGTAGTCTCCACAACAGAACCAGCTCTTTATCAGGATTTTTAGGCTTTTTAAGTCCCTGGCTCTGATGCTGCTACTCCAAAACAGGGTCAAAGCTATGTAGAAAGGTTTAGATGAAAGCATATCCATGTCTTAGAATCCCCCCCAAAAATTTGAGTCAATACTTGAAAATATCTAGAGATGCTCTCATTCATTCTCACTAAGCTTGATATATTTTGCAAAGAAGAATGTGCAGTTTCAGTCTTTAAACATGCAGCTCAAGCTCATGGAGACATTTCCCAAAAGGCCGGTTCCAACTGTTACTTGTAAAATAAATGAAGAAAACACAGTATGCTTCTTCTGTGCCACTTTACATAGATGTGCAACTTTGTATTGGTCTATCAAATAAAATTTGTTTTTAGTTATAACATAACGAAAGAAGAGGTTAAAAGAATATGAATATTTTTGCAAGAGTTTGTATATTATTAAAAAGATTTTTTAGTTTGTTAACTTTTTTTAAAAATTATGGTTGCTTCAGTCTAAGTTTTAAAAAAAAAAAAAAAAAAATCATCTATTTTAAGGGGTTCTGATGCTCTAGACTTTTGTTCAAATGTTTTCTCAGTATTTTTTCTCAACAATTTCAAATAGTATTTAGTCATTCATTCTCTGCACTCTGCTTTCTTTTCCAAATTCAGTTGATACAGACAAATTAACACTCAATTTAGATTAAACCTAAACCTAAAGAGAAAACTCATCAAGGTACACAGTGAATATATAATCTGGTCTGCACAGATGAGAATTGAGGCTAAAGCTACAACATCACCATGGTGTGTAGAACAAACCCAAGAAAACAGGAGGAAGCGAATGGCGGCATAGGAGTAAAAATTTGCACAGCAGACATCAGACATGAGATTATTCATTAGAAAATTAACTGTCAAATTAGTTCTGATCTCATTGCTTATTATGTCATGTCTGTGCAAACGAGTGAATATAAAACCAACCCTATTCTTCATCCACAATATGTGAACTGTGGCAGTAATCTGAGACACCTGCGTTTAATGACTATGTATGCGGGGGCCACATTTGCAAATCATTTTAAATACCAATAAATGAGACGTAACTAACTGACCTTGCTGTGAGCCTGTGAACATTTACCTCAGATAACATCACCTCCTTGAACAAGACAGAGATGCATATATTTCTCAGTGTGTCTGTTCTGCCTGGAAATCTAAGTCAGTTTCAATAGTTTGGTATTCCTGCTGGGTTTTTTTTTCATACAAAATTATTTTTATACTCTGAAACTGAACTATTGCAATCTGTCATCTTTATTCAAGTTCATTCTCCCAAGACCTCCATCAAACTCCCCACTACTCCTTAATAGACTAAGGTCCTCCCAGTGACACTATAACTCATACACTCATCTCTGCTGAAGCTATTGTTCCCTACCTTTATCACTGCAGGAACATTGCCCACTGCTTTCAGCAGAAAAGAGAAGCAAAACATCTGGCTTGAATAGCTGGTTTTTGTGTTAGTTATCATAAATACAGTGTAAGTGTACAACTTAAGTTCAGACAAAGTAAATGAACAACGTATAGTGCTCTCTTCACAAAAACATTTAGATATTAGAGGGATGCATTGAAGATCAAACGCAGACCTTGGTCATAACTGGGTTCGGCACGTTGCATGTCATTACCGTGACCCTGGCAGGGCAGTGGAAAGGGAAGTAATGAATTAGAGTGGGGCTTGAAAGGCATTTGAGATTAGGTAGCAGAGAAGGCTTCACTGAGGAGCAACTGCAGGGTCAGAGGTGAGGCATATACAACCAACACTTGTCAGACAACCTTTGCACATTGATTAAGAAGAGCTGTTTATTTTAGTATAAAACAAAGTGAAGAGACTTCAGTTTATTGCGAAAAGTCTATTTTGAGCGAGATGGAACATGCATTTTTAGGTTTTAGAATAAGTAAGAGGAAAGATATATTTTTTTATTGCATGCTGCCAAATATGAGACAATTTTTGCATTGTTGTTGTGATGGACCAGAAATAAGGACATAAATATATATAAAAGTGTAATTTTTTTCAGTTTAAATCTAAGATCATAAAGTGAATAATTACATGCTGATATATCCAGTAAGGAAAAGGAGCCCAAGAGAAATGTTATCTATGAACTCAAGCTTGGAATAATAATAAACTAGCACCCTATGCTTGAATTTAAATGCATTCTGTGGTGACCCTAGTTTTCAGCAGTTCACAATATTGCAAATGACCACTTAAAACAAAAACTGTAATATGCCACAGTAAAACTCCAGCACCACTAACACTGAAGTTAACATGTTTCCTCTGGTTCTAAGCAGGATGTTCCTCCCAACCACTGTTTGACCAAAATAGCCTACTTTGCAAGCCATGCAGTAATTTTCTCCACAAAATTGGTCTATATTTTTTCGTGCACTACAGTAATTTAGGTGCAATTTTTTTTTTTTCTTCACAGATCATTTAACATGTGAAACTCTACAGTTAGTTAAAATGCTAACATATCATCAGAATTCACACTCTCCTTCTCTTGGCTTGGAGATTAAAAAATATTAGTCACATTTAAAGCTAATAATCGTTTTTTGAGTTAACTTGATTTGAACATATTAGCAGAAATTTTGTTTTGGCAGAGGACACCAAGGCAAACATTTTATGAACTGAAAAACTTTATGCTCACAAACAACAACTACTGTCACCTTGAATGTCTGGCTGTTCTCTCTCTGCTCAAACTGTTCCTCAAGTAGCTGTGGTATGAACTGTATGTAATCATCTTTCTTTTGCTTTGGGTTGTTCCTGCCCTTATTCAAGGTGTTTAATGATTTCTAAAACTGGAACAATATTTATTTCTAACCGAAAAATGATTTTTTTTTGTGCGGGAGGATAAATCTGTCCTCATTATCAATTTCATTTAACAAAACATTCCCTTGTGTCATGCATTTTTGTAGCAGAAGTGCCCACTCCATTATTTTTCTTTGTTGCTTATAAGCAGCCACAGATCTATTTAACATATTTCAGTTAAAAAGATTTTTTTTTTTTTTTTTTTTTTTTTTTCCTTTCTTGGGAAACAGTGCCTTGAAAATTATTGCTTTGAAAAGCAATCCAAAGCAATCCAAAGCAATCAAAAGCAATCCAAAGACCAATCATGATTAATTTAATTTTCAATCTTTTAATGTTTGTTGGTTTTATAACTTTAAAACATATTTGTTTTAGAGCACAAGATGTTTTATCATACATGTACAAATTACATTTCTCTTAACTTTCATGTTGCACTAGATTTCATGCTCTATCTTTAAACCAAAAACAGCAGTGATATTTTTTTTCTTCCGAACAGAATAAATGTAAGATTAATTACTTTGTTCATCTGATCCTTCCCCCTTTGAATGTAAAGCTTTCCCAACACCCTGACAAGGTATAAATTCTAAAAGACCTTCTTCTCCCACCCTGTTCGGCTGCCCTCATAGGTGCGATAAGCAAAGCGTCCCTATAAATCTGGCGGTCATCAAAGAAAGTTCTGCTCTCAGACATGCAAACTGCGCAGAGACACTGGGGTCAGTCACAGAGCCTGACTCATATAGAGACCGTCAATAACAAACTCCTTCCCGAACAATCCAGGTTTGGCTCTGTGTTCATCGTGTTGTTATTCTTACACAGAAACATTACACAGAGTACAGCTGTACTGACTAAGTCATAAATGATGACTAACCTAGACATGGGAATCTGAGGAACCTTCGAAGGTCAGGGGCTTGTTCTGATGTAATATCCTTTTGCAGGGACGGTTAGTGATGCCATATGCTTGTTGTTGATCAATAAAGAAATGCTTACACTGTTAGTTACCTTTTGTCTTTGAGTAAGGAAAACTTTTGTTTTTTCATTCTATATATTACATACCTTTGTGAGTTCAATAGTAGCTTCTGATTTCATTAAATTAAAGGGCTATTTCAATATTCTATGGGCGATAGATGCATTAGTCAAAAATCTATGATACATAGACTGATCAAACATGACCTGAATGATTCTGCACTGAACAAAGATTAATTAAAATACAAATTGAGATTAATGCAACCATTCTGTTTTATAATTTATCCTATCCTTTTGGGGATGCCAAAAAAGAGAATTGCCCAGGGTGCCACTTGTGTTAAAATCACCACTGCTTACTTGATTCTTCAATTTCAGCAGTGGTTAATTTTATATGCTGCAAAAAGTAAATGTTATAGCCTTTGATTCATGTTTTCTTTACGTTTTTTATTACAAGTTCAGGCATATTTTTTTTCCCTTTTGTTCAGTATTGTGTGTGTTTGAGAAATCCATTCATTTTTTGTTATTGGGTTTTCTTTTCTTAACAGAAACCAATAAGGATAAACAAAATAAGTAAGTGATTGCTTGAGGTTTACACATACATACACACACACACATATATATATATATATATATATATATATATATATATATATATATATATATATACATATATCATATATATATATACATATAGAGAGATATATACACTGTATATATATAGTAGATATAGTAGATAATCAGGGAAAATAAGATTAAGATTACTAGATAGAGGGACATAACAAGAGAGAGACAACACATATAAATATATATTATATATCAAGATATATATCATACATATATATATATAGATATATAGATATATATATAGTATATAATATATATATATGTCTATATATATATATCTATATATATATATATATACACACACACACACACATTTATGTATTTTTGTAATTGAATGCTCTAATAAGAGCAATCAAGTAGCTAAAATAAAACAAATTGTTAAATTAAAACAGGCATTTTCTCCTTTTTGTAGTCAAAAACAGATTAGTTGAATTTAAAATTGGTATGTAATGTAAGGAGTTTTGATATTGGGCCCACAATCAAATAAAACTGCTCATCCTGATAAAAACTTTTAAAAAAACTTAGATATTAGTTTATTTTATATGTTCTTGTCAATGTGTATTTGTTTTTGTATTAAAAAAAAATCCACTGCACAACACCTTTGATCTGTACAGAAAACCTATGGTCTACAGTCTCCTTGTATATGATGGTTGCAGAATTAAAATGTCTGGCTAGGAATAAGAAAATGTGCCACTTTATTGTTTATCCTTTGTGGCAAGTGACACATGAGAAGGAAAGAAAATTGTAATTTACAACATGTATATAAGGTAGTACATGTACATAAAGTAGAACATGTATTAGGACTGAATGGTACATAATTGGTCCATGTATGTTGTTGTAATTTGATGCTCTCATCATAAACTAATAAACAAAAAAGCTTTTATTTCAGTTTATTTCAGTTAATATTTTTGTTCTTTACATTTTTATTACTTGTTTTTGATGAGTGCCCTCAATTACAAAATGTGCTATTATAGGATGATGAATGAGTTAGAGCAAAGACAACATTTTTTTTTCCCAAAAAAAAAAAAAAAAATGTACAAAACAAATGACAAATAAAAGTAAAGAATACACACATACATATATATATATATATATATATATATATATATATATATATATATATATATATATATATATATAAAGTTTTCTGACCTCAGTCTAACAAATCCAGTTCAACTCATGGATAAATCATTTTAACTTTTGCTTGTAGAAAAATATACAGTAATGAACATCTGTAATATTCATATGAACATCTGTAATATTCATTGTGTTGTGATTGCTAATTACCTTTGGGAGAGTTTCTGGTAAGAATACTGAGAACCTGGCCTTGCATGGCCACATGAGGACCATTGTGGGTGTTAGCTCTTGCTGGGCTCTGACTATGCAGCTGTGGCTAATGTCAATTAAACAGAGTGGCTCAGTGACTGTGACCTAAAGATGATCTCTGGAGTCAGCTGCTGGCCAAGGTCATGCCACAGTGTTAACAAGATTTGATCCTCCAAGCTTTCTGTTGCACTTTCCCCGCTTCTCTCATTTTATCCTCTCTATTCGTCCCATCTCCTGGAACAATATTTCACTGTCAGGCGTTTGTTGCTCTCAGTTTTTTACTATACATCCGCTCTCCTCTGTCCTGTTTATATCTCCCTTTGTCTTGCCTCTTACTCCTGTGTCTACAGGATCATTTTAATCAGCAAGATGGTGGGTGACATTCATTGTCTCGCCCATTCCATCTAGTTCTATTGAAGATAAATGTGCAGCCTGCTTTGATTTGTGGTTAGCTGTCTCTGTTTTATACGCATAAATGTTAAGGGTTGTTTGTCACCCTGATCGCTTGAATGTAGTTAAATACTCATTTAAATATGTTCTCCACTATAACAAGGGTACAGAGACCATCCTTCAGGTCAGTTCAAGTATACAAAACACAAATACATAAATTACTCTGAATTTTCTGAGTTGTCTCACAAACATTGTTGTAAATGGTTTTGCAAATCCAATGTAAATGGGATGAAGTGACATATAGTAGAAGTTTTAGATTGCAAACAACAAAATTTCCCTCATATTCCTCTTCTAGCAATTACAATGTCAGCAACTATTTAAAATTTTCATTCTCCAATGATGGTACATCTTTAGTAAATATTGAACATTTCAACATAATTTCACATTTTAAAAAATTCTACGTTCTTGTCAGTATATATTTATATATATATATATATATATATATATATATATATATATATATATATATATATATATAAAAATATATACTTTTTATTATAGAATTTTAAATCTAAATCTGTCACAGGTATGAATAATTTTAAGCTTAACTGTGAGTGTCACAAAATCAAACCAACAAACGACAATCATTCATTGCACGTGTTTAAACTACAATCTATGCATTTAAGAATACAACATAGAGATTAGATGAAGTACAGATGTACAGGATGATGTCCTGTTCAAACAAATAAAAATATAAGTATCAAAATTTACATCCAACAGACATATATGATGTTCAGAAGTCATTTTATCTTCCACATAATCTGCTGCAGCAACATTAGAGGCATCGCCAGGCAGTGCAGGTCTCACTCAGTTGATGTGATTATCTGCTCCACTGGTCACTGTCTCCTGGCCGGTTGGCTGGCTGAAACACATTAGCGACTGGGATGCTTCTGCCTGGCAGAGCCACCACCCTGTGAGTGTGTGTGTGTGTGTGTGTGTGTGTGTGTGTGTGTGTGTGTGTACATGTGTGTACGTGTGTATGTGGGTGTGTGTGTGTATAGATGGCTCGGAAAATATTAACAGTCTAAATAATATTCCCCACCAAGGCTAAAGCTGCCATGACAAAAGGAAATATGTTGCAAAACACCAGAAACAAAAATAGGTTAAGATTTTTCTATCTTCACTGCTTGTGTGTGTTTAGATCTGTAATGGTATGTTATGATACCATGACGAGACAGAAAAGCCAAGGCCTTGAGAGATCATTACTACAAACAGAAATGTGTCTTTCATTGCAGGGAGTGTCTATGAGACGGTTCCCTATGGGTAAAACGACAACCCTAATTTTCTGTCAGTCAGTGAGCCTGTCAGGTAGGACAGATATCTGTCAGACCTCAGTTACTGAGAGCTGTCTCCCTGCTGCTCTAAAAGAGGTTTGCTCCGAAATACATCAGCACTATGCAAAGGCCCTTAACACACCTGCATGCCTGACTGAAGACACCAGAAGTGTGAATATCTCAGCCTGAGCTCGATAAACATAAATATCCCAGTGGACATTTGATGAAGGCTGAATGGTCCTTACAGGAGGAAGGGGTGCAGGCACTGCTCCAAAACAAGACTTCTATGAAATCATTTAAAGCTAAGAACAGAAGTTTAAAGAAGTTTCAGAGCATTTTATTTCAAAATTCAGTCATCCATGAAAAAGGTAAACTATAAATGATTTTTATTTGGAATAGAAATCTTATCTGTCATAGATAGTTGGAGTGCCTGGAGACTAATTTCCTGAACATCACACCATATATATTTTTTCTGAAAAATGTTAAAATAATCTATAACATTTGAAAAAATAAGATAATTCTTGTAATAGTTTAAATAAAACCTCTGGCTGACAAGATATGGTTTTATGATGCTGCTGCTGAACACACTGTAAACACCACAAAAAGGAGAAATGTCTCAGGTCAGATCAGATCTTTCTCCTTCAATCACAGAAAGTGACCATAAATTAAAGTGCGTCTGTTTTATTCTGATGTGTAGTGGCAACTTTTTATTTTATTTTTTTTTTTTATTCCATAGTCTCTCTCACATCTTTAACTACACCGTATGTTTAAAAAGTGCTTTTGTCTCCTCCACCATTGCATGAAAGGTAGAAAAAGCAAACAGCATCATAGCATCAAATAGCATTATGAAACTTGACCTTCCCCATCACCATCCCAGTTCTTCCTATTGCTTAGGCCAATCACGAACAGTAACAAGAAATCTGTAAAGTGTGAAAGAAAATGAACTATTTTGCACAGATATTAATAGCACTCACGCATTAGAGGCTAAATTAAATAAAACTAATTAAACAGGTGACTTCTTCATTTCCTACACTCCAGATTTGATTCTGATTCTCCAGTTTAAAACCTCTGCAAAGAAAGCATGCTTGGACAGCTGCCTGATTATTTACTGTCAGATAGTCTACAATACCATTTATCCTCGTGAGAAGGATTTTTTTTTTTTTATGTAAAAGGCCACATGTTAGTTATTCAGTTCAGTTGTCTGTTTTTTTAGTGCTAGCCATGTATCTAGTCTTGAAAACAGTCCTCATGGGTTTGAAATAACCAAAATAACCAAATAATTATCTATTTAGTTGTGCTATACTCATTTTCAGATGATGAATGGTGTTCTGAAAGATTCTTCGAGATTGGGACATTGTTTTACAACAATTTAAACTTACCTACAACTAAAATAATGTTGCATGGGAATACTGTGATGTTAGGGCAGCAGGAAGAAATGGAAGGACTGTAAGGTGTTTCAGTACATCCCTTATAGCTTTGCAAGCCAACTTACAGTGAATGGGCTTTCTGTTGCCTCTTAGTTGGTTTTCACTCAATTTTTTTGTTTCAGACTTCTCAGTGAGAAATTTGCGTCTCTGCTGATGATGCCAATGTACTCATCAACCTTAGGTCAATTGCATTCAGATAGACTTTTACACCTTTAAACTTCTGGCAACAGAAGTTTAAAGGTGTAAACTTCTGAAAGTATACTTCCATAGCGCTGTCAACATGTGGCGAAGAAACCACTAGCCTGAGGTGAGAAGTCAACACACTTCTCTTTTTGTTGCACACAGAGCTCCTTGCTTATAGTAAATTGCCTGCAGCCTTGAGAACTGCACCTACAGCATAACCACATGTAAGGGCATCCAGCACAAAGTAAACAATATATTTCTCTTTCACTGTCCTTCGTGCCTCACCTTCAGATTGAGAACCACCCGGTTCAACCACATGGATGGAGAATGTGTTTGACATCAGATGGTATGAATTATTTGCAGGGATCTCTTCCAACACTCCTTGCCATCTTAGTTTTGAATTTATCTGATGGGTAAAATATTTATAGGGCCAGCATTAGCCAGTACAGATGGTAGCCTGGCTTCTTTGTTGTGTGTTTGTGAATGAATGAGGGCAAACCATAAATACACAGATAGGTTCTGACTGGCCTCTCATGCTTTATCTGCTCTGATGTGTCAACTATGGTTATGTTGGATGTCAGATAGGTTTAGATTAGGATATGACGAGAGGGCCTTCTCAGACACAAACTGTAACGGATAGGCCCTCTCACGCTACTGCAGTCTGCCAAGGCTAATATCATCTCTGTCCTGGGTGAAAGCTCATATCTTCAAAATAAATAAATAAAATAAGGTTCCAATATGAGGACAGGAATTCATCAGTAATTACTCAATGTATCATTAAAATCTAAGATTTTTTGACCTGATTTTACCACATCTTCTGCTAAATTAGAATTTTTTGTATTTTATATTTTAGAAAAAACAGAAGAATTCGTACTGTATAACAAAATACCGGAAAATGTAGACATATTATTAAGGTCATTACAATTTATTATTATAGCTGACACTTTTGATAAATTGGCAGATGAAAAACAAATTTAAAACTCACATGAGACAAGACTGGAAAAGGAAAATCCCAATCCAAAGCCAGATATCGGTTAAGGGAAAAATCAGAGATTTTTCATTGAGTCAATGTTCCACGTAAAAAAAGAAAAAAAAATCTAAAGATGAGAATGCAACAACATTATAATCTTGTTGTCCATAATCATTTGCAGTCACCCTAATTGAAGTGCTCCATTCTATCCTTCAGACCTTTCCAAAATAATTTAGAGAGTCAGTCACAAAAAATAAAGAATGCTAGCTGTCTGAGCCACTTGTGCTTGGTTTTGAAACCCTTAACCCCCTGTTGACAGATTGGACCAGGGTTATTCTATGACAACACCAGAGTAAGGCCACCTCTAACAACAGCTTACCCAGCCTTATGGTTGTTAATGGATTGCTGTGGGACTTGATGGGGACCAGCATAGATGGGACTCATTTAGCACCTTGATCTTCATCAGAGAAGAAAAGTCTTTACTCAAACTAAATCTACACTTTTGAGGGTCTACCAAACTCAATCCATTATTTGGTCTTACTTTTAAGATGTAACAAATAACAGGGATCAATTTAATGTTGTGTATATTCATCAGTGTTACAGATATACAATTTGTGTTTATTAACAGTAATTTCTAAAAAAAAAAAAATCATAGAAAATAAGATAAAAGCTAATAAAGTAGATTATTTTATGTTTTATATTACCAGTATGAGAAACAATAGACATTTAAAAGCAAAATCTAGAAGAAATACATACTGTGCCCCTGCATGATTGTTTGAATTTAATCAAAGTTATCATCATAGACTTTCAGCAGTATAGGGCCCATCCTAGCTACAGAGACCTTCTGTAGCTAAAATTGTTGCAGGCCTTATTTTGGCTTGTTGATATGAGTAACTTTTGTTGGAGGTAACATTTTGTGGACCCAACGGTGACTTAAAACAGTGATGGGTTGTCGTTCCTTGTTGCCACCTTATCAGAAGTCTTATCCCACAGTGAGAGAAAGAGCCAGACCAGCCTCCTTAGATCAGCATCAATCCCTGAAGGCTATTAAAAAGCCATTTATCTCAATACAAATGGCAGGCAGTGATATGCACATCAAGACTTGCTTGTTTCATTTTAACCTTTTAGAGTATGTCAGCCTTAATACTGTGGTGTTTTATTAATTTAAAAAAAAAAAAAAAAAAAACTGTTGTAAAAAAGTAAACAAAACAACAGATAGATTTAGAGAAAATTCGGTAAAAATGTACACAGTAATTAAGGATTTTGGTGAAAAGTCTTTCTTATAGAATCTTCTTTTCCAATGCCTGAACTCTTTTTTTAAAGTCACCTTCAAGATAAAATAGCAGCAGTGTTTAGAAAATGGAAGACAGGCTCTTTCAAAAAAAAAGAGTGATTTTGAGACTAAGTGTGATTTACTATTTTATAGAGACTGCATTGTATAAGAACAATATTAATACTCATACCACTGTGAAGTTCCACAAAATCCAATTGAAAGGTGCTGCTAAGATTTATATTTCCCAATCAATCTTTAGTCATTTTTAAGTAATTTTAATTCTTAGGTAATTTTAAAACATACTTCTCCAAAAGGAAATGGCTAGTATACCAGGAATACAATACTATATCTGAAAGAAGGCATAGTGTCTGCAGTAGCACCGCTGAAATTTAACATGGTAATTACAGAATAGACTGTTTTCTTAATGAAAAAAGGTCTTTTTAACAGAATTATGTTGCAAGAAGATGTGGTTGCTCATTTATGGCACAAAACAGGAGATAGTGAGCATATTTGCTAAAAAGAACATCTTTGTTAAAAATGTGGGTGGACATAAACATGAAAATCAGATTTCTCCTAATCCAACAAAACAGTTTCTACGATGGAAACACTTTTTCCCTAGGATTATAAATTTTGAATCTTCAAGTTAAGGCAAGGAACAACAAAAACCTAAGGAAAGAGAACACAACACAGTTTATCCCAATGCTCCCAGTGATAACTCAAACAGAGTTATCACAGACCAGTGAAGAGAATGATGGTTTTATGTATGAGCATAAAGTTCTGACATCCCTTCCCTTAAGAGTTACATTTAAAGTAAGAATTGTGCCAAAAAGCCTGTTATATTCAGCGTAAAGACAATTTTAGTGTGTTTGTGGCGATACAGTAACCCATAGCCTTCAGAGTGTTTGCTATGACTGAGATCAAGAAGAGAGAAAGACAGGAGAGAGTGGAGCAAAAGACAGATGACAACAGTGAGAGAAAAAGAAAAAGAGATAAGGATTGAGACAAAGGAGGGTGAGAGCGAGAGTTGTAGAGAGCAGGCAGGTTGGAGTGTGCTGGCCGGGCCCCAGCGGAGCCATCGATCCAGACTGGCCTTACATCAGAGACAGGAAACCTGAGCTGTATGCTTCATCACCTTCCCCGCGGAGTCCTCCCTCACTCTTCTCGACTGAATTTCTCCCCTCAACCATCTTCTCTTCTTAGCTATCCTGTCCTGGTCAGTAGTGAGTACTCTCCTCTCAAATTTTTTTCCTGCCTCGCCTCTCTTCTTTCCTGTGATCCAGGGCCTGTCTGCCTCCACAACAAGCTGCTGCCAATTCATCATCTATGGCTGAATTTAGCTGCTCCCAGCACTAAGTGCACATTGCCATCCATTCACAACCGCTCATTCATTATCCCTGATGTGCATGTGTGTGTTTGCCCTTGTGGCTTTCAGTGCAGGAGCTAGCGTGCACATCACTGTGTAAATTATGCACAACTTGTCTTGCCTGTCTACCTAAGCTATTGTTTTGAAAAGGGAGGGGGTATTAAGGGGGCCAGTGCCATGCGACTTGGGGTAACAAGGTTAGGTTATCGAATTTGTTTAGGCGTCACAGTCTCCTGTGGGAGTGAACTCAACCCCCACACAGCCTCAGACCTCATCTCTCCACGCACTTTGACGGAAATATCTCAGCAGCCCAGTGGTAAGGGGTCTATTGTGTAGCAGCTTGGGTGTTTGCTTATATATGTTTCATGACACTGTAAGACTCCATTTACTTTACAGTTTAAGAGATGTTATCATTTACACTCCGTAATTAGACCCAGCAGCAACTGAAGACTCAAGCAGTGCCTTTACAGAGTGTCTTAGGTTTCACCTGTGAGTCTGGCATTAGTAAGTATTTTAAAAATCATTTTAACATCAGTTTTGGCAAGTCTTGAACTTAACAAAAAATAACTTCAGCTTTATTTAAACAAGACACTTTTGAATTACTATGATTTTTCTACATTTTCTTTATCATAAAAGCCCCGCTTTAATTACAGTCCAGACCTCTGAAAAATGTAAGCGAATTTAACCTTTTGGATCCTGGTGTCCTCATGGAGCCATTGTCTAACATGTAAGTGTTTTTGGGGTGACAATTAAGAGGATAAACAAAGTTGAGTTTTTTAGGATGAAACCATCAAAACAATATAATAAGTACTTTCAGTTCAGCTGTATAACAGATTAAATAGTATTGAAAAAAAAGAGTAAATAGACAACGTTTACTGTTTGAACAGCAAAAAGAGTATGCTAAATCTTAAAAAATTAATACCTTAGTTCAACTCATCAAACATGTACATCATGGATAAACAGTCTAACTAGAATCTAAACATGTAGAAATATTTATACTTCTATGACATGTCATACATATAATTACAGATAGAGTATAAAATCTATTTTGTCAAGATGGTTGATTTTGAACCAACTTACAAATGTGAAAATTTGATTATCTTAATGTTAGATGATAATCTAATTTTCCATCAGACACTAGTAGTGAAGAAGTTATTCTCAAGTTTTCCTACCTGGTTAAATAAAAGTTAAATAAAAATGGGAAAAATATACTAAAGGAGCAGATGGAAGAACAAGACATACAAAAAGCACCCTGTGAAAATGATGTGGATAAGAGCCACCCTATATGCAGGCTCTGTAAAACTGAAAAAACGACAAACATATTTTTCTTTCATTCGAAGGTGGAATAAAAACAGCTGATCATATCTGCCACCATCAATTTGAGGACCATGGAGAATGCAATGTCAGAACTCCCTCTTAAGTCAGCAAAGGCAGGCAAAACAAAAACTTATTGCTGCTTTTACTGTGAAGGATCTGAACTTTATTGAGTAATTTAGAACCAGGGCTTTCGTGCTATGGTGTGCTCTTTGTATACGGCCTCCTGTCTCATACACTTTTCACTGACACAGCAATCCCCACACTCTACAGCAAGATAAAAGCAAAGTCTTGGGATTATGTAGAAAAGTTGGTAGGATAGCTCTACAACAAACGCCAGCACTGGCCACATAATCTTATATCAACATAGCTGTGTATTTAAAAAATGATCATGTGTGCTCCAAGTGGAGTAAATGAGTCATTGCTGAAAACATTTAAATAATTTAATGTTGTAAAATAATGTTAAAAATGTTGAATTTTTAAGAAGGATTTTGTTTTAGTTACTGATTAAGTGAGAGATCTTGGACTTTATTTACTTGTGAAGAAGGTGAAGTGTTTATGTGAGTTTAGAAAGTGCTGAGGTTTACAAGTGGTATTTCTTTTCAGAACTCGTGCTGAAACAAAATTTCACATTATTTTGTTTAAAGATCGCTGCATTATTAAAAACTTCACCCCTAAAAGATTTGTTCTGGTTTTGCTTTTCTGTCAGCCTTAAAAGTTCTAGATCATTAAATGTACTCCAAGTCAAAGACAACCAGAATAAACAAAAATGTGGTTTTCTAAAGGATTTCATTCACGAACAAAAAAAGATATCCAAACCAACCTGACACGATGTGAAAAAATTGCCCCCAAACCTGATAACTTCTTGTACCACCCCTAGAAGCAATAACAAGAACTTATAATAAAAGGCTCTGAGTTCCACTTTATTATTATTCAGATGTACCACAGTAAATACAAGTTTTCAAAATGGTGTTAGAAGGCTTTCATATACTAAATAGAATTAAATAAATATGTGATTTTCCAAAAATGTAGTGCATTATGTCCTACTTTTAAACAATACGCATTTATGAAATGATGACAAAAAATATTTGGACTGGCATGTAAACTTGCATTTCAACAATTATAGGCCATGAATAATTTAAAGTCATCCTTGGATTCCCCCAAAAATGTTGTTCTCTTAGTTTTCTTCCAGTTCTTTTACCCTGTAAACAAGAATTTGATAGGATTTAGCTCAGTGTGGTTAGGGTCAAATAGGCTGCCCAAAAGTTAGAAAAGCAAAGATCATGTGCAGTTCTTTGTGAAAGTATTGCACTTTTTCACATTACAACTACTGTACTGTTCATACTGGGTTTTGATGTTACTGATTGCATCACCAGGTACAACCAAATGGAGGGTTTTCATTTTTGTATCGTGTTGTTTATTCTCTTTAAAGTAACCTTTTGAGTTCCCCTGTATTAAATTTTTTATTTCGCAGACCATTTAGTTGTGTCGATGAGTTTGTAAATTAGATTAATAATATTATTCCTGCTGCTTTGTTTAGATACTGTTGTTTGGTTTGACCCATTTTCTAATAGGACAAACTAATGAAGTGCAGGTGTGTTTCAAATTTTGTATAAAACCAGTAAGATGTTGGTTACTGGGAGGTTAAGATATCAGAAAATAAAATCCACTAAGAAGAAACTTGAACTGTCTGCCGATGCTGTTTCCTTATCACCTTCCTTGACACTTTAACTAAACTACCTCACAGTCTGCTTCATAGGGAAAATATCTTTGAATAAGCTTTTGTATTAGCCTTGCTGGCTAAAGAGGGTCACATGTTAGCAGCATTTAAAACTTCAAGCAGCAGCTCATTGAGAAAGGACTGAGTGTCTGTCATTGCAGCGCTGCTGTTGAAGGAAATGCGACAATTTGGGCAAATGTGAATGGGTCAGTTTGTATTGATTTTAAGGAAAATGAATATCTTTAAATAATTCATTTTTCTAATATCAACTGCACCAAGATATCAGTTATTTTAACAACCCTACTCTAGACATTTAAAGCTGTTAGACAAACATCAAATGGACTTGCAATTGCATCAGATTGGGTTTCTTTAATCCCCTCCTGTTTACATATAGGCTACTTTGTGTTGATTTAATGGTTGTGACTTGAGAAATGTGGAAATGTTTAAAGATACGAATGCTTTTGCCAGGCATAGTAGATGTGCTGCATGTTCCTAAATGCACATTAGACAACATATATTCCCAAGTCTTAGCTGATAGTCCCAGCTCTTTACCTTTATATAAATGTGTTGTTCATTTTAAGCATTTGATTGTTGTGACACCATTTAGCCACTGTGAAGAAATTTTAGCAAAGCCCAGAGTTCTTCAACTGTGCACACTCAAAGAGGAGCAAGCACAGGCACTGATATTTGATCATGTTTTTAACTAATACAAGCATATCTATATATGTTGCCAATTAATCAGTAAAGAGGCTAAAGACAAGCTCTCTACTCTTAAATGTCATAGGAAAACCTGATCCAGATTTGTTCTTGAGCCCAATACAATGTTTCAGACCACATTTTCTGCCCTGAGAACAGTGTGGGAAATTCTCAGCTTTCACAAGGAGCCATGTTCCCAAGGATCAACCCAAACAGGAAAAAGACACCTCTTCTCCCTTCCTGTATTGATTTCTCACACACATTTATGACCTCATATTTTGTCAATCCTTACAAATGACGGCCCTCAAGACAACATTACGAACAGAAAATTAACTGAGATTAACACTCTTGAATTCTTTGCCTTTTTTGTGCACTTATCCTGTTCATTTGCTAACCAGATCAATGCTGATGGAATTCCCAGGATGAGACTGGTAGAAACATTTCCTCACTTAGACATAAATATCTCCACTCTCGTGGTCTAAATGAATGTGTTCAGTGCTGCTTGTTGATTGGATTTCTAAATAATGACTGCAAGAGCTAGGCATAAACTAGCTCTCTCATATCTGTGAGAAAGCAGATATGATGCAAAAACTATAAGCCCAGGTGAGAATTAAATACCTTAAATAAATAAATGAATAAATAGTCTGCTTTCATCATGGCTTGCCAGACTGTCTAAAAGGGTACTCACCAGTTGCTGTTTTTTTCTTTTTTACATGTCTGACTAGTTTGAGTATTTGGACCTTCTATTGAATCTTTTAAGATCACAGAGAAATTCAGCTCCCTAATACAGAAAACCATAAATATTACCAAAACCTGAATTGCAACATTTTTTGTATCTGGTACAGCATCTGGCAGGGATGGAAGAGTCTCAAACCTTATAATTATAGTCACTGCGTATTTGTCATTTCCCCATTTTGTATTCGCATGTCATGATTAGGATCAATGTAGAGGTGCAGAGTCATGTAAAAGTATGTTACTTCAGTAAAATTCAGTACAAAAGAGAAAAAAAAAAGACTAGAAAGATGACTCCATTAGTGGTTGTAAGACCTATACTGTTCATTACATGTTAACTGAGATGTCCACTTTGCTGAGTACTTTCAATAATTTATTTCTGCTCCAAATCAGTGCCTGTTTTTGCAATAATTGTAACCTGGCCAAGTACATCATTGTGTACACAATACCCTCTTTTTGTTTTCACACTGACATGCCAAAATATTGCACATAGATATTTACACACATACAATATAAACATATATTATACACATTCATATATGCATGTACTCATGTATATACCAATAAATAGTGGGTAAGAATACCCATTTAAATGTCTCATCCCTGTACCTTCCATTTACTAAACATATACTTAAAGTGGATTATGCTTGTGCATGGCTTAAGTTCATCATACAAACTATTCAACAGCTTCAACAGAAATTAAAGTTGTTTATTTTTATAACATTAGTATATCTTTATAACAGTAGGATATCTTTAAAAACCAGTAAACATTAAAGAACATAGAGTGATTTGTGATCCACAATGTCTTTTACTGTCTCCAAGACTGGAATCCCTCTTAAAATTTCATGTTGTTTATGAAATTTTCAGCTTACTTTATGATCTATTATTGCACCAAGAAATGTATGTGCTCACACCAACTATGGTATCTGATACTGATTACTATGAAACCAAGCTCAGCGTCATTAGCATGCCACAGACAAGACCCGACATCCACAACACAGGGGGACACTAATTCTCCAGCTGAATACAATAAAACAGAAAACACATTCAAGGTGAAACAGTTTCCTTTTTTCAAGTGTTCTGGCAGCCCCTTGATGCAATGGTGCCCTTGTCAGCCATATCAGAACTGCAATTATGTATCTACATACATTAAAAGTGTGTTTAGTGCGGTACAAATTACGAGGCTATAACAGCGGAACTCAGACTGGAACTGCTTTTGCACCTTTGTGCATGAGGTATGATGCCACACTGGGGGTTTAAAACTGATGCATCATTGCATCAGTTATGATAGCTGTCACATAGCTGAACTGAAAGATGTGTAAATGAAAGAGAGATGCTACGCAACATGCCAGCACTGTGTTGTCTGCCTTCTTACTCTGTAGTCTCTGCAGGACATTTTAAAACAGTTTAAGAGATTGCTATAGCGCCACATGGTTAGCATAAACAAGCAAATGTGAGCCATGTATGCTTAATAAAGATGTCCTTACTGTGTTGTAGAGTGTTGCACAACTGTCTTTTTTAAACTATGGTGCCCTATCTACACAACTCCTTGGAAAGTCTTACTTTGCCCCCCATGTAGCCACAGAGTGAGTAAATGGTCATCTTGATCAATATCTATTTCCTGTAGTGTCAGGTTTCAGAAAAATGTCCATATTGAACCGATGTTTCAGCAGACTTCCACCACAGTTTTTCTTCTCCCAGCCGTCCACCGTTTCCGTTGCTGAAGGAGAGAAAATCCCTACAAATTGAATTAAACAAATGATGTTCAGGAAAGTCATTGATCATCCATCTTGCTCTACTGGCCTAACTGGGAGATCCTAACAGTGCAGACTGTGCATCTGAGAAGGGAATGTGCCTCTAAAGTGGTTTGTGATTCCTGTTTATCCTGCACAGATCAGCAGAGTTAACTTAATTGGTGGAAAGTCTTGGTCTAGCTGCTACTGTGAGAAGTCCCACCCTAAAACTGCATTTACGTATTTTGCTCATAATAGAGGCTTTTGATTTGAGACATTAATTCAGCTGAAACTGGAAACTCTCACCTGGGATTTAAATAAAACTTACTTAACTCTTAGACTTTTCTTCTGTTGGCACTAATAATGTGAAATTTATTGCCAGTCAGCTTTCATTTTCTTTTGATGGTAAATACTGTAAATCTGGAGGATTATGATTAGCTTAGTTTTCATCATCTTGTTTCTGTCTGTGTGGATAAATCAAAGATCAAAGACATGGAGACCGTACATTTTGTTCAAGTAAGTTTCCACTTTAAAGGACCACTGAAAATTAGATTTCATGGAGAGGAAGCTTTTGCTGAAACGCGGGAGAGGTAATGATGATAGTGAGTGGAGCGCCCCATTACCACCTCTGCCCATTGGGAATCTTTGTAATACTGCCAACCAGCTCATGTAAAATACATTTCTACATCAGTAAACTAAGTTATTTCCCTTATGGGAAACAAAAAGGTCAAAACCCATGCAAAGTACTAGTAGGGCAATCAATGTACGGTCTGTGCTAAAAGCAAAAGTTCGGGGAGGGGGTACCTACTTAAAAGCCTTCACTTTTATGCTTTAATCAATTTATGGGTGTACCGGTCATTCTGTTTAAGCCAATAAACCGGTGGATTACCTTGAAATACTGCTTTGCCTATTGATCACCTGTGTTTATGATGGAAGTTGCAGTGGCCATGTATATGGGAGTGTGTTTATTCTGTTTACCCCAGAATCCTGACATGGTTATGGGTACACATTTTCATATGACTTTTCTATGTCATTTGAGGCAAGATGACCTTACACATTTAAGGTAATGCAACTGCATATCTAATAAAAGAAGAAAAGAGCAACAAAATTTATCATTTATTTTGTGGTACAAAATTAAGCTATTGTTGAAAAGATAAAAACAACCAAACCAACTAACCACTAGACTGGAAATTAATGTTGTAGCAACAAGCAGACCTCATAACGATGAGTCAATGTTAAGTCCATACATAGCCATGGTATTAGACCTACATGTTTCGTCTAAGTGTAATCCAATAAGCTTCCTGGTTAACCGTCTTATGGTTTTTAGTGGATTATTTAATGTTTTAACGGTGTTGCAAATAGTTTGGCTCTGTTGATGCAACTGGCATAAAAAAAAAAAAAATAATAAAAAATAAAAAAAAAATCACCACATTTGTGTATTTTAGGCTAAAGTTTAAAAATTAAGATTTTTTTTTCTTAAGACTTTCTGATAAAAGAAAACACCCACAAATTACAGTCATATATATTTTATACATGTAAATCAAGCTTTTTAACTTTGTGAAAAAATTCTGAGTTTTTATCTGGAAAAATATTTGTTTTTGTGATTCCGGTTTTTAAATTTGTAGAGAAAGATCTGTGTGTTTGTAGAAAAGCTCCATATTTGTGATTCAGTTTTGTGCAGTTTGTCAACTTGTGATTACAGACACAAAGCACAAATCTATATGCAAAACTCCTCTGGCCCTCTACATGCTGAAACTCAAGATACAACCACAACACTCTGAACAGTTTTAACCCCAGGAGTCCGTCTAAAATTCAGCACTGCTGCTTATTGCGCTGCAGTGAATTTCAGAGTGAATTTCTTAGGCCAAAATTTAAATTTGACATAGTATTATTCAGCTTTATCACTATCAAATGGGGTGCTACTTGTTAGCTTTTTTTACAAAGTCCTCTCACTCCTTAGTATCCAGAATTGTTTCATTTGATATGGAGATTTTTTACCATTTGAGAATAAAACTCATATTCAGTGAAAGTTTTAATTAGAATTAAAAGCCCCTATATTAAATCTGAATGACATTTATGGTTCGCAATAGAGAATAATTATTTTTATTTTTCTGGTTTACACTTTCTTTGGATGTTGTTTAGTGAAGCTAACCCAGATTAGATAAAACTGTTTTATTAACATTGTTCTCCTGTATTGTTTCACACAAGCAGCGCTGCGGTAGGAGAGACCACAGTTTTAGCTTGGATGCAATCTCGTAAAGCCTCCTCCCTCTCTCTTCAGTTTTTCTAAAAATATATTTACATTTTTGTTTAATTATTATGATAATGTTTTAAACTATATTGAAATTCATACTGATATTTTATCTCCCTTAATGTTGACTGATACCTATAATAAATGTGTCTTTCAGTGGATTGTTGAAAGCTTTTTCTGACAGGATGCATGCTGTGTAGAAAAGAAACATGATCAGTTATACCTGTGTAACACATAACTTCAACATTAATAAAATGAGAAGCAAAAATATTAAATTTAAATCACACACCAGCAACCACTGCCACAGTTTTTTATGCTTATCAATTTCAGGTGAACCAGGTCTTCAGTTAAGAAACTTCTAACATTTAACAATGTGCATAAAAAACATTCACTTTTAAACTAAATATATGCTGATTTTAGCCTAGATGATTATTATTTAGTTGTATTTTTATCTAAAAAAAAAATTCTAATTGGGGAAAAGTCAGTAAAACTGTACTCTTAGTGTCTTAATGAGTTCTAAGAGGGCCAGTGCTAAATTTTCCTCTGTTTAGGCTCATTTTTCATCTGCCAAACTTTCCCTTTTCCTCCCTCTGCACCCACTTCTCTCTTTAGTTTTCTCCCCTCTCACACTCAGGCAGACAGGAAGTGTCAGTGTAGGCCAGGTTATTTTAAGCCTAATTGAGAGATTGATGTTCATTCAGGAACCTGGCACCTCAACATGCCTTTCATCTTCCCTTGTGCACATCCTCCCACACAGAAACAGACACATTGACAGCTTACTGAAACGTACACAAATGTCCTTTTTGATGACTTTTCTTCGCCATGTCACATGCAGGGATGGCACTGGAGTGTCTACAAGTGATCAGATAGTCTTATGAAAGTGAGTTCTTACAGGACCAGTCTAAATCCTTACCTCCTCCACTATGAAAATGCAGAACAGAAGAAAGCATCCTTGAATGGGTTTAAAGAATAGAGCATCAGTCCCAGCTAATAGGGCAATTTGTGGGGAATGTCTGGAAGGGTTTAGTAGGGCCAGTAGCTTTATCACGTTCCCTATCACTGCACCATGTCAGAACGGGCTGTAACCTGAACCTTACGTCTATCACTTCTACAACACGGCCAACAAGAAGCTCAGGAAGACAAAGTTCCACTAAAGCATGCCCAGACCAGTACTCTTTGCTCAAGATCTGACCGAGAGGGGTCTAGAAATGCTTTGTAATTCACTGTGTGAAATGGTGAGATATTAACAAGTAAACTTATCTTTTGAGGTCAGCTCATTTTAACTTCTATTATCAACTACTCTTCTGCAATTTGTAATTATAAGAGTAAACCTCCATAAATGCCCCAGGGGGATGTATGTCCAAAATTAGTAGCTACTATTGTAATGTGATCTTTTAGCATTGCTTGTGTAGAACATTGTGTCTATGCATATCATTTTTACTATTATTATGCTGTTTCGTATGTACCAGCATCAGTCAGTATTTCTATGAGTGAACACAGCATTACTGACCTATTCAGAAGGTTTTGTATTAAGAAGTTGCTTCCATACATCTGCAACACCAAGCGAGGAATGAACCTAAGAATAAAAAGAAGTGGTACACTGTTCACATTTAGAGGTTAAACAAGGAAACCCTGTTGAAAAGTCTTCCTCTGAAAATGGAGCTTTGTGACTCGATGTGTCTCCTCAACTAGAAAAGAACATCAAATTTAAACATAATCCTATGCAGCCGAAAGGATGGGTCCCATAAGATAAACAGCTGTTTTTGGATTAGGGGTTAGGTTTAGGACTAAGGTATGAATTGAGTTACTGGTAATGGTTAGATTTAGGGTTAGGCTATAGAATGAATGAAAAATGAATGGAAGTCAATGCAAAGTTGCAAAGTCCTTGTGAAGATAGAGAGACATACTGTGTGTGTGTGTGTGTGTGTGTGTGTGTGTGTGTGTGTGTGTGTGTGTGTGTGTGTGTGAGTGTGTGTGTGTGAGTGCAAGCGCAGTTCAGGGTTTCTCATACCAATTCATGTCTGTCTTTGTGGAGACCTGTTATTCGTAATTTGTGCAATTCCTTATTGCTTTAAACTTAATATAAACAGAGTTCATGTGCTGAGCATAGAAACAGAAAATATAAACCTGTTGTACCAAGTTGTTGCTGCACCCCGATTTTCTTGTTACTGCAAGGAAGCCTGCTGGACACAGGGAGTAAGCTGAGGTAAGGCTTGACAGACACTATGTAAATGAACAGAGGAATAAAGTTGAAGCTTTATAAATTGAATCATTTCCAACTCTTTTTTCTGAGAATCATACTGATAAGTATAGCTACAATAATAACAGAGGTGTTATCTTTGCATGGAAATTAAACATTAAAAGGCCAAATTTCTATAAAAAAAATTCTCATTCATTTTGCTTTTCTGCCAACAAAAGTAGGGTCATTTGTAAATTAGAGCAACAGAAAAGAAATTAACAGATGTAAAAATTCATAACAATTATGAATGAACTAGAGCTGGCTCATGTTGGGCCTGAGACATGAGCAGGTGCGCTATGAACATGAAATAAGTTTTAATCTGTGTGAAGTCATCTTAAAACTAGAATTGTTAAGGGTGAACTTACAATAACAACTAGTGTATGGCAAGGCTTTGAATAGCTATAGGATTCTGTATTAGTGTTCTTCGCCAATGTTTAATTTGTTAAACATTACTAGACCGATAGCCCCTCTGGAAAAGTTGTCTTTGTGCATGCATGATCTTAACTCTTTTTATGTTCTATGCGGTAATGTAAAATAAAAATGTTACCAAACAAAAAGTTAGCTGCTTCAAAATCTGAATAGTAACGACAAAAGATTTATTCTCAGCAGTATAAGATAACTGAACTCTAAACCACTGGAAAGCATTGTGGTCTTCAGTGATTTAAGTAATTCTGTAAGAACAAAGCTCCTAGTTTGGCTAACCTGAACCTTAAAGGTCTACTTGATCTGGGCACAGCTACAGACAACAAAATTCCATCTGAGGGGCTTCCAGCTAGAAAGGGAGCATCAGCAACCACAGCTTGATGCCCATCCGTGACTAGATGGGCAGCTGAAATTACCAATTAGTTTACCAATTGGCTGCAGCGGATTCGATTGGTTTGTAATTAATTCTAGTTACTGGCCCGTAGAGCAGGACGGATGGCGCCATGCCTTTGTCCTACTGACACACTATCCCACAGAGCTGGGCCCCGGGGGGAGGCAGCGGACATCAATACAGGGCCCTGCAGCTACTGAGCTCCTCACCTCCTCAACACACACTTAGACACACAATACCTCACACACACTCACACTCTCCAAAGCAAACACACATAGACGGACCCCCTCGCATTGCTTGGCTGATTCCGGAGAGAGCGAAACCCCAACCGCCTGAGAAGGTGCTGACGACAAACAAAGACAACTGAAATCTTGTGTTTCGAGACCCTGACCCCATCGATGTGTGTATTTGCGTGTGTGCATCTGTGTGTAGAGTCTAAAGGAAATACAGAACAAACAAAATGCAGGCTCTTATTCACAAGCAACAACTGGAGTGACATAGCTGGGGTGCAGGTTGAAATGGAAACCTTTACAAAATATACCTTTTCTCCTATGATGTTGATCTTTAGAACACTTTGGCATGCAAATGCAGGGCTGTGTGACTATGTGTGTATTTGCAAACTATGCACCAGCAGAGGTCACATGGCTCACTGATACCTCCCACAGTGAAGGTCAAGACTTCTACACCCAGGAGTAGAGAAAGAGAGGTTGAAACAGATCGATGATCCAGATAAAAATACACTGCACCTCAGCTCATCTGCTTTATACACACACACTGATTCATAAACACATTCACACACTCTCAACAAATGACTTAAGTGCCACTACAAATGATCCTGGCCTCCTCCTAATGAAAGCGATATCAAAGTGAGAGCACACGGCAGCGACTGCTGGCTTTTAGGATAACGATACAGTAATAGAAGACCATTAAAAGATCATAACAGCTTAAATGATGAGGTCTCTGTTGTTGCTCTGGCCTAAACCCTCTGCAATCAAAGCTTTGTTTGCAAAAAAATATTTAAAAAAAAAGGACAGGTTGGGAGATAAAATTACTCCTCATGATGATGCTGCATCAACATTTACAGAGCCAGAAGTTTCCTATAGAACATAGATGAAGTCAGATGGGATAATGAGAGGCAGAGAGAATCAGACAAGACCACAGCTCATGAAAGTCGACAATGCGTGATTTATGTGAACTGTGAGGGGAGTGGTAATTGGGAGTAAAGCTCCACAATGCTTTTAGTTAATGACAAGTCGACTGCTGAGAAATGTTTGCCCTGCCACCCTCCTTATTATGGATGCTGGTTAACAGTGGGAAGAGGGTCGTGCCCGAAGAAGACTCATCGGGTAATAAAAGAGGACTGATACTGAGAAAGAACTGGTGGCCTGGCAGCAACCAACATTTTCACCAACATATTACAATATCACATATTTTCAGAGAAGCTTTGTTTCAGAACAAAGAAACATCATCTGGATAGTTGTCAAATGGTCAAACCTTATTATGTGAGCAAACAAAGCTAAATTTAGGATAAATAAAAAGGAGAATCTTCAACAACAACAAAAAAAAAAAAAATGCAGTAAATTAAAAAAAATAATATTAATACTATTTATCGATTTAACCAACAACCTTTTAAAAAGACATTTGCAATATGGGCTGCCAGGAACCACTGTGTAAAAGACATGGAGTAATGCATTTAGAATACAAAAAATAAACTTAAAAACACTAAAATTGATTTCTTAGGGTTTTTATAAATAATTTAGTCAATCTATTTAAGGTAGTTTCTAATAAATGAGTAAGGCATTTATATTTTCTAACAATATCTACATTTGCATGCATTTACTCTGTCTAGATTTTAAAGGACAACTATCATGTTTCAGAGAAATAAGACAGAAGTATTTGATGTTTGGAAAAATAAATTATTGACTGTTTCATTATTTTTCAAAGCATGAAAATAATGTTACAAGTACTTTTTTACAACACAAAAAGAATATTTTTATTGGTTTTGTATTGGTGCAAAATGTTTGTTGATGTCTGCAGATGGTATTAAATATGGTGTTATTTATGGTAAATATTGTGTTAAATATAATCACTCTGTACAAATAATCATCCTACTCAGAACTAAGTGGAAAAAAAATATGTGCCGGTACTCCTTTTAATGTCATATAAATATGGAACAGAGATATGAGTGATGTTTTTATATAACTCTATCCATCTATAGATGAGCATTTTTTATGATACAAAAATTACACAGAACAAAAGAACCATGCCAGTTCTTAATCAAATCCACAGGAGTGAAATTCAAAGTATCATGGAGCCACCCATTAACTTAAGGCCTCATGCTGTTAAAGTGGACATGAAAAATAACATTGAAAAAAATAAAGATATAAAATAAAAACACTTTAAAAACATAAAGAAGTAATGAGTACCCCATTACTATTATAGTCTTAAAAAAAAAAAAAAAAACAAACAAAACAAACAAAAAAAAAAACCAGATCTGTTGTTCTGTCATCAGCTGATCAGATGTCAGAACACTACCTCGAGTAGACTTGGATGTTTGAGCCATGATGATTGTGTCACATATCTTGGGTGTTTGGGTTTTTGGTATTTTGGGTTGATATTTTTCTTTTGCGTGGTTTGTTTAATAGTTTCTGCTATATTAGTTCTTTTCTTGTGGTCTATTTTCATAGTTTATTGTTGTGTTCCCCTTCCTGAATGTTCATTTCCTTCAGATTTTTTCCTGTCATGATCTACCGTGTTAAGTTCAGATCTTGCCATTTTCTGTTCAGTCCCCTGTATTAATTATTGTTCGAAAGTTCTTGCCATACAGGTTTATTTCTTATTTATTATATGGTTTCTTAGTTTATTCTTACATTTTCTTTGTGCATTTAGCCTTTCTTTGGTTTATTATGTTCTCTTTAGTTTCTCTCATGTTATTAGTCTGCCTCTCTTTTGTGTTGTATTCATGCCAGAGGTGGGTAGTAACTGATTACTTTTACTCAGTTACGTTTACTTGATTATCTTTTTGAAAAGAAATTTACTTTTAGGAATAGTTTTACTACAACATACTTTTTACATTTATTTGAGTAATATTACTAAGAAGTATCATTACTCTTACTTGAATAAAATTTCTTGATACTCTTCCCACTGTGAGTAACTTCATTAAATGAAAAACGAACATGTTTTAAACAAAAATGCACCGGATACAAACACACAGCTACAGTTTATGTTAAAGAAAGAATTTTTGTTTGAACACAAGCTTTGATGTTCTGATGTTAGTTTCTCTGCTTAGTCTGCTGAAGAATGTGAAAGATAAAAAGATGCAATAAACACTATAAATTGTCACTGGAAGTACTTTACCCTGTTCTAATTTACATATACATTACAAAAGTTTTATATTGAAAAAAAAAAATTTAAAAAGTGTGTGGGGGGGGGTTGCCTTAATTTGTTAATTTGTAATTGTTATTTATTTGTATACATTTTGTTTTTCATTTTAGTCTTTAAAATACCAAACTTTGCTCATGACTTTATACTTTCTCTGTCTGATGACATCATTTTTAAATATTAAATCAAATGTTCTGATCACTTAGTTAGTACTTAAATAGCCTTTTTACCAAATATTTTTTTACTCTTACCATTCACCTGCGCTGCCTCATCATCCCCATGTGTTTAACTGCAAGTGCAGTTAAACCTATACTGTATGAGCAGGCGTTAAGGCAGCCCCAAATGGCTTCAAGGACTTCTCAAACATGCATGAATTAGTCAAAGCAACGCTCCAGGTAGGTATTTGATAAGGAAATAACATTTTTACATGTCTGGCAAAAAGGAAAAGTTGTAAAAATGATCAAATACACCCTTTACATATTTCAAATGTCAAACTTAATATGCAATGTATTACTACCTAAATCAAAGGGTTTAATAATATGTAAGAAAAGATATGGTATTTAAAAAAATACTGTCAGAGGGAAAAAATGAGAAGTAGTGAGGAGAAGAAAAAAAAATAAGAATGTGGCTTCAAAACAGTCTTAAGAACATCACTGTTAGACAGCCACTGAAAGGCCTCTGTCATTGTTCTCTAAATCTAAGGTGTAAGACAATCACATGTAGCTCTTTTGCTTTGCAGACTGTTTGTGAATGATTGAAGAGTTTTCCAGACATCCAAGTAAAAAAATGGCCTCTTCATCTAAGAAAATGTACAAGGAAAACATCTGATCTCACCGCACTCCTCATTGTCAGCCATCAGCAGCAGAAACAAATTAGTGGAATCACTATAGGGGACCCAGAATCAATATTGTTACTATTTTTCACCATGAGGCAGCTGTTGGAATGAGGCTACTTACTATTAGCATAAGACAAAGCTGTGCTGTTTTTCAGTGAGTCTACTCAATCAAAGTATCTGAGCAGGTTTAAGATCCCGCTAACTGGAAAGGGACAGAGATGAACTTAATGGACACCATGTGCTGATGCGCTTTGCTACAAATTAAGGGAATAGCATCTCCTGACTAGACAGCGAGAGGTGGCTTGTGTCCTTTAATGTATGAAGTGATATAAATCACGGAGATGGATTTGATAAAAAAATTAAAAAAAAAAAAAATCAAATTAGCCATTCATGCGTTGGGTCAAAGTGGTCGTTGTGTTATTCAAACATTTGCATTAATCATCATGTGCTTGTCAGCAGAGAATATATGCAGACGAAAGCATAACTGAGCTACTTCTGAAATATTTGCTGATGTTGCTCAAGCACACAACAGAATAACCCCAAAACTAAAGTTTAATCATGAAGTGCCAAATCATACTGTTTTAACCTTTTCACTTTTTCGTCACCACAGAACTTCACTTTTAATGCTGGTCTTGAGTAAGTAAGCCCAGCTCATTCTGACATCTACCAATGCTCTATTTGGGAGGGGCAATGAATGCATTCTGTAATTATGGGGGTATTTTAAATTCCGATTTATTTCATTTTAAATTTATGGCTGTTAAATTATCAGAAAAACATGTGCAATGAGTGATTGCTTCTGCCCCCTTTTCAGCTTTCAGTGTCTGAAAGTTATTCAGTATTACAGTGTTTTTGACTGTCCAATAATCTGCAGAGCAATACTGGAAGAAAAGCTGTTAGAGTATTAAAGGCATAGAGACTCAAAGAGTGGAGGTTCAACTTCCAGCAGGACAACTACCCTAAACATACAGTCAGAGCTACAATGCAAGGGTTTAGTTCAAAGAATATGCATGTGTTTGAATGGTCCAATCATTCTCTAAACTTAAATCCAAATGAGAATCTGTGGCAAGACTTGAAACACAAACGCTCTCTATCCAATCAGACTATTTGCACAACTGGAAAGAAATGTGGCTACGAAAAGCTTGACTTGGAGGAGCTGAATACATATGCATGTCTCGCTCTTTAGACATTTATATGTGAAACATTTTGAAAACCATGTATTCTTCTCCTTCCCTTCCACAGGTCTTCACTGTTTTGTGTTCATGTATCACGCATATCCCCCCCTACCAAAATGCTTTCAAGTTTGTTTTTGTAATGTGTCAAAATGTGAAAAAGTTCAAGGGACAGGGACACTTCTGTAAGATGGTGTATGGTCAATTGTATCATGTGTAATAATGTTGATCCCATTTAAAAATGTGCAAATAAGTGAACAAAAGTGTGTCAATTAAAAAAGAAAATATGGCATAATGTAATTTCAAACTTGCTGAGTTGGATATATTGATGTGTGCATGGGTTCATTTATGCTAAGGTCTTTAAGAAACAGGGTGCTTTTCGTAGATCTGTTCAATCAGAGTACTTATTGAAAACCTGCAGCTTTAGATCTGCATTCATCCTGAAGTCATGAAGTACCTCAGTACTTCTCGTAAAAATGTACCGATAAATAGTATTTTTTTTTTTTTTTTTTTTTTTTTTTTAAAGTACCAACAAAACCACAATGAAAAGCTCCTGATTGTCATGACAAGAGTTGAGGAAAACCAAGCTTAAATACATCACATCCAACAATTGACTTGATGTTAAATAAGATGTCCCCATTCCACCACAAGTGTACTGAAACCGCTCAAGCTTGCAAAACACATTGAGAGGGGATAGGAAAAGGGGAGGTTTGGCTTGCTCTGAGCATGCCTCTGGCAAACTTCTATCAGATATTGTTTGTGTTTAGCGCTCAGATCCATGAAGAATTGATGAAGCTCTTTGGAATGGTGCTATCATTGGGGCAGGAAAGAATCAGAGCATGGCAAAGACCATATCTTTGCCCTCACTGTGGACAGCTCCAGCCATTTATGAAAGCCATCCATTAGCTCCAGCCTCAGAGACGTAGCTTCTGCATGCATCTGCAGTTGCTTCAGTAAAAACAAGGTGGATTTGAAAGAACAGGAAAGATAATAAACAAGATGATCAATATTTCTTATATTTTGTGTGTGAATATCCATCATCCAAACGGCATAGTGATTGCTCACAACAATCTCATACTCAAATGACACAATAGTGCTGGTGACTTGTTGAAAGGCTGAGGCAACTTCCAAATATGTAAAACCAAAATGTGTTTTTCTCACAAAACAGAAGAAAAAAATAAAAGGTAAAGTTAGACTCATGTTAAAGATGAATAAAACTGAATCAGAGGCTAAGCTTGAAGACAACATTTAAAGAACTTAGCACAAGCACACACACACACACACACACACACACACACACACACACACACACACACACACACCAAGCCGATCTTCTTACACAGCCTCGGCTGTCTGTAGGCTAACCACAATCCTCCTCCCTGCAGTTCTGACCGCAAAGCAGTCAACAGAGGCACACTGGGCTTTATCCTGCATGACACACTGGTCGATAATCATGCACACCACCGCATAGCACAACACCACTGTTACTGCGATACCTGGGCCTGTATGCCTGCCTGCCTGGCTGCATAAACAAACACGCCTGAATGGAGCCAAGCTTACCCTAAAAGTAATTCATAATGTGAAAATAAAGACACATTCGTAAAGCCTTAGATTTTTCATTGGGATGAATATGGGTTGTACATGAAACGTTATACTTTACCTCTGAAGTTCACTTTGTTTGTAATGTAAAGGGAAGACAGATATCTAAAACTGAGTATCTGGAATATACTCAGTTATATATATATATATATATATATATATATATATATATATATATATATATATATATATATATATATATATATATATATATATATATATTCCTCTGTTTAAAGCTGGAAGAATATAACATACAACATTAACATAGCTGTGCAAACGTAATTTCTATTAGGATGCCATTTTTCTACATGCTTAGTCTTAAAGTGCAATTGAATTTACTTTTGAAATAATAGTTGTTGAATAATTTTTAAATAAACATAATTTATTTTGATTCCCCCTCCCCGCCAAAAAAACAAACAAACAAACAATGGTATGACATTGCCATGACAAACAAACTAATATTATTTAATATTAATTTTCTAAATATAAAATTATCACATAACAATATACAGAAAAATCTCAGTTTTTATAGTTGCAAGATGGCAATTATGATAACTCGTTTGCAACATCAGGACCACTAAGGGCGGACTGGTGTGCATACATTCATTTTTTCTCTATGTTTCAGTTTCACTGTACGTGGAAAAAAATGCTCTGAAGAACATAAAAGTGCTTCATACCGCATGCTCTTTCTTTGTTTAAGTGGATACACCTCTGTTGTACATACTGTGCACTTGGAAATATACTAACAATGTAACATCTCAGAATCTTTGTTAATCAGGACCTGCCTATATCTCTCTCCGTGCTGACATACTGTAAAATGCAACCTGTGCTGTCCTCTGTTTTACCACTGTAATAAAATGTCTGATGGATCACCACCTACAAACCTTGCACTGTAGCATAGCATCAAAGACAAACTGTCACACAAACCTGCTGACACAGAAGTCCTTCATCTACCAACACGTTTCATTCATTTTTTTTTTTTTTTTTTTTTTTTTTTTTTTTTTTTTTTTTTCAAACATGATCAAAACAAGGTCACATTAAAAGAATGCACTTGCAATGCTATCACAGGGTCAAACAGTCAGGGACATCAATTTTTCATTTAGGATTGTAAATGTGTTTCTAGTTCTCAAAGCGTGATTCTTGACATTTTTTGGGGGGGAAAAAATGCAAAATATGTATGACATGCACAATACACCGGATTTTTGTTATAATTCATATTCAATATAAATTAAGATGACAGCAGTGGAGAGCAATGTTTGATTTTAGAAAAAAAGAGATGTGAAACCTTTAGCTTTTATTTATTATTCATCTTATTTGTTTATTTAGTCTTATATATAAGTAGTAGGATTATTCACTCTGGATTGCCAGTTCTTCCTCTGTCTGCTGCAGCATAAACAGAGAAGGCCTCAGCATCTGCTTTCATAAAACAACAAAAAGAATAAATGAAGATGTGAGAGGTGCCACACTCAATCAGTGAATTTGGAAAACAACAGCACCACCTGCTGTTCTAAAGACTAATTGTGTCCAGCTAAGCATTCAAAAAGATCAGCTAAAATGTTTAACATAAAACTGAAACAAAACAAGACCAAAAAATAAGAAAATTAAAACTAGGCGACTTAAAGCTGGTTTTAAATACTGTAGTGGGTATAGCAGGGTTTCCTGCTGTGGTCGCGGGAAGGGGAGTGAACATTTTCTCTGTAATGTAGTTGTGGTAACTTCGGAATTGAATACAATTTAAATACTTAAGTCACAGAATCTCAAAAGGTGTTACCAAGTATCATACTTCAAACAATAAGAAATACTTTGTTACTTATGGTTTCTGTCTGGCTGGCACATATTGAGCAATTTGTAGTGGGACCAGTAGTTATGAGAAATGTAGTCTGTAATAGATATATGATGCCATGCACAACTTATTTATATAACTTCACTTTTTAACATTTTGTAACAGCAAAATCAATGTTTAAAATGTGTGGGGTGCATTTGATTGTAATCCCATTTATTGTGATACTCCTAAATAAAATCCAGTGCAAAACAAATGACTCAAAGGTCCATCCATCCATCCATACATACATACATCCATCCATACATCCATCCACACCTACCCATTGGGCTGGCAAGAGGTCGGGTACTTCCTGGGCATGTCACCAGTCCATCATGGACTTCAAAAGTCACCTAATTAGTAAATAAAGTCCAACTGTGAGTAAGGTAATCTCAGCAGAAATATAGTTCTCTGTGAAGATGTCATGAAGACCAAGGAACACAGGAGACAAACAGGTCAGTTATAACATTCTGGTGAATTCAGTGGAAGGTTAGGTTATAAAAAAAAAAGATATCAGAAGCAAAAAGCATCTCAGAGCATTGTTCAATTCACCATCTGAAAATGGAAAGATTGTGGCATAACTCCAAACCTACCAAGACATGGCCAGCCGTCTAAACTGACAAGACAGAAAAAAATTAATAATAATCAAGGAAGCAGCCAAAAGGCACATGGTAACTGTGGAGGAGTTGAACAGATGCACGATCTGGTGAGAGAATCTGCTGACAGGATAACTATTAGTTTGGCACCCCAGTCTTTATGAAAGACTGTAAGAATGATCTGTAATATGTTTAATTTTTTGAAAGAAAAACTCAAAAAGCCTATTTAGAGTTTGCTATTGGCCAGGTTGGAGAAAAATGTGGAAAATTTTAAACGTCTTAGCCTAAATGCACACTATTTGTGAAAGAAACCTAAAACTTTGTGAAACATGGTGGTGGCAATATCATGCTGTCATGATGCTTATCTTTAATGGGGACAAGGAACCTTGTCACAGTTAATGGGAAGATGAATGCAACTCCCTACAATGCAAACCTGGAAGATAATCTGATATAGAATTAGTGGTCAACACCTTAAGGTGGAGTGTACACACTCAGAGCTAAAAACAACAAACCTGATACCTTTTATCACTTCATCAAAGATGGGCTGCTTTTCTCTTTATGGCCCTTTAAACATTACAAACACAAAGGAGAGTGTACAAGCAGATGGATGCACATGCAATCCATTATCTGCAGCCAACCGGACACTGTCCAAGATGCACAGTCAAACACACACCCAAACACACACACACACACACACACACACACACACACACACACACACACACACACACAAAAATCAATTTACACTCTTTGAAGTCACAGAAAATCGGACCAGAATTGGAAGCTGGTCCGTACAGAGTCCAGTTGTCCTGGTCTCCATTTGGGTGGACTCAGACTCCCCTCGTGGACTGCATCAGAGAGGTAAAGCCTTAACCCTGTCAGAGGGATGAAACCACTGAGGATATAGTAGGTCTAACAAGCACATGAACGCACAGTGAAAAATGGATACTGTCCATGTACACAGACAGTTATGCAACGGTACACACATGTGCAACCACAAACAAGCAGCACAGGGTGGTAAAAGGTCTGGACCTGAGAGACCCATGGAAAAGGTGGAGTGAGACACAGGGAGGCAAGATGGGAAAAGGAAGGTGGTGTGAAGAAAAGGAAGATGGTTATGCAATTTGGATTGGAGCAATATTAAAGCATCCTCTGGCTACGGAGTGTATTAGTGTAATACCACCCATTTTATCGGGGTCAGGACCTACACATGACATCCTAAAATGTTTAAACACTTACATGTCATCATGCACAGATTTTTTGTTCTTGTTTCCAATGCAAACACATGTGATTTATATGATTGCAATTTAATGTCATGAAGGAAATAGAAACAATGCATTAAAAAAATGGTATCAGAGCTAATTAAATATTTATATAAAAGAAAAAAATCCATACAAACATGGATTCTGACTATTAGTGTGCACTTTCATCCCAGTGTTCAGACAAACCCATTAGGGAATAACAACCCCATGAGGATCAGATTGATTAGGGCCAAAGTTCTTAGCCGTCCTACTGAGGATTAAAGCAGCTAATAAACGATTCATTTAAAGCCACGTGCAGATCAAAAGTGAGGATTCTGTTCACCTGCTCCTCCTTCTGTCTCCTTTTTCCCTCATTCCGCTGTTGGCTTTCAGCTGTATTATGACAAGAGCTACAGATCGTCTCATTCACAATTAGAGACTCAGCCGCAGTGCCTCAACATCATTAGCTCTCAGTCTGTCAGCTCCCCAACAGGTTCCCACTAAAGTGGCCAAGGACTCTTTGTTACATTCTTAGCCAGCAGGCACCAGAGAAACAAAACTCTGAACTCTTCAGCTGAAATTCTTGTTGTACATGTCATTTCACATTCATCTTTACCTCATCCTTTTTCTCTTGCATCATCTTTACTCACCCTAATCCATCTTTTTCTTTGCAGTTCTCATCCAGTTTAACCTTTTCTCTGCAGTCCTCGCACTCCCTCCACCCTGTCTCCTCAGACATGCTCCCCAAAATATCAAGAGAGACTTAGGTCCGGTGCTGCTGGTCAGCAGGGGACTAGCAAGCACAGAGGATGGAAAGTGTGTGAGAACTAGCTTGCACCAACACAGAAGTATACATACTTCACACATTTGCAGAAACAAAAACAGCTAACCACAATCTGTTTCTTGCATCACATGCAGACTCTCCGCATTTGCCTCCCTAAGAGGAATATCAATACACATTTTTTTTCTTAATAGAGTTTGTGTGAACTTAATGATTAATTTTACTTTTCCTTAATTCATTTTAATGTATAGTTTATACATGTTTGCATCTTGATGCATGGAGGATAAGATGTAGCCACAAATAGTAGCAACAGTGACACTGGTCTCAGCAAATGGGCTGTGTGAGTAACTCTATCTGTGAAGGGGGAATACAGCAGCGGTTGGGTAATGGAAAGGTCATTTACCCAATCCCCCAGGTACAGGGGGGCTGGTCTGACACGGCTCGTTTGTCACAGTTCAATAACTGCCACTCCAGGGAGTGTGAGGGAGAGACAAAAAAATGAGTGAGAGAAGGGTGTGTGTGTGTGTGTGTGTGTGTGTGCGCGTGTGTGTGTGTGTGTGTGTGTGTGTGTGTGTGTGAACTGCAACCCTGGTGAGTGAGAGTGTGCTCAACTCTTGGAAGCACAGCTGATTCCCAGGGCTTGTCCTTCCATTTGAGGCCTCAAACAGGGTCATGGCGAAAGCCAAGCACCACAGACTCAGACACTGAGATGTGAAAACTTGTAAGCCTTGACCTGGAAGGACTTTTTTTCCTTTCTAAGTGGTAGATGTTTGGTTCTCCAAGAGGGAATTGTTACTCTCTTCCTGAACTCAAAGATCATTGCTCTAAAATAATGGCAAACTTCAAGCTGAGACTTTTGATCTAGTGGTGGAACCAAAATAAAATCTGTATGTTTAAATGCAGAGGGAAGATTCTGCTCTTAAATCTTTTGATTTAAGTACTTTTTTCTTAAGTGGTTTAAGAGTTGTTGTTTTTTAAATTTAGGTTTTCATATTACCACTAGTTGTTTTACTTTTTTTTATTATTATTTTATTTACTTTAGCCATTTTTGCTGTTGTTGTTGTTGCTTCTTTTTTAATTTCTGTAAAGCACTTTGTGTTACATATATGAAACATGAAAAGTGCTCTCTACAGTAAATAAAAACAGGATTAACTAGCTGGTGTGTTATAATACTACCTCAGCTAAAACTCTTTATTAATTTATGGAAATTAACTTTTTTGAAGAAGCCTGCAGAGTTACATGGGTTTGTCATCCCAAAAAAGTATATTTTAAAAATAAAAAAAAAAAAAAAAAAAAAAAAAAAAACACTTTAGCCCACCAAGTGCCATTATTCTCAGTTGGCTATATTGATTTGTACTGTCCCCTTAACATGTTGTTAGGTGTGTGACAGAATGATCCCTGAGCTTCTTGAGAGACCCAAAGATTTTCACACATTTCATTGAGCGGTTGGTGAGAGACGCTACAGTCTGTCCTTCTCCTCCTCACTTTGAAAATCAATAAGATGCTTCCATGTGCTCATTCACGTGGATCAGTGTCTTCCCTGAAAAATGCCCGAGGCACAGATTTGTATTCCTCTGAGCTCAACTGAGGAGATCTGGGATTCAGATGTCCGTCCCTCCTTAGAGATTTAATAACTGTTGTCTCTGTGCAAAAGGTGGATTTGAGCCTAATGTTGTCAGACTGGATTTGATGTTCTGGTTTATGTCTCCCTCTTGTGGTCATAAGAGGAAAAATCAGATGCACTGACAAAAGGAAAGGCAATTAAGCTTAGTTATCATACAGGTGTTTCTGAATAAGTTGAATATTATCATATGTAATTGTTTAAAAAGTTATTCTCCCCCCTGCTAGATTTAGGTTTAAAGCACTGATGAATTTATGATAGAAACTGATCTATGCTGTGACATATATTAGCTCAAACTCTGTAATTATCTCCTCACCATTGTGAGCCTGGTAGAGGTTCTCAGTGATTGCTGCGGGAAAACTGTAAATCAGTAGTCTCCCCCATGACTGTGTAGAATAGAGGTGGCTAAGTCCGGTCCTCAAAAGCTACTTTCCTGTAACTTTTGAATCCATTCCTTCTCCACCAAACCTAAATAAAATGAGTGGGTTGTTGCCAGGCATCTGAAGAGCTGAATGACTGAATGCTGATGGGGGAATTCAGCCATTTGATTCTGGTGTATTGGAGAAGGGATGTACCTACAAGTTGCAGGATAATAGCTCTTGAGGACTAGACTTGGGCATCGATGGCTGTAACATGGCCACAAAATAACATTTCTGTATTAAAAAAAAAAAAATCACTTTTTTTAAATTCACTAAAATATTTGTATACCTTTTTGAGTTGAGTTATTTAAATACTTGTACTATTCAATTATATCACATTTGAGTGAGATGTGCCTGTATAAGACATGCAAAAAGATAGTATTTACTTTTGTAACTGTCTAAAAGATATACAGGAGCAATCAACCTAAAAAAAAAAACAAAACTAAAAAAAAAAAAACCTTGTGTGTTTTCTTGATAAAGCTACAGGTTACCACCAAAGACTTAACTTGTGTGAAACTACAATTTTATCATATGAAGTTTTTTTATTTTTTGCAGTTAATGGTTAAACCAAAGCAACAGTGAAGGAAATTAAAGGCACTGATAAAAACACAAAGATTCACCTAATAACTTTGAAACTGAACAGTGTTATGCAATCTTTTTTACACCAAATGATAGTAAAAGAAACTACATTTCAGAAGGGGGGCTGAGCTCCGTGTGGTCAGTGACATCATGGGACACAATCTCTTCCTCATTCAGAACACCCAAAATGACTCACTGACATTTGGGCTTCTGCAGGTTTTAAACACAGATTATCTCACGGAGTCTCTGAATCTCTACAAAGCCTAATCTGCTGCTTTTAACTTGCACACACACAAGTCCTTAATTAAAATAAGAAGTTATACAAGCGAAGGGCAAACTGAGGAAGTAGCAGCTGAGATGGCTCCTTTGATGTTTAAGGACGCATTTTGGGTAAGTCACTTCTTGTGGTCTTGTCATTGTTAAGACAGAGTAAGCAAATTTATATCATACTTTCTTTTATCTTGAGATTTTTATGTTACATTATCTAAATTTTAGTTTTATAGTGTGCAAAATTTCCTAAATAGTTAAACAAACAAGGAACATTGGTCACATTGTTACAACTCTGATATTAATCACATAGAGCAGTTAAAATTACAACCAAAGGCTAAATAATAAGCTAAATAACTTTGTAGTTGTGACTTTTAGTCAATGTCTAAACACAACTCAGCAAAGTAGCAACTAGGGTGACACATATTTCTATTTTTTGGCAAGTACAAATGTTAGTTCTGCATTTTTACTTCGCAGAAACTTCAAGATAAAAAAGGACATTTTGTAACTGCAGTTGAGCTTTACTTCTTGTTGCAGCATTTCTCTGTAGTTTGTCCTATGAATGCAGGGCTCTGACTTCACCTGTCATGCTGGATACGACGCCATGATCCTGAGGCTACGCGATGGACGGCAAATGTGCAAAGACATGGAGGAGCTTTTGAAGATGAGGTGGACCGAAACGAAACTGCACCCATTAAACTGCTAAGACTGTAAAATGATCACAGTTTAATTTCTTTGTCCAAAATCAGTCTTTGCAAAGAATACTCAAGATTTCACAATACTTTGTTTTTATCATTAATCTGACCCATGTAGCAGCTGAAGATTTGTATTTATCACATTAATTTAAATATATATATATATATATATATATATATATATATATATATATATATATATATATATATATATATATATATATATATATATATATATATGAAAAAAAGGAATCGGTACTGTTCATTTGATTTAAAGGAGTATATGACTCATAATTAAGCTTGACCTAAAATAGAACCATAACTCACCATGACTATAACTAATGAACAGCAACACATTTTATACAAAGTGAGAATGTAGTGACTGATGCATGATTTAAAATTTAAAATTAGAGTTTAATATATATATATATATATATATATATATATATATATATATATATATATATATATATATATATATATATATATATATATATGTGTGTGTGTGTGTGTGTGTGTGTGTGTGTGTGTAATGCAAACTAAGCACTAATATACTCCAGTTCAGTTTATTTGTTAATTTATATTGCAGCAATTTAAAACAAACATCTTTGAGAGGTACTGTATAAGACAAAAAGGTCAGAATCTTATTCAAAAATATAGAAACATAATGATTTTAACATGAAATCAGTCCAAACTGTCTAACCATATAGACAGGTTGAAATACAATTATGTACATTTCAGTTTAATCCTAGCTGTAACACAGTGTGGTCAAATTCCGTTTAGAAAGTGATTTTATAAAAGAATGTTCTATCTAAGGAAGCCCATCTGGTTTTATTGAGTGATCTACTTAGCATCACTGGTAATAATAGTGACAACAGCAACACATATTTAACTTCAATTTGAGACCAAAAATACACCACTGAGTAATGCGTGCAAAAAGGTCAAACTCGACTGAATTTATTTGAGCCATGTTATGCAGCTTAATAAATACCAAATACAAATTCTTTGATTCATGCTGATGTTACCACCTGTTTTACAACACAGGGCAGTGGCAGAGGAAAAGTATGGGAAGGAACTGGTGACAATTGCTCGAAAAGCTGGAGGACAAACAGAAATCAGGTAAAAGACGGTATACAAAACAAAACAAACAAAAAAATAAATAAATTGGAAACTGAACAGTGAGTATATTTTTACATACTTGCCAAATAATTATCAAACCAGTGTGTCGCAGCAGTTACAGAAAGATTTAGATGGTAATGAAACTGACCAGTATATTACAAAACCACAGCGAGCACTTTTGAGTCACATTCTATTTTTAGAACAGCATGTGTCTGTGAGGCCCCAAAAGAAACAAAAAAAAAAAAAAAAAAAAAAAAAAGCGTAACTGTGTCTGTACACATGTGTATGTAGGTATGGACTTCACAGTTTGCCTCTCTGCATACTGTAAGGCATTAGTTATCAGCTTCCTGTTCAGCATGAGCAACAGCAGTGGAAGAATCTGATAACTAACTAAATCTGACTAAATCTGACTAAACATGACTTGATCAAGATAGTAGAAACGCAGTTTACTCCTTTCCATCATTTTCTACTGATGCAACTGCATGCTCACAAGAAGAGCTCTTTATGCATCCTAAAATGTCAGAGTAACATATATGATATTCAGACTTAAATGGTTAGACCAGGTTCTTGTTAAAAATATTTTCATAATCATGACTTTAATTTATTTTCCAGCACTTTGAGAGCATCCTTTGAACAACTGAAAATACGTAAGTCTGTATTCCCTGCAGAATAATCCTGCCAGATTATGCCAGGACATAACTAGAGTGAAATGATTTCCTATACTCTCTGCATTTTTGTTTATTACAGAAATAGAGAACATTGGGAACTTTCACATCCAATTATCTGATCTATTGAAAGAGGAGGTGAAAAAGATTGAGACTTTCCGAGAACGTCAAAAAGAGCAGAGGAAAAAGGTACTGGAAAGTTGTTACCTAGCAATCAACTAACTAAAATCTAACATGTGAGTGGTTAAAATGTTAGTTGCCAGATCAATATTTTTTTGCTTATTTTTCAGTCCATTTCCATTGAAATCCTTTTGCACAATCAAAACTGGTTGCTGTAACTACCTAAGTTTGTTTCTGCATTTTAGTGACCAGCAAGGTTAATTTTGGGTTATAAAAATAAGTTCCCTATAATTTTCTTTATTTTTAGTTTGAAAGCATCATGGAGAAGGTTCAAAAGAAAAAGGTTACCTTGTACAAGAAGACCATGGAGGTATGACTGTAGAATATTTTCTCAATGTAGGAATCAGCAAACTTATTCCTTGGGAAGTTACATTTACTCATTCCACAAGCTTGCAAAACTCTTGGAGTAATGGATTTTATATGCAAAAAATATAAATAATAAATAAATAATAATTTTACATAAATAATACAACAGAACTGAAAAGCAAAAAAAAAAACCCTTCTGTCAGTTCTCATGGTTAGGTGTTGTTTTTCCTTTCCGTTTCTGTTTCCCTCCAGTCTAAAAAGACCTATGAGGTAAAGTGCAAAGAGGCTGACGAGGCAGAGTCAACTGAGCTAACAAATGTCCCACCCAAAAACGCTGAAAAGGTAAAGTATGTACATAAATCAGCTCATTAAAACTGATATCTAACATTTCTCTCTTAAGCCTCCCCCTACCTGAGATTCATAGCAGCTCATTAGCACACAAAATAACATACAGATTGCAGAACATTTTAACATGCGTTTTAAACAAAAGTTCTCCTCAGATATTATAAGTAATGATGACCTAAGTTCCGTTCATATGCTTAAAGTCTCCAGATAAGAGTAGGTGAGTATCTATTGTATTTGTGTCTGAAGTTATGCCATACTTCATATTTCATTGAGAGTGATTAAATGGACAGAGTTAGAGATGAGTAAAAGGGACAGCTCAGGTTGAGCCATTTGGAAACAAAGCTAGAGAGGCTGAGATGGTCTGGACATAGTGTGTAGGAAGAATAGTGGATACAGTTTCTTGCAAAAGTATAAACACCCCTTCAACTTATAACAGCTACAATCTACAATTTTATTGGTATTTCATATGATAGACCAACACATAAAACTTTCAAGTGGAAGGAAATGATTACTAGTTTTCAAATTTGTATTTAGTCCAAATGATTTGACACCCCAATTAAAATCAATAAAAACATCAGTGAACAAAAGGCACCATAAAGACCAAAAAACACAACAGATAGGTCTTGAATTTATAGGACAGTTTGAAATATATAATATTAAAAAATTTACAAAGCCTGTAAAAGACTTGAGACTGGGATTAAGGTTACAACCACAAATCTACAGCCAGAACTACGATAGAGTGGTGTGGATCAAAGCATATTATTGTTACAAGGACTTAGACATACATATTTTTAAGAATATGTAGCTATATGTAAAAACTGAGGTAGCGCTACAAAATATTGACTCAGGGGAATAAAATATATATATATATATATATATATATATATATATATATATATATATATATATATATATATATATATATATATATATATACACATGCCACACTTTTCAGATTTTATTTGTAGAAAATTTTGAAAATCATGTATCATTTTTCTTCCACCTCACAAATATGCACCATTTTGTATGTCGGTCTATCACTGAAAAAAAAGGAATAAAATATATTACATTTGTGGTGGTTATGTGACAAAAAGTGAAAACTGCAAAGGGTGTTAAGACTTTAAGCAAGACGCTATATATATTGAACATAGGATGATGAATATGCAGTTGCCGGGGATGTGGGAAGGTGTAAGACTACAGACAAGGTTGCTGTAATGGAGGAGGATGCGAGAGATGGGGTGATACGGAGGCAGATCTTTTTTAGCAACCCCTTCAGAGAACAACTGCAAGAAAACAAAGATCCAATTAAATAGAAGGGAAGAACTGTTGCTAAAACTGTTGTGCATCATCATCTTTTAACTCTTTATGAGTGCATTTACTCACAGGCAAATGATTCTATTTGGTCTGTTAGGTCCTCTTTACAAACCTCTTATGCTGCATATACATAATCTCCCTGTTTAAAATTTGATTCACAGGTGCGTCACAGAGTCAAACAGTGTAAACAAGCTGCCAGTGAAGCAGGTATGAATCACATTTCATAACTTGATGTTTCTATTGTTCAACAGCAGAGTAAGTTTTCTTATAATCTCTTTATGTCATCTATGATGTTTCTCTTACTGCATTGTTTGCTTCATTAGTCAGTTTCAATCCAACTGGTTGAAAAACTGCCACAAAGTACTGCATAACGTGCTGCATATACTTCATAAATTAAGGAAACTGAACGCGCAGATGAGAAAAGAAGAAGTGGCAGCCTTGAATAACTACCTACAGCGACTCAACAGTATCTGACATGGGTGTCCTTAAGAAACAGGAAGAGAGTAACAATCTGACACAGGACCTGAGAAAACCAAGCGTGCTTCGCTGCTGCATGCCAGGTTTAAGTTAAAAGCTCTTTGCAAATCACCCTTCTGGTATATAATTTATCATTTCTGTGTGCAAAACTGTTTGGTCCTTGGCATTTCTTTTAAACTCAGTTGAAAAACATTAACAAAGTAATCCATCTGTAACAAGTTGTAACAAGAGCTTGACAATATTTATTCATAAATATTTAAAGTGGTTATTTCTAATTTGATGATTATGGATTACAGCTGTAATCAATCTTCAGTTTCTCAAAAAAAAAAAAAATTAAATATTACATTTAAAAAAAAGACTTTTTAACACAGAAATGTTAGCCTGTTGCACAGTATGTAAATGTACTGTAGAGTATATGTACTCCATATACTTGGTTGGGACTCCTTTTGTTTGAATACTTGAATCAATGCGTCATGAGGCAAGATGATCGGTCTGTGGCACTGCGGTGTTAAAGGAGTTCAACTTGCTTAAATAGCAGCCTTCAGCTTATTTTCGTTGTTTTGTGTTTTGTTTTGTGCTCATTTGCATTCTGTTGTCCCCTGTTGTTACTTGTGCACCTTTTTCAATCACATATATCCCTTACACTTCACTTACCATTGATATTGTTGTATACAGCACTCTGGTACCTGCCAGCTTCTTTAGTAATGACCATTTTGGGTTACCCTCCTTGTGGAGGTTGTCAGTGACCGCCTGCTGGATAGCTGTCAGACCTGTCTTTATATGATTGTGTAGGCCATAACATAACATTTTTGTTTTGCTGACTGGCTACTGAGTTTTAGTCTCTTACTCTTGTTGAAATATAACACACTGCTCTGGACAAATTCAGTTAATTACCAAGGAAGTGTCCACTAAACTAAGATGTGATTTATAGGAGGGAAGCTCAGGACGTATTCCACATCATGGAGATTCTGCTTTTTGAAGAAAAAGACCGATGTGGTCAATGACCTTTGATGTTTCACTCCATAGTTTTGATTTTAACCACCATCGACCATAACATTCTAATTTCCTTGCAGAGAGGGTGTACGTGACCAACATTGATCAGCTCGAAACAGTTCGTCGAGACTGGGAAGAGACCCACAAAAGCACATGTGAGGTACTGCAGATGGCATATTCCTGTTAGCAGCTCTTTGACCTTGTCCTAAACCACAATAAGATCATAACTCCTAGACCAGGGGTGCTCACACTTTTTCAGCATGCGAGCTACTTCTAAAACAACCAAGTCAAAATGATCTACCTACCCACTACAAAAATGCAAAACATATAACTGTTTTCAAATTTATTAAAGATTATTTGTATGTACAATGTATGTTGATGTACCTTGCATAACTGAATAAGCCAATATTGCACAACACACATAATAAATAATTATGAAGATAATATCTCTGCCTTATTTTTAAAGTCTCGGAGCAATGAGTCAGCTGCTTCAACGAATGCTTCTTTTACCATCTCTCCGTCTTGGAAGGACTGATTGTTTTTAACGACGACGTGACTCACCCGGAACGACGCTTCGGTGGCGGCTTTTGCTTTTGAAGTTTGTTGACTGAAAAATGACTGCTGTCCGGACAACTGGGATTTTAGTTCCTCCACCTTTCTCTTTCTCAGCTGGCTTTTCGGTGGGAAGTCGATGTCGTATTTTCCATGAACAGTCCGAAAATGCCGCTCCAAATTTCCCTTCTTTGTTATTGCGATGGTAGACTGGCAAACGGGGCAAACGCACTTCGAAAATGACATCGTGAAAAAAAAGTCCACCTCCCATTCCGTCTGAAAGTGATGTGTTTTTGCTTTCTTACTTGGTTCAGCTTTCTCACTCATTTTGATCACCATATGTTTTAGCAAGGGCTTAAAATCTGAGGTAATTCGCTAACTAGCTTGTAAGTTTTGCTGCGCTAGCGCCGTCGTTTACGCATGAGCGGTGACCTAAAGGTCAAAATTCAGTTGTCATCTGATTGGTTGCCCTGTATGTCAATTAAGTAACGGGATGTTTGATAGGCTGACAAATATTTTTTTTAAACGTCACGCTGCGATCGACCAGTACTGCCTCCGCGATCGACCAGTAGATGGCGATCGATGTAATGAGCACCCCTGTCCAAGACTAAACCTCAAACCACATCCTCTTGCAGAAATAAGACCCTCCTTTGTTGACCAGTTAGGAAGTTCACTCTATGTTGAATAGAGCACAAAACCTGAAAGGATGAAATGGTGATTCTGATAGAGAAACATATGTCTTTTATGAAGTTATTTTATATGCTGGCTTGTGTGTTTCATCAAAATGTTCTTTAAGCTAAATTATTAAGTTTCTTGTTCCTCTTTTCTTGTTCCTTGTTTTACAAAAGAAACATTGTCGGTTACATTTCAGGTCTTCCAGCAGCTAGAGGGAGACCGGATCAACATGCTTAGGTGTGCCCTCTGGGACCACTGCAACCATTTCTCTTTGCAGTGTGTCAAGGATGATGAGGTAATTTGTTCTATTTTCATCAAAAATAAAGTGCCAAGAAGTATCCTGCTTGGATTTCATAAAACAGAGGATTAAAAATGACACATTACCAAATCTTCAACGAGCAAATGGTTCATTACCTTTTAAGTAAAATGCAGAAGCTGCTGTTGACAAAAAAAAGCTCACCTCATGATTCAGCAGCTTGTAGCACCTCCTTCAGTAGCAGAAACTCGAAGTTGTCTATGCAACCTTATCTGTCTGATTTTTGTGGAGGAATTACATCAGTTTTTGTGTTTTTTGTGTCTTTGTTCATAGCTTTCCTGATATTATGCAACATAATTTCCAGTGAGTTGAGGAATGTTCTTTGATTGGGCTCTTGCAGCACCCTAATTCAGTTCTATTTCAGGCATTTTGTGGTTGGGTTGCTATTGAGCTCATGATCTTTTTTTCTGTGACCTAATTTGGGCAAAGCTTTAGTTGTTACACAGATGGTCTTTCACACAACTGTTGATCACTTTGGTTTACAGAGCTACTGTAGTAAAACCAAAGACTGCCTAGAAGGTCCTGTGACTGCAAAACAACCCAAAAATCATCAGCTCTCTACCACTGCAATTGGTATCAAGGGTTTTGCTACTATATTTGTCACATTTTGTCATGCTACAGCTTCAAGCTTTGTTCTATTTTATGGGGATGTTTTGTGAAAGACCAATGCAGCATAATTTTTAACATTTTTTTACTGATAAAAATCTGATAAAAATCTCAGTGTGATTTGCACATCCAGAGACGTATCTAGTAGCTAGAATCTTGCCAACTCTTTGTTGCAAATTAGATCAAGCTCAGTCAAAATAGATGGAGAATGTCAGTGAAAGAGCCATTTTCAAGACTAACCACAGATTCTTGATTGTATTTAGGTCTGGACTTTGACTAAGCCATTCTAACACATGATTCTGCTGTAATCTAAACCATTCCAGTGTAGCTCTGGCAGTATATTTAGGGTCATTGTCCTGTTAGCTGGTGAAGTTCCACTGCAATCTTAAGTCTTTTGTTGCCCCTAAAAATGTTTCCCCAGATTACTTTGTATTCATCTCCAACAATCTTCTTATCAAGTCTAATCAGCTTTCCTGACTCTGCTAAAGAAAAGCATAGTCCTATCACCACTATGTTTTACTTTTGGCAAAGTGTGTTAAGGGTAATGTGTAGAGTTAGTTTTCTGTCATACAGCAGGCATGTACAACAAGTGCAATTTGGTCTCATCAGACCAGGACAGCTTTTTTTTTTTCCTTTTACATGTTTGCCATATTTCCCATTATGCATAATACATTAATTCTGTAGCTTTCTTTCAACAGTGACTTTCTTCTTGCCATTTCTCCAAATTTGTAGGTTTTGTAGAATGCACAAGTAATAGTCTCTCACCCAAACAGTGGATTTCTGCAGCTCCTGAAATGTTGCCTTGGCCTCCTGCCCGCCTGTCATTTAGGTGTATGGCCATATCTTGATAGATTTGCAGTTGTGCCATGCTAGCAGTGTTCTGTGATATGTTCAAAGCTCCTCCACTACCTTTTCCTGGATCTGTCTAGCTATTTCATTAGTCTTCATGATATTTTTTTTTATTCTGTAATGTTTAAACCTCTGAAGCCTTCACAGAACAGCTGTATTTAAACTGAAATTAACACAGGTGGACTCACTAATTAGGTGACTTCTAAAGGCAGTTTGTTGCCCTGAATTTTATTTAAGGGTTTAAGAGTAAAAGGGGCTGAATGCAAATGGACACCAAACTTTTCAGATTTAGATCTGTAAAAATAATTCAGAAAACCATGAATCATTTTCGTTGTCATGCTTATACCCCACGCAGTGTTGGTTTAAAGGCATAGAATACTCCTAAAATAAAACTAAAGTTTGTGATTGTTACCTGGGAAAATGTGGAAAGATTCAGGAGTATGAATACTTCTGCAAGTCACTGTCTCTCCACTACAGTAGATCCAAAGGACACTTTTCAACAAGACCATTTGTTTTAAAATAAATTTCTTAAGCTGTGTGTGACGTTCTTTTAGAAAGAAATTGCTTTCTAAAAGAAACTAACTAACCCATGGGCATCGCAATAATTATGTGTGAAGGGGATGTGACTCCCTCACATTTGAAAAATATTTGTTTGGAATTTGTTTTCTGTGTTATTGGAGATTTTGGCTAAAACGCGTGAACGCACCAATCGCTCTGCAGTAACTCTGCTGATCAAGCAGCAAGTGTTACCATGAGATCCTCCCACTTCCTAAGCAATGTAGTCAATCTCACAGTGATCTTGCAGCAAACCCCGCCTGCAGTCAGAGCAGAGAGGAGATCTATTCCACCCATGTCCACATTGCAAAATGAATCATGCATGTGTAAAGTGCATGTGCAAATCCAGGCTGGGATCAGTGCCAGACTGATCCCAGCCTGGAAGTGTAAAGTAATTAGAATTATTTTTTTCACTAAAATAAATCCCTTCATTTGACTCACACAGCTTCAGTCACTTGTTCTTATCATTTAAAGTTATGAAATTATTTCATACAGTTCATTTGTAGCTCTAAACCAGTGGTGTAGCATACTTTTCAATAGTGCTGGGATGTGAGTTGACTGGGAAGGGATTATGGTAGAGGATAACATCATATAGTAGCTCAAGAAATGTAGAAATGCTGCCTGAAATCCACAAAGTGCATATGCTTCATTACATATTATTAGGCTACAAAATTCAAGTGTATTATGTTCTCTTATGTTTTGTTTTGTAATTTCTGTCACTTTCTGGAGTATTTTGACTTGGTTGTGATAGGTTCTTTTTCATCTAAGGAATACACTCATTAGATGAAAACAATCTGTCATTCACTGGTGGTGTGGTTCATTTACATACAATTCAAATTGTGATTGTAGTTTCCTGTGTTAACATACTTTGCGTAAGAAAGACATGAAATTTCACTCCTTTTTGGCCTTCTTGGTGTTCCATTTGTAAGAACATCAGAGTGGAGCGCATGTCAAACACCAATTTAGTGACCAAGTGTGAGACATAAATACTCAACACCACAAATTATTGTTTGTTTACAAACACATATGTGGTCACATCCATTTCACTGCACACTCAGATTGGTGACACAAAGACAATGCCACAGTTTTTGACCAAAACTGTATGAAGTTAGGCTGTTTAACCATTTCACCATGGAAAGTGTGGGTGCTAAAACACCCACATCCCCTACAGGTGCAACACCCAAGCTCTAAACATATTTAGAGTGTTTTTGTACTCACTTCTTTCTTGTAAACATTGATTTCTTTCTCCTATGACAGCCTAGATCACATGACCAACTATCCAAACTAGGAGATGACATCATCTTGCGACTTCTCGCAACTTTTAGGACAGCCAATAGCCGCTTTTCTTGCTTAGTAGTTGGCAACAGTGTGTGGGCATGGCTTTAGCACTCCTGTTCTTGCCAATGTATCCCCCCCACCCACACACACACACACACACACACACACACACACACATTGCTTCCGACGCCCCTGCATTAACCTGCCAAAAATGTGAAATTTTACCAAAGAATTAATTTGATGATCATCAATTGATTAGAGCTAATTTAATTTGACACCTTAGTGCTTTTCACTTTCTTAATTTTCTATGGTGGCTGGAAGGTTGTTCTTATTTTGTTTTTTTATTTTTTTACATGCTTTTGTATTATATTGGCTTAGATTGTGGTAAATTAATGATTAAAAAACTGAATTATGATTGTTAGGACTGAATCTGTCTCATTTTAATACTTAGTGAAAACTTGTTTAAACCGCTGCTTTGTTCTGCGACATTTTCCTATCAGAAGAAATACTTATTAATCAAGTAGAAATAAAAGTGAATGAACTTTCTTTTTCGTAATGTCCAAGGAGATCACCCAAATACTTGTGTGACAATACACTGAGGTGTTATAACTTTCTCTCTTTCTGACCATTTCTCTCCCATTCAAAATAATAGACTCAAACGAAAAACCTAACAGAGCATGTTTGTTCATACAGAAACCGGGCTCAGTTCTGATTTCCTAACCTGCTTGTTCTAACTCAGCTTTACGAGGCAGTGAGGAAGCTTCTGGAGCTGTGTGACATCACCACAGACAACAACTATTTCATAGAGATGAAAAAGACTGGATCGAAGCCACCAGGTGAGCTGAAGAGAAGTAATTCTAAAAATTAACAGGATTTACTGTGCTGCTCCATTTCTGACCTTTTTTTCTTTTGGTTCACTCTAACACAGCGGCTGACGCTTCTCAAATGAGCAACTTCCCTTTTCTTCTAACAGATCCCATAGTGTTTGAAAGCTGCTACTCAGCTGGGATGAAGAGGAACAGCAATGGCCAAGCATATTTTTCTCAAGAAGACATGTCAAGAAGGTATGACACCTAATAGTAGTAGGGCAAATGAACTGTGAAAAGCAGAGTTTTCAAACCACTTTAATCCAGTAGCCGGTTTTTAGTTGCAGTTTGGTGAATCTGAGAAAGTCACTGCATGTATCCCAAAAGCCTTTGTGTTTATGTGGATCACACAGGAGCTCAGACCCTCTACTCAGAAGGTCTGTGAGCATTAATACTGAAAGTCCCACAGTTTCAAGACCAACCCTGCCATCTGTTTCAGAAAGTAAGTATAGTTTATTTTCATATAAACATCTCAAAACAGCTGTACTCTTTTCAGTCAGTTTGCATTGGGAAATCTACACGAAATCTTATGATTTCCCCCATTTGTAACTTCCTGCTTTTTCAGGCGAAACGTCTGATAATGGATATGCACCCCTTCCATTATTACCCACAACCCCTGCAGATGAACAGTTCTATGTTGTGCTTTATGAGTACAAAGCACAGGTATGACACAAACAAAACTGAGCAAGAACCAGTTTTGTATAACACAGTTACTCTATTAATTATTTTTTGTTTTGTTTTTCAGGAGCAAGATGAACTATCTGTGAGCAGAGGGGACATAGTTCAGCTCCTGGTGAAAGGAGAAGATGGCTGGTGGACAGTGGAAAGGAACGGGTACAGTGGGCTGGTGCCAGGAAACTATCTGGACAAACTCTAAAAATCTCACATTGACGCTAACCAAAAGTATACAGACATGTTTCCATCGTTGATTGCTTCTAGATACCTTTTCTCCAGCCTTGACATAAGTGTATTCAAAAATATGAATAAGTATGTGACTGAAACCTGTTTATAGGCTCTAAAAATAGTAGTTAAGTCCCAGACACTGTGGGCAAATATTTATCCCTGAACGTGTAGAAGTGCATACACAAAAAGTTATTTCTGTGACTAATTTAATTTGGCAGTCATGTACAGTGACACATATTTCACTTGTGCCTCTGGCCAGCTCTGTTCTTAAGTTAACATCTTCAGAAGCTCTACAGTTGTGATCAGTTTCAGATGCAGATTTTAGAAAAATTAGAAAAATTTGTGAGCAGAAGGGTGAGAAAACTAAAGCGGAAATGTATTTTACTATACAATTAGCACATTTAGCTTCAATTCCCATTTAAGCAACACAACGAGATACGATGCATTTCCTAACTAAGCAGGGCATTCTTTGTTAGTTCTCCTAAGACAATCTTTTTGACAATCCTTATGAGTTGCATGAATTAAAGGGGTTTTATTATATTTAGCAACAATACTGTGCTTGAAATAACACTGGAAAAAGCAAACTGAGCTACTTTCTTTTATTAGCTGGTTTAAAAAAATATTCAGGAAATGTTAATAGCTCATAAAGACATATCAGATTTTTGCGTACAAGATAAGGAAGTGGTGTTTGACTTGTGGTATTTAAAATTTTCTATTAAAAAGAAAAGGGGGATGTCTGTCGGCATTTGCAGTTACTGTATTGTTTTCTTTTCTTCTTAGCTATACTGTAAATCAGTCATTAGCACACCTGCAAACATTTGCACTTGTATTTCCAGTTGGCTTTACCAGTCTAGACAGTCTAATAAATAACTACAAAATAACCTGTGGGAAAAGTAAATGTATGAAAAATAATTTGGACATTTAAACATTTCAGTCTTTTAAAGCTATGTGTTGCTGCAAACATTTGGTAATTTCCCCTTTAAATGCATTTCCTATGTATGATGTATTGTGGATGAGGTGGCAAATAAAAGAAGTCCAGATTAAATATTTGAGTTTATTTGTTTCCAGTGTGTTCTCGAGTCAAACACAACTTTTAAGTGCCTCACATTTCTCTTGTAGCACTAGTCATATCTACGGGATCAACTTAGCAGCCCAAAAAATAACAGTACACATCACAAACATGGTATAAAATAACATCTCATAGTTCTTTGCATCAGGTTTCTAACTAGGAAAATAAACTGAAGTCATCCTTTGAATTTAACAAACTGAATGCAGACTTAAGCATTCATGTAACACTGCTGATGAATCGTACAAATGGCACTACAGTTTATTCTGGCAATGGCTCACTAGTGAAGCCTGATTCAGAGAGCATCTACACCCAAACAGAAAATACGTTAATTACAACCTAAATATCTCAGAACAAATAAGGAAGAATACATAGCTGCAACACAGCAGATAAAAACAAACATAAAAAAAAAAAAATCACTTTGCTTTAATATTACTTATAGTCAATGATCTTAAACACTTACTGTATGGTTATAGAAGCCGAGAAATAGCTTATGCAACTAAATAACTAAGTGTCTCGAGGGTTCTGGTCATTGTGCAAACATTCCTTACAAATACTCACAATCATATCTTCATAGATGAGCTCCAAAAACTCTTCTTCATCCTCACCGAGTAAACAGAAATTTCAACACAAGTAAAATATCTCCAACATGAATTTCAGTTAATAGCCATGTACAGCTTTGGCTTTTATACAGGGCAGGATTCAAAAGACTAAAATAAAACTGCAACTTGGAGGGCATTTTAATAAATAACTGGCTTTCCTTTTGAGACCATCACCCACTGAAACCTCATCGCCAGTGTTCGCTACTTTTTCATGAGCTGTGCAAGGTGTGCTTGAGCTTGAGTAACTACAGCTGAATCTAGTGTGAACATGTCTGGTGAAGCTCCTGGATGTTTTTTTTTTTTTGTTTTTTGTTTTTTGTTTGTTTGTTTTGTTTTGTTTTACTGAGAGCGGTGTCAGTTTGGCTGTGTCCTTCAAGCGTAGCTGTTAGTGGTAACCAGCAGCTCGTAGGCTGGATCATGACTCCTCCTGCACAGCACCACGCAGGCACAGAGCATGCCCAGCATCTACAAACAGGAAACACACAAGTTCAATCACATCTTACGATTGTTTTTTTAAAAACTCAGAGTACGTAAAAAGCAAATGCGAAGGCAAAAATTATGTTTAGTTAGTATTACTTAACAAAAATGTTGGCAAAACCTACAAATAGCAGAGGAGGTGATATTAAATTGTGTTCAGCAGTGCAGCTGTTGTTTCTGATATGCTTTTTTAAAAAACATCACAAAGTCTGAATCCTTGGAAACAGAATAGGAAATAAAGGATAACTCAAAAGTTTTGTATAAATACATTCTTCATGGCTAATATACAGAAGCTTGCAAAGGTATACACACCCTTGAAGAAACATCAGGTTTTTGTAATGTAAAAACTGCGACCAAGATAAATCATTTCAAAGCTTTTTCCACAAACAACTAGCCTGGTAAAAACCAGCCCCTTGTTCTACGCTTTGCTTCGTACAGTCTGGGCTCTCAGCTATTAAGAAACGATTGTTTCCTGAAAGCGTGGACTCTGCTGCAGTTTTAAATGATTGGATATGATTTTACCCAATCGCTAATGTTTGGCCATGACATATGTAGTGCGGCAGCTCGACTGTGAGGAAAGCTACGCTAAGAAGCTTACCGGAAATTGCCTGCGCTATAAACAGCCATCCTCTACTGCAAAGAGAGAGTGCTAAACCAAACAAGGCAGCTGTTAATGTTAATTCAATATTTAGAAGCGTGGCCAACACAAACTGAATGGCCTCATTCACTTCCACAGCTGCCATTTCCAAACTACAGGCTGACTACAATTCTAAAACAGCGCAGATAATCGAAATTGATGTCATCGTTCACAACTCCTCTTTCTGTCCGTTGACCGGCCCGGTTGAAATTCTACTGGAGAAATCCAAGACAATGGGAGAAAGCCCAGACTGTGCTGTGAAGTGAGATTCAAATCGAGTAGAACTGCGCAGGAAGGCAATGGCCAGGCTAACAAATAACCATTTTTTCAGGTGAATTTAACTAACACAAGTCACCTGAAAAAACAAAAATCTGTTGTTCAACTTTCCCTGTCTATGAACAAATGTTCATAGACATCAATCAGTAACTGGAGAAATGATGTCATTTCATGATAGTATAGAGGTTTATATATTTATTCAAAACTGACAAAAAGAAGACAGGAACCGTTTTAAACGACGGTACCAGCACTGAAGGAGCTGCTGGAGTTTCTGTCATGTGTGACAACAATCTGCTTTGTTCTCTATATGTCTGGACTAAAGAGCAGGATTGCAAGAAGGAAACCTTTTCTTCCAAAAAAAAAAAAAACCAGCAGATCTGGCTAAAATCTCCCAAAGTCTTGAGAGAGAAGGTGTTATAGTCTGATAAAACCAAACAGGAACTTTGGCCCACAATTCAAATGGTAAGTTTGAAAGAAAAACTCCAATAAAGATGACCAAAAGTGGAACCTAACGCCAAATTATTCACAGGAAATTTGCCCATTTGGAGATTTTTTTGTAACCTAAAATATTCAAAAGAAAATGCAGCTTAGAATGCTGAAATACCCAGGCAGAATGCCACATGACACGCTGTTGAGTGGCATTTGCAAAGCAGCCAATCCAGGAGCACCATTCATTTTCCCTGGTGCTGATTGGTGGTACCCCCAAGGGCAGAGATAACAAAGACTGAAAGTTAGCTTCTGCGCTAGTGCAAGACGGTTTCCACTATGCATATTACTGCATAATAAGGTATATTTGGTGTTTGAACTATTAAAATAGGCAGTTACTAGAGTTTTTAGAGGGCATCTCAAGTATTCAGCTACTGGCAGGCTGCTGTGGTCCCTAACCCCCATGAATGCTGGGGGTTCACTGTATACCTACAGTGAAACACGATGCTTTGGGTAACTTAAATGGAGCCAAGGTTTTGCTGATATGGATGAATAGGAATGATTGAAACTGTTGAAAAGAGGAAAATAAAAGGCAATGCCAGAGTTCTGAGCTAAATTCAAGATTCTAACAGATTTGTGTGTTTTTTGGCTGAACTGTGCTGAATATCTGACAAATTATATATGGAAAACTTTTTGAAAAGATTTATTATGGTTTTGTTTTTTTGTACATCACAAAAAAAACCTGGAATTTAAACACGGATATGCACGATAAGAGAGCCATTATTTTAATAGCATTTCTGCCTTTTCAGCCTTGAACTTCTCACCTGTATTGATGCAAAAGTCAATGCTGCCCATATGACATACATCATGATCTCCTTCAATTTCTTTACCACAAGTGCTTCACAGCCCTATGACAAAAAATAAATAACATGGCCATGAAGTTTTACACGTAGCAACACTTCCCTAACACTGCATCCTGGACAGAAAATGTAAGAATTAAATCTCAGTTCTCTGAAAATGATTTGATTGGACAGAAAAGAAGTCTCTGAGCTCTTGCGTGTACCTCTTGGTAGAGATCCGCTGGTCGGGTCAGAGTGCCGGTGCAGTTGCTGATGCTGGGCTGGCAACAGCTCACTGGGACACTGTTGTTCTTAGACTCCTTAAACCAGCGTGTGTTTCTCCAGTCAGAGTAGTTGTGGATACCACAGCAGTGAAGCTAGGGGAAAATAATCAAGATGGAAAAAGAAAAAAAAAAAAAAAAAATCATTAATATTTGATTTTTATTTCTCTGCTGTCTATAAAATGCTGATGAAATAGTCCACTGAATTTTAGATATGTCCTCACCTGCCTCTGCACATAATCAATAGCGCGACTGGGAGCATCCGTGTTGGGGCCACTGTACTCATTGTAAACCTTCTGGATGGAATGATTCACCTCATTCTCTACCTGCAGTAGTCAAAAAGCCTCCATCAGCCACAAATCACCAGCAAAATTTTGTTCAATTTTATCAACTGTGTAACGGAAATAAATGCAATCTTTAACCTACAGAAACAGAAACCCTGCTGTCGGAAAATAAGCCTGTGCTTACCTTTGCCCTGTAAATGTAGCCGAGCACAACCACCACGCACTCTGTCACAAACACCAGCAGAAGGATTGCAGCAAACTGAAATGGCGAGAAACAAACGATATTATTAGTCGACTGAATCTGAATATAAATGAGAAAGAAATATCAAGATAACTTCAAATTATTTCTTACAACAAAACTGGTGTATGTGCAAACATCTAAAAAGATTTGTTAGTTTTTCCAAAGATGTACAGCAAGTGCACATGATGAGCAGCAAAGGTCATAGCACTCTTCCTGTCTGAATATTAGAGGTTTCAACAGCACCCAATATGAGGGTTCACCAGGTGCAACTACTTCAATTTAGTCAGGAGGGATTTTTTTTTCCAAAAATATGATTTTCATGTGCTTTGGACTGGAATTTTAGAAACAAAGAAAGAATTTGTCAAAGAACTAATGTCTAAAGCTTGACATTAAATGTCAGTTTATAATGTCTAGAAAAGTAGAACCTAACTACAACTATGCTAGTTGAAGTTTTAAGCAATTTCAGGATGTGATGGCAGATTTTCTTAAAAACATCAGTGGGGATTGGGACCCAAGTTCTCGCTAATGTAGCAACAGTGATTTTGAATAGAAGGATTGATGCAGCTCCATCCAGGACTTTTTTTTTATAACAGTTTTAAAGTTGTGACTCAGATATGTATTCTCCCCGTTTCTCTATACTGTTAAAACTTCGACCTTGAACGTTTTTACATGCTCATGTTACAACTTTGAATTCCAAAGGATTTTATAGAGATTTCATGTGATAGACCAACAAAAAGTAGCACATAGTAAAGTGGAAGGAAATTGATACATGTCTTACAAATTCTTGTACAAATAAAAATCTGAAAAGTGATAGCCATACAGTATGGACTCAGCCCCCTTTACCCTGATACCAATAAGGAAAATTGTTTGCAAGCAATTGCTCTTAAAAGTCACCAATTTAGAGAAAAGCGTCATCCTGAGTCTAATATTAGCAGTTTTGCCTTTGTATTGGTAACTTACCGATGCCTGCTTAATCGTATCGATAAGGAACAATAATTTGGGACTTAGACAAATAAAGGCTGAAATTATTTTAAAAAATAAATAAATAAAAATAAAGTGGTGGCCCAACATCTGTATTCTGCACTGGAGTTAGTCTAAATGTGCCTCTGGCCACAACAGGAAACAGCAGGAAGGTAAGAATTGGTATGCAAAAAATGCTAAATCTAAAGATTTTGAGGATATGTGAGAAAGCGTCAGTCTTTCAGTGGCAGAAGAGAGTGTGAGGAAGTGATCAGAGGTTGAGATCTGGGTCGGGTCGCATTCAGATTTTTAGATTCTTGAATGAGGAAGGAAATCTTTAAAAAGCCATCATTTTCAGGAATACATGTGTTTTTGAGGATTAAAACTGGAAACAGGCAAACTACCCTTTCAACCAATCAGCATTATTTGTCAGCATCAAAAAAATACATATGAAACATTTACATCTCACAACATTTGCATCTGTTCTGTCATTTTTATTTATTTATTTTTTTTTTTAAGTCAAAGCTGTCAAAACTCACTGTTGCCAAGCCACAGGAGCTCTCCCGTATTGTTGCACAGCAGCCAATCACACCGATGATGAACAGAAGAGTCCCTACAGCTATGATCACCACGGCCGGAATCAAAGTGTACACATCCTCGAAGAAGTGGTCATAGTCGTCATACGTGATGAACACATAGGCTCCAATGTAGCACAAAATTCCAGCAGCAGCCTGCAGACAGAGACAAAGGGACAGGGATCAGAGACAGGACAAAAAACTGGGGCAATAATGTATGTTATTATAAATCAGATTCGGGATTTGCTCTAAAATAGGGGATGGGGGAAAAAAAAAAAAGTAGTTATGTTACAGGAATAATAACTGAGCGACTCTGCAATATTAGTCAAAAACGGGTAAAACATTAAAAAAAAAAAAAGGGGGTAACTTCTTTCAAATTTCACTGAATGCCCTGATGCGTTGTGGATCTGATAATGCAGGCGGTGAAGTCAGCTGTCGCTACCTGCTGGGGACTGCTGCATTACATCACTGCAGCTAAGACTACATGCATCAACACAACACAAAGCTGCCCAAACCATGACCGATCCTCCAATCAACCCAGATGGACCCCACGCTGATGCTCAAACTTGCAACATTTTCATTACGGCCCGCCTTATAAAACAGCACTTCTTCACGGCGCAGCGCATCTCTGGCGCAGTGTGCAGCCCTGCTAACGCTCCCAAACCTCGGCCTCATCATCGGGATGCTGCACATTGTTCCACCATCTATCGTTTTCTTACCCAAAATATGAGATTGAGGAAAACCAGGACGGTTTTGGACGACGTAATCCCGCACTGTCCCATTGTATCGCGACCACTTGAAACAAAAACTATTTAAATATTGTTGTTTTGGTAACAATTGTCGGTGCACCTGCACCTTTGCTGTTAAAATAATAAAATGGCTTCGGTCTGCCTCACCGTGCAGATTCCTCCGGGCTCGACCAATGAAATTGCCGCAAACAGAGGATGGAGGTCACATGCTCATGCTGACATCATCCTTCAAAACAAACAGCTTGAAGGCTTTATGCACTGAGGAAATATGTGCAGGTTCATCTCAAGAAACTAGAGCACCATCCAGTTTTTAAAAAATTTATTTTAGTAAGCAAATGCAAAATGAACAAACTTCTATTTTATGGATTATATATATACACACACAGACTGATGCATTTTAAGTGTTTCTGTTCATTTTAACTGTTATGGCTCACAGCTAATAAAAACCTAATATTCGGTTTTGCAAAAGATTAGAATATTACATAAAACCAATAAAACATTTTTATTACAGAAATGTTATGTTATGGTCATTTTATGGCCAGAATACTTGCTTGATAGTTGTCCAGCATGAACATCCTCCACAAAGGATTTAAGGAATAACAGGCTACTGCTAAAGAAACTGGCTGTTCACAGTATTATATTCAAGCAGGAGGAAGTCGGAGTACCGCAGTACCCACACAGCACCAGTTGCTTAATCTTACATTGAACACTTAAAATGCAACTTTTTACTTTCAGTTCATTTTTTCAAAAATGAAAATATATCATGTAAAGAAACAGTTTTTAATAATATGAGACCTGCTTTAAAATGTTCTGCTGTTTCATAATCTGAATTATACTGTTTACTCTGGACAAGTACCCGTTTTCTTCTTTGAGTTATTCCCAAACTTCTAGCAATCAACACACATCTGACTAACTGGTTGGGCTCGTCATTGTCTTTCCATTTTCAAAGTATGTATATCAAGGAGAAATAAGTATCTGTCGCATCATATTTATACCACGGGGTAACAGGAACTCATAGATAATTAATTAAAAGTTCCTGCACACTTTTAAAAGTATAATATAAACTAGATTCATGCCTTTGTTCCCTTTGTTTTATTAGAAATGTGGCAGAGGAGGTTTGGTAAAGATCATTTTTCTTTATGTGGGATTTTTTTCCCGCACCAATAAATGTATTCAAATTCGAATTTAGATATTTCTAAATTTCTCAGTGTCAGATAATGCAACTGCATTAAAAACAGGTTTACGAAACTTCTTTTTGCACCTTGTCATATCTTTACCAGAAGTACCACTAAGTGTTGAAATGTAATTTGTGTACAACAGAGAAATTATAAACTTTTCCTGATTGCATAAGTTACATAAATATGCTATGGTTGGACAGAATTACTAAAAACTGGTCCCTTAAATGGATTTTGAACAATTTTATGTATTAATTTACTAATATTAATAATTAATAAGTAGTAATGTTAATATCAATAATATTAATATTAATAATAATAGTAATATTAATAATTAATATATTAATATGAATGTTTGGTGTTTAATTTTAAAAACCCTGCAAGGGATTAGAGTTACAAATGAGCAAATTGCTACACCCTTTTTGTAACACATACTTACTCTCTTCCATTATGTCTAACTGCTTTGTTCCTGTTAAATCAAGTACATAAATACAAATAAAAAAAATACAGAAAAATTAACAATCTAAAATTACAGAAAATCTGTGCTTAAAAGAGTCTCATTCACTGATGTAATCTGACAAGTGATTTGCGACCAAGACATTTAATGCAGGTTTAGGCTACATTTCATACCAATGAATATTAAACTACTTGATTTTTGTTGTTTTTCCTTTTTCATATTTCAAAAGCATGCTGCCTTAAAGCCCTAAAGAATAACAAAGGAAGTCAGCACTGAGATGTCAGTGCAGTTTGGTGTGGTTGTTTTTTATGCCAGAGGGGGGCAGTGTATCATAACTAGTTTTACTCTAAGGTTGAACCTGAAAAATGAAGATTTGGGATGCTTTTAGATGTTGGGAAAAACACGCCTGTCATGGATGCTTATTTAAATAGCATTAATTTTTTTAGATGGCACTTCTATGTTGTGCCCCACTTCTGAGTCTAACACATTAGTAAGAGTTGCGGCTCTCAGTCAAAAATGACTTGAGCTGGTGCCCAAAGCCTTGGTTTTATTGAGCCAGTGCTTGCCGCATTTGTCTCTGTCAGCTGTTGGTGTTCAAACTGAACAAAAGTGAAACTAACAAACACCAGAAGCTGAGTGTATCTGCTGACAGAGCATATATCCTTATTGTAAAGTATGCATGACGTTTACCTGTAGGCTGTCATTTGAGGCATTATTAAAACAACAATCCCACAAGCAAACAAGCTCATACAAAAGGAAATAAATCATAATCCCAGGAATTCCACAAGCAAAGACAAACATGTACGACTTCTTTACAATGAAAAGGCAGCATCACTGAAGCATCAATAGATAGTAAAATTCACAGTTTTGTGTGTTAATATATGAAAACTGATGTTTAGTTTACACAAACACAATAACAATGAAGAGTTATAAGAAATTAGCTCACTCTAAAAAGGCAAAGCAGATCAATTACCATCACGCATGTTCTCACAAGCAGATCAAATGGACGAAACATGAAAATCAGTTTAATTACACAAAAAACAAAACTGTCGAGGAAACTCACACTAAAAGAATTTACACTCTATTAATATTAAAATGTGAAGAAGAGGAGGTCATTTGACACACTAACAAGCAGCAACATGTCTGTCAGTCCACATAGGGATTGGGGATTGTGCACAACACAGGACATGAAATTATCATTTTAACATTCATCGAGTATGTCTGAGATGGCATTACTGGGAATGATGACCACACGTGAACTTTTCTTCCTTTACATTCATGCAGCAACCACAAATTTCAAAGCATTTACTTGGGATTTTCTTCATAAACAACCAGGTTTGCATCTTGAAATTTGCTGTTTACGGGCACTCTCCATCCAATCTGACTGAGCTATTTTGCAAAGAAAATGGGAAAAAGGTCAGGCTCTACATGTGCTAAGCAGATAGAGAAAAATGTCAAGACTTGCAGTTGAAGCTGCACCACAGGAGAAATGTTCACTTTCATTAGAACAATTTGTTGAATATCTGTTTATAAATAAAATTGTTAAAAGATTGAATTGTCTGTTTCAGTCATAGGTAAATTGGTCAAATCTTTCTCTTGCATGTAGTGCTTTCCTAGTCCTGTAGTCACATTTACTTACTCATGCACAGAATGGGGAAAATTGGGGCTTCATTGTCTTACAAAGGACCTTTTGACACGTGGTGGAAGGAAGCTGAAATCAAACTGACAACTCTTTTGAGTGGCAAGTGACTACTGGTTCTCCTTATCTCTTCTCCTACTCTCTTTGATCAACAGCTGCCAAAAGAGATTTCTGATATAAACCTGTGTGCTGACCTCACCTTAACTGTGTCAAAGAAACAAACTCTTTCTTTATCTGATTTATATTTATTTGGATCATGTTCATTTATCCAACCTGTCATTTATTTTGTACCAGCTCCTTCCCATTCAGGTAGCAGAATGACTGGATAGACAGATCATCAGTTCAAAGAGAATTGTCTCTTGGCAATTTTGTCCGGTGCACCAAGCTGTTTATTTGTGAAGAAAAGATGACAGAAATAAGGATTGACATATATTTTATAATGTTACAGATTTGATGTTATACATAATGACATCTACTCGATCGTTGTGAATTAGACAGCATCTCTGACTCCCAAAGGAGCGAGGAAGCACAAACTCAGATTGTGTGAAAACATCACCTCAACAAATAACAATTTGCAACATGTTTGGATCTGCAACTTTAAGTCATGAGACACATAATTACACATTTATAACACCCCCTCCCTCTATGCGTTTCAAACACACAAGTATAGCCAAAGTATAATTATTCTATCAACACATTTAATTGCATTTTGCAACAAGCCTAATTGTCTGCCATTTTAGATTAAGGAGAAAATTTCACCTTCAATTTTATTATGAAGGTGAAATTTTAATACTGACAGCGAAAGAGAGAAAAAAAAAAATCTTGTTTGCGAACAGAAAACCTTGAACCCCAAAGATACAAAACAGATACTTTTCGCTAAATCTATTTTCTTGCCTATTGTGAGTCCTCTCATTAAATAAATTGAATCCTATTTTCTACAGCCTAGTAACCTACTTTCTGCTAGTTTCACACCTGTCGATGGATTCTCAAAGCTGGTGATTTGGGAAGAAATATTTTTATAACTTAGAGGTACTCATCAAGACTTTCAGTCCTAAGAAACTAAATTAATCAGATCTTTTGTGATGCAAATTTTAAAGTTTATACTCTAACCCTAAAGTATAGCATTGGTGAATTTAGATGAACACTACCCTAGTTCTGAAAATAAATGTCAGAAATCTCATCGGCACCATGACTACAGTCTTTTAAAATGTCTCTGACAGTTTAATAGGCATTTGTCAGAAACTATTTTAGTTTTACAGACACTCAACAGAGCTGTTTGCAACTGCTTAAAAAGCTGTGAACTCACAACAGAGAGTTTCCTGACTGGCTTTGCAGTGTCACTCAAGGACAACCGAGTGTTTCCTGAACTCAAACTTCTCAAAGATTCAGACGAAGTGCAAATTCTACACTTTGAATTTGCAAAAAGAAAGACAGACGGGGTATTGTGGAAAAGACACTGAAATAGCCCAGCTGTTTTTCATCCAACAGACTGTCGCCCAAGGCAAAGTAGTTGCATGAACCATCTCCCTTCGCTTCTATTGATCGAGAGAAAAGATCATCCTTGTATGCAGAGGAAAGAAAAAGCTATCGATTTCATGTTGAAACGCTCAGGGAGCAAAGCAATGTGATTTATGTAAGCTGCCTACATAAGTATTTATATAAGAATGAACAAACATAAAATAATAAAACAAATAAATGTTAGTAATGGGTCTAGAAATAAGAGAGATGGTCATATTAAACCCCCTGTGGAGGAAAATCTAACAGGGCAGATTCTGCAATGTTTGGACCAACATTCTATAATTACATAATGTGTCTTCTGTTTATTTCGGACCCTGCGGTTAAATTGTTTACCTCTTAACTAAAAGAAGACCATGAGTCAAACTCTTTTAACCAGAGGGGAATTTAGGGCATTCTTTTTTGACGTTGCCCAAAAAAAGAATCAAAAGAATGATGCAGGAAAAAAAAAACAAACAAAAAAGAAAAACTTTTTGCCTTGAGGGTTAGGGTTTAAAAACCTTAGTCTTATATAATTTACCTGCTACACATTATTTTCATTTTATGTTTTATTATTTAATATAAACAGCCTAAATAAATAAACAACAACATTACATATATTAATTGGAAAAAAGCTGTTGCAAATGGGACATTGTTGACAGTTACATGTGATTTTAATCATAATCAGCAGAGAAATTATAGATTGTTTCTGGTTATTTTAATTTTTTTTTTTTTTAATCCTTTGAGGTCTTCGGTCCATGCGTGCCACACTTCCAACCTCTGCATCACTTTCTGCTCTGGATATAGTTTTCTAAGATTTTCGTCAGCAGCTCCGCTTCCTGAAACCAACAGTGGAAAACATCACATCAGACTTAAGAAAGAGAAAACTACAAAAATATGCAAGTGAAGAAAAGGGGGAGAGGAGATAGAGTTCTCTGTCCTCACCTGATTTTTCAAACGGCTCTCGTCTGTGTCCACCTGCGCCTTCAACGCCACCCGCAGAAACTCTTGGAAAAGCTCCCCAAGCGAGGTCTGTTCAGCCGGGAGGCTGACTTCCACCGCATCCACAGCCTGCTCCTCGGGTGAGGGCAGCAGAGGGGTGTCCATCACACTTTTTTTCCCCATGAAGTGCCCTGCCAACCCAAAGAAAGCCCTCATTAAATCTGCTTAATTTCACGTTGGACGGAAATTGGAAAAGGGAAAAAGCTTTGAGAACATGAATATATTTGTGCGTAAAAGTTTCAAACTAGATATAAGATTGCTGCTAGGCTATTAGTGAGAGGTCAGCATTCAAAACAAATGGTTTCTTACCTGTTGCCCAAAGATTGCCTCTTGGATTCACTTTGATTTTCGCAACTTTATTCCTCAGCTCAGTCAGGTCGAAGCTGACTCCTGCGCTCAAAGACATGAAAGAGAACAAAACGAGATATGTAAAGAAGCCACAGTGGCAAACATTAGTCAGCGTGAGTCCTCTCATTTCAACCCGGACTGTGAATCTGTCTTCCTGAGCGCAATTTTTTCCAAGTGGCTCCTTGTTAGTGCTGGATCGCTGCAGACCCATCCTGCTTTTATAGGGTCTCCTGGACGGGGTGGGCTCTCCTTATGAGCTGCTTTATCTTCATTCACTCGACTGCGTAAATGAAGATGACATCAGCCAACTCATTGTAATGCTTGTGCGTAATTTAAGAACCAAAGGAAGGTGTAACGTGAAACATTTTATGAAAAAAATAAACAATCGTCAAAGTGTTTGTTATAGATTGATGAGGCTTTAATTTTCTGACTTACCGCCGCATTTCAGTACATTTGAAAAAAAAAAAAAATGTAAAGCGTTTTTGTTGTTGTTCATTTGTTTGTTTGTTTTGTTTTTCAGTAACTCAATTCAAAAAGTCAAGCTTATATAGATTCAGTACACTGTGATATTATATTCCAAGCTTTAATGTTCATCATTATGGCTTACAGCAAGTGAAACCCCAAAATTCAGTTTCTCAGAAGACAATTTACCTCCTTGTGCAGCCTCTTAAATGTTGTGTTTTGTGGCTCAGGATGCGTCTCTGAGGAACAAAAATTAATGCCCACGTCCCACCGTGCCCATCTTCCAGGGGCCCATGTTTGGCCCTTTCACAACAAGCCACGTGACATTTGGCTAGTTGAGGCTTGCAACTGCGCTCATCATCAGTCCTCCGAGGACAGGAGAACCCGCTGATTCTTGCTGCTAATTTAGAGCTGATAAGACAGATGGCCTCTTCGACACTTCAGGGTGCTAAAGTCGGAGGTATTGTGGAGGAGCCACAGCTTCTGTCTTGCTCTTTTAATAACCTTTGACATTAACACGCAAATTGAGATTTGGTAAATTCTGGAGAGCTGAATGTCAGTCTAATTAGAAGACTGTCTGAACATCACAGCATCACACTCCTCAAGCTCAGAAGTTAAATGAACCGAGGCGCAACACAGGCGCAAGGTAGTGGCACTCTCCAGGTTCAAAACTGTGGGGCTCCATTAGTGTCCCTCTCTACAGAACAGCTGATTTATAGCTTCAAAGAACAGTTTAGGTTTACAAAGGCATTTACTCAGGGTTACTTGGTACTAAGTTATTGCCTCGTCCTGATTTAACACTGAATTTGGAAAGAGTTTTTGGTTTGAAGTTGAATCATTTATAACTTGATAAGTCTGATCTCTGAACATGATCAGACATAGTCCACTGCAAAACACCACTTAAACGTTTCTTTCTTTTTCTTTCGTTCTTTCTTTCTTTTTAATGGTGCAACCAAAAATTTCAATTTTATGTGGTAGATCAATACAAAGAAGGAAGTTATTTTTAAGCGGACTTGTGAAGCTTGTCTTACTGGAAGGCGAGCCTCAAGTTTAGACTAAAGTGTTTTGCAACCTCTAAGGTTTTATTCCAGGGTTGCCTGTATTTAAAGCCATAATTTTTCCCATTATCCCTGATCAGCTTCCCTGCTGAAAAAATACATCCACACAGCCTCTTGGCACCATCATGTTTCAAGGTAGGGATGGTGTTTGCTAAAATTGATTTTGAAATTATCCTATTGGTCTATAAAGCACTTAATGGTCTTGGGCCCAAAGGCATTTCTGGATTACTAGTCAAGTACGCACCTCGGAGACCTCTCAGGTCTTCAGAAACCTGCTTACTCAGATTTCCCAGGACCAGAACTATACAAGATAAGGCTGCTTTTACTTTCATTGCTCCTCGGTTCTGGAACAAACTCCCTGAAAACCTTTGATGTGCACAAACTGTTCATTCCTTTAAATCAGGACTGAAAACATTTTTGTTTACAGCAGCTTTTGATCAAAGAATCTGACAAATGAACTATTTGAAACATTTGTTTCTTCTACACCTTTGATATCGGTATTTTAACATCTATTTCTTTTAATGATTTATGCATGCTTTAAAAAAAAAAAAAAAAAAAAAAAAAAAAAAAAAAAAAAAAAAAAATCAGGATCCATGAGACAAGGTGGTGATCCACTCCTGTGTAGTCCAGTTTGCCTCAGGATTGTGGGTAGGATGGTCTTGAAGGTGCTGGAGAAATCAAAAAATATGAGTCTCACAGTGCTCCCAACGTCCTCCAGGTGAGAGAAGGAACGATTTAAGTGTTGGATGAAAGTGTCATCTACCCCAATGCCTGGCTGGTAGGCAAACTGAAGTGAACTGAAGCTATATATTGAAGCTTACCATACCTTACAGTCTGATTTACACTTATACCTGCAGTTCAGCAAATTTGGTCTCATCAGGAAAGCATTTCTTTCATATTTGCCACGTTTTCTACATAACTGTGAGAAACTGCAAACAGGACTTTTAATAGCTTTCCTTCAACAATATATTCCTTGATCAACATATTTGATGTGTATTTCCTTGATTTTAATGATGGCAATTGACAATGTTTATTTCACAGATGGTGACTGTATGATGTTTTTATGATGTAAAGCATGTTGAACTGCCTTGTTGCTGAAATATGCTATACAAATAAACTCGACTTGACAGATTTCTTCAAGCCACTTTTCCATTAAGGCCAGATTTTTGCCTATGGCAACAGTTGTCCTGCCTGCATATTCTCCCATCTCATCCATGGATCTCCACATTCTTTTGCAAAGCATTACATTTGCTAACATAATTTCAGTTTTTCTGAGGATTATATTGTTACTAAACACAATACTTAGAATTCGGGTTAAGATGTGTTAGGTGTAAGAAAAACTGCAGCAAAATGGGAAACACTTAAAAGTTTGCGAGATTCTCGACTATTTCTGAATCCATGTATTTGTGTGTAATAGAATTGTGGAAACAGTGCATAACCAATTATAAAATTTACCAAAAAGCTTTAAATTGTTTATTTTAATTCAAGTCTCAACAGCGACAGACAAATTTCAATTCCAATATAGGGTTGTAAAAAGGTTTGCTAAACAACTGTACTTATAAGTCTATAAACCAAAGTGAACTGATTTTTTTCCACAAGAATGAACTCTTTACATTAATAGAAAATGGTCCAGTTGTGAGGGGCCAAAAAAAAACAAAAAAACAGACAGGTTACATAACCCAAAGTGAATGCTAAACAGATTTTATATTCAATTTAATTTATTTTCTTTTGCCATAAAACACTCTCATATCACTTCCAGAAACAACCAATAAAGAGGAAGTTAACAAAAGCTAATTTATTTTTAAAGAATACAATTTAACATCCTGAAGATCACATACTAGATTGACTTGGAAGTTAATCCAAACTAACTCCCTCACAAAAATACTTTTAAAGCTTGGACTTTTGAAAATGCAAACAAACACTCTATTCACATTTCTACAAAATGTTTGAAGAAATGGTACAAAAAAAGAAAAAGAAAAACAAAAGCAACTTGGGTTTGACAAAAAAAAAAAAAAAAAAAAAAAAAAAAAAAAAAAAAAAAAAAAAAAAAAAAAAAAAAAAAAAAGTGTAAATCTATCTGAAAGGCATGACTGAGGTTTCCTGGACGCAGTTTATCCATCTTCAGTGCTGAAGTTTCAGTGCCTCACTCCCGATGGACCAAGACAAAAAGACCCAGCATGAAGAGCACAGCATACTGTGGAAAACAAACACACCAAATCCTTAGACACAATCCATCGCATAATTAAGATTAAAACTAAAGATAGTAATTAGCTGTGACTTATTAAAAGGAACAGTGAACTTACTTTGAACTTGGGGTAATCATTCATGAGGATGGTGACAATTCCAATATATGGCACGAACCTGGAAATGATAAAAATGCTGTTAGGCAATCTTACTAAAGTGGTAAACCTGGACTGAATTAGTATGAAACTTGTCTAGTCATACCAACCACTCAAAAGAGCTTTACAGTCGAGCAACAGTCACCCAATGGAACAGATATTCATAAACCAATACACAGATTGAAAGAAAACTTTGGGTTAAGTGCCTTGCCCAGGGTCACATCCACATGTAGCAGGAGGAAGCTGAACTTGAACCTACAACTTTCTAATTACAAGCTCTGATCCAAATAAGTGATGCTCATGGAGCTTTAAATTCTAAATTTATCCTTTCAGATGTAGGTCTGTACATGCTAGCAAAAAGCCTTTTCTTCATGTCATAATGTTAACAGGATGGCTTGGATAAGACTTGTTTAAAAATAAAGAAAGCAATAATGAGCATGGATATCAGGACCAAATGGAATACTGCTCCACCATCTGTGTTTCCATGTGAAAATATATACTTGGCACAAAATGCAATAACATTTTTGTTTGGTTAAATATTCCTTTGTTGCAGTAATGCTTCTTGGCTATAAACCTCACACCATTGGAAAGCTTGTTTATTTCCCCTTGACTTGTGCAACATATGTAAGGAAAATGCATTTGTGAGTTGAACAGCAAAGCTCAGTGTGTGGGTTGTGCCCACAAAAAAAAATTGACCAACTCCTATATGTCAATCGCAAACAGTTATTCTTGGAGGCAGTGTGATGGTTTAGGGCAGCATCTCCCTCACTGGAAAAAAAAAAAGTTTATCATAATTGCAGACAGGCTCGATGCATAGAGATATTGAGATAAGATTCTGCAACCAGTGGCAATCCCAAACTCTATCCTTCAAAATGTCAATGCTCACCCCACAAAGCAGGTTTATCAGAAACTACCTTCACCATTTGAGAGTGGGGAGGATAGAGCGGCTTTCCTGAAGTTCTGGCCTCAACCCTATTGATCACTTAGGAGATCATTGTATGCAATCTGTTTGCGCTAGAATGACCAACACAATCACACTGGGTGACTTGAGACAAATGCTAGTTAAGAAATGGAATACTGTCTGGTTTGTATTATGGCCAGTGCTGTTTTGTGTTTATCTCCATAATGTTGTATAGTAACAAAAAAAAAAAAAAAAAAAAAAAAAAAAAAAAAAAAACTTTGCTAGCAGCTGTTGCTGTGTCCAAGCCTCTCTTTTTCATTGGCTTTTGGCAACATCCATTTCAAGTCAAGTCCATGTCAGCTACAAGTTAACACTACCCAACTGCATCCAGATCCACCTCAAAAAGTTTAAACATGTTGGTTTGACTACAAGAAAGGTCAGGCCAGTTCCTCTAACAGATTTGCAGACTCCAGTCATCACTTTCTTTGATGTTTAAGGTGACTTTCCTTGCCGACTGACTGCAACTAGTCCAAACTGATGCAGACCTTTCCTGACTGGGAATCAGGGATAAAACCCAGGCAAAAAAATAAAATAAAATAAAAATCATATAGTGTGTTCCTAGCTTAACCCAACTATTTTATAGTGTAGCACACTATGGCCTGAGCAGAAGTCTAACCCTTTTGTTTATATACTTTACATAAAAAACAAAACAAAACAAACAAAAAAAAAAAATCAGTATTATAAAAGGTAAGACTGCCCTTTCTTTGACAGCATGTAGAAAATAAACTAGGTAATAGTAACAAAAGCAAGAGAGGGCCCTTATTAAAATGTGTGACACATGTGAGGTCATTCCCATTATCACTGTTCGCAACAATAATAAGCACGATCACTTAAAACAAGGTGAGAACACAGCCACATAGCATCAGGAAGCCATCTTTGCTCATTCTGTGAATCCATGATTTGCTAAGGACTGCATCATGTAAAACACACTGAATGGTCTTGTTGCTGAAATGTGCTATACAAATAAACTTGCTTTAAGTAATGCTTTTTTACCTTTTCAATTGAAATCTAGAACCAAAAGTAGCTTAGTGCATCATTAAAATAATTGTTAATCCTGGCTGTTAAAAATGTGAACGTTACCATATGGAAACTAATGACGGTAAGTAAAGTACATTCAAAAATGACAGTTCTTTGCTGCAGTATTCTACTTAACAACATGCGGATACAAGCAATGAAATACATTACTTGCCTAATTTTTTAACATTTAGCCAATGTCTGATTTATAATTGCCTTGTAAAACCAGCACATGATGTTTTTGACCAAATTTTGAAAATGTTAATTAAAAATAAATGGCATATTTTATGAGGACAAAACCTACTTTGCTAGTGCAGCGTGCTATATGAAGGGGTTCTGATGTTTTAAATTACCACCCATAAAAATTAGTTTTGATTAGAGAAAATCAGTACTTGTTTCTTTGTTTTTTGTTGGTAATATGCTAAAACGCTACAAAAGTCACAGAGTCGGAAGCACAGATAAGAACAAGTGAAAAGAAGAAAATGAACATGTATCACAGTATCGGAATCTAAATATTTACCAATATTATCAGTATGTGCAGCTCACACCCTTCCCCCACACAGCTCATACAAGCTCAAGATTGCTGGTTTGCTGGAGCTGTGCTAATGACGAAGAAATCACATAGCATTATAGGAAAATTGCCAATTTCTCACGTTCACGACAGGCTCCGCTGTTGGGGATGGGCTGTGGAGCGAGGGCTGTAGCACAGAGAGCGAGGGGGACGGAGCTGTAAGGTGTGCTTGTTCAAATTCTCAGGCTTTCTCAGAACTCTCTACTGCAGTTTTAAGCAGGAAGGGACAAAAGGGCGAGTTGACATGAAGCTGCTTTAGCAGGAAAAAGCACTGTTGCACTGCAACCTCACTGGCTAAAGGGCATGTTACCCAGTAAATTTGTTCACAATTGCTTAACTCAGTCTTATGTTAAACAATGAAGGACAATCATTTTCAGCTCACTGCAATTGCATGCTCATAAACTCTGTCCTCTATGAGAGTTTAAGAGCACACCACCTCTTAAAGAGCAAATGCTGTTTGTTTATCATGTTTAAAATAAAAAGTCTCAAAACTTATATTAAAATATTAAATTATAAATGTTTGGTTTTGATAAGCACTTATAAAATGCTCATCTTTCAAAACTTAAATTACCATGCAGGACACAACATCCTAATCTGTGTTCTCCAGGCGGTTGGCTGCTTAGTCAGTTTAATCTTAACCCAACAGCCCCTCATTGCCGTATTCAGACTGTAATTCTCCTCCTGAAAGTCTCCTGGAAGCCATTATGCAGCCCTGCTTACAGCGGGCTGTCTTCCCCTTGCTACACCACCCCTAAATGTACATGCTTCTGATGAAATGATCAACAACTGAAGTCCAACAATCTGTTCCATCTCTGATAAATTGAGCATGAAGCATCTATTGTGTGTTAAACGCATCTACTGACCCAACGCACCGTTTATGATTATGACTAGACACATTTACTAATCGACAAACTTCCTTTTGTTGTTGAAACGGTTCCATTTTTTAAGTTAACTAGTGACCAAACTAAAGACCAGCGAGGATTAAAATATTTAGACATGATCCAACCGACAAACTGCTCTGATCTCACACCAATCAACAACTGACAGAATTTGAGATTCTGAAGCCCCAAATTCCCCCCAGTTTACAGGACCCAAGCATCCACTGTAGGCTTGACAAGCAACAATCATAGCCTATTCAGAAATGGTAAAAAGGTATACGTCCTTTTAGCCTTAAAACAGGTTGAGGATCATGTCAAAATTTTCATAACACCCAAACAATCTATTACAAATATATACTTCATGTTTCTAGTTTTGTCAAAAGCGCATATAAAAGCTTATGCATTGTAGGAAACCACCAGATTTATAAATCTGTTTGGTTTTAGGTGACGCCTCTTGGTTGGGCAAAGAAAAAAAAAAACAAAACACAAAGAACAAATGTACTGTAAAACAAGTTATTTTTCTTAAAAAAAAAAACCAAAAAAAAAACCCAACAACAACAAAAAACAAACAAACAAACACTTACCCTCTGGCTCGTCCCACCACATCTTTTTTCTCCAGCCAATGTTGGCCCTGCTTGTACAGCCCTCTATCATCCACTGCATTGTTGTCTCCTTTGGTCAAGAACTTAATGTCTCCGTTTTGTCTGAGAACAAAGCACCAACTTAAGTTTCAGAACAAGGATGCAAAGTTTATTTTTCTCCATCTTGATTCATGATGAGTGTGAAATGAGTCTGCTCTGAGAGTCATTTTGATGACAATAAATTGAAAATTCTGGTAACATTGGTAAAAATGGGAATCAAACTAAGTTATTATACCAAAACATGAATTCATACTTTTCATGGATCTTTAGTACTCTGTGTACTATTGGGATCTCTCTGCCTTCTATTCTGAAGACAACTATCTCGCCAACTCTGATGGGGTCCTCCACCCGATTGGTCAAAAATAACAGGTCCCCTCTGTGAAAAGCTGGCTCCATGCTCCCACTGAAATTAAACACATGATCAAAAAGACAAAAAAACAAAACAAAACAAACATTTAAGTTCATTTAAACTTTATACTTTTAACTGTAAATTAGGTTACCAGGACCAATTGCAGCTAAATAACTATATTAGAATAACCAGAAGGGAAATGAAATATTGTCATTAAGGTGTACAGTATTGGTTTATAAGCATTACATTTCAGTTGTGTTTTTTGTTCGCCTTTTGATCTAGAAAAAAAAATCCAGGAAATTAACTTTTAGTTTGGGTCACATCCTGATTCATCTCATTTTATTTTAACTGACTTTATGCATAAAACTATAAATAAGGAAAGTGTAAATGACACCTTCTCTAAGCAACATCTCTCCAGTGTTAGCTACATTGACACAAACAATAGAGAAACAACGCATCCATCCTTATAATACTTTACAGCCATCTTAGAGGAATAAATAAATAAAGCCATAACTACACCAACTGTCTAGTAAAGCTGTTTTAGCTATTGATGTAATTTATAGATATGTTATAACTGACAGGAAGTTAGTTCAGCTCACAACACTGTGGCTGAAACTCATTTCAAAAGGTTATCCTTCCCCCATGCTATGATTAGAATATTCCACTGAGAAGTGGGATTCCTCATGCTACGTTGACATGCATGACTTAGTATCTCGTCTGCGAAGTGTAAACATTATCCCATATGTCATTTTTAAGTTTGTCCAGGAAAAATGAAAAGATAAAGTCAGACATACTATAGTCAAAACTAAATGTACTTCAGTATATTTTAATTATGCAGATCTTTAATTATTTATTTCCAGTATGCTAACAAAAAACCAAATTGGCATAACACTGTTCCAAAATAGCAAATTTTAGGTGTGTTGATGGATTGTCACACTTTAAGTATGCCAATGATCAGTCTGATTGCAAGAACAATTAAGTATGTCAAAATCTACCTATTCCCACTACATTTATTAAACACAAAGTTAATATATCAGAATTCATCACACCAGACATTAGGGTGGTTTTTAAGTTTATGTGACAGTATATTCTGAACCGACATTATCCTGACTGCTTGCTGACAACAATGGAAAACAAAAATGCATTGCTATGCATCAAACTATGTATTATGATGGTGGTTGTGATAGTAAAATATTTCAAACCAAGAAATATGCTATCTTTGTTATGTTCATGCTTGCAAAAAAAACCTAACAGGAACACCAAACATAATAGAGTAGGATATTTCAAATCACAATTCTAATGTGTTCAATATCAGAAGGACTACTTGGATTTCTATAATACTTTAGGTAGCATATATTCAAACTCTGCCTGCCAATGATATACTTAGACACATGGATGGACTGTTGTCATGTTTTATGCAAACCCGATATAGCTCTTAGAGAGCTCAGGAAAATGTCAACTAATTGCAATCGATATTGTCATCTCAATATTCAACAATATTGCAATTTGATGTCTTCCTGATATTCTTAAGTCCTGTATAATTTATTAGAGGTGTTTTAAAACTTGAAATTCTGGGATAATTTACATTCTTCAATTTTCTTTGTAACCTGTAAAAGTTGTGAGCCAAAAACCTTTTTTCAGACATTACTATGAAACTTTCAGCAAACAGTCATTGATTAATGTATGGAAGAAGATTTGGGCCACGGGGGGGAAAAAAATTATCAGACTTCAACCTCACAATTCTGACATTAATACAGATGGACACCTGGGTCTGTCAGAATGAACACATTGTTTTACATTCAGCATAGACTGAAGACCAACTTCTTCTTCTGTGTTTTCTGGATAAAACCTTGTGCATGGAAACGCACGTCACTTAACATCCGAACTTAACGTCCGACCTAACGTGTTAGTATTATCGTTCATTTATTGTTATCGAGGTGAACTGTTCAATATATCATCATACTGATTTTAAGCCATATCAACCAGCCTTATCCCTGATCCTCTTCCATATTAATATTCTGCATTTTTAGTGATTAAAATAAATTTTGATTAGGTGTTAATAGTCCTTCACTGGATCAATGGGTAATGTTTGTTACTTCAGAGTGTGATATTTAAAAAAGATGAAAGAATATATTCTGAATTTTTCTACAGCTTCCAATGTAAACAGTTGAAATACAGTTATTATAGTTAGGAACTCCAATTTTTGATGAAAACTTGTGGGCTAATTAAGAATGTGTTCAATAGATTTAATTAGTTACTTTTTGATATACATGTAGTTGAAAACATTTTTTTTACTGATTTTTTGACTGATTTAAAAAGATTCTGGTAAATAAAGCACAGTTTTGTTAGACTAAAACTTCAGCAATAATCCCCAACAATAATGACAAAATAGACAACAAACTATACTCTGAGGGACTCTGCTTTGATGGGTTGGAGCAGCATCACAAGTCAAGCAAATGGTGTATAAAACTGATGATATATCTGATCTAAATTTTGAAAGGGCCAATAGGGACGCTCTACCCCTTAGAGACAAATGGTTAAGAGTTAAACAGGAGACGCATGGGCTGAGAAAGTGATTTCAGCCTAATTTTGGACATTGTTAAATAACGATACTAAATTTACCTGAGAACAACAACGATAGGGCTTTCGCTGCCGGTGACAACCATCAGTCCTTTCCAGATCATCAGGGCAGAAGACACAATCATACCAAAGTTCAGCACCTGGTAATACAGCTGGAAACAAAATATGTCTTTCAATAAACAGAACAGTCACAAGTGAATCTGTTTAAAGCGACTGTTTATTAAATCAAATATCAACTATCAAATGACTCAAGTAATACCAGCTGACAATTTAATTTATACGAAATTTGTTAGTAACCACATCGAGCGATCATGTCGACAGCATTGTGTCACAAAAAAACTGAAATAGCTACGATTGTTGTTTACACTCGATGTGCAAATTTCTTTTATGAAGCGTTCAAAACAGACCATTTGAAACACACATATGCATAAATCAGCTCACTTCGCAGGTGGTTCATAACGGAAAGTCTTAAGCGGCTAGTTGTGATTAGCTCCGTATGTCATCGTACAAAGAGACAGACGTTACATGAGAGGAAACTAAGGCTGTGATACCTACCTGCCGCTTATTCATGCGACGAACATCGTCAAGGAAGTCTAAAGATAACATTTCTGCTAATACTACAGAGTAAAAACCCGTCTAAATTACATGAATACGTTTAAAATAGCGAGCATATGGATGCAGGGAGCAACAGCGAAACTTGTATCCGAATCTTCCGGGTCCGCGCAACCGGAAGTCCCGCCCACCTGCGTATGCTGTGTTGAGGTGTCACTTCGGGATACGAGAGTTCAAAGCGGAGGGGCTTTCCAAAACAGTTCGAAGTAACCCCAACAATTAGGGTATTTATGATTCCTAAAATCAATTTGCAGTATTTATTGCAGTATGTATGTATTTTTTTAAACCGCCGCGTTTCAAGGTAACTGCCCATTTGTGTTAGTTTGCTGCTTTTGTGCGTTATACTTATTGTGCATTATACTTAACTTTTGAGAGCTGCAGAAGTCGAGAATACCTGGTTGAAAGCATTTTTTAGATTATCCATATCTCTCCATTTACAGTACTTTGCAAAAGTGGTCATACCCTTTGAATCTTTTTATATTTGTCTCATTACAATCACAAACCTCAATGGCTTTTGTAGGATTTCATGTGCAAGATTAACACAATGCAGCACATATTGTAAGTGAAAGGAAATAATACAGTTTTGAAAAATTATTTAATTTGATTAGGATGTGTTGCTATAGTGCAGCTGTAGAGTTCAAAAGCATGACATTATTTATCCCGTTCAATAAAAATATTATTTGCAGTTCATCAAGAAGGAGCTCTGGTCAGATGAGACCAAAACCGAACTTTTTGCATTATGGCAACACACCGTAATCAAATCAATGGCTCATTACTAGGACTTTGTAGAACGTGATCACTTGCTCAGGGATAATTCAGCCATTTGATTCACTAACACTGTTCATCACCCTGAACACACTATTCCCATGGTGCCAACATCATGATGTGGGGATGTTCCTGTCCAGCAGGAACATGGAAGCAGGTCAGAGTTATTGGGAAGATGGCTATAATTTAACAATAGATATTCCTGAAAGAAACCTATTGCTACAAAAGATGTGTGATTGGGGTAGAGGTTCACCTTCCAGCAGGACAGCGCGAGCTTCAGTGTAAAAGTTTATAACAAAGTATATAAATGTGTTAGAATAACCCAAGTCCAATCTAATTGAAAATCTGTGAAAAGACTTGAGGAACGCTGATTACAAACGCTATAAAAAATGTAGGGATTAAAACAACAGGATAGCAATGTAAACCTTGTGATATGTTAATATACTGCTCTTTTCTCTTCGTATCTGGGCTCTTGCAAATTGCTTAAAAGCATAGAAATCTTAATGTAAGTAAACTTCTGATTGTAAAGAAAGTGATAAAAATCTCTAAAAAATTCACATTATTGCTATTTTGGCATTTAGTAAATAGAAATATGTTTGATAATCTTAACAAACCTAAAGTATGAAAGTTTAGTCTCATTTCACACAGTAAGAAAAAAGGTTATCTGTCTTTTTATACAGTGTATGTAAACATCTGGTTTCAACTATACACATGTTAAGCAGCACATGTTGTTTTAAAAGGGCAGTATTATGTATTTTCCAGGCACATAGTGTCATTTTAGAGCACAATCAAGTACTATGTTAAATTCAGTTGCTACAAAAATGCTGTACGTATATGTCAAATATGACTTAAAAAAATTTGACTTTGCAATTTAACACTTTGAAATTGAGCCTCTGTCTCTTTAAAAGCTCCTGCTCTTTCTGAAACTCTGCCTTCAGGAAGTCATTGCAACAGCGCTCTTCTATCAACCCTTTAACAACATTTTTACCAGCGTGCCACTGAGAAGTAGCTTGTATAATTAGCTCAGCAGATGCACAGCTCCACCAGGTGTTTGCTAATTGATGCTAGTTAGTCTTACGGAGCTGAGTGGGGAAGTCACAGGAGAGGGGTGCTCTGTGAGGTGGAAGCTGAGAAGCTTGGAAACTGCAGCTCTGAGGAGGAGCTGCACCTGAAGGTGGAGCTGTATCCACCCAGGCGTTTTGCACAGCTGAATGGCTGCCACAGGAGATTAAAGGATTTCTCAAACGTGCATGAAAGAATCAAGGCAACACTCTAGGTATGTTTTTGATGAGGGAATAATATTGTAGTTTGATGTAAAGCTCAAAAAGTTGATTTTACTTAATATTGCCCCTTTAAGTGATTTTGTTTTTTAAGAAGTTTTTTTTAAGATGAGCCATCTTGTGGTACAGATCACAAAGCTTCATAGCAGCATGTGTTTGATGGTGAGCTAGCAAGGGAGTATGCCCTTCTAGAAACCAAATATGTTGTTAGCTTTTCCCCTGATTCCACCAAATTGCTGTTTTATTGAAAGCAAACACTAGCATGGTACTCAGTCCCCTCTGTGTGTTTTGTCCAGACAAGCAAAGACAAAGGGCAGCAGCATAAGTAGGGAGTTTTATTTGATGTTTTATGATGCAATATTTTCCACTTAAGGAAAGTGCTGCTTTTTCATTCTGGTTACCTGTAATGGCTTAATGTAGCACATTATCTAGTGTTCAGTTTTCCACATCCACAAGTGCGTGACTATCCTGTGGTACGGTGAACTAAAACCGTACTGTTTAATGAGCTAAATTTCCTTAATGTGACACAAGGTGATAGGTGGATGCATGTGCTTTCCCTAAATACAGTGCCTGTGCCCACTACAATACACTGTGCTACAGACTGGCAAATCAAAGGGACACGTAATAATGAAACAGAAAAATCTGCTCAGACTGAATATTTCTGTCCATTTTACTTTCTATTTATCAAACCATACCACCTTTATTTATAAATCACTTAGGCTTACAAAGTGCTGTACATATGCAAGTGACAAAAATTTATGAATGGCTTCCTTTTTTGCTTGGTTAAAATTGTGATATGACACAGATGGCCATTTTTGTTTAGCTCCTTTTTAGTTAATTATATATCAAATTTCAATCAGGGATGCATGGCCCTTACAAGTGGTTTCCTGACTTGAGCAATTCTAAACAGGTCGTTTGAAATTTGAGAGTATTTTACGGGCTCATTTTGTGATGAACTGAACTCAGCTAAAAAAAAAGTCAAATAATCAAACAAAAAAACTAACAATTCAGATTATTTGGAAAATGCTTTGGCTTTAGAGTTGACTTTCTCAAACAAATTCTATGGCTTTAATTTTGCCCCAGATTTGCTCTTATACAGTTCTCATTCTAAAATTAATCCACAGGTGACAGAACTAAACTGGAAAATGGTTAAATTCCATGTAAAAATTGTCTGACAAAGATAAAATCTTGAATGCTTTTTTTTTTTTTTTTCTGACATAGAGCAGATAAAAAGGGCCAATCTGCTTGTTATCAGTTCTCAAGCCAGCTTCAAACACTTTGAGGGCTAGCTGCTTATGTTTTCCTGTTTTCAATTAAAACCCAGTTCAAGTGATTCCTGGAGCAATTTATTATAAGTGTCATAAACACAACAAACACAGCTTAAATTAATAATTTATGACATATTAGTAGTTACTTTCAAATAGATGAGAAGTTTACTCTGCAAATAAGACTGTAAATAATGCACGTGAGTTTAATATCCACTACAAGCGTTATTAACACCTCTCTTATCCAACACTATAAAACCACACAAGAAACATGGAGTGTCAGTTATTACCGACTTACTTTATGGTAGATCAGATTTAATATTCTAGAGGAAGCCTGTGGGACAGAGTAAGTGAAACATGATTAATGACCACATCTCCGTAACCCACTAACTGCTGTTGACTTTGTGGTTTTGATAAGTAACACATATGTCATGTTTGACTGAAGCATTATTAAAGTTTTAGTAAGTTATTTCTACATCCTGTTCCTTTCAATATATTTTATTTTGACAAGATACACTGATTTTGCTGCTTTGGCTTCCTTTATTTTTTTAATAAAACATGTTTTCTTGTTCTGCGATGGTCTGGCGACCTGTCCAGGGTGTGCCTTGCCTCTCGCCCAAAGACTGCTGGAGATAGGCACCGGCCCCCCACACTACACTTCAAGGATAAGTGTGCTGGATGGATGGATAGATGGATGTTTTCTTGTTGCATATCAGCATAGATATGAATGGCATAATCGGAAGTCCTTTGACATGCTTACATAGGGTTTTGGCACTTTTAATTATATTAAAAAGTAAGTCATTCAAAAGTTATATATTCTTCTTTACCTAGTGTTTGTAACATTAGACATTAACAATATAATTAATCATTCCTTGTAGAAACTTGAAAACGGAATTTATAGGGTTGTATTTATGATGTTTTTTTTATCCAATTACAGCAAAAAGAACAAATTAGCTGACAGAACTGATTTTGACTTTTGTTCTTTTTGTTTTTTTTTAAAGTTTAATTGGAAACTATGAACATGCAGTCTTGCAACTAAATTTGTCAGTGAGAATGCGTGCCAAACGCGTGGAAATCTAAGAGTCGGAAAAAGCAGCAGCTGCTAAGTTTACTTACACCGCAGGGTTCAGTTAGTCATTAACCCATCTTTGGCTGAGTGTGAGTGTGCTTATTTTTTGACTCAATCATCTTTTGAAGGTCAGGAAGACCCCTCTCCATGTAACACTCTCACTCTGTGTTTTATGTAAAATGTATTTAACAGGTACAGTGACAAGTCTTACTAATACCATAATGTTAAACATACACTTTTTTCAAAAATTCTAAAATTTTCTATTTAAAAAAATTTTATTTTTTAAATATCAAAGGTTAATTGAGTCAAGAACTCTGTCATAACTAAAAAATGTGTTAAATAAATTTTGTTGTTTTTTTTTAACTATGTAAGACTTTGCATGAAGTAGTCATGAACAATAACTGTCCATGCCTTAGATATATTTTGTTGATTATAAAGTACAGTATTTAAAAAAATTGCAAGAAGCATTTATATTTGTTACATTACAGCCACCAACTTCAATTTATTTATTGGGATTTTGTATTTTGGCTTGGATGCAAAATTAAATTTGTGGTAAAAAAGAATAAAAACAAATAATAATAATAATAATAATAATAATAATAATAATAATAATAATAATAATAAACTACACATCATCCTAAAAACACGACCCCAACTATTAATTATTTTACAATGTAAATAAAGTACTGTAAAAAAAAAAGTTGGAGGGCTATTTTCCAAGATCAAATTCACTGTAGCTGAAATTAATGCTAAGAACCAAAAAGGGGGCCAGAATGTCAAATTATCCAAAACCTGAGCAGAAATAGATGTTACTGTATATTAAAAATTTTAAACTCTTAGTTCTAATTGCCATCACATTGCTATCTACACAATAGGTAACAAGAATGTGTAGCATAGAGGCACCCCTAAGAAGTGACATTAATTCCCTTTCAGTTCATGCCTAGTGTAACCTGCAGTTTTTGTGTTTTACAACAGAATAACTTCATTTCTCAGATTAAGACCTTGAAGAGATAAAGCATTCTTGATGCTCCATTTTAATAAGGTGATTCTGAACTGAAAGATTCTTAAATCCTCATACCATAATACAGTCTTTTTTCCTATTGCAGTTTTCATGTTTGGTCAAAGACGATGGTCTCCCATTTATTAAGGATAGATGAGGTGGAGTTAGTGGTTAGCTTGCACTTGCCGACATGAAATGGACGTCTGAATACTCTTTGTCTAGTTGACAGGTTCAGAGAAGTGTCAGTGTGTGGTCAGAGCACCCAATTTAAACAAGAACTTGGGGACTTGTTGTTGTTCCAATACTTGGAGTTTGGCGAAAAGCCATTTGTATTTGTCACTCTATTTTGCTTTATTCCTGCCATCCTAAAGGAAGATACATTTTGTATTTTGCATTCCAATTTGGGGAAATTTACCAAAACATTGGGCCTACAGCCATGAACACCTGTACTGAGAGAAATAAACTATGACTAGCCCTGCATGAGACGATCCTCAAGGCCAACTCAAAGGCAAATATGCCAATATTTCCCAGCCTCAAGAGACATGGTGAGGTGCTCCAGTATGCTGCCAGCATATGACCACTGAAGAAAGGAGAGGCTGAAGTCCCACTCAGGTGGGATTGTTTAAATTACTTACTTTATTAAGATTCAAAAACAAGAAGCCTAATGGGATAGATGTAGCTCCTCTTTCCTTCATTTCCTTCCAGTTCCCATCCTTTGAGAGAGAGTTGGCTAGATAGTCAGAAAAGATGTAGAGGCTTAACATGGGGTTAAGAAAATTCTAAAAAAAAAACAAAACAAAACAAAACAAAAAAAAACTTATAGTTCTAAGAGCTTAGATTGGATATTTGAACCAAAGGCATTTCTTTCTGATCAGTAGAAGTAGAATATTTGTATTTTGTTGTTGATTTCAATGAAAACCAAATTCTTTTCTCAGGCGTAACAGGTGTCCTGATCTCTAACAGATCTAAGTTAAAGCACTAAGAAATAGAGTAACTCCTGGTGCTTTTAAATGTAGCTGAAGTCACATAAGAATGATAATTACATTGTTAAATCAGTGGTTAAAGATGTGAGACTGGTTTACCTACTGAATTATCTAGCAGTGGGATTTAAAAATAGTGTTAATTTACATGGCAAGTTTACAACAGTGAGCATCTAAAGCTGTCAAAATGCCTAACTGTGGTTCATTCTTTGTTGAAAGCTGTAGAAAGTGTATAATGGATGTTGAGAAAATTAAATGAAAGAAAAGTACACAAAAGCTCCATCAGATTTTGATTAGCAACAGCTTTCCTTTATTGTATGATAACAATCCCAGACACAGGAAAATACAGCGGCACAATCATTGGTCCACAGTGTGCAATCAAATTGACAGTGATAAGAACAGGATGGAGCCTTTCTGCAAAGAAGAGCTTTCAAATGTCCTTTGAAATACCTACAGAACTATTTCTCAAGCTCACTTTAAGAAATCAGAAGGTTTGCATGAGTTCACGCTTTGTTGAGGAGTGTATGTTTTCAAGCATATATTTATTTTCAAGCATTTTAAAACTCTTGTAGTCTTGCTTTTCATTAACTGCTGTATTTCTATCAATCTTTGCATGATACACAGTCGCATTCAAGATATTAGGATGTGTTCTGATGGGGCTCATTTGTCAGATTAAAAAACAATCTTTACTGTAGATATTAAGCATGTTTTTCATTTATCTCACATTTCTGTATTCAACATATTTTTGGATTTGGTCTGATGTAATGTTCTTATTTTCTAAGAAATTAAATGTGTTTTCATTAGCTGTATGTGGAAAATAATTATAATTATTAGAAATAAAGGCTTGAAAACATCAGTCTTTGTGTAGTGAATTAAGTTAGTGAAACAAATGAACTTTCAATAATATGCTAATTTTTTGAATATGTCTGTATATATTTTAAAAGCAAAACATAAACAAATAGAAGCATTTCATCACTTATTCAGGATAATGTAAAAAAATATATATTTCTAATAAAAAGGTTGTACTGATGCACTTCTTGTATCGTATGCATTCATGGTGGGTATGTATGGGGTTTTAGGATCCAGAAATATGCTTCTGTTAGTTATTTGATATGGCACTCCACAAAATATAAAACTCACAGCAACAGAAAAAGATTTTTGATGTTGGCAGTTATCTTTGTGTTACCCACCAATAAGCCGGGAGGGCAAGATGAGAAAAACAAAAATATATGGTCCTTGTTGTAACCTGTAATTCCAAATTTTTATGACCACAACGTCACTTGTGATGAGCTTCATGCAGACTCAACAGCATGTAGGTACTCAAAGGGGTGCAGGCTGTCCAACCAAGGAAATAGTTTTTTTTTTTTTATTGTTGTAGTATATTGTTTACCACCAATTATTCAGCCTGGCATCATCACATTTTTCCTTCTTAAAACACAGCATACAGATTGTATTCAGCTTGAGCCTTTATGTTCCACTGTGGGAGAAAAATTATAAAGATCTGTATCAGAAAGTCATTATTTCCTAGTCAGCAAAAGCTTTCCATGATATGGCGTGCTAATATGGCACTGACGGTCAACTAGTGATGGCCTGACACCAGTGGCAGCATGCGACTTTTGGAACAGTGGAGATAATTTTTTTTTTTCAAATGCCAGGTAGTCTGTGGCATTTAGGAACCTGTAATCCTTTTCATATAATCTTCCTAAATGGTCACAACCGCACTAGCCCGCTGATGGTAATTAAGGTCAGTTAAGCACAACAATGAGAGGTTATAATCACTGCTAGCCTTTCATGTGTTTCTGTGTTTTTATGTTTTTCCTATTTAATATATTTGGCTCTTACAGATTTTATAGTTTTCATGGCAAAAATAACTATTTACTGCTAAAACACACCATTCATCCTCTCCTTCATCTGCTTTTATTATCGATAACAATATATACAAGAAACTTTTTGAAGCATAGCTATACATATTGTGTCACAATGAGCCAGAATTTGAGTTGGAATCCAGCGAAATATGTTTAATGTGGTAATAACTTGCATGCTGAGTGGAAGATAACCCCATAAACTCAACATTATTATTAGTCTTGTTAAATATAATAAGAATTAATTTGGTCAGGATGTGCTTGTCAGATTTCTGCTATTGAGGACTGACAATTCTTTCATTTGCCTCATCTTATCATGAGTATTAATGCTGAGATCACCCTGTTGTATCTCTTTAATCTATTTAGTCATCCCAACTCATGAGGAGCTGTGCTGGTGCATATTTTCCCAGTAATTTCTCTGCTTTCCTCATAATCGTAGTTTTTTTTATGTCTTTCACGAAACATCTGGATTAAGGTATGTCTCATTGGTGATGTTGCTCCCCATGCTATGAAGATTTTAAAAAGTTCATCTCAGTTTATTTCCAAGACGAACTCTGAGTCTTGGTTTGAGGACTTGGTTTGTCTCATCAACAGTATAGTCTTTGAGCTAACAGTAGGTGGCAGGATTGTTGTGTCAGGATGGTCCAAATCAGGATAGGATAGTGTTGTTGCCACAACTCAGTTGCACCAAAACATTTTATTTAAAACCTTAAAAAAGTCTTCAATTTAATAATCTCAAGTTTGACATAATAGTTAAAAACCTAGTCAGCTTAGCTTTTTCTTTCATTTCTGCTTCTTTAAGTTAGCTTTCTCTTAATTTAATAAATAAATAAACAAATAAACAAAAACACAACTGAAGTAAGTAGGTAGGTCTTAAATCTAAACAACAATGGTATTAAAAAGTCTATTTTAAATTACTGTAATTTTCAAAATAAATAAAGAAACAAAGCTTTAGCTTCATGTCTATGGAGGTATAAGTAAGTCTCTTAAAAATGAGAACAAGTGTCTCAGTGAGATTCACATGTCTAAATAAAGATCAGGGACAAAACTAAATCTTTCCTCTTATTTCTGAGGGGGTTTTTTGTTTCAGTGTTGGCCTTCTAAATCTTCTGTGCATTTTACTGATACAACAAGTTATAGCTGTGTAGCAAGACTGTGTGTCGATTGATTATGCACTTTAGTTAAATGCACATTCTCAAGCTTACTCAATTTCTCAGCAGGCTGAATAGAAAATGTGCTCACTACTATTTTTGTACGAGCATATTTTCCATATTACCAACAGAGAAGAGGTGTTGCTATAGCATTAAAGATAGAGCATATGTGTAACACTGGGAACAGCTACTTCACACTTAAATAATGTGATTTCTCTCATCTGTAAAAATCCACTGATCTACTGGTATGATACTACAAGCCTGTCTTTGCATAAATTTTACTTTCCTGTGTGTGTGTGTGGGGGGGCCACCACTTACATAAGCGATGACTCACTAATGACTGGAAATCACATATAATTAACATGATAAAGTTCATGTCACCCTGTAAATACATTGTACATGTAAGACAATTAATTCTCTAATATTTGTGAGGGAATTTGATTTGGCCCTCTAAACCCTTTAAAGCTGCCTTGTACTAGTAATCCTTTAGTAGCTCAAATCACAGGGATGAATTCACAGCAATAAAAGCTGTTTTAATACTGAAATTAGTAAATTTAGATTTTTGTCTTTTATTGTTTAGTGGCAGTTGTTCTACATTTGCACTCATCCCACTCCCTTTAAATTTGTCCCTTATTTGTGAGCTATTTTGAATAGAAATGTCCTCAGATGAATGAACTAAATCAGTTGTAACTTATTCCACAGTCGTAGTGGTTGCTTATAAGGATTAACTAGTCATTTTTATTTTGATATGACTGTTAGAACCTTTGACATACTTCTAGATAAAACTGTTTGGGGAGTATTACCCTAATAAAATGGCAATGTTTTTCACATGACAAAAATCTGAAGAATTTTCTCAGATAAGAGGTGTTACATTTGGATCTATTTTTTACTGCCAGGCTATTTCTGACCAATAGTGAGAACCAATGTCAGATAAATGTATGTGTGAGATGTTTTTTTTGTTTCTTAGGACGTGAAAAATCTTGGACATCTCTCCAAAATAACTTCTCACAGAACCAAAAGGCTGCACCAACAGTTTTAATGAGAATCAGCAAGAGATCAAACTTCTCCAAACCAACCCTATCTGTTAAAATGAAAAAAATAAGAGAATATCTCACATATAAAGCTATTTTTCAATTCTGACTGAATTATTCAGTTTTTCCCTAATGTATCCTTACCCGACAGGTTTACTTGGTGGTTGTTTGGAGTACTTTTGAGTGGTGACTATCCTATAAACAGTGGCTGGTAAGAAATGTCTAAATTCTACCAGTGTTAGAGGACAAATAATAGCTCTTTAAAGGCGATCTTCCAATTTCTGTTAGCTTGGCTTTCCCCATGAGAATTTCTCCCTGGATTTTTAGTAGATGTCCTTCAACACCAACAAGTATGGCAGCATAATTAAAGGAAAAACTTAGGGTAACCAAAGTTTACCCATCTAAAATCTGAAAATTGCATTCAAATGAATTAAGCTGGGTTTATTTATGTAGTGCCAAATCAAAACAAATCTTGTCTCAAGGCCCTTTATGAAAAAAAAATAAATAAAAAAAAAAAAATTCAATTCCATCATAAAGACCAATTCAAAGTCAATCACATACACTCCAATTTTATCCTAGTTATCAAACAATGCCGTCAAGTTAAGTCGAGTAGTTTTGTATTTATTTTCCGAATGCCACCTACCATCCTGTCCGTGCAATAGATGAGTGATTTAATCGAAGATTTAATCAAAAAATAGTTTTATAAAATCAATGATAAACTAAATGTGATGGTGTTGAACTGAACTGAGTTCACCAGAACTCGATTCAGCATGACTTGAATTTTTTGGTAAATTTGTTCATAGAATTCTAACAGATGCCATCAAATTTTAGAAATGTATGTGTCATGTTTTTTTTTTTTTTTTTTTTTTTACATCATCTCTTAGCAAATGGATTTGATCATCTCTTTTATTGCATAGTGAGTTACATTCAAGGGACAGTTCTCAAAAATGCAAAGTGCAAAGTAGAATAGCAAGGAAACATCTCAAGTTACAAAATAAAACCCAATAATCACGTTGCTTGCTTTTGTACAACAGTATCATGTAAAGCTGAATTAAGCTCAATACATTTTTATATGAAAGAAATGATTGATGACTTCCAGTCTGCTTTGCATGATCTAATGCTTCGTAGGTTAGATATGTTTTGTTTGTTTGTTTTAATTTTTAAGCTGACAAGAACTGTGACAAAAGTATAGCTTTAACATGTAACATAGCTTCAGTTTGATTAGTTTTACATTTTTATAGTAAAGATACTGACCTGAGTTAGGCTTCTACAATCTGGTGCTTGACTGACAAAATAATAAATTAATAGAGAACTCCACTTCTTAATAAAGAACTAAAGTATAAATATAAAATTCTGCATATAACACAGATTCTCCACAGCAGGTATCATAGGACAAGGAATGATATATGGTAAAATTAATTATTATTACATACAATTGTTAAAACTATTCTTACTTCCTTGTGGGAACTTCTGAGGTGTTACTAGTTTTAACATAAGATCTCTGGAAAGATACTGCTCTGTCAGGTGTGCACTGTATTCATCACTTTGGGAGCATCAGAATCTTTTTGTTTCAAAAGATTTTTGTTGTCTTCATGTTCAGCTTTCCTGGGCATCCTGGGGCTAACAGCAGCCTTTCTGCTGGTTTGAGGGCTGGAAGAGCCGACAGCCTTCTTGCGCTGCAGTAAGGGGCTTTTAGAGCCCTTTGGCTTTGTTGGGGTGCTTAAGGAGTCCATGACCTTCAAAGACCTCAGCCCAAGCAGGCCGCAGAAGTAGTTGCACTTGTGCTGCAAGACAAACTGATCAAAAACCTTGGGATTTCCTTCAACGGATAAACCCTGGTGCCTGCAGCAAAACACAGAACACATAAATAACACAGTGCTTATTTGTGCAAATGCAAATTACCTGTAAAACAAGGTTCTCAGAGTATAATTTGCAAAAACATTACACACATATATTTACCCTGTTGATTTGACTGAAACACCGACATTTGTGATCTTGGTGTCAACACCTGCAAAACGAAACCAAGCAGAGGCTTTATTTTTCTGCTGTTTGGTTAGCATATTTAGATGAGACAGATATGCTCAGCAAATTATTGCTACACAACATAATATTGAAATATGTGAAAAATGACACATTTGATCAAAACACTGGACACTTGCCTTTCTACAGTGTGTGGATAAAAACATTACTAAAATCAATTTTGAAAATTTGCTTTCAAACTCTTTGCTTTCAATTGTTTGTATTTTAATAACCACTTTAGTAAGACTTTAGACCAAGTTTGTGATGCATAACACAACTCTGAGAGTGTGTGCATGTATGGCTTTTGTTCGAAACCTCTGGAAAACTAACTATTTTAAATTATCAGTAGATTTTTAATCCCTAATGATTAAAGCTGAAAGAAAATAGACTATGTACACTTGCATGTCACTTTATTAGGCACACCTGTCCAATTGCTTGTTAACTTTATTCATGAATCAGCCTTTCACATGGCAGGAAATAAGTGAATTTGGCCATCTGGACACGATGAAGACGACTTGCAGAAGTACAAATGAAGCATCTGAATAGTGAGTGAAAGGCGATTTAAGGGACTTTAAAGGCAATGTCAGTTCTTTAGACACTGATAATCTACTGGGATTTTCACCCACAACAATATGACAAATTTTATAGAGAATCAAACAACATATCAAACCCTGAGGCAGATGGACTGCTGTAGCATAAGAGCACACCACATGCGACTACTATCTGCTACGAACAGAAAAACAAGGCTACACACAGGCTCACCAAAATTGGATTATACCAGATTGGAAAATGTTATCTAAATCTAATGACGAAATTTCAGCAGCAACATTTAGATGGTAGGGTCAAAATTTAGCATGAACAATTCATTCATTCTCCTGTTTGTTGAACAGGAGAATGAGCTACTGTACTTCCGTAGTCATCAGATCTCAATCCAGTTGATGTGTGGCCAACAAATCTGCAGTAAATGTGTGATGCTCTCATGTCAATATGGACTAAGATCTGTAATACATTTTTAACAAACACACCTAGTTGAATATATCCACAAAGAATTAAGGCAGGTAAAGAAAGCAAAACAGGGTCCAACCCAGTACCAGCAAAGTGTACCTAACAAACTGTGTGGTGAATTTTTGTAAAACTCAGCAATGCACTATTGACGTTGAGTGTCAGCTCACCTTCCAGGTGAGTGAGTAGCAAATTGCCAGAAGTCCACTGAAAAATCCAGTGCTGCAACGCACAGCACTTCTGCTCCACCTCAGAACCAGCTTTGATGTCTATTCTCCCAGTATTATCCAGAACAGAGTACTTCTTATAGACTCCGATCAGATCAGTTTCAACTGTGGCATAGGGGACTGGGTTTGCTGGTCTGTACATCAAGTACACTGGAATTATCCTGTAAAGCAAGTGAGGGTAAAAAAAAAGGTCAGAGTGGGAATAGCATTTAGAATCGTTTATAGGAATAGTCTATGAGTGATGCTGTAGTATCAAGACAAAAATTGCTGTTGCTCACTCCAGGGGGGGTCCAAAGTTTTCTATGACCCTCGCCTCAGCAGTGAAGATCTTGCAGTATTCCCGTGCCAAGTTCTGAATTCTACACTCCTGTATAGAAAACATAGTATAACAGCCAGAAAAATATTTACTAAACCTCCTGCATCGTTTTTATTTAAGTAGATTAGTATCACAGTAATCCTGTGTGGGTGACAGACATGGCACCTGGCTTCCTTTAACATTTAAATTCCTGGTATACTGGGTAGTGTTTTCAAATCTAGGATGATAAGAATAATTTTCAAAATTAAACTTTTTCAAATACCTGTTTCATGATGTGCAGGTTCCCTTCTATGAGAGAGCTTTCCTCCTTGCCTGCATAAGTGATAGGGCTGCGTACTTTAATTATGCATGTGTTACCGGACTCAAAAATAGGCTCCAGACCATAAATGACTTTAGCTCTCCAGACTTTACGGGAACAGCTATCTCCAATTCGTGATTCCATCATCATTATACGTCCAAAGAATTTGTTGCCCCAGATGCCAGAATCCACCAGTCCCTTGCTGAATATGAGGGGGGTCATTTCAATTTCCTCCCCAACTGTATAAACAGCAATACACAGTGGGCAGTTGAAAAAAAAAATCACAGAAAAAGTTATCTAAACAAACTACCTAAATCGGATCTTACCACCAAGGTCCTCACGCAGAGACATTCCAGCCAAGACTGCAAAACAAGAGGGAGAAGAGTGATTAAATGTGTTATAGCAAATAAGTCCATCATAGAAATACTAACTTTAATAGTATACGCACTATCAGCACTAAGTAGAAAGTCTGTGGTGTCTGAGCCATATTCATTGGTTATTGAGCATCCATAAACTCCTGAGTCTTTGCATGATGCCTGAACAATGGCGAGATTGACCTGGGTTTCATCCCCTGCACTGGAAAACAGACAACAAATGACTTATAATGGTTTTAAGCCATTTAAAACAAGATAACAATTAAAAAAAAAAAAAAAAAAAACAATTCTTTTAACATGTTGTGATGAACTTACTTTTTTTTAACCTGAGCAATCTCCTCCTCATTTTTGTACCACCTTATGTTTGAGTCACTAAGAACATTGAAGAACTGGCACCACAGTTTCAAGTGTCCTGAGCCATCTGCAAAGGTTTCACCCCTTATCTTACGGATAACCTGAGGAGCTGAAGAGAACCATGACACAGACCACATAGTGAAGATCTCCCCTGAGTTGGGGATGTTTGGAATATGCAAACTTTTGTTTTTGGAAGGATGCACTCATAGCAAATTTTGAAGCTGCTATCCCAGCACTCTATAGGTGAGAGATGGGATCAATTTTCCACCAGCACAAAGACATGCAAGACAAAGAACCCTACAAACACATCCAAAGTCCTTTTATCACTAGTTACCACATCATGCATGTTTCTGGACAGTATAGAAACTGGAGCACACTGACAAAACTCCTAGATTCATGTTAATAATATACAAACTCTACACATGAGACAATAGTTAATTCATGGATTATTGCTAAGTTGCATACTGTGTTGCAACTTCTTTAAATCAAGTAAAGCTCCAAGTTAATGTATGTATGATTACTGTAACAAGCACACGTGAGATAAGCAAATACTGTAGGCATACAAATATCCTAATGATGACAGCCTGTGATTGTTTATCTGTTCATTGGTATGCACCTAATGGAAAAGAGCTAAAAAAGGAGAAGATCCACAGCCTTTCCGCCAACGTTGTGTGAGAAAACATTTTGGACTGTAACAGCATGATCTCATGACAAAATGTGTGAAAGCTGTAAAATAGACCAATTTTACAACATCTACTTTAAAAATTAGTTAGTGAAAAATACACTGAGATTGTGATTTTTCTTTTTATTTAAAGCATAATCTTTCTAACTATGATAAAAAAATATAAGCTAAGAATTTAAATAATACCAATAGGTAAATGTAGAACTGGGTAAAATGGCAACAAAACCAAAAATAATAATAATAAACATTTCCAATAGGACCTGAGTCTCTATTTTCTGCATGGAGGTCCACTGACTCGAGACCTCAAATGGTCTTGTGCAAAAGTAGTTAGCTGGAAGTGATGTAACATCATTAAAAGCCAATAGAAACCATAACATTCAAACATCCTTTACTCAATTACACAAACACTGTGTAGTTAAAAGATGATTTGTTATGAGACAATTTTAGCTGCAGTATATGGTTAAGAGTGTTAATCACTGATTTCAGTAGAGGCATTTATATTTTTGCTTTCTACCTGTCAGTTAGCTAGCAAAAGACAACTGGAACTCATGTTCTTCTACTCTTTTGTTTGTGGACATATACCAGATTCAACAAATTCATTTCAGTTTAGAGACTGAATAAATTGATTTGCAGAGAGGTAGATGAAATCTCTAAATGGCTGGTTTGCTGGGATGTGACCAAATTTGTTCCTGTAATACCTGTGGTTGCTGCTGCTGGTTTTGGATAAAAGTGGGACTACCCATTCTCTTGGTGTTACCATTACCCGATGCCTCATTACTGTACTATATTATAATCCCTCAGCGTAAAAAAAAAAAAAAATCTTTTTTCAAACAGCAAAAATGTGGGATCTTATTTCTCTCAATGAGAAGATCTATCTATATTACAAAGAGTTAGCATTGGTAGTGTCCTCTTTTCTGTAAGAGCAACTAGTATTACAGAAGCATTTAATGAGATTAGGTCATTTTATTTTCAATTTTACCTTTGAACGGGTTATGTTTGTCCTTCTCTGTAGGTTTCCCTTCAGTGGGGATCTTCTCAGTAAGCAGCTGGGTTTGTGTTTGAGTTTCAGAAGCCATCTTCTTTCTGGTCAAAAGTGGAGATTGCCTTTCTGCCACAGATGTTTGCTCTTCAGTGGGCTGCAGTAATGGTGACCGTCGTGACAGGCTTGGAGAGACAGTGCTTGCTGAGAGCTTGCTGTTATGACCAGGTATCTCTCTTTTCTGAGTTTGGCTATTAGTGGGTGATGTTGACTCTTGAGCCTCCGCTGTTTTTGCATTTGATGTTGGGATTTTGCGACGTGCCCCAGAGGCTAACTCTTGTGGAGTAGCAGAAGGAATCGGTGATATAAAATCAATCTTCTTTAACAGTGGCGTGAACGCTGGAGTTAAAATGTTAAAGGGGTCAGGCCTCAAACCTTCCTTAACCACTGAATTCTCCTGCTCTGTAAGAAGAATGTCCTTTACTTGTGTAGTTTTACTAAATTCATGTTCAGATTGATGTGTTTGCAATCTCTGGGAAGAATTAGTTATAGGTTCATCCATTTTGTTTTTCTCAGAAACTCTAATCCCCTTTTCCAATTTATCATTGAGGTTTATTTGTGAAGTAGGTGTTGCAATGTTGGGACCTTGAACAGTTCCATCCTTGGTGTGCTCCATAACTGTAGCCTGTTCCTCTTGAATGTTATTCTCAATATGTGCTGCTGTAATTAGAGACCCAGATTCCTGAAGACTAGCTTCTGGTGGATTTGAAATCGTCTGAATGTCCTTAATAAACCTGTCCTCTGAAGGTAAAGAAAGGGGACTGTCTTTCACATTTTTATTCTCAGACCAAGAAACAACAGAGTAATCTTTTAATGGAACCACACTTTCCTGACTAGTGTCCATAACATCTTCATTACTTTTATCCACTCTTCCATAATACACTTTTATGTCTGTTGCTATTTCAGTGTCCTTGAAAGAGACAGAAGGGACCACAACAGGTCTGTGTAAAGTTCGAACAGTTGTTGAAGTTTTGTTTGAAGTCAAAACATGTTCCTGTTCCTTTTCATTGAGTTGCTGATAGACCTTCATGAGTGTTTCCTTTAGGGTTGTGTCAGGGGCTCTGCCAGTACTTGCCTCAGTTTCATTCTTAGTCTTGATAGTATTCATCTTTGGTTTACATTTTTTGGATTCATCTCTTGCTTGCTGACATACGTCTTTAGCCATTATCACAGGATCTTTAGTTAACATGGAGGGGACAGACATGGTGGAAAATGGATTGTCTTGTGTTAATTCGAGAGCCTTTATTTGAGACCTTAAAAGTTCAGCAATAGATATAACTTTGGATTCAGGTTTAGAAATTTTTGTGAATGTTATGGTGTCTTTAGGTGTATTTGTCTTTTCAGGAGTTTGTTTTTGGGGAGCAGTCTCAAGTCGACCTGCCTTTAAATCTTCACAATCTAAACTAGTGTTTTCAGCCAATTTTAATGTGAATTCACTCTTCTTAGTTTCAACAATAGCAGATTCTGCAAGTTTTGTCTCAGAGTCTTTTTTCCCTTCATCTTTGGTCTTTTGTGTGTTAGTTTGTTCATATAGACCAGAGGTCTCCATTTCCAGTACCTTCTCACTTGGGGTCCCGTTGATAGCCTGAACTATGAACTTACCCACCTCACCAACCTCTAACTCATCTTCTTGTATTTCTGTTTTTATAGCTGTATCCACTTGGCTTTCTTGGGTGACAGACGAAGCATTACACTCCAGGATGCTCCCACTACAATGAGGGATTTCATGTCCCGACTTCTGTAGGTGAGTAAAAATGGCTGTACAGCTTCCATTTGATTTCCTGGAAACATCTGATATATCCTGTGGTATTTCATCAGCGCTTGGTTGAGGACTACTGGACAAAGGATAGGTCAGGAAGTCATCTGGCTTTTGTGAAAGCTCTGAGTATATGTTGTGTTGGTTGAGTGGTAGCTTAAGGCTGACAGGTGCACCATTCCACTTCATGTCTGCGTCGGCCTTTGTAACCTTGGGATATAATACAAGCCGTAAATACTTATTCCTTTATCCCTGGCTTTGATTGACATGAATAAACACATACAAATTTAAAAACAGCCACACAGCAATCCGCAACATAAAAGGGAAAGAATTTGAAGGAAAACATTATGATCTAGCAAAAAAAGGACTCTAAGATTTTTCCCTTTTATGTAGTTTTCATTGTGCTACATTGGTCTGTATTGTAAACCAATTACATGCTCAGTGCACGCATGTTTGGAAAATCCTCAATTGTTTTAGAGTTAAATTCTTTTAAGGGCTTCTCCTTGTCTCAGTTTATCATGAATGGATTAGACTTAATAAAGTCCAAGATGCAAACTTTGAACTGACATCAAAATTTGTACCCTTTTTTTTAAAGAAACTGTGTGGAATTTAAAATCATGTGAACTGCCTTTATCTGTTCCACTCCTGCTTAGACTGACATCTAGATGCCTATTCAGAAAGAAGGTTGCTATTTTAAATGTAAGGTAGCAACAAAGGAATGTGAATTATTTTAAGAAGCTTTCTTGCCATGCAGTGTTTTGTCTCAGCTCACACTGCTATGTCGATGAAGTTGAGGCGATTGCATAAGCAGCGTATGATAGAAAGACAGGGAATTGTACAAAGAAAAATTAATTTTTGACAATTGATGATGAGAACCTTTGTGTTTTGTTCATTTTATTTGTATTTATCATTTTCATTGGAAAATAAAAGATAAACAAATTTTTTAGAGAAAAACATCAAGTTTGCATCTAACCAAAAACAATAAAAACCTAATTTTAACATATCTAGACTTATAAGACTTGTGTTGTGTCCCATGTCTATATCTTAAATATTTATTCAATCTAAAAAAAATTATACATTGATGATATTTTGGCAAATTCGGTACAGGCATGCATGTAATCAGTGCAAACATGATATAATTAAACATCTACAATATTTTTTGGTATTTTTTGTAACATCAACTTTGCACCAATGCTTTAGTATAGAAGGTTGGGATTATGCATTTTTTTCATCATCTGAAGTATAATTTCAAATTTCTATCAGAAAAAAAGCACAAAGCCAACTATCAGAGTATGTTTTGCATCAACACAACTGCTCCAGCTGTCAACATGTGCGTCATTTAATGCTTGTTACCCCGAACAGAGCATGCTTATAAAAGCTATTAATATCTCCAGGATGCTTCTGTTGCTTATGGGGCCTGCGCTGGTGGCATAAAGCCCCTATGATCTCATGCGAAAATGTTAACTTACCTCACTTGGCACTGCTGGCTGAAACGCAGACTCCTTTTTTTGGCATGGGCTTGTCTCTTTCTCAGACAGCAGACTTTCAGTCCGTTCACATGGGCATTGAGGTGAAATAGCATTTATGCCACATGATGTGTTTATCAGCTCACTGAAACCAGAACTATCCAGTGATGTGTTTGACTTCACGTCAGTATCCAGTGTTTTAACATGTTCTGTTTTTTCAATGTCCTCCTTGGTTATGCTTAGAAGTCTTGATTTATTACTTGACTTGTTTTGTGCAGACATAATATGAGGAACTTGGTTCTGTTTCTCCAAACACATTTCTGTTTCTTTGTAAATGCCTTCATTCTTGTGCTTGGCTATTTTCTTGCCCTCTTTTTCTGACAAAGTAGGGCTAGGAGATGTAGCAGCAGAGAACTCTGATGTAGTAACATTATCTCTTTGTGAAGACACGGTCCTCTTATTAAACATGTTTCCATCTTTTGACAGGCTTTTAACGAACAATGCTTCCTCTATTGCAAATTCTCTACATTCCCCTTTTATGTTTTTTGAGTTAGTATTTGTAAATGATAAATCAACAATGCTTTCTACTTCCATGACTTCTTCTGAATTCCCATTGGTTTGTACAGTCTTTGTGCAGATCAGAGTTGCAGAAGAAGTATCATCTTCCATCATCTTCCTATCTCCAAAACTTTCTGGTTTTACATGTGTTGCACTGTTGGAAATTTTAATCTTCTTCATGACGAAAGGAGATTTTGGTTGATGAGAGGTAAAAATCTTATGATCAGGATCGTACATGTATGTTCTACTTTTATTGCCAGGGTCATTATTTATATGTCCATTTGTCTTTGTGCACACAACTTCCTTTGTGTCAGAGGTGGAATTTTTATAGACCTCCTCCACAGTGTCCTTCTGTAACCTACATTCAGTCTCTAGACCTTCTGCCTGATGGATCTCTTCATTGCCTTCATCCTCTATGGGGCTTGGAGTGCTGACAAAGGTCTCCCTTGTTGAGCGGCGTTTCCTCTGTGTTCGGTCTGGGCTGATGGTTCGCAGTGGCTCCAAGTTTTCTTTTCCTTGTGTTTCCCTGCATTTGTTTTCAACCTTTTGTTTAAGCTTGGCAAAGTAGCGCTGGTGGATCTTGAACTCGTTCATTTCACCAACCTCAAGAACCCCCGAGCAGGACACAATTCCTTTACTGTTGATGGCAGAAGCCTGGTAGATGGCCGCATCATCCACAGTGCAACTGCGAATTTATTAAGATCACATGAAGAAGTAGATTATTATCAACATCAAAGACAGACACATAAAAATGGTGTTTGGTTCAATAAGGTCTATTTAAGAGTATATTTTCAGAGGCGATACCAAGGCAGTTTGCTGTTTGTACTTTGAACTGCAGCGTACTTGGAGGACTAGAGGTGCTGAGAATATATGTTGCATAAATTATCTACAAAATCAAACAGTTGAAATGAAGTTTTCAGCCTTTTTGTCTACTCAGTTTCACTTTTTTTGACTTTAACTTCTTTTGTTAAATAAACAAATACTGTGGTCCTTATTAACCTGCATAGCAGTGGCTTTATAACTTTACTTCTTCATGTAAAAGCTTAACACAATTTTGACCTCAGTAGTATCTTAATTGAATAAGTGCTGTCATGAGCTTAATAAAATTTTTGAATATAAATACTTGTATATGTGCAGGGAATGATTTTGTCCATTGTGGAATATTTCATATTTAGGCAGTCCACAGTATCTGTCCAACTGCTTGTCATCCTTATACCAGGTAACCTGAGGGACAGGGTGTCCTGAGAAAAAGAGACAAGAAGCACATTAAATTTTCAGATTCTCTGAAAAAGATCTTAACTATTTCAGTGATATTAAGCTCAGTGTGTATTACTTGTGCTGTTATTATATTGCATATTTGTATGAAGCAGTTGGTGTTTACCTGTAACCACACAGGTGAACTTTACATTGCAGTTTTCAGACACAGCTTTTGATTTCAAAGTAGTCACAAAGGAGGGTGGCATTTCTTCAGCTAACTGTGCCATTACACTGCAGAGTGTGCTCCTGTGCAAGAAATGGGAAATTGTTCAATAATTATGTTTCTATATTTGTTTTCAGACTGAGGAACTAAAAGTAATGCTCAGACAATTAGACCAAATCACAACTGTCCAACCCCACTAACATCAAATCAGATGAATACAAGCCTGAAATTAAAATACAAAGTGTGTCATCTCAAGACCTCATTAATTCACATTTTTTTCATCAAATTCATCAATAAAACTAGTTCAGTTCAGAGACAACGTTTGATTAAAACATTTTTGCCACATCCCTAAGGGGAGTGGAAATGTCATTGTTGTGACATGCCCATAATTGTATAAAAAGGATGAATGATGGAAAGATTCTTATTGCAGGGAACAAAAAGAAGAACCAAAAATATTTTGCTAAAGACCTTATTTCTTTCTGTATCTGTTTTACTCTATAGTATTTTGAGTTGTGGTGGCTCAAGCCTATCACACCTCCCATAAGGCAAGAGATCACCCTGAACAGTTTACCAGTCCAACACAGAGATACATAGACATTCAAGGATAAACTCACTCCCACAGTCAAATTACCAGTTAATCTTAAATATAGGTACATCTCAATCAATTAGAATGATTGGAAAGTTTATTTCAGTAATGCAGTTCAAACAGGGAAAGTCATTCATGATTCAGATTCATTACACACTGACTGATATTTCAAATGTTTATTTTTGTTAATTTTTAATTAGTATGGTTTGCAGCTAATGGAAACTCCCAAAATTTTATTCTTACATAAAACCAATAAAGGATTTTAGCACATAAATGTACTGATATAGCCAACATAATCATGAGATAGCTGACTTGATAGTTTTCCAGCATACAGTCACTGACTCCCTCCACAATGAGGGGAAGTTACAAAAAGTCAATTGGAAAGAAGTTGGCTGTATACAGAATGATATATCTAACCATAAAACTGGAAAGTTGAGGGAATGGAAAAACTAATAGAAAAGGTGTACATGCACCAGGGATAACTGTTTCCTTGAGAGAACTGCAAAACAAAGCACATTTAAGATTTTGTGGGTGACTGAAAGGGTGTGGACTGGAGTCAGTGCTTCAAGAGCTACCATACAGAGACTTGTCTAGGACATGGCCCACAGCTATCACATTATCTGTGTTAACCCACTCCTGAATGAACCAACAGTGTCTTACCTAGGCTATAGAACGAAAGTTGTTTTATCAATTCCAAAGTCAGCACAGTCATCTATCATGCTTCTCTCTGCTGAAAAGCTTTATGGAGATGCTGATTTTGTGTTATGGAAGGACTTGGCCTCTTTCCACACTGCTATATGCTTGATTGGCCAAAAAACTCATCTGACTTAAACCCTGCCAAGAATCTATGGAGTATTTTGAAGAGGAAGATGAGAGACACCAGATCAACAATGTAGATGAGTAATCTGAGCCCCTCCATGTGCATTGGTACAGTAATTCATGCAAATGGACCAAATGTTGGATTTATATACTGTACATTACATACATTGTCATACCTTTCGACATGCTTACATTCATTTGTTATAAATCTTTTTTTCTTGGATCGTTCTTCTTTTCTTTTTAGATTATTCTCTGAGAAACTAAACTTTGGGTTTTCAGTAGCGGTAAGCCTCAATCATGACACTTAACAGAAATAAAGGTTCTATGTGTTTAATGAATTTCTATAACATATGTTCCATATTTTATAGTCTGGCCATTGCCTTCCTACCCAGTTTAGCTCGATTCATATCTCCCTTTAATGCTCCATCTGGGCTTTCTCCCGATGTGTTGGATTTCTCCTGTAGAATTTCAACTGGGCCAGTCAGCGAACAGAAGGAGAAGTTGTGAACAGTGATGTCAATTTTCTACACTGTTTTAGAATTGTAATCTGCCTATGGTTATAGTTTGGCAATGGCTGTGGAGAAAGTGAATCAAGCTGTTCAGTTTGTGTTGACCATGCTTCCAGACATTGAATTGACATTAACAGCAATCTCTTTCGGCTCGCAACTTCTCTCATCGCAGTGGGGAATTATTGTTTAATGTGCAAGCAATTTCCAATAATCTGCATCGCGTCAAACTGGCAAATTATATAAGTCATGGCCAAACGTTAGTGACTGGATAAAATTTCAAACTTCAATAGAGTTGACACCTCCAGAAACCAATCATTTCTCCATAGCTGAGGGTCCAGATCCTCTGTACAAAGCAAAGTGTAAAACAAGGCTGATTTTTACCACCACATATTTTGTATTGAATTACTGAAACAAATCTACTGTTTGTGATATTCTGATTTACTGAGATTCACCTGTAGTAGATGTTTTTCAGACAGTGTAGGGAAATCAGAGTAACTATCTAAGCACATAGGTACAGAATGCAATGTCTTCATGGAAAACCCCCCAACAAAGATTAAAGCTGCAAGCAGCATCAGGCGGCCCTTGCAGCTCAGCGCCGCTCCGGTTTTGCAAGGCCGGAGCTCCAGCACCGTCACCCGACACCGTCATCAACGCTCTCACGCTGTTCTTGAACCCATCCACTATGCGGCACATTTGGCGAATCTCCCAAATTGCCTTCAGTCCACATCAGTTTGAGACAAGCAGCACATCTTCAAAGCTTGTGTGAAATCCGACCTTCCAGACCAGAGTTATTGTCACTTCCTGTTTTGTGGCAAAGGATTGGCGATGACTTCCTGAAGGCTTTTCAACATATGTGGTTATGAAGAAGTGAATATGGTTTAATCTTATAGCATACACAGGGAGAAGCTGGAAGAGTCAAACAATAATCTTCAAAAAGTTCTCTGAGTGGGTGAGGCTTTTAGTGATGTCATTAATGTACCACAGTAATGTGTCAAACAGTGTTCTCTGATACACAAAAAAATCTGGTGCAGATTGGATGATGTACCAGGGAAATAAAACTGTTGGAATAATGTAGGGGGCACACTGGAGTTAAATTCCTACTTGGGAATTTCCTACTTAATTACCATGTGAATGTGATTAGTGCTGGTCTGATATGACTCACTGAAAGCTTCATTAAGCCATGGCCTTGTATGTGGATGTTATTCCACCTTGATGTTGTATGGTGAATGGTCAGATTTTGAGGCTTGGCCATGCTCACATGCTGTGATTCAGCCAAAAGCCTTTGATAACTTTTGATCTTCAATGCCTCTAGACTGTGTTGAGTGATTCTGGAGTCTACATGTCAAAAGACGTAGGAGGAGTTTGCTCAGATACATCGTGTGTAAAAGAAACAAAATGGCGGATTTGATCCAAAATGGCCAACTTCCTGTGGGCTTTGGACCATGGGTCCAAGAGACTTTTTTGTAGGTCCTGATAATTTACATGTGTGCTGAATTTCATGATTGTCAGTCAAAGAATGGCTTGGGTCTGATTTTTTTTTTTTTAAAGATTTCTAGGGGGCGCTGTAGAGGGATTAGGCCACGCCCCCAACATATTGGACTGCATTCCTGTTGTGGGGCAGATTAGGATAGATCATAGGGAGTTTGGTGTGGATCGACTGAAATATGTGAGATTTAGAGCCAAACGTATAGCAACGGTGTGACATATGACTTTGCCACGCTACCACAGCCATGCCCTCCAGTGAAAACTCTGTGTACTTTTAAGCAAGTGAAACCAACTTGTTATCTGTCTTCTGTCACAAGATCATCTTGATTAGATCAAGGGGGTCAGAAATAGAGCTTTCCGAGAAAAAAAGTGACTTCCTGTTATGAGGGGTCGTGGCTTTGTTGTTATCTGCATATGACCACATAGGATCACTGGCCATCCCAAATGGATGACTCATATTAAGTTTGGTGTCAGTTAACCTTTTTTATGTGAAAGTTATAGCGGTTCGAAACTTATGGCGAATAGGCCAAATTTGAGGCCTGGCTCCATCCCTTTGACATGTTGAAAAACTCAAGATTTTGATAACTTTTAATCCCCAATGCCTTGAGGGTATAGTGGCCAAGTTTGAAGCCGATAACTCAAAATCCCTAGGAGGAGTTTGTTAAAGTTCGACATGTATGAAAATTCATAAATGGACAAAATTGACCCTTTTACCCAAAATGGCAGACTTCCTATTGGATTTACGACATACTTTCATGAGACTTTTTTTCTTGTTTTAGGGGGCTCTACTTATGTACCAAGTTTCAGCTCTCTGGGATTTACCAGTTGGCCTGTCTCACGTTAGGGGGCTCTATAGAGTTGTTTGGCCACGCCCACTTTTGATTCCATTAAAATACTAAAATTTCAGTTGGGGGACAATTTTGAGTGAAGTTTGGTGACTTTTCATATATGTTTAGGCCTCCAAATTAGCGCTTCTTGTGTGTTGAGAATCGTAATAAAAAGAAATGCTATGATTACAATAGGCCTTCACAGCGCTTTTGCTGCTCAGGCTTAAAAACTAAGATCTTCTTGTTTGTGGGGTAAATATCCTATCCCTTACGCCTCCCTTGAAACCCTTACAGAAAATAATTATTATTAATATAAAGTGTTGCATGGGACATGACTACTGTAATTGTGAGTGACAAGCTGTAGTTTCTTTGGGAGAACTAATCAGCCCATTTGACATAAACTACTGAAAATAAAATATAAGAGCTCTAGAATATTGCCCACTATTGCTATGCGGAATGACAGAAGATGCATCTCATACATAGAATATCCAAACTGAAGTATACATCCTTTTTTAATAGTTTTTATTTATTAATCATAAAAATGTGTAGAAATAGCTAAAAATAACATGTTAACAGTTGTCAGTCAGGGAAAAGAGCATAACATTTATTTGTCTTTAATTGCAACAAACATAATGCTCATAGTGGTAGTGGAACAGTTTTTGTTGTAATGAAGTTTTTTTTTTTTTATTAAAAACACACTTTTTTATATATAGACAAACATAATGTACAACTCCACAGGGGCAATCAGCAAATCTTTCAATGCAGAAGCTATTGCAAATTCTTGAAATTAGGCCCATGGTACACAACTGAGATCCGAGTCTCATTTTGCAGCTTATTTAAACTGTGAGGGACCATGGCAACAAACAGTAAAATAAAAAATGCTGACTTCAACTAAGAAAAATCCTGAATTTTTGATGCATTAGCCCATCTGAACAGAAATAGCTCACCAGTGATACATAAGTGTGAGCTTGTCAAGAATCTGTACCTGTTTTCTGGCCTCACGTTGGAAAGGTAGCTGCAGCTACTGGACCGGCTTCTCCCACTAACATTATTCCCATTGCTGGACCTTCCATTCCCAAAAGAGGAAAGTGCTGTTGTCCTCCGCGAACCCATTTCTCATAAGAAAAAAAATGATGTTCAGAAAGAAAAAGGTCCTTCAGGATATGTTGTGGAGTTTATTGCCTCACCTTGCCGCTTCCCAAAGAAATCAACTCAACCTTTTGAGTGGAAAAATAAGAAAAAAATGTAATTAAATACACATTGAAAATATTCAATGTATAAATATAAAATCAAAAAAACAAAACAAACAAAAAAAGAGTAGATTGCACCAAGTTTTAACATGAAACAACATGAAAACATCAGTTGTTCCCATTGTTTGCTCTTAAAAAAGCAGACATCCTTACAAGATGCTGTGTGGAGAAATACGGTATCTGCTCTACACATTGCTACCTTTGCTACTGACACTAAAAATGTTATATTTGTATATTATTTAGTAACTCACCATTCAGAAGTGTCATTCCCTCCTATGACAGATACTCCAACACACTGGCTTAAGGCGTTGCAATTTCCAATCAAACACGAGCATGCGTTGCCTTCTGAACTATTTATAGTCGGCCTGCAAATAGGCACAAGAGCAGAACACACTTGGTCAAACCATGGTCAACAAAAAAAATGCTATGACAACAATTAAATAGCAAGTCTTGTACTGAAAGTGCAATATGAAAAGAATCAGACCTTTCAAAAACATGGATTACTTGTAAAAAATAGGACAGGTTGAAAATGTATGAAAACCTGTTTATTCCCTCTTTTTTCCAACGGTAGTGGATGACTTTTACTAAGAAGAGGAAAGAGTTGTGTGGTCCTTATGTGCTAATACGTTTTAAATGTAGCAAATAATCACAGGAGCTTGTGAAGTAAAAAGATAACTTGACTGATGTTAAATTAACCCCAGAGATTTTGTAGTTTTAGGTGATCTTTCCAAGTACAAAAATACATCTCTTTTATAAATAGAATGGAATAGAGAGAGCATACCATGTTTTGTAGCCTGCATTGTCCAGTGGTTGACAATTGCATTGGGTTCCCAGAGGAAAAGCAGCAGGAATAGAACAGCCTTATATAGATAGATGCCACTGCCAAAAAGGCAAAGAGCTCTTATCTTTATACAACCAGACACACACACACACACCCACCCACACACACACACACACACACACACACACACACACACACACACACACACACACACACACACACACACAATACATATCACTGATGAGTGTTATGTGACTTTTGTTTATCTGTGTGCTATCTTAGAAAAATACACAATAAAACATGTATTATATTATATTATATTATATTATATTATATTATATTATATTATATTATATTATATTATATTATATTATGTCTGTCTTACTCTGTAAACAGACTTTAGTTGCTGACTGACTGGTACTGGTTCTCCCATGACTTACGGCTTCCTGAGCTCTGACTATCAAGTTTAAAGTTATCTGTCCGATTCCACTCATCAGGTTACACATACGTATGTGCCCTCCTTTCATCTATTTAAATTGATTTGTTCCACTGACTGTTCATCTGCTTTTGTAACTCCAAAACTTTCCACTTTTCTTTCCAAGGAGCTGATACACAGACTTAGCTGGATGACCAAAATCAACTAAAATGCAATATTTCAGCTTTAAAATGAAGGAAACCTTTTTTGGATATAGTATCTATTGTAACTGCAGGAGATGTTAACTGTTTCGATGGATAAAGCAACTGACAGCTAAGAAAGCACTCTGTTATGCAGCACAGTACACACATTTCACCCCATCCAAACACACACATATACCATGGTGATAGATATGTATGAGCTGCAGAGCGTCATCCTGTGTAAGGGGGTTGGAGAAAACAGTTGGCTCAGTATTGCCTTTGGATTTGGGATGGGCAAACAAACAAACTGGGGGGCTTTTCAGTGCTGGACTGTGTAGGAACCCCAAGTGAGCTGATAAAACACTGTAATAAGGTGGCTGCAATTGAATATTAATGCTTGTACTGTTATTTTGTAGAACTGTACATAAAGAAATGTGGAAAAAAACAAACAAAAAACCCACCACAATAATAATACATTTCGAAGATTTCTTACGAAAGTGATGTCAAGCAAACAAATCCTGATACAAGTATTTTGATAATCACTCTGCGCATATGAAATCAGCTAAGGTCACTGCAAGTGCAGGTTTTCAGCCTTGCATGTCTATTGGTTCCTTTTTTGCTATATATATATAAAACATTTCCCAAAATCCCTTTGTGACACAGTTCAGAAGATCTACAAAGAATGACCTCTGACTCTTATTATACCATTATCTGTCTCTTGCAAACATAATTATCCATGATTAGAAATAGAACGAAATATATTTCCCTGAAGGGGAAATATAAATGGTCGGAATCACTCATTAGAACCTGAGTGATAATGGATAGACACCGGTTCAGAGTATGTGATGGAGTGGTGGAGACAAGGATTGACTAAAATGTATGAAGCAGACTGACCAAATGTAGATATCCACTTTCACTGACATTTTATTTACTAGATCCAATAATAATGACCCTTTGTTGCGTCACCACAATTTCCAGACTTCTAGTCCTCTGCGTCTCCTATCATGTCATTTGTATAAGTAAGAGAGAAAGTTTTAATTTTTTTTACTCTGGTTTTCCAGCGCATAAAAATCAAATTTATCCTTGGATAAAAACACACTTGTCCCTAGCTGTGGGAAATCTAGAATATGTTTAAAATCATTATAGACTAATAAAACAAACTATAGAGAGAGGGGATTACTAAGAGGGAACTAGAGAGAGAATTACCAAAACTGGTATAATAATTTCTGTCTTCATTACGCTGCATTAGTATTAGAATTGTAATAATTTAGATACATAAAAATGATCAAATTCCAGCAACTTTTAAAATGTTGGCTACTTAGAGTAGATTCTTATCCATTTTTACGATCATTATGCTGATCTGGTTTTTCCCCTCATGTCACAATAATTGATTATTTTTCATAATTAAATCATACAATTTTCAGTAAAATATTTTTTAACCAACTCATATTGAATGATCCACTAGCCAAGTGGCTGGACACATTTCAACAAACTTATACTGTTATGCATGTAAAACATGCCTTCCATTTGTATGTAGCTTAATTCAAATTCAGTTCAATTCAAAAATACTTTATTTATCCCAAAGAGAAATTCAATGTTGATGTAACTCATTTAATTAAGGAGTTATTATAGATTGTGATGGCTGTGGGCAGGAAAGATCTCCTGTAGCGGTCTGTTTTACAACCAGCCTAAAGAAACCTCTAACTGAAGAGACTCTGTTTTTTAATGACAGTCTCATGAAGAGGATGGTCAGAGTTGTCCATAATTTTCTTAATTTTATGCAAAATCTTTCTTTGCATAATCATCTCCAGAGATTCCACAGTCATCCCCAGAATAGAACCAGCCTTCTTTATCAGGTTATTGAGCCTTTTTGGCTCTGATGCTGCTGCCCCAACAGATGATGGCAGAGGAACTGACACTCAACAACAGACTTATAGAAGACATGCAACATCTTGCTGCAAACCTGGAAGGATCTTAGCTTCCTGAAGAAACACAGTCTGATCTGTCCAGAACATCTACAAAGAATGATGTCTGAGATCACTACCTCTGACTCTGTCCCTTCTTGTAGACGGCTTCACTGTTGCGTCTCCAGTCCAGTCTGTTGTCTAGATGAATACCAAGGTATTTATATTCCTCAACCACCTCCACATCTTCTCCTATGATGGAAGTAGGGTTTGATCTAACTCTGTTTCTCCTGAAATTTACAATCATCTCCTTTGTTTTGTTCACATTCAAGACAAGATGATTGTTTCCACACCATGACACAAAGCGGTCCACCAGCTCCTTGTCCATCTCTGACACACCCAACCACTGCAGAATCATCTAAGTATTTCTGTAGATGGCAGGAGCGTGACTTGTGCTGAAAGTCTAAAGTGTACAGAGTGAAAAGGAATGGTGAGAGTACAGTCCCATGAGGTGCTCCTGTGCTGCTAACCACCTGGCTAGACACAGTCCTTCAGTCTCACAAACTATGGTCTGTTTGTCAGGTAGTCACTGATCCAGGCGATTGCTGAAGCCACCACCTGTGTCTTCTGGAGTTTCAGACAAAGCAGATCAGGCTGAATTGTATTAAATGCACTGGAGAAATCAAAGAACATGATCCTCACAATGCTTCCTGCTTTGTCCAGGTGACAGTGGGTTTGTTGAAGCAGGTGTATAATGGCGTCTTCAACTCCAACTCCACAGTAATAAGCAAACTGCAGGTGGTCTTGATATGCGCTGGTTTGCTCACTCAGGTGCGCCAACAGGGGTCTTCCCAGGACCTTCATGATGTGGGACTGTCAGGGCAACAGGTCTATAGTCGTTGATGACTAATGGGTGAGTTTTTTCTTTGGTACGGAACCAGACAGGATGTCTTCTACAACAGTGGAACCTTCTCTTGGGTCAAGCTAAGGTTGAAGAGGTGTTGCAGAATCCCACAGAGCTGCTCTGCACAGGCCTTCAGGACTCTGGGGCTGACACCATCTGGACCTGCAGCCTTATTCTGGTGTCTCCAGCTGCCTCTTCACCTGACTTCTACAAACAGAAAAGTGGGAGGGGGAGGCAGAGGGAGCAGCATCATCTCCTGATTTGGTTAAAGACAAACTAGTGGAAGCAGAACAGTCCATGATTGAGGTTGAGGATAAAACATCAGTAAATAAATAAATAAAAAAAAAAACCCATCATCATTAAACATAGCTTGAGGAACCTGAACCCGCTAGTAGTGGTTAGAGGGCTCAGTAGCGCCAGTGCATGACACCCTCGCTTCTGTCAGACTGCCTCAGGGCAGTTGTGGCTACAGTGTAGCTTGCCACCATCAGCATATGAAAGTGTACATGAATGGGTGACTGACTGAATGTAGAGTAAAGCACTTTGGGGTCCTCTGGACTCGACAAAGTGCTATACAAGTACAGGCCATTTACCATTTACCTTTGCTGAGGCAGTAGAAACCAGGCTTGCTGTCTGACATTAAATCTGACTGTTACTGCTTTAGGTCAGCAAAAATTACTGAAAAAATTTGTATCTCATCCAGATTAATGAGAGAGATACGTTTTTAAGTTAAATGCAGGCAAACCTGCCAAAGTATTTCAGCGCAACACCATAAACACATCATTTCCTTGTGTGACATCACAGAAAATCAAAAGAAATCAGCCACAAAGATTTTGGATCACTTGAAAGATCTGTGTTTCAATCATCTGTCCAAACAACTGTGTGCAATTATATTGTACGCAGTATGGGAATGTCCTGTCATCATACTGTTCATAATGTAGACAGGTTCTGTGTACAAGAAAGGAATGTGTTTTTGTGTGAAATGTGTTTCTCAACCCCAGAACAAAAGCAAAAGGTCTTGAGAAGATGTTGGCTGGAGTTGACGAGTGTTATTATCCACAGTGAAACAAGTACAGACATGGCCTAAACGGGCATACAGAGAGGAAAAAAACATTACTCTCATAGCAACATAAAAAGGAAAATCACAATTTGCAAATGCAAACAGGGACAAAGGCAAAGACATCCTGCAATCTGATAAAACTAACATAAAAATGTTTGACTATAATGACCATCATTGCATTTGTAGAAGAAAAGGGGAAGCTTGCAAACCTAGAAACACCATCCTAACTGTGAAGTATAAGAGTGGCAGCATCATGTTGAGTTTTGTGGGTGTTTTCCTGCTGAATGAACTAGAATTGAATACATAGCATCATATGAAAAGTACATAATGCAAAAATATTGAAGTTACATCTCAAGACATCAACCAGGGTGTTAAAAGTTGGGCATAAAAGGTTCTTCGAAATGAACAATGACCCTAAGCATACCACCAAATTAGTTACAAAATGGCTTATGGACAATGTCAGTGTTTTGGAATGAACATCACAATGCCCACAATGCAATTCTACCAAAATACCAAGGAAATGTATGCAAACGCCTGACTTTAAAGTAAATTTAGTAAAACTTCTTACTCATTGTTCTGAGATTTAGAAAAAAAAAATCTAAATAATTTTGGTAATCCTAGCTGGCCTAAAACATGTAAAAGTTTCATCTGATGTATTGTCAGAAAGTGAAACATAAAAGTTTGTGTGTTTTTTCATACTGTGTACGTAAACCTCTGGTCTTAACTATAGCTTTAAAAACTCCATACTAGGCTTACTGAATAATCTCACTCTTCAAACACGCAATGTCATGAGTTCAAATCAGTTCTTTGATGTCTGAGCTTACTGGAAATATATGCTAGAGATAAATTTCTTCAATTAAAGCTACATGAAACCCCAGTTGCATGAGAACAAGCTGTTCTAATTCAGTTGGGATCATACGGTTCCAAGATCCAAGATGGTTTGAGTGGTGAGGTGTTGACATGGATGCAGAGGAAGAGAACCACACCGGCAGAGTAACAAGGTGGAGGTAGTTACAGATGGGATGTTATTCACAGATTCATGAATCTGTTTGAGCTTGGGAGAAATCTAAAAAAAGTTGAAGATTAGTAAAAATTTATTTGAAGCATTGTAAAGATATTTTGTTTGCACAGAATATTTCCTTCTAAAAAATTGTCCGAGTGAACCCAAAACATGCAGAAATACACACTCCTATGGGGGATACACTGTTGACCAGCAGATTGTTTTGATGTTTGACAGGTCTCTGTGGAAACTGAGCACAGCTTTGTACGGCCATCTGCCCTGCTGCTGAGGCTGTGACATCATCCTCTTGATATTCTCACCAGTGTCATGTCCAAGGAAGGAGAAACATGAGAAGACTTGACCACCATGAACAGCTGTGATACACACACACACACACACACACACACAACTTTTATGTAGCCGTGCTTGTCTCACACTACCTTCTGCCAATCAGAAACACAAAATGTAAACATGCACAATCTGCTCCCATATTCCATTAGACATAAAACAATCATACATGTGGTGCATATTTGTGATTATATCGAAAAGCATCTAAAAGAATCTAAAAGCTGCTGTACATAAAAATGAAGCACAAAGTAGGTAAACTTGAGCACTGAAAATTAGATTGAGTTTATCCAGAAGGCTTTGATTTTTTTTTTAAGTTTATTCATGAAAATGTCAAAAAAAAAAAAAATATATATATATATTATTTTTATTGTTCTAGGGAGCTGCAGCCTGCCAGTCTATAGGCAGAACTAGAGCGACCTCCAGTGGGAAAAGCAAGGAAACCACACCATTGAGCTACAGCTAAAATGAACATTGAAACAACAATACAGTAATCTTAGACAAAAGATAAATAAAACAGATCATATTTTGTATTCTCTTTACTTAAATTAGACATAGTTTTTTGGAATATATAAAATATTCCATAAAATATTTAAATAAAATAAAAGAAGGCACTTACTGTAGCTACAAAGGCAAGAACCAAAGGAAAAACCGTTACAGTTCAATAGTTTGATGTACAGTACTGTTCTTGTAAAAATAAATTAAAGGAAAAAAAAGTAACATTTTTTTTTATGCGTAAATGTTCTTGCTTGGATTTTTTTGTGCACAGTTCATCAATTCCCCCACTGTTTATCAACTTAACTTAAACTGAATGTAATGTTACTTTTCTCACCCAGCACTTCCCTTTTAACCCTTAAAACTGCAGTATGTGACTTTGCACCGCTCCCGACCTAAAACGACCAATCAGAACCAGGAGGAAGGTATTAGTGCAGTCAATCATCCTGTGTGCACAGCTGAAAAAACAACTTACCATTCCAGGAAAACTGTTTATCCACCATCATCAGTGGCCATGCTAACTAGCAACAACATTTGTTATGCAATAACATATGTTGTGGTAAACCAGCTATAACTTAGCAGAGAGCAAGGGAGAAGTCTGTGAACAGCACATACATGAGGGTGATTGAAAGCACTTAAACCCTCCTCCTGGCTCTGATTGGTTGTTTTGGACTGAGTGGTTTATTTCTGTAGTTAGTACTGGGAGAAGGTAGAGGAGCATAATTTTCTTTCACAGATTATCTGTCTCATATTGTTATACGACATAATGATAATTTTAACAAATATGTAAAAAACATTTTTCATAAGTTACATAATGCAGCTAGTAGTGGGAAAATAGATATTGATAGAATAGACAGATAGAATACGGTAGATATTTCTGATGTGTAAAATAAAAGGAATGAAGGTAGAGTCCCTGGTCAGACAAAACATTTATTCTGCAGGGACACCAAGTTATTAATATATTCAGTAACTTATGATGAAGACTGCTTGGTGATTAGAGCTGGGCGATATAGCTGAAAAACATATCACAATATAAGTGTTTCATATCAATCGATATTGATAATTATTGATTCAGGGTTTTTTTTTGTTTGAATATCTGAAATGCTGCCAAACTGATGACGTGACCTTTTCTGGTTTATTCACAATTTCCTCTCAAGTTGTTATCCTCATTTTCTATTTTCACTCCACCCCATTCTTTTTTTTAAGCAGTTATGAGGCACAGCGGCAAAACAAGGTTGTTGCTAGCTTACCAAAGAAGCCTTTCCTTCACCTACATCCCCCAGAATGCTGTGCAGTTCTAGGTTGGAGTTCAATGAAATTAGTGAGCATTCTATTGGACATATTTTCTATTAATATTGGTCATGTGTCTATTGCTATATATATTATTATTAAGTTATTGCCCAGCCCTATTGATGATGGTTATTAAGTGCTTTGTAAATTTGTTTGTTGTATCCGACTACTCTTTCCTGATTTTCTTCTGCAGCACTTCAAGGACAGTTGGAGTCTTTCGCTTTACACCTATAAATAAAAACAAAGAGAAATAATTTACAGGAAGACAGGTATACTGCAACTGTGGCTTAAGGCGGAGGAGGTAAAAAGACTGAAGAAATATACTCTCCTGTAATACCTTGCTTTTTGATAGGTGATTCATTGTTGTCTGAGGACCTCTTAGCATAGGCCTCCTTCATTCTCTGAATGTTTTTCTTGCTGATCTGTTCGTGCTGTACTATTGGATGTGGGTAGTCTTTCCCCACAATGCATCCTGCAGCTTGCTGGACACTGCGGGGAGCCTTCCAAGGTTCATAAATGTACTGTGGTGGAAACTTCTTCAGAAGAGGGAGGTACTTTCTGCATGCACATTAGAGTCAATGATAATTTAATACAATAAAAGTACACAATTTATTTGAGTTTAATCATGTACTGAACTTACTTAATATAGTCTCCGTTTTTGTCTGTCTTTTTACCAAATGCGATGGGGGAGTAAACCCTGAAAAACTGGTGGAAGAAAGCACTTGCTGACAGCCATTGCCAGTTTCCTGCATTCAGAGCCCAGTCAGCATCCAGTAAGAGACCCTCAAAGACCTTAGGCAGAGGGAACAAACTATTTCAGTCACAACTGTCCTGTAAAAGGAAGCTCGGATGCAAATAAGCAATATTGTGCAAAGCTTTCATTTTACAGCTTACAAGAAGATTATTACCATAGGCCAGGATAGGATTTGTTCATAAAAGCAAATTAACACACCTTCTGTCCTTCTTCCCAGCTGATCCACAGGTCTCCCCTAGTGAGAAAACAAGCGACAGCATGTCGGGCCAGGTGGTGGATCCAGCCCTCCTGCCTCAGCTGAGTCATGATTGCGTCAATGAAGGGGAAACCAGTTCGGGCCTTCAGGAAAACAAAATCAAGACATAAAATGAATGAGAAAATAAAAATGATCCCTCATAAGAATATGAGCAGCTTTCAATCCCAGTACCTCTCTCCATGCAGCTAGATACTGTGGATTTGTGTCCCAATCCACCTTTACACATACTGGGTTCTCCTTCATTTTGTCAAAATTAGGGATTCCCACACTGCAGGTGTAGAAGAACTCTCTCCAGAGTAACTGACCATGAAGGGACACTGGAGGATTGGAGTGCTTTCTCTACATGCAAGTTACATTAAAGAATTCAGCAGTATTAAGTGGACTGTTTTAACTCCATTGCTTTTACCTTGACCAGAAGTGCAATGTGACACTCACATCCCGATACACCTCAGTGAGCCTCCACCAAAATGTTCTTGCAGAAAGGCACCCAAAGGAGATGTACGGACTGAGGACTGTGGTGCTGGGACTAGGGGAGTTTGGAGAGGTCTGTGGCTTCTCAAAGCTGCAAACCCATCCCTGAAATAAGCAGATAAAAATTTACAGACACAGCATGACACTCCCTTTTCACATTAAGTCACATTACAACCACAAAAATCTGTCATTTCAATGAAATATTGTTCTGCAAAGCATTGGCTAAGGGAAACTTTCCAGATTTTCAGATTTTACAAGGCACTGACAGTCAAACCTTCATGTTGTATTAGAACAGGATCACTTGATTTGACTCAGTACACTAGGAATTCAGCGCACATACTGAACCACTCCATTTCTTTTTTTTAAACCCAAAGATGAATTAGCTTTAGTCTGCCGAAATAACCCAAAGTCTTGCAGGTCAGGATCAGTGGTAGGTGAGTGAGAGCTCTGTACCGTTCTTTTCATGTGTTCGTCTAGTCTTCTAAGAGCCTCCTGTTCTCCTCCAGGAAACAGCTCCTCTCCAAGAAACCGTGAGTCCAGATTAAGCTCCTCTGGTGTTGGAATGCTGTATTTCTTCTCATATTTCTCTGAGCAAGGAGTCTTAACATCTTCAGCAGGTAAACAATGATAAGATGTCACACTTTGACACCCAAAACATGTTCCAATGACAATGCAACATATTCTAAACTATACCTGAGTGGTTCTGTTTGTTACATACCTTTCATATTTTCCAAGGTTGGAGCAGGGATTGGTTTCTTGGGTGGACCAAGATTTTGCACTATTGCTTGCAAACGTTTATAAGTAAGTGGGGGTTTCCCATTGTTTTCTTCAATTATCCTTTAGATGAAAGATAATCAAAAAACAATAAAAATTTACTACACAGGAAATGGAGAAATACAGCAGATAAAATCTGTCTGGACATACTCAGATTGACATTTACCTGTCTATGTTGTAAAGCGTATGGGAGATTTTGTAGATGACTTCGACTCCGTGCTCTTTTGCCAGACTGGCCACTTTTTCATCACGGCGTAGACTGTACGGCTCTGTGTCATACTCATAAGTCAGCTTTGTTACATTCCACATGTTGAACAACTCTGGGAACACCGCTTCAGGTTTCCCCCTCAGGACAAACAGTCTGACCAAATCACAACACAGCAAAGTCATTATAAACAGTTGTAAACCACATTCAGAAATGTTTAAAGGAAGTTTGTTTGAAAGTTGTGTCAATGTTTATACCTGGAGTTGAGTTTCCTCAGGCTGCAGTCCAGGTCTTTGAGTGCCCCAATGAGGAACCTTTGGCGGTTCATGCCCACCTGGGTGTTGTGAAGGTAAGGGTCCAGGATGAACACAGGGTACAGCTCTTTACAGTCTTTCAGAGCAGCTATCAGTGCTGGGTTGTCATGTAACCGGAGTCCCTTACGGAACCAGTGAATACACACGTGAGCCATTCCTGGTAACCTGTGAATGCACACATCGGGAAATTATTTTCAAAATGGAGAGATGGAAACGTGTCAATGTCAAATAGCATGAGTAAAATTCTCAACAAATGTATAAAATCTGCATTTTCGATATTTCTGACAAACATTCTGCATACTGCAACAACGATCCAGCAACAAGCACAGTGAAAAGAGCTTAAGTTGCATTTAACTCTGCAAAAAATTATTTTGCTGAGACAGCTGTAACGGACTGAATAACGAGCCTCCTTTTTAACAAAACTGCTTGAAACAGATCCAGAAAGAAGAATCCAGCGTAACAATGCAAACACGCAACACAGACCCAGGTCAGCGCATTCCCATCAGCATGTTATACGAAGATAGAAGATGAAATACACATTTGACAAATAGTTTTACCTACCTTACCCTCACAAAGATCTTTACGCAACGCTTTGATGAATAGTTGAATAATGACCAATTATGTCTTTTGCAACGTAGTTGTGTTACAAAACAGGAAACGGTTACATATGCATCAGAATAAACCAATCAGAAAAGAGCCCGGAAATGTGCCTGTGAGTGGTGGTGGGAATCCAACCGCCGCACCTCGCTGCGTTTACCACTAGATGGTAATATTATGTAAAAAAACAAAGTTATAGTTTTGAAACGAATTGTTTTCACCAACAGCGGTAATAGAATGGCAATCTGCAAGCTTTCCAATTAACGGATACAAAGAAAGAGTAAATCTCCGAATCACTTAGACATACACATAAAATCGGCAAAAGTTCTAGTGTGCGGAAAAGACTTCGAAAATTTGGGCTGTTGGACCCAGCAGCTCATCGTAGCTCGCCGTGATCGTATAGTGGTTAGTACTCTGCGTTGTGGCCGCAGCAACCCCGGTTCGAATCCGGGTCACGGCATTGCGATACAATGTCACGGCAGATGAGTTGGTTTTTTAATTTTTATTTTTCTGAAAGTCACCTCTGTGAATGATTGGAAAATATTTAAAGTGCTAATTTATACACAATTGTACGATACAGTGACTCCATGCGATGTACTTTTTCAGTTATACTACCCCCCAGATTTAGAATCGTTTGCATTGTGGGACTGTGTTCTGTAAAGTGCAGAATTCAAAATTTCCCATTTAGTCTATAAATTAAAAAACAGAAATTAGCCTAATATTATGAAAAATCAGACTTACCAATGCAATTAATTAGTGATGTAAGAAGTTTTGTCTCAATACCTTGAAGTGATTCCACTTTCATCTTATTGACAGAAAGGTCAGTTTAACTTTATGGACAAGTCAAGAGTAATCTAATTAGGCATAATTTTCTTGTTTTGGTACTTCAGGATAATATTTAATCTTAACTTTTTTCAGTTTAGGTATCTTGGTAACTTGTTTAGAAGAGATGTTAGGATAGACAAAATGGGTCCTTGACTTCAATAAGGTGGGCCCTGCTCCAGCCTGTCAAGAAGAAGTAAAGAAAAACTTTATTTCTATAGCACCTTTCACAGACATATAAATCACAAAGTCCTTCACAAAGGCAAGGCAATTAAAACAAAACAAATACACACACACACACACACACACACAAAAAAACATTAAGCAAAAGCCTGCCTGAAAAGAAAAAGAAAAGGAGAAAAAGTGGAGTCAAAAAGTAAAGCTCTTAATTTGCAATTCAACCCTCATTTATTGTTGTGAGATAAGGATCAGAACTGAAAGAACATGATTCTGGACACAAGGGGCTGAAATGAGTTTCCTCCACAGGATGCCTTCCTGTAGAGATGCAATGGCTCTCAGATGTTTGCACAGCCCTGTTATAAAGGCATGGTTTTGTGATAAAAACAATCAGACCATAATAAGTGATTTTCACATATGTAACAACCCTGTACAATTCAATTGAAAAAACCCAACTCTGTAAAAAAGAATAAAAAATGTCTTCTTAACCGATTTTGCAAGTTAGCACACCCTTTTAACAAAACTTTGTTTTCATTTAATTTCAGCATTCAGTCTTCCTCAGTTGGATTCTATCAGAACGTGCCATGTCATGACTTGATTTGGTCACTTCACCTTGTAGAAGTTCTGCAAATCTGACGGATTAAAGGACATCACTTGTCCACAGCTCTCTTGAGGTGGACCCACAGGCTTTGTGTCAGATTTATTTCTGGACTCTTGCTTTAATTTTCATCCCACAAAATCATTTCTTGTTGATTTAGATGTGTACTTGAACTGAATGTGATGCTGAAAAATTAATGTTCTCTTCAACTTCAGTTTTCTACCAGTCAGCTAGAAGAATTCCTGCCAAAACTAACTGGAACAATTCAGAACTTTTTGCTCCTCAGTTCCATCTTAAGTAACCCCAGAGCATAATGCTGCTACCACCTAATTTCATCCTAGGTGTGGTGTTTTTTCTGTGATGTTTTTCTTTCTTTTTTTTCTTTCTTTTTTTTTTTTTTTTTTACAAAACACATAGGTCTGGATATTTTTGCAAAAACAAAAAAAAACAAACAAAAATGTGTCTCTCAGTTGTCGTCCTCAGTCCAGACACATGTAGAATAGACACTATTGTCACATGTAGATCACAACCAGTACTTGTTAGAAAGTGTTGCTCTTGACCTCTTGGAAGCCTCTAAATGACTCTAAATGTATTGTCGTCTAATCAGTTTTGAAGAAATATCCACTTTTTGTTTTCCCTGCCATACAAAATTTTCTAGCTATTGGTGACTGTCCTTACTATGCCATAGTGTACAAATAATACTGTGGGATGTTTTTTGTACCCTTCTCCTGACAGATATCTTTGTACATTGAGATCCCTTTGATCTTTTGTAAACTCTCTGCAGTCTTAAAAAGAAAGGATGCAAATGAGCAAATGGCAAGAAAATCCTATGGATAGCTTTATTTATGGTTCATCACATTCATTACAACTGGTGTTAGGTGTCAACTATAGAAGACTCAACACTTAAAATTATTTTTAAAATGCTTCAACAGAGTATTAATCAAAGGGTGTGCACATCCAACCAGGTTTGTGCAGGTTTTGAGTTTTTCCTCAAGTGAGCTTTCACTTTAATTACACAGGTTATGACACATTGGTGGTGGTAAAAGGTTTGAAATTACTTATCAAATCACAAAACGGACATCTTAATAGGGATGTGTACATTTTGAGAGCCACTACAATTCCTGTTTGTGAAACTGAAAAATCGAAACTGATATTAATGATAAAAGGAGTGATCATGGTGTCTTTTTCTTTTGATATTTCAATTTTGATAAATGAACTCAAGAGTCTAATCTATGTCAAGTTTAACTTGTTAAAGTGGGGCCCCTTGCTGTGTTATTATGCTGGACCATGTGGCTGCCGTCACGACGTACAGCAGCCTATCGGAATTTCGCCTCCTGTCGTTATGTCTGCGAAGGCAGCATCTCAGCAACAGCTCAGCTGGCTGGCAGACTCCTCATTCAGCAACCAGCAGCACTGAGAGCGACATGGCAAGGGCTTGGGCAGGTGTGGTAAGGAGGTGACGGGCTAACCAGACCTGAGAGCGCAACAACATCATCACCATCATTATCAGCACCAGCAGCAGATGCAGCATCCTCCAGTCCTGTCCGAGTGAAGAAACGCGCTACTGATAGAGTCACTCACACGCTGATGATAAAACGATGCACCAATCGCCGCCACCGACCAGGTGTTGGAGCAAGGAGCAGGGACGCCGTTAACCTGACAGAAAGTCGACCCGTATCTATGTGCTGCGCACGCTTCTCTCTGGTCCCGTTTGCAGACGATCGAGAAGATGCTGAGCCGACTGATGAGCAGCAGTGTCAGGAGTCTGGACAGGGAATGCAACTGCACGGTGAGGCTGCTGGACGACTCGGAGTACACCTGCACGATCCAGGTCAGTAGGGACCAACGTTTGCTCTTTCTCCATTCACCTTGCTGTTTTTTTTTTTTTTTTTTTTTTTGACGTTAAGTGGGTGGGAGTGATCATGTGAAATGACGTTTGTCCGTTCATTTCTTTCATTGCTTGTTGTAAACACATGAAATAAGGCATCATTCTCTTGAGATGCAGGCTGCCTCATGACGAATGTGGCTGTGTTTTTGTGCTCTGACGCCTCTCAGGACAGAAGGGCTGCAGAAGCTGCTTTCGTCAGAGAATTACCTGTGAGGACATGCCATCATCATGACCGCATGTTGTGCGTGCACTGCGTAGAAAATTTAAAGAATTAACCAGACAGCACTATACGCCAACTGGGAGCATAACACACACACACACACACACACACACACACACACACACACACACACACACACACACACACACACACACACACACACACACACACACACACACACACACACACACACACACAAATCCATCTATGCATAAGCTCTTATTTTTTGCAGCTTTATGCTTGCATTGCGTTTAAAATGTTGATAATCTGGTCTTGAGCAAAGTCAGTAGTTGGCTTAGTGGAGATTTTTGGATCTACTGGTAGGATGAATGCTTTAGTGTGGAACCACAGATATTTACGACTTGAGGTTAAACCAGGCGTCTCACTTCATCAGTTCTGTTGCTCACATATTTCTGAAGACATGTCGCTGTCAGGTTTATCAACAAAGACTGATTTCAAGGTTATGAATGTCCACATTTGAAAATAAATGTAACAGTATGCATGTTAATAAAAAAAAAATGGTTGTATCCTTGCATGTAATTATGATTTTATTTCATTACAGACAACACAAACCTCAATATGTACAACATTTAGGTAAAAGTTGCCCCAAACAAGTTGCATCTTTGAGAAAACCAAGACCAGAAATGAGCAACCTTTGCAATTGTAAGTGCTATTTTGGGTCTTGCTCTGACTAATTAAAATATATCCAGACCTACAAAATCTACATGACCCTTCAAATAAAAACAAAATCAGGCTTATTATATTTCATGAATATCTAGTATTTAAAATGCCTTGAATGAAAATTTTCCACATTTATAAAAAGTGAGGAAAAAGAAACATGTATTTTGTAACATAATGACATATATTATTATAGTTATTGTCTGTTGATTGTGAAAATTCTGTGCAGATTTAAGATGAAAAACACAGACAAAATGCTAGAACTGGCCTTTTTTTATTACTCTTCTATCTAAAAACACTGCTCAGTTCTTTATCATGTTTAGCCAAAGTCATGAAGAGTCACTTCATAACTTAGTGGAGGGTCTTAAGAGCCATTTGTGACCCTGGAACAGCAGATTGTAGACCCCTGACCTTGACAGATAGCTGCATGAAAAATACTTAATGAACCACTTGAAAACAATGTTTCATCTTGTCTTGTGCATAATATTAAATAATTATTTGATTTGGTTTTTTTTGAAGGAACTCGAATAAAGGGAAAAAGCACAAGCTTAAACTGGTCACCTGTGATATCAGAAACTCCACACCTCACCGTATCAGCAGCTATCATTATTAAACATCTGATATGACAACACTGACTATTTTTGGAAACCGTTATCAAGTACTACAATATGCACTTCCTTTCAGAAATGCTACTTTATCCAGAGTGGTCTCAGAGACATCTACAATAGGTTTTCTCATTAGAGGAATGATTGTTCTGGAACTTTTTTGGAAGAAACTATTGCTTCTGAGCTAAAACGAAATATGTGAATCCATACTCTGATCACAAAGAAGTTGAAAAACTAGTTTAGTTTGCCAGTGTAAGTAACTTTTGTCACTGGAAAGAGCAATGTACACTTCTGTGATAGCAGCATTAAAGCAGAACTATACATAGAGCTTCGAGCATAATTTTATGTCCTCTCTCAAACATGTTGTACATTATGTTTCCATTTGTATTTATAATTCATAGTGTCAGGAGATTAGCTCTAACGGTGAGTAGATTTTTTTAGAGGGAAATAATATGCTATAGAGTACCTCTCAAAATATTATTAACCTTTGAACTTTTGTCTCATATGTGTGTTATTTGTTTTTTTTTTTTTTAATGGTAGATCAAGATAAAGTCGTGAATAATTGTTTCAACGCTTTTTCAATCCATCATCTAAAAATTCACATACCAACATATCGTTCCTCCATGAAATATGGTAGTGGGAGCAACATGCTGTGGGAATTCCTTTCCTCAGTGTGGACAGGGAAGCTGGTTATAAGTTAATGATGGAGCAAGACAGAACAAAATCAAGGCCAGTTGTAGAAAAAAACTTGCTCGATGTCGCAAAAGACATCATCCTGGAGAAATACGACCCTAAAGATAGAGCTGCAATTAAATTTCTTAGGTACAAGTGTAATTATCTTTTAGAATTGCGTAAACTTAGCCTGGTGAAAACCAGCCCATTGTTCTACGCTTTGCTTCGTACAGATGGTATGGACCATCGGCTGTTGAGAAACGATTGCTTGCTGGAGTCGTGGACTCTGTTGAAGTTTTAAACGACTGGATCTGATTTTACCTAATTGCTAACATTTGGCCATGATGTATGTAATGTGCCAGCTAAGGCTGGGTGATATGCAACATTTTCCTGGCCTATATTCGTCAGTCCAACAAATGATGATGTGTGTTATATTCATGTTATATTCACGTTTCAACTTTTTTTGTGGGCTGAACAATGTAAACATGCACGGATTGATTTGCCCCACAAAAGTCCTAAAAAAGATGAAATTAGTTGCCAAAAAAAACAAAGTCACCTATTTGGGATTACTTTGCCTTTAACGGGATGAAAGAGGTAAACCACAGGATGTAACCAAAGCGGTTTGCCACTTGGAAAGGACTCAAACATGACAAACTTGCTGGAGCATTACTTGTTCAACATCCAGCTATGCAATAGAAGTATGCTATGCAATCACCAGGTGCTGCAGCTCCATCAACAAGCTCTGAAAAAGCTTTTCACGAGCAGAAATACGATTAAATACGAAAAGGACAGCCCCAGATGGACAGCCCCGATGGACACAGTGCAACTTGGCAGTAACTATCTCTCAAAGGAAGATGCATGAAAAAAGTTTCCCATTGATGTCACAAATGGCAGGAAAATATACACGCTGACCATGAGCACACCTTTGGAATTCGTCTTTAGCAACACAGGTAAAATTGTTAACCACCTGCCCACACTGCTGAATTCAAACAAGGGTAAACATGCTTGTTTTCCTTGTCAAAGCATTTCTAAGCTTTATCCAAAAGAAATAGCATATTTTCTTTTTTTCTGCTTGTTCTATGTTCACTGGAGACTATTTTTATTTTCGTTTTTGTTTAATTTTGTATTTGTTTAATTTTGTATTTATTGTTTCATATTCGGGTAAAGGGATATTGGCACGGTCCATAAGCACGATTTACCTGGGAGGAAAGTGAGTCTCTGTTTGTTTGCCCACCATTGCAGTTTACTGTTTAAATAAATGCATTTTCTGGACATAGGATACTGCTTTACTGTTCCAAGTTTGAGTAAATAAATCGCCACTGCACTCAGATGCACTCTGGAGAAAATAAAAGTTTTGCTTGCAGCTGAAAGGAGTTTGTGTGAGTCATTAAAAATGGCTTTACATTTTTTCTGTGGGCTGCATCTTTTGGCTTCAATCAAACATTGTTATTACCGTAATTAAGAGAGTAACTCCTAGGGCAAACAAAACAAAACAAAACAAAACAAAACAAAAAACCTGCTCTTATAAAAACATCCGGTGAATGGCTCAGCCTATCGTTGATGGTTGATAAATTCGTCCAATCGCCCATCCTTAGCGCCAGCTTGATTGTGAAGGAAGCTAAGCTATGAAGCTTACTGGAAATTGCATGCACTGTAAACAACCATTCCCCACTGGGAAGAGAGAAATGCAGAGCCGACTTTAATTGCTTAATATTTGGAAGCACAGCCAACATGGACTAAATGGCTTCGTTCACTTCCTCTGCTGCCATTGGCAAACTACAACCACAGGCAGACTACAGTTCAAAAACAGCACAGAAACTCAATGTCATCGTTTCCAACTCTTCCTTTTGTACGCTGATAGACCAGGATGAAATGCATCCTGAGAAATTGAGCTCAATTGGACAAATCCCAGACGGAGCACTGTAGGGAGATGAAAATCAAGCGGAACTGCGTAGAAAGGCAATGGCGAGGCTAGCGTAAACCTAAATGTATTTGAAAAGCTGCATCAAGATTTTACAGTTTATATTCACAGTTGCTCGCCACCAATTCAACTGAGGTTGAGCCAGTTTGAAAAGAAGAACGACAAAAAAAATCTGTCTCTAGACATGAAAAATTAACTTAAAGTTAACTGCAGTGAAAAGAGGTTCTATGAGGTATTGACTCTGGGGTGCTGAATATATATATATGCTTCACTTTTCAGATATGTATATAAAAAAAAGTGCATATGATTTATCTTTCACTTTACAATTATGTGGTATTTTGTGTTGGTCTTACACATAAAATCCCATTAAAATACATTGAAGATTGTGATTGCTGCATAACAAAATGTGCTAAAGGCTCAGCAGGTGAAAAAAAAACATATTATGCAAGGCACTGTACACCTGAAAATGTTTGTCAGACTAAAAAGTTAGGTTTACAGTATCTTTAACATTAATACAGTAGCACACAGCTGGTTGCCATCTGTACCTTCATAGGCAAAATCTTCACTACTTCAATAATCCTCTGTCTTTGTATAGGGAGTTTACCTCCACTTGATACAGGAAATATGTAAGTAGATGACAGATGCTTTTGGTGTTGGCTGTTTGTTTTGGTCTCAGTGGTTGCTGCTCAAATAGTCCTATTGAACATTTGCTGTTATTTTTGTCTAAATGTTCCTTCAAGAGTTTTCTGTTCTTTAAAAAAGCTGTTCTGAATGAAGTTTCAGTTTTGAAGATATCTTGTTTTGTAGAATGAATTATGTTGGAGTTTAGTGGAGGTCTGTTTCATGGTTTTATGAGGTTGGGTTTTAATTTTTTATCAACATGCTACTGATCAGTTTTCTTATTCATCAGTCTTATTTCGTGTTTTCATTCTTTTTAATACTCTTAGTCGAGTCAGAGCTGCTGTAGCGGGCTGCCAGCTCGTGTTCTGCCGGAACTGGAACTCTTTTTTAATGCTTTAACTTTTTAATGCTCAGAGACATGCACATCTTGTACATTTTTAATTAACCAACTCAGTTGCACATTGCTCTGGACTGGAGTAATTTTAGCTTATTGTACAGTATTTTTTATTCTTTATTCTTTTATATATATATATATATATATATATATATATATATATATATATATATATATATATATATATATATATATATATATATATATATATATATATATATATATATTTTTTTTATATTTATATCTGTTTTCTGTTATTGCCTGTCACTGCCACTTTGCTGCTGTTGCATAGAAATTTCCCCATTGTGGGACAATAAAGGATATTTCTATTCTATTCTATTTTATTCTATTCTTTTCTATTCTAATAAAGTCTTGAATATTTTTTTTTGAAACACAACCATTTTATGAGGTTGGAGTTGTCCTAAAAATAAATATTGACATGAGTAAAGATGAGACATGACTTCAGACCATTTGTTTGAGTACTGAAATTTAAGAGCACAAGGCTGAGACATTATGATTAATGCATAGTCAGTGCTTTATACAACAAGTGGCTCTCTATGCGTTTGATGTGTGACTGTATCACTGCTGCAACCAGGATTTGATGCTCATTTCCGGGAGGGATTCCAGTGCTGCTGAATCAGAGATGACAGCACATAAAGTCCATCAACACCTGCACACTTCTAGGAAATGACGGCAAAAGCAAAGCGAGTCTCTCATGTATGACAACTTAAAGTGCTTGTGATTAAAAAGAGGTGACTTTATGACAGTTTCAGATCTTTATCTGCTTGCCCTCTTCCTCCTTGTAAAAAAAAATAACAAGTAGATAACAAGTGGTTATCAATGTGAATTTTTTTTCAATGAGCTTTCAATGAAATTCTTTTTAAACAAATAGTTTTCTGTGTTGAGATGCAACAATATATTCATCTAATGAGACGTGATGATACACGATATCAGGATCATAAGAACAATGCTCGTCTTATTAAAAACACTTCAATGCTTTTTTTTGTTTTTTTTATTTACAAATGAAATAAAGTTGTGACATACTTCACATTAGGTTTGAAATAATCTTTTTCCAGTGTAGAATTATCTAGTTTAGATATTTTGCATTTTGAACTGGAGAATAAGAAATATAGTCCAGATGTTTTACCAAAAAAAGTCCCCAAAAAACTGTGAAATAGCCATTTATTGTTGCACTAGTTTAGCATCCAAGGGAAACGCCTTACAACCTTAATGTCATTAATGGCGAATTACTATGCAGCTGAGGTATTCTCACAGGGTTAACATGTCTTTTGTGGACTGTTGTCTGTCTCTTATTTTTGTACAATGTGCCCCAAATGCTGCCAGATTAATAATTTGAGTGGTGTAGTTTTTTTAATGCTTCCCTATCCCTGTCCTTGTGTTTTTGGCCAGCCTTGGTCCACAGGAAAACAACTCAAGAACTACCCTTTATACTTCAAAATAAGAGTTATAAAAAGGGTGTCAAGCTTAAAGCAATCAGCTTCTCATCTAGTGCTCATAATGGAACTTTACAAAAGATATACTATGCTTTGACATTAAATATTGTGTTTTAATATTACAAGAGGTCGTTACATATTGTCACAGGTAGGATTTGACCTATACTCAAAGCTTGCTACTAATTTTTCCTAAGGGCATAAATATATTTGTGAATTTGAATTTTGGCCAGACAAACAACTTTGTTGTTATTTTTATGCCCCCGTCACACTGCCTATTATTTTAATAGCCAAGAAAGGCAGAAGCCAAAAGGAAAATAAAGCTCTGCAATCAGCTTACTACACATTCACAATCATAATCTGATCACAAGATAAACCAGGCTGCAGCAGCTGTTTTGGAAATGTCTAAAAACTCAACTACATGAGCGCAACAGCTCTCACACTGTGTTTACTTCACATATGTGCTATCAACCCAATGGTGACTCCAGTATTACAGTTATATGATTCAATAATAGTTACTTTGTCTCACACTACACTGTGCTGTCTCGCTGAAGATCATCTCACCTCTGCATGCCGGGGGCTTGAATGAATAGTGAAACTGTCAGCTTGTATTACTTTTGCTTAATCTGGCTAATAATTACCTGACCACGTGGGGGCACTAATGGGGCATTGAAATGTAATTTCTCAGAGTTAAATGATCATTAACTATTAAGGAATGAGTAAACAAGTTACAGTGCCTATAAAAAGTATCCACCTCCTTGTATGTTTTACCTGTTTTATTGCTTCTACAAATCAATCAACAATTTGACTTTTTGACATTTTTTTTTAAAATTTCAAAGTAATACAAAATAATGACAATTAAAAATATTTAACCTAAAATAAGTGAAAGCATGCATATTTACCTCCTTCAAGTCAGTAGTAAATGTACCTTTGGCTGCAACCACAAGCATGGAGTCTGTGTGGATAGGTCTCAGTCAGGCTTGCACGTCTGGACACTACAGTTTTACTCCATTCTTCCTTTCAAAACTGCTCAATGGTGGCCTCTTACAACTCTACGTCTTGCATGGTCACGCAGTTTGAGAGGACAGCCTGATCTAGGCAAATTTACACATGTGCCATATTTCTTTGATTTCTTGATGATCAATTTAACTGAACTTCAAGGGATGCTCAGTGACTTAGAGATTTTTTTGTATACATCCCCTGACTTATATTTCTCAATAATCTAAACAGATTTTGTTGATCGTGATTGATTTGTAAAAACAATAAAAAGGGTAAAACAGCCAGGGGGTTGAATATTTTGTATAGGCACTCTATTGATGTTACAGCAAAAGCAACTTACATAGTACTGACCCAGCAGAACCCCAAATTCCACACCACTGATCCCAATATGCAGGCAATATGACAGGAGAGATGACAGAACTTAATGTTCCGCAAAGTCCCCTTCATATCATCATGCTTAGACCTGTGTAAAACCATTTTTTATATACATTGGTACATGGCAAGACAGAAAACAGTGTGACAGCAGGTTGAATTCAGTTGCTTCACAAACAAAACACTGCATATTTTTGCATAGGTTTGCATAGGTCTGGCTAAGGAAGAAAAAATGTGAGGAGTTTTTTTTAATGAGTTATGTATACTGGAGTAGACCCTTCACTTGTTCTCCCTTGACATCTAAGCAACTCCATCACCCCAGCTTGAGTCAAAGTGATTGGCTGTTAAGGTATGATGGTCCTGCTTTTTTCCAAATGAAAGCGCACATCAGGGCCAGAATGCTTAATTTTGTTGTGCAGCTTCCAGTGAGAGGGATTAGCTTTTGTTGTTCACTATTCCCATCATCAGAAATTATGAAATAAGCTTTGATTTTACACTGTAGCCCTCTTATTGAGATTCAAAGGAAACTTAAATAGGATAATCAGCTTAAACAGTTGTGTTTTATTTACCACCATAATTTTTCTAGCATTAGCACTTGTGAACATGGCATTCAGGGAACTATGATAATTATGTTTTACAGAGTCTGCAAAGACAAGTTAACACTGCTGATCTCATTTCTCACCTTCAGTCCGAACATTCTAGTTATTATTGCTCAGGATAACATTGTCTGTATATTGAAAATGAGAACATGTGGTTTCTGTCTTTTCCTGGAGACCTCAGAGATGTGGCCCAGAAAAAAAGGGTCCTCGCGAGGCCCAGGGGCGGGCAAACTCTCCGTTTTGCTCAATTAGCCTTTTTCACTTTTATACTGAAATCACATCATGTGGGAATGATGCTAGCTATGACCTTTCTTAAAGGAAAAACTGCAGGCAGCAAAGAAGCTGACAGAAAGGTGAAATGTTTATATATATATATATATATATATATATATATATATATATATATATATATATATATATATATATATATATATATATATACACCACACTGTTCAGTTTGCAAATTAGCATGTCAGTTTGCAAGTCTAATCAAATTCTGTTATCCAACTTCCTTTTATTACATACAATCAGCACACTTGGTCCCCTTAGCCATTAATGACACTGCTGCTGATTACTCTATAATCCCTAAAACATGGGGAAACTCATGCTCATTGATATTTCAAGTTCTTTCATCATGACTTTACCCTTCAGGACATCCACAAGCGCTCACATTTACACAACAAACTAGAAAGATCCAGCCCAATACTGTTGCACACAGATGATTTTACAGGAAGAAAATTAGGCAGATGATTAATTGGTGTGGAAGCAAGCAGAAGGATTCAGCTGTGCTGTGGAGATGAAGACATATACAAAATAAGAACATAATACTTTGCTTTTAACTCCCCTGCACTGAGTTACATTATGTTTAAGAATTGATTTTAAGATTGCACTTTAGACTCCCGATGGGCTTTCTTTGTTTGTTTGTTTGTTTGTTTGTTTGTTTGTTTGTTTGTTTGTTTGTTTCTTTCTTTCTTTCTTTCTTTCTTATGTTTTTGTTTTATAGAAGTCTACACACTCTTTGAAGTCCTCCAGCAAAGGACTCTTATTTGTTTCTGAAATACATCTGGGGCCCACACAGCTTCCAGTGTGTGGGCCCCAAAGCTGCGAAATGAAGAACCTAAGGGGGCAATATCCTGCTTTGGGGTTAGTCATATGAAATGATTAACTTCTTAAGCCATCCTGAAATCCTAGAACCCATCCTGACACCAAAATACAGCTGTTTGCAATGATTTTCAAAAGTTTTGTTATGACTTTATTGAATTTCTTTTATTTAATTTTATTAACCTGTTAAAACTAGAGTTAGGAATGTCTTAAGGTGACACAAGCAAAATTACAGTGGAAGAAAGTATGAATTGGAAAACTTGCTTTAAATTTGAGTTTTCATGACATATCAATGTGTAGAGTTATTCAGTGATCTGTATAGCAAGCACAGGAAAATCATACAGTGATTTATCCAATGACAGTAATGTATTGCTTTAAATGCCATTATTAAAATGTTTTCTTTGAATGTAATGCTGATAGGTAAATAGGTAGAAACTATACCTTTATTTTGTTTTATGAATAATGCCCTTGTCCATGTAGTAATAACACCATGTAGTGACATGGCCATTGTATAATAAGGTGATTGCAAGACGTGTGGTACAACCACGGACATAAAAAGCAGCTGTCCAATACTTATGACAAGACTTATTCACATTATGTGCAATGCACAAGTCTGGAATTAACTTGTCAGTTTTGATGTCAAATAAAATGACCAGCCAGTTGGTATGGTAGATATTTTGCAAATTCTATAAGAAAAATGTTGCAGTCAACCATCTGATGAAAGTCCAGGAGCCATGTGTGCTCCTGAGAAGGAACATATTGGAAACTGTAGGAAGCCTGTTACCGGCAAAGATGATGGTGGAATTGAGAAACATCGATCTGTCCTTCCAGCCATCATGTGTCCTGGCTAGATGATAGTTTGAATTTAATGGCAAGCTTCTCTCTTTATGCTTCAGTTTCAACAGTCCCTTTAAGATTAATTCACCCTAACCCTCAAGCACCAAAAGACTTTGATCTCAGCCACATTGCAGCTTTGGGCGGGGGTGGGAGGGGTATCATGCAAAATCGACTTTTTTTAGCTTCATATCTTGCTGTAATGTTATTACCTCATCAAACACATACCTGGAGTGTTGTTTTGATTCTTTCATGAATGTTTGAGAAATCCTAAGGTTCTGCCCTTCGAGCTTCAGTCCCCAGTCAAGCTTCCACCCCAGAAAACACCCCTCCACTGCACCTTTCCCACATAGCTCCACCAGACTAGTAGCAACAGCAATTAGCAAACATTTGGTGGAACTGCGCGTCTGCTGAGCTTCTCATATGAACTACTTCTCAGTCCAGTGCTCCTAAGAACGGTTGTAAAAGGCATCATGGAGAAGCATTGTTGTGATGACATGCTGAAGGGGGAGAGTTGGAAAGGATAGGAGCTTCTTTAAAGAGACAAAGGCCATTTTCAAAGCAACGGATACAACTATGATTTGAAGATAAATTTCTTTTAGGTTGTTTTTGATATATATACAGCATTTTCATAAAAACTGAAGGTAACATAGTTACTTGATTGTGATATAAAATGGCACTATGTGCCTGGAAAATACATTATACCCCAACTTTAAGGGGTTGTACTTTATTAGGTAAACCAGTTCTATTGCTTGTTAATTCGTCCTTGTGAGTCAAACAATCATATGGGAGCAAATCAATGCATGTATTGAGTCTTGATTTCAGCTTTAACATTGGGATGTTACAATCAGAATGAAACAAAATGAAGGCATTGATGCATCATGCCCTTGATATTATCTATCTATCTATCTATCTATCTATCTATCTATCTATCTATCTATCTATCTATCTATCTATCTATCTATCTATCTATCTATCTATCTATCTTAGTACTCTTACAGGCTAGAGCAAGACAGATAATACTAAAAGACTTAAACATTACAATTAACTATTAACTATTAATTAATTAATGTGTGAAAATGAATGAAAATATTGACTACATGGGGGCACTAAAGACAGGAATCAGAAAACAGTGGTATGGTTAGCTCACCTGGAGCTCCGTTATCTTAAACCTCTGGAAAGTAGCTTCCATGAGTTTGCCCCAGCAGCTTAATCCAGAGCCTCATTGGGCAGCCAACCCAGTCAAAGGTTTTCAGTTCAGTTTTATTTAAAAGGTGGGTTTTCCTCAGGTTAAAACCTTTGGTTTTGCTGTAAGTCATTTACTTCTTAAACACCAAATTGTGTAAACTCTCTGTGGTCTCTGTCCTTTTTTTACATCACACCCACAAGTGAAACTCATCAGCCTAATCAAGGCGGTGTCCACCTTTTCATGGTGGTTCATTTGCTGCTGCAGGACATTTGTGCACCACACATTGGCTACATTCATAAAGCAGGCAAATTTGACCCAAATCCAATTTTTCGGCCCAAATACGACCCACATCTGACTTTTTCACAGCAGTCTGAACAGCCCAATTCCGACTTTTCACCCCACCCAAAAAAAAAAATTCAATATGTGCCACTTTCATATGTGGAACTAAATTACTAAGTTTTCCAAGCGTCTGCGTTCATGAGTGGTCATGTCTCATTTAATTCGACTTTAACATCATTGATGTAAGACATGCATCATAATTATGCATCATAATTCTATACCAGAAGAAGCCAGATGTGGTAAATATGGACGTAAACAATGGCTGAAAATTATAATTATGAAATTATGAAAGAAGTTTGTCAGTGAACCACATCACATCAAAATCCCACCATTACTGGTTCTGACAACTCATCCAAACTTTTCTACAGAAATTGCAAAAGGCCATTGCTATTAGTGTTTTTTTTTTTTTTTTATTAGTTTCCTTCGTGTTGTTATGATCTTGTGACAATACTATCGGCTCTGAATAACTTTAAAATCGATCCATAGACAGCGGGATCCATGACTACATCCGTAAGCAGTGTGCTGCTATGTGACGTTTACGTTCTTCTTCTGCACATGTGGGTCACTTTGGGGTCATAAACCATTCACATAGAAGTCTGATTGCAGTCACATTTCATTAGTAAACCAGTAGAGCACCTTTTGGATGTGGTGGAACCTGAGATTAACATTATAGATGTACATTCGCGTAATCTGCTATAGCTGAATGACGCTATCATGTCAATACAAACCAAAATTATTCCTGCATCTTGATGGCTCTATAAAGAAATTAGTCAGATCTGAAAGCAAAAGTGAGTGTACCTAATTAGAAGCACGTTGTTTTGAATACAGTGGCCCATGCTGTTCTACAGGATCTATTTGGAAAGGTTGCAGTGCTGTCTAACCTCAACGATCCTGCTTTACCACATATATCAAGATTCTATTACCGAGAACAGTTTTATACAACCCATTTACTATTTACTGTACATCTTTTGATGGTAAGCAAAGTACATAATCAGTGATGTTCCTGAGATCCTTCTGTATTTCAGGTCTTTAAGCATCAACCACCCTTGTTCAGGTGACCCAGCTGTGGTAGAGCAAGCCTCTTCTTGTGCTCCAGCATCACCCTCCCACAAATCAATTCTCCTCATCTAGAGCCACCTTCTTTCTCCTCCAGCGGTTATACACAGATGGCTTTCCTCTTTTCTGCTATGATGCCAAGTGCTTACAGTGCAGGCACTGCAGAGGCACTACCCTTTGAAACAAATCAATTTTACACTGACTTTATTGTTTTGTGTTGTTCCTTTTATTTACCAATTCAAGTTATAATCCACATACTTAGTTGTTTGAAAGTGTGCAATTTATCCAGGGGCACTTGTGAAATCATGACGCACTAATCAAAGAGAGATAGACTCAACATTCACAGTTAGAGAAGGGCTTAGTCTACCTGCTGAGTTACTGCCCTGTGATCAATATCAGGATAGTTTCTTGATGCAGCGTTTAAAGTATACATGGCATGTGTCAGCAGGATTTACTCTTTCTCACCTGCCTCTATGCTTATGATGTGGTAGATAGAATAATAGTGAGACAGAGAAGCTATGCTATCCTTGGTGTTAAACTTTCATCCCCATATGATTCCTAAGGCAATATGTGTTTTGTAAAAGTGCTCATACCACCTCATGGCAGCTTTTTAATATCTTGTCATGTTACAACCACAAACTTCCATAAAATTGGGATTTTATATAACAGATCAACACAAAGTAGAACAAGTATGTATGCTGAATTTCTATTCAGCTTCTATAAGAAGCTGAATAGAAATGGACACCACACTTCTCAGATCTTTATCTGTAAAAACGAAAACCATATATCAATTTCCTTTCACCTCACTACTATGTGCTGTTGTGTGTTGGTCTATCACATATGTCCCAATAAAACACATTAAAGCTTGTGGAGTATACTTTTACAATGCACTCTGTGTTTCGGCATTTTCACAATGTGTGTTTTTCTCATCAAACTGTTTAATAAGGCAATTAGATTCTATTATGTTGTATTTATGATTTAGGAATTTAAATAATTTTATCCTAAAATGTATTTACAATTATCCTCTGGTTTCATATTTTTCTATTTAGCTGAGTGACAGAAAAACAAACTCCCAGATGATTTAAATCTATGTTTTTGCCAGAGAGTTTCTTTTTGTTTAGTTTTGGTTGAATTTTGTTGTCATGGAGGCTCCTTAATTAGATGTAGTCTGGTGCTGTTAATCAACCTTATCCCAAAGGATAACAAAACAGTAGAAAAAACCCCACCTAATTACTTGAGCTATTTTTCATTAGTTTCTAATTAGAATATATAAGATATACTATTTGAATGTGTATTTTTGTAGAAAAGTCACTCTCAGACTTTTGATGTTGCTTTTATAATTGAAGTACATTATAACACTCCATCACATCCACCTTCTATGAGTCAGACAGAGATCGTTTAGAGTTTTTGTTTCATTGATATTCTAATAATAAACCAAAAGATGAATTTCAAAGATTGAAACCAAAATTAATGATAGAATACCATTGACGCATAGAGTGGCACTTCATCAGTGTGAGTAAGTGGTTTAGTCACCTGGCACTAGCTCAGCTTCTTTATAGCTCACTAATGAAATAGTTCTTTTGAAGCCAAATACAGAACTTGGAAGCAGTGTGTCTCATTTGTGATGTGAATGCATTATTGAAATAGGTTGCTCCTTTCTCCAAAGTGGTCTCTCTGCTCTCATGATGTTTCCCTCTCGGTGTGCTCTGCTAAAATTGGAAAAGAGGTTGTAACATGTTTTGTTTTCATTCATTCAAGGGCCTGTTCTTTTGCGCTTTACCTCAAAGCCATGCTGAAATTCATGCAGAGTTGGTTTCTATTGATTCATTTGGTCGAATTGGTTTTGCAAGACTTTCTTTTTAGTATGTTTGAACAAAAATGTTACTCAGGAAATACCAATGATTGTTTTGTTCTAGATTTCTACAGAACAACAGCAAGCTTTGATTCATTATTAAAACTGTACCGCTTTACAATTTACTTACATGTTAGGGAAGATTTTAGATGGTATTACTAACATGCTGCATGTTGTTTTTGGCTTGTAACTGTGTACTCAAAATGATGCTTATGTTCAGCTGAAAATAAGTGATAGTAATTGTGATAATTAAACAGCTAGTTATAACCCCCCCCCCCCCAAAAAAAAAAAATTAAATAAATAAATAAAATTTAATCTTGCTATGGTAATTCTTGCTATGGTAATTTTAGATCTAAAATTTGGTAGTAGAGCTGAGGCTAATACAAAACCCATTTTTTTCAAAGTCAGATAATTATCATAGGGTACAAAGGTGTGTTTCTACAGTGGATATAAAAGGTCTGCACACACCTTTTAAAATGTTGGGTTTTTCTGATTAAAAAAAATGAAACCTGGAAAAATCTTTTAGAGAGAAAAAGATAACAGTTAAAAAAAGTTGCAATACACTGAATCCAGAAGTGCCAGGTTCCTAGTAGGTTTTTACTGCATGGAGAAACAACCACTAAAACCTGGCAATTCTTGCTACTTGGTTAAAGGAGAAGATAGAAACTGAACAAGGAGCTGGCCAAGAGGGCCCTATGTAACATCAAAAGGACTCCAGGAATTATTGGTTAGGACTGGTTGTGTTCTATGTTTGACAACCGTTTGCTATGTACTTCATATGTCTGGAGTAAGGACAAGTGTTGAAAGACAAGTCTATTCTTACAGAGAAAACATCTAGAACTGGCTAAAATCTCCTAAGTCCTTGTAGGAGAATTTTTTATGGTCTTATAAAACTGAACTTGAATCAAACACAGCATTTCTCGAAAAGAAGCCACACCTAGCATTATGCTCTGGATTTACTTTTCTTCAGATGGAATAAGATTGGCTGTCAAGTTGGATGAAATCGTGAACAGTTTTGAATACCCATCTGCTTTTATTTGGATTTTATTTTTAAGCATCTAAGAGTAAGTCCATGCAGACATCAAAATCAATAAAATAATTACTTCAACAGAAGAAATGAAAGAATCTAGAAATTTCCTGGCCAGTGCTCAGAACTAAATTCGACAGAAAATATGTAAGGTCACCTATTGGGGACTGTGGACAAGAGCTATTTTCACATTAATATAAGTAATCTTTTTCATAGCTGAAAATCCAAGTCAAGATGTTGTGTTATCTGGTAGACTAACCAAAGAAAACTCAATGCTCTAATTGAATCAAAGCAAAGTATTAGCTTTAAGGGTGTACAGACTTTTACTCCTAGGTTGTTTGAGGTTTTTTATTTTTTTTACTAATTTACCTCAAACAGATTTGTTTGCTTTCAGTTGAATTGTTTAGGACAGTGTCAATGGCGTACAGGTTGGATGAATACCATCTGGCCGTACAGATACAGGTCATGTTTGAAAAGATCGGATACATATCAGATTTAGGACCACATATCCAAGTAGCCCAGGTCGCATATGTAAAAATTGGATCTGTTGTTCAGACTGTCATGAAAAGATCAGATGCAGGTCGCAAAAGGGCAAAACAACCAGATTTGGGTCACTTCAGGCTGCAGTGTGAACGTAGAAACCAGTGAAATCAGCTTTCACTGATTATATTGTTTACAGTTGTGCACAGCTTTACACTAAAGGTGTTTCTTATGTTTGTTGTAAATAAATTTATACTTCACTTTTGTACAATGTTGTTAACAAATTAAAATTGCAAGGAACATATGAAGTAAAAATGTGAAACACATATATTCAGTTTATTGTACTCATTTACCTTACTATATACAGTAATGTGTAACTTAACCATAGATTTCAAATATAAGTGCTGCTAGTATCACCAGGATCTGAATTTTTTAAAATTAGAAAACCCTGAAAGAATGAACTGTCATAATATGACAAACCCATTTGACTATCTTGTACATAAACATGGTGTCAGAACTTTTCATTTTGATGACATTGACACTTTTATTGACATGAATACTTGCTTTTGGGAGAGGAACTATCCACTTTGAGCAAGTAACAAGTTTTAGCCGGTTATCAATTAAGTTTTGCAGCTTATACTAATTGTTTTGAGAAATGCACAAAGTGTTGTGCGAATGTTAATAGTGATGTGAGAAATGCACCAGAGTGACTGAGAAAAACTGTCAATACTGTAACCCAAAGCTCTTAAAGTCAAAATCCCAAATTAGAGACAACCATTTTTTGTTATTAAATCAGGATAAATCAGGATATTGCAAACTACTGAACAGCAAAGAATAATCTATGAGGGTTACTTTCACTTGCAGAACTTACTCATGCGTTGGATTTTACCTTTCCCCTACAAGAGCTCTCATTTTCCTCAATACTTCAAATGTCTTTACTGGGTGCTATATTTGATCAAAACAAACTCACATTTCTACTGGTAGCAGTTTTTTCAAAACAGTCAGTTTTTGTGACCTTGTCTGTTGTTATTGTTCCTTCTCTTTATATAAAAACTGTTGACAGATGTGAAATTTTATTCAGGTAAATGATTTGAGACATGAAAACAGCTTCAGTCAGATAGCTTTTATGGTTAAAGTAAAATACTGTTGAGATCTGGAACTGATGAGTCTTTTTGGTGTCTAAAGGAGGTGTTTAAAAGAACAGAAGATCAGTTTATCCTTGGCTTCATAACTTGATGCAGCTCTCATGTTACCCAAATTCTCTTCTGGTAGGTTGATTGGTTCCTGTTGATGACTCCTCCACCCAGAAGTGCATTTTTTGGAAGAGATAAATTCTTAGACTCCAACAGAACTTTAGAATCCATCAAAAAAAAAGACCTACACTACCAGACTGAGTTAAGCTTGGTTCACACGGCAAGATTTTAAAAATGTCAGCCGATTTTCAAAACCTGAGAGACCACACACGACGATAAAAGATCTTAGGTATAACATATTTGGTCGTACAGTAAGTGGTGTGGAGCCACACGGCAGGGGCAACACACCACACATGAACTGATTTCATTCACCAACATTCAGATGTCAGATGGAAAATCTTGCAAAACCTCTCGACAGCAAATGTGAGTTCAGAGTAAACAAACGTGGCTGACTGGGAAGAAGCAATAACAATAGTTTATGGACTATATTTAACAGTGGAAAAAACAATTCAGAGATGTTTCCAACGTTCATCGGACTGTCTGGTCCACCATGGCAGTTGTTTTGTCTCCTGTGTATTATGGATTCCCCTCTGCATCTCCCTCACCTTGCTTTCTGATTGGCTACATGTCACATTCAATAGGCTGCGTTCTCATTTGTACTCGGGGAACACCACACACGCTGTGATATTGGCCCAAGACAATACATGTTGAATATCCCTGATTTTAGATCGGAGCGGTACCGACGTCCTTCCGAGTGGACCAGATCACTCTTAATACATGGCAGGAAAATATCTTAAGTTTATCTTAAGAGCCTCCCCGATAATCAGGGCGTCCTTAAGATTGTCAGAAGGGGAAAATCGGGACAAAAATCTGCATAAAGATCTTGCCGTGTAATTTAGGCATTAATGAGAAAATCAAGCTTTTGAGAATCAAATGTGTTCAAAGTTGCATTTGTATATGTTTTGTGTAAAATCTGGCAAAGTTCTTGTGTTTAGTTTAACTTGGAGACACACTAGGGAGGATTTGTCAGCTTAAGTAAAAAGGGAAAGGGCAGACAGACAGACAGACAGACAGATAGATAGATAGATAGATAGATAGATAGATAGATAGATAGATAGATAGATAGATAGATAGATAGATAGATAGATAGATAGATAGATAGATAGATTTTACTGAGTTAGGAGCAACAAAATAACACTTGGCTGTGGGAAGAGATAACGGACAAGGGAAGATATATAACCTAATAAGTCTTGTTTCTCTCGTAAGCTTAATTCAACTGTGTAGGTATTGAATTTCACACTTCTTTTGACAGGTATGGATAATATATCAAAATTCTTTGTTCAAGTTTGGGATTATGTCATCTTTGGTTTTCAAAATGTCTGTCATTAATGTCAGGGGAGTCAATGCTTAAAGCAGACTATGCAATGCAACATTATAGTAATAAAGCCAACCTACTTTCTCTTATATAAGCAGCTGTTGAATCTCCAGTACACTCAAAGTCTTGGGTTTGGAAGAATGTGCTTCAGCAGCATCTCAAAAAGGTTCTTTCGAAAAGTAAACCAAGTCTAATTCTGTTTATTCTTCCTTTTTATTATTTTGCCTTTAACTGTCTCTCTTCTACCCTTCTGTTTGATGTCTCTTGCAGCCATCTTCCTTTATGCTCTTGGTCCCCAAATCCCCCCTTCCCGCGCCCCCAAAAATCTCTCTTCATTCCTTTTTACTTTCATAACTCGCTTCTTCTCTCAGTCTCTGTTTACCCTCTATAAGCCGGCAACACTGCAACTGAGCAAGTTAATGAGCTTTGCCTGAGTAAGCTTGACACCTGCAGACGACACAGTGAAGACACATCACAGTGATGATGACGCTAAAGACATTTCAACAAAGGACAGCCAGTGCTTTCTTTTGGCTTAAACAATGTTCGGATTGCAGGCTAGCTATCCTGTCGAAGTCATAGACCCATTGCAGTAGGACATCAAAACCGCCTGCTTCACCCTCAGTTTCCATCTGGTTAACAAAAGATCCTCATTGCTGTATTAGAGTGTGAAACTCAGAGAAAATCTAAGAAGTAATAGTAGACAGTAGAAATGGTGACAAGCTGTTATGTGCAAGGGTACAAAGTAAGGATTATCAGGAAGTCAGACAATAATTTTCAAAGAATTACCAAAAGAAGAAATGAAAAAGCTACACTGGCAGTTACATAATATCTACCGGGACCCCTGGACTTGCAGAATTGTGGGAGCCTTCAGATCCAGATTCCATGTCTAATATTTACTATATTAAGTCATATTTCTATTTATTTTCACAGTCTTTTTATTTTACCATTACAGCTGCACTGGGGACTGATAACAAATCCACTTTTCTTTTTTTCACTTTTCTTTTTAAGGCACATCCACGGTTCATAGCGCTTGTCAGAAACTCTCTGAGATTGTCGATTCTGTGATACCTCAAAATATAGTACCTCTGGTAAATGTCCAAGGTTAAGATTGTTAACATTAGATGATATGTATGCTTTCAGAATCTCTTATGTATATTTGTAGAGTCATGGGGTGTGGATAATTAAATCAAATGTAAAAATTAAGAATATGTGATACATATCATTTTAAATAATATCAAAATTCTTATTTCAGTGAGCAAGATGACAATATCAGTTATTTCCGATTACTTTGTAAAAACAGTCAAACATGTGTACTAGTGCATATGTTAAAGTATAGGTAGCATGCTATTCAGTAAGTGGACATTAAGTGATTCCTGAGCCATGTCTGAAGAAATACAGCCAGGTGAACTTGCTACCAAACTAACAAACTACAAAGCTGTTACCTTTGGAGTTAACAGACTGCTAGAGGATGTCATTATCTTTTTCTTCAGGGCTTGAGAAAACCAGCTCAGTCTGCTGACTGTCTGTAAAAACAGTTACTGTGAAAGATGTGTGGTAATAAAATGGTTGATGGTAAAATAAAAAAGGGACTTTTTATGGCTTTCCTTCAACAATAGCATATTCTTGTCACTCTTGTCCAGATTTGTGAAGTGCATGACTAATTCACAGATTCTCCTAACTGGCCTCTGGATTTCTGCAGCAACTCCAGTTATCATAGTCTTCTTGGCTACATTTCTGTTTAATGATCTCCTTACTCTACCAGTAGTTTAGGTGGATAGCCATGTAATTTATGCAGTACTTTGTGTCTTTCACAAAGATCAGCAACCTTTACAACCCCAATAGCCATTTTTGCCTTCAGTTTACCAAAAAAAAACTTTAGAGCCCCAAAAGCGATGTGCCTCTTTAAAACAAAAAAGCTTGGTTTTATAATAACTAGGAAATTTGTTTAGACTTTTAAGTTTCAGAACCAAAATGTTATTTTTTTCGGTGTTTGATATGTTTCCTTCTATGGGACATTCATTACTCAAAACATTCACACTCAAAACATTACTGAAATTTTAGCATTTTTGCCCAAAGTTATTAAGAGCCACAGTAGACGATCTAAAGGGCCACATTGAGCTCTGGAGTTGGAGATATAAACCTTTGGTCTATCACATAAAATTTGATGCAAAATAGTCTTAATATGGGCAGGTAACAGAACAGATGGGATATTTCTACAAAGAGACTCCACCAGCCTTGGTCTCATTGTTGGTTTGCTTCTCTGTGTTTGCTATTTTCTGATATATATTTTCAGAGATTTGTTATAATATAGATTGCATACTAGATGCATACTTTTGTATGGATCATGGTAGTGTTCTGAAGGCTGGTTTACTGTTATTTTTTTTCAAATTTATGTAAGTGAGGTATTTTCTGTTGAAACAGCGTGGGTTCACTATCAAATAGGATTTCAGGATATCCAACTTTTGATGGTGAAAAAGCTAAATAATTCCCTACAAAATGCCAGGATTATGTTTTCTCTTTATTTTTAAGTTAAGATAACAGTATTTTTTTGTAAAAGTGAAACACAAACATTTAACTGCATAGCAACACAGCTGCATATAAAGATGTTGCCATGTAAATATTTGCATTAGGTCAGTACTAATGCATTATGTCACTTAGCCATTTGTTTTTTGTTTTTTTTTTATGTTAGCAATTTGCATCCAAGAGAATGAGAAAACTCAAACCATCCATGCATTAGAACATTACAGTGTTGCAATAAATTGTTATAATCTGTACTGAGGACTTTCTGTGCAGTGCGAACATGTCCCCAATATGCTCGTTTTAAATTTGCCGATGAAACATAATTATGTAATTTTGCTGTCATATACAGGAGACATAGAGAAGATTATAGTGTAATTTTAGGAGCTGAGCAATAGCTCAAACAAATTTGCCCCGTTGCATGTATGTGAACATCTTTAAATTGGAGATTATGCAGTGAATATCATGGGACTAGAGCAGCCCAAAAGGGCAGGGTTTAGTCATCAATGTTTCTTAGTTTGTAATCCCCTATTACTGTTTCTCTCCTATCAACTTTTTACATCTCATAGTGCATTCTGTTCCTACTCCACTCATTTTCAGAAAGGTGCTGCAGATTTTGTATGCTTTTTCTTCACTCAGCAGCAGCAACACTCTGGAGATTAGCAGAATGGATGCGTATTAATGCTGCAACACTGGTTTATATCAGACAGGCAGCAAAATCCTTCCCACTCCTGCACAGGATTCACTGCTGGGAAATCTTTATGGCTTTACAGAAATGAGAGAGCTGTTTCTCATTCTCACTCGAGTCTTCTTCTGCACTCTTTCATGTCAGACATTAAAAGGGAGACAAAGCTTGTTGGTAACGGTGGGGATCCACTGAGGATGTCACTAGAAAGGACAAGCTGAGGTATGGCAGTAATTCTGTGTTTACTGATGTCAGCCTCAGTGTGGTGTGATTTTTACTCAGTCATGAGTCACGAGTTTTATTCAGGACACCGCTTCTCTTGGTTGCCATTTAATCATAATACTAATAAAGTTCACAAAGGCAGTCTTAATTGCCCTTAAATGCGCTTTTTGTTTGTGTATTCTTGTGTTCTTGTCAGTGCTAAAAAACTGTTACACTGACTCTTAAAAGTTTAGGCACTACTAATAAATTTCAGATTTTTGAAATGTAAAGAATGTGACCAACAAAAACAAAGTTTGAACTTTGTCAACCATTAATAAGATGCAAAACAGTGGCGTGCACAGACATTTTGGGGTGCAGGTGCTCAAGTGTAAAAAAAGGGGTACCATGGAATGGCGGCTGCCTTAGCCATGTAAGATTTACAGGCACAGCTAGGCATGTCACAATAACAATTTTTGCTGCACTATGAATTGTCCCAGAAATTATTGCGATAAATTATAATATTATCATTTGGAAGCCAATGGTTCTAATGAGATTAAAGAGCAGCATCTCTTTAGTGATTAAGCAAACTACTGTCTTTGTGTCACCATTTTGCACAGGTCTTTTTGTATTTTGTTTTGTTGAAACACCCCAGTGATTGCGAACTCAGTAAGATGGAGACAACGCATTGGTTGTAGGTTTTTGGGGGTGGTTTCAGGCTGGGAAAACAGAATCAGATGATTATGTTTTAGGTACAGATACATGCTTGTTGTATTGTGGTGTTTAGTTCCTGCTGTGTTACATGATATGCTACATACCTGTTTCCACATGATAAGTGGTTAACTTAACATGTGGAAACAAAAAATACAATTTAATCTGCATGCTACACTTTTATTGAACAGAACTTTAGTAAAGGTGTTTTAGTAGTGTATAAATTATAATGTTACACAGCTCATTTGGCCTTATTGATGTATTTAAATGAAAAAGCTTAATAGATAGAGATAACTTAACTATTGTATTAGCAATAAAAAATAAAAAATACATAGGTCAAGGGACCACAAGGTTCTATAATATTTTAGTCAGGCCTGAAAGTTTTGCTTGGAAGAAAAGGCTCTAATCTTCTCTTTCAGTGTTGCTGTTTGCCACTTGCCAGTGTCCCTTATTAGTTTCTGTCTTGTCTTTTCATACATTTTGGAGAAATATCCCATTTTTGACACTATTGTCTCATATTTTCCATATTTATTGATGAACTTCTTTACTGCCTGATTCTGTAAATTTTTTGTACCCTTCTCCTGAGTATAACATTGTTCAGTGACATCATTTTGATCTTTTGTAAACTCTTTGCAATCAATAGCCTTATCTGAATGATACAACAAAGCAAATAAAGACTTAATCTTAAAACTGGCTCCAAAGATGCATAAAACATAGCATTAGTTGAAAAGGTATGCATTTTTCTCCCTTCTAACAGATATTGTTTGTTGTAGATGACTAATGTTACATGGTGTGTGTAAAACTTCTTGAAATGTTCATCATGGTCTCATTTTTTACATCACCAAAAAACCTTAACATTTTGGCCATGTAGATGTGCACATATGAGAACTGCTGTTGGTGCTTGTGTGAATGTGATAGTTTGTGTGAATTCCTACAGGACCAAGAAAATCTGCAGTATCCTGTGTCCACTGAGGTATGAGGATACTTTGAAAAGGCAAAAAGCTTTAATTACACTCAGATGCTGATGTACTGTTGAGAGCCTGCTGGCTTTGCACATTGCAGACAGCAGTGTCCTTTGTCTAAGCCTGCTTTTATGAGTGTGCATTTGTGCAAGACCTTCAGGCTGAAAGGTCTGGGCACAGAAAGATGACAACTTTACACCAAAAAGATGGCTGTAATAACTTAAGGACTTTAAAATGGGAAACACACTATGTCTGCTAATTACTTTGCATCACAGAAACCAAATGAATATGCAGAAATGCATGAACAAAAAGTTGTTTTGTGACATATTTTATACTTCTACATTAATGAGCTATATTAAATCTTAAACACTGTGTATGAACTTATGTAGTTCATAAGTCTGGTTAACCATACACTAATTAAGAGTGCTTCCACTGTCGGAGGTTATCTGCTGTGGTCTGTAGTGAGTGTGTGCAGTTGTTTGTGTTGTAGTTGTCCTGTTTACAGTCCCCAGAGAAAAGTGCCTTCCCACGTGTTGTTACATGTGATAAAGGCATGGTCTTCTTGTTGAGCTCACAGAGCCATCTTAACAGTGCAGGATGCTGAAACAATCTTGGCAGCTCCAATCTCCCACATGGTGTGGACTCTGCAGAAGCTTTGAAGATATCCTTTGTTGCTTTTTTAATCAAGATACTATCACCAAATTCTAGGTATTAATTTTAATGCTAAAACATACACCTTTTCATAAATATTAAGTAACAAATGCCAGTTGTTTTTTATGTCTTTTGTATCTTGTAATTTTACCATTTCTTGAGCTGACCTCTGTAAAATTCATACAGGGTTTTACCCCAGGGTGCTTTTCCTGCATAGAAGCCAAGGCAAGGCAACATTATTTATATAGCACCTTTCGGCCAAAGGCAACTTAAAGTGCTTATACATAGAAGTTATAACAACATATATTTAGATAAAATGATTCAAAATAGATTTAGATTAAACAGATAAAGTAAAAAAAAAAAAAAACTAGTTGCGCTTGTATTGAGTTGAAATAAAATAAAGTTAAGAGTAGGCGACAGCAAACAAAAAGGTTTTTAACCTTGTTTTGAAAGAGCTTAGGGTGGGAAAATTACTGCAGTGTACAGGAAGCTTATTCAAAATTTTTGGTGCATAAAAACTGAAGGTGGCTTCAGCATGTTTTGCTTTGGCTCTTGGAATGGTTTGTAGGTTTGACACAGATGATCTTAAAGGTCTTAATGGTTTATAGTATTGAAGAAGATCAGAGATGTAGTTAGGGCTCTGACTAGTAAGTGCTTTGTAAACCATTAGTGAGATTTTAAACTCTATTCTTTGAGCAATAGGTAGCCAGTGTAAAGACCTCAGAACTGGACAGACATGCTGATCTCATTTTGTTTTTGTAAGGAATCTAGCCACTGCTAGTCATCATCATCTTGTTCTAGCTCGTCATTATACACACCAAGACAAATAGGGGCAAATGTTCATGGAATACAGCATGTCTTGGAGCATTACATTCATAAATAAATGTTAAAAATAATTTATTTACAAGTTTTAAGTCTGTATGATATTTTAAAGACTGTTTAGAATGACTCTGCAACACATGATGATAATAGCATAAAGTCTTGGAGAAGGAAATGCCTCCTTGGAGACTATTGTCAAGAAGAGAAGGAAGAAGAAATTCGTCTATAAATTGTCGCTTCCCCCTCTTCTGTTTATTTTCTTTCTCCCACCATCTGACAGATGGTATTGCTCCATTGAATCAAGAACAGCCAGAGTGAGAAATGGCTTTCACTGGCAAGATGGTTAAACTACCAATGACATTTTTTGAAGAAAGAATTGTGGAACTTTTGAACTATATTTGATATTGCCTAGAAAGAAAAGGGGGTAGATATGCATTAAAGGGCTAAACAGTCAAACCCAGAAAAGCCTAATGAAGGACTGATGGCATTTGTGCATGGTGAGCCTGTTTCCCTAAACCACATTGTGCCCTGTGCATAGTACAATTTAGTTATTTTATGTATCTCGAGAAATAAACATAGTTTTGGTATGTGTCTTGTAAAGGTGAAATACCAAAACCTTGAGGTTCAGTACATATTTTTTTTAAAGTGGGGTTCAGTGGACAAGCTATGCCAAGTCAATATCTTACCTGGAGTAGAGCATTTTGCAGCTCAGATCAAAGTGCAGTATGAACCTTTTATAAACAATATTTTTTTACATATTTGCTGAAACTGTCTGTCTCATCTGTCTCTATCTGTCTCATTTGTTGTATGAGACAGATAATCTGTGAAAAAAAATCAAGCTCCTCTGCTTCTTCCCAGGGCTCCCAGTACTAACTGTAGAAATACCCCACTCAGAAACAACCAATCGGAGCCAGGAGGATGGTCAGGAGGATGGTCTTAGTGCTGTCAATCTTCATTTGCATGGCTATATATATATATATATATATATATATATATATATATATATATATATATATATATATATATATATATATATATATATATAAAAAAGACAGGGTTCATGTCATGTTCTCCAGACCAGTCTGGATCCCCCTTCTTGTTTGTAACTGTTCCTCTCTTTTTAGCTACGCTCCTCAGTCCAAGTCTGCTGTGGTCTATTTTTACGCTCTTGCTATAGTGGAGCAACTATGTGTGCGTGGAATACTAAGCGCTTGCTCTTACTCATCCCCTTTATAACTGTGGGTAACCGTAGTTATCATTGGCTCTCTCACATATGAGAAACAGTCCACGCTGTAGTCAAGTGTCCTACTGGCTCCCTCCTTTTTGTCTTGCACTCTTTCACTGCAGACATGAACATATGGTCAGTCTGGGGTCTAATTCTTTTGTCTGCTTTTCATCAGTCTCTTTGTGTTTTTGCAAACATTGTTTCTTCATCATCCTCTGGAAGGCTAAGCACAGTAGTCAGTGAGTAGACTAAGAGGGCTAAAAGACTGCTTTGTGATCTCATGGCATCTCAGAGAGAGCTTCTGCTGTTATGCAGTACTGCCTTTTGCTTAGTGTGTTTATGTTCCTTTTTAAAACTATAAAAGTTAGAGCAGGTCTGCCTGTGCAGTGGGAGCTCTTTCTTTTTCTCTCTTTCCTTCCTTATGGCTCTCGGAGAGGAGAACAACATGAGAATGAGTCAGAAATGGTCTTATTCCCTTATACAGCATCTAATACTGGTATGTGCTAAAATTAAAGTGGTATTTCGGATGTTTATGGACCAGGCATTTCTTCAGCACTGCAGTGGGGTGCGTGTGTACATCGTTCATTTCAGTAATGTCTGTCTAATTCTGTGCACATTTCTCATCCAAGCAGATTTTGTACAAAATGTCTTTGATTAATACAAGTTAATGCTTAATGTATGAAATAAAGGTTTTATTTCAACTCAATACAAGCTAAATTCAAATGCAACTAAGATGATTTCAGTCATTCAGCAGCGCTTCACTGACATAACTCTTAGATGTACACCTCTAAATGGTCATAGCTCTTTTTTAAAGTAAATTCTGACCAACATGGGCTTTGCCAGATCTGGCTTGGTTGATGAAAGACTCACAGCCTGATTCACTAAAGGGATGCATGACTTTTGCACCTGCAACACAAAAGCCAACCCTCTCTGTGCTGTTCAAGGAAAAGAACGTTTTCAGCTTTACGCAGTTCTTTTTATCTTAGACTAAATTTGTTCAAGAGATGATCCATTCTGCTGTCTTCTGCTTTATAGTGAAAGTATCATGTACTTTCCAGGCACATAGTGCCATTTTATAGCATAATCAAGTAACTATGTAACATTCAGTTATTACAAAAATGCTGTCTATATCTAATATGAGTTAAAAAAAATTTGACTTTGTAATTTAACATCCTGAAATTGGGACTCTTTCTCTTTAAAAACTCCTGCTCTTTCTGAAACTCCACCTTCAGTAAGCCATGACAACAGCACTCCTCTTAACCTTTTAACAATGTTTTTATCAGCGTTTCACTGAGAATTGGCTCATATAATGAGCTCAGCAGATGCGCAATTCGACCAGGTGTTTGCTAATTGCTGCTGGCTAGTCTGAAGGAGCTGAGTGGGAAAGTCGCAGTGGAGAGGTGCTCTGTGAGGCAGAAGCTTAGAAACCGTAGCTCTGAGGAGGAACTGTGCATTGAAAAGCAGAGGAGCTGCACCTCGGTCCCCACCAAAGTGATTTGCACAGTAGAATGACTGCCATGAGAGATTAAAGGATTTCTCAAACATGGATGAATGAACCACAACAACACTCCAGGTGTGTTTTTGATGAGGGAATAGTATTATGACATAGTGTAAAGCTAAAAAAAAGTTGATTTTACATTATACTGCCCCTTTAAACAAATGTAATTTCAAGTAGGTTTCCACTGGTAAAGTGAGACGTTCCTTCTTCAATTTTTTAACCCATCTCAGCCACTGTGAAGCATGCTTTGAGAAACTATTCTCTGTTTCTGACACTTATGTACCTGCCATGTTTTTGGCAGTTACAGCTTTGTGGTTTCTGGCACAAAAAGAATGCAAACTGCACTAAATACTATTTGAGAACCACTTTTAGGGATTTGGTCTCTTAGTTTTTTGCATACTGCACCAATAAACAATATTCTGGCATGGTGATGGAGGTAGGAGCTTGCCCTGCAATAAATGGGTTACCGGTTCAAGCCCTCACCCCATCTGTCTCTGTCGTTGTGTCCTTGGGCAAGACACTTCACCCACCTTGCCTCCTGTTGGTGGTCAGAAGGGCAGATGGTGCGATATGGCATCCTTGCTTCTGTCAGACTGCCCCAGGGCATCTGTGGCTATAATCCAGTAGCTTGCCATCATCATCATTAATGGGAATGACTAAATTCATTGTAAAGTGTGTTTGAGATTTTGAAAAGCACGATATAAAATATACATTTCATCACATTCCAATTTATGAGGGGTATTTTTTTCAACTAGCTTGTGATGTAGGGCTACTTCAGTTTCATTTTGTAAAAAAAAAAAAAAAAAAAAAAAAAAAAAAAAAGATCTTACTTTTGGTAGGGATTAAGACTTGTGCTGACTCTTTAGTTTTAGTCCCACAGCTGCATCTTATCTGTACTTTTCCAAGTAACACTGTGACAACAAAATTACTGAGATTACTGAATCTGTTAGAGGTATTTATCATTCATTCATTCATTCATTTAGGCCTGCCAGTAAAGGCCCTTTCTCATAGGATACAGCTTTGGACTCAGGTTTGGCGTTGGTTGCTGGGAGACCAAAGAATGTAACAAATTTGTCAGGATGCAGCGTGTCAGATTGTTAGGATGTGAAAGAAGTTCTCTGGCATCACACTTACTGATAAGGAGCAGAAAAAGTGAACAGCAGCTAGAGGAATGAGGGTTCATTATACTAAAGGAGCTTGGAGAATTTTTAGGCTTGTTTTAAAGCTGCCCCTGAACAACACCCATGTCTATGTTTACTTTAGACTGAATGGAAAATATGGTGAGCGTCCAAACTGTTTGACAGGACCTGTCGAGGTATCCTTACAGAACACTGCACCAAAGTAAAAGTGGATTTGTAATCAGGGTGCATTACGGAAGCTTGTAAATAAGTTAGTGGAATAATAGTGCCTTGTTGAAGTGCTGTTTGTTGATTGATATGATCATATAAGATCATGAGAAAGAAAGCTGTTAAATAAAATGTCTCATTCCCTGATCAGGTTAGTATACTTAAATAGGTCTTTGAATAATCAGTGTCCATCCTTCACTGCTAAAGCTTCAGAAATCTGTTTTTCTGATAAAGTTACTTTTAATGTATTATGTTTTGTATTATACACTCAAAACAACTTAATTAGTAAGGGCAAATAAATTTACACCTGCTGTTGATGTGTATGAAAAAGCCCCATCGAAAACTGCTTGAAATAGTATTATCTTCTAATCAACAATAACACATCTAAATAAATCTAAATAGTTGCAGGTGGAAGGCGTCATGACCTAAGCATCACCTTTTTTATGTTCTATAAAACAGCCACAAGGCTGATGACACCTCGATCACAGAGCTTTAGAAGAGAGGAGAGTCAGTTGAAATGCAGTTTTTCTTTCCTTCCACACCACGACCCTCTCTGATTTGCAAGCCATTTGACTAGAAGATTACTGACTTCTGTTAGGATTTGACTAATCCCAACAGAGCTCCTTTGACAGTAAATCAAAATATTTCAACGTCTTGGTGATTTAAAATGAAGTACTTTCTTCGATTTTTACCTGTTTGAAACAATAGGACAACAATTTGCATTTTAGAACTAACCTTAATGCAACATGTGAGGCCCGCCATTAACTTTAGATGTCACACACTCCTTTTATTAAATATGAAGGAAGGTTTTGTTTGGTTCTTTCTTTCTTAGTGGCCATGTTCACATCTCATCAGAGCAGTGCTGTGTCCCAGCCAGCCAGTGACTTTCCACCGCCCTTGAAATTTTTGGAGATGCGGGGGAACCACTGGGTCTCCATGGCAACAGGATTATTACATCACTTTTTTCCAGCTGCTGCCGTCAAGCTGGTGCTTGGCCAAGCTCTGCAGTAGCCCGACGGTGACTCCACAGACTCATTACACACACAGAGCTGTGCATGCCAAAATCCTTCCACTGAACTCTTCCAGCTACAGGAGCAAGGCCATATACTCTGACATGTCAAGGTGGCGCTGCTTGAGTCCCCTGAGAATGGCTGTTTATGTTAACTAACATGCGATAAGTAGTGCAACCTGGCAAAAAGATATCTGACCTGACCTTATAGAATCACATTCTACTAACTTTTATCAATGATGGAATAAATTTATGGTGATTGCAGCCTCTCAGAACAGGAAATACTCTTCCAGTAAACTGCAATGATAAAGTTCCACACACTTATATGCTAATATAATTTGTTAACAAAGAACTTTTTGATAGAAATGGTTTCAGAATATAAGCTTTGTAATTAAACATTTTGAAATGACACCTATTTTCATTTTCCCTGTTTGACAGGCTTAGAATTAACTCAACAACTGAATAACCAAGGAAAGCCCTTTTAGACTTTTCTAAGTTCGGGGAGTTAATTTCAAGTTTCATCAAATTTATTCCTTAAGCCAGTTAAACTGGCCGCTGGGTGGCTCAGCTGGTAGAGCACACGCACCATGTGCAGAGGCTGTGCAGAGGTTGTAGTCTTCGATGCGATTGTTCTGGGTTTGATTCTTAGGCTATTTGCTGCATGTCTTTCCCTTCTTCCTATGTCTTACCTACTTACTGTTCAATAAAGGCCCCGAGTGTCCCTAATTTGTGAGAAAAAAACTGTTATAACTAGTTTAAAAAAGATAGCTAAGGACTGTTTTGGTTTTCCACAGTCAGGCGCCACCTCCTTACCATGTATTATATTACCTTAAATGTTTCTTCCAGTTTATGTTTGATCCTCCTTCTGAATATCTGTAGATTATCTCACTGCAGGAAGACTTTTTATCATTTTAACACAAATCACACAATTATGTATTTGTGAATCAATATCGGATACATTTTTAGAAAAAGAAAACTAAAATTAAACATGTTCTGTCAAACAGGATATATAAACCCCAATAATATGTGATAATGAAAGGGCAGAGTAGGACAGCCATAAAAATAAAAAGCATCTCTGTTATTTATTTTTCCAGTTAATATATTAGCTATTTGTTGCTTAAAAATCTGAACTGGTATTTTAGTATTTTAAGAGCTAACTTTGACATTTATTTCATGCTACAAATTTAAAAAGTAAATAATAATTTAAATGCAAAAATAAGTAAAATGAAGTGAGTTTTATGTATGTGTTAAACATAAAAACATTAATATATATGATATTGGGATTTTTTTTTTTCTGACTAAATTGGAAATAAATAAAGATAGGCATATTTTAGTCATGAGTGGAACTTCCCAGGAAATAATCTGTTTCTGTTACAACATTTATTTAACATGTAATAGTGGAGATTGTAATTTTTGTAACATTCATTCATTGAATAGAATGTGCTGTGGCCCAGTTGGCCCAGTTGTTAGCAGTGTTGCCTTGAAGCAATGAGTTGATGCCAAGGTAGCGCCATTTTTTAGATGTCTAAATTAATCCTTTGGTGTTGGAAACAAAAAAGACCTATATATGCTAAGAGAGCAATGGACCCAGTTTAGCACTGGAAGCAATTTGTAGGAGAAAAGTGTGATTTCAACTCTTAAATCTGCTTCCATGTGTTTTACAGAGATAAAAATTACAATACTTGTATATGAAAAACAGTCAGTAAAACTCAAGGCATTAAGACAGGGAGATAAAGTAAAACATGATAATGATTTTATGAATGGATGCCACTGTAAAGCACATCTGCATACAGGTTGAAGGAATTCAAAATTTTCACAATAACAGATGACTAAAACTGGAAATGGTCTTGCTCAGTGCCTCTGAGCCTCTTGGTTGTCTTTACCCCAATTTGCCTTTTGCCTTTGGGGAAGGTTAGTCCTTAAAAAGCCTTCACACTACTTAAATGGGGTTAACTGTGTGTGTTAGCCTACTTTTCACTCAGTCTGCTCCCTGTGGGTGTCTGTAATAGATGGCCACATTACATCTAACATACCTACAGATGGCTGTACTGTGAACATTCAGTGCAGGAAGTTGTGATTGATACAAACACGTTCATAGCATCAGACTTGTCACATTAGCTGCATATCTTCAACTGGCAGTCTTTTGTTTTGACGCAGGGGTTTTAATAAATTCACATTATCCCTCTGCATCATTTGCCAAGCTTACACTGCCTCAAACAGGACACCATTTCCCAGAAGGCAGTGTGTTCTTCCTGCTTTAGCTGAGGTCAGAGTGACCTTGCTGCCTGACTGATTCTCATCACTCTGAATTTGGTCTCTCGCCCGCTGAACATCAGCATGCATGCTGCTTGCCACAGGCCCTAGAGTCTTGCTAAGAGGGAAGGTAGGAAGAGGGAAGATGAAATAAGGTGAGCTGGGAACACTATGAAAAGAAAGACAAAAAACAGAAGGTAGGTCACCAGGTTGTCTGTCTGTGCATCAAGGCACAATAATTTTAAACCATTTCCCTTATCTTTGCCTCTATGTTTCTGTGACATCACAGGTTCATCTTTTTTAAATCTAAAGTAGGAATTCTGAGGTCAGCATAGTTATCTGCAGTTTTGTCATAGACAGAAATAAAATTCTTTGGAGTTTGGGGTGTAACATAGCAGAATAGGAGATGATGTCCATGAAAGTGTACTAAAAAGGAAGAAAAAAGAAAAGTTAAATTCAGTTTATTTATAAACCGCATTTTTGTCAGAAAAGTATATTTGTTAGTATATTCCTGCTTAGTGTGGGAAATTACTGTATGTACTTTCTTTCACATGCACATTTGTGAGGTCAGACACTGATGTAGGATGTAGGGATTTGTTCAAGAAAACTCATACAGATTTTGCATTTAAAGTGGTAGGCACTCAGAAAACCCACACTGTCAAATCTACTATTGATAAGGAAACAATCTTTTCAATTACACTTCTACTGTGTAAGGTGACTATGATCTCCAGGAAATACAATTGTAATCTGAATAAAATTATATCTGACTGGTCTATTAATTATAACTGTGGTGCTACCATCTTTTTCTACAGTGTGTTGTTGAGATAAACTGAGCATCCTTGGGGTTTTTTTCTGGTCAGTGCAGTTTCTGGTTTTCTTTGAGGTCTGACCTGCCAGTTCATATTTCTTTTCCAAGGACAATCTCACAGAAAAGACAAAAAAATGTGCTTCATGTTTTCTGATAGAGATAGTAGTTTTGAATGTAATAGATGAAAAAAAATACAATATTATCCCCTTTATGTGTCAACTCATATGCCCCAGATCTGTTTGATTTTGAGTTAACAAGTCCATATGTGAGGTCAGACACTGATGTTGGACAAGAAAACCTGACTAAAAGTTTCCATTATAAAGGGCATCGGACATCAGTGCTATCATTAAAACAACACATGCTAGCAGCATCTGGTCAGCAGTCAACATTCCGAGGCAGCGATACTTTTCTAACCTGTTCTATTCAAGATTGTCCACGCTCCTGAATAAAACATAATGCAAATGCCACTACATTCTGGTTCCCTTAGCTGCTCTACTTGTATTGCTTGCGGATCGATTTCTCACATGATTTTCTATTCTGGTGACAACAGTTTGTAATTAGAATAATTTTCTAATTAGTTTTGGGTTGTTAATGACCTAAATGAAGAGTTGCATGTTGGTTTTAAATAAGAACTGTGTGCACAACTTAAAATTTATTGTGCCTTTCCTCTATTCCACACAGGCTAAATTATACCCACAGGCTCAAATGTATACATACAGCCCAACTATTATGTGTCCTACTACTAAGGTAACTCAAAAAGCTTCTGGCTTAATTTTAGCTGGATATTTGATCACTCTTCTTGGCAGAATTGTCAGAGTTCATTCAAACTGACTGACTTCCTGGCACAAGCGGCACTTTTAGGCATAGTCCACAAATTTCCAGCTCTTCTTTTTAGATCTTTTGTGAGTTCCTAGGACTTTTTAATTATCTTGAGTATTGGTGAATGCAATGGTTGTTGTCAAACAAATCAGTTTTATGCCACCAAAGAGTATTGTCTGACCATGCTAGGCTGTAAAAGGTTAATTATTTATGCTTTTAGTGCTGTTCATTGCTTGATGCAGAAGTATGGTTATAAATATATGTGATTGTTGACTGTGAAACTGTATAATGTTGTTTGTCCTCAGTATATGTTTCCCTTCCCTGTCAGGTCATTATTGTAAATAAGAACTTGTTCTTAATAGCTTATCTGGTTAAATAAAGGTTGAATGAATAAAAAAGAGAAACTATCAGCTACCCTTAATCTCGATCATTATTGAGAAGTTATTTTGACATGGTTTTGTAAAGTTAAAATTCATTCTAAAATCCATAGTAACACTAAGGCAAATGCATGGATAACTTTGACACTGTAGATTAAAGAAAGGCCATAATGAACTTAAACATGTACTACCAAATCATTGTGATGCAAAACCTTTCCACCCTGAAAACAACATCCTAAATAGATATTTAAAAGCCCAAAATAATTTGACAATCATGCCCATTGTGATTGCATGAATACTTCTGATACTTTCTGGTGACTGCAAAAGATATTGATAATATTTTACTATACCTAAACTTTATATGTAGGTTGGAGATAAGAAAAGTGCAAGTTTGACCTTTAGGCATTGCATGTTTAGTTTTCTTACAAGGGGCTTGACATTTCTCACACTTCCACACAGCTATGGGGGACATTTAAGGGCTATGAATAAAGTAGCCTTCATTCAAAAGACAATATTTCACTAAACTGGCATTAGTTTACAAAGACACTCATCTTAAAATGGATAAATGAGCAAGGATGTCAGAACGAAGAATGACTGACCAGTTTAAGCTGCTAGAAAAATCTATTGTACTCATGCTCGTGGACACCGTCTTATCTATTACAGGTAAAGTAGTTCATGTCACCTGAATAGGGAACAGAATAAGTAATGGATTCTGCATTTTAACATTACATGGAAGAAAAGTAAATATTAATAAGAATACTGTTGAAAGAAAGGTGAAAAAAACATTTGATCCAAAATGTTGATCTAAGCTTTCACCAAGTGTAGCTTTGAGTTGATCGTTTTGATGAATTTTGATAACTTCAATAAATATAACTTATAGCTAACCAGCATTTCAAATATTTCAAAAAGCTGCAATATTACTTGAAACTAATAAAAAAAGATTTTTAATACAGAAATACTAACCTACAGAAAAAAAAGGATCAGACTGTGGTGCTAAGGTGTTACAAAGCCCAGGTTGCTTTATTAGCGGCCTTCAGCTTGTCTGGTAGATGGCTGCATTGACCTTGGACTTGAGAAAACACAATTGACAATCACAAATGGGCGGCATGAATTTCCAAATCACCACTGAATGTGGAAATATCCAAAAGCTTGGATTTTGTGCTACTCCACTATTCCTTTACACTCTGGACTGGGGTTTAAGGAGGCTGCAAAAGCTTTATGTAATCTGAAAAACAGACTTGGGACCATGGAGAATTGGCCCGGTACTTTATACCTTTAGCCCAAGTACTTTGAATATTGTGTCCAATTCAGAAGTGCAAAGGCAGAAGGGATTTGACAGTTGTAGCCAATGCCTTGGATACATCTGTGTGTGGATCTGTGTGAGGTGGCTCTCACCCCAGCTACAGTCCATGCCTTGTGACTCTCCCCCAAACAGTTGAATAGGGTGCAGTTGTCTCTGTTCCTTGTAAACCTTTTTTTTAATCACACTTTTTCCTTCTAATCAATTTCCCATTATTAAGCTTGAATACAGCATATATTAATGCCCTTATATTCTAATCCTCTGAGAAACTGAATCTTGGATTTTTATTTGCTAAACGCAAACTGAACAGAAATAAACTATTTAAATACATCTCTCTTTGTGTAATCGATCTATATAGGTTTCCCCTTTTGAATTGAACTGAAATAAAATAGCTTTTCAATGATGGTAAATGGTAAATGGCCAGTACTTGTATAGCGCTTTATCAAGTCCAGAGGACCCCAAAGCGCTTCAAGTTAAGTCAAGTCAAGTTTATTTGTATAGCACACTTCAGCATCAAGGCAGTTCAAAGTGCTTCAAATCTTAAAAACATCAATCAAGTATACAGCAAAATCATCAAAACATCAAAATCATCGAGCAAAATCCTCAAAATTATCTAGCAAATACACATGAAAATCATCAAAGTCATCAGCAAAAATATTGATCAGTGATTCACTTACTTTATTTAACTGATTTACACTCAAGCTTCCACCCTTTGGAAAACCAAGCTTATCTTACCCAGATTTGTTTGCAGATTTATGGTCCAGACTGCTAATCAAAGGCAGCTCTAAACAGGTGGGTTTTCAGCCTTGATTTAAAGGAATTTAGTGTTTCAGCTGTTTTGCAGTTTTCTGGGAATTTGTTCAAACTGAAGGCTGCTTCTCCATGTTTAGTTCTGGGGATGCAGAGTAGACCAGAACCAGAAGACCTGAGTGGTCTGGAAGGTTGATACAACGACAACAGGTCTTTAATGTATTTTGGTGCTAAGCCGTTCAGTGACTTATAAACTAACAGGAGTATTTTAAAATCTATTCTCTGAGCTACAGGGAGCCAGTGCAAGGACTTTAGAACTGAGGTGATGTGCTCTATTTTCTGGGTCTTAGTGAGAACATGAGCAGCAGCATTTTGGATCAGCTGCAGCTGTCTGATTGATTTTTTAGGCAGACCTGTGAAGACACTATTGCAGTAATCAATGCGACTAAAGATAAACACATGGATGAGTTTCTCTAGATCTTGTTGAGACATTTCCTTTAATCCTGGAAATGTTCTTCAGGTGATAGAAGGCCAGCTTCATAACTGTTTTTACGTGTCTCTGAAGGTTCAGGTCTGAGTCCATCACTACATCCAGATTTTGGGCCTGATCACTAGTTTCTAGCTGTAATAACTGAAGCTGTGCGCTGACTCTAGATTGTTCCTCTTTAGGTCCAAAGATAATAACTTCAGTTTTGTTTTTGTTCATCTGGAGAAAGTTATGGCACATCCACGCATTGATTTATTCTAACCATCTGTTTAGTGCTCAGATGGGTTAGGAGTTACCTGGTGACATCATAATATAGAGCTGTGTCTCATCTGCGTAGTTATGGTAATTAATCTTATTACTTGTTATAATCTGAGCTAATGGGAGCATGTAGATATTAAACAGGAGGGGTCCCAGGATTGAACCTTGGGGTACTCCACATGTGACTTGTCCGCGCCGATGAGAAGTTGCCTATTGACACAAAGAAATCCCTGTTCTTTAGGCAGGATTCGAACCAATTAAGTACCGTACCAGAGAGTCTGATGCAGCTCTCCAGTTGCTTTAATAATATATCATGGTCAACAGTGTCAAATGCTGCGCTGAGGTCCAACAGAACCAACACTGTGGTTCTTCCACAGTCTGTATTTGTATGGATATCATTAAACACTTTGATGAGGACAGTCTCAGTGCTGTGGTGAGCATGGAAACCAGACTGAAAGACATCAAAGCAGTTTGTCATTGTTAAAAAGCTATTTAACTGTTGAAACACAGCTTTTTCAATAATTTTGCTGAAAAATGCAAAGTTAGAAATTAACCTGTAATTCTGCAGTAGTGATTTATCTAAATTGTTCTTTTTTAACAGTGGTTTGGTTTCACACTACATTCAGTCATTCTCTCACACACACACACACACACACACACCCACACACAAACACACACACACACACACACACACACACACACACACACACACATTCATATTTTAGTTTATTGAGATTCAACTGCAATGTCCTCAGTGTCTTACCACAGAATTCTTACATATCAGCGTGTGAGTGGGTGAATGCCTGATTGTAGTGTAAAGCGCTTTCGGGGTCCTCTAGACTTGATAAAGTACAGGCCATTTACCATATTAATATTAATTAGGAATATGTTTGAAGAGCATCATGGAAACAGAAGTGACCCAAATACCAAACATCCAGACAATATGTCAAATCTTTAAAAGACATTGCCACTCTATGGTAAAACTTTGGTTCCTGAAAACTTGACAGATTGTGGTCAAACAATTGCTATTTTTATCCCATCAATTTCACAGCAAAAAATGTAGTGTAGTGTGTGATAAATACAATTATGTCACCCTTTCTCTTCACAGTATGCTGTGCTGAAGTAATCTTGAATGAATCTAAAGGTCAATTATCAACTCAGGGGCGCCATAATTGCTCTATTCTTTCCAGAGAAAGGAGTCTAATAATTATTTCCATGGCTTCAAAATCCAATTTTCCTTTCATTAATTTATACTAAACAGATTGATTTCCAGTCAGGTGGCCTTTTTCATTCCTTGCATCAAAACTTTGGTTTCTTTGATACATATCTTTTTATATGAAAGCTGTTGAAAACACTATTACTAAAGGCACTGTGGTTTCCTTCAAAGACCACAGAATGGATTCTGTAAAATTTCAGAATACCTCCACTAGCCACAGGGTTGTTTGTTTCTTAAAATAGTAAAACATTGTTCACTTGACACTACAAAGATCTGTCCAAATCTATTGCTCATATTGTGTAAATGCATACAGAGAAAGGAAATGTCACTCTAGAGGTTTGGCAATGTGGAATTTTTCAAAGCTCAGCAGTTAGCTGCCATTTAAGCCTGCCTTCCTCTGCTGCTCAGTGTGCAGCCAAAGTGACAGAATTATCTGAGGTACTGGAAGCTTTTAATTGAAAGACTTGCACCGGAAGTAACTGTCCTAAATAAATGGTCATCTCAATGGGATTTCCACTCCTTATCCAGGGACTCAGAACACAACAAAAAGAACTCTGGAAAATAAACTAATTAAAGCCTAAACATTCACAAGCATAGAAAAGTTTTAGTTTTGATGTTCATTTTTACACTTGGCATAAAGATAAACATACAGTGTAGAATTCATTATCATTTATTAAAATGCTTGCACTCCAAGGAAGAAAAAGTAATCAGGCCACTGAGAACTCAGAAGTCTTTGATCAATGCTGAATAATGAAGAGGTTCTTTATAAGAAACATAGGAAGTCAAAATTCCTCGTATACTACATGCACTGCTATTATAATTGCTCTTTATTTCTAGGAATAAAGCTGAAGTTTCTAGCTTGTCAAACTTAATTACTGAATTAATATTACTGGACTGCAAAATTGTTAAATGAAATGTCATTTATGAAGTAGAATCTAACTGATTGGTAGTTTGATGGGTTTGTGTTAAGCATCTGCAAACATGATGAAAGATGGTTTGGCAGTTTCAATACATTATCATCATTCAGATTTCCCTATGATCCAAAAGTGGGAGGCTTTAGAAAGGCACATACTCTAAGACAGAGCTACATTTAAAACAGGACTACCAACATTGCATCTAGAAGTTTCAACTTCAGGTCATTTGTATTCATTTATGACACACTTTGGACTTTTGTCAGTTTTTTTCCTTCACATTAAAAACCATCAAAACTAAGTAGAGACATTTTAAGTGTGTTATAGAAAAAAACTGAAGATGCATTGGAAGGAATAAAACAATAGTATAAAAGAGTAAAGGAAAATATCAGTTGAAGAAAGAACTTGCAAGCAGCAATAAAAACAATACTGAATGCTGCAATAAATGCAAAATGAAGTCAAACAAACATATAGAAGACTCAGTGGAGGATCTGTAAGGCTTTACATGGGGGTTATAGGAGTGGCAAGAGGTCTAGGAAAGGTGGCAATTCTGGCCCTTCTCAGTATATGAATATCCCCCTTGTGTAAATAGAGTATAGACTATTTATTGTATCACTGTCTCTTCTAAGAAAACAAAGACAAATGTTCTGTCTCATCAGTCAAAATAAAAAAGTTTTCACTTTATTTAACCTTCTTGAAAATGACCACTTCCCCCTTTCAGCTAAACATCTCAGAACCTCATTTTGAGTGGGACTTCAGCCATTTGGAAGGTGATATTGCAGAGCAGGTCCGCCGCATTTATATAATCCCTCTCTGAAGGCTGTCTTTTTGGAAAATATCAATTACTGGCAATGGTAGCAAGGTAGGAGTTCGTCCTGCAATCGATGGGTCATCAGTTTGAGTCCTGGCCCTGTCTACCTCTGTCGTTGTGTCCTTGGACAAGACACTTCACCCACCTTCACTGCTGGTAGTGGTCAGAAGTGCCGATGGCGTGGTACAGTTGCCTCACTTCCGTCAGATTGCCCCAGGGAAGCTGTGGCTATAATCCAGTAGCTTGCCATCACCAGCATGTGAATGTGTGCATGAATGACTGATTTCATTGTAAAGCATCAACGTAGCATCAAGTATAAAAGTCACGCCACTCCCACACGCTCCACATAAATCTCTAAAAGCGCAACTATCAAGGCTGAGGTACAATCATGCTTTTAGAAGTTTGTGTTGAGCGCGCAGTGAGAAACTGATGTGAGCGCAAATATCTGTGTGAACAAAGAATAATGTGTGGTGTGTGTGAATGCATCTTATACACGCTTACTCAATAGCCTACCTTTTCTGGCACGTCCTTGGCTCTCTGTTTGTGCTTGCAACTTAATAAAGCTTATTCAGTTTAATTCAAAAACACTTTATTGATCCCAAAGGGAAATTAAATGTTGTTATAACGTATATTATCCAAGGTTTTTCAAAGCATTGTAGAGGCTGATGGCTTTAGGCAGGAAGGATCTCCTGTAACAGTATGTATCACAATGAATCTGAAGAAGCCTCTGACTGAAGACTCTGTTGTTGTATGACAGTATCTCGAAGAAGGTGCTCAGTATTGTCCATAATTTTGTAAATGAACCGTACCACCAGCCAATCACAAACAGGTATTTTTCATTCAGCTGGAGTATTCATTGCAAATACTGCATTGGCTTGGATGAATAATAACCAATCACAATCAGAAAATCAAAATACTGCACCAAAAGGCAGACATTATTAAACAAAATAGTGGTATTTAAGAAAATGCAAGAAAACTTAATACAATAAATACTTGAATTTTGTACCCTATAAGAATATTTAGTTAAACATACAAATACTTACCTATCATAGGCCATTTTATGTAATATTTCTTTTACTTTATTTTACATTTATATGGAACCCGTATTGCATAGCTTGTTTTAAGAGCCACTGGCTGATTACTTCATTAGGATTGAAGTACAAAAAAAATATTTTCTTTAATCGTTTTTTTTTTGTGTTTGCCTTTTTTTTTACACTATGTTTGGAGATGAGGTATTATCAAAGCATTCCAATAACATAATTATCTAGTCATATTTTCAAATTTCCTGTCAACTTTTAAACTTTTTTAACACAAAAACACTGTGGGCTGCTGGCAGATGCCCTACCACCCCTACCACTGGACTTAAGTTTTCTGGAAAAGCCCCGATAAGATATATGCATGCAGATTTTACTATCTGAGAATATTTTAGTTATTTTTTTGATGTATATTGTATATTCTATGAATTTATTAACTTGGCTCTGTGTGACATACAATGACATTTAACAATTTTCTGTTGAAAAGGCATTTCATGTAGTGACATGGAGATAAATGCATATTATTGCAGATGTTGACTTGATCATCTGAGAATATTTAGGTTATTTCTTGATGAAGTATTGATTTTTTTTATGATGTTTTAAATTTATGTCTGTATGTTCTAAAAGGGAAGTTAACAATTTTTTACTAATGAACTAAACCAGGCACATGGAAATAGAAGCATATGATTCCACATATAAACATGACTATCTGAGAAAATTTTGGTAATTTCTTGATAAATTGTGAATTTTTTTTTTTAAATGAATTTACTTAATTGGCTCTGTGTTATATAAAATGGCAGTTTTTTTTTTAACTGAAAAACTATTGAAACAACAGACATGGAAATATAATAATACGATTCCACATGTAAACATGACTATCTGAGAATATTTAGGTACTTTTCTGATGAATAAAGGGTTTTTTAAAGAATTTATAACACCCTGTCTGTCTAGTGTTAAATAGAGATTGGCATTTAAAAAAAAAAAAAAAAAAAAAAAAAAACATTGAATCTTTGAGCAAGATAAAAACTTTGATGTTATTCTGTATTTAGACATGACCTTTTGAAAATATTTTGGTAATTTATTTATAAAGTATAGACTTTTAATTAATTTAAGAATTTCAGTCGATGTGGTAAAAATGGTAGTTACCAGTTTTATACTAAGAAAGAATTTAATCCACTGAGATGGAAATAAAATAATATGATACCACACTGAAAACATGACGGAGAATATTTTGGTGATTTCTTAATGAACAATCAATTCCTAATTAACTTATTAATTTGTTATTGTTTGAAATGGACATTTTTCACACAAAAGACCACATTTATTCTAAGGACATGGACATATGTTTATGTTAATCCAGATATAAACCCAGTCATCAAAGAATATTTTGGGATTTTTATGATAAACTATAGATTTTGTATGAATTTTTGAATATGACTCCGGATTTGAACAAAAAAAAAAAAAAAAAAAAAAAAATGCGGTTCACAGTTTTTTTAATGAAAAAAGCCTTTAATCCAAGTGCACTGGAATGTGTGTGTATTGTTCCAGATGTAGACCTGATTGTCGGATGTAATGTGTTACACTACCTGCCATAGGCTAAATGGATTGTAATTGCAAAACCTGAAAGTAATAATCACTGTCATGCAAATTCACAACTCTTAGTTGACTTGCGATGAGGGGGAGGAGAGTCTTGGGGGAGGGGTGGTCCCAGGGGCAGAATTTCTTGTACACTGCTGCATAGAGGCTAGATTCATTGCAATGGCAACACCTTTAAGGAGTGAGTACTGTTCTGCAAATTCCCATCTTAGTTGATGTGCAGAGAGACCAGGGAACATGAGCTGACAGGATGAGGGGAGGAGAGTTCACACAGAGGGGGGAGGCCAGGTGAGGACTTGCTGGGTCAGGCTTGGAACCCGTTGATAACTGCTTGCAGTTCTAGTTTTTTTTCGCTTTTCACTTTTATTTAGTAGGAAACTCAGTGCTAAAATACTAAAAGTAACTGACGCTAATAATATCGCAGTTAGTGTTTTTGCATTTGCCTTGCCCTGAATTAGCTGGTACCTATAATAAATACTTCTGAATATGTGTTCTGGCTGGCACACTTGCTGTACTGCAGTTGAGCTGTATTCTGATGACTCAGCAAAATTCACTTTCCTGATTTCCTTGCAATCCTCTTGATATATACAAGCCATTGTAACTGTGTGCAGTGCTTGCAAACTGTCTTTTTGAAGCTGTTTTTCAGGTGGACTCTGACATTGTGACTTTCTGTGGACAGTACAGTGTGATCAGCCATTTCTTTTACTTTGTGGTTGTTTCGTTTTTTATGTTGCAGCATATTTTATTTGTGCTAATTTTCTGCTTTTCCATCAGAGACATAGTGTGTGCTCCTCAAAAATTCTTCCACTAATGCAATCTAGCTGTTGGAAGATATTGACAAGATCCAACCAGACTTACGTTATACAAATTGGTCTGGCATGAGTGTTGTCAGAGATTTCTGATTTTACCTCCAGAGATGTAATGTGATAAAGCTTGAGGACAACTGCAGCAGCTAAGCGTGAAGAAATTGTCATACTGGAAAACAATGTGCCTTGAACTCATTACCTCTCAGTCCTTTGTTAATTAGCTTGAACCCTGGCTATTGGTTTGGTAGTAAATAACATTTCCAGGATTAAAGAACACACACAGACAGATAGACATACAGACAGATAGCTAGATAGCTAGATAGATAGATAGATAGATAGATAGATAGATAGATAGATAGATAGATAGATAGATAGATAGATAGATAGATAGATAGATAGATAGATAGATAGATAGATAGAAAAATGAAGTTGTTCCCCTTTTAGCAACTCCAACTTGGAATGTTTGGGGTCCTAGTCAGCTCAGAGTAAGATTCAATATGACTGCTGTGTATAAAAAAAAAACTGTGTGAACATAGATATTTGCACTTCTAAAAGATTGTATCTCATTAGACCAATGGTATACATAGTTCTGTACAATATTTATTTGGGATTATGTTCATTTACTGTTTGAATGCATTGAATTGATAAATTTATGGAATAATTGGCTTCCATTTCTAATAGCAGGCAGACAGGCCAATGAGTTTATCCACTGTCAAATCCCAGTTTAATCCCCAACCATAATACTGCTTTAGGTTTTACCTCTGAGATAAGTAACAGATCCAAGACATGCAAATATGGGTTTTGCAGGAGCAGGATTGTTTCTTCATGTGCATTGAAGGCTGTAAGCTGCCAGTTGAAGCAGAAAAATCTGTGATGTAGTCATTTCATTCAGGTCAGCTCTAAACCCCACCTAGCAAACAGCTGTGTTTCCCAGTTTCTGTCTCCAACCACTCTACTCTCTGTGTGTCCTCAGTCAGCTGGCTGGTTCCCCAGCAGTTGGCTATGCAGTTTCTCCTCTATAAAAAGCAATCTATTGTCTTATAATATCATAGAAATTCATTTTGATGTCAGCTGAATACCAAAACTGCTACTTGGTATTGCATAAAAGCAACACAAAAAAAGACTATATTATTATATATTTGTCATCTTTTTCCCTTTTAAACTTTTTGTCCACTATTAAATGTTTCAGAAACTGAAGTGTAAATGGATATGACTTTTGGTCTTTGATTTTTGTTATAATCAAAGCATAAAGAAATTTGGCAGTTGTTCATTTCTGTTAGAAAGGATCACATAGAAAAACTGGATTTTCAAAGCACTTCTCCTCAGCAAGGGGAATAAACGCTCCAGAGGAGAGAAGAGTGACTTTTCTTTTTGGTTTTTGCTGAAACTTTGACACTTTCTTGTTCAAAACCTCTTACAACCTTCTGTCATCTCTTTTTTCTTCCTTCTATTAGATTTTTGGAATAAAAAAAAAAAAAAAAAAAAAATCCAACCATGTAAGATTAGTTAGGGGCTGCACCAATACATTTATAAAAAAGTCAGGACATTGACATGTTAGACAGTTTATTCACCCTGAAGTGGTTGCCCTGTCCCTGTGCAGATGATCAAAGGCTATCTAGCACTTTAAACCTTCCTTTGCTTATCTCCTATAAACTGTTCAGTTACACAATTACCTCATTTATGCAAAAATGATCTATAATCTTTTACATAATTTTTTTTTCATGTTACAAGCATGAAAGCAGTCATTGTCTTGCCATTAAATGGTTTTTTAATCCTTTTGTGCTCTTTTATCTGTGACTGGTGGAAATTTTCCAAGGCCAGTTGTTCAACAATGCTACATGTGTCTGTAAATAAATTCATATGCTACAATATCTGCCATTTTCTAAACTTGTGTCCTGTATCTAACCTGATAGCTATTAATGGAGTGCTATAGCCAGATAGGGGTTGTAATTTGATTATATGGATGCAGGTTTTCCCAACAGAATATTGCATTGCAGCAAATAGTTTTAATTGTGTTGTATATCAACCTGATTACCACTGAGTTTTTCATTTTTCTCACACATAAAACCAAACATGCATATGGAGTTAACAGGAGATTCTAATTACCATGTAATTACCTTGGGCACTCCAGATTTGACCTTTCATGATCTTTTCAAAATCTCCTCTAATTATGTAGGTTCCATACTGAGTTTTCAACATATGAGAAACACATGACTTCTTCAGTTGTTACGATAAAAGAAAGTTCTGTCTAAATTCCTTTAACTGGATTACCTTATTTTGTTTAATTTAGAAATTCAGAAAGCCTTGAAATCAATCATAACTAAATATTGATTGCTGACTAAGTAAAACAATGAATGTGCACTTTGTGTTTCAATAGAATTTATGGCATATTTTTGTAAAATACTGTAAAAACAGCCTTAGTAAATGGTTAATATGACTAAAGTGATAGATTAAGATTTTTGGAGCTTAGAGAGGGAATTCATTTTTCTTATTGGCTGTCAATGTGACATAGCTCCCACGTCACCCCAAGACCACCTCTGATTGGTTGAGCATTCCCACACAATGTCTCCTTCCCCCAAAGCACATGCATAACCTTAAAATTCATTAAGAAGATTTTGCCCAACCAAGTCAGAGAAAGGACTAATCACCCTTTGGTTCGGTTGTGATAACTGTTTGGTTGTGGTAACTATATAGTTTATGTAGTCTCACAAAGCTTTACTTTATACTTTTACTAAGCCTTTATTGCCAAGGTAGAAATGTTTATCGGGATAACATTAAGGTGTTATTGTGTAGCTCCTCCAGCGTTGTTACTCATTGTCAAAAGTTACCTCTTATATTGCATACTTGTGGAATTAAAATTTTAAGTTTGATCATCATGAATCATATGCATTTTTCTTGTCTTCTGCTCTGCTGTCCAGGATACTGAAGCAGTACTTCTGTTGAAATGTCTAAGAAGTTTTAATGAGTATATAAACATAAAAAGTTTCGAAGCATTTTCAAGTTTTTACAACCATCCAGACATAAGATCAGCCAACCATAACACTTAGGAGCAAGACCCAAATGCTCATTAAAATAGCTTTTTTAGTGTAGGTAAGGAAATGGCCAACCAGTGGGAATAGTTCTTCAAGTAGTGAGATCATAATAGTCAAAAAATGTATTACTCTAATTACCAGCCTCACTCAAATGTGAGTTGTTTTCCATTTGGTTCTCCTTTGCATTGTGCTTAAAAGACAACTCTTGTTTCTTTTGTATCTCATTGTCATCATAGTATAAAATGGCCCACAAATATAGAAGTAGGATCAGATATTTGTTTGATTGTTGAATTGAGTGGGCAAAGATGTTGATTCATTGATTTATTTTGTTAACCAGATATTCTGCTGTTGACCAGGAAATTGCAAACTGTTTATGAACCATACCAACTCCTTGGTATAGAAAACTTTGATGACTTAATTTGCTTGTTTTAATTCCCCTACTGTAGAGATGGCTCTTGTTTTCTTGTAATCCTAGTTTGCTCTTTATCTTAATCAAATTTCTCAAATAATCCCACAACAAACAAGGCATTTTCAGGTTTGTTTTTACATTTATATGTTTGTGGTGTTAGTCCTGTGTGGGCAATAAATTCTCCTCATATACTGAGGTTGTGTAGATGACATAAATGCAACAATTATTTGTTTATGCCTGAAGGTAAAAAGTGTGAAAAGGACTGTATTTACATTTGGCCACAAACTGCTTTGAACAGATTAATAAAACTCTGGATTCTGGATTTAAGGAATTGAGCTTTAAAAAATGTCAGCTCTTGAAAGAGCTTTTCCTTTGATTGCTTTTGCTTTTTTTGTTTGTTTTCTTTTTTGTTCTTTTTATGTAAACACAACTGTACAAATATTTTTTTGTCATGAGATAGTTATTTGCCAAGTACTTGAATGAAGCTGTGAGAGTGTGGGCAGTCAAAGAGTGTCAAACCAATTATTGTATCCAGTGAAGGGTGACTGTGGTAAAGATCGCTTCTCAACATCTGAAGAATCTATACAACTCTGTCAAGATTATTACTATACTTTTTTCAGTTTGCATTGGGAGTTTAGATATTTTTTTTCCATTATAAATTAGACCAAAGTTGAAATTGCATTCTATAATCCATCTTCATTGTGTTCCAATCCAGTATTTAAATCAACAAAAAGATGTTGCAGATCGTAAAAGAGAGGTTTAGTTAAGGTTAAAAATGTAGCAGATTTTACCAATAATAAATGTTGCTCATAAAAGTGTTCTATATTAGCAGGTATATCAGAATACAGGACAGCAGACCTCCATGGAATAGATGTGGTACATAACTTCTTTTTTTGAGGTGCTCCATATTGAATGTTATGCTGATTTGTAGTTTGTCTTTGCTTCTCTTACCAATATGATGTGTATTAGAGTTAAATCAGTTTTACAGGATCCAGTGCTTGTTACAGAAAGATGTTCAGCTGCCTATGTCAACAAATCAGTACAGAAGGAAGCTGTTTTCCTGCTCCTCTTGCTCACTTTTCCACTCACAAAATCACTCTGGCTGCATGTGTTAGAGCAGCACACTGGTGGTCATATTGTCCCCAAAGGAAATAAACCAATTCATTCAAAGCACAAGTGGGCTCTTGGTGTTTTTGGAAGCTGTGAGAAAAGATAATGAAAAAGTCTTTTGTGGGGAAGATGCACTGATGCCTCACTGATGCTTTACTGTACCGCCTATATACCATCAAAATAAGAAAAGTATAATTATAGTACATTTGAATGCATTCTCTTACCTGTGTATGAGTGCATTGCTTTTAGGATAGCTGATCCCAAGTTTATGCTGCATGCGAGCTTTGAAACACCCATTGTCTTCTTGAATCCTTGCATGGATGCAGGCACAGCAGATTCAAGGCGCCTCCTTCTATCATGACAATGATCAGTACCACGTTTGACCTGCTGACTGCTCAGTCAGGGCAACACTATCGGCTCTGTTCTCTCTCTAAAGAACAAACATGGTGTCAGTGCACAAGCATTCTCTTACAGCCCTAACAGCGGGTGTGTTGTGCAGTGTAGCCAAGGTCTTTTCAGGGAGATATATGAGTAAATTTGTGAAATATAAAGCTGTATGTTGATGTCTCATCTTATTTTCATCTAGCACGCTTTTTGTTTAGTGATGTGTCCTTTAGGCACAGGTCTGCAAACCTATCTCATGCTGTGAACCTCATAATTTAGATTTACACAGTGAATCAAGTGCTCAATCATCCAAGTAATAGCGTCTGTATATTAGCAGTGTTCCCTATCCTCTTAAAAAAGCGTCCATGATAGGGTTGAAAAAGCATAGCAATTGTTAAGAAAAGTGACCTCTGGGTATTTACTCTAGTTACCCAAACCTTTAACTCCTGCCACTTTGCAGAAATTAAACTCTCATATGATCTGCTCTAGGGAGCAAAAAATAGAATTGTTCATTCCTTAGTTACTTGTTAGTTTACTGAAATCTTTGTTAGCATAGAATTTTTTGGCAAACCACAATTATACTAAAATGAATGTATCTCCACATAGTGCCTTTCTGCTGCTTTAAATTACTCTCAGAGGTTCGTGGTTTCACACAATTGTTACATAATAAGTGCCACAGAGGATATTCTCTGTTTGATGCAAATAAACCAGACATCCAAACAGCCAACACAGCCGATCAGATGAAATAAGTTCTGACTTCTGGTGATTCTTCGGTCACTTCTAATATGTGTATAACTGAGAAAGTGGTTTCGCTTTTGAAAGGGAACACTAATGATCAAAGTCATAAGACTGAGATAAAAAAGTTACAAACTGCATTTGGGCTACTGGATGATAACCGGGCTTCAAAATAGCAAATCAAGAAACAGGAGCAAGTCAGTGTTGCAGGAATGCTTAGCTGTACAAACAAAGCCTGACATCAATAACAGACATCTAAAAAATCTTAAAAGGTCTGAAAAAAAAAAGTCAAGTTAAGCGGTAGACCCCTAAAAATTAACCTGCACTGAGGTGGAGGTTCCGACAGACTGTTAAGATACAAGCAAATCCTCAACCCAAATAAATACCCTTGTTAATGCTGGCTGCAGCCCAATGGCATCTGTATTAGAAAGATCTATAGAATTGTACTTGTTTCCCTTTTTTTATTTTTGGCTTATTTTATTTTTAATCAGTATTGTCAGGTTTGGTAGCTTTTGTCATTAGGAGCCAGTGTGTATGAACTATTTTTGTCTTATATTTAACCTTGGTTGTGATATTAGGTGTCATTTCTAGGTTTTAGACATTTCTGTATATTAGCTATAGGAATTGAAGCGAATAGATAAATTGGGGCTTCTTCTGCATAAATCCACTGCTCCAGTCAGCTGTAGTGAAAAAAGAGCTGAGCCCAAATGCAAAGCTTTCAGTTTACCGTTCCATCTACATTCTGACCCTCTCCTGTAGATTATAGATTGATATGGATAATTCTGAAAGAACAAGTTTCAAAATGAAAAATGGGGGGTTTTTGCTGATATTCCAACTAATCCAGAATTACCCAGCCCAACTCCTTTTTACTGTTTTGCATAAGAGTTGGTAGAACTGTACAAGATGCATCATAATTCAAAATGTAAAGAGTTGGTTAAAATGAGAATACATGTCCTTGTTTTTGTTCTACTTCATCTTAGGCTGTCATGCAACACATAATCATGAACTGAAGTTGAATCAGTAATATCATTTATGCAGCGGCTATATTTGTCCCTAGTCATTCCTGTCTGAACTAGAAAACCTTATTAAATGAATGAAAGTGTGGAGGACATTGCATTTCTATTTGCAGAAACTCCCCAGTGATGAGGAGCAATGTTACACATTTCTGTCACAGTTTTAGAAATCTAATTTAGAGTGCTCCTCCAGTTTTGAAAAAAAAAAAAAAAACCTTTCTGCTTATAACGAAAGTTGTTTGATATGAGACAAATGACGTTTAAGTAAAGCTTTTTCTCAGAAGAGAGCATTGTTTTCTTTAGCTGCAGAAGTGGAGCTCAGGCCATACTTTTAAGATCAATTATGGACTGCATTACATTACTGTGCAAAACTCCTCAGTCATCCATAACGTTTTTAACATTCCTTCAAGGTCCAGAGGATCATTATTATTTTTCTGCTCTGTAAATCTGTAGGATTTGTAAAATCTTGATGCTCACATAACAGTCAACTTCACAATAATAATTTCTGAATTATAAATGGAGCATTTTTTTTAGCAACCTCTGAATTAATTTGAGTCCTAATTACATGATCAATTAAAAATGTCAAAGAATATAATTTAACACATCTAAAATAGTATTTTAGCACCACCAAGGTTATTCCTAAAGAGATTTTAACTGAAAACTTGGCATAAAGTAGATGATCAGCTGAAGGATAATACAGCGGGTTCTAATGTGTCAGCTGGCAGGTTTTACCTGTATGATTTCTTGTATACAGTTTATACAGTCTTTTAAGTACATTGTGTCGTGCCTCAAGCTTGAGGGGAAAACGGGTCTAAAGACAATAATGGGAGTGCAGATGGTTTGGATCTATTTTAGCTTCTTTTTGTGTAATGTTCTCTTTCTGACAGAAAGATTGAGAGATCAGTTTGGACAATAGGATTTTTCTTTTTCTTTTAGCTCCTTCGTCCTACACCTCTAAAATCATATTTCTGTTCATTTCATTTTCTGTCTTTGTTTTAAGCAAGTGTACACAGTCATAGTTCCTATAAAACCTCTGCATGTGCCTAATCTTGGGACACCTCCTCAGTGCCACATCAGTTATGGAAACCCCTGAAGCCAGAAGGTCTGCTTAAATAAGAGAAGATTTACAGAACTGAACACAGATTGTAAGCACAATCACAACATTGCTGAATCCCACTGGCCACCTTAGGGGTAGTGAAATGACAGCCTGCTGACAGCAGAAATGCTCTTAAGAAGATCGCTGTCTTTCTGTCTTGCATCAAATGGATGTTTTAGGAGAAGACCTAAAAAGAGAGTAATGGAGGTGTGTTCCATTTAATGTAGTCAAAACATTGTCATTACAAATAAAAGTATGCATGTGGGTGAACAGCTGGTTGTGCTCTAAAGTTAAAACAGCATAATATTAGCCATGAATAAATACTCTTGATTTTGGGTGACCAGGACAGTACGAAGTAGCTGGTTTATATTTATGAATGATGTTTGGATTAAAATATCTCTTTAAAGACAACACTCCTAAAACATCATTCACATGTTGTGATGTTTATTTGATAACAGTAAGGCCATTGTCGGTGAAAAATATTAAATCATGTCCAATTCTAATATGTACCTCTAATATGTACCTCTTTAGCTGTAAGTATGATTACATAAGAATGATTTTTCAGTTTAGAGCAAAGAAGGTAAGTGATGGCTGGACACTCAAATAAAGATCACCCTCAATGTCATTTGGGGAGTCACATGGGAAAGTGAAAGCTTTATTTACAATCAGGGTTTGTAAGTCATATGATTGAAAAGCTCTGGAGACAGAAGTCATTTATCATTGCACATTGGCCAGTACCAAATCCCACTCCAATTCTTGATCAAAGTTAATAAAATCTGTCATATATAAACTTAACAAAAAAAAAGAAATTTGTGTTTGGTTGATTATTTCTTAGTTGCAACAGTGCTTCTGCCAATGAATGAAATGCATGGAAAGCCGAATTTTTCCTCCTTCAGTGGGACCACATTTGTAAGAAAAATGCCTTTGTGGGTTAAATAACAGAATTTAGTTTATTTGTTCACATTGTGCCCATTAAAAACTTTCCAAATCCTTTCTGCCAAAGATAAACAGCTTTTGATGGAAGCAGTGTGATGGCATCTCCTTTAGCAAAAAACAAAAAAAAAACAAGGCTTGTCATCATATGGCTATCCCATATCTCTACTCTTAGAGATCAAACTCTGCTGATGACCAGCGCAAGGAGGAGCTTTCAGTCTGTTGTGGTTGTGTACAGTTCTGCCACGCACAACTGAAACTTCAGTTTGTTAAATGAATAGATTGTTAGATTGCCACTATGTCTTGTTTCTTCAAACTTCAATCATTTAGTCCAATAAAGATACCAAGCAAGAGTCTGCTGCAGAGTAACCTGTTTGGCAGTGGCAGAGAGGAAATGGGAGGTTTTCATGGGTACAGCCCACACACTGAACTCTGTTACTCAACCCACAAATGATTTTTCCTTACATATGTTAACATTTATTTAAGGTAAAAATAAATAGGCTTTGCAACTGCATGATTGCCAAGAAGCATCATTACAATAAAGAAATACTCAACCAAAATTTGTGCATATGTGTGTAAATGGATGAAAACCTGTTAGCTTCGGAGGCTGCTACTACGATATTTTGTCAGTATGACAAGTCACTCATCAGTAAACTGCAATTCAATCACTGAGCACATTCATCTGCTTCTGAAGGTATAGCTCACTCGACAAATAGATCTATAACTCACATCCTGCTCCTGTTGTTTCATGCAGCACTGTTTGCTGAAGAGCTAGGGTAACTTTAGCATGTTTACTGAATGCTTTCCTGTGACTCATTGATAATGATGCTTGCAACGTGTTTCAGTGCAGTTCGAGTTGAGCATAAACATGTTATGAATGTTACTTCTGACCATAAACCGGTACCAGATGCAGAGGTTTTTCAAGGATTATCAGTACCAATAATTTTAAAAGGCTATAATCTGGAACCAATGAAATGCTATCTGAACATTCCTCCTTTTTTCCGAAGTAAGTGAGTGGTTTATGTAGCCTTGCTGTTTCTGTGGATTTGATTCCATTTTTGTGCATAACTTAAACAATTTCAAGCATTTGAAGCAAGATTCTGAAAAAGTGTTCTCATGAAAAAAATCAAGACTTTCACCTTGAGTTCGTCCATGGGTTATGAGATAAATTCATAATAATCTGTTTGGATTGTGTTATTCTAAGAATAGTTAATTACTACATGATGACATATTATTCATTAGCACCAGTTTCTTTGTTCTACGATGCTGACAGCTGATTAGCTGAGAAGAGGAGCATATTTCCCATGCACATCCAGGGTGTTACTATGAAACTCCTTCCCTCTCTCAAATTTTATGAAGACAGTGAATGATTTTTCTCCACATAAATTACCATATATTTGTTTGATTACTTCCCTCACTTTTATGGCAAGCCTGTTTAGCAAATACAGTTTATAATCCTAAAATGCATCACATTGAGAGAAATATCCAGACTGTACAGTCTTTCACTTTGTTTATCCAGAATGTGGAAAAGACGCATTACCATATCATAAGATTATAGTAAACCATTTACAGGATTTTCTGCATGCAGCCTTTAGGCAGCAACTTTAAGAATTGTGAAAATCAGCATAGAGATCATGCAGTGGAACACTGAGATATCCCACCAACTCGATGTTAAGCCCACCAGCATATTTTTTTTCACTAAATTACATGCTAGACAGCTGCTTAGAGCTGTGTAATGTGCAACTACAAAACTAAAAAAAAAAAAAAATCACGATTAAACAAAACTGTTATGAGGCACAACCTGTAGTCTTCCAGGAGCATTTGCTCAGTTGTTGCAATTTCCATCCTCTAGCTTAAAATGACACCATCATTTATTGATGTGGTGTTTCCCAAGCTGATATGGAAACCCTCTCAATAATTTATCCAACGCAAAGCCTGGCAAGACTGAAAGCGTGGCGTGCTGCCGCTTCGCTAAGGACCACAGTGATCATTTGGCCAAGGTCTGGGTTATTTCCATCTTCCCGTTTATCATTTTTATTATGGCCATGATGAAACACTGCGCCTGCTTCTATAAAGCACTTATGGGGCTCCGCTTGTTTAATACATTCCTCTCCCTCTGACAGGGCTACAGTAATCTAATTAACCCCTAAGTCAGTGTGGCTAATATCGCTGCTGCCCCTCGCATGCTCACGAATGTCAGTGCTACTACTTTTAATTTTTCAAAGGACATTTGTTAAATAGATATGCACAGAATATTTTCAGGCTGAAAAACTATTTAGATCTTCCTTGAGATAATCCTACAAACTCAGTTTCCTTTTAATCAATTGTCTCTTTCACCATAGTTCAACTATATTCAATCGGGGGCATCTTCAGCATTTAATCAGGTTTTGCTGAAACCATTCTTCTCTGTCTGGTATGTTGATTTAAAACTTACAACAATGGAAAAGCTTCACAATGGATATCTGAAGTGATTAGTCCTTTGAACAGAACAAATCTGGGCATTAAATTGTTATTAATTATAAACTGATTGCAATTTGTGGGTTTCATTATTAAGCTAGCTGGCCCAGACAATAACAAACATCAGCTACAAGCCAGGCCACAGTAATCACAGACGACCACTCCTGAGGAGCTTTGAGGTTCAAGCTCATATCCAGTATTAGCAGGTTACTTCAGCTATGTTTTCAACTCATTGTGCTCCAGTCCTCTCAATACTAAAACTTGGACAATACATCTTTATGTTGCTTTAATCCAAAGCACCATATCTTTTCCAAAAGATGGGCTGAAACATATTACTCTACCTTCTAGCTTTGGTGAATTTCATCATAAAACCTTGACAGTGATTTAATGGGTTTGACTGATATAAAGAAAATCCAGAGTAATTTTAAAGATTACCAAAACACCTCTGATTTGATTCTTAACTTAAAACTGTATCCAGATCTCTTCAAAATGTCATTGCTGGACCAAAGGTCTAGCTAGTATAACCTCATACCCTTGTGGTTGGTGTCTCGAGATCTTATTTTAGGTGTATTATCTCTCAAGTGTCATGCTTCAAAAAAAATTTGTCTGAATGGCTGTTGCTAAATTGTACAGATTCTGATATTGTTATAGTACTTTACTGCCTAGCTACATATAAATATTTTACTAACATAAACAAATAAGAAAATATTACAACACATGCTAGCATTAAAAAGCAGAGTAAAATAAATATATACAACAAGCTATTATGTCTACACGTTTGTGTCTGTTAACCATGATATAGATTCTAAATATCTTTCAGAAAAATGAGTTGATTTCTGCATTAATGGATAATTTAAGCAATGCTTTCTTGAGTCTAAGATTTAATGTAGTTTTGCTGATCAAAACTTAGCTCAGTATTTCTATTTTAAAGACCAATTCCAGCAGACCTTAAGGCCTTTGTAGAACTTTGCAGTTTTAATAATTTGCTGGCAGTGTACGGCCTTATGTTGCATATAGTTCCAATGTACAATTTGTCTTACGTAAACGCTTGAAAAGATACATTTGTCTCAATAGCAGCCTGTTTTATGATCCTTTGGAGATAAAAGGGATTTTAATCCCACAACAGCCGAGATCTAATTATTCTCCAAAAGCAATAAAAACTAAGCAGGGGCAAACAGTTTGAGAAGCAATCCACACTGAAATGTTGCTTTAATTCATGACTTTTTGTGGTTTTCACATGACTGTAAACCACATTAAAAATCTGCAGTTTATCTACTCAAAAATAATAAAGCTGTGCAGTAAGTGGCAACATTCAGTTTTCCTCCCTGTAACCACCAGTATATTGCAGCTTGGATCTAAGATTAAAGTTTATAAGGATGTTGAAGAACACTTATCCACAGATCAATAGTGTTTCTGCCTCTGATCCTGCTTTTGTGTCCCAGTGGTGCCTGGTCAGCTCACTGATGTTCGCTGTGTCTTATTAGTATGCAAGACACCACCCTGCAGGGTGCCCTGCTGCTTTGTCCTATTGCTTCTAGTCAAGGTAGAAAATGGGCTTCGATCTTATTGTTACAAACTACATCACAGTAGTCCTCACTTAGGTAAATTACAAAGAACAAGAGGATTAGTGCACTTGTTGAAATGCAGAGCAGAATGTAAATCAGAAGCTTGTTCTTAAGTCTTATTTCAAATCTGACATTCATGCAGCCCAGTCGATTAGAAGAAGTAACAGTGCTTTTGTATTTTGTTACTTTTGTTCGTGTTTGTGAGAGAGGAAATATGTTCTCAGAAGGTTATTATTCTTTATGAATGGCTTTTCCAAATGCATTTCCATCCCCTGCAATTTTTTTTTTTTTTTTTTTTTTTTTTTTTTTTTTGGTAAAGTACTAAACAAAGATGAATCACCCTACATCTTTGTTGTTGTTTCAGAATTACCAACATGGGCGTGGGTCATTAATAACTCATTCTCACGTGCCCCAGAAAGTACAGACACACACATTAATTTGTGTAACACTGTGAGTAATATGGAATGCTTGTGAAGCAACACAGAAAGAGAAAGCAGGAGACTTAAAGCCTGACATGGTTCTTCACGTGATAGATTCACGGTTATACCACTGACCTTTGTGACCAAAAAAGAGGAATCTAGGCTTCTTTATGCATGTATCAGAGAGTCAGTGAGAGAATGCAACGTGTGCATGTCTATTTTTGCTGCTGGGCTGGTCAGCAGGCCCGTCCTGGTGAGTCAGGGTGGATGTCGTGACAGTGACATATAGACACACTGACGGAGGAGATAGAGGGTCAGCCCACTGCATCCTGGGAACAGTCTGGTCACTGCACAGCTTGGCAAAACGAAGCATGATGAGTTTAGACGGGGTTGTGTTGGTTGAACTCTAGATCATTCATCAGTGTTACACCAAGCTATACAGAGGATCCAAAGCAATGTTGTGGGGCCAGATGATGTATTGTACCATATAGGATATTAAACTTTTTTTTTTTTTTTTTTTTTTTTTTTTTTTTTTTTTTTTTTTTTTTACCCAGCTATATAAAAAAAAAAAAAAATGCAATGACATACTGGAGGTGTCCTGGTGAGAATGGTATCTTGGTGCAGATTAGAAGTGGGCAGATCGATCCAGAGTATCGATAATATCAATACCAAGTCAGTGTCAGTATCAGATCAATACTAGGGTTTTAAGATTGATACTTTAGTTTCAGATTACCTTTTGAAATTTAATTTTATTTTTGTATTGTAGTTTCTCAACTATACCATTAAAAAAAGATTTTGCTTTGCCTTCCTTTCAAATTATATATTTTTTTATTTAGAAAACAATGCAGACAAATTTATTTTGTTTTTCTGTTTCTGTTTATCATGTCAATATGTTACTAAAGTATTTTATAGACACTTATAAACTTTATTTAAGTTTTGTCCTGGGTTGTAATAAAATATTTCAAAAGAAAAACCACAAAAACAACTAAAAGTCAGAAGTGTGATGATATATCATACTTAAATAACAAGTATTGGTATTGGTATTGGCGATATTGGCCCTGTATTTACTTGGTATTGGATTGATACCAAAATATGCAGTATCACACACCTCTGGTGCAGATGCTCGGGAGCTGCCCCAATATAATAACCTCAAATCTGATCAGTTGCAAGCTGAACATTGACATTTGTTACAATTTAACCTAGAAGCCATTAATAAGACTTAAAGGCATCCTTACACTTGATATCCCCCATTGGTGTCCAGTTTCTGTTACTTTGGAATAGTTTTTAATGAGTGCACGATTAGTAGACTTATTTGTGTTATAATCATAATTTTTGTTTTATTTTATTTATACATTATAATATATATTAATATGTTGGTATATATTTTTTATATTTTTTGTTCAAGGTTTGTTTTAATTTGGATAATACTGTATGTACCCCTGCACTTCCATAGCTTTTACAAGCTTTTATCTAGTGTGCTTGATGTTGGTTTTACTTGTTCTCTTTAATTTGGAGAAATAATAAAAGTTGTTTTTATTGTTGGGCAGTGAAAAGAACACTTTGGGGATCTCCTTTATCTGGACACCATAGGAAGACAAATCCATAAGCATAACAGAAATCGTTGAGTTCATTAAAGAAAGCTCTCTAGCTGCAGGGCACCAGAACTGAGTGAGATTTGCCTTGAGAAGGTGTGTACCCTGGAAATTGATGGGGCTGTCTTGATTGTGACACCTCCTGACTTAAGTATAAGGTCATAGTTTTTTAGCAACGATTTCTTGATCAATGGAAACTTATTATCTTCAAATATCATCATAGCAATTCTTTATATTACTGCCTAGTCCTTGGTGGTAATCTATTTTCATAGTAGCACTGAGAAATGCTCTTTATATGTTGCTCTTACTGTATTTGAGTTTGTTCCATCCATCCATCCATCCATCCATCCATAACTCTTGATGTTTATTGTGCAGAATAGAATTTGGTTCTCCATAAACTGTAAATTCAGTGCCAGAGAGGATATGATGATGTTCTGAGAAAGACTGTCAAAAAACAGACCGGAAGGAAAGCAAATATTAGAGACAGAATGACTGCAGAATCAACCAAAATAGTGAAACAGGTGGCATAATTCAACAAAAAGGAATTACGCATATTTCAACCAGTGTGACATATTCCAGCATGTCCTGGAGTTACACTTTATGAATGTGCTTTATAAAATTACAGGGTAAAAAAAAAAAAAAAAAAAAAAAAAAAAAAAAATAGAAAAGAAAATAGAGTTGAATGAAAGAAGAAGTGGAGTTTGAAGCAGAGCTCTACATAGACAATTTCATTCATTCAGTGTTTTGGGTTTTTGTTTTTTTCTCTGAAGGATCTGCTCCTCAAGCCACCAAGAGACTTTTCCTTTCAAATAACATTTTTAAATATACATACAGTCATATTTAATTAATTAGTAAATGCTTTTCAGTAAGGCTTGATTGTCAGATTGGAAATATGTTTTAAACATAACAACCTTTCAGCAAGCCAGCTTTTCATTATGCCCACATTTCTGTATTAAAGAATGGGTTTTTTATTGCTCTGATGTAGCTGTAAGTGAAAAATCATCATAATTAACAGAAATAAAGGCTTTAAAACATCTGTCTGTTATTAATCTATATTATGTGTTTCATTTATTAAATGAACTTTTCATTAGTATTCTAATTTATTGAATTTGACTGTGTTTGCCTTTTAAGAGTGTTAGCTTTTATTTAAAAGCAAACCTTCATGGTGTGACTCCTGTGAATATCAATCACTGCAACTTGATGTTGTCAGCATGATGGGGCAGTTGCTCACATCTCAGCCAACCATGGCAATGTTAAACCCTGTCATTTGAGGAGTTTAGTTCAGATCTGTTTTGAAATAAAAGCATGGACAGATTCTGTCACAGTTTTAACAGAATTTAATTTTTCATCTTTAGATGCATCAGTAAAAATAACTTATAAATGTAGTTTTGCTAAATTCTGCAATGATAAATAATGATCAGTGTCTCACAATTGTTCTTCGCTGTTTTCTCTCTCATCCATCTCTTTCTTTTCTCATTCTCACATATCGGCTTTCAGTTTTTCTGACTGTGCAGTTTCACTGATGAGAACACGTTGTCTCTTCCGAAGGACAAAATGAGACATTGCCTACTGTCCTTTACCTTTGCTGAAACTGAAGATGTATCATATTTGTAAAAAAAAAAAAAAGAAAAGAAACAGAAAACACTCTGCATCCCAATGATAAAGAACTGAAATAGAAAAAGAGAAAACATATTAAAACTGTTAAAAAAAAAAAAACCCATTTAAAAAATACATTTTAAGTTCCTGCTTCATCTAGTCACTGTTCTGTTTAAACAAGTATTTTGCTTAGTACAGAATATTTTTGACTTAACTAAAAAGTCAGTTCTGTGTACTTATATATAGAGCCACAACATATTTTATTTTCTTTATTCAACCACATTGGAAGGTTTTTAGCATGAATGACCATTTAATGTAATTCCATGGGAGCTCAAACAGATTTAAATCTGGATCTATACAAGACTGTACCAAAATGTTCCTTTTTTGAGCCATTCAGAAGTGGACTTTGCTGGTGGGCTTTGGATCTTTGTCCTTTGTGCAACCAAATACGTTTGGGCTTAAGATCAGAAACTGAAGGTCAGAATTTTCCTTTAGAAAGCACAATTCATGGTTCCATCAGTTAAGGCAAGTCGACCTTCTGAGGTCATGACCAAAAGAAGCCTTTGTCCAAACTAACAAAGTAAATCCTTGGGAAAAAAAGGGTTCTTCCACAAAGTTTAATTATAAAGAATATTGAAATATCACCAGAGTCAGATGATTGTGTTGCATTCGTTGCATGACAAGTGCTTTATCTTCTCTTCAGCCTCCCCGCATCTTGTCTCACTGCTAATCCCGGTCTTTTACTGGAGCAGAAATTTCTTCGAGCCTTCACAGATGGCTGCAGCCTTGATATGAATATTTGATAGCCCTTCTATATCTCCCTTGAGTGCAGTGAAATATTAAAGCACTTTCTGGTGGCTGTTTGGACTTCTCAGATATTCAAAATAAATAACAAAATAATTAGATATTCCATTGAAGGGAAAAAAAATCTTGTTGAAATAAAATTACTAATGTGGTTTTGAAGTGTTTTCAATTTTTCTCTGAATGTGAAAAAATTACATGAGGGTGGATGTGGCTGAGATGGCACCGTTAGATGATGTTTATATTATTATTTTTAAAAGTGTGAAATATCATACCTTTTTGCTGTTCTGCTCTTGATAGAGGAACACAAGTATACCAATGAGATATTATCTGTTTAATTAATTAGGCTGTTTGATTAATTTTCTTGGATATAGCTACAGTTAGCATGCCTCTGTAGTTTTAAAACAGTGCTACCAAAACAGGAGCTACAGATGGCATTTTTCATTAGTTTCCAAGCAATGATTCTGTGCAATTTTTGCAATAAGACATATTTACAATAAGCCGTATCTGTCCTTCTTGTAAGTGTGGGAAAGTATAAAAGCCCTCTGTCAGCCTGTTGACTGGCATTGCGCATTACTGTGTTACTCTACGTTAAAAGAAAACTGGGCACTATGTTTGACATCTGAATAAAAAGATTTTAAACAATTGGAATAATAACTCAGAGAATTTTAGTGTTCTGAAAATGTAACTTTTTAAATCTTGACATATCTTGATAATATTAATTGCCCTTATACTTCCTTGACAACGTCCTTCTTGAAGGAAACACAATTTATTAATTTTTCTCAATCTTTCAGCGGGATGCCAAAGGACAGTACCTGTTTGACCTTATCTGCCACCACCTCAACCTCCTGGAGAAAGACTACTTTGGCATCAGATATGTTGATCCAGACAAACAAAGAGTAAGTACTTGTCTATATAAAAAGGATTTTAAGCAACCCTTGCAATCTACCAACCTGAACATTTAAGAATGACCAAAGACATACAGCTTTGAGAAATAATACACTTTGGCAGATATATACAAAATATATATTTTTTCTATGGTCTAAATAATTATAATAAAAATCTGTTTTATTGTTGCTGGATCTTAGTGCTGTTTTTGACATATACCACTGGGAAATACTCTTTAAAATCCAGAATTATTTGACATCCTTTGTCAGGTTCATGAGTGGTTAAGATCCTACATGTTAGAAAGATTTTCTGAATCTCTTACCCCTACTATGGCATCCCATGGGTGTCTGTGTTGGATCTTTTATTGTTTTTCCTTTACTTGGCATATTTTAGGTCTGAATTTTCAGTCTTCTGTGGTAAAGCTGCTCAGTATATTAAGTCAGTATATTATATTAAAAATGCGCAATATCACAATTGCAAAGGACAACTAGGAAGCAATATTTTTGTAAGCTACAACATTTTAAGTAGAAGTACATTTTAAACTGTGTTTTCCAGCATAGTTTTCAGCATATATATATATATATATATATATATATATATATATATATATATATATATATATATATATATATATATATATATGTATATGTGTGTGTGTGTGTGTGTGTGTGTGTGTGTGTGTGTGTGTGTGTGTGTGTGTGTGAAATTAGCTTGATATACTGCATCTACTGTACTGTACTTCTCTCAGTGGCTTAATGACTAATTTTCCACCACATAAATATGCAGGGCAGGTAGGCAGATCTGCAGGTTGATTATGCATGCCGAAAAAAGGTCATCTCCTTTGATTGATAGACAAATCAGTCAACAAAATAAACAATCCTGTGTAAAATTGCAGGGTTGCTGATTATCAGTTAATTTTGCATTGTTGAACCGTGAATAGCTCATAGGAGCTTGAACCATTTGCACTCTCAGGCTTCCCTTTGCCCATTAAGACATCAGCCAACAGAGATTTTAAGACTACAGGGAAGAAAAAAAGACAATTAGTAAAATTCTGTTAAGGGTACGGCATGTTTATTTTTGAAAATAACTCCCGGATGCAGTACCCTACTGATTACTGACTCATTAGGCTCTGCAGTGTGAAAATACTTGCTCATCTAATTACCTTTTAGATAGCTTTCTCCATATGACCTGCTGTCTGCATAGAGGCTGGTGTTTTAGGAGGTCTGCATAAACTTAAAGCAGGAAACTAAAAGTAATTTTGATGTAGCCTCCAGCTGGCTTAAAAATCATGATCTACTGCTGAGTAATCTAATGTAAAGAAAGAAAGTTGGGCAGTCAAAGACTCAGTGTTTAAGTAGTTCAGCTGTTCTTTCTTATCATTTTTCTCTCTCTTTGCAGCACTGGTTGGAGTTTACAAAGTCTATTGCCAAACAAATGAAGTGTAAGTATTTTATTCAGTTTACCTGATGTGTGTGTATGCTCAAAGATTGATTTATATCATCATAAGAAAAAATTAATTAAGGATTGATGAGAGTAATAATTTCTAATGTATTTATGCAGAAAACAGATGTTGAGGTAATGGTATATTATTTTTTCTCTCTTCTTTCAGCCCAGCCACCTTTCACCATGTGTTTGCGTGTGAAGTTTTATCCACCAGATCCCGCTGCTCTGAAAGAGGAAATCACCAGGTAGGGACTAACATTGCTTATTGTGCAACATGTAGGGGGGAATTGAGGTTAGTTCATGTGTGTTGTTCATAAGGTTTGATTCACAAAATCAAATATAAAGGTGTCATTGTATCTAAAGGTCATAATTAAGCATATGATCACAAAACAAGAAAAAAAATACACTTAATTCTTAAATCTCAAGTGTTCATATTTTTTGTTTTTGGTTCATGAACAGATTAAAAGTAAAAGCTTAAAAATTCAAGATGTAATGACAGGAGCAAAAGACAAAAAAATAGGGAAGGCAAATTATTGGAAACTGTAAATAATCTCTGTTTAACAGCTTGCTCATCACCTTATCAAAAGTTCAAGACCACTAGGCTTAAAAAGTCAAAATGTGCTCATATATCTGGCTTTAATGTTATTTTCTGTCCAGCATTCACACTCTCATGACTTCCTGATGGCTAAATAAAAAAGGCTTTCTGTCTTTGAACATTGCAGGATTTTTGAGTGTTTCATGGCTTGGACACATCAAGGCAGTCATTTTAAATTAGTTAAAAGATCCTGAGGGGACTGGAACAAAAAAAAACTCAAGTGGAAGACCCAAAAAACGTTGCCTATGTTGAGCTGGAGGATCAAGTGGGGTGCCTCGGAAGACACTGGCAGATCTTTGACCCAAATTAAGACCCTAACTGATGCTGACTGCATCCTAATAACTTTAAGACTGTGTCTGCGAGAGAGAGGCTTAAAGATCAAAACACATCTTCAAAGTCCACATCTCCTCCCACGCCACAAACTTGTCCATTTAGATTTTACAAGGGAACACCAAACATGAGGCAATAAAAGATGGAAAAAGGTTTCATTCTGTGACTAAAAAATATGTTTCTAAATGGTCCATATAGTTTTCTACATTACTTGTGCGGCGTCATGAGCTATTGAAAATAATGTATGGAATTTTTATAATTATTTAAGCAAATTGAAATACACAGTGCTTTTCAAAAGTGACAATGTTCAATAGCTTTCCACATTTTATCATGTTACAACTGCAAACTTCAATGTATTTTATTGTTGCTTTTTGTAACAGACCAACACACTGCAGTACATAATTGTGAAGTGAAAGAAAATGATACATGTGTTCCAAATTATTTGAAAAGTGTGGTTTGCATTTGTATCCAAGCCCTCTTTTATTCTGATGCTGAAAGTTAAAAGCAGGTCATATAAATATCCCAAACTCATGGAGCACTGTTTAATTCATCATCTGATGACGGAAAGAGTATAGTAAACTGCAACCAAGCAAGACTCAGCCATTCATCTACACAGATAGATTAGGCAAGGAGAGCCTTAATCAGTACACTAGCAAAGAGGCCCACCGCTTAGGTGGGGAAATTGGTTGAAAGGACAGCTGTTAGTCGTACAGTCACTAAATTCAATTGGCGTTCACAAAGAAATGGCAAGAAGGAAGCCATTGTTAGGAGAAAGCCATAAAAAACCTGGTTTCAGGTTTGTCACAAGCCATGTAGAGAAAACTGCAAATATGTTGAACAAAAAACTCTGGTCAGAAAATTTACTTTTTTGACCTACATGCAAAATTCACTTTGTATGTCATGCTTAACATAATGTCCCCAAAGTGAAACCTGGTGGTGTCAGCATAATGCTTTGGGGGATGTTTTTCTTTAGTTTGAACAGGAAACCTTATCAGAGTTAAATGGAAGAAGGATGGAACTTAATACAAGACAATAGAGGTGAGAAATGTGTTGGAGGTTGCGAAAGAACTTGGAGTGGGCTGGAGGTTTACCGTCCACCAGGACCTACGATAAAAGGCTTTAGATCAAAGCATATGAAAATGTTCAAATAGTCCACGTAAAGCCAACACCTAAACTGAATTGAGAATTTATTGCAAGACTTCACAGATGCTCTCCGTCCAGTTTGACTGAGAGTGAGGTATTTTGTTAAAAATTGTCAAAACCTTTACACTGGCCAAAACTGTTTGAAAAATACTTCAAAGATCTTTAGCTGTAATATAATGTATAAAATTAAAGGTGATCTGTAAAGCATTGACTGTATTTTCCTTACATAATTATTCACTACTTTGTCCTGGTCTATCAAAAAGAAAGAAAAAAAAAAACCTACAAGACGTATAAATATGTTTGCATTGCCAAATTCAGCCATGTGCCCTGCTTTGTTGTCAATCTTAGATTTCACATTAAGGTGTCATGGAGGACCATATCTGAAGCTATAGCTGTAACTGCTGTCAGGATCTCTGTCCTTAAAGTCCGACTGATCTGGATCAAAAACATTGGGATCAGCAGCGTGATACTGTATTTAATTTGTTGTTATTTTTTGTTCTTTTTTTGTGTCCACTTTAAAGATCAAAAAGCACTGCATGTCAAAAGAGTAATAATAAATAATCTCAGATTTTTTTATTTTATTTTTGCATACAGATTGTTTCTAGATACCAGTACAGAATTGTAGTCTTATATTAGAACTTTAAGATGTCATTTTGTATATTATTATTCAATACGTGCATTAAATGTGCAAAAACTTCCACATTACATTTAGATGTATAAAACTGGGGCCTAAAAATATCCTATGATCTGCGAAGTGAGCCTGTATGCAGTGGATTTAAGTCTTTCCAGTATGGAAAAATGGAGCTCCTCTCCACTGCTGCGCTGTGTGGCATCTCTGACAGCTAAACAAACTGCTGTGAGGAGTGAGCCAGAGTACTACCAAGTGCACAGATCCCTGCAAAAGCACATCCCTCGACTGGTTGCCACGCAATAAAATCTCTCCCTCACAGTTGAGCTCTTCTTGATGGAGCAGAAGGCTGGCAAATGCGAGAGCCCCTCCATTTCTCCACCCATCTGTTCAGACTGGAGGCTTTCAAAGACATAGAATCATGAAGCAAATAAAAATCACCTTAAACTTTACAGCTGTTTTTGTTTGTTTTTAAAGACATCTAACTAACCATGACCAGTTTTATGCTGACATTTATAATTTACATGGCATATTAGGTATGTGTTGACTTAAGCTCCTAGAAAGATACACATAGCAGATAACTACCTCAAGCTGTATCATAGATATTCTGGAATTAAAGATGCTTAAAATCCATAGGGCACACTGACACATTTACAGTAACATTTGCACAGCTACACTTTTTTTTGCTTTGGCATTTAGAGACATGATGAATCTCAGGTGTATAAATGAATCTAAATAAATGAAAGAGAAATATAAAAATATCTGAAAATGTTGCAAATAGGATCTAAAAACAGATGTTCACCCAGCCTTATTTTAAATCATCATTATTAATAATCTTTGCTTGAATACTTAAGAAAACACTTAAATGTAGGACATCTATAGAGACTTTTGCTTTTGTCAGGATTTCTCATCTTTTAACTCCAAGAATATTTTATTTTTAAAATATAAACACTCAGTGTCTGCAGTTGATTTTATATCAGTGACAACATGAATCGAGCTATGTGTCTCTTTATTTTGCTCTGCAGATATCTCGTCTTCCTGCAGGTTAAGCGGGACCTCTACCACGGCCGCCTCCTTTGCAAGACATCAGACGCAGCTCTGCTAGCTGCCTACATATTACAAGGTGGGATAAATTGGTGGAATTGTCGTAAAACCAGTTTACTTTATTTCTACCTGAAAATCTTACATTGTCAGAGAGCTACATTCTCCAGCAGTGTTCCATGCATGTGAATATATGTAAATGTGTTGAAGATTTCCTCTGCTGTTAGTTTGATGGTGAACTTGCTAAAAAAAAAAAAAAAATAATAATAAATAAAACTGCATTTTTATTTTTTTTTTTTATTGAAAGTTACATATAATTACCCACTTGGAAAATACTGTAGTTAAGACTCAACCAGATTAATTCAACAAAAAAGGAAGAATTGCTTGATCTTGCTGATGTTGCAGACAGTTATTATTAAAATGCAGACAGTTGGATAGATTTAGAAATAGTCATTAACTAAATGTCCTGTCAGGAATTAATCTCCCAGCAACTTTCCCAACCCAAACACTCTCATTGTGTACCTATATAGTATCTTACACAATACATGTGTCATGCAGCTGAGCTTATCAGCCAATAGTCCCAGGTATTTTAGTTAGCAAAGGCAAACAATGTTTTCCTAGGTCTCTCAGTAGTGATCCCAAATGGGAAAAACAAAGTAAGCAACATCACTAGTTTTGGTCATTAAATATGCTTTAAATAATTATAATAAAAATCTATTTTATTGTTGCTGGATCTTAGTGCTGTTTTTGACACATACCACTGGGAAATACTGGTTAAAATCCAGAATTATTTGACATCCTTTGTCAGGTGCATGAGTGGTTAAGATCCTACATGTTAGAAAGATTTTCTGGACGTCTGTTGGATCTTTTGTTGTTTTTCCTTTACTTGGCATATTTTAGGTCTGAATTTTTAATCTTCTGGGGTAAAGCTGCTCAGTATATTAAGTAAGTATATTATATTAAATATGTGCAATATCACAATTGCAAAGGACAGCTAGGAAGCGATATTTTGTAAGCTACAACATTTTAAGTACATTTTAAACTGTTTTCCAGTATTGTTTTCGGTATCTGGATCAACTTCCACTGGTCTTTTGCCAACATCCATCTTGAATATAAAGTAGAGTTTCGACACTCAGTTTTTAATAACTGCAGCTGACAAAAAGTAAAATAAGCCAAATTCTCATCATGATTTTTTTAAAACAGTATAACTGAATTTCAGTTGGCTGTAAACAGCTATGCACATAACAAATGAACTGAAAAAAAGCAAATGTTTTAGAATGATAAAGAAAGATTATTTTTTTGCTATATGATATCAGATTGCATTTATGCAAATTAGATTTTTCAAACTTGAATAGAAGAACATATATAGCCTTTACTGTCCCACAGAGGGGAAATTCAAGTGCAAATGCAGCATCAGATATATAGGTTCAAACAAAAAGTTCTAAAAGTGTTTAGAAATATATTTAAAAAAACAACATTAACAATAACAACATTAATAATAATAGACTGTAGAAGATTATAACATAAAGATACTGTGCAGTTATTAGAACAGGAATATATGTCCCAAAGGATGTGCAACTAAGTAGGATAACTTTTTTTAAAATGTACAAAACGTGCATGTGTATTGAGCTTTAAAAAACACATCAGACTACTTACAATACAGTATATCAGTCCAGAAAAACAGATGTGCAATAACAACAGAAATTTTATTAAAAATTAGTAAAAGAAAAAAAAAACAAAAAAGATCAGTGACAATGATTGTGCAAATACCAGCAAGGTTGAATTTGTTGGGAGCAGTGATGGTTATAAAGTCAGACAGCTGCTGGGAGAAAGAATCTGCAATAATGCTTCTTTGTGCATTGAGGATGATATAACTAGTTATCACATACCTAATATTGATAATATTTGGGATAATACATAACTTAAGGGTCTCAAATAAAATAAATTATCTGCATACTCACATTTATTGTCATTACCTTCTTTAATTTTCTTAAGCTGAAATCGGTGATTACGATCCTGGGAAACACCCTGAGGGCTATAGCTCCAAGTTCCAGTTCTTCCCCAAGCACTCAGAGAAGTTGGAGCGGCGAATTGCTGAGATTCACAAGACTGAGCTGATGTAAGGTGACACCCATTGAGATCCCTGTGCGCCTGGGTTCCCTTTTTTTTCCTCTGTAATACAACAGAGAAATCACATGGGGACCTTGTAACTCACAGCTTTCACCTAATCAATTCCTTATCGGCAGTTTCTGCATTCACTTCAATGTTTGCAGGTACTTTCTGGTTGCTCTAGATATATTAAAAATACATGACCTCCCATGTCACCAAAGGTCCACACCTGCTAATGCCTTTAAATTGTCCAAAGACCTTGCACAGTCCTATATTGACAGTGCTGTATGTGCAGTTTGGGGGGGGGGATACAGAAACTGGTTATGGATTTAATCCTATACTGCCCTCTATTGATCGTTTATAGTTGTTGTTGTTGTTTTTTATTTATTTATTAAAATACATGTTCCCTTGTTTGTCTTTGTAAACACCTTTGTGGAAAAAAGTTTAAGGATCAAGATTCAAGCAAAATCGGTCCATAAAATGAAAAAATTGCAAATAAAGCAAATAGAATAGAAATAGCCTTTAGTGTCCCACAGTGTGACAGGATATATATATATATATATATATATATATATATATATATATATATATATATATATATATATATATATATATATATATATATATATATATATATATATATAGATATATATATATAGATATATATATAGATATATAGATATATAGATATAGATATATAGAGATATAGATATATAGAGATATAGATATATAGATATATAGATATATATAGATATATTATACTCATGATCCAAGGAATGTGCGGCTGAGTAGGATGACCTCCTTCTTTTAAATGTGCATGATGTACATGTGTGTTGAACATTAAGGAGACAACTGGCTAATTATAATACAGTATATCAGTGCAGTACAGAAAAACAGATGTGCAGTAACAGAGGGGTTATTAAAAAAATGAGTAAAGAAAGTATGAAAGATTGTACAAATGCCAACATGTATGTAAACACTTATTGATTTTGTTGGGTGTATCATAAGCAGCAGTTTGAGCTTTATTTTTTTTTCCTCAAGTATATATGGTAGCTGTTTCATTTTATTTTATTTCTTATAATTTAAACCAATTTGATTGTACTTGTGCCTAGTATTGGCAGTAGCTTAACATACCAAGACAGAATAGAATAGAATTAGTTCCCAGTGTATCTATCAGTAGCAAAATGATAGACAAATATACACAAAATGCTCACAAAAAAGAAAACAATAATAAGCAATAAAATTAAGCAGTAAAAATACATAAAGTTGTGCAAAAGTAGTAAAAGAATATTTAATAAATGAAACAAGTGAAATAATTTCAGGGTATTTATTTGAATTGTGCTTTTATATTTGTGCAAAAAAGGCTATGTGCAAGAACATACACAGATCTTTTACATGTACAGAATTCAGGAAAACAGGAACTTTACTGTAAACATGTAAACAGACTTGTAAGTTATAGTGCCTCACTGTGGTTATTGTTGTTTATTTGGCTTATTGGGAGCTGTGCTGGTAAAAATCTAGCTTCTCCTAGGAGGATTGATCAGTCCTAACAAAATTTGTATGACTAAACCCAATGCTTATTTGTGTGTGTTTTTTTTTTCCAGAGGTCAGACTCCTGAAACATCAGAGCTCAACTTCTTACAAAAGGCCCAGACTCTAGAAACGTATGGAGTAGACCCTCATCCATGCAAAGTAATCTTTACAGAAAAAAGGACTAAATATGAAACTATTCAGACTTCTTTGTTAAAGTTTGTTCTTCCTTACTCTCATACTTGTTCAGTCTTTTGTTTTCTTGCTTAAACCCAACCATGGATTTTGTCCCACTCAGGATGTGTCTGGGAATCCTGCTTTTCTGGCTTTCACTCCGTTTGGATTCACTGTGCTACAAGGAAACAGGAGGGTCCATTTCCTCAAATGGTGAGCACATATGAGCAAGTACTTAATATTCTGTGAACAGAAACTGTTACATGAAGACTCTCTTTCAAATCAGTTGATATTCTTACGCTGCGGTATGTTGTTGCCTTTTTTAAGAAGACAAAGGAGTCAAATAGTTGTGAAACAGGATGTTTAAAAATTGTTTTTTAACAGTTACTTTGAGTCTGTTCTGGGTCCTCAAGTCTATTAGACTTTTCCTGTGGAATAATAGCCTCCATAGTTCTCAACATTAGAAACTCAAAATTTGGAAATATTAATTTAACTCCAAATCCAGGTCTTTTTTTCCAGACTTGTCTGTTTTTTTCTCTTTATTCTCTGTTATGTCTCCTTTTGTCTGCTCTTCCTAATTTGTAATTCTTTATTTTTCTACAATTTGCTTTTCCTTATTCATTGTCTCTACCTCAGGGAGGAGGTAACCAAACTTAAGTTTGAAGCAAAGACATTCCATATATATGCAACTCAGAATGAGGTATGGAAATTCTTCATGAAAGCTCATCAACACAAATCTGTGCAACTCTGAAAGCTAAATGAGTTTTATCCTTTGAAAACATCTTCTGTCACTTATGCCTTTAACGTATACAAGGCTTTTATTTGAAGGAAAATACTATACTTTTGTCCTGTTACAGGACAGGAAGATTATACTTACTTACTTTGCACCTACACCAGAGGCCTGTAAGCATTTGTGGAAGTGTGGAGTTGAGAACCAGGCCTTCTATAAGTAAGTGACAGTGTATGGCTATGTAAGATTATACAGAATAATTAAATACTTAAGTTTGCCATGACACAGTCCCTTGCAAAGGTATTGATATCCTTTGAACTTTTTTACATTAAAACCACAAACTTCAATATATTTCATTGGAATATTACATGATATACCAATACAAAGACCAAGCAAGGAGAGAATTATTGAGAGAAGCAACCAAAGGTCTTATATTAACTCTGGAGGAGTTGCAGACATTCACATCTCAGGTTAGAGAATCTAATGACAGAACAACTGTTGGTTGTGCACTCTATATCATATTGAATCTTTAGATTATAATTTGTATGAAATACCAGGTATCCCTTTTCTTCCCAAACATAATTATGTGGTACTTTACATTGGTCTATTATATCAAATCCCAATAAAATACAAAATATTTCCAGTTGTAACCAGACAAGATATGAAAAAGTTCAAGGGATGTGCATACTTTTGCAAGGCGCAAAAGTATGCACTAGCATTGGATTAATTTTTTCTATTGGCTCACAGGTTGGAGAAGTCAAGTCAAGTTCGTACTGTGTCCAGTAGCAATCTCTTCTTCAAGGGTAGTCGCTTCAGATACAGGTATATACATAGGTTTTATGAATGAGTTACTCACAAAAAGTATACTTACACTACCTTATTAGGCACACATCTGACTGTCTGGAGAGGCTTGTAACAAACTGATATCTTAATCTCTGTTTTGCAGTGGAAAGGTTGCAAAAGAAGTGATGGAACAAAGTGCCAGAATCAAGAGGGACCCCCCTGAGATCCACAGGTTAGAATTTTTATTTAATAATCTAATTATTATATTGTGCTTTAATTGTGTTTGTGTAAATGGGCTTTTATATATTTATGTGTATGTATTTATTGTCTTGTTTATTTGTGGTCTCAGGGCTGGTATGGTTCCAAGCAGGAGCTGTCCATCCATCACTCATGGGCCCCGTCTGACCAGCGTGCCCAGAACCCGAAGGAGAGCTGTGCACATCTCCATCATGGAAGGTAATTACCTCCCCCCACAACCCCCCACCCACACACACAGAGGGAAAACTTACAAGTGTTGAGCAATAAAAGATAAAAGGAGTCACCACTTAAATGATTTATATGGTTAGAACCAGTTAGTGACACTTCACACAGCCTCACAATAATCAAATTGAACATGTGAGTAAAGATGGAGCAGGGATAGTTTGGTTTTATTGGTTACTTTGTTAAAACCTTCAACATTTTATTTACATGGATTTATTTTTCATTATTATTCTGAAACATTAAAGAATAGACCACACATTTGTGCAAGCACACTTATCATAGGACATTAGTGTAAGAGCTGTCTTTGAATTTATGAAGGATTTTTTTTTTTTTTTTTTTTTTTTTTTTTTTTTTTTTTTTGTATTTTTTACTATTATACTAGAAATTTTATTATTAACTAAACTTGTATTTTATGTGATAGACAAATGCAAGGGAGTTTATCGTTTGGAAAAGGAAGGAAATGCGGTTCGGTTTTTAAGATTTTTTGTAAATTTTAATAGTTTGCTGTTCATATGTGTTGACCCTGATAAATACTTCTAACTACCTTTCACAGCAATTACAACTTAAAGTCTGATATTTTTTCCCCACATTGTTCTTCGCAAAACAGTTTGAGCTCAGATTGCATAGAGAGCATCTGTCTTTTCAGGTCTTGCCACAGATTTTTGACTTGACCATTCTAACACATAGGTATCCTTGAATCAAAACCATTCTGTTGTAGCGCTGGCTGTAAGTTGAGGGCTGTTGATGTGCTGGACTTCCAGGACTGGAATGTATTTATTGCTTGAGTTATTTTCTCAATTCTCTCCAGCTTCCCTGCCCTTGCAAAAGAAAAGCATTCCCACAGCATGATGCTACCACCACCATGTTTTACCTTTGAGATTCTGTTTGCAGGATGATGTGATGTGTTAGTTTTCTCAAACAGCGTATTGTATGTGGGCCAAAAGGTTTTGCAGGCCAAAATTCTTGTCTCATCATCACACCTTCTTCTGCATGTTTGGTGTTCTCCTTATAAGGCTTGAAATAAGCCTTTAAATTTGACTTTTTTGGCTTTCTTTCAATGCCTTTATTCCCACTGCTCTTCCATAGTGTCTGCTTTTATAGAGTGGCTTAATAGTTGTAATGTCGACAGAATTTCTCACGTGAGCCATTGATCTGTGCTTCTTCTTCATAGTTACTGTGGGCCTCTTGGCTCCTTCTGTGAGGAATGTTCTCCTTGTTTGTCGGATTAGGTAGATTAACGTGTTTTGGGAATACCGGTCTACATCAAACATAAGGTCCTTTTACCACAGCATTTTAAAACAGTCCTATACGGATATAGCAGCCTGCAGTGTGTGTTTCAGTCCAAACAACCTCCCTGGTATCACAGTCATTCTTGGTATTTTATATCAGTCTTTCTCTGTTGGATGTGCACATTCTGAAACATACCCATACATACCCTGAAGAGAGCAGATCAACCTGCTCTCTCAAGCATCGTTTTTGTCATGACAAAGTCTTGCAGTCACTTTAGAAAGGCCACTTATTGCCCCCTCCAACTCCCATCCAACTGGCTATTAACCTTTGGTTAATGCTTCCCACAGAGAGTTTTCTCTTTGTTGATCAGCTTGTTGAGACTAATAAACTTTTAGCTAAGTCTATTTGCAGTATTGAATCTTTTATCAAACTAGACCTACTCTTGTTATGGGCATAGATTGCAGGGTTTGACAAATCACCCGAATATTCCAACAGTGAACCATCCCCTGCCTGTGTTTTGTTGCTGTGGTATTTCAGCTGGCAATAATGTCACAACTTGAAAATAGCTCCTGCTGTCAGGGGTCATGCTGTGTATGTCCCAGCTGACAGCAGGGAGGAGGGAATGTGGACTGTGGAACAAACGGCGGGCATTCCATGGCCTTGTCTGTCACTATCTTACCATTCTACGATTCGTCTATCTCTGTCAGCTTGCCGGGCGATTTGTGTGACCAACTGACCAGAGACAGGAAGGCTGCTCACTTTGCCAACTACACTCAGAGGCAAAACTGCAGGAGGATAAAATCAACAGAGGCAAAAAGAAGAAAGGCAAGGTCAGAACAGTTGCTTTGAGGTTAAGCTATCTTTTTTGAATACAGTAAAATCATGGTGAAGTGTCTTATCCAGATCAAGACCAAGGTGAACGTTCACCTGCGTATGATCAACCATTGTTATCGGGAAGTTAAGGTGCGCGTGCTATCTATGGGACCCAGGCTCCTGGGCAAAGCTCTGGGGGTGCTGCCACTTTTTCCAGCCCTCCCTGGAGGATCTTCCACCTCAGGGTCTGGTTCTGGGTCAGGACATAACTACAAATCTCCTTCCAGGCTAGCTGTCCCACCCTCACTTCATGGTTACAGTCATCCACAAGCCAACTGTGCAGGTAAAAACCCAAGCTGGTTGTGTCTTCTGTGGGCTGTTTTTTTTTTTTTTTTTTTTTTTTTTTTTTCTGACTAAAGAAATTGATAGTGTATGATTATAAGCAATCCAAGTCTATTTCCATAGCAGTTTTAATACACAAGATAATTTTCAAAGTACTTCACAGGCTTTGTGGAAGCCAAATGACTTTCAAACTGTAATAACTGGAGTTAATTATTCAACTATCATTGTTAAATATGTCTAGGAATGCATGATAGTAAGTGTGCCTTGTGTGAGTTTGGGGGGAGGGGAGGTGGTATTATGTGTTTTCCAGGCACATAGTGCCATTTTATAGCACAATCAAGTAACTATGTTACCTTCAATTGTTATAAGAATGCTGTATATATCAATCATAACTTAAAAGAAATTTGACTTCGTAATTTGACACCTTGAAATTGGTCTCTATCCTCTTTAAGAAGCTCCTACTCTTTTCGACGCTCCTCCTTCAGCACATCATCACAGGCTTCTGTCATCTACAGAAATACTCAGATGACTCTGCAGTTGTCCGGTGTATCAGAGTTGGTCAAAACCTGAGTACAGAGAGCTGGTGGACCGCTTTGTGTCATGGTGTGGAAACAATAATCTCATCTTGAATGTGAACAAAAAGAAGGAGAAGACTGTAGATTTCAAGAAAAACAGGGTTAGATCAAACTCTATTTCCCTCATGGGAGAAGAAGTGGAGGTGGTTGAGGAATATAAATACCTTGGTGTTCATCTAGACAACAGACTGGACTGGAGACTCAGCAGTGAAGCCATCTACAAGAAGGGGCAGAGCAGACTGTATTTCTTGAGGAAGCTGAGATCCTTCAATGTTTGCAGCAGGATGCTGCAGATCTTCTATAAGTCTGTTGTTGAGAGTGTCATCTCCTCTGCCATCGTCTGTTGCGGCAGCAGCATCAGAGCCAGGGACCTAAAAAGGCTCAAAAACCTGATAAAGAAGGGTGGTTCTGTTCTGGGGACGACTGTGGGACCTCTGGAAATGATGATGCAAAGAAAGGTTTTATATAAAATCAAGAAAATTATGGACAATCCTGACCATTCTCTTTATGAAACTGTCATTGAAAAACGGAGTGTCTTCATTCAGAGGCTTCTACAGATTTGTTGTGGGACAGACCGCTACAGGAGATCTTTCCTGCCCACAGCAATCACAATCTATAATAACTCCCAAATTAAATGATTTACAATAACACTTAATTTCCCTTTGGGAACAATAAAGTACATTTGAATTTGAATTGAATTGTTGAACCAGGGAGAGAACTGAAACATGCAGGATCCAGGCCCTTGAGGACTGACTTTGGACACCACTGCCTTAGAGCTTCATTAAAGCCATTATTAGAAAGTGAAATATGAAACCACAACAAGCCTGTTACAAAAGGGCATTGAGCCAAAACTGCAACCACGAACAAGATTAATTGTAGAGGTAGGAAAGGGGTCAAGGGTAACCATAAAGGAGCATTAAAGCCACACAGCAGAGTTAGTTGTTACCATGGGCCTACTTGAAACTTGAAATTGCTTGGATAAACTGGTTTATACAAAGAAATTACTGCCTAAAGAAAAAAAAGGTCTAAAGGAAGAATTTCGACTGGGATCTTTTAAAGGACCAATCATCCCAACTAAAAGAGCCGTCAAGTTTTTAAATGGCAAACATATACACATTTGGAAACTGTCCAGTTACAGTTCTAAATCAAATCTGATTCAGACTTAGTGGTGTGACAAAGGACTGCTGCACATCTGCTGAAATCATCCCCATGCAAATCAGCAGTTGAGTTTGAGGGCAGAGAATAAATGTGACCACCTAGTACGAATGTGATCTTTATCAAATGGTATTAACCCCTTCAATGATATCTTAACAATACATTTACAGTCATCTTTTACAATCACTGCAGCATTTCACTTAATTCAATTTTGTTAATTAAACAAACTCTGAAGGAAATCAGTGGTTTAGAGAAATGCCACTTATATACCAGTCTAGAATGTTCACAGGAATATCCTAAAAAATGGGAAAAATATCCATAAGGAACCCAAGGGAAACTGTGTCAGCGGTTTATAATGATGAGCAATTAGAATTTCTCTACACGCCAGCTAAAATGCTCTAACTTACAAAATGGACAGTATATAATTAGAGCACAGAAGGGACACCTTGTCTTGCCTTGTTTTTAACCACCACTGTAATTATCAGGCTGATGATAACTGATTGTTAATTACAGCAAAGTGTTACCAGAACACTTCCTTTCCATTTCTAAGCCATCAAAAGTTGTCACTTACATCAGCAAAACAATAGAACTGATTAATGACGAACACATAAATGATCATCGTATACAGTATAAACACCACATTTTTGTGGGTTTTTTATTTTCATTTTATTGACTGCAAAAAAAGCATAATACTGCATATATACACTTAACAGCCACTTTACTTGGTACATTTGTTTTAATTTGTTGTTAAATTGTGAATCAACAAAATACATACAGTTGAAACCATATATTTACATACATGGAATAAAGACATATGCACATTTTTTTCTCACTGTCTGAAGTTAAATCACACCAAACTTCTCTTGTTTTAGGTCAGTTAGAATTACCATTTTTTTTCTTTTTGTTAAATGTCAGAAAACTTAGCAAAAACATTTTGAAATTTTTTTAGTAACTTTCTTCAAATTCAAAAGTTTACATACATTTGGTCAGTATCAGGGATAGTTGTCTTTTATACTGTATGACTTGGGTCAAACCTTTATGGTTTGTGGTTTCCTTCCACAAGCTTCTCACAATAGTTTGCTGGAGTTCTGGCCCATTCCTCCTAACAGAACTGGTGGAACTGAGTCAGGTTTGTAGGCTGCCTTTCACACGCCTGTTCAGATCTGCCTGCAACTTCTCCATAGTATTGAGATCAGGGCTTTGTGATGGCCATTTATAAAACATTGACTTTGTTGTCCATAAGCCACTTTATGACCACTTTGGCTGTATGCTTGTGCCCAAGGTGATGTCTTTAGATGTTGCTTCAGTATTTCTTCATAATGGTCTTTCTTCATGATGCCATCTATTTTATGATTTTCACCACTTCGTTCTGCAGCAAAATAGCACCACAACATAATGCTGCCACTCATGTACTTCACAATTAGGATGGTATAAGCATTCCCCTATTTCCTCCAAATGTAACAATGGTCATTATGGTCAAACAGTTCCACTTTTGTTTCATCAGATCACAGGGCATGTCTCCAGAAGTGAAGGTCTTTGTCCCTGTGTCTATTTGCAAACTGCAATCTGGCTCTTTATGTTTCTTTTGACAGTAGTGTAAATAGCCACTCATTACAACCAAGTTATGAAAATACAATTTCTAACAGATTAAACCTTGTAATAGATGGGCTACAACAGCAGAACACCACACCTGGTGCCACTCCTGTCAGCTAAGAACAGGAAACTGAAGCTACTGTTTACACTGATTCACTTAAACTGGACAATAACAACTTGGAAATGTTTTGCCTAGTCTGATGAGTATCATTTTCAGCTTTGATAGTTAAATGTTAGAGTCAGAATTTGGTATATCAATGGTTCAGGCTGTGGCTGATGGTGTAATTGTGTGGGGGTTATATCTCCTTGACATACCTTATTCAGTTCCTAAGGCACATAGTGAAGGAATTAAATATAGTTTGGAGGGTCTGAAATTTTGGCTTTAGATCCTCCACTAAACTCTCACAATCTAGTTTAAGTAGACCTTTTATGTCTGATCAGCCTCTATATTAAGTCTAAGTTATGGCAGATAATTTTTGCATCTGTGTTTTCAGGTTTAGAGTCTCTTCGAGACAGTGCCCACTCCACGCCGGTGCGCTCTGTCTCCCATGGTGACTCCTTCATGTCTAGCCGGGGCCACCTGGAGGATGGCAGTGAGGCCAGCACATCAGGAGTGATCTCCGATGAGACCTACAGCCCCTCGGACAGCGTGCTGCCCACTCCTGTAGCAGAGCATGGGGTGGAGCTTCCTTCAGCTCGCCATCTCAATGGTGCACCCTGCAGCATCGACGAGGAGAAGGAATCAGAGGCAAGGGCTCTGAAGGAGGGGCAGGCAGGGGAGTTCAGGCCTGGCAGGAAAGCACTGCGTATGGTCCGTAGCAGGCCTTCACAAGGCACTGATGTAGAAGATCTTAACAAGTTCATCCTAAGTGTGCTGCGCCTGTTCCTAGTCACCATTGGACTGCTGTTCGCCCTGCTGCTGCTGCTCATCATGTTGACCGAGTCCGACCTGGACATAGCCTTCCTGAGAGACATCCGCAAGACACCTGAGTTCCAGCAGTTTCACTTTGAGTATTTCTGCCCTCTCCGGCGCTGGTTCGCCTGTAAGCTACGATGGATCGGTGGTTTTCTCATTAGCAAATGAGGTGAAGTGACTGAAGAGAGTCCATGACTTAACACAGGCCTCCAGTGATGGAGACGAGACAGTACAGGAGATAAGGGAGAGGAAGGCGACTGCTTTGTTTATATTGGCTCTGCTTCTCCCAGGAAGGAGTTTCTGTCACAAGCCACAGACTGCCGTGATTATAATGTATGACTATCACTACATATGTAGGAAAAGAAATCACACTTTATTTTAGAAATCCAGGTCATTTCAAGGTATTTTATTTTTACACAAAGTCACAATAGCAGGGTGATTCAAAGCTTTGATCCAAGTCTTTCAGGCTTCGCTTGTTCAGCCAGAGATCATAGTTGCCTTTATTTTTGTATTCACTTATACTTTATAACATTAATGTGAAAGAGGATGTCCTGACAGTTTGTGGTGATTTTCAACTAGACATTTTAAGAAAAGTTCTGAAAAGAGACAAAAAAAGGACAGAATGGCTGATTAGTTTTATCAAACCATTAATGATGCAATGTTAAACAGCACCCTCTATAATTACTGTTAACACTTCATAAAAATGTGCAAACAGCCTTAAAATAAATTAATCTTTTTCCACACCAGCATATTTCCAAACCCAATCCAACCTTTAATCTATTACATTTATCTAGCAGGGTAAAACAAACTCCTTAATAGGAGGTACTTGTTTTTTTGCAAACTCAGTAGTGCCAAATTTCTTGCCAACCCTTATAATCCCAACAAAATAAATGTCATGGAAGCATTTTTATTCTTTTTTTAAAAAAAATTATTATTGTTTTCGAAACAGTAATTTGTAATCCATGGCTTCCTGTTTTTGTGGGGTATAAAACAACATGACAAAAAGACCCATTTCTCGTGCCGATTTTCAAAATGAGAAACACAAGAAAACGTGCCATTTCAGTAAGGTAGGGGTGCATTTGATATTCTTAGGTCAGGAAATTGCTTCAAGAAACTCACTTAACCCTCCCTGTGTCTACAGTTAAAGCAATAAACAATGTTTAAACAACTGGCAATGTGACAAGCAAGGATGAATGAGGATGCAAGTTTATCTTTCCACCACACCAAGTCAGCAGGGTGGTAGGTACATTTTAATTAAGAATATGGTTGTATCGACCAATAAACTGGAAATATTTCATCATTGGGCTTTTTAGTAGAATAATGGCCAAATCAATGACACAAAATCAACTGTATTCCATGATCATCTCAGTCCTCAAATCTAATTTCACTTGAGCTGAAGAGGGGTAAGCTTAAGAGAAGAGAGCTTAAGAGAGAACCCAGAACTAAATGATACAAAGAGATTGTACAAAAAGGTATGATAGTAGAATGAACCTCATATTAAAAGGTTGGATTTTTCTAAAATGTTCAGTGTGCAATTTTGCTACTTCAACAAAAGAAGAATTTGTTTTAGGGCTTTTTACACATTTAACAGTCCCCATAAAAGTGGTGGGAGCTGTAAAGGCTGCAGCTTGAAGACCTGTTTGTGGGGAGTATTAAGCATAGAACCAAGAAACATCACACAGTGAATGTAAACGAGTCCTCAACCAGATAATCTGTTTTGGAACCTAACATCTGGTTATACTCGGTTAAAACAACTATAAAAGTTATTTATCGTCACTTTATGACAGTGATGTGGGTGCTACCCTGTCAACTGGCTGAACACTGTCAGTTTAACTGTGTCCATGTTCAGGTGTTTGTCAGGTGTTCTCACATGATCATTTTAGTCCAAACACTACTGGACCATTAAATTCAACAAAATAAAATAAGCCTTTCATAAGAATATAAATAAGATATTAATGTTATAAGTTTACTGTTTATTAAATAGGAGCCAAATAACAATCAGTTTCTGTGTGGAGAGTTGGTGACCCTTTGCTGTAGTTTCCTTTACACTAGCTGTAAAGGTGAAGGGAAACGTGAGCTAACACTGTTGTGGTAGTCAAGTTTTTGGTTACTTCTTCTCCCAAAATCTGTAGAAAGTTCATCATGATATACAATAATGTTAAAAATCCAAAATACTTTCAAAGGAAATTTGACTTTGTAAAATTTGAAAAATTCTAAAATTATTTTCCCACAGTGTTAAGAGTTAAGTATTTATGTCAGAACCGTACAGAAGTGAGTCAAGTTTGTGTTACCCAGCTGTTTCTAAAGTCATCCATTTATTTTAAGGCTTAGTATATATTTAAATCATGTTTATTTTTGTACAAATTGCTGTCAGTTTAACCTATGGACACCTCCTCACAGTGGCTGAATATGTTTGAAGTATTGTTTTTACCACAAAAAATGTTTTTAAGCCACTAATAAGAAAGCCTAAAGCAGTTATTGTTTATGTCCTCCACAGCGTTGTTCATCGCCAACCAAAGAAACCTCTGTTGTTTCACAGCCTGTTTGCATCAACAGATGAAAGCTCTTCAAGTGTTGCTGACCGTCTTCAGCCTTATTACTCTGATTTTTGCAAGCAAACCTACGATGTGTCTTTATTTTCCAAAAAAATCAAAACAAAAACTAAACTACAAAAGTCAGTGTTCACAGTCATGTGTTTGTCCTCAGGATAAAAAAAAAAAAAAAAATACGTAAATGCTGCGTCCCAGTGAAGTGTATTAGCAGGCGTGGAAAATCATGCTTTACAAAGAAACATGTTGATATGATTTTGCTGTGTTTGATTGAGAAATTCTAGTCGTATACAGGTTCAGGTAAATAGCATCCAGTTACTGTGTTATTTCCGTGTTTTCCCAAAAGAAAATCAATCCTCTCTAGAGCCAGCTTTATATGCGTTTTATTATTTTTATATATTTACACATGGTAAAAAACACATACATTAACAATTTTCAGCCTTTTACTTTGTAGTTCTAGGGGGTTTCAGTAACATGCTTACAATAACATATGTACAGCTGAAACCATATGTTTACATGCACCAAATAAAAAAACAATCCTTTATTTTGTCCTAATCTACATTTCAGTCAGACTAACTTTTCCTGTTTCAGAAGTTAGGATTACTAAAATTATAGAACAATATTACTTTCGTCAGTCAGTCAGGTTCATATACCAAGACTACTATGCCTTTAAACTGTTTTTAAAAACCCAGGTAATTCTGTCAGTGCTTTGTAGACTTCTGATTGGTTAAATCACAGCAAGGAAGGTAAATGGAGGCATGCCTCAAACACATTGTATCTCTGTGTCCTATCATGGAAAAATATTAATTAATAAAAAATAATTAAAGTCTCCTTCTGGCTTGTAAGTAATCAAAACTTACCTAAAACAAAAGCTAATTCTGATTTAACATAAGGATAGTAAATAAACATTGGTTGTGCTTTTTTTTTTTTTTTTTTTTAAATATACACTCCATGTATAGATCTGGTTTCAACTATATTATCTCAGTATGTTACTTATATTTAAGCTTTAATTCAGGTTGTAACAGATGGGGATTAGAAAAATGGAGAAATGGCCAATCAAGGCAGAACCTTTGCTTTTTCCCTATATTTGTGTTCATGTGTAATCAAAATGTTCTAAGTCAGGGGTGCCCAAGTCCAGTTCTCAAATTGTGAATCAGATGTCTGAATACCATCATCAGCATTCACTTCTCTAGAGGCCTGTTAACGAGTCATTCATTTGATTTAGGTGTGTTGGAGAAGGGACACATCTAAACGTTGCAGGATAGAAGCTCTCCAGAACTGGACTTAGGCATCCCTTTTCTAAATAAACAGGACCCCTCAGTATTTCAGATTATGTAGTAAAAAAAGTCTGACTCGTTAAATGCAAATCTTTGCCTTCAAGGCATGCTAAACATTTACAGTGCATCAAAACATACTGTAGATGCATGTTTGGAACAGAATTTGGTCCCGGTTCTTGAAGAAACCTTTTTCTGTAAAATCCTGTTTTAGTGTTGGTTGTCTTCTCTACAAATCAGATTAATTTATGCAAATGCATTAAATGCAAAATGTTTTTTGATAAAGTCTGCTTTCAAGAGTTCAAAAGGAAAACCCATTCTCACTTGCCTTTAGTACAAACTTTGTAAGTGGGGTAAAAAAATATATATACTTTTTTTTTTTGCTTAACTGCAGCAGGGCAAAAAGAGAAGAAAAACATTATTTTACCTTTATTGTTCACTTGTCCAATGCAGTTTAATTTATCCAGGAAGTTAAGCTGTCTGAATTTGTTTCAAACTTGAACAGTGACTGAAGTAGCAGTTAGCAATCAAGCTACTAGTTTCCCTCTCACTGAAATATGTCAACAGGATTTAGGTGTCAAACACGTTCTTACTGTAACCTTTCTTCCTGTATCGAAGTCCAGCACATGCCAATGTCTTTGTAAGCATTATGTTCTGGATTCATTTCCTCTAACCAAGACTGCTTTTTCCTATTATTGACTGAAGACTAGTGTAATCTGTGAATAAATAATATTCATACTTTACATCTTGTAGTTTATTTGGATTTAAATGCAGTTTTAATTTTAAAAGATAAAACTTAGACAAAAGAATAAAAATTTGATTACCCATTTATAGTAGAGAATTCAGGTCAGTCATACTAGCAAGGATGTTTCCTGCCTAAAAGAAAACTGCGATTATTCCTATAATTTGTCATGCTGCTGCCCTCTTCAGGTGATGAAAACATAGGAATAAAATTCTTTTTGGGAGTCATATTTACAGCATGAAGTTTATTGTTTGTATATAGACATCACAAAGACATAAACATAACAAAAACCAAGAACAAACACATAAAATTAACAGGCACCTTTGCCTTTTCACGGTCCCGCAAACAACGCAGTGGACCCATTATATTATTCAACTGGTGCAAAATGTTTACTATTTTTCAGAAAATGATACTCAAAACAAGGATGTTTAAACATGCTGAATGACACTGCACTGTGCTGCTGTTCAAAGTAACATAAGTTAACCACAATAGTTACATTTCTTTGAAACTGACAGTTATACTGGCAACTCAGTACACTGTAAACATGAGTAGAAGAGGAAAAATACCTGAGAAGTCAAGGCTATAAATGTCTTATTATGACCAAGGATCTACAAAAATACAAAAAAGCCTTTTTTTTTTTTTTTAGAAAGGTGCAACACATCTGGAATGGATTTTATAGACTCTGACAAGTACAGAGTGCATCACCAATGAATATTTGTTAAATCCACCCATTTTAAGACCCTTTCAAATATATTTGGCAGCAAATATTGTATTGGAGTATTGTACTCCGATCTCTCTTACAATACCCATCTCACCCAGAGATTATGGTAGCACACTCACTGGCCTCTGTTTCAACTGTAGAAGACATGCATGCGTCCGGATGAATTTCCACCCAGCAAGGCATTCCTTGTAGGATGAAAGGCTGTGACGGACAGCACTGTGCCAAGGTTCTCATCCATGAAGGAGTGCAGCAGCTGTCCGCTTTCGTGGAACACCTCTACCCTCCGCGGTCTTTTCATACTTCCTACTACAAAGCAGTCCTCCTGCTTGGGGTCCCACACTGCTGAGAGCTTCGACAACCACCGGCCCGTCTGCATGTCATGACTGCAAATCCAAGAGGTAGAAAAATAATGCAAAGTTAGATCAGGACACAACAGGAAATACGGTAAAATACTTAAAAGCATTTTACAAATGAATCGTGATCATACCTGATGGATTTAAACAAACAGGGTTCAGTAGTCACTGAAGATGTGTCGTATATCCTATAAAGTTTAATACAAACTGTTTAGAATTAATTAACATAATATAAAATACAGTGCCTGGAATAAAGTATTTATACTCCTTAACCTTTTCATATTCCTGCCATGCTACACTCCACAACTTCAACGTATTATATTGTTTGACAGGTTTTCTGGCATCAGGCCAACTAAAGAGCGCCTAATTGTTAAGTGAAAAGAAAAGGATACACTGCTTTCAGTTTTTAAAGAAATGACCAGAAAAGTAAGACACCCAATTGCCTTTGGAAGTCACTTAATTATGAAATGAAGTTTAACCATGTGATAAATAATTATCACTACAGCTGTTCTGTGAAGGCCTCAGACATTTGTTTGAGAACAAACATCAAAAAGACCAAAGAACACACCAGACACGTCAGTGGCAAAGCTTAAAGCTGGGTAAGCTCCACAAACAATGTCAAAAGTTTTCAACACCTCAGAGAAAACATGACACTACACACTACCCTGAACATACCACCACTAAGTATGGTTGTGGCAGCAGGGAGACAGAAGCTGCTCAGAGTTGATAGGGAAAATGGATTACATTAAATATGGTAAGAAAACCCATCGTTAGTTGTAAAAGACTTAAGAGTGGGGCAGAAGTTCATCTTCCAGCTGACAAAGACACAAACCATTTAATGGGAGCTGCAACAAATTGATTTAGATCAAAGTACAAGTTAGAATGGCCTAGCCAAAGTAGACCTAAACTCCATTAAGAATCAGTCGGAAAACATAAAAGCTGCTGTTCACAGACGCTGTCCATTCAATCTGACTGAGCTTTAACCATCAAGTAAAAAAAAAACAAAAAAACAAAAACAAAAACAAATCGGCAAAAATTCCAGTCTCGAGATGTGCAACACCGGAGGAAATACAACCCCAAAGACTTAAAGCTGTAATTGCAGAGAAACGTGGTTCTACAAACTCTTAAGTCAGGTGGGCTCACCACTGTTTCCTGATTTTTCATTTGGAAAACATTTGAAAAGCATATATTCTTTTTCTTCCACTTTACATCATGCTCCAAATTGCGTTGGTCTATCACATAAAGGCCAATAAAATTCATTGAGGTTTGTGGTTGTAACAGAAGATGTGAAAAGGTTATGTGGGTATGAATGCTTTTGAAAAGGTGCTTTAACCATCTGCTTGTTTCACCTTATGTGGTTATCCATACATGAGGTGAGAACTCGGTTTCCTGTGCAAGGTGAGAAATAAGCACTGGTAATGGCTAAAGTGTGCCCGTTCAGGTGAGACACAGCCTTGCTTTGGGTCTTCTTCAGGTATCTGCTGTCATAAATACTAGCTGTCCTGTAGAAAAAAAGATTTAAAAAAACATTCGAGTAATGTGAAAAAGAAAAATAGAAACTCAAAACAATGGAGAAACCAATAACGCAATAATTACCTGCCTTCTGCTGCAACAAAGTACTGCATCTGGAGAGGATGGACGTCGACACAGCGTACAGCCTTGGTATTAAGTGAGTGAAGGGACTCATGGGAGTTTCTTCAAGGATAATGAAGTTATAATAAAAACTGAGAAACATTAAAATACTCAAGAATGTAAATATTACCACTATAAAAAAAAAAGGACTCTTCATTGTAAACAGTGATGGCTTACCCTGGAGTCCGCCTGTCAACGATGGCAACCTCTCCAAACCAGTTCCCAACTAGAAGTGTTGAGCAATCATGCGACATAAAGGCAAATGTTTTCAGTCCATCATCAATGTCATACACCTGGGATAAAAAAAATAAGCCTTTTCAAGTTGGGTCTTTAGTCCGAATCATATTTTAGCAAAAGGAGGAGGGTAGAGTTAAATCCCATATTATAACATTATTTTTTTTTAAAATGTGCTCGACAACTGTACGTACATCATCAAATACGGCCTTCTCTACGTCCATGCAGCGCAAAGACCCGTCATAGCTGGCGCTCAGCAGCTGGGTAGGACTACACCTGGAGAATGCCAGGCAACCCACTGGACGAGAGTGGGGCTCAAAGAGCAGAACACCATCATCGCCCCATTCAGCACCCTGATACACAGAAAAATTCATCCTTAATGTCAAGCTTGTATCATTACTTTAAATATGTGATAAGAACATTGTTTAATTATTAGTCTGGAAGAGTGAGTATAGAGAGAGTGACTGCGATTTTGCTGAAGACATGTACAGTGCTAACCAGAAGTTTACACACACACACACACACACACACACACACACACACACACACCAAATAAAAAGACACACACACCTTTTTTCTCAGTCTGAAGTTAAATCGGACTAAACTTCTCTTTAGGTCAGTTAGAATTATCAACATTCTATTTGCTAAATGCCATAATAATGAGAGAAAGTATGTCAGAAATTTATTTATTAATGTCTTGAAATTCAGAAGTTTACATGAAGAATTATTACAATCCCTTTAAACAATGAGGGAAAGCCCAGATGATGATGTCATAACGTAGGAAACCTCTGACAGGTTAACAGACATTTAAGTCAATTGGAGGCACACGTGTAGATGTATTTAAAGACCACACCTCAAACATACCGCTTTCTTGTTGGACACGCCACGTTCATCTGTTCAGTTATATACAAGTTTAGACACGATGGGAAAGTCCAACCATCATACCGCTCAGGAAGGAGATGGGTTCTGTGTTCCAGAGATGAACGTGTTTTGGTCTGAAATCTGCAAATCGACCTCAGAAAAAATGCCAAAGATCTTGTGAAGATGCTGAAGCTGGTAAGACAGAGTCATTGTCCACAGTGAAGCGTGTCCTACGCCAACATGGACTGAAAAGCCACTCCGCAAGGAGTAGGTATGGGTGTGGCAGAATCATGTGGGACTGTTTTGCTGCAGGAGGAACTGGTGCACTTCATAAAATAGATGGCATCATAGAGAAAGAACATTATGTAGAAATATTGAAGCAACATCATAAGACATCAGCCAGGAAGTTAAGCTCGGGCTCAGATGGGTTTTCTAAACGGGCAATGACGCTAAGCGTACAGCCAAAGTGGCAGAAATACATGAGCCTAAAGGTGCTGTTGTCACTAATGGCCCTTTTCCACTAGCGCCTCTACAGCACAGTTTAACTTGGCTCAACTCTGTTGAGCATGGTTCGGGTGGTTTTCCTTTACACTTCAGTAACAGCTCTAGTGCGTGGGTTCATAGCAAAGTTGGGCGGCCCCAGAGTCTGAAAATTGATGCCACACCTCTTACCAGCCGATGGTGGTAAGGATCCATTAAGATATTTACCAGCCCCCATTAAACATAGAAGAAGAAAACCCCGAAAAATAGCAATGCAGCAATGCGAGATGGCAGCAATGTTGAACATTCTGTTCAGTCTGTAGCTTTTTGACAGACGCCAAAAAGAAGAGACCCTGAAAAGGCTGTGGGCAGCGAGGCAAAACACTCGGGAGAAGTACAGGAGAGGGTGGGAAGCCATAAAGCAAATGTCAACTTCTGATTTCAACTGTATTTAAAAGTTAAAAATACATCTCAAAGAACAACTTCAAGAGAACATTAAAAATCAAGATTTAATGTTAATGTGGCAATTACATCCTCTCGTCTCTGTTTCCTGTGAAACTGAATTCTAAATCACTTCAAGGGAGCTGTTTGTTATTGTTACGTCTGCAGACGCTGGGACTTGAGATGAATCTATAACCTGTTGTATAAAAAAAAGCACCATGACAACTCTCTCTCTTGAATCACCCTTCGCTGACCCCCAAAAATTGGATCTGCAAATTCCCTTCACAATTAAGTGCTACTTTGTGTTAGTATGTCACATAAAAAATGAAGTTCATGTTTGAAAGTGACAAAACGCTAAAAGCTGAAGAGGTATGAAAACTTTTAAAAGGCACCGTCTCACCAAAGCAAAGGGCAACTTACCAAATTCCAGAGTCCCACTTTTCCCCACTTGTCTCCAGCGGCCAGCAACAAGCTGCTACTGCAAGGGTGGAAGGCTGCAGAGAAGATGCGGTCTTTCACCACTTTGACCACATTGTCTTCTGTTATCTTCAAGCTTTTCAGTGCAGAGATGTACCTGTGTTCAAACATTACAGTCATCTGTCATTCCCTTCCAACAGCAGATCGTCTTTGTTACTTGAGCAGTGGGCAAAATTGTATTAAACTATAAAAATAGGAACAAATGAAATAGATCATCTTACTCTTTCAGGTCAAGCTTGCTCTTCTTCTCTTTTGTGTGCTGTTGAAAAAAAATAGCCAACATTTTAAAACAATAACTAAAACATTGACATAACTTTTCTACATGCAAAATGCACCAGGAAAATGTAATTCCTACCTCAAAGCAGAGCTCAAGAAGCTGTGGTGGCAGCTTGAAACCCTCATCCTGGTTTATTGGATTCATGAAAAGAGGGCCATCCGGCTTCTTTAATACTCTGGTCTTTAATGAAAAAAAAAAAAAATTAAATAAGTAAGAGAAGAAGAAAAGAAAGTCCTGAAGGCAACATATAACCCTGCAGTGACAGTACACATTTATTATACGATACCAGATCAGGGTGAACCAAATCAATGGGTTCTTTGGGAAGAGTTGACTTCTCTGCGGGTTTATTTTGAAGACGCAGGGATTTTCGAGGTGGAAGTACTTCCTTAACAGCTGGCTGGAACCTGCAAATAAAGATTATAAATGTTAAAATTCAAATGTAAAAAAAAAAAAAATAAATAAATAAATAATGGAAAAGCTTGTCAGAGAATATTTTTACAGCGTAATAATAATAATAATAATAATACTTTGAAAAGCCATGAAACTTTGACAAATTGTGCTGTTAACTGACGTTGGCATTTTACCAACCTTTTAAGGTGTTACTCACATGCAAATTGATTTAAATCAGCAAATACTTAAGAGCTGAATTCTGAAATGAGCAGCCCAAGAGTTTTAGCTGACCATACCTCAAACCTCGCTGTGATGGCTTTGGTCGTGTGGTCTGCTTCAAGTCCTCTCTGGCCTTATGAAAAAGGAAAACACCAGTTTTTTTCTAATCAGAAAGAACATGAGGAACTATCCTTACAACGGTCACAGTGAAACAAATCTGAAATAGAGCTGCAGACAATTTGTTGACAAGTTTGGTAAAAATTGGTAAAAAGCACCTGGATTCAGGAGTCTAATGTTAAAGACATATTGAACCAGTCCTTTTTGTATTCCCTCCCGACATTATCCAGAGTCAAGGGGGGCCTTCTTATTTTCTCTTCATCTCACCCTATATTTGATTATAAGATGGATTTTTCGACATTCTTTACTGAGAGCGCATGCTACTGCAGTTAAAGCTGAATTTAAGACTTTTCCACATATTTACCAGCAATAAATACCCATGTCTGTATATTTTTGTACAAGAATGCCTCTGGTTTTATGCTTGTTAACTACTGGTATGAACTCAAACTTTAATATGACAATGCATCATCTTTCGTCTGGTTTAAATGTACTTGAAGGTGAAAATTCAACAAAAGGTTAGACACCATATTTACCTTGTTATCATTCAGAAACATGCTTGTGAAAATTATGACTTTAAATAATCAGGAAAGGTTATGATATGACAGCAACAAACCAATCCATCTACCTGGAGTAAGTTAATAGAGGACAGAAAAGCCTGGTTCTTCCTGATGTTCTCAAGGCGCTCCAGTTCATATTCAGACAGTCCTCCGTGAACATCCTGTTATACAAAGACACCGCATTGACATCATCTATGCAACCTCCATACATTCAGACAGAACATACGTCTGAATATTACATCTGATACAAACGTAGAAACTTTGGTGTACTTACAGCTGCCTGGTCCACTTCATCTTCAGCCTTTATCCGCTTTTTCTCTGGCTGTTCTTTCTCGATTTTTGTCTTCTGTCGGGACAAAATACGGACCTGCTACCGAACGAATATCCAACATAGCTGACTAAATGCAATCCCGTGGCTTCACTTACTTTCTCCGCCACCGTTTCATCTCTTGCGCCCGGAGAGAAGTTGAGCCGTTTGGGGGCGGCAGTCCTCCGAGAAGACCGGCGGACTGTTGCATCGGTATCAGGAGTCAAGCACTGTTCACCGGTAACCAAAGAAAAATCTGTTACACAAAAGTTCAGCACATAAAAAGAGTCACGACGAAAGAGAGACAGGCAGTTACCGTACCTTCACAGTAGCTTCAGGTTTTGTTTGTCTGGTAAACATGTCACTACACTCAGTAAAATATTATTATCTCCCGCTGATGAGTAAATCCCCGCTGTTAAAGCCGTCTCACAGCTGTGAACTTCAACACTGACTGTGGATGAAGGCGCAAACTGCTTGGCGCCACACGGAGAAAACGTTTTGTAACAAAACCCTCCCCTTTCTCTTGTGCAACACAACTGAGGAGGAGCCTCCTTCTTCTTGCTTTGTAATGGCGGTTGGTAAACAATAATTCAGTGCATTAACCCCTACAACCGCTAAGTGGTGTAGATCGGAGCAAGGGCAAACAAACAAACAAACAAACAAACAAACAAAAAACTATATTGTTTGAAATAACCAAATTACCATCGAATAACGAAAAACAGTCTCATAACACACATCTATTGGACTTTTTGTTAAGAGATTTGAAAGGCTGCACTGTTCGTTTTCATCTTCAAGATTTATTCTGTTATTTTTTTCTGGTATTTCCAGCAATTAGACGTCATATATATATATATATATATATATATATATATATATATATATATATATATATATATATATATATATATATATATATAAGAGACTGAACACAAGGACAAATTTACAACATAGGAAAATAATACTGTGCAGTTATTTTAAAAAGAGAACATACTGAGATTAAAAATAATGCAGCTGAGTAGGTTAATTTAGAGAAAAAAATTTACAAGGTGTACATGGATAAATATGTGCAAAACGGGTTTCTGCAGTTCTCAACGCAGTTGTTCCCGGTTCGATTATCGGCTCCGGGCCATTTTCTTCATGTTTTCCCTTTCTCTCTCTGCCCTTTTTCCTATCAAGCTACTATTGAATAAAGGCCATTAGTTTCATATTTTAAAAAAGTGCAAAACAAGAACAGACTGTTTACAAGAAATTAAATATATATATATATATATATATATATATATATATATATATATATATATATATATATATATATATATATATATATATATATATATATATATATATATATATATATGCTGAAAACTATCTGAAGGAACTCTCCAGTTCTGCATCAGCTTCACGCATGGGGTGGAAGACATTGTCCAATAGTAATGTTATTTTAGACAGAGTTCTTCTGTCTCTCACCACCTGTAATGGGTTGAGGGGGCATCCTAGGAAATAGCAAGCTTTCCTGATTATCTTATCTAACTGCTTCCTCTCAGCTGCAGATAGGCTGCTGCTTCAGCACACAACACCATAGACAATAGCTAATGCCACAACAGTCAAAAAAATTCTTCAGAAGCGCCCCCTGCACTCCAAAACTCTGCCCACTCAGCAGGTAGAGTCTGCTCTGAGCCTTCCTGTAAAGAGCAGTGTTGTGAGTCCAGTCAAGTTTATTGTTTAGGTGAACACCCAGGTATTTATAAGGGTCCGCTATATCACATGTTCTTTTGTTTCACTTTCCCCACAGAATTCACATCTTACTGTATGTTTCCACATTATGTGCAATGTTGCATTAAGTTTGAGTAATTTTTCCAACCTTACTTTTAATTCTTTAGAACCACCTTCCTTTAACATCATCTTCCTACTGTTATTGCCATTTTTCTTTAATTTTCCTTTTTAATTCAGGTAGCTCATTGGATGTGCCCCATTTATTCTAGGATATCAAATATCACTTAACTTTAATACTACTTATCTTAGAAACATTAAAGAGTTTATTGATTATAACAACCCGTCCTTTACAAAAATTGTATTCACTGCTGCAAAGAAAGCTATAACAGGAAATTGGTACAAATTGGATCCACCATCCTTACACTGAAAAGAAAATATATTTCTTGATAAGTGGAAAAAGTGTATATATAAAAATACTGCCTGGTCATAAAGCTAGTCACCACCTGGATTTAAGCAAATAGGTACATACCTCCAATTAGATAATTACTGCATGGGTGGTTATCTTTCAACTGTCAATTGATGCATATACGACTGACCTGAAAAATAAGACAAGTTACGGTGAATTTGAGGAATTTCCATATTCACCTCATGAGAGATAGCATTGTGTGGAGTCACAAATGACCAAGTGAGAGCATGCTCCGAGAGCCTAACTTAAAATTGACATAACCTACTTATATTTGCAGAGCTAATGAAACTTCACATTCATCTTAAAGGATTACATGAGCAAAATGATGTGGCACTAAATAAGCTCAGAAAAGTTCAGCTAAATAAAAGACTGAAAAAAATGACTGTAGTTAATCTGGATATGAGCATGAGCCCCGTAAATGTCCTGCCTATGGTCATAATGCAAAGTATGCTCTCTGAAAAATCCCTTAGGTCTTTTGTGTCATACCAAGAAACAAAGTGAAGGCTTCCAAAAACAGGGAGAGATGTGTCAATGAAATAGGAAAAATTGAAAAAGAGATGTTTGTTGGAGTTCCTGAGTCCAGGACAAACTCAAATTAATGTGCTACTCAAACAAAAAAGAAAAAAATGGACAGACATTTTCAAAGTAAATGGCCAAATGCTCATGTTCAGACTTGATACCAGGCCAAACTGCAATGTTCTGCCTAGTACAATTTTGAGAAAAGTGACTTAAAATAATGTGCCAAAGCAGGAGTCCAGCTTTAGGTTACTGACATATTCTTGTCACAAGATGGTGCCGCTGTGCATTATAAAGCTGAAATGTAAGTACAAAAGCAAAGTACACAAGTTGGAGTTTCAGATAACAGAAGCCAACCTACCAACTATCTACGGAGGAGATTCATGTACACTCATGAGACTGATTAAGAGAATATACAAAGTGGATTTTGAAGAAGAAACCGATATCCTGAAAGAGTACCAAGATGTGTTCTCGGGTTTAGGGTCACATTCAGATTGATTCAGCAGTTACTCCAGTGGTACATCCACCCAGAAAAGCAAAGACAAAATCAAAATTGAATTGTAAAGAATGGAGGCACTTGTTAAGAAACAGAGCCTATTGAATGAGTTAACAGTATGGTTACAGTACAAAAGACAAAAAGACAGGGATTAGCACAAACACCTCCTACTTCGCAAAGATACCAGATGCAAAGATCTTTTCAGTACTGGACACAAACTATTGATTTTGGCAAATTTAACTAGTTGAAGAGAGCTCTGAGTTGTGCACATTTAACACTGGCCAATATAGACTCAAAACATTGCTCCTGGAATCTCATCAGCATCCTAAATGTTTCAGAAGTGCATTGCTCAGAGACTTGAGGACCTCAAAGGAGTCATGAGCATCATGGACAATATTGTGGTATGGGACAAAAAACAGAAAACATGACAAAAGACTGAGACAGCTCTTAGAATCAGAAACATCAACCTCAAGCTTAACAAAGACAAATTCAAGATTGGAGTGTATATGCTGGTCATACTCTCAGCACATAAGGCTTGAAGCTGGACGAAGAAAAGGTCAGAGCAACTGAAGAAATGCCAAAACCCACAGGACAGAGCATCAATGATGAGGTTTTTGGTCATGGTACAGAACCTGTCAAAGTTCATCCCAAACCTGTCTGAGGTGAGTGCACTCTTCCAAAGACTTTTGTAAGGTGGTGCTGAATGACACTGGGAAACTCATGGGTTGTTTGTCACGATCCCAGACAATGTCTTTCTTTCAGGCGTAAGAGAGAAAAATGTGCCATTTCTGTAAATATCTTTACATTATCGAGGAAAAATTTGGGTGGGTAAAATTTGTGCAAAACTTTTCAAAGATAGCTCCCACTCCCTTAGTTTTAAGCTGCGCGTCTGAAAGCATGCATACCTTTCCCCAGGGGATGACTTTAACAAATGTATTCCAGCAAGTGATAACATCTTGCTTTGTAACAATTTCATTCAGAAACAAATTGCACATACTTTTTTAATGTCTCTTATTGAATGAAGAAAAATAAATGTTCCCACAAAAAGGATTGACTTATCAAAGAAGCATCAATTTTGCACGTTCTTTATGTTGTAGCACAGAGCCACCAGGAATAGTAGCCTTAAGAAGCAGAGCATATTCCTTAGCTCTTTAATACTTATTAATTGGGTGACAGAAAAGTTATTTGCATATGCTTGTCTATCACATGTTATACCAATAAAATACATTAAAGTTAATTATAAGCACAATAAAAAGTTAGTAGTATGAATGACTTTTGCATGTACATTCTCTCTGCTGCAGTAATTTTTCTAAAAATAATAGAGCTTGCCTTTAAATGTATTAATTTGACAAAATTTATGACATCATTAAACAACCCAATAGAAGCCAAATACCACTGCAGACTCAAACCAGCTTCCAGGATGTAGACCTCATTCTTAGATTCCTTTTTTGAGTGTGTGTCTCAATGCAAAATGTTCTTGTTCAGTGCACATGAGGTCAAACATAAAAGCACAAAAAGAAGCCCAAAGACATTTCACCCCCTGAGAAAAAACAGATTTATTAACAAGAGGTAATCAGGAAAGAGTACACTTTTATACAAAACTGGAAATACTACTCAAGCTGTTGAAATAGACTGAAAGATATTTCTCATGTCACTGGGTATTGCTCACTGCAAACATCTGGTGTTCCTGCTGGAGGATACGGATTGAATGGTGCAAGGGTAGGGTTTAAATACAGTACACATACCATTCTATATATAGATTTGATCGGAACACGTAAAAGTGGTACATGCCTGCCACTTAAGCTTTAGGTGTCTCTCTATATAAAGCCTGTAAAAAATACATATAAATATTTCAAGAAGCACAATAATACTACTGTGTAGCTCCTGCTAACACGTTGAGATAGAATGTAGTACACTTATGTTTCCTTTAACATTTGTTTCAAAGTGTCATAGACAGGAGAGTAATTATAGGATTTAGCAATCATAAGGATTACACACTTCCAGGGATGTGTCTTTGAACACACTGCATGTTAGGAAATGCATCAGACCGTCTGTACATAATACTGTATACAGCCAGCTTATTTTATTGGCAAATTGTAGAACATAAAAGTTTACATACTTTTGGGTAATATAATCCATTTCATGATTAAGGCAAAATCATAATGCACTGACCAAAGAGGATTTTACCAGAAAGACTGCACTTTCTGCATCTGAATTTAGAAGCTGAGAGTTTTAACTTCTGTAAGTGGCTCAAATTCTGTTACATTTGCTACATACATTGCCTGGTGCTTTTACTGTATATACATGACGCTGCCCACCAGGGGAATAAAGTAAGCAAAGCTTTTTTTTTTTTTAAAAAAATCCAAAACTGTAATGAAACTGTCTGTTTCACTGCAATCTTTTCTAACATGTTTATCAGTCAGTTGTTACATAAAACAGAATGTGATGCAACTTAAGCCACTGCCATGGTCCCACTTTCCCCTCTATTCAGCTGAGAACAACAGCTTTAAAACATTTCCAAATGAATATAAATTAACAGTCATGTATTAGTAGTTTTGAAAGTTAGACTACAGAATACATCACATACTTTCCTAGAACTTAGAAATCACTTTCCCGATACCTAAAGGTTACATTTCTAAACTCACCAGGTACTGTCCAGAACTTTTGTAAAGTAACCTAAGTTTCAAGAGGTAACTGGTGAGTTCCAGGAGAGTAACTAATAATTTCCATGAGCATTCCAGGAACAAACCTTGTTAGTTTCAGAAAGTAATCGTTCTAAATTCCAGAATGTACCTGGTAACTTCTGGAAAATACTCCAAAAATTTTTGCAGTAAGTTCCAAGGACGTTCCAGGAAAGTACCTTGTAAAGTCAAGGAAAGTAACTAGTAAGATTCAAAAAACCTCCAGCAAGGTACCTGGTAAGTTCTGGAAGGTAACTTTTAAGTTTTGGAAAGTCATGTCTAATTTCCAGAAAGTACATGGTAACTTCTGTGAAATAACCAGAAGTTTCCATAAAAATGTATTAAAAGTTCCTGGTAAGTTACCTGGTAAGTCCTAGGAATGTAACTAGTAAGTTCCACAAAAGTTATTCTGGGAAGTAGCCTCTAATTTCTAAGAAACTGCAGGAAAGTAACAGCCAAGTACTGAGAAACTACCTAGTAGTGTCAGGAGAAGTACTTGGCAAGTTCCAGGAAAGTAACCTCTAAGTTCCAGGAAAGCATCTGGTAGTTTCCAGAGAGTAAACTCTGAGCACAGGCTAAGTAAGTTGTAAGGTCCTGGAAAGTACCTGCTCAATTCTAGGAAAGTCAGTCAGAGTTTTGATCAAAATTCCAACATAGTGTTTGCTAAGTTTGGAAAATTAACCTGTAAGTTCTGGGAAAGTAACCTCTAAGTTTGCTACTTTTTGATTGTTATATGTGGAGTCATGCTCAACATATCTTAAAAATCAGCTTAGAATCTATGATTGTACAGCAACCTGAAAATCACTTTTGTGTGATTTTTGATAAGTTGAATAATTTTGTGAAAGGGACTTTAATAGAGTTTTGTCAAAAGTTCCTGCAGACTCTTGACTCCCTACAAAGTGCCATTTTCTCATGAATGAGAATTTTGTTTTACACTCCACTTACCCATTTAGATATAATTAAATATCAAGTCTGTAAACATTCCTTTCTATCTGCTCTCTAGTGCAAAATAAACAGGTCATAAATTAGCATTTAAGACAATATAGAACATATAAATACTTTATAACTATAGAAATAAAACCTCTGTGGGCTTCTATTCAGTCTCTAATAACAATAATACACAGAATTCATTAGGAAGCAAATACAAGGAGGGCACAGCCTATTGTGTCTAATACAAATAATGATAAATGTACATGTTGAAACCTTCTCTCTGCAGTCCCCATCTAATCATGATATAATTTCTCTTCACGATGAAGTTTTGGGCTCAATTCTCAGAGATGCTTCATACAGGCTCTCCTCATCCATCACTGTGCTGCTGTCCAGCAGGTACTTTGCCACCTGCAGCAACACAAAGCACATACATAGTATACTGAAAGGATTTTTTAACTTTCAGGATCTGATTTTGGTATAGACATGTAGAGGCAGGAATGGATGTTCTTTGTTTTTCATTTCTCCAATAAATATCTCCATATGTGTGATAAATTATGAATGCTATCAAATTGTACTTCTCAAATAGGCCTGTGCGATTCTGCTATAAATTTAGTAATAAACTGTTACATTGTGGTTAAGAAAGCACTTTTCTTTACAACTGTTTGGACAGTAGCAGCAGAAGGTCAAACATACTAAAACTAATTTAAAAGGCTAGCTCCTTCTTTATTATCGTTGTCAGGAGATGGTGGAGTCCTTTAGGAAGACAAGCACAATGTACCTGCACATTTATTGTGACAAATGTTTAAAAATAGACATTTCTTAGAAATAGTCTTGTGAGGAAATAAACCTATATTGCCAAGTCATACATAGAACTATATAATGCAGTATTAGTGTAATATGTGTCAAAAAAATGTAAAACCATTTTTTATTCTGTTGTTTACCGATTTTGAAATTAAAGTCAAAGGATGAAGAGAAAGAATATTAAAATGCAAAAAATTATTACCTTTTCAAGAGAACATTTTTTAAAGAAAAGGTTGAAATTAAAAGTTAAAACTAATTTAAAAAGGTCAACGTGTCAAAAAATGTTAAAAACTGTATCAAAAACAAAGTCAAAATATCAAGAGTAAAAATTGATCAAAATCAAAAAGCCTATATATATATAACAAGAAGAAAAAAGTATATAGAAAAGAAAGAAGTTGCAATGATTGAAAAAATATATAAAGTTTTGAACCAACTCACTGGCAAAAAGCCCTTTGATAGTTGTACCTTGTGTAATTGAGCTGTTTTAGCATTTTGTCTTTTTAAGATATTATTTCCACTTTAGTTTAAACATTTTTACTTTAATTGTGAAATATGTCAAATTTTCCCTACATTTTATTATTTTACTTTTTTCATCATTTCAGCTTTTTTCTTAAAATAAAGCGATGACATTAATTGTATCTTCTTCATTTCTTAAACTGTCTATGTTACTGTTGTGTTACAATTTTTTATAACTAGATAGTTTCAATAAAAATCTGCTCAACAGTGACACTTTTTTGTTATTCAGGTGAATCTTTTTTTTAAGTGAAATTAATGACTGATAAATTTTATGTTTAATGTTTTACTTACAGACATGGGGATTCTCACCTTAGGTTGAAAATCTATCTTGTAAGCTGTTTGCTGAAACTGTCGAATCTCTCTGATAATGTGAGAAATCTGGAGGCAAATGGAACAATTTTGTGTCATATTCAACCATTTTCATAGCAAATTGCATAAAGATTGATAAATAGCCAAATGACAATAAATTAATTAGTTGCAAAAAGCAAGCTACATAAAAGCCATAAATAGTATATATTAAAATTAAAGGGCTCTGCATGAAATGTAAATGATACTACAATTTTGTCTACCATTCTCATCTTGGAGAAGTTGACCAGGTTGTCTTCTGTGTAGTTTGGTGTTCCCTCCTCAATGAAGGCCAAGTCAGTCAGATACATTCCCAAGTAAGGAACACATGGAGGGTCACAGCTAAAAAGAGCATGCAGTTCACAGAAAGAGACAGGTGTAAAAAACAAACAAAAAAAAAAAGAACTCTCCTACAAAATGATAAAAAATAAAAAAAAAAAGACAAATGCTTACTTTTTCAGAGCCTCCCTTAGGTTTTTAAAGCGACCCTCTGATGACACCAGCTTCTGCAACTTGTCAATCACAGTTTTCGTCTAGAAAGTGAATCACAGCTAACCTGTTAGCGCTCATAAAATCTCTTTAAATTTACATTTTTAGCATTACTTTATAAGATGATTTTTATATACTATTTCTGTTTATTGCATTGTTGTCTCCCTGGAGCTTTTTTTCTTGCCAAGTCTTCCGTTGTTTTATCAACACAAAATTAGTTCATCCCTGAATTGAGGAATATTTTTTAGCTTGAATGATTCATAGGCTAAAGTTAGGAGGTTTTGCATAAAAATCTAAAAAAAAAGAACCCCTGAAAACAATCAGATACTAATCAGAAAGTATCCAAAACCTAAGAAAAAGCAAAATATAACAAACAGCTGTATTGCTTTATTTCTGAGCATGAAAGTCTAAAAGTAGATTTTCTCCCACACAACAGAGGACAGATACTGTACCTGCTTGGACACTTTAAGCCATGTCCTCTTGAGGCGGAAGATGGAGCTCCTGTTGAGCGAGGATGTGATCTCCAGCACAGCGTTATAGTTGTGAAGGCAGCGGCAGATGTCCGCCACAGCCACCCACTTCTCAATCACTGCCACCCTCATGTTGACATCATCCCAGTGAAGGATCTCTGAAGCAATCCTGTTACTGATCTAACAAAGAAATACACATAAACACATGTAGTAATACTTTTGATTATGGCTCATAGGTAATGAAATCCCCAAATTCAGATATAAGATATTATAAATAGAATTATATAACACCAATGCACAAGCCACAGTGATAACTAGCAGTGATAACACAGTCTTGACAGGATTACGAAGGAAGAGTTTGAAAGAGCGACAAAGTTGTAGACTGTGGTCAGAGTCAGTGCTTTAAGAGCCACCCTTCACAGAAATATCCTGGAAATTGGTTACAGATGTTGTCTTCCTTGCATTAACTAACTCTTGAACAAGCGAGAACATCACATATATCTGGTAAATGAGAAAAGGACTATATTATTGTGCAGTGATTCAAAGTGGTCTTTTCAACTGAAAAAATAATATTGAACAATTTAGCATTTCACTTGGAAATCAAGATATGAGTCTAAAGCAAGTGTGGAGAAGCAGAGTATCTGAGTTACCTGATGTCTATATTTTAGAGCACTTCATGCTTATACCTGCTGGCAAGCTGTATGGAAAGGCTGATTTCATTTTCTAGCAGTGCTTGGCACCTGTTTACACTACCAAAAGTACTAATACCTACTTTAATGACCAAGCTATTATTGTGTTTGATTGGCCAGAAAACTCACCTGACCTAAAACCCATAGAGAATCTAGGGATTATTGTTAAGAATGAGAAAAGGACTATATAGCAAGATAGAGAAACCATACTCAAAAATGCAGACTAGCTGAAGGCCGCTATTAAAGGAACCTGGGCTTTCTTAACACCTCAGCAGTGCTACAGGCTGATCACCTCCATGCCATATTGCAGTGATGCAGTAATTCATGTAAAAACGGAATCTAAATAGTATCAGTTTCCTTTTTTCGTTGTATTGCAAATATTAATACACTTTTTAACAATTTTTTAATTTATTAAGATTCACCTGTATATTTATAATTAGAAAGTTATCACATACATCATTAAAATGCTTGGTTGTTTTCATAATGTATGGTGTTCTCTCATTTTTGTCGTTCTTCATCCAGCCTTGTCCAAAGAACTCCCTAAGAGGAAAGGAATACATCTGTCACAAAAAATATTTAAACATGAAAGTTATTCACCATGAAGTGAACTCTGTGCTCTCTTCAATCTCCCTTTGCTCAGTGTAGTTCTTGGCTTTGTTTCTTTTCAAAAATTTGCATGTAGGCTACTCACTCATAAGGGATAACTTTAAAGACCAGGTGGTCCAGCATTGTGAGTTGCTCGGCAATCTCCAAGGCAGAGTGGTTCTCAAATGGTTCAGTCTTACTTTCTTCCATGGCCTGAACACACACACACACACACACACACACACACACACACACACACACACACATAACCAAGTCATTACTAATCCTAAAGCAGGAATCATAGCTAAATAACCGTCAGGTGGATTAAGATAGTTTTCTCGCTCCTTTTTTTTTTCTCACCCCTACCATCTGGGTGATCTCCTCAATGCTGGCCTGGCTGTCTCCGGGATCCTCCTGAGTGAGAGTCCTGTATGCAAAAAGAAATGACAGCTGTTTCAGCTATTTCTTTAAAGAGGATTTAGTTTTTATACAACAACTTCAGAGCTACAGCTTCCCTGTATGTTAAAAGATTTGTTCACACCAAACTAATTTTACCCCACTAGTTTGCTAACATTGTATTTGTTTAAGAATGTGGTTTGCCTTGCTGGTACTGTTCAGGTACATTTTAACTAACATTTCATTTCAAACTAGACCATTCATTCTGTGACCAAATGTGTCTATGTTCTTACAAAAATGTTCTTTTCTATGCCATTCTTTCACAGAGATGCATCACACATGACTGTGTAACTGATCATACAATGAAGAAAGGAAAACTAACCTGATAATGTTGGCAGCTGCTTTTCTTTCCTGTGTCAGGAGCTCTGGGTCATGCATCACCTCCTCCAGGAAGCCAATTACTCGCATCTTCAGCTCTGTGTTCAGCTCAAAGTCCTGAGGAAACACACAAGAACAACCACAGAGTTATTACACAGGTTTTATTGTACTGCTTCAGAAACAGAAGGAAAAAAAAGGTGTCAAAGTTCACCTGTGAGTGTTTGGACACCCAGTGACGCAGCACATTCAGGACTCTATTTGTAGCAGCTCTGCGAATAACAAACTCTTTGTCTCCATTCCTCTGATCTGTAGGAAAACCTGGAATCCGGGTTAATACAGTTGGATTTCTTTTCTTAAATAGCCTGCTCCACCACTAATGCCTCACTAATTTGCTTCTGCATCAACTAAAGAACTGCTGGTTAAACATACGACAAAAAATGTAAACATAGTTTTAGTTTAAACAGTTTGAACCTCCCAAAAGATAAGAATATAATTAAGCCAGATAAATTTGTTCACCTTAAATATGTCACAAAAATGTAAAAAAACAAAACACAAAACTCTGCAACAGATGAAAATGTTTCTCTTTAAGTAAAATATTTTTGAAATAAATAAAAATTTACAATATTTACAATCCAGCATTATTTATTTATTTAGTTTCTTTGTTGAGCTCAGAAGTTGATATTCACATACACCCCTACAACGTGGACCTTAATGTCAAAATTCGCTTTAGGATTTCAACCATTTCTTTTCCAGAGTGGATTTTTTTAAAAAGAAGAAATAGCTGCAAAGATTTGGATTCACTAGGCTCTGTCTTACATGTTTAAAATTATACATGCAGGCTCCAATGTATAGATGTTTTCCACTTAAATTTAGTCAAAAATCTTTTAGCAAATTGTGATCTGCTAACACATTGCTGAGATAATTCTGCTAGAACATTCTTGTCAGTAGAATTAGTACATTTATTGTGCATTATTGCTTAATGTTGACCTGATGTTCCATCATTTTGGAATCATTGTTCTGTTGAAACAGCCACATGTGTCCAAGTTTCAACCCTGTAGCTGTTGGTTTGAGGTGAAGTTGAAGAATTTGGAGGTAGTCATCTTTCAGCCTTATTCCACTGTATTTTTTAATGCACCAGAGGCCATGACAGTAAAAAAGCCCCAAGCAATTTTTCAGGTTCTGTAACCAAAGATTGGCTGTTCATTGTCAGTATTCAAGTGCTTGACACTTACAGACAGTGTTGTACAAGGACCTCTGCCAGCTAATTATGTTACTGACCTGTGCTGGCGAGAGACATACGGCGGTACTTTTCCTTGGTCGGCGTTCCTTCATTGGCACCAGCTGTGGCAATGGCAAAGGCTGAGGCAGCAGACAGGGCACTGCGGTTATTCTCAAGCTCCCGGCAAGAAGACACCACCATGCCATTGTTGAAGGAAAATAGGGAAAACTCTGAATATGGAAACATTAAAATTTCATCCATTTAATTTATTAATTACACATAAAGACAAATATTACAGCAAAAAAGATTTCCTCTAAGGAGAGAAATTTTCCCACATTAGCCCCGTTAATGTTTCTTTCTTAGGATTAGACTGTACAATCAAACTGTTGACCGTTGGAGGGCAACCAAGAGCTAAAACCGATGTAGAACAGTGTGTCCTGAATCTCACGGCAATGACGGTGAACACTCCACTGTGCCTGCCTCTCTGCCTCCCTCCATTACTCAGTTCTTCCCCCCTCTGCCTTCCTCTGTTCAGCCGGGGGCGGTATAGAAGAACACGCACATCGTTGCTAAGGTACAAGGTTTCCTTCCACCTACTCACACAAGGCACTGGCTTCCCTTATATCCAGCAACGTGGGAAGAGAACACACTGGGGATGGATTGTGCTTGACTACCTACGGGGTGGATGCTCCCTCGCTATATGACATGGGGAGGGCCAGGATGCCGTGGGTGGTTTTTATCAAGACCTTATTTGGCTGTACCTGTCCTTCTCTTTTTCTAAAACAAAAAGAAGTTTGTTATAAGTTTGCTGATGCTATCCTTATTTACTTTTTAGCAACTAGAAAAAGTAGTGTTTGTCCTTTTAGTCTTGTTGCAATAAATAGTAAAAATGCATCATAATACATGAAAACAAAAGCTGATTTGAACCTTGTGATATTTTTACACTGTTTGCATCAAACCAGGAAACTGTAACTTCAGGCATTAATTGCATCTGATTCAATATTTTTCTCAGAATTTGAAATGTGACTTATCAGGCCTTTAATGTTACACATAGCAGTTACATTACCTTGCAGAAGCATTTATGTCCTTGAACACTTTCCCATTTTATCTCATTATAATCTCAAGCTCAAACATGTTTTATTGGGCTTTCATGTGATAGATGAAGTGGAAGGAAAATAAGGTCAGAAAACAAGATCAAAGAAGCAGCAAAAAAGGGCCTGAGTAACTCTGGAGGATATGCAATGGTCCACAGCAGCTCTGATGGAAAAATCTGTTGATGGGATAAATACTAGTCTTCCACTCAAGTATAATTTAAAATTTTCTACAAGCCATGTGGGGGATACTGCAACATGTAGGAGAAAGTCCTCTGAACAAATGAGAGCACAATTTAACACTACTTCCATGGTGAAACAGGCTGATGGCATCATCATGCTGTGGGGATACTCTTCTACTCCTCAGGAGGAGTTAATTGGAAAATGGACGGAGCTAGAGCTATCCTGGAAGAAAACCTGTTAGAGCCTACAAAAGACTTGAGACATTGGTGTACAGCCACAGTATAGTTATAGTTTAAATCAAAGCATATTTGTGTGTTAGAATGGTGCAGTCAAAGTCCACAATTGAATAAAATTGAGAATTTGTGGCAAGGCTTGCTGCTGATCAAATCTGACTGATATTTAGGTATTTTGCAAAGAAGAAAGGGCAAAGAAGGGCTGTCTTCATATGTGCAAACTTGTAGAGACATACGTACCTCAGTAGTATTGCAGCTACAATTGCAGTGAAAGATGGCTTTGCAAGCCACAACGTTTAGGTGTTTATTTACAAAAATGTTTAAAAACCATGAATCTTTTCCTTCCACTTTAGAAATATTCACTACTCTATGCTGGTCTACCATAAAAATCCCAATAAAATACAGTGATGTTTAAAATCTGAAAAAATTGATGTGAAAGTTGAAGGAGTATGATAAATTTTGCAAGGTACTGTTTCGATTTTTATGAAAATATTTCTGTTGAGGCACATTTGATTATCAAACAGTCAAGAAATATTATATAGTTCAAGTGCCTATCGGTAGAATTCTGACTGCAAAATGTTTTTTCAAATGTCCATCTATTATTTTCATTTACTACCCAGTTAAACAAATCTGATGTTCTTGATTATACATATGTTTTAGACATTTATCAACAAGCACCACTGGAAAGCATGGCATGCCATTTTCACTCATCTTTAAGCTTCAGAAATTGCCCTGCTCCATTATATCTGGTAATCAATATTTCCTTTTTTTAACTGGTGAACTGGTTTTTGAACTGGTTGATTTCAAAGTAGATCACAAGTGATCCTCACCAAGCTCAAGAATGGGAACACCTTAAAGGTGGTCCTGGACAAGCTGTACTGTACCTGAGTTTTTTGACTTGACATTCTTGGGTGTCGACGGTGACTTGGGGGGAGACATTTCTGATTCTGCCTCATCACTCTGACTCTGCTCTTCATCACATTCCTCTCTGACAGACCGATCTGGATCCAGAATTCAAAGGAGAGCACAAATGGAAAGAAGAGCACAAAATATAATTGGAAAAGTAAGGCTTAGGGAGGAGAGGAAAATAAAATGACACAATAAAAAAACAATACTATGATGATCACTAAAATGATCTTGTACCACTCTGCTGACATTTGCCAAAACATAATCATCCCTGAACTTAAAAATCTCAATGGAAAACTACATTCAAAAATCAAAACATTCAGCCGTCAGCAGTTCTGACCTTGCTTGCCAGGGACCGACTCTTCAGCTTTGCCCTCAGATTTGGGCTCTCCCTCATCAGGGATTTTGCTGGCCATTGTGCTGGACACGTAGAGCTTGTTAATGTCAAGTGTGGTCTTGCTGAAGGGTGACATGGTTGTGTGCATGTTTGCATAGCCATTGGGAGAGCAACTGAGTGCAGCAAGGTCCAGGGCCTTGCCCCCAGTGATGATGGGGATGTTGAGTGAAAGTTTGCGTCGGCGGTTCGGAGAGGAATTCTTGGTGATGGAAAGAGGAGGTGGTGAGGAGAACTTGCGGCTGGCACGTGGTGATGTGGGTGGCTCACCGTAAAGGAGTTTGTTGTTCTGGCTGCTGGCAAAGAAGAGCTCCAACGAGCTGCAAGAAATTGGGAAAGATAAAGAGAGGTGACCAAAGGGTGAATTGTAAGATTTTACACTTTGGATTGAATACAAGGTGATCTCAATAAGAGAGTGTAACAACAATGGCTATAATGGGATTGCACTGGGTGTCAAAAGCAGACAAGGAACCGCAAGGCTCCTTGGGAGCTCCTGCCTCTTTTATTTAAGCTACTTTGTTTAAGGCAGCATCCTCCTTGCTCTGAGAGCCACCCCCTTGAAGGCCTATAAATAGCATGTCAAGTGACAGTGTGGGAGGCACGGGTGCTGCCAACAGCAACCAGCCCAGGGGAGGCCCACAGAGACATGGGGATAGAGAAGCAGAGAGAAAGGGGAGCCAAATAAACACAAAGAGGAAAAGAGGGAGGAAGAGACCAGGCTTCAGTAATAACACAAGGCAAGCAAGGCTGAAAACAGTCATACAAAGAGGGAGGGCACCAGAAAGGAGCAACATAGTTGATATGGATTCCACCATAGCGCAGGCTGCTGGGTGCGAGTGGGCGAATGGGAAGTCTCCAGCACTGTATGATGCTAGATGCAGTCATAGCATGTATCCTTGTCGAAATTTAAGAAACACTTAAATAAGGAGATTAGAGTAGCAAACTTTTAAAATAATGACACTCAAAGGGGTAGAGTAAAGGTGAGAGACTGGTGAACTGAAAGGAATACAAAGTAAAACTAAAAAGTCAAGAGTGTAAGCAAGTACAGGAGGCAAAAATGACATACTTTTGACGAGGAAACAAGAGGGGAGTATGACAAAAAAGGAATAAGGAGGAGAAGAGAGCAGGGTGCAAAACACCAACATCAATATTTAATACCATGGAGCTGTTGCAGATGATGGGGAAGACGGGAGAGAGGGGGAGAGGGTGGGGTCCTGCAGCAGAGTGGAAGGTTGCTATGGTGACAGCGCTGCAGTGAGAGGGATGGTCAGACTCACAGAAAGAAAAATAAAAGCAAGAGAACAGCAAAGGGTAAGATAAGGAATGGGAGAAAGAAGAGGGAAGAACCGGGAAGACGCAGGATCCAATTAACTGTGATGGCGGAGAGAAGGTGTGCTGGTGTGACCTCTCACTGCCTCCTCCTCAGTCCCTCCTCAGCTGGACTGGGCATGGCAGCATGATGAGGTTTCTCACAGACAGTCCATGTGAGAGCAAAGGCTAATTCAGTCACTGGGGAAGTCCCACCTCTTCACTGCAGCATTACAGCACTGCTACTGCATCCTCAGGTGGAAAAGTAGGGAAATCTCAAACGTTGTTTAACAATAGCAACTGTATAAAAGTTCAATGTAGCCAAAGTGTGCACTTAATAAAATTGTGCTGAGGTAGATCAAATAAAAGGTCAGGCATATAAAAATGAGATGCAACAGATGATAAAAAATTCAAACAATGCAAAACTGCAAGGTGAAGTTTGGACCTGATGTATATGCCCTGCTTAAGAGAGAAATAGAAATTCATCTTGTGAAGTTAATAATTACGTACAGTAGGGGGTGGTGTGGGGTCTGGCAAAGGGAGCCATGGCTATGCTTTCCTTATTGCTGCCATCACCCCTTGCAAAAATTTCTGTGAAGAACCCTAATTTTACCCTGACTTTCACTCAGATAATTTCAGGGTAAATTTTACTAGTCTAAGGAGAAAACATAAAATTGTTCTCTTTAAATTCAAAAGAACATTTTTTTGTTTGTTTTCTCAAATTGGGTAAATCCAGTTTTTCCACTGGATTGCAGTATTTACCAAATCCAGCTTCTAAGACAAAAAAGTCTTTAAGTAGGCTGGGTGAGGTTCCCCTTGTTGAAAGTAGAAATAGTCATATCAGCAGAGTTCTTAATTTTAATGAATCTAAAAGATGTGTTAACATTGTTAAGAAGCTGAACTGCGGGGTCAATACATTCTACATGGTTCTTTAAGTCAGTTCCAAAAGTATTATAGAAGATGCAATTGGGCATTTCTCTACTAAACAAGGATTAGGTTTATTCTACATGAAATATGAATGATCATAACACTATCTTTTAGTGTATTGTAGACTCTGAAAGGCTTGCAATGCAAACACCGAGCAATATAGAAAAACATGTTTCAATAAAGGGGCAGTATTATGTACTTTCAAGGCACATGGTGCCATTTTATAGTACAATCAAGTAACTATGTCACATTCAGTTGTTACAAAAATACTGTATATATCAAATATGACTTAAAAGAAATTTGGTTTTGTAATTTAATGCCTTGAAAGTTAGCCTGAGGGCTCAATTTCTCTTTAAGAAAGTCCTGCTCTTTCCAACACTCTGCCTTCAGGAAGTCATGACAACAGCACTCTTCTGTTAACCCTTTAACAACGTTTTTACCAGCGTTGCATTGAGAAGTACCTTGTATAATGAGCTCAGCAGATACGCAATTTCACCAGATGTTTACTAATTACTGCTGGCTAGTCTAAAGGAGCTGAGTGGGGAAGTTGCGGTGAACTGTGGGGTGTTGTGTGAGTCGGAAGCTTGGAAGCTTAGAAACTCCAGCTCTGAGGAGGAGCTGCACCTCTAAGGTGGAGCTGTGTCCATCCAGGTGTTTTGCACAGTTGAATGGCTGCCATGGGAGATTAAAGGATTTCTTAAACCTGCATGAAAAATCAAGGCAACACTTCAGGTATGTTTTTGATGAGGGAATAACATTACAACATGATGTATAGCTCTAAAAAGTCAATTTTACATAATATTGCCCCTTTAAAAACTTCAGGGTACTTTCAGAACCACAATTAATCACTGGAACACCCAAGAGAACAAACTGTTCAATGTTCAAGCAAAGATTCAACTCAGAAATCTCTGTGAAGTAACAGTGCAAACTACATTTCCAGTGTGCCACCACCTGATAAAAAAATAGTTTATAATGTGGCCACCACAGACACTGATATTCCCTGTAAACTACCAACTATCGCCAACTCACTCTGTTGCAATGCCTCCCATTTGACTTCCCATTATTTTTGTGTTAAGTCTACCTTTAAAACTGGACACTATTCACACAAACAAACACACTGATAATATGGAATCTTTGCAAGCAACTAAAATGTACTTTGTACAAGCGCATAACTGGGAAATAAACCAAAATGCCATTTGGAGTAATCTTTAATACCGTGCAGGGATGGCACTGATTGGCTTCTTGTAGATGGTGATGAGCTTGTCCAGGACCACGTCTGCACTGGTGAAGACGCGGTATGAGTGAAGGAAGGTATTTAGGAAGTCAATGGAGAGAAAGCGTAAGTCGATCAGCCTCTCCAACAGGCGCTCCACACTGGCGTAGCGGATCTGCAGTACCTTGCATGAGTTCATCATCTTGCTGAAGCGAATGTCGACATCATCACAGTACAAGCTGGTGTCTGACCTATAAAGTATTAGATATCATTAGAGGGTGGAAATGTTACTCACTTAGATTTCGTTCCCTGCATCAACACTACCCAATTTTTGGTAAAGCTCAAGAATCGTGTGTGGATCAGAGAAATTTTCCATTTTTTATTTAAAGATGTTTATTTCCCCAAAAAGAGTGATAAATTCAAGAAGTCATATCTATGCTGTATACAATGCAAAAGCAAACTGCATTTTCTACAAACTTTTAGAAGAAAAAATATCTTTTACCTGTTTATTCCACCAGGAATTAGCAAGATTTTAATTGGTGGAAAACACAACCTTAATCATTCAATGCTCTTGGATCATGCATATGATAGCTTTTATATCAGGGATGCTTTATTTAGCTTTATTTTCTTGTTGTGTGTGTAGTTGATTTAATGCTTGACTTTAGGGCTTTAAGTTAAAATTGGACAGCATAAGATGAAGTTGTGATGATCAGGATAAACAAGTCCAGGTGCTATGTTAATTGATGTCGACTAAAAGTCACCTTGATCATTCAGATCTTTTATAGAAATATAGAAAATACTGTCTCTTTGTTAATAGGATTTTAGTTAAAAACCTAAGTGAACCAGATAACTCTCTTAATTTAAAAATTAAGCTCTTAAGAAATTAAAAACATTGTACTTAATGTATATTTATATATGCATGCCTTAGAAAACCAGAAAGTTCAACTGGGAAACAAGGAACTTTTATTCCGTACTGTTTTTAACCAAAAAAAGTAAAACAAAAACAAAAAGAACAGCTAAATGAAGATTTTCAAAATGTGATTATTTACCTTTTTTCACCAGTCAGTCAATGATACTGCTCAAGATTTTTTACTCCTTTTTTTTATTAATTTTTTGTGTATTAGTACTAATGTCAGTCTCTGACTTTGTGCATGTGGAATATATGTGCATTGTTATGCTCATGACTCTTACTTAATCATCTGTGGCACTGTGACTTTACTGTTTTCCTCGAATGCGTTCATCATTAGACCATTGCAGCGGATGTTGTCGATGCACTGTAAGACACGGAGTAAACAGAAAATTGTTGTCTGTCAGTATGAAAATGCAGGAGAGACAGTGATGCACAAACATCTTGATGTTGCAGTTCTCAGTCCTCAGTTCCTCTTAATCCCAGATGCAACAAAGTCTCTGATTTATGATGGTCTTTATTTACCTGATTGCATCCTTATGTTTGACTTTCAAATCTCCATAAACAAAAAGTTTTAACAATGCTGATTAAACATGCCCTCAAACAGACAAACTGTTCTCTTTCGCTGTCTTTCCCCCACTTTGATAAATGTATATACACATTGAGGAAAAACTTACCTGACTTATGTCACTTGTCCATGCTGACTTTTCCTGTCGTGATGAAGCTACAAGGATGACAGTGTAAGGCTGGCCTTCCTTGGGCTCCACCATGACTTTAAAGTCTAGATGCTCTGCATCCTGGCCACTCCGCTCTCCTTTGGCTGCAGTTCAACGATTCGACAAACCAACATGTCAAAAAAAAATTTAAAGCCTTGCAATGGCAACTAAGACTGAGAAAGGTTTCACTTGAAAACTAAGATTGCGCTAACAAGGGACGATTATTGACTTGTACTCTTTATGACCCACTTGATCTATTAGAACTCGGTTAGATCACAATAAATTCAAAAAATATCCTGCAGTGTTGTGATGATCATGATGCTACACTATTAAAACTCACATAATAGTTTGCTTCCTGTGCACCCTCACCTTTCTCCAAACAGAATAAAGCTACATGCAATAAGCACAATTCTACCACCACAGACATGCAAAGTCTTGCAGAGGTATTCTTAACCTTTGAACTCTTTCATGTTTTGTCACCTTACAGCCACAAACATCTATAGATTTTACTGGAACAATATGTGATCAGATAGTGCAAAGTAGTGCATAATTGTGAAGTGTAAGAGAAATGATACAGGTTCTCTCAAATGAGCAGTGGATCTCTGCATCTCCTTCAGATCACCATGGGCTTTTCAGCTTATTCTCTAGTGCTCTGGCCTGTCAGTTTATGCCATCTCATAGTTAGTGTGCAGTTGTGCGATACACTTCCCACTTTTAGATGATGGATAAGTGCTCTGTGAGATGTGAAAGCTTCGGATTTTGTTTTATAATCTAACCCTGCTTCGTACTTTTCAACTTTATCCTTGACCTATCTGGTGTGTTCCTTGGCCTTCATGATGCTGTATGCTCACTAATGTTCTTGAACAATGCAGGTATCCTTCACAGAAAACTGCTTATCCCTTTCCTTCCATTTCCTACTTAGCCAGTATTTTCTGTTGGTCAATCTCATAAAATCTCTTTAATGTATTTAGGTTTCTGGGTGTAATGTGACAAAATGTGAAAAGGGTTCAAGAGGTATGAATCCTTTGGCTAGACACTATCTTCTGTGCTCCAAATTCACGTTTTTGTCAAACAGACAATGCAGGATACGGACACGCTGCCACCATGTTCACCTATGCTCCACCCTGATACGCTACAACCACAAAAACCCCACCATGACCTTATAAAGAAAATTTGTTTCATACTCATAACAGTGTGGGAACTCTATCATGTGTAATAGCTAGCAAAATGCACTCGTAACTTTCCAAGATTCTGCAAAGATCAAACAATGATTATTCACCAGGGACTTCCTTGAATGTGATAAGGAACTAACTAACACTATTTTCCCCTACAGCTTCTTATATTGATATATTGTTATATTTACCGAATCCTCTTTAAGAGGAAAGAATCATGTAATCACTTTATTTAAGATTGGCACTAGTAAGTGAAAATGTTTTACCAGATTCAAATACACATTTCAATATGGACGTTTAGTGATAACTTCAAATGCATTCATAGTATCTGTCTCAATCAATCTAACATTTGTCTACTTTATTTTTTCATGTGTACTCATTTTTAATCACACTGGTAAAAAAAAAAAAAAAAAAAAAAAAAAAAAAGATGAGATAAACCAGAAATAGTAACTTACACTCATCATCTGTGCCCTCGGGCTCCTCCATCAGGGTAGAGTCTATGAGAGACACCACGCCATTCTACGGTAGGATTGAGAGGTCACAAGTAAAAGATTTTATTCATACTTTTTTAAACCTTTTCTGAAGATCAGTGATAAATTACCTTAATTTGATAAACAGTATTAACTGATTTTGGTCTGCACTACATCTGCTCTAAACATATGGAAGCTAAATCAATAGCTTTTTTTTGGGGCGCAAACAATGTTTTACCTTTGTGATGTGAAGTTTTCCTCCTGAGCCTCGGGTACAAATGATGAGATGTTTGGAGAAGAGGAAGCACTGTCTCTCCCCTTCCTTCTTCAGAGACAGAGAGCCCAGGCGGCCTCTTGTGATTTTCCCTTTTTCACTCATTGGCACCTGGATTAGAGAACCTGTGCAAGCATACACACACACACCAAGTTATGCAACATTAACATTTAAATATTATAACTTTTTCAACGTTAAATATATATCAGTCATTATTATTTCACTCATGTAGGCTTTTAATACATTTGATAAATATGTTTTCTGTTTTAGATTATTAATTTAATCAGGATCAGTGATGCAACTTAACAACCAAACCTCCCTTACCTTGTCTCACAAATGTTTGGCTAGTGTCAAGCAACACTTCACAACCCTCAACAATCATACGCTCGATGGCCAGGTTCTTCCTGATGTTCTCTGTTTCACTCACCTCATCATGCATGATTCTAAAAGGAAGAACAAATACTGATGTATCTCATTGAATTACAATATAATTAAAAATCTAATTTATTTCAGAAATTACATTTTAAAACATGAAGTCATACTGTATACTATATATACTCATTACACACGCATATATATATATATATATATATATATATATATATATATATATATATATATATATATATATTTTACAGTCACTGATTTCTGTTAATTGTAACATAATGGCCATGTTGTGGCCTACACAATCACATCTGAGAATGCTGACTTGACAGTTGTCCAGCAGATACTCATTGACACCCTCTACATGGAGGCTTAGCCACAAAAGGTCATTGCTAAAGAAGCTTGCTATTCACAGACTACTGTTTATTTATGTTCAGACTGATGAACATTTAGTGGAAGGAAAAAGTGACATGAAAAGTTAAACAAGCAACAGGGATAAGTGTAGCTTTGAGAAAATTGTGAAGAAAACCCCATTCAAGAGGTTAGGGGGGCTATTTCTTTAAGAGCCACCATACACAGGTGAAGTTTACAAACTCATTGATGATCTGGGGAGCCTTGTCATTTGCTGATGTTGGTCCAATGTGTTTTTTCAATTCCAAAGTCAACACATTCATCTAGCAGAAAATTAGAGCATAGTTTATGCTTCCCTCTGGTCACAAGTTTTGTGGAGATTCTGCTTTTGTTTTTGGATTTAGTATCTGCCCACTCTGCTACCAAAAACTACCAAAACCTGGTTTAACAATAGGAGTAGCACTATGTTTCATTGGTCAGCAAGCTTGCCTGACTTAAACCCCACAGAGAATCCATGGAGTATTTACAAGAGGAAGATGAGAGACAACAAATCCAATGAGGCTGCTAGAAAGTAAGTTGGACTTCCTTAGTAACACATGTGGCATGGCCTCCAAGCCACTTACATCTCACTAAGTTAAAAAATTGAACTTAGTGAGATGTAACTGTACTGAAAAAACAGGCACTTAAGTCTGTGCTCTGTACAGCTTTGAATTCTCTCAGTGAGTCTTACAACTACAGAGGGAGTCAAAAGTTATAAACCTACGGAGTCATTCATTATTTGAATTGTGGATTTCCTTAAAAGAAGATGGACAAAAAATAACTCTACCTGGACAGTTCCTCCAGTTTTGACTTGGCATAGTCTAAACTGTTTCTTTCCACGTGCTCATGAGGAGTATGAGCCAATAATTCATGCAATGTCAGGATGTAGCGAGGGATCTGAAAAGAAGAGAGAAATACTGTTTCAAAATAGTCTGACTTCTAGTGTGTCCTTTTTTCTGCTGTAGTGTTTAAACATTCTCTTAATTCCAGTACCAATAATTGATATCAGTTTTAAATAAAGTATGCAGCCATCAAGAGTATAAATAAGTGTGCTTCAGAATGATTGATTTGCTTGTGATGAAGTTTGAAAACCTCATCTAATCCCAGTGTATTAGAGAAGCTGCTGCTAGAATTGGCACAAAACATCTTGTCACTCATGTTTAACACCGACTGACATACACAGTCACAGACTGAAAGGGAAAGATGTGGCTTTTTTAACATTGCAGTGTTGTTTGATTGAACTATGATAGAAAGCAGCAATATCACAAAAATGGACAATTTGTGTATTTACAGTGTCCTCTGACAGGTACACAATGTTTGGCTGGTTCAGATTAGTGAATGTATTATTTCCAAATTAACCTAATTTACCACTGAGTGAACAGGGAAATAAAGTCTTTTTAAGTTGTGTGGATTTTTTTTTTAACATTTTTTCCCTCATGCTGCAATTTGTGAATTTTACCTGGAACATGGGGTAAGTGAGGAAAGTCTCCAGTGTCCTTTCCTCACAGTCAGGCTTGGCCTCATACTGCTTCAGCAGTTTATCAAAGTCTCTGTTCTGCTTGCAGTGGGCCAAGATCTGCAAACTGTACTGATGGTTCCTCACAAACTCTTGATAGATGTTCAACATGGGCAGCAGGATGTCAAACAGGTCAGCTGAAAATGGAAACATGGAGCAGCAGTTCCAAAAACTGTTAGAACTTTAGTGCACATTAACATATCTCACACTATTATTATTTATCTAGAACCCTTTAATCTGATACTCATAAATAAAGTCTAGTGCAACCAGTTGCCTTCAGAACTCACCTTAGAAGTAAATAGAGCCTTCCTGTATTGAAATTAATCTCAATATAAATACACTGTATTTTTCTCAGTATAAATAAGATGTTCTATGAAAGTCTTGGAGCATCATGAAGACCAAGGAACATAGGAGATAGGTCAGGGATGAAGTTGTGGAGGATTAAAAGCAGGGTTAGAATTACTAAACAATATCCCAAGCTTTGAAAACTTCACTGAGTACTGTTCAATCCATCATCTGGAAATGGAAAGACTATGATGCAACTGAAAGCCTATCAACAGGTGGCAGTCCATTTAAATCAACAGAATGGGCAAGAAAAGCTCTTATAGAAGCAGCTAAGAAGTCAATGGTAACTTTGTAAGAGCTGCAGAGCTCCACAACTCAGGTGGCATCATACTGTGGGGATACTTTTCTCCAGCTGATTCAGGGAAGCTATTTAAAGCTACTGTGGATGCATGGCAAATCTTAAAAAAACTTGCAGATAAAAAAAATTGAAAACCATGTATCATTTTATACCCACTTCACAATCCTGCATTGCATTATGTTAGTCTATCTCATAAAATCCTAAGAAAAGTATAGAGTTTTCTTTGTAGCAAAACAAAATGTAAAAAAGTTCAAGAGTGGTGAGTACTTTTTCAAGGCACTGTACCAATAAATGTGGAAACAGTTCTTTCTAATTTTTAACTCTGCTTACATTCAGAGAGAGATCATCAAGATTCATAGAGTCTCTGAGTGGCTTACCCAGAACCAGTGTTGGCCAGCTGGCTATCCTGGCCTTAAGGCCCTGGTAGAAGATCTGGTGGAGGAACATGATGGTCTCACTAAGAAAACACACAGGCAAACAGGAAAAATGCTGCTTAAGTAAACCACTTTTTCATTTCTCTTTCTCTTGGTGAAAGGATTACCACCACAGAGAGTTAAGGGCAACCTGTTGAGGAAGATGCTGCTGACATCATCATGGGTGATGGGGGGTTTCTTGGAGCTGGCTGCCATGCGGAGCGGGCGCAGGAAGTTGTTGACCAAGATGTGGAGCTGCTGGACGTACTCGGCTTCTGCCTCTAGCATGCTGAATACCACCTGGTTTCTCTTCCGCATGCTCTCAGCGTGGGGCGAACGGATATAGTCCTGGATGATGGTTTTCCACTTCCTGCGGCAAATCCAACCTCGCAAAAAGCTCTGCACCTGTGGGAAAAACATTGTTTTATATAAGGGTTATGTTGTCAGTGTTTTTATGAATATGCATCTTCAAATACATGATAAGCTATCTAACTGACCAATCAACGTAATCCTATACTTAAACATCATGTTTGCTCTCACATGGTGGCTTTAGGCTGTAGATACCAAACTTTGCACTAAATGCCTGAGTCAGTTAAGTTATTACTGTTTGAATGAGATGAAACACAGTAGAAATTATAAATGACCAAAATGGAAAATTATGATTAGTACAATATATAATTGGTCAGCCCATGCAACTTGTGCATTTGCTTTGTAATAAATAGTATGCTACATTAGACTGTACTGTATTATACATGGATTGAGACAGACCACTTTAATTTAAATCCAAAATAGACTGCAATTGACTGGGTTTAATTAACTGAAGTGGACTGAATTTGGGCTGTTATTTGGTTATACAAGCTTCACCTGGCCCAATGGATTTGTATTTTTTTGGGCTTACTTTCTGTCCTCTGAACCCTTACCAAGTCATAGCAGATGGCTGCCCATGGTTGAAATTCACATTCACGTATATAAATATGCTTTATCTGCTTAAACATAATTTGTTTTGTTTTTTTTTTTGTTTTTTTTTTTTTGTTTTTTTTGTTTTTTTGTTTTTTAAAAAGGTACTTTTAGTCTGACAAATGAGTTTCATTGGAAATTTATTGTAATTTATTTGAGTATGACCATAGATGGTTGAAAGATTGATCATGATTTGATGATTTGAAGACAAAAGAAATTCCTTTAGGACATGTGATTCCTTAACTTTAAGATAAATACTTTAAGATAAATTAAATTGGTAACATTTTAAAACTAAACTGAGTAGAAATTAAAATATTTAAACCAATTCAGCTGAAGAAACTGAATTTAGATTTTTTTTTTTTCTTTTTTTTTTTTTTTTTTTTTTTTACATACTGTCTGACTCAATCTGTTAAGGTATAATTGACTTATTAAAATATAAACGTCTTTCACTACAAATTCTCAAGGTTTGGTGATGGTTGGGTCATTGTTTTACATCTGCTGGATGTTTTAAATCATTTAATTGACCTGTTTTCAATTAAATCACCTTTACTAACATATTACTTACATTGCTTCTGCCACACTCTTTCTAACTCCCCCCACTGGTTAAAATAAGTTTAGGCCTGGTTTAGAAGACATGTTGGATGTGGAGTAAATTTTGTTGGTTAAAGAAAATTTTAAAAAGTCATATTTGTCTAACCTGTTGATCTTTTCTCTTCCCTATCTCTCTGTATGAATACACACACTTTTTTTCATCTAACTGTGAATCTCCTTCACCCTTTAAAAAAAACATAGCACTAGATGAGCTGCATATCACCTTCTTGATCTTCTTGATCTCTGTGTCATCTTCGCTGGGTGGCACCTCTGGATTTGACTGGATCTTCTCATTATCCTTCAGAATTCCAGCAATCTAAAATTTAAAGGAAACATTAACTCATTTAAAAAGGTTGGAAAACATTCTGTGTCTTAGGTCCTGCACCATATACTGACATGATTCAGAAAATGTGATTAAGTGTCCACATTTTACTACTTTTAAATACTTCAGCTGTTTGGGTTCAGCTTTTTAAAAAGTGTAGGCACCTCTTCACTTTATTTTTAAGAAGGTAATTCTCGACTACATTGCTATGGAAAATGTATTTGTACCCTTAGAGATTTCTTCTGACTTTGCATTTTTGTCACACTGCAATGTTACAGATCCTCAAGTTGATTTAGTATCAGACAAAGATAAACACAAGAAACACAAAATGCTTTTATTTATTGAAGGGGTCATGACAACAAATTTAATTTTTCTGTGGTTTTGGGGGTATATGATCTGTTGAGTACTGATAAGGCTGTATGAATGTCAAGAGTTGGTATCAAAAGCCCTGCTCATAAGCAGTCAGCTTTGTTTCTTTGCTCAAAAATGGACAAATCAGAGAACAGTTTATCTTTCTACATAGGTTATCTTTCTATGTAATTCATATTCTCCAGTTAGAGCACACATCCCTCCCCCTCCTCTCCTGATACACCGGCTAATTTAAGGGCTAAGTCACACTAGCATGTTGAGAAGAGGATGGCTACAAGGAGGGGAGCTGTTGTGTCCGAGGGTGCTCGAAAACGGATGGAAGTTTCCACTTACTCCCAAAGGATGAGAGAATCAGAGAAGAATGGCTGAAGTTCATTTATGGGGAAGTACCACACAATTATAACCTCAATTTGAGACGATGTTCAGTGGATTTCAGTGCATTTTACTGAAGAGTTTCCCAAATATGGTTGTAGCCAATCAGAGTCAAAGAGTCAAAGTCAACTAGGTAGAGCCGCATATCATTACTGTACCCAACCCTTTTACTGAGGAGGGAAAGCTGGCCTGCCAAAATAAAAATAACCTACAAAAGGGTGAATTATTTTTTTAAATTAAATTCTTTGGCGAATTGACATATGCAGCAATATCAATTACATGAAATAGTTTTTACAGTGATGTCACCACCCCTTTAAAGAAAAGAAAATGTATCAAAATCAAACTGGTTCTATGTGAAGACTTGTTAAATCACAAATTAAGGGTCTTTATCCACATTTGTTTTTGTAAAGCTGGGTGTAAAGCTCACCCAGGTCTGATTTTGCCTGAATCTGGAGAATCAAGAGTTCACTTAAATATATTCTGCCTGACAAGTTGAAGGGGGCCAAATGTTATCAAAGAGTAACATATCATGCCACAATTGCAGCCATTCAAGAACCATTCAAAAACATACAAGAAACAAAGTCGTTGACATCTATCAATCTGTAGAGGTTTTACAAAATAATTTCTAAGGCTTTGGGACTCAGAGTGAATCACAGTGAGAGCCAGCATCTGCCAGCCTGGCCTAGCAAAATTACTCCAAAGTCAACAACCCATCCAGCAGGTCACAAAAACCCAGAGCAACATTAAAAACACTGCAAGCCTTACTTATCTTATTTAAGGTCATGATTCATTGTTTAACAATAAGGAAAAGACTGGGCAAAAATGGCCTCTATATGCAAACCCACTTCTAACTAAAACAAAAAAATATGAACACACTAAACAAAAACAATTCTGCAAAGAAGAGCGAGTCACAATTCCACCATTTCAATGTATAAGACTCATTGCTAGTTATCGCAAATGCCTAATGGCAGTCGTTGCCAAATTTAGCACTACCACCTACTGAGTTTGTCTATTAGTATTTTTGCCTTAATAAATTAAATGCTAATTTGAAAGCTGTTTTTTTAGTTATTCAGGTTATATTTGCATTTCTTTTGATAATCTGAAACATTTAAGTGTGTCGAAAAACCAAAACCAGAAGAAATCAGTGAATTCAAGTTTTAATACAACTATTTATTCCAAAATAATATTTTCAGATTGCCTTTGAAATATTTCCAGGGAAGTTTTTTTTTTTTTTTTTTTTTTTTTTTTTTTTTTTTTTTTTTTTTTTTTTTTTAAAAGGATGTGAATTTTTATTTAAATCATACAAAATGTGCCAACATTTGGTAGGAAGGGACTCTGAATCCTATTTTCCATCCGAACATGTTTTTATTGATTTTACAATGTTTTTGTGATGCAAGCTGAATTTTGATTAACTTTGCTTTGGTTTATTAGCTGATTTAGAGGACTGAGGAATGCAAACACTGGATTAATCTGATATTTGGCATACGTTATTTAGGCTTGTTACATTCACAGTTTCAGCTCTCAGAATATGAATACGAAAACTTTCAATAAAGAACTGAAAATAAACAACATCCATTACTGTTGAAGACTGTGGCCATGAAATGGGAGAAAGCTGATTTTTATTTTGTAGTGCACCCTGTAGTATCATGAACAACAAAAGCTGACTCATGCATATTGAAAATGCTGGATTCAATAGAAACCTCCATTAGCACATTAAAGAGAGACAGATTTGATCTAGTTTAGACTGAATAATGAGGATACAAAACATTCAACAATATAATAGAGTCTCTAGGGGGCACTGCAAGCTACCACTCATCATGAATTCATAACACTATGGTTTAAAATCTGTGTCAGGACCTTTATCCTGTGAACACTTTGTGCTTTCTGCCTCATTACTTTTAGTTGCATTGTTTCTCTCACCCTTCTCACTGTGTACCATACAATTAGACAAACACAGACATAAGCAAGTATAGGTTGACAAAAATGAAATTAGGAGGCATCTTACCTCAGATTTTAGCCTTTCTATCTCGATTTCCCCATCCTCTATCTGTTGTCGAAGTTGTTTGGCTACCGTTTTCTCTGTCTCCACTATCTGGAGAAGATGCAGATACTTCTGCATGAGGGTCTCATGCTCTGTAGCCAGGTTTCTGTAACTGTAAAAGCACACACATCCAGCCATTGTGAGCACCACATTAATGAACTTTTTATTGAACTTCCAAATACTCCATAAGGCAAAAGCAGACAGCGGTCAGCATAAGTATGAAGGCAAGACAAGTTTATTTGCATAACACAATTCAAACACAAAAGGATTCAAAGTGATTTACAGAAAAATGAAGGAACAAAGTTACAGGAAATCAAGAAATATATTAAAATAATAGAAAAACATAGGTATTTTGTTAAAAGGAACAGTATTGTGCACATTTGTCCTTCAAGAGAAAGCTGCAGTAAACAATAATATTTCTAGTCCTGATTTAAAGAAGCTATTTTTTGCATATCACAGGTGATCAGGAATTGATTTTAGTAGTATGTGTTCACTGTGATTGTTTTTACTTCTGTGTCTTATTGGGTGAGTGACATTCCTGTTTCAAGGTGCCATATAAATAAAACAGAATTTAAATGAATGGAATTGAATCAAACCTTGCAGCTTTGAGACCAAAACCAACAACTTGTCTTCTCTGTATCAAACTGAGATGAAACTATGACCCATTCTACACACTTTTGGGAGTGACCGTGGCTCAGTGGGAAGAGTAGCTGCCTTGCAATCGGAAGATTGATGAGTTTGATCCCAGTTTCTTTCTGGCCACATGTTGATGTCCAAGGAAAACACACTTAACTGGGGGTGGTATGACTAGAAAAATGCTATATATGTTTATGCTATTTGCTTATTGACCTTAGGAACCATGGTCTTGTGGAAATCATCATCAAATCTATTGCAAAATATGTTGTGGCACTTCATAAACTGAGCTATAGGGAGTATATGGTATGTTATGATGACCTGCATCAAACACAGCACTAAGATCCAGTAATCCCAAGACATATTTATTAGATTATTGTTATTAAGATGAAATGTATCTTATTTAACAAATTTACCGGTTTACAAAGTAATGATTTGATCAAAAACATCATAGGAAAGCACTGAAGAATTGGTTTTTCCATCAAAAAGAAGAAAATGTGTTCCTAAACTATTTTTCAATAATCTATGCAAAACATGAAAGATTTGATATTAGCCTGTAAGTACTTATTATCAAGGTATTCAGATTAGTCTTCTGAAGAGGTTTGATCACTCCAGATCAGCACATAGCTTTCAGGGCTTTCGGAAAGTGAGTTGAATGAAGAGAAGGATGTACTTCATGCAATATTTCAGGTGTAACAAAAATAGACATGTTGCAGTTATAAAAACTTATTTATGTTTTCATAAATGTGTTGATCATTTTAACAGAACAACACATGCTGTTAATCCTTTAAAGAAGACACCTAAGCAAAAAGCATATAGATATAGATTTGTACATTAAACACTGGTGTTTCTCTTCCTGTTGTATATTATATTTTTACAGGCAAGCTTGCCCCTATACACTCATTGCTCCTGTATTGACTGACCACTAATCAATATAATCTTTACTGAGTTCAATCAATTGACCTTGTGCTCAGCAAATGCTACCTGTCAACATTTAAGGACTGCTTTCATTACACTGTTGTTCCTAATCTCCTCAGAGTTGTTTCTCTCATTATATTGCTTTATCAGCAGTAATGCCCTTTCAACAACATGGATATAACATACACAGCTGAACTGATATTCACCTGTAAATTCTGACACATCCTGCAGGATACCTGATAAGAAATTTAAATTGTGATTTAAAATTGAGGAGAAATAGTGGACAAGTTCATTTGGAAATCTATGTTAGGCTTGGGATTTATAGAACAAGGGTACAAGGTACGTAATCAATTTATTTTGTTTACTGTTTACATCCATCATCTATCCATCCATTTTCCTTTCTTTGTCACTGGTGTTTATCTTCAGTGTTCAGTGCCTTGAGACAACATGTGTTGTGAATTAGTGCTATAAATGAACTGATCTAAATTGAATTCAGTGGGTGAGACAAAGGTACACCCTTGACCCACACAGGGCTGAGTATTTTACACACGTTCAAAATCCTGAACAGATCTTTATGAAGAAAGACCTCAGGCCATAACCCATTCTTGCCATGTTGAACAGTCAGTATAAGACACAGAAACATGGTTCTGTGAACCATCTTGAAACATCTCTACTGTAAGATCATGTATACGAAGGATATTCTTTATAAAACTATTACTAGGGCTGCTTGATGGAATAGTTATCACAATTTCCTTAATGCAAGGAGTTCCTGGGTGAAAATCCCAGTTAGGGCCTTCCTGTCTGAAATTTTCATTTTCTCTCTGTTCATGCAGGGACTCTTTACAGGTAGTCTAACTTCTTTGCATTCTTCAAAAACACACGTTAAGTTACTGGACCACTCTAAGCTGTCCTTAGGTGTAAGTATGTGTTTCCATTGATTTGCTGCACCAGCAAGATCTGTAAAGTACAGAATCTTTTAAAGTTTAAATCATTCTGTATGTTTCTTCTGTTTTCTGTAGGTTTTCTTCTTGGTAAACCTTCCAAACTGGAGGACACTGTCTCTTAAAATACCATGTGAGGACTCAAATGATATCCTGTTGGATATCTGGCCCTGGCAATCAGTTTTGAGTTTAGAGTTGTGATGGACCATAGCTTCAGTCAGTTGCATATGAGTGGAGTTTTGCTGTTTATTTATTCAAAGTTGCATAATCAGGTGGAAAGCTGTGTGTGTAACTTACCTGGCCTGTGTGATGGCAGCTACCCATTCGTCGCAGTCCTTGACGTCTTCTGTGCGCAGCTCCAAAGGCTTCTGGTTCTCATGACTGAAAGTGACAGTGAAGTAATACTGGAAAACACAATAGATGACAGAAAGTTACTAATTAGATAGAAAAATTAAGAAAAAAATGAAGATATACTTAGCTAATCTGAAGTGAAATGTACTAAAATAAAGCACAGCACAATGTCACACTGAAAATATCAGAAAAAGTCAACCTTCAAGATGGAAGCATTTATTTAGTAGAGTAAAACATCCACATCAAACAATATTTGCTTTTAAGAAGATCATCAGTGCTACAATTACTTATAAAACCCCCTTTTTACAAGATAATGTTTTTTTTTTTCTCTGCTACCATTTCACATGGTTGCAACCTACAGTGAGAGGGATCTTTGATCAATTTGCTTTGCCTCCATGACAATGCCTCCACATCTTCCAAAGGGAGTTCTGGGTCCTCTCTTTGGCTCTCTTCCAACAAAATTTTCTTTAGCATTAAGGCCCAGTGACAATGGCGGTCGCAGAAGAAGGTTGATTCTGCTTGGAAAGTCATTTCTATGATTGTTTCACCATATGTTTTGGATAATTATTCTGCCAAAATGATGTTGACCCATTTTCAGTATTCTGGCAGACACAATAAGATTTTGGATAAAAAGTTCATGTTTGGTTTAATGGTACCATGTGATCTAACAAAGTTCCCATGCTCTTTGGAAAACAAGAAAGAATTTCAGACCCTCCACCATTTAGAGTAGGTATGGTGTGCATTTCCACATATTCCTTTGTTTGGTGCCTTTTTTTTTAAACACAATTGGAGTGTTTGTTTAAAATCACTGAAGAGTTTAATGAACTCCACACATTTACATTTGTGATGATAGAACAAAAAAGTTTATTTGTTTTCCTGGCAGGCCTCCAAAACAACTTCTTGGCCTGTAAATAGCATCAAAGAGCTGTTATGGAGACATGGTGATCCCAGGATGGCTTTCTTTAAAGCAGTTCTCAGACCTTTGTTTTTTACCTCCTTTACCACTTACCTTATTATGCATGGTGGGAAACTAGTCAGTGGCTAAAAGAATTGGACCTCTGTGCAATGCCATTTTTATACCCCATGGAACCAGAAAGTCATTGATTATGAAATGAAAGCTCCTAAAAACTGGATCAACTTAAAAAGATAAAGCATAGATGAAAAAAGTTGCAGCTAAATTTCTTTCTATTTCTTATTTTGGGTATCAACAAGAGGGTCACAACTGCTTTTGTTAAAAAACCATTAAGTCCTGATGTTGGATTTCAAATAAAGTTACTCAAATTAAACATTGGATTTAAAAAAAAAAAAAAAACAAATCAGTGAGCTTCTGTATTAAAATATGAATCTCTTTTAAGGCTTTCTACACATTTTTAGGACTGACAACAAAGTTGCCTGCATCTCTCTCTCTGTGTGTGTGTGTGTGTATGTGTGTGTGTGTGTGTGTGTGTGTGTGTGTGTGTGTGTGTGTGTGTGTGTGTGTGTGTGTGTGTGTGTGTGTGTGTGTGAATGAGCAGAAGGTAAAACTCCTTATAGAAAAGGTCACAGGAGGTTCACAGTAAAATATCTCAGTACTGTTTGTGCAACTTCACCTTTGAATTAACAGCCTCCAGGTTTAAGCCATTTTGTTTTGTTTGTACTATTGATTTGCCAGTGACATAAACACTCACTCTCCTTCACTGCAATTTGCAACCGTATAGGTTCACTTACAGCAATTATTTTAATGCACATTATGTTGAACTGTTTTCTAAAAGGCTCATAGGATAAAGTAAAGTGGTGGTCATAGCACAAATATTACAAATAACTAACTGTAGTCAAAACGCATCAAATTATATAACAGTGATGCATCATAAACAGACCCCCACAAATCCAATATATTGGATTTTTTTTTTTTCTTTCCCTTTAAAATGTGAGAGAGCACTCATTTGTGAAGGGGAGTAATGTTCCATATTTCCTGATGAGCAGCAGAACAGGTCCTCGCCAATAATGTGCTTCGCATCTCGTCTCCTGTGAGCTGGTGCGTCAAACCTTTTAGGCGGATAAATGTAACTATGCATCACTAAATTATTGTTTTTTTGTTTGTTTGTATATCTTGAATAAATAAGCTGTAGTGAAATGACAACATTGTAAGAAGGAAGTACTTACTGGAAATGCTCACTGAAAGTTAGAATTTTATAAGGAAGAAAGAAAAAAATATGAATAAATTGATTCAGATCCTCATATTTGCTCACATTTTGATACCATTTCGAAAAAAACTTTTGCTTGTTATGTTTGTATCCCTTCTTGTTCACATGGCAGACACATCAGTAGCACTTCGAACATGGGAGCATAGCCTTTGATGCAAAGTGTCGATGTGGCTTTCTTGTGACAGCAGTCATGCTGTTGAAATTTAAATGATTGATTGAACATTAAAAACCTAGTCTACCACAGAGAGTAATGGAAAACATTCGAAAATATCTCTATTGAGACCTAAAGTAAACATGTTATTAGTTTAAAAAAAAAACAAAAAAACATAATCCACCATTTGAGCAACTAAGATGACTCAAATCTTTTTTTTTTTTTCATATGCTGGTGTTTTCTGTGCTTACTAAATGGAGCACAATGCTAAGGGATATTGTTGCACATTTCGCTGGCCCCCTTCAAATGCACTTTTTCAGATGCAAATACAGGTTGCCATGGTAACTGTGGGCTTAAACGTAGCTCGCCTTCTAAATGAGGAATAAGAACATTTAAAAAGTAGAACACTCCAAAGAATACAATGAGAATGGAGAGACAGACGGGTAGGAAGGGAGGGAGGGAAAGATCATTTTGCCTTTTCTGAGGAGTGCTGGGCTATAAAAAGCACCGTAGCCCTGGAAAGTGGCAGTTGGCTTGGCATCTATCCGCTGCATTGTCCCTCTCCCTGACACACGCAGATAAGATCCAGCAACCCTGCCGGCTATCCCTCCTGCAGCTTCAATACACACACACACACACATACACACACACACACACACACAAACACAGTACATGGGCACACGGCTCGCTACAAAAAAATCTGAAACCTGCTTTAATCTTTAACAGGTTTAATGTCAGGAGGGGTACAGTAGCATCCCCTCTGATGACCTCTGCAGTTTGCTCATCCACTCCGCTGTCACCCTCTGTTTTTATCAGAGAGGTGGAAAAGGAAAAGGGAATCTGTATGCTCAAACACACATGGAACATCGATTGGTCTTTTGTGTCCTTGTTTCACCTGTTCTGTGGAGCTGCTGGGTTTTACAGTTTGACCCTGGTACATGCAGTACTATACAGAGAGGCAAACATAAACTTTAAGATGTGTACAGTAGATCAGATGATTTGTGAAAGATGTACAGATACGGGTTGATATGAAAACATCATAGCAACAAAACAAGCAAATTTATTCCTAATATGTTACATAAAGAGACGCATGCTGAACAGAAGACTGTGTTATGCTAAGTGAAGGCTTTCAAATTCAGTTAATTTAATGCAGAAATAAATTTACAGTGGTCCGCATGAACGGTTGTTGTCAAAGATGTCACTCAGTTCATATTTTATGCATGACAACAGGCCATGCTTAGCCAAAAATAATATTCAACAAATAGCCAGCACTTGTGTTTATCTGCAGATGTTTATAACCTCAAAATACAAACATCTCTTTAGCCAATTAAAAGCTAAAGAAATGTTGCACATCTGGATCATGACATCAAAACTGACATAAATCAGGAGCAAGAAGCAACAAGATGTGACGTTCACCACCACAGATAGAGACAAAAACACATGACTCGTCCATTTACTATCTGTGCTTGTCTGTGTTTTCATATACAGAAGTGTGTGTGTGTGTGTGTGTGTGTGTGTGTGTGTGTGTGTGTGTGTGTGTCAGAAAGTGATGATTTAGGGGTATTAAGAAATTGTTGAAGTGTAATCCAAATACCCCTAAACAGTCACTTCTGACACACACACTTCTGTATATGAACCATTTTTGTTTCCATTGTTTTATTTTGTCTGTTTTGTTTTTTACATGTAGTTCCTTCACATATAAATGTTTATTTCACATATCAGCTACCAGTAAAACTTTTATGAATAAGTGCTAGATATGATTTGAGCAAATTAAATGGTTGTAAAAACATTCTCAAATGAAAGACGTGCAGTAGCTTAAGACCAGTTTCCAAGGATTACATTAAAGGGAAGTATTTAAAGTTAATGATCAGGATTTCAAATATTTGATTTTTTTTCCCCCAGTCACTCAATGCACCATACTGCCAGGTTCTGCTGAGAGCAACACTTTTTTATGTGGGTAGAAAAGCAGGACAAATGTGTTTTTTTTTTTTTTTTTAAAAAAAGCTGTTCTCATATCTAGATCTTAAAGTGAAATTAAAATCAGCTAAAACGGATAGGTTAAAGCCTATTTATACCAAATGTAGATTGTTGTTTGATTATATTCATTTAGTTATTTGTTTATAGATTTCATTTTAATATTTTAATTTAAATCCAATGGAGAATCTGTGGAGGGAGCTAAAGATTATGATGACTGGAAGGTGACCTTCCAACCTCACGACTTGGAGCCCCTCCAAAATATCAGAGGAGACCAACAAAAAGCGAGATCATTTCAAAGAAACGTCTAGCTTTCATTGGACCAGGCCTTAAAACCTTGATGTGAAACTGGAGTAGGTAGGGCACCAAAACTATCTCTAATCCAGGGACTGTCTGCAGTGTGGCCCCGAACATACTTACAAATGTGTCTCTTATTCTTTCAAATCAATATCCTCTCTCTGTTAATTACAAATTTCTGGGGGGGGGGGGGTTATTAAAAAATTACAAAGCTCTGTAAATTCATATTTTTCCTCACATTTATCCTTCTTTAGCTCATTAGTTTTCTCTTTTACATTTGTTTTTCTTTGTCTTCTTTTTTATCTCAAGTAAGCACTTTAAAAAAAAAAGATTGACTGAATAACTGATATTAAAATACTTAAATTAAGCATGCACATACAACAGGTTAGCAAAAATGAAACTGCAGATACTACTGCAATGGGAAGAAACACATCACTTATTCCTTCAAATAAAATAAAAATAGAAAAATAATATTTAAGGTCTTTATCTCCTGTGTTGGATAAAAGCGAAAGAGACTGCAGCTGACAAAGTAGATTTCAGAAGGTGACTGCAGACATAGCTGACAGCAGATTTGCCGCTTCTGTACTTGAATGCCAGCGTTTAATCCCTCTATCAACAATCAGACTTCACTGAATGAAACAAAAATGTATTTGAAACTGATTTTCGAAAATCCGCACAAAAACAACTCAAACAAAGCAGGGATGTATTGAGAGCTTGATGCGAGATGGTTAGGCTGTCGTTCCCTGCTGTCGTTAGCACCTCATGATAATGAGACAGCTATCAAATGGACCGCCGCTATAAAGTGGGGAGACACAGTTGCCAAGGTAGGATGCTATTAATATCAAGACGAAGAATTAGATCAATACGTCAAAACGCCAAGCAAAAGGAGCAGCTCTCCTCCGCAAGACCTACAAAGTTTGGACGCAGCTGAAGTTTTCTTTTCAAAATGGGGTTGCTTTCCCTTAACATTTGTGTGTTTCAGGATACTTTAAAGACGAAAGTTATGCAAAAAGTAACTATGCAACTGAAAAAAAAATGTAACTTTGATGTTTGCGTCATGGCTGCTAAGTTTAAACAAATTACTGCTTGAACAGATTGTTTTAGTGCAGAATTGACACAAACAATCTGTCTGGATGACGCAATTACGTAAACCCACGTCAAGTGAGCCAAAATTGCAATTGCTTGCGTGATACTGTTTGTATAATAATAAATACAACAACTGTGATGGTGGTTCAGTCGGTGGAATTGCTGCAGTTATCTGATAAAGTTTAAAGGTAACAACACAAATTCATCCAAACTCTCATTCCTAATATTAGTCTCCTACCTGCTTCTCTAAGCATTCCTTCGCTGACAGAGAAGGTTTCGGTGACGGGGCCCGGTCACAGACGCATCCTTCCAACAGGTACAGTCCGGAGGGACGTGAGCTGGACTCGTTCTCGAAATAAAACATCATGTTCTGCAACAGGGCGAACCACTTCGAGTGCCATTTTGTGTTGTCTGAGCTTTTCTTACTCAAGAAGCCTCGCCTCGTCCCGTCCTTCTTTGCCAAAAGGGCCAGATAGGTGATGTGGCCATCATTGAGTCTCATCCCTTTCTGCATTTTGGCTGGGAATCCGAGAGGCTTGCCTGCGGATTCTTACATCTTTCTTCAGGCTTTGCACCTCCGAAGCACAATCAGACTTGCTGGACACCTTCAGCCCACTGCCGAGTTCCCCTCATCGCCCCTTTCCCAAATACAGTAGCGCTGGAGGGGGACAAGAATGAAACTGATGCGCGCTCAGAGTCACAGAGGCGCATCCAAACGGCTCGAAGCTCTCCACGCTGCGGGCATACTACGGAGGACCCGACGCCGTGTGAGAGCAGCCCTGCCGAGCCCTCATGATGAGGCACTGAGCTTCCCGCGTGCACGAGAGCGCGCGCGCACACACTTAGCATCCTGCCCTCTGAAGGCAGGAGGAAGCGCAGTCATGTGATCCGTGCCCGGGGCAGCAGATTTCAGCACCTTGGACAGAAACGAGACGCACGGATTTTGAGCCTCACTGTACTTTCTTCCCGTGATTAAACAAGACTGATACGTTTTTAGAGCAGAAAGCAAAAACTGATGTGATGACATGCAAGGCAACTTAATAGAGGTTTTTTTTTGTTTTGTTTTGTTTTGTTTTGTTTTGTTTTGTTTTGGGTTTTTTGGGGTTGTATTACATTCATATAGTGCCTTGCAAGAACATTCATGTCAGTTACAGAGATTCAGAGCTAAGGTGAGAGAGGCTATCAATAGGAAAAACTTCAGTCTTACAATCCCTAAATGTGACATTTATTAAAGAAAAAGAAAGTAGAAGAAAACCATTGTTCAACTACAGCTCTGAGAAGTCCCACAAGTAAAGTAGTGGACAGAGCAAATATTTGTAAGAAGGTTCTGTGGTAAGATGACAAGAAGAAGAAGAACTTTATTAGTACCCCAGGGGTGAAATTACATTAAAGACTTGAGACCAAGGGGGAAAAAAAAAACACCCTCCAGCAGGAATACACCGAGAGCAATGATGTGTTAAAATGGCCCAGCCAAAGTCCAAACCGAACTCTATTTAAGACTAAATGGCAAAGCTTAAAGAGTGATCTTCACTCTCCAGCCAAGCTGACAGAGCTTGAGCTGCTTTGCAAAGATGAATTGGTAAAAATGTCAATCTCTAAATGTGTAAAGCTGGTAGAGACATTCCCTAAAAGACTTCCATCTTTAAGCAAAAGGTTGGGGCTGAGTACAAATCCATGTCACACTTTTTATATTTTGATATGTAAAAGGAGTATGAAAACCATAATTTCCCACCCACCGCACATGCAAGCTTTGCATTGGTCGATCATATAAAATGCCAATAAAATATATTGAAATTTGTTTTTGTAGATAACACATAAACAAGTTCAAGGGGTGTGAATACTTTTATGAGACACTAGAAGTGTAGTTAAGCGACAAGAAAGGAGACAAGAGACATTGATACTAAGAAAACACCCATACAAATAAAACCGTATTCACTATGACTGAATCTCTGTCAAACATTTCCATCAGGTTTCCAGGTCATGTTTAGTGAGCGCTTGTGCCGATATCTCAGCTTCACAGATTCACTCACATCAGTAATCAATATTTTTTATGTGACAACAGCGAATAGATAAAATGCAGTCAATTACATCTTGCTGCATAAAATTAAAGTTGATTAGATTTAAATTTAGCTACGCAGAATTCAAGAGAGTTGGGTTTAATTTAATTGTACATTAGGGGATTATTCTATGATTTTATATAATGGATTGAAATGACATTTCTTGCAACAGAAATAAATTGAATTGAACTAAACTGGTATATTTTGAAATAATCTATTATTGTTGAATCTTTGTCCTTGTCCTATTCGTCCCCTTTTTTCTACAGCACAGAGAGTTAACAAAAGCCTCTCAGCACTGTCCACTGCTGGTACATTTACATATCTAAGAGGGCCAGAGAGACACTCATTAGGGTTGGTCCATAATTAATCCTGGATTAGCATATTGGGGCGAGGACACATACAATGGTTTGTTTCATCATAGGGTGTTTCACGGTGGGATCACAGCGCTGTGTCTGTGTGGGATCATTAAAATGATCCAGGGAGGTAACAGGGTATAATTGAGTGAGATTGGACTACACTCGTCGCTGCTCTTTTCATTTAAAATAAGAGAGTACCCTCTACTTTTGAGTGTCTTGTTTTTCTTTCTTTTGGTATCAGGTGCAGTGAAGAGTCCAAGGGATGTGAAGAAGATGCTAGAGCTGCAGTTTAGGCCCATAGAGGCATTAAAAGCATTAGGTCTGCCATGATGCCCCAGGCTCAGCTATGTTGCAGAGCTCCTTGCCATTCATCCAATAATCAGTCCCTCAGACAAGAATGGTAATGAGGCAGTGATTCTGTCCATGATCGCCACTGATAGTAAAGATTATTTTTATGGTTTCCTATTATAGACAATGTAAAAATGGAAAGTGGTGCAGAATATGGTCAAGACGTCGCAGAGATGACATTTTGGGAAAGGTCACAAAGTGGATTCAAACCCATGACACTGTGGTCAATCAGAGAATGTGTCTACGGGAGGGGTGGGGGGAGATGCTTTTAGGCCTATTGTGCAACAGGATTTTGAGGTGTCCTTTCTGGGTTTCTGGGTTGCTTCAGTATGTCAAGCCAGATTGCTTCATCAACAAAGAAGGGATAAAAATGGCTTTAATCAAAAATGATGTTCATCAAATTGTTTATTAAGGCTGGATGGTGATATTTTTAACCACTTTGGAGGAGAAAATGTAAAGAATCATCCATAGGCTTTATGTATAAACGCCTTAAACGTACTGAAGACAGCTGTTGTTCTTCATTCAGCAATAGTTGTAGTCATATCTCTGGGTACAGATAAGACGGGCCATCTCCTGATCAGGAGGTCTTTTTAGGTCATGTGATGAAATGTCTTTGTACAAAATGCTGACCCCTGCAAATGCAACAGATGTGCTAATCAGTTCAAATAAATGGTGCTGGATCAAGTTTAGTTTGAACTGGGGAGTGGTTGGCAGTTTAAAAAAATGACAAAGACATAAGAAGATGGAAGCTTTGACATTTACTGTAAGCATACCAAGTTTCTATAGTTGCATATATTTTAAAATTATATTTAAGCTGACAATCCCAAAGTTCTTTGTGAACAATTTGGCAATGTGTGCAACTCATACTGGATCTGTCAGTGGACAAACACAAACCACTGTTTATGGCATTTACTGCATGCACACCTTATTTCCAAACTGAGAATTACAGTTGAATGTAAATATTTTTATACAATACAATACAACTACAGTTTGTAATCAGATCAAACATCTTACCAATCATTGCACTTTGTATATGGTTAAATGGCCATTTCTTTCCACACACAGAGTTTTCCATTGGTACACTTTTATTTATAAATCAATTCTTGGTTTGTAGCCCTCATACTTATCTTCTTTCAAGTCACCCAAATACACCAGTCACAACCTTTGATCTCAGGATATCATTACTCTCTGTGTTCCCTCATTCTGTACAGAATTAGGGAAGCCAGTCTTTTCTTACTCTGCACCATTAGCCTGGAATCATCTCCAAAATGAACTTAAACTGCCTGATCTGATCCCTTTGTGGGAAGGCTGTCATTCAGTCAACAACATTGGGCCCTCTGTCCTAAATTCTTTAAAGACATACCAATGTTCATGCAAATAAATTCCAGATTTTGAATAATGTAGTTAAAAAAATCTGTCATTATTCTTGCATTTAACAAATGAAAATTGTTTTGTAATACTGACAAGGAAATTTTTGTCTGATTTAATGTCAGACAGTGAGAAAAAATGGCTATGTGTCTCTATATGGTGTAATTAAATTAAAACAGAGTATTTTTTTTACTGCATGAAATCCAGTACTATGTACATCCTGTGATTTATATTTTTGTTTTACTTCTTGCTCTCCCTGATGGGAAGCTGATTCTTGTCGCCAGCTCTGGGCTTTGGCTGCAGCTCTACACACTCACACTGTGTGCCAGGTACTGCATGCAGGGTCACCACCTGTCTGTTGCTTCCTCCTGCTCCGCAGCACCATTACAGATAGGAAGCATGGATTTTAGACAGAAGGAAAAACACAACCCACAGATTTTACAATCATAATGCATCTAATCATCCATTGATATACTAAGCTTTATCAAACGTTAATCTTTAGCATTTTTTTGTTTTAACATTGGTGAGAAGAAGTTCAGTGATCCCATTTTGGGCAAAATTGTGCTGGTTAAAGAATAAGACCAAGGCTTTCTGCCATATCCACGGAGAACACTAAAAGAGATTTTTTCAGTAGATTTCACTTTTTTACTGGCACAAGATTTGTTACAGTGTATGACAATGAAGAAATGAGAGATTTTCGGTGTAGATATTGAGGAAAATCGTCAAGCTAAACTAAACATAAGCTTAGATATTTTGCCAGCTCCATTCCAATAGAAACTGTAAACAAAAGCATAGTTTTGACCAAGAGGGAAATACATTGCCTTGTAAAAGTTTTCATGAATATTTTGTCATTTTACACCCATAAACTTAATATATTGTTTTGGAATTTCAATCTGTAAATTGGAGGGAAGCAGGGTAAGGCTCTTAAAGTATTTTCCAAGATTTGAGCATCTCATCAATCCAAGTTAAGAATAACAATTTTTTCCTTTGTTTGGGAAAAAGTCTGCATACATGCAGCAGGTGTCCTCCTGCCTTCCAAGAAGCCAATGCAAACCTTCAGTTTCACAAAGAACATCCCTAACAAAAGCTTCCCTAAAAGGTCAGCTATCTCTCTGTTTTCTTCTCGCAAGTAGAATGACTTTGAATTACATTCCCTTGGGAAACCAGTGACTTCAGCTACAGGTGAATTCTGGACACAAAGAGCAAGTTTGCTCCAGGAGAGAAACACATCCTCCAGACAGGCAACAAAGAAATGAACTGGCATAGCAGAGCATTTATGCTAAGCTCATGGTTAAGCATGCGACTAAGACAAATCAGGAACTCAAGTTCAAAATGTTTTCACATTTTTTTATTTAATCTTTGTTTTACCTTCATGGGTATTTTGTTTAATGGTAATAGTTGTGTTAAGATAGGGTCTACCATACCAACCAACCCTTGTTTACCCTGACACATCCTTGACACAAAGTACCACTGATTCTAATCATCATAGTGTATTATACAAAAAGGTATTTTGTCTAATGTTTTTATATACTTTGATAGGTGCTGGTTAAAAAGCCTTCAAATTCACTCATTCTGTAGTCTGTACTGGTGTCATATTAGTACAGACTGACACACATGGGCCAACAGATATTTAAGAATAATAATATTATCACTTCCTGGTTTTCCAGGTGGTGCCATGAGAAATTCTTAATTTTATGAAGTTTTAATTTGATTATCTTTATATTCTTATAGATACTTTCTAATAAATAGAACCTGCAGTGCATAGCATTTATGCTGCTCCAGAAGAGACATTTCCCCAGTAGCACTATGTCAAATGCCATGCAAGGAACACAGCAAGAAATGACTCTGGTCAGATGAGTTCATTGAGAAAAACATGTAGCTTCACTAATGCAGCTGATGAGGTGACTACATGAGCTGAGGACTCCCCATCCTCTGTCTTAAACCCTGAGCTTCCCCAAAAACCCCACCAGAGAGACATCTGGTTTCTAACAGGTGTCATTCCCATCACACTGCAGCAACAAATGGTTGCTCCACAGATATATGCTAATGGCATGCAAATGCCATATTGCTGCTCTGAAGGTGAGGCATATTAATGAAAGACAACACATCATAATCAGACAGAGGAACTCTTAGTCCTTGACAGGCTTGCTGCCTCATCCTCAAATGTTAGCAGGGGTCAGCGAACAGCACATCATTGGAGACACAGCACAGGCAACATATTGGCTTAACACATGGATCTGAGGACACAGGCATGTAGAAGAAATGTGCAAAAAAAAAACAACAAAAAAACAAGCACTTACATACCCTGTCCAGTACTGCATTAATACATGAACATGCACAGTCCCGGCTGTGGGTGATGGTGGCTGACTCATGAAGACATGTGTTCATTATTATAATGCAGTCAGTGAAGAAGCATCTGCGGATATTCATATTTTTGATCATATTAATATATGTGGAAAATTTTTCTGGACCCTTCATTCTTATGCTGTCTTGTTAGTTCACATGTCAACCAAATGAGGAGTATAATTTATTCTTTCAAGCATAATGAAAGTCAGGGAACAGGGTCAACAGCAGGCTATTATGGCCCACTGCAACAGCACAGCATTCAAAGACACAGCAGAATGAGGAACCTACCCACATCTTTTAGAGAATGCATAAATCTTTGCTTCACAGTTTATGTGATGAGACAATTCACCTGCTGCATTTGCCAGAAATGTCTAAAACTGTTATCAGCATTTTAATATTGACAATGTATTGTTTCATAATTCAAATACAAGAGGGACTGTGTATATCATTAGTGTGAAGTGTTTACCTCTGAGCTAAACAAGTAATGATACATTTTCTCTCATAGAATATGTCAATCTTGATGTCCAAATCCATATGTCAACTGACATTTTATATCAGTTTTAATAATACTGTAGAATCAAGCAATATAAATGAAGTTCAACGTTTATTTGTCGTCCACAGTAGAAACATGTTTCCTTGTATAATGCAAAACTCACTTTGCTGTCTACAAGAATGTCACTAAAAATAGATAATATAAACAATAAAAGCCAAATAAAAGAACCTTTGAATTTTTATGTAAAATATATATTTAAAAATACAGTTTCAGTTTAAGTTCAGTTCGGTTTCTTCATCTGGGACAACATGTTGTCTCGATGTACTTTACAGAAAAAGTAATTTCAGTTCAATCACACATACATTCCAATTAATCCTATTTATCAAACAGTGCATTCAGATCGTTTTTTGTTTTTTTTTAATTAGTGTAAAATGTTTTCTATCTAAGGAAATTCAGCAGATTGCACCGAGTCAAGGACTTGGAGTATTCACTCCTCCTGGACGAGCATGTAGCGACAGTAGATAATTGCTTGTGTTGTGTCATTAACTTTACAGCAATCCCTCATGAGATAGGTGATGAATAAATTGGGATACCCCCATATTTATTCCCACTTAAATGGCTAAAATCCCACATCACATCATTACTCAGCATATTGAAGGGAGCTTGCCCCATTTTAACCTCAGAAAGTTAGTTTACTGTGGTCCTGACTGTTGACGTGTGATTGAATGTCAGGGTAAGAGCAATGTGATGCCTTCAAAAATAAGATTGCAACAGCTCATGAGTCTGGTAAGAGACTTAAAGAGATTTCAAAATAATTGAAAATCAGCCATCCTGCAGTAGAGGGTACAATCTACAACTAGAGGACATTCAAAACAATCACCGATATGCCCAGGTCTGGCCATTCAAGCAAGTTTACCTTGAAAACAGATTGCAAGATGCTAAAAGAAGTTTCCATAAAACAAAAATGTTATCTCAGGGTGTACAGCAAACTACTACTACTGCTGATACAAAATCACATGTCTGAAAAAAATAGAAAGAGACTACACAAGTTTAACTTTGATGGGAGGTGTGTAAAAAGGAAACCATTTCTCTTTAAGTTTTCTCATTTGCCTGAGCGAACATATAAAGTCCAAGACTTCCAGAATGAAGCTTACTGGACACATGAGTCTAAAATTTATTTGGACAGTGTAACAGAGAACATGTTTGGCATGAACCAAATATAACATTGCAAGAAAAATCCTCACACCAACTTTGAAGCATGGGAATGGAAATGTCATACCATGGGGTTGCTTTGCTGGAGTAGGATCTGACCACCATAAACTCTACCATGTATCAAAGGATGCTTAAGGAAAGTGTGTGAGCATCTTTGAAAAAAAACTAGCTGAAGCAAACTTGCCCTAAGCAAACATGACAATGAGCCAAAACATACCAGTAAATCGATCAAGGACTGGCTAAGATTTAAGAAATGGTAAGTCCTGAGGTCAGTCAAAGCCCAGATCTTGATCTTATGAGATACTGTGGGGCATCTTACATGGTTTGAAACATGCAAAGAAAGACAAACATTCCTCAGACCAATGTTAGAGACTGGTAGACAGTTCTGAGAAGCATCTTGCTGAAGTTATGTTATCCTAAGAGGGTAACAGCAGCTACTCTATAAGGGGTTAAAGTGTTTTTACTTTTTCCTCAACAACAGTACAGATTTTTGATGATAATGATATTTTTATTTAAGGAGTAAAACAAGATCCGTTTTTGGTGTTAGCCTGTAGTTGAATCATTTGGTTTGCCAGAGAAAATTATTTTTCCAGAGATGTGAGCATTTAATACTAAATATTTATTGGAATACCCAGATTATTTTCACATCACTGTATAGATGTAGTGAAACCCAAAATTATTCATACCCTTGTCAGATTTACATTGAAAATAATTTTCATTCAACCAAGAGGCTTGTTTCTCACATGATATTAGACAGGCACCTCTTAAAGCTAATAAAAGTATGTTAAAAAAAAAAATATCTATAAACGTATATATCTGTTTTTGTTGGCATTTTAATTGTATAACAGCATGTCCAAATTGTATACTCTTCTCAATAATCATTGGAAAACTCTTCACTGGGATTACAACCAATAACCTTGCTTTTAATTGCTGGGCAGCATGTTTTTCTTTGTATTTGACAATTCATCATTGGTTACGAGCTCAACGCCTTTGAAGTTATATGGCATCCTTCCCATCACCCTAATCTTTAGTTTCTTTTTAGAGATTCTCCATTGGACTCAATTAAGAACTCTGTCCAGGCCAATTCAAAACATTAATATTACTTCAAGTCAGAAGAACAAGTTGTTCAAATTAAAATATTACCTCAAACATAAATTGGCCAGGGAGTATGCATATTTTTTGCTTAACTACACAGATTCCAAATTTGATTTTCTCCCAATAGAATACCAGTCAAATAGATCCATTTAGCATTTGTAAAGTTATATGAACTAACATTCAAGGAAAATATCTTTTGGAATCTTAGCTAAATAAAAAAAAAACATAATATTCTGGATTAGAAGGCATATTGAAAATATTTCATAGCACTCTTCTAATTCATGCTCTTTTTACTTATATTGCATGCTTTAGTTTGTGCAAATTCAAGCTTTTGCAAAGCATTGCATGGTGTGCCTCTTCTTGGCTTTCATCTTCTTTTGTCAGTTGCATAAGATAAATAAAATGATTTAAAAAAAAAAAACAGTAAAATTGTGCATATTTGAAAGGCAATTTGAAATAATAGAAATAATAAAGTTCTGGTTTCATCTACAATGACTTAAATAAACCTTGAATTGGATGTTGTTTTAAGAGAGTTTGATATGAAATTTGTAGTTTGTCCAAAGTTCATCATGAGAACATCCTTGTGTAGCCACTAGATGTCCTTGTTTACACAGGGATTTGACCTCACCTTAAAGATAAGTTCATCTGGTTTGAGGGTTATAGTGATAATCGACAGAGTGTTTATTCACTTTAACAGAAATATTCTGTGTTGCTTTATGCTTTATGTTTGCTGTTGTATTGTTCAGTACATGTCATTTGTGCATATAGGGCATAATAGTAATTGATTAATGTCATTAAATGAAGTAAAATGTCAAAGAAAAAATTCAAGAATAAAAAAAATTAAAGCACTGAAATTTTTTTTTCTCTAAAGGCTTTTAAAATAATGTGATTACACTTGTTGTAATAAGGTTTTGCTTGAAAAAAATTTAAAAAAATAAAATAAAGAAGACATAGGCAGTCTGAACAAAGCACATCACACATGTAGTTTTTATTAATTTATTTTCACCATCCTAAATCCATATTAGACCATCTTTAGTTATGGCACTCATTATTAACCATAGTTAGAATCAAACAGATGACACTGCAATTTAAGACATTTATTTCTTTCCTATAATAAAAAAATATGCTGCAGTAGATAAGTTAACCATTATTTACAAGCATTTCCAACAAATACTTCTATGTTGAAATACTTGAGTTGAATGTGCAACTCATACTAGGTTTGAGTTTCTGCTACACTTACAACCAGCTGTTTTATAGCACCCTTGCCTTGTTTAATTTGTAAATTTGCCCTTTTGCCCCAAGTGTGAGTTTAAACATCATTTATGTTTTTCAGTATTTTCTCTCTGTTGCCTGGTGATTGCGAGTGTGTTTACACTAAGTGTTTGAAGTATTTCTCTCTGCGGTTAAGCTACACAGCAAATTTGTTTATATAATTTAAAAGGAGCAGACCCTTTTTTTTTGGAGTGGAACAGCACCTATCAACTTACTGTATGTATTTTGTGCCTATACAGTCCATGGCCCACAGATTTGTGCCAGCCACATTATTACCAAATGAATGCAAAGTTCGCCCTCTGGTGTTCAGAGCATTACAGTGATAGTAGGAAGTCGATAGATTGCAGTTTGCTGGGTTTGCCGTTTCAGCTGCCAGGTCCTGATGTACGCTGGCAGATCTCCATGATTACATTTCATCCTCCAGTGAGCAACAGGGGTGCAGCACAGCAACAGCAGCTCTCAAGGCTTCAGAGCGTTACTTCCAGTCTGTCGGGACTGTGGGAAAGTTGACATGCTCTCATTTAGTTAAAGATAATCCGCAAGCAGTTAAATTTAAAAATGGCTGGATGATGGATCAATATTGGTATATTTTCCAATTCTTCCATTTTGTGCATCTTGTATAGGGCCTTCCATACGCCATCTATTTTTATCTCATTAAAACTCAAACCTCAACACATTTCATTAGCATAGACCAACACAAAGTGTCGAATCACGGTAAAGTGGAAAGAACTTTTTTTTTTTTTTTTTTTTTTTTTTACAAATATCTGAAAAGTGTGCCAGGCACTTGTACTCAGTTGCCCAGAGGCAATAATTTGAAGAACCACCTCTCAGTGCAGTTACAGTTGCAAGTCTCTTGGAGTATGTCTCTACCAGATGAGCACATTTAGAAACTGGAAAATTTTCCCCATTCTTCTCACTGTTTGTTTATGCTTCTTGCTCAGCTAGAAGGTAAACCTTCACTCTCTTTTACAGCCTACAGGTTGTCCTCTAATATTGCCCTGCAGTTACCTATACCTATCCCCCCATCAGCTCCAACCAGTTTCCCTGTCTCTGGTGAAGAAAGGTGTCTCCACATCATAATGTAGGCTCCATTATGTGTCACCATTGGAATGGTGTATCGAGGATGATTTGCATGTTAGTTTCTATCCAAACATAAGGTTTTGCATGTATAACAAAAAATTCTAATACGTGGCTTGTTGCAAATTGTAAGTGTGTCTTCTTATGGCTTTCCAAAATGTCTTCCTTCTTTCTGCTTCTCCATAAAGTCCAGATTTAACAGTCGTTATGTCAACAAAATATCCTATATGAGCTGTGGATATTTGTATCTCTGCCAGAGTTGCCTTGGGTCTCCTAGCTGCTTCTATGATTGATCCTTTCCTTGCTTGGCATGTCAGTGGTTGGCCATGTCTTTGTAGATCCGCAGTTGTGCCTTACTCTTTGTATTTTCAGATTATGGATTAAACAGTGTTCTGTTCTGTAATATGTTAATAGTATGGGACATTTATTTACAACTTAGCTCTGTTTTAAACTTCTCCACAACTTTATCCGTGATCTGTCTGGTGTGCTTCTTGCTCTCCATATTTATATTTGCTCACTAATGTTCTGAAACAAACCTCTGAGTCCTTCACAGAACAGGTTAAATTAAACACAGGTGAACTGTATTTGATAATTAAGTGACCTCTGACAGCAGTCAATTGCTCTGGCAGCATCAGAGTAAAAAGGTGTTAAATGCATATGCATGCAAAAATTTTTCATTTTTAAAATTCCCAAAAAATACATTGAAGTTTGTGACAAAATTGAAAAAAAAAAAAAATAAAAATAAAAATCAAGGGGTGTTGATTTTGTCAAAGGCACTCTAGATTATAGTTTTTTTATTCCTCTTTTTCCATGTAGTTATTCAACTACCTCATCTAGTCTAGACAGTTATGTAAGCAGTCACTGTGTAAATAACTTGAAAGACTGGCCTCTGGTGTCTCAACTTGTCACAAACATTGTGTGTTTAGTGGATGCAAACTTAACTTTCAGTTATATCCATAAGTGATAATTATGTAGCGAAGTATACTTAAAGCATGAATTAGTCTGTGCACTTCCAAGATCCACAGATTTCATCAATAAATCACAAATTATTTCATGCAAAAAAAAAAAACATTATTATAACTTTGCTATAAACAATTATGCGTTATTTTAACTAGCTTCACATCAAACCTTTACATATACTTGCTAAATTTCCAAGGTTTCATCTCAGATTAGGTATGACTGTTGTTTTTTGTGTTGTCTGCTTGTTTGATTGCAGCCAAGGTCTTCTGGCAAGCAGTTTTTGCATTTCATGTTAGCCTCCATGCTGCTGAAAGCCATCAGTTTGTAGATAGCTACTTGCCAACTGTCCAAAAGACAACTGTACTTGATATTCAGTTGAAAATAGTTATTCTTCACCATTATACCAGAATTGTGGTAATTATGATTGTAAATAGTTTTTTATATGACTTTTGTCTAAGTTTTATAAGATTATGATTTCTGAGTTTTCCTAAAGGTAAAAGAAGGAGACAGAAGAAGCAGAAGACCCCCATAAATAAACAAAACCAACTTATTTTTAAAGTTGGTTTTGCTTATTTTATCAAAAATATGTTCCTAATAATAATAATAATAATAATATCATTTGATATGATGTTAAACTGGAGTTAGAGATGTGATAAAAAAGAGCCACACAGGTGTACAGTATATAAATCAAAATAAATTAAAATGGCATAAAAGTGATATAAGCACAAAACCTCAGTTTAAATTGCATTACCTTTGGCATATTGCAAGCTTTTGGGTTTATCATTAAATGTACAGTCAGGTTCACCTTTTAAAGACTCAAATGTGGTCAGTCCTTCATCTCAAACCTCTCCTAATATGTAAAATGTTTCTCTTTAGGCTTCAGCAAGATCCAAATGACAAAAAAAAAACAACATTCACATACATGTCAGCATTCTGTACCTGTACGCTAGAGGCAAAATATTGTGCATTTGCCTTTTAAGACTGTCTGTTTGTAGCAGAAAACAGTAGAGGTCAGTGTCAAGACTGTTTTTGTGCACAGCTATATTTAAAAAAACTCAATTTACTCTCTTGTCTGACAGCTTATGTTCTCAGAAACTGACATGGACTAATATATAGATTATGATTTAGGATGCCTGAACCTTTTTTTATTCCCATTACTAATTGCTGCATTGCACTACAAACAATGCAAACATATTGCAGAAAATTATTATAATCATTAAATCTTTTTAAGTTTTGTGTTTTGGGGTTTTAATTTAACTCAGAGACAATGGATTGAAAATCCAGAAAGGGGATAAACTTGAACTTTACCACATTTTGGACAGTTTGTCATGTTGTAGGCACAACTCTTCAATCTATATCAAGAAAATTCTATGTGATGTGCAACACATGCAACACATAGTATATGGAGCATGCTTTTAAAATTTAGTATTTGTATTCAAATCCTTTTGATACTCCAAAACAAAATCCAATACAATCAATTACCTTCTATCCCCTTGTGTGCAGTTTATTCTCAGTATAAATCCAGGTGTTCTTTTTTTAGGCATCAGAAGTTCATTTGAAAATATATGAACACATAGCCTCATGAAACCATGGAACCCACCAGTCAAACTCTACACAACTTTCTCCCTGGTAAAGCTGAAATCTAACAACACATTACATTCTACCTAAACTGATAGGCCAGGCAAGGTGAGCATGAATCAAATAAGCAGTCAGGAGGCCTTTAGTAACTGGAGGAACTGCCAAGATCCACAGCTATGGATGCACATCACCCTAAGCCATCCCCATGGTGACACATAGTGGTGGGAGCAACATGTTGTGGGGATGCATTTCTTCAGCAGCAACAGAGAAGTTGAGTTAATGGCAAGGTAGATAGAGCTACAGCTGAAACCAGACATTTACATACACCGAATAAAAAGACACATCCACATTATTTTTTCACTGTCTGAAGTTAAATCAAACCTAACTTCTCTTGTTTTAGGTCAGTTAGAATTACCAAAATTATTTCTATTTGCTAAATGCCAAAAAAAGTCAAAATTGATGTTTGCAGACACTCTATGTCCCATCTGACTAAGCTTGAGCTAATTTGCAAAGAATGAGTAAAATTTTCAGCTTCAAAGTTTGCAAAGTTGAGACACATTACCCAAAACACTTGTAGCTGTAATTGTAGACAAAGTTGGTTCAGGAAGACTGATATGCATGCAACACTTTGATTTTTACTTGTAACAACAAATTAAAACCTATGGATCATCACCTTTGACTTTCCAGTTATGCACACCATTGTGGTGGCCTATTACATAAAATCACAATTCAACACATGAAGCTCATGTCCCTTGAATTAAAAATTCAAGCGGCATGAATACTTTTGCAAAGTACTGTCAGCTAATAATTTTGTTTAAATCCAAATTAGTAGTAAAATGTGAAATGCTGTACTTCACTTCAGCTCCTATTGTAACTTAATTCAATATTTAATGCCTGAAATAACCTCAGTAAACTTTCTGTGACTGTTCAACTCACAAGACTTGTTAATCCCTCATGGTATTGTTTTTACAACTTCATTCTTGCAATCTAATTCTCACAGCAGGCCCTTTGAGTTCCCATATCAAATTTATGCACAATTGTGAATCAGGAAGCATAATGTATGGTGTAACTAACTGGAAGTCTACGCATTCTCGGTATGACAAGGCAAAGATTTGACAATAAACGAGGCCTGTTTCATAGCGTTGCACAACGTGCTCCTCCAAAAAGCGGCAACATTTAGGGAAATTAATGTGTGCCGTTCCTTCCCACACAAGGTTTACAGGAACAGTTTAATAACAAATGAAATTACAGGATTAGTAAGGTGTGCCAAAGGAATCTTCACAGGTGGGAAAATCCTTCCACACAGCCGGAGGAGGCATGAGAAGACATTCCACTGGAATCCATCCAGGGGAAGATTTGAAGCTCCGAGGGGTACGTTCTCCCCCACTGCCAGGCAACAACAAACATCGCATGTGAAGCGTGGACAACATTTTTTGCTCTGATACTGAGAGGACATTAACATGGAGGAAGATGATATTAGAGATAAATAGTCTCTGCTACTGACAATCTGTTCTTTTCTCATCAGTTCGTTTAAAATACAGGCATTTGTTATTCTATCATGTTTTATCACAGCATAACATATAGGTTGTAGTACAATTATTTGATCAAAATAATATGATCAAATAATTTTGAATAATATTTTCTAAAGGAATGTGTTTCAGTTCATATATTGTGAACAATGTGAAGCTGACTGGTGGGAGCCTCGGAGCAGAGTGGCCAGGAATGTGTCCGCACTAATCCCAGTTAAGGACAGAAGATATTTTAACAGATCTCCTTTGGTCCACATGAGTAGCCCTGATGTCCAATGTTCATATATAAATCCGGAACAAGAAAAAGAGGAGCCGATGGCTGTTTGCTTTGCTCCAGACTTTCACACTGATGAGAGGAACTCAACTAAATAATTGACAACAATGCCAGCAGAGGGATTCAGGCCCTCCTCGCCCAGTGGTTTGTGAAGACATCACAAAGTATCAATGGCAAAGTGTCAAACCATGCAGAAAAATAGATTCACTTCATTAAGTGGAAGAATACTGCGGGAGAAAAATTGAGGTTTCATACAATTAAAAAAAAACAACCAGGTAGAAAAGATAAAATTTTAAAATCTAATTGTTTAATTTTATGTCTTTAAGTACTGATCCAGCTCCAATAACCTGTTAAACATTGTACAGTGTATTACCACTTTGATTACCTAAATCGCTAGAAAATAATTTACTACAGCTACAGTTTATACATGTATGGTTTCAACAAAATTTAAATAAATTCTTTTAAATCCTAATTACCTTAGATCTTTGCCATTTTTGAGTTCTAATCTTTGGTCTTTTAGGCTTTTTAGTCTTTAATCTTTTATTTCATATTCTTGCTTTACTTTTAATGTGAAGTTAAGCATTACACTTTTAAGTTAGATTACTAAATTATCAGAATGGTTCTTTATGTCTATGAATGTACAAAATCCTGGGAACTGCGTGTCAAAATGTCCAGAGCATCATGGCGTGTGCTAAACCAGGGAGACAGCTGACTTAACACCTCCCTTGCTTTGTATATGCTCACTCAACAGTGGCGTTATTGCCTCTGACAGAGTATAGCCTCAGGGTCCTCCGATACTCTCTGCCCAACCCCGACCTTAAATTTCCTGTAGACACTCCTGATCCTGATTATTCAGCTCATTTTTCCCCACTAGTTGAAAATTGCTCAAAAAACACAACCAGATCCACTAGAGTTACACACCTGAGGCTATTTTAGGACATATCAAAGATAGAGGGAAAATTACAACTTCAAAAAAAAAAGTTTATGATGATAAACCACACAGATCAAACATGCTTTGATTTTGTTATTGGTCATCACTCCAATCATACCTGTGTGATTGATTCAAAAACATGGAAAAAACTTTGTTTTCTTTTCCTTTTTAATTCATGAATATTTTTGCAAATAGTAAATATATATTTTATAGAGAGACTTTAGATTTTTGGAGGTGGGGTTTGGTTAAGAGAATATGGCCAAAAAACATCTTATTGATATAACTGTTATGTTCTCCCCAGAGCCAAGGCATTTTTGGGGTCTCACAAACTTCTAATGAATTTGGTTATATAAACCTAATAAACCTAAATGACCAATAAATAAAGGTTTTGGATATATCTCAAAAGCTGTATTTTGTCTAATAGTAAATACCTTCTTTCAAGGGGTAGTTCAGATTTTTAGGAGTAGGGTTCTGTTAGGAAGTTTTGATTTAAAATTATGTGACCTTAAATGGTTTACATTATAAATAAACTCCGTTAGTCAAATTTAATTCCAAATAAATAAATAAATACATAAAAATCATAAAATGAGCTACAAATAAAAAGGCAAGACAATTATTTGATTTTTTTCTATAATAAACTGAAACTAATGCAAAAAGTCAATGTATCAAATATGAAATGAAAAACATGTCAATAACCTTCTCAAAAGCTTAACATGACATTATTTTTAAAAAAAACTGCAGCTGAAACTGACACATGTTTTAAACACTGTATCAAATGCATTTGATCTGATCTGGGCTATAGCCAAAAATTAAAACTGAAATAAATTAAATTCTGCAACAAATGGAACATAAATAGTAATAGAGTCTTTATCTTTTGCATCATAAAAATACAAATTAAAATTTCTCTATGTTTGAGATTCTTGGTTGCTTTAAAGAGCACTATCTTGCTTTATGTTCATTGATCTCTTTATTAAATGTGATGAGAACTCTAACTCGTGTTGCTTTGATTATTTTTCTGTAAAAGACTCTTTCAGATTAAATTATATCAAAAATACAAGACAAAACTTGCCTGTTCAGACAACTTGGAACCAGTTGAAATGATAGTTCATGACTTGGCTCTGACATATTTTAAGGCTTTCCTTAGAAATTGAAAACTAATTTTGTATAGAAATCATCTTTTGTTCTGCCATTATTTAAAGAGATGTATGTATGTATGCAAGTAGCCTTTATTTAACCAGTTAAGTCTCACTGAGATTAAAAATCTCTTTTTCAAGAGAGACCTGGCCAAGACTGGCAGCAGCACACTGACTATTACAAATCAAAAACTACAGATATAAAAACCCATTTAAAACACAATTTGGATGATAAAAGAGGAAAAATAAAGAGCAAACACAGCCATAAAAGTAAAAATAGAAGTAAAATACAACTTGATATCAGTCAAAGTATTTACAAAAAAAAAATACCGTATTTACAGACTAAGAGTGGCCTTAAATACATTAAAAGAGACCACTTCCTTCAACTTTAAGTCTTTCTGCAGTTGATTCCAGTCTGAGGGTGGAGCAAACTGGAAGATTTTTTCCCATGATCAATGCGAACCTTAGGCACAGTTAATAAAATGAAGTCATCCGAGTGCAGAAAATAACCCCCTGAACATTTTCTAACAATAAGGGACAGAATATATGGGGAGAGTAAGCCCAAGATGGTTTTGTAAACGAAGTGGCAGAATCTACAGGTTGATAAGGAAGTTCAACTAACACGGGTATAAAGAAGACAGTGGTGAGTAAGGGATGACTCAGCAGACTTGACTCCAGGCCCATATCCAAAATGCTTGTCCTTGTTACCGGGGGGTTTAGCCCACAAATGAGTATCGGACTTTTCTTATCAAAATGTCAGTTTTCTTTTGGAAAAGGGCAGGGTACAACATCAAATGCAAATGTAATAAAGAATTTTATTGAGGCTCTAGATAACAGGCACAAAACTCAGCCCTTTTGATTGACCATTACATGGCTTTTGACACAGTGGACTATGTAAAAAAAAAAAAAAAGGCTGCCCTTATCAGTGTCACGGTTTCAGAACGTGCGGCTGGATGGTTATATAACATCTTTCCTAGATGTCAAGAAAGTTATCTTAATGTATAAAAAGGTGTTCCCAAGGGATCAGTCCTGAGTCCATTCTTATTTATTGTGCAAATCAATAAACTTGATGTTATACTGCCAATATTCCCCTTGTGCTGACAATAGAGTGACATGATTGGTTGCATTTGTTCAGCACAGTTAACGTGACTGAAACTGTTTTTTTAATTCTACAGTAACAATCCTAATGTTTCTAGATTCAAAAAGTTACACTAGGCTATACCAAACAAAATAATCAGACTCATAATCACTCCTGTGGTTAAATTCTTAAATTAAGATTTAGAATATTTTTTATATATATTTTTTAGGATTAAGAAATATTTAGGGTCAATCAAAGATAAATATCCTTCAACTAAAGCGTCGTTAATCTATCTGTTGTGCCTGCTTGTCCTTGCAAGGTTGTGGTAGAGGTGGTGCATATTTCCAGTGGTCTTGGGAGAGAACTGGGGTACATCCTGGATGTTGCCAGGTTGCCAGTCTAGCACAGGGCAACAGAGTAGGACAGGGGGGAGAGGGTGGCAACAGAAGGGAAGATGAGCTTATTATCTAAGATCCACCTTTGATATGTCAGCCTTTCCCACCAGAACTCATAGGACAAGAAAGGATCTCATACTGGGACTGACAAATTTGAGAAAAGTTTACTTTCTCAGAACCAAACTGCATTTCTGTTCACTGCTCTCTCTGTCTGCCAGTAGGAAATTTGGCTTTTCTGCTCCTACAGTGGCTTTCTCTGCCAAGAGGTCTCTAAACTTCAATCTCGCCCAGGACGCCAGATGTCGGGTGGGTCCTGATTTTTGGATTTGGAACTGGGTGATACTCTTAAAGAAAGTTATTCAATGACACAGACCGCTAAGGTGTGGAGGAAAAAACAGAAACCTTACAGAAAACTAGATGAATGCAACAAAGATACAATATAAACAATAATATGTATAGAAAATATATGTATGAATATGCATGAATCCATTAGCTACACCCAGGCCTGATTACTGTAAGAATACATAATTAAGAAGTCACATAAATAGAACCTGTCTCGCAACATGAAGCTGGCTAAAAGATTACAAAAAACAACACAGTATGCACAAATCTAAAGAAATTTAATAACAGATCAGAAAGTCATCGACATCCATCAGGCTGTAAACTGTTACAAAGCCATTTCTAAGGCTTTTGGATTCTAGTAAACCACAGTGAGAGTCATTATGTACAAATGGAGAAAACATGGAACAGTGAGGAACCTTTTCAGGAACCTTCTCAAGCACCAAGAGAACCCAAAACAACATCTGAAGCCCTCACTTAGCATAACCAAAAACAGAGACTGTAAAAGTGACATCCATAGAGGAGTTATGAGGCTGAAACCACTGATGAGCAGTAAGAAGAAAGAAACCTGTCTCACAAACATATTCCCCAAGAATTTTGGGAAAATATTTTGTGGACTGAAAAGACTAACATGAAACTTTTTACTGACAGTCGAACATGGTGATTGTAGTGGTATGGTCTGGGGTTACTCTGCTGTTTCAGGACCTGGATGACGTGCTGCAACTAATGGAACCATAAATTTAGTTTCTGACCTTAAGCTCAAATGCACTTGGGTTAGCAGCAAGTCAATAATCCAAAGTACACCAGCGAGTTCACCTCTGAATGGCACAAAAAAAAACCATGTGACCAAGCATGGGCCAAAATTCCTCCAGAGATAAGTAAAAGGTACATTATAGTTAACAGAAATTGTTTTATGGTAGTTGCTGCTATTAAGGGTGGAACAACCATTTATGTTTAGGAGGCAATTACGACTACTACTATTATTTGCTGAGGTCTTTTTCTGTCTGATATTAAAATGTTTTTGATTGTCTTAAACAATAAAGTGTGAACAAAAAAAAATAAAAACTAAACAAACTTGAAAGGGAGCAAATACCTTTTTTTCCAGCATGGAATGTACACAGCTCACAAAATGAAACGGAACACTAAAATAACACATCCTAGATCTCAATTAATTAATTAAATAATCTCATTGAAAAACTTTATAATTAACACAGTGGAAGTGATTGAGAAGAAAATACCACAAAAATTATCAATGTAAATCAAAATTATTACACCATGGAAATCTGGATTTGGATTCATATTCAATATGAGAGTGGAAAATAACATGACAGGCTGATTCCACGTCAGTGAATATTCCTCAAGACGAGTCTAAATGAGGCTCAGTAGTGTGTGTGGCCTCCATGTGCCTGTATTACCTCCCAACAACGCCTGGGCATGCTCCTGATGAGATGGCGGATGTTCTCCTGAGGGGTCTCTTCCCAGACCTGGATTAGAGCATCAGCTAGCTCCTGAACAGTCCGTGGTGCGACGTGGCGTTGGTGGATTAACCGAAACATGGTGTTCCAGATGTGCTCAATTGGATGCAGGTCTGGGGAACGGGCAGGCCAGTCCATAACATCAATGCCCTCATCATGAAGGAACTGCTGACACAGTTCAGCCACATAAGGCCTAGCACTGTCATGCATAAGAGGGAACCCAGGGCCCACTGCACCAGCATATGGTCTCACAATGGGTCTGAGGATCTCATCCCGGTACCTTATGGCAGTCAGGGCACCTCTGGCTAGCACATAGAGGGCTGTGTGTCCATCCAAATAAATGCCTCCCCACACCAAGACTGACCCACCACCAAACTGGTGATGCTGGAGGATGTTGCAGGCAGCATAATGTTCTCCACGGTGTCTCCAGACTTTGTTACGTCTGTCACATGTGCTCAGTGTGAACCTGCTTTTATCCGTAAAGAGCACAGGGCTCCAATGGCGAATCTGCCAATTTTGGTGTTCCCTAGCAAATGCCAATCATCCTGCATGGTGTTGGGCTGTAAGCACAAGCCCTACATGTGGATGTTGGGCCCTCATACCACCCTCATGGAGTCTGTTTCTGACAGTTTGAGTAGAAAAATGCACATTAGTGGCCTGCTGGAGCTCATTTTGTCGGGCCCTGGCAGTGGACCTCCTGTTCCTCCTTGCACAAAAGATGAGATAGCGGTTCTACTGGTGGGTTGTAGCCCTCCTACGGCCCCCTCCATGTCTCCTGGTGTACTGGCCTACCTCCTGGTACCTATTCCATGATCTGGACACTATGCTGAGAGACACGGCAAATCCTCTTGCCACCGCTTGCATTGATGTGCCGTCTTGGATTAGCTGCACTACTCAGGCAACTTCAGTGGACTGTAAAAAAAACACCTCATGGTCCCTCCATCCATGACAGCACTGACAACACTGAAAAAGTGACTAAAAGTTCTACCAGGAAGGAGAAAAACAGAGAAATGATCTATGGTCACCACCTGCAGAATCACTCTTTTATAGGGGGTCTCTTGCTAATTGCATTTCATTTCCACCTGTTGTATGTTCCATTTGCTCAGCAGCAGGTGAAATTGACTCACAATAAGCGTTACCACCTAACTGGTGACACTGATTCCACAAAGGTGTGACTGATTTGGAGTTACATTGGTTTGTTGAGGTGTTCCCTTTATTTTTTGAACAGTGCACTTTTCACATGTGACTGTTAGGTACAGCTGTAATGAGTGAATGTAGACTGAGAGCACCTTCGTCACTGTGGTTGCTCTGACTCAGCTCAGCACATGCACAGACTCGTTCACAGGTAGTCACGGCATTGGGCGCATGTGCTCTGTTCTTTTTCAAATTCAGCGAAGGTAGTGAACCTGCATTCCCACACCTGCCTGAGGCATACACTGTTCACATCTCTACTCGGTCAGAAAAAGAGACAAACTCAGACATGGCAGGGCGATAAGGTGGAGCAAGAAAGAAAAAACAAAACAAAACAAAACAAATCAGCAGGATTAGGGAGGTCAAGACAGACACCTGCATACCAGAGGGGCAGACAACACAAATCCCCACTTCATACACATTCTCTGTAAGGCTTTATGAGCTCCAGAGGCAGAAAGCAGGCAAATATAATCTGAAGTTCTCTGTTGTTGGAGGGGGGTGGGAAGCACATGCCACAGCCTGCACCTGTGCTAACTGACGCCACATGTCAGGCTGTATGCTCTGATTCAACAGGGTTTCCTAGAAACCCTTAAGCTCCCTGTACTCACCATATTGCACTTACATTGCTACACCTGTAAAAACTGAAATATAGTTCTTATCAACTCCTAAGCTACTTTCTAGGCGCAAATAACACATCAAGTTTATTTGAGACATTAACTTCAGTGTGGTTTCCTTTTTTCTTCCCAGCCAACATACTGGAATTGTGTGACAATAAAAAAGGTATCAGAAGGGAACTGAAAAAAGGAGGAGGTGCCTATTTGTGCAGGTGAAATGGGAGTACATTTCTCCTCCCTCTGTGTAGGCCCCAAGAGCAGGAAAAGAGGAAAGCAAATGATCAGCAGTGAGCCTTACTTTCTAGGAGTAGCTGAACACCAGTGGAGCTGACAGGTATGTTCTTACTGGAATGTGCTTCTCAGCCACACCTGTGGGAAACACACCCACTGAACCTGGTCTCTCACATCCCATTGGCTGCTTTGCCCCTTGACTGACAGCTGTGAGAACATTTTGGCTTAAGTGCTCGAATGCCAGGGGGCAGGTATGGTGAGTTCTAACTGGGAACCAATGACAGTAGAGAGATGTCTGGGAGCCAGGCGGGGCTCCGGTGAAATAAAACTCATCAATGGGTGTGTCTCCAAAGTTTGTTAGCAGGCAAACAGAGGAGGGCTGCAGCTGTTGGAACCAACTTTGACTGGTTAGAGATAAGCCAGTTCTTTATCGTGCGAGGATCTGAGGTACTGGCAGAGATGGTTTCTGTTTCTATTGGCTGAAATGTGGAAGCAACACACCATCTCTCATCTACTCTGAAGAAATTCCCTTCTCAAGGTTGGGGCACGGGCGACAGGGAAGGTGGATTTTGGAAAACTTGTGGCTGGACGATTGAAATCTTTGAAGTTTTAATTCCTTTCATCATAGAGACAACAGGCCATTAATGCCACTATGACAGAGAGAGAACGGATGCTGCTGTTGTGCTGTGGTCACTCACATCTCCTTATCACTTTTCCAGCCCAGCTATATATTCTGTATCCGTTGGACGGAGAACTGATAAGGGCATGTGCCTGATATTCACTTCAGACTGGTTCTGGAGAATCATCTTAGTTTGTGGAGCCATTTGTGGACTTGTTCACGGCAGAAATTTCCCAATACCTGTTTAATGCTAGGCAATGAACAAAGGTAAATTCACATACTAACTTTTACAGTTAAGAACTTAAATGCATACACATTGAAACAATTTGTGTCTCAATCAGTCTTTGGTAAAGTTTTTAAAATAATTTGTTATTTTGGGGCTGAGCTGATGGATCTTTGAGCATAAAATTTGCAAACCAGAAAGCTAACAGCTTGACATGATACACCATGGCCGACATAACCCACTAACTTTTTGCCGTGGATAACATAAGCAGTGAGTGGAATGCATGATTAGGTGAGTAATTTCACTGTATTGTTGCTTTGACACTAACATGCCAATATGTGGAATTTCCATACTTTGATTACAGCTGAATTAAAATAAATACAGAAAGAAAGAATTTATGTACAACTGGTCTTACTGTATACAAATTAGTTTTTTGTTACATATGGACTGAGGAAACATTCAAATTTGCAGTTAGGCGCAATCTAAATATGCTGATTTGAGTCAGAAAATCTTTACTTTTAAAAGAATGTGTGACAATTGTCAGATTATTAATTCTTTTAAACATTTTATCATTTTCAGTTGAACTCTTAAACCTAAAATTTCTTTGTTTAAATAAGGAAAATATGATTTAATTTAGCGTTCATCTTAAAAACATTTTAAAAATTATCATGACCTGATTCAAATATATGATTTTGCCCAAAACTAAGAATATCTTTGCTTTTGTTATTTACAAACTGACTCAAAAAATGCCTCTTTTCTTTGGACTTTTATTGGTGAGAATATTACACTGTAAGTGACTGCATATTGTACACTTGTGAGCACAGTTGGCATCATTACAAACAGGTAATCTTCATCTCAAAGAGTAAAAAAAAAAACCACCTTGTCATAGCATCACAAACATTATCTCACGCGAAGGTGAGCTGTGGAATCCTCTTGGTTGCATTTGTTCTTCCAATCTGCTCTGTGCCCCAGAGACATTTACATTCTCAGGATCTCATCTCCTCTAAAGTCCAACAATCCTCCAAGTGTTGTCGTCATGGGTCAAGAGCCACTTCCTTTACAGAAAACCTTCTGCTTCACTTTTTCTTTTTTACTTATTGAGCTGACATAGAACCAAACATAAAAACTAAAAGTTGTCTTTAATGTATGTTTTCTATTGTTAAATGCCATTGATAAAGGTTTTAAAACCTTAATTGTCTCTTGTGTATTTTTGGAACTATGTGGGTTTTGCATGTGTTTACATTGTTAAAAAAATGTTAAACAATTGCTTCATGAAATTATTCACAATCATCCACAGTAAATTGATTAGAACATCTAAGTCATGTTTAGAGGTGTAATAGTACACATAAAGATAAAGCATAATCGATAGCTTTTGCAAACGCTGAAAACTGGGAACTATTGTCACTATTGTTGAACTATTTAATGCAATTGGTTAGGTAAGGAGGCTTTTTTGATAGCAGGTGTGTTTCATTTGTTAAGACAATATTTGTGCTTGTGCAGCTCTACGTATGCAATGAGACAAATCAGACTGATCAATTTTCTAGTCTTTTTAGAATCATCACAATAAATACCCTAAAATACTGGGTTCAAGTTTTCATTCATATCACCCATACCTAATCCAAAGACATAAAGTAACTCAAACAACAAGTGCACTGTGTTTCTTTTAGCTAATTTAGCTTTGCATAGAGTGACAATGCCTCAACACCAAGTGGTGCTTGTTAAGTTTGCTGTTGGCATTTTGATGCATACTTAATTTAACAGCTTTTATTAGACAGCACCAGGTATTGCAATATGCATCAATAAATGACCATAAATCAATCACTTGCTGCTCACTGTTGCTTTAACACTAGAAAAAACACAAATATATTTTATTATGCTAATAAGTCTCCAAGCCTGCCTTGTTAACATCTTTTACTTCTTAAGCTATATCAGTGTCCTCCACTTACATACTCTTATCTTGTTAAGTAAACAAACTTAATGTGAGTAATGATCCCCTTTGATAGGATATGATAATATTATTAAAACAGATGAGTAAAGTAGATTTGTCACTTTACATTTGAGGAATGAAAAAAAACTAGTTGGCCTTTGCTTTTTTTATTATTTATTCTGTTTTTTATACATATTTAAATTCTTTGTGTGAGTCTGTTTTTCTGTTATTGCCTGTCACTCCCGCTTTGCTGCTGTTGCACAAAAATTTCCCCATCGTGGGACAATAATGGATATTCTATTCTATTCTATTCTATTCTATTCTATTCTTTGGTGTTGCAGTAGGACTCTCCAGTGACTGGAGCATTTCAAACTTGTAAGGAGGGAATCTGCGGATAAGAATTAAGAGCCTGAAAAATGTTATTTTGAAGTAGGTCATGATGTTACTTATTTCAAATGTTTGGAACTAGAGGTTGATTATATATATATATATATATATATATATATATATATATATATATATATATATATATATATATATATATATATATATATATATAATTTTTTTTTTTTTTTTTTTTTTTTTTTCCCAGATTCTACATGTAGTATAGGGAGCTTGTCTTGGGGGGCTCATCAGCAACATAGTAATAGCTCAGTCTCTGTAACATTGTATTTAACTTATATGGTATAGTTTGAGGATTAGTGTTTTGTAGCATTGGTAAATATCTATGGCTTTGTTTTGAAATGGAGAATGCATCCTGTTTAAATGGAAGGAAAGGTCAGTGAGTGCTTTATTTCCCATTTTCTACAGCAAAATCAGTTAACTTATACAGTGGTGTTACACTAAATAGAATAAATGGGTTCTTTGGTAACATTAGATTTAAGAGTAATTGTATTTCAATTAAGGAAATAAACAATGCAGTTTTTGTTTTGAAAGGAGGGAGCTAATACATTTCATTGTACCAGACACTAATGGTATGACTTCCAAATGAATTTGTTTTTGTTATTCTTGTTCACACACACAAATGTTAAACTAACTTTGTAAATGTAACTTCTGAACAGTTAGGAGAACAACCTATGTATACCTGAGATGTTGAAGCTATAACAACAACCATAAATGTTAAGTTATGGCGACCCCTGAAGGGAAAGGAGAAAAAGAAGAACACAAACACAAACCAGAAAAATTTGAAGCTATGGTTGTATAGCTTTTTCAAAAGAATAGGTTTCCTAGTTTTTTGTTGTTTTTTTGTAAGAGAAACCTTTTAAAATTTACAGTGTGCTTACCATCATTACCAGTCCTTCTTACATTGCTTTGGTTAGAACTGCTTTAACTAACATTTTCATTGACTAATTTTTTATACTGCCATTAAACAATAAAAACTCTTATGTCTATCCTCTTGTACACAAGACCTGTGCCGGCCTGCAACTGATGTATTCTTCATTTGTGTGCATACACCCGACTATGATGTTTTGGCAAGATTACATGCACTCCTACACCCCTAGTACAATTAAAGAAAAAAAACATGCTTATACAAATTGTTCATGATATAAAAATAAAGCTTAGCACCTCTTTATAACAAGTGTGACTTCACTGGAATAAGAGTAAATAGTGCAGATAATTGTGCTGAAAGCATCTAAGTGCTTCAATATCCAAGCATGTGAGAAATCTTAATTAATGAAATACATTTTAGTGATTGAAAAACAATATTAAATTGAAGCACTTTGTTCTTCCACGTAAATGAGGTTACCAACTCCGCTGGAAGGAAGTGGTTACAGAAGTGAAGAGGCCATGTTTAGGAAAGACCAACCATGGAGGCGCTGAGGTCCCACAACTTCTTGGCAGCGGCGTCATCTAGAGCTGGAGCTGCAGGCTTTTTGTGAGCACAGTCGCTGTACAGTGGAACAAATAGAAGAGAAAAATAATATGAGAACATATCAGCAGAATTTTATTGCATATTTTTGATGGACCCTTCATAAATATCTGTCTTTTCAAGGTGCAAAATAACTACAAAAAAATTCAACTAAGCCAAAACAGAAAGGACTGTTCTCCATAAAAAGGCATGTATGTTTGAAAGTTGCTACTGTCACAATCCACATTCACTTGCCTGTAGTAGAGGCCACTCTCGTTTGCCAGGCTCTCCTCCACAGCACAGTAGATGCTGGTTTGGGCTCCTTCCCAGGGAGTTTTGACAATCATCATCAAGACTGAGGCTATCATCCTCTTCCACCAAGCCCAGTGGGGGAACAGATGGCGAATCAACTCTGTGCGAATGAATCCAGGGTGAAGGCTGTACACTGTCACACCTGTGCCTAAAAAGAACCCAGTCACAACATGTGAAACAATACAATGCTGTTCAATGTGTTTTCACAATGCCACATGAAATAGGAATGCACTGGATGTGTACCTTGCAGTCTTGCAGCCAATTCCCTGGCAAAAAGAATGTTTGCCAGCTTGCTTTGCCGATAGCTTACCAAATTATCGTAGTTTTTATCTAGGTTAATGTCATCGAAGTGAATGCGACCTGCAAGACACCATTTTTTAGGCTCAATAAATGATAACATATGCAGAAAATAGCTTACAAAATGTATATAATAACATTTTACCTGTCACGTGTGCAACGCTTGAAACAACAACAATACGACTTGGAGCTGACTTCTTTAACAGATCGAGAAGAGAGTTGGTGAGGAGGTAATGTCCCAAGTGGTTGACACCAAACTGCATTTCAAAACCATCTTCAGTCTTCCACTTAGGACACATCATAATACCTTGGTGATAAAAAAAAAAAACCCAGCAATAAAATCAGTGTAGTAAAACTACCTGTAAAGACATTTATTCTGCCCTCTAAAGAGTCTGTCTGCAGAGGGAGAACAAACTCCGAAGAAATACGACAGACCTGCATTGTTAATAAGGATGTCCAGGCGTTTCTCATTCTCCTGGACGTACTTAGCAAGCTCTCTGACAGACTTCAGCGAGGCAAGGTCCAGTTTCTTTACCAAAATGTTACTGTTCCCAGTCTTTTGACGAATCTCATCTGCTGCACTGTAGGCTTTAGGAATGTCTCTGCAGGCCATAATGACCCTGGCACCTTAGAAAAAGACATATAATAAAAAAGTATTTTCCAACAACATACAGCCATAAGTCTGTTTGCTTGCACTGCCACTATTCTTAAAGGAATTATCTATGAGTTATTAATCTACACCTGATGCATTTCAGGCATGGGTTAGCTACTGGTGAGAAGACATATCAAAGGTTTTAAACAGCTATGATTTCAAAACCTTCTGTTATATTCTGTTTAAAGTCTCTTCAGTCAGATGCAAGAGAAATTGCTAGACTGACCAGATTTTTGTGTGCATGGAGCCTAGCATAATGCAGGGCTGGTCATTCCCTACCTGTCACTCTGCACTGCTGGTCAGTTGGCTGAACAAAGGCTACGACACTTTTTCCTCACTTACGAGATATAAAAATTTAAAAAATAATTCTAGCTGCAAAAAACCCATGTTGCTTACTCTCTTGAAATTGTGAAGCTGAACCTGAATTGAATAAATGATTCATTACCAGGCCTCTGAAGAAAGTGATGACATACACTAAAAGAAGGTCTCACCTCTCTGAGCCATGTCCATGGCCGTCACCTTCCCAATGCCAGTGTTAGCTCCTGTAATCAGGACTGTTTTGCCATCCAGCCTGGCCTTGCTCCGACATACCCCCCCTGCCATCCATCTTCGCAAACCTAGAATCCCTATTCCTAACAAAGGGAAAGGAAGTGTTAACAAAACACAGTAACCTTAATGTTCCATATAGTTTGTTATATTTTATTCTGTATTGACTACTATTTACTCTGCTGCAGTCACCCTTGTCAATATTTCACTTATTTGATAACTGTAATAAGATGATAATGATTGTTTCTATCATGATAGAATAGAGGAGCATAGACTATTGTGAGTTCAAAGTACAATTTACTTTCACATCCAGAGTGCATTGTCCACAGCAGCCCTTTCAATTTTAAAAATGTTCCAGAAAACGCTAAACACGTCCAAAGCAACACATTATTTTAGTTGTGAAAAAGACTTACCAGCAACAGTGGCGACTGTAAGACCTGTGGCATGCCTCTCTACAAAGTCCTTCAGAACCTCTGCGTAGTTTTGCATGTTTCAAGAACTTCTCGGAAACTAAAATCTGTGGAAAACGATAACTGATGCAAAATTGACCTAAAAAAAAAAATCCGTTAACACTGACTGTTTTTTCTTTGAATTAGGAAACTGATGATGTTAAAACCATTAAAAAAGTGGTGGTTTACGTCTTTCTCACAGTGTACTTATAACTATCTCGTTACGTAACGATTATTTATAAACTGGAAAAAAAGGACGCTGCGGGCGCTGGATAGAATTTTCAAAATAAGACTCCAGCTTACAAATAGAACTATCTATACAATATGTATTTTTTATTTCTTTTCTTTTTTTTATTAAATAGTATTACTTTTTTTTTTCTCTAAGCTGAAAAGGACATGTGGCCAGTGCATGTTTTGTTATAGATGTTCCCATCGGAAACAGTAAAAAAAAAAAAAATAAGTAAAATCAAATATTATATCATAATTCAAGAATATGTTTTATTTTATTTATTTTAAAATTTTCCAAACAATGCAAAGAAAATCCCGGCTGCTTGAAACGAAGCATATTGCCATCATTCTGTAAGCATGCACCTGATTTTTTTTGACCATATTATGAATAAAAGACGCTGCGGAATGTGCCATGTGAATCTTGCAAGCATTTTTAGTTTGCATGAGGGTAGCCGTAACAATATATTTGTAAAGCATCGCTGCACTGTGCCTTGAAAAAAAAAAAAAACACATAGTGTGTAAAAAGAACAATTCTCCTGCCCTTGTGCAATTTCTTGACCTATATTTACACAGCAACCCTAAATAAATAGCCCAGTTCCAGAACCTTACTTTAACTCCTCTTGGTTAAGGCCGACCTCTGAAAGCATTGTAATTCACAGTCATCGCTCATTTTATCAACCAAAATAAAATAAAATAAAATAATAATAATAAAAAAAAAATAATAATAATCGTTGATAATAGTATTTACAGTAAGCCACAATAACAAGTATGATAGCAGTGTTATTGTATGGTGTGCAGTGGACTAACAGACTTACGGAAGATATGTCACATCTTGTTGGAAACATTGGGATGAAAGATTCCCCAAGAAGTAGCTACAGTCTGCTCTGTTTCTACTTGTAGCCAACTTTACTGCTGCGTCTCAAGTCTAGTCTGTTGTGCAGGTAGACGCTGAGACACTGTATGTATACTCTGACTCACTTCCACTTCTTCTCCTAGGATGGAAATAAGGTTTGACATATTCCTGTTTCACTTGAAATCTACAGTCATCATTTGTTTTGTTCTCATTCAAGATGAGATTGTTGTTTCCACATCACACCAAAAGGCGGTCCACCAGCTCTCTGTACTCAGGTTCTTGTCCATCTCTGATACATCCAACACTTGTAGAGTAATCTGAGTATCTCTGCAGATGATGGGACTTTGTGTTGTACTGGAAGCCTGAGGATTATAGAGTGAAAATGAATCAGATCACAAATGATTGTGATCAGTGTCCAGAGGAGATCTTGCTATGGAGATATATCAATCCTTGACATTTGCGTGAAACAAATCCAAAGTTTTGTTTTCTCTGTCAGAGCAACTGAAAAGCTATTAAATCATTGGAAGTGTAGCAGAAAGTGAGGCGTGATTAAGATCACTAAATATTGCCACAAATGTGTTGGGTTCTGTCTTTTGCAGCAACTGAGCTGATGCAGTGACTGTCAGCAATAGCTGACAGTGGAATATAAACTTGCCAAAATAACACCAGGTGAAATCTCTTGGTAAATAGTATGTAAGAGAAGTTACTGCAGGCAATTCAGTATCTAAGTTGTAGAGACAATATTTCACAGTGAATGTCCAGGATTACACAATCTGTTGTTGACAAGCACTGCTAATCCAATACTGCATTCACAATTGTCTGACTGGATCTTTTTTAGAGGTTGTAGTTCTTACAGTTTGTTTTCATAGATCTCACATTGCCCATCTTGACTAATGGAAGAGATGGCTGAGTTTCCTCCTTCTCTCTCTCCTCTTTGCTCCTGCTATTCATCTCCTTTAAAATTCATCTGCAGTTTAGAACTGTAAATGAGGTATTATTTGCGGTTTTGAGATGTTAATCAGTTGCTCCCACTTGTACTAAAAAGCAAAGCAAAATGGTTATGAATCATAACAACTGTCCAAAAGAAAGAAAGTATCAGCAAAAATCCTTCCAGCTGCACAGCATCCAATATCAGAGGAAATATTTGTCCAAAAAAGCAAAGTTTCAGCCAGAAAAAGAAGGAATTAAAGTTTTCAGTTAAACTTTAAATAAATGTAACAGAGCTACTTCAACATGCTTCCACCTTGAACTGCACAATTCTAGAAATGTATCTGTCTCCAGAACAGGTTCACTATTGTGAGTATATGCAGTATATATTATGACTGCATTTGATTCCTAATTAGGCTTTGATAAAAAGAACTTCTTCACCAAGTTGTTTTTTCTACAAACTGTTGTAGTAGCCTGGTTTGTGTTTCTGGACACAGCTCATTATGGCACACTTTGCTCTACATTTAGCCCATTCAAACCTGCCCTATTTGCATGGAACATTCTTGTTTAAAACAATTCAGTGTGTGCAGAACAAAGAGAGCCTCCTGTGGTCACAATTTATAATTCTCAAATTATTAGATCTTGGAATATGACAAACTTGGTCATTTTTCATTTCTCCAAGCAAGATATTTTGTGTTTTTAAAACATTGAAAATTAAGCATAAATGTAATCAGATTGAAATATTTCCGCAACAAAAACAAGAAGCAGTTCATGTTTGAACTTCACATTTTGTATTTTGAAACAAACATTAAATAACTACTTTTTTTTGTTGTTTTTCATATCTGTTGTAGTTCCCCCCCTCTATTTTCCTTGACTGGCATCTAATTCTACGACCATGGATATAGTGTGACTGTAGAAGGCGCTGTTTCTTCTCTACCCCTCAAAGATGTTCCACGCAGTTTTCTTATGTAGATGGGCAAGAACATGCAGAAGAAACACATCTGTAAAATCTGGGGTAGTTTTCTGGGGATAAGTTCTTTTGGGGGGGTTATTTTTTTTAATTATTTTTAAATCCACCCATGTCTTTCATGGGTACTGACATCACGGGGTGGCAAGCTGAAGCGTACAGTATACGTCAGAATTCTTACGCACTGTACGCATGAGGGCCAGTTTTTTGTTTCTCTTTGCCAGTGAGTTTAAGTTTTTTTTAAATATAAGAAGAAAAGCAAACCAATGAGAGCTATTGCGCTATTGGCAAGAAAGCAGAAAAATGGCTTACATTTTAGTTTAATGTGTTGCAGTTTAAAATTAAACTCAACCAGTTTTTATTCATTTTAATTATTTATCTTGTTGTTGTTTATTATTGGTTTCTGATTTGAAGATCATATTACAAACACATGCACGGACCTGTTACTACATATTTTAAACTTCAAATTTAATGCTTGTTCATGACTTGTTTTGCTTTAATGAAGAGTATTATTTTCGTCGGACCACACTGTGCTCTTATTTTGAAACTTGAGGCGTCAAAGTGCGGCCAATTTGTGGGAGTTGTCTTTCGACTAATGGCTTTTATTTATCACTGAAAAGGTTTATTCTAACATAATATAACATAGTAAAATTTTGTTAAGAATTACTTAAATATATATTTTTTAAAAACAAACAAAACAAACAAAAACAAAAAATAAACAAACCAGTTTCCGGAAGTTCTTCGAGGTGGCGCCACGTCAGAGCTTCTCAACTGTCATCGTCATCTGCAAATAGGTCTTTGTTTCTTCAGCTTTCTGCGCTTTAATTTAATTTTCCGTTTCGCCATGCTCCGGCTGGGACTAAGCTGCGTTCTGCTGCATGTGTTTGTGGTGTTTGGGACGGAGCTCACGTTTGAACTCCCTGACAACGATAAGCAGTGTTTCTACGAGGAATTAGACAAAGATGTGAAGTTTCACATAGACTTCCAAGTGAGTTACCGCCCGAGCTTTTTGTCCTTTTAAAAAGTTGTTCTTTGAAAGTAAAAAATAAATCCTCTCTGTATTGCCTAAATGATAGTTGTGTATTACGAACATATGTTACAATCAGGGACGTTCCTAACAAAAAGCTGCACTGGGGCTGAAGGTCTGAATAAAAGTAAAGTCCAGATCCAATCTTCTGTATATATAAACCTATATCTTCCAAATTTGGACATGTATTTTTGAATATTTCCTAAATGTTCTGCACTTCTACTGGCTTCACAGTGCACTCTCATTTACACCTACTGTCTTTCATTATTTCTTTGTATTTTACTTACAAGCATAAGAAAATGATTACTGGAAGAGAGAACTACTCTGGTGCATGTACCCAAGTGAACTGGGTCTGGCAGCACTGTTAATGTCTTATAATTGACAGGTTTTGTAAACCAATGTTTACATATTTATTTTTTTTAGGTTATTTCAGGGGGCAACTATGACGTGGACTGTTTTGTCACTGATCCCCAAAACAACGTCTTGTACAATGAAAGGAAGAAGCAGTATGACAGCTTCTCTCACACCACAGCCATGAAGGGAGTTTACAAGGTTTGCTTCAGCAATGAGTTTTCCACTTTCACACATAAAATTGTGTACATGGACTTCCGGCATGGAGAGGAGCAACCTCTTCTAGAGAACATGAGCAGGAGTACAGCACTGACTCAGGTAGGTCTGGGGAACTTGGTGCTTGAAAACTACCTTCAGAAGATTAATATTTATCTTTTTAATAGAACTGGGTCAGAGGTGACTGAGGCTAGAAAAAGTGAGGCAGAGTGAAATAAAAGACAACTAAATATACACAAAATTAATACAAATTATTATATTGACAGCACCTTGCACAAAGTATTTATACCATTTAAAATTACCCACATTTTGTCACATTAAAACCACAAATCTTAACGCCTTTTTTTTTTAGGGATTAGGGGTGACGGACCAAACAAAATGGTCCATTATTATAAAGTTAATGGGAAAAGTATACATGGTTTTATTTTTTTTTTTATTTATTTATTTATTTTTTCAAATTAAAGTTTAAAAAACACATACCATGCATTTGTATTCAGCCCAACTGAGACAGTACCTTTGAGAACCACCTTTCACTACAATTAAAGCTGCAAGTCTTTTAGTGGATTCCTCTACCATCTTTGCACAGACCTGTTTAGCTATTCCTCTTTGCAAAATAGCTCAAGCTCAGTTGGATTGATTGGAGAGCATCTGTGAACATCAGCTATAAAATCTTGGAGAAGGCGTTCTCCTAGCATGATGCTGCTACCACCATGTATCACTGCAGGGATAGTATGTGCAGGGAGATGTGCAGTGTTACTTCTCCAAAGAGTTTGTGGATGTCAGTCAAAAAGTTTTGTTTTGGTCTTATCTGACCAGGGCACCTTATTCATGTCTGCTATGTTAAACACATGAGGTTTCTGTTTACTCCATTTATTTATTTATTGGTATCAGAATAAAAGGATCTGTAGACACATGTTTGCCACTCTTTATTTTTTTTTCTTTAAGTGAAACCTGTGTCTAATTATCCTCAGCAATAATTCACTACTTTTTGTTGGTCTATCAAATGAAACTCCAATACAGTCACTTAAATTTGCAGTTCTTATATAAAAAATTGTTCAAGGGTATGTATACAAAGCACTATGATCAACTGTTGAGTTGATGGCTTATGCAGCAGCAGTGTTACAATAGACTGGGTTTAGCAGTTGGACAGTTTAGATGAAGTCCACTAGGTGGAGACAGAGTTGTTTTGATGTATTTCTTAAAGTAGCACTTTAAACACTTTCTTCCGTTGTTTATATGATGATGTTAATGTGGTTTATAATTTTTCTGTAGTGTGCTATCCGTTCGCCTCAAAACACTCAAACATATTAGGAGAAACTGAGTAGTTTTGCAGAACTTTGAGCGTTAAATCATTGCAGGTGTTGTGAAGGCTTGAGCATTGTTATTTAACAATATAAGCACATGAAACAACAAGTCATGAGATTATCTTTTGAACCACATTTGTAAGTTCCTTATTTTATGGAGACTATATCCAATATCAAATTTGGAAATGATTGGGTGTCGTTTTTGTTGGCTTTGTCTTAAGTTTAGATGTAATTTCTCAAATCCTCATAAGAGTACTACTATCCTTATCTTCTGCCAGGGTTCTTTTTTATTGCACTGCAGGAGCTTTTATACTTAGAGATTTTGAGAAAAAAAAACTTACTTTATTGTTGCTGTCTGTTCACTTTCCAATAGTGAATGTATTTCTTTTTTTCTGATCCCTATTTTTATGCCCTGCTTTCAGTTGGAGTCTTCCTGTGTTGCCATTCACGAGGTCTTGAAGGTGGTGGCTGACTCGCAGACATGGTACAGGCTAAGAGAAGCCCAGGACCGCACAAAGGCAGAGCACCTGTTTGAGCGGGTGACATACTGGTCAATCGGAGAAACTGTTCTATTGTTTGTCATTGGTGTTGGCCAAGTGATGCTTCTAAAGAGCTTCTTTAGTGAGAAGAAAGGCTCTGTAGCAGCTACCACTTAGTACTTATCTTGATCTTGCAGTTTCATGAAAATATTCCAAGTGTGTGCTAGCATTTGATCATAATCACATACTGTGGTTTTTTTCTGTAAACTGGATTTAATAGATTTTTCCCTTTCTGACTGCTCAAGTAACATCCTTACACTTGAATAACTTTTTGTTAACAAGCAAAATGTAAAAGAATTGCCACAGTAGTTGTTAAGTATAGTTCTCTTTGTTATCATGTAATGGAAGTGAAAGATGATTATTGTCAAAGTTTCACCTTCAGTCAGATGCTGTTAAAAAATGTGGAACATGAATAAAAACCAAAGAAAGATTGTGAATGTCAGTTTAGATTATTTTACTCCATTATCTTAATTTGTAGGGGTGCACCGATTGCAGTTTTGTGGCCAATCACTGATGTTTATAAAGGCTGACCTGCTGAATTTTGTCACTAAATATAGCGACAAAGTTGCTAAGTTGGCAACAGTGGGGTGACTGTTACTAACCATGCATGTCCAGGTTTGACTTGATGGGTCGGTCTGTCAGTTAGCCCTCTCTCACAGTGGCTGATTTTCAGACCTTTGCTGAGGTAGATAAGATTGGTTTCTTATGTATCAGCTTATCACCGATCTCCCAAAATTAAGGAAATCGGTTCCAGTTTATAGGTGCACCCCTATTAATTTGTGTTCAACATTATAACAAGCTTTAAGAGATTTCACATTGTTTTTTAGATATATTGTTCTTTTTTGTAGGGATACTTATGATTTTATTTAAATGTCTGTCGTGTTTTAATTGCTTGATTTGTATGTTTTTATTTGTCATACAAAGAACATAGAAAATTACCAATCATAATGACTTGTTTGTAATATTGTCAATAAAATTAACTTGATATACAAACTGTTTTGGGATCAAAATCTTGATGCAAAACTTTTTAATAAAATTGTCAGAGGGAGTCTTTTAATTGTTTCGTACATGTTTAAGCTCATTGTGCTTTTTAACTACTATTGTTATTCCACGGCATATATTTTGGGATTTTAATGCCTCCAGTCTAATGATAACTAGATGAAGCACTTTGCATCACTCTCAACCTTTTATGAAATGGCCACCAAAAATGATTTTGTTTGTAATTCTGTGAAATTCGTATCTGAAATAAACATTTAAATAAATAGGCCTATCTTTAGGGATTCTCGTACAATCAAAAGAAGGCTTTAAGTTTCCTGTGATTAAAAAAAATTCCGAAATAAAAATAAGTAGCTAACCATTTTAAGACTTTTTAGTAACGTTTTTTTTTTTTTTTTTTTATATATATATATATATATATATATATATATATATACATATATATATACATATATATATATATATATATATATATATATATATATATATATATATATATATATATATATATACATATATATATATACATATATATATATATATATATATATATATATATATATATATATATATATATATATATATATATATATATATATATTAGGACTTAAGCCATAAATATGACTTAAACCAGGAGTGTCAACATCATTTCTCATACTGGGCCATATAAATATCACAAATGTCCTCAAAGGGCTGGTTGTGGAAGAATATATTGGTAAAACTACCCATTAAAAAACTGTTGAAACATTAGTAAATTGTCTCTGTGAACACTTGTTAAAATTAAATAATTAATTAATAATAATTAAGCTGCTTTGATTTGTTTGATAAGATAATATTTAAGCACACAACTGTTATCTTGAAAGTTTTATTTATGTGTCCTAGAATCTCGGTGACCACAAAAAAACTTAAACCAGTTGGAACAAACCTCAGAGCTACTAACACTGTAGTCCTCTGCTCAACTTTGTACTTAATTTTATTTGGTCTAGGGTCACCTTTCAGGAATTGTTCTCCTTTTTTTCTGAGACTAAATGAAAACTATTAAAAGTTCTCAAAAAAAGAAGCTTGGAAAATTTTTAATTCCAGCTTAAATGAAATGCACAATTAAATTGTGTAATTCAGCTCGTCATGAAGTACTAAAGGATAACGTTTTCTCTTCATGAAAAAACACAACAAACATAAAATCTCTAAGTTCTGTAGTAGGCTACTACTGTTTTAAAATGTCTGTCAGTATGATGATGCCTGAAAAACCTAATAATTATGTGACAATACTTGTTTTTAAAGTTTGAGAACCACACTGTACTACATAAATGGACTAATGTAGTTGCAGTTAATTGTAAAATCAGAACTCCCACATTAGATATTGCGAAGTACTGTATGCTTTGACAGTTTTGCTACGACATCTCCAAATTTTTGTTTTACCTTGAACATTCAACTATTTCCTTGAAGCACAATTATTTTTTAAGACAGGTCACGGGGAGCAGAACATGTTCATTCCCATGTCAGAGGCAGCTGTGTGTTAGGAGGACTTGTAAAAACATGGCAGCACAAAAGTGTGAGCAAGTACCGATAGTAGGAAGATGTGTTTACTCTGTCTGAGGTGTGAAAAACACCCAACTCATCTGTCCAACAAGCTTATCAGAGGGTCTAAGGACTGGAATGTTTTCTGTGAAATTAAAATATATGTCTTGGACCTAAATTTGACATTGATACGGTCTTGTTGGACATTAGGTTTAAGGGATTATGCCAGTCATCATTTTCTCAAAGTTGGATATCAAGAAACATTTACAGTTGTTGAAATTCATAATTCTACAAAAATCATCTTTGGATTATTACTCAGAGAAAACAGTTCTGTTTAATTCCTGGAGTTATCTATTCAGATTTTTTGAAAATCTTGCATTTTTACACAAGTTTGAATTTTACTGTCCACCCCTGGCTGACCCTTCCAGTCCCAGCAATGTTTCACACCAAGGGTGCAAAATGTGTCCCCCAGACCTGCCTTCCCACCCACTGAAATATGTACACACACAAAAACAGTTACAACACAATGAAGCTGACAGAAATACCCTAACACCACCAAATACATTTCTGATACGTTTTATTTTAGTTTTAGCTTCGTGATAACTTTAAAGTTGCTCAGGCCTCATTAAAATGTAAAAAAAAAAAAACATAAATCTTTAACTAGCATGACTGAGTTGTTAATAATAGCTTGTGTTTAATAGTGAAACCTCTTAACCAATAACCAATCAAGCTAGAGTAGCAAAAGCAACATATATTATTGGATTATTCCCTTATTATTTTTTCTAGAACACCTGTTTAAAGGATTTATTGTGAAAAGGTCATGACACATGAGAAATATCACCTCTTGAGTCCAGAGAAATTCTTCCTGACATGAAGCAAATCAGCCTTGGTTGTTTAAAGTTTGAAATAGAAACGTGTAATATGGAGTATTTCGGGCCATTATGGAAATGCTTCTGATCATACTCCTTCTTTACGTTAGACCTTTTCAAAGTCTGACTTAGTAATACAGAGTTGATAAGATATTTAATGAAATGCTTCTAGTTTTTCAAATAGAGTAGTTTGGTATGAAGAATGCTTAACCCCGTAGGCTACTGATATGTGGTGGCCACAAAAAAATGAAGCTAGACCATGTGTAGGAAATTTCAGTGTAGTAATGGTGCAGATTTTGACTTGAATAGCAGCCCAAAGTAGATTTTTTTTAATTTAAAAGATATGGAACGTCACCATTGTTAGCCTAAGAGTAGTTGCAGCTTCAGTAAGAAACATCTTATAGTGACATTAGCTATCAATTTTGTCTCATTAAATCTTTGGCACAACAACAACAACAAAAATCTGCCCAAATTCTACTTTGCCTTGGAAAATTATTCATACCACTTGAACATTTTCCTAGAACAATATTTGGGGGTATGTCTCTACAAGCTGTACATGCTTTGATCTAAACCATTCAATCAAAGCTCTGGCTGTATGTTTAGAGTCAAAGTCCTTTTGGTTCATAAACCACCACAACAGTCTCTAGTCTTTTGCAGCTTCCGCCAGGTTTTCTTCTAAGATTGCCCTGTACAGGATGTTGCTCCATCCATCTTCCTATCAACTCTGACCAGCTTCCCTGTCCCTACTGATGAAAAGCATCACCATAGCATGATCTTACGGCCATGTTTCAATGTGAGAATGGTGTGATCAAGGTTATGTACCTTGTTAGTTTTCATCCAAACACAGTTTTGCATGGGGGCCAAACAGATAAATTTTGGTCTCCACTGACCAGAGCAACTGCTTTTACATGATTGCTGTGTCTCCTCATGGCATGTGACAAACTGCAAGGGGAATGTCTCTCAGCAAGGGCTTTCTCCATGCCAGTCTTAGAAATATTGGAAATGTTTTGTTATTTTATTCCTTACTGCATTTTCATTTGGGGCACCTGTCAGTTTAGTTGGATGGTCATGTCTTGGTAGATTTGCAGTTGTGCCATATCGCTTCCATTTTTGGGTGCTGGAGTGATTGGTGCTCTGTAAAATGATTAAAACTGCAAATATTGTTTTATAACCTAACCCTACTATAACTCCATCATATAGTTTAGTTTCAGTGAGTTTTGATTGTGAATTGTTGAACTGCATTGTGGGAATCATGCTTACAATATTTTTGAGAGGTCAGTTTGATGCAGAATTACTGTTTAGAAGAAACACCCATTTTATATTATAATGTATCTTTTTTTAATTGTTCAAACACACAATTTCTGCCAACGCAGGAAGCATCTTAGAGGTCAAAGTAGGGTTGACAGTACTGAGGAGGCCCAGACAGGTGGCAAGTAGCCCAGCCTGTGAGGCTGCTGTGGGTGGGTGTCCACCCAGAGGTGCCAAACTCCCAGTCAGGCTCCCACAGCCTCACCTCAGTCAGGATGCCTAAGAGGGTCGAGCTGCGGGTTCAGCTCTGGTGCACTCTGCCTTCAGTGTGACACAGTGTGCATACAACTCTAAATCTGTTTTGGTACATGGTATGGTAGAATGAAACCTCTCAGTATTCATCTCAATTCTCATATTTTGAGAACTCTGGGCAGCCAAAGAAACAGATTTCCAGTTATCTACATAAATCCAAACCAAATCTTCAATTCTGAAACAATTACCAAAAGAATGAAACTAAACTGATTTATTATAAAAAGGGCCACTTAAAAATATTTCAAATGAAAGGACTGTGTGTTCAGTAATTGAGATTCATGAAATGATTCAATTTTCTGTGAATTTGCACACCTGAGTAACCATGTTGCATTTCTGGTATAAAAAAACTTGTCTCTCCCATTGCATGCAAGCATCTCATTTGAAAGTTTTTGGTTTTGTTTCAACCATGCTCCAACACAACAACTGCAATGAGTCAAAGTTAAAGTTAGTATTAGTGTGTCTTTTATTTTTGAAAAAAAAGTCAGACCACACTACCAGCTTTTCTCAGTAAAGAGGAGTGGGAAGATGGCAACAGAGTGGGGTTACCAGTCCGGGGCTCCTGCTTCTCACCACTAAGGTGTGAAGTGACGCCTCCAGACCCATCAGTTCTCAGCAGTGTGAAACCCTCACACCTCTGCTTTAATGAGATAATATTAGGCTTCATTAACCGTCATCATATTGGTATTTACATTTTTAATCATTTATTGTATCCATTTAATGCTCACAAACACAAAACTGGAGGGGCAAAACTGCAAGATCCTGTTTGAGCGAGATCAAAGCTCATGTTGGAGTTGCTCTGATGATTTTCTTGTTGGAATGAAATGATGGAATGTAAATCGAAGAAGATCATCCGATTAAGGAGATTGTGTCAGGTTCAAATTTCGGTGTGAGAAGAGGTCAAAGGCAGGGAAATCTTAAACTCTTCTCTCCTCAGCATGCTGGCAAGAAATTTTAACTTTCAATTTGTGAGAAGTAAATGCAATGCTTTGACTGTTAAAATAGCATGGTCTCTGTTTAGTAGCTGCAAGTGATTGGCAAAAGAAATAAACAAAAAGTGCTCACAATCTGGTTAGGTTTTATCAGCTGGAAGGAAAGTACTGCACATGCATCTTTACTGTAGTTTCAGAGAATTACACCTTCTGGATCCTTTTTTAACAAGTCCAGCATCTGTCTTTGACAGATTCTGCTACAAACCTTTTGTAAAACGAAAATGTTTATGTAGCTCCATGGTGTGTCCAGTTCATTTGCTCGGGCTCATGCTGGGAACACAGATCCAAAGTCTTTGCATGGAGTCATACCAATTGAAATCAATTTGGATTTTGGTGATATTACCAATCCTATCTCAGACCACCAGTTTTGTTTTGTTGACTTTTTTAGACAACTGCTTGCAACCCTATCTGAGTAGGCCTGATATCAACATGGCCCAAAAATAGGTTTAACTTATTTCTCCTGTTTCCAAGCTATTTATTATTACTTAACTACTCTGTTTTGTTTTTTCATCCAATTTTGTGTATGGTGCCTTACAAGAGTCTTCATAACCCTTGAACTTTCGTGGAGTTTGTCAGAATATAATGTATTTTTAGGTATTTTCACAGGTAAAATTTTGAAAAATGTAATCAACCTCCTTTACTATCCCTAAATAAAATGCAACCTTTAGATCTCCCCTAATTAGTAAACAAAGTCCACCTGTGTGTAATTCAATGTCATTATAAATACAGCAGTTTATAGAAGAATTCAGAGGTTTGATAGAGAAAATTAGTGAACAAACAGCATCCTGAGGACCAAGCAACACAACAGACAAGTCTAGGATAAAGTAGTGGAGAAGGTTAAGGTGGAGTTAGGTTATAAAACAACATCCAAAGCTTTGAACATCTCACAGACCTCTGTTCAAGGCAATATCTGAAAATGGCAATGCATAGGACGGGACAATTGCAAAGCTACCAAGACATAGCTGTCCAACTAAACAGGCTGGGCTAGGAAAGCATTTAAAAATCAAGCAATCAAGAAGCCCATGGTAACTCTGGAGGAGCTGCAAATATCTGCACCTCAGGTGGATATAGACAGGACAATTGTTAGTCATATATTAAACAAATTTGTCATTTATTGAAGACTGGGGAGAAGAAGCTGGTCAGAGTTGATGTAAAAATGGATGGAGCTAAATATGGGGCAGACTCCTGTGTTAGAATGGCCCAGTCAAAGCCATGAATCAGCCAGTAACAACCATGTATCCTTTTTTTAAATCACAATTGTGCATTACTTTGTGCTTGTCTGTAACACAAAACTCCAACAAGTACACTGAACTAGTGGTTCACAAAATGTACTGAGAAAAATGTTTTGCTGTGGTTTAGTTCATGTCTTTACTGTTGACCATAACTGTCCTAAAATGAACAAAATTATTCACAAATAAGCCACTAAACATATGCAGAACGCATCGGGTGTGCTGGTGAGACAAAACCCAGAAAAGTATAAATGTTTTGTTTTTTTCAGCAGGAGTCAAAATTCACACTTCTACTCCTGGAGCTGGACTTTCCCAGAGCAGAGGGAGAGACTAGAGCCGAAGTCGAGGCACTGTGAGAGGGTCCCACTGCTGGAGCGTGTGTGTGTGTCTGTGTGTGTGTGTGTGTGTGTGTGTGTGTGTGTGTGTGTGTGTGTGTGTGTGTGTGTGTGTGTTCAGGGGCAGTGGCCTCTGCTTTAGACAGCGTGTAGTCAGAATCTGCAGAGGTGTCACTTCACACCTCTGTGGCCTGGCTTGGACTTATAAACCAGTGGAAGAGAGCTGAGCAGCACTCACAGCTTCCCAGTTATTCCAGTCAGACCACTGAGTTACTTTAACAACATGGATACCTCCTCTGTCCCTCTGCTCGACTACAGCCTGCAGTACCAGTGGTCTTCTGACACGGACCTTTCCAGCATTTCATCACCAGAGACACTCTCGCCTGTTCTGTCCATGGACTCCAGCCTCTCCCCTTCCTACCAGCAGCCTCCACAGTCTTCTCCCAAAGCAGCCAAGTGCCTCAAGTCCCCTCCTTGCTCCCTGTCTGGAGAAGGCCGGAAGACAGGTCGGAACACCAGGATTCGTAGCAAGCAGAGGGAGAGTGCCAGTGAGAAGGAGAAGCTGAGGATGAGGGATCTAACCAAGGCTCTGCACCACCTCAGGTCCTACCTTCCGCCTTCAGTAGCACCTGTTGGACAGACTCTGACAAAGATAGAGACTCTCCGTCTCACCATCCGCTACATCTCCTACCTGTCAGCTCAGCTGGGCCTCAGTGAGGAGGTACTATTTCAGAGGAGGGAACAAGTGGACACTTCACCCAGTGACACGTCCTCTCCTGATTTCATTAGCTACTTCCAAAATTCCTCTGCCGGAGAACACATACAGGGCCAGAACCCATACGCAGGCCTGAGTTACAGCCAGAATAGACCTCTGCATTCTGGGCATTGTAGTTTTGGAGTGAATCAGTTAAGAATGCAGTACACTGAAGGCCCTCAGGGAGACATGAGCATGGACGGAGTTCTACAATTACCACCAGAATCCCAGCCTTCTTGTCAGGTTTGTAAACATTTACTCATTCACATGACTCTTTGTTTTTGTGCAGCAACATAATATGTCCATCATAACACATTCACTGTCTGTTTTTGTTTCAAACAGATGTGTGGTAAAGACTTCTGCACCCCACTTGTTCCAAGAGACTACTGGGGCTGATCTCTCAGTCACTGACTGTCAGACAACAGACCCAGACTCCTTCAGTGATTTTATTACTTTGTTGTGAATCCAGTAACTTATTTTGAATATATGCTTTTCTACCTTTTATTTATTTTGTCGTATTAAATATACTGTGTAAATATATGACTAACAGCTATTTTTTTATATATTTCCTTATGTTCCTATTTATAATAAACTGTTGAAATACATTGTTGTCTTTTTCAATTTCTGGTATACAGGTTGGACTGAAGAGAGCACTTGGCATCATTAAACTGAGTTATAAATTCCCTAACCCAGCGATGTCCAAACTTTTTGTTAGATGGGACAAAATCATCATTTCAAAAGTACTTGCGGGCCAAAAACTAACTTTAGTAAAAGCTAACATTGCAAAAAAAAAAAAAAAAGTATTGTCTTTTTTTTTTACCTGCTCAATGATAAACTAAGCATGCAACATTTTAATAAAACAAAGTAGTCCAATTTTTTTTAAGGAAAGCGATGTGAAGATCAATGCTGAGCTAAAACCCGAAAAGGAGTTTGGCATGTATGCATTGTCAAAATAAGTCCATCCAGTTTGCACATTCTTTGGGACTCTTTTGCAAGAAAATATAAAAATTAAGTCTATTCTTAGCACAAGAACCGGATTTGGGTCACTCTCTGAAAAAACCTGCTGTATTTGGTCAAGCTTAATAAATTAATTAAATGCATATTTGGGTGTATTAAAGTCTGCTTTAGAGTTTAAGTTTCTGAATAAATGTGGTCAGATATACAATCCAAAAAGGGTGGTTATCAAAACATAAATCTTTTGTGTTGTACATAACTTTTTTTGTCTTTTATAATTTTGCCCTAATTAAAATTAAAGTAAACAACATCTCCATCACCCACCTTTGCTGGGGGGGTCAAATTTGTCCCATTCTTGAATTGCAGTCAGGTTTAGAAAATCGGTCCAGGGGCGGTAAATGGTCCTTGGACCACACTTTGGAAATTCTTGCCCTAACTGACACAAAATAATGCTGGACTACTGTAAAAATTCAACATAATTAGTTTAGTTTAGTTTAGTTTAGGACCCACATTTAGCTGCAGCAATGCTGCCATTGTTCTTGCAGTGGTCTTAAACCCTAGGGCTTGAATATGATTACATGCCTCTCTTGCTATATATATACAACAGATGCACATTTCAAAATTCAACTGTAGCTACCTATAAACTTCAAGTCTTTTGCAGGCCCCAATTGGTTTTCTTCTCAAATGGCATTTTATTTTGCTCCATCTATGTGCTATATATCTCAAAAACTTTCTGTCTGACCTTTCTAGTGTGTTCCTTGTTCTTCGTGCTGTTTGTTTTCTAATGTTCTGAAATAAACTTGATTAAATTACACACTCTAATTATTAAATTAGGTGTTATCCTGAGGAAACTACTTGCAGTGGATTATACTTAGGAGTATCACAGTAAGGGCAGTTGCATAGATGTGAACACTTAATAGATTTTTTTACATGCAAAAATTTTTTAAAAACCATGTAGAATTTTCCTTTCAGTTCCCAGTGATGTTCATGTATATCTTGTGGTTTTAATGAGACAAAATGTAAGAAAGTACAACTGGTTGAACAATTTTGCATGACACTGTATTTGCAAGGGGTTTTTTTTTCTGAAAATAGCACCTAAATCATCCATCTATAAGCCTATTCAGGGTTGCAGGCAGTCAGTGTGAATGAAAGCCTGTCCAGTCAGTCATTAGGCAAGAGGTGAGGTACAACCTGGACAAACTGCCAGTTCATCACTGGGCCAAAACACAGACACACAGGACATACAGATTCACACATAAAGCCATTCAAAGTTGAAAATAATCTGTTATTTATATTTATGTTATTTAAACAAGGAAGTAAAAGATAAAGGAGGAGTGACTGAGCAGCAGAAGGAGACCTGGAGCACCCAGATCCATAGAAGAACAGAGAGAGACACTTCTAAAATGTAATCAAAATAAAACTCCTTGGAGACTTTCCTGAGGTGTGCAGTTGGCTTTGTGTGAATCACATAGTTATTATTTTCAGAGCTTTATTTTATGTGTGTGTATAAAACAGATCAGAATAAGACCTGGAACACTTTGATGAACATATAAGAAAAGATCTTGAAATACGACTGGCTGATAATTTCTCTGGTGAGGCCTCAGATCAAGATGCTTGAATATTTCTCCCTCAGTTGGCCACTAGATGGCAGTTTAAGATAACAGCTAATGTTTGTAAAATATTGCCACATTTCATGACTAAACTCCTGTTTTATATATATATATATATATATATATATATATATATATATATATATATATATATATATATATAATTAGAATCACTATCATATATATATATCACTACAGTTATTCTAATTCTTATTATATTTCTAACTTTTAAATGATTTTTTCATTTTTTTCTAGAAACGTGATTTGCATGATTAAGAAATGCATGCTTAGAGCCTCTATTTTAGGCGCCCTACTAATTTTTTTTATCCGAAAGGGAATGTAAAGAAATTTGCAGAACAGAGACTGATTGCTGCTAAAGTTTACCTTGTTTATTTAGAGTTTGTTTGTTAATGAAGCATCACAAACAGCAGATCCTTGGCTCCACTAAGTCTAGACTGAAATTCTCTCTCCTTTCTCTGACCTCCTGCCCTGATCATTCCTAAAACCAGAGAAGTCTTTAATATTCATCAAGGAGAATGGCTCTGCATATCAGCCTGGGAGAATTAGACCCGGCGTTTGGTTTGCCACATACATACAGCTCATTTGATTTGCAAGCAACCCACTCAAAGACTAATATACACACTTAAGTCTGTCATCACAGTGAAGCTAATAAACTCTCAACTCTGAAGGGGAAGGGGATGAAAGAGGTTAGCACCATAATGCTGAAAATGTACCCATTACACTGAAAACATTGTCAGGGATAATGTAGATTACGGGAGTTGGAATCTTCCATCTGAGAAGACAAAAGAAAGATAGCTGGAATTATGCTTCATACATAAAAGACCTGTTGTCATTGTATCAACCTTCCAGACCACTCAGGTCTTCTGGTTCTAGTCTGCTCTACACCCCCAGAACCAGAACCAAACATGGAGAAGCAGCATTCAGTTTTTATGCACCACTAATCTGGAACAATCTCCCAGAAAACTGCAAAACAGCCTAAACACTAAATTCCTTTAAATCAAGATTGAAAATCCACCTGTTTAGAGCTGCCTTTGATTAGTAGTCTGGACCATAAATCTGCAAACAAATCCGGGAAAGATAAGTTTGGTTCTCCAAAGGGTGGAAGCTTGAGTGTAAATCGGTTAAATAAACTAAGTGAATCACTGATCAATATTTTTGCTGATGATTTTCATGTGCTAGATAATTTTGATGATTTTGCTCGATGATTTTGATGTTTTGAGATTTTGCTGTATACTTGATTGATCTTTTTATGATGTGAAGCACTTTGAACTGCCTTGCTGCTGAAATGTGCCATACAAATAAACTTGACTTGACTTAAAAGTGGATTTATTGTTTTCTTTCAGTTCTTGTACTTAAATAGTTACAGAACAACATGGTGGCAGTGGCTCACACATAAATATGATAATGCTCAATGATAACTTATTTTTAACAGACTTGATAATGTATCTACAAAGAGTGCCCTTGCAAAAGTATTTATACACCCAAAGCTTTTTCACATTTTATCACAACCACAAAAATCTGAAAAGTGTGGCATACATTTATACCATCTTATTTTCATTTTTGAATCAAGGATTGAACAGAGTTCTGTGAGATGTTAAAGGTTTCTTATTTTGTTTCATAACCTAACCCTGCTATGTAATCCTCCAAGGGATTAAATTTGACATTTCATTCAATATCGATAAGATATCTCTTGGCAACAAGTTATACTGTTTTTTTTTAGGTGGATCAAAATAGGGTCCCAAAGTTTACTTTGGCTACCTAATCAACTTTGATTCAGCTGCTGAATTTGGTGAAATTACACAGCTTCTGGAAAATATGCACAAACTAACCAAGATCCCTATATTTTATCTTGTTCTGTTTTTGCTTCAAATGTTTATTTACATTTAAATGTCTGTTTTTCTTGTATTAGTGTGGTGGTGCAAAGCTGTGTAGGACCAGTTCACACCTCTTACTAGGAGACAAATGTAACACGGCAGTTTGTGGGAAAGCACCTTAGGTCTCAGCTCCACAGTAGAAGTGAAAACAAATCCTGTCAAAAGGGCATCACTGGACACAAAATGCATGATGAGCATTTGTAAAACTCATTTCTAATCTTTTCCCCATCTGTACTGCAGCAAATGTTCTTTCCAGCTTAAATTAAAGATACCTTCATGCTTGTTTGGTAGGAGACTTTCAACAGGTGATCTCTTAACTTGTAATATTTGCCCAGTTTTCTTTGGTAAAGCTTTTTAAATCTATCAGAAAGTGAGGACATGACCGTATGGACAGCCCTCATCAGCTGACCATATGAGTTTTATGCTAGGTTTATATGTGGACTCTGGCAAATCCAAAAGTTAAATTTTCTTCTGCTGAAGCCATTCTTTTGGTGACTTAAACAAATGCTTGGGGTCATTGTCATGTTGAAATACAAAATATCTCTTCATCTTTAGTGTTTTAGCAGCAACTGTTCAAATGTTTTCACAAACCCTGACAAAATAGCAGATCCAGCAGGAAAAAGCAACCCCAGGGTATCATGCTGCCATTACCATGCTGAGTACCATTTGGAATACATTGTCCCTCAAGGTTTTGTAAAACTTTAATTTGGCCCAGATGGTTTCTTTGAAAGAAAATGCTTCTGTCTTGTAACCCTACTTCATAGTCCAGAAAAAAACCAATACAACCAATACTTGCCAAATGTTCCTGCAGCTCCTTCAGTGTTGCCATCTGCCTCAGCACTCTCCCTGGCCAGTTTCTATCTAACTGGTTTCATACCTTATGAAGAAATGACCAGTTTTTATAATGTAGCTTTTAGTTTATATACTTTTTCATTTTTTGGTAATTTGTACTGTGTTCCAGGATATGTTTGCCACTCTTGAAATGTTATTGCAGCTTTTTTTACTATTTACATTTACCCTGAAATTTACTTTTTGTTTTTCTTTTGAACTGTTCAGGATACATATTACATTAAATGTGGTTCAAGTTTTTGAAAGGTTTTTGTATATTTTACATGTTAAAAAATTTGAGATTTTACCTGGATTTTGGAAAGTCCTTAAATTCACTGTGACAGTTGCGCTTCAATACTTTTGAATATCAATGAAACAGTAATCTCTTTCAGTAATTTATTCAGAATTGTTACATAGATTATTTACAGACAGAATGATATATTGCATGGGTTTATTTCTGTCAATTTGGATGATCATGGCTCACAAATCTTAAAAATCCAAAACTTTCTTTCTACAAAAATCACATAAAATTACATTGGAGAGGGGTTTTAATAGATACACTTTATGATAGCGGCTGGATAACAATGGGGAAGACTGCTAACTTGACAGTTATCCAACGAATAGTAATTGACACCCTCCACAAGAAGCACAAGCCACAAAAAGGTCATTACTGGAAAAGCTGGTTGCTCAAAGCATATCAGAGGAGCATGAAGCAAAGCCAGTTTAAGAGTTAGAGGAAGATTTACAGAGTCCAGACTGCAACTGGAGTCGATACTTTAGTTATTTTGGAGACTGGCATTTTACACTTCATTGATATTTAATGGCTGTTAAATAACAAATAAATACCTGAGATTAACAAATGTTTGTTGTACATATTGGGGCTTTAAATTGATTTTTTTCTGAAGACTGGTTGCATCTTTCCCATCCAGGTTCTGAGGCCTGAGACCAGCTGCTGTCCAAATAGCTAAAGGTGCTAATCATTCACACCTCCCAGCTGACACGGCACACTTATTCTAACCTGGTCTTGAAAGGAGTGAAATGACAGAAAGGACCAGGACCAAAGCATTTATTAAATATAAAGCAAGTTTTTCCTTATCTATGCAAACAGAATTCATATGTGGGAGATAATGGGCCTCAGCATTTATTCAACTTACAGTGACACGTAGGTACTTTTTAAAAATGATGTTTAGACTTTTTATGTTGCAGATAATTCTAGGGCTACAATGACTCCCTGAGGTTCTAATAAGAATCTCAGGTTTAGGGCCAGGCATGTGGCTCTTTCATGGTAGTGTCATTGTCAAACACCTGCAGAAGCATGATCCTCACACTAGAAGAGCCACATCACACCTTGTATTGGAGCATGCCAGTTTCCCATGGGACCCCCTGGCCTAGGTGTCATCCCTGCTCCCAGAGCTTCTCCGGACCAGAGGTGGCTCTCAGGAGGTGACGCTTCACACCCTTCACCACATATATTGAGCAACCTCCTCTCTTCTCAATATCCAGAGCATCCTCCTTCAGAAACTCACTGGCAGCCCACCACTGCAGCATCAGCCAACAACTGAACCAGTGATACTTCAGCAGCAACTATGGAAATGTCTTACTGTTCTCTTCTTGAGCTACAGGAGAACTCGTTGCTCTTTGATTTTGATCTTCTTGTAGAAAAGTCTCCAGCTTGTGATCCATCCTCAGATCCTGGTTATACCAGTGCAGGCAGCAGCCTCTCTCCTACTTCCTCTGTGGACTCCTTTTGCTTTTCCCCGACCTCTCTCCATCCCTTAGGAAAAGAGCAAGATGCCTTGAACTGTTTCCTCTTCAGCAGCACATTGGACCCTCAACCATCCCAACAACTGGAGACCGTCCTCAGCTCAAGACCTTCCTCTTCAGCTTTCCCCCCCATGAAGTCCAGGTCCAGGTATCCAAATAAAAAGCGACAGACTGCAAGCGAAAGGGAGAAACTGAGGATGAGGGACCTGACCAAAGCTTTGCATCAGCTCAGGACATACCTTCCTCCCTCTGTGGCACCAGCTGGACAGGCCTTAACCAAGATCGAGACGCTACGCCTCACCATTGAATACATTTCTTACCTGTCAGAGCAGCTGGGGCTCAGCCAGGAGGTGCTGGAGCAGAGAAGATCCTCAGGCTTTGTGGAGCAGGTCCAAACCCTCAGCCAGTTCCTGGATCAACCATCAACCATGAACACAGAGCAGCTGTCCTCTCTGCATCATTCATATCAGGTATAGTTATATTTTCTTTTTATTTAAATAAATTTAGCTCTCTATATAGCTCTATAACACAGTTAAAATATATATATTTTGTTTTCAGGGTTTAAGTGAAGATTACTTCACCAGCGAGGAGTCCTGGAAGCACCATGAGCAATCAAAACCTTTCACTTTCAATGGACAGTACTGAAAGATGTGAAGACCAATGTACTCAATGAGATTTGTTGCAAAAGTTAACTGATATATGGACTGGACTTTTCAAGCTTGTTATTTTGAACAAATAATTTTCTGTTGTTTATTTTTGTACATAGAAGTGTGTATTTATTAAGTTTTCACACTGTGAAATGAATAAACATTATTTATGAACAAAACCCTTGTTGGTTTATTTACCCCAAGCTTAAAAGTTAGCCTACACATAGCATTTACAACCAGTCTTTGGCCTCTAATTCTCACAAACGTAGCAGCTGTTTGTAGGAAGTGCTAAACAGGTAGCACTTCCCCTCTAAAGCTTTTCAGGAAAGAGTCCCGCTGAGAGAGGCGACAGCTGATCTTGAACCAGTTAATGGCCATGTTTTTCATCCTGCTTTTAAAGATTTAAAATAAAGCTTTTAATGTACTGCAGTCCTGATATTCACTAGGTAGATATTACACATTACCAAATGTAAATACATTCATATAGTTTGTCACATGACAGAGCACAAATACCCACATGAAATGCTTTTCTCACACCTCAGTTAAGGTGTTAAATCGTGACTTACTTCTGTAGACATGCATTTATGAACTGCAGTTAGTAACAATGCCTTGTAATACTGCTCATACTCTTTACCCTTTCTCACATTTTGCAATGTTACAACTACAGATTTCCATGGATGTTATGTGATAGACACACATCCTTTTTAGAATCTTTTTAGAATAGAAACTCAAGAGTGATGTGTTGTTTTCAGTCCCCCAGAATCAACACTTTGCAAAACCACCATTATTTGCAATTGCTGTTCAAAGTCATTTGAGATATGTGTCCATCCGCTATTCTAACACCATTCTAACACATGTAAATGCTTTGATCCAAACCATTCCAATGTAGCTCTGGCTGTAAATTTAGGGCTGTTGTCTTGCTGAAAGATTAACCTCCCAGTCTCAAGCCTTTGCAGTCTTTCTACAAGTTTTCCTCTAGGATTGTCCTGTTTTTAACTTGATGCATGCTCCCATGAAGTCTGACCTGCTTCCCTCTCTTTACTGAAACATTCCACCACCATGTTTCGCCATGGAGGATGGTGTGTTCAGGATGATATGCAGTTTTGTGGTGTCATAACATTTTGCATGTTGGCCAAAAAAAGTCCACTTATTTGGTGTCTCCCCTGCATGGCTTATGACTGACTTTAATTAGGGATTTCTTTTTGCAAATCTTTGCTAGAGACCAGATCTTTTTTTTGTTCCATAGCAAATAGTTATCCTGTCAACAGATTCTCCCACCTGAACTGTGGATCTCTGTAGCACAGATTTTAATTTTCCCTAATTTATTTCTAATCAGATATTCCAAATTACATTTTACATACATTTTTAAAAGGTACTTTCTTCTTTGAAACTTTTAACCACACATTTGATTCCAAAGACAAATATTATAATAATCCATAACACGTAAATAAGATCTGTTTTGCAATGTCCTAAATTTAAGCCTAAACATCTAATAAGGTGAAACATCCTTCAAATAACATGTTAGGGAAACAATGTTGTTGAGAACACCTCAAAATGTTGACCAGATATTTTTCCCTGATAAAAAGCACACACTTAATCTAGTTATCAAATCAATTTATTTCATAAAATATTTTTACCAAAATGTTTCATTAAAAATATTTGTTCAAAAAATATCCACAAAGTTCAAATATATGGCTGCTTTCATGCAAAAAAAAAAAAAAAAAAGTTTGTAGGACAATCTGTTATATGGTTCATCCTCTGCACACTGAATGGCCTTGCTCACTAAATTTCAAACGTTTGACTGATCAACCACTCAGACAGTGGTTCCTTGTTCAGGGCCATCCAGTTCATGTTGGCCTTGGTTCTCTCCAGCACCGGATCAAAAAACACAGCTGCTGAGCCAAGCTTCACTTCAACCTCTTTTTTGAACAGCTCCAACTACAGAAGAGAAGGTGGGAAAAGCAGAAATCATTTCCACGTAACAGTAAACATAAAGGTTTTTTTATTTTAAAGAATCAGTGTTATCACCTGTAATTGAGTTGTGAAGAACTAAACAGTTTAATTATTAAATCCATACCTGTGTGTATTCATACTCAGTAGAGAATCGCTCAGTCAATCCATTAATAATACTCCCAAAGGAAATTGAGCCACGACCATACCTGAAGAAAGGGAAAAAAGTAACTGAGGGACGTAATTATTTGGCAGAACATTTAAGTTTGCAAACAAAGCTGCTTCTAGACACTTTGATACAAATTTTGATATGAAGATGTATTTTGCTCATTTATTTGCTCCAACAGCATATGACTAGCCCCATACCACCAGCCTACCTAAAGAGATAGTTAGTTAGGAAGCACAAACAACTTGCAAAATATTTAAATACTGAGAAAACTCACTCATTTATTAGGTATTCCCAGTTGGCTCTAATAAAGTCCCAAACCAGAGGTTGCCCAATAGGGTTACGTGAAATGTAAACAAAAGTATAGGATACATCCTGCTTCCGGATCTTCTCTGGATCCAGGGAATACTGTAGGTACCTGCACAAAATAGTATTGACATTATAAGAGTCAAACTAAAAGAAAGCAGAGCTTTCAGACCGTTTAAAAATTAACAGAGAAGGTAATACCAATCAGACAGCAAGCATTAGCCATGTGTGTTTGTGAGAGAGAGAAAGGGAGAGAGAGAAAGAGAGACCTGTTTATCAGCCAGGGCTCCTTGGTGCAAGACAGAGCATACATAAGTTTATCTGCCTCTGAGGCAATGGTAGCATTCCTGTACATTTCCCATGCAAAATCCCACTCTGCTTTTCCTCCTGCTGCGATCGCATTGCAGTACACTGTGGACTTCAGGTTGGCATTAATGCTGCAAAATTTAGTAAAAACAAACAAAAAAAAAAAGACTGTTGTAAAAAGGTTTATGAATAAGGAAGGTCCAAAAGGAAATACTAAGAATTTAAAGTAATGAAGTAATGGAAGAAACATGCTTGAAATATTACAAGAGCTACACTTTTTAACAAGACTTTACCTGTTGACAGTAGGGTTGTTCATCCACTCTTTAAACCAGCCAGATGTCAGTTCTCTGCAGCCATCCACTTCTGAGCTGCAGGCCATGGAGATTGCATTGATCTGATTGTATCTGGACAGAGACAACATAAAAACCATGAGAAGGCCTGAAATCACAGTGGTCTAACAGAAGAAGACATAACCAAATGCTAAAGCACAGAAGAGGAACAAGAACTTGTCAAATGAAATACACAAGCTGATTTAAGGATGATAATTCCTAATTAAAAAAAAGATTTTTGCAAAGATGTGTAAAAACTTAAAGGGGCAGTATTATGTGTTTTCCAGGCACATGCATAGAATCATTTTATAACACAATCAAGTAACTATGTTACCTTCAGTTGCTACAAAAATTCTGTATATATCAAATATGATTTAAAAGAAATTTGACTTCGTAATTTAACGCCTTGAAATTGGGCCTCTGTCTCTATAAGAAAGTCCTGCTCTTTCTGAAACTTCGCTTTCAAGAAGTCATCACAACAGCTAACCCTTTAACAATGTTTTTACCACCGTTGCACTGAGAAGTAGCTCTTGTAATGAGCTCAGCAAATGTGCAGTTCCACTAAGTGTTTGCTAAATGCTGCAGGCTAGTTTGAGGGAGCTGAGTGGGGAAGTCATGGGGGAGGGGTCCTCTGTGAGACAGAAGCTTGGAAGTTTAGAAGCTGCAGCTCTAAGGAGGAGCTACACCCCGAAGGCGGCGTTGGGTCCATCCATGCATTTTGCACAGCTGAATGGTTGCTACAGGAGATTAAAGGATTTCTCAAACATGCATGAAAGAAACAAGGCAACATTCCGGATATGTTTTTGATGAGGGAATAACATTATAACATGATGTAATGCTAAAAAAGTCAATTTTACATAATACTGCCCCTTTAAAATGAATTTATCTTTTATAGATCACATTCAGCTTTATATAAAGTTCTGCAGATGTCTGTTAATGACCCATTAATTTAAGTCAAGTTTGTGGCAACAGGGAAACATTTAAATCAGGGAAGACAGTGGGCCTCAGGACCAGGGTTAGGAGTAATCTCTCCAGATAACTCACATCTCTCTTTTACAATCTTCTCTTCAGCTCATCCTAGATGTTTTCTATAGGATTTAGGCCTTAGAGTTGATGGTCATTAAAAAAATTAAAACTGTGTCTGAAACATTTCTGTACATATTTTGCCGCATGTTTTGGACCATTATTATACTGAAAGATCAAATGACGATCCAAATTCAGTTTTCTGACAGTGCCTATCAGAAAATTAATTGAAATATTCTTGTCATTCAAATAACAAATGATGTCATACTCGCTCAAGGTCCTCCAGGGCTTCTGAAGAGAAACAGTCCCACGGTAACACAGATCCTCCACCTTTCTTAACAGTGAACATGAGGTGCATTTCTAAATATTTATCCTCTGTTTTAGGTCAGCTTCACCTTCTTTACCAAAAAGATAAATCTTGGTCTCATTAATCTCCACTTGTGTTGGTAATTTTAGGACAGAAAATACTTTAAAGGAGCCATTTGGCATGAAGATAGAATCTAATGTTTGTTATGGACATTCATCGACCCCAAGATGCAATAAACTGTGCTGCAGTGCAATAATAGTGAGCTCTGGAGATGTTGGTAAGATAAACATTTTGTCCTTATTCAGTCTTGTTTATCACAGTTCTGGTTGTTTTAAACATTGAAAGCATTGCTCTAACTGCTAGAGAGCAATGCTCTATGGGCAAGGTGAACATGTAACACATCTACCTTACTTGAATGGCATGTTCTCTTGTTTTTCCCAATTTGAAAAGTGGCTGAAAGAAATGTGTCCCTTAATTTTTTTCACCTAAGGGAAACCGGAGGTCAAAAAGTTGTGAACTGAACATTCCTAGATACTGTGATCAACCTAAAATTCAAAGGATATATACAAAAAATGCTTTTGCTACAATTATTTTATATGAACTTTTTAAGGGTTCCAGTAACTGTAGAGGTGATGGATTTTTAAATAAACAATTGTCCGAACATGGGATTAATTTTCTACCTGAATAAATGGATTCAAATTAAAGTTTGGATGTCTTTAAATATTTCAATATGAGATTTAGCTTTTACAATTAAAGATACAATGATATTAACCTTTTTGCACTGGTGCCAGAATGGTTTGAGTGCATTGTATGTGATCTAAAACAGCAAGGTCTTCATGGTAGAAAGAAAGAAAGAAAGAAAGAAAGAAAGAAAGAAAGAAAGAAAGAAAGAAAGAAACAAACAAACAAACAAACAAACAAACAAAGAAGCAAAGAAAGTAACAAAGAAAGAAACAAAGAAACAAAGAAAAATCCAAAACATCCTTACTGATCTGTGTGCTTTTCTGGGATCTTTGTCCAGTTCAGAGTGAGATCTTGAAAGTAATGAAACAAAGGGGTGACCTGTTTTTTTAAATAGGCCTGAGGGATGAAGACAAAACATTAAGTTTGTTAAGTTGTTATTTTATTCTATGATGATATGAGAAATTTACATTTCATTTTCCCTGTATATTGTATGATCTCTTTAACTTCACAATATTTTAATGATATTGAACCAACCTGCATGGGTCCATACAACTCACTACGGTCAAACATAAGAAAGAAGTAATCTAAGTTGCGCTTGGCTGTCTCCCAGGGCATATATTCAACTTCTTTATTCAGGAATGTAGTTGTCCTCAGAGCCAGAGTTGTATTTACTATCCTTGCCCTGAAAATAAAAAAAAAAAATTGAAGTTCTGAGTATTTTTTTATTGAAATTCAGCTCCGATGTTTTGCAAAAGTATAACCTCACTTTGCAAGATTAAAGGCATCGTCAATAATCTGAGCCCTGTTGATCACAGGAATGTCCTAAAATCAAAGAAAAAGTTATGAGCAGAATTCTCAGACATTTATAACAGAAGCAAAGCAGAGGTACTGCAAGTGTTGTACCTGATGGTTTGATCTCAGCTTAGCAATGAGACGCTCCCAGTTTTCTTCATCATAATTGACTCTATAGAAACCTGTCATGTTTATGTTGGCCACCAACCAATCAGAAGCACCAAGAATCAGGTCTGTGTTTGTAGCTAGATGAAAAAATATGATCAATTACAACAACAATATTATTAATAATAATAATAATTGCCATCATCACCATCAGCTTTCTGTGAATGGCTCATGACATTCACTGACTTGAAATGAATCTTACCTTCCTTGTTAAGAAGCCAGTATTTCTGTTCAGAACCACCAGTCTTAATCCAGGTAACAGGTACAAACCATTCATAACTTGAACCAAATCCAAAGAACCACACATACAAATGAAAACAAACCGCATACAGCAGATGAATTTTGCATAGACATTGTTAGGTACATTGAACTCATCCATAAGACAACTGAATCCTACTTGAACTCTGAAGGTCTGTCCACAACAGACTCTGGATCCAACAGAAAGTGTTTCTGTGTGATTTTTCCAGTCTGGGTGTCAATGGTGACCACTGGGAAGCCCATTTGTAGGATCCATCGGTTCATAATAGCCTCCACAGAATGGGGCAAGTATATGCCAGCTTTATCAACTGCCTAACAATAAGAAACATTCAATGCAAAAACAATCGATTCTGTGTAGTCGACAGCAGTCGAATTTTATTTAACAGCAGTTGTTTACAACATATTTTCAAGCCTGACACATCAGATATGGGTTTAATATTCCTTTGCACTACCAAATCAAATAGATCTTGGAAAGGACTTTCTGCTCAATGAATATCAAGTTTTGTCATAACATGACACACTTTAGTGGAAAATTGTATCAACCAATAGGTGTAAAGTCTGCCTAGTACAGGGGTCAGCAACTTCTATAATCTAAGTCTTTGTTGCCCACTCTTCTACAAATTGCATTTGTCTAGAGCAACAAATCCTTCCAAACCTTAAAAAAAAGTTTTGTGATTTCACCCCTTCACCATTTTATTCTTTTGCATTTTTGGACATATCTGCAAAGTTATGTTACTCAAAGTAATAATATCTACAAGCAGGAGGTCCCCCAGGGTTATTTGGGTTTGATTATGATCTCACTTATTTCACATTAGTTAGCTTTCTATATGACAATTAGAACCACAATCAGTGGTTATGGTCCACTGCATTATGCAGTGATAAAAGTAGTAACCACAAGCAACTACAACACTTGGTTACCATGGAGACTGAATGCAGACTGGTGGATAGACATTGCTGACTAAGGGATCGAACAGATTTCTTATGGAAATCTCTATACCATTTGGACATCAAGAGAAGTCATATGTCTCCCCTTTTAACTGTTCTAGGCTCTCCTATATCTAAAAGAGGACAGTACTTTATTGATATCCTCTGGATAAATGAAAGCAATTTTGTTTTGTTACATATTTTTTAAATATGTGAAATATCAAATAAATTACTTGTTACTTGTTGTTTGCTGAACATGACAGTCCATGGTATGTTTCACTTTTATTTGAGCTCCAACTAGTTATTTACAAAATATGTGTTTGATTTTACATTTTTAATAGATCCCAAACTTTTAAGTCAAAGTTTTATTTACAAGAAAGCAGTACACATACATATTGCTGTCTTACCATTTCCAGGTGCTTCCAGAGGTCTTTGTAGTCTGTGGTGTTATACTCAAACTCCTCTAAATATGTCTGCAGAGAGATAAAGCCTAGCATTAAACTTGCTGCATTTTTGTGGAGATAAAAATAGGCCTCTGTTATTATTAACACAATGTTGATATAAATGATGCTTATCTCTTTAGTAATCTGTACTCACATGAAGTCCTTTAGAAAATACTGTTTCTGTAATAAAGTCTGAGAGCATTCTGAGGACTGCTGCACCCTGCAATGTAAAACAAAGGTTTTAGTCGGAGACCAATGGTGCAGTCCCCATTGTACCATCATAAAACACAGTGATAATATTGTAATAGCATCTGTGTGTGCTAAATGGAAGGTTGCCCCTGATTACAGTGGGATCTGTTGAGATTAAAGATTATATGATTTACCTTGCTGTATGTGATGGTGTCAAACAGTCGACTGATCTGATCTGGTCTCAGAATTTCCTCCTCTTTGGTAGACAGGGGGTGGGAGTAAGCTGAAGCATCCACAGCCATGACATTGACAATCTCATTCAGAACAATTAAATCTTTCTGTGAAGGAAACAGTAAAACAAATTTTCTATCAAACACCTTCTACTTTTTTCATCAATACAGTGCTAATTTTCATGAGAAAACACCCACCATATTCCATTCGGGTTCAGCATAATCGGCTCCTAGATAAGAAACATAGGTGGCAAATCCTTCATTGAGCCACAAGTCATTCCACCACCTCATGGTCACCAAGTTCCCAAACCACTGAGAGGAGAAATCTTGAGTGATTAAATATGCAGTTTAATATCTTTCTCTTACAAAGGGCAAGCAATATATTACCATATGAGCTAGCTCATGAGAGATGACAGTTGTCACCCACTCTTTGTCTCCATTAGAGGACACTCCAGGATTATAAAGGAGTGCTGTCTCTCTGTAGGTGATCAAACCCCAGTTCTCCATTGCTCCAGCGCTAAAGTCAGGAAGCGCTATCTGGTCTAAAAGCAGTAACAGAATTCAGAGCAGGTCATGTTTTGTTCTTTGCAAAAATATGAGCCTTAGGAATGTAATCACATAATGTACGCAGATTGACTAGTATGTTTCTTTAGACCTCTACCTGACTTTTTGAGAGGGTAGGAAGAGTTGTAGTAGTTCTCAAAAAATGCCAATATGGGTCCGGTCTTCTCCAATGCGTAGTTTCCCTGACCTTCTTCAATTGCCTTCCTGCGAGCCCAGATCCTGATCTAAAACAGGTGGAAAACAGAACTGTAGTACTATCACAAAATGCTTAAGACATGCGCTGAGGTTTGAGTCCAGCAGAGGGCAGCACAGTTGAACCCTTCACAAGTGCAATCCATTAAGTTCAATCATTTTGCTTTTAAGTTTTGCAGAAAATAGACACTTCTAATGTTTTGGGTGTTTTTGTTCAGAGGTAACATTAACAAAGAATGCCACAGTTGCCTGTTCTGGACACATTTATGTATGATGGTTCTTGTAGAACTGACTCCAGCTCCAGTCCACATCTTCCTAAACTCCCTCACATATTTCAACTAGCTTTGGTTCACAGTTTCTTTAAGGGTGCAGTTATCCCTGCTGCTTCTGCACCTTTTTCTATCCCTCTCCCCCCATTTACTCAAGTCTCCATTAATATGTTTGGATACACGGTGTAAACAGTTAGCTTCTTCAGCAATGACCTTTAAAGTTTATGCTCCTTGTGGAGAGTGTCGATAATGGTCTGCTGGATAACTGTCAAGTCAGCACTCTTCCCCACGATTGTGTGGTCCTTAACATGACTTTTCTGCATTGTAATTCTTTTCACATGTTATATTATTGTGGTATTTTCTGAGAAACAGAAGGAAATAAATAACATAAATAAAGGCCTGAAATTTATTACTCTAAGTGAAATGATTTGACAAATAATAATTTTCACTTTTTAAACTAAAACGCTGAAACAAAGTTACTAAGTTTTTTAATGTTATTCTAGTTTCTTGAGATGCAGCCACAGAGCAACATGTAGAATAAACTGTTTTAGGAACTGCAAAAATGAGCAGCAATAAGCCCCGTTTAATCTTATGATCTTGCATCAATCTGTTTTATTGACGGTCAGGGTTCATAGGATATCTGAGTGTAATATTTAATTGGTGTTTATTGCATTACCTCTCTAAACATTTTAGCAATAAGTCACTTATGTGCCAGCTTAACTATAGTTCTCATCTTCAGTGGGTTTTTTTACCTTCAAAGTTCATAAGAGACAGTTTCACTGTTCACATTTGAAAGAAAAGTTACCAAGCTTCTACTACACACATTAAAGGCAACAAACAGAAGCCTGACGAGGTTTTTTTGCACTAATTTCAATGCATATATATATATAAGTTTCATCTATTAAATAAAATTAAAGAATTTTACAAAAATAATAATGTTTGTGTTTCTGGCTGAGCTTTTTGAAATAATTACCAAGACACCTGCATCCGGGGTTGTCCCAATGTATGCAAAATCACATACAACGAAAGCCAACAAGTAGGTTGACATGATCTCAGTAGGTTCAAAGCTGGTCTGAATTAAGCTCTCTCCATTCACAGTGATGTTGACAGGGTCTATGAAGGATCAAAAACAACAGCAGGTTCACAGTTATGTGCTTCCATATGTAACAATGTTGTTGGTCTAGTTATTAAGCAAGTTACTGTCTACAATGAACCAAGAATAAAATTAAGAGAGCAAGTTAGTCTATATCAATGAGATACACAAAGAGTGTCCTTTCCAGATAAAAAGGTCACAGACTTACCGTAGTTCATGGCATTAGACAAAGCCACAGTCCCCTGAGGGTGAATCAGAGTTATGTGGAAGACAGCTTTCATAGCTGGCTCATCGAAGCAGGGAAAGGCTTTCCTGGCATCTGTTGGCTGCATTTGAGTTGTCGCTACAACTCTGATAAAGCAAGAAACTCAGTAATTAAGCCAAAATCCAGCTAAAAAATGTGCATTTGAAACTCATTTTACACATAATTTCATACTTTGGAATTTCCTGGAGATCAGTATTGTTAAATTCATATCCTGCATTTGGGGAGCTATGCAAATGTTGCATCAAATGAAGAGTTTCTAAAAATTTTGACAGTTGATTTGTATTGGTGTTTCCTGTCTATTATTAATCATCCAGACTAGATAACAGATTTTTTTGTTTGTTTGTTTGTTTGTTTGTTTGTTTGTTTGTTTGTTTTATCTCAGAACCATCACCTTAAATTGTGAAGAAAAAAACAGGATATATATACAGTTTCATATAAGCTTCAAACACATGTAATTGACCTCCATCTCACTTCCTGGAATACATGATTCCTCAAGATGTTGCCATCCAGCAAGAAATCCTAGTTTATACAAAGCACTGACCAATGTGCGCCCCATCTCTCACCCAATTACATGTGGCAGAAAGGCACCATCCCCCACATCCAGTCAGAGTTAAACAGGTATAAAAAATTAATAAATAAAAAAAATTATTTATTTTTGTACTTCTGGACACATAGAGTAATATTTCCATAGCAAAAGGAAAGGCAATTGGTCATCTGTGAATTTGTTACCTTTGTTGGTGAACAGTACCGAATTAACTATTGGCCATTTTGTGTTAATATGGTCTATGAAGAACTGTGATGGTGTTTGAGCTAAGCTAGGTTTAACCTATGTTTGCATCAGGTACATAAATAAATAAATTAGACTATCAGCAAAAGGTTAACTTCAGTCATTCTATTCAAAAAGTGAAACTCATAGTTTTACTACACAAACAATGCTATATTTCAAGCATTCATTTCTGCACATTTTGATGATTATTGCTTACAGCAAATGAAGCCCTAAAATCCAGTTTTTCAGTCAATAAGAGCATTACGTAAGACCAAAAGGAGAAGGATGTTTATTACAGAAATATTATGTTATGACCAAGACGAGACTGCTGACTTGCCAACAGTCATCAACACCCTTCATGAGAAGGGAAAGCCACAAAAGGTAATTGCGAAAGAGACTGGCTGTTTACAAAGTGCTGAATCCAGGCACACTAATGGAAGGCTGAGAAGAACAAAAAAGTGTGGTGGAAAAATGTGCACCTCATGCATCCTTCTGCTGACAAGCTTCACAAATTGCTGCTTTAATTTTCCAGTTAGACTTGGCACCTGCCGAAACTACCAAAAGCACCAATACCTGGTTTAATCACCATGGTATCACTGCTTTTAATTGGACAGCTTACTTCCCCAGAGAGAAGTATTGTCAAGAGGAAAATGAGAGACAGATAGACCCAACAATGCAGACCAGCTGGAGGCTGCTTATAAAGCAATCTGGACTTCTTTAACTCCTCATCAGTCACAAACTAATCTCTTAGCTGTAAGTGATAATCATCAAAATGAGCAGAAATAAAGGCCTAAATATTTCAGAAGTTAACTTTTTTAAGGATAGCCTAAGTTATTAAGATATACTTGTATCTATTTGACAAATTTATCATCTTCTTAAATCTCAGAACAGTCAACAAATTGACTTAAAAGAAAATATGATTTCAATGGTGTCAGTCCCGTAGTGACATATAATGCTACACACTTAAATTTATTCATCTGAAAGTCTCTTTAAAAGTACTAAGAAATACTTAAACCTAATCAAGTAAAAGTAAAATCATAGAACTTCCTACTTTTTCACACCGTCTTCAACATATTCACTCCTGTAGAAGCCTCCCAAGTCATCTGATAGCTCTCCAACAAACTCTGTGTAGAGCTCGTACAAGTTGCCAGGCTGCAGTGGGTCGTTGAGCTGAACCACCAGGTACTGGGTGGGAACCTCCAGCCAGGTCTTTTTCAAGGTGGGTGTCACAGCTCCATCCAAACCTTTCAGTTTGGCATGAAATCCATCAAACACACTTAGGTTCAGCTTGTTGGAGTGGATGAGGATGAGGTTAGTCTTGCTTACACATCTGAAAGTAACCCTGGAATTTCCAGTGAAGAAGTACAGATTATCAGTGTTGGGCTTTAGCCGAGGCCAAAGGCTAACATTATAGTGGACCGGAGAGAGAGTTTCTGGAAGCCTGTAGTAGTCCCAGGGCTCTTTGGGTCCAGATGGTGTGGTGGAAGCAGTGCTGGTTGTACTGGGTCCAGTAGTTGGAAGTAACTCTACATTCTTCGACCTCTCCTGAGCATACAACACGGAGAGAGCAATGATGACTGCTAAAACTCCAACGGCTACAACCAGACAGGTTATTGCCACCGTTTTGCTGATGTAGAATCCTTTCGCCATGTCTTCAGCTCAGAGGAGGAAGAACACAGAAGGATGACAGTTACTATTTATGCCCTGCCTTTTAGAATCCACCCCAAAAAGTTAATCATTGATACCACAGGCAGGAAACTCAGTTGAAAGTGCAAAACATTCAGATTTGAAATGTCCTAATGATGAGTATAAAGTCCTGCCCAGACTGCAAATTTCCAGGGTAGAGGCTTTTGATAATGGCGAATGGAGTTTTAAAAGCTGGACTATATAAAGCTGGACTGGTTACATTTCTGTTTATAACCCACTGTAAATTCTGTGGTGGATGATTTTCAGCAGATCTCTGTCTGTCCCAGTATGTATGTACACAGTTTTTAACTTTCAAGTGTGCCCGGATGTGGCTGTTTAATCACTAAGAGGACTGGAACTGCATCACAGAAGATAATAGAATCAGGTTTACACAGCAGCCTAAACTTGTATGTTTTATGTCACTCAGCTTAAATCTTATTTTCAAAGAGAGATGTGTCAAAACAGATTCAGAGCATGAAAAAGCTCTGTCAGCTTATTAATGTTCCTGTTTTCAACAGACTAATGCCTTGTTTCCACTAAGTGGTACGGCACAGGTTGGTACACTACTTTGTCTTTTTACATTGTAAAAGCAGCCCTTACAACCAACCTGTACTGTACCGTACTATTCCTGGGTCCTCTTCAGTTGTAGGTCCATAGAACAACGGTACAGTACAGTTTGGGCAGAGCTACTGACATCACACAACATAGTCTATTGGTTAGAGGACAGAAAATCATCACTGCTTGCCACAAGAATAAGACATACTAGAGCGCCACGTTTGTTGTCTGACTAGTATGACACCACATTAGGGGCTTAAGTTTAGCCCTGCCTGGCCAGTGAGAGTCTAACTGGCATTTGAAATGTTCTCCTGAATACACTGGACCATTAAATAGCATACCGGACTAAATCAGCCCGTGCTGTACCACTAAGTGGAATGGAGGCAATAGTTTACTGCACAACAGAATGCCTTGCAAATGTGATCATACCTCTTAAACCTTTTCATATTTTGTCAAATTACAACCACAATCTTCACTGGATTCTAATGAAAATTAATGTGACCGACAAACTCAAAGTAAAGTGAATTGTAAAGTGAAATAAAATTCATCATGAAGACCAAAGAACAGACAGATTAGGGGTAAAGTTGAGATGAATTAGCAGAGTTAAGTTATAAAACACAATCCCAAACTTTAACATATTCATTTTAATTTAATTCAGTTTAATTCAATTTAGTTCAAGTCAAAAATATGTTATTTATCCCAAAGGAAAATTAAATGTCATAACTCATATCATCCAGGCATCTTCAAAGAGTCACTGTCATTCATTCAATCAATCTGAAGAGACCACCTACAAGACACTGTTGCTGTATGACAGTCCCATGACTGCCATGACATGTTAACAGCTCAATTTCCAGGAAGCAAAAATGATATTTCACAGTAACATATCCTGTATGACACCATAAGTTGTTGGCAAGAACTGCTAATCCACCTCATTTGCTCTTGCTGCTCCTTATTAAATCTCTGTCTGGCCATATGGTTAGGAAGCAAAGATGTTAGAGTCATGGATATGATCCTTGCCAATTATGATCAACGGAAAGGATGGTTTGAACTTCCTCCTTCTCTCATCTCTTTGATTCTGCTCTGCATCCATAAAGCCTCCTTCTCAACTCCTCTTGGATTTGGGATTGCAGTTCAGGTATTATTTGTGCTTTTGGTTATAAGGACTGTGTACTACAACTTGGTTCAAAATCATAATCTGGCAGAATTTTTCCATGTCTGTTTGCTATGTTGAAATTCAAGTTTTTTTCAAACAGCTGCGATTTTTTTCCCTTTATTTCTGCATCTATCTTGCAAAAGTAAAAGGGAAGTACCATTTTGATACTTTAGGTGAAAAATACCTGATACTTCCAGAATGTCCTTAGACACCTTTTTAATTTGTGCAACCATTAAAAATTGAGTTTCTCTGATTAATCTACTCTACTGCTGCTAAGGTGGCTCTATATTTTTCATTATCTGTCTGTTTTCCTCATTTCAGTTTAAAAGCATATTTTCTGTAAACTTCAAGAACAATGAAGGACATTGTTTGCTACATTTGCACAAGATTTTTAATAAGCCAGTCTGGAACAAACTCAAAATACACAACTCTACTGGCTGCAGGGAGAGAAATTGTTCCTGTCAGCAAAATGTGGTTAATGTATTGTTTCACAACACAAATAATTCAGTGCAAAAACATAATCATTCACAGTCCATCATTAATGGATTTTAGGTGTGAATGAACTGTAGGTGTTCTCCCAGAGGCCATGTAAAATTCAGCCAAAGACTTAGAAATGTTACACACCCCCACAGAGACTGTGTGCTTCACAGCAATCCTCATCCTCTTGGATTGCTGTGAAGCAATCCAAGAGTAACGCCTTATTGCTGGAAATTGTCACTTTATTATTCTGTCAGTAAAGACTTTTTTAGGCATTCTCTCCACTGGCAGTGTCCCAGATGCTACACAAATGACTGAGTATTTATTTACTGTTATTTTGCTTATGATAACGGTTCCTTCTTTCCAACAGATTTACAAAGTGTAATACACTTATAGTGTATAAGGTGGCTTTCTTTTCTTAAATTTGGGCCTGACCATGGTAGCTGCAACACCTCATCAGGCCAGTGCTGAAGAGTGCCACACACCAGCAGAATCTAATTGGTCATTTACATTAGACCTTTCTGAAAATGGCATGAAATAAATACTAAAAATGACTGAAAATGAGTTCTATTTGATTAATGTTGACTACATTTTATATATAGTTCTTATATATGTTGTATAGATATTAATACACATTACCTACTTGATTTTGATGACAAAGCACTGCCAAATATGTTGATCTTGTTATCTGTGGTGTCTGAAGAACAGTAACCCTAACATGTTCATGTGGGATCCTTTATGAATAAATACATCAACTGAAACTTTATAAATCTCATAAAACATGTGATAAAGAAAATTTCTGTGTTGGAGAAAAAAATTAAAGTTTGTATCCCGCTATAGTTAACTTAACAATAGCATTCCCGTTACAGTTGTGAGCAAGCTGAGTTTTTTAACCCAGAGGCAGAAGGTGCCAATGAATGGCACATTCTTTACTCTGGTTGTCAGAGAAAAGGTTTTCATAGCAACTATGTTGGAATAAATTTAAAAGATTTATTACTATATGCATTTTTACTGTGAAACTGGAAGTGTTTTTCTAGAACATTTATTTACACAGGCTGTCTTATTGCTTCCACCAAAGAGGACCATTCATGTAAATGATGTTTGCAGACACTGAGAGAGTAAATCTTCCTACTCCTCAAGCGTCAACCACAAAGTCGCTCAGCCTCAGTGCTTGAGCAAGGGTTTGCTGCATTAGCAAAACCGTTATTTTCAGCAAAAAAATTATTACCAACAATTCTGTCAGAGCTACTATACTCTGCAACATATAAGGAGTCACTGCGTTTACACTTACAATCTAAATTATAATCACTTCAGAGTCAGAGAAAGTTTGTAACATTCACAGATATCAAGATAACATGTAAAGCCTGAGAAAAGTTTGATTTTAGTTGTTCAATTTAAACTATTTATTTGTGTGAAATTTAATTTACACCTGAATAATTATATTCAACGACTTCAACTTTTACAGAGGTAGGACAGAGGTAGGAAATAGTTTTAAGTGCCAAAATACTGTACTTGAGCTAACAAAAGTGTTTTTTTAAGTTTACGAAGTTAAATACAATGCTAATACTATGCCATTTGCATCTTAGTCAACAAGATGCATTTGAAAGCCAAGAACACAAGAAAAACTGAAAAGTTTTTCAATGAAATGAATAGCATTAGTGCAGATTTGTTTTAACACCAGTGCAGTAGATGATCTTAGTTTCTCAGCTAAATCTGTTTTGTTTTTCAGTCTTTCCAAAGGGATTTTCAACTCCCAGAAGAAGAACCTATGTAATAACAGTGGAATACAAATAACAGTGGGATACAAATGTAATAATAAACCACCACTGTCAGCTTAAAACAGATACAAACACCTTTTCAGTAAAATGCCATTTCTTTTTTATCACAGCAATGCAACTTTTCTAACATAATCCTGTTTAACTCGAGGCAGATTTCCACGTGAGCACCTGGTGAGAGAGAATACACAGTGTCCTGTCTGAAAGATCACCTGAATTATATGCATGCAAACACACATAATGAGACAGGAAACTAAACTGTTCAGTCATATCTCAATCTAAGGCTTTTTCAGTGGATTCAGCCACTTTTTCAGCTTACCTTATGCTAGTCCACAGAAGTGCTCTGCCTGTTAGTGCAATATAGCAAAATGTTTCCCCATCATCAAGCATGGACAAAACAGTTACCAGCACTCATTTTGTAACTTGTTCCATCATGCCTATTGGCATTTTTCAACACGTTATTACATGTATTTCTGTGATTTTATGCTAGTTATTATCACAAAGCACTTTGTGTTTTATGACTTGTGAAAGGTTCTATATAAGCAAAGTTTACTTACTTACAGTGTAATTGTGCCTGGAAGATATTCTGTGTTGAAGGCATTTATAACAGACATGATTTTATCATAAAAGTTGTTTTTTATAATAACAAATCTACATTTTTTACATTGTATTATTATACAAAGTCTAATGTCATGTTTGGGTACCCTGGAATTTATTAATGTAACAGAAAACCTCAACACCTCACACAGGAAGGTTTTAATTTCATCTTAAACAAACATGATTTTATACTTTATTCATTTGGCTTCTGAGCTGACCATCTTCTGATGGTTCTTGTCAAACTGAAACAACGAGGAGAGCAAAAAATGATGTTGGATTGCACAACTGTGTCTCCAGTTGAACTCCCATATCCTGTCAAGATCCCAGTCTTGAACTCCGATTCATTAACTTCAACATAGTTATCGGCAACTGTTTTCAGAGGCTTATTCCACTCCTCTCTAACAGTCTGGTAAACATTTAAATGTTAGAAAGTTTCCCTATATCTTATTGGCTTATTAACTCAAAATAAAAAGACTTGTTGGAGTGTCTAATTATCATGACTGCTGTGCAGCATTTGTTATCAACATGTGTCATCACCTTGAACTGTGTTACACCAAGTCCTTCAGACAAGGAGAAACAAGGGAGGTTTCTTTAGCGCACTATCCATCATTTCTTTTAAACCAGAACAGATGCTGATCCTTTTCCAGAATGGTGTAGGTTTATGTATTTCTGAGCAAGGACATGGATAAGAAATACCTCAACTTCAGATAACGCTGACTGTGAACAGCGAACAAATTTTTAGCTTATATTTTCATTTCTAAATGAAATCCTGCACTGCACAGAAGTTTGTTTTCTCACAAGGAACTGCAACAAAGAATCCGGCCTTACAAAGATGATTCCAGGAAGAAAGTTTAGCCGGGTATGTCAAAATATTTAAGAAAAACCCTACTGATTAGATTTAATCTGTAATATCAGTATACCACTAACAGTGGCAAACCATCTGCCTTTATGAGGGAAGAATGTTGATTTTTATTTATTTATTTTTTTTTTGGTGGAGAGGTTTAAAAAGTCCTTTCATAGCATAGATAGATGAATATGTATTGTTGAATGATGGCATAAATGGCCTTTCTATTTTTGAAAGATTTGGATTAGATAGCAGTGATAAAAATAACTGAGCAATTACTTAGTTTAAAGAAGAGACACCCAGAAAAACCATGAAAAGACCTGAAAGCAGTGTAGAAAAAGATAAAATTACCTAGTGTTCAATTCAGCTATAATATATTAGAAAAGTATCCATGACCTTTTAACCTGTCCATATTTGACACATTATAAACACAAAACAAATACCTTTTTTGCAACTCCTACCATTGATTCTCAATTTCATTCAGATTCAAACACTGACCAATGCTCTCCGTGCCTGCCCTGACATTTTAGGTGGACGGCCATGTCTTGGTAGGCTATCATTTGCTCCATACAATTTCACTGTTTAGATGATGGATTGAACAGTGCTTAATGTGATGCTTAAAGTTTGGGATACAGTTTTATAATCTAAGCTTTCTTAAACTTGATCTCTGCCCTGTCCAGTGTGTTCCTTGGTCTTCATTGTGCTGTTTTTTCACCAATGTTTTCCATTAAACATCGAAGGACTTTTTTGAATGGCTATGTTTATACTGAGATCAGATCACACTTACGCACAACTTTGTGTTGCTCTATCACAAAAAGTGGCTGGTTTTGCAAAACACTGCATAGACAAATGAACATATCTCTTCTAGCAGCAGGTTTTAGCCTGCAGCCAGAGTTCACGCAAAGATTTATGGGGCCCTTAAGCAGAATTTAATTAGAGGTTCCACCACATACTCACCTTACAACAACTAATTTCTCCTTCACATTGTACAAGCTTGATTGATTGTGGACCACACAATTAACATAATTGTTATGATAATTGTTATGATAATTTGCTGTGGTGTGGAAAAGTTTCAAAGTAGTAGATGATACATCGTGTAAGTTGACTGCACATCAGATAGTGTTCTCTGAAAATTTAAACAGTCCTTTGAATAATCCATGTTTTAACATTTCAAGCCTTTAAGTACAACTGATGCTACAATCAGAGACCTTAGGGATATATTTTTTTGCCATTTCTTCATTACTAAGTTTTATAACAGTATCTCATTGTGACACCTGTGACACAACTAACAGTACTGAGTTGTGTTTTTTGGACCAGTACTCAAACACAGAAAGCAAGAAAGTTGTTTTTTTTCTTATTCATTTCTTTATTTGTTATAGTTTAAGAGAACAAATTTGATTCACAGTGTGAAGTTTGCATGAATGGTAGTCAGCTTCTTATCAACATCAGCATTAAAACCACATGTAGAGTCAGAGTTAATGATCTCAAAGAAAACTGTTTCTTAAAACCAGATCAGTGTGTTATGTTCATCCAATATATATATATATATATATATATATATATATATATATATATATATATATATATATATATATATATATATATATATATATATATATATATATATATATCATACTGTGCATGCATCATGGTTATCTTTAAAATATAACATAAGCTTCTAATAAAAGAAAAGTACAGTCTCTCTCTGCTTCTTTCAGCTGATGCTATTGTTGTATCATAACTGTGAAAAAGTCATTGTGCAGATTTTGCTGTTCTTCATTTATATTATTGTTTCTATCAATCATTATAAATTCCACAAAATACAAAAGCAGAATGTCATCTGAAATTTCCTCCCATGGTCTTTTCAGTAAACCACTTGAGCACTTCAGCTTTGTTTTCTGTCACCCATTTCATGTTGGCTACCGTCTTTTCGATGGCTTGCTCAAGGGCCATGGTAGCTGAGCCAAAACCAACATGGAGGTTCTCTTCTTTGAATTTCTTCAGCTGGGAGAGAGAAAAAGAAGAAAACAAGCATCTGAACCTCTGCATATGTTGTATTTCTTTTCCTTTAGATAGCCTCAGGAAAATCTATTTAATTTTCCTGAGCACTAAATCTGCTAAACAAGCAGTTTAGTGTGCTTGTGGTCGTGTAGGCGGCATACCTCCTGCAACTCAAACTCCGTGGAAAACCTCACTGTGAGTCCATTGATGAGATTAGAGAAGGAAAAAGATCCTCTTCCGTACCTTAGACAAAAGATACCATTGAACAGAAGGTCTAAATGTGTGTTTTGCTCATTGCAAAAGAAAACTAACTGAATGACGTGTGACATGTGTAATGCCCCAAAACCAGCTCCAAAATAATGCGCACTTAAACTGGATTCTGGTACATTATGATGTGATTATGAATCACTTTTGAGAAAAGGTATGACTACATCTACAGAAAACTTGTCTTTCTCAGCAAAATGAGTCACGTTAAAAACCACAGTCACTGCTTTTAATTTCTCACAAAGTCTCAGGATTTGTTTGCAGCAAGTTTTTGAGTTCGCCTTCACCAGATTTACATTCTTAGAGCCTAAAATATTTAAAGAAGTTCATTCTTCTTTGCCAAAATAACTCAAGCTCGCTCAGACAGGAGGGCGAGCATCTTTGAACACAAATCCTCAATTGGATTCAGCTCTGGACTTTGACTGGGCAGTCTAACAGAAGTATAAGCTTAGATTCAAACAAATCTAAGCCAAACTGATTTTATTTAGGAGTACCTGTTCAAAAGATGGCTGGATTTAAAACCATGTACCCTCTTCCTTTAACCTCACATTTATGCACTATTTATAAATCACATAAAATCTCCCCCATAAATCTTGGACTGTGATATTGTAATGTGTTTTTTTTTTTTTTTTTTTAATTGAAGCCTCCTCTTACTGTTGGAAGATGTAACTCCATTTTGCTCTGACAAAGTTCCAAGCCAGCGGCATTCCTACAACATTGCGTGCGATGAATTGAATTGTGGAGGTGGCATCTTGCTTGCGTATCTTAGTCGGATCAAGAGTGTATTCCAGATACCTGCCTCAAAACAAAGCCGTCAATTAGAAGATGTACTTTGAAGACGTATATAACATTAGCATGATGCTTTTGAATGCAATCTTAGTTCTGAGTTACTTCCAGCAGAAAGAAAGCACACAATAATCAAAGCTCTTACCCTTTACCAGAAACTTAAGAGCTACTGCATACCTAACTCCGTCTTGATCTATAGGATTTTATAGCACCCTCACTCATCTTCGCAGAATTTGTCATTGTATCTAAAACAGCATGATGTCTGAAATTTTTAAATAATGATAACGGTTCAGATAATTTGCAAATCACTGAATATTCTTTCTCGCTCAATAGTCTAACACTGAATCTTATTTCCCAGGACTACCTTCTCCCATTGTCTTAGTACTTCACTCAGGTACACTAGTGGTTGAAGTATTCCACTGAGAGATGGGACACCCCTGCAGGAAGAAGATACATCAACAGTTCTACCAGCCGTTATCTACTGACAAATCCACTTTAATGTATTTAAAATGCATTTTGATGTTTAGGCCAGGTTACTAACAGGAAATGTGTCTTTAGGCATTCCAAAATGGTGGCCTTCAACATGTATGGTGATCGTCAAGCATACTTGAAACATATTGATGATTAGACTGATTGCAAATTTACTAATGTCTAAATTTTCTAAATTCTTAGTAAATAAATTTAAATGTATAAACTTTTCATAATACATCACCGTATACCAAACCAGATATTTCAAACCTTTTCTGTTTGTCCTTTTGAAATACTGTACATTAAACAGAAGAAGAATGACATTTTATTCATCAGACTCTAAAAGATGCTACTAAAGACATATTATGAGTGAAAATATTTGTAGTTAGGAGGGTATTTGTAAGCTCAGATCCTAATTATTCATTTCTATGTGGGCCCTGAAAAATTTCCATTACCTCTCCACCTACTCCACAAAAGCAACTGGGAGACTGAAACCTTTAGAAACATGATCTTAAAAAAATGAGAGGAATTGAGTGAAATGGAATTTAGCTTTGCTATTAAACAGGTTAACGTCTTTAATAAGTAGCTTGACATCATATTGCTGCTGGGAAAGCACAAAATGCAAAAGCAGCACCCACCTGTTCAAGAGCCATGGTGTTTTGGTACAGGCCATAGCTGCCCTGAGTCTGGAAGCTTCAGATGCCAGAGAGGTATTCTGAAACATCCGCCAGGCAAAGTCCCATTCTTCAACACTGCCAAAGGCTACAGCGCTGCAGTAAACTGTGCCTTTCAAGTTGGGATGAATCCTGGTCAGCAAAATGAATAAGATAGCAGAAGTGCCGGATAAGTCCCAAAACAGCATCCTTGAGTAGCTGATTATGTTATGTTTACATATTTTAAGGCTATGAACCAATCATTCTCACAATCTATTAAACATCAGTGTGAAGGATGATTTTTTTTCTATTCATTGAGCAATTTCTATCACAAACAAAAAAAAAGCAGGGAGAGTTCTGCATATGTCTTAGGGTAAAGATCAGGAGCAATACTAAAATAAATACATCAATAAAAGACTATAGGGAAATCAATGGGTAATGATAATCACTCCCCCATCCTCCTCGCAAACAGTCAAATGTAAAGTATAAGGAGTCTACAACATTTCTACTGTATAAACAAAACCTAAAAGGGGTAAGTTTTATGAATTGAACATTCTAAAGACTGTTGTCTAAACTGACTAAAAACCAGTGGCTAAGAGTTTATCCAACTCAGAAGCCTACAGAAATCAGTGCTGCAGTCTAATTTGGATTTTAATCTCTATGTTAATCTGAGAGAAGAAAAAAGGAGATGGAATTCTCTTAACCACTTTGATCCAACAAATTTCAGCACCAGAACTGCCACTAAACGGTGTTCCTAGATTGGCCTGTTGTCTCACTCTAAAATCTGACTGAACCCCTTTGCTCATACAGTTCTCACAGTCCTGTCTCAGGGCTTTGCTGGTGGGTACAAACAGCTTGGCACCAACAACTGTTATGTTGGTCAGAAGGTTAATCAAACTAGAAGGCTGTTGCTTCTGACAAAGGTGTTTCTGTTGTCACAATTTGGAACCAACTTTGATATTATGGTAAAAGTGCTTGAAGTTACAAAGTGATGTCAAGAATGTATCCAAGATGAGGAAGAAAATAAAACAAAAACTTTGCAGGAATTTCCCTCAAAAATCAAATAAGTGTTGCAACGTAACAAACAAAAACATTTATTGCTACCCAGTCTGACATGGTGAGCAGTCCTGGCTCTTCTTTTAAAGGGTTCACATTAACTCAGAGTCCCAATTCACCAAGAGCAATGGCCATCTGAGGGAGGAGACGTCAGAGGGACTGACTGGCCAATCAGTGATGGACTCTGATTGGCATGTTAGACAACAAATAATAAATAGATAATAAATAGCTTTTATAATTAGGTTTTTTAGACAAGAGTTAGGGATCAAAAATTTCAACAACTGAAGCTCACTGAAGCCAAAATAGTTTTTCATGACTGGACCTGTTTTCACATTCAAAGACTCAAACGTGCAATCATTCCATTAAATACAGAACATGTTCCCATTATGTTGAACAAACTAACAAATAGTTAGTCATGACTGGCCATGAAATATTCTAAATATTTATGATTTTCAGAATCACAAAAGAAACATTCACATGAGAAACTGATTGACAGGCACTCAAACAACATTTTCTTTAGTATAACTGCTTCACAGTCATAAAATCCCTCACATTTAGGAGATTCTGGAACTCCACCTGTGTGAAATGAGATGTCATTTAGGCCAGACCTAAAAGTCTAGCAAAGTCTTTATGAAGGGAACTGGAGAAAAACAGTCAATAAAGGTGAAAGATCATATCTGAGATGTTTGTGCTCACTACACATGATTAGGTAGCAAATGTTGCTAAGTAGCTATAGCTAACTTTGATAAACACACTCACTACAGTAATTTCTGTGAAAAAAAAGATGACATTTATTGAACACAAACTGAGAGATGATTTCCATAATACTCACGGGTTGTGATCTGGGTTGGCCATCCACTGCCTGAACCAGCTGTTGACTAGCTCCCTGCAGCCCTCCACACCCACAACACATGCTATCCCAATAGCATTGATCTGATTATACCTAAAAAGAAGCATTTAAAATGATGAGGAGTTCAGTTTAAAATGTATCTGTTGGATTTGTTATAATGGAAATCCTTACTGGTCAGTGTGTCCTGCAGGTATTTTGGTCCAGTTTGCTGTGAGAGCTTGAAAGTACTCAAAAAGTGGTTTGATTTGTTTCTTGAGGTATCCCTAAAACAGAAATGTAACCATAAATATTTTTGACTAAAAATTGCATTGCTAGAATTTGGCCTTTCTAGCATAAAATAAGATCAACCTGAAAGGCTCCGTAAACCTCGGTGCGGTCAAACATGAGAATATAGTAGTCAAGGTTTCTCAGAGCAGATGCCCAGGGAATGTAGTCTCTCTCTTTGGACAGGTATTCAGTAGTTCTCAGAGCCATTGTTGTAGGGATTATTTTTGCCCTAAATGAGAGAAACAAATATTTTCCATGCTTGCAAAAAAGCAACATGTGGAATTTTTATTACTTTTTTCACCTTGCCAGATTAAATGCATCATCGATGATCTGAGCTCGGTTCATGACATATAAAACCTGACAAAAGAAAGGAAGCCCATAAAAAGAAGTGAAGAGGCTTTATTTTAAAATAAATCCTACTGAGGTTTGCATTTTTATGCAAACACCAGTACATCAGTTCCCTTTTGTGCACAGAATAATGTTAGTGAGAATAGTACATTACCTACCTGGTGACTGTTGTTAAGCAGAGAGAGGAGACGACCCCAGTTGTCAACATCATAGTTAATCCTGAAGTAACCAGACATGTTTGTGTTTGCTAGTACCCATTCATCTCCTGAAACTCTCATCTGAGCATGGGTGTCTTGGAGGATTTGCATTGTATTAAGGAACACATTAACATACATTTAGTTTCACCCTTAAGTAAAAAGTCAAACATGTTCTTCCACAGCACACACTTCTGACACAGCTGTACAGTGGGCATTGCTGTGAACATACCTGCTTTTTTAAGGAGCCAATATTGTTGCTGATCCATTCCATTCTTCATCCATTTAATTGGGACAAACCATGTATAACTAAACAAAACAACAACAAAATACAGTTTCAACATCAATACGTTTATTAATAATTATAGATAGTATTTAGCTTGTAGTATTTACGGTTTACTATGTCTAAATCCTTGTTACTCTGATAACAAAATGTTTTTCAGGACTACAATAAAAGTTATATTTGAAAGTTATTTCACTCTACATGTTTATCACACACAGAGTGAAATGTTTCAAGCCTTTGTTTCTTTTAACCTTACAGAATCCCACCAGAAAGCTTAGTTTTCATCCTTGGGCCCCAAATGGATTCCTGCAGAAAAAGTGCCTTAAAATCATGGGTTACATTTTTAAATCAGGTTGAGCCCTAATTCCCAATATATAGGTTTAATTCATTTTAAAAATTTATTTTTACATTTTATGCTATTTTTTATGACAGCACTCCTATGTCAAGAAATACAAAACATAAATTATGAAGCAGATTGATTTGAGGTGTGTGTGTAATTTATCCAGACTATTTTGTGTTGTGCTGTTGCGTATTGTTTCTATGCAATAATGCTACAAAATATAGCATAGTGGCTGGATTTAGACCCTCATTCGTTAGCTTTGCTGCCAACTATGTAATTTCAAGAAAAATCTTTTACAGTTAAAATTCCAGTCCAGAAGATCATACCCAAATGGTAGTAGGTATGAGTTCATCTTATGGCTAAATTAAAGTATATTCCAAAAAAATGTCTGAATTGCTGTCAGTAGGTCCTGCAAGTATAGTGTATGTATAGCTGTATTATGACATATGGACTGAAAGGCTACAAAAATTCCACTGGCACCAATAAAGTCTAAAAATTAATCTAAAACTGAAAGTTTTAAACTGTGAGGGTAGAATGAGAAGTTTTGTTGTAGTTTTGAAACCTATTCCAAACCATTAACTTCTGGAAAATCTCATGACACCAGCATTAGCACAAGCACAATGATTGAATTAATGAAATTATACACATAAGGAAGTGGCTAAAAGGACTCCTTTTAGGTCCCCAAAAGGTTAATTTCCATTGTCAAAAATCAGTTTCTCAGACAACTAAAATATTGCATACAACCAGTTTTAAAAGAAATGTTATACAGAAATGGCAAATTATGACCTTGTTATGGTGCACACAGTCTAGGAAAATTTTGCTGACTTGACAGCTATTCATCAGATTCGCTCACAACGAGGCTAAAACCACAAAAGGTCATTGCTAAAGAAACTGGCTGTTCAGAATGTTCTATGCAAGTATTTAAAACTGCAGTGTTATGAAAAATATGTTTTTTACATATTTGTAAAATTATCATTATGTCGTGGCAGTATAATATAAGACAGATAATCTGTGAAAAAAAATCAAGCTCCTCTTCCTTCTCCCAGTGCTCCCAGGCACACTTTAATATTGCTCACAACAGTGAGCATCAACTGTGGAGCGTGGGTCCTAAAATGGCGGTGGCGGTTTATAAACTTTATTTCACATCACTATGGCTACCCAAAATTATGTTTTCAACTCGCCACCTCACTCACACCGCTGTGATTTATAAAGGAAAATTGCGTGCTGGTGGGTGTAACATGGTTTTAAAAATCAGTTTGTTTTTTTTTTGTTTGTTTTTTTTTGTTGTTGTTTTTTTTTTAGATTAGGCCATTTCAGCCTTTTGGGCGAACGTACACTTTTAGTACGAACCCCACGCAATCCTTTACAAAGGATCCCTGGTCTTACACTATTCGTTTTGCACACTATCTTCAATAACTCTAAATTATCATTCGGTATCAAATTCAAACAGAATAAAGGGAAAATCAATTGTACTTGAACTGGGATGGCCTGTCCACTTCAGAATCGGAATCTAACAGAAAGTGTTTCTGGCTGACCCGTCCTGTTCTGGTGTCAATAGTGACCACAGGGAAGCCCATTTGGAGAGTCCAGCGGTTCATAATGTCGTGTACAGTGTGTGGAATATGCAAATCTGGTGTGTTTTCAACTGCCTGGACAAAAAGGGGGAAAAAAGAAGAACAATAGTTTTACATATTTTTCCAGATAAGCCAAATGAAATGAGGTGCAGAACATCTGTCAGCTTGAACTTCTTTTTTACTTGACGAACCTGTTGGAGATGATCCCACAGATCTGTATGCACTGTGTTGCCAAAGGCAAATGTGTTGAGGTAAGACTGGAAAGAAAAAAAAACAGGAAGTAACGACGTGTAAAGCATTGTTAAACATCATTATGACGAACATGTCTACAACATTGTGCAAGAAAAAGCTTGCTCAACTTTGTTTTGTTTTTTTTTTTTTTTTGTCAAACCCACTAACTAAAACTGTCAATCACCAGTGTGCTTAAAAAAATAAAAAAAAAAAACCTCACAAGTGACAGTAGCAATTAAATAATGCAATCAGTGCCTTTTAAAAATCTATACACTCCAATTACAGTTATCATTTTGATATTATGAAACCTTTCGATAAACTATGGCTTTAGCTAAAGGGTGAAAATGAGGGCATTTCAGGAAAAAAGCTACTTGGATAAATAAACTAAGTCAGGTTCATTAAATTTACTGGAAATTATGGCAGCTCAACCCAAGATGATTGAATATTGATATTAAATCAAGACGTATTTCTGTAAAGTATTAGGAAAAAGGATGTACACACTTCCAAAACCAGGTTGTTGTAACTTTTTAAAAAGAAATTCAAAATGGATATTTTTGTTTTGAAGTTGAATTTAACAGGATATATAAAACATTTAACTAAAGAAAAAGATGGAAATAATTTATCTTGGTGTCAAATTCTGGTGTTGCTAATACCCACATTGAGTCCTTTGGCAAACACAGGCTCACTGAGAAACTCTGACAGCATCTTGAGCACCGCTGCACCCTGAAAATAACAAACTTGTAAACCACAAGAATTCAAGTGGTTTGAAATTCATATGAAGAAAATAGTGTTGATTTTGAACAGTGGCAAAACACACTGCTGGGTTCATGGCTCAAACTGAAGGGACAAGAGAAAACTACATAAATTCCAATGATAATTACAACTTTATAAGACTTATTAGTCATCCTTTTAAGCAAGTATGAAAATGTTATCACTTCTTAAAGAATCAGACCTTGCTGTAAGAGATGGTGTTGAACATCTCACTGATCTCAGCAGGCGTTTTAACCTCCTCTTCTTTGCGGGACAATGGGTGAGAAGAGGCCAGGGCGTCCATGGCAAACACTTTCTGCACGTCATACAGAATGATGTGATCTTTCTGGATCGAAGCAGAAAGGAATCAGGACAAACTCTTTTAACCTATGTTCACTGTGAGGGCTATCAGATCTTTTCATTAGTAAAAATGTAAAATCTGTCTTTTTAAGATGTTTTTAATCTTACAATCTTCCAGGTGGGCTCAACGTAATCAACTCCGAGATATTCCACATATGAAGCAAAGCCTTCATTCAACCATAGGTCATTCCACCACTGTAAAGTCACCAAGTTTCCAAACCACTAAAAACAGCAAAAAAAAAAAAAAAAAAAAAAAAAAAAAATCAAATGTTTTGTGATGCTGAAATTTGAGTTACCACTTTAAAGCAAAAATGTTTTTTTTAAAAAAAAACATTGATTCTGGCCAACACTGGCCTGGTTTAGATCTAACCTCAAAAACAATTGAAAAAAGAAGACAAGGATTTAACAGTAAAACCTTCTGTACTTGAGCTACTCAAAAACTCCAAAATGTTAGGAAGGTGTTTGTGAGGAAAAGAATAACATACCATGTGAGCAAGTTCATGAGAGATGACAGTTGCGACCCTTTCTTTGTTTCCTATGGAGGAAAGCAAGGGGTCGTATAGCAGGGCTGTTTCCCTGTAGGTCACCAGACCCCAGTTTTCCATGGCTCCAGCATTGAAATCAGGAAGAGCTATCTGATCTACAGAGACCAAGGGTAAAATTTATGAAACCAAGCAGACATGATTTGACAGAAAAGTACTTGCATGGGCTTGTTTTACTTCATTCTGAACGGAGGAGCTGTCACACAAAGTCACAATGAATAACCAGCGAAAGGAAAAAAAAACAGTAACACAAACATGAAAAGAATTTTTTTCTTTCATAATAATTTTGCATCATGTTGTCTTTAGTTTGAGTTTTGGTTAGCCATAACATGAGCATTCTAATTTTGTCTATTAACTCATGCTCAGGGCCATTCCACACTGGATTGACACTGCCCTATGGTCACCAGGATCTCAGAGACCATCCAAACGTAACTGGATGGCCGCAAATTTGGAAAAAGATCATTTAGGTGTGAATGAAAGCATGACCATACTGGGCTACCTCTGCACACAGGTTGTTTTTATTGTTACCTTCTTGACCTCCCAACCACCATGGTATGACAGGGGTTATAAGATTAGTTAAGATATACTTTATTGATCCCAAAATTGGGAAAATATTGGGGAGCCACAGCATAACATACAGAAAACAGACAATAAATTTAACATAAATTAAAAAATAAAATAAAATATATATTTCTATACAATAAAATAGAAAAATGTTATTTAAAATTGTCTGTACGTATTTTGTGCAACTGGAGCAATGATGATGACCAGTAACCAGGAATAATTAAGACTGAGTTATTGTACATTTATATGTACATATTATGACATTTGCATCAGGATGTTTGCCCTCAATCTGTGTCATTTAAACATGAAAGGTTTCTAAACCACCACAATCAGTTTTAGCCTTACGAAGAAATAAAGTGTCTAACAGCACAAACGCAGTATTTGCATAAATATAACATCATCATCTTTATTTTACTCCATGGTATCAGTGGCACTGAAGAATAAATATTTCTATCCCACAAATTTTTGCAACAAAATGTGTATTTTACATTTAACCTACCTGATTTAGGAAGCGGATAAGTTGTATTATAGTATTTCTCATAGAACTGAAGGATCGGCCCTGTAACATTAAGAGCATAATCGCCCTGCCCGCCACGTAAGGCTTTTCTTTGAGCCCATATTCGGATCTGTAAGAAATGTACAATCAAACTGGATTAAAGGGTGTTGTCTGAGATTTTGCTGCTGATTTTATATGCAAATTAAGCAGCACAAAGGTATTCTTGAATATCTAAATAAATATTAAGAGCAAGGACATTTTTTCTCACCAACAAATTGCTTTGGTCTGACTGAATGTAATCAAATTCACAGACGATAAATGCCAATATGTAGGTGGACATTCTCTCAGTGGGTTCAAATGTCGTAACTGTGACAGGAACGTTTTCATAGACGGAGTCTGAAGAATCTGTGCAAAGACAAAATAAGCTGAACCTTGACACTCTGTTACCATTAAAAGTGTGAAATTACAGGGGTTTTTTTCTTTATTTACAAATTGTTCAAGCCATTAATTATCAACAATCTGACAGTAAAAACATAAAGTTCACCTTAAAGCATCACAAAGCACTGAATCTTACTATAAAGGAATGTAAAAATGTATTTTTCCCTCATATTTCTTTTTTTTGTCATACTTAAATGTTTCAGTTATAAAAGAAATGTTAACATTAGACAGAGAAAATGTGGATAAATACAAAAAGTAGTTTTAATATGATGACGTCATTTAATAAAGGGAAAATGCTATCAAATTCAGCCTGAACCTTTGTGAAAAAGTAACTTACTGCTTGTTAAATCATGAATAAGCTTTGATTAAGCAAATTTGTTTTTGACGAACTGATTTCAATTTCCCAGGCCCCACATAGCCTTGATTATTGCTAGAAATCACTTAAACAGAAATTCTCTGACAACATGAAATAGGTTAAATGTTTTCAAAAAGCAACACATGGCCAAATCTAAAAAATTCAAGCATAGTTATTAAACAACATTTTTGCCTTCTATCAGTCTGGAAAGGATTAAGCCATTTCTAAGGCTTTGGGATTCTAGGGAACTACAGTGAGATCTATCATCCACAGACAGAAAAATATGGCGCAATGGTGAACCTTCCCATGAGTGGCTTATCTACAAAACACAACAAGGGTTCCTTGACAACTCATCTTGGTGTCTGGGTTGGTTTGATTGTTTGATTCTACTTTTGATTATTGTTCTGGGTTTGCCTCTGTTTCTTCTTTGATTAGATCAGCTTTGTTCCTGTTTTTCTTTAGTCGTTTCTTAGTGATTCTAGTTTATTATGTTTATTTATTCATTGTGTCTAGTTATTCTTTGTTACTGTTGGATTCATTTTCCTGGTTCCCATGTTGCTCTCTCTCACCCCCTACTGCTATTCTCTCTCTCCTCTCTTCCCTCACACCTGCAACATGTTAGCCAATCAGCTTAGTCTACTGTTCCTGCTCTCACACTCACAGTATTAAAATTCCTCTCCTGCTCTCACTCCTTGCTGGTTCTTCCCTTTACTTCTCTGTCCAACCTTGCTGTCTTTTGCTCCTGGATTCTTGCATTTTTGTTCTGTTCTGTTCTGGCTCCCTATGTTCCTTGTAAGATTTTGATATTCTTTTTTTTTTTTTTTTTTTTTTTTTTTTTTCTTCATTAAATTACCAAACTCTACTTGTTGTCTTTGCATTTGTGTCCTCCACCACAACATCATGACACTAGGAAGTCAAAAAAAAAAAAAAAAAAAAAAAAACCAGAGCAACATCTAAAGCACTGCAGGCCTCACTTGCCTCAGTTAAGATCAGTATTCATGATTTAACAATAAAGAAAGAGCCTGGGTAAAAAAATTTCTCCATGGGAGAACACCAGACTTCAGAAGATATGCATCCATTACCCAATGGAGTAAAACTAAAAGCATTTTAAGAACAACCAACAATCAAACATGGCGGTAGAGTGATGATTTACAGCTGCTTCGCTTCATCAGTACCTGCAAAATTTGATGTAAGTGATGGAACCATGAATTATGCTCTCTACAAGAAAATAAAGAAATGGCTGAAAAAGTTTCCACCATCAGTTTACAACCTTAGGCCCAAGCACACTTGGGTTATGTGACAGGACAAGAATCTGAAGCACAAGCCCAACAGGTCCATCTCTGAATGGTTCAAAAAAAAAAAAAAAAAAAAGTCCTCCAATATGACTGAAACAATGTATTCTAAGAAAAGTAGGTCAAAAATATCCCCATGGCGATGTAAAAGATTTATTACCACCTATTGCAAAAATCTGAAGATAGTTGTTGGCACCAAAGAATGCACAAACCAGTTATTAGGTTTAGAAGTGAATTACTTTATCACATAGGCCCAGGTTGGTTTGGATAGTGGTTTCCCCTAATAAGTAAAATCATTATTTAAAATTGTTCTTTGTATTTACTGAAGTTATTGTTGTCAGATATTATGAGTTGTTTCATGATCTCAAAGACTGATGTGTAACAAAATGAGCAAAAACAGAAGAAATCGGTAAGCATTTGTAAGTATTTACTGTTTTGTAGACTTTGTAATATCCTTTTCTAAGCCTATTTCATGAGGATTATTTTACAATAATTAGTACAAAGTGTAAAAAAAGAATGTCTTTAAAACAAACCCATTTTCTTGCTGTTGGAGAGAGCTACAGTGCCTCGGTCATGAATGATAGTGATACTGAATACTGCTTTCATGGCTGGTTCATCAAAGCAGGGAAATGTTTTTCTGGCATACGTTGCTTGCATCTGAGAGGTGGCAATAACTCTGAAAATATGTTCAAGTTAAACATAACCACAAAACAGACAGCAAGAGAGTAAATAAAACAACAAAGCCATCTAAGTCAAGAGTGTGATTATGGTGCAAAATTATATTTATCCTTTCTTACTTCTTTACAGCGTTGTCCATGTATTCACTTCTGTAGAAGCCCTCCAGATCATCTGCCAGCTCCCCTCTAAATTGTGTGTAAAGCACATAGGATTCGCCTGCTGCTAGTTTGCTGCTCAGTTGAATAACAAGATACTCCGTCCTCACCACAAGCCAAGTCCTCTGAATGGCAGGCACAGCAGCTTTACTCAGGACACTTAGCTTCGCATGGTTACCATGGAAAGTGGTGAAGTTCAGCTTGTTGGCATGGATAATTATAAGATCTGTTTCTTTTTTACACCTGAAGACCACAGAAGAATCTCCAGTAAAGATGTATATGTTGTCTTCATTGGGCTTCAGTCGGGGCCACAGAGTCACATTGTAAGAGAGAGGGATCAGTGAATCTGGAAGTCGATAATAGTCCCAGGGTTCCTTTGGCGTGAAGGGAGTTGTCAGCAGTACAGGTGTTCTACTGGTATCTGCTTCATCTCCAGGCTTAGCTTGATTCTTGGCCTTTTGCTTATCATAAGCAATAGATAGACCAATTATTGTGACCAGAGCGCTGACCACGAGTACAAGAACTCCAAGGCCCACATTTTTACTGACATTGTAGACTTTTCCCATATCTGACTCTAGATTTAAGTCTAATGGTTCTCAGTCACTGCTTGTCCAAGACACTGGAGCTCTTCTCAGTTAATGGATGAGGTATTAATATGACTAAAATACCTTTCACATAACACCTAAGGAAAAAAGTAGACAAGACTTTAGTTATTTGATAATTTGTTTAAAAATATTCTTATTTATTGCACTTTCACGTTACAAACTTCAGTGTCATTTTTTAAATTCTATGTGCTACAAAAACACAAAGCAGCACATAGTGAAAACAAGGGGAAAGGATACATGGTCTTCAATATTTTACAAATAAAATTTGAATTAGCACATTAGCATTTGTCTCTCTTTTCTCCGATACCACAAAAAAAAAAAAATCCAGTGCAACCACCTGATTTAAGAGATCACCTAGATAATAGAGTCCATCTTTGTGTAATTTAATCTCAGTATAAATACAGCTGTTCTGTGAAGGTCTCAGGGGCCAGTTAGAGAACATTAGTTTGCAAACAGCATCATAAAAACCAAGAAACACACCAGACAAGTCAAAAGATTGAGGATTTTTTCTTTCGCTGGAGAGGTTTGGAGCAAGGTTTGGTTATAAAACAGTATCTCAGACTTTGAATATCTCATGGAGTAGTGCTCAATCGGTCATTTAAAAATGGAAAGAGGATAGAACAGCTGCAAACTGATCAAGACATGATCATCCACTTAAACTGATAGGCTGTGTAACGTAAGCATTCATCAAAGAAGCAGCGAAAAGGCCCATGATAACTCTGGAGGAGCTGCAGAAATTCACAGCTCAGGTGGGAGAATCTGTTGATAATTAGTCATACACTCTACACATCTGGCCTCTGTGGAAGCATGGCAAGAAGAAAGCTCTTGTTGAAAGAAAACCACTTGAAGTGCTACAGGACATGCAGAAAAAACAGGCAAAAATGTGGAAGAAGGTGCCCTGGTCATATTAGACCAAAACTGAACTTTATGGTCTACATGCAAAACGTATCTATGTGTGGAGAAAAACTAACACTGCACATTCCCCTGAACAAACCAACCATTCAGTGAAACATCAATGTAGCAGCATCATGCTCTGCAGATGATTTTTCTCAGTGGAAATAGGGAAGCTGGTCAGAGCTGTTGGGAAGATGGATAGAGCTAAATACAGAGCAATACAGGAACTAAAACCTGTTTGGTGTGTGGTTTTCATGAGATGGGCTTGGTCCCTTAGTAGTAGCAAACAGAGCTCTGAGCCAAGACATTTTAGTCAATTTCACGCTCTCTAAGCTGTGGGAACAGTTTGAGGATGGCCAGTTCCTGTTCATGCATGACTGTGTGCAAAGCAAGGTCTGTGAAGACATGAATAAGCAGGCAACCACCTTTTCTATACTGTATGCATGAAATGTTGAGACAGAACACATAAACAAAGAAAAATACAAATAAGATATGATAGGATAGGTTTGCATGGGAGAACTTGACTGATCTGCACAGAGTCCGGACCACTCTAGAAAATCCCAGAAAGACTCTCAAATCATCAAGCCGTCACAGAGGACTTGTCGTTGTTGCAGCTGCAAAAGTTAGGCTGACTTCATATTAAACCCTAAGGACTGATGATGGAATTCCACTCAAATTCATATGCATATGAAGCCAGATGAACAAATACTTTTGGCAATATAGTCCAAGGCATTGCTGCAGTGCCAGCTCTAAGCTTGCTGTTAGTAGTAATCATAATCTTCGACGAATAGTCATCAGTAGTTAGTAGACTGCTTTTCCAAATTTGATTTGTCAGAACTTATCTTTAGAAAATTTGCGATATCTATGCAGTAAATCTGGCAGCAAAGCATTTTTGTGCTTTGCTGCATAATTTCATAATTTGAGCTGACCACAATTTATAAAAGGAACATCATGAATACTCATTTTGAAAATGTCCAACATGATAGTACGTCCAGAGAACACTTTCACAACGATTTCCTGGAGATGTTTGATGTCTTCATGATGTTGTTTGTTCACTGATAGGCTTTATACTGTGAATAAATTACACACATTCAGTCTCAGGTGATTTATGAAAACAAGTGGTTGCACTGGATCTTATTCAGGGCTATCAGAGTGAAGGTATTTGAATACAAATCCATGCCACACATTGAAGTTTGATTTTTATTTGCAAAATGTGAAAACCATGCATCATTTTCTTTTTACTTTACTTAAACCCTCATTGAATACAATTTTATAGTTGTAGCATGACAAAATGTTAAACATTTCGAGATGGTATATATGCTTTTGCAAGGCACCATATATTTAAAAAAAATGTGGGAAAGAGTGAAAAATTAGGATAGAAAAATAACCTACCCCTAGGACTGACACTCAGCTTGACTTCACCTTGTAGTCTAATCTCATGCACTAAACCAATAATGTTCAGTCAAGTAATCATTAGTTACAAAGTTAAGTGACTCAAATGTTATTTATTAAACCTCCAAAGGAACCGTCAACAGTTGGCTGTTTTTATTCACTGAGCACACAGTTGTTGAAAGTAATTCAGGTATCTAAGTAGCTTGAGTAAACTTATTTCTCTATTTCTATGAATAAAATATACAAAGTTTAGTACAAATTATATTAAAACATCTTGCTTATCAGTTCTACAGAAATGTTTCAATTTGAAATTCATGGAATTTCATATTTTCTCTCAGGCTCAGCTTAAGAAATATTTTACATTATCAACTGTAGTAAAAATTGCTGTCTAAAAATCTGAGGAATTAGTAGAAACACAGAGCACTCTGTCTAAAGTTTGCATTGTGACCATATTCATTCATATCCATTCAGACCATAATTTCCAGGTCAATGACCTTTCCTTCCTCTGCACTTAACAACATGTGCATGTGTGTCATCTGCCTTATCACCCAATACTAAGTACTCCCACAGTACTAAGTACTAAGTACTCAGCGTCAGTGAGAGAGGCGGGGTACAACTTGGACAGGTCACAATACACATCAGGACCAAACAGGCACAGACAGAAACAACCAAACTTAACCTGTATAAGGAGGAAACAAAAAGAATATAAGTAAAGTAAAACATGTAAAGGAAGAACATACAATGTCCACACAGGAAAAGGGCAACGATTTGAAACCCAGGCTTTCTTTTTTGTTTTCTTTTTTGTTTTTTGAGGATTTATGTAAATATAATTATTTAACATGAAATTATTTCATATTAGTAGCATGTTTCATCATCATTTTTCATTGTGTTGAAGATTTTATCTTAAAAAAATAATAATAAAACCATACAATTCTTAATTAATGTTGCAAAGCAAACAGATTAATAGTCAACGGAATTCCTTCATACTTAAATGTACAAAACTTTATAAGACATTTTGAAATCTGAAACATTTTTAAATATTTGATTCATATAAACAAAAATTGAATTTTTCAGTATAAAGTTCATATTCTATCATGACTATAATAAAAACCAAAATAAATAACTTGAATCTTGGCTAAATCCAACTGTCTTTGTGTCTTGACAACTCAGCTTTCTGTATCTACTGGTCAAGTGAAAGACTCATGTTTTAGGTAATCATTGACCTTTTTAAAGAACATTGTCATCAAAAAAATCATAAAAATGATTAATAAAGCATTACTGGTGTCTTATCTCATAACTGCAGTATTTCTCAATAAAGATGCTTCGAATGTCAGTTTAAACAAAATAAATCCAATTTTACAATAAGTGATTTTGAGAAGAGATTCTGAGACTACAGATTAAAGTAGCCTTGAAGAATATGCAGTCATTAACTAATTTACAATATTAACATCCAAGATTCTTGTAAATCTTACCAGTGTTTGGATTTTAGGCAAGTTGTGTTTGTCAACCAACATAATTTGTTTAACAAACTAAGCAACATGCCAGAATAAGAGAGCACATGTTTATCAGGATTATCTGTAGAGTTGATTAGTTGGAAAAAAGATACCATGTTGATAAGTTCAAGGAGAATGATACTTAAACAACACACACACACACACACCCAGACAGATCACTTCAGAGTGTTACGAAATTATTCTGTTTCCCATAATCATGATGTTACAGCTATTAACACTTCAATGGAATTCACTTCAGTTGAATTGCTGGGTGACGGACCAACACATTGTATTATATAATTTTAAGTAGAAATAGAGTATATACACGGTTTTCAAAATTTTTTACAAAAACTCTGAAATCTGAAAATTTTGTATAATTTTTCTATTAATTTTTCCTTTGTGTTGATTTATTACATAGAATTCCAATAAAATACAGTGCTGTCTGTTGGTATAACATGACAAATCTGTAGTCTATAGTCCAAGTTTTTAAGTTTGAGGGCTAAAATCAGCACATTGAAAGCACTAGAGGGACATATTTATTTTTTCATTAAAACATAAAAATAATTCTATTGTTATTTTTTTTTTTTTTTTTTTTTTTTTTTTTTTTTTTTTTTTTTTAGATTCTCAACAACAAACTAAACAAGCAATATTTTAAAGAACACAGAGATCAGGTTTTTTTGTAAAAAGAGTTCTGTAAATCATTAAACTTGTACATTTGTGTTTTTACAAAAAAGGGCATACTTTGCTCATTTTGGGGTGGTTGATTCTTTTTTTATTATTATTTAATCTAAAAAAATAGGTTTTTTGGCCATTTTCAGCTACAAAAACAGGACATTGGTCAGTCTTGGTAACATTTGCTGTATTTAGCCAAGTTTCATAAATCTCTGCTTCTGAGTAAACGTTGATGGATGTTTTTTTTGTCCTGTTTTCTATTTTCCATATCTTTCCCAATAAGTAACTTTAAAAATAGATATCATCTACCTGTGCCAGCAGTCCAAATTTTTACCATTCCTGAATTGCGGTTGAAGGCTGCTCAAAATCATTTCCAGGAATTGTAAATTATCTTCAGGTCGTACATTAACACCCCTCATCTACCTAAAAGTAGAGTCGGCCTTTGCCAACATGTTTTTAAAACTCAGAGAGCCATTCAACCAAAGTTGGAATGTGGAAACAGCATAAATCTGGATAAGAGTAATAAATACACACACTTCCATTTGGGTCAGTGGTATGTGAACCTATTGCCCTACAACATCTGGAAATGATGTCTTTGATTTTACTACAAGTTCTACAAGGCCATGAGCATACAAATCACAGGTATCTGTGATGTCCTATTAACGGAGAACTCTCCCAAATGTCAAATACTGCACAGTAAACATTTATGTATATTTTTCTCTTTCCATTAATTTTGAGCTAAGTCACAACTTCATTTAGGTTCATAAAACAACAAACCAGATTATGATTCAAAAACATAGATGCAATTAAGTTTGGTACGCAAGACAGCCATATTGGATGTTAAGTTTAGGATTGCGTATAATGTTTAGAGTGTAATGCATTGTGAACAGGCTGTTGACAAATGTTCTTGTTTGTTTGTTTCTTGGTTTTCAAACATGCAATATGTAGAACTTTATTTCAATTATGACATTTTGAGGTATATTTGGCAATTAAATGCGCTACATTTCTAACAAATGTTTTAAGAGGTGCTTTTACAAAGCTGAAGTTGATGTGTTCAACCAGATCTATCTCTGTTTTAGATAGAAATTATATTTCTACATGGTTGCTGGTAGGTGTAGCAGAGTAACACAAAACCAATAGAACCTACATTCATGTTGTGCACGTTGCTGATTTTGCATTGCTGAATCATTCATTTAAAGGGCGGTGTTCAAAAATAATGAGTGTTTGGTGCAATCCCCCTTAAAATCAGAGTAAAATTGGTGGTGAACTTAAATGATTAAAATGTTGATGTAGGGGTCACTGACAGTTTGTCAGAGGAGTTCTCACTGTTTAGAGAACTAATTATTAGTTCTGTGATCCACAGGAAAGCATATACATTGTTCAGTCTTGATTGTAAATGTTTGAGTTTGAAGAGGAATATGCAGAAACTGCTAATTTTCTGAACAGACCTATGTTTATTTTTCCTCACTTTTGGTACAGTGATAACAGATTTTGTATATTTTTCCTAATGTTTTAATTTGGAATAGAATTTGAAGAGATCCCAATGCATTTGCCTGTATGGAAATAATATCACAGAGAGCTTTTAAGGCTTTACACACTTTTTTTTAAACACAGAGCTACTATACTGAATACAATCATGGAGTTTTTCACAGAATAAAAAAAGTAAATGTTAATATCACAGATCTGAACGTGTTGTTCCAATTAATTTGCCACTTGCTTCATGTTTACTCCCCCTAATGTTTCCACCACATCCTTCAGCACCAAGTTAATATCCAATACCAGCCAAACCAGTCTACCTTGCCAACAAACAGCAGGATAATCCTGGCGAGGGGGAATGTTTTTCTTGGGGGCCCAAAGTCACATATTTTCACAGTGCAAAAAAAAAAAAATTTCAATAGAGCCGTGTGTCAACTTGAGACATTACAAGTACTGTCAACAGAAACACAGGAACAATAAGGAGTCTGGAAGTTTGTTTTTTTTTGACTCAAACTAAATCTAAAAGCTGCTTCTTGCAAGTCAAGGGACCAGTAACAGGAAAAAGTAAGTAGTGTTTTGCATTCAACTCATTATCACCTCCAAGTAGTTACATTCAAAATCTAAATGTAAAAGCAACTAGCATCTGTTGGAGCTGCAGGATTTACAACCAGAAGCTGGCTGCTTAGACTTGAGACATGCAGCATACGCAAAAAGTCAAGCTTTAAACAAAGAATGATTATAATAGGTATAGTTGTTTTTCCACCACAAATATGACAGATATTCTTAGCATGAACTCAGAGGATTGTAGCCTTGCTTTTCTATTAGGTCAAATAAATCTAATCTCTGCTTCATTTAGAGAACAGAAAAAGCAGTTCACTATTTTATTAAAGCGCTTAAGTAATCAGAAAGTATTGCTTATGATGCAATCATGCACTGCTTGTGAAAAGCTAAGAAACAATGTTTTTGTTGCTGTTCAGCCCTGGGAAACCTTCGTTACCAGATGGCAAAAGCTTTAAGACACAGACAGCTAGACCTTTCCATCTAAAAAGCTCAGAAATATCAAAGAACTCGTTCATGTGCAGCATGTTGACAGATTTACAGCAAAGCGAGAAAGCATACATACCACGAGATGTCCTCTGTACGTCCTGGTTTGAGACTGCACAAGACGTGGAGGTTCAGCAGGAGTGATCCTTAGCTGATGAGAGGGTTGTGGTCAGCATCTATAAGCCTTATAGTGGGAGGTGGTGAGAGCTGCTACAGGTTTCCCTGGGAATGTAGGGAGGGTACAACCTTCTCAGCTTAAAACAAAAAACAACAAAAAAAAAAAAAAACAGAAAAACTACACATTACTGGAACAGGGGAGAGGATGTGGTGGAAAGCTCCAGCTTCAACATGTTTGAGCAAAAAAAAAGAGAATTGCTCTGTGAATTTCAATGAGATGAGAATGACACTTCAAATAGTTATACATGTTTATTTACTTTACCTTGGCAAAGGAATGTCTTTGACACCATGACATGCCTACTTTCCATTACAGTTCACAAGATCTCATGATAAAACTCTAGCAAAAGAGCGTAACAATATCCGACAGCTGAATCCAACAAATCAGACACAAAAACACTTTTAGAAGCATATAAACTACTGGGTGGGGGGGGAGTGAGGATTAGCATCTCCCAAAACAGATGTTGTCAAGACCCCCTGACGGCACGTTGAGAGTTAGCTGGAACCACACCGCATTTACATCATCGGGGCCGAACACAATCCACCCCCAGGAGAAACATTCATCAGAAATTAGGAGGATGACAAATATGTAATAAATTATGGAGGGGAAAACAGTCTCATGACAAAAACCAAGAGAGTTTTTCAAATTATTATAGACAAACACAGAAGTCAAAGTATCATATTACACATGGACTGGATGGGGTCCATTAAAACTCAGGAAAAGAGTAATGATTTTTCTTTAGCTTGGTCAGAATTACTACTAATAAACAGCAGAAGGTTAGAGGTGCTAAAAATTCACATTGGACAAAGAGGATTTCTATGTCTTTTGAAAAGATTAAGTAATTAACTGCAGAAATTAAAAGACTCAAAGAGCAGAATACAGATGGAAATTATTTTTGATGCTTTGCAGAACTTTTCAAGAGTTAATTTTTAATTAGGTTACTCTGCAAATGCAGAACCTGAACAGAGTTCACAGCTCCTCTTCCATACATAGAACAAAACTGGACTGAACAGAAAAGTAAGTCGCTGTGGTTCTTCATTATAGTAATAAAAACCAGTGGTGTCTATACAAGCTGCAGAGCTGAGTGGTGTGAGGGGGGGGCTGCATCAGTAGTACAGTTCTCAGGCCCTGCAGAGCTCGGCTGGAATGCTCTTCAGAATGGGGAGAGGCTCGGCACTTTGATATTGATGTCTCCGATGTTGATGTTCCGGGGGATCTCTGGCAGGTTCATGTTCTTCACGGCGGAGACGGCACGAGCAGGGGCCGCTGACAGCCCTCCCTGCACATGAGAAACAAGGACAAGAAACACCTTTATGTCTTCTTATCATAAAAGAGTCCATCTTTCCACATTTGTACAAGAACAAATGTTCTTAAAAATACTCTCATGCTTTCTTATGAAAGCAGAAAACAAAGGTTCAAACAATTTACCAGCAATTTGTGCAGAAAACATAGAAGCAGATAAAAAAATAAGTCTTCATGCACTTTAAACTTTCAACATTTCATTCAACCACAAACTTCACTGTTTGTGGTTGTTTGTGGTTATAGAATTTTATGCAATTATCAGGCCCTTTTATTTAATCTAAAACCCCTAAATAATATCCAGAGCAACAAATTGCTTTCAGGAGCCACATATGTGCCCGTGTTTGTAAATTATCCTCTGTATAAATACAGCTGTTCTTTGACGGCCTTTGAAGAGTTTGTTCGAGAACAAACCGCATCATGATGACCAAGGAGCACAGCAGAGAGGTCAGGGATAAGGTAGTGGAGAAGTTTAAAGCATATAACTTGTTATAAAACAATATCCCTGGCTTTGAACATCCAACTGAGAACTTAAAAAAGAGAAATAATAAGTCACAGCGGCTAAATAAACAGAAAAATAAAAAATAAAATCTGAAATATTCGAGAGGTTATTATATCTCAGGAAGTCAGAAAGGGTAGGAAACAGTACATTTTACAAACCATATGTTTCAAGCCCAAGCAGATTTTTCCCCAAACAAAACCTCAAATAAAACCCAACCATGACAGTTTTTCTGAAGGGGTACAAGTCTTAAAATAGCTTTACGAGCGGATAACTCAGTGCACAGGAGTGCCTCACACTTACAGCTTGGGGTAAAATAACATAAACTCCCCATTTTATTTCCACCTAATATAAGTGCTGCATTTACAATGATGGTTTGATAAGACAGGTCAGTTTGACATATGACCTGAAAGAGAATGTGCTTCAGAGATGAATCAGTGCCAACTTACTGTGGTCAGACAGCTGTTTCTCTGAGAAGGGTTAGATTTCACTGAAACCTTATTCAGATCTAACGAAAGCCTGACAATTTATTACAAAAGCAGCAAACTATGTAAAAGCCTGTCCAAATTTGCTGTTATTATTGTTATTATTTATTAATTATTATTGTTATTACGTGTCTGTCGTTCTTTTTAAACATGAATCATTGATGGGTCTAACACCTCAAAGTTCTATATATTTTATTGAGATTTTATGAGACAGACAAACACAAAGTAACATAAATGTAAAGTCAAAGGAAATGGTTATCAAAATGTTTTACAAATAAAAATCTGATAAAGGGAGGCGTATATTTCGTTACAGTCCCCTTGAGTGAGTACTTTTTAGAACCACCTGTCACTGCAATTCCAGTTGCAAGTCTTTTATGGGGTTTTTTTTCTCTACCAGTTTTGCATATAAGAACATTTTGCCCATTCTATTTAGCTAAAAGTATAGCTATTTAGAATGAGGCATCTGTAAACATCAATTTTCTTGCCACAAATTCCTGACTTGATTTATATCTGAACTTTGACTGGGCCATTCTATGCATGTTGTTCAGTGTTAGTTGTCCACCACATCCAGTATTCTGCATTTAGGCCAAATAATTTGATCTTAGTCTCATCTGGCCATGGCTTGTCGCAAATGAGACGTTTTGAGAGCTGTCTTTCAAGAATGACTTTCAGGCAACTCTTTAATAAATGCCAAACTAGAGGACTGAATGACTGACAGTGCAGCTGGTAACAGATTATTTCAGTTGATAGAACAGTACTCCATCAGATGGTATATTGTTTTACAACCTAACCCTGGTTTGAACTCCTTTTCAAATTCATCCCTGACCTGCTATTCTCTAACAAACACATAGAACAGCTGGATTTATACAGAGCTAACATTGAACCCAGGTGGGCCCTATTTACTAATTTAGAGACTTTTGAGGGGTAAATGGTTGCACTCAATTTTTTTAGGGTTCTCAGTGTAAAGGGGTAAATACATGAACTATGTTTCATTTGTTTATCTGTATAAAATGAAAAAAAAGAAAAACGGTCATCACCTTACTATCACTTTGTGTTTGTCTAGCACATTAAATACACGCCAGTTTTAGGTTGTGTTTGCCACAAGAAGAAGAAGATCATAAAAGCTGAAGTTCTGAGTTTAAAACAAAAAAAACACACGATAAATAAAAACCATCCTTTGATCAGGACAGAGAGGGACTGACCTCTGACTTTTCCATGCGGTTCTGCACCTCTACTTGTGCTACGATCTCATTCATGTTGGTCTCCAGGACCATGCCTCCCATCACCACCTCTTGCAGGATATAATGGACCTGCAGAAAACGCACAGAAATAACCTTTATTGTCCCACAGAGGGGGAATTCAGGTACAGAGCACAGCACACCATGTAACAAACTCTCACCCACAGCTCGACTTCCCTCTCATCTTTAGGTATGTAAAAACTATTTCATGAATTTATAAAGACAGTCTTCTTCTCTCACAGAGGACATTTCAAAGACCTATAATGTATCTGCATTGTCAGAACTTGGCATGCAAGCATAAATGATAAGTAAACATGCCATCCAGGCTCTCTGGCAGCAGATTATTAAGAGCTGGGGAATATTTACAAGCTGGCAACATTCCTCAGGCCCAACCTTGCTGCTCCACATGACATCAAACTCCTGTGGGAAGATTCAGTCAAGTTGCTTGTAGATGTGTTTGATCAGTTCTTCAGTAAGGAGGTCTTGTAACCTTGATAATAGAGATCTGCCTTCTAAGAAAGAGCTTTATAAAGTTAAAATGAAGTTAAAACAACAGGTTTTTACGATACCTGTCTATGGAATACCAGTAATTATTACTTTCTAATAATTACTAACAATAGAAGTCTATAAGCCAGCTGATAAGCACAGCTATGTCTGTCAGATGACAACTTCCTTTAAGAAGGTTTGGAGTTTAGTGATGTCACCAGTCTCATTTGCAGAAGATTTCTTAAAGAAGGAAAAACGCAACTCACATGCTCACTTACCAACCTAAATAGAGAGTTCATCTGGGTTCATGTTAATGTCTGTGTCAAGACTAAAAAAATCCCCCAGAGGCTTTCTGAGGTATCATGTTTACCAGAATGAGATGATCAGAAGTTCATGTTTGGATGCTGATCTTTCTTTATTTATTGTTTACCAGGATATATTCTAGTTAGAGCTCTCCAATCTGGGTTTCAAACACATACGTCCACGTTTAGTTAAATATTCACATCGAGAAAAATCTCCAGAGCAGTGCAACTTCATCACATGAAATAAGATCACATTTAACATAAGAAATCGCAAAAACAAGTTCAGTTTCAGTCAGAGAAGCACCTCCACTCACCTTATCCATGTGAAATATTAGGTCCAATTCACAAACATTTTCAAAGCATTTATCCAACGTTTCCACAAACACCTAAAATAAAAAAGAAGGTTTTTAAACAGGCAGATAATTATCCTGACACATTTGTATTTTCATTCTGTACGTATTCTTTGGATGAAGCGTTCTGTTTTAGAAAGGTAAATATCCTTACAGAACAATCAAATAATTTTCAACATTAATTCAAAAAGATCTAGGAATGAGGTCTTAGTTCAATAATAAATTCTGTCTCCAAAATCTAACCAATAACAAGCAGCTTGTGTAGCACTAAGGAATTAAAACCTTTAAAGGAATTAAAACCTTTAAAGCTAAAGGATGTGCGATTCCCTTTAGTGAAACACAAGTTATTTTCACAGTCACCCTAAAAAAATAGCATCTGACCTGAATCAGGTCCAGTATGCCAAGCTCACTCTCAGACGAATCCACACAGAAGACAAAGTAGAGAGTAGCATAGTGTCGGTAAATCAACTTGTAGTCTGAGCCCCCAATGAGACTGAAAGCAGATTTGGAAGAAAAAAAGACTTTAAAAAAATACAGAACAAGCTTTTCTTTTAGTGCAGCAGAGAAACATAAATAACTTAGATGAAAGGTCTACTTAATAAACTAATAAAAGTATTTTCAAAAAAGGGAAGAACAAACAATTTTTATATTTTGCTGCCATCTTCTGCTTTAAAAAAGCTACTACAAGCCATCCAGTGACATCATTCTGTTGAGAAAAACTCAAGGAACTTCTTCAATGTGGCTTGGGATTTTACAGAACCAGTAACTTAAAAACAACACAGATTGTTCTTCAGTATACAGAGCATGAGAAAAACAACTTGCCTTCCACCCTCCAAGAAGTTACAAACATTGTCATCTCTCTTCGATACCAAATGGAAAGTCTCTCGAATTATCTGCTGCTGCATGTCTTCTGACTGCAAGAAAAAAATAATGTAGACTATTAAACAATTTCAGAAATGTTAGAGGGTGAGTCTTTTAAATTTGTCATTAGTTTTACTGAAAAGACAGTGTTTGCTCTCCAGACTCAAGACCCACATTTCCAAGTTCATCATTCTATGAATTTTGTCAAGATTCCAAAAACTACTGGGCTTTAACATAGATCTAAATTATGACAGTGCTTCCAATGTGTTTTACAGATTGCTAAACACACTTATTTAGCTACTGTTTGTTCTGTCAACTCTGGCGTAATATGTCTTCCTGTAACCTTTTCCCTAATCAGGCTGTCAGGCTTTATACAACAGGTGATCAACTGAGGCAAGATGCATCTTCAAGTGCTTGTGTTGGGAGTTTCCCTGTTTTTTTTAAATGCTTTTTGAAGATGTTAAAATTCTGTAAAAGTAGGGATAAAATAATTTAAAAAAAAAATCAGCATTATACCAGCAGCACAAGCATTATCAATAATAGTATTATCAGTAGTAGTAGTAGTAGTAGAAATTGTGGCTGTCCTGCAAAGCTTAAAAGCAGACTCTCAGCTACAAACATGGTAGTACTTGAAATCTATAAAGTTAGTAATAACTTAAACAGACCATTCTGAAGATTTCAAACATCTGCCTAAAAGTTACCCTACTCAGAATCAGCTTCTAGGCTGCTGGAGGCTGAAACTTCTTGAGTTGTTTCCTTCTGCATGTATTTAGGTTAAAAACATCTTTTAAAAAGTCTTAAAGTCCAACATACACCTACATTTAACTCTTAATTGATATATCCCAGTTTTTGTGAGCCTCAGAGACAATGCATTCGAATGATAATAATAATTACAAAAAGCTTTGGGAGTTTTATCATAGTGGTTATCATAAACTGCTTTAATCCTAATTTCATTTTTAAACCTGTACTACTAACCGTCAGAAATGTTGTCATGGTAATCATTAAAAACCATTTTATCTGTACATAGAAATGGATTTCAGTTAATTAGAATGTCATTAAAAAGTAATGTGAAAATCATGTTTTATAGTTTCATTACACGAGTGATCCAGTTTAAGTGTTTATTTCTGTTAATTTTACTGATAATAGCTTTGAGGTAATGGAAATCCAAAACTTAGAATATCATAGTATTAAATAAGACCAATATAATACTTTTTTTTACAAAGAAATGCCAGCATATGGAAAAGTTTGTCCATATAGTGTACATAAGATGCACTCAGTAGCAGGTCAGGGCTATTTTTGCATGATGTACTTCATTAGTGCAGTGTTGTATGGTGGGAATGAGACTATAACTCTGCTCAGGTGTTAAAGACGCCCAGGCTGCTTCAATAGCAGCATTCAGCTAACTTAAACTGTTGGGTCTGAGGTCTCTCATCTTACTTTTGACAATGCTCCACAGATTCTCTGTGGTACTGAGATCAGGCAGGGTTGCTGACCAATCAAACACAGTGATACTCTTGTCATTAAAGCAGGTATTGGTACTTTTGGCATAGTGTGGAAGGTCCAGACCCACTGGAAAACAAAATCAGCATCTCCATACAGCTTATCAGCAGGGGGAAGCATGAGTCTCTCTAAAATTCCCTGGTTGATGGCTGTGCAGACTTTAAATTTGATAAAACACAATGGAAACAACAGAGGATGAGGCTTGCCAAAACACTACTGTTTGCTGTAACTTTGCACTGCACCTCAGGCAAATTGGATTCTGTGGCTTTCCACTCTTTCTCCAGAAACTAACACCTAAATTTCCAAATTAAAAGCTAAATTTATTTTCATCTGGACCACTGAGCAACAGTCCAGTCCTTTTTATCTCAGTTAACATGCCTCCGATGTTGTCTCTGATTCAAGAGTTGCTCAACACAAGGGATACAATAATTGTAGTCCGTGTCCTGAATATGCCTGTAGGTGGTGGTTCTTAGGCACCGATTTCAGCCACACACCTTGTGAAACCCCTGAAACTCTTTAATAGGCTTTACTTCACAACCTACAGTCATCCCTCACCGTTATGCATTTTTCCCTCTACTCAACTTTCCCTCTATATACTTGAGTAAAGCATCCTGTAAACAGCAAGCTTATTTTACTATGATGTTTTGTGGCTTAGCCCTCTTGCAGAGGTCGTCAATGCCTGTCTGCTGAACAACTGTTAAGTCAGCAGTCTTTCTCGTGACTGCATAGGTCATAACACGACATACCTGTACAAGTAACCCATTGCTATTAGTTTTAAGTAATATCCTAAATTTTGGGGTTTTCATGAGATACAAGTTATAATCATTCGTACTGATCAGAAATACATGCTTAGAAATAACATTTGATCTGTAATGCATCTATATAGGAGCTTCATTTCTGGGGTGCTAAATTACAGATTTAACTTATTAATAACATTTTTAATTGAGAGAAGTGCACCTGACAGATACAGATCTGAATTATACTGACTGAAGCTTCAAACTGAAAAACAATACAAATATAAAAAATATACGAAAGTAATGCGATAACAACTCAATTGCGCTACATTTTTATAGTAAGTTTTAGTTATATAAAAAAGGCTATCGTGTAAAAAAATTGAATAGAGGGACAAATTCCGCACCAATAAAGAAATTAATGCATTAGTTTATTTCAGCAAGAAAGTCAAATATTGTCTTAAATATTCTTAAAGCTGTTGTAAAATATTTCACTGGTATCTGGTTCCCCAGAGAAATCAAATGTTTCGAACAAAAACGTGATGATCTGTCAGAAAAACACGGCAAAATAAAACTCGTTAATGCGTCAAAACAGGTTGTGTTGTTCAATATATACACAAGCTAACATTGCCTAGCCCACCCGGAAGATGAACTGAACTAGCAACATCTGAAAATACTCACAAAATATTGATAGAACCTGATCAGCCGCGGCTTCCCATGGTTGTTAAAAATCAATATAGCTTTTATCATGTTTGTTATTTGGCGTTACCAAACAGCAGTGCGAAATAATGTAGGACTTATAACTGTTGTTAGCTTGTGTGCTAAATGGTATTTCGAAGACCGGAAAGATAATTTTAGCTCACATCCGGCTGCGTCTGATCAAACATCAGTCGACCTTCGTCAGAAACTTATATTTTGTTCCGGTATTCTTATTAAAAATATATTTTTGTATTCTTATTTGTTTTTGCGAAAATGTAGTATTTGTGGTTGAAGATATTGTGCATTGCGGATATTATTAGTGATCACTGTGTATATTATACATTAAAAAAATCTTACTTCACACACAGTAAATGGAAACTTTGTGAATCTTTATTTTTTTCTTTTAACGACATAAAAAGTAAATTAAAACACATTAGTAATGTACTTTTGCAATGTTCATCACATCAGTTGGATATGTGTTATAGGTTTCTGTTTAGATCAAGATTTAAATCAGAATATAAACCCAGTCCTTGATCGTTCTGATGTGGTCTAAACCATTTTAATTTGTTTTGCGTGTAGTTGCAAGTTGAGACCTTTCTGCCGCATTATATAATTTTGCAGTCTTTGTGACTAATGCACCGTCAACTGAGGATCCATGTAATTGCTGCATCCTTTGTACATTTTTTGAATGCTTCACTGCCGTGGAAACGCTAAACAATGACACCAAAATCAGCAGTGACTGACTTTTGTTGAGCTCTGTTGTAGCAATGATTAAATTGAAAAGTTCAAATGGATGGATAGATGGAACTTTTAGACACTGGGATAGAGAATAAAGTTTTGAAATTCAATAGGTTTACCAAAATCTACTTTCTTTTTCTATACATGTTCCAGACTATGAAAATATTTCAGTCAAATTCTGTACTTTTCCAGACTTTCCTAGACAGTGTCAGAACTCTTGGAAAAACAGGCTGGGAATGTTTTTCACAATATCATAGAACACAATGATGAAGACAATAAAAGTCCTCATATATATGAACGAACAATTTTGCAACTACACACAAAACGTTCATAGACGTCATCCATCCATCCTTAATTTCCATTTGAGGCAATGCCATTTTTGATCATATCAAATTATTCTCATGTCATATCTTAGAGTTTTCTCAACAAAAGAATGCATGGAAGCCTCAGTTGATGGTGCATTAGTCACAAAGATTGCAAAATTATATAATGAGGGAGCAGAGTGGATTCAACTTGCAACCACATGTAAAAGACACTGGTGTAGATTCTCAGTCATCCAGGACATAATATTCCTAAATGATTAAATAGAAGAAACTGGATTTCTTCTCTTGTTTCTCAAAGATATTTTGCCTCTCATCCAAAATGCTTTTTCACTTCACATGGGAAACCAAAGAATTATTAGAGCAGCTCAGGACTGATTTAAGTATAAACCGCAAGCTATTGCACATCTTTAACTGATTTGGTTAACTCAGCCAAAGTAGGGAATAAATAATGGGCTTCAATAATATGTTCTGGTTGTTGCAAGGTCCAGAACACACTGGAAGTAGATATATAGCCAACCATTTACATGGAGAAACATGTTGGTAGTGGTATCATGCTAGGGGATACTTTTCTTCAGCAGAGACAAGTAAGCGAGTCAAACTGGGTGGAAAGATGGATGGAGCTAAAATAAAACTTGTAAAATGCTGCAAAGGACTTGAGACTGGGGCTGAGGTTCACCTTCTAACAGGACAATGACCCTAAACATCCAGCTAGAACTATATTAAAATGGATCAGTCAAAGACGAAAATTAAATTAAATTTTAAATTAAAAATTAAATTAAATTGAGAATCCGTGGCAAGATTTGAAAATTGAAGTTTGTTTATATATATATATATATATATATATATCCCACATTCTTTGCATGTAACCCCTCTGACTAGGGTTACTTAAGTAGTAGCATTCCAACAGATCCAAGTTTTCACCTCTCGCCCAATTCCGTCTTGTTCCAGTAACCCAATTTTTGTGAAGGTGCCCTGGTTCCCCAGCACCTGACGCAGACCTTGTTTGACCGGGCGACGTCTGAGATGGACATGGCGTGTATTCCTTTGTCACTCATCATGAGGTAGGCAGTAGTGCGAAGGATCTTGCCTAAGGACCCACACTGGATATCTCAACAAAGCGACCTGGCCTGGATTTGAACCCCGGTCTCCCAGGTGAAGGTCGGGTGACTTACCCATTGAGCTACCCAGCCGCTATATAGCTAAGATAGGTGGGCACATGGATAAATACATGAGTACAGCACAGAAGGGCATCGGCATAAATACCAGAGGAGCCAAACACCAACTCCTGGTAGACCAAACAGTCGCCCGAGACTGCAAAACCCGACACACCAACCTGTGCACGGCTTGGATTGATTACAAGAAAGCCTATGACTCAATGCCACACACTTGGATCATTGAATGCTTAGAGATGTACAACATCAACAGGACTCTAAGAGCCTTCATTGCAGCCTCGATGGGGATGTGGAAAACCACCCTTGAAGCCAACTACAAGCCAATTGCACAAGTGTCCATCAAATGTGGCATATACCAAGGAGACGCTCTGTCCCCACTGCTGTTCTGCATAGGTCTGAACCCCCTCAGCCAAGTCATCAACAAGACTGGCTACGGATACCGACTCAAGAACGGAGCCACCATCAATCACCTCCTCTACATGGATGACATCAAGCTGTACGCTAAGAGCAAACGAGACATCGACTCACTGATCCACACCACCAGGATCTACAGCACTGACATTGGGATGTCATTCGGACTAGAGAAGTGTGGTCAGATGGTTACACAGAGAGGGAAGGTCATCCACACAGAAGGGGTCTCACTCCCAGAGGGAACAATAGCAGACATTGAGGACAGTTAAAAGTACCTGGGAATACCACAAGCAAATGGCAGCCTCGATGAGGTCACAAGGAAAGGAGCCACAGCCAAATACCTCCAACGAGTAAGGCAAGTCCTGAGAAGCCAGCTCAATGACAAGAACAAGATCCGTGCGATAAACAGCTATGCCTTGCCGGTAATCAGATACCCTGCAGGAATAATAAGCTGGCCAAAGGAAGAGATAAAGACCATGGATGTTAAAACTCGGAAACTACTAACCATGCATGGAGGGTTCCACCCTAAATCCAGCATCCTGAGACTATACGCGAGCCGTAAGGACGGAGGCAGAGGACTAGCGAGTGTGAGAGCCACTGTCCAGGATGAAACATCCAAGATCCATAAATACATCAAGGTCAAAGCCTCAACCGACGATGTGCTCAGCGAATGTCTCAAACAATGGGGACCAGAGGATGAGGTGCTGGAGGAACCATCATGGGAGGATAAGCCCCTACATGGGATGTACCACCAAGAAATAACTGAAGTGGCTGATATCAGGAAATCCTACCAATGGCTGGAAAAAGCTGGACTCAAGGACAGCACAGAGGCACTCATCCTGGTTGCACAGGAACAGGCCCTAAACACCAGAGCAATAGAGGCTCAGATCTACCACACCAGACAAGATCCAAGGTGTAGATTGTGCAAGGAGGCCCCTGAGACAGTCCAACACATAACAGCAGGGTGCAAGATGCTGGCAGGGAAAGCGTACATGGAACGTCATAACCAAGTGGCGGGCATAGTGTACAGAAACATCTGTGCAGGATATGGACTGGAAGCCCCGAGATCAAAGTGGGGCACACCCCCAAAGGTGGTGGAGAATGACCGAGCTAAGATCCTGTGGGACTTCCAGATCCAGACAGACAAAATGGTAATGGCGAACCAACCGGACATCGTGGTGGTGGATAAACAACAGAGGAAAGCCGTTGTGGTGGATGTAGCAATACCAAGCGATTGCAACATCAGGAAAAAGGAACACGAGAAACTGGAGAAATACCAGGGCCTCAGAGAGGAACTGGAGAAGGCCTGGAAAGTGAAGACCACAGTGGTGCCTGTGGTCATCGGGGCCCTCGGGGCAGTCACCCCCAAACTGGAGCAGTGGCTAAAACAGATCCCAGGAACAGCATCAGACATCTCAGTCCAGAAATGCGCAGTTCTCAGCACAGCCAAGATACTACGCAGAACCCTCAAGCTCCCAGGCCTCTGGTAGAGGACCCGAGCTCAGAGGTTGAGAAAGACCACCCGTGGAGGGTGAGAAGGGAATTTTATATATATATATATACGTGTGTGTGTGTGTGTGTGTGTGTGTGTGTGTGTGTATGTGTGTGTGTGTGTGTGTGTGTGTGAGAGAGAGAGAGAGAATCCATTTCCCACTATGTTTCCATTTTCAATATGTCTGTGTGGTACATTTTTCATCATTAGTGCACCAGGGCCACCTGGGTTGTTGTCTGCATATCATCTATTATTTCCCCCTAAATTCCCTTCCTCCTGTGTGAGCACAGTAGAAAACAAACAGACAGTCATTAGCATGTGTGACCCGCTGGTGGTAAACAGACTTATTTCCACATGAGTGCAATGTGAGAATGGATTTCACCGGAACAGTCGAGGTAGGTGGGCATGCCGGGTGCCTTGATGAGAACCTTAATAGGGACTTAACAAATGCAAGTGGACAGGCACAACATTCTCTGGCACAGTAGGGTCATGTTGGTACAGTGACCATTTGTTAAAGAGTGACTCACTGTATTTGGACTCTTGGGTGGCCACTGATGTCCACTTCAATTTTTAATGTGGAACCCCCCCCTCCCTCCAAATGATAATTGACAAAATGCAATGGATGCCAAGAGCTGTCTGCCAGAGCTGATGTAATGTGTGGCGTTCAAATAATGCCTTCGTGCCCTGCTCCACAAAGTGATGAAAGCACCCTGTAATTACAGGGATGATCAAAACTGTCAGGGCCTCCTCTGGGGATGGCTTTGTTTACTGTCTGCTTCTCTCAAAGCATCAGAGACACCTAGTTCTCCACCTCTACAACCTGGGCTTCTAACCTAAAAAGATTTGCAGCACTTTTACCTGTCTAAAAGTCACTTCTATCAATGAAGTTTGGATCCAAATTTACATACAGTTGATATAAAAAGTCTACATATCCCTGCTAAAATGCCAGATTTTTGTGATGTTAAAAAGAGAGAGACCATCCATCCATTGTCTATGCCCACTTTTCTCTGCAGGGTTGTAGGAAGCTGGTGCCTATCTCCAGCTGTCATTGGGTGAGATGTGGGGTACACCCTGGATAAGGCTCCAGTCCATCACAGGGCAACACACACAGAACAAACAACCATGCATGTATATTCCCATACCTAAGGGCAAATATTTGAAACTAAATAATCTAACAGTCAAGGTTTTGGACAATGGAAAGAAGTCAGAGTCCTTGGAGAGAACCCATTGATGCACAAGGAGAACGTGTAGACTAAAAAAGACCAAGATATTTCAGAACTTTTTCCACCTTGATTGAAAAACAAATAAATCTTGAAAAACAAAATGAAAAAACTAAAATAATATGCTAGCATAAAAGTGCTCACCATTATATTAATAGGTTTTAGAAGCATGTTTTCATTTTATTACAGCACCCAGTCTTTTGGGTAGGAGTCTAACAGCATGAAACATCTTGCTCAGTCAATATCTGCTCTCTCCACTTTGTAAAATACTCAGATCTATCAGATTACATCTTCTTTGCACCACTCTATTCAAATCACTTTACAGATTGTTAATCAGATTTTTACCTGGAGTCTCTTTGGGCCATTCCAAAACTCTTATCTTCTTCTGCTGAAGTCGTTATTTTTGTTGATTTGAATGCATGCATTGAGTAATTGTTGTTGTGGTTAAAAAGATAAAGTTCCTCTTCATCATTCAATGGTTTAAGAAACAACCTGATAGTTTTGTGCCAACACTGACTGGTATTCATAACTTGTTTCAACCCTGAATAAAGATCAATTTCCTACTGAAAAAAACAAAACAACATAATGCTCCCTCTACTATTCCTAACTATGGCTATGTTATTATTTTGGTGAGGTGAGTGGTTTATTTTCCATCCAACATTCCTTTAATAATTATAGGCAAAATATTGAATCTTGGTGTCATCAGACAATAGGAGATTTTCCTATACTACATTGAAAGAATACAAATTCATCTTGTGATTTGTCTTTTCTTGCTTTTTGTTTCTTCAAATCTAAAAATTGACTTCAATTTTTCCAGCCTATTGTCTAGCACAGACACATCACATTTTTTACATCACAAAACCCAACTATTTTCATAGGAATATGTGGATTCAGTATTCCAGGTCCAACTGTACAAGACCAAGAAAATCAAATAAAAGTGTAAGTTTAAATTGGGTAAAGCCCTTAGGAGGTCAATCACGTCCACATCCTCTGGTCAATACACATCTCAAGCTTCTTATAGAAAAAACAAAGTCAGCATTCTTGGAGATGCCTTTGCCTGCTAGTCTATTTCAGACAGCTTACCACAAAATGCATTAATTAGAGGTCTGCAAGTATTTATTTTCTCCTCAAGGTGGCAGCATTTAGTGATTTACTCTAATAGGTTGAGTCAAACTATGATGCAGGACCACTTACTAAACTCCATTGTGCAGATTAAATAAGGCTATATTTCAGACATTTAAGCTTGATACCAAAACGTTCATAAATATTGGTTGTACAAATGCGGGGAAAAATGAATATTTACCGAATTCTATTAAAATATAGCGAGAGTAAATAGATGAAACATTGATCTTCAGTTTTCTCTTCTTACATTATATTTGCTTTGAGTTGCTATCCTGACAAATAAAAATAACATCTAAACCTTCCCATTCTCACGCAGACAAAAGGATGACTTTCCATTTCAGCAGCCATCTTTCTTCCTAACTCTCTCCAGGTCAGTGTTGCGGGATCCCACAGCACCATGACTATGACCCTCTTTATGATTTACAGTGAGGAAACAGTTTGTGGTGCCTGTTTCTCCTTCACCCTCAGCACGGATCTACTTGTTCTTACCGGTTACTCATTTCAACTCTAAAAACAATTCTCAGAAGGACGCTTTGTTAAGACAGTTCTTTTTTTCTTGTGGGCCTTTCTAGATTTGTCCCCTAAAAACAATTTTGTTTCACACGGCTTTGGACATATTCTAATGGCTGATACCTTCTTTTAAACGAATTGTATCTTGCTCAGCATGCTCTTCCAAGAGGTGCACACAAAGGATGCAGAGCTATCACACTGATCAGTCTAATTTACATTAAAATGTCTTTGCAAATCCAGTTTGGCTGGACATATTACTTTTGTGTTATTTTCATTTATTCTTATATTATTACTTTGTTATTGTAAAAACAGCTTATAGGATATAATCAAAAATGAACCTTTTTTAGATGAAAATATAGCTTAAAGTTTTTTTTTTTTATGAAAATCTGGAGAGCCTTCTGCCTTTAAAAAGACACATCACATTCATAGGCTAAATGCGCTACTTGTATGCAGTGGTACTCCGTTGGAGAAGGCCCTTGCGATCCGCAGCCGGGAACTGTTGCTCCATTGGGCATTTCTGAGCAGCAAAACAAACCCGATCCTGGATCGGCATCCCAGATTTCCTTTACACTGTGTCGTAAAAAAAGAGAGGATATGGCTGTGTCTGTTTAGGCTGGTTACACAGAGGTCTCACTCTGTCTATTTTTTTTTTCCTTTGTCAATCGTGACCGTATTTGATCCTGACCATTTTGGGGCATATTAAGAAACGCCGAAAATAACTATTTTGACAAACTAAATGATGGTTCCTTCGACCACCTACTGATATAAATGCTAAAGGAGGTTTGACTGAATTATTCTCTGTTAACAACAGTGACTAAGTAACTTGACTCCTTTTGAGTCCTGTTGTAGGTACAGTTAATTATGTATTTGATAAAAGGTTAGTTAGCAGAAAGCTGGAGACTATCACCATGGTAACTAAAGATAAACTGCAATAGGAACGACGCCCTCTCCATTCTCTCAGCTGTGTGATTCATCTTTCAGACAGAGACGATCTGTGCGCACGGCGCCGTGTTTACAGCGAACGCAGCAGACTGACCGAGGGAGACCGTGCGTGTACCTGTGCATTAATCTGTCTAACCACGCTGTCCGTTCGGATATATATTGGCGAAAAGCACCGAGCTGCAAAAATTATTGACCATACTAGATGCTTTACCGTCAAATATTATTTTTGCCATCAACGACGTCTATAACAACAAGGCGGTGTGTGTGAGCGTGTGATGACCGGCTGAGGAGGAGGAGGAGAAGGAGGTGGAGGAGAAGGAAGGAGGCTTCAGTCTGAAACCAGATTTTGTCGTGGATATTTCCACGGAGACGTTGCGTCGTTCAGATAACGGGGTTGTGTTTAAATGCAGCGTGCCTCTGTGTGCCCCGCTTCGCCTCTCTTTACCCCCATTTTAAGGCTAGTCTGACCCGTTTCATGCTTCCCGAAGACACTGCAGCAGCAGGACATCGAAGGGTTTTTTTTCACCCTGTTGATATGGAGTGTGAAGATGTGGATTACGATCACCGAGGAATCCCCGCTGCTAGTTTAGCCGCCATGCTTTCATTATACACGTCAATGCAGCGCTGTGTTTGGCAGGGATAGAGTGAGCTATGAATACGCGCTGTCTGGCCAGCGGGATAAATCGGTGATTTTTGGAGCACGACTGGACTCCCGTTTGGAAACGTGAGAGAGCAGCCTCGCTAGCCTCCTGGCTGTAGCTATTAGCTCCATTAGCCGGCTAACAGCTACAAGGTACTGGCTGGAGATTAAAAGAAGGGTGTTTGACCGCTGTGGCAGGGTTTTGCCCACGTTCCCATCTTCGCAACTCATCTTCCCGCGGGATTGTTTGCTGAATTTCCGTGTACAGGGATGAGGTCTCAAATGGAAGGGAGCCGCTTGACCTTGTTTGGGGGTCTGATGCTGGCTCTGTCCTCCTGCCTTCGGCCCGCCACCGCAGAGAGTAAGTAATGCTGCTCAGCAACACCACTCACTGGGACACGATGTTTTTCCATGCTCCAGCACAAACTGCATATACTGGTCCACTCGCTTAAACAACACAAACATTGTGATGTTAGGTATTATTTTTTTTTTTTTTACAGTCTGTTGGAATTGTATACTGCAGATTTCTCTTGGTGATGTAAACATTGCATTTATTGTTAATCTTATATTTATAGGTAAGTGTTGCCTCTGCAGATCAGTGAATTGTGGTGCAGATGTTAAAAATAAGACAATCTTAGTGTTGGTTTTAATCTTCAACGTCGGTAAAAACAATATTCTGTTTTGTTCTCGTTGTGCATGGTGATGTAGATATCTATCAGTCTTGTTAACAGGGTTCCCATACAGTCAGAAGTATGGAATTTGATCCGACAATTTTCCATGTCTAGATAAGTCACGACAAATATATGTTTAGTATGGAAAAGTGTGTTTCCATGTTTATTTGCTTTTTATGATCTAAAATAACAAAATCTGAATTTCATAGGTATTAACCTTTTTTGTATTGAATAATACTTTATGTAGATTACATCCTTACTCTGTGGTTTCCCACATCATACCTTAATTTATGTGGACCTTTGTCTATTTGTTTCAGTTACTGACTGAGAACCTAAAGATACCCTTTTTCAAAATTAGAAAAAGGGACATTTATCTGCTATTTGGGCCTGTAGGCCCTTTTAGATCCAAGTTTTACTCTGTATCTGGTTCCGATATCAAATGAAGCATTTGACATTCCTATTCCTTAATTTTTTAGAAACAAAATAAAGATATCAAAACTCATAAACTATGCTTTAAAAGGAGTATTTTATCTTGGATAATCCAAACTAGATTTTGCAGTATAAAAAGTATTATAAAATTTTCAAATTCAGCTCATCTAAATTGGTGTAGATACCAAAAACATGGCATTGGAATATCCATTTACCATGCACCCAGAAGTGATAAATATGACTTAAGGAGCATACAGATTAGACTTGACCATCTTTTAATGTGTAGAATATCATTAAAACTATTAATAATCCAGAAATTTGAGACCAAAAAAGTATGAAATTTTGAAATAGACAATTTGTAGGAGTCCTGAAAGTAGGGATGTTAGGCACATTTTCAAAAGAATTATATGTTAAACAAGTTTACCTGAAAGAATATTAAACAAACTTTAACAGTACCAATATTATGCATGTCAGATAAAAACAAAGACAGATTCAATTGTGGCATAATTTAGGTTTCTCACTTTACTTTACAAGCCTGTGAAAAGTTGTAAAGCTGAATTTTAAGGATTTCTTTAGATATCACAATGAAATGTCCAACAGCATCTTCAATTGATGTTCTAATTTCTAAATAAAACCTTAATGTTTGACCCATGAATAATTTACTATTTTTAATGCCGTTTGAACCATACATGGACTAATTATGAAGAATAGAATAGAAATATTTATTGTCCCACGATGGGGAAATTTCTGTGCAACAGCAGCAAAAAGGCAGTGGCAGGCAATAACAGAAAACAGACTCACACAAAGAATATAAAATACATGTAAAAAACAGAATATAGAATAAAAAATACATCAGTAAGGCAAAATTTCAACATGAATATGCTTATGTAACAAATTATGTAACAAATTAGTTGACTTTTGATGGATTCCAATTTTCTTCTCTAACCACTATAAAATAAATGTGCTGGAAGATATTTGATAGAGGTCGTGGTTTTAAATCAAATTGAAAATGAAGGCAATATAAGGCATTTAAAAACAGGACAAAATACTATTTTTTAGTATTTTAGTTGTTGATCATTGATGGTAGCCAATCTAGGGGGAAATTAGTCATTTCTAATATGGGCTGATGACATCACAAGAGGCACAAGAATCAAGAAGACAGCTGGCATTTTTTAATCATTCTGTGAGGGATTATAATACTATAATTATTATTATCTGCAGCGGTATCTCCTAGAAAGCCAAGTATAAAATCTGCAAACCAGTGGCAAAGATGGGAGCTGGAAAAAAGCAACAAGCATGTGGAGTCACAGAAGAAAAAGAAGAGACTGCTTCATCTAGTTTGCATGTTTCTGATTTCAAATAAAAAAAATAAATAAATAAAAAAGACATCTTCCAAATCAAATAAAAATAATCGTCTTGGAATATTGACAATCAGCTGTACTCATTTTAAATATCGGCCTTGGCCATAGAAAAACCCACATCACCTGACCTCTAATCGCAAACACACCACAGTCATAACCCAGATATGCTGGCACTCTTCATCCATCACTCTGAGTCATGCAGCAGAGAAAGTCAGCCAGGCTGCACATGTACAGCACACTGTCAACTGCGTGTCACAGGACGCTTCCATTACAAAGGTGCGCAAATCTCTGTCGATTTTCTGCTGATGTCGAAAAAACACAATTAAGCAACTGCGGCCTTTCCATTAAATAAGAAATGAAATTGAAATCACATGTTCATGCGATAAGTCATTAAAGCCATGCTGCGCCATGATCCTCCAACTACTTCCTGTTGTCATCTTCTTCGTGGTTTGCGCCAGTGGCAACATCTGGTTGTTGATCATGTGACTTGCGTAATGCAAAAAAGGTGTTTCCATTGCAGTTTTGCGAAATAAAACCTATTTCGATAAGGCCGAAAAAAAATCACCTCATCCTAGCGTCAAAACCTTTTTCTCGAAAAAAGGAGAATTTTTCAAAAATGGCATGTTTCCATTAAGCTAATTTATTTTTGTTATTTCAACTTGTGCAATTTCTAGGTCTATGGAAATGCAGCTAGTGTGATGAATTGAAATTAACAAAAAAAGTAAAAGGCATTTGTGATCACCTTTGGGAAAACCACTGAGAAGAAATAGGACATGAGAAATGAAATGTAGTTTCCTGAATACAGTTGGGCTTTTTTGTCCATATCCAGAGTGAAATAAAAGTGAGAAAGATTACCTCGAAGTGCCAGTCTGTTGTGAGACTTCGGACATCTGGAGGAAAAATCCAACAGACAACACTTATTGTCAAATTAGCATTTGTTTGTCAGATCTTGACATGTCTATGTGAAGTTGCCATTCAGATTATTGGTGGTTAAGCATCAAGTTATTTTTTTTTTCCCATGTCACCTCAACATTTCAACATTTTTTTACATCAATTTGTCGACTGTCCCTTTTTTTTTCTTTTTTTTTTTGTTTTTTAAGAGAAAATGTACTGTAGTCCCTATATGTTTACGAACTGGACATTTTGGGTTGATATGAAAAACTTGCTGCAGCATTAATTGTGATAATCTTTTATTTTTTTGGTGCAAAGTCAAAAGTTGTTGAAAGATTTTTCATCTATGCAGAATGGTAGATTTATGGTACATGAAAATAATATTTTCACCTCATGGAAAACAGTAAAATGTGATATATATGCCAAAGGGAAACCTATTGCTTTATTTAGTTTAAACAGTTTATAAAGGCTTGAAAAGCTCCCATAAACAAATAAAAATGACACCAAAATGCACTACCTAGCCAAAATGTATGGATAAAGTAAAATTCAGAAACTCAAGGAACTGTCCAAAGACATTGTAAAACACACCCAAGGACATTTTGACCTTGGGAATCTGTTGGAAAACAATCCTCAGGCACCGCAGCGCCTTCCACTCGAGCAGATTCATTCATATAAAAGCAGTGAGTTCATACTCTTTGATCCTTTTTCTTTGGCTTGCGTCTAACACAACTTTAACAAGTGACAACAAGACCTACACAGAATAAAGAGATGATCTTTTGTGTGACTAAAATGTCAAGACTTCCACCCTCACGACTCTTGACACCTTGTAAACGTCCAAATCTCATTAAGTTGAAGCTTGTTAAGCCATTCAAACATTTGGTTGTTTTTTTTTTTTTTTTTTTTTTTTGTATTACCACCTGAAATACTTCCAGCTCAACTTTAAACTGCTTAGTGATTCATCCTTATTCATTATGACATGTTGGGGAGGTGTGGTTTACCGGGTTGAATCAGGGTCCTGGTTTTAAAATAGAACAAACCAAAGAATATTCACAAGCCAAACAGACTGAGTTCTGTTGATTGGAAAGAGTGAGGAGCTTGTGGACTGTGTGTTATAGGGTTTACTGTAAGTCTCCGGTGGTTACAGGACGAACCTGGGAGCAGCAGAGGGGTCCTTTCCTTGAAATCCAGCGCCGGTGTTCGGCTGGCTAAATATGACTGGTGTGGCTGGACTCTGAGCATTCTTTCTGACTTGCTGTATCAGTTGTGAATGGAGGGGCTGCCTGCAGGTTTGGTTTAACCAAGGTCAGCTCCACAGCTTTTCAGATCCACCAAACAGGTTTTCTGTCAAGATAGAGCTTCTACAAAAGAGTTCCAGTGAATTTCTTCTCACCTTACCTCTCATGTGGAAAAGTATTTTTTATGAATATGTTTGCCCCCTCGGGCAGTCTGTCAAGAACACATTGGAAATGAGGAGTAAACAGCCTGGATGTTGCCTAGTGGCGGTGGACGAGGAAGCTTAGGTGTATTGACTCTTATTTCTTGTTTTATGCAGCTTTAAGTAGATTTCCTCTGATTGTCTGTGCAGTGTCTAGGTGCTACAGCAAGCCCTGGAAAGGTTATCAAAAGTAAATATGTGATCTGGAGGCTCATCAAAGCTATAGAGATAGGCTTGTGTACTCAGCTGTTTAAAATCTGTCAGTGTGGAAGCAGAGGGAGGGGGAGTTAATAAGCTGCTACACCTGTCATTGGCGTTTTCCCTCTGCTGATGTAAGCATGTATATTTTGTTGCTTAAGAATCAGAATCTCCTGCTTAGGATCGTCGTGAGCATAATTAGCAGCGGTTCCCTATGAAAGACGGACATGCCGGATCTGCAGAGAGGCCACCAAGACTAAAGCATCCAGGCTGTGGTGATGTAACATCATAAGGCAGTGCATTTTTACAGGCCTGCATGCTAAGACTCTATTTACAGGTATTCAGCCAGCTGAGGATAGCTGACAGGGAGCACAGACAAGTCGATTACTGAGAGACAAAACTACCATATCAGCTCTTCTTGCACCAAATTACATCAAATGCCCTCATGTGTTTTGTTATTGTCCTAAAAGTAAAGTAAATTTAAAAATATATATATTTAAGATGTGAAATAAATTAGGTTTGTAGGATTTTGTTTGGGTTTACAGAGCAAAAATCCAACAAAGTGTGTATATTTAATATTTGAATGGAAGTTACACAATTTTGAATGGATTGAAATTTGAGCTTGACTTCACAAAATCATCTTGAACATTATTTATAATTTTCTAAAAGTTGCTATGCAATAATCAAACAATATTTCTCATCTACATCTTTCAAAGTGCTGTCCAGGAGCTATCATCAAAACTTCATTTGGCAACAGAATTGTTCACAAGGCCACAGGCCATTACAAGTCTCTAATGACTGAATAAACTTTTTCTTATGAAATGCATGCCACCTTGTCTGCCAATAACACTGCATTGCTGTATGTTAGGAACTAACAACCTGCATTGTTAGTCCTAACTTTCTAATTTAACAAGTATCTTTTTTAACATTTATCATTCATGCTCTGCTTGCCAGATGGACTTGGTTTATGCATTCACAATAAGTGCAAAGTCACCACTCTTTCTTGCTGTTTTGACATAGTAAAAATAGTGCATTACATACACCTTTAAGGGTATAAAAAATATTTTAAAAAGCTTTTTAATTTGAAGCTTAAAGCTCCCATTCATAGGGTGGAGTCATCAGGAAAACTTAATTTCTTTACTGGAAATACACCAGCTTTCCTTGTTTCACATTCATACAGTATAACTTTATAGACCAACATTTAAGTGGTAGTGTGACAACCTGTTAGCTGCTTGGTGTGAGTTTTCCATGACTCAATGCCCTCCAGCTTTTGAAGTGTAAAGCCTCCTCGCAGTGATGTGCGATAATGGCTTCCATGCTGCTGTGGGTGCTGCTGGGGCTTCAGGCTGAGTATTGTTTTGAGTCCATCTTCCAGGTAGGAGTAAGAGCTGGAAAGGTAAACACTTCACTTATCATCAACAGTCATTACTGTCTTTACTCACCAAACTTTTCCACATACAGGCTTGCATAACACACAGGCTTAGCAACACACACTGTACAAAGCATTGAGTTTTGATCATAGCTTTTATAATAGTTAGTGTTCAATAGGTCTGTGTGGACATGGAATCAAAGTTAACAAATTTTTAGCAAGTTTTAAACCAAAAAAAAAAAAAAAAAAAAAAAGTGAAAAATTGTTTGTCTTCAGCAAACCTCAAAAACACTTATTTGCATTTATTTCCAATCTGTGCACATCAAAGATTAAACTAGTACCTTTTGTTCTGTGGTCCAAAGCCAAGACATTTCACTCCTGCTGAAGTGGAGTTCTTTAATTCATTTAATCGGTGAGTATGAACTGAAAGATTAGTAGAGTTGAAGGTTTCTAGTGGGGGATGGCAACATTTGGACAAGAACTACTGAGTGTATTCAATTTGGGAGCTTTGCCCTGTTGGCAGTGTTGATTGGTCAACATTTTGATGTGGACTGAAATAGCTGAATGATTTTTGGACAGAAACCACTAGCTTCATAAATTCCAAAGATTTAATGACTTTCTATTATGTTTTGTTTCTATTTTGTTGTAATAACTTACATTTTTAAGTTATTACAACAGCCACATAGTAAATCTTTGCAAAATTTGGGAATGTTCTTTAGGTTTCCCAGTCACCAATTTGGGAGTTACATAAGTACAGTGGACCCCAGGTATTCATGTAGGTTAGGGACAACAGCCACCTGAGAACAGCTAGAATGCTTGAGACCCCCTCTAAAAACGATTATAACTGCCTCTTTTATAGTTCAAACACCAAATGTAAATCAGTGTGCATTAATACGCAGAGTGGAAACCATCTTAGTACTACCGCAAAAACTAACATGTACAGTCTTCCTTATTTCCGCTCTTGGTTTCACAGCCAGTCAGCAGCAAAGAAAATGAATGGCTCTTCTCGATTGGCTGCTTTGCAAACACCAGCCAGTAGTGTGTCAAATAGCATTACTCCTAGGTAGTGCAGCTTCTCAAACTGCATTTTCTTTCAGGTATTTCAGATATGCTCGACCAAAAAATCCGCAAATAATTTGGAGATACGTTCCATGAATAAATCCACAAACACTGAACCGCGAATAGACGAGAATCCATTGTACATCAAATAAATGGCTTTACTCATAGTGTCTTGCAAAATTATAAATACCCTTTAAACTTTTTCACATTTCACAAAAAATATGAGACTGGGGCAGAGGTTCAGCTACCAGCAAAACAGCCCTAAACATACAGCAAGAGCTACAATAGAATGGTTTAGATTAAAGCTTAGTCGTGTTTAGAATCCCCGAGACCTACATCTCATTGACAGCCTGTGGCAAAACTTCAAAATTCTTGTTCACAGATACTCTCTCTTCAGTTTGACCATTGTTGAGCTACTTTGTAAAGAAAAGTGGGCAAAAAGGGTGCTCTAAATACAACATATCACAAGGCAGAGGTTCAATCTCAAACCACTGGGGGAGAGCTGCCCCAAAAACTCTTAGTTAATTTGAATAAAAAAAAAAAAAACTACTGTGATTGCACTGTCATTGTTAGTAAAGATACCAGTGTGTTGATCTTAATATGTCATTGGTGACACGTCTTGACTTTACAGACCACCTGATGCATTTATAGACTTTTCAAATGAACAAACAAACAAAAAAAAAAAACAAGGTTATGACTATAATGTTTAACCTGTTTAATATTCAGACAGGAGACAGCATGTACATGTTAACTGAATGGTGTCTTTAGTTAGAAGAATAGTTTCTTAGTCCTTGATATGATGTTATGAAAGCCTGTTAAAAGCAAGCTGAGAAACAAAACAGCGAGGGGTTATGAGGCTTATGCTTGAGTAACAACAGCCGGAAAGTCAAAAGTTTATTGTTGTTAAACTAAGCATGAATCAAACCCGTTTCAAGTGTTTACTTTGTCACACCATGTGAAGTCGCTTTTAAAAAGTCAGAACAGGAAGACAAACATCTGCCAACAACAGCACAGCGCAAATGTACTGTCAATATTTAAAAAGGTGTTTTATAAACGTCCTTTTGTAAGCATGACAATTGCAGGAATGACGTGCGTTTTTCTGGGGTTTTTTTTTTTGTTTGTTTTTTTGCATGTTTAACAGCAAAGAGTGGTCCAATAAATGATGAAATATGCTAATTTCTAAGAGTAGTTTCAGTAAACAGCAAGTTTTCTAAGTACCACTGTCTTGAAAGACATTCTAAAATGATTTAAAACCAGACATGACTTGGACTTTTATCAGTTTTTGAGGGTGTTTGGGCACAAAAACATTAAGACAAAAAAATATTCCTATCCATTGGCGCGACAATATAGGTTAAAGGATACAGTGGAGCTATATGTTGCTTGTCCTCTCAGAAGTGGAAATTTCCAAGTTTTAGGTTGGAAAGATTACCAGAAAGGTTCCTAGAAGTTGGAATTCTAAGAGGCAAAGTCAGATGCTTTTCCACCAGACCCTACCGTAAAAATTCAGTGTGGCTGCCTTCCATATCAAGGTTTTGTCTAGGATTTTTTTTAAACCGTGGTGGTGGGCTGGTGGTGACACAGTTCCATTGACACGACTGTAGAACAACATGGTTTTAATTATGACCATTTCAAACTGTATGTTTTTTTGAAAAACATTTATTCACTATATTCACACCGTACAACAGAAATTACAACTCTACTTTAGTAATCTAACGGCACAGTTTGGAGCCTGGCTGAGAGCATTTTATTTTTCTTGGTTTCTTGAAAAAGAGCTCTAACGCCCTGTTGTACGGGAACTCAGTCTGAGGGGGCCCATTGATGATGAGTAGCGTGCATGCTGCAAGATGGTATAATTGATAATTGGGAAGTGTTGGATTCATTTCCATCACCAATATCACACAAGGAACAGTGGGAATATTTAAATATTGCATATGTCATGATACAGATTACCATCATTTCTAAACTCCTCAGAACCTGAGGGAACTTCGTCACAGTAAAGAACATTGAGCTTTTCCATCTAATGTTACCTCAATGTCTTCCTCCCTTCCCCTTCTTCTGAGAATACTTTAATATACTCATCTGAAAATGCAACCAGAAATGAACTGAAACATGAGTATCTGAAATATTATGCATGAAAATATATTAATTAACCACTTTACTGTCATTCAAATGCAACATCTGTTAACATTAGGGTCGTTTTCACAGGCTTGAACTAAAAATGCATTCAACTTAACCTTCCTTAGGTACCTTTCTTTCGTCTTCTCTCCCTCTACTTCGGACTGTTGTCTCTAGTTTTCTTTCCCTCCTGAGAGAAGCGCACTGTAGCTTCACAGGTAGACAGGCAGGAGCTGCCGGCGTTGGTTTTTCAAAATAGAGTAATTTTTAATGATTAAAAAAAAAATGTTTTTCACTTCTGACATTTTGCATTTCATTAAATATTTCAAATATACTACTACAGAGCGCCCGCTAGTACACATGTTACTACATTGTAAGGACAAAACGCAGAAAAATCCATTATTATCATTATTTGCTTGTATTGCTAATAGTAGTTAGCCTGGCCACTCAGCATATCAAATAGCAAATCCAACTTATTTTCCAACTTGGAATGGGAACACAGTTGAATTGGGTTCAGTATCATTCCAAAGTTCTGACTTCAGAGGTAATTAAAATAGTTCCTGTCGTACACTTTATCAGAGTTAATTTGTTCATATTTACCTTGCAAATAATTCACACTAAAATGTATCTCGAGTACCTCTAAAGGTTGCCCAGGTACCTTCAGTGATTACTTGTACCACAGTTTAAGAACCTTAATTTTGTTTACTTATTTAGTCTGCATGCAACAATGGCCACTCATCTCCATTTTGTTTCTCTTGCAGTTTGCACTCCCAGTATTGACATCGGCAACGACATAAGTGAATTCAGACAACTGGAGAACTGCACAGTGGTTGAGGGCTACTTGCAGATCCTCCTCATAGGTGACAAAAACAACAACAACGTCAACCAGGAAGTCTTCCGCACCCTCAGCTTCCCTAAGCTGACCATGATAACTGACTACCTGCTGCTGTTCAGGGTTTCGGGACTGGACAGCCTGAGCATGCTCTTCCCTAACCTCTCTGTCATCCGTGGCCGTAACCTCTTCTATAACTATGCCCTAGTGATCTTTGAGATGACCAGCCTGAAAGACATCGGCCTGTACAACCTGAGGAACATCACCCGGGGGGCCATTCGCATTGAGAAGAACCCAGAGCTCTGCTACCTGGACTCCATAGACTGGTCCCTCATCATGGACGCAGAGTTCAACAATTACATCGCTGGGAACAAGCAGTCCAAAGAGTGCAGTGATGTCTGTCCAGGCATCATGGAAAACAATCCCATGTGCAAAAAGACCATGTTCAACAACAATTACAACTACCGCTGCTGGAATTCCAATCATTGCCAAAAAGGTAAGTCGACTCTGACACATAATACGTCATCTGGGATTTGAACAGGATCGTGCAGACAGTCCAGCCTTTGACCTGATTCGTGTGGATGCCAAAGTTTTTGCTTAATAGACAGATCTGCAGTCATGGCCTGCTGCTTGTCACTTTAATGCCTGTGTTTTGGCTGAGAGAAAGGCAGAAAAAAAAAAAACAAAAACTGAGGGTTGTGGGGTCTGCAAATTCTCTCAAATGTTTACCCAAGTTAAGGTCACACAAAGAAGAAGCCTAAAGAAACTTATTTGAGCAGGGAAATTTTGCCTCTCCCCATGTCTTTGTTGCTTCAGTTTAAGAGTGTGAGTGTCAAATATCAGCAGCTGTCTAACACACTGAAATGTTTTTTAAGTGTAGTTATCTTTAATTATAGCTGACAAGTCAAGGTTGGACCAATTAATCCCACCATCTTTAATAAACAGTTTAAAGATCGTAATTGTTCTGCCTGTGTACAATAAGTTTAAAAGCTCCCTTTTGTGTTTATGTCTGTAGAGTTTTAGATAACTTGTTTTGCTGGTGCCATTAAGGCGATGTGTTTTGGCTAGCTCTGTGTGTGTGTGTGTGTGTGTGTGTGTGTGTGTGTGTGTGTGTGTGTGTGTGTGTGTGTGTGTGTGTCAGGCTGAAATGTTTCCCTGGTGACTGCGCCTCGCTGCAGACTCAGCATGTTAATGTTTTCTGTCTTGTGACATGGAGCTATCGCAGGACTGGCCTGGAGTTGGCACGTAGGTATGTGCAGAAACACAATTCTGCATCAAACACGCTCGCAACACGGACGGTTGTACATTCACAATCATGTGTGAACGAACGAGGTGCAAAGATGCAAATGTTTGACAGACCCACATGTGCCTGGGCTGCGTCGTGGGTTGTTGGAGTGACATAGTGTGGGCATGCTGAAACAGAAATAAGAAAGTGGAATATATTTGGTGTGTTGGTTATTTTACTTCTTCTCTGCTACCATTAGAGTCATAGAGAAATTTTCATTTCACAGTTGATGACATTATGTTATTTAATTTCATCTATTAGGCCTGCAATTTACTTAACCTCTCTACTTCTCTGTCCCAATGTGGAAAGTCTGCGTTCACATCATTGCCTCTGGTTTTTTAGTATAAACTAGTGTTGATTCATTTGTCTACTGAACCGTTTTTTTAAAATTTGTCTCTGCTTTATGTGTAGATTAAGTTCTCAGCAGTACATGTTTGACCTGCCCAAGTTGACACACCTGTGAATTTCACCCTGATTCCGCCACATAATATTCACTCAACACTTTATTTGGCACACCTTGCATATACTGGGTTGGATCATTTTTTTTTGCCTTTCTTTTTTAGTGGTATAGATTCAATGAGATGTTGGGAATATTTCTAAAGATTTGGATCCATATTGACATCTATGCGTTCCTGTAGGGAGTCTGCCATAGGTTGCTTAGAAGGCTAGCCTCTTATAGCTTTCAAATTATACTTTTCAAGCTGTGTTACCTTTTATATGAGTGATGGCTTTCACTCTTTTAGTTTCCACAGAATGACTATCTTAATAACGACTATCTTAGTAACTGGTTTCTTTTTTGTGTGTGTTTTTGTGTGTTCTTTTTTTTTTTTTTTTTTTTTTTTTTGTGCTACAGGAAATATTCCCAAATGGAACCATTTGTTTTTCTTTTAAACAAGGGGAATCTTCTAGGATTGCAGCTATCAAATAATTACCCTGCTGAATAATTTCTCTATTAATAATAGCCTCCCAATTTTTGCTTTAAGTTGTTTTATTAATATTTTTTTTAGGGCTGCCGCTAATGATTATTTTTGCAATTGAGTATTCTATAGATTATTCTGACAATTATTCAAGTAATCAAAGAAGAAAAATGGACACATTCGATAGATTTTTCATTTAACCAATTAAGTTCATTTTATACAATGTTAAAAATACATAAAAACCCAAATAAACAAAGAATTCAATTCCAAATAAACATTTTATTGCCTAAAATGCAGGAACACAACATTGATTTAGTGTACACTTGATCATTTGTAGCAAAAGGTGCATCTGCAGCTAAAAAAATATTTCTAACGTCAACATGTGAAAAGCGTAGCCCTTTCTGCTTGACTTAACATCAATACAGTGGAGGCTTAATCTGTTCTGTAGTTTTTGGATTAACCAATTAATAACTGGATAGCAAAAGGTGCTTAATAGGAGATTTTTTTTTTTTTTTTTTTTTTTTTTTTTTTTTTTTTTTTTTTTTTTTTTTTTTTTTTTAACCAATTTGAATTTGAATTTGAACCAGGTGAAGCTAAAACTACCACTTGAGGAGTTCTGGGTAGAACATATTTACAGACAAGTTTTTTTTTTCATCTTTAATGCAAAATGAGGATAGTTTCTAATGTAGTTTTGGCTTAATTACTGCTATGAGGGTGTTGTTTTTTCAGCAAATGGCCTTTTTAGAGTGTATAATCCAGTTAATGATTATTTGATTGCTAAATTAGGTGACAATTATTTCAATAATCGATTAATCATGATTAACCCAAATAATTATTTCAGCCCTAAATTTTTTTTGTTAAACTCCTACCAGAATAGGTGATCTCACACTGAAAAGGCCATTGACCTAGTGTCTGTCCATCAGCTGCGCAGGGACGGATCCAGTGTAACAATGCTAGAACACTCTACTGCAGAAAAATGGCAGCTAGGTCATTTTAGCATTTCAATCTGTAGTCTAAATGCCACTGAAGAAAAATAACACTAAAAGCTACAGACTGGTTTGAACCAAATAGCTCCATGGACGTTATGAGTGGTCACTAGAGGATATCACCCCTTCATCCACTGCTTTCTGCACACAGGACATCTGATCCAGTATTTTCTGAGCAGTCTGTTGCCAAGAATATTAACATAGTGTCTGGGTGAAATGTTTTTTTGAAACTGCAGATATGCCAAGGCTTGGGAATCCCGATGATTGCACCACACTTGGTGTAAAATGTCTGGGTCGTATGTATCTCAGTTGTTTTTCAGAGCCTGTCCTGACAGATGAGACATTTTGGTGGATGATCTAACTGTTTTGTCATTTTTTGTCATTTTCAAAAATATGGCATATTTTGTTTATCCTGCTTAAGCATATTAGAAACTGAGATAGGTGGAGGATGACCACGTGATGATGCTCAAGCAACTCACCAGACATTGTGCCAGACAGAGTGAACAGCCTATCAGTTGCTGCCTTGAAAACAGAATTTATTTAAACAATTTATTGACATTTACATTGGCACAACTGTTCTCCCTGCAGGGGCTGCATTGTTGGGAAGGTTATTAGGCTGTTTACTGGAGAAGTCTGGTGTAGTAAAGTCAGTCTTCATTAAAATGATAAGACCAAAAGTTGGACTGATTGGCTAAACTGACCAAATGGCTCCATTATATACAGATAGGATGCCGTCTGCATGAATACTATTCACCTGACCTGTGCTTTTACAAAATAGATTCTGAGTACGGACCAACTGGTATGAGATTTTCACAGTAAAAATACAACAGTATTTACACAAGAAATGTATTTTTTTTTTTTTTTTAATTTAAAATCATCAATAGGTTATTAGAAAATCTTTCAAATGCAATAGTGGTAAATATAACGATGACAATATCAGGTCCAATATATGCCTGTTTTCTTATTTACCCTCCTTCTCATCTGGGCTTCCATCACTGTGTGATCTTTACATTTTGGGCAATATCATATGTGCCTGGTGTGAGCATCTGCTGCTGAGACTCTGTCCAACTGGCTAAATCTTGCCTTGTAAATGCAAGTTTATAACACTTGGAATATGCTAGCCAACAATTATTGCACTCCAAACAGTCCTTTGCGACATGAATATTGGACAAACTGATATTGCAATAACAGTATATTAAAAAAATATTGTGCATCCCTACTACATATCCTTTGTTCTTTATTTAAAATATAAGAATGGTAACTTATATTTCTATGTAACATACAAATGACTTGTCAGTATAAACTTATTTGAATTATTTACTTGTATCTCTGGTAACTTTGATTCATTTAATATCTTACAATTAACTAAACAATTATGTTATTAAAATGAAAGAAGTAAAATGGATTTGTGTCAGTTACTAAGTCTGCAAATTAACATAAAGAAAGGAAGAGACATGTTAAACTTCATAGCGTACTCTAAGCAGCGCGAAAAGAAACTTGTGATGGTTTCTTTACTGCAACCTCATTGACGTACCTAAGGTGTCGTCTCTGCATCATGTGTGAATTTTCTGATTGCTATGCTGATACAAGAAAACCTCACAGGGCATCCAAATCCCTTCTTATCATAACCTAACTTCAAGTAGTTTTGTACTTTTAACCCGTCCATCCATCGGAAAAAAAAACTTTAGTAAACCAGCCCATTTTGACAGCAAAGCATAAGATTTATCCACCATGTTTGTTTTTAAAACTATAGCCCAGAAGGTACCAACCAGTGGCATACACCGAAAATGACTGATGTAAGCAGTACACACAGACACATGGGACTGCTGCTGATTGGAGCCAGGGGACTCTATGGAGAAACAGCACATTAGAGGAAACCCTGTGTTGCATTTGTTAAAAATTGAAATGTAACAGATAAATTAATGAAAATTACGTTAACTAGAAATATGGGTAGTGGCAGGTCATTATAGTTGACATTATCAAATTCATCGACTAACACAGGTATAATATAATATATATAATATGTTGTTGTTGTTAGTAGGTTAATTTATGACGCTGTTTTCTTGAGTAGCCAGCCTGCAGTCAGGAGTTTATCAGATATGCTGCTTGTGGCACATTTTTCATGAAATATTTCCAAACAACAGAATTTGTCTTAGTTGTTAGCACAGTGGAGGAGTGTTCTTTCAACCACCTGACAGAGAGTGTGTAGCAATATGTGGGGAATGGGCAGCACTGCATTACTGAGCTCCATACAGGTGGAGAAAACTCTTGTCATTCCAGCAGTTTCTCTGGCTTCATATTAAGACCTCAAATGTAGAAACAGTATGATCGAAATTTGGTGATTTTAAAACTTCTGACATTTTAGAACCTCTGCATACATTGATGGTGGTACTTGGCATGTTAATATTGACATCATGATTATTATTATTATTAGTAGTAGTAGTAGTAGTAGTAGTAGTAACAGAAAACACAGCCTCCACAGTGTACCATGTTATCATCCTCATTCATCTACTGTGATAACAGTATATATCAAGATATAGATATCAAGCTTTTGTAATCTTATCTGGGATCTTTTGTTTAAGTGTCTGCCTTGCTTACAAGACTTATACTGTGCTAACACACGAGCAGTTATTATGGTTTATTTCAAAAGGGACAATGCACATTGCAAAATATGCCAGAGTTAGCCATAAAGGCTAGTTTTCATCTGTCGTCCCTCAGGTAACCCTCAGCGAAATATAAATGCAATACATTACAGTGGAATAAAGACATTTTAACAAACTTCTTCCTTTAAAAAAAAAAAAAATAATGATGTAGACAACAAATAAATAAAAAGCATTTTTTATTAAAAAAAAAAAGATCAGGTTACATATTAAAAAAGGATAAACAGCCATATAGCACAAAGTTCACCAAAATACAAACAGTACATAAAAAATGCTGAATGAAAATAAGAATCACATGTTTAGTGCCTGCATATTCAATCACTAGGAGCCATAATTTTAAATTAGTAGAATATTATTTAAAAGACCCACAGTTAAGTTAGCCTCCCCTCAGCTTGTTAAACAGTAAGTCATGCGAGACAAAATCATAGCATTCATTTATTTTTGCGGCCAGGTTAGCTAAACCGTATCTTGTATACCTAAAATTTGCAAGATTAAATTCAAGTGTTTTTGTTATCTTCTTAACATGAGATTTGAATGTTAAATTAGTATCAAACACAGTCATAAGATGTATAAATGGTTTGACCTTTGTGATCTTCTCTCTGGAAATAAATATGTCTGGGTCTGGTGTATTTTGTGGTCTTTTAGTAAAATAGATGCCAGCTGATTTAGAAACAGTACACTGTCACAAACTGATGGGAGTTCATTAATCTACAAGCTGAATAACAGAGGTCCAAGTATGGACCCTTGTGGGACCATGTTAAGTGTGTGCCCAGCTGTAGAAAGTTGGTTATTTACTTTGACGTATTGTGTTGTCTGTCAGATAAGAACTAATCCATTTAATAGTGGTCTTTAAAAAGTGAAACTTTGATAATGCAGAGATAAGGACTTTATGATTTACTGTGTCAAATGCTTTTCTTAGATGCTTTTCTTAGATCTAAAAGCACTGCCCCAACAACACCACCTTTATCTAAAGATGTTCTGATTTTCTCAACCATGTAGCTGTCTGAGCTGAATGTTTGGGTTGGAAGCCAAATTGCATCAGATGTAAGGAAAATGGGCTATTACTAAGATGAAAAACAAGTTGCTCCAATATCTATTTTTCAGCTACTTTTTGATATTGTGAGTAGGATAGTAGGGGCCTGTAATTTTGAATGTCTGTAGGCTTACCATATTTGAAGATGGGTGTATTTATTGCTGACTTCTATACACTGGGAAAAGTACCACTCAAAATTGAGGAATTGATCAATTTACAAATGATGGGTGCCAGAGATTCTTTCAGAGCTTTGAGCATATCAGAGTCCATATCATATACATCTTCAGCTTTAGAAACCTTTAGTGAATCTATTATTTTTATCACTTTAGATTGACAGATTTCTTTTAGAAAAAAATGGGTAGATCATTATTAGTAGGTATCAGATCAGTTGGAACAGGAGTGTTTTCTGAGCAATTACTGCTGCTGCATGTAGAAAATAACTGTTCAAGGCCTCTGCTATTTCACCATAGCCCTGTAGCAGTTTTCCTTCCAGTTTAATTTCTAAAGGTTTTGGGGATTTTAAATGTGTGCCTGTTAGTCTCTTGAGTTGTTCCCATACAATTTTAGAATTATCTCTGGCCTCTCCAATAATATTAATAGAAAAATTAGCTTTTGCCTTTCACAGTGTGTTACTACTTTGTTTCTTAAAGTGACTAATAGTAAACCATTCATTTCATGTTCACATTCAGTTTTTCACTGAATCAGTAAATGAAGGAAGGGGGAAAAAAAACGCTTAGTCTGTTCTCAGTGTGTTTCTTAAAAGGGCATGCCTTTAGCCTAAACTTGTTCATAAAACTGAGATGGGGAAAAAAGAAGGTTCAAAGCCAGTTTCCATCTGTGGGAAAGTTTTCTAACTGTGCTGGTGGGGGCTCCATTGTGTTTACTTCCCTCATTTGTTTTTTGGGGATTCTGGTTTTGTCTCATTCATAACTCATAGCCTTCTTCTAAAGAGGTGCTGTGTCTGTGCGTTCTGGGAAAAACATGTTGTTTCACTTTACCTCTGTCCCTCAGAGCAAACCTGCACACATGCTCACACATTGAACAGCATGGGGGGATGTTTTTTTCCGGCAGTTTGTATGGTCTGAGGAGATGAAAGCACATAATTAAAGTACCAAGTAGGTCTGGGATTTACTGGAAGGAATTTTTGCCATCTGTTAACCCCTGCTTGAAGGGATTACCATTAACCAAGACAGTTTTTTCAGGGTTGTTTTTCACCCCTGCTACACTTTAACTCACTTTACCTGACATGTCACTGTTAATTTAATATGTTTAGTCATTGGGTTGTTGTTTTCATGACTCAGTGAACTCCATCCATCAATTGTATTAGTATGGAAAAGTAAAGTTTATGTTCACAGACTAATTTAAATTTTGAGTGTTTGACTTTGGTGACTTTTACTGGTCGAATGAAAAAAACCCAAAAAACTTTGAAACACTTAAAAGACAAAAATATAAACATAGTCTCACACTGAGTAAGAAATAGACAGAGGGATTGATTGATTTCCCGAGTCTTGATTGTTAAAGTCAAGGAAAAAGGACTGAGAAAGTGAAGTGATTCAATATTTTTGAACAATGTCTCAAATAAAAAGTGGCAATTAAGACACTTAAACTGTCAAATGTGCATCTCAATACACAAGAATACAATTGTGAAACAATTTAGATAATGTGAAACTCATATATTGTGTAAGTTCATTTCTGGGTTTGTCAAATTTAATATTTTGTTTTAACTTAAACTAAAAAAAGGAATTTAAAGAGATTCATTTGTGTGTAAATTGATACAAGCTGACACTTTTTCATCTCCCCAAGCACACAGATATAGAACTCCTCCCCTCCTTTCCCATCAATTACAAAGGCTGACCAAAACAATCATGGCTGAGAATCAAAACAGTGAGTTGCTGCAACTCTGCTTATGACAGCGGGTATTCATGTAGAAGAGCTTCTGCGACTCAGAAACAGTTTGGAGGATTTTTACGTATAAGGCAGATGAACAAGAAAAGTTGAGGGTTGCTGATTAGGCCTGATGCTAATGCTACAACCCTGGTGAAGCACCTTATTTAGAGACTGAAATCCTCAAGTTGGAGAGAAATTTTAAAAGGTCAAGAATACTCCTGTATTTGCAAGAGGGAATGAGTAAACCTGTTCTTTCTAGAATAAACGATCACTATCAAAATAAATATTAGCAATTTACTGATGACTCCATTAAAGTGTTGTCAGTCCATAGGGTACAAAATAATGACACGGCGAAACAATGCGCACCTTTTGATTGTTAAGGAGTACAGAACCAGGGCCCCATGTGTAAAGACTTGTGTGGATGTTCTACTGAAAACTGGCAAACATTTTAATCCAGAAAACTGCTAACAAAAAAATCCAAGATGTATGAAACTGAGTTTACATATTGATCCAACAAATCATTTGATATGCGATAATAATAATTCTCTCTCCTCTTTATGCACCACTACTTAGTGGGTAAACTGACTCTTGGTTCATTTCAGATTCATTACAGCAACACCTTCCTACAACTTTTGGAGCAATTTATAAACCATAACCACTTTGAAAAACCCAAACACTTTATCTGTATTAGTCTGATTTTAGATTTTTTTTCCTGTCCCATTCAGGATTCATTGCAGGCAGAGGTGAGCCCTCTCCCCAGACCACTGAATTTGCATTAATGATTGAGTTTGAATGTTAACAATAACAAATGACTCCCTTAGTACCAACGAAAATGAACAAATTAATAGACTATGGAGGACTTAAAGTGGATGTAATCGCTTGAAGTGACGTTCTAAGGTTCAGCAGGTATAATTTCCATAAACGGCATGGTTGAGCACCTTACACTAGAAACCCACTTTAGACATGTCCATGATGAAATAAAAGTGTCATTAAATTAAGGTACCTTGGGAAAACAATGCAAGTCACAATGTTAAAGCACACATTGTTTCTTTTTTGAATTGATGGGCATTGCTGGCTCTTAGTATTGCAGTACAAAAATCAGAAATTGTGGTAGGCACAATACAACCATTTTGTGCTATGGCACTACTACCAGTATGCTATATGGCATGCTCACGTAGCGAAGGACTACATAAGAATTTTGCACAGATTAGCACTGTTGGGGGTTGTATGTAATGTGAGGCAATAGGGCAGATAGTAGGGATGTTTTTGATCAGTAAATATAAAAGTCAGAGGAGACGAGCTCCTTCAGAGAGTTCACAAGACAATCTGACTTGTGTGACCCAGTGCTTAAGGTTTAAGGAATCCCAGTGACTAGCAGTTCCCGCTGATGTCTGTATAATCTCTGCTATGATTAGCTCCATACCTTCATGTACAGAGTACCAGCATCCGCTGTCTCCATTAATACGTGCTAATCTAGAGGTTCATGTGTGACGCTTGGGGCCATGCCTTGGCTTGTGGTTGAATCTCTGGTTTGAAAGCTTATAGGAACTTAAACAGCTAAGATGTCACAGAAGACAAGTTACTGCAAACATGAACTCACACATATCTGATTGACATTTTGGGAAATTAGGGTAAAGTTGAGAGCTGTCAACAGGGTGTCCACGCATCCTTAAATTCTTAAATTCATGTATCTAAAATTAAGGCCTTAAACTGTCTTGAATTCATTAAAAAAATCTATATAATTTGGCCTTAAATATGTTAATCATAAGTTTTAAATTTTGTCGTGCAGGACTATTTAATCTCGCATATTCAATGTATTTTTAATTTTTTTTTTTTTTTTTTTTTTTCTTGCGGGACTTTTTTGTCAGGCAAAAGTTGGAGTTGCGTGTAGACATCTTGACTCATTCTTGACGCATTCTGTGACTCGAAGGGCTTGCGGCCAGCGCTATAGAGAGAGAGGACTCTCTCAGCTGCTAATAAGCTTTCTAACTAGCTAGCTTTTATATTTGGATATATATGCAGAAACCCTGTGTCAAGTTGCATTTACTTTAGTCATGTTAGGATATTAGATTGACTATATTTGTGGGTCTGTCTTTTCTTTGACAATTTATTAATTTTTACCAACAATTAAAAGCCCCTCCCACATAGGAGCTTTACACAACTATAAGTAAAGCTGCAAATATATGATGGAGATGGTGTCCTAGACTGGCGATTAGAATTTATGAAAGAGCTGTTGTTAACGATCATTTTAGTAATTCAGTAATCTGTCGATTATTCTGACGATTAATGGAGTAATCAAATAAAAGAAAGATAAAATATTGGTAAATACTGCCATAACAGTAGTATTAATATCAGCTATAGATATTGGCCCAAATTTTCATATCTGTGCATCCCTAACAATTATTCTCTTGTAGCTTAGAAAATTAACCTGTAACAATAGTAGCTCACTTTTGAAGTCAACCTGAACATAAATTGCACAAAAATATGAAATTATATTCACTGTAATAATTCAAAAAAAGCAGTCTCACAAAATCCTTTTTTTTTTTTTTTTAAATTGTCTATACTTCAGTCTTTAGTTTACATATTCATCTTCAGTCAATTTAGTAGATGAACTTTCACTTTGCACAGCGATTATATAGCTTTTGTGTCCATGTGAGTGACAGGATTTTTGGCACCTTTGTTATGAACAGAAACACATATGTTCCGTTTATCTGCACTCGTATGAATGGGCAGCAGCTCCGGGAGGATGTCCAATAAAAGAAAGGCTGTCGTATTCCATGCATCGCGCCAGTCAATTTAAGGATGCCTATTGGTCCCCTGAAAAACAACGAAAACCCAGACATTTTTATCAATCAGTGAATTTCCCCCAGATGCCCCGGACAGAACATACAAACTGGACATGTCCAGGGAAAAGAGGACGTTTGGTCACCCTATGTTATGCTAATAGCACTTAGCAGCTGTTAACTCATTGGCGGAAGTGATAGTGTTGCGCAACACAAATAATCATCCACAGTGCACTAAATAGTAAAGCATAATTTAGCGATGCCTCGATGCAGATAATTTGCCTTGAGGAATTTTAAAAATCAAGGTACTCGAATCGTTACAGCCCTAATTTATATTTCTTTTAAAAAATAATATCTCGCCAACACAAAAACATTTCGGTTTGCACACCAAGAATTTGTGTTTTTTAAATTTGCCTATTTATTTATTATCGCATTATTTTAGTCAGCAGGTGAAAATTATGATTACATTTGTGATAACCTTGAGGGGAAAAAAATACTATAGCATCATGGTGTAACTTAAATTTACCTATATTATATAGAATATATATTGCAAGTATATGTTGTAAGTTTTGGCTAATGCAAGCATTTAATGTGGAACTTTTTTGGTTCTTGCGGTATGTATTTATACATCAACAGCAGATATACAGAGCAGAGTACAGCCCTCTCGAGCATGATTATGCACAGCTTCTCACAGACCCCTGACCCATAACTCTGAGGCTGCCAGGACTTGTAAATTATAGGTGCTGCTTTGTGTACCATCCATGACTGCTTTTGGTGAACAGTCACACCCATCCCTGGAATTCCTGGAAGAAAACATTACGGGTTTGGCTGTGCTGAAGAGCCGACTGTAATTATGTGGCCTTTAATTGTCCTCTGTTAACACCGTCATATGGGGATGAGCTGTGACCAGAGATTCAGATGAGTCTTTGGTTTGTGGATTTGAAGCTGTGCAGTTGGCACATTTTGTTATAAATGCTTTTTTCCACTATTTTGCTTCAGTGACTTGAGTAGTTTTATGGAAGACAAGTTAAATGTGTCTTATAAGCTTTAGTGTTATTTAAACGAAGTCCCATATGTATAAGCATAGTGGTGGTGTGTGGTTAGTGTAGTTCAGAACTGTCTACTGGAGAAGCACTGATCATTTCAGCTGATTCCAGTTTTCTTTAAAAACTAGTTAACAGCATTCATTAAAACTTTTTACCTTTTTAAGCATTTTACTCTCACTTGGAATTAATTTTAAGCACCTTACTGATACTGAAAATAGCTATCTTTTAGTCTTCATCTCTCAGTTATGACAGACAGAAGAATGTTGTTGAAAGCGTGATGACTTAATCCTACTCTTCACTTAGCCAGATATCTGGGAAAACATACATTTTTATGTGTTTTGGCCTTTATCCACACGAAACCTCCGTTTAATATTATTAAAAACTATTATTTATAAAAATTCTGACTAAAGTAGAGGTTTAAGAAAACTCTGAATTTGTGTATGCATGTATACAGGGGAAAATGGAGATTTGGGGTCCCACGCATCACAGTCTGTGACAAATAATGTGCTAATATATCCACATAAGGTACTTGTTTTGACATGATTGCCAATCAACATCATCTTGTGTTTTATTAATTTTATATTCTAATCCGCTATTTAAAAGTAGTTCAACCTATATATGTGTCCACACAAGTGAACCTCCTGGCGCCATGTTTAATCCCTAACATGAAGTCGTGGTTGTTTTGAAGGAATCTGATCGGCTGACATAGGTTTTAGCTTTGCGCTACACAGCCTCCTATGCGTTTGGCATGTTTAAAACAACGGTCGGTTGGATTTGTGTGGGGTCACGTGGATGGGATGAAAATTTTTCAGAAACCGATCTTGTGTGTACGATATATATATATATATATATATATATATATATATATATATATATATATATATATATATATATATTATTTTTATTTATTTATTTATTTTTTTAAAACGATGTGGCGGAGTTTTAGAAAGACCTGACATGTGTACAAGGCCTTAGTTCTTAGCTTTGATGTGTTGGCAGACCCATAAAAGACTGGACCAGTTTTGAAGGCTGAGTTTCCAATCAAACGGTCACTAGTTAGTCTTGTCAAGCTAAAAAAATCATCTGAGTACAGTGTCTCTTCTACGCTCTTACAATGTAATACTCTTATAGGTCAGATGTTTATGTTCATATGTTCATGTAAGCTCTCAGTCATTGACAACATGGTAATTTTGTGCTTGATTAGAAGGCAGTTGACCTTTGTTTTTTTTTCTTCCCTGAAGACATTTCACCTCTCACAATAAGGACTGCTTTTGTTCTAAGTTATGTGTATACATTTTGACCAACAATTTACTAGAGGTGATGTTTTGTTTTTGTCAATTGCTGCTCAGACAATGAATGAAATTGCTGTTCAGACAATGGATGAAATGAAAATACCCTGACATACCACTTAGTTTTTCTGACCTTGTGATTTCACTGCATTGCTTCTTTGATCATACCATCAAAGGACTGGCTTTGGTCACTTTTAAAATCATATCAGGATTCGCATGAGTGTCTCAGTTTTGAAAGATGATATTTGCTTTTATCACTTTCCAGGTCTGGATAGGTATGGAAAATAGAACAATAAGAATGGCTGCTTCAGACTTTTTCCCTTCTTCAACTATTTGTAGCACAGAAATCTCATAATAATTTATAAATTCAGTAGATTGACTTAAAACTCCATAATTGATGTTTAAAATGCTTTATCCTTATTTGCTAAATCACAAGTTGATTTGAAAAGTGGATCATTTTACTACCTGCTTAGTCCCCAAATAGCTTTAAATTCATGTTGAACAGAGCCATTGGTTATTAAACTGGGTCTAAAATGCCAAACAGATCAGCAAAAGGGCTATTTTACTGGATTTGTACGATCAAAGTAAAGGTACTAATGTTATCTATCTGCATTATCTATACGGTATTCCATTCCTTATTTGTGAAGTCCAAGAGTGATAGGTTTTGAAATGGAGCTGATCTAAATTTGTCTAGATGTCACAAAAGTGGAAAAATTGCTTTATACTCCACTTAAATTATTTGTGGAATCCACAAATAATATCCTATTACTATTGAGACTAGTTCAAGGTTGATACTCTGTACTCAAATAACTAGAATGTTATAAAATGCAGAAAAATATCGAGAACTTTTTTCAAAAAGAATATGATTTTTAGAGTGGAAAAATGTGTTTAAACTGTCATCAGAAGATGCTTGGTTTAAAGCACCAAACATTCAGGCCTTGAATTCAGGTCTCGCTTGCATGTTTTAGGGCTCCCATTAAGATGCTCTGCCTCATTCATCTTTTCCATCAAATTCCTGGGATACCTTTGTCCTCCCTCACAGCAAATACACAGGGGGAAGGAATGTGGACAATGCAGATATACAGTCTGTGTGGGTGGTAGTGGTCAACACAGTAAGGAATCAAAGACACAGACATTACAGATTTTAAAATATTTGACTCGCTTTGTTTTGATGTACAGTTTAGCTGTTGAGTTTATTAGAAGTATAATAAATTTATCACGTTTTACTAAATTATTTTACACATATACTTAAAAATACATTTTAAAGTACTGTCACTCTTTGCCTTATCTTGCTTTGTTGACCTAAATAAAATTTAGGTACTTATTGTCATGACATCACCAGCTATTTTTTCTTTCTCTTCTACACTTAGCATTTACCTGATTCACCTGCTTATCTTGGGCAGAAAGTTTAATACTTATTCAGAGTTAATGGCTACTCCCAAGGAATCAAATACTTATTAGCTAAATTAATCAGAAGACAGACCTCCTACAGTGTCAGCCATTTTGAGTATTCAACATGCCTAGGTGAATGAATCTTTATCTGTGTAGTCAGTTCATCTGCATACCGCAGCATGAGATTTAGAAAACGTATAGAAAGGTCATTGCAGTAACATTTGTGTAGCAGTTGCTGTAGTGCCACATATGTCTGGTATATGTGCCATCTCTTACTCTCAGGATTACAGCAAACCAATGGCTTTAAGAATTACTGAACAGCGTTTGTATTTCCACTAGTATTTATGACAATCCATCTCTTGTGATAAGCTCTAAGTCTTTGAGTTTGGAAGAACTTCTTAGCTCCCTCCACAGTTTCTCTTTCGGATTCAAGAGTGGAGTCTGTTGAGGTCACTTTTAAACATTGATATAACTGAGAAAAGGGTTGAGAAGATTAAAATATTGCTTTAAATCTAATTCCACCGGTGATATGAACAATTATGTAGCCACCAACAACACTAGTCTGGGAATTTAATCAATATTTTCCATCTGTTTCTGAAAAAATCTCCATCGACATAGTCTTTTAGATTCCAATTTAAAATGCTGCAATACCTATGCTACATCAGCAGGTGACAATAAAGGTAACAGTTACGGCATACGATAATAAAAAAAGATACAGAGCGTTTCTAAAGAAGTGATGGGCTAAAAATTATCCTAAAGCAATTGAAGCTGGTGCTTTCTTTGACGCTTTTCACCCTGTGCTCCCAGTAAATACATCCTACTTGAAGTTTTGTTTTTAATGTTTGTGTTCAGCCCTGTTTGTGCCGAGCTGATGTTCAAGAGTGTTGGTGATATTAAGACAGTTGTTTGAAGGCCTACAGAAATAAATGTGGTTTTTTTTTTTTTTTTTTTTTTTTGTTTTTTTTTTTTTTCAGTTAAATAGTCTTGCTGAATTTAGGACAGTCAAACATTTGTGATGAGGTGGGTTTGGAAAACCAACCTGATTGTTTTATAAAGCCTGAACTGCCTAGCCTCAACCCTGGTTAAGTACTGGAATAACTTTTCATGAAAAAATGCTATTAGACCCAGCTAAAGGAAGTGACAGTCACATTGTTCCATTGTTTTGTTTTTTTTTCTCAGCATCTCTTTGTCACGTTGGAGCCATAGCCATTGTGGTAGCCATTCTCATCTTATGTTAACACGAAGCTGCAGGTATCAAGAAACGGCTAATGTGATAGCTTTCTGGGTAAACCCTATCCTGCTATTGTGTGGAGCCTCTGGGAGGGGGGACTGTAGCATTTCATTAGACTTGTCTTTTCAAGTCAGCCAACAGAGGGATGCCAGAGATTCCTTTAGTCTGTAATTGTGCTGTAGAGTCAGCTCATCTGACAGATGTTTGTTCCCAGCATCTTCCTTAAGATTCACCAAAGACTCTGTTTGGACTAGCTTGAGCAGAATAATTTTTCAGATCCTGATTCAGATTCTTCGAATCATAAAAATACCACAGGAGTAGGTTTGGCAGAAACAATCATTGTTTGGTGAATAATACTAACTGCTGTGTCAAGGTTACTTGAGAGAATTACAGTAATTGGAGAAAAGTTGTTGTCGGGATGTATGAGCTATGTTTGCTTAGTTGTTGCTAAGGTTTTTTTCTTACCAGCAACAGATTCATTTGTTCTCAGCTTTTAACCTTCACTTTTTAGATTAGAGATGAAACACTATTATTTTTGTTGCTATGCCTTCTGGCGCAAGGTTCTTTTCTAATAACAACTTGAACAAAATGGTATATAATATTACAGAACAACAAGATTGATTTTTCTTTTTTTAGAAGTCGGCCTTCTTGCATGTTAAGTCTTGAGTAGAGAACACAGCAGGTTGCAAACTTTGCTGTAAAGCTGAAGACCTGATCTAAATGTATGCCTAATTTATTGTATGCATGAAAAAGAAAAGTGGATTTTGATCACTTTTAACAAGAGGGGTGCACATCGTCTCAACACAACAGGCAGTCAGCTCTGCTTTGGCTCTTTCTTCTATTGTACTACTCACTGCTTCTACCATGATGAATTTGTATGCAGTAATTATGATGTAACATTTTCATTACATCCCTTTTTACTCAGTCTGCAGGGGAATGACAAAACATGTGACTTCAAGATGTAATTTTGTTGTAGTAAAAGAGATGGAGCCCTTGCATCACAATTTTGACTTGTTTGTTGGCACCAGCTGTCCTGCAAACAAAAGGTAGACACATTTAGATTAGGTAATCAAAATATACAACAGAAAGACAGGAGAACAAATCAGATTTTGTGTTGATGTTCAGTTTTTTTTAATTGTATTTGTCTAAAATTATGCAAAGCAAGAGTAAGTTGGGAGTGTTTAATGTGGCATTCTCAACATTCTGATTGGTTGTGGGTCTTAAAGATTCCTCTTCTAGTGTCTAAAGAAAGCAGTTCCTTCTTCTGGGAGTTTTAAACTAAGAGTTAGTGCTGCAGTAGCACCAGTTTTTCTACATTGAAGGCACTGGTGGAAAGAGAAAGAACTGGTGAGCAAGCACTACTACCAGTTCCAGACTTGAACTAGTTTGGGGAAAAACCACAGAAGCGAGCTCGAGCTAGAGACACATCATCAAGCTCAGAAATATTTGTGAGAATGAAGACCAGAATTAGTTGTTTATCCACTTCCTGGTTGAATTTCAGATTTTTATTGCTGCATTTTATGTCTCTTGCTTAAAATAAATAACTCCTTGTGGTTAAACTAATAAGACACTTGAAGAGTCATTTGTATGAATAAGAACAACAGGACACAACAGATTTTTTTTTTTTTTTTTACTTCCATCCATATGTTTCGCAGGTCTTCAGAGAATGAAAAGAAAAAATTGATCAAATAATTAGCAAACTGCCTTCGAAACATTGCCATAGTTTCTCAATAAGATCACATTACCAAAATGATTCTGGGAAGCATTTTGTAATTTTGGCACGATGTCTGTTTATGTTAAGAAATATAGCAATTTGGATTGTTCACGGATGTTGGAAATCCAAGCACAAACACTTTCCTGATTGATGCCTCCTTACTTTCTGTTGTCTGTATTGCTCCAAGCACTTTGTGTGGAGCCTGTTTGTCAGACTATACTGGATGGTGGTTAGTCTCTTGCATTTACCCTGCTGAACTGGCCAGTTTGTTGCGATGTCTGTTGTCTATAGGTATGCGCCATAAACAGGACAGTTGAGGTCAGCCATGTTATGCTGCTAATGAATCCAGACCCATGTGCTCATTTGAATTGGCCTGCAGACACCACTCACACAAACAAACACACTTCTGGTAGACTTTTTCTTGAATGACTGAGTCTGTGAGCGACACTCCACACAGACTCACAGTCTGGCCAAAACAGATCATGCTTTGTATAAGGCTGTAAACACAGTTAAGTTTTCAGTAAATTATCAAGTTCCTTTTCTGTACTGGAGCACTTTATTTCCCAGTACAGCTTGAGAACTGGAGGACACTGGGATGACTTTTGAGTCTATAAAGTTGAGAAAAAGCTGTTGCAGATTGTGGAAACCTTTGTTGTTGTTTTAGCTTGTTTTGCAGTAATTCACTAGTCTCCCTTTGTTTTGACTAGTAAGTGGACATTTTTATTTCTTATATTTAATTTTGTTGTCTGAAAAATCCAATCTAGCCTCACCTATATATTCTTTGCAGTAAGAAATAACAGCTGTGCTTCAGAGAAAATTCCTAGTTATAGACTAAGTTGTCAGTGAAAAGTATTAAGTAAGAAAGGTAATGCAAGAGTGGATTCTCAGTAAACCAAAAAACAATTTAATATTTTGTTTTATTTTTGATCATTATAGGACCAAAACCTAAATATTTTCAGGAATAACATGAACTTTAACATACTTGGACATTTGTAAATAATCTGGAAAACAAGTTTATGCTATTTTGTTTAGTCTAAAGAGAATACTACATATAATACATACTAGAATAAATATGTGAATCTGACCCAAGTTTAAAGTAAGCCATTTGAGTGTAATTTGAGGCAGTTTAGCCTCAATCTTCTTTACAGCTTTCCCATAGTTATTGATATTTGAGGGCAATTGTTTATTCACATTTCTACAGTTTGAGTTCTGAAAATTGCAACACCTAGATTATTTTTCTTTTTAAGCGATTCTGTTGTAAATTTGCTACTTTGCTTTTTGTCATGTCACGATCCAGGCTCCAGTTTCAGACAAACTGCTGCTTTGATAGATGACTACTCATTTGCATCAGAATTAAACACTTTGGCATACAAGGAAGTTTGTGAAATACAAGGTTGCTGTGATGTGAACTGAAGGTTTGAGGTTCCAATTGGAAAAACGTACACTTTGCAGACTGTAGTACCTGACATGAAGTCTCTGAAACTTTGAGTCAGTAATAATTTACTTTAAGAAATACAGACCCAAGAAAACTGAAAAGATAGATAGATGGATGGATAAATACTTTATGGATCCTGAAGGAAATTCTGTGGCAGCAGAAAATGCCCTCTTACCTCTTGTGTTATGAGGACCAACTTCTGTGATCTAGTCAAAAATAATACCAAGCGTAGTTGTTAAGAAAAAAAATCCTAATTGTCAGAAACTGTGGTCAAACAGCCTGAAAGGTATTATGTACTATCACTTTGGAGGCCTCAGAGCCATGAGAGCAAACACTGATTTTTGGCGAAGGGAACCTCTTTAATCAGCTTGTTTTTGCAAATGTACATGTTTAAAATCCCACTAAAACACTAGTTACATTTTTTGAGAAACACGGATCAGAAATATGTGGCTCGTTCCCAATCTCCAGTTTTGTCAAGGATATTACAGTTGAGGAGTAGAATTTTTATCACATCTATAGTCATATTATGTTTTTTATTATGTAGAAAAATAACCAGTACAGAAGCATTATTGACTTAACCAACAGATTCCTTGGAAATGAGAAGGTGGCGTGTAACTTTATTTAAACCAGGATTGAAGGTTAGTGTGGCTTGAATAAGAGAAAATAAAGCACTGTAATCAATGTTTTTGAATCAACTGTGCTCTCATCTGTCTAGACATCTGCTCTCCTCTGTTTTTGTGTATTCTACTCTACTAAAGCCTGGATTGTCATAATAGGAACATTGTTCCTGCGTGGGACATGCCTTATCACACCCAGGGACTAGTGTTGAAAGATGTGGATTAGGAAAGGGACAGGCTTTATATTCTTACCTTTTATAAGCAGGTCAAATGTCAGTTTTGATGAATAAACTTGCAGGATATTTACAGTGACCTATCACTATGAAGATCTTTTTTTGTCTGTGTGTGTGTTACACATTTTTTGAGCCAAGTGTCTGCTGGAAAGATCTCTTTTGATGCAAAAGCCCAGACATTTTCACGCCACTTGGCTGTTGACTGGTTGTAGTTTCACAGCCAGCTATATGTGCTGAGCTGGTCTTACTGTTTCATTGGAAACCCTGCATTGATCTTTTAACTCACTACTCTGATCTTTATCACACAGCCTGAATGTTTTTATATCAAAGGAATAGATGGGAGAGGGCTGTTAAACTCACTTCATTGATGCAACTTTTGAATAGCCAGTACCATAGCTGAGCTTTATCTGAAACTGTTAGCATACTGCTATAATTAAATGCAAATACGTTGCTTTTATGACGGTAGCTTTCCAAAATCGACTTTTGCTCATTAGGGCTATCACTAACAGTTTTTTATTCTCCTAATTTATCTAATTTTTCAATTAATCAATTTTAAAGGCCAAATTTCCCTCCAAATTAGGGTTTTTTTTTTTTTGTTTGTTTGTTTTTTTGTTTTTTTGTTTTTTTTGATTTAGTATTTTGACAAAAACTCTGGATTTATTGGATTCCACAGTTTAAAATATAAACAAGGACTTACTTTTTAAAGTATGAACTACATGTGTAAATTACCACCTCCAGCATGATGAGAGTAAATGAAGCCCTTATTCTTCATGTAATTGCAAATGAAAAAGCCTTTTAGTATTGAAAATCTCAAATATGATGAGATTAAACTGGAAAAAAATAAAACAGGCCTAGTTCACTTGTAACTTCAAAGGAAAATAATCTGTTTCTGTTGCAACCTTTACCTAAAAGGTAATAATTTTTACTATAACATATCAATAAGCCTTTGAACTGGCTTACATTTATCAACCCTATGAATTGCTAGTTTTTCATTTAAATATGAACAGTATCTACATGATTACATGTGATTATAATGGGCAGAAAAAAACTGTCTTGGTGGCTGCACAAAGTTGGCCCTTTGACACACACAATGAATCAATTTAACAGGTATCTTAACATCTCCAAACACGTCTTTTCAGGAGAAAACATAGTAGATTATTATATTCAGCTTCATCGATTATGTCAACTGGTCACACCAGCCCTGTAGTGAATGACTACACTTGCATCTAAAATCCAAGCCAGTCAGTCGCATCTTTTAAATCAGGTGTGCTTGACATAGAGGGCCTCTAATACCTGGACTGTTGATGGTAATATTTCATTTCATGTTAGAAATGTGGTTAAGTTAAGAAAACCGTTGAAAAAGACTTGCAACAGGCTCTGAGGGTTTGGTTTCATCAGTAAGTCAAATACTAAACACTGAAGGCCTCAATCCCATAACTCCAAGACATACACCAAAATCCCATACTGACCCAGAAGCACAAGAAAAGTTGGCTCAAAGTTGCTCACAACAATATAAATACGGCAAAGAGGTTTTGGGATCCTGTTTAAAACTGGAACTTTTTGGGCCTATGGATCACATGTCTGAAAAGGATAAATGAAGTTTATAGTGAAAAGAACAACATTCCTTCAGGGAAGCATGGCGGTGGCTCAGTGATGCTCTGGGGCTGCTTTGCCTCTGCTGGCACTGAAAACCTGGAGGGTAAGATGAATTCAATCAAGTTCCAGGAAACCCCTTGAGACGATGCTATTCAGTCTATGTGGAACCTGAAGCTTGGGCATCGTTGGAACATCAAGCAGGACAGTGATATCAAGCACATCTCAAAGTCCACCAAGGTTTGGTTTCATAAGAAGTCATGGAAGATACTATGACTGTCCATCAGCGTTACCTTGAACTTCATTGAAAATCTCTTGTAGGACTTAAAAGGTATTTTTAATGAACTGGAGGCTTCTGCCTTCGTGAGGTGCTAGGCTAATAGCTAGATGGCAGAATAACCCAGATTTATTTCATCAATAAGATAACGTGCACGGTCTATGTTATAGTTTTGCAGGGTTTGCACAGGAATAAAAAGTTATTTTTCAAAACAATCAGGCTGATACTGTACTATGGGTGTATATAATATACAATCAGGGAGTACATCAATCACAAAGATCATGAGTTGAATTTTGTCTGGCACCATTACCGCTCCAAAAATCCAATCTTTTTTGTAAAAGACGCTAACTTTTTTTGGCTAACTTTGGTTAGTTATCTTTTCTTACATCCTTACCATATATTGTAACTAGCATAGACACAGCTGCAGTAATAGTACTGTATTACAGTCACAGTGTGTTTATCACATGACAAAAATAAATGACCCTTCAATCAGCAGGATCAAGAAATAAACTGCAACATAACAAGAACCTTTATAAACTGTATTAGATGGATTACATTCAGGGAAGCTGTATTAAAAACACATTTTTGCTTTTTTTTTATATTTCATGAAAGCTATAAAAATTTGCTTTACTTGTTTTAGTTTTTGATCCAGAAATGTTGAGCAATAAAAAGACACTTGAGGTTAAAGATATGGTGAACTTTAGGAATTTTAAAATGATTAAAATATGATGCATTTATGTGCTACATGTGCTTTATAAGACTGAATTTTTAGGGTCCCATTTAGCAAAGGTCATAGAAACAAAGACAAAATAATAGGATTAGAAGGTTATTATTAAACTGCCACATTACACACATTCCTTGTGGATTAGCACTGATAGTAGTCATACCCTCAAACAAACAAAAACTTATTCAACAGAATATAAAACACAGCCTGTTCCTTTGCATATGAAATATCCTTAGTTGAACATATATTTTGGCCTATGGCATGCATCTTTTACTTTTACTCATTAAAATATAGCACTTTCCCACCTAATTCAGAGTATTTTTCTTTTATTAAGCTGGGTTTTTTTCGAAGGTTGGTGGAAGTGCTTACCTCACCAGAATGGAGTCCAGTAGACCAAGCTTCATAAACACAGGGACAATCTGCTGTGTCTGGTAACTTTCCACAGTTTATACTGTGGGTAGCCCTTATTTTATAACCTGATTTTTAGTATTAGTTTTATGTAATTATATTTTTGTATTTGTTGAGGCAAAATGGAAATGACAAGAAGGCTGAACAGAAGAGGGGAAGAAATGATTCATAGCAACCATAAGTTAGAAGTCATAAAACAATAAATAATCTCAATCGAAAAGAAAACATTGTCATAAATTGTTTAATGTTGGCATCCTACACCATCTAAAAAAAGTTGAGAAAAGTATTGAATTAAATTTTTTTTTGTCATGTTCCAAGTCTGGATAAATTAGAAAAAAGTAATGTTTAGTATGCAAAAATGGCTGCGTTATAAGAGATTATCCCCCATCGTTCCAAAATGTGAAATTTGTCCGTTTAACTGCTTTCTTCTTTCTTAAATCAGATTTTTACTCTGAAACTGTGGTTAAAAACATTAAAACACCTGTCTTTTTTTTTTTTTAAGTTTTACAATTAAAGGTATCACAGACTACCAACTGGGCTTCAAAGAATTTGTTGACTGCTTCAGCCTGATTTGACAAATCGAAGTGATTATAGATTTTTGAAACAGACCTGATCTAAGCTAACTCAGATGCCTTGAAAAACTTTAAATTTTTTATCATACTGGCAAATTGGAATCCAACTACAGTATAGGGGTTTTTTTTTTTTTTATAAATTTGAAGTAAATGCTATGTTATCAAACGTTATAATTTGAAAATCTAAGTCTGGAAAAATCTGAAATTTGGATCACGAAACTACTTCCAGTGCTAAACTGGTGCAGAAAGAGAGTATTTGATTCAAAAGGATTTCACTATACGCATTGATAGAATTATATCCTAAAAGACGGTGATAAGTCGTTGTCAATTTTTTTTTTTTTTTTTTTTTTTTTTTTTTTTTTTTTTTTTTGTCATCACAATAAATCAACCAAATATTGTGATAAAATATAAAGTTTACAGATCAGAGCACCCTTAAAACTCAAACTCCATCTTCTCCATTTTACACATCCTCTGTGTTTTATTTAGGGGCCACCTCAGAAAGTCTAACCCACATCCCATTGGACTTATCTGGGTGTTCAAATTCTCCCATACAGCTGTTACAGCGTCATGCTCAGAAAATTTAAAGACTGCAGTACTTGTCGAAAGTGCATGGCAGTGTAGCAAGGAGAATAAAAGCTGGAATCCTTTATTTTTAAGGCGTCCGGTGGAAGGCTGTTGTGCACTGCTGCGTACTCGGTGACCCCTCCACGTCTCTCCGACCTTCACTATCAGTCAGGGTTGTATTTAGAAGGACGACAGACCGGCAGCTCAAGCCTGCACCAAACTCCACACAAGGATTCAGCATAACTCTCTCTGTGGGGCTGAGGCTTTGCTTTGTAATAAATGACACCTTTCTGCCAGCCATTGCCTCATCAGAAGAGGTCAGAGGATGAGATGGAGTCCAGGGCTAGAAAGAGTGGGGGTTGTTTCAGGGAAAGAACACTCTGTGCCAGAAAATGCAGCACTGGCTTCCTCCTGCTGAGCACAAACAGCCTGCTGAATGGTTGGTGAGACCATGCAGTCTGGAGGTTCTGATTGGTTTTCGAGTCAGTCAGGAGGTGGGCTTGAGGGTCATCCCCTCACAAAGAAAGACTTCTAGAATAAAGAAAGATTTCTAAAAATAAATCATAGTCAAATCTATGGCAAATAGACGGACAAAATTTAAAGTTAACCGTTAACTCTGAATATTCGCACGTGCATTTGCTTTGAATCACAGTTATATACCAAAAGAATAAAAGAGAGACTTAAAAGTAATTGTGGGGATAAAATGATGTAAACTTTTTAAAGGAGAAATTTTGTTTCGGAAAGTTTTTTTTTTTTTTTCTTCTTGATTGATCTTCATTAAGTAACCAACAAAATCTGAATTTCCCTGTTGTATTTTATATTTGGATATAACTGCCATCCTGTTTCTATAACTAACCCAGCTCCTGCATCCGTTTTTAAATAAGTCATAGTGGATAAAACTGTAACATTTTAACAGGAGACAGCAGTGTGCATCACATCTCGTTTGTAGTCTTTATTTTGTTTGAAAGACTTGATGGAGGCAGGAAGTTGTAACCACCATTCTATCACTCAGCAGTATACTTTAAGCATCATTTCCTACAAACTTCACTTTGTTTAGTTTGTGTTTAAACACAGCCTGTGGCAGACCTAAAAAGATGACAATAAAAAACGATGGTTTATTAGTTCATCCAGTTTTTTTCCTCTCTCAGATATGCTTCTCTCTTTCTTTATGGCTTACAGAACTGACAGACTAACAAACAGGAATAATTTCATGCTATAATTTCCCTTAATTAGCAGTTAGTTTGTCTCTATGGCAGACATTCATAGATGAGTTTGAGCAGGTCAGCTTATGTTTCTGCTTTTATGTTGAACCTCTCAATTGACTGATATTAGAGATGAACTCCTCACCTGTGCATTAATGGTTAAGGTGCACTTTTAACTTTGGTTTCCCTGTTATTCCTTTTATGCTTCATTTAAACGATGGTGAGCAGTGAGCTTTACATCTGTCAGCGCTTCATTTTGTGCGCCTTAACTAGTTCACCTGCCATCAGTTACAATGTCCCTATGATTTTTTTTTTTTTTTTTTTTTTTTTTTTGTTAAGGGGTGCCACAGTAAATGAAGGAAATGTAAATTTGTGAGTGTCTCTTAGTGTTTTGCTTGCTCCATGTCAGTCATTCTCCGATGAAGGTAAATTGTTTAAGCAGTCTTGTCATGCCAGAGGTTTAGTCAAGCTCATTAAGTAATAACTGGTTGTATTTGATTTTGCTTTAATGTTTGCAAAAAGTTGCACAGTGTCAACTCACTGTAAGGTTACTCTTTTCACTGTCCTTTCAGCCAAACAACATAATATATTTATATTTTTATGTGTACATATTCATTTATAAAAGGTTTTTTTCTCTTCATGTTTAAATATCCCTCTCTCTCTCTCTGTACTTTTTACTTTAGAGTGTCCTGAAAAGTGTGGACGGCGAGTGTGCACAGCGGACGGTGAGTGCTGCCATCCTCAGTGTCTGGGCAGCTGCTCCCTTCCTGGTGACGACACTGCATGCGCCGCATGTGTGCATTACTACCACAATGGCAGATGTGTGGCCGACTGCCCTCCAGGCACATACAGGTTCGAGGGCTGGCGTTGCATCAGTGCTGATTTTTGCTCTAAAGTGCACCTTCCAGACTTCGACATCTTCGTCATCCACGGAGGAGAATGTATGCCTGATTGTCCATCTGGGTACACTCGATCCACACCTGACAGGTAAGCTGTACTTGAGCCCGAAGTGCAGTCCTCTTTCACAATTTTTTCATTACAACCACAAATTTCAGTTAATGTTTTTGTCGATTTTATGTGATCTATGCAACACAGGGCATAATTTTATCATAAATAAAAAACTTTAGTTGTGACAAAATATTTTTGAAGGACATTGTACAGGGTATCGTTCCTCTTGAAAGCGCTTTCCTCCCCATCAGTTTCCTAATTTCAGTATTCATGATCTTCTGTGAAGTCAGAACAAAAAAATCTTCAACTAGCAGAATTTTTTTTTTTTTTTTAAATTAAGGCGAGCTTCAGAGACTGTCAACGTGTATCGCGACAGTGTACATTTACCAACTTCTTTCCCTTTTCATCTGTCTGTGTAACCCTCAGCATGTCGTGCACCGCCTGCGATGGCCTGTGCGATAAAGTGTGCGACGGGAAGATCATTGACTCCATGGATGCTGCTCAGTCTCTCAAAGGCTGCACTGTTATCAAAGGCGACCTGCAAATCACCATCCGCAGAGGCCGTAAGTACTGCAGGGTACCACAGCAGCACCGCACTTCATTTATTTTTACTTTAAGGGTTGATGTAAAAGTTTCATTGAGTTTAAAGATGATAAAACTATATGAAGAGATTTCCTCATTTTCAATGTAGGAAAGTTGGCTGAGAATTTTACAAATTGGGAATCATTTTTGGACAAACAGAATAGAATTAGAAGCAAGTATTCCTTTACTGTGCAATGACTTAAGTCTGTGATGCACATCCAGTCTGTAAATAAGTAGAAAATGTCTTAAAACTGATGTGATTGTGTGTGTGTGTGTTTTCAGATAACATGGTGGCAGAACTGGAGAGTTTTACAGGTTTGATCCAGAGGGTGACGGGTCATGTTCGGATCAGACATTCACACACCCTGAGCTCACTGGCGTTTCTTCGAAGTCTGAGATACATCGATGGGGAAAGTCTTCATGAAGAGTAGGACCACTCAATACACAAACATAATCAAACCAGCATAACTTCATATGTTATTTAAAGCTGACCTATAACCTATAACCGAGATTTTTAATTTGTTTGTTAGGGGTGTTCTCACCCTTTTTTCTCAATTTGTTTTAGTTATTGTAATTTTTGCCCTGTCCTTCAAATTTGTTTTCTGAAGTCTTCCATAAACTTGTATGTAATGTTTCTTTTACTTAGATTTTAGTCTTGTTTTACTTTAATTGATATCAGTTCTTCTGTTACTCTATTATACCATGCACAACTATGGCACTTTCGATATACAAACTTCAATAACAAACTGATATAATGTAAGAAAATTGTTATGATTTGTTCAATTTAATGTATATGTTGTAAATGGGTTGAACATTTCAAGCACACAGTGGCCTTTTTTACATTTTCATAGTAAGGCCAAAAGGTATTTTAACCCTAAATTAGTGCATTGATAATAATGTTACATGCCTGAAGTCTGCAAAGTGTATCAATAAGTTCATTGAGATTTGAATTTCATCATCCTTTCATTTCCACATATTAGCTCTATTTAAAATTATGCATAGTCTGCAGCAATCTTGAAATCACTAGTGGAACCTTTTCTCACATTCTTTTGTAAATAGTTTATCCTAAATATGTTAGAGACCCAAATGGGGTCCACAAGTGGTTCAGAAACGCCTCAGCTAGCAGAAATTACTGAATTCATAAGTGAAGTTAAAAGTTTTTAGTGAAAGCAGTAATCCAGCTGTATTTACTTAAACAGTCCAATTGCAGTTTGAAGATTACTTCCTAATGCTTTTTCCCCTCAAGTGGATTTCTAGTTACTGTAAAACAAATTAGGATAATTCACATGATCATCTGATTTCTAATGGCACATACAGCGATCAGGCATAACTTTTTCACCGCTTGCCTAATAGTGCTTTGGCTCTCCCTTTCCTACCAAAACAACCCTGACCTGTCCAGACAGGGACTCCACTAGACCCCTGATGGTGAGCTGTGGTATCTGGCACCAAGATGTTAGCAAGCAAATCCTTTAATTCCTGTAAGTTGTTATGTGGCTCCTCCTTGGACCTGTTTGTCCAGCATATTCCACAAATGCTTGATTGGATTAAGATCTGGGAAAGTTAGAGGCAAAGTCAAAGTGTTGTGCTTCTCAAACCATTCCTAACCCCTTTTTTCTTTTTGGTGCTGTGCATTTTACTACTGAAAAAGCGAACGGCCATTTGAAAGTACCATTTTCATGAAATGAAACAATACTTAGAAATGATCTATAAAGTCTATATTTTTTGGATCCTGACATATATCCTGTAAAGCTTGACTGAAAAACTGACATTTTTCAGGAGGCAACGTAGAAAAGAAACAAAAACAGTCTTGTTGCATCAGTGTGTACACCTTCTTGTAACTGACAATGTGGCTGTGTTTAAAATGAGATACCTCATTTAAAGTGATTTTTAAGTGAAGAAAATATGGAGCAACTGTTACATTACCAAGAACTGGTTGCTCTTCAAAAATTCAAACAGTAATAAAAAAACAGCAACATTAGAGATGTAGAACGCGTGACAGCACTGGGCTCTGGAGGAGGGAGGCAAGATGGAAGCCTTTAATTGCAAATAAAAATATCCAAGTCCGAATAAATCGTGCCAAAATAATCTTAAGGTCTCTCAAATGCTAGTAAGAAAATGATGAACCCTTTGGCCATAATTCCAAAGGATATGTTTAGCAAAAACACAGCACAGAGCATCAACAACAGAACACCAGACTCACAGAGAAGTATGGTGGTGGCAGCATCATGTTTAGGACACTTACTTAAGCTGGAAATGTCTTTCTCCAGGTGATGATCGCACTTACTTGTGTAGTTGTCACAATTTGACTCAAACTCACTCAAATTCTTACACTTTCCCATTTTCTCTGCTTCTAAGCACAAACTTTGAAGGCAAATTTTCACTTGTAGCCTAATATATTCAATTGACTAACAAGTGCCATGAGTGGTAGTCATAATGTTTTGCCTGATTGTACAGTCTACACAGATCTTGAATGCAACATAAACTCCACCAGTGCCTGGAAAGGTTCTTAAGGTCGTGGTGAGGCCTTCACCCCCTCCTTCATCTGTTTGTCTTTTGAGTTCACTGGAGTCTAACTGTCCTAAGGTCCACATTACACTCATTCCTTGATGTTTGGATGTGACCCAGTGATTCATAAATTCCTGTCTGGTTTAATAAAATGACTTACTAGGTAATTTTGTCTATTTGCAATAAACTTCCAACTTAAAAAAAGGTTTATTTGAAGAGTTAAAAAAAGAAAAATTGCGAGTTTGCTTTCAGTCTGGCATGATTCATTACAAACACAAATTTAGAGTGAAGCACCATGTTACTGACTTGAATTGCCTATCTTGTTTATCTGGTTTGTCCCTCCAGCATGTATGCCTTCTCAGCATTCGACAACCAGCAGCTCCAGTATCTTTGGGACTGGAAGCAGCACAACCTGACCATAAAAGCGGGCAAGCTGTTCTTCAGAGCCAACCCAAAGCTGTGCATGTCCGAGATCCGCAAGATGTGGGAAAAGACGGGCGTCCGGGGCCGCTTTGATGAGACAGACTTCCGAAACAATGGCGACAGAGCCAGCTGTAAGAGTCAAAACGAACCTCCATCCAAAAACCACAAACATTTAAATTGCTATGTCCAGTTTACTCTAGTTTAGGAGCAGTTTGCAAACACCTCCTATGTACTCATTTCCCCTCTGAACCATGTCAGTATTTACAGCGTTGTACTCTTTGCAACACTAATTGCAGCCTAATTTAGTGCGCACAGATTGAAGTACTTTAGGTGATCTTTTTCTATTCTTTGCTGGCCTCTTAGGTGAAAGCACCATCCTGCGGTTCACATCCAACACCACCAGCAGCACAAGGATCAAGCTGACATGGCAACGCTACCGACCTCCTGATTACAGAGACCTCATCAGCTTTATAGTCTACTACAAGGAGGCGTAAGTTATTCACAGCTCTTTTAATCCAAGTTAAAGTACTCAGTGGAGGAAAAAAGAATTCAACAAACAGATTTTGATTTACCTTGATTTATCGCTGGTGCAAATGTTTCATTCTCCTCTGGATTTGTTTAATTCCTGCCACTTTGGAAAATTAATTGACGATGAATTGACCGTTCTTTTTTTCTAGGCCATTCCAGAACATCACAGAGTTTGAGGGGCAGGATGGTTGCGGTTCCAACAGCTGGAATATGGTAGATGTGGAACTGAGGCCCGATAAGGAAACAGACCCCGGGGTTCTGCTCTCTGGCCTGAAACCCTGGACGCAGTATGCCATCTTTGTTAAAGCTATCACACTTATGGTGGAAGACAAACATATGCCCGGCGCCAAGAGCAAAGTGGTCTACATCCGCACCAGCCCCTCTGGTATGTGGGATTATCTCCTTGGGTATCTGTTTATACCCAATCATAAGGTTTGAGAGTAATGTAAAATGTCTGTATTTTTAGCCTTTTTTCTTTTTTTTTTTTTTGAAAATATTTGTCTCTTACAATTAGAGCCAAACCCAAGCGTTAGTGAAATTCAATTCAATTTATTTCTATAGCGCCAATTCACAACAAATGTCGTCTTGAGGCACTTAACGAAAAAAAAAAAAAAAGAGAGAAAAAGAAATTTATTACAAAATGTATAAAAAGTTAAAATTTATTGTAAAAATTAAAGGGTTGGCACTGAAAGCAATAATAGTTTTGCATTGATTGGCAATTATGGAATAATTATTTAAAAAAACTTTAAAGAAAATTTTAGTTTGCTTTGGCTGTACAGAGTCAGATAATGCAATGAATTTAAACAAAACAGAGATCACAGACTGTGATTCAAAGAATCTATATCTGAAGTAGGATATTTCAGTGCAGACTTGACAAATCTTTAGTTTTAAATTTTGAACTGATCTGAGTTCATCCTCATACCAAAAGAGCTGTGAGAAAATGGTAAGCCAAAATTAGTATTGCATTATTCTTTTTAGGACAAACAGATGATGAAACCTGACTTGTTAAATGTTATTCAAATGCCCAGAAGTTTTTTAAAGCTGTATAAAAAGCTAGAAATTTAAGTCCAGAGAAATATGGAAATATTAGATGGAAAATGTTCAAAAGCCCAGTGTAGTAAATGATAATATTATCTAAAGTTCTTTTAGTTCAGGAACTCTGTTAAAGAGAAGTGAATACATAGCATATATACTGTTTACACAATTATAAGGCAAGTGGGCATTGTGATCATCATATTTAAGCATATTTTCCAGCTCCAGGCTGTAAAAACTTGAAAACTTATTGGATTTAAACATATCAGGTGATGTGTTTTTGGGTAATGAAGGGTGTGGCCTAAGGAAACCAACACCTTTTATCAAGGTGTGCAGAAGTATTAGGAAGCTTCTATTCTTCAGGCAAATGGGGCAAAAAAAATGACACTCACTTCGTAAAGTAAGCAAGTAATAAAAAAAATACCAACATGGCCCCCATCCTCTCCAGACCTAAACCCTATTGAGGACATGTAAGGCCTTCCTAAACAGGACATTTATGGCTAAATAAGACAGTCCCCCTCTATGAACAGTTTCTGGGAGGCTGTGGTTGCTGCTACACAAGTCGATCATCAACAGATCAAGAAACTGACAGACTTCATGAATGGATGGCTTGTAACTGATTTTTGAAAAGAAGGGTGGGGATATTAATCACAGATTTATTTTTGTTTTGCAAACTATTTTCCAAGATTGTCCTCACTTTTACATTCTTAATGATTTGGGTTTGAGGTTCATCAACATTTGGGATTAACTGAGAGCACCGTACTTGTTCAACAGCTCGTCTATAAATTGTGCACATGGTGCATGCAACTTTTTTAGATTTATTACAAAGTGATATATTTCAAGCATTTATTTCTGTTAACTTGGATGATTATGCCTAATGAACTCAAAATTCAGCTGCTCAAACATTAGAATATTACATAAGACCAATTAAAAAGAATGTCCATAGTGTATGTGCTCTGTAGTTGAGTGGGGCTCCTTTTGCATGGATTCCTGCATCAGTGCAGTGTTGCATGGAGGTAGCCAGCCTGTGGTACTCCTGAGGTTTTATGAAAATTGAGATTGCTTATATTGTGGCCTTCAGCTCCTCTGCATTTTTGGGCCCGGTGTTTCTCATCTTTCTGTTGCTTTGCATCTTTTGCTACTACACTGTTTACTTCCACTTAACTTTCCATACCATGGCCATGGCATTTCTATATAGAAAATCGTTTTTTATTGATCCTGTGTAACTATTTGATTTGTGAGAAGCTGTATTTTGGGTTTTCATTACCCATAAGCCATATTCATAAAAATAAATACACTTTTTTATTATATTTTAATTCACTGAGATGCAAGTATATATTATTTCTGTTCTTCCACAGTTTTGTATAGTACACCTGTGTGATTGGATCCCCTCTCTCATTTCTTCCAGGCTTCATTTCTTTCCTTTTCTCTGAGTGATTACTGCCCTCTGGTGATTCGTAGTCTGCACTACAATCTAATCTTAAGCCATTTTCATGTCAGTTAACACAGAGAGTGTCGTTCTGACAGCAGGCTGCTAACAGTCCTCATCATATAATTGGGATACATTAAAGCAGAGCCTAAAACTGTGAAATTACCTGGGATTAGATGTTGTAACAGTACAACAAATCATCACAACGTACAGAACAGTCCATTTCTGGTACTCACCAGAAATCCCCCCCTCTCCCTCAGCAGCAGGTAAACAGATATTCTTTTTGCATAGGAAATTTTTCAGAGACAGTACGGCTTCTTGTCAGAAACTTTTTTCAAACACATCTTTAGATGAGTGAAGGATCTTTGAAATAAAAACAGCTGCAACTCAGTCATTGAGTGACATTGATTTACAGAACTGTAATTCAATTAAATGAGATGGAGGACTGCGTAAAATAAATCCAGCTGCAGCGTAAAGACATAGCAGTGCTGTGATGTCAGAAAAACACAGCTGCCCTGGCAGACTGTGCATCCCAGCCTGAAGGAGAGCACTTTCCCTGCAGTTCCTAGAGTTGTGCTTTTTTCTTTCAGCACCCTCCATGCCACAGGATGTGCGGGCCTACTCGAACTCCTCTACTCAGCTGGTGGTCCGCTGGTCACCCCCTGTCTCACCCAATGGAAATCAGACTTATTACTGGGTGAAGTGGCAGCAGCAAGCTGAAGACAAGGAACTGTACCAGCATAACTACTGCTCAAAAGGTATCCCCGCATCACGGTTTACCCCCACCAAATGTCTTTGTAATGAATGCAACCCGATAGGATCCTCATCCTCTCTCCTTCCATCAGAGCTAAAGATCCCAATTAGGATTGCTGCCACTGGAGACAAAGAGGAGGATACAAAGCCCACTAAACCAGATCCTGACGGAGCAGATAAGGGTCCTTGCTGTCCCTGCCCCAAATCACCAGAAGCTCTGGAGGCTGAAGCTGCCGATGCCTCCTACCGAAAAGTCTTTGAAAACTTCCTGCACAACTCCATTTTTACACCAAGGTAACCTGCTTGTCTTGCGATGTGACTGTAGCTTGGCTTCAGCTTGATTTATTTATTTTTTAAAATCATTTTTCTGGAATAAATTTTGGCCCTTGTCAGAGTTCAGGGTTACAGCATCCTGCTTTGAACCAAAAAACATCTGCAACACATTTCTCTTGGTCTCCACACACAAATATATACACGTCTCACCCCAGTTAATGTAAATTAGCTCTCCGTACGCTTGGCATAAACAAACGGAAGAGTTGGACATGTCTGCTTCTGAAGATTAACATCAGGTGACTCTGAAGATACATTTTCCTGTTTAGTTTTTCTCAAACATACCATGTGTTCCAGCAGAACCACAGCTGTGGAAATCAGACAGTTTCTGTTTTTCTATTATTTTAAATATAAAGCTAGTGGCATTGCAGCTTGAAGTGTCCCCAAACTTTTTTTTGTAGTGTTTCTAGATACTAATTTCTAACCTATCTGCGCAAGTAACATAAAATCAACAAGGATTCTTACATTAATATTATGTAGAGATGCACCAAATAGAGATTTTAGGGCAGATTTCCAGTCACTGATTTTTGTGATGCTTTGGCTTACCTGTAGTAATTTTATCTAAACCATAAACATCAACAAGTTACTTTTCTTCTCTTTTCTGGAGGAATTGAAAAGGTATCCATCTTGAGTAGAAAATAGCCCAGCCTCAAATTCTCCAGATAGTGGGACAGTAGGATTACAGAAAACCCAAATTAAAAGAATAAATCTTATTTTCTCCTGTACCAGCAGCTTATAGCTCACTATATTAATTTTATGTTTGTGTACCAAGAATGTAGAAATGCAACATATCACAAAATATAGATTTTTCTTTCTCTTTCAAGACTCAAAGATAATAACCAACTTAATATCAGAGAGAAAAGCCTTTAGTTTGCTGTTGTGGTTAAATCATTCATTAATTTGCTGTAACTCAGCTGGCAGTTCAGAAAGCCATTCAGAGTGCTTTACACCATAAAAACATAATGCAGTAACCAGCAGCTGTTCTATTGTGTGCCATTAAAAGGGCGATACTATGTATTTTCCAGTCGAGAGCATCTCCAGCTGGAATGTAGAGCCACATTCACCTAGTCGAACTCATTAATGCCATTCGTACACTGGTACGCAGATTGATAAGCAACTTGGTCTTCAGTAGAGTTCATCTCCAGATGGAATCAAACCCACAACTTTAGAACTGCAAGACGGCCACTCAACCCACCTCGTCACAGCTGCGCATGAAGCAGGCAGTGTTAACTGAGACAGTTGCTAATCCGGCATGTTCCGCGGCAGATACAGTTGGTTTCGTCAGACGGACAGAGCTTTCTGTTCTTCACTGAAGTCCCGCTCACTGTTAAAAACAAAGCATCTGGAGTGAACAGCTGACGTGCCTCTAAAGTAAATACCTTTTCCTTTCTAGAAGCTTTTTTCCAGAAGGGGAAATAACTTTTGAGTTTCCACTGACTTTATTTTTAAGACCTCATTGATACAGAAAATAGCTAACATTCAGTCTTCTTCCCTCAGTGGGGAAGACCGACTGTTGTCAACGTGAGTGGGGCAGGCTTATGTTGCTGCATTGACTGATCAGAAAAAAGCTCAGATTTTTAGCAATTGATTAATCACTGATCATTGTAAACCATCTAACTTCTTGGTGTGTCTCTACTATTATTGCATGACAGTTCCATATTAATATTCAGTTGGGATTCCTATTGTTTCAAAATACATTAAGCACCCTGAAGAAACGATCCAATTTGGACGAAAGTTTGATTCACTTGCAGACCTATAAAGCAAGGAAATGCTGTGATTTGCAAGGAGCTGTTGTATCCAGAACAGACATTGGAGGATATAAGTGAAATCGAGCTTATTGATAGCTGGCACCAATGCCAGTGGGTTCTGTGTCTCCGATCTTCCCAGCTACTGTTGGAGCCCTTAGGAAGTTTGTAGGGAAAGTTACAAGGTCTATAGCTTCTTTCTTAAATATACATGTTTCCCGTTTGGTCTAGCTTCAGTCCAGCACTACAGCTGGTTATTTATTTATGTATCTGAAGACCAGCTTCCCGTTTCCTGCCCTCATGTGAAAATAGGCAGCACAATAAACTCCTATAGTTACTGTACTCCAACACTGGAGCCAATATAAAAGTAGTAACACATGCACACTTAGTTTGAAGTCACTCTTAGGATCAATAAACCTAGACTGTGCTTTTTTCTCCTCCTCATCGCTATTATTTTCACCTCCAGGCCTCCAGATCGGCGTCGCAGAGATCTTTTTGGCGTCGCCAACTCCACTCGTGCACGCCGCTTCCAGCTGTATGCCAATAGCACCATAATTCCCCCTCCTCAGGGCGCCGTTAACAGCAGCATCCCTGATCCAGAGCCACCCGAACAAGAGTACGAGGTCATGGACGACAAGGTGACGACCCAGGAGCTGCAGATAACTGGCCTGGAGCCTTTCACAGTTTACCGCATCGACATTCATGCCTGCAACAGGCAGGTTCAGCACTGCAGCGCGGCCGAGTTCGTCTTCTCGAGGACCAAGCCAGCAGGTTAGAAAAGAACAGATTTGAACACCAGAGCAATACTGGTTGACAGTTTCTGACTGGTACTGTCTTACTGGTTCATTTCTGCTTTAATACTAAAGGCGACCAATGGCCAGAAAAAATATTTTTTGTAACGGTAACCTTAAGATTATCTTCTACGCTATGATTCTCTAGAAAAGGCTGACGACATCCCAGGCCCAGTGAGCTGGGAGGGCCACGAGGACTGGGTGTTTCTGCGCTGGCCGGAGCCCACTCGGCCAAACGGCCTCATCCTCATGTACGAAATCAAGTTCAAACTGGCTGCTGAGGTAGGTCAACAGCTATGAAGGTTTCTGACATTTTAGTAAGCAGCTAGTTGTTGAGAAAAAAAATTATTTAAAAATGTCAATTTTCAGAGAGTAATATGAATCACAGACCAGTAATCCATTACAGATTAGCTACAGTTAAGGCCATAATTATTCATAACCGTGGCAGATTTTGATTTAAAATTGATTTTATTCGACCAAGAAGTTTGTTTCTGATAGTAAATGTGACAGACATCCAACAAAAGATAATAAAACAATTTTAACAACTTTTTTAATAGTTTATTAAAATGGCATGTCAAAAAGTATTTATACCCTTCTCAATAATCAATGGACACATTTTTATCTGCATTGCAGCTATTAAACTATTTTTGCATGTTTCCAATGATATTTTGATAGTTTTTCTCTGGTGATGAGCTCCAACTATTTGAGATTGGAAGGACTCCTTGCCGTCACTCTGATCTTTAGCTCCTTCCACAGATTCTCTATCAGACTGAAGTTTAGAGTCAGGCCTGGTTGTTCCAAAAAGTTAATATTACTTCCTTTCAGAATAAACATGTTGGTACTTTTATATTATTTTAAACTGTGATTCCGTTTGTGTGTACGTGTCTGTCAGGCCGAGAAGCACGAGTGTGTTTCTAGACAGCTCTATCGAACCCAGCGCGGTGTTCGTCTGACCAACCTCAGTCCTGGAAACTACTCGGTCAGGGTGAGAGCCACATCACTGGCTGGCAATGGCTCCTGGACACCCACCCTGAATCTCTATGTTGCTGAAAGTAAGAAAAACAGTGACTTTGTCTTGTTTTATTATTGTTTTGTAAAAGAAATATATTAGAGAGGCCTCAGCAGTGGGATTCATCAAAATGTTCATGTCAACAGGTTATGAAAACGTCTTTGCTATGATCTTTGTCCCAATCGTCATCATCTTCCTAATCTGCTTTTTGGTCTCGGTGCTGGTGGTCCTCAATAGGAAAAGGTTTGTGCATATCAGTTGTTTTAAAAGCTGTAGATATTGCAAGTCAGAATTCATTTCTCCAATGTTTTACAGACCTTGGCAGCAAAAAAAAACTCAAAAAACCTGGAATTTCCTGTTTGGCTGCATGGTGTGTTTGTAGCTTTAGTTTTTGTTTTACTTCTGTTTGCAGTAACTGGACTTTTAAATTTGTCCTTTATAACAAGAAAAGACAGGTCCATGCATTTCTTTTAAAACATATTCATATCCCTAAATGTTCAGCATGCCATGACTGTTCTTCGTATAACATTTTGGAAACCATATATCTCCCACTGTTATGCACTACTTTGCAATGATCTGTTGCATAAAATCTCAATATGATACACTGAAGCTGTGATTAGAAAATATGAAAAAGTTCGAGAGATGAACACTTTTTTAAAGGCACCATTTGTTATTTGAATAGAAGATAACTTACAACAGCAGTACAACTTTAGGAATTTCAAAAATCAACACTTGTTTTCCACCAGGAACAGCGATCGGCTCGGGAACGGAGTCCTGTATGCCTCGGTCAACCCTGAGTACTTCAGCGCTGCAGAAAGTAAGTGAAGTCTGTGTTCTGGAAATGTAAAGGGAGCTTATCAGTGTAGACTTGTGCTAACGAAAAACAATTTTCTTTAAAGTGTATGTACCAGACGAGTGGGAGGTGGCCCGGGAGAAGATTTCCCTCTGTCGGGAGCTCGGCCAGGGGTCATTCGGGATGGTATATGAGGGCGTGGCTAAGGGTGTGGTCAAAGATGAGCCAGAGATACGCGTCGCTGTAAAGACTGTAAACGAGTCAGCCAGCATGAGGGAGAGGATCGAGTTTCTCAATGAAGCATCTGTTATGAAGGAGTTTAATTGCCATCATGTGGTATGTACAAACACCTTAAGATACAATGTAGCTGTCAGAAAAGTGAGTCTGAAACTGCAATTTGTTTGGTTTTTGTGTGCAGGTGCGTCTTCTTGGTGTGGTCTCCCAAGGCCAACCCACCCTGGTCATTATGGAGTTGATGACGAGAGGAGACCTGAAGAGTTACTTGCGCTCGCTGCGTCCTAAAGAGGTAGCACAGCTGCACAGAAAGACGGATTTTGTTTACTTCAGAAATGATGCTGCAAGTTGTTTTTTTTTTGTTTTTTTTTTTTTTTTCTTTCAACAAATTATTCAGAGTTAACCAAAGAAAGCCAATCCACATCAGTCACTGAGTGATTTCAGTTTATACAAACAGTTTGTCAGGGGAGCAGCCTGCAGGTAATTTAGTCCATGAATCTTTACCACAGACCCTGGGAGGATTTGGACCATCATAATAATGTCTTTTTATGAAATCCCACATTGCTTCCATAATGTTTCAATTAGACCTTTGAATGAGTCATTCTTATTGTTGCATACTACTCCTTTAACCTGTTGATACTTTTGAATATATGTTTAGATTCCTACTGTGTCCCCGAACAAATTAAGGGGATAAACAGAATTTCTTGTCTGTGTGTCTGCAGCAGCAGGTTTCCAGCCTGTCTCTCCCTCCACTGAAAAAGATGCTTCAGATGGCGGGGCAGATCGCTGACGGCATGGCTTACCTCAACGCCAACAAGTTTGTTCATCGAGATCTGGCCGCAAGAAACTGCATGGTGGCTGAGGACTTCACCGTAAAGATAGGAGGTACCTCAATCCTCAGGAGTCACAGATGCGCTGACACATGCTTGTTAAATGTAAATAAAATTGTGAGCTATATTTGAAGCTCTGATATCATCATCAACATGCGCTGATCAACATCCAGTTCTTGCCTCTTTTGTGTGTCTGAGCTGATGCTTTCAGGTTTATTTATTCTGTGAAAGAACTGTGTGACCTCTTAGTCTGAAAGCATGTAGAGCACTATAGTTACTGGTGTGCACTTCAATTTTAAAAGTTTTTGTGGTTTTAAATGTCTGTAAAACTTGCATGGAGTCTTCTCCAAGGGATTATGGTTAATTCAATACTATTTCTGGGGCTATAATCTCTCTAAAGAATGCCTTCCTGTCCTAAATGGAGCCACTCGACAGACAGTAATTACAGCAAGAAATGCAAAAAGAAATCTGCTCAATATTTACTTTGGCCTGTTGTTAAAACTGTTAAAAATGGGTTATTTTTCTAGTGACTTGGTATTTTCTAATTGGACACTATCTTCTTCTTTTTGCTGAAGTGTGTCCTCCTTCATCTCACTGCAGATTTTGGTATGACCAGAGACATCTATGAGACTGATTACTATCGCAAAGGTGGTAAAGGTTTACTTCCTGTCCGCTGGATGTCACCCGAGTCTCTGAAGGACGGCGTTTTCACCACCAACTCAGACGTCTGGTAAGCGGGCGCATGCAAACGCACATGGCGACCTCGTTCTGTGTGCGCAGTGCTTCAGAAAATATCCTTTGAATGCCATAATGAAAGACAGACTCACCAACCTTCACACCCCCATCTTCTGTTTTCCTCTGTGTAGGTCATTTGGGGTTGTATTGTGGGAGATAGCCACTCTGGCAGAGCAGCCTTACCAGGGGCTGTCCAATGAACAAGTCCTTCGCTTTGTAATGGAGGGAGGACTGCTGGAGAAACCACAGAACTGTCCAGACATGCTGTAAGACACCACACATACACCACCCTGCAGAGTTGCCTATTATGCTCCCATATCCTTGTCTGTGTGTTTACCATGTTTCCCTTTACTCTGCCTTCTAATTATAAGTGACTACCAGTTGCTCCTACTATGCAGCAGTGCTGCTTGTGGCCTGTGAGATTTCTAAACAGCAGTGCTCATTGCAAACCCAGCCTGTTTAACATTGTGCGTTTTTGTGCGCTTTGAAGTGTTTGTTTCTAATATAAAACAGGCCAAATATGAATCCACAACAAACAACTTGCAAGCATGACAGACAAATCTGGCCACCAGTGAGAACATTCCAAGGACACAAAGTCATCGACTCAATTTCTCCAGCATTAAGCGTTTTAGAATAATTGTTGATGTTTTACTATTTAAATGTCATGTCGTCTGGTGACTTTGCAACTGATTTTGACAAATCTGCCTCCGAGGTTGGATAAAAATACAGAAGAAATCAGCTGCAAACAAATAAACCAATTTGCAAACTGCTGTCCCATTACTTACAGGTTACCTTGCCAGAACTTAGGTTGCTTTCTGTAATGCATATGTTACGTTGTGTTACTTTTCCAAAATGTACAAGCTATTTTTTTAACTCACTTTTTTGTGCTATTTGCTGGAACTTTACAGAATTTTTTTCCCAAATGCTTGGAAATGACTTTCTCAGAATGCAGAGGGTACTTTCCTGAAGTGTACAGGGTAGTTAGTATAGTTCACTTTCCCACAATTTGCATAATACATTCCCATAACTTACTCTCATTGATCACTTTTTCTGGTGCTATGCTGGAACTTTGCTTTTGTCTTTCTTGTACTGTTTGGAACTAACTGGGCACTTTCTAAAACTTTGAATATCTGCTCACGCAACTTACAAGAATATTTTTAGGCCTTGCAGGTTACTTTTTGGAACTTACAGTGTATTTTCTGGTACCTTTTGGAACTCACAGGGAACCTTCTGAAACTTGAAAATCACTTTCCTGTAATTTACAGGATGCTTTTCCTAACCTTAATAGTTACATTTCAGAAATTTGTTACTTTTTGAGCATACACAATACTTTCCAGAATTTAGGAGATTTATGTCCTAATGCTTCTGGTAAAAGACTGACTTGGTATGTACGAGGCATCACTGATTGATGAAGCTAACATAAAAATTCCAAGAACTGCCCTTCCTGAAATGGCCATTTGAGGTTGGCACCTAAAAGATGCAGCTATAAGATGCCTACTACAGGAATGAAGACTTATTTTGTACAGCTATAAACAGGAATCATTTCCCCATAACATGTATTTAAATTCCTCAGCAGATTTCATTTGGTTACAGAAATCTGACCTTCACAAATCACAATATGATGACAAGGTTTTTAAGACCTTAACAAATTCCATCAAGGGGTTTCTTACTATCCAAAGCTAACTAAACCATCTCCTGGTTGTAGCTGCAAAACTATAGAGATTTATTGATCCAATTTATATGAGATTTACCCAAATGACAAACTAGTTTTGAAATAAAGCACATGTTGTTGGACAAAGGTACTGCAGCTCTAAATTCCTGAAACTGGAAGTAGGTAGGGGAGATACACACAGCCAGTTTAGCAACAGAAAGCAAATATTTGGCTAAAATAAATACAGGCTTTTTGTGAGAAACCACAGCTTCTCTCTGTAGAGATTACTTCAAGAACATGTTGTTTATGAAGACTGACTTATAACCTTTGTGAGCAGGTTCGAGCTGATGCGGATGTGTTGGCAGTACAACCCTAAAATGCGTCCATCTTTCGTGGAGATCATCAGCAGCATAAAGGATGAGCTGGACCCGTCGTTCAAAGAGGTTAGTTTCTACTACAGTGCCGACAACAAGCCCGCTGAAGCTCCACAGCTCCATCTGGAAAAGCTGGACCACACCACGGATGTTGCCCTGGACCCCTCTTCCTCTACGCAGCAGAACCCCCCTTCTCCAAGCTCAGAGGGCCCGCCTGCTCCACCACAAACCCCAAGCTCCCCCTCCTCTCCCTGCACGTCGAGCGCAGTCATGGACAAGCAGCCCTCGAGCCAGCAGGCAGCCAACGGACTCTCTGGGACAGGCCTTCCAGCGAACTCGGGACACGCGACCGGCTCGGGCGTCACAATGCGGCCGACCCTGGACGAACTGCCGCCGTACGCACACATGAACGGAGGACGCAAAAATGAGCGCGCCATGCCTCTCCCGCAGTCGTCAGCCTGCTGATTGGGCAGACACACAGACACCGTTCACCCACTGACCTGAAGAACCACATGTCCGAGTGGGAATTTTTCTTTCTTTTTCTTTTTTTTTCTTTTTTTTCTTTTTTTTTTTGTTTTGTTTGAATCACAGTAAAACCTTCTCAATGGGATATGGATGTGGGGATTTTGAGACTTGCATAAAGATCAAAAAGACTTTCAAAGAGTTAATGTCCTGCTGTATGGCCGCACACTTTCTTTTTCTGTTTTATTTTTAATAATCTACTAGTATGAGTTTCTACCAGCTGGCTGTCATTTGTGACACCGCTCCTGCTGCTGAGTGGAAAGACCAAAAATTAAAAAAAAGGAAAAAAAAAATCTTCAGTAAAACAAAGAAATCATAAAAAAAAAAAATAATAATAATAATAATAATTTTGAGGGGAGCTATTTCACTCTCTCTGTGGCTGAACATATTTTATAAGTAGTTATTTGTTACTTTTTTATGTTTCCGATTGAGGAAACAAAATGTGTAGGCCTTTATAAATAATCAGCATTGTGTGTGTGTGTGCTTTTGAACGGGCATTATGGTGAAAACATTAAGCATATCTAATGATTAACAAGCACTTGAAAGAGGTCGCCAGTCAGTCGTTTATGAATCCGGTTGCTGTGAGGGTTGAGCATCAGCATAATGCCGGGTCAAAAGCCAATCCGCTGAAACAAACAATTGGAGAACAGTCACCTCTGCCAAATCTGTTGCCAAACTCTTCTGCTTTCACATTTTCTCATCCTGTTACTCCTCAAGATGCAGTCGTGAAAATGGAAGGAGAAAACAAACAAAGGCACTTTGATCTTCCACTACATTGTTCATTTAGAGGCCAGACGGACGGTAACTTTTCCCAACTGTCCTGCGCGGTTTTTCTAGTGCTGATTGTGATCTGCAGTTTCTCCACTCCGTCAGATCCCTGCATAGACTTGTGTCCCGTCATTTTACCTGAAATAGAGCCAGCTGCCACAAAGTGCTGTTACGTTGGGGTTTAACAGTCAGTTACGTAGCAAAATATACAACGAAACACAAAAAAAGGACAGGACTGCGGAGGAAGAGCAGTCAAGCGGAGAACATGAACGCCGGATCTGTACATCTGAATTATCCCCCAGGTCAGAGGCATCCTTGTTGTACACAAACAGGTATTTTTTTACACTTGTAAATACTTGCCAACATTGACATCTCAACATGTGCAGAGCATTTATGTACAAACCAGTTGTTTTTTCACTTTTCTAACTTTTATACAGTGGAAAACTTTCATCATGTACAGAAAGAAGCTGCTATTCCTTTTATTTCTCTTGTGATATATATATATATATATATATATATATATATATATATATATATATATATATATATATATATATATATATATATATAAGAATATGAAAAAAATCTTCTTCAGGTTGGTTTTCAGCTCGGAACATTTTCACTCCAGTTAATGTTTTTTTTTTTTTTGTTTTTTTTTTATGCTCTTCATTGTTTTATTGTTTAGGAACTGATTTTGTTTCTGCAGTTGAATAAGAGGTACAACAACTTGCCTTGTATTGAAAGACCCCTATCTTCCCTACATCCCTCTAGAGGGCATCTACGTTCGTTTGGATCTCCTTGACGTGCTTTACCATCAGATTCAGAAGCCGGGTGTCCCAAACGAAATCTCAGGTGAAAGAGAAAAGTTGAATCCTTTTCTGCTCCCCCTTTTTTTTTTTTTTTTTTTTTCTTAATTTTCCTTTTTTGTGCTGCTGTTACCTGGAGACATCCTACCTTGTGTTTGTCGTTCTACATCTGATTCTTTTATCAGTCTGAAAGCAATGTTGATCGCCACAATCTGTAACAAGAAGTTGTTTGGTCTCAGTCTTGTGGTTTGTCCTTGCCCCGTTTATATGCAGCCAAAATACTGACAAAAAGTAGAGAGACATCAAAAGTTTTAGGATATAATAAAATATTGAGTATATTTATCTGAATTTGGCAAAACAAAACAAATAATACCTTTTTGGGTCTTTCACCCCACCCCCCAAGTTGGCACATTGATAATTTGAGTGTTCTTGCGAGGTAAGTACATTTATTTATAGCTGTGTTCTATTTTCACCAAGCAGCATTTGTTCAGGCTCTCTTAGACTCACATGTAACCTAGCTTTTACCAAGCTAAGGGTTTGTAAACAGCCTTAAAAAGCATGGATACGTAGTTTGGATCATTAAGGAAAAAAGTGAATTCAATATGGAAAACAGTTGCATTTCCAGACGTTCATCCACCCCCCTGTTCAATTTTCTGGAGTGTTTCTAATGTTTCGCTTTATGTTGTTGTCAAATATCTTCCTCGTGAATCTTTCGGGTAATCTGTGATAATTGACCTTTAATACATTTCTGTGCACGTCATTTGGGTTTTTCGAGTCACTGACTAAGAAGCAACTGTACTTATAAAAAAAAAATCTTATGTATATGTCAAAATAAGCAAAAAAAAAAGAAACTTGGAATTTGAAAACATTTATAATTTTGAAATGTGAATTTATTTAACCCCTGGACACACCCCCATGACTTGTTCTGCCATCAAAGTTGCAGTTTTGCGTTAATAATTTCAGCAGTAGCTAAACTGCAGCCAGCAAGGAATCGCTTACAAATCCAGCAAATGTAAGTTCTCACATCAGTTCTAACTAGAGCACCTTATAAGTTTGTCCTGTTGTGTTGAAAGTTGCTTACATATTAATACAAAATGAATATTTAATCTTATTTTAAAAGCAAAAATTTAAAGGCGTATTTCTCTTTTCCTGGAGCTAATTTAGCTAACTGAGTAGTTTTTTTTTTTTAGCCTTAGCTATGTACACAAAACTTGACTTTAGTTCAATGTATTTAAACTTGTAAAACAGCATAATTGTTGTTTGTTTCACAGTGAAACAACTGTTATCTCTATAGGTTATCGCTGCGTGCGCTGGTTTGTCCAAGTTATAAGGAAGATGGAAAATTACGTGGCAGATAGAGAGATGAACAGAATGTGAAGCAAATCCCGAATCTAGAATATGTAACAATTAATGATAAAATGTGCTAACAAAGGTGGAAACTTTATCCCTTACATCTTCGTAGGTTTCCTACACATTTCAAATGATATAAATCAAATTTTTGTTTGCCATTTTCTGATAACGTCCTACTGCTTTTTGTCAGTGTTACGGTTCTCTTGGTTTATGGTATCTGCAAAGTTAAAACAAAATGATTCCTTTCTTTGTGTTTCTTTCTGTGACATTTCGACAGGATATTTCAATTGCCCCTCGATCAAATGCTTTCTTGAAACGTGTCGGCATCCATATTTTGAAGTAGCTTCTGCTGTTTCAATTTTGTAAACGTTTGGATGTGTTTGTTGAAGATTTGTGTGACTAAATAGGACTGAATTTACCTGCAGCATTCAGTTTTCTTTTGAAATGCTTCAATAACACTAAGATATTGTGAGTGACCTAAAAGGGCAGATGAGAGTAATACACTATGAAGCCCTTCTCTTGGAGAAAACCAAATCGTTTCTTCATGGTTGAGCATCAGTAATAAAGTTTTGACCGATCTAATCGAGGACCACTTGGAATAGTCTCAAAAAGTGACATTTTAATTCAACCCCTGGATGTTTCTGCTATTTATTTTATTTTTGGTGAAGTGGTAATCACTGTACAAATCTCCCCTTGAGTTTTTTTCTTCTTTTTTTTCTTTTTATGTTCTTTTGATATTTTGGGAGAAGGCTTTGTTATTACTTCCCTCAACCATCCATCTACCTCACTTTTTGTTTTGTCCAATCTATTGTATAAAACACAAAATCTGTCATCTCAGCTGTCTGATGTTCTCACTGGGTGCTGTTTAAAGGTCAAATTCTCACCAGAAACCAAACCATCGTGGAAGCAGACTAGGGGCTCAGACACATCAAACATTCTTTATGCTACTACTAGAGAACTTTGTCTTTTTATATGGAGATGCTGAAAAATATGTATTTTCTTTTTTTGGGACAGTTTAAGTTGGCTAATGGGCTCTTTTGGGGTCTAAATTTGCTGCTTCAAGTGAAACCTAGTGGAATGCAATCTGAGGTAGGGGATGGTTTCACTGGACCACTTCCCCCTAAGACACTACATTGTCTTTTTCATTTGTTACTCATAATATTCTTGAGTTTTCGCTTTTTCCTGCCCAGCAGCTTTTCCAACCGTGATTTGTTAACTGTAAATTAAAGAAATGTCTCTATGAGAAAGCGCTTTCTCTTAAAGTAGACCTGTGCGATGTTTTATCCAGTTTCTGGTTCTATCCTCTCTCAGCCAGTCTTGCTATAAAATACTAATCAACTTCGGAAATCAGGTTTGTTTGTGGTCTGATTTTTGCCAGATTTTTTATATTATTATTATTTTTTTTTTATTATTATTATTTTTTTTTTTTTACCACTGGAACACCTCAGAGGTAACATAAAAACAATCAAGTTTTTGTTTCTCTTCCCAACCCATCCCTCACTTTTTTTTTATATATGTTACATTGACAGTTTGTTACATTTATTTTAAAATATGTAAGTTATTGATAGCCTTCCAAGTCCTGGATTTCTGTTAAAATGATTGTTTGGACTGAAGTTTTGTTTTGGTTTTTCTTTTGTACATGCTGTTGTAAGAATTTTTCTTGTTATCAATATATTACCGGGATAAAATGATTGGCTGAAGGAAAAGAGAATGTCTGTTTCCTCGTTCTTTTTTTTCTACACAAAATTTAAGTAAATAAAAAAAAAATGTATGCAATTTTTGTGTGGCATGTCTTTTTTTTGTTACCGTTTTAACTATTTTTAACTAGAAGGAAAGCATCTGACAACATTAGAACATCAGCCCTTTTGTTTATAATTTATAACCCCATTTAGGATTTTCTGTAATGCAGTATTTCTGTGGCAAAACAATATTGACAGAAAAATATATAATATATTGAAGGGAAAACATTAAATGACAACATATTTTACCATGTGTGATGGGATACCGACTTGTCCAGGATGTACCCCACCTTTCACCCAGTGACCACTGGAGATGGGTGCCAGCCTCCTTACGAGGATAAGCTGCCACAGATGATGGATGGATATTTTAGCATTTCTACAATGTGGCAGAATCCGTCGACAGGACAACTATTGGTTTTAAACTCCACAACCCTGGCCCTTGTGGAACAATGGCAGTTGTTGGAAAAATGGCCATAAGAAGTCCCATTTGCAGTTTGCAACAAGCCATAACATTTGGAAGAAGTTTTCTCCTTTCAGCTGAGGCCTATATACAAAATGTGTGGTGCAAAACTAACCCTGCACATGCCCTTGAACACACTATTACCATGGTGAATACACGGTGGTTACATCATCATTTTGTGGGGATGTTTTTCTCCATCAGAAACAGGGAAGCAGACCAGAGCTGATAAGAAGATGAATAAAGCTAAAACGAAGGTAATCCTGGAATAAAACCTGTTAGAGGTTTCAAAAAGTGTCAATATTCACCTTTCAAAAAGAAGACGACCCTAAACATACAGCTAGAGCTACGATGGAATAGTTTAGATCAAAGTAAATTCTTGTATTAGAATGCCCTGGTCAAAGTCGGGACATAGATTCAATAAAAAAAATGTGGCTAGACATAAAAATTGATGTTCATAAATGCTCTCTGTCCAATCTGACTGAGCTTAGGCTATTTTTCAAAGAAGAATGACTGCTTTGTATTGGTCTATTGCTTAAAATCCCAATAAAATAATTTGAGGTTTCTGGCTGTAATGTGGCATGCTCTGTACAAGTTCAAGGAGCATAGTATGTTTTTGCAAAACGCTGGATAGACTCTCTGCAATGCAGTTCCGTTATTTAACAATTGGGGGCAGCAAAACTCCAGCGCTGCCATCTCTGTCGTAAAACGTAAAAGAGAAGAGTGTGTGCGGTGACGCAGGGTTGTTTACGACAGATGATTGTTGCTAACCTGGAGCTTCTCGTTCGGATGTTTAGCTCTTCCCAGGTCGCAGCTTACCTCTGAGAGATGATGAGACAATGTTGGCCGGTCACCGTGTCTTACAATGGTTTCCTATTACTAAGGTAAATTATTTTTGTTATTAAACTTTATGCTCTGCTGGTAAGCAATTAGCAAAGTGGCTATTGCAGGTCACAGTTCTGACTTGTTTGTAATATATGGGCTGAATAAGAGAAACAGCAGACAGGTCTTGCATGCATCATTGACTTTAACCTTATGTTGCTCTTTCTAGCCTTGCGGCTCTTAACACAAAACGACTATATGCAGAAAACACTGCTGTCTGGTTACATTCCTGTGTGCAGCTGGCGTTTTGTTGCTTTACTTTCTCACTTTTCAATGCAAGGGTCTCACTAGTGGCATGTACAGGTGCCTCTCAGTGCATGAGAGTAGCATCTAAAATTTGTTTTATTTCAGCATTTTATTCAAAAAGTGGAACTCATATTTTTATATAGATATGTTGCACAGATGGTGAGATTTTAAGCGGTTTTTTTGTGCTTACAGTACTGTCAAAATTAAAGCTGTTTTTCCTATTTTGTAACACTTAATGTTTAATATTATTAGACACACACCTTCCTAAAAGTTCAATTTTTATTTTTGTTAGTCCAGAAAATATTTTCCGGAAATTGTCATTGTGGTTTGCTGGAGTCCCAAAGCCTTAGAAATTGCTCTATAACCATTTCCAGGCCGATAGATGTCAATGACGGGTTCCTTTCAAGTTCGTTTTTTATTTTTGTTTAATTATCTGGCACCAATGAGGGCTGGGTGTGGCTTGCAAAATGTATCCAAAAAATATGGTTAATCAAAGATTATTCAGGATTTAACAAGGGGGAATTCTATTTCTACATATTGCTACGTTAGTTTGAATACATTTTTTTTCTCCTTGATAAATGAAAGAAAGTCGTCATTTGAAAGCTGCTTTTTATATTTCCAGTTCATTTCAAAAATGCTTTATTTGTCCCAAAGGGAAATTAAATGTTGTTGTAACTCATATCAAACAAGCATCTTCAAAGAGTCATGGATACTGATGGTGTAGGCAGGAAGGATAGCCCGTAGCAGTCAGTCTTGCAATAGACCTGAAGAGGACTCTGACTAAAGTTACTGCGAGCAGCCTAATTTCAAGGCAGCAAAGACGATGCTGCACAGTAACATGTCTTGGATGACACCATCAGTTGTTGGCAAGCACTTCCAGTCCATTTCATTTGCTCTTGCCGCTCCACTTTAAATTTATTCTGGCCATATAGTTCGAAAGCTGGGAAGAGAGATGTCAGAGCAAGGGATATGACCATTAATATCAGTGGAAGAGATGGTTGGAGTTCTTCTCTTTGGTCCTGCTCTGCCTCCATGAAGCCTCCTTTTCAACTCCTCTTGGATTTGGGCTTGTAGTTCAGGTAATATTTCAGCTTTTGCGATCATAGTTGTAAAAACAATACCCTGTTGCCATGGTTGCACATGATAACTGTCCGAAAGTTAAAAAAAAATAAAATAAAATAAAGTAAGAGCAAAAGTTCTTCCAGCTGCACTACATCCAAAACCAGAGGGAATAATTGTCCAGACATGCAACGTCTCAACCAAAGTAATTATAAACAAAAGTCTACACAAAGAAAAAAATCAGAACTAAGGTAACAGAGCTGCTACAACATGAGTGGTACGATTCTGGAATAACTATCTACGTCTGATATTAAAGTCTGATTGACGATTTGAAACTTTTACGTCTGAATTAAAAAAAAACAAAACAGAAGAAATCTGTAAGGGTACAAATACTTTTACATAGCACTCTATTAAAAATCTTGTGTAATGTTCAAATTGTCTGAGAAACTAATTTTTGGGGTTTTTGTATTCACTATGAGCCATAAACATCAAAATTGACTGAAATAAATACTTGAAGTATATCCCTATGTGTGTAATGAAGCTGTATCTTCTATAGGTCTCACATTTTGATCTGAGTTAGCGCACTAAATTAACTTTTTGATGAGATTCTAGTTGATTGAGGTGAACCTGTCCTGTTTGTTGACTTTCAGGGAACAGTGATGCCTTAGCAGACTCAGGCATTGCCAAGTGTCCTTCATCCAGGAAGGGAGAGCTTTTCGGAGAAATGGCAACTGAACTCCACGAGACTATATTTATGGCCAAGCAGGAGCGCCACAAAAACCTGTTCCTGAACTACAAAAACCTGAACATTTTTCCTGTAGAGCTGCTGAAAGATGAAGGACTACAGTTTCTGGAGAGATTGTACATGAAGAGAAACTCGCTCACCACACTGGTATCCTCATAGCATGATGATTTGTGATTTAAAAAAAAAAAAAAAAAAAAAAAAAGCACTCATGAATGACTGACATTTTGTTCCTGTGAGATCACTTATAATTTCTGCTTTTGTCCTGTCTTTATCAGCCTGATAATCTTGCTCAGAAGCTACCAAATCTTATAGAGTTGTAAGTACTCTTGTAAGCTGTTCAGATATCTTTGTTGTAATTCAATATTTAATTTAAATCACGTTTTGTCTTTCGATTCAAGGTACCTGCACTCAAATAACATCGTCATTATTCCCGAAGGTAGGGCTGCTGTAAGACTGTGCAGTTGTGCCAGTGTTTCATTGAAGTTAGATATAACTAGTTTTTTGATTTTCAGCTATTGGAAACCTGGCACGACTGCAGTCACTGGATTTGAGCAATAACGCCCTCCAGATGCTCTGCCCAGAAATTGGCCGCCTGAGGTCTCTGCGACACCTTAGACTGTCCAATAATCAACTTAAATGCCTTCCTCCAGGTAAAATGGGGCTCTTCTCTAACTCCAATTGTAAATGTACACACAATATATGAAGTTAAAATACAGTATGTTTTTTTTTTTTTTTTTTTTTTCCAGACACTGAGTGAAAATGTAGGAGAACCTCATGGTCAGAACGTTTTTACTTTAGGAAAAAATGGAAAGTAGTGAGAGCAACATAGTCTAACAGCAGGCATACACTGATCCCCTTTCTGGAAAACTGACCACAGTAACAGGATTGGGTCAAAAATCAACGTTTTAACGTTCAGATCTACGGGGAGTGTTGGAAGAAGTTGGACTTGCAGGATGTTTTGATCCCACTCTGTATTCATGCTAGCTTTCATGGGAAGGATTGTTTGTCAATTGTATCAGGATACTTTCCTGTTGCCCAGAATCATCATGGTTCTCACTTTTTTCTTGACAAAATATTTTGTATTTGTTTCAACCAATCAAAAGGAGAATTTCTAAGAAAAAAAACCAACTTTGCACCAGTTTTCTGTTGTCCACCAGTGAACCTCCTATAGAATTTAGTTGGACTTTGATGTTTTGCTTTGGCTTTTTTGCTGCCGTTCTTGTTACGATTCTGTTGTCTATAAGGTTCTGCCTCACTGTGTGTGTAAGTGCACTCATACTCTCCTGCTGCCAATGTTGAGAAAGCTTTGCACATGTGGCAACACACTTATTTAGCAGACTTCTTACTGGAAAACTGAAGCATTTGTTTGTGTAATTTCGAAATCTTTTGGCCACGTCTGTGCTGTTGAATCTCATGTGCTTGAATGCCACCTGGGAGTAAAACTTTTGCTTGCCAGCAGATGGCATCTGAGCTCTTCAGCTAAACCGTGGAATTAGGTAGCTCATGTTTTGTCACAGTGTTTATCTTCAGCGGTTATTGTACACTCTCACAAATTACATTTGGCTGTTTTTGGCCTCGAGATTTTTCTTGTAGCCTTTTTAAAAACAAATATACTTGGACTCCCAAATCACCATTCTGCCATTCTAATATTAGCGCTTCCTCAGCAAATATTTGATATTTCATCTGGATTGACTCATTTAAGTCTTTTTCACGCAGAGATTGGTGACCTGCAGGACCTGGAGACCCTCGACTTGGCAATGAACGAGCTGATGTCTCTTCCAGACCGCCTGCACCGCTGCCTCTCCCTGCAGAACCTCACAGTGGACCACAACCTTCTGAGTCATGTTCCCCGGCAGCTCTGCTGGCTGCACCGCCTCAACCAGCTCTCCATGGCGGCCAATCGCCTAACCTTCCTACCACTCGGTCAGTACGGTCCCGTGTTTGTGCTTGACTGCAGTGTTCTGGACATCATGAGCAATGCATTGGTAATCGTCTGTCTGTCTTTTAGATCTGGGCAGATCCCGAGAGCTGCAGTTTGTGTTTGTGGATAACAATGTGGACCTGAAAGGCCTTCCCTCCTACTTGTACAACAAGGTCATCGGTTGCAGCGGGTAACATCCTTAACACAGACAGCAATTCTTTCAGAAGATTATTTCACCTGGGTGTAAACTGCTGTCAGATGTCTGGTATCTTTAGCTTTAAGAAAAATAGCTCTGACATCAGACTAATTTTGATGTATAGAAGAAGGGTTATTATGTCACAATCACCCAACAAGCAAAAAACCAAGGAGTTCCTGTGGAGAAATCGAGTTTTTACTTCAACTGAGACTTTTTTTATCTGCAAAAAAATCTCCACATGGTAGATTGGTGAACATCTTTCTCTCATATTTCAAAGTATAAACTTGTAAGCCAATGATGTTACATTTTTGGTGTTGTAATAAAGATGAGCCAAGCAGAGACCTGCCAAACGCATGAATTTCAAATGCGCAGTCTGCACTTTTTAGTATGATCTAATGGCAGTTATTGTTTCAAGCTGCCTCTAGTACAGCTGCTCACAAGGAGTTGAAGGTAACAACTTTATAAATACAGCAACAGCAGTTACTACTTTAGATGTTAATTAGTACTTACCATAGTTAATTACTTCATGTAATATCTTTACTACATCTTTACTTGTTTGGAACTGTTTCGTATGTGCAGGTGTGGCTTATCATCTCGAGCTCTTGAGGGGGGCATGGGTGAGGTACTGACTGAGGCCCTGGTGGGGCTGCCAGCTGAAGTGAAGGTGATTGGCTCGCAGGCGGATAATGTGGTTTCGCTGGAAGAGCTGGCCATGAGGACTATGCACCGCATTTACCATCACCGCCCAGCAGGTGGGGACAGGACCCTTACTTGTTCCATATCTAGCCAACAGGGTTTCTGGAGGCTCTGAAAAAGTCAGTCTTAATTTTGGTCATCTCAATTTTAGGCCTTAAAAAGTCTTAAATGTGTTTCGGAATTTCTGTCTTTCATAAATTAGTATTTAGTAAAATGCATTAAACTTTTGGTTGTTAAGAGTGCCATGCTCAAGTATATTTTCCTCTTATTTTTTTCATCTGCAACCTTTAATGTATTTTATGGGGATTTTTTTCATGATAGATCAATACAAAGTAATGCATGGTTGTGAAGTGGAATTTTCTACGTGATTCTCTACAGCTCCTTCTGAGTTACGATGAGCCTCTTGGCTGCTTCCACGATCGATGCTCTCCTTTCTCACATTGTCAGTTTAGGTGGATGACCATGTCTTGGGAGGTTGACATTGTCCCAATTTCTTCAGAACTTTATCCCAGAGATTAATATGTACACAGGAGGACCCCAGTTATTAATTTAGTGGCTTCCCAATCCAGTTGGTTGCACTGGACTGGTATTTTTTTTTTCCCCTTCCACTTCATAATCATGCACTACTTCATGTCGGTCTCTTGCAAATCCCCATAAAATATATAAAGGTTTGTGTATGTATCAAAAAATTAAAAATAAGATAAGATGTACTTTATTGATCCCAGAATTTGGAAAGTGTTGGGCAGCAGCAGGATGATATGCAGAGAATTTGCTCAGCATAAAATAAAATATAAAATAAAGGACAATAAACTATAAATTTCTATACAATAAAGTTGAAACATATTATCTTAAAATGTCTATACAAGTGCACAAGCCATTGACACCCATGCTAGAGGTAAAGTTTAAACTTAAGTTGCCAAGTTAAGTTAAGGTTATTGAGTTATGCTTTTTCATAATTCATGTAGGTCTTCAAGTGAAATTGTGGTGGTCTTGAGACAACCTTAAATTTAACTTACTGAAACTTGCAGAAACCTTGATCTGGAAATGAAAAAACAAACTCACTTAAAAAAAATAAAATAATTGACTGTCAGTTACCGTGTTATTTAAATTTTAATCCATCCCATGTTGTGTTTTTAGGTCTTAACCTGCTGCCTCCCATCATCCTCCCAAAGAGCCTGCTGGACCTGCTGCAGTTCCCTCTGGGCCACTGTCACCGTTGCAGCCAAGCCATGTTCACCATCATCTATCCCAAGCTTTTCCCCCTCCGTGACACGGCGCTGGCAGGAGTCCACCGCAGGTCGGAACAAACGTCCTCTTTTATCTTTTTCTGCCCCAGTACATCCCTGTCTGATCTTCAAGATGAATGTTTTTATCTGAACTCACTTCCTGTTGACATTTCCACTCCTTCCTTTGCAGAACGACTGTGAGTTTTGTGGCCTACTGCTGCTCTAGTCGCTGCCTCCGGACTTTTGACCTGCAGGGGTGACATCATTTCCCCTCTTTGCGATCTGTCTGCGCTCATGAAGATGATAGATGATGTCCTGTCATTTGTCACGAGGCGCTGAGCACTGGAGGCATCCTGCGCAGTAACTCTGTTCATCTTGACAACAAAAAGAACCACAGAAAAGCTTGCCTTTTGACTGACAGACGTACTACTCCTCCAGTAACATTTCAGCTCTTTGAACAAAGACTATAAGCACTCATGATGTCCCTAAATCTAACCATCGAGGAGCAGGATATTCTTGTATGTTTGTGGTTGAGGAGGGATCATTGTGCTCATTTACTAACAGGGTTAGGTCTGAGGTAACTACAACACCCCCCCCCCACACACACACACACCCCTCCACTTACGTAGGAGCACTTTTTAGAGCAAACACTTGGATTTTTGTGAAAGTTTTGAGTCATGTTTCACAAAGTTTCTTGTAGCAGGCACATTTAATTCTGTATGAAGTATAACCAAATGCTGTGTGTTCTGAAGACTATTTGCAGGTTGTTATTTAAATTTATGTTTGATGTGTAATTTGAAATGGTGAGTATAAGGCTTTGTTCAGTTACCCAACAGAAGGCAAATACTCAGGTCTCAGCGAAGAAGTTGTGTACCCACTTTTAAGGTACAATGTTATATTCATGCTTAGAATTATAGTGTCCAAAAAAGCCATTGAGAGTTTCTTATGGTATACTAGACCAAACAGCTCCCTTTAAATGTGTTTTTTTTTTTTTTTTTTTTTTTTTCCCCCCCACTGGTTCTTTATTTGTTGCACAGTTTGCAGGATTTCTTAAGACTCTGTTGCATCAAGTTTTTAGAAGTTATCTTAGAAATGGTTTCCTTTTGCCATTTAAACCATTAAAATAGCTTATTTTGATAAAAAAAAACTTACATGAACCAGAAAACATAAAATCCAAAAAATAAAACATGCTAGTTGATATTTCTACTCCACACACATTTTAAATTCAGTTTTTGGTGAAAACCGTGTGACTGTCGGGCGGCACTGATGCTTGAAAGTTGTTAAGTTCCTGTTTGTTTATTTCGGCAGTAAATGTGTGATCTTTGACTTTGGGTGAATTTGACTCAATCATTTTGCTCTGAGGTAAGATTTTACATTTCAGCAATGTAGAGAAGCAGAATTACAAGAATGTGAACAAACACAGGATACAAACATCACTTGAACGGTGATGTTTGTAGACATTCTCCATCCACTCTGACTTGGCATCAGCTTTTTAGCAAAGAGGACAGGACAAAACTTTCAGTATCTAGACAGAAAAAAGTGGTAGAGACACAGCAGCTGTAACTGCAGTGAAAGGTGCATGTACTGATTCAGAGTGGCCTAATGCATATGAACACTACACTTTCCCAGAAAGAAATACACAGAGGTTCATGGTTATGTGAGAAAGTTCAAGAGGCATGATTAGTTTCGCAAGGCACTGTATCAGCAGGTTTCAAGCCAACATCAGTGTCTAAGCTGCAGATCTGGCTAGCACTGGTGTACAGTGTAGTTGTTTGTGTCAGTAAGTCAAGCAAGCCGATTGTCTTCCTCTCATTTAGGATACAGTCCCAAAAGGGATTCTGCAATAAAGAAGGATCAGCTCCAGGTTTACCAGGAAAGCTTTTCTTAATTTTAAAATAATTTTTTGTCACAAAAAACCTACCGAGGTCACCGGCCTCTGCTGCTCCTTCGATGGCGACCGCTGCAAAGACACAAGAGCAGTGCATGTGTTGTGAAGATGGAGGCGGTGCCTCCGTCACCTGGATCGATAGCATGTTCTGACAAAATGAGACCATGATTCAACTCTCTGGGACTGCCATGTCCCAGCTGGTTGCACGTGTGAATTATCACACATCCACATTTGTGTGAGAGCTCAGGAATAACACAACTTGTTGGAAATGCACCCGAATACAAGATTAACATGGTATATTATTCATTTACTAAACACACAGATCATTCAGCAGGGAGAATGAAAATGGTGTAAATGATTTTTGAAAACTGGAACATTCATCCCAGGTTAGGACGGTAACGGATAGTTCAAACAAAAGCAGTTTTATGTAGCTGATTTTCAGATTGTTTTAATGTGTCTAATTCACATCAATTTAAAAATATATATTTTAAGTGGGTTTAACCAATTCTTCCTTGAGGTCATGATATTTTATGCTGAAGAAATCCCCATGACATGGATGTTTCAACAAGACAACAGCCTCAATCACAATATTAAGTGAGCACCATTTTGTTTCTACACCAACAAGGTTAATCTCTGGACCCAAATCCAGTACCAAACTGGTGGGTTGACATCAAACATGCTGTTTCTGAGGTAAAAGCAAGGAATGCAGAGAAACTGTGGAATGTAGTCCAGTCATCCTGGGCTGAAACACCTGTTCACAGGTGCAAGAAGTGGGCTGACCCCTCGCTGGTTAAGCTACCAAATAGCTCGGTGATGCACTGGAAAGCTAATTCTTCAAGCCATTTATCTAGTGAAGGTAAAATGCCGACACTAATACTTGTTTGATCATTTCTAGTATTCTCCAGCACAGAGAACTGCAACCTGTGACTTTGTAGTCGCAGGTGGCACTCTGGACCATCCACAATAACTCTAATAACTTTAGCTAAAAATGATAAATATAGAAAAATAAAATAGGATTCTGTAAAGACTAACAACTAATTTCCTACTGAATTGTAAAGATTTGTGGCTCTAAATAACTTTTCTTTTTTTCTGGACTGAGGGCGAAAATGGTTCTTTGGATTGTAAAGTTTGCAGATCCCTGATCTTGTGTGAGAAGAAATTTTATCTAATTTTATCTATGTTTTGCTTTGGAACAAAATGTGCAGTGGTACCATTGCAAAAGTATATATGGAATTAAAAGTAGAAGTATTGAATTAAACATAATGACCCTAAAACATTTTTTTAAATAAATATTTTTCAGTGGACAGTCAGTGTTTATAAATGTTTTTAGTGTGTGTTTATAATTTGGTCCTCTATCTGTGACACACCAAAAGTTAGTTTTAGTTCAGAGATTGCTTTTGTTTTCAGTGTCTGCATCGTGCTGTGCATGAATGTGCCCAGGACCCAAGGACACAAATTACTCTTCATTTAATCAATGACAATTAAGTGAGATTCATTGTGCTCATCACTTGGGAGGGATCCCTTTTAATGATTTTCTTCACAAGGCTGTTAACGTTAAGAAGACAAGGCTAATCCATCACGGGCAAAAAACAGGTTGGCTCAACTAACTGTACCTTATGAGGAAGACAGTGATGGTGACAGTAAAGAGGTAAGTGGAAAGACGACTGGGGGTGCTGTCCTGCAGCAGCAATTAAGAAAATGCATTGTCAAAAGGCATTACACTGAAAAGTCCAATTGATTTTGCCAGCACATGGATCCTAGACCCTTTTCTTGTACCACCATTCCTTTCTCTTGCAATAACTTCCCTTTTTTTAAATTTACAGGCAATCTGACCATGTAATTCACACTGCTCACTTTAGGATTATTTTCTGTTTGATCCATAAGAGCCTACAGTGGCAAACATGCACCAAACAATTTTGATGCTCTGGAAAATTCCTCATTAAGATTTTTCCCCAGTTTTTCCCCATGATTACAGATGACCCCAAATAGCGTTTAAAATAAAACAATATTAAAGATGCAGCAGTGGTCAACATTGCTGATAACTGGCATATTGAAACATATGAACCTGCTCAAGATTCGGATTATGCTCCTAATAAAAAAAAAAAAGTTTGGGAAGTAAAAGACATCTGGGCTTTAGGCAATGATTTGGATGAACCACTAACACTGCTCCCTGCCTTACAAAATAATAATAATAATAATTTTTGGAAAATAAAATAGTTTTTTTTCAGAAAAAGAAACTCTGATGTCCACCAGCATCTTAAGAACGTTCATATTGAAGGTTCAACAATGTTTAGATCAACTCGATTTGCACATTGACCAATGAAATGTGACAAGTTTGGCTCAGCAAAAAGTGGGATGCCTACTAGGAATGCCCTCTTTATCAAGTTGTTATTGTTATCACAGTATCTATGAGAACAATATCAATATCACAAAGCATTATTAAGATTTGATAGAATAATACATTCCACCTACAATGCATTCCTAAACTGCATTATTTGGATGGATTCATTGCAACAGATGCCTACAACTGATTTTATTGACAGAAAATAAAAGATGGTAAACCCTAATGAAGTTTGGTGAAAACAGAACAAATAATCGAAGAATGAGTAAATTGTAGGCTCCTCACAACTGATAGCAACATTGCAATTCTCGTCAATAATATGGAAATTGTATTTTCCTTAAACTGTGCAGACCTAAAGCCATACTTTGTGTCATATAGGAAAAACATTTCTAATTTAACAGTTTCCCAGCCAGCATGAGTAATCAGGCCCACACATGAATTTTGCTCAACCTGGATGGATACTGAAGGGGCCTGGGCTCAAAATGAGGTTCTTGTATGTAACCCATCTGGGCTGAGTAAAACCCAAATTGGCCTACCTAGATCGACACCCTATCCACGTCTTACTTGGGTCTTAAATGAGTATTAAGAAAATTAGCTCAAATTTAACAACATTTGTAGGACACATATGGATCTCACTTCTTAAGCTGAATTGTCCTGCATCAAACCTATCAAGGTAATAAACTTGGAGCCAAGTGACCGCTGAACAATCCCATTGGGCCCATTTTCAGGCCATTTCCTCTCGCTCTGGGCCCCCCTTAAGTAAATGGTGGCTAGATTGTGAATAAAAAAAAAAAAAAAAAACATGATTCTCAAATACTAATATACTTTTATTTATATGTGTTACTGATGTCATTCAAATAATTTATCAAGCAGCATATTTATTACATAAACCCTGTATAACAAATACACCGCATTACGGTACCCAGCCTCTAGGTGTAGGCGTGATGGGGAACGATCAAGGAGGTACACTTGGTCTGTACTATAAAGAAGTAGTTCTGGGTTGGACAAAGAATCCTCTGGCATGCTATGACAGATATAAATTAAATAATATATAAAAAATTAAGATTGTTTTTTGATTGTGGCACATAATGTTCACTTTTGCATATAACGTGGGGGCTGCTGGACGCCTTCTGTGCAGTCTAAAGCCCAGAAAAACATGGCAGCACCCCATCTTAAAACGGAGTGTCCTCGTCAGCTTGTTCCTCTGTGTGTCACTTGGATGCTATTTAAAATTCATGAATCTGATCATATGAAGTCAAGGGCTCAAGGAGAAAACAGCTGTGCACACCAAGAGCAATCTCGGAAGGACAGGGAGGACCGTCCAGGTTCATGTTTATGGAAATGCTAACACAAGCTCCTGTAAAAATCAGCAGATATTAGCATGTTTCAACTTGCACGTGAAAAGAGATGCAGTGAGATCATTGGATTGTCTGCATTTTATCGCCTCTCTTGAAATAGAAATCTTGTTCCTTTGGACGTGATGGTGTTTAAGTGTTTTTGCAGCTCTTGCACTGAGTAAAAAAATGCACTGTGATGTTCTGAGTTGGAGTGAAAGAAAGCACACACATGGCAAAATATGTCTGAACTACTCCTCTTTCAAATGCAGAGATAGTACCTGTGAACTGAGAGTAAAAACTAATGCTGGAGTGCATATTTTTTTAGAAGGATGAGTTCAGACAAAGAGAAAGAAGGTCAAGGGTGTCAGAGGTGTGTGTAGAGAAACTACAAAATGGAGAAAACTGAAAACACTGCAGCCACTTGTCACACCAACACTGAATCTTAAAGCAGAACAGCTTTTGCTTGTTTCCTTTAAAAATCTCCCGTTTAGATTTAATTCCTTTTGCTGAAAAGCTTTTTTTTTTTTTTTTTTTTTTAAACTCAGTGTGTTTTAATCCTCCTAAAATCTATCAGATTTTGGTAAATATACAAATATCTTCAGTTTGCATCCTAACAATTTTTATAAATGATTGGGGAGAAGCTGTTCACAGGAAAAAGTCAACATGGCTTTGAGTAGGGCTGAGCTGCCCTACCTTTTATCCGCTGCTTCTGACGTCAGAGGGCGCGGCCATTTTGTGGGCAAATACAATTCAGGGCGGCAGGAAATTAGGAGTCTGACTCTTCATCTTAAAAGTCTGTGATTAATACGGCATAATTTTGCTGCGTGTTTTAGAATTAAAGTAGCACACATGATACTACATAGGAATCACTTTCTAATAAAACCAAATCATTCTAGAATATTTGAATGTATGATGTATTTGTAAATATTTTTATCTAAATATTGTTTTTGGATGGATTTTGAATTGTCTTTTTCTACAATATAATACAGCCACTACCACTACTGCTAGTAGTAATACTATTACAAATAATGAAACAAACAAAAGGAGCAAAGCTCCATCAGAGATATTCAACTCTATTTTGAAGTCCCTGGTAAAAGTATCCATACCGCACACTCCTTCTCTTCATTTCTTAAAATAAGTTGTCACTTTAAGACAAACTTTAACATGTTTTGAGATTTTAGGTGACAGAACACAAGGTAGTGCCCAGTTGTGAAGTGGAAGAAAACTGATAATTTCATTTTTTATCACAAAAAGTTTGAAAAGAGTTCTTTTCAATCAGCTCTTCTGATTAAATACTGTGTTGAACCACCTTTTACTTCCATCAAGGCAGCCAATGGGGGGGTCTAGCCAACCTTTTCCTAGGTTGGATAGACAGTTTCTGTAAAAAAAAAAAAAAAAAAAAAAAAAAAAAAAAAAAAAAAAATCTATTTTCAAGCAGATTTAGGTCTGGACAATGACTGGGGCCATTCTGACAAATAAATGTGCTTTAATCTGAACAGTTTCACTTCAACTCTGGCTGTATGTGTAAGACCATTGTCCTGCTAGAAGGTAACTCCACCACCCCTCCCCACCCCAGCGTTTAGTATTTTGCAGCCTTAAACATATTTCCTTCCAGGATAGCACTATATTTAGCTCCATCTGTCTCACCATCAGCTCTCTAACAGCTTAATACTTCTTCACAACCTTTTTCCGGTGTGTTCCTTATGCTGCTTTCTCATTAATGTTCTGGAACAAACCTTTTATACATTCACAGAACAGCTCTGTTCATACTGAAATCAAACAAGTGGGCTCTACTTACAGGCAATAGGTTGCACTGAAGGTGTTTTTGAGTGTATGTGCTAGAAGTGTTGCGACTGCAAGGACCAAAGCTGATCAAGCAGGACTGAGAAATACAATTTTCACGAGGGACTCCTGTTCTGGTTTTATTTTGTAAAAGTTAAACCGGAAGTTTCCCTGTATAAATCCGCCAGGCGTAGCGCGGTGGTTAGGGAGGGGGGGAGGATGGTGTGTTTCCACCGAGGTTAGTCCTTTAAACCGAGCTTTGGAGCGGACAGACATTTTCATCCTGTCCACACTCACATTCACAGCAAAACAAGGAAAAGAGAAGAAGAGGAAAGTTAAGCACGTAAGTTTGACTCTGTCGTTTTACCCCTCCTAATGTTGACATTTAAATTTAACAACAACAATAAAAGTTTAAAGTATTCATTGATGTGCGCTTCATAAGTTCGCCAGGAGCAGCTTGTTTATCAGAAGGAATAGTAAAATGTGCCACTTAAGCTTTCTTTGTGAGTTATGCCGCTTTTTAAAACCTCTCCGAGATTTTTTTTTTTTTTTTTTTTTTTTTTTTTCTGATAGAATAATACATTCTATCCTAATTTGTCATCCTAAATGACAAATTAGGATATTGCTGCTTTAATATTACTGTAGTGGATCTTTTACTTATCCCGCACTTCCCATTTTCTGTGTGAAATTTATTGGGACTGAGTGTCTTTTGCAAGGATTGTAGAGAGGCAGGGAAAGTGAATCTGGTTCAGCACCCTGGACAGCTCTGAAGTGTTCAGCTGAACTACAGGCTGCGCTGACGCTCTACAGTTACAACCATAAAACGGGTACAGTGGTAGTTTACCTATAAGATTTCCTTAAGTGAGTGATGAAAATCAATTTCCCTTTAACTTCAGGTGTAAATCAGAAGAGAAAATATATTTTTTCAGCAAAAAAATGACTAAAAAAAATGCCATAAGATATCGTCACCTAACTTGTACCTTAATTATGTGTCTTCCGTTGTTTTTAAAGTTTGCGTTATGAATGAGAAAGAAATGTTAGGGAAAAGGTTGTTTTTTGTTGTTGTTGTTGTTTTGTTTCTAGAACAGGTAGTTTGTCAGATTTAGATTAAAGCTGCACATTAATTAGTTATTAACATGTGCAACATACATTCACAAAAGAGTGCTTGGTTGCTGTATTTGTTCGGTTATCACATTTCAGCTGCTGTGCGTTAAAACCTTGCTTGCCATGAAGTGCCATTTGGCTACTTGGCTGTAGTTTCACTGTTTGTCACCACATCTGATTTAGATCTCAGCCAGCATCAGACAGCTCATGGAGAGTGGTGGGGACAAAAGAAAGAGAGATGTGAGGAAAATATGCACTAATAGCAATCAATATCGTCAATATTCACCAGTCATATAGCAACATCATGTTTTACCTAATATCATGCAACACTGTAAATAGTTTTGAATAATTAGCTTTGATTTATTATTTATTATTTTCTCCACAATGTTCACTGTAAATAACAAACAGTTGTCACTACTCTTTCTTTTATTAGTCCTTGTGTGTGTTGTGGTGAAAAGTGTAATCCATGCAAATGTCACTTCACTTTTAAAGCAGCTTTTGTGATGATAATTAGAGTTTAGTTCAATTCCATTTATGTGCATAGAACCAATTCCCACTAAAATGTCATCTCCAAGTAACTGATGACAAATGGGTTCAATTCATTTCTAGAAATGTATAAAATCAAAATACTCAAATCCAATCTAAGAGACAGATTCAATTACATACATTCCAATTAAATCTGTATTAAAATACAAAGGCAATCAAACTCAGTTCATAATTGTAATCTGTAAAAAGTTCTCCATCAGTTCTCCACCAGCACTCCTTCCACTGAGCAAGCATGTGGCGAACAATAGAAAGGAAAGACTTCCTTTTAACTGGAATAAACCTTCAGTGGCTGATATATGGGGGATATGCATTTAGTGGCAGCAGTAACTCATGAGCTTCATCCAGGATGGAAAGATGGTTAACTAGAGAACTGCTGAGCTAGAATAATAAGCCTTATTTAGCCAGGAAGGCCCCATTAAAACAGAACCTTTCATCTTCCAGGGAGTCTTGATTAAGGTGAAAAGACTGGAAGAAACAAAATAAAATCAGTGAATTAGGCAATATGATTCACAGCTTTGAAAATGTTCGTAACTTATCATGGACAGCAACTTTCTTTGAATGCAGGTTTACCAGAGCTCTATTAACTTCAGATAATCTTCAGCTGTAAGCAAGGAGATCAGAGATTCCTCTGTTTTGTTTCTGTTTCTCTCTGATGAAGACATGAATTAGAAAGCTATCATCTCTAAAGCTGTAAAGTTATACAAGCATAGTTATATTCAGGCTAACTCAGATAAATGCTGTTGATAGTTGTTAAAACAAATTTAAACTTTAGTACTAAAACAAGCATCATGTGAGCTGTTGGCCATCCCTATTTCCTGTCTTGTGTCTGGGCTCTTGGTAATGCCAGTGAGAATGTAGGGCTCAGGGTAAGTGTTAAGCAGGTCAACTTGCGTGTTCTGCCTTTGTTTGGCAGCCTGGTGATGTTTGTAGTCAGGAGTAAGCAAGTAGATATTTCAATTAGGACAGGAAATGAACACCCACACACAGAGTAAAGAAGGAGACTAATCTACAACCTACAGAACTGCAACATTGATCAACATGTTAAACTGTATTAACATATCAAAATAAATCCGATCCATAATCTATGAAAAATTAGTCTGAAAGATGTTTGCTTTACTAATCCATTGGCTGATTTCTATCACACATAAAAGAACCAGGAAAGATTGAGGTTTATTTAGCATCAACGCAAAAATGATGAGACTTCAGTTAAAGAACAAACATGCTAACACTGACTTTTTAACACATATTACAGGCCAAAGTGAAAGTTGACAGTTAGATAATAAATGCTGAAAATACAAATTAAATTAAAGTCTTAAGATTTATTCACAGTTTAACTGTCTTTGAGGAGTTTACAGACAGGGATTTTACATATTTTTTTCTAGTAACTTCTGCAGAACCAAAGGGGGAGAATGAGACCAAAGTTCAGAACTAACATTGATTCACCAGCTTTCAATGCCAGAACCACCAGGGGTAGAACTGGAAAAAACTGACTTATTTTGGATCATACAAGGCTGTTGAATTTCTCAGAACAAACTTAAATATCTGCTCTGTCACCTTCTTCCCTCTCTTGGCTGGAGGGATACACAGAGACTGGCAGCTGTCGGTTCTGACTCAGTTCATTGAATAGTTTGATGATTCCCCATGTTGGACAGAGAACTGGGTTAGACATAAAGAAAGATAGCTGCTAAAGGAAGTTACCAAATGACTCAGAGAATGTAAGAAACCATTTGATGTTAATAAAATATTAATTACTACTAAATACCACAGGCTAATCAGTCCTGGTCTGGTCCAGTTGGGCAAGATTTCTTGCTGGGTCGTGTGAGTCTCAAATCCCACCAGCTCCATAGGGGATGGATATTCTAGAGGACAAAGACTTCAAGAAATGTATGCTAAATCATGTTACACCTGAGGAAACATGGATTCTATTAATTTTTCTAAACCACATTCTTTAGGTTAGAGAAAGACAAAAATTGTCTTCAAATCCTCATTGCAGACAAAATATGATCTCATAGCTGGGGTAATTTTGCAGCGAAAGTTGGAAACATGGAATTATTCTACTGAATAAATTGACAGATTCACATTATTCTCAAAGCTTTCTAATATTCTGAGTTAACAAAATAACATAATTCGCAAAAACATTCAGATTTTGGAGACTGAGTAAGAAGTTGTTGTGACTAGCTCTAAAAGGTCCAGCAAGGACATTTTGAAGAGAGCTAGAGGAAAGCAGTTATTGTAGGTGACACATCAAATTTAACCTGTTCTGTGCACCGCAGAATAATTTTTTGTTACATTGCTAAAAACATTCCCAACTGTTTAAGGAAAAGCTGTAACTTATTCCCTCGATTTGAAATGTTGTGATGAAGAAGAAACCAGGCTGCTCATAAAACCTGCTTCCTGGTGGGAAACTTGTACCTGCTGTCATCAAACATAAGAACCCCACCACCATCACCTCCTCCTCCTCCTCCTCCGTCACTCCACCAGAAAAAGGTGAGAAATTACCACCAGGCTCCAGTCCAGTCCTGCTACATCTGTTAAAAATAAGCATTATGCATACAAGAGCACATTCTCCTGTCACCTCAGTGGAGTGATCACATTTTCATGCTGCTCACCTATGAGGTTTGGACATTTAAAGCTCACATTTACAAGTAGGCTTGTTACAGGCGTTGTCTTCATTTCTGTCTTCATGTTGCATTGGATGGCCCAGTTTTGTAAGAATAGATTTGCCAATGATTCCCCACATTTTTTTTTTTTTTTTTTTTTTTTTTTTTTTTTTTTTTAATAACTGAAGACTTTTATTCGCATTTAGAGGTTAGAACACACACAGGCCTTTATTTTTTACAACTTTTTAACTCTGTTTTCACATACCTGTGTATATATGTGTGGTTGCTTGGACATTGTTCCACTGATATGTTTATGGAGCTCCAGCACATAGTGCAATGCTTCTCAGTTGAGCCTAAACATCAATAGGCAACACTTTGAAAATGCTTCTCAGAATATTTGGGTGTTTCATATGACAGGGAGTAAAATTCATACATCTGTTGAACATGAGAGATCCAGACAATGCCCTCTGGAGCAAAACCCTGCATGTTCTTCCATTTTCTTTCATTTCACACCTCTTATACTCTGTGAGCTGAAGTGGCAGCTGTGTTCAGAGCTTTTTCTCAGTATTACCAACCTCTCTTTCATTTCACACACAAACAAATCCCCCCTCCACACACATACACACATACAGACACATATACACAGTCCTTTGTACTCCAATTCTAATGCTCCATCAGCCCATCATTTCTAAGTTCCCTGAAATTGTGACATGATCTCCTCTTATTGATCAGGATGAAGCGGCAGAACTGAAGTAACCTGATTCTCGCTGTAGAAATGCTCCTGTATTACCTTGAAGGCAAGGTTATTTACTTCAGGGCAAGAAAAATAGGAAAATAATATAAAACAATTCTCATTTGGGAAGAAATTATTAACCTGTTTTAGAGTCACATAGCCTATGTTTATCATGAGAGCATCAATGTATTTAATGAATACAGTAGTCCTGATATTTATACATATGCAATATTTTCTCTACACTTTCCATTCTAATATAAAGTAGTGTGAAAAAGTATTTTTCCCTTTAAAATATGCTCTGTTTTTGCAGTTTTTGCCAAAGTCAGGTGTTTCAGATCAAGAACAGATGGGGGAAAAAAAAGTCATTGACATCCATCAGTCAGATGTTAAAAAGCTATTTCTGAGGCTGTGGGACATCTGGAAACCACAGTTTCTCATTTCTGGAATAATAGTGTCGCACCATAGTTGCACACTCAGATAGGTCCAAACAGCAGCTCTTCGTCTTCTGTTTAACCATGCCTATAACTTTAAAATAACACATCTAAATATTCAACACAAACATTCTACAAATGCATTGTATTCGTATTGTATAACTATCGGTTTGTGTTTGACATGTGTTGACATAAACATATGCAGATGTTTCAATAAAAGCATAAGACATACCATTCTTCTTGCACGGACCTGCTGTCTACTTTTCTGTATGAACTGGAGAGTTTGTACGCTCTCTTGCTGCATTGAAAGGAAGATTTGTAGACAAAGAAGTAAACAAAGATCGAAGCCAGCTCTACCATCTTGCTACTATGCTCTCCTACCACGTTGTGTAACACCCACTGTTTATGACACATGCTTGGTTCCCCAAACTGATGGAAAAGAGCGTTGGCTTTCAACAAAGCATCAAAGTTCGAAGGCACCTGAATTGAACCAGTTCAAGAATGAGAGTTCCTTCAGTGGAAACACGCTAAGCGAGAGCCGCTAAACATATCAAACATAACACAGATGAACCTTCCCAGAAGTAGCCAGTACCAAAATTACTCCAAGAGTGCTTCAACAACTCATCCAGGAGGTCACAAGAGAACCCAGTATGACTTATGAAGTACTACAGGCACATTCAGAGTTAATGATTCAACAATAAGAAAGAGAGTGGGCAAAAATGGCCTGCATAGTAGTGTTGGAAAAACCAAAAAGAACACAAAAGTCCATTTACATTTATCAAAATCCATCTTGATGGTCTTTTGGAAGACTTTTGGAAAAACATCCTGTAGATTGAAAATACAAAATGTGAACATTTTGGAATGTAAAACTCCTATTATATCTGTCATACAACTTTGAGTCATAATACATAGTAACAACAGTACATAGTACCAACTGTCAAAAATGGTGGTACACACACATGCAGACATTTGGGGCTTTTTTTGCTACCTTGAGACCTGATAACTTGTCATGATTGATGAAATCATAAATTTTGTGGTCTAACATGAAATCTCGAAGCAGAAAGTCAGGCCTCAGTTTGCGATCTTGACCTCAAGCATGCTGGGGCAAGGCAAGGATTCAAAGCAGACCAGCAAGTCCAGTGCCTAAAAATAAAACATTAATGTTTTGGAGTGGCATTGTCAAAATTCAGACCTAAATCTTTAATAGGCCTTTAACACTGGCAAATCCTCCACAGTAATTGAATTAATTCAGCAAAAAAAGTGGCCAAAATTCCTCTACAGTGGTATAAAACTCCAATTGCTAATTATTGTAAATGCCAGATGACAGTTGTTGCCACTAAGCAAGTTTAGGCATTAAGAAATTAATTAGTTTTTCATGTAGGGTCAAGTTTATTTGGACAGCTTCTTCCCTCTAATCAAATTGAAAATCATCAACTGAAAACTGCTTTTTATTTTTTTAGCCAACTTCATTTAAAACAGATTTGGAAAACAGCAAACACTGATCAAAGTCCTCAACATAAATGTGTGAAAAGAATAAAACACACAAAAAACTTTACTAAAGTTTGTTTCATCATCTGAAACATTTGATTGGGACCAAAATGAAATCTGTAAGGGCGTAAATACTTTTTTTTTTTTTTTTTTTTTTAACCACTCTGCATCTGCCTTTCAACAGTCAGTGCATACAGATATGCATAATTGACAACCATGTAAAGAGCAGCATGTTGACAGGTGTCATCTTGAACTGCACATGCTGTAGCAGAGATCTGTAGGTCTGTGTGTGATTCAGCTGAAATGACCAAGAGACTGTTACAGAAAAGGGAAAAATATTTGATAGATAGTAAAGAGACTAAAAGAAGGAGTGGTCCATGGGTTATGTAAGTATTTTCATGCCTGTGTGTGTATTTTGTATGACGACAGATTAATCCATTGAGCTTTATCCTCTGTGAATGGGACAGTGGGACTTTGCTGTGATTATCCCTGCAGGCCTCAAATGATTGCTTTGAATCTCCTGTACTTCCCACATTATCATGTTTGCCTGCCTGCACACGGTTCCGTCTGTCTGCTTTATGGGTAGCATGCTGATAGGCTCAGTTAAATTGACCGATCATGAAATCAAAGAGTCTCTTGGTGGCAGCTATATATTGTGTATTTTTATCAAAAGATATGGTTAGCCTTTTGAAAATTAATCAAAAACTGCCAAATGCTAAGGTTTTCATCAGCATGATCAATCGTCTCTGCATAACTTTGTTCCCTGCCATGTTCTTTAATCTGTTTGCCTTAACTGTTGCCTGTCTGTGAGAGCTTTCCGCCTGTCTCTCTTTTGGATTATATAATGAAAATTGCCGGAAATGCAATCAGCTCAAATGAGACAAAACGTAGCTGACTGCTGGGAAACTGCGGTCTGTCTTTGTTTTAACAAAACCTGGTGTTTTGGGAGTATTCATTAAGTGGGAGAACTTGAATGGCTTTGTTCAGTTGCTGAGTTGTTTTTCTAAAACCTGAAAAATATAATTTTTTTTTCTCGTTTTTTTTATTTAAACACGTACAATACTGTTTAAACATGTATTAAAAAAAATTTTAATAATTTTTTTTTTACCAATGTAATTTACTTCAGATCTCATCCGTAATTTTCCACAGCAGATTTCTCTCTGTGTGTCCCTCCTGCCTCTCCATAGGGAATGCTTTAATTCAGTGAGGCCATATTGTCACAGCAGGCGCTGTAGTTGGCAGGAAATCGGCTTGTTCCTCTCACACTCAAACGTTCTTCTTAACCCAAGTGGAAATCAGAATGTTTGATTATGATATAGAGCAGTATTAACATTAAACACTGCATGTTGAAATAATTGAAAAAAATTGCAGAAATAAAATTTTTGCAGTTTTTTTGGTGTGCACAGAAACCTCAATATGGTCAAACTGATTTTGCAATGTGTGCGCACACACACACACACACACACACACACACACATATATATATATATATATATATATATATATATATATATATATATATATATATATATATATATATATTACAATGACATCTACACAGTGTGGCTGCTGTGCTATTTTGATATATTTTAAGGCAAAACTTTACTTGAACAACTGCTGAGAATGCTGCGCTTTTTACACTATTCAGCAAACGATGATAGCATAAGTTGATATTACCTCATTAATTAACTGAAGCGAGCCAGCAGTCAGCTCATTAACTTATGCGCTTCTTGTAGCTTAACTGCTGAAGTTTCAAAACAGTGTTTCCCTAAAAGACTCATACGTGGCATTTGATTATATTCCATGCAATCACTGTCCGAGTTTTTCTTGACAATATATATTCCCAAGCAACCAAATTTGTTGCTCTTGTGAGCAGGGGAAAAGTGTAGAAGCTTCTGACAACTCAGCTGACAGAAAGTGTGCAGCAATAGGTGAAGGAGGTGGAGTACTGTGTCACCCTATGCTCCATACAGCCAGAGAAAACTGCAGTCACTCCAGCGCTTTCTCTAGCATGTCATGATAAGGATTTTAAACTAGGATGGAACTGAATGGATGCAATAAAATTTTTAATTTGTCTGTGTGGGAGTATTCTTAAATGATCACATCTCTCTCCTTCTCCTTCACTGTCCTGAACAGAGATTTCATTATAGCTGATGTAAAAAATAAGTAGTCTGTATTGATCAGAGCCAAAGTCCAGCTCATATAGTTACAACTGACTGTAATTGGACAGCAGGGTAATATTCATGCTCTGGAACTATTGTGTGTAAATTTTTTAGCGATTTTAATTTTGGCTCTCTTTCAGAATGAGATGTATGAATGAGCTCATTGTGTTGATTATGGATCCACCCTCTGTGTTTGGATCACCCGAAGAAACCACCAGCTCTCTTTAAGCTTTCTTTAGTTTACAGTTTTATGACCATTTGGTTTGGTTTAGTAAATATGTCTTTTATATGAGTAAACAAAGCTAGTCTAAATTTTTTTATGTATATGGCTGGAGCTGCATAATATATTAGCAGTGAGACAGAAAGTGGTGGGTGAATGGTCTGAATAGTTTAGCCCTCAGGCTCTCCTCTTGCTCTTTGCCCAGGTCAGATCTTGGTATATTTACAGAGTATAGGTCAACAGTGTGTTTGCTGTGGGGGTTTGGTTGTTATAATTAGAAAACTGCAGCATATAAAACCTATTTAACCATAGAAAAAAATGACTGTGCAGTACATACCCTCTGCATGAACACCCAACTTGACATTGTAGGAGCAACTGTACAAGAAATTCTGGAATGTGTGTGTGTGTTTAAGGATTTTACATGTGTATATGAGACATGTTAGCCTCTCCATCCCTACCCTAACCTCTCTAATGCTGGGATAAAAAATGTTATTATAGTCGTAAACATCTCGGTGTTCTTGTAGCAAAGAGCTACAAAGAGCTGGAAAATGGTGAGACACTGTAAAATACTGATGCTGGGTTATCTGATGATTTTAACATGCAGTGCCTTGCAAAAGTATGCACGCCCCTTGAACTTTTTCATATTTTTGTGTTATAAACATAAAGTGACTGCTTTTCATCAAGAGCAACCCAAAGTAGTGCATAATTGTAGAAAGGAATGAACTGATGCATGGTTATCAACATTTTTACAAATAAAAATCTGAAGTGTGGTATGCATTTGTATTTAGCCCCTTTACTTAGATACCAATAAGTTAAATCCAATGCAATGATTTGTCTTCAGAAGTTGTCTGATTACAGTACTAGAGATGGTCCATCTATGTTTAATTTAACCAGGGTGTACATCCAGCTCCGTTGAGGCCTCAAACAGAACATTAGTGGACAACCAGCAACATGAAGACCAAGGAACACCCTTAACTGGTCAGGGAGGAAATTGGGGAGAAATTTACTGCAGAGTAAGATTATAAAATTTTGAACATCTAACAAAGCATTATTCAATACATCATCTGAAAATGAAAAGAAAATGTTACAACTGCAAACCTATATGGTTATTGCCCTAAATTTAAAAGCCAGGCATCGAGAGCATTAAACAGAGGAGCAACCTGGAGGCTATGGTAACTCTATTGACATGAGAACTACTAGCTGCACATTTGGCTTTTGTCAAAGGGTGACAAGAAGAATGTTTTTGTTGTGAAACTCTTAAGGAAAGTCCTGTTTGTATCTTGCCCTACGTGAGGAAAAAATAGATGAACCTCATCCTGAAAACACCATGCCTGTTGTGACACATGGTGGTGGCAGCTTCATGCTGAGGGTAGCCCTATTTTTCAGCAGGAACAAAGAAGCTGGAAATTTTGGGAGAAAAAGTTGCTAGATGTTGCAAAAAACTTCACATTTGGGTTGAGATTTACCTTTCACATTTAGAATGGCCTAATCAAAGCATTCACCGAACTTGTCTGTTCACAAATTCTCTCTATCCAGTCTGACAGAGCTCGAACTATGTTGTAAAGAATAGCGTGCAGAGTCTCTAGATGTGTAAAGTTGGTGGAGACATACCCTGATACCTTGGATCTGTAATTGAAAGGTGGCCCTACAAAGGGGAGCTAAATACATCTGCATGCCACACTTTTCAGATTTTTGTAAGTTAGAAAAATGAAAACCATACATACGCATCCTTCCACTTCACTCTGTCACATTCAATCCAAATAAATTACATCGAAGTTTCTTTAAAATGACATACCGTTGACAAGCTTAAGGGTTATGGTGACAACTTTTGCAAGGCACTGTGCTTTTTGAGCTTCTAACTGAGCTAGGAGAAGATGTAAAATGTCTTCATATATATCAGGACAATTTTGAATGAAAAAGCACTGGTAATGTTGGCCCAGTTTTACTCAATGAATAATAAACCAAAATATTCCCTTGTTGTGTTAAGTTGCTGGTCCCACCCAGTGCCTTTGTGCAGGAGCATTACCCTTCACAGAACCCTTGTTATTAATAGTCTGACATGGTGGGTCTGTGGACAATGTGACTTTCATTTAAGGGGACACAGAGGAGAAGTTAGGACAAGGTGATTCAATTTCATATTCACAGATTGTCAGTTTTATTTCTTTACTGTACATTTTCTTTTGCATAAATTATGAGGGAAAATAGAAAGTGTGCAAGACAGGCCAAGGACTGTTCTAATAAATAATACAATACGTTCTCAATGCTTAAAAACTATATTTATGTCTTATTCAGATCTTTTAATTCTCTTTCAAAAGTCGCTACAGAGTTGAATTTTTCCCTTTCCCAGAAAACTAGTTGCAGTAGTTCGTGCTGTGCCATTGAATTGTGCTCAAATAAATTTACATGCAATTATACTAAGAGAGCAATACTAGAAAAACCAATACTAATTTCCACTCATGCTTTGCTTTCCATCTCATTTTCCTCTGCACCTGGAACAGATGTGTAGAAACAGAAAAACATGCACCAGCTTCCCTAAAAGTCACCAGATATAGGTTAGTGACTCTGTAAACCCAGGAGAAACATGCAGCCAAACAACTGAAAACCTGACCTGGTTTCCGTGACTGTGAGATTCAGAGCAGCCACACTGTCCTGATGTCCCATTTCCTTCACAAACACTGTTTATCTCAGATGAACATGGTTCCTGATTGATAGCAGCCTTTTCATTGCAGAGGCGAGTCAGTGTATCACGACAGAATTACATTCTGCTTTAGCGGGGGATAATTAACAGGACTCCTGTCTACTTTTCAGTCCTGCATCCTTCCCGAGCTGCAGGTAGTGGAGGCTATTGTAGCGGTTACTCTGCAGAATAATACAGATAAATACAGCCTAAAAATGATTTATGTTTCATGTTTTACAAAGAAAAGTGTTCACAGTTAGCATTTTATGACCATTTGACATCTTTGATATTTACTATTACTGGTTATTTCTTCTAGTTAAGTTGAGCTGTGAAAGCACTCGGAAAGGTTGTGTTGATGCTTGAGATAAATTAAGAGTTCCCATGACCCCTGTTAACAAGGGCCTGATTGTTTCCATCCAAACATTGAATGTACATAGACATCTTGAGGATGGTTATTTCAGATTTTTCTTCATCCTCATTTAGTCCATTAAAAACTGAACTTTTTTGCCCATACACCTCATACAAATACAGCCTAAAGAAAGATGATGAGAGGCAGACATGATTAGTCTGGAATCACTGTCGTTTCGTTTCTTTTGTCTCTCCTCCATCACCTGCTTTACTACTGAGGGGTTATGTTTTTGTTCTGAATACAGTCTCCGAACCAGTTTAAATTTTCTGTTCTGCAGCTTTTAGGATTAATGCTATTAATATTTCAATCAATAATTCACTGTTGCCCTTTTAGTGTCTCTAGTGTCTCTTTGAGTTTATGTTATCCTGTTATGCTTGGGTTTGTTGCTCATTCCTGCTTCATATCTGCCCCTCTTTCCAAGAACAAACCAACACCAGCTGCATTCAGCCACAAGTGGAGCCACTGCTGTACATATTTGTCAGATACTGATGAAGAAACAGACTTTTATGTAAGTTAATACAAAAGATTTCAACTCAAGTCTTTCATAATATACAGTAATGCTCGCTTACTCAGAGATGCAGTCAATATATTTATAGACAGAGAGGGCATGGAAAGCAGATGAAGTAGAGACAAGAAGGCAGGAGATAAAGTCAGAAGAGAGAGAGAGAGAGATTGTGTGTGTGTGTGTGTGTGTGTGTGTGTGTGTGTGTGTGTGTGTGTGTGTGTGTGTGTGTGTGTGTGTGAGAGAGAGAGAGAGAGAGAGAGAGAGAGAGAGAGAGAGAGAGAGGGAGGAAGAGAAGAGAAAACAGTGGAGACTAAATCCTCTTTCCCTGCTGACTTTAATCTCTCCATGGGCTGAGCCTGGCAGTACAGTCCTTCCAGCAGCTGTCATTCAAGACGAGTGATGGCTAGCAGGGCCCCAGGTGGGGGATGGGGACACTCGGACCCTGCTGTATGTCAGCTTTTACTGCAGATGTGTGTTTGGGGATGAGGCATGGGTAGCATGTTAAAGAGGAAGGGACTTTAAGATTCCAAAATGATGGTCAAAAGGATGACAAAAGGAAAAAGAAACAATGAAGGGAAGTGGATTTGAGTGTGAAATTATAATTTCAAGAAGCTTCATCACGGTTACTTGAACATATTAAAACCTTATGTTTTTGCTGCCATTCTCTGGTCTCTCTTCATACCAGTTTTGTTCAAACATTATCTGTCCACTGGATTCCTATATTTATTGCTAACTTTTTAACCTCTGCTAAACAGTCAGTTTGTACTTTATGTATTTTATTCTAAAGAACTTAGGCTAGTGTTTTAAATAGATGTACTATAATCATGTATTCTTTTTACTTTTTGGCTTTGGGTTCCCTTCACCTTTTTACACTTCAAAAATACGACATGTAGTGACTACTAGAAACATGAATAATAATCAGTATTGTAAAAAAAAACCTGCTACAAACTTGCTACTTTAGTAGCAAAGTAGTCTAAAAAAGAATCATTATGAGTGACATAAACTGTTTCAGGGTCAAAGAAGGATTTCAGTCAACTAAAAATTAATAATGCAAAATTTGAGCAAATTTGTAAAAAAAAAAAAAAAAAAAAAACCAGAGAGATACGTTTATTTTAGTTTTAATAAACTTTGAAGAGACTTGAAACTGAGAATCAAAAATGAAATCTAACTGGAAATCAAAAGAAGAACCTGTGCTGTGGGTGTGTGCGTTGACAGGAAGCAGTGCAACAGCTGAGAGATAATCAATCAGTATCAGATCAATAACACAGCAGATCAGTGAGAGGATGCACACAGTGAGGAGCAGCAGGAGGAGATTGAGTATGTGAGAGAGCATGGCAAGAAGAGATGACTAACAGCTTAAGTTAAGCTGTGCCTGAACCATTTTGACTTGTGTTGCCTGTAAACAGTGAGAACAGAGACAACAGACAGCAAAACCACTAGTAAATCAGCATAGTTACATTTTTGTGATCATTTACAACCACTCAGTTGCCATCTCCTGGTAAATGCAGGGACTTGCTGTTACAGTAGTTTTCTGCCTAATGTAGCTTCACTGGTACAATGTCCTAAAGAAAACCAATGTTATCATGAGAAAGCTTTACATCTGCAGTCCCAAAACCTCATTCCATTACCAGTACCGTATAATTACCCATAATGTGGTAATGAGGAGTTTGATTATTATATTATTGAAGAATGATATTTCACAATGTTTTTCATAGCTTCTCTGCCATTTGTATGAGACAATTTTTTTTTTTTTTTCAAATCTATTTCCATTGTATACGTCATTTGTATATAAGCTGCCGCATATGGCCAGAAAACCAAAGGAAAATATAAATTTTAAAGTATGTGTTTCATAAGCTACATATACTGGCATATTCTCAGACCTTCAAAAAAATGGCAACACAAGAATAGAAAAGACAATCTGACTCTTTGGAAACATCCAGGAATCAGACAAATATTAAGAAGCAGCATCAGCAGAAAGTCAAACGGCTAAAAAGGTAAAATGCCAACGTAAATATTTAAATGTTTTTCTTGCCAGGCTTAGCAGACAAAACCTAACACGTACATTTGAAGAAATGGAGCATGAATGTAGGAGAGGAGCATTTTAGGTGGGTAATTTTTCCCAACTCTCCCCTCCATCTTGCTTCCCTGGCACATGTTCAATTATTAACTGGTGTGACAACTCCGTGGGGAGGGGGGAAAGAGTGATAAGGACAGAAGGTGAGACAGAATGAGGAGATAGTTTATCAAACATCCAGCTGTGACTCTGACCTTGTCTGCTCACCTCAGAGATATACTGACTGGCGGATAAATTCAGGAGATGAACCGGAAACTAACACCCAGGTCTCAAAAACCTACGAGCTATAACAGTTGACAAGCTGCTTTTTCTGTTTGTCTCCCTAAAATTTGTTAACATAATCTTATACCAGTGGCATTTTGCATTACAAAATGGTTCCTATTTTAAATTTTGTCAGGTCTGGCTAAAAAAAACCCCCAAAAACCTCAACACATTTCCTGACAGACTCTGGAAAGCACCTGTCTCTTAGTCCCTTTTATACTCTCTATGATGAAGTAGATTAGATCACATAAAGCTTTAATGAGTCCCGAGCTGCAAGCTGCTGGGTGGTTACATTCATATCAAGCTCCACGGGAACAGAAATCCTCTAGTATGAGTTCTATTGAAACTAAAATGCATTATACTCAAAAATGAGCTCTGATTGGAGCAGATCACATTATTTGTCTTGTTGAAGTCTTAATTATTGAGCAAGACAGATGCAGATGTGAAGCAGAGTGTAAGATGGGGAAGAAAGGGAAGAATCAGAGTTGGCTTCTTTTTGTCTCCCCTCAGCCTTTATTGCCTCCATTTTGAACTCCATGTCCCTCCCTCAAACTGGAAAGCAACAAGCACATCCATTTTTCATGGAGTGCACCACCATCGAATCTGTGTGTGGTTCTGCACATGACTATAGTAAAAATAGGTTCATGTCTCTGTTTGGTGCTCAATCCTCTTGACATTTCTTCCCGTTCATTCTGACACTCTTCAGTTTGTATTCAATACCTCTACAATCGTGCTCATTTTATATACTAACGTATGTATATTCATACACATTAAAACCATATATTTATATTCACAGTTTATTTTTTTCCCTACTTATCTGATATTAAATATGGCTAAATGTTCTCTGAATTAAATAGTTAGGATTACCAAAATTATTTCTATTTGCTGAATGCTAGAATCATAACAGAGAGGTCCCACATTCATCTGTTCGAACAACTATATGCAAGTCTAAACAGCATGGGAGTGTCTGGCCATCATAACATTCAGGATGGAGAAGGGCTCTGTGTCCCAGAGATGAACATGTTTTGGTGTAAAATGTGCTTATCAACCCCAGAACAAAGGTAAAAGACCTTGTGAAGAAGCTGGCTGAAGCTGGTAAGGGAGTGTAATTTCCTGCAAAGCCTGTACCAACCTGGGCTGAAAGGGCACTCAGAGAAGAAGGAGTCATAAATCTCAATGCAATATAAAAAGCCAGAGCACAGTTTGAAAATGCATGCATAGACAAAGACCTTAATTTTGGGACATATAACCAGTCATCTGATGAAGCTAAAATTTAAGTGTGTGGCTGGAAAGACCATTGTTACATTTTGGGTGAAATGGGGAATATGGCAAGCCTGTGAAAATCATTGCAGCTTCAATGCATGGGGGTGGCAGCATCATGTAAGGTTGTGTTTTGTCCCAGGAGGGACTGGTGCACTTCACTAAATAGGTGGCATCATGAAGAAAGGTCGTTGTGTGGAAATAAAATTTAAGCTTCATACAAATGACTCTTCCAAATGGACAAGACCCCAAGCTTATGGTCAAATAAATCACGAAGTGGCTTAGGGACAACAAAGTCAGTGTTTTAGAGTGCCATTTCAGTCCCATTCAGTTTCAGTCCCATTAAAAATTGTGAGCAAAACAGTCAATAAACCCCACTCAGTTACTCCAGTTCTGTCTGGAGGAATGAGGTAAAACTCCAGAACATTTGACCACAAGTCACCAAGTTTAAATTTCTACTTAATACTGAGGCCATGTATGTAAACCTCTGAGTTTAAAAAAAGGGCAAAAAATAAAAAATAAAAATAAAGTAACAATAATTTGTGTAATTAACAAATACAAGTTATTTTGGTAATCTTTACTGAACTAAAACAGGAAAAGTCTATTTTTATTTGAAATCAGTGAAAAATGCAGCTATGCATCTTTTTGTACACTTTCTGTAAATATATTGTTTCTTCTTCTGTATGTAACTCAGGGTTACTGTGTGTTGTTGCATACTGAGCTCTAATGGCTCCAGGAGGGTCTTACTCAGTGTAATATTTATATTGTCAACTTTTAATTTAAGGGATCAGAAAGTGATTTGCTGGGTAACAAATCTCACTTCAGTGTTTGCCTAGGGGACACTTTGGAAAAACAAATTGCTACAAGTTATGTTCGTCGTTCGAGTGTTCGTCTTTCTCATCTCTTTATTCCTGGAAAAAAAACTAATTTACATCTTGACTTTAACATCCAGTTTGGTGTTTTTATTTCTTCGACTGTCATCAGTCTTTGGAAGTTGTGTTTGAGCATGCTTGCCCTTTAGGTATATTCACATTTTATGCTACACAGTTTGATTAACATTCTTAGAAGAGATTTGCACATTTCCTTAATAATCAAAGCCAGGAGGGACTTTCAAAGGGTTAAAGCCAATGACACAAGCTTTAGGTTGACACCTACTAGGTCTGATACCTAAACAGCAATTCATCATTAGCTGATATAATAATGCCAAGGACGACTTTGGGAAAGTTTGATTTCAGTTCCCCTTGAACTGCCCTAGGGCATATGTGGCTATAATCCATTAGCTTGCCACCTTCTGCATGTGAATGTGTGTGAATGGGAATACCCGATTTCATAGTAAACCGTGTTTGAGTGTCCTAATAAAGTTCTATATAAATCTGATGACATTACATTTCATTTTGTCACATTACAACTCCATACATCTATGTATTTTGATGGGATTTTAAAAACCAACATAAAGTAATGCATAATTATGAACTGGAAGGAAAAGTATACGTTTTCAATGTTTTTGAGTCTTTTGACATCTGAAAAATGTCATGCAGATGCATATGATTCCCCTAATAAAACTCATTGCAACCAATTGCCTTTAGTAGTCACCTAATTAGTAAAGACAGTTCACTTGTGTGCAAATTAATGTCAGCATAAATACAGTTGTAGTGGAAAAAGCAATAGCAGACAAACAGCATGACGAAGATCCCAATATTTTAACATCGCATATAGAACTGTTCAATCATTCACCCAAAAATGGAAAGTGTATGCCCAATTTTAAACCTGCATGGACACCTATTGAAGTGATAACCAAGAGTAGGGCTATCGCTGTAGAGAACCAAAGCTCAAATGGGAGCATCTGTCAACATGACAAATATTATTAGTGCACCCCACAATGAGTGGCAAGAAGAAAGTCATTGTTGAAAGTAAGACAAAAGAAGTCCTCTGTGCAGTTTGGCTCACGTGTATGTCTTTGTTTATTAAATATCTGTGAATGTTGCAAGGCATCTTTGAATCTAAAGTAATTATAATTCAGCTTCACACTGTAAACTCTGTGACATTACTATGACTTGCCTATCCCCTAGGTATAACATGGTGGTGAAAATCTTGCTATGGGGATGCTTTTCCTCAACAGGGAGAGATACAAAGTTCAAAGTTCATAGAAAGATGGATGAAGCTAAATGAAGAGCAAAAAATCACTCTATAGATGTGCAAAGCCGTTTGACAGAATGTGCAGCTGTAAGTGGTTCTAAAAAGTACAGATTCAGGAGCTACACCAAAATGCATGCCACTCATTTCAGACTTTAACTGGAATAAAAAACAACAAACAAACAAAAAAACCCACCTATTCTTTTGTATCAGCTTCCCAGTTATGCGTTACTTTATGTCGGTATGCCACATAAACTCACAATACATTTTTAAAGTTTGTTGCTGTAATGAGACAAAATCTTAAAAGGTAGACGAATGAGTATTTCAACAAGGCCCTGGAAATACACAAGTACAGATTACAACGCTACTGTGCTTGGAAAACAAAGTAGCCTATGTGGACTCAGAGATGGAGACTGTATTTGGATACAATACACGATGATTGGGGTGTATTGGAGTCGCAATGAGTATTCCCAATTTTTTGTCAAAGAAATGTACAATATATGTTCAAGATCAAATGTAAGATGGTCTACCCAACATTATGTTTGCAGACAAGCATGTCAGTAAACCCAAGGAAACAACTAGTACAACTACTAACAAAACAAGGGAACAGTAATTAAAAAGCCCAATAAAGAAACAGAAATAATGATAAACTGAATGAAAGCAGATCAGTACAAGAGTAAAATGTCTACCCTTCCTACTTAGTAATGATCAAGATATTAGTAACGTTTCTCGTTTTCTTTCTCTCTCCAGTGTTTTTTTTAAATTGAAGTGAAGTTCAACAGTCGCCATGGCAGATGAAGCAGACATGCGCAATGAGCTGGCCGACCTGCAGACACGTGCAGACCAGATCGCTGATGAGGTACATTTTGAAGAGACATACATAAGCAGAGTTATTTAAGGACAGACAATTGTGGGTTTTTTTTTATTTTTTAGAATGATATACCTAACATGTGCTGTAGTTTCTGGCATTGTACCTGTTCTTCAGAAAACAAATAAATCAGAATGAACAATGTAACAGACAAGGAGACGAGCACAGAGGACAGACAGCACATAGAATGTGAGGCTAAATATGGTCTGCACTGAAAAGAGCATTGCTTTGTGACATGCCAATTATAATTTGACATTTCAAAATGACCTGTTCTTGTAAGGACACAAATGTACTGCCAAAGCTCCCAGACTTTCAAACACAATACCTCTAATAATTCAACAGTTTCTTGTTTCAGTAGCTGGTTCTGAAAGTCTTTTCGTCAGGACTGTAAATCTTTGTAGGTGGGATAAGAAATAACTTTGGCCTCTTTAATGAGTTAAGTAGAGCTCAGGAAGAACAGATAATTCAGTGCATCAGAATAATAGGATGGCTCAAATGGCCTTATTAAACATTCATGAGGAGATAATGGAGGGCCAAGAGGTGTCCATAAATGGAGCAAATGGTTTAAAATTTAGAGAAGCAGAGGAGGAGAGGCTAGACATGAGAAATTTTGAATGAAAAGAAGGAGCAGGGCTTAGGAATGCTGTATATTATGGTCCAAGAAATGAATGACTTTGGAGAAGGTTCTTAAGGATTAGTAAACAAAAGTTAGAAATCTCACAATTAATGAGAAAAAAGACCAGGAATAACCTGTGTTAATTACATTTTAGGATATCTGTCCATATAATTTGTTTTCTGTTCTCTAGCTTATTACCAATAATTCTTAAAGAAGTTGTTTTCCAAAGAAAGACACTGAGATGTCCCTGTGATATGTATTGCAGATCGTGCACTCTACATCTGTATCTGCTTTTGTGCACTCTCAGCTAATTTGTTCTCTCTATTTGCAGTCCCTGGAGAGTACTCGGCGTATGCTGGCTCTGGTCGAGGAGGTAAGTCCAATCATTCAACAACATGCATTTCATTAACATTTAGAAAAGCAAAAAAAAAAAAAAAAAAAAAAAAAAAAAAATCTCTTACTGATCAGTTCTGACATTTTCATTTCTAACTTTTGTGTGTAAGATTCTATAAAATGCCATTTCCCCCATGTTTCAGTTGTACATATTAGGTAGATCTGTAGTTTAATTTAATAAATAAATAAAAAAATTGAGCATTCTGTAAATACCAAATCTTTATTTGTCATCTGTGACTGAACAAAAATTCCTGCAAAAAGTTTTGTATGTCTAAAAATTTGTGACTATTTGCAAAATAAGGATAAACAGATTAATCAAGCGGAGTAGACCATTCTGATCACTTCTTTGCAGGGTAAAAATTTAAAGAAATTACAAGATCCATCTGATCTCACTTTAAGTGGAAGTTGATGTAAGAGCATCATTTGTATCTCGATATTATTCAGGGTACCAGTCAAATAATTTGGTTCACTTTCAAAGCATACATATATCTGCTTTGTCTACAGGAATAACTGAAAGCATATGAGGCAACTTTTACATTAGTCGTTTAAACCTCATTTTGGTTCTGTTTTGTTAAAGTTATTGGTGGTGACTAAATCAGTAGGACCCCCATTTTGAAAGAAGAGTTTTGAAATTATTATGATAATGAAGAACCTAACACTACATTGTGATTATTTTCCCAAACCTTACAGATTACTTTCCCAGAACTTGCAGTGTACTCCTCTGGAACTAAGAGGTTATTTTTCCCGAGCTCACTTGTCATGATTTGTGATAGTTGAAGTTGGACCCAGATACAGAAGCTGTTTATGGCATGATAATACTAAAAGTATTTTAAATGAAAATAAATGCAAAACTTACAAATGGCAAAGAGGGAAACAGAACAAGTAGGAATCAAGGAGTAATGGGAACAACTAGAAGAATCCAGCAGTAAGTGACAGAGAATGAGGAGGTTATGTACTGAGGAGCTTGTTTACTTGACAAAGAACAGGTGGGTGACTGGGAACAGGGTGCAGGTGTAAGGGGAGACCAGGCAGGTAGGCTGAGGGAGAGAGACTAATGAACATGAAAGGAGCTGAGGAGGAAATAAACAATAACCTTGGGGAAACACAGATCTAACGAAAAGTAAGAACAAACTAAATTGAATACAACAGCATAAGCTAATAAGATCCTGAATGAGTATGAATAAAAATACAAACACAGAAAAATCCAAAACAACCCAGAGTTAAGACACCACAGGTATTTTACAGAACTTCAGAATCAGTGTCAGGTTTATTCACCAAGTTTGTGCACAAGGAATTTGACTTCGGTTCTGCTTTGATCGCAATGAATAAAATATAAATATATAAAAAAGGCAAAATAAAAAATAAAAATTAGGGTTTTTTTCTGTCTTATAAATATGTGTATATACAGTGTTTTTAGTTTGGCAGTTGTGCAAATATGCACAAATTCCACGATCTGGGCACGCTGGGACTGTTAAGTGTTCATCAGAGAGACACCTTGGGGACAGAAACTCTGTGGCAGATGGTTTTAGCAAATAGTGCTCTATAGCACCAACCTGAAGGTTACAGTCTAAACAGTTTGTGTCCAGGATGTGTGGGGTTTGCAGAGATGCTAGCTGCCCTTTTCCTAGCCCTAGACCTGTACAAGTCCTGGATGGAGGGAAGGTCAGCCCAGATGATCCTCTCTGCAGACCTTATTGTTCTTTGCGGTTTGGACCGGTTTTGTTTTACTTGGAGGTTCCTTTATATAACTTACCAGATGCCTTGTTTGAGGTTTTATGGACGTTACCTGTAACCTTTTTGGAACTTACCAGGTTACTTTCCAGAACCCACCAGGTACTTTCTGAAACTTACAAAATAATGTAATAAAATATTAATGGAATTTTCACAGAGCTTACTGGTTACATGCCTCTTATTTGCTGACTACCTTCCTGGAACTTAGATTCCTTTGTTAAACTTTCAAAAGGAAACAAGAAAGTCTCAGAAAGCAACCCTTATGTTCCAGAAAAGCAACCATTAAAGTCCATGCAAGGCCCACAAAAGTACATGAAAAGTTCTGGAAAATACAAGTCAGTTCATGGATAAAAGATTGACACCTAGTTTATTACAAACATCTTAAAACACCTAAAATTGGCACAAGCTTTCCTATTTTTGTTTGCACCTACTTTTTAACATTCTGATATTCTGACCAATTTTGTGTAATTCCTATATATTATATTCTGTGATCTTTGAACACTAGACCAGGTCAGCTATTTAAGCAAAAAAGAAAATGTTGCTCAAAACCCTTTCTATCGCTCTGGCTTTAGGAATTGTTGAATATGACAAATCAACAGCTCCAAGCTATGAGCTGGTTTTTCATACAAATTTTTTGACAATTAAGTTTTCTTTTAGTGACTGCCTTTTGCTTTTCGTTGTCAGGGTTAGCTTTAGTGTCAGATTTAAGGCTTTTATGTCAGAACCAGAATGAAGTAATGCTAAAGGATTTTATTATTGAGAACAAGGTTTCATTTATCAACAACTTTCTCTTAGTTTGATTGGTTTTATACAGCCTGTAATTAACAGATTGAAAGATTTACCTGGTATTTTTGTGAAATCCAAGATGACTATATACAGTATATATGTTCAAATACCTTCTGGTAAATTGTATTATTGTTCTCTCTGATAAAGCTTATGTGACACTGAATTTAAATGTCACTTCCTATTTTCTTTCTGTAGATAATCAATCAGTCTTATATGTTGGACCTCTTGTTTCTGTCACATTTAAAGCTTCTTCAGATAATCTAACAACAGCCTCTGGACAAGCTGGTATGTTTTAATGAGAAACAGGGAATGGAGTAAGATCTGCAGCTAACCTGAACTGTTATCTCCTATGCAGATAAGGCTTTTCATTGACTGGATGAATATCTGACCTTTGATGATCATGCCAAGAGAATGCCACTTAGTTGTTCCAGTTATCTCTAAAATGTCCTGAGAGTTGTCTGTGTTTCAGTGGTGAACATTTTCAGTTTACAGCATTCAGTATTTTATACATCTGTCAAAAAGTGATTCAGCTGATGGCTTTCCCACATCCATGATACTCTGGGATACCCTTAAGCACTTGCTAGTACACTGTGACCGCTGCTCAGAGGGCTTACAGTGAAGCTTATGCTAATTGAATAAGTTGGCAACCGATCAGTGCAGTGAAAACACACTTGTCCTGTTTCTCATCTCAAATCTGTTTGTTTAGGCCTGGCCAGGTTTGGTTTGAATCCAAACTGTCTCAAAATAAAATATGTTAAAAGTATTAGAGTCTGAGGTGTCAAGATGTTTTGTGGAGTCCTGCTAAGGAAGAGCAAACAGCTTGCTAGGTCTATTCCAATCCTTCACCAAACTTTAAGGTTTAACTCGTTGGTATACAGTTAATGGATTGCATTCATCTCTGGGGTTTCTGCTCGAAGTTCAGCACTCTCTCTGTCATAAGAAGATTAACGTGAGCGCCACAAGTGCTGGAAAGTGGATTTTGTAACCTTTGAACCAAGATGCCTTCTTGTGTGGGGAAGAGAAACTGGAATTTCTGGAGCTCTTGTTTTGATGGTGTATTGAGATCTTAGAGGTTCAGACTAATTGTTTACAGGATGTTTTCTAAGCTGTTGAATAACACAATATACATTTTAACATGAAATACAAAGATATGTGGTTAACATAAATGTATATACATAAGTCCATATATTCTCTAGTTTTATATACTTTAATAAGTGTAGTAAGCAAATGGGTCTCTCATGACATTGTTGCTAATCTAATAGTCATGTTCATGTCAAATGTCTGGTTTGAAAAAAATTCTTATTAAAAAAAAAGCTTTCCTCAAAAAGTGTGAAATGGTGCTGTGCTTTTTTTTCTTTTTGATTAAAAAATACTATGAAGAGTTTATGAATAGTGTTATCTTTACTGCAGGCCTGCAGTTACCACAAATGAAAAAAAAAAAGGATGGTGGCTCTAGATGAAATGTGAGGAACCGGGTGTAAGATGGATATTAATAAAGAGAATAAGATTGAGGCACACTCCAAATGGGCTGGAAATGAAATGAGGGGAGTATGAAGAATGCAGAGAAGGATACACAAAGGTAGCCAGAACAGGCATGATTATTACATTTATTAACTACAATCTATTTGTTTACATATTTTTAATATAATTTCTGACATGATTTATTTTAAAACTATTCAAAAACTCTACCTAGCTTGATGGATGAAGAACTTTAAAGACAAGTCAAACCATCTTTAAAGTACTGTGCCCGACTTTAGGAAGAAATTATAGGAGTAGTAGCAGTAGGTTTTTGGGGCCCAATGTTTTGCAGTTTTCTGGAAGTTTGTTCCAGATTTGTGAAGCATAGAAGCTGAATGCTGCTTCTCCCTGTTTGGTTCTGGGATGCAGAGCAAACCAGAAACAGAAGACCTGAGTGGTCTTGAAGGTTGATACAATGACAACAGGTCTTTAATGTGTTTTGGTGCTAAGCCGTTCAGTGATTTATAAACTAACAGAAGTATTTTAAAGTCTATTCTCTGAGCTACAGGGAGCCAGTATAAGGACTTTAGAACTGGGGTGATGTGCTCTATCTTCCTAGTTTTAGTGAGAACATGAACAGCAGCATTCTGGATCAGCTGCAGCTGTCTGACTGACTTTTTAGGCAGACCTGTGAAGACACTGGTGCAGTAATCAATGCATCTGAAGATAAATGCATGTATGAGTTTCTTTAGATTTTCTGAAGACATTAATCCTTTAATCCTGGAAATGTTCTTCAGGTGATAGAAGGCCGATTTTGTAACTGTATTTATGTCTCTGAAGGTTCAGGTCTGAGTCCATCACTACATCCAGATTTCAGGCCAGATCACTAGTTTCTAGCTGTAATAACTGAAGCTGCATGCTGACTCTAGATCGTTCCTCTTTAGGTCCAAAGATAAAAACTTCAGTTTTGTTTCTGTTAAGCTGGAGAAAGTTTTGGCACATCCACACATTGATTTGTTCTAAGCATCTGTTCAGTGCTCAGATGGGTTCAGAGTCACCTGGTAAGACCGTAATATAGAGCTGTGTATCATCTGCGTAGCTGTGGTAACTAATCTTATTACTTGTTATAATCTGAGCTAATGGGAGCATGTAGATATTAAACAGGAGGGGTCCCAGGATTGAACCTTGGGGTACCCTGCATGTGACTTTTGTCCTCTCTGATGAGAAGTTGCTTATTGACAGAAAGAAGTCCAGGTTCTTTAGGCAGGATTTGAACCAATTGAATACTGTACCAGAGAGTCTGACCCAACTCTCCAGTCGCTTCAATAATATCTCATGGTCAACAGTGTCAAATCTGTGCTGAGGTCCAGCAGAACCAGCACTGTGGTTCTTCCACAGTCTATATTTATGCTGATGTTGTTGAACACTTTGACGAGGGCAGTCTTGGTAATGTGGTGAGCATAGAAACCAGACTGAAAAACATCAAAGTGGTTGGTCATTGTAAGGAATAATACAGCTGTTTTTTACTAAACACTTTAATGCAATAAAGAGACACTTAATAGGCTCAATGGACTTTAAAGGTGAGTATCAGAGAGAAATGAAATATACCTCCCTTATGCTTGCAAGATGTTAAATCACTCAACCACAAAGTTTGGCAGAAATTTAGTTCATTGGATTGTTATTCACAGTGCTATAAATCCCCCGGTCATCTCAAGGCATGCTCCTGGTCTAGGTCAAGACTGTAAATTATAGGGACTAAAACAGGAAAAATCAAGATTGATCTAATCAGAGTTTAAAGCTTTAGATATTGTGTATGCTCAACCAGGAATAATAACTTAATGTGAATTTTATGTGCTAGGCAAAAAATGCAGGTTGGTTTGAAGTCTGAAGCTATCCTGAGTCTGGTTGTGTTTGGGGAGTTTTTCCTTCCATCTGTCTTTAAGAGCTATTCAGTTTCTTCATGCAGAAATCTGAAGTGGAGCTTTGCTGTGAACTATCACGATTTAATATATACATAATAAACAATGTTATCTCACTTGATTATTCCACAGATTGGACATCTGTGTATAATAGATGAATGTGTCCACTATGTGTAATGAAAAGAAATTTGATTAAGTGACCTGTTATCAGGGAAATTGATCAGTTTATTTATTCAGAAATTATGAAGGTCTGCTTTAGATCAAGCACTGATATGAGAAGCAAAGAAAAACATATATTTCTAACATAGTCATGAAAAGCACCTTTTATGTTCATATTCTTAGATATTTATTTTAGGAAAACTGCTTAACAAGACCAGGTGATTCAGTGTAAGGTGTGAAAAACCTTACTGCGTATATGTGTGAGTATGTGTGTGCGTCTTGCTGGCTGTACATGGAAGAGTGATGTCACCTCAGACTATGCCAGTTGGCTGAGTCTTATATCCTGTCCTGTAGTTTTGAAATCTCAACCTGTCTGTGATTTCCCATGATTCTCTCCGGGTAAACAAGCAGCTCTTGCCTCTAAAATTATTGACCTGCACATTTTAGCACTGCTGAACATCCACAGCCATTAATTTGATCACAATGCACTCGACAAACCATTTCTTTTTCAAATTACATTTTCAGTCTTCCAGAAATAAAATTCTGTCACTACAACCAATATTTATTTTCAGCAGACATTTGTTTCAGACAGTTTGTGTGATGTTAATATAAAAGACATGTCTGTGCCTGTGTGACATCTAAAACTGTTTGAAGAAGGTCACTGCACACTTTGATCAAAATTAACTCATGCATGAACAGAATGGCCTCAGGACTTTAATATCTGTCGCGAAACAGAACCCTAGAGAGTGCAAAACTGTTGTTTAGTCACATCCACACAGTGGTTAACATAGTTATTATACGCTCATTGAAGTGTGATATTAGATAATGAAGCTCCTGTTGAGAGAAACAACAACACAGCCATGTTGCGAGTACATGTGTTATTATATTTCAGAGTGTGTGCCAGCTTTCTAAGTCATACCAGAATGTTTTGTTACAAGAACGATATATCTGAATCTTTTGGAATGAAACAAATAAAAGATTTATATTTTGATAATAAAGTTCATCCCAACAATCTATCCAAGAAAATGTGGGAATACATTTGTGCCATTTTTTTCTCACTTTTTTTAATATCCAAGTAGTGTTATACTTTTATTTCAAGCAGAGGTTTTGGTTACAATTAGGGATGTCCCAATCAGGTTGTTTTGCCCCCGAGTCCCAATCCGAGTCCTTTGATTTTGAGTATCGGCCAATACCGGGTCCCAATCCGATACTTCAAAGGTACATTTAAAAAAAGAGCAAAGAAACAGATCCAGAATGTCCCTTATATATGTGTATATATATATATATATATATATATATATATATATATATATATATATATATATATATATATATATATATATATATATATATATATAGAGCAATAGAGGCACAGATCTACCACACCAGACAAGATCCAAGGTGTAGATTGTGCAAGGAGGCCCCTGAGACAGTCCAACACATAACAGCAGGGTGCAAGATGCTGGCAGGGAAAGCGTACATGGAACGTCATAACCAAGTGGCGGGCATAGTGTACAGAAACATCTGTGCAGGATATGGACTGGAAGCCCCGAGATCAAAGTGGGGCACACCCCCAAAGGTGGTGGAGAATGACCGAGCTAAGATCCTGTGGGACTTCCAGATCCAGACAGACAAAATGGTAATGGCGAACCAACCGGACATCGTGGTGGTGGATAAACAACAGAGGAAAGCCGTTGTGGTGGATGTAGCAATACCAAGCGATTGCAACATCAGGAAAAAGGAACAGGAGAAACTGGAGAAATACCAGGGCCTCAGAGAGGAACTGGAGAAGGCCTGGAAGGTGAAGACCACAGTGGTGCCTGTGGTCATCGGGGCCCTCGGGGCAGTCACCCCCAAGCTGGAGCAGTGGCTGAAACAGATCCCAGGAACAACATCAGACATCTCAGTCCAGAAATGCGCAGTTCTCGGCACAGCCAAGATACTACGCAGAACCCTCAAGCTCCCAGGCCTCTGGTAGAGGACCCGAGCTCAGAGGTTGAGAAAGACCACCCGTGGAGGGTGAGAAGGGAATTTTTTTTATATATATATATAAATTCCCTTCTCACCCTCCACGGGTGGTCTTTCTCAACCTCTGAGCTCGGGTCCTCTACCAGAGGCCTGGGAGCTTGAGGGTTCTACGTAGTATCTTGGCTGTGCCGAGAACTGCGCATTTCTGGACTGAGATGTCTGATGTTGTTCCTGGAATCCGTAGCATTTGTGTTGTACTTCGTCTGTCTCAAGTTGTGACAGCATTTGCCGTTTGCGGATGTTGGAACACTGAGCTACAAGCTTTGTGCATACGTGATTCCATTGCAATGTGGAAACGGAATGGAGTGGGTCTCCTCTCTGTTCTGCTGCAGGCTGCTGGACAAGCCTGGTGTCAGTCAGAATGAGGTGGGAGGGGATCACGGAAGCTCCCACTGCTCACTGTAACTGCAGTACAATCGATACTTTCCCGTTTTGTCGCCAATAAACCGGAGAAAGTTTCTAGATTTGTCGCTAGTCACTTTTTTTTTTGAAAGAAAAAGTCGCTAGAGGGGTCTGAAAAGTCGCTACATACAGCGACAACGTTGCTAAGTTAGCAACAGTGCTCCCACTTCTAGCTTCGCTTTACGGCAGTACTGCTGCAAAGTGCCACGCATGTGTTGTTTCGAGACAGGTTTGACTCTGTACTGTACTCTGTAGATGCTAACTGTTATTTTACCTATTTGGGTTTAGAATAAATATACATATATGTCATATATATCCGATCTCTGATCGGGATGTAACGCCCCATTCCGATCGAGACTGAAACCACGTGATCGGGCGCGATTTCCGATCAGATGATCGGATCGGGATTTCCCAAGTTGCACATTTCAAACAAGTGGGTTGAAATACAAAAGCAGACTGTCCAAAAAAGTCCTTTCATTGTCACCCCACCCATAGGCACTATACAGATGAATCCCTGAAGAAAACAAACTATTTTACCCTTGATGATGTTCAGATAATTTTCTGATGAAACGGCTTGTTTGTTTTTCTCACTGTTGAGGATTTTACAATATTAGACCAAAAAATTGTTTATGTTAAGTGAATACAGATATAGTACATCATGACAGTGATCTCAGAATTATTCTTATCATGGGTGTTATTTATTTTCCTGTCTGGTATTTATTGCGAAATTCTTAGTAGAAAAGAGAAAATCTGTTGTTTAACTATTTAATTATTTATTTTGATGTGGAAAATATGGCTAATGGTTCCTTTTACAGTCCCCTAATTACAGTGTAATAAAAGTTAAAGCTTTTCCATGTCTGCTTAAATTTAATAGCAGCACTTACCTGATAATATGTGGGAATTTACTGCATAAGCTGTTGGTAAATGTTGGGTAATTTAGGCACAATTAAGCAGTAATTTGATTGTAATTGCCCTTTAAAATTAATTTTAATTAGAAAATAATACAATGTAACTTACTACATACCTTCTTGGTAATTACATCAGCAGCACTTAACTGGTAATATGTGGGAATTTTCTGCTTAAGCCATTGATAAGTATTGGGTATTTTAGGCACTGTTAAATAGTAATTTGATTGTAATTACCCTGTAAAATTAGTTTTAATTACAAGGTAATAACTTACAATGTACTTACTTGGTAATTACACTGTAATTAGGGGACTGTAAAAGGAAGCATTACCAAAATATGACTTTTAGTTATTGGGAAAGGTTGCAAATGTCTTTTAGTAAAGTCTATAAGAAGCTATAAGAGTAGCTTATTCTAGAACTTGGTGGTGAGCTTGGGGGAAGCAACTTGGCAAAGGCAGAGCAAGTTTATTGTTATAGTACAATTTACCAGGCAAATCAAAGTGCTTTACAGAAAAATAAGGATGCACACATAAGAACGACTACATTAAAAACAAGAATTACATCAAAGCAGAAACAGAAAAATTGAAGCATCAGAACAAGCAAATCAGAAAGACAATTAAGACTTTTATAGACTAAATATGATTTTAAAGTTCATCTCAAAAAGAGATCCACATCAGTCATCTAAGGACTAGTGGGATGTGATTTGTTTTCCTAGTTGGTCAGAACTCTGGGAGCAGCATTTTGCATGAGCTGCAATTGCCTAATTGTCTTTTTGTTATTTGTTTATGGAGACCGGCAAAAACAACACTACACTAATCAATGTTTTGAAAATATAAGCATGCACAAGTCTATTTTCAAGGAAATCTCTTATTCTGGCAATGTTTTTAAGGTGACAATAGGTCTGGGTCCATTGTAAACACACACTCTCATAACTGGCCATGTGGGGGACACAATAATATAAAGTGTTGTAAGATTTTCTAATCTCCATAATCTGATTTTGGTGGAGCATATTGTTATTTAATACCAGGGACCCAAGAACAAAGTCTTGAGGAACCCCACATGTAATCTTTTTGTCATTTGTTTGTATGATTACAAAATTACATGAAGAAGTCCTGATTTTTGAAGGAAGATTTGTTTATTGGGAAAGGCTTTTCATAAAACAAAACACAACAAAACATTAAATGTTGAAAACAAAATAACAAAATAACAATCACATGTCCCTAACATCACATGAAGATATAACAAACATCTGCCTGACAATACACATAAATATGTAGTGATCTACAAATATGTAGTGATCTATTTTTCTTTTAAATAAAGAAAAATAGATCACTACATAAAATGTAATCAACTTTAGGCTAAACATAAAATAGTTCTCACCATTTTTAGAAAAGGTACAATGTCAGTTATTTTTTTCAATCAAGCTGTTTCTGTAGGGTCAGCTTTTTAAATGTGATTTGAAATCGTAATTTGATAGGCTTTTGCTGTGCTGATAGTTCTGCTCCATTCTGCTTGGTTTGCCTGTACTCATCTTTCACTTTTATTCATTTTTTTTCCCTTTCTCCCTTTTCCTTGCTACCTCCTCTTCATTTCTCTGTCTGTCCGTCTGTTAGAGCAAAGATGCCGGCATCAGGACTCTGGTCATGTTGGATGAGCAGGGAGGTAAGTTCAAAAGGAGAGTTTGCTGAGCACCACAATATTAATCCAGTCTTTCCTGCTCCTGATTCGCTCTTGCTGCTTATATGTCCATAAAAACGCTGGAATATGAGACACATTTTAATCATTTTATTTCTTCTTAAGTCGTTGTCTGGAAAATTAAAATTAACCAGAGTCTGCACTAATGGCTAATGAGATTATACTCTATGTTGCTGTGGAGCTAGTTCTCTGCTTTGCCTCATTCTGCACTCAGTCAGACAAAATGCTGTAAATAATGAGCAAAACTCAGTGACAATAGCCCTATATGCAATGTATTTAATAGTTCTTGTTCCACAGAGTTAGATTTGCAACCTCAAAGATTTTTTATTTATTTATTTATTTTACATAGGTCATGTTGGGAACCTCTCAGGTTTTTGAAAGTCCTGTTACAACTACATAATGTGGAGGATCAGAGTTGTTAAAACTTGACCCATTTCAGGGGACATTAGTCAGTAAATCTCACATTCCACTGTACAGATTTTAACTCTTGCATAGCTAAAGATCAGATTCTGGAAGCTGTATTTCTTCCAAAATAAGTCTTTGCACAAACTTCAGAAAAAGTGCAGAACTTATAATCAAGATCACTTTTCAATAACAAAAGTTTCACCCCTTTGTAATAAAAGTGCTAAAGTATTAGGAGTGAGTTAAAACTTTTGCCCAGCACAGGATAGAAAACAAAGTGATCTATCCTTTTGCATAAGAGAGCAAAATGATCCTAGCAGCTATGGATAGATGCTCAGGAAAACTGGTGATGTTTGTTTCAACCAGAACTCCATGCACTTCAGGTTTTGAAGGACACGTGGACAATCAGTCAGAGGGTAATGCTAAGAGATGAATGTTGAACGAATTCTCTAAGACAAGCAGATTTTTATGTTTTGTGGACACATCTCAAATGTAAAATATTTTTCGTCAGGAATTAAGAAGTATTGTTTTGGCTATGTGAAGAAAGATGCTACTGTTAACTGTGGCTGTTTTTATAGGAAGTTACTACTAAGCAATGCAAAGTCCTGTTTTATTCTAAAAACCTTGCATTAGACAACAAAGGATAGAGGTTTGAATGACAGAATAGTTGGGACAAACACATAGAAACTGGTTTAATTTTGGAGTGATCGTATGGGTGTTTAAAGACTTGAATGGAAAGAGTAAATTTTTTACTACAATTAAGTCATACTAATTAATATATATATATATATATATATATATATATATATATATATATATATATATATATATATATATATATATATATATAGAGAGAGAGAGAGAGAGAGAGAGATAGATATATAGCGGCTGGGTAGCTCAATGGGTAAGTCACCCGACCTTCACCCGGGAGACCGGGGTTCGAATCTAGGCCGGGTCGCTTGGTTCAGATATCCAGTGTGGGTCCTTAGGCAACATCCTTCGCGCTACTGCCTACCTCATGATGAGTGACAAAGGAATACACGCCATGCCGGCTCAGACGTTGCCTGGCCAAACAAGGTCTGCGTCAGGTGCTGGGGAACCAGGGCACCTTCATGAAAAATGAGTTACTGGAACAAGACGGAATTGGGCGAGAGGTAAAAACTTGGATCTGTTGGAATGCTACTACTCAAGTAACCCTAGTCAGAGGGGTTACATGCAAAGAATGCGGGAGGAATGGTTACGTCGACATCCCCATTCAACACTAACTGCCAAACAACTAGTAGCTCAGTGTTCCAACATCCGCAAACGGCAAATGCTGTCACAACTTCAGATAGACGAGGTACAACACAAAAGCTACGGCAAGGGGGAGCCAGGACGCCAGGTCAGAGGGGAGTTAGCTTCAACTCCCCACCCGGAGACTGGGTATGCAGCCCCAATAATGAACGAACCATCACAGCTGAACGAGGCAGCAACTGACCTGAGAGGTAGGATCGTGGCCCGAATGAACACCAGGCAATCCCGATGCCAATTACAACGGCTGAGTGAAGTACCATCAGAAAGTCTCATTGAAGATGTGAATGCAGCATTGAGAACGATCCCTACCAACACCATAACGGAAACCAGTGAGCTGGTGTACAACTCAGCATCAGTGATCCTTGAGATGCTCGGCTATAGGAGCAACCATGAGATTCAATACCCACCATGGAGGGTATTGATTCCAATATATTCCAATTGAATCCAAAGAGGTGCAATCAAAAGACCAGTACCCAATCGGTACAGCCAGATGCCCATACCTGAAGTGCTCGAAACTGCCAAACAAAGGCTCCAAGCCTTGGCCAGTCGCCTAAAGAGGTACACAAGAGAAAATGAAGCCAGGAGGATTAACCAGCTCTTCTCCACCCAACCAGCTAAAGTGTACTCTCAATGGCAGGGTAATAACAACAGAGCAGACCCACCAAGGCTGGAGACCCAACAGTACTGGAAAGGCATATGGGAAAGGGAGGCGACCCACAACAGCAATGCACAGTGGCTAATCTCTCTACGAGATGACCACAGCAACCTCCCTGAGCAAGCCCCAGTAACTATCACAGTGGCAGATGTCCAAGAAAGAGTCTCAGGTATGAAAAACTGGACAGTACCAGATCCTGACATGATCCATGCCTACTGGCTAAAGAAACTCACTGCCCTCCATGAGCGACTGGCAGCTCAAATGAACCAGCTGCTACAAAGTGGGACTCACCCTGAATGCACAATCCTGATCCAGAAGGATCCCTCAAAGGGTTCGGTCCCATCCAACTATCGGCCAATAACCTGTCTCTCTACAACATGGAAGCTCATGTCAGGCATCATAGCAGCTAAGATAAGTAGGCACATGGATAAATACATGAGTACAGCACAGAAGGGCATCGGCATAAATACCAGAGGAGCCAAACACCAACTCCTGGTAGACCAAACAGTCGCCCGAGACTGCAAAACCCGACACACCAACCTGTGCTTGGATTGATTACAAGAAAGCCTATGACTCAATGCCACACACTTGGATCATTGAATGCTTAGAGATGTACAACATCAACAGGACTCTAAGAGCCTTCATTGCAGCCTTGATGGGGATGTGGACCACCCTTGAAGCCAACTACAAGCCAATTGCACAAGTGTCCATCAAATGTGGCATATACCAAGGAGACGCTCTGTCCCCACTGCTGTTCTGCATAGGTCTGAACCCCCTCAGCCAAGTCATCAACAAGACTGGCTACGGATACCGACTCAAGAACGGAGCCACCATCAGTCACCTCCTCTACATGGATGACATCAAACTGTACGCTAAGAGCAAATGAGACATTGACTCACTGATCCACACCACCAGGATCTACAGCACTGACATTGGGATGTCATTCGGACTAGAGAAGTGTGGTTGGATGGTTACACAGAGAGGGAAGGTCATCCACACAGAAGGGGTCTCACTCCCAGAGGGAACAATAGCAGACATTGAGGACAGTTACAAGTACCTGGGAATACCACAAGCAAATGGCAGCCTCGATGAGGTCACAAGGAAAGGAGCCACAGCCAAATACCTCCAACGAGTAAGGCAAGTCCTGAGAAGCCAGCTCAATGGCAAGAACAAGATCCGTGCGATAAACAGCTATACCTTGCCAGTAATCAGATACCCTGCAGGAATAATAAGCTGGCCAAAGGAAGAGATAAAGACCATGGATGTTAAAACTCGGAAACTACTAACCATGCATGGAGGGTTCCACCCTAAATCCAGCATCCTGAGACTATACGCGAGCCGTAAGGACGGAGGCAGAGGACTAGCGAGTGTGAGAGCCACTGTCCAGGATGAAACATCCAAGATCCATAAATACATCAAGGTCAAAGCCTCAACCGACGATGTGCTCAGCGAATGTCTCAAACAATGGGGACCAGAGGATGAGGTGCTGGAGGAACCATCATGGGAGGATAAGCCCCTACATGGGATGTACCACTGACAAATAACTGAAGTGGCTGATATCAGGAAATCCTACCAATGGCTGGAAAAAGCTGGACTCAAGGACAGCACAGAGGCACTCATCCTGGCTGCACAGGAACAGGCCCTAAACACCAGAGCAATAGAGGCTCAGATCTACCACACCAGACAAGATCCAAGGTGTAGATTGTGCAAGGAGGCCCCTGAGACAGTCCAACACATAACAGCAGGGTGCAAGATGCTGGCAGGGAAAGCATACATGGAACGTCATAACCAAGTGGTGGGCATAGTGTACAGAAACATCTGTGCAGGATATGGACTGGAAGCCCCGAGATCAAAGTGGGGCACACCCCCAAAGGTGGTGGAGAATGACCGAGCTAAGATCCTGTGGGACTTCCAGATCCAGACAGACAAAATGGTAATGGCGAACCAACCGGACATCGTGGTGGTGGATAAACAACAGAGGAAAGCCGTTGTGGTGGATGTAGCAATACCAAGCGATTGCAACATCAGGAAAAAGGAACACGAGAAACTGGAGAAATACCAGGGCCTCAGAGAGGAACTGGAGAAGGCCTGGAAGGTGAAGACCACAGTGGTGCCTGTGGTCATCGGGGCCCTCGGGGCAGTCACCCCCAAACTGGAGCAGTGGCTAAAACAGATCCCAGGAACAACATCAGACATCTCAGTCCAGAAATGCGCAGTTCTCGGCACAGCCAAGATACTACGCAGAACCCTCAAGCTCCCAGGCCTCTGGTAGAGGACCCGAGCTCAGAGGTTGAGAAAGACCACCCGTGGAGGGTGAGAAGGGAATTTATTTTTTTTTTTTTATATATATATAAATCATATATGTTTGCAGGGTGTTTATGCTTTGCTGTGTGCCTGACAGAGCAACTTAATTGGCGTGTCAAAACAACAGATACCCTGTTATCCTCCTCTCTCTGTTTTCCTGCCTCTCTGAGAAACTGCTGCCACAGTGTGCAGCTAATGGCTGTTATCACAGGACACCAATCAATTCTCAGACTTAATTTCCTCCGCCCCCAAGCTAATGTCCCCTCTACCTGATCCCTATCTCCCTCTCAATCTATCTTCCTCATCTTTTCTCCACTTTGTACTGTTTTCAGTCTTTGTTTGCTTTTTTGGACTTCTGCTCTTTTCCTTTTTGTTGATTTTTTTTTTTTTATTTTTATTTTTTTTTATTTTTATCATGATGTGACTGTGTCTGAAATATTGGTGTTACTCTTCCCAATCTTCCATGTTTGACAGAAGCTGTTAAAGGTCCTGTCTGATTTAGCCTATTATTTACTTCCTGTTACAGGAAAAAAAAAAAAAAAGCTTGAAAAAGCTTGCCAAGCATGTCATCATTAATACAGTCTTGCTTGGCTTTAAACAGGGGTGTGACTAATCCCTCTGCCCTTTACACACAAGGGTGCATGCGCACACAAAGCTCACACATAGGAGGGAATATGTCATTCCTTCCAGTCATCTATTACCTGTGGTGGAGGTGCCACAGATGTTAATGAGCCCCTCCATGCTTGGCTCGTACATGCACGGTGGCCTACTTTTGAACAAGAGTGACAGGTGATGGATTACAGTTCTGACTTGGAGATCGACCTGTAACTCCAAACTTTAGTAATGTGTTATCTAAAATTGCAAACTATGATGTCCAATAAAAACAGCTCTTTTCATAAAATGTAGTTATTGACACAAGATAACACATCTTATTAATTACAAGACAACCCATTATTTTATTTACTTTTCTATGGTGAGACTAAGAAACTGATTCATTGTTGTGCTCTTTGTTACTTGGAGGTGAGTAGTAGCCATTTAGATTTACTTGAGTAACTTTTTGAGAAAAATGTACTTCTAGGAGTTATTTTATTACACCATACTCTTTAGTTTTACTTTTATTTTATTCTACGGTTAGCAATGCTTAGTACCTTGCATAAGTATCCACAATCTTAAAACATTTTCACATTTCACTCTATTACAGTCACAAACTTCAATGTGTTTTACTGAGATTTTATCTGAAAGTAGTAAATAATTGTTAATTTTGAAGGAAAAGGAAACTTTGGTTTACATTTTCTTTACAAATGAAATCTAAAAAATGTGGTGAGCTTTTGTGTCTAGTTAGCTAATTAAGTCCACCTATGTGAAATTTAATCTCAATATAAATGCAACTTATACTGTGACGGCCTCAGAGGTTTGTTAATGAACATTAGTGAATGAATGAACAGAATCATGAAGAGCAAGGAACACATAAGACAAATACTGTGATTTGAACATCTAACGATGCACAGTTCAGGCAATCATTTCAAAATGAATTATAGCCTATCAAGACATGGCTTTCCATATGAACGGGCAGGCCAGGCAAGGAGATCAATAATAACAGAAGCAGCCAAGAAGTTCATGACAACATCAGAGGAGCTGCAGAGTTCAACAATTCAGGAGGGAAAATATGTCAACACAACAACTTAGCCAGGTCACCCATGAAATGTGGCCTTCATGGAAGAATACTTGAAAGAAAGCCTAAAGAAGTCCCATTTGCAGTTTACCACAAACCCTGTAGGTGACAGCACACATGAAGAAAAGTGCTATGGTCAAATAAGACCCCTTGGCTGTATAAAAAGTGCTCTGTAAATAAAATTTGAATGACTGATTCCACTTCATGACAACGTGCTACTTTGTGATGGTCACATAAAATCCCAATAAAACACATTGAAATATGATGATGTAATGTGACAAAATGGAAAAAGTTATTTTTTAAGTAAGACTCTGTAAGGTCTGAAACTATGGAAAAACATTTTCATCCTGCAGATCCCTGTGAATGTGTAGTGATAATCCTTCATGAAACAACAAAATGCTAGGGATAAAACTGTATGAAGTTATTGCTCCATCATTTTGTGCTCAAATGTCTCTGATACATTATTGGCACAGCATTACCATTACAGTCATTTCAGAATGTGCAACCTTTTTACAGGTCTTTAGGGATAAACTGATTAGGTTCCAGTTTGCTGCCTGTTACTGGTGTAAGGTAGGGAGTGGAACTGGCAAAGTGTGAAGAAGGTAACAGAAAGAAGTGATCAGATGGAAGATGATCAAAATGAGGAAGAGATCTTCAGATCTCAAGGAGAAAGGAGCTTCATGAATGTGATGCAGATAAATTATGTGACAGGCTTTTTAAAAAGCAAGAGTAAAGCTTGTTTTTTTTGTCAGGTAAATTGAATGAAAAAAAAAAAAAAAAAACTATCAGCAGTAGTAGGCAATTTTATTTCTCATCTATAGACCCAAAATTAAAGATCAGTAGCAAGTTCTTCAATAAGATCGTTTCTCATGGTTTGATGAACTGAATAAAAGCAGCTAGATTCCTGTTCTCCTCATTATGGCTTATTTTGACTCAGCATTCTATAGACTGGGGAGGAAGGAGGTCCATATTCCATAATTCACAGTCAGAAGAGGGCCACATTAAGTCAAGCCTGACTGTCCAGAACTCAGAAAATGAGTAGAACATATTTTTCTCACATACTGCTCCCCGACCCAGCACCTCAGTGTACAGAGAGGTCATTTGTAGCACTACATGTGAGCAAACTTCTCAATACATCAATATTCATATGAAGAAAATATAGCTTTTCATGTCTTGTTTAAAAACACTTATTTATCAAACCAGAATGCCAAAGTAAAAAATGCAACTGAAGTACTTTGGCAGAGAAAATGTCTTCATTAAAGACCAGATTCAGGAAACAGTTATTCTTTTTCTGTGGAAATGAAGCTCAATAGTGTTTTCTGTATTATAAGAGGGATGATCGAAACCCAGAGAGTTTCTTTTTTTTCCTTGAGGACCAAATGGTCCCCTCTACTGATGGTAATTATAATGGACCCTCAAACAAATAGTTTTTATCTGAAAGTAGAAAGTAAACAGCTGAGTGAGTTTAAAACTTGTTTCGAATGAATAACAGGTTTCATTTATTCATTTTAAGCAAACGGTGCATGTTTTTTATTTGTTCATACTAGTACATGCATATGTACAATTTATTGCAAAAGTATTCATGATTCTTTTACTTTTTTTTACAATCATTGTCCTGTTGGAGGTTGAACCTGTCCAATCTTTTAGAGCCTCCAACAGGTTTTCTTCTAGGATTGCTCTGCACAGTATTTAACTCCATCTACCTTTCAACCAACTCTGCCCAGCTTCTCGTCCCTGCTGCAGAAAAGCATCTCCACCATTAGTTTCTCCCATCTGAGCTGTGGATGTCTTCAGCTGCTCCATAGTAACCACTGACCTCTTAAATCCCTCACTGATTTATGCTCTACTTGCTAGGCTTGTCAGTTTAGGTGGATAGATGTCATGGTAAGTTTGCACTTGTGCCATACTCTTCATATTTTTGAATGATGAATCAAACAGAGCTCCATGAGATGTTCAAAGCTTGGGATCCTGTTTAATAACCTAAACCTGATTTAAACTTCTCCACAATTTTATCCCTGATCATCCTTGTGTGCTTCCTGGTCATCATGAAGCTGTTTCTCCACTAATGTAATCAAACAACCCTCCGAGGCCTTCACAGATCAGCTGTATATATACTGAGACTAAATTATACACAGGTAGAAAATATTTACTAATTAAGTGACTTCTGAAGGTAGTTGGCTCTCTTGAACTTTCATATTAGGGTAAAAGAGTAAAAGAGGATGAATACATGTGCAAGCCACGCTTCTCAGATTTTTATTTGGGATAAATTTGAAAATCTTGAGTCGTTTTTTTTTCCACTGCACAATAAAACACTACAATGTGGTGGCCTGTCACATAAAATTCAAATAAAATACATTGAAGCTTGCAGTTGTAATGGAACACAATATGGAAAAGTTCAAGTCGTGTGAATACTTTTGCAAATACAGTGTATATTTGAAGCCATACTTGTCAGACATACTGTTTCTGTCTCCTCTGGCTCATTTAAATCTACTCTTTCTGCTTTTTATGTCCTTGAGATCTTATTTCACACTCTTCAGCTGTTAAGGTTTACTTCAATATGCCGGCCGTAAATTCTTTCTTATCTCTCACTCTCTTGTCTTCTACTTGAGCTCTGTTTGATGAGCAGTAGCAGTGAAGCAGATGAAGTGGTAGAATAACCATCTTTATGATCAGATGCAGTTCTGGATGAGGCACTCAGCTGCTGCCACTCAGATGAACTACTCTGAGAAAATCAAAATATCCTTTGGAATGGAGGTAGGATGGAAAAAGGAAGATGATTCAGTCGTGAACAATCCAAGAGACAAAGTTGCATGGAAGGTGACAGAAGATACTCTATATTGGAGTTCAGTTTCAATCCACTGCACAAGCATAAATATGAGGTTCTCTCAACTTTGCTGCCTGCTTTGCCATCTGCATTTAGTCTCTTGCCCTATAGCATAGAGCGCCAACTCAACACAAACCAGCCAGCTTCATTTCACTGCTCTCATGCCTTTGTCCTCACCAGAACAACTTGATCGTGTGGAGGAGGGCATGAACAAGGTGAACGCAGACCTGAAGGAGGCCGAGAAAGATTTAAAAGATATAGGACAGTGCTGTGGTCTGATATGCCCATGTGTTAAAAAGTAGGTACCGGCCAGGAGCCTTGAGCTCTTGCCTGTCCAGTGCTGGTGGTGGTGGTGGTGATGGTGATGTCTGATGTCTCTCTTGTCACAGTCTATGTCTTTTTTTGTCTCTTCTCCTTTGTCCCCCCTCCACTTCCCCTTTCCGTTTTTTTCCACCTCTCTTCTCTTCTTACGTGCTTTCGTTCTTATGATGGGATAAATGACAATGTGTTGCTAATCAGAACAACTGGAGCGCATCGAGGAGGGGATGGACCAAATCAATAAGGACATGATGGATGCAGAAAAGAATTTGAACAATCTAGGACAGTTCTGTGGTCTATGTTCATGTCCCTGTAACAAGTAGGTGCTGCCTGTGTCGCCCGAATGCATGTGTTTCAGTGCCTACCTGCCTTTTTATCTATCTGCCTGCTTCTGGTGTGTAGATCATTGTAATTTGTGTTGTGAGCAATCAGGCCTGAAGCCACAACGACACACTGTCTGAACAGGCACAAGCACAACATGCACAAGCACGTGTGCATGTTCGAATTAAAACTAAGATCATGCGAAGGTTGTTGCATGCATGTACAGCATTTACTACTTGCATGTGCACAAGTGTTCTTTTGGCACTGTGTTTGCTCTCCAGTCTCCATGACAGTTACCATCAAATGCCCTTCATTCCACGGTGGATGAAAGATTCCCTTCCAGCAGGTAGCAGCATCAACAAGGATCTCGACCACAGCATCAACCCAGCTTTTAAGTTCATCCTTCACTCCTACATCTACCCCATAGCATGATGCCTCGTCATCATATGTATGCTTAACCAAGTGACAAATCAACTAAGTCAGTTGAATATAATAATTTTGTGCCCATTTAAAATCCCAAAGATCACTAATTTAATTTATGTTTTGATAAATGATCACGATTAAAGCTCCAGTGTGAAGCATATTAAAAGTTCTGATGGCAGAAATTTCATGTCAACTATTCATAATGATTTTTAATAGTACAGAGTCATGTAGTGATGAGAATCAGTATTGTATATGTTGTCTTACAACACATTTTTAAAGGGGTTTCTTGAGTGGATTGCCAAGCAAAGCTCATTCCTGAGTTTGGTCAGATTCACCATGCATCGACTTAACAGACACCTCACCCAGTTGTATCCAGATCATAGGCAACAACTGTTACATTTCTTGTGTTAAAGGCACTCCTGAATTATTGACAACATCAGAAGTGCCTTACATTAGCCAAGAAGACAAAAAACTTGACTTTTGCCCTAAAGTCTAAAGTTTACATTAGGATATCAAGCTCCCAGAGTCTGGAAAAAGAATGAAAAGTCACAATATCTGACCTCTTTTTACCCTCCAGTGTAAATTTTTAGCAATCAGAGATGATTTGAGGAGTCATGTCATCTACTGGTGTTGATCCACTGTGTTTTCTCAAGTCCAAAGTCAACATAGCTGTCAACCAGAAAAAAATTACAGCATTTCATGCTTCCACTGTTGACATGCTTTATGGAGATGCTGCTTTCCAGCAGGACTTGAGCCCTGTATACACTGTCAAAATGATCAAAAACTTTTAATGTCAATGTTGAAGGGCCAGAATTATAAAGCCCAAATTATAAAAACCAAAAGAAATAATCGACTGAAATAAATCACCATTAAAAGAGGATAGAAAATTATTGAGTGATGATGAATGTGGACTCAGTTGGTTCAAGGGTTCAACTTATATTTTTCACACTGGACCTTTAGCCTAAGGTGATCTGTTACATTTAAATAACCTTACTCTAACTTCAACTCAAGATTACAAATTTTGACCATATGATGCCTCAGTCTTCTTCTTCAAGACTTTCTTCCATTGTAATATATCACACATGAGTTAATAAACATGTTTTATGAATTCAAAATATTCATGTTAAATCTCTTAAGATTTACATGTAGTTTGAAATGAGTCCCTTACATCTGGCCAAACTATGGCCATTGAGTCATGTCTGTGCATTTTACACCTGTGGACCAATGCACGTCCTCTATACAATGTTCTGTCTCAGAGCTATAGAAAACACAAGTGACTGTCAAAAAAGGAAGGAGATAAGGGAAACATAACAGCCTTTGGCAATGTTTGATGAGTTTTCTTTGATCATTTTTACTGAGTGTATCCATTTCACTAAATTTCTCTTGTTTCTTCTTGTAACGCTGTATGCTTAGTATTTATTATTTCTGAAGCTTTATTTATGATGAATTGCTATTAGCTATGGTTAGTTTTCAGCAAGTTATCTTCTAGTGAATGATGTGGTACCTTCATGAGATCTTGGAATTAGGTGAAATTCATAGTGAGAATTTAAATGTATCGTTTGGTGCTTTGACAGTACAAAACACATTCTGTAATGCACCTGACTAATTACCAAATGGTTTAATGTGCTTCTTTTCTTTGTTTTCTGATGTGTATAAAAAAATTTTGATTTTTCATATCATCCCCAGATGTTATTTTGACAACAGCTCATCATTTTCTCCAAAACTGGGCTGAACTAGATCCTGGCAGTCAAGCACATACTTAATCTGCCCAGTTAGCATAATAGGGATCAGGATAAAAAAGTTGGGGTAGTTTTTGTCAACAGCTATCACTTGAATTTGGATTTGTTGTCAGGATTCATGCGTTTTACTTGGTCTGTATTTCATCCACCTTGATTCTGCTTCCAGATATTACTGTTTTGGTTTAAGATCTTGTATATTCTATAGCTCTTTGGTCCTTTCTTCCATTACCCACTTGTTCTGTAACCCTGTGGTTGTAGAATCCCATGTTTCATTTAATTTAGACATGTTAATTGAAAGCATTGGATCAAACAACATGAGACGTCATTCTCTTTTCTTGTTATCAGTCTAACTGGAGCACCTGATAGGTGCCAACTCTAACAAAGGCTGTTACAGGTGCATCTCAGTAATTCAGAATATCATTGAAAATATATTTTATTTCAGTAATTCAATTCAAAAGGTGAAACTCATATTTTATCATGATATATTACACACAAAGTCACACATTGGTAATTAAAGCTTACAACTGATAAAAACCCAAATGTAATTGTATGTTGTGGCCTCCACAATAGTGGAGGAGACTCATGACTTTATTGCTGCCAGCAGACACTTACTGACACCCTCCAAAAGGAGATTAAGCCACGGAAAGTTATTGTTACAGAATATTGTTGCGAATTTGCCTCAAACCATCACACAGGAGTGATGGTTTGTGGTGGTGTATGTGTGGTCGTGTATGTATACCACTTGTTGATCCATATTTCATACAAACCATCACACTGAAGGCACTTTGGTGCAGTCTAGTAATCGAATTTATCTTAATAATTTCAGATTTTGCTAATTTGCATTATAGATAGTGAGATTTATATTAATTTTATGTGCTATGCCCCTATTATGCTATACTAATCTGCAGTTAAAAGACAACTAATTTATTTACCTTCATAAACATAAATATATTTCAGCAGTAAGTGGTGTGTGGAAAGTTAAGTGGAAGGAAAATGTGTGGTAGACAAATATGAACTAACAAGATTGTCTCCCCAGTGAGGGGTTGTGACCTAATGAAAACCCAAAGTTCATCTTCTTAGAAAATTTAAATATTACATTAAAAAAAATTATTAAAAAATGTTTACTTTAGGGGCATATTGTGGCCTACAAAATCATGCTCAACACTGTTAATTTCCTAGTTATTAAAACCCAAAAAGATGCCACAAAAGTTATTTGCTAAAGAAACAGTGTTCACAGAGTACTTTTTCAAGGAAAGCCTATTCAAGAATATTAAATCTATACAAGATGATATTTTTTTAGATATGAGTTTTTTTTAGATGAATTACTGACATAAATTAACATTTCTATGATATTCTAATTTATTTAGATGCACAAGTATATGCAAAATTGTGTCATTAAAAGAAAACCAAAATAAATGTACTTACCAATGTCGACAATTTGCTGAAAGTGTTTCCACCAGCAAAGATCTACATCTAACAGGTGTTTAATGAATATGAAAACAAACAAGAACTGAACTTGCTTATTTGACTGTATGTGATGTATCATCATATAGATCTATCCATCCAAATGAAATGAAGGGCTAATCACAGCTAGTCTTCCAATCAAAATGATCATGTTCTGTTATTTTTCTTTCTTTTCGTGGGGATTTTTGCCACAATGGACCTAACAGCTCAGCTTTCTTTGATAGCCACAGCATGTGTCTGATCCTGTTCCCACTGTGTACCAAGTCTCTGCATGTCCACTCTACAGGTTTTCATGTTTGTGTGTGTGTGTGTGTGTGTGTTGTCTTCTCTGTGCTAATTGTATTCTGTATTTGAATTTCTTTCTGAATGTAAGCAGAACTTCAGCTTTTTGTATTCAATTGATCTGCATGTTGGATCAATTATTCACCAACAAATTGCAAATGCGTGTAACTACTGTATATCATATGTGCTTGTCATGCTGCTTCTGTTAGAATGATTAGCTTCATGCCATATTGCAATCTAAACATATATGTACATATATGTTTTGATAGAGAAAAACATGCATGCTTATTAATATTTCACACTCCAGTGAGACACACAAATACACACCAGTTGACCTACAAAGATGTGCACATTCACTTTTATTAACCAGTTAACATACAAACATATACCACACACATTCATAAACATGTACAGCTATATGACAGCTCCAGTGGCCCTAACTGAAATGTATCTGTGGTAGGATTAAGGGTGGGGGCCAGGCCTGGGGAGCGAACCAGGACGGAGTGGTGAACAGCCAGCCAGGGGCTCGAGTTGTAGACGAACGTGAACAGATGGCCATCAGTGGGGGCTTCATCCGCAGGTAAGCACATGCCGTAAATGTGTGTAGGTGTCTTGTTTCCAGATCCATTAATACTCAAGATATAGAAATTTGAACATGTGTTTCTGTTTATTTATAAATGAAGATACTTTACATATATTCATTTTCTTTTTTATGCTGGTTAATAACTTTGATTCTTGGAGTTACTATTTCTTCTTCACAATCTACCATGTATCCTGTATTTCTTGTAAGTACATCAAAAGAAAGTTGCAGAAAGTACTGCAAAAACTTAATTTATGAAAAAAAAAAAAACATTATTTGAATGGTAAACATATTGTAGGAATTTTCAAAACAGAATTTATGACCTTGCAAGAACACAGAATTGTCTCTTTAAATCTCCACAAATATAGGTTAGTTCAGAAATATTTAACATTTCTTTTAGCAGCTTGTATCTTGTGTTTTAGGTCCAGTATAACAAGCCACAACAATTTGTGTTCTACAGGGTAACAGACGACGCTCGGGAGAATGAGATGGATGAGAACCTGGAACAGGTGGGCGGGATCATTGGCAACCTGCGTCACATGGCCTTAGACATGGGCCAGGAGATCGACACCCAGAACCGCCAGATTGAAAGGATCATGGAGAAGGTACTGCATTCATTCATATCAGTGCTATCAATGCTATAGGGAGGATGTGTCATTTTTAAATAGACAGACACCTTTTAAGTTGATACTCTTTATTTTTAGTTGTAAATTAACTGAATGAAACAAATAAGTTTTCCATATAAAAGTATTATAAAAGATAAGAGTATTACTATTCTTCCTATTACACTATTTTTGCAACAAATACAAGATTGTTTAATAAATGAAATACTATTAAGTAGTATGTAAAATTGCTGTCAGAGGTTTTAGAAATCATCGGACTGATTAGGTGAATTACTTTTGCACCTACAAATACAAGCAAAATAAAAAAACTGCATGCAACAAGATACAGTTTAGCTAATAATAGCTAAGTGTAATATTTAAATTATGTTTAGCATGGATTACAGGCTGAACATAAGGCTATGTACTGATTTCAAGCAGATTTACTCTGAGTCTAACACACTAATGGATCAAATCAGATTTACATGCTGCCAGTGAATATCTGATCTGTTTACATTCCAATTTATGGTGCCTTCACTGAAATAACCCTTCTACATACCTCTGTTTTTACTGCTTTCTTACTTACACATCCTGAGGTCAGTAATAGCTGCTGATTTTCTCTTTTAGGCCGATTCCAACAAGACCAGGATTGATGAGGCCAACCAGCGTGCTACAAAGATGCTGGGCAGTGGCTAAACGGCAGCTTAAAGTGCTCTCATCCCTGTTAAACCCCAGTGACACCAACCAAACCCGGCCCTGCCCCCTACACCGAATGCCGACAGCAGGCGCTGCACAGTCATGCTTTTATTGTGATACTGGTAGAAGTTTGCACACATGCACATATCATACATTGCTCCCCCCCTCTGCTCTTTGCCCTACACCTACCCAACACTCCATCCAATCTCCAACCTTGTTGTCAATGTTACTCTGTGATGTCACTCTTTGGATTTTGCTAATAAATAGTTCAGTTAAGCATTATCCACTCCAATCTTATCCACGTTGTACATAGTCCATCTTTATTGGCTTCTGGAACTTAGATCACTCATCATCTTCTCTTCATTCTTTTCTTTTTTTAAAGTCTTTGTGTAAAATAAACTGTCTGTAAACCTTATGTCCACATTATCCTTTTCCCATGTCAGTACTCTGGTATTGTCTGTCTATGACGCACTGCATATTAATCAGATTGGATGTATTAAGCTATACGCTATGGGTGTACAAATAATAAACACTGAGCACTGTATAAATTTATGTAGATGTGAATCTGCTCAAACTTAATAATTGCATAATAGAAAATATTGCCTGAAATGTGACTGTTTCTGACCTGTATGCCAGTGAATTACCAATCTCATTATCGGAACAGTGTTATAACAATTTAGTGCCACAGATTTTACACTGCAAACATTTTCCTCAGGGATCTAAATCTTACTACACAAAAACAAGGTTTGAATGATCTATTAATGCATCAGACTCTATCAAAAATTCATATTTATCTCATAAGGCTCAGTTTAAATGAGAAAAGTAAACGTTGCGTGGGTGGTCTCCACAGCATTATAGGGGAGCAAATATTAAGTCTTTAACAGAGGACACAGCAGTGAGTCCGAATATAGAGCACATTTTGAAAAGGATCAACAACCTCTTCGCATAAACTGACAACCCATTCTATAACCAAAGCAATAGAGCATTAAGTGCATTATGCATGTTTTTAGCTTGTCAAAGCACAAAATAATTCATTTCACCAGGCAAACATCCCAACTTGGCAGCAGCATGCTACATCCTGTAGCATAAACAGAGAAAGAGCTTATATCTGTTTGCAATAGTGCCACTCTGTTTTGTGTCTCCTTACCTTTCCAGACTGTGATCATCACTGTAAAATAATATGTACCTTGTTAAATGCCAATAAAACCATCTAAATTGTAGGACCACACCCACTTTTTCTGTCTGTTTTTGTTGCATTGTATCTGAGGAAAAGAGCTGCGAGATTACAAAGTAAAGCCCAACCACAAAACTAAGGGAATGACGCTCATTCAGATTTATTGCTTGGCAGTAGCCTGACTAACTTGTGAAAACTTGTTAGCTTATATTAGAATATTATCAAAAGTGAAATTATTTTAGAAACATTTAAATTCACAGAAAATTAGTATGTTACATAAATTCAGAAAAAAAAGATTTTTGATACATAAATGTTTGCAAAACATTTATGTAAACTCCTGAACAGATACAGATATATTTTTTATTTAGGATATGCCCTTAAAAAGAGTAGTCTTTGAACCCGATCGTGATTCTTAATTACTTACTTCACTTCATTAGAAACTGATGCTGGTTCATAGCAACACTCCTCCGGTTTGCAGTGAAATGATGATCTTTCCAGCTCTGGATTATGACTCCAGTGGTGCTCATTGGAACATTCAGAAGCTTTGAGGTGCCGCTGTAGCAATTACCATCAGTATGTTTCCAACAGAAAAACTTTTTTGTGAAGGTTTTTTTGCTTTTACAATTGGCACAAATCTGTGCAATACTTTGGAAATGACATACTTTTTTATAGGCCATCAGGTAATATTAAAGCATGTGTTACTGAAATGCACATAGTAGTATTTCTAAATACTGACAGATTTCAACTAGTTTCTTAGCAGTATGTGCCTTTTTGCACAATTTTGCACAAAAATACTTTGAGAAAAACAATGACATGTTTGATACTTATTTTACCAACTTTTTTAACACTTACTCTTTTAGCACTCTACAGAAGGAAATGTTAGATTTATATTAAATTCAAATTCTGAAAAGGAAAGAAAATAGATGTATGGCTAACAAAGAGACAGAGAAGGAAAGATGAGTAGCAGCACATTACACTAATGGACACCCACAGTGCTGCTCTGGGTTTAGGGCGGATTAGAGTTCATCACGTCACTAAGAACTGAAACACTCTCTCCCACACATGGGAATGATGCACTATAATTTAGTTACATGTATTACCGGTTCCATTGCAAGCTTGCCAGTAGTATGTAAAAACAAAATGGAAGCACATTACCTTTCACATATTCCCCATAAGAGGAGTCAAAATATATATTATTTAAAAAACAAAATATTGATGCTTCAAATTTTTATCTGTCTGTTTTCTTTCTTCTTACGCACTCTAATGTAAACGATTTTTGCGGTTACACCAGGAAACATAAGACACTAAAAAGAAAACTTATTGGTGCACTTCTAATACAAAGGCTCCCCCTACTGGAAGCCTATGCAAATACAATTTTGACTGAGGCCAGTAGCTTTGGCACACACACTTAAAATGGTTTATGTGGGGATACTTAAATTGACAACATCAAAAAATGTAAACAGCAGAACTGTGTACAGGATGAGTTTTCTATGCCATGTAAGGGTTCCAGAGATGCTTGGTGGTGAGCATATGAACAGATACAGATATATTTTTTACTTAGGATATGCCCTTAAAAAGAGAAGTCTTTGAACCCGATTGTGATTCTTAACTACTTAACTACTTCATTAAAAACTGATGCTGGTTCATAGCAACACATAAAAATTCACCATATCTCATATTTAAATACAAGTGCATCGCTATATTAGAGAATAATTGAAAAGTCAATTCATTTCACTCATTCATTTAAATAACTTAAACTTTAATATGTTCTAATATCTGAAAAACTGGATTTTGGGTTTTCTTTAGCTTTAAGCCATAATCACAAGACCAAACAAATATAAATGGTTGAAATGTATCCCTCTCTGTTTAATGAATCTATAATCACTAAAGTTATTTAACAGTTTGATATATTATCCATGTAGACATTAAAGAGAAGAGAGGAGACAAAATTCTTACCATGATGATAGCAAAGTCTCATAAATATTTAACCTGTAACTTTTTTACAAACTGTGGTCTAGAAAGTGATGGGCCACGTTCCAGAAATTGGGTCAGGTCGGCGTCCTCTGCGTCGAGGCGTTCGGCTTTTTCCGTGAATCACGTGACGAATGGCGCCCTTATCGTGTCTGTCCGTCCGGAGTCTCCCTCTCTATCAGATACAGGACGGTTAGCATCTCCTGCCCGGCACCATGTTCCGAGCTCTTTCCCGTTTATCGACCGCAGGGTTCCGAAGTCTGGCTCGGACACGGACCGGTTACTCTGGTAAGACTGTCTGCTTTACACCTATAGCAAAATCTTATTATAAAACTTTGAATACGGTTGGTTTGGTCGGCTAGCATGTAGCCACAAGCTAACACGGGGTGACATTGAAGCATTTTTGAAAGCAGCTGTTTCTGTTGGTTTTGTATTAAAAGTGTTTTGTTCTTTTACGGTTCGTGCTGTATTTTTAATGGGGTTTTTGGTTGTGAAATTTAAAGAACAGGCCCCTCGACCTTGTGATGACCCCGTTTTGTCAGTTCAGATGTGTCGGTAGCCGCATTTTAACCCAGCTGTGATCAACACTCATTCGTTAATATTTATTTGCTTTGTAGTTTAAGTCATCTAGCTTGAATCTAATCTAAACAGAGATTTCTGGTCAGTTCCCTCTGATAAACCCGTTTAAAGTTCTGCTCAGGTGAAAAGCTTTTGGCTCACTAAACGGAAGCAGAACAGAGTCTATGTTGATCAATGGCATTATGAAATAATTATAAATCAAAGTGTATAATACCTTGAAGAAAGTGCAAAATTATGTTAGAAGAAGTTGAGATTTGAGGAAAATGAAAGCAGCTTTTTTGTTCCTGATCAAGTTCCACCCCTGAGTAAAACTAATAGGGGACAATGTTGAATACACAATAGCAGCTGGTGACTACTTATAGTTTGATTTTCTTTCCTTTGAGAGCTTTTAATGGTCATTTGGGACCATAGTTCATCGAAATTATGTTCAGTTCTTTATTAAAAGCAGACACAGAATCAGTTGTGGTCTGACAATGAATTAAATTTTTGTAGTGGGATCAAGAAGTTTAAAAAAAAATGCCCTGAAGTGTTGTACATATAATTTGGAGCAAGTAATTGTAGCTTTTCATTCATTATAAAGAACCTTCATTATTCAGAGAACTGGATATGTGCCTGTTACTGGTATCAACATAAGATATTTGGGCTAATATTTTGAAAAGTTACAGTTTTGAAACCGTTAATATTTCTGATGATTAAATACAGACTGACATATTTCAGTCTTTTTGACAATTATAGCTTACATCTTATAAAAATCCAAAATTCTGTCCAGAAAGGTAGAATTATTACATGAAACCAATTCAAAATAAGTTTTAATTAGGAAACATTATTTTGTGGTGTATGCAATTGTGAGGAAGGTTGCTGATTTGAGACCGTCCAGTCAACTCTGACAACTTCCACAAAAGGTTATTGTTGTAGAATTTTCTTACTGGGTTGAAAAGGAAGGAAAAGGTAATATTTCACAATTGCTGAAAATTTGTTCCTGTGGTTTAAAGTTTTTTTTTTGATACAAGGGGCTGAGAAGCTGTCAGGGCAACTGGGTTTTTCTCCAGCTGTATGGATGAAAGTAATTCAACTTCAGCACCATACTGCTGACCGGTTGTGTAATCATAGTAATTAACCATCCAACAACAGCTTGTTATACTTGTTATACTTGTTACTCTATCAAGTAACAAGTATAACAAGAGCAGAAGGCAAAATGTTCAGCACAATAAGCACTTAGAATTTGCTTCTTAATTTAGTTCTATATTTTCAAGTTTAGCTTTTTGTTTTAAATAAAATAAATCAGATTGTTTTTGTTTTTTATTTGCTGTGCTTTTGTTTGTAATTGTTTTTATTTTTAAATTAGTTAGCAGGTTTTACTTTATAACAATTCTGCACTTGTGTTTTCCAGCTCCCCTTGCGTCCAGATGTTATTCCCATGGCAAAGTGGAGACAGATGAGGAGTTTGATTCTCGTTGGGTCACCTACTTCAGCAAACCTGACATTGATGCCTGGGAGCTGAGGAAAGGTGACTGTGCTGGTTGCTGTTATTAATATGCCATGTTAGTAATAACAGTATTTTGGTTTGCCTTGCTTTTAAAACTAGACGGGTCCAAGACTGCATGCCTCACCAGGTGTGTGAGGCATATTCAGCACTAACTTAATTAAGAGTTTAATACTTGTTGAAAAGACTTGCTGTAAGTTAGTAGTAGGCTGTTATTGTTCTTGCTTTTAACAGATTTGCCAATCCAATGAACACTGGAGCCAAAGCAACCCTGGATTGCTTGCACTCTTTTGCCTTTCTTAAGGCTAAAATACATTTCTTAATCTGGATCTCGTACCATACCAGAAGTTACCCACAAATTAAGCCCTGCTTTGTTTCTGTTAAAAAAATTTGAATAAAGTTTTTAACAGAAATAAAGCATCATCATAATAATATCACAATATTTATAGTAATTCTTCAAACAGGAAACAAATGATTCTATATCAGCTACATTACCCTGTCTGTGAAGGAAACTCTGTTGATGACATCAAATCATACGGTCACTTCTGAGTTATTTTAATGGCTGGTGAATAACAAGGATTTTACAAATTATTTGACTGTACAGGTATGAACACTTTAATTGGATATGACCTGGTCCCAGAACCAAAGATCCTGGATTCAGCACTAAGAGCCTGTCGTAGGCTGAATGATCTTGCCAGCGCCATCCGCATCCTTGAAGCTGTCAAGGTGAGTCCCACTCCCTCCATCGGCTCAGGCAAGAGTTTAGTGTCTTTTCTTAATTTTTCATTTAGCAGTTCCAAACCGAAGCTCAATCAAAGAGACAAGAAAATGTCAATACCAGCATTTGTATACTGAAATTTATCAGTCCAATTTGCAATAAATTCAAGTATATTCTCCTGTTTGCAGGATAAAGCAGGTCCCCACAAAGACATCTATCCCTACGTGATCCAAGAGCTGAAGCCCACCCTCACAGAACTTGGCATCTCAACACCAGAGGAGCTTGGAATTGACAAGTTGTAGACTGTCGAGGTGAGAGGGTGCTATACTATACACTGACTCACACCCATGTTGTGTTTGTTGACTGTCACAAAGTGTAGAACTGTAAAGCTGCACATAAAAATACCTGTGGTTAAAAACATGTCTCTCTCTTCTCTTTTAGGCCTTTTTCACATCGTGATGATTCTCCCGATTAACTCCCATTGGAAATGTCTATATTGTCGATTCAATACATTCTGTCCTGTTGTACAAAATAATGGATATAATAAAGAAAACAATTGTCAAACACGTGTTATTTATTTAAAAGGCAACTACAAACATGGTACCATGTGCTGATGATAAAAAAAAGCGGTAAAGGGAAGCCAGAGAAGCACAGATTGATTGCAGTAAATAAGAATATTATGAAAAGGAATTTATTTTAAGTAATTCAATAAGTGAAACTCATGCATTACACAGATTCATTACACACTGTCATGAACACAGCACATTGTGTAATATGTTTTTAATGAACATTTATATAATGTGAGTTTGTCATTTCTTTGTGGATAATTTTCATGCTTATGGCTTACAGCTAATGAAAATCTAGCATCCAGTTTTTTGGAAAATTGTTACATATGACCATTAGAAAGCGGTTTTTAGTACCGTTAGTAGTCTTGTGATTACGGCTTTACGACCAACAAAATCAGAGGGAATACTGCTAGTTTGACAGTTGTGTAGCAGATAATTGTCAAAATTCACAAGGAGGGTATGCCACAAAAAGCTACTGCTATAGAAGCTTGCTGTTCAGAGTTCTGTATCCAAGAACATTAATGGAAAGTTGAGTGAAAGGAAAAAGGTGCCAAAGCGAAAGGGATAACTACACCCTCCAGAGGATTGTGAAGCCAAGTCTGTTCAAAAGTTTGGGGATGATTCACAAGGGAGGCACTGTGGCTGGAGTCTTGTGCTTCAGAAGCCACCAAACATACATATTGGGGACATGGGTCGCTACTGTGGCGTTCCTTATGTTATGATACTCCTCAAAGAGCAATAATGTCAGAAGCATCTTATGTGAGCTAAAGAGAAAAATAACTGGGTTGTTGCTTAGTGGCTCATTGTTCCCTTTTCAGATCAAAGTAAATTTTGCATTTTATTTGGAAATCAGGGTTCTAGAGTCTGGAGGAAAGTGGAGAAGCACATAATCTATATTGCATGAGATTCAGTTTGAGGTTTCCAAAGTCTGGGATGATTTGGGCAGCCAGGCTGATTGTCTCCATGCTTTGCTGCATTGATTCAGTAATTCAGGCTAAAGGAGACCTGACCAAGCATAGACTGCATATAAAAAGTAAATTCTATGGACATACTTCTCAGTAGGCCAACATTTTTGTATTAAAATAATTGTTTTGTTAGTCCTGTCATCTTTGAATTTTCTATGCAACCAAATCAGGAGATTCCATTAGTTGTAAACCATGATCATCAACATAACATAACATAACATAACATATATAAACAGCTGAAATATACAGTGGTCTGTATGTGTATCATATGTAATGATTCTGTGAATTTATTTCAGTTTTGAGCTGAATTGTGTGTGGGGGGGGGGGATCATTTAAAACTATTTTTACGTATTGACGTTCACCTGTATCCACTCTGTTAGCCACTCGATGGCGACAAACTGCCAGAAAGCTGGGTAGTTAACGCCTACATATAGCAACAGCAGAATCAATGTAGTCGTAATTTAATACTTTATGGTTACAATTGTTGTAAATTTAGTAGCTAACTGGCATATTGTTTCTTTTCTTTTTTTTTTTTTTTTTTTTACATCTTTTCTATATATGCATTATTTATGGTGATGCTTTTATTGAATTAAAACCCTGCAGTCGTTGCGGATTTTTAATTTTCTCCCCCGGAAGTAGAGACCTTGGCTAACAATGATAGCAACAGCCTAGCGGGCTAACAGAAGTGCCTAAAAGTAATCACCAGGTCCTCCTCCTGTGGGACTACTGTCATGGCTGTGTTGTGGAATAAATTGTGACAACTGAAGCTAAGATGATGAACGACATAATAGAGGAGCCTGAAAAGGACACTCTCCTGGAGGCGCAGCAGGAACAACAAGTTTTGTCGGTAATGTCAGCTAAAGCTAGTCCAACGACAGCTTGGATGAAAACAAACTGGAAGATTAGCTAGCTAGCCTAGCATGTCATCTTTGACAGTTTACATGAGACATGCTTTAAAGACGGGCTTCTGAGTTTATATATATGTGACTATAAGATCAGCCTTGGTATTGACTTAGAAAATAGTCGTTCTAAAGCACTTTCTCATGCTCGAACGTTAAGGGTTTATAATGCCTAGCAGTAGCTGAAATAACTAAACAAGTGAGTTTGGTGCTTTGATCACATTGCTGTTTATTAGTAAAGCCCAAAAATCTATTATAGGTTGCTCATCAAATGCGTGTGTTAAAAGAAATACTCTAATTTGTTAAGTGCTCATGAATGTACACTAAGCCCATTGCAAAAGTTCCAACTTTTCCACATTTTGTCACGTTATAGCCACAAACTTCAATTTTTTTTTTTGAAGGAAGGAAATGGATTCCTTAGATGGACTCCCAAGTCTTGGTAGGGTTTCAGTTTGGTTCAGTTTCCTTATTTTGGAGACTTCTAAACGGAGTTGGTTGCACTGCAATTTACTAAGGGCTCTCTTAATGAAAGAGGCTACATACCAATCAATGCATGCCACACCTTTCATATTTTTGTGTAAAAAGAAAACTTAAGCACCTAAGTTAATACATTGAGTGTTGTGGATGTGATGTGACAAAAATATGTACACACTAAATGGTTATGAACCCTCTCTAATTGAATTTGTGAAATTTCAGGGACCAAGTAACAGCACAAGACCTAAGATTCCAGATGGAGGCATCCGGCCGGTGGAAAAGAGAGGACCTTACATCATGTCCAGAGCTCCAGCCATCCACCTCAAACTACGTGAGCATTTTCACTAATAAAGGGAAGGGAGAGACGAGACAAAGTTAAATTACATTTATAAACCAGCAGTAATTTTATAACAGTTGTGTTAAGGATTTCATGGTGGTTAAGTTCCTGACTTTTTATAATGTTTAGGGTTTATTTTATCCAAGGCTGTGGAATGCAGATATAGTGCTCAAACAGTACCGACAGGCTTTGAACAGTCAAGGATTATATATTAGAATTTGTTGTCAGTAGCACTGATGAGTTTCAGTATAACAATCACTTGGCATTTGAACAGCAGACTGAATACTTGGAAAGTCCAGCAAATTGCATTGATTGGGAGGTTGTAAATCCACAAAAGGGCAGAAAGTGTCTGTGACCTAAAAGGTCATGTGAGTTTCACAAAAATGTGATTTTTACACCCACTAATTACAACCCATGCATGTGATGTCCTCGGTTTCGTTTCACAATGCCCAGAGAATCAGGAAAAATGGATTTTAAGTCAGCTAACCTGTCAGCATGGAATAAATGTTAACATATGAATTTTATGAATGATCTAGTTCTGATTTTGTACTATAATCTAGTGCACAGCTTTGCTCTTTCAGCCCAATGTTTTCTGTACATGATCCCAGATATATACATAACTAAAACTGTGCTGTAATGTTTAATCCTTAATCTGGTCATTTAGTTTCAGTCTGTCAGCATAAGAATGATTTCATTCCTTTTGATTGTCCAAAGAGAAACACAGAGAGATGGTGAGGAAAGCACTAAAGAAGAAAGCCCTCTCTGCAGGCCCTCCAGTGACACAACAGCCCAGACAGGGAGTCAAGAGGTGGGGAAAGACAAAAACTATTTTTTTATCATGTCAACATGAAACAGGGGATGTCTAAAGAGATATTTTTCTGTCCATTCTTTTTCAGGACAGTGAAGTTTAACAAGGGCTATGCTGCTTTGAGCCAGAATGCCGAGGAAATGCTGGTGGCTCTGGACTCAGACAGGTCCGGTAACAGTGAGATGCTTAAACCGGTCAGATGATGTTGTTGAGATCAAAATGATCTTTAAAACGCATTTACAGCTTGATAGTGTTCAATAAGGTTTTATTTTATAAACTTTGATGGCTTTTCATAAGAAAACAATTAAAGATGATTTCATCTCAGATGAGCTAAACTAACTCATGCTCAGTTATGTGCTATAGTTTCCTGTATGGTGCCTTTGCAAGTTGGCACCCCTGAACATGATCCAGTTTGACAGCTAAATTTATGACATTCAGAGTCTCTCTTACTGATCTTTATAGTGATGAAGAGATCGACTTTGAGCAGTATTCCTCAGGATACTCTTCAGCTGAGGTGAGTTTGTCTCAGTGAACATTTTTCAGATTTCTCTGATTCTTCTTTGGCATATTGTCAAACTGGCTGTGGGACTGTTGGCCTATGGGTGCGGTAAGATAATTTTGTTTTCTTTTCACTAAGGCCTTCAGTAACTCATTTAGTACATTTTTTTTTATCGTCCGTGTTCACCTTTGCACACTCTTAAGGAAGTGGCTCTTTGAAAGCCTTGCCTTCAGGTCATTTGGCTTTGTTTATGCAGGGTTCAACCACAGTATTTTCTTGGATACCTCTGATTCTTCAGTAAATGCTCTGCAGTGTGTGATCACTGTTGTGTAAGAAAACACTTGAGTTTGAGTTTTTGTGCAGTTTATTGATCTTTGTGGTTGTGTTGACTTAATGACTATTTCAAAAGGACAATTTCACAGCTTTTTTTCTGAGACCTTTTGACCTGTAGGTTTTAAACTCAAGGTTCTTGAAATGGGTTTGGTTTAGATGCCAAACTAACCATTTGTAATCCATTTTTTGGAATTTTGTAAAATGAAGGTATTACTGATCACAGACTGTTATTTAAAGGATCGATATTTACGTTCAAGTGCTGTAGTTTTTAGCTGATCTAAATTGGTCCCGATAAGAGTGAAATAGCTCTTTATGATGCTGCTGAATTGAAAGCCAGCCTTTGCACTGCGTCCTGATTTCTTGGGAAAATAAGAAGATTATAAAACCCAACCAAATGAATATGATGTACTCAAATGTCTTTTGTGTCATGATAAAAGAACAAATTTGAAAAGTGAGTCTGGAAAAATATGAAGTGGAAATTTTTTAAGAACCCAGTGATCAGCCTTAGTTCTACACATAAGGCAAAATGCTATAACACCGGGTAGTATTCAGGCTTTCATGCTTGGTCATGATGAGTTCCTTAAGTGCATTTCATTTGCAGGACTTGGATGCTACTAATCAATTATTTGTTAAAATTGTGGAAGAAAAATGTTCAAAGATCTAGTTCTGATTTTATCATGATGATCGAATCAGGCAGGACTCTTCAGGAAATCAATTAAAAAGCCATATGCTTCTCTCATAGATTAGATGGAATAAAAATAACTTCAGCTCTGCTGTTCTGTGAGGTGCTAGTGGAGTGTCTCTTTGTTTGTCTCCAGGTCCATCCTGATTTAAGCAAGCAGCTGCTTCAGGATGGCTACCATCTGGATGAGATCCCTGATGACGAAGACCTGGACCTGATTCCACCCAAAGCTATGGGCTCTTCTATGTGCTGCTGCTTCGAGTGCCCATCTTGCCCCTTGCAGTGATGTCGGTGCTGTGACTTGGACCTTCTGAAGGTCTGACTCTATATTCAGCTCACTAGTCGCTGGGGCCAAAGCTCTTCTTTCTAATGCAGCTCAGCTGCTGCATGTTGCCTGAGGAAATCCAGCTCTGAAGCCTGATGCTGGACTGCAAACATTGAGCACTGAGATCGCTCAGCTTCAGTGAGAATGCAGGAGGACATGAGAGCAAGCCTTATCCACTGTGACTCCAAAGCCTAACTAATTGTATTTATTTATCATGTTCTTGCGACATTACACAAAACCGTAACTATGACACTGGCCTGAGTTGAGTGATGGAGTATTTCAACATTCTTGATAGGGCCATGTTGACTCAAGGAGGAGCTGGCTAGTTTATTTCCTGTATGGTGAGCAGGTCTGTAACCCCCTTAAGCATCTCACACAGGCCAGTATGAAGGTCTGTGTTGGAAGTTTTAGCCCTTTGACAAATCTGAAATAATTAACTTCTGTAACTGTTCAATGATGATCTGTAATAATGGCACCTCACTGGAATACTGGCAACACCTGAGTGCACAATATTAGTCTTTGCTTTTTATTTTTACTTCCTCCGTCATTATAAACTGCTTCTGAGTTTTACTTGGAAAACACAGAAACTCCAACTGGCATGGTGACAATACCGACGTAGCGTCTGTTTCAACAAATACAATTCAGAACAAAAGTGCAACATACGAAGAAGCATTGTGTTGATACATTTGGCACACTGTACAGCTGCTGTTTATGGCTCAAAATGTAGTTTTAACTACTGGGCTTAAATTGAGGATCAAATTCAGATCTTGTCATTGACTTTGGCACAGATCTACAGTTTTAAAAACAGATGTATTTAAGAGACCAACTGAGGAAAGACAAGATGATTCGTAAAGGTAAATTTCTATTGATTGGTGTAGTATTTTGGTTTAAGCAGCTCCTAAGAAAACATGTCTCCACGTCAGATTTGAGTTGCATTATTTATGTATTTATCATAATATTTAATGTGTATGCTAAAATACTTGTTACAAGTTATTTACAGTTCTAATATAATTTAAATTTTGCATTAGTATTCATACATTTATTTGTTTTGTGTTCTGATGTTGTGAATTCCAACAACTCAGAACGTATCTGTCATTGAGATTACAGCATTAATGATTTTCATGTTTAGATGCATTTTAAAGCTATTAACACCAACTGTTTGTCAAAGGTGAAGACACTTCATGTGTGGATGCACAGAGTTCAGATAGATTTTGCATATATATTTAAAATTAAATTTGAAGAGTGCACAACTTCTCAAGAGAATAAAAGTATACAGGCAGGATAAAAATCTTCCTATCTACTGTTGCACATATGCATAGCAGACTAGTTTACCACAATGAGGAAGTATAGGACTAGAACAACAATACAATTCTGTGCTGGGATAAGGTAGGAACAGCTGAAAACTGGTCATAAATCCTGATTTGGAAAGTGGAATTTGTGACATACAGCATAACCTCCTTACATTTCATAGTTTAAATGCAGGTTACTGGTTTGAGCAGAATGCTTTCTATAGACCTTCTGAATTTAATTTCTTAACCCCATTTCTTGCTCTGTGATTTAGATTAAATTTTGCACTTAACACCAATTGCCAGTAGCAAGTACACTTGACTCACCTGTACTATGCAACTATGGGACAATCTGCTTGTTGTACAACATTGTGACAAGGTTGTGGTATTGAGTGCTGAATGCAATAAATAAATGTTTTGTTGTTTGTTTTACAACTGTAATACTCTATTGTTCCCATTGTACTCTGTTGGTTTACATTATAAACAAAAAATTCAATTAAGATGGCTTGTATTCGTGTTCATTGAAAATAATTGGGGATTGTGTGAAGCATTTACATTTCAATGAACCTCTTTCTTTTTGGACTACTGCAATCCTTGTGCTATTCAACCAATCAAATATCAGAAATTGCAGCTCTTTCAGAACAGGATGACTAAAGCATCTGCTATTCAGAACATTACATGCTATTTAAACAAATTCCTTCCCATAGAAATGAGTAGGGTAAGCTTTCAAATCATTTAAACACATTGTGAAAGTTAACTATTTCCTGTCTCTTTTAATTAGAAATATGATTCAGACTTTGAGCAGGTCAGAACATTGGGCTATTACTGCTTTAGCTTTTAAAATACTTGTCAGGTTTTTATAAAAATCCAGTTTATAGTTCACAAGTTTTTGATCAAATACCATCTTTTTCCACTGACTACTGTTTAATTAAGCACCTACATACCACTTTTTTGAAACTATTTTTCTACGGGCTCATCTTTAGCCAAGCAACATCCAAATTACACATCAAAACAGAGAAAATCTGTCTTTCACCAAGTTTAAATTTCAACTAACTTTGTTGTAAGAAATTTGAATTACATGCCACAGAATTAAGAAAATGCAAACTGCTTCTTTACTAAGCCTAAAATCCCAACTTTATCAGGTTTTCAAAGATATTAACTAACAAATTTAATCGCTGGGCCCTGCCATGTCATCTACTGGTGTTGGCCCACTGTGGTTTATCAAGTCCAGTCAGGGCTCTGTCTACCAGGAAAATTTGGAGATGCTTTATGGCGATAAAATCATTTTCCAGCAAAGCTTCATACCTGCTCACATTGTGAAAAGTACCAATACCTGCTTTTTTGACCACAGTATGACCACTTCCTTGGCCTTACCCTAACCTAACCTCATATAGTATTTATTAGATGTTTCAAGGGAAAGATGATAGACACTTGATCCAAGATTGCAGACAAGCTCATGCCAGATTGCTTTAAAATTGCATTTTAAACCAATCTGGGCTCCTTGACACTAACAGAACCACAGGCTGATGGCCTCCATGCCATGCTGCATTTATGCAGTGATTCATACAAAGGGAGCATTAAGTGCATGTACTGAAAGGTACATCAGACAGTTTGACATTTATGTATTAAATTGCATTTTTATTGGTTTTGTGTAATATTCTACTTTTCTGAGAAATTGAATTTTGCGTTGAACAATATGCGTTGCGTTGGACAATATGGCTCTAAACCATAACCATTACAATTAAGAGAAATACACTCTTCAGATCTGTGACTCTGTGTAAGGAATATGGAACATGCGTTTCATTTTTTAACTGAATTACCGACATTAATTTCCGGAAGGGGGCAGTATAGAGCTGTGTTGCTTGAACTACCTGTTGCGGTAAACACCTTCCACTAAGTTTTTGTAACGTCTCGTTTGAAAGCTTTTTATAATATATTTGCAAAATGTATAATTTATGCATTTACAGCGAATGCATTGAAATGTAAAATATGTACACGTTGGCTTTAAAAATATACACGATTGCATCAATACCTGTGTCTTCACTTATTTTTACTTCGTTAAAAAAAGAAAGCATATCTTTCTGATGTTGTCGCAATAACCGCAAACATTTTCTTTGTAGTCCTCAAAAGGTTGAGGAATAATTAAATTACTCATAGATAAAGGCATTTATTAATTTAATTAAATCGAAATACTTGTTGCTGTCGTTGGGCGGGCCTAAGGCTGGTGTGTGCGCCATGCGAGGGGGTGTCAACTCAAGTGGAGAAAAAAAAAAAAAAAAAAGACAGGGAGTTACCTCAGCGCTTTCCGAGATATGAGATCAGCTCATTTACCACCCTGTTCTCTTATCTATTAAAGAAAGAAATCACGAATTTTGCGAAAGTGGGGGAAACGAACAGAAACACTGGCAAACCTGGAGAACTGGCCCGGGAAAAAACGTCGGAAAGCTCCTTTTTCTCCTTCTGCCGGCGGATCAGTCGGAATCTGAGGGGCGTGCACGCGCGCCTGCGTGTGTGTTTACAAGTGTTTGAACCAGTGCCAGAAACGAGGGAAGGAGGATAAAACCCCAAGGAAGGAGGGATGGTGGACAACTCCAGCAGTAGCAAGGCGCAAATGGTGAGTGGTGGCTGTGCTTGTTTGTGGCTTTGCTCATCTCTGACCTGGCAGTGAGCTGAAAAACCCCTCCGACAGTTCGTTTTAAGGCTTTTATTCACGCTGCCGAGAGGAGGAGGTGGCTGCTGAAAGCGTAGTTTCCCAAAGAATAAGGAGAGCAAAGTTTGGAGAGGTAACATGACCTTAGAGTTGGTTACTTTTCACTCGTTTTTATCATTGCAGTGCTTTAATTCAGGGTTAAATGTTTTCATTTTTATCATTTCAGAAAAGCGTAAGTTGGCTGACTTGGCATGTTTGCATGTTATCTCCTCCTTATCCCCTATGTTATCCACGTTATTTTGAGGATGTGGCAGCCAACTCGGTCTAATACGGAGGAGGTGCTTTAACTGTGTCTGTGTTTTTTCCACTTGGGTAGTTGTTTGCTTTTAATAATAATGTTGATCAAAAACGAGCGATTGATTGGCGTCAGTACTCTTTACATTGATACAGCATGATTATAGTTTCGTTGCTCATGTCAAATTTGTTTGTCAAGTGTCCATCCCTCGCTTTGACAATCGTCTATTTCCAATACCAGTCCTATGGGTCCGAGTCATTCCACCTCCTTCCCATTTCGTACGTTTTAAATTTTGCTTGACTTTTTAGGCACGAAAAGGTGTGCCTCCTGGTAATTTCATCCCTTTGCCACTTTGTACCCCCATTTCTTATTCTCCTCCATGCCTGTGAACCCATATATTTAAACTATGCCGTGTCTGTTCTTTTTTCTTTTAATTATAGATGTGTATTTACACTAAGTGTGTGGATGATTGGTAATACAATCATCAAATCTCATCTACACTTTAATTTAGTTGTATTTTATTATCTTTAAACTTTTTATTACTTCCTATTTTCACTGAGTTTTGGTTCTAATCCGTTTGGGCCAGATGACTCTTTCAAAACATAACCCCTAACCAAATCAAAATAGTAACTGGATGTGATCTCCTTCTGGTAGATATTAATTGTTGGAGAGATATTTAATTATATTTCCTTTTAGTAGATCTTCCAAGTTGCTGATTATAGAAAACGCTGGAAATCATTTGTTGTCAAAGTGGGTACAAAACACTCCCCTGCCATGTACAAATTTGGTATAAAAAAAAGCCAATGCTGCAACGTGGGGAAGGGTGGTAAATGACCAGCAGCCTTGTCAAGTGTTCATCTCCTGATTGGACAACCATTGTTCAACGGCAGCCCAGCCCTGATGGGTGAGGGTCATTTTGCCCCTTCATCCATGCTATTGTAGCAGTGGTCATTTAAAAAAAAAAAAAAAAAAAAAACTTCTTTGGACAAGAGGAAGAGCCCACCGCCACGACACCTTTTATACCTGCTTTGACAAACGAAGAATCATTGAATGTAGGCAAATTGTTATCCAGGTCACTTAGCGTGGTCTTGGCTTGATCAGGGGTCATAATCTGTTGAATTTCCAAAAAAACTCAGCTGGCCCAAATGGGGATCAGAACCTAAATTAATAGAAATGGGGTGTAACACAAAGATTTTAGAAAACATACAATTAAAATACATTTAAGATTTGAGGACTCATTACCTTTTATGTATAGAATTCATGAAAATGCTGAACTACAATTTAAAAAAAACAAAAAACCCTGTGGTCAAAGTATAGTGAAAGAAAAACTTCATAAAGTAGAATGATCCATACCGGGATAATGATGAGCCTACAATCAATGAAAATAGAGTGCAACATAAAGTCTTAAAATATTATCTTAATAAAATAAAAGTATTTGCCAGAATTGAGCTGTAATTATTATTTATCTACATAGTTCATCAAAGTGACTATCAAAAGAAATTGCTTATGGGTGAGGATTCAGGTACAGATTTACAATGGAGCCCCTGTCTTGAAAGTTGTAGCAGTTAATATTCGTCTGCTCTCTCTTTATGCAGTGTTCTATTTAAAATTTATTTCCAGTCTGTTTCAATCATTTTATTAACACCTGGTTATATTGTAATAAACCTAATTGTTAGTTTCCTTTATTTAGAGTGTGTGTGCATTGCACTATTTGAGTTTATGTAAAAAAGGATAAGATCAGAGTGTGAATATTTTTAGTTTTGAATCTAGCGTATGATGGCTTGGATTTATTCTTGTTTTTTTTTTTGTTTTTTTTGTTTATTTTATTTTATTTTATTTTATACTCCGGGAAATTTATTTTGAACCTGGTTTAATGATGTTCTTACTACTGAAAAATTTTGATGTTTTTTGGCTATTTGTATGTATGCAAATTTGCTGCTATTGCATCTTTATAGAGTGATCAGCTTTCCTTATCTGGTACTTTATGGTTCTTTCTCTTCCCTCCACAGCCAAGTATGTCTCAGGAGCCCAGTGTGGCTTTTCCACAGAGCACCTCTACAGGGGGAATGAAGTTGGAGGCAGTGATGGAGCAGCTCCAGCGCCAGCAGCAGGCCCGTCTGGAAATGGAGAGGAAGGAACGGAAGCTGCGAGAGGCCCACATCATGTACGCTCAGCAGGTTGCTGCCCAGCAGGCCATACTGGCTGCAGCCCGGGCTTCCGGGTCAAGCTTCATGGGCAAAAGCATGGCTGGAGGCGTTCCTGCGGGTGGCTTGCCTCCTCGGGTGTCCAATCAGAGCAGCGTGGACTCAGAAAGAGAGGAGGATGAGGACAGAGGCCGGGATTCAGGGGATGAGGATGACGACAATGAGATGATGGAGGGAGACGAGGGCAGCGATGAGGACGAGGGAAACGCCAGTGGTCTGGAGTTTCTCCGCAAGCAGACCCTGGCTCTGCAACAGAACGCCTCCCGCATCCCAGCCCGTCCATTCGCGGGCTACTCCATGTCGGTCCCCCAGAGAGCTGCCTCACCACCTGTTAGAGTGAAGCAGGAACCTGATGAGGGCATGTCCCCTGCAGGGCCAAACTCTTCTACCTCTCCTAATGGACAGGCCGACTGGGGATTTGATGACCACTTCAGACAGGTTAGTTCCTTTCACTGTGTGGCTCCTGATGTTGTAATGAATTTCCATTTAATCTTTCCTGACTGCAAATTGTGTTTTGCTTTTTTCCCACTCACGTCCTCTAAATATGGAGTTTGCTCTGCTAATAATAATTAGCTCTCTGAACATATTCCTGTCTTTTGTGAAAAGTTTGTGAGCTTCGTGTGATTTCTCTGCTAACCCCCCCTGCTGGGAAAGACAGCTTAATCTTGACTGCGTCGTGCACTGCTCCGGGAGTATCTTTGTAAAACACTTCAAATCTCTGCAGGGGGTTGACCACCGATTGGCTTTTGTGGTGGATAAAAAAAAAGCCTCTTGAGTGAGTCTTGGCAGACTGCCAGTCCAAGGTGCAATGTGTTCACGCTCACCAGTTTTCTCCTCTTGCACTCACATTTTGAGTGTGTGTATCTTGCTCTTTGTCCCTCTTGGCGCTTTGCTCGGCCTCTGGTTTGGCTCTGGTCCAAGCAGCGGAGTCAGGCGGGGCAGTGCTGCTGCTGTGAGGTTGTGGGTGGCTGCCTGGGTCAGCTTGATGATTTTCGGTGGGTGGAAAGGTTGGATGTAGTACACAGTAGCAGCCACCCCAAGAGGTTCGGCTGTGTGCCAAGTGAACTTTCTCTTGAAGGTAAATATTGCCTCAGCACCGTGATACAGAACACTGACATGTCAAGAGGGAACCGAGCCAAGCACCATGTGGTTTAACATCATAGCTGCAGACGGAGCAGGTTAAACAGGGAGCTCAGGAGCCTGTAAGTGATATAAAAAGCTGTAGCCCTGCAGAAGTGGACAGTGTAACAAGACCTATGTGATTGGACAGTGAGCTAAGGTGATATAGCTCTCATGTACTGGTGTCTTATTGTCTATTTAAAGGCAAATGTGTGTGAATGGTTTAAATGCAGTGGCTATTTATTGCACCTGCGAAACAGATGTTTGCAGGGAAACATGGGTTTGAATGATATTCTCGTGGTATGATAACTCTGTAAAAATATCATGACTTCATGATGTTTACACACAAATGTGAATCATTCAATTTTGCAATCTGACTGATTTTACTTAAAACAAAAAGATGGAATTATTCTAACTTCTTTTGAAATAATCTAACATTGATTATTACACCTACCATATCTGTTAATTTTGTTTATTTTGATTTCAATACTTCAGCAAAGGTGTAAATCAAACACTTTTATTGTCATTCACATCATGTAAAATATAAATTTTTGCTGTTCTGCTATTTTTATAGTAACAATGGAAGTATAATGAGCTCATATTAGCTCATTAACCTCTTAATTGTCATGAAGACACTGGTGTCCTCATGGAACCATTGTCTGACATGTAAGTGGTTTGGGGGTGAGAGTTAAGGGGTTAATTAGTTGACCTTCCTACTCGGTTAGCCAGCCTACTGTCAGCCTTACTTAACCGATATAAGACTTACGGTTTAGTTTTTGCAAACAGAAATATGTCCAAATGGCTAAATGTATCTTTCTTGTAAGTTGGGTAAACATACAGTAGCCTTTTTTCAGCCAGCTGATAGGCTGTGCATAAAAACAGGTGAGGGCTGAACATTGCTACAGTACTTTACTCCATACAGCCAGAGAAACCTGTGGTCACTATGCCACGCTTTCTGGCCTAATATTAATAGGATTTCAAACCCTAGACTGAGGAGGAGGAACATTTTTATGTCAAAGCCCAACAAACAAAATAAATCGTATCCATTATCATATAGGCTAGTTTTAGGCACTATTGTATCGCTAAAAAGAAAACACTATTTAGATTGAATCATAGTTTCAAATATATTATTTATTTATTCTCTCATTGAATCAGCTGTGGGAAAAAATTTGAAAAGTAACTATCCAATATCAACAGCTTTTAGGGTTTACCAAAGTCATTTCTCTTCCCAGTAACAATAAATGATACAGTAATTCTCATCTCAGGTTTTGAAATGTTTCTGATTATAAAATGTATGCAGTCATATTGTCAGAACCCATGACCATTATTAAAGAAAAGCTGTTTGGCTATTCATAAGTAGCATGACTGTTGAACAGCTAACTGCAGGCTGCACTGATCAGATAGCTCTAATTAACCAGCTAATTCCAACTTGTTCCATGTCCAGTGTTACTCTATAATTAGACGGAACAATAAGATTGTGTGATGTTCTTCACATTAAGCAAAATATTATAAGTAATCCTAAATTGTTCAGGTGTTAATTCTTTATCATTTTAATTAAAGAAATTGAAATAAATGTTTCTAGTATTTTCACAGCCATGAATTTTTGTGTAAATACTGTGAAACTAGTATTTTTACTCAAGGTTATCCCAGAGGAAGAATGCCCTACCTGCTCCAACCCCAAAAGAAAACATTACATTGAGCTTGAAGTTTTATATCTGTTTCCCAAGACACTTGGGAAACAGATATAAAAGCTTGGTCAGAGATCACTCCTTGTCATCTCAGTGTGACTTGTTAAAGAACTGAGGTGGGCTCTGGGCTGCCAGTGGAGGTAGTCATAGAGCTAAGTTGATGAGTAGGTGTGAAGTGGGGGACTGCATGAACATTGCACTATTAAATCCATATTGCTGTCATTTGCTGCCTCTCTAATGCTAACTCCACTTGCCCATGCCCATTGTCTCAGGATGAGATACAAACTTTGCAGTTACATGCAACTGCTATGTTCATAATATTGAAAACCAGAGGCATACATTTTTTGTGATAATAGCAAATTCATTTGAAGTGCAACTGAATTAAAACTTATTTTACTTCACTCATAAGCCAACATTTGTCAGTTTTCTAGATTCTTTGACCTGGGTTTTGGATTTTGATGTGTACTAAATCTTATTCCATGGATAACCACAAGTTTGCAACACTACTGTTGCACACTGAATAATAATGTTATTGTTGCACAACAAAGACTGTGCCTGTTTTACAACTGTGGGTAAAGGAAGAATTCTTTGAAGAGTTTAACCACAACACTCCACAAACAGACATTGTTTTTAATTCTAAAAAAATCCTACTCTGTCAACGTGTTTTCTCTCTTCAAAAGAACAAAACAGCAGATGATGAGTGTAAAATGAAACATCCTGCAAACAATGGCATTCTTTTTTTCCACAAATTGGCTAGAAGCTAAGAATACACCAGTCAAGCTTTCATTTGCTAATAGATATTTCTGTTTTTTTGAGGTCTGGTACTTATTTGTAAAACAATATAAACTGAATTAAACTGTATGAAATGATCAGTATCTGGACATGCTGTTTATTGATGCATTTACAGACAAAAGAAAAATGAGTTTTCAGGTTTTTTGCTTTCAATGGTCAGGGAATGATTTTTATGTAAGCTATTACCAGTCAGAGCCAAACAAAGGGAAATGATCAGATTTTGATTACTGGCAGACTGATTACTTGTTAACTTAGACACAAATCTTGGGCTTGCCATGGAAATGGAGACTTTTTTTTCAATAAGTGAGGTCATATAAAAACAAAAAGTATCTTTCAGAGCAAAATATTTGAAAAGTTTTGAGTTGTTGTATCCAGACTGGCAAAATGCAACATTTTAGATAATTCAACTAATGTGCCTGTTATGGTCTCTGCACATCTGTTAAAATAAAAATAAAAGCTGGCATCTGATCCATGACCCCAGTTTTGCAAACTATTATCTTTGGACCAGTTTCTTGTGGTGTGTTCAACCATGTGGGCATGTTGTTCAAGCATGTTTGGCGGCAGGCACTGGGAGATTAATATTTGTCAATGCAAGCAGAGGGCTTAGGGCTAAAGATAAACACTGTTCTTCACCACATTTCCAAATTTAGCTTTGGACAATAGAAAACAGGCCATGGTAACCCCGCAGTTCAGCAGGAACTAAGTTTCACCAAATTGGTTGGATTGGTTACAGTTTCCCTTCAGGTCAAATACTGGAGTATTATTTTACTGTGAGCTGGGCAGGCTTTGTCTGAGCATCTCCTGAACAGTAGATTGTAGCAACCAACTTGTAGCTGACCAGTACCCTATGTGTGGCCTGGTGTCTTTTATTAGGAGAGGCGGCCAGAGCCTGGGGGTTGGGGCAGGCATTATGGGACGAGAATTGGTCTGGCCTTTTTTTGTTTCCTCTCTTTTATCTTTCCTGTCATTATGTCAGCTCTGCAGTATTTAATGACGGCTCATCTCTTCAGGCAGTTTCAGGTTGCACCACTGTAGGGGGAGGGGATCTGTGTAGGTAGTGGAAGTCTGTGTGTGTGTGTTTTATTATTTTTTTTGTTTTTGTTTTTGTTTCTTTTTTTTTTTTTGATGTTATTGCCTTGGAGGGGCCAGAGTTAAGCCTGACAGATGCCACAAATACCGACTATCTAAAACAATAGAGGAGGACATTTATAATATTCTGAAAGACAAAGGAGAGATAGAATGACTCGTGAAGGAGAGATTTCTATAGATTAACTCTTACTTTAACATGTCTCTGTGTGTCTCATGTAACCTGTCACACTGGATGAAGACCTTTATCTAAAGCACTTGGTTGATGAATGCTGTCCAGAGATATCACCATGTTGTTGAAGCCAAGCAAACCATATTTAGAAAAGTGTAGCTCCTGATGTTATCCAGAACAATTGGGGTGATAAAATTGGTGGTGGTCATTTAACAAGACAAAGCTGAAAGAGCTTATAGCCTATTTTTTTGTCCAACTTTCCTTTTTTAATTTTGCTCAGGCTTGTAGTTTGTGATAGTCATATTTATCTCCATGACTAAAACTGAGAAATGTGTGGAAAAAAAATGTGAAAGAGGACAAAAAGAAAACACAACTTAGCCAAGAATAAAGCCAAAAGTTGCTGAAGAGTAATTCTGGGACATTTTAAACGACAGATTTGGGCATCAATACAAACACAATGGCCCCCCAAGATGAAAGTAGTAATGGCATTCAGCAACTTGAATTTGAGCTGATAAAGTAAAGATTTATATAGTGATTTACCCAGTCCGGAGGAGGCGGTAAAGAGAAATTTTGTTGGAAAGTAGTGGCTTGGAGACTTAACAAACAGGCATGCTATAATGGGATTTAAAAGCACGATCACAACAGTGGCAAATGACCTTATGTGACAAAAATTTTAACTCAAAATATTAAAATTGTAGGATCATTCAGATTGAGATTGTAATTTCTGCTCCAGTTCTGATCTTCATTGTTACTCTGATTTGCACAGGCCTGCACCAGCAAGTTCCTCTAAACAACTGTCTCAAGAACAGCCTAATTTATATTGAAACTATACGGTCCCTTTTCCCCACACAATCAGATTGTGTTTTACTCAAAAAGGTTTAACAGTAATGCAACTGTGAAAACATTACTCCAATGAGGCAGTCTGTCACACCACTCAAACTTTAAGCCAGCCTATAGTTAGTTTTCCCACAACATGTGGTTTGGTCCTAAAAAGTCACTTGATGCTAATGCTTCAAGTGTGATGGACTGCTGCTACTCTAATCCTTTCTCCTTCAGTTTGCTTGGACACAGATAAAAATTAGTAACAGTTGAAGTTAACTACTGCGGCTGAATATACATGGGGGATCTTTTGCTGAGAGTGGTTATGGATTGAGTACAATCTTGGAACATTGCCAGACATTTTTTGCATACAGAGAATACGCTAATCCCAAAACTGAGTAATAACTGCTGTTAAAGAAAGCAATTTCTTACCTGATAAAATCTAAGCTTACAAGCAACAACTACAGATGCCTTGGTCTGGTTGTGGACTCCCTGCTTGCGCTGTCTGTCCTATCTGTGGTGCAACCCGTTTCCTCTTCCCCTCAGATTTGTGTTGTTCTTTCCCTTAAAAGGGGAAAGAAAAGATTCCAAGTATATGCAACAGTAAAACTGTTTTTGTGGGTGAGGCTCTTTCTGTTTTCTTCATGAAGCTAACCCATAATGCCTGCAATTTTTTTTGTAGCAAACGTGCTCACATTCTTTTTCTGCGTTGTCAATATTCTTTAAAACATACATTTGACTCACCCCTGTTTAATTAAATTGATTTGTTTTCATGAAAACAGTCCATCCCCTGTATACAACAATCATCCATCAGATACTGCAGACATGGAAAAAAACATCATCATCATTCTTATCCATATATGGTACTCAATTCCTGCTAAGAGACATGGCTACAGAGGCTTTTTAGTTATCAAAAATGCTTCCTAAATCGCTTACCAGCTTTGGAAAAACAAAAGAAACAGCTAATTATGATGTATTAATGTTTCATACTGTCAATAGTTATAGTTTTTATGGCTCTAAAATATATTTGACATTTAACTAAATTTGATTACTTTTTTTGTTTGTGACAAGCTGCAATTGTTGCAGTTCTTGCATATCAAAAGAGGTTTTAAATTGAATGAGATTTGCCTAATTATTTGAAACAATTTGACTGACAGCCATTACAAATAATCCATCTTGTAGCCAAGTACTCCTGCCTATTTGAATGAATGTGAATGTCTTATACAGGGCAGCTGGGTGTGGACAGACATGTTAACCAGTGTTTTCGTGTCAGTGATGTATGCATGGTGACCTCGGCCCTCTCCTAAACAGCAGAGTAAATGAATGTCAAACATGGGGATGCACAAAGGTGCCGTGTGGAGCGAGAGATGGGCTGGGAAGCCAAAGCGCCCCGGTCTCCTCTGCAATAGGACGAAGGCTACATGACCTCTGTCATCAAGCCTGCCCCATCCACATGTGAATAAACCTCACCTCTTCTTCCTATAATTTTTTTTTTTTTTTTTTTTTTTTTTTTTTTTTTTTTTTGTGGTTATAGGTATTTTTATTTTGCCTTTGTACATACTGCTGAAACCAGATGTTTACGCATGTAATATAAAAAGACACACCTTTTTTTCCTCATTGTCTGACCAAAATTAGACTAAGCTTTTCCTGTTTTAGGTTAGTTAAGGCTATCAAATTTATTTCTGTATCATAATAATAATTACGGAGAGAATCTTCTCTTTTTAAGAAAGTATTTTTCTAACTTTCAGCCAAATTTTTCTCTGGCTTAGATGAATTTTCCTCCCATTTAATAAATTAATCAAAACGTAAACTCTCACCTTTTTTCAGTCTGTAAATACACTAAAAACAGCAGATTCTTTGATTCACTGTTTTGAGTACATCAAAGCACAAATACAATGGTGATATGACATTTCCAAAAAGCTAAACTTTTCCCTCTTTTAGGCAAATAAAAAGCTTTGGAGCCTTCTTTCAGCCAGCTGACCAGCAGTGGGCAACAATAATTGAGGGAGAGCCACCACTGCGTTGCACTATGCTCTCTGTGTGGAGCACAGTGTAACATATAGAACATTTCTGGAACTTTTTCTGTCAGCTCTGTTCTCTTCAACCTGTAGCAGATGGCTGTTCATATTGAGCCAGTTTCCTGTTAAAATGGAGTTGGTCCTTTCCATCATGGCTACATGCTTGCTATGGAGGAGAGATTGCTGCAAAGTCAATGAATTAATGTATTTGGCTGGGCATATTGAGATGGAAAATGTTTTACCAAGTGGCATAATAAACTGAAATTTTGTTGAATTGTGTTATAATAAGAGTCAATTTGAAATGCTGGCATAATGCATGTGAATCTTTCTATTTGACTGAATTCGTTTGATTATATATTTATGTAAAGTGGATCTGTTTCCTATATAAAGCAAACAGATACGCTTTCAAGATTTGTTCTGAATTGGTGCTGTATAAATAAACTCAATTGAACAGAATTGTAACTGTGTAATTCTTTGGTAGATACAAAGCTACAATTTCTATCAGAAACCTGCTGCATATTCTATTTTTTTTTTTTTTTTTTTTTTCTTTTATGGTGAGTTTTTTTGCACATGATGTTGTTCTTAGGAAGAAGATTGGTCTCTGTAGGTCAGACCTTAAATAAAAACTAAATCTGAATTGATTACTAAAAGCCCGACAGACTGCGTCTTAATCTCAAACCAGTATCAGTAGATCTCCCACAACTCATAGTCATAAGGTTTACAATGGTTTGGAAACATTGAGACATGTTATAGTTCTTAGGAAGACTTTACACAATTTTATTCTTGTCTTGTATCTCTTAAGCAAACAGGTATGTTAGCACTCGTTTTTCAAATCAGATCTGTACTCTTATCGTTCTGGCAACACTTTTTTTTTTTTTTTTTTTTTTTTCTAGGAGGAAGCTGAAGAAGGAAAACTTATAGTTTATAACTATTAAGTTAACAAATGGAACATGGAACACTTTGTCCAGGAAAGACTTGTCCTACAACTCAGGTGAAGAATGCATTTAAAGGAGGAAAGGTGTTTGACCAGTAGGCCATGTTGGACTAAATCTGTTTCCTCCCTGTAATTGGGCATCTGCTATTGACGAGTCGAGAGAACACTTGCCACCCTTGAGCCTTGCTTTTCCTACTCAGGCGCTGAAGTCTGTCTGTTGAGGCAGCAGCGTTGCATAATTTAGCTGTCGCCCCAGCAACACTTCAGTCAGGAAGTGGGGAGCTGCACGGCTGCAGCAAGTAGATCGATAAGGATTGTGTGTAAGCTTTAAGAGGCAGGAATGTTTGGGATTGTTTTCAGCTTGCTTTCCACAAATGGGGAGGAAATTGCATTTAGCAGATGGACTAAATGCTGTTGTTTTGACAATAGAAAGTGGAACAGTTCTACAGCTAGTGTGCAAAAACACTATATCTGGATAAAGCATTGTATTTTCTGGAAGCACAGTCTCTGTAGTTTTGTAGCAGAAGCCGAGGTGCCCCACTTCATGCGATGGAGCTGCGCCAACTTGACCTGGTTTCTCGCTCTCCGAATGTTTTTTCAGATGCCATTACTGTCAGTGGCTTTTAAATGGAGTACTTAGTATTACTCCGTTTACTGCACTTCCTGTTATGTTGATGTAATAAGACTGGAATTACTGTCTGACCTCTGCTTGTACAAATTGCCTGCAAATGGAGGCCATTCAGATGAGAAATAATGAGGAGGGCTGCACTCCATTAAAACCTGTTGCAGTGCTTGTTCTGAACAAAGAGCGACTATAATGTGTGAGCCCTGAAATATCTTTCTTTGCACAATCTGCTGAACCACACAGGGAATTAAAAATCTCAATCACATTGTTTACTTAAAGTACAAAAGTGCTTTAAGTAAGAAGATGGGACGTGCTTGTTAAAGAGGTAGGTATACAAAACACTGTTAGTGTTAAATGTTACAAGTTTGTTCATTCCTTTTTTAGTAATTATATTATATTATATCATAACTTTAACCCATGCATCACAATGGGGAAGCAATGAGACTTAAATGGTTTCCCTCCACACTTTGGAGTTCATTGGCATCTTTTTGATGGCTATTTTTAGTTTGACCAGTCCTTGTCTTTTATTTAGCCTGGTAACTATTTTTTTTAACCCACAGGTTGTGCTAAAGTTAGCTTAAACAAAGGCGTTGAAAGTCAGGCTTGGTTAGCTCATTCCACCAACCTCCCCCCAACCGCCCTTCAACTGTGTTTAGATTTGAATAATCATCTTTATGTGGATGTATATTTCACATTTCAGTCATCATTCACAATGTTATATTTTTAGACTCTTTAGCGTGGTTTGAGCATTTCAGCTGCTAATCTATTGGACATTTTAAGCACTACCATCGTTCCAGTTTATAGAGTTTTACAAAAAAGAGAAAATGTATCTAATTATGTGTACAGAATACCTAATGAGAAGAAACTGAGATCCAAAAAAAAATATTGCTGGTACTTTTATAGTCATTCTGTTGTGGAACTTCAATGCAACTTATTCCATGAAAAACTGTCTCTTAAATTAATACTTAAAAAAAGAACCAACTAGTATTTTTGTATTTTCAGGCAAAGCTATTAAGAGTCATTGCGGAAGGTCCAAAGAGCCATTTGCTGCCACAGGTTGCAGTCTGCTGATCTAACTGATAGTTGATCTTTTCTGTACTTTTTTATGCAAAAGCTGTTGATAGTGGATGTGTATCAAATTGGAGTAAATATCATTGATTGTTATTTTTAATTGCCAATTTTCTAAATTAAAAAAAAAAAATCCAAAAACATTGATATGTAAAAATAATAATGATATTAATAAATAAAGTTGTAATCACTTTGACATTAAACAGCTTCATCTTGTGCTGACCTCTTAACAGCTAAGCATGGCTCCACTCCCCCCTCCCAGAAATAGAGGTATTGAATTTAGTAGGAAGATGAAGGAGGTAGGAGGGGGGGGGCTGTAGGAGAGTGGTTAGTGGTCTGGCTCAGCACGCCACACTGCCCCACCCAGAGGAAACATTCCAGACAGAATTAAAGAGTTAACTCTTCAAACAGTGAACATTCCCACTGGGGGCTCCCAACAAGAGACAGGGGGTTTGATGAGGGTGGTTGGGTACATGTCCATGTGGTTGTTGTTGTGGCTCTTACTGGTGATCTTTCAATTCATTTCATCCAGTGTTGCAGGGGCTATAAAAGGGGGAAAAAGCCAAAGTGCGTGAATGGGAGGAGCTAGAGGGGGAGTACCCCACTGCTGAGGCCAGAGACAGTTGGGTTTTTTATTTGTCTGAGTTCTAAAGCACACATCTGCTCACAGACAAGGGGAGGCTTCTCAGAGTGGCCGCAGTCCTTTAACCTCTGTCACGCCTTGCCCTGGTCAAACTCGGTACTTATTGGCGGTGTCTGTTTTTCTGTGATGACTCTGCCATCTGTACACAAAACTGCAGGATTCATACTGGTTAAAGTTTTAGGACTGCAATGACAAAACAAACTGTGTTGGTTCTTGGAAAATATGCCCACTATTACTTATAAATAATCAATTGTTTATAAACAAAAAGAAACATCATATTTTCCTTATTTGTTGAATTTCACCTCTGTATTGGGTGGAGGGGGAGCATACCGTGTAATTGCACAGATGACTGCAAAATTATAAAAAATGAAATTACAGAAATTTGCACCTAGATTTAAAGTCTACAAAGTGAAGTTTAGGTGAGTTCTTAAGCATTTTTTGCATTACGCTGTGTAAGAAAAATATGCATGTATTTATTTGATCTGAGAAAGATGTTTTTCACATCTTTGCCAACATCATTTAGTCTAACTTTTGCATTTTGCACATTTGTGAGAAAGACTAGTGCTGTTCTTCTTGCTATGCTAACAAAACTGATCAAACCCTATTTTTTTGTGGTACCATAAAGAATCTTAACTTACACATAAACTTTCAAAAAGTTACACTTCCAAAACCGCTAATATTGGATACACTAACTTTTCTATGGTTTAAGGTAATTTTAACTAGATGGCTATAGAGGTTGCAAGAATAAACAGAGCTCTGGGCTGCATGGAGTAACACAGCGACCTACAACTATTGCTGTGCACTGCCAGACAGCTGGCTAAAAAAGGCAGTTACACCTTTCCCTCCCTGACAAGAAAGACAGAAAAAACAAAGGCAGTGATGGCTTGAATACTAGAGAGAGAAACATCCATTACTCTTATTAAGGTAGCCCTTTTCAAAAAACAATGGTTTCCAACCTCAGAGTGGCATGACTGTTATGACAGCAGGCTCTACCCAAATGGAGAGCCTGGCTAAATCAGCTATTATCAGCTTATTTTTCCTGTGTTAGTCTATACAGAGCAAAATGGTGTAATATTCTACTTAATAAGTGATGAATGGTTACTGCTGAATTTGTCTTGTCTCTTCTATATCTAAAAAATTTGGTGTATCAAAATTAAAATAAGTAAATGTCAAACAAAATTATCATAACTAATAATCAATATCTTAGATTATTTTAGCATCAACAGCAACTTCATCTTTTACAGTTTTGTTTGATCTTTTTAGGTGAATACTGTGATATTCTGTTCACTTTCTCTTTGCTGTGCATGACTAATCAATGATAATGAATGACTATCTCCCATGCAACTGTAAATCGTATACACTTATTCAAAGTCATTGCATTCATATCTCTCTGAACACAGAGGTTTATAATAGAGTTAGAAATATCCTTTATTGTTCCCCAGTGGAGAAATTCAAGTGTAATCATGTTTCTCCCTCTTGGCCAAATAGCTTTTCTTATTTTTACTCATGGCCTTTATGTTTTACACTGACTCCTGCAGCTGAAATCATGCATAGTACAGAAATGCCAGTTTCAAAATGCCATTAAAAACATCTGCGTGATGCAGTGGGATTTGGATGTAAACATGTTTACAAAACGTGACTTAGGTAATTCTCATCTTTGCTTACTTGATAATTATTTTCTCAAAATGTGATCTTATTCTGCTTAATCAGTGGATGCTGTGTAAATGGGTTTTGTTTTTCTTAGCCATGGGTTTTAATTAGACCGTTGTTGGTATGCTGCTGTGAATGTTCACACACACTTGAAGCTTGAAGTGATGACCCCTCTGAATGCAAATAAAGAATAGCTCTATAGAAATAAAAAGCCAAAATAGTCAGTCTCAATCAGGACTTGGGCAACATAAGACCTGCAGCTGAACTCTCTCATAGTCTTTGACCCAGTGTAAATACCACAAATGTAAAGCAGCAAATGGGGAATTTCCCAGAGTTTTTACAACTGAGCCCCAACTTATTAAATTAAAAACAAAACATTTCTCATCCAATACCATTGTGCTAGATTCATCAACCAATAAAAAATACATGTATTGACAAATTTGACCTTATAAATATACAGTCATTGTAAAATATAATCATTGTAAATAGAAAAAAGCCAATAGTTTGGTTTAAAATGTAATTTTAAAAAAAAAAAAAAAACCCATCACTATAAATAACACCATGCCGTTATTGATTTAACAAAATCTAAACCATGAGGAAAAGGCTTACTGTGGGGGAGAACAGTAAACTTAAACCCACATCATGATTCAGTGGCTTGTAGAAGCACTTTTAGCAGCAATAACTTATAGTAATTGTCTTCTCCATGACCTTATCAGTCTCTCACTATGTTGTGGTGGAGATTTGGCCCCACACTTCTTTGCAACATTGCTTCAGTTGCTACATGATTTACAGGCATTTGTTTAAGGTTCTGCTCTGCCACAGCGTTTAAATCAGGTTAAAGTCTGGACTTTGACTGAGCTACAGCTTAATTCCATTTTTTTCATCCTGTTTTCTAGATTTGTTGGTGTATTTGAAAACCTTTTGTGTCTGTAATACACTCCAAGCATCCTCCTCATATTTGACTTAAATACTTTAATAAAGGTTAGACTACATAATTAACTGATTGGCAAATGAGTTCAGGCCCTATGGCAGCAAAATAAACCCCAACCATCGTTCTTCCACCACTATTTTTTTAAAAGCTGCTATGACTGTGAAATCCAAACCTCTTGAGACTGGTCAGTGGCCAATGCTTCAAGGCATCGTGCTCAGCCATTCTTTTCAGACCTGTTGTAATCAGAAACACCAACCCTTCTGATGAAACTACCCACAGCTAAAGTCCAGTAATCTGTTCTGTGCTACTAGTGCTACGACAGTTGAATAAATGAAATAGACCTAAATTTAGCCTTAGATTTTTCTCTACCTTAAATAAACCTTTTTTGCTGCCTCAGTCATTTGTAAGACAAATACAAATTAATTATTGGCATCTGACAGTGCATAGTTAGATTTTTATTTTTATTTTTACTTTTTTGGAGGGCATGGGTTCTGAAAAGGTTTGCACACATCTAATAAGTATCTGCTGATTTTCTGGTTTTTAGTATACAATACTGCAATACTGTAATATATGCAGGGTTTGTGTTTTTTTGGTTTTTTTTTACAATCATACAGTAAAATGTAAATGCAAAAAAATATATATTTTTTTATTTTCATTTTGTGGGATTATTCACAAATGACATTGTAATCTAATGGCCATTTGTCTATTTTTCGAAGGAGCATTGGCATCATGGTATGGCAGTTAGTTAATGAATGTTTCAATTGTCACAACTTTCTTCTTAAGGGTTCATTGACATGTTTGAATATAGGGAGCAAAACCGGAGCAGTGACATTTTCCACTTTTTGGAGAAACAGATGGTAATCTTACCATACAAAAAGTGTGGTTGTGCAACCATATATTGTAGCACATCCACTGTGTTTTATCTGACGGTTGCACTGTATAGCTCCTTTGCTGTCTTATCAGTTAACAAGTTCGTTATCGATGATATTATTATTGTTAGAGATCACAGCAACAATTAATCATTAAGATTTATTTTAGTGGCTCAAACGTTCAGATGGGTAAAAAGCTGAATGTAAAGTGCAACACTTTGCTATTTCATATGAAAAGAACTTTCTTTTGGTTTTAAGTTTAACACATACCATAATGGATGATGCAATCAACCTATTTATCCCTTGTCAGGTGTTGGAGGAAGGGATTTGCAATGCAATCCAACCATCCAACATGCAGATAACTTATTTACCTTTCAACCCTGATGCAAAGTAAGCAGTGAATCATTTCAAGACACATGAACAATAGCAAAAAATGGGGCAAAGTTAATAGTTTACAAGAGAAGCTTAAGGCCTAATCTCATGATTTTGTTTTTCTTTATTTCTTTTAATCAGACGCATAGAAGTATATGGTTTCTTACAGTCATTTGCCTTTTCCTGTAAACCTTTGTTTCCTAATAAATGTTAAGCCAATCCTTTGGTTTAAGGCTACATTTTAAAAATGCAAGTCACATGGATGCTTATTGATGGGTATACTGCACCTTACTATTTAATTTGGCTAAATGACAACATTTATATTTACTTGAAAGGCTGTGAATTTACACTAAATGTCTTTTCCCCCAAACAGATACTTGGAAATAGACTTCGCTTTAATGAAAACTGAGATACTCAGGTCCACTGTTATTTGATCAGTTTGTAGTAAACCCGAAATCCACCCCCCTCAACACACACACAAACAGCTTTGCCAGTTTCATTCATGCTTTACAACCACTCCCACTAAACGTATCTCAACACCTGCTCTTTAATGAAGGCAAACAGCACGGGGGGAAGCCAAATGAGAAAAAGACATCCACCAACGCCTTCGGCAGCTGCAGTGAAACATGGTCAAGGTCGTGTTACCCACTATGACACTGTTGCTCAAACTCTCCTTGAGTTTTTTATATAGGCTGACGACATTGTAATATATACAGTCATGTTTAACTTGTGTAAGTGCCATCTGTTGTGGTGAAGCGCATGAGCTCCTGTCATGTAAAGTATTTACTAACTTGGTGACCATAACAACATCACGTGAATAATTTTCTGTTTGAGTCTGATATGAAATGAAAGTTATCAAATAATTAAAAAACATAAAAACAAAATGTTGCTAGTTTTTTTTTTCTAGAATTAATATCCTGAAAGCTAGGAATTTTTCATAGCGTAATTGTAGAGTCATATATTAATAATTCCCAGAGTTTTATCTGTTAATAAAAAAAACAAAAAAAAAACAAACAAAAAAAAAAACGTAAGCGTAATTGTCTTAGAAATATATTAATTGTATTTTTTGCATCTTTGAGTTGCAAAGAAGTTTGCTAGATTTGGTAGTCTCAAACTATCCTAATTTTATTTGAATTGGAAATTAACTGTCGACATTTGACACTTTCTCCCTGTGCTGTTTAAATAAGGAAAGCAGAAAGGAGGTGGTTGCCTTATTTTTGCCATCTTGTAATGTAGGGAGGTTTATTACATGTTTAGTGGGCCAATTTGAAAGTCTTAGTGCAAACTGTACCATGCCCTTCAAAGTATTAATATGTCCATTGATGTTTTTGGTTTTTACATGCTAAAATGTGAAAAACTTCAATGGGGAATTTTTTGAATAGCCCAACACAAAGTAATTTGTAATTGTGAGGTGAAAGAAAAACCAACTGCTGTTCACATTTTTTTTTAAACATATAAAACTCTGGGATTGAGATCAACATTTGTATTCAGCCCCCTTTACTCTTCTACCCCTAAATAAAAGTCAGCACAATCAGTTGGCTACAAAAGGTATTAATCAGTAAATGGGGACCACCTGTTTATATTTTTTAGTCTCAGTAGGCAGTCCATATGGGTCAAAGAAAAAATAATAGGTTAGGTATTCAAGCGGTATCCCTGTTTAATCCTTTATCTAAAGCTAGAAAGAATATGGTGGAAGTCCATACCCACCAAGTGATAGCTATAAACCTGCACTGCACAGGCCGAGGGAGGAGAGTATTAAACAGAGAAGCAGCCGAGAGGCCCATGGTAACTCTGGAGGAGCTATAGGGATCCATAGCCCGAGGAGGACAATCTGACAGGAAAGCTACTAGTCGTGGACTCTACATATCTGGTCTTTATTGAAGAATGGCAAGATTGTTGAATTGTTGAAAGAAAACCAAAATAAGTGTGGCAGCTGGCCAAAACCCATGTAGATGCCATAGCAAACAGATAAAAGATGGTTCTCTGTTCAGGTAAGATTAATAGAGCTTTTACACCAGAGCTCTTTGGTCTGTTTTAACCAAACCAAAGTCTGTTTCCTCAGATAGTCATCTTCATTTGGAAGAGTCAGGGGTAAAAGCTCATCCAGAGTCTGATACAGACCAAGTAAGTGAATCCTGTTGTGGTTTGTCTACAGAGGGAAGGAAACTGCCTAACTAGAGAGCGAAGGAAAGCATGTGAGCCAAGGGGAGGAAGTGACGCATGATTCCCAGATGTTATTTGTAATTGCATAACATTGTCCAGTTTGGTCTGCATTGAAAGAAGTAGTTTTAAAATAAACCAAGCCAAATAAGATGTGACATTTGTCTGCATTCCTTACCCAATAAGCCGAATTTCCTGGAATATTCTAGTGTGAAAACACTTTAAAGTGATGGAAGTAGTTCCAAAATAATCCCTCAAGAAAAGCTGTGTGAGGCTGGGGTGGAGATTCACCTTCCAGGAAGACAACAACCCTAATCATACTTCCAGAACGACAATAGAATAATTTAGATCAAAGTATATTCATGTGTCACAGTGGCCCAAATGTGCAAAAATGTCACTTTCCTCAGCCTCAGCCTCAGCCTCTCACAATAGCAAACTTCTGTTTGATGTTTCTTCTTTTGTTGTTGTTTTTGGACCATTCAAAAAGGGGCCAGCTGAAGTAGAGATGTCCAGTGAGAGTTGTCTATTGTTAGTGGCTTTCTTGGCCCTCCTCTGCTACTGCTTTGGCTCAGCTCCAGGCTCCTTTCTGGGGCCTGTAAGCGCTAACTGGGCCACTGTGTCAAGGCGCTTGGGTAAACGCTGCAGCTGACTGGAACCTGGCACAAAGCCACACAGAGGAGAAGTAGTTGGAAGTGCTTCAGAAGGCTTTCCTTACACTGTTGCCTCACTGCTTTTCGGTCAGCTTCGCACTGACTGCCAACATTTCCTGCAGTTTATAGTAGCATTTGGCTATGTTGTTTATCTTCAAACATAAACTAAATGTAATCAAAGTCTTGTAAGGGGGAGAGACCACCAAAGGTGGAAAGAAGAAAAAGAATCTCCTGGCTCAACCCAGGAAACATCACATTACACTAACAGCAATGTGTTTGCAGTGCAACCTCTAATATTTTCAGTCTTTCTTTACCCCAAAGCTGCTTGCTTCCTGAATCACAGAAGAAGAAAAACCACAAGAAGTTAACTGTAAGTGGTATGTGTATCAAATGTTGTACCTCTGCTTAAATAGGATCATAAAGAGAAGCACAATTTTCCCACTAATCTGACTAATTATGTTCAGTTACAGTTTATTGGTAAGCAGATGAAGGTTAAAGAGTGATACTGGTTCACATTTTTCTTTGCTCTTGAATTATCCTTTTTGGGTATTATATTTTGAGAATTATTATTTCTTCACTATTATTGCATAAATACTGCCTATATGAACAATGCAGTTTGACAATACAGAAATGACTACCAAAAGTGATATCATCTGGATTTTAAAAAGCAGTTTTATGTTGTTAAAACTGGCATCTTTTTAAATGTCCAAAGTAAACTCAACTTTATTTGACCTACAGCTTTTCTGGTTAATAGACAATCACACTGGATGGAACTATGAACTGCATAAACTTTAGTCAATAATTTCAAAGCCAATATAGTAAATGATTAAAGAGTGACAGAAATTTCAAATTTGAACTTCAGATTCATCAGAGTTTATGCTTTTGACAAAAGAAATAAATAGAGTGTTTATTGTCCAGGTGGGGTTTTTTTTTTTTTTTTTTTTTTTTTTTTTTTTTTTTTTTTTTTTTTTTTTTTTTTTTTTTTTTTTTTTTTTTTAGCAGTAAAGAATTTTTATGAATAAAGGATATTTAAAAAAGCATACCGGATGCAAAAGCTCTGGCATGATGATTCATGTTAAACTTGGTCTAATAATGTCTGAAGCAGATTTCGATGCCCTCACTCACACACACACACACACACACACACACACACACACACACACACACACACACACACGTACTCCCAGTGGAGCCGGCCTTGATTAGTCAGCCATCTGGTCAAACAAAGATGTCTCAGGTTTTCCTCCTCTATAAATGTGATTAGGAAAACCTAAGACTGCCCATTGCGTTCAGCATAAATAGAAAACATAATAAGATTGGTTGTTATAAGGGTAGTTGGAATAACACATGCCTAATATATGGATTGTTTGTTTCACTTCATGAAATGGACTTGAATCTAAAATCATTCTTATATGCTGTCACACTTTAAATACCCCATCAAAGAAAATATAACCTCCTCTCCTCCTTATTGGTATTTTTAGTGCAATTTGAAAGCCTTGTGCATGATTTGGATACACAAATTTCAACATTTTATATGGGTTTGGTTAATGCAATCTCTGTACTGCAGACACACCTTTTGCTGCTGTTAAAGCACATTCTTTAAATCCAGTTTATTCTCTTGTTATTTTACATTCCTTACTGCTGTCATTACCCCTATATTCCTGTTTTTTCTCTTTTTTGATGGACATTGAGTGCTGTAAACGCTACACAACAAAATTCAGAAAAAGGTTAATAAATTAGAGAGGAACCAGTCTGCCAGTTTTTTGTTTTTTTTTCCTAGAACAGCTCTGACTGATTGGCAGGTCAAATACTGTAAAAGCTAAAAAGAAAATTCCCCATATTGATTTAAATGCATCCAAAACTAAGAACTTCCATCATTTTGATTTATACATGCAGTAACCAACATAATGTACTTTGATGCATACTCTTCACATACTGTATAACTGAAAATACACAATTGTAATCTTGTAATTTCTTGATGTTCTATTAGATTTAAAACGACTACTTCTATCAGTGAACTTGTAGTATGTTATGTTTCTTTCTTTTGCTATTGCTCTTAGAATTAATAGAAATTGTAAAACGACATTTGCATCGATCAGGAAAAGCCTGATCAGTTCACCTCTGATAGATAGTTGAAGATTGATGTCCTTCTTGCCTCCTCAGTGCCACCTCTGCTTTTAATTTCTTCCCTTATAATGGAGCCAATGCATTGCGTAAGAACTTTGGTGTATTTTGTGTTTTTTAAGTATAAGTTGTACTTTTACAAGTATTTATATTCTCTGTCCTCAACATATGTGTTGAGCTCAAAACTCATTCAGATCAGCTCTAATCTGCTGCTGTACTCTGAGCATCCAGTAGAGATGTAGCTCCCTGCTGCCTCTGGAGATGAGCTCCAGATGCGTGACGGCCAGCAACATCCAAACCTGGTTCCCAGGGGAGTGCTGGCCTGTCAGGGTTGGAATGCCCCTGTACACTTAACGCTCGCTGAGAGGAAACAGATACCTCTTGCTTTGAGCGGAGAAATCGCTCCCTATCGATTTAAACTCCTCAGAAAAGCTGTGAATTGCGCTTATGGTTTGAACATTTGATACTCCGGATTCATAGAGGTGGTCATAACAGTAATTTTTCTGACAGAGGAAGTCCTTCCACCCCCAAAACCTCTTTACCATGTCTCACAAAGAAGCCATTTACCCATCTGACTCCAGGCGCTGTGACCCTTGTCATTTTATATGTAATTAAAAGTGAGGTTTTTTTGTTGATTGTGAATGCATCAAGTTACTGGCACTGGCAGTAGTCTGAGAATGTATATAAAGACCTATCAGGTCTGTGTGATGTCTTCTGCTACCATTAGCTTTGGGGTGAGGTGGATGCTTGCCATTTGAAAGCTGTGAGATATGCAAGGTATTTTCAGGCAAAGCTATTGACACAAGGGAAATGTCTAATAGCTGCTTTAAATGTTGCAATAAAACTCCTAAGAAAAATCGGCAGGGAACCTGGAAATTGTAATTTTTTTCAGCTTTGATGCACAGTTAGAACATAAATTTGAGTCTTTTGTAAAATAACTACTTAAACATTCTGGAGGGATTATTGTATCTGTTACTGTACACTTCACAGAACAGAAACAAAATATCTAAACTAAATTATCCTTAAGTGGGGGCTATGGAGCTCCTTACTTGTTAGTAGTTGAAAAATGTAGTTTTGGCGGTTTGGTTTCTGGTGGCCCTGAAACCCCAGAGTAACGGGTTAACTTATGGAGCGCCGTATTTGATGGCACAGATGTGATTCACTAAAATATTTGCTCTGCCTGTGAAAGGGTCTTTGAACCAATGAGTGTGAACTCCTGGCCACACCACCCTATAAACGTTGCATTTGTGTGAGGCAACGAAAGGGGCCATCTAGTGTAATGGGGGATGGGGCCTCTGCCTGTGGAATGTGGTGTCTTGGTGAAAGGGTTGGAGCAGAACAAACGCACTCAGTTTATTTGGCAAACCAGACTTACAGGTTACCAGCAGACATGTTTACTCTGCAGCTAAATTTCAAGATCCACTTCTTTTTTTCAGAGGTTTTCTTTTTTTTTTTTTTTTTTTTTTTTTTTTTGTATGTCTATGTGGTTGAATTCTCAACCTCTTTCTGTTTGTGGTTTGAAAACTGAATAAGGTAAAAAAAAATATTGAAATATGCACACGTTTGTTTGTTTTTTCTTTTGTATGTTCGTCTACCTGCCCATTTGCCTGTAGGTGTCTCCTGTCTGCCCCCTCCCTCTTTCCTCTGTCTTTCTTTTGCAGCTTTGTAATTGGAGTGATTAATGGAGGGAGGGGTGGTCTTGCCTGGAGGCCTGTTTTTCAGTGGCCTATTTAGAGGTGCAGCACCACTGAGGCCAAGACAGGTAGCAACATGCTCTGCTGTTGGACGTTTAGCCCCTTGTCCCCGCCATTATGTCTGTTCCCTCTAAAGCCAGAAATCTCTCATATCTACAAACATGACTGGACACTCAGGGGCAGGAATGCCTTTAGGTTCTGTTCCTCCCTGATCTCAGCAGCCTGATCTCTTGGGATCTGTGAAAATGGTATGTTTCTTAATATTTTGTAATGACAGTGTACAATCATTAATGGATGTGGCCATTAGTAGAAACTGAACCATATGTTCCTGGCTGCCAGTTGGATTTACTTCCTCCTTGTTGCTCACAGAATCATGATTAGCCAGAGCCTTTGTGGATGGTAGCGTATGGCAAGCTCACTGTGAAATCCTATACAGTTGTTAGCAGGTTAAAAACGTGATCCGCTCAGTCCTGCTCCCTTCTGCGCTTCCCAGTTGGAAGAGCTTCAATAAATGATTCCAGCAGAGATCAAACCCCAATTATTTAACTATTTCTGACCCCAATTCTGCTACTTTTTCCAGACATGTTGAAGCAGATTAGCTTTAGGGCTGTCACTAGAAATATATACATTTTTTCAATTAATCTATAAAAAGTTTTATTAATGAATTACTCTAATTTTCCTCTCAGCAATAATTTTTGTTATATACTTTCATATTTATTAATTTAACAATTCTCTTTAAATTATTTCTGAATTTAAAATGCTGTGAATACTCTGTAACAATGGAAAAGACCGTAGATCTGCCTTCCAGCGTTATTCAACTACATAATTATCAAATACAAGACTTATCCAGTTGCAAAACTGGTGAAAATATTTCCTGATCTCATAGAATAATAGGGCAGCCACTAATAAGGTGCCATCTCCAGCATGAAAAAAAAAAAAAACAAATAAAATGACACCTTTAACATTTGCTGCATGTATTTACAAATAAAAAAAAAAAGTTGAGTGTAAAGAATTTCAAATATGATGACATATTAGCTCACAAAATGTGTATTCATGATACTTGAAATATATTGGCCAACAACTACTACATTCCAAGCAATCATTTATGATAATATGGTCCCCACTGATATCGCAAAGATGATAAATTTTGATATATTTTGAGCTTTGTCTACAAAATGTATTGAAATTTAAACGAAGAAGTGAAATTGAGTTGGTAAAGGCCCCAACATACTTCATCCAAAACTGAACAGCCGACGCGCAGTCACATGGTTGTGAACTGTTCGTTTTCGCACACACCTTTTATACTTTCATACAATGGTGCAGACCACCTGGGGATATACCTCCCGCTTCAATATACGTCACACCCTTACCCGCCGGGGTCCCCTCCCCAAACCCTCTGTTTTGCTTTTTCGAAACAGTCACAGAGAGAGCACCACACTTTTGTGCATAAAGCCTCCTCTGTGGAGGAGGCATCCAGGAGTTATTAAGCATTTGCCAGTGTTAATATTATAGTAGTTATTTAGTGAAGAATCGTACAAATGTACCTAATTTCTCACTGCATCAGATAACGTTCCTCAAAAGTATTCATGTCTCCTGCAGATACAAAAACCTGATAGTGGAAGCGAACTTATCAACACTGCTGTCCGAGCGCATTTCCGCATAAAAACATGACAACAAACTCCTAACCAATCAGAGAACACTTTTATAAGTCAACTCAAGTGAAGTAAGCTCCTTTATCCGCCATGTTTGTTGTGGCTGAGGCTGAGCCAACCAGTGACTGAAGCCAAACACAACTGACATATGCAACATGAACAAGCAAAAAGCAGCCAGGTGATTCTACTCACACACAACAATTTGGAGGAAAATCCCTGTAACTTTTGCTAAAACATTTATGAAGCATATAAACAAAAATTCTTAGATTGTTGACTACAAATCCTGATTTTGATAGATTATCCTCTCAAGGCATTAAGGTGACTACACAGATGATGTCAACTGAAGGTGATGATATAAATGGCATTTTGGTTTTCATGTGTGTCTAATTTGCTATAGTAGGAGTACTTGGCTTAAACTACAGATTTATTAAATACTATTGGAAACTTCTTTTTAGATTTATCTTGGATCTCGTGAAGACTATATAAACTTTTACCATGAATAGGTTTTTAATTGTAATTTAACCTCTAAACGTTGCCCTTTTTTCATTTAGAGCCATTGTTATTGGCTGTGGTCCAGATTTCTGCTGAAGGCCAAGATTGTGATTAAATTACTGCTGTCGTGTCTGTTTGAAAGGTTTTCTTTGCTGAGCTGTTTTGACAGGCAGCAATTTGGCTAAAAAAGATTAGTCTAGGAATGAGATGTTAAGAGTACCTGTGGGATGAGAGTGGCTATCCTGTTATTGTTAGATCCTGTTTCTGGGGTACAGGAATGTTTGTGAATTTCTCTAAAATTGCCCTCCCACCTCAGTTCATTCTGGCAGAGCTCACACTAGGAACACTGCAGCATTTGGTTAACTTTGATTTACTGCCTTGGGTTGCTATAGCAATCTCGCTTGCATGAGCATGAATTGTGTGTTGAGTATAGGTGTGGCCGTTTACACAGTTTCTTATAGATGGTTGCAACTTGATGAAGGTTTCCCCTGGAAACCCTAACCATGTCTCTTAAAGTTAGGATGTCTTGTTGGGGGGGCGGCGGTTAGGTCACCCTGGGAGCTATGATCCAGCCCTCATCTCAGTTTCCCTGGTGAAGTGGTAGATGACTGAGGATGATGAGTATTGACGTTTGCAGTGAGGTTGTGTCCGGAGGGGGGTTGGGGACTTCCCTGTGTTTGCACATCCAGGGCTATTGATTTGAGCTGCGTGTTCAATAGCTATGGCCCAGGGGATTTGGTATGTAGCTCTGTAGGGTGAGGTACAGAGAGCCATAACAGTACCCAAGAACAATAAGCTTTAAGGGCTTTTGGGGTATGGCTAAGGGCTAACATGACCTTACATGGCAAAGATGTGTTTTTGACTCTTCATAAGTTTTTGTTGGACTCACGGTATTAAAGTGGTGGGCTGCTTGAACAGATGTTTTAGATCAGATGTGGTGCTACTTGTTTCTACTGTTTCTACCTGTTCAGCTGTAGTAAGAAACTTCTCTGCTACTTATGTAGTGGGTTAACTTTATTTTAGCAAAGTATTTAAATTAACTTGAGTTGGAGGTTTTTTAATCAAATGTTTCATATTTCCAAAGTGAACAACACATTTCTCCTCATCTTAGTCTCTAAGAGCTGGTTGAGTGAAGGCAAATCACATGATGTTTTTATTAAGGGCAAGCCTCTTCATCTAATAACAGCTGCACTATCAAATTGGAAAAGTGCTGTCAACATCCTGAGCAATCAATGCTATCCACCCCCCACTCTCCAAGCAGCAGCCATTAACCCCTCTTGTTCCAGCATGCCTGGCCTCAATAAAATGGTGGCTCTTCTCTGGACATCTTTCTATAGTGGCAGAGTAGAATTACATCCAAGAAATGCATCAGCATTCATGTTGAAAGGTGTGGATTGTCTGATGGAGTGCGATGAAGAATTTAATCCTGTTTGAGATTGTTTGCCATAAAACATCACAATAATGGCACATAAATACACAATGCATGCAGCCTGCATTTCACATACATTTTTGAGGAAGTTTAACAAAGTGAATCTATTGTTACTGTCCTACTTTCTTTTACAGTCCGAGATAGTATTACATCATTGATGCGAACATCAGGCTAAGTTTGGCGTCCATTTTTCTTCGAGGTTCTGATTTTAACCAAATAAATTTTGTTTTTTCCACCATTAAACATAAAATAAGAACATGTGCTGCAGGGTCTTTGCTAGAGGAAGTAGATTTTTAGATCCAACTTACAAGATGTCAATAAATATGTTGCTAATCTTCATTGGATTTCTCCAAACTTAATTTTGTCAAAATTCTTGCTTTTTGATGATGCCTTTATAGACAGTAAATTTGGGGAGTTTTTAGTTTTGATGCATTTAATGGATTGATGAAAGTTTTTTCAGTGGTTGATCATTAGATAACCAGTCAGAGCCAATCAAGGGAAAATATGTCATTTCTGATTTCCAGTTTTGATTTGCTGATCAATGTGCATCTGAAAGTTTTTTTCAAAAAAATGAGCCAAAATGTATTTAAAAAGATTTGCATGTTAGCAAAGTTTTCATTTTGGTTCTTACCTTTTGACACTGATTAAAGGGCATCTTTCAAAAAGGACATTTGTGGAAGTACATACATATATGTCCTTGTTTTCATCTTCTCCTCCTAGTGATGTCCATCTTTAGTTAACTTTTAGTGTTCTTTGTTATTCTTATCCCTGATTTGGCACTGAGCCAGTTGGTCACGTATGGCCATAATGTAATTAGGCCACCCACTGCCTGGCAGTAAACCTTTTAACAGCACAAGAGAAACAGACACAGTGGCTGTTTGAACATATGGCAGCTTGTGCAGAGAATTCATATGCATAGATACAAGGCATGGGCTGCTATGAGATTTTTATAAGATAATCGTAGGTAAAAATACCACAGTTTTACTGTATTACAGTATTTATACAAACATTTCAAACAAATGCTTCTGTACTGATCCTAACTGCTAATTATTTTATTTATTTTGGCCTGCACCAAGATAATTGTTTTGCACAATTACTGATTCAGATTGGAAACTCATTGTATTTCCTGTCCACAAAGAACAAAATGAGTGATCGTTGATTCATGAGCCTATGTCTATGTAAATGACCCCAGACAGGATTTACTCACTGATATTCAACAGGGCTGCAGCAACATGCTTCATAGAGGCAGGTGAAATTATTCTAGAAGCTACAACATCTTGGTAAAAGTTGTATTTTAAATATGTTTACATGATAATTTTGGTTATATTGTTGTTGTTTTGTCATATTTTAGTTGAAAATAATTTTACTTTAAGATTTAAGAGGAAAAGCGGAGGTCAGGAGATGCTCATCAGGCACAACTTATTAAGGCCCCGACATACTTCATCCAAAGCCGTAAAGTCGACGTGCAGTCATGTGGTTCGTATTCGCACACACCTTTCATACAACATCGCAGACCATCTGGGGGACAACCCACCCGCTTCGGTATACATCACACCCCTACCCACTGGGGTTCCCCCTCCCTCCCTGCATCCTCTGTTTTGCTTTTATGAAACCTTCACCGAGAGAGCGACACACTTTGGTGCAGACAGGCTCCTCCGTGTACAACAGCATGACAGTTTCCATCCAGGAGTTATCAACCATTTGCTATTAATAATAATAATAATAATAATAATAATAATAATAATAATAATAATGATGATGATGATGATGATAATAATAATATAGTAGTTATTTAATGAAGAATCGTGTGTGCGTGTATATATATATATATATATATATATATATATATATATATATATATATATATATATATATATATATATAATTCCTCACTGCATCAGATAAACATTCCTCAAAAGTATTCATGTCTCCTGCAGATACAAAAACCAGATGGAAGAAGTGGACTAGTTGAAGAGAAATATCAACACTGCTGTCTGTCTGAGTGCATTTCCGCCTAAAACACGGCAACAAACTTTCGACTAATCAGACAACACTTCACACAGAGCCCTGTCGAAATAGTTTGACCTGGGCCTGGTGTCAAGTTCGGCAGGCAGATGGCTCTCTACAAACAAAATGACGCAATTTTTGTCTACATCAGTGAGAGCAGATTTCAGGACTTCAGATGAAGTATGTCGGGGCCTTTAATCGACCATCAATTTATGCAATCACTTCTTAGGAGTTTTTGCAGTTTTCTGCTACTGTTCCCCAGTTCCAAGGAGAAAAGGCATCAACAGTGACTTTGAAGAAGCAGTTGTTGCTGCCCATTAATCTGGGAACAACAATTTTAAATCCATCATTCCACAGTGTAAAAGATTACTTACAACTGGAAAACACTTTACACAATTCCCGTTTATCTTGTGAATTACCAGCTATTTCACCTAGACATCAAACTTAAGTGTTCAAAGAAATTGCAGATATCACAATACCTACATATTGGTCTCAGCAGTACTCAGTATGTTAAATGTAAAAGTTCACTACATTACAACTGGAATCAAACAGGTAGAACTTGTTTGAAAAAGTTGTCAGGGAAAAGCCCCTTCTCTCAAAGAACAAGACAGCTAGACAAATTTACAAGTGTGAAACTGAATGAACCACTTGACTTTTTGAATAATGTTTTTAGGACAGATAAGACTAGAGAAGAGATCATACCACTCAGGTGGTATGAGTGGTATGATCTTACCACCTGAGTGGGTGATGTGGATTTATTTTGCACCCAGAGGGACTTGGTACCTTGCAGTCATTGAACCGAGCATGAACTTCTCTGTATGCCAAATTATATCAGAGTTTAAATATGAAGAAATGTCTCAAAACAGCCCCTTGCATCACATCTCTTTCCAATGCAGGATGAAACAGGAACAACAGCAAATCTACCAGAATTACCAAAACAGTTAAGAAAATAAACGTGTTTTATTTGGCTCAGTCAAACCTAAGAGAAACACTGTGCTAGTTCATTAAGAGAGCTGTGCAGAAATGACTGACTGCAAACCTCAACCAACTGGTGCAACTTCATACAGAACATGGGGTTGACATTCTTTCACAACAATGTGGGAAACAGTTACAGTTTTAATGACAACTTCAGGTTATACCTGCTAAAGGTGGCTCAACAAGCTTTTGATTAATTGGATTTTTAGTGCCTCCCCCCCCTCCTTTAAAAAAAAAAAAAAATCTATAACTGTATGGAGCCTTGCATGTCAGATTAGTGAATCAGAAATGTAAAATAAATGTAAATTTCTGCAGTAAAGTGCTGTGAGCTAGTCAGATAGCTGTCTGGTCTCAATAGGTGTTTATTATATGTGTGTGTGTGTGTGTGTGTGTGTGTGTGTGTGTGTGTGTGTGTGTGTGTATACATGTATCCACCAGTATTTTCAACACAAACAATTCTTATTAGTCACACCCATACTGACTCCATACTAAACTTGCATTTTTGTGTGTGTTCATTAAGCTGAGAGGTTGTGTTCTGCTGTGAGCAAAACAAATGTCTTTACAGTTTTAGTTATAATGGATGACCAACAACTCCTGCATTAAGCAATACTCCTGTAAAAAGATTTCTTCTTGCACTACTTGCAATAAAACAGTTATTAAATACATTAGGCATGTCAAATCATGTATACATCTTCCATAAAATGTGGGAAGGTGTGGGAATTTAAAAAAAAAAAAAAAGTAATTTCTAGGTGGAGCGGTGAATGTGATGAGGGGGCTGAGGTGACTGATCATAAGGAGCAGTCCAAACACATCAGTAGCCATTCTTAACTTTACAAGGAGCAACATGGTGTTAACATTCCTCTGCTGACCAAGGTCTCATTTCAAGAGCCAGCATGTCTGCTCCTGGTTAATGGCTCCTGTTATAATTACTTTGCACGCATGTGCATGTGAGCGTTTTTCTCACTAGAGACAGCACAAGTAAATTTATAATGTAGCAAACCACTGACCACATTAAATGACTTAAATATCTCTTACTCACCCAATCAGACTGGTTATTGATAAATGATTACATTGAACTGATAAAGTTATTTCAATGTGATTTTTTTCAGGAAAAGTGTCAGTTCACAACACATGTAACTTCAATGCAATCATGCAGCCAGATTAAAAGTCAAGTTTATTCATTTCAATTGATCCTAGTTATCAAACAATGCAGTCAAATTCAGTTTATTATTCAAATTTGTTAAATGTCTTCTATGTAAGGAAACCCAGCAGAGTGCATCAAGTCACTGTGTTGCAGCATTCACTCCTCCTAGATGAGCAAATTTAATCTTAAGAGAAAATAAGATAACGCAAGCCTATATAACTAATAGAACAAAGCAAATAATTCACAAGGAAAACATTCAATTGTAAATTACACATTTATAGTGGGAGCTGTAAAATAAAATGGGAGCTTTTTTTGAAAAAAGTTTCTCAGAGTTTGTTCATTTCTCATATGTCAAGAGAAACACTTCTTTTGCTGGTCTAGTTATGAATTTGATGACCAAGTTATAAATTTGAAGAGGATTGTAAAATCCACCAGCATTCACATCACCGTCTGCTCTGGACAAGAGTGGAAAGTGCTCAACCATCAATTTGGCTTAGAGACACATTTTGAAAAACAACCATTTATTTGGAGTCCGAACACGGTGATGTTTATTGATTCAGTCGGTTCCGGCCTCTTTGTTGGAAAAAACTCTGTGAGTTTGGTTCTGGGGGTCCCTCCACAGCAGGACTTGTACCTCCAGTCAAACCAGGTCATCCAAGACTGATCAGCCACCAAACCTTTGGATGAGGAGAGTGTTGGAATAATATGACCCAATATTGAGCTTAAGGGAGTCTGAATTATACCAGTGATAGATGTTTCTTCTTCTACTTCAAAAATGTGGCATTTTACCCATAATATTTCCTCATGTAAAAAAAACAAAAAACAACCTCTTTATAAGTTGCTTTGCACATTGAAGGCATTTTATTTAATAAAAAGTTTCATATTCAAAACATTGAAACAAGAAACATTTAGCTTGGAAACATATTAACTATGGATTATAATAATTGAAAGGAAATAAAATGGTTAATTTTCATGATCTTGTATTTGGGTCCAGGACAGCTGCAAATGGTATTCATATAAACAAAATCATGCAATAACAGTTTGAATAGTGAGGAAAAACATTATTTTGAGAAAGGTTACTCAGCCTGGCCATTTGAAATGGGCAGAATCCTAAAGTAATCAAACAATGCATGGTGTTAACTGGGTTTCCATTTTGACTGTTGATTGCATATTAGGTGGCACAGTTGAAATTAACTAAAAAGTTACAGCAATACCATTGTTCATTGAATTCAGATGACTGTCTTTTCAGGAGTCCTTTAGTGTTTCAGATATTCTGAAATGCTTGCGTACATAAGCACAGATACATGATACACATGATTCCTGAAGAAAGAAAATGTTTTTCTTCTTCTTTATGTTCACCTCAATTGTTTTTCCACTGAGTTACCACTATATTTAATGCTGGCGTTACTGACTCTCTCCTTCTAGTCTACACAGTCAAGTTTGTTTTAAACCACTTAGTAACTTTTGGTGACCACTAAGTACATGCACAGATCAGGCTTTTCCTTAAAAAAAAAGTTTTTCTTTGAGGCCTGACCTGCTGATCTTGATACTTCTTACTGTGGTCTTTAGCATTAAGAGAAAAATGTGCTCCAGGTTCTTTGCTAGTGGTTGTAGCTGTCCGGAAATTGAGGAATTACTAGATTATTCCCATTTATGCAGCAAACCATAGGTCCCTAACCTTTACCTAAATTTGACTAAACTCAAGAAAAAGTGTATGAATTGCACTGCAAAAAATACAAAATCTTACCAAGTATTTTTGTCTAGTTTCTAGTATAAATATCTTAGTATACTTGAAATAACTTTTCAGCAAGGTATATAAGCTTGTTTTAGGTCCATAATTCTTGAATATAGGTAAAAAAAAAAAAAAAAAAAAAAAAAAGACTAGTTCCACTGGCAGATTTTTTTTCCACTTATAACAAGAAATTTGTCCTGTTTCTCAAATATTTAATGAACTGGGAGGAAAAATTGATTTTTCAGCAGCTGAACTGATCAAGTCAAAAGTGGCAGATTCTGATCTCTGATTATTGCATCAAAATGACCATCTGCTTTTAAAGAAATCAAATAGCTTGGTATTTTTGTAGCTTATCTGTAATGCAGTTAAAGTAGAATACATATTTATGCAATTAGTTGCATGTACACTTGCATTAACAGGCCTAATCTTCTGTTTCCCTGAACTTCTTCCTTTTTTCACACCAGGATCTTCTGTAGTGCTGTCCTTTTTAACAAATTTGTTCAGTTCAATTTCAAATTTTAACTTTTACAGACAACTTGGGAAAAACCTGAGACTGACGTTGACTGCACAGTAATACTCGGTCACTTTAGAGCTTTGTTCTCATTTGATGTCACAGCACCTTGACCCCTGCTCTCCCATAACAGTGTCCCTCCGGGAAGAATGATTGTATATGTGTGTGAAAGTGTGCATGTGGTTTGTGTATAAACACATTTATGTTTCCTTAACATTTCCAAGTCCAGTGACAGCAGCCGACTGCTGCCTGCACTTTTGGACCTAGATTCGATACTGATCTTTAGCTGCATGTTTGAATTATGTTTGTATTTAAGCTAGAATAAGGCCTTTGGTTTGCAAAAATAATAAAAAATGTGTGAAGCATATCTTCAGAATTGTATGTCCTGTAGTTTTGTAATAAATTCTTGTTCCTAATTTTGTTAATTAGGGTTTGAAAAACAACTAAGAACACAGTTAATACTGCTATAGAAATTAGATTAATTAATAGCAGGTTGCATAAAAAAGACTCAGGAACAAAATTTAAAGCACGGTTAACTTACAAGATGCACAATTGCACAACTGTAATCCTATCTAAACATGGTCAGCCACCTATGATAGGTTGGGCAAGAGGAGCATTAATCACAGAAGCAGCCAAGGGTACACCACAAACATGTAGGGAAACTTTTTGGCATACATGCAAAAGCTGTGTGTGGCAGAAAACTAACACTTCACATCACTCTGAATACACATTCCCCATGGTAAACCTTGGAGGTTGCAGCATCATGCTGTGGGGATACACTTCCTCACAGGGAAACGGCTATGAATAAAATGTTTCAGATTATTTTGTCATGGTCTGAGCAGTTGTTACATTCATGGTCAGCAGTGTAAGTTAGCTCACTTATTACCAGAATGAATTCAATCTTTAGTTTTCAGTATAATTTGAAGGTTTCTTGTTTGGTTAATAATGTGAGCTTGTTGTTTAGGTGGCGCTTTATGCAATTGTTTTTCCAATGAAAACATAAAAATCTAGGAGTATGTATCTGTAAAAAAAACAAAAACAAAAAAAAAAAACATCTTCAGTCATAATCATTTATATCAGTTAAAGTTTAACAAAGGTCTTCAAATTGTGCGCAAAGGTCTATAAGGCCTCCAGATGCACGATAATGTATGTTTTATGTATTCGTGATCAACCAGTTGTAATCTTTGTCACATGTCATAGATTATTCAATTTCATAGGAAAAGGTAGTTTATATTTAAACCTTTTGTTTTTTTACATTTTATACAAATTAACACATTTGGCTTAAAAATAGTTGCCTTACAAACATATGCTGGACATCTATATTTTAATACACATTCCTTTGTTAGAAAAACAAACATTTTATGTTGTTTATAAAAATACTTTCCGTGTGTTAGGGAGCCCATGGCTCCGTTTCTTTCACAACTCTTCATGCATTTATCTGGTAACCTTGAAACACACCATTTACAGCAGTTGTCCAGGCTGATGGTTGATGAATATTTGTTTAGGGAGCATGAATGTTGACAACAGTTAGACACATGAGAGTGAGAGGGTGAAAATGACTTGCTCTCAGAGGCCTTGACAACCTTTGCCCTCCTGGCTCTCATTTCAAGGCTTGTAATTGCCACTGACCAATAGGCTCCTGGTTGAAACTAGACCCTGCACTGCAGCTATTAACGTCTCCCTCCAAAAGGATCTTGTTTTGATTCCTGATGCTTTTATAGGTTTTGTCTTTAAGAGACATTCCTGGTCTGCACATACCGTGCACTCCTTTCTGCCTTTATTTTCTTTCTTTCCGTCTTGTGGGGCCATTATGCCCCCCCCCCTCCTTCACTCACAAACATGCACACATTGATGGTTAGCCTTTGCAAATCTGTGTCTGTGTATGTGGGCGTATGTGCATGCCTACAGAGATGCACACTAAGGCAAGTGACCAGCCCACCCTCCTCTGGCCCCTCCTGACAGCCAGCTACACTCTATGAACTTGGCCACCCGTCACAGCTGCGTTAAGATTGAAGGATGGGGGGCCCGTGTATCCAGCTGGGTCGGAAGACATGGGTGGGGGCAGGGCAGGTCCAGATGCAGATGGTTTAGGTCAAATGGAGATGTTAGAGGATGAAGGGGGAGGGGGATTTAGGAGATCGAGGGCACAATAACTCCAGAAGTTGCTCTTTCAACTCCTGGATAAATGCATTCTTTAGCTCTGAGTTTACATTAGTTTTTCACAAGTTTTTATAGCTGGATGTTTGTTTTTAACTCATCTATAGTTTGGTCTTCTGTTCCCTTGAATCCAGTAAAATTGTCTGAGTGCAGTAAAAGTAAAGGAATCAAATGAACATTTTAGAAAGGAATAAATAAAGCCCAGAATTTATTTACAACTAAAATTTTCTTCCATTTTTCTGAGACACATTGTTTTGGTTCTACTCTGTTTTGAAGCTATGGATATTTTATTCTTTTCACATTCTACTGATTTTCTTCCTGTGTGTCTTTGTTCATACAAATTCTCTGCTTGTGTGTTTAGCATCACTTTTTTTCTGTTTACTGACCTTATGTTTTTGTTTTAATTTGTGTGTGTTGCAGAATGGCAGTGCTGGATGGACAGATGAAGGTGACAGTAACAGAGGAAGAGGAGAAGCATCCAGAGACTTTGCAAAGGTGAGTTTGTTAAAGTCAACACAGTCTGGACCTAAAATGACTCAGTTCACTAAACTTTACATTTAGACATCCCTGTTTTCAGCAGCCATTTAACATGCTTAAGAGACTGCACAACTGCAACAACCTTTAATTGGCTGACCATGTTTCTGTGTTTTCCTGCAGCTGTATGAGCTGGACAATGATCCGAAAAGGAAGGAATTTTTGGATGATCTCTTTACCTTTATGCAGAAACGAGGTAAGAACAGCACATTATGCAGCAGCATGGATTTGTCAACCAGGGTTAAGAATTTATAAGAACCCTTGGCATTCTGAAAATATAAAAAAGAGGAGTGTCCAATAACTTTTCCAAAGTCCTCTACATGTCTGTCAGAACAACTTTAGGTCTGTTTTGTTCATTGGAAGAGGATGCTGTGTGGTGTTTGCATTAAGAGTATTTTTCCAGTCTTGTAGTAGGAGGGATTTGCTCCTTTTTTCATATTTCCACTGAGGACTGAATATATCACCTGGTTTTCTGTCTTTTTTTGTCTGATAAGTGTGCAGTGTCACTTAACAGCTCCAAAAGCATTTTACAGTTTATACACCGCACAGGCAAAGAAATCTTTGGCCACTTCTCCTCTTGAGATTAAAGGCCATAAGGTGTCAGCAGGTGAGATCTGCGTCAGCTGATCCGGAGTGAAGTAGATCTGGCAGTGGCAAAACTCACTTAGATGCTTATTAGTCAGGCATTCAGGCTTAGCTGACCATGCACTGATTCTGCATAAACTACAAGAGCCTTCAGATCCCCACTGCTGATGCAGCAAGACTTTCATCATACAAACCTGTTGTCAAATAAGGCATTTAACTTACATAATGCCTCCCAAAGTGAATCATATTGTGAGTGCAGTGGTGCCCTTGATGTGTGTGTGGTTTATAAAAAGTTGTATTTGATAAATATATATGTATCTTGCAAAAGTTTTTATACCCCTTGAATCTTTTCACATTTTGTCGCATTATAACTGTACATTTCAATGTATTCTATCAGAAATTAAGCTGCCAGACCAGCAAAAAGTGATGCGTGTTACAAAAATGATAAAAATCTGAAAAGTTTGCCGTGCATTTGTGTTCAGCCCCCTTTACTCTGATACCTTTAAGATGGGGGTATTATGTATTTTTCTGTGCACATAGTGCCATTTTATGGCACAATCAAGTAACTATGTTTCCCTCAGTTAAAAAAATGCTGTATATCTCAAACATAATTTAAAAGAAATTTGACTTAGCAATTTGACGCCTTGAAATTGGCCTCTTTCTCTTTAAGAAGAAGCTCCTACTCTTTCCGACACTCCACTTTCAGCACATCATCACAACAATTCTCCTCTGTTATGCCATTTTCAACCATTCTTAGGAGTAATGGACTGAGAAGTAGTTCATATTATGAGCTCAGCAGAGCTGCTGTTCCACCAGGTGTTTGCTAATTGCTTCTGCCGCTAGTCTGGAGGAGCAGAGTGGGGAAGGCATGGGGTAGGGGTGCTCTGTTGGGCTCGGCTGGGGACTGAAGCTCCAAGGAGGAGTTTTGTCTTTGTCTTGTGGACACAGAGGAATGAAAAAGTGTTCCGCTGTGTCTCTGAGGAGATGGCCTCAGCAACTTCAGAAGGAATTAATTTTTGATATGATGGTCCCCACTCACTTTTGAGGTTACACTCTTCTCAATGCAGACAACAACCAGGGCCGGAGTATGATAGGGCTGGGTTGACAGAGGGATGGTCCTTGCAGTGCAAAAAAGCCTCAAGAGTTCTTATTTGGACTGTAATGAATTGAGCAGAGCCAGAGCCAGAGGGACTACCTTTGTCAGGTCCCTTGTTGCATCTTTGTTCTGTGATGGACTCAGGATAAACTTCCCTCACAATTTCTCTCCACCTGGTTAGATACCATCACAATCCTAAGTTTAGATTTAAGTAATTATGACTTGTGCTGTTTGTCTGTTGGGGCGGTCGATATGGACTTAAAGTTTTATCACAATATTTTGTGGTACTATTATGATAACAATAAAAGTGATGATAACAACTATTTATTACGTCTTTTTTTAGGTTAACTGTATGGGTGTGACTGCATAGCACAGCAATCTTTGCCCCACAAACACAGATACTAATCTTGAAAAACATACCATTTGTAATATGCTTCTTTAGGACACCAGTCACATAAAGAAGTGTGATTCGTATCACTAAACGACACACAGTAACTGCATTTAATCATATTTTCAAATTTATTGATATTTATTGATACTTTCATTGAACAGACAGTGGAGAAAGTAGTAAAATTAACAATCCTGAAAATATGGACAGTTTTGGGGGGTTAAACATCATCAATTGGAATTTATCATGATAAAGATAAATCAAAATTCTTATTATAATCATAAATTTATTGCGATAAATGATTAACGATACGATAAATGCCCACCCCTATTTGTCTGTCTAGGATTTTGAGCCAAATTACATTTCTGGTGTTGTGTGTTTACAGAAAGCGTTAGTTGAGTCGGCTTGCATGGATCACGTTCCTGTGACATCTTGTACAAGTGTTAGGTAGTGAGTGAGTGCAGGGGTCAACAGTTAGTAACAAATACTACAGCTTCTGGAGATTACCCACAACGTTACAAAGTTTTTAGTTTAAAGTCTCATAAAAGATTTTGGAATTTAAAGCCATTTTTTTAAATTTTGCTAAAGACAAGATTTATTGTTAACTGAAAGTGAAATGCTTAGAAATATAACTTTATTTTGTGAGGTTAAGTAAAATTCATTTGGCTCTTGAGACAGGAGAGACAAATGGTGAGGTGATTTTTCCCACCTTGGAAAGGGGCCTCTGAGTCTTGAAAGGAAAGCAACAGCGGAAGGAAAAATTACGAGGGATTCCCATTTCCTGCCTTTGCAGTTTAAAAACATGCCTGTGTGTGTATGTGTGTTAATGGTTGAGGAATTTCAGCAGCTGTCCTAAATCGTGTTGGTGAGTGAGGGGGCCCATTGATGGGCTCTGGATCACAGATAAAGCAAAAGCCTCTGACAAGCAGCCTCTTCAACCTTTACCTTTCAGCCAGCCTTTCATAATAGTTCTCGTCTTCTGCTGGGAACTTGTTTTGCATTCACAGCTAAACTCAGTTGTGTTTGTTGTTTTGTAATTATTGAGCATGATCTCAGCCTTAATCAACCAGAGAACCTCATGTATATATTAATTATTTGTTGCAGGAGCAAGCATTAGCTAATGGCCTGACATGTACATGTAATATAAATGCATTAGAGCTGCCCACATTGGAGGAGTCTACATTGCCCTGATGAGTTACAGCGACTGTTCATTAGATCCATTACAGGTTTTCCTGTCTCAATTCTACTCTCTGCAGGGAAAGAAAAAGCCTCAATCTGGCTTGTCACCATTAACCGCCTTAAGGATTTCAATTAAGCTGGAAAGGGATTGTCATGCTTGGATAACCAGTTGCTGTGTCATCGTATGGGGTGGGGGTGTTTGGGACAAGGAGTGGGGCTGCAAATTAGGGGTGGTGTAAATTAGTCTGCTGGATTACATGATGAAGGGGGAAAAAAAGACTGATGCTGCCAACTGCCTGTCAACGCTGTCCACTCGAGATGATTAATGACCACAGACTGTGATGGACAGAGCCAAAGAGAGAGGCTCCTGTTCATTGAAATCACCAGTCAAGAACTGAGGGGTGTGGGGAGGGTGCGCAATACAGCAGTTCCCCCTTTTCCTCTAGCTATAAAAAACAAAAACAAAAAAAACTTGCATGTCACTGTTTACAAAGGCAAGGGACTTCTCTTCCTTTTTAATTGGATGTGCAGATTTAGGTTAAGTTTTGTAAAGCTCTGACCTGCTGGTACTGATTTGATCTATTTCTGATTTCTCTTTAAGAACAATAAATAAAACAACACTGTTTTTCTAATCACTGAATACATTGAAAATGTGATGGTCTCAACTGAAGTTCACAATGAAATAAGAAAACAATTTCTCAAAAACACTCCAAAGTTACAGAACTACATCTTTCTGCATCCCTGAAAATCACAAATAGCTGGAAAACACTGCAGGTTATGAGAAAGGGGTATCTGTCCAAAGAAAACCCAACCAAAAAGAATTACAGCATAATTTACTCATTCTCAACACACGTTGCCTTGTCTTCTTTCTACAAGACTCATTCAAAATAAATACCAGTGGTTTTCATCTTGATATTTGGGATGATTAAAATGGGAATTGATTTGTTTTGTGTTATATCGTTAAAAAGTTCATTTATTTATGGTAACTGTAAAGGAGATTATACAACAGTTGGTATTTTAAACTGTCTTTCATATCTTTTATTGGGGATTAGCATGATTAGAGCTGTTAGCATTACTAACATCAGACCCTCACCTTTTTTCTGAGATAAAGAGGGTCGGACTTTTCAAAAGGGTAATATAAAATGGTTTTGCTATAATTTCTTGAGTTACCTTTTATCTGCTGACATCTCATTGCCTGTTGTGTCAGCCTGAATGAACAGGCAACATGCTGCTGTAGAAAATTCAGTTTCCTTTTTTGCAGCATTTTACAACCCTTTTGTGTTTCCTCTGACTTCATTTTTAAACACCCTTCTGACACTGAAAAGAGCTAGCTGAGTCTTCTTCCTGCAGTTACTACTTCCGCTCTGAAGAATGTCATTGTACAGGTAGAGTTTATCTATGGTGTGTTCATTGATTGGATAAGGATTGGATTTTTTGTTTCCAACTAGCTAATCAACAAGAGCTATTCGAGTGCATCATTGTCAGTTTCTAGTCACAAAATGATTCCTTGAAATTTTATTTGGTAAAATCCCTACATATACAATAAAGTTTTATTCTAACTATTGGAAAGTTAAATTTAGGTCTGTTTCAGACTTAAAATTGGTTTAAAATGTAACAATGTCAACTTTTTTGATTTAATTTTACTTAATGTACTGTTAAACAGGAAAGTAATTACCACATTTTAAAATCGAAATTCTTGTTGCATGTGGCAGAGTTTTACACTTAACAGGTTCAAGCAGTTTCACTCTGCATATGGATGAATAAAAAAACTCTTTATTGGGTTAAATATGTGAAATTAGTTTTAAAAATAAAACTAACAACAAAATCATTGTTTTCTGTGGTGCTTGGAGATCTGGGTATGTTCAAAGTTTTGAAACCATAAGCAGGATTTGTATGTTTTAGGTTTTAGGATAAGTTCTTGTTTGGCCTAGAAAAAGATTTAAGGAATATGAGGAAATAGTAGGAAATGTAATCGAAGGAGAGATGACATGGGGGGCACTGCGTGGTGCAGTGGTTTAAGCGGGTGCCCCGTATATAGAGGCTGCAGACGTCAACGCGACCGCCTGAGTTTGACTCATGTCCTCGGTTCCTTTGCCGCATGTCTTCCCCACCTTTTCTCTGCCCCCTTCCTATCAGATTACTGTTAAATAAAGGCCACTAGTGCTGAAAAAATTATTTTTTTCTTTTGTTTCTTTTTTTTTAAAGGAGTGATGACAAAGATAAACAACTAAGATCTTATGTAATTCTAGCTGAAGAGAAATTTTGTAAGATCTGCTGTTTTCTCTTATCAAGGTTACAAGAATGGTAAATAAGCCTTATTGCAAATGGGGAGGGCTTACTTTTGCCGAGAATCAAAATGGTGTACGTTGGTTAATTTATGTTGCCAAGTTACAATGCAAAGTTTGAAAAGTAAAATACAATTCCTTAATGACACTTAGACATAAATCATCCTTTGCCAATTTTCCAACATGAAAAAATATTTTTTGGTCCAGATTTAGCTTTTTTGTTGTAGCTGTGATGGGATTTGTAGTGTGGGAAAAGTGGCCTCCCAGCAGGACATTAGAGGAAGTTCCCCAACTGTAACCCAGAGACCCAGAGCTCTGTCCACACCAATTACACCATGAATGGGCTCGGGGGGGATCCATGTATGCATTATATTACTCCCCTGGTCAGCCTCACACTGGTGCTCGTAACAGGCAGGCCTTCTGTACAAACACCACACCACAATGGGAACATTCTGTTGCTCTTTGATATGGCCTCATTTTCCTTTAGTTAACACCCCACAACTTCTGGAAAGTGGCAGCACCTGGTTGGGTTGACAATAAAAGGACAAGGTATTGTGAGTGTATTGGTCCATTTTAGATGAAGTGTTGGTTTTTCATTTGAAAAGGGTTTCTCTTTCAGAGAGATTCATTTGATTAGTTAGGGACAGATATTAGATTTGCAAGTTGGTGACCCAGTATTCTTACATAAAGATAATCCTGGCAAGCATGTTTTACTCAGAGTGCAGCAATAAAATGTAATGAAGAACTGACATTTTTTTTCCTCTCTTCTTGCCTTGTGTCTCCAGCCCCTTCCTCTTCTACCCCCTCCAAATGCTGCTTTCCTCTCTGTTTATTGTGCTACAGTTACAACCACTGAAACTTGATAACACCATGGGGGATAGGGGTGGAGGGCCGCACTGCGGCTGCTTGGTCAGGTTCGAGGGGAGTGACTGGATTAAAGGGCCTCCTGTCCTACATAGCATGATTAATGATCTCTAAATAAGTGGGTCCGACGTTTTTGATAGGGCACCCCTGACGGACAGCAGACAAGCGAGAGACCGTTGTGTGTCTTAATGTGTGAAAGGAGAGAAAACGGAGAATGAAGGATGAGGAGGGCAGACATGGAAACCACAGTAGGAGACAAGGGCAGACAGGGTGCCAGGGTGACTGAGCAGAGGTTAAAGGAGACATCAGCCAGCCTGAACAGAAACAAGGCCATTCGCTTTCATTTCCCTTTCAAGGTACTTTGTCAGGGAGCTGAAGCTGCCTGAGCTCACCAGTCAGACAAAGATAATCAGACAAACATAAGAAAGGCAGAAGTTCGAGCATAGGGGTCCTACTTTCAGGAAAGGGTGGCAACCTTAATGATACACTGACGCCAGCCACAGCTTTTTAATCATTGCTCCAAGGAAAACTCCAAAAGAAGAGGCAAAACTTCTCTTTTGAACACATCCTCCCTCTCCATTTGCGATCAAACATATTGCGGCTTTCATCTTGATATATTTGGGTGCTGACATTATCTTTAACTCTGTGGCACTCCACCCAGTGGCTGGCAAATTACAGCCCCGTCTTTGTGGAGCTTACATCTTCAGGGTTACGCTCTTCCTTCAAAACAAAAGGAAATAGTAGTTTTCCTGATGGTTTTGTTTTTATGCTTGTGTTGGGGGAGGTTAAATGGAAATCTTAAGACTTTATTTTCTGTTTCTTTCCAGCCAATGCTGCTCTTTATGTCTTTTCCTCTGTTTCCCAGCCCCCAATCCCATGCACCTCATTGCTATTTCCTTTTTCATTTGGGCAGACATTTCAACAGGCACAGATTGCCTCAGTGCTGTCAATCTTTAATTACAACCATAATGTACAGGGATTTTAGAACTCAAGCTGTGGAGCTGAAAGATTCTTAATCGGCATGCACATAAGTGACTAAGCTGAGCATAGGACCGCAAACAGATCCTTGCATACATCGTCATAATGATACCTTATTAGTTTATTGTCCTCTTTTATCCATTGCGGAATACATTTGCAAGCAATCTGAGAAGACATTCAAGAAACCATCTCTTATTGAACTCTTTCTGAAGCTGCTTTCCCCAGAATACCCCCTCTGATCAACAAATTCCCAAACTTCTGCTATCTCTGCATATCTGCATGTCTTGCTTCTCCATCTGTGTCCTGTGTGTGCTCTTAAAGCAATGTTTCCTGCCCTCCACACCCATGTGATGGATGGTATGAAATGCATTACAGCCCCCAGAGGAGCCCTACACCAATACAATAGCCCTGAGCTCACTTCCAGCGCCGGCTCTGCAGCGACGTTCCATAAGCTGCACAGAGACCAAGATCTGAGTGCAAAGGGGCCTAATGGAAAACGAGGGCCCAAGTGAATGTGAAGCACAGATGTTACAATCTCTGCCATGTTTATGTGGTGTTTTTTTTTTTTTTTTTTTAAATGTTGTTTATTTAACCGTGCATATAGAGGTAATCTTGTAGTTTTTGAAGTATAGTATTAAAATATCGTTGTATACAATCTGGTCCAAAAATAAGGTCTTAATATAATGGAAGACTTCTGTTATACTTGCTCATGTGAATTAAATACTTCAAAAGATAAATGCATAACAGTGTCATGGATTCCAAAAGCTAAAAGTAATTTCCATTGATGGGAGTTAAAATTTCTGGATGGCTGTGTAACCCCCCCACACACTTTCCTTTGTTGAAATATATTTGTCTTTCTCCTCAATGTATAGCTGCAGATGTCTCTGTTGTATTGATCACTGCTCCAAATAAAGCTGATGGCTTTATTTGTCAATCTGGGCGGTTATTGACTGAAGCAGTTAGCTGTTTTATGAAGCTTGTCTCTTTCCTGTGTTGCCTTTAAAACTGAAATAATCAGTCTGACCTGTAAACTACCACCATTGTTGGCAAAATAGTGTTATATTCCCATGCCTTTTTTTTCAGTTTGAATTCACATTTACATTTATATTTGTGCAAGACTGTCTTATTTTTACTGGCTTTCGGTATTTTGTTTTTGTTTGTTTTAAACTGGAAAACAAAATCTGCAGCTTCTGCCAGAGTTCCTCCCTTGTTATGTTGCTGGCACATAAGCATTCTCAACATTTTCTGCTCCATCATCAAAGACGACTGTTTACAGGGTCAGACTAAAGGGCTATTTTTCTCTCTAAATTTCCCATTTGCATGTAAAGAGGTCATCTTATGTTTCTGAAAAACCAGGTATTTTGAAAATATAGACCTAACCATACATACACACAAAAACAGTTAGTGCATTGGTGCATGTGTGCACTGGTTATTGGCAGTGCACCAAACAGACTATCCCTGCCCTTTGGTTTTGTTTTTATTTTTTGCCTGACCTGCTGAAAACTAGGGCTGCACAATATCAGGAAAACATGTGATGTACATTTATATTGGTGAATGTTGCAATAATATGACTTGGGTTAAATTGACAAATAATTAAAATCCTAATGTCTGTCTGCTTTGAGTTCATAGCAAACATTGACTCAAAATAATAAGTCTATCCAGCTACTTGGGAGAAAAAAATAAAATTCATTATTTTGATTTTAAGAGCAAGGTTTCCTGAGACTGAAACTTTTTATGCTGCATTAAACAAATATATTACAAGCATAGAGAGCCTTACTGCTAGGTAGTATTTAAACAATTAGGCAACTGATGTTGCATGCCAGAAAGTTGTTGTTATCTGAACTGCATACAGTGATATTGAGAAAAATATCAACTTGCATTATAGTATGCAGCCCTACTGAAAAGAGATGAGAGAAAACTGTACCTTAGGTTCTTATTTACAGCTAGCTGTTTGAGTTAAGCAAAAGGGGAAATACAAGATTGTCCTTGGTTATGTGTAGGAAAGACAGAGTTGAAACCAAATATTTACATAGACTATAAATAGACAATCTTTTGATGTTTTGTTTTTTTTTAGATATTTTATTCTATTTTTATTTATTTATTTATTTTGTGAGAAAATAATTTCTTTAATTTCGGTATTTTACATACACTTGCATACATTTTGCTTTTAAACAAGTTGGGAAAGCCCACGTGATGAACTCAACGGTTTTTAAGCTTCTGTCCTGTCCTATGTCTGCCTTTTGAGATCATCTATAATGTTTATTGTCTCAGAGGCTAAGCCTCACAGAAAGTGGTGATAAAATTGTAATGATGGAGAAGGAAAAGAGCCAAGGAAATATGTGTTAAACATGATTAATATGGTCACTCAGAGAAGATGAAGCCAAATAAAAATCCAGATCACAGTTTTCAAAAACTCAGAGACAAGGACCTTAATTTCTGATGACATCATCAGAAATTAGTTTCACTGTTATCCAGTGAAACTAAAATTAGAGTGTTTGACCTTAGTGACCGATGTTACATATGCTTGCAAGTCTGAAAAACACCATCCCAGCTGTAAAATATGGGTGTGGTAGCTGCATTTTGTTAGAGTGTTTTACTGGAGCAGGGATTGGTACACTTCTCAAAATAGACAACATCACTGGAAATATTGAAGCAGCATCTCAAATCACCAGCCCCAAGTTAAAGGTTGGGCATAAATGCATCTTGAAAAGGGACAAATACCTGAAGCATACCACTGAATTAGTTACTAAGCAGCTTAAGCATAATAAAAGTTTGATCTCAAACTTATAAAATATTTATATTTTGCATTTCTGTTTTTAATGCTTTTAAAATTAGAAAGTAATGAGAGTACATGCAGTGAAATATGTATCTATAGACTAAAACGCTTACCCCAACCCTTACATCTGATTTAGTTTTCTTGTTTTGTTTTGTTTTCTTTAGGAGTTTATTACACCAAACTGTTTGAAGCCTTTTCAGGGTAAGAAAAGGTGGAGTGTTGAAAAGAGCAGGGCTTAAAGAGACAGAGGCCCAATTTTAAGGCATTAAAGCTGTAACTTTGCAACAATCCCAACAAATAAAACAACCAATCAGAGCCAGGAGAAAGATATTAGTGCTGTCAATCACCCTCATGTACATGCTGCTAAATGTGCTAATGGCGAAGAAACAACTTACCATTCCAGGAAAACTGTTTGTGTCATCGGTGGCCTGTAACTCGCCTGTGTGGGACAATGTGATGATGTTGGTAGGAGATCGTCCTGCAATCGGTGGGGTGCCGGTCTGCCTCTGTTGTTGTCTTGGGCAAGACACTTCACCCACTCACCTTACCCTGCTATTGGTGATCAGAGGGCCCAGTGGCACCGATGCATGGCAGCCTCGCTATGCATAGTCTGCGTGACTGCATGAAGTGCTTAGGGTTCCTCTGGACTTTATATAGCACTGCTCTTTTCACATTTACCATAGCTTTAGCATTCGTGGCTAAGTTATGGTGATCCAACTGTAACTTAGCAAAGAGTGCTGTCAATCACAAAAGGGTGATTGACAGCACTAAGACCCTCCTCCTGGCTCTGATTGGTTGTTTCTGACTGAGTGGTGTATTTCAGCAGTTCGTACTGGGAGCACTGGGAGAAGGGCTTGATTTTTTTCACAGGTTATGTCTTACACTCACGACATAATGATAATTTTAACAAATATGTAAAAGACATTTTTTTTTTATAAAAGTTACATACTGCAACTTTAAATTATGATGTCAAATTTCTTATCATATTTGATATATACAGCATTTTTATAACAACTGAAGGTAACATAGTTACTTGATTGTGCTATAAAATGATTCTATGTGGCTGGAAAACGCATAATACCACCCCTTTAAGGCCTGACCGACAGAGTCCAATCTTTTTCCTAGGAGCTACAACATGTACAAAAAAATCTCACCATAAAGAAAGAAACAGAATATGCAGCAGCAGTTTCCTGATATAAATTGTAGCTGTGCATCTACCAAGCTATTACATTGTTACAATTCTGTTCAATTTAGTTTATTTATACAGCACCCATTCAGAACAAATCTTTAGAGCTTATGTTTTCTTTATATAGCAAAGAGATCCACTTTACATAAAGTAATATATAATCAAATGAATCCAGTCAAATAGAAAGATTCACATGCATTATGTCAGCATACATTTCAACTTGACTCTTATTATAACAATTAAGCAAAATTCAATTTAATAATGCCAGTTGGTAAAACATTTTTCATCTCAATTATCCCAGCAAAATGCATTAAACAACAAGCATTATACAAGCTACTTCTCAGTGCAACACTGGTAAAAACGTTATTAAAGGGTTAATAAAGGTGTGATGTTGTTATGACTTCCTGAAGGCAGAGTGAAGGCAAGTTAAATGTTTATTTAAATCATATTTGATATATGCAGCATTTTTATTACAACTGAAGGAAACATGGTTTCTTGATTGTGATATAAAATGGTTCTATGTGGCTGGAAACACATAATGCTGCCCCTTTAAACAACAGTTTTAGACCATCTTTAGTGTAAGTACTGTATGTCAAGCAAACTGGCAAGTAAATTTCCTTTTAGTCAAGTACAAAAAGCAAAGAAAACCCAGAAGGAAGAAGAACATTTTATGGAGGTTGGCATCATGCATTTTTTGTAGATTCCCTTTCATAACCAAATTGCAGAACTTGCAATTTATTGTGAAATTTATTTTCAGCACTTCTCTGGACTTTCTATAGAAGCAATCTCCTGAGATCATCTGTCTAATGAAAATACTATGCATCTTGTTTGTGTAGCTGTTTGTGTCTGATTACACCTTGGCTATCCTTCAGTATGTCCATCCAGCCATGCATTCATCCATCCATCTCTCATTTGGCTCCATAGCCTCTGCTGTTGATTGGGGTCTTGTCAGTTGATCTGCTGGGTCTCAGGGGACTGAGGGGACTTGGGTTACAGTTGGAGAGGCCATCTCACTTTTCATGCCATCCAACCTTTTCAAATCCCCTCCCCCTCCATTTCACCAGGTGACCCATCGTTATGACCCATGGAGAAGGAGTCATATTTCTTCTTTTCATCCTCCTTTTTTGTGCATCTAAGGACATCTAGCACTATTTTAAAGTACTTGGAAAACCTGTCAAGGTTTCACTGCTCAAAGCCTTAAAAAATGGGAAACAAATCTGTCGTCTTTATGGGTAAGAACGATTTACTGCCAAATTGCAGTGGAAAAGCTTCTAATCATGTAATTCAGTTGCTAATGGTGTCATTGTGTGCAGGCTGACAGGCTTCCCAATGATTCGACTAGACAGTGAGATTTGCAGCAGCTGACCTTTGTTTGGAGCCTCGCCAGTTTTTCTCTCCTTTACGCCGCACAAGACAGCTCTTTTATTTACTGGCTGCTGGCTCGCTGTAATAACTTCCAGAAAGAAACTCCCTGACTCATCACTCCGTTGAACAATTCACTTTTAGATTCTTTGCCAACAGCAATCTTTAGGATTAATGTTAGCTCATTGTAAAAATTCCAGTAGAGCTTTCCCATTAAAAGGTTTAAACTATGGCACAAGACAGCTTTGTTTCGTTCTCCTTTGTAGACAGCAACTTTTTCAAGAAATCTGTCAACTAATTATTCAGTTTATTGATTGTTCAAATAATCTGAATTTGTGCTGCATAGTATCAAGAACATATTTAATTGATGCTATTGCTCAAAATTGCAATAACAATATTGGTTACAATTAACCAACATTTTGTGGATGCTTCATTTTCGACCATGTCCCCACCATTCTCCGTGAGCGTGAACTTAAGAGTCAAATTTGGCATTTATGGCATGCTATAAAAAAAATTAAATGAAATGTTGTTTTTACATAGTTTTTTAGGCTTCATAAAGGCAAAAGTTTAGATGTGAACTTGCAGTTGTGCTTTGGGTCATTCCCCTTTTACATAAGTGAAGCTGGAGCTTAAGTTCATGAACTGATGGCTGAACTTTCTCCTTGAGGATTTCTTTCTGAAGAACAGAATTCATGGTTTCATCAATTATAGAAAGTCGTCCAGGCCCTGAAAAAAAAGCAGAAAAGCAACCAAAGACTAGCACACTACCACCACTATGTTTCCCTGACTGGTGTGATATTCCAAAAGGTTTTTCCTTGATTTTTATCAATCCACAGAATACACTCCCAAAATACATAGGGGGGCAAATACTTTTCAAAGTGCTGTATAGTGTCTGTTTGAAATCATCAATATCTTAACAACTCTCATGGTGAAACGCTTCCTTGTTTAATGAAGTCATCTGAAAATCTGTGACACAATTCACAGCATAAATCATAGGTATCTCATTTGTCCACAGAAATTGAACATTTTCCACATGACTAATGAGCATGAGCATGTTTATTAACTGCAAATATGGATTTTAAGATCAATTTTTTTCTCTGCTGTGCAGAGATGAACTCTGTCGCACTCAGACATTGTAAATCACTTACAAAGCATATTCTATGGCTTGTGTGTTAAAAACCTGTCACAAACTTGTTAAAAAGCCTTTGCGTAGTCTATATTATTCACTTCTGAATCATTTTGATGAAATAAACCCACACTTACAGCAAGCTGCTGATTTAGACATTGATCCTGCCTCCATTAAGGAGATCTGCAATGTCTGCAATGGAAAATGAAGCAGCGTAGAACTGCTAAGTGGAACCATGTACTGTAGAGTGAGTTTCTTTTGTTGTTACGTTAACACATGTGCTGTTCATTTTTAGGACAGTGGACAAAAAGCTGGCAACTTTTTTCCTGAGAATGATGTAAATTATGTTGTTTGGGTTTTTTTTTTTTTTTTTTTATGTTGTAGGCATACGATTCAGTTATTATTGTTGATGTTTACAGTCTGAAGACTCCAGCACTGACCTTTGTTTTGGAGAAATGCCAGATTTTCTTAGTTTTTTTCACATCCTGAGAGACAGCTCTTTTATTTACTGACTGCCTGCTCGGTATAATAACTGGCCCTCTCTTTAGTAAATACAGCTTCCTCCAGTATTGACTGTTTACCATTTTCCACCGTTGTATTGGCCTTGTTGACACAACTTGAAGAGAAGAATCTGTTGGATTTTATTCTTGAAAGAAAACCAGACTGGAGCTGACATGAATAAATTTATTGATTGATAAAATAGAGATATTTCAAAGTGCCTGTGTATAAAGATCATTTTGTCTTTGTGAAGTAATCTGGCACCTTGTTCTCATACTTCACCAATGAAAGGATGCAGTACTACTTTATAATATCTTAACCTTCACATGTCAAGTCTACGTATAGATTTAGCTTTAACATTTCTGGGGTTGTTAAACCTGTTTGATGTCCCTAAATGCACATAAAAGGTCATAAGGTAAGACAGTTACTCCCTTTTTTTTTTTTTTTTTAGGGTTTCTTATCTCAATGTGGATCTTATTCATCCATCAACACAATTCATGTTTTTTTTTCCTCTCGTCAGTAGTTCCTCTTTCCCTTTACCCACCTTTCTCCCTGTGTTAGTAAAGATTTTTTGAACATAATTGACATGACAGGAGCCCTCTATCTCGTATAGCCAGATCTGTGGAGATTATTGACTGGCTTATATTAAAGAATTTAAGAGAAGGCCATCCCTCACCTTCTCTGTGTATATCGCTGTGTGTGTGTGTGTGTGTGTGTGTGTGTGTGTGTTAACCAGCTGTAGCATTAAATCATGCTCAGAATAGCAATGTATCTATATAGTGTTACATTACATTTAACTTCCCTTATGTGGAAGGGTGGATATCTTAACACGATATGAATTGGGTCGTCATACAAGTGGTGGCTCTGCCTGCACTAAAGATAGCAAATTCCATGCACCCAAAGCTTTTTTACCTTTTATGTCCTCAGCCGTGCATTAAAAATAAAACAAACATGCCCCCGGCATACGGCAAGGTCCTGACAATATGCTGGTCCAACATACGAACGTATAAACTTAACAGCCGGGGTCTGCATGCATAAAGTAAACTCCCAGCATGTGGAGACCAGACCCTCATCTCTCCTGTCAGCGTCTCTCTGCTTGGTATTGAGGGTTTTGGGTTGTTGTGAGTGGATATTCTCTAGAAATCAACCAGTAATTTTTTGAATATTTTTGAATTATGATGAAAAGGGGGGTTTATTAGTCTTTAACATTTGCTGTTTTTGAAAGTAGAACAATTGAATGGATATGAGATACAAAACTCATCTTGAATACCAGATGATTTTTTTAAAGGCATAAATTAACAATTTTGCGACTTCACTCGATAAATTTTTTTCAGAGTAAAAAACAAAAAACAAAGAAACGACAAAATAATAAATAAATAATAATAAATAAATAATAATAATAATAATAATAATAATAATAATATATATATATATATATATATATATATATATATATATATATATATATATATATATATATATATATATATATATATATATATATGGTAGAAAGCATGAAATAGAAATGGTTAATACGAACAGTGATGACATCAAGACAAAATTAAAAGTAACAAAGTGTCCAGCTAAAGTTTTTGTTCAAAAAGTAAAGATTTACATGGGTTATCCAGTGATGAGGAGGAAGTCAGGGGAACTGCTATTTGATAGCAGTGGAGTGTGGAGACTTAACAAACCAGCTCCTTTAGGAGGGATTTAAAAGAGCTCTGTAATAACCCTCGTCTATCTAAAAATTACCACAGCAGCAAATGACCACTTCTCTCAAAAACTGCCAGTTCTGATAGCATTTGGGATAGATATCAAAATTCCTGTTCAAGTTCTGACCTACCTTGGTAATCTATTGACTGTGAGTGTCAGCTTTTCCATTTCTCTATATAACCTTGTCACCTAAATAGTTTATACTGTATTAAGAAGCTATGTAGTCATTGTGGAAGTTTCACTTTCTTCAGTCTGTGAACTTAACTGCACCGCAGTTATATAGCTGTCAAAACGTTTTCCAGCAGCACCTTATGTAACACTCAAACTCTTTAAGTCAGATTACAGGTATTCACACAACAACATGCCATTTGGCCATAAAAAAAAAATCCCTTCAAGCTAATGCTACACATGCAGTAGTTGGAAGCTAAAATAGTTGGATAGCATCTGCAGTCAAACATTCTCTCTGTTTCAAAATCCTGCGGGAAAAAGTGTTTCCAACCAAGAGACTGATTTTGGTGAGGGAGGAGAAATTTGTCCTCCCACTCACCCACGTTTTATGGATAAATGATCTTTGTAGCAAAACTGCTTTGTCAAGAAAATAATTTCTGTAATTACCATGCATTATTTCCATTACAGACTTTACATTATTATCCATGTACGGGAGCACCATATATGGATATATTTGCCATGGAAACCAATTTGATTTAGTCATGTTTCATACTTTTTATTTTTTGTTTACTGAGTCCAAATATGATGATAAATGCATTTTAAAAGTGTATGAGGAATGTCCTGACTTGAACCACTTAATGCAGTTTAAAATGGCAACAATGGCTTTGGTGGTTGGTTCTGCTGTCAGATAATTAATCCTATAGACTGACTGATTTTGAAAGCAGAAAGTGTTGCAAACTGCAAACCGTTTCTCATTACAAGTTGGATTTGTAAATGAATGTGCATGCTTAGATGATTATAGTTGGGTTTTATCTGCTTGTTGATGTCATGTTTGGGATAGAGAGGAAGAAGAGGAGGAAGGTGTGGATGGGTGGTGGGGTGTCGGTACTCTTAAAGACTCAGACACTGCCATGAGGCCAGGGGCTGTTTGTGTTGGCTGACACCTTCCTTACAGCCATAATCCAGTCTTTCTCCAGCTGGCTAACTACTACACCTCCCCCTTCCTTTTCCTTCATGCGACCTTCCTTACCTTATAAAGGCACCAGAGGGACACGTTTTATCCCATTTTTCCTTTCTGTCTTATCTATTTCTATGGTTTTAGTATGATTTCTGTCTTGATTCTGACATAAAAATAATAGGAATGTGTTATATCTTTAAATCTTTCATTGAGATGAGACAACCAAACAACAAGGGATATGTTTTGTTTTCTTCACAACCTTTTTTTTTTCTTTCTTGTCGCTCTTCATGGTAGATGGCAGTGAAACCTCACACCGGCCAGCGCTCTCATTCAGTAAAAAATTCATTTCCTGTGTGTTGGCCGCTGTCAGGCTGTCGCCCCGTCGCCCCGTCTCATAATTATTTAAAGAATGCCTACCAAGAGAAGTCAGCAATATTTAATTTACCACCACTGGCATCAGGGGCACCCAATTGATTTATTATTGAGTCCATTTTAATGTGAACAGCTGTTTCCAGCTAAAAATAGGGTAAGGGTCAGATGAAATAACCTTGTTTTTGATGGGCTCACTATATAACATTTGTTTTAGTCAAACTAGCAGCTTCTTTTCTTGATCAGTTTTCTTGTGGACTGATAATTGTCTTCATTCTCCGATTGACGGAAAGGCTTTATACCTGGTTACATGTTATAGTGTGTATTTTTTCCAGAGCCACAAATGCATTATATAATGCAGTTTGAAGGCATGCATCACAGGGTGAGGGAATTGATCATTCTCACACCCACACACTTCCAAATATGAATCCTTCAAAGGTCTGCTCCCTACTTTCTTCCTGAGGGCCAACCTTTTGAAGATCAGCCATGTGGCTCTGGTGCTCGCTGTGGACGTTTGAGGAAGGACTTAGGGAGTGGTTCAGGGGCCCTCAGCCTCGGCACTTCCCACCAGAGCGACCTCTAACCCCTGGTGCCATTAATCACTAGGCTCCTGATGGTCCTGTCCCTGGGGGAAAATCAGTCCAGGGCAAAGGATGATGGGAGGTGAGGCCTGCAGCCAATTACACATTGGCTCAGAGCAAGCGGCTGGTCAAATCAGTGCTTCACAGAGAGATGAAGTATCCAGTAGTTTGCCTTCCACAGGCCTCGATGATCATATTGTATCTCCAGCTTTATTAACAGCATTTGGCACTAAGTTTTATGTGGGAATAAAAACTGCCATTCAGAGCATATATGGAGCAGAGGTGGTGTGTTTTACTGATCAAAAGACATGTTTTGGGCTGGCCTAATTAGAGCTGCATGTCTCCAGGGTTTGAAACAGCAGATGTTGGACAGCAAAGTCAGGCACTGGCTCTTTCAAATAAGGGAAGTCTCATTCTAATTGTCAAATTGTTGCGAATGTGATTTTTGGTTAGTTATGATATTATTATAACTGTTTTCCTCAGGGCTTTCACATGGGGTAATGTCAGAATTTAAAATGTGAAACTTCTCTGTTTGTCTGAAGCCACTTCAGATATACAGATATAGTAGCTGACTATACATACAGAGCAAGCTTTGTTCTGTTTTTCAGATAATATGAAATATTTTGAGTTTCTCTCTCTTACGACCACTATACAGAATCGGATTTTGATTTGATAGCAGATGGTGACAAAGGCACAGACATGAATTAAAAGCTAACTAACTGCTGGCCTGTCACTCTGGGGCCAGCACTCCTGTGTCTCATTTGTTGTTCTGTCATTGTTCACGAGCGGGCCTGTATGAAAACATGGCTTCCTGCTGACCTGCAGTTTAATTCACACATCAATAACCCCTGGCTGATCTCTGACCCCTGTAGTTGTACTAATTGTTTAATGCAGGATTGATGTCCAACGCTGCATTAGATAACTGACAAAGCACTTACAGCTTGAAGCTGGGTTTGTTCTGAAAATTTTACATATTCCCAGATGCAAAACATCGTGGCTCTTCCTATTTATCTAATCTGTCTAAGTTTCTTGGCCACTGATGAAGCAAATTTTTCAACTAACAGAAGAAGATGGCATTACTAGAATGAAAAAATTATTGTGAAGTTGATTCAACATTATGACCGTTTCTAAATATTGTTTTCAACGCACTCCTAGGTGCTTTCAAACTATTATTTTACAGTAGGATTTTATCAAATTTAAATCAGTAACACCAATAAGACAACAATATTGACATATCCAACAACTTAAAATAGTTTCAAGTTAATTTTCTCATGAAAAATCAACTTATGGTGTTACTCACTATAAATATATTTTCTGACTACTATTTTTCTCTATAACTATGTTTCTCTGATAGTTCAATTTAAGTGATATTTATTTGTATAAAAAACAACCACAAACGTCAATATATTTTATTAGAATTTTATGTGACAGACCAACATGAAGTCGTAGAATAAAAAAAGAGGCATAGTTTCAGGGGTTTTTAGAAATAAAGATCTGAAAAGTGTGGTGTGCACAACACAGCAGACTGGTCATGGAGAAAGTTGTGGAGAAGCTTACGGTGTGGTTAGGGTCAATTTACCATCTGAAAATGGAAAGTGTAATCCTACCAAGACATGCATGCCCAACTGGGAGGCCAGGCAAATAGAGCATTAATCAGAGAAACAGCCGAGAGGATCATGGTTTCTCTGGAGGACCTTAGGCGACACAGCAAACATGTAGAAGAACGTGCTTTGACCAGATGAGACCAAATTGGAACTTTCTGGACTACATGCAAAACACTTCATTAAACATTAATGCTGCCTATCACCCTAAACAAAACATCCTCACAGTCCTAGTGGCAGCATTATGCTGGGGATACACCAGCATTTTCTTCACCAAGGACAAGGACGGGAAGACTGATGGAGGTAAAAACAAGGCAATACAGCAAGAAAACATATTAGAGGCAGCAAACGAATGAGGCGGGAGTGGACGTTCAGCTTCTGCATGGCCCTAAGCCTTAATGGTCCAGTAACAGTCCAGGCCTTAATTCAGTTTGGCAATACTTTAAGTCTGATCTTCACAGATGCTCTCTTTTAAATGTTACCAACTTTCAGCACTTTTGAAGAAAAAAAAATCTGAGAATCTTAGAAATTTGATAACCATGCATGGGTTTTCCTCCATTTCATAGTTAAGCACTACTTGGTATTGGTAAATCATTTAGAGAATATTGCAGGGCTCTGTATACTTTTCCAAGGTGCTGTGTGCATTTCCTAATTTTCAATTTGCACCTTTATTTTCTTGTTTGTTTAAATAGTTAAACTCCTTGAACTCTTTTCAAATCCATCAAACACACCTCCTAACTTGAAGTTAGTTTGTTTACCAAACTCTAACATTGACTTAGGCATGTTCAGAGGGTCAGAGTCACTTTCTTGATCTCCACTCCACAGGACCATGTGCTCACCGTGGCCTCTTGCACATGGCTTAAAGACATGTTACTAACTTAAGAAAATGAATCAGGGCTAATCTGTATGGCCTGATCACGCTGCTATTTTATAAAGTCATTAATGAGCCCAGGTTAAGAGCAGTCCGAGGAGGGGCTAAAGGATTGGTTGGCATTACCAATGAGGGCAAATCTGTACATCTCTATGCACTGGGTCTGGCACTTACACAGAGGGGTGTGGATTTACTCTGCACAATCCTCTAAATGAGCTTCATTATACCAGCCTATCCTGGAACCCCCCCTCCCCCCACAGGTTCTTAAGGATAAGCAGGTTGTCACAATCCTCAGTCCTCTCCTCCCATTTAATGCTTACATTATTGCACATTGCACTTTTATTTGATTCCGTCACATATAGGAAGCAGTCGGTGCTCCTCCCTCCTCCGCCTCCTCCTCGTTTTCCCACTGCACACGTTCCCTGCGAGCTTCACTGCAGATAAGCTGCTCACAAGATTAATGCATCTGTATCAAAAGTCTCGAGCAGCTTTGCTTTGTGTTGTTTGTGAATCCCTTTTTCCAGGTCAAGCCAGATTGCCTTAACGGGGCTAATTTGTTTTCCAAGCCAATTTTAATGGATGTGCAGGCAGCTGGTTCGCTATACTCGTCTTGTCATCATCCTAGTAGCACTTAGATCAGGATTTAGAGGTCAAAAATAATCCTTGATGTTTTAGCATTGATTGTTTGATGAGCTAATGTCTGATGATTCTTTCTGTTCTGGCATTCTGGCTAAGCCTAGACGTCTCCTAAACCAGTCACTATTCCTCAAGATATTCTAAATCACATTCATAATTGATGCTGTATTGATGTACCTTATTTATATATTTTCTGTAGGAACCCCGGTCAATCGCATTCCCATCATGGCCAAGCAGGTCCTGGATCTGTATATGCTTTACAAGCTTGTAACGGAGAAAGGCGGCCTTGTGGAGGTTATCAACAAGAAGATCTGGAGAGAAATCACCAAGGGACTCAACTTGCCTACATCCATCACCAGTGCTGCTTTCACTCTGCGTACACAGTAAGTCTTTGTTAGGAAAGGAAACAAATTACATTCATCTGCTGGAACTAAGTTAAGAACGTCAAGCGAGTAACTTTCAAACTGGAAGCAAACACCTTTCCCATGTATGTGTGCAGTATTAAGGTGCGCTGACATGTGACGCATGTCTTTTGGATAAGAGCTCCTCCCGTTTTAATCAGTGCAGCTGTCTGTACAGACAACAAAGGGACCCATGCTTTGGCCAGGTTAATTGATGGCCATGTACAAAGCTAAGGGACAGCTTTGCGTACACCCTGCTAAAGTATATGCATGTTTGTGTTTTATATGGGTACACATGTGAAAATGAACTCCTGTCTTTGTGTTTATTTGGATCTTCATGACATTACATCACACCCAGAGTTCGCTGATCTGTGTGATCTATTGATGTTATTTGGGTCAGAGTACAAAGTGACTAAGGTGGGGTTTGACTGACAGCTTATACACTTAGCCAATACTAAACCTCCTGTTATTTTGATGGAAACCTGTCAGTAGAAGTAACACCTCTCTCTCTTCTTCTGCAATAGATACACTTGAAGAACCTTGATGTATTTTTTTTTTTTTTTTTTTTTTTTTTTTTTTATGTTGACAGGTTGTTATACAGCATTGCTCACCTGCTCTACCAAATAGAAGCTGCTGCTTTTGCATCTTATCGATCCTGTAGATTTCCACCATTATGGAGTCAGTGGGCATATTCTAGTGGTTCCTTCATGGGATGGAAAACATAATAGAGCATATATCTAGAGCTACTGTGATGTAATCTAAGTGTGTTTCCAGTTCACCCCGTTAAACAACATTATTGTACCAGATGTGGCAATAAATTCAGATGTTCTGGGAAATAAAATCACACTTCATCAGCAACAGAGTTAAGTGCAGATGGTAAAGAAATTAAGGAAGTAGCAAATATGGGTGTTTTTTAAAGTTTGATATCCAAGTGTGTAAACTGTGCTGAAAATATGTCATTTGGATCTTGTTTAGTTTAGATCATCAAATAAGGACAGTAGAAAAACACAGATATATCGACAGTGTATTGATACCCTTTAAACTTTTCCAGGCCATAACAGACCTTACATGTTACAGACCTTAGATATTTATTAGACAAAATTAGTTAACAAACGGCATCATGAAGAACAAAGAACACAGCAGATAGGTCAGGGATAAAGTTGTGGAGAATTTTATAGCAGAGTTTATTTTAAAAAACAATTTCCCAAGCTTTGAAAATCTCATAGAGCACAGTTTAGTCCATCATCTTAAAATTAAGGATATGGCCTGGAGGGAAAGTGGATGAGCCTATTGTCAGAACATCTATTAACTGAGCACCCTATAATTAGATTTAACAAAGCAAGAAAGCCTGTACCCTTTGCAGTTTGCAGGGAGCCATGTAGGGGACACAGTAAACATGTGGAAGAATGCGTTCTGGTCAGACAAGACAAACTTAAAACTTTTGACTTTCATGCAAAATGCTATGTTTGTCCAAAAAATTATCTCACCTCAGGACAAAGAAATTAATCATACAACCAGAGCTACAAATAGATGGTTTGATCAAAGCATTTTCATTTGGTAAACAGGGATAGACTGAGCTAAATTCAATTTGGAATCTGCCACAAGACTTCATAATTTATATTTAGATGCTCTTCATCCAATCTGATTGAGTTTGAGCTTTACTGCAAAGACAAATGGGCAAACATTTCAGTCTGTAGATGTGCAAAGCTGGTAGAGACATACTTAAGAACTGATGCTATTATAGCTGTTATAGAAAAAGATGGTTCTACAAAGTTTTGACTCAGTGGGAGTCTTTATTACTTTATGTTGGTCAATCACATACTGTAAAAGCCAATACATATTCCTGTGTAATTTTAAAAGTTTGTTTGTAGCGTTAAAAAAAATCTGCAAAAAAGTTCCGAAGGTATAAATATTTCTTGCAGTCTATTTCTTCAGAAGAAAAATGGCTTTACCCAGTGGTAGATGGGTTTTTTTCACCTTTAAAACATTATTCTAGAAGTAATTGACATTTGTTGTTATTAGACATACTTTTTGAAAAAGTCCATTTAAGGAAAAATGCATTATTCTTATATTGAGTTCACAAAATTCTTTGTGTTCATGAAACACATTCTTTAAAAAAATACATACTTGTGCTCTAAATACCTTACATACAGGAGTGCATTTTTCAGATCCTTGATTTTGATTTTGATTCAAGGCTTGTCCTCAGTCTAACAGTAACTTTGCATTTTCTCGTTAAGGTACATGAAATACCTGTACCCCTACGAGTGCGAGAGGAAAGGTCTCAGCTCCCCAGGCGAGTTGCAAGCCGCCATCGACAGTAACCGACGCGAGGGCCGTCGTCCTAGCTACAGCAGCAGTCTCTTCCGCTTCTCGCCTTCTCCAAGCACGGCTCCTCACATCCTCTCTCCTCCCAAGATGCATCTGGCAGGCCTTGGCGCAGGGACCTCAGTGGCCCTGAATGGCCTGCAGGCTTCTCCAGGACCCTCTCTGAAGAAAGGTAAGCACTTTCAACTTTCATAAAATAACAGTTAATATGTAATTTGAGTTCTAGAACAAGAACATTTTGGTTCAACTTCTGCTTTATAAATCTCGAAAACTTAAAAAGGTGTGAAAGAAAAGTTCTTCAGATTAGATGTTTTCATTCTATAATAGGCATTGTTCCGAACAAATGGGCAGCTTTTAACAGTGCTGGAAGGGAAAGATGCTCTGCAAATCAATTAAGACTTTATAGGTTGGGTAAATTACTACTTGGGAGAGTTTAGCTGCTTTGATGTGGATAAAATTGGCTAAAGTGCTCAAATCTGTCTTGTGCCAAGAAGTTGCTTATTGATAGAAAAATACTGCCCTCTATCGCTATGTTTATTAATTGCACCTTGGGCAAACCTGAATTGACAGGTTCCCATATAGCATCTCACATAATTGGGAATGAGTTTTGCAGTACCTTGATTCTTTTTTTTATACCTGTACATTTTTGTCAGAATTTCTACATTTTGAATCTTTGTGCTGTTTCTTTGCCAATTTTGGCCAAGCTTTGACTATCCAAGAGATGACCTCACATTTGTCTGTACAACATTTTGATATAAAAAAGGAGCTCACAGTCATCTCAATTGCTGCACGGTCATAAGGTCCTGTGGCTGCAAAACAACAGCAAGTCATCACCCCTCTGCCACCATGCCTGATAGTTGATATGAGGTTGTTAATGTGTTTGGTTTTTGGCATGGTGCTTTGCAGTAAAACCAAACATCTCTACAAGTTTATGCAACCATTCTGAACAAGACCTAATTGTGCGAACAAGACATACTTGCTCAGTCATTTTCCAATTTTACCACAGTAAACTGTATTTTTAGCATTCTAACTACTGTCTGTAGAGTCTGGGAGGGAGCTGTCTTAAGGTCTGTCACGGCATTTAAATCAGTTTGATGCCGGGACTTTGACTGGTCCATTGTAACATGTTTATTCTCATTCAGGCATTCAAGATTTTCTGTGTTTGGGATCATTCTCCTGTTGAATGACCAGATTGCTATCAAACCATTTAGTCTGTTTCTGTATACTGAGAAGCTCAACAGAGCTCGATGACTGCAAGGTGGCCTTTTCCACTTGCAGCAAAACAAGCTCAGATCATGATCTCCCAATCACTGTGCTTGACGTTCTCCTTGGTTTTTGCCAACTGTGATGCTTTTTGTAGTTCAACCCTTCTTAAAAAGTTATACGTTATTATCATGTCCCAATTTTACAATTAAGTACTTAAGGTTTAACATGTCAACTAAATCCAGTAGTTGTTTGTTTGTTTGTTTGTTTTTTTGCCATTTCTCTGAGCTTTTCAGAGTCTGACTATTGGTGTAAATTTGTTAGGATATCTGCTCCTAAAAGGATTGGTAGCCGTTTAAGATAGTCATATTATTTGGAAATTGAGATTTTTGGGTCAGCAACAATTGCCTCTCCAAGGTCATTGCTGTGTTAACACACACCTGTATTTCTAAGACCAGCAAACTACCAAAATCAATAAAAGTCATAATGACGTTGCTATACCTCCTGTTTTTAAGACAAAATATATGAATATCATCACATTTCAGCTGTTCTATGTACTGTATCACCATGTAAATGTGTATGTGCATTTTTAGTGCTTGAGTACAACTTTGTTAGTGCAAGTTCATGTTGTCGATCCAGGTGTTTAAGAGTCCATGTGAACCATTTCTGCCCAAGGCTACTGGGAGCCCCCTCCTATTTAATGATAAATAACATGGTTCCCACACAGAAGAGGCCACTTTATGAACTTTGAAGTTTGTATTTCACATTAAGACGACTCCTGCTGATAACTGTCATTATGCTGTTGTTTTATCTGATGTGGCTTAGCCTTGGTTGGAATGTGACTCTGTCGTTGACCTCGAACAGTGTCTATAGTTTGAGTTGAGTAATGGGCTGTTCAACTTCTCCTTTACTTTAAGTGATCATATATGATGAATATTTGTGCTTCTGCAATTGCTCTCGGGCTCTGTGACAGAAACCAGTACTGAAGTGTCTTATACTCAGTTTTTAAGTCTGGATTCTATGAACTAGCTTCCAATCTAAAAGAAGTTGCAAAACTGTGATAAGCAACATAAAAATTGTTTACTATTTATGTGAAATTTCTTTTTAAAAAACAAAGTCCTTGAAGTATCATTCTGTTTTTGTGGTAGTTTCTTTTGAATCTTATGCCCAGAAACAGAACACAAAACTGCTATTCACACTGAATATAGATTTCTGTTCTTGTTTCAGTTTTACAACACTCAGGGCTGTTATACACAGTCAGATTTTTAAATTCAACCATTTTTATGTGCACTTGTTTTTTCTTCAGAAGACCTGACTCCTGCAATCATGGCTGCAAGACCTCCTATTGCGCTGTCTCTCGGTCAGCAGCAAGTGGCTGGTTTGGCGAGAGCCGCCACATTGGAGCAGCTCAGAGAAAAGCTGGAGACCAGTGGGGGGGGGGGAGGGGCCAGAGAGAAAGATGGCCCGCCTGGCAGAGGAGCAGCAGCGTCTCATGCAGCAGGCCTTCCAGCATAACTTGCTGGCCATGGCATCCCAAATGCCCATGAACCTGCGCTTGGGAGCCCCCACCATCACTACCAGAGGTCAGCGCTGCCAAGGTTGTGAAGCGATTGATAAAAAAAATACTTTGGAATTATGTAAATACTGACTTTGCTTTTTGTTAAAGGGAGAACTTGGAATTCGGCATATTTCATGTGTAGTATTAATAGTCTGCTTTAAGATTTATTAAGATAAATCAATCAATCAATCTCATAATTATCAAGAGTGAAAGATAAATTCTTTCCTTTTGCACTATTTTATTACAAATTTTAAAAATCAAAGGAATTTCCATTTATTTAACATCAATCAAAAATAATTACACTTATATTCTAATTAATCCACAAATTAATTGCTGTAACTGAGAATTAGCTTCTTTTTTAATCCTTCAAAGGTCTACTTACTAAAGATTTATTTTAGGTAAGAAGAAACACACAAACTGACAAAGTTGATTCTATACTACACTGTACCTATGGAAGCTGAAAGAGGAAGTTAATGGCTGGGGAATTTAATGGTCAAAAATATTAAACTGATTAAAGAACTAATAATTATTAGTGGTTTACATCCTCTTAGGAGATTAATTAAAGGAGCTTTAAAGTTTTGAACTTCTTCAACCTAATGTTAATCAGAGAGAGAATATAAGAGGAAAAAACAGGACGAATTCAGAATATCAGAAACGACTTTGATCTGTGAGTTTCCACCACCAGAACTAACAGGAATAGAATGAGGAACAGTACCCTGTTGGTTCGTAAGAGGCGGTTTATGTCCTCAAAACCAACTTGCATTTCTGTTCCAGGGTTCTATGAGCTCCATTTCACTCTCAGCTGGAGAGAGATTCCGGTTTTCCTACTCCAACGACAATTTGGTCTGCAACTAGTCCATCTGAATTAGAAAGCGGGACTGGTAACTCCTGCCACTGGCTTTCGGATGTTTAGACGTTCCCAGGATAAGCTTAAATGAAATTACTGGGGGACATGAACATGGCCCAGGCATTGAGAAAAAATAAAACCACAGAAACTTACATTCAATTTTAAAATTTAGCAAAGAATACAATGCAAGCAAAAACATTTATCCCAACTCAATCTTAAGTTGGTTAGTCCTTGTTCTGACTGAGTCAACCAAGGCTTTTTACTGGGTACTGTGTTTTTCCTCCAAACACAGCTCGGTTCAGCTCTTAGTAGTCTGTTCCTTTGGTGGAGGAGTCGTCACCAGGAACTAACCCAATCAGAGGCAAATTTACAATAACAGTGCTATGCTATGTTATTTGTTACACAACCAAGTAGGCATAGATTCCATTATTTTTCTAAAGCAGATTCTTTAGGGAGATACCAAAAATAAAACTATCAGAGAAGATAAGACACTATTATTCAGTAATATGCCTGCATATCATCAGTAAAACCTGTTATTGTGATTCTATTGTTGAATATTGCGATGATTAACCCACATTTTCTTGATTCGTTTTTTTTTCTATCACAATGTCCCACCATGCTATGTGAAACTTAAACATCTTGGTCACTAAATGTATATCTACACTGTGGGCCTCAAATGTTGTAAAAGTTTGTCCAACAAACCAAAAATGTTATTGGTGTGTAGAATTTGCTTGCATGGCATGGAAAAAGAATCCTACCATCCAAGCAGCTCTTTGCGATTGCACACACTGATATTGCCAAACCAACTGCTATTTGATATACTCTCCAACTCTAATCAAACAAGTCAGCGAAATAAGATCATTCACATTTAAACAACTTTCACATGTATGACAGGGATTTGATAAATTTATTTTGAGCATAAGACCTCAAGGTCACTGACTTGACCTAAAAGGTCTGCCAGGATTTTTTGAAGAAAACCTGGAGAAAAATAGCAAAATGAGTAGAAATGTTAAATCTGGTTTGTTAGTGTTCACTACACAGCTCAAAATTAGTTTCAAAAGTGCTGGGATTGAAGTGATAAGCATGTTCTATGAACAGATAGTATAATAATTAGTGCTTCTGTGTTTGTTAAGATGAGAAGCAGCAGGACATGTCTCTGAGTATTTCCACCAATGGGAATGCCAGCATCACTGTATCTGTGGAGGTTAATGGCACAATCTACTCAGGTGTGTATGAGGGAGAGCAGAACCTCTAATTTGCGCTTTTACTCTGACAGTAATAAAAACACTGTGGAAATTCTTGCTTTTCTTCAGGAACCCTTTTTGCCCAGAAGTCCAGTGGGGCACCAGGGCCTGTTGTTGCTGCTAGTGCTGCCTCATCATCCCCTGCTGGAACCAGCACAAGCTTTGGCTTCTCTGCTCCCCAGGCTCAGACCCTCAGCCCCACACCCTCTTCCACTTCCTCCTCCAAGGGCTCTGGCTCTGCTGAGCTAGCACCCAGTGGGTCCCCCTAACTCAAGCTTTCCTTTGTACCCGCTCCCTAGGCCGCTGTTCCACAGCAAGGCCCCAGCATGAATATACAGTACAATGAGAAACCGATAAGAATAAGAAACTGTTGCACAACAAATACCTCAACAACCCTGTCAACCTTTTGGCTGTCCAATCATGAACATAGTGCCCCAGAATATGACATAAACCCACTGCTTTGCATTAAATTAATCACATGCATAGATATAGACAGAATCACAAATTAACATACACAATACACACTCATACACTTGTTAATCTTAGTGTACATGCTAAACACAATCAGCTCAGCCAAAATCCACTGACAGGTGTATTCACAACTGAACTTGAAAAGTTTTATCTTAGGACATTTTGTTTGTTTTGTTGCCATTTTGTTGTCTTTTTGATTTTGTTTTTTTAGAATGATTTTGTTTTGTTTTCAGTTTTTCTCTTTTTACATACCTCAAATCAAGTAACCTGCAGTGGTGTCTTTACCTCAGGAGCTGTAGAATATTTAACCTGAATCAACTTTATTTTTGTATTCCTTTTAAACTTGTTGCAATCAGGGGAAGTCGGGTATCTCTCACCAACAGAACCTCATATACAGAGCACTCACCTCACAGCAATAGGCCTCCAACCCAGGTCGTTCAGGTCTCTAACACACTGTAGCTTCATGTTGAACTCAGACTGTTGACTGATAAGATGGTGCTATAGATCAGCAGATTAAATACCTCATTTCACAACTACCCTCAATAAAAGTCCATCACAAAGGTTGGAAGCGCTAATCTATACAGGAGCATCTCAGTAAATTAAAGTATCTTTGAAAATGTAATTTAATTCAAAAAGGGAAACATCGTCCAGTTTCTTTACAGAGTCATGTATTTCAAGTATTTGTAGCTGTTAATTTAATTATTGTGGCATACAGCTAATGGCCAAAAAAAACTACATTTCAGTTTCTCAAAATGTTTAAATATAACCAAAAGATATAAAAAAAAAAAAAAAAAAAAAAAAAATATAAAAATAAATAAATATAAATAAAAATATATATATATATTTAAATATATTTATATATATATATATATATATATATATATTTTTTGTGCACAAATATAGGCCTAGTAAAAAACATGTCCACTCAATGCTTGGTTGAAGCTCCTTACACATGAATTACTCCCATCAATGGAACCTGACAGGGAGGTGATCAGGTTGTGGCTCTGCTAATCTGTATTATTAGCTCTGGTGGCTATCATCTTTTACGTAACAGTACCCCAGTGGTTCTCGGTGGAGTTCAGGTCAGGCCAGTTTGCTGGCCAGTCGAGCACAGTGATACTATGTTCATTAAGGCATGTATTGGTACTTTTGGCAGTGTGAAAAGGTGCCAGGTCCTGCTGGCTTGTGCATGTCCTGAATATGTCTGTGTGTGTGGAGTGGGGGGGGGATCTTACAGCGCTGACCCAGGCTGTAATCTATGTTTTGTGAAACTCCCCCAAACTTTTAAATGGACATTTTTTTCCTACCACTGGTCTTTCTTATGCCTAACCTTCCAATAGTATGCTTAGATTCTGCACTTTGTTCACAGCCAGCTTCTTTATCAAGACTTTTTGTGGCTTACGCTCCTTATCAAGGTTGTCAGTAACTGTGCTGGAAGTAGTCTTCCCCATGGTTATGTAGGTCATAACATACTAAAAATATTTTTAATTGGTTTTATGTAACATTGTAATCCTCTGAGAAACTGAATTTTTGGCTCTCATCCCAGCCCATTAGCCATAATTATCAAAATGAACAGAAATAAATACTTGAAATATATCAGTTCTTTGTGTAATAAATCTACATGATATAATTAAATTTAACCTTTTGAATTGAGGTGCTGAAATAAATTAACTTTTTGATTATATTTTTATCTATTGAGATGCACTTTTAGTTCACTTACTCGCAGGTCTGTCTTTAATGACTTAACGCACAAAGTTTGGGGGAAACAGCAGCTCTTGTCCACCAACAAGCCCAGTAGACCCTGAGCTCATGTGTCTACTCACAGACCTACTGTGGCATTCCAAAACCCAGCTACACAGTCCCATTTTTGACCCCCCACCCCACCCCCTACATATTTTGGTTTGCATCCTTTCACCTGAATGTCCAATTGGACAGCGTCTTCATCAGTAAGTAGTTCCCAGACCTCACACTGGCCTCTCTCTTCTGGAGGGCATCTCTCTCAGGAAGCAAAGTGACAACCGCAAGGAATCACTGTTAATTTAAAGAAGATTCATTCGTGAAGAATGCACAAGACTACGTGACTGTTTCAAAAAAAAATACCTCATTAGACTCTCTGAAAGCGAGAGCGACGCTACATACCTCGGCTGTAAAGCCAAATCCTGCCTGAACTGAAACTGAGATGGATGTACTGACACACTGCGGGTGGGTTTTGGGGGAGAAAAAAAAAAGAGTTGGGGCGGGGTTTGCTTTCTTTCTGCTGTATTTACTCATAGACCCTGTTTCATGCATTCTTTTTTTTTCAGCTTTTTTTTCAGGGGGGTTTGGGGGAGGTTGTCTGAGGGAATTGATATATGCATTTTTTTTTTTTTCAGGTATGAGGAACAGAAATGTTCGTTCCTCTTTGTTGTATAGATTTTCAGGATTGTGAGATTTGATTGCGAACAGAGGAATTGCAGTTAACTCTTTCTTGGCAGTTTTGAAATGAAATGCATGTGTACAATCATGTGACCAGTGCTAGAACACATTAATTTCCTGGTTATTGCACAGCTAGATACCAAAGACTAGTCCAGCTGGTCATCCTTGTACAATCCTGGCTGCACGTGCTGAGGTGCATTGAAAAACAGATCTGAGAGTCTGTTGGACTGCAAAACAATGTCCCACCTAATCTCTTAGAACCTAATCTTTGAAATCTTTGTGAAAACTGTCAGGTCAGGTTTAAGTCCTTTTTTTTTTTTCTCCACATTTTATGACATGCCTTCTCTTCCTGCACACAATTTAAACTAGATTAAATCGAATCTGAACATGTAATATGAAAGAATGATTATGTGGGCTGTGTAGGAGAGATTAAAGTGTTTTACAGAACAAAAGCTAGATCTCATGTCACCTTGAGCTCAAATAATCAGATATTTTTGGGTCACTGAACACACCACCTGTCTGCAAGCTCAGGCAATGGCCCACAGTTTCAGTTCCTTCCAGTCAAACACAATTCCTCATGGTCCAGACACAGACAGATTATATTAGACCATAGTAGAAGATGTATGTTCTCCTTCAAGTTACTTTTTCTAAAATATTTTAACATCAATAAGGTTTAAATTGGATTTTCCAGCTTCTCCTGTGTTGAATGTGAGGTCCAGTCTTGATGCTTGACTGTATTTTAGCCACTAAATGTGAGGTCCAGCAGCTTTTGGCCATGCTGTTCATTTTATTTGGTCAAAATGTTTGACACACATAAGTAACTCATAAGGGAGGGAATCATAGATGCTGCCTTAATGTAGTTGCTGGTGAGATCTGGTCAGTGCAGGTTTCAGGCCGGTAACTTTCAGTGGGTTTATCACCTACTGTTTGGATAGATATTTTTTTCACCATTCATACTGTTACCAGCTGAATATTTGATATTTATTTGTATCGTTTTGTTTGTCCTGGTTAATCTTGTTTAGCTAAATCATCTAAACTGCATAACTGAAACATTTTTATTAAGTCCAAACTGTCAGTTTCATTTACTTAGTTTTTGGTTTGTAATGGTTGTTTGATAGAGTAGCCTCACTGCCTTTGTATGTTTCTGTGCTTGTGTGTGGGAGTGTGTGGAAGCAGGTTTAGTATATTATTCAGCAAGCATTATTGTAGTAACATTGAAAAGCCTGCAGATGGCGCCAATGTTGTATCTGCTAATTCCTAATAAGATGGTCAGCTTGCTGAAAGTTGAGTCAGTTTAAAACTTTTCTTGAGGTTGGCACAGTTCCAGTTTACTGGGAGCTGCCTGGCACAACCACAGTCCTTTCTGTGCTGCTTGAAGTCTGTGATCGGAGAGTGGAAAGTATTGAGGGTTGGTCAGTCATTTTCCCTTCTCTAGTGGGTTTAGTTGAAACTTCGTGGCTGTGTGTGATGTGCCTGTCATTCAACAGGACCCCAGGACAAAGCTGCATCGAGGGACGAGTACTGACGGAGGCTGCGGTCATTTTGGTTCTTTGGATTTTGAGTTGCTTTTATGTTTTATTTTAGGCTCTCTGTCATCACTAACTGCAGGCGACATCTCGTCACTCAGGAAGCTGTGAAGTTGGAAGTCTGAAGAACCTTTGGTCTCTTGCTTTTAGAGTAAAATACACTTTTCGAATGTTTAAAGACTGACCTGATATGTGCTAAACAGGTGCATATGCAAGTGGTTATCAAATACCTCATTTATCAATTTTATGTTGTTTTGGCTTGTACAATGCTCCGTATATTAATTCAACTGTGGGGTTTGTGCATATTTTTGTACTGTTATAATTATTATTATGGACATGACAATAATATTACTGATATTATTATAGTTTCCTCTTTGATTAATGCAAACAAAAAATGGAACAAAACACAAGAATGCTTGTAAAAACTGGTTTGTGCTGATTGTATTTAAGAGGAGCACTTTTCCAAAGTAGTTTTCACACATTCAGTTTTGTTCATATTAGTTAATATAAAGATATGGTTCTCAGGGCTTTAAACTTGTATGTCATGATAAAGTTTTACTTTATATCTTATTTCTGTGTGTGTCTGTTTCATTTCTTCTGCTATCATTAGATATGTTGCTTTTTTATAGATGATTTACACTTGCTGCTGTTTATCGATTTCAGATAAAGCTACATATCCATTTTCTATGTAATCGGGTGTCACAGAATATATAGTCATGGGAAAAAGACAGTACACCCTCTTTCAGTCTTGGGTTTTTCATAATAGGACATTACATAAATCAAATCTGAATATATAATCTATATCTGTATATAAATTGGATGTGTTTGTTTTGTAAAGTGCCTTGATTTAACATTTGTTGTGAATCGGCGCTATATAAATAAACTGAATTGAACTGAATGGTGATCAAGACCTAGTCCGGTATACTTTTTATAGAATGAAAAAAAGACAAAGGGACAAGTGTTTCAACAAGTTGGTCTAATTTATAGTAAAGACAGACCAAGATGTTAACTTCAGTATTTGCACAAACATTCTTATTCTTACCTTTACTCCAAACAAACAGAAACTCTTTAACAGGGGAGCAGTCCCCACAACTACAATTGAATATTCTATGGAGAAACCTTATAGACACAAGCACTCTCTCTCTCTCTCTCTCTCTCTCTCTCTCTCTCTCTCTCTCTCTCTCTCTCTCTCTCTCTCTCTCTCTCTCTCTCTCTCTCTCTCTCTCTCTCTCTCTCTCACACACACACAGGTGTTCAAATTCAGGTGTTTGTCAGATACACTCTCAGTTTGGCTGCAGTTGCCACTAAATACATCTTGTATTACCTTGTAGCATGTACTTTCCAGTGATGTTATAACTGATGTTATTATGTATGCATATGTTGTTTGTTGTGCGTGTTAAACTTTTTCCCACATTTCTCCCTTTGTTTTATCCTTTTTCTTTTCTCTCTGTGTCCATTACATCTGAAATAAACAAAGCAATGCTCAATAAAGCTTCATATATACATATCAAGTGGAGCATCATTGCGAAAGCTGTAATGCTCCACTTGCGAAAGTAAATCTGTTGGGCCTCACCTTTACACTAGGACAACAATTCTGAGTGCCACACTGCCAGACATGACACATTTAAAAAAAAAAAAGGCAAAAAACGAAGGAGCTACACAGGACTTGCTTACAATTTGAAGAAAACAATGGCCATTATTTTTCAACATGAATAGCCTTGAAGACTGGTGCCAGATGTACGGGGCAAGACAGGATTGCACCATGAATTGCAGAAAATACTTGACTAAGAGGTACTGAGAGTTGCATCCTGTACCTGCATGTGTACAATATCCATTACTAAATGTAACTGAGTTTTGCATTAGTGAACTGCCAAGTTTTAAGTGGAAGAACATGTTTGATTTTTTTTTTTTAATTGCATGAATAGAAATCTGAAAAATGTTACCTCCATTTGTATTCAGCCACCCTGAGTCAGCTCTTTCTAGAACCACCTATCTTTCATTGCAAAGAGAGCTGCAAATCTTTTGGGATATTTCTGCCACCTTTGTTCTATTACAGTATGTAAAACACTCTACATTGACCCTGCTTTTGAAGCTCTCTGGGCAGTCATCAGCTAGATTTATGATAAGTAGCTGGAACCAACTCGAAGAACATCTCATCTTTGCTGGGTCACTAAGGCTCTCCAGCACCTTGTGAATCATCCCATTTAGCTGGTCAACTGCACAAGGGAAAGGAAATATTATTACATAAGTAGCAGTTTTTAAAATGTGCTCTTTTTTCTTTTTAAATAACCAATAAACTACAGTCTTTCAAAAAATAAGGTTCTACTATGTCGTTGTTAAAAACCACTTTTTAAATGTTTGAATCTGTGGAGCAATTTTTTGTGTAAATTTTGTCGGAACACAGTTAACTGGAGCTGCATTAATACACGTTACGAGCGTAATACTTCAGCAAACCGCTTTACATGAAAATGTATGAGGGTATTTTTGGTGCAAAAGTATTTGTGCCTTGAAACTGAATTTGAAGTCAGAGAGAAAAATCATATAGGAATTTTGTAATTGTATAGTTTTTTCAGTCTTTCATAAATGCACAAATTCACAAATTACACCTCTTTAAATTCTTAAGTATAAGACGGAAATTGTATTCTTTGAATCACAGTTTATAAAAATCTTACAATTAAAGTTTTGCCCAAATGATCCAAAACAAATGGTGCAAAAAATATCCACATACCAGTGTCATAAAAAAAAACAATGTGTGTCTGTATCACTCAGACACAAAACTACTGTTACACTTTCACAGATCTTTAGTACGGGACACAGATTCCATTCTACAAGTCACAAAATATAAAAGTCCTGCTCTAATATTTTTTCTTCACTTACTTCAGTATATTTGGAGCACAATTAATTCAAACATCTGTATTAACATCGTCACACAGACACATTTTTTAATATGATTTTTTTTTTTTTTTTTTTTTTTTTTTTTTTTAACTCAGTCAGTAAATGCAACTACAGGAAACTCCTGATGCGAGTCACAAATCCTGCTTTACAAGCCACACTTTTTTCGCGCGAAGGGTTTCGCCATAGACGTTATATACATATCTGTCACGCTGAAAAAGAAGCAAAAACGATGCGTCTTGTGGGCAATATGTATGCCCGTACAGCAGGGGGCGCTGCGAACTCAGGATAACAAACCAAAATACCACCTTCGCCAAGTATAGTTGAGATCTTACAGCTCTGCTTCGGACATGCAGCGCATATGAAATCGCCATAGCATTTCACCTACTCCTAAAAAATGTATACAGTAAAACCGTCTGTGTTAAATATTGCTTTACTGTTTATTTATCAGAACGGAGAGGCCTCTTGGAACCGCAGAAATAGGGTGATACGAAGTTGAAGTTGGCTTTCAGACTGACGTGTTCAACTCGGGAAATGGTTAAAGGGAGATTCTACTTAATGTTTCACTACTTTTGACATATTTAATCCGCTGTAGTTTAAAAATGAACAAACCTGGACTACATTATTCTACACTAATGGCAGAATTTTTCAAACCTAGTTTGAGATTTTTGAAACATTTATTTGATTAGTGCAACTCCAATACCAGTTGATGTCAGTCCTTTTTTTTTTTTTTTTTTTTTTTTTGCATCTGGACCACACTGAAACCGCTCCAGTTTAGGAACTAAAATACTTAGACTCTTCAAACCTGGACTTGATTATTCTACACTTATAGCAGAATAACTATAACCCAGTTTGTGATTTAAAAAAACGACAACAAAAACCACCTTTGAGGTTATTTTTTTTATACTTTTTTGTGAACAGCCTCCAAGGAAGGAGACTGTTCACAAAATCTAATTTGCAAAATGTACATTTAAATAGATAACACTATTTTATCTTTTTAAATGTGTTAAAATGATATCTTTATGGATTTGGTCTCCATTACTATACTTTAAAAGTCATCGTGGGTCTATGAAACACAAAAACTTTTTTTATTTTTGGGCTATTATACCAGGCCCAATGAATGTTTTTTTTTTTTTTCTTTGTTTTTTAAAATATATATAAATCTGGATTTTTGCATTGCTTCTGTATTGTGTTTCTTATAAAGTGCGACTCAAAGAATACAATTTGTGTCTTGTATTTAAGAATTTGAAGAGGTGTATAATTTTTCTCTCTGACTTCAACTTCTTAGTAACAAGGCACAAATACTTTTGCACCAAAAATATTTTCATAGTGTGACTTTTGCACCAAAAAACAACTGACATTCCAGCAAGTTGTAAGCTAATTGAAGACTGTGGCATGTCAGGAATGTTTTAGGTGACACATTGTGAAAACATAATTGTAGCTTTATTATCCTAGTTGACTTGTGTTGGAACAGCTTATAGTGGCAGTCCTGCTAAAGTTCTAGTTCAGACAAAAAAAATCTGCCACTGTCAAGAAAATGTTTATTCCAGAGTCCTGTGTGTTACTTGTGTGTTAGCTGGGACACAATGATAATGCTAAAGTAGATCATGTTATACTGATGAAATGTTGACTGTTATTTTACCGCATTTTAAAGCTACAGAGTTTTCTAGAACTTACATGGCAATGATTTTATTAGCTATAATGTGGTGTCATTCTGGGACTTATCGCCTTAATCTTAAATGACTCAGATAGGTATGAGTTAGAAACAATCTTGATCTGACATCCCTAATTAGAAATAGTTTGTATTGTAGTAGCTTTGACTGCTTACACATCCTATTCTACGTCTTAGATCAGGTTGGGAAAGGATTTCAAAATTTCACCAAGAAAACATTTCCTTTTGGCCTCTAAGAAACCAATAAGCTCCTTGTAACTGTTAAGTTTTAAATAATTTTAATGAGGGCTTTGAGTGTTCAGTTCCTGGTTACAAATACTTTTAAATGTTAGTCTGTAGGTTAGGATTAGTGCTATTTAGATTTTGTCTTTTAGTGTTTACTTTTTGTTTTGTTATGTTATTTTTATTTATTCACTGGTGAATAAGTAAGCTTTAAGTAAGTAATCTTGATTTATATAGCTCCTTTTACAGGTAGAAATCACATAAAATACAGACAATGGAGTATAAGAACAAAAAACCTATAAAAGTTTTGAAAAACACAAATTAAAACATATTAAACAAAACTAAAAGCATGTTTGAGTAAAAAAGTCTTTAGCTGTGTTTTCAAGGAGTCATCAATACAATGTAAAAACAATGAAAGCACATTCTACAGTTGAGTTGCAATGTTGCTAAGCTCACTATACATTTGTTTTTTGACTTTACTACCAATCAAATAAACAAAAAACAACTTTATCATCCAAAAAAAAAAAAAAAAACCACACTAACCAGATATGGCTTCAGAAAGAAGAAAGAAGAAAACAAAGAAAAACACACAGATGATGGGAGCAAAAACTGCAAGTAACAGCAGGAAAAATTAGCAAAGTGAGTCTCGGCATGTTTTTGTTGGTGTGTGAAAGCATTTTTAGCATATTTTATAGTAGCTTCAAAGAGACCACAGATAGCATCAGTAGGTTAACCACCAGTTCATAAAGAGATTTGATTGCAAAAATATAGACTTTCATGAAGATGAATTAATTTAAAGCTTTTCTTCAGCTCCACTATATTTTCTGGATGTTAAATACCTAATCAATTTTATGCTGATTTGTCTTGTTTACTGCTCTCTGCACTGATTCAGCTGTGAGGGTTTTTAATATTTTGGTACCGACATTATTAACATAGACCTGATAATAATGACGTTATTACTGACATTTTTCTAGTTTATTCTTTGATAAAAAGTAAGCAAAAATTTTACAAAACACAAAAATGCTTGTAAAAACATTTTTTATACATGATATGGCTATCAGGTCTTTCAATTTATCATGATAAAGTTTTACTTTATGTCTTAATTCTGTGTGTCTCATCCATTTTGTTCTTCTATCAGCTTGTATGTTGCTAGTTTATGGGTGACTTACACCAGCTGCTGCCTGTTTCATATTTTGGCTTGAAACAACACAAAGATCAGAAATTTTCTGAAACACACTGCTTACATAACATCCTATTTGAAGTAGACACATCTTTTCTGTGACTTCTTATAAAGTTGACAGGAAGTTTTTTGTGGCCGCTTTGGTAATTTATTAGACAAGAAGCCTCTCAGCACTCAGCTATTGAATATTGAACAATCCAAAACCTATTCTATGAAATTTTCAGCTTTTATTGTATTCATATTAGACTTTGTAATAACCAATAAAGAAAAGACGTCTTAACAACTTTCAACCATGATTGCACTTAGCGAACCAACCATGTATTCCACATACAGAAAATTTCATAACAAAAGTTGTAAAATGCCATCTTTACCAGCAGTCTAACAGTTTAAATACCAACTTCTTTTTTTGTGGATCAGCAGTGAATTTGCTTATAGTAGTTTCAAGTGGGCTATAATTAAACACGAAACTACTGAGCTACTGCTACACAGGTTTTGCAGCTCATAACAGAAAATTGTTAAAGACTGTTTATTAAATCAAATCAAAAACAAGTAGTTTGTTAAGCAAATCTTTATTGCAACTTATTAAAAGCAGGATTTATAGGTGACAATTTTTTTTCTTTAGTCCAAATGACAAACAACTAAAGAAAGCATTTGAGAGATGAAAAGACTTCAAGACTTTATAGAAGAATAAACCTTTTTACACTTTAACACTAAAACAATACTAACTCTATAATAACAATACTAACTCTATAATAAAGACAAACAAGCAAGTCAGATTGCAAAACTGCTTGAAGAACAGAGTTAGTCTGGTTATTTGCCACTCTTCTGTCTAACACTATGTATAAAACATATTTATAGCTGAACAACATTGCAGAAATAAGGATGTGCTTTGTGTTCACTTCACTAAGAAAAAAGGTTTTCAGTAATGGAGAATGGTTCATTGTGGTGAAATTCAAAGGTCATCGTCAATGAGGTAGTTCATGCATAAGTGTATATTTGTCACTATATTTATCAAGCATCACATAAACACATTTGTTTGTGAATGATTAAGACCATATATTATTACTGATAATTTATCTTTCAGCACAACAGTTCATGTTTAATACTGATAAATTAATAATGAATCATCTTGACTGCAGTCAGTGTTTCTACTGTCGGATGGTCCAACTCAGAAGTTGGTTTTGCACAATGAAATTCTGGGAGAAACCAATGTTTAGAGCAAGGTGTTGTTGTATTTGATCAAGATTTTTCAAACTCATGTCATCTTTGCCTCATCATGCCTCTTTTGCCTCTAACTGATGACACTCTTGTACTAATTAAATATGGCAATCACTTCTTTGAAATTATATTTTTAAAACTCCTACTTGCCCCCGTCCTGCCTTTTTTAAGAATACAAAGCAAAACTGAGACACAAAAATGAATATTAACAACAAATACAATGAGGGTGACAGTAGAAACTAATACATCATAACTACAGATACAGCTCTGCAAATTTGAATTACATGGAAAGTTATTGAAGTAACTCATTTATAAAGCATAAGCTCATTATACACATTGATTAAACATTCAGATGTTTGTGCTGATTTTGATGATTGTCACTTGCAGTCAAAGAAAACCCCAACCTCTGTTTCTTAAACAATTTGAATACTGAATAAAGTCCTTATTTTTCAAGAAATGTTATGACCTTCACAATCATCACAATCAATAGTTCAAAGTAAAACTATGATATGCATGTTTCATTTTGTGAATTGAATTTCTGAACTGAATAAACTTTTCTATGATATGCTAATTCACTGAGATGCTACTATTAAATGACTTTGATCAATAACAAAAAATAAATTAAAAAAAACTGTGCAGAAAGAAAAATAAATATCCATGCAGACTTATAAAGATCTGGTAAATATGCATTTCACATTTAACAAAGACTTTCCAACTACTCAGATCTGTTCAACTTCTTTATACAGCAACATCTTGTTTTATGACCCCATTCACCCCATTTGCATGTGACTTTTTGCATGACACAAGCTTATCTTTCACTCTCACTCTGCCTCTGGTGAAGTACTTCTGGAAGTACTGAACCTTTCACACAGCCACAAGCTTTGTTGTCCCTTGATGAGAGTGCTTGGAGAGTGAGTAAATCTTATTTAAAAAAATAATCATAATCTAAAAAAACACAAATTGAAAATACCATACTTTGCAAAAGTATTCATATCCCTTGAACCTTTTCATTTGGTAGAATGCAAAAAACCATTGCCACAACCAAAATGTGGAAAAGAGCAGCTCAGTATGACTGAACTCTTGCACTGATCTACAAAAAGTTAGGAGCACACTTTGTCCTGTTGTTATAGACTGAAAACCCCTTTCAGATAGCTCTGTGAAAATCATGAACTACACCTTACATATCAGTCACTTACACATATGGCTAATTGTATATGCTTTCACATTCTGTCACAATGATTGATTTTTTTCTTTTTCTTTTTTTTCCCCAGTACTTTCATAATGAGAAGTCTCTTTGACCAAACCTCAGTATTTGCAAAGGTCATACTCAAAATTTAATTTGCTATTATTAAAAAAAGCTTTAAGACTCAAAATTAAAACCAGACACTTTTGAAGACAGCTGCAACAAACAACCAGAGGGTCGGATGAAATGTCCGTCCCGCAGCTATGCTTTTCAGCTGGTACTGTACCAGGACTTTTTGATAGCCCATTTCTTCAGACTCACATTTATAATTCCCCTCCTGTTTGGGAGTCATGCTGTCGATCAGAAAAAGGCACTGGCCCTCCATCTGGTTGCAGGATCTGGAGCCTTCAGGACCGTGCCAGGTATACTTGGCATGATGGGATGACATTGGGCATCGTAGGAAGTAGCGGGACTGAGAGGGAACTTTGATGCTTTTCACTGTCGTATCTGCAGGTGCATTGGTGCCTAAAAAAAAAACACAAGATCAGTTTAGAATTTGCTGCATGTATGTTTCTAAAACTTGTCCTTCATTGATTTGTTATTTTCCTTGTACCTCAGCCCTGCTTGTGACCTTACATACTCCTTCAGGGTGGAGTGAAACAGGAAGGATGAGATCACAGCTGCTTTATCTGTGGTGTTTTGTACATTGCCTTGCAAAAATTCATACCTCTTTTACTTTGTCACATTTTGTCACATTACAACCATAAACTTAGAATAAATTTGATTGGGATTTTACAGATAGACAAAACACAAAGTAGCACACAGTTCTGAACTGAAATATAAATGATACATAGTTCAACATTTTTTTTTTTCCAAAAAAGGTGAAATGTCTATAGTGCATATGTATTTAGCCTGTTATTCTGAGTCATTCAGTCAACGAAATCCACCTGTGTGTATTTTAATCCCAGTATAAATCCAACTGTTCTGTGGAGGCCTTATGGGTTTATTAGAGAACAATAGTGAGCAAACAGCATCATGAAGACTAAGTAACACACCAGGCTGTGGATAAAGTTGTAGAGAAATTTAGAGCAGGGTTAGGTTATAAACCAATATCCCAAGTTCTGAACATCTTCCAGCAAGCTGTTCAGTCCACCATCTAAAAAAGGAGAATGACACAACTGCAAACCAACCAGTCTACTAGATTGACAGGCCTGGCAAGGAGAGCTTTAGTAAAAGAACATCATATAGGACACCAGACATGAGGAAGAGGGTGCTCTGGTAAGACAAGACAAACAATTTAGTGGTGAAAAACATCTACTGTGAAACATGGTGGTGGCAACATCATGCTGTGGGAATACTTGTTTTCAGGAATAGGGAATAGGGAAGCTGGTCAGAGGTCATGGGAAGACAGATGGGGCTAAGTACAAGGCAATGGTGGAAGAAAACCTGTTAGAGGCTGTAAAAGAGACTGGGGAGGAGTTTTCCTTGACCTAAATCTAGTTAGATCTAATTAGAAATTTTTGGGAACATTAGTAAATTGATGCTCAGAGATGCTTTTCATCCATTCTGAAAGAGCTTAAGTTACTTTAACAAGCAAAACAGGCAAAGAAGTGTTTAGATATGAACAGCTAGTGGATGCATACCCTAAAGGACTCACCACTGTAAAAGGTGGTTCTACAAAGCATTGACTCAGAAAGGGTAAATACAAGTAGAAGCTACACATTCAGATTTTTATTTGGAAAGGAAATTAAAACCCACTATATAATTTCCCTTCTTCTACATATTAGGTACCACTTTAAGAAGACCTTTATTAGTCTCCCAGGAGGGAGACTGACAGATTTCTGTTTTTCTATCAAGGCAGCAAAGTTTGTTCAGCCAAACATGAGTAGTAAGTTGCATTTCAGTGCCTCAGTTTGTTAAATACTGGACTTGCTGTGTAATTTTTACTTACTATTTTTTGTGAAAAAAGTGCTACATTTTTTGGGTGTTTGTTTTTCATGATTAAAATAAAGCTTCCATTTTAGATATGATTAGAACTGTAACTGAGCATGTGCAAAGTAATTCTGAGAAGACTGTGGCTAAGTTGTTAATAGGAAATAAGACCACTAAAGATTTGTTTTTTTTTTACCAGCATATTGCTGATTAGAGCTCTACAGGGAGTTGGCTGACTGTACAGAGCGTCACATCTCAGAAGAAATATTTCTTTTTGAGTTCCTCTTTTTTGCTTATAGTTTTTTTTTTTTTTTTCTCACATTTCCTTTATTTCTCTGTTTTCTGTTCTGGTTGGGTCATTTTCCTGTTTTATTTTGACACTTCCTTTCTTCTTTTTGTACCCCACCTTATACATGGCTCTGTTAATTTCCCTACAGAGCTGCATAAAATAACTGATTACCCCTGCTCTTCCTCCCAACTGTGGGACCTTGATTTCCTAATGAAATGTAAAATTTACTTTAACTTGAAAAGAGGATCTACTAAGCAAAAGTGTCTTTTGCTTAGTAGAAGACCACTTCAGTTAGTCTTCTCAGGAGAGGTAAGACTAACTGAAGTGGTCTTTGTTGACAGAGTGGCTTAAGGTGTGCTCAGTTGTAGCCCAGGACAGCTGGATAAATCTGTGTTTGGTGGCTCGAGCTGCAGCTCACTCCTCGTGAATATCCCCTAAACTCTTGAAAGGGTTTTGCTTCATAATCTTCTCTCGGCTACAGTTATCTCTGTTGCTTGCGAACTTTTTGCTTTCACACTTTTTCCTTCCATTAAATTTTCCGCTAATGTGCTTGGTTACAGCATTCTGTTAACAGCCAGCTTTTCAGCAATGACCTAATGTAGCCTACCCTCCTTAATGAGGGGTCAATGACTGTATGATGGTCAACTGTCAACTGTCAAAAACTTTTGCAGATGTTCTAAGTCATTGAAATAAACATTTGGTAAAATATCATAAAACCTCGAAATATTGAAGAGCTGGAGTACCAGAATCCATAACAAGGTGACAGGCTGTGGTGACCAAAGTTATTTATTTGAAAAATGAAAAGGAAACCAAAATAGACTTAACAGAAACTGGAAACAACTGAAATAACTCACAATGCGGAACAAGAAAGAATAGGTTATGATTAGAAGCAACATCAAACCAGGGATCACATATACCGCTGGAAAAAAATAATAAAATATTTAAGTTGGATATGTTGTGTTTGGTAAGGAGAACACAGCCAGAGAACGACATAAGTAAAGAAACAAGAAATAAAAACATAGATAATCCAAATATTTCGAAATTTGTAATTTGGTCAAAACAAACCAGTTGGAAGACATTTTTCTAAATGCTGAAACCTGATGTTATGTTACTATGCAATCAGACATCTTATTCTCCTGTGGAAAAAAGCAATAAGTGCAACAAATATTTAGTCTCTGACTAGTGACTGTTTGACTGTTCCAGTGTAATATGAAAGCTTGTCTGCCCTGAACAACATTACCTTATCTCACATCCTCTAACTGCTTATGGTGTTAAGAGAGCATCCTGTGTGCAGAGCTCTCGACCAACTGTAACTATAAATAAACAAAACACAGTTCCCTTAAGACAAAACCACACTTACAAACAGAACAACCAAAGTCTGCTAATTGCTAAATTAAAGACCGCTTGGACAAAAACCATTTTAAATGGTGAACAGACTTATAAGGGAAGTCTAGCACTAGTTAAAGTTAAAATTATAAGTAACAGAAACGTCATCCAATTTGCTACGTATTATGAAGAGAACCAAATTTTTTTTCATCTAGTTTGCTTCACAGGAAACTCTCCAGCCGGGGAGATTACGCAAACAACCTGCCCCGTGAATCACTACAATCTGATCACAGTGTAAATAACCCAGTCGTTAAACTCTATGATCACAAGCCCCCCAAAGCTGACAAGGAGGTTGGGAGGCTTACATTGTTTAATCATCTAATGAGTAACTTTCAACCTCATTCTTTAGGAATGTTCAAGAATGAGTCTGTACACGTTCGCAATGGCCTTACTTTCTCCAGGAAAATAAACATTTATTTTTGGCTCCATGGGATGTGATGGAAGGGTTTTTTTCAGCTTTTGATGGAGATAAGATCAGCTTTTCATGCTCTATAGATATGGATATGGATAGCTTGGTATAAAGGAGGTGCTGCATAGCTAACTGCGGAGAGCACACTGGCTTACTGAATTGATAGATTTATGAGAGCTAAAAAAAACCACCACCTTGTCTGTATTCTGCTAAAGTCCATCCCATGGATAGCAATGGGGATTATTTACAGGTACAAGTAGACATGCAGCATGTGTACTGACAAAAAACTGTTGTGGATGGGCAATAATTGTGAATCACCTCCTTACCTGCCGTATTAATGCAGCAATTTATAAAAAAGGATCCCTGACTGCATGGATCCATGTAATGTACTGTACATGGTTAGACTTTTAGTAGGGCAATATTATGCAAAAGTCTTGTCAGTACAGCAGAGTTGAATTAATCTTGTGATTGCTCACATACTGCAGTACAACACATACTACATACTGAGCAGACTAGCTGGGGAAGCTGACGGTAAACGAAATGACACAGTAATATAAACTTAAAGAAGTCAGGTTGGTTGGTCACATGGGTAAAAATAAGCAGAACCTTGCATGATGTAAGGTCATGCCTATTTCATTTGACTTGGTTTTGTTTGTTGGTTAAAGAACATCTGGTTAGAGCTTGCCATAAAAGGGTGAAAATAATGTGTCTGTATGTAAAACACCAATAAGCATATTTCTGAAATGTTTACTAATGGCGAATCAAATAAACTCTTAACACTTTTAATGTGTTGTTGCTATTCGTGGTAGTTAACTCAGCAGCCTTGAACACAAAGCAAAGTTATAGTTTTTACACATTTACACTTGTCAGTCTTGCTAATATTAAATACCACAGGTCAGTATACTGCTAAATATGTCAGTACCTTTAGCTGAGAGTTGAAGGAATGATGCTTGGTCTTGGCAAATGCTATGGTTCCCTTGGACCACATTGTGATATGTGCCACTGCAAAATAAAAGGCATGTCAGTCAGGCATGTTACAGGAAATGCTAGCCATCTTTAAAAATGCAAATTGTATTTTAACTATACACCTTTACACCTTGGCTACTGCTTTCCAAAAGACACTGCTTTTGTGAGCATTAATGTCCTGTAACAATATATCCCACACACTGTCTTCTGTTAATCACCCTTTGTCAGGCCTTTCTTGAGGGGGGAAACACTCTCAGTGTCTTAAAGCCAGTTCAAGGTTGTGAATAAAATGTTCTTAGCTCTATCATCTAACACCCCACCCCCAAGACTCCAGGGGTGTCAGCTTGTTGCACTACATATCATGAATGCAGATGTTGTTGTGCGGTTTTGGAGGGTCTCGTTGAAGTAAAAACAAGAGGTCGGAAATGACTACATTTCCCCTTGTGTGCACTGTTGCAACACTGTAGCAACTTCAGTTCAGTTTTCACTGTCATGCCTCTACCTGTTCAAAGAGTAAGGAGCAAATGTCTATTTTTTTACAACTTTTAAACTTTAAACTGAATAACTGAAAAATATTAGTCTGTTTATTCTTTGTATGATATGAATCACATGCAGTCACATTTTGTGGTAAATTCCAAACTACCACATGATAAAAAAAGTCCACAATAATATTACATCAGGAATGAAGTTACTGTAATAAAAACTCCTATGATGAGGAGTTGTACAAAGACAAACCAAAACCAAGGTTTGTACAAACCAACAAAGGTTTGAGGCTGACAGGCTTTTTGTATTATAGTCGTAACAGAGACTGGAAGGTCAATGACTCTATGCAATTAGCTGGGCTGTCTTAGACTGATAGTTGTTTAACATTTGACAAATCATACTATTTGATTCAACTGGAATGTATAAAAGTGTATCTGAATCTGACTACATGGCTGGATGACTCTGGGATGGACTGGATTTATCTGAACTGATTTTAGACACAGTTGGATTCTGTTATTTACTCATAATTTGGATCTGTGTTGTACAGACCCTTGTAATTGCATTTAATGTTAATCTCTGCTTTATCAATATGCCCAAACTTCAGCATAGGTATGGCGTTAAGCTGGCAAAGTGATTCACACAAAGTAAATTGATACAACTGGCTGGATAAGAGAAACATTGAATGTCATCATTACTAGTGTTCAAATATGATAGAAACATGATTTGCATCAGTGTCAAAGAACTGCTCCATAGAGGATGTGAGCTTTCTTCTGTTGGTACATTTTTTGTGACTCATATAATATTGGTCTGATAGCACAATAACTATCCAGTGAATACCCAGCAAAATGCAGGCTTGGACAGATCTGTGAAAATCTAGACTTCTGAGTCTTTGTTCATAGATAGAGGTATTTGTCATAATTCTTTGAGTGGCTAGGTTTACTCTATATACAAGCACAGCTTTGTAGCAATGGACACCAACAAAGTGGAAGACCTACTAACTGCTAGTTAGAAAATGTGTTTGGTACCAATCAACACCTTCAAATTCTGGAGTTGATTTGATTTCTAATTTTGAGATTTTTTATTTTGTAGAAAACTGCTAGCAGTCTTAGCACACAGGATGCTCTCTTAACACCATAAGCAGTCCTAACCCTCCCACAGTCCTAGCTTGACGCTTGGGAAGAGCAAGGCAGATGTCACAGTCAGACAACTGGGAAGTGATGGGGAAGTCCTGTCAGCCCATCAGAGCCCAAAACCAGAAAATAAAAAATTGTAAAAGGAGGTGTTGGGGGTTTACCCAATACCTCTGGGGACAGCACACAGGGTAAAATGGTCAGTCCCTTCTGGGACTGCAGGAAGGTTAACAAACGGTGACAACCAGATGATCATTTTTGTAATGTTGTCAAGTGCATCTTTTGTTGTCAAGTGCATCTTTGGTAAAATGCCTTTGTTTAGGCGACAAAATGAAAAAAAGGATATTTACTGATTTTAGTTTTCTGCTTGGGAGTCTACGGAAGCATTGATAAGCCACTGTCTTGGTTTATTTTCACTCCATAAAACAAAGACCAATAAACACTCCATCTGGGTGTCTAAATGTGGTCAGAGATCAGTGCATGAAGCCTTGAGATCTTACCCCGTCTCAGAGGTGCAGCGTTTCTTTTTCCAACTGCAGTATGGATCTCTGGACAGGACACATTCCTGGCAGATGTTTCCATACTGGCTACAGCTTCCCATGTCAATTTGGACCAGCTCAGCTTCTGAGTTCACATACAGCTTTCTCTGTAACAAAGGTTCACAGAAGTTTTTATTATAAAAATGATCATTTTGAAACAATTATTTTTTCATAATTCTTTCAAACCTGTAACAGTGGATAAATAAAACCAGTCCAAAAACTAACCCTCATGCTTTTGGTGGGTAGAATAGTTGTGTGGGTGTTCATTTGTTACTCACAGAAGAGGGGTGAAAGATGAGATTGAGGATGTGGGCTGAGTAGTTAAAAGGTTGATACTCAGCAATGATGAAAGAATGATTTTCCATCTGTAACGCCTTGTGAATAGCACCATTACCTGGTTAAAGGGCACAAATCAAAGGAAAGATGATGACACACACCTGCCTTCACACCCAGAAGTTTTTTTCCTTAGGTTGTAAATGAATCTTAACTTTTGACTTCCATGTTCTGTAACACTTCCCCTTCAAGAAATTAGGAAACAATTGTGGAAATACCCATAGGTACATCAAATCAATTATTTTGCAATTTAAGAAATAACCTAAGGCAACCAAAGTGATGTACATGTCTTGGGGAGCATCCTATTGGTAGACATTAGTAAAAGAAGAGAACGAACAAAAGAAATTAATATACAGTCACATTCAGTAAATTGGAATATGTATTCCAATAGGGCTCATTTATCAGATTAAAAGTACCTTTCTGAAAATAGCCTTTAAGCAGTTCATAAACATACTTTTCACTAATCCACATTTATGTCTTTCACTTTTTTCATCGGTGTGATGTAATATTCAAGTTTAAAATATTGTGGTTTTATCAGCTGGAAGTACAAAGTTAGCATTCCCTCAGAACAGAATAATTTGGTGTCAATACTCAGTAAAGCTATTTTTTACTTGTGGTGATTCAGGCACCAAGAATGGTCGCCTCTGCTCTGATGTCACTGTTTTACACATGCTTGGGAAGAGCAAAGTAGATGTCACTTGCCTTGTCACCAGGTATTTAACATCCTGTATGAAGCTACACATTAATGATATAATAGTACATCATTTCAATTGACTCAAATGTGTATTTGTGCATCACTGATCTAATTATAGAGCCTAAAGAGAGCACACACTCTGGGGAAAATGTTAGATCCCAGTCTAAAACAGTCTACAAGACCCAGTATGGCTTTGTAAATGGTTGTTTAATTTTAAGGTGAACCAAGAATATCAAACAAAAATCCATAAAAACAAAATTACATAAAAAAATTGATCTGTATGTTATTAAAAATAAATACATATTTGAACCCCTACAACCCAGCTAACATTCTGGCTTTCACTACGCAGTTTTGTGACCCTGTGGCACACAATCAATCGATCAATCAATCAGTCAGTCAATATAATGCTTGGCTTTGCTGTACTATGCTATGGTACTTCTGATCTTGTTATGTATATAAAGCACACTTGTCGACTGACTCTTTTCTTCTTCTTTTCTTCTATTCCAACCTCACCACTGCAGTGGAAAAGATTCAAGAGGTATCAAAGAGGTATCATCTGACATCCTACACAAGGCTAGAATAGATCTGAATATGCAAGTATTCATAAACAGGGAAAACTGAAATGACTATCACCCTCATACTAGAGCGCCATGTAAGGTGTTGCCTCATGAAGTGAGAATAATCATGAGAGATTGTGGTTAAAGATCAGCCCTCAAGTACACATGAGGACAATACCAATGATCTGAGGACATTTGGGACAACAATGGCTAAAAACACTATTGGTAACACGCTACACCAATAAAGCCATTTTGAAGACTATTTGCTATAGAAGGTAGATGTAAATATCAATCAGGTTTGCATAAATAACAAAGAGAAGGCTTAATAGAAAATGCCATGATCAAAAGAGACCAAAATCGTGTTGTTTTACATCAGCTTGACCCTCTGAGTTTAGCAGAGAAATGTTGGATATAACACCATCCATACAATCAAGCCCAGAGGTTGAAACATCATACTTTGGATTATTCAGGGCATATTCACAGCAATTAGATGTTGTCATTCACCCTAACATCATCTTATATGACAGTGTTCTTCCTTCTGCCGATCAAAACATACCTAAAATGGTGATTGAAGAAGCATCACATAAGGATTATGGAGTACTCCTATAGACAATCTTAGAGGGAGCTGAAACTTTGAGTGGCAAAGCAGAGGCCAAGAAACTTAAAATATTTGATGACTTTCCAGATGAGTTTTCTAAAAGAGTCAGCCAAAATACCCCCTGAGAAGGACTGTACTAGGCAGTAAATCTATCCACTTGTAAGTTATTAGTCATGCCTTGGTAGAGGAAAACATGCTTTTTATCTCAAAGAAATGCAACACTATTGTAATACAACGTTTTTTTTCTGGACTTTTGGTTGACACTCTGTCCTTCCCCATTACAATGAAACCCAAAATGAGAACAAGAGACTACCTGTTTCTTTTTAAGTGAGCAAACTTGCCAAAATCAGGAGGGGATCTAATGTTGTTTTCCTCAATGCTAAAATCAAAAGATATTAATCCTTGAGAAAGTTGGTCATACAAACTGAATTAGCTTTAGATCCTGCATAGGAGTATGTCAGCAGTACTAATTTTTCAGCTGTTTTAAAAAAAGCTGATGTGGTCAACAAGGGCGAAGTTGAAAAATGAGTGCAATCATGCATTTGCTTTGTCTGTAGGGGTAAAAATATAACTGCTAACACAAAAAAATCAATTCTATTTTTGTTTTCAAGACATGACCGTGAATCTGAAACTAATCAGGGTGAGTTGTAACAGTAAAAACGTTTGTCTTCCATGATGCAAGACAAAAATTTTCAACATAGTTGAAACTGACCAATTCTGTGAAATGAGATTTACTAATACAGCATGCCATCTATTTAATCACACCCCCAGCATTACCTTTCAGAGGTCATTATTCAGCGCTTTAGCTCAGCCTAGCCCTACAGTGTCCCATTGTCTGGCTAATCTGGACTTTTAAATCTACAAACTAAAAACCCAGTGTTGATCGGAATGCACCTTACGGTTGTTTAAAAGCTTCCCCTTTATAAAGAAAAATAGTTTAGGAAACTAGTACTCACTTAGAGAGAGAAACATAACTGTACTTTGCAGGGAAGCATCAACATAGATTCGGGTGTAGTTGTGGTGCTTAAGGAGAACTGGGCCAGACTTGTTTACTGGATGCACCCACTGCTTCATCTCTGAAAATGGTTCAATCCTCTTCAGGACTTCTGAAGGAATAGTGGTGCTGTCACGAACACACTGAAGACACAAAGTTCACACTTTAGGAACATCCTGTACCAGCTTGTTGCTAATCAAGACATGATTCCCTGAGGTGCTGTCAAGATTTTTGTTCCTACAGTTACCAATAAAGTGATTTAATATTCAAAACACAATAACATATACTGAGGAAAGAAAATATTACAAGTGTGATGTATAACTTGAAGTATTTGCCACTCAAATACAATGCAAACATCCACAGAAAAACTGAAATAATTTTCAGAGAATAGAGGCGCATCTCACTAAGTTAGAATATCATCAAAACATTGATCTCACATCACAGAGAGTGACGTAAAGCTGTCATTTATTGTGGTAATTTGATAATTATGGCTTTTAACTAATAAAATCCCAAAATTAAGCATTTCAGGAATTTGGAATATTGCAAAATCCCACTAAAAAGGAAACATTAAGTGCTCTAAAATTTACTGGAAGATAGTTGTGCTGACTTGAGACTTGATAAAACACAGTGAACCTATATTAGCTAAAGATATGTCTCCCCAAGTCAGCACTGACCTGTCCGAACGTCCCAACTGACCTATAGCCACTTGGATTCTGTGCTTATCTCCTCTTCCTCCAAACTCTGAGACAATGATTTTCAAATTAAATGCAAAATTTGCATGTGGCCTTTGGCACCTTTTGACTGCTGAGCAACAGTCCAATTCTTTTTCTGTTTAGTAGAGATCAGATGTTTCTGATATTGTCTCTGGTTCAGAAGTTGAGTTAACTCAAGGAATGAAACAGTTATGGCTTGTGTCCTGCATACAACTGTATGTGGTGATTCTTGAAGGACTGACTCCAGGTGTAGTCCATACCGAGAGAATTTTCCCCAAAGACTTAAAACAGGCTTCACTTTACAATCCTCTCAACTCTGCAGTTAACCCTGCTGGTGGTGCACATTTTTCTACCACATGTTTTCCTTCCACCCAACTGTCTTTTAATATGCTTGGCTACAGCACCCTGAATGATCAGCTTCTTGAGCAATTACTGTCTGTAGCTTGCCCTCCTTAAGGAGGATGTCAGTGACTATCTGCTGGACAACTGTCAAGTCAGCAGTTTGCTCAGTGATTGTGTAGGCCATAAGATACCATTTTTGTATTAAAAATATATATTTTTAATTTTTCAGACTTGAAATATATTAGCCTGTGTGTAATGAAACGAGTGTCACTTTTTGAATTTAATTATCAAAATAAATGAACTTTTGATGGTATTCTAAATTCCTGAGATACGCATGCACACTAGATTCGTTATTACTACAGATTGGTTTCACTTGTGTACCTTTTTCCTGTCCGTTTTGTCTGCTTCTGAACCAATAAAGTGGGAATTGGTGAAAACGTTTTCAATGTCTCCTATTTTGTAGACGCACACAGCACTCATGCCCCTGCAAAAACACATGATAGTCAGCAGAGTTACACAGACATCTGCTGCAAAAAGAAGCTGCACAAAGGTTAAAAAAGATTGCAGACCTGAAAGTGGTTGAAAAACTATGTGAAAATTCAACTTTGCTCAAATGGAGCAAGTGTTAGTAAAAAAAAAAAACAAAAACAAAAAAACATGTTGACAGTTTTACATAAACCTAAGCACAGCGATCACATTCAGTCAGAACATTCCTCTTCCTTCAGCACAGAATTAAAATTTTCATTTACTTCTCCAAAACCAACCACGTGAAGGATGTGTCATGTTTGCGCATGACTCACATGATTTTTGTAAAAATCTTTTAGACAAACAATAGCTAACAAGTTATTCTGGTTATATCACTGGTGCTTTTTGCATAAAATTAACTCCAGGTAGTTCACAGTTTAAAAAAAGTACATTATTTAATTTAAGTTTATGTCCAAACTTGAGAAGCTTAAATTAACTTCATGTAACATTTTCCATAACTTTGATTTCAGTCAATACAATGATAGGGGTGTTTAATTTTTCAATGTGCCTTTTCTTGCACATTGATATCTTACCATTCATTTCTGAACAGTGCATAAACTCTGGTATCCTGCCACTGGTATGCATGCACAGTAGCCACATCTACCAGCTCAGAGAAATGCTGTTTGGTGCCTGGATGACCACAATAGAGCCTTGCATTCATCAGTGACGTCCAACTAAACTGCAAGTTGCTCTTGGAACCCCCAGCATCAGCCTGGAATCAGCCACCAAATGCATAATCAATCATCCTAATCCAGATTGTGATTAGTGTAAGCAGTGAATCTGATTACATTTTCCTCATTCTGAGGATTTTACCATGCAAACTTGGCTGACAAAGGGGAGCCACATGTCACTACCCAGTCCTGTGTCTTTGTTTTTCTGCTTAAAGAAAGCATAAACTTTGTTCTGCAATGGCTCATCTTCTCTTCTGCTGAGCACCAACCCCAAATAGTACTGCTCTACAGAAAGAAAAACAAAAGAATCTCGACTTTAAGTAAAAAGTAAAATTATCCACATATTGTCATGTTACAATCACCAACTTTAATGTGTTTTATTGGAATTTTATGTGACCATAACTGTGAAAACTGCTTGTCATCCATCCTCTGCTCACCTCAACCGGCCACAGCTTTGCCTGTGTTGAACCTTTGTAAACCCCTTTAAAACTGTATGTTACTTTGAGGGAAGTAACTGCCAACTGGTTTATTTATCTTGTATAAGTACATTTGGATAATATTTCACTAAGCTTCCTTTTATGAATTGTTTCTGTCAGTTAGACATTAATAAGCACATAACATTGGTTTCCCTATTTTGTGAATGTGAAGTAGATTCTATAGTACATTTCATTGCATAGCAGCTGTCTTGAGTTTGCCAAAGGTGTTCTGTTTGCTTAATCTTGTGTGTAAACTTGTGGGAAAGTTCCAAAAAGTGTGTTCAAGTTTGTCTGTTGAGCAGAATTTGGACTATGAAACTCTTAGGAAAACTGTGTTGCAAGAATATCATCAAAAATTCAAGAATCTTAATAGCCTTTATGCAGAAGGCTATGTGTGAAGGACAGCCAAGTCTTGGTAGGTTTGTAGTTGTAAAATATTCTTTGCATTTTCCAATTACGTTGACCTTGTAAAAGAAAACTAGTTCTAAATCATCTTACTTGATGAAAAAAAGGTTAACTGAAATGAAAATGAAATGGTAGAGTAAACAGTGCAACCTAGAATGTTTACAGCTTGGGATATTATGTTATAACCTGCATTAACTTTCTCCACATCATCTGCTGTGTTCCTTCGTCTTCATGATCCTGTTTGTTCACTAATGTTCTTCAACAGGCCTTCATTAAACAGCTGAATTTATACTGAGATAAAATGACACACAGATTGACTAAATTTAATTAATTAATTAAATTAATTAATTAATACAATTAATTGTAATTGCTGTATAAAACTTCTAAAGGCAGTGGGTTTCATTGTATTCTGTTTAGAAGTATTCTGGAAAAGGGAGTAAATATAAATGTAATTTTGAAACATAATTATGATTTTCCTTCCATTCCTTCGTCACTTACTTTAAACTCAGGGCAAAAAAATACAATAAAATACAATGAATGTTGCAGACGTAATGTGAAGAATATGTGAAGTTTAAGGGCTACAAATACTTTTGTACTGTGTGTAAATACCTTCATCATGGCTGGCTGGTCTCACTCTTTTACTTCCAAACTTGTGGATGCCAACGTGCTCGTGAGCTCCAGAGTATGTAACGTACAGATCTGTACTTTGTTCAGTTTCTGGGAAAAAAAACAGGTGCAGGTTATAGGTCAGATTCAAATTGGAGGTGCTATCTTTAGAAATATTATATAGAGTAGTAGCACAACAAAAGAGAATACCATAAGAACCAAGCTAAGAGAAGCGGATAGGGTATTTCGATAATAGCACAGACGTTGAAGAAATACAGCTCCTGGATGGATTAGGAGAGTAAATATGTCTTTAAGGATATAAATCTGAAAGGATGGGAAAACACATAAAGCCAAAAGCAGAAACAGCTGAGCAAAACAACAAATATTGTGAAAAGCAACTCACCAACAAGAACAGATTGTTCACCTTCCTTAAAAACAAACTCCCTTACATTGTTGACTTTAGCAGTGGGGACACATGTGAGTGTGTTTGATAAATCCTGTAAAACAAAAAGAAAAATGAGGAAAAACAAATTAATCTTGCAACATAATATGATTTAACAATTAAACATTCTTTATGCCCCAGCATTTTCCCAGTAGTTTGAGTCCAAAAAACAGGAACTTCACCTATTTTTATTTGTTTTTGCAGAAGCATGATAAATTGTTTTACAATAAACCGAGTGAGTGGCTTCTCATTTTGATGTGAAGTACAATTCAACTGACTTGTTCTGCAAAACTAACAGTGACAGTTCTTGTTAACACTTCTGCAGTTTCCTACCATGTCACAGCAAACTGTTTTGCTGTTGGTCCCACACACAAACAGCGGCTTTCCTTCTTCCCTTTGATGAACCACAGTGATTTTGTAGTTGCAGTCCTAAATGACAAAAGAAACATTTTCTTTGTAACTATAGAATTGAAATCAGATTAGACTAACTTTACTGTAGTGAATCTATGATGCTCACATTGTTGGGGCATCCATTCCACTGGACTTTCCTGCCTTCAGGAACCTGTGAAAGACCACATGGGACTCATACCTTGCTTCTAAATGAATCTTAATGATAGCATTGTTCTGGAACTGTTTATGTTTCTCAGTTTTATACGTAAATGTAATAACTACCTGCTCAGTGTTACTAAAGTTGTACAAAGCCAGGTGGGTCTTTCCTACAGCTGTAACAGCATCCGTCTGTCTTTCCAGGAGAATTTGAACAGGCAAATTTTGTTCAGACAATGGAAATCGTTTAACTGGAGACTCTGCAATTAATGACAATTAGAGGAAATATCAGCCTTGGTATAGAACTACATATGCAACCTAAGTGATCTGCTGCTTTATTTTCCATTTTGATCACAACATCAGCTGCTTTTCACCTGTGATCATGAGGTTGATACATCTGTGTATCATAGAGACATTTGTTGTCATACACTATATATGTGTGATCATCTCACAATCACTAGTTATTAATGATATGACACACTTTTTATTTTTGACACAGTACGGAATCATTCAAAGTACTGAATCATTCTGATTAACACAAACAGTATCTGCTCCTCTGTCTTCATTTATAAGCAGGTCTTCATTTTATAATATAAACATTTTATTTGGTAAACGCAGACAGACCAGTGTTTAAAAAAAATCTTAAATTAGTATTTCAGAGTAGAACCAAAAGGAACTGAAAAGATCTACACACTCACATGACATAAAGATAAACTCCAGATTAAAGTCTTTACTCTTGGACACAGCGGAAAGTTCAGAACTCTGTTCTGGGAGCGGACTGTAAACTACAAAATTGCTGTTTGTTTGTTACGGTACCTTACATTTAGTGGTGATTACAGGGTGTGCCCCACATCCATAGACCTTTATCGTATATTGATGCTCTATATTGTAGCTATTACTTTAATGTGCCACCATTACAATAAGATACGTTTCTGACTGCGGGTGAACATTGCTCTCTATAAGTATGATGATCTCTTCTTTTGAAATTTTACTTTTTGAATTTCTTTGTATTGATTCCTTTTTCCCCTCTGTTAGTTCAGTTATTTTTAGATTATGTTTAATGGTTGTTATCCTGTTTTTCTTATTTTGAGTAGATCAGCCTTGTTTTTGTTTTACTTTAGTTCAATCTTTTCTTAGTTATTCTAGTTTACTATTATTCCTTGTGTCGAGTTATCCTCTGTTACTGTTAGATTTTTTTTATTTTTTTTTTTTAGTCGTTTTTTATTAAAGCTCAAGAACTACTCGTTCCCTCTGCCTCTCTGCATTTGGCTCTACAACTTCCACTACACACCATGACAGCAAGTGCTTGATATAATTAGATGCACTTAGTCCTTTTACGGGATGAAAAAAAGAGAGTATGTCTTACCTTTGTATGTGAACACCATCCTCGGTGAATGTAAATTCGCTTCGGTTAAACAGTAAACGAAAATAAGCAGCAGTATGGGGAACATTTTTGTCTAAACCGGTAACAGATTAACAACTACTCCGTCCGTTCGTACGTTTCACTCTGACTAACTGACTGGATTGGGATGGGAGGGGTGTCATAAGGCACGATTATAACTCCAAAAAGAGAGTTTTCATAATAAGTCTTTCTTCACATCAGAGCAGACAAAGACAATTTTCAGGTTCCTCCAAAAACCTAAGTGTTGAATTTTCAAAACACCGTTCTTTGCAAAACAGCTCCAGGAGGGCACTGTGACCACTTTAAAGTCTTACCACAAACCATGTTCTTTTTCAAAGCAGTAACTTAAATTTCTCCATCAAATTTATAATATGGAACTTAGGGAACCATAACATTGTAGTTTATAGTTCAAATTAAAATTGAACAAACTAGCATAAAACATTATAAAAAAAACTTAATGCAAGATCTGTTCAAGCTTTAAAGCCCCCATTAGTTCAACTAAACTGATTCATTTTCTAAAAACATTTGTCATTTACAATGAAAGTCATCTTGAAGACCCTTTAGAGGACATACAAACTGGTAAAGTTAAAGTTCATTAAAGACATTTTAAATTTATTACGACTTTGCAGAAACGCTTCCCTCAATTAAAAATGTGTTTAAATTCTGCCATCTAGTGGCAACTAGAAGTTTGGCAGACAACTCAAACGTATCCCGTTGTTGGAATGGAATGACGCACATTCCTCTGTCTGTTTTATGCTTTAAACCAGTGTGGACAATTTAACTATTGTGAACCTAAACTGATGTGTTTATTTTTAGAGGTACTATCTGAAAATTGTAACATAAAAGGATTTACTGAGATAAACAGATAAGTGGGAAGCCAAACTTCCAGCTATTTACTGGTTGCTTGTATTCTTAAGAATAAGATTCATGTTTGTTAACATTGTGGCAAATGAACTAAGGACTAGAAAGTGGTGTGAATGCAGAAAAATCAAAATTTAGAATTAAACCTCTCATTCCTATCCATACCCTTGAATTTTTTTTTTTTTTTAATATTTTTGTTTCTTGTTGCAACTCAAAACTCTCCAATGTTTTGCATTATTTTTGGTCTCTTTTTCCTACATGTTTATGTGTCCTATGTGACTTTACTTAGTACACTTTAAAATATATATATATATATATATATTAACAATGGCCTCAATATACTCTTCCTTAAAAGTCAGAGTTGTGGATTGCAACTCTGAAACGATGATGAAACTAATAAAAATTAAAAATATATGCATCCATTATCTAGCATGCTTGTCCTTGCAGGGTTGTGAGAGGGACTGGCAACTATCTCCAGCGGTCATCCCTGGACAGGTCGCCAGTCTGTTGCAGGGCAACACAGAGAAAGACAGGACAAACAACCATGCACGCTCATAGTCACACCTAAGGAGAATTTAGAGAGGCCAGTTAACCTAATAGTTATGTTTTTGGACTATGAAAGGAAGCAGGAGTACCCAGAAAGAACCCATGCATGCACAAGGAGAACATACAAACTCCTTGCAGAAAGATGCCAGGCTGAGATTTGAACCCAGCACTTTCGTGCTCTAAGTGCTACCAACTACTCCGTTGTGCAGCCCTAAAAAAATAAAATGAAATAAAATTGTAAAACGTTTAATTATATCAAGCTTTCCACAAGTGCGATGCATACGGGTTTCACTTCATCACTTCGGCTTCACAGCAGTGCCTGATTTTGGCCAGCAAAGTCCGACTATTTTATTATTCAGTCTTGACCGCGGTGAATATACAAGTGTTACTGACTAATTGCGGTCTTAAAATTAAAGCTAACAACAGAGCCGTTTGAAAGAAGGCGGGGCTTCTTCGCATCCTTCCGACATTGAATTACCTCAGAAGATGAAGCAGCGGCTGGAAGGCTTTCAGATCGTTGCGCTCTCGGGATGATCCGCTCACACTGACCCAGCTTTCATCAGACAGTGAAGATGTCGTATTCTCTGGGAGGTAGGATATGAGTTCTTTGTAAGACTTTAACTTTACTTACATTGTAATACCGGATTCCATTTTTTTTCTGTTTAATTCAGAAAAAGGAGACTGTTCCAGATATATTATCAGGTTCGTTGCCAGTTTCTCGAGTGCGTTCATAAGACTGAAAGAATGAACTTTCTATGGGTAAATGTCATATATGAATGTGATTATTATTATTTTTATTTTATTTTTTTTTACATAATAGTTATTACAGCCTTACAAGAATGAATCTCTCTTAAGAAAGGAAATGCTGACTGAACTGGCACTGCTCAGAGTAGTGTAATCATTTAAACCATAATGTTCAATGACTGGCTCTGATACCAGTCTAATTTTTTGAACATTTCTCCTTTAGATGTGCACAAACATGAAATTTTTCAGGACAGTGAATATTAGCCATTCAATTTCATAAAAATATATATATATATAAAAAAATCACTATACATGTATTGTAAACTATTTATACTTATATATCTATACGCCCAGAGTGTGAAATCAAATTCTTTGTGCACAAACCTGGCCAATAATGCTGATTCTGTGTCCATCAGAAAATGTCATAGTTTGTATAGGTATATCAGCTGAATGAATAATTCCACTGTGTGAAAGTAAAGAAAGCTTATTAGATTTTTGGTTGAGAAGGTTTTCATATTGGAGCAAGAATTTGAAGGAACTGGTCAGTGGTGCATAACCTTTTCAAAACCTGTACAATTATAACTGAAGGAAGCAATCATTTTCACAGCAAAATTTCACAAAAATGCTCTTTTTTTTTAAAGGCAAAACAATAGTGAACATCTGAGCTACCTCATGTCACTGGTGTTTTGAAAGATTTTAACTAAACTCACTAAACTCCAAGAATTGTAATAAACAAAAAGTGAGTTTCAGGGTGGTTTTTTTGGAAGGGGGGGGAGAGGGGGGTCATTAGTAGACTCTTATGCTGGATGAGCTACCTATGACAGATCCAATCATTGATTCTGACTTATTCTCATCCTGATGGAGCTTTTCCTTGAGGAATGATACTAGGAGCAGAACAATGATTAGACAGTTTTATGCTTATGGCAGAATATGAGTCTCTCAAACCACAAGAAGATGGATTCTGGTATGGATACCGAGACTGAACAAATGGTGATGAAGATGTTAGTCTTCAAATCTCAAATTCGTTGTCCTTTTTGAAATTTTTTGTTTCCATTAGAACCACATTCTGCTGTTTTCACATAAACTGGTGTCATGCTCATACAATGATCATACAATGGCATGTAAATCTAATGTAGTACTTATTAAACACTCTACAAAGAGCAGAAACACATTGGAGGACTCAATTTTACGACTTGTGCACGACTGAATCAGGTGCTGCATTCTACAGATTTAAAAACGGCTTCTTCCTAAAATCCATTTTCACCCTGAACTCTAATATGGATTGATTTATAATCCAACCCCTGGATTCTGTTCACCGACTACTAAACAGTGTGCAATAGTACACCTTCTGTGCACAATCTATTTTATCCTGTTTTTTTATATACTGTTATATTTATTGTTATATTTTAAATGTTTGCTCTGAAGTTGGAGCTTTGACTCTCGTTGTACATGAGTGACAATAAAGGCATTCTGTTCTAAAGGTTGCATTCATCACACCCTGTATGTACCTCGGTTTTTATTTTGTAGTTAATAACCTTTGGTGATATTTCATATGGAAGTAAGATAGTTGTGGCTAACTGGTTAAACTGGAGACATTATGCACCTTTCTGCTTGGTGATCATTCCTGTCAATGTATGCAGATGATGCAACTGTTTTACAAGTCCTGGGAGGATTAATAGATAAAAATTCAGTCCACCTGGGTGCTCTTCATAAACCCCCATGTGCTTTTTGTTGCCAAATCATCTGGAAACCTATGTGGTGTGTTCAGATGTTTTTTCTGCATACCACTGAAGAACAAATGTGAAGTAAAACAACAAAAGCCCCACAAACAGGTGCTCTTATAGCACTGCTTGTACTAAAATGTACTTTGATCACCCTAGATGTACTAAGCAGAAACTAAGAGCCCTCCAAAAGTTGCTAAGCAAACTGAGATAGTGAATATTACATCTTGATTTATAGAGTTTGAACTAAATGTAAAATCAGTTTGATAAATTTTTAAAGCAACATCTGGCGTGTTTAAGTTCATATACAGCTTTAAGTAATTCAGTTTCTACTCAGGGATATTAAGATTTTCCAAAATAAAATGATTCCAAATTTGTACACCAATTTTTGTTGTTTTATTGTTATTCTAACTAAATTCTATCTAAATTCAACTTATTTTTATTAGTGTGATTGATTGCTTCTCGGTAGATTAATCTCTTAATGGAGGGAGCTGCCAGCTACTCTCTCTGATGGGACTGCCTGGTCTGTGCTGGGAGTTAACGCTTTCTTGATATACAGTGATCTCATTTTTATGAATCTTGGTTGATTTCGTTCTCAAGAGCTTTTATGGTCTGATGAGATGATTTTTTAATAGGAGGAACACAGCTCAGGTTACACCAGCCTATATTTAATCTTTTATGTCTTCATGAAGATGTATCTTTACTATTGACAGAGAAAGCAGTTTAGTATTTGTTGATTTCAGCAGTGGTCACTGGCTGATATGATTTTCACAAAAATCCAATTATGGAGGATGAGTCATCCTACATCCACTCTGTGTGACGTTAAATAAGCATAAAAGCTTCTGTGGCTCCAATCTCTTTTTATTATATAAAAAAAACAACTTTTCTATTGCATGCTAACAGAGATGACTGTGGAAAATGTGGAAAATAAAGTTGGGGAACAATATGCAAAACACATCCATGTAAAAAAAATGCTGTATTGAACTTCATTTGGGTTTTTTTTGTTTGTTTGTTTTTTTAATTTTAACATCCTCTGGGTGATGATTTTAAATGTGAAAATTGAAACTCTACCGAAAGATAAATACATACAAAACAAAAAACAAACACAAATGTTCTGCTGGAGTAAACAAGTAACTCCAGCTATATCATTTCTACAATTATTTCAACATTTCCTCTTTGATTTCATCAAGCATACAGATTGCAGACGAAACAAGATAATGGTTTTCAGCAGGATCCTTTTGCAATGAATTTCATCTTCATTTATAGACAAACACTGAAGACGATTTCATTTGTCAGTCTATGATAATCCTAATGCTTGTGTTTCCTTTCCTGCAGCATTAATCTTGCAAACAACAGTTAGGGTTTGCCATGGTTGGCTTTTCTGTGACATAAATAAGGAAACAATGTGGAAAAAGTCATTTTAGTTATTTAAGCCTTGTGCTTATTTATTAATTAGTGCCAAATAATGTTATAATACTATTAACCTTAAGCTATGCCAACTTGTGACTCTAACTTTTTGTTTTCTAGTCCACTTGCAGATTGTGCTGGCTGTGGGTCTGGCCGTGTTCTGCTACTGTCTGGTTCTTGGCTGCATCCTTTGCTGTCGCAGACAGAAAAGCATTTCCTCTGAGGACAAAGAGGCCGTTTTTTTGTCCCCTCATCCCACTGAGAGTGTGACTGTGACATTAACTCATTCTCCTTGTACTCAGCCTGTCAAACAGCAGTATGAAGAGCTGGATGGGGATGTGTTGGAGTGCCCTTCTTCGAAAAGTACTTCTTCTCCATCTGAAGATGACCTCAACACGCTCCCATTTGACAGCAGCCCTTCTAGTGCAGCTGAGCAGGCGCAGTCTTCCAGAGCTACTTTTCCAATGCGGCGCCTTAGTACTTCTGCTCTTCCCTGCTCACCCAGTCATGGCAGAGCCTCCTTGCCCTCACTCACCAAGCTCAGCTTTGTATCCAAATCCTGCCGGGTGATAGGCAGACGCAGAACTGTCAGTGGAGAAAGTTATGCTTTCAGTGAGAGCAGTCGCCTTACAGAAGGTGCTTCTGGCATTAACAACCTGCAGGGGGAGCCATGTCTCGCCCAGTATGGCTCCAACTCCCTCTCTGTCTCACCCAAGCCAGCTCCTCTCCTACACTTTTCCCTGCTCTTTAGCTCCAACCCTGGCACCTTGGTGGTCAACATCCTGGGGCTGTCTGGGGACACTAGAAGACGCAGTGGGGTGTTTGTTCGTGCCAGCCTCCCTCCACTTCACCCCTCGCCCCAGCAGACAGCCCCACGCCGGCGCAGCCTCTGCCAGGACCTCATCAGCCAGAGCTTTGTGCTACAGGTGGGCTCTGTGGAAGAGCTCTGCACATGTACCCTGAAGCTGGCTGTCTACAGCAGGGACTTCTCTGGGCTAAGAGAGGCTGCTCTGGGGGAACTGGAGTTGCCCTGTGAAGAGATGGAGTGGGAGCCTGACTCCAAGACTACCTACACCAAGCAGCTTATCCCAAGCAAAAGCAAGTTGAAAAAGGTACACAGAGGAGCTTTTTTAAAACCGTTTAAAATGTCTGTTAGAGATAACAAAATAGTTTCCAAGATTACAAGTTTCTTACAATGATGTTTATGAGCACTGACGATGTTACAAAAAACTGTCTTCTCTCACAAAGGTGAAAAAAATGAAAAAGCAACAATGAAAGCGTACTTATAATATATAAAACATTTTACACAGAGCAGGTACATTGCCCTGCAAAAGTGTTCAAACCTCCTGAACTGTTAGATTCCACACATGAATATATTTTATTGGGATTTTTTTTGATTGACCAATAACAACTTGTGTTTTATTGAGAAGTAGGAGGATGGAATCTGTTGACAACTGAAACATGCACTCAAACAACTCTATGATTGGTTGAAAGGAAGCCATAGAAAGTCACTCTGGACTTTACCACAGGCACACTTGTGAGAGACATGGCACACTTGTTGAAGAAGGTGTTCTGGTCAAATGAAACCAAAATTCTACTTTTTGGTTTACATATGCAAATGCTGTGTGTGGTGGAAAACCAGCACTTTAAATCAAGCTGAATACATCATCCGTACCATGAAAGATGGTGGTGGCAGCACCGTGGTTTTGAGCATCTGTTCAGAGTTAATGGGAAGATGAATGAAGTTAAATCCAAGGAAGTTCTGAGGCAAACCTTATGAAGGATTCAGACTTGAGACTGGGTCAGAAATTAACCATCCAGCTTGACAATAACTAAACATATGAACAGAGATACAGTGGAAAGGTTTACGTCAAAGCATGTTGATGTATCATGTCATGAAAATTGAAGTTAACAGTTGCTTTCCATCCAATATTACTTGGGTTGAGCCATTTGTTACAGCAACATGTCCGTCTCTAGAACTGGAAGCTGGTAGAGACACACCCAAAATGACTTGAAGCTGTAAATGAACACAGGTGGATAAATACATATGCAACATTTTTCAGATTTCCATCCAAGTACTGTCTATATGTATCGAGGGGGCTGGTGCCTAACTCTAGGGGTCACTGGGCGAGAGGAGGATGCACCCTGAACAGTTCATCACAGGGCAACACAAAGACATACAGGACAAACAAACAACCAGACACACACAAACTCATATCTAATGTGAAAAAATGTAAAACTTTCAAGGGATATGAAAACGTTTGCAAGATGCTGTAGAACACTTTACTTCAGATGGGCCACTGAGCTCCTAAAAATAATTTACTGTAAAAGCATTTAAACTTGATAATTTTCTGCTACAATGAAGTTGTTTTGGAGGCTTAACAGGATTATTATGCCTCTCAATGAAATAAAAACTTACAGCTCAGGGCAACCAAAATTAATAAGATGTTGTTTGGCTTAGACTTTACCATGACTCATGGCATCAGAAATGCTTTTATAACAGGTTACCTGCCAGTTAAAAAAAAACAAAAAAACAAAAAACAAAAACAAAACTGGCAATCTTTCACATAACAGACATTCAGATTAACAAAGTTATTTTGTCGCTCAAAATGCAGAGATGACAGACCCTAGATGCAATTAGATTTTAAGTAGATTTAAACAAGATACAAAGAAATAAGGATGACGCTCATTTTCAGTTTTCTTACAGAGTTGTTTTTAAACATCCTGTTATTTCAAAGACATCACAATACTATACACTTTAACAATAATATCGAAAGAGAAACAGACTCATAGCATAACAGATCCTCAATCCTATTTTAGAGTAGGCATAAGTTGCTTTCCCAGGTATTTATCCTTTGTTTCACGGCATTCCCATCTGGATTGTTTGTTACAGAAAAGCTTAATTTTAGTCTTTCCTGACCAAAGCACACTACACTTAAAGTGCCAGCAACCTCCACACATTTTTGTTTGTAACTGTACAATAGAAGAGGCTTTTTCCTAGCATGCCTCCCAAACAACCTTTTGGCATGTAGATGGTGCCTAATGGTTGTCATGGAGACTTTGGTACCCCAAGATGCCACTCTTTGTTCCAGTCTCATTGGTCACAGTTCAAGTTGTTTTTAAGCTTTTTAATTGTTGCTCTGGGTATAGATACTGGCAACTAGGGGGTAATTTTCTGATTGTCATTTGTTGGCAGGAAGATTTACACAAATCTGCCATACTTTGATGGCCTATTCTCTTGTCTTTCCCCTTTTTGAACAGTGGCAAAGAATAATTGTTCTTCATTTCATGTTGTTAAAGAAGAAGAAAAAGTAATGGATTACTCAACAATGGTTTAAGAGAATTTGATTAACTTAAATAATAAAATACTTCAAAAAACTTTCAGTAACATTTATTTAGTAACATTCATTCATTAGGAACTGTTAGCGATGCTAATAATTGTGGCACAAGTTATTCTGTTAAAACCAGACATGGGCTCATTTTTCCACGTTGAATAGGTGTACTTTTAACTAATTGTTGTATTATTTTAATTCTTGAGAATGAGACTATGGTACTGCAAAAAAGATGTAAAAGAGTTTAATCTCCAAAACAATTTATTAAACAGAAACACTTCATTTATTGATTATATTTAAACAGAAACATTTTATTGTGAAGGGGTATTTGTCCTGAGAGGCACAGAATAAAACTCAGGTAAAGGGAAATGTAATTTTATCTAATTATCCCAAATCTTGAAACAGGTTAACAGATTATTACTGTAAATAAATTAGGAATTTGTAAAATGAAAGTAAATGAACAACACATGTATCCCTTCGAACAACAAGCTGCCTTTTAGGTATCGCAGCATAAAAGGCTGTCCCAAAATCTGTTCTCAGAATATCTCATAGTCTGAAGAAATCAAACCAGAAATTTGGGCCAAAATTCTAAAAGGTGCGTTTGACTGAAAAACAAAACTAAGCATCAGCAGAAGAACACCTTGTAAACAGTGAAGTATGGTAGTGACAGCATCATGATCTGGGGTTCATCTTCTTTAGATGAAACAGGAGTTTTATCAAGGTGGATAGAATTATGAATAGTTCTAAATATCAGTCAGTTTTGATGGAAATCTTCCAGATATCTGATTGAAAGCTTAAGATCGAGAGATATTTAATTTTTCAAATCAACAAAAAGATGATCATAGGGATGCTGATACTCTGAAACCAAAAAAGACTGAATGCTGACACTGAATTAAACATGGTTTAAAACCCCCCCCCCACACAATCAGGTTTGGTTTTTTTACTTCTTTTCTTCTAACATTTATTTTTCAGCTAAATTTCACAAGATAAATATCACATTATTAGGAATAACATAAAAAAGTTTTAAAATTATCATTGCCCTATTTTTTTAAACAATAAAAAGCTAGCATTTCAGCAAGGATGTTTACACTTTTGAGAGTGTTTGTTTTTTTGCCTTTTGTTTACTTTGTGTTTTGGTGAATGCATCATGGCTTCTCTGAAAAAAGTCTTCTCAAGGTCTTTGCAAAGTCTTCATAGTTGATATAATGGATAGGGAAAGTTTTCTCGAGGCCCTTTAAATAACATATATTTAATCTATGATCAAATCGAACATCTAATCAGCTATGCCATTAGCCAGTTTTCCAGAGACGTTAGTCATGGGGACTGTTGTTAGTGACTGCAGAACAAACAGGCCGAGTGAAACAAATTGGATGATCACCCACGCAGTGCTCTCTGTGACTCAGCTGCAATGCTGCCAAAAGGCATTAATAACAGCCTTTTGGTGGGGATTGAGCCTAAGGTTTCAATAAACTTAATTCAGTCACAAGTGGCACTCTTCTTTTTGGGAAAGCCAGTTTCCTGTCCCCTCACTATGTCCAATTATCTTTTCCATTCCACAGCATCATCTTCCACAGTCTTAGTGAGAGTAGCTGCTGAATGTAAACAGGTGTGGATGTGGACAAGCTACAGAAAAAGCAAGGTTGTTCTGCCTCCTGGAAAATGAAGAAAGAGTGATGTATATAATGTATAGAGACCAGCTTCCGTGGCTCCAATTTTAATGTAGGCCTTTTCTGAGTGTGAACTATGACATCATTTTTGTAATCATTGTAATGTAACCAGCTGGGTTATTGGCAATAATTCATCTGCACATTACTTGTTTTGACGTTTTGTTGGAATAAAAGGCTATGACACTGCAGTCATTTTGAGAAAGTGCTGGTCAATGAAGAATGACTGACAATTTCCATTTTTTTGTCTGCATGCTCTTTAATTTTTAATTTGAGTATTCATAATCCACAGCAAATATCACATTAACCCCAGTCAGGAAAGACAGAAAAAAATATAACTTTTTTTCTGCAAATTAAACAATCAGCTATTTGTTATAAAAACAGTTCCACTCTTTGCATACAGACAGGCAGGTGGTGCATAATTGTGATATGGAAAGAACATACGTGATCTTCAATTTTTTTGTTTTTATTTATTTATTTATTTATTTTACAAAATAACACCTTTATAGTGCAGTGTGTATATGTATCCATCCCCACACAAGTCAACACTTGTAAAACCACCTCTCATCCGAATGACAGCTGTAAGTTTTTGTTGTATTCTTTACAAAATAGCTCAAGATTAGTCTTGTTAGATGGAGAGTGTCTGTGAACATTAATTTTCACATCTTGCCACAGATTCTCAGTTGGATTTAGGTATGGACTTTAACTAGGCCATTCTAACAGATGGATATGCACTGGTTCTGAACTGTTTCCACTCACATGACATGGAATAGACCCGCAATTTTTAGTTAACTACAAAAAGTCATGACAAATGTGGCTGAAGAATCTAAATTTGAAGGTGGGCTCTTTTTTTACTTGGAACTCTCAGAGGAGGAAAATCCTCGCCCAACTTGTGCTTGAACTACTGCCAAGTACCAAGAGGAAACATTGGGTCTGTATAGGATCAGCACGACTACTGAAAGCAGTGTCATTTTAGGTAACATAAATGTCGAGTAATGTAGTTAAGTCCTTTTGTGATTGCATATCGCTGCATTTTCAAACCTCCAGCAGAAATATACTTGCTCAAATTCACAGTTAATGTGTTCGAAGTGACATAGAAAATATAGAAAACACCAGACCAAAACTGAATGAAACAGTATTTTGCCTCTTTGCATCATAGGATATGCTGTCAGTTTCACTTTTAAGCATCCTACATGTATAAATGCTGTAGCAGAGGTGCACATGTGAGCTGCAAAGGAGAGTTGCAGCACCTAGGATACTGAATTTTTCAACCTGTCCAAAAAAATTGCAGCCTGGCCAGCTGGTGATCAAATTATGTATGTTACAGCGCTAAATGTTTAGATGGGTGATGCTGAGGCATTATTCACCTATATGGTAGTGTATCTTCCTATGTAATTAAATACAAGGCATCGCTTGATGATATCAAAACACTTACTGAATTTACATTCAGAGTGAAAAGAAAACTTGTACTCACTGAGTTAAAATGTTACTTAAAAAGGTGTTGTACGTTTGAATAACATCTGAAGTGAAGTGATAGTGACAGGGGCAGTGAATAGAAACACACTTGTTGAATAAAATCACCTCCGGTTTCCATCTTCAAGCAGTCCCTGTTGGGCTTAAACTCATTCAGCTGGCAGCAGAAAGTGACTCATTGGGCTTTTCACAGTTCAAGCTGATGAGAGTTGACATGAAATCAGAGGGAAATTATAGTGAAAATCATCAGTTGTTGCTTTTATCTAAAGTGACTAGGAGCATAAACATCCATTATTTTTGATGGGTAGTCAAATGAAAACTACAACAAATAATTGAAAAATGATGGCTATTAGTTTTAAGTGGCTCAAAATTTAATATAGATGTGCTCAAAATGGCAAGGTTTTTTATTTATTGCTTGAATCAGATATTGCTTCTCTTTCATTCATTTCTGTCTTCAAAAGAATATAAAGTGAATCTCTGTATAGAAAAAATGTTTTCCCTCTCCACAAATGTGTGACATTTATGTTTTTTTTTAACCTCTAAATTTTTCCTATCACTTGTCCTCAGAGTTTCAGTTCTCAGGAGACTCTGGGACGCAGGAAAAACTCAGTCTGTGTGCCACGGACTTTGGGTCAACTGTTCATCTTGCTGCAGTACCAGGCCCTGGCTCAGCGAATCAAAGTGATGGTTCGAAAGGCTGAAAATCTGGTCAAGCTGACACGAATCCCAGGAACTCCAGGTGAAAATCCACTTCACTGCTTAGATATCCAAATGTTAGTTAATTCCTTGGCTTTGTAACATTTTAATTTCACTTATATACATACATATATATATATATATATATATATATATATATATATATATATATATATATATATATATATATATATATATATATATATATATATATATATATATATTCATTTATGAATCTTTTAGTTTTCTTGAAAACACCAGATCTGACCTTTGACATATATCTAACTGCTTTTATAATGTCTACTGAAAATATAATTGATGGACCTTTTAGGTTGATAACAAGCCCAAAATTATTCATACCCCTGACAGATTTAGATTTAAAATTATTTTCATTCACCCAAGAGGTTTGTTTCTCATAGAAAATGAAACACAGAACAATGTAACGTAAGAGGAGAATCGATTGAAAAAAAATCTGTATTTTGGTGATTTATCTTTGGTGATGAGCTCCACGTTTTTGAGGCTAGAACACTTCAACCTAATCTTTATTTACCACTACAGTTTCTTTGTCAGATTCAAGTTGGGACTCTGACTGGGCCAATCCAAATTGTTAACATTACTTCCAGTCACAAGAAAAATGTTGATAAATCTGAAATCTACATTAAAGTTAAATCTGCCAGGGGTATTAATAATTTTGAGCTTAAAAGTATCTCCTTTATGAATGACTTTGTTTTTGCTGATATCGAAATTCTGAAAAAGTTTTTATTAATCCAGTGTTAGTTAAATTCAAACAATGATGAATGTGTATTTTTATTCAGTACAATGGTACAATGTTTACATGTAGGAAACATTAAATAAGAAAGTAAGACTTTTTTGTGTCCAATGATTGTTCACATTCTTGGTCCCCTGCTCTTGTCAAAAAAATGTAGTAGAAAAAGATAATGGATTTCAGTATTCTTATTGGCTGACTAATGTGACACATGTTGTCCAAAGTCTACATGTGATTGGCTGATTAGGATTGCAATGATTCTGATGAGCAGTTGTGTGCTTATTTGGACAGATGGAGAGAAATAGAGCAAGCAAGAAGCTTTTGGTTCAAGTCAGAACCAAGCCTTACCAGATTTACTTGTGTAGCCTATGCTACTTTTATCAAGTTTTTCCACAAAGTCCTTGTTCAAAAACCTCGAAGAGCAAGTCAGATTATCATTTACCTTGATTGAGAAAGTCCTTAGTTAGCATCCAGGCCAACAACAAATCCCTTCAGAATAACCCTGAGTAGTCATTTCTGTAGGATTGTTGTGAACAAACCCCGCCAACTACACAAACTAGATTTAAGAATTGCCACAGGGCCTGCATAACTGGGTCATTTCAGGCTTAAAGAAGAAGATTGCTGCCCACATCATTTTAGCTCATAAATATTAAGGTTAGTGACACTAAAAAGATAAAGTCAGGTTCATTGTCTTTATTAGTAAGGTTAATATTAATACTAGAATTTGTCTGAATGTGTGTCATTCTCCTATTCATTTTAGTTGCAGTCAAGCTAACCAGTCCTTTATTTGGCATGAAACATAATTAGATCAGAAACTGATCATCCCAGAAGTCATTTCCCCTCCTCTCTGTGCCATATCTCACTGCATCTGATTTTCTGATGATTAGGATTGGAGGAAGCAGGAGAATCTGTACAAAGAAAAATGTTTGAAAACATATGGACTAGAGCCACAGTACTTTTCTGTTACGGTACATTGCATTAGCTTTCTTAAATGGATTATCAACAGCAATTATATTTTCCAAGTGATGCCAGAGATATGCAACAGCGGAGCTCAGCAAGCGCTATGAGGAAATAAACAAGCTTGTTTAGATTATATATGAGTGTGGCAACAGAAGATTACAAGGAGTTTCTTTACAGGAACATTAACTGCAAATAATAAGATGAATAATTTTGTTTATTGATTACTGTAGAAGGAAACTATAGATAGAAACAATGTAATCTATTTTTTCCTTATAAATAAGATCCAACATTAAAAACAATATAAAAAGAGTTTGTCTGCCCTTACAAGACGCACTCTTATGTTTTATCATATATTGGCCATGCAAGGCTGAACTGACAAACAAAAACTAACAATTTGCTCGACTCAGAAAGGCCAGCAGTAAAAGTACATCTGAAACTGTAAAGACATAAAAATAATTAAGTTAAAAATATTAATACTCATTAGAGACTCAAAATATTAAAACATCAACAAGCTCTATATTTGACATTACCTTGTGGAGCTTTATAAAAGAAAAAAAAACATCCTCTCACTGTCTTGTGTGGCTACATTATAACATCCAAAAATGGAAATAATAAAAAAAGAGGTACCTGCATCTAATTTAAGAAACCACTCAATGATGATAAAAATAGTTAATATTTTTCCGAACACTCCAATAGCATAGGCTTATGTCATCACAGAGCTCTGACAAACATTTCTGTTTACATCCAAACTAAACTCCAAACTGCCTCTTGGGAGCCAAAGCTTCCAGGAGAGGAGTTGCCACATGGGTATTATCAGCCAAAAAGAAAACAAATTTTTGTGTTACCATGGACAGAGGAGGAAATGTTATCCAATTTTGAGTTCCTTTTGAGTGTCTGAGAGAAAGAGACTGCGAGGAGCAGATTAGCGACACTGATCTTAGTCGCAATGATGGTGGGATTGTTTCATTCAAGAGAAATAGTCCATTAATTAGTTGGTCAGAAACCAGCTTTACGAGGAACCAGCTTTTATCTGTATATAGAGCGAGCCAACTGGAAAGGGCAGGAGACAAAAAAAGTCTTTGTAAGTCAAGAGTCAAAAATAAGAGGTGTGTGTTGCTACAACAAGCAAAAAAAAAATGCCTATTTTTTTTCCCAACAGATCACTATGTTATCATCAACTTACATCAGGATGGTAAAATAATTGATTCAAAGGAGACCAAAGTGACTACAGGCCCAAACCCCATCTGGAATGCCCCTTTCCTGTTTAACCTGCCACCTGGTGACATCACCCAGCTGCCACTGGCTCTTGAATTCATCGTCATGCAGGTTTGAGTTAAAAAAAAATACCAAAATGAGTGCTCTAAAATGATACTTTATTCATGAAAGCTGTGATACTTGGTCCAGTAACTGAATCCGGATTCATTATTACAGGGCCGTCTCTACACTAAGAACAGTATTCTGGGACGTGTACTGATTGGCAGCGATGCTTCAGATGCAGGACAGGAGCACTGGAGGGAAATCTGCTGTCCAGGACAAACAGAAACCACCCGCTGGCACACCATCCAGTCAGATGCAGTGTAGGACTAACTATATGTAAAAATGTAGGTGGAGCAGGATCACATGCATCTACAGGACTATAGAGGATGAAACACTGATCACACTGGGGTGGTAGGAAAGATGCATAGCAATTTTCCTCTAATGTAACAGTCGTCTCACCCCATTGCATTAGTGATTACTTTACTGTGATTCCTTAATACTGCAGTATGTAGCACTGTAACATCTTGGATGTATTGTGAAACTTGTTCTAATATTGTAGAACTGTTTATTCAAAGCTTGCTGGATAAGAAGACTAACATGTATTTTACAGTTTTGACAGCGTGTAACTACTTCCTTCAAGTGTCCGTCTTCAAACTCGGATCTCTTTCACACCCTTATATCTATTACTCTGTACAGAGCTGTTAAAGTATCATTGTTATGTTTGTCATGCCTGCTGATTTTCTCTTGGGGAAAAATTATATTTTTTAGATTTGTCTACTTGGATTCCTTAGCACACGAAGAGAAAGCTGCCTGGTTTCAGAAACCCTTTTTTTTTTATTTTAAACATAATGTTATCAGCAGTAACACTTGAATAAATCAATTTCACAATAAATTACAACAACTCTAAGGTCTCCAGGACATTCATAACTATTCAAACTTGGACACATTGTGGCAAATTTGGACAACCTATTTGGAAAACCTCATTATATGAGAGCAAACACTGTTAGAATTTTCATTCCACAGCTTATCAGCAGTATGTTAGTCAGGAGCATTTCTGTAGAGAGCATGCTATTCTGCACAATAATATTAATATGACAAAGCACACTGCACTTAAGAAGGAATAACGAACTACTGCTATGTCACCTCAGAGGTTTTGTGCATGTTGCATTTGGGAAACTTTCATTCTCCTGTATCTTCCACATTTTGACTAATCTTTTCAATGACATCGCAAGAAAACTGGTACTATTAGGATTCTAAAAGTTTTTGAGAATGAGAGTAATTTAAGACTCATTGCACAGCACATAAAGATCTCGACAAATATCACTGAATCGAAATGTCATTCATTGATGTTGCCCTTGAACAGTTTAACCATACATTAAACTGTATTGATTAGAATCATCCTAGAATACTTTGTTCGGTTGTTTAATAGACAGCGAAGTGTGGGAGGAAATTGTGAGATTACCTTCTGCAATCTCAATTCGCAACAGAATGATATAAATTATTCCCCATCATATTTACATATTTCTATTCTTTTATAGAAGTTCCAGTTCTCAATATCAGGAGTCCTGAGTATTTAAGATATGTCCTTGCTACATCACAGCAGATTCAGATAGGCTGAATTACCTCCTCAACATGACACTGAGCTCTACAGAGGCCAGCAGAAAGGCCAGCATTTGATCCAGGTGTGTTGAATCCAGGCAACAGCTTAAACCTGTAGGACAGCCCTTGAGGACTGGCTTTGGACAGCACTGAGTTATAGCAAAGTTAAAATAATCCATTCCCTCAAATGGAAAACACATGTTGGTCTCAGATTACTTATTGCAACTATTTAAAAAAATCTGAAGGAAGGACATATTATCATATGTCAGTACTGCAGTGGGTCAACAGGTGTCAGCAGAACCACTTCTCTATCCATTTGGAAAGATGCTTGTCTCGCATTGAAAGACAGGATATTCGGTTTCTTTTAATGAATTCCCATATCCCAAAGTTTGTCACCAAATGAGAACTTTTGAAAAGCTCAGGGGATAATTTGGATTTATAATAAATATTAGATAATCACTAAAGAGGTAAATTTGGAAGCAGATGACATTTCTCTCTAAATATACTTGCTGTATGTCAAGAAGTGTCAGAACATCCTCTTATCTGGGTTAGTATTGTGGTGTTTCAGTTTGTATTTTGAGAAGTTAAAATGAAATATAATTTACAATAAAGCTAAAGTAACAAGTAAGTAATGTGTTGTTGTTTCATGTAAACTCATTGGCCACTTTATTAGGTATATCTTGCTAATACTAGGTTGAACCCTTTATTGCCTTGTATTTTGGTCCTCAGATCTCCATATGACACACAATTCCATTCAGTTCAGTTCAATTCAGTTCAATTCAAAAGTTATTTTTCCCAAAGGGAAATTAAGTGCTTTCATCCAGGTACCTTCAAAGAGTCGCTGTGGATGGTGATGCTGTGGGCAGGAAGGATCTCTGGTAGCGGTCAGTCTTGCAACTAATCTGAATAAGCCTCTGACTGAAGATACTGTTGTTGTTTGACAGTCTCATGAATGTCGTGACACACTGATAACAATGACTTTTGAGGGTAGTAAAATATATTAAATCAACTGTGATAAGCATGCTAAGAGCTCAATATCCAGGCAGCAGAGACAGTACTCCACAGTAGTATGGCCTAAATGACACCATTTGGGATCATAGTTCAGGTATTATTTGAGATGCTAATAAGCTTCTCCCAGTTGTAAAAACGCTACATTGTTGTCACACATACGTGTTATAACAACTGTCTGAAAGTAAAAAAGTAGGAGCAAAAATCCTTCTTATCGCACAGCATTCAAAACCAGAAGATCTATTTGTCCAAACATGCAATGCCTCAACCAAAAAAAAAAAAAAAAAAAATTGTGAACAAAAGTCTACAATAAAAAAAAAAAAAATCTGAACTTATGTAACACAGCTACTCCAATATGCTGCCAACATGAGCAGCACAATGGTAGAGAATTTAATTTATGAACTGAGGAAACCGTATTTAGTTATATCAAACATGTTAACACTAATGGACACCTCCCTGCTTACGGATCATTTCACAAAACAGCTGTGGTCTTGGCATGAGGTTGTAAAGCATTTGATATTAGCATTCCTCCCTGTTTTAACTCGTCTGATGTTCCCACTCTTCTGTGGGAGGCAAAGTAAATGAGATCTCGTTGATGCCTCTGCAGTCTTTTATCCGTGTGGGCCTACAGTGACTCAGCTGCTGCCACAACCATTTCAGCTCCTTCGATCATTTACTTTGAGGATAAACATTAAAGTTTTTCACTAAAAACATCAAAGAAAAGACAAAGAAAGTTTTGTTATTAAAAATGTCATGATGTGCATTCTTTAGCAGTTGTTTTATGTGTGTAAATGAAAGCCACGAATATCATAAATCCAGAATGAAAAAAGTTATTCTGCCTCTCACAAGTTCTTTCTGGAGAAAAAAAACATTAAAGACCAAAAAGTGAATTTAGAAAAAAAGCCTAAATGTTACATTTACTTTCTTGGGCGCATGAAAATAAACAACATCCAAATATGTCAGGTTCAAAAAACATGAGCAGTCTGTATCTCAGGCCACAACAATATCCACAGTAGCTATATTGATCCACAGCTTGTTTATCATCTCACTGAGCTCCATGTACACACGTATTAATTTGAAATTCACAACGTTCAAGCAAAAATTCACAATTTTGGTGGTAGATTGTGGCACTGATGGGGAAAACACGTTTTTTTGTGACCATTCAGTGATTGTAAATCTGCAGCTTTACAGATTTAATAACATCTTCTACCCAGTATTGCAGGGACATTAATGACTCACCACTTTGTTTGGTTTCATTTTAGACAGCCTGACATTTTCTACCTGTCAGTGGGCACCTACTTTTATCTGAAGAGACAGCAGGGTCTTTCTATTCAGGGGAGGGGGGCATTCTTCTCTGCAACAATAAACAATAAACAATAAACTTTGGATAAGTATTTACTCATACTGAATTTTAAGCAATGACAGTGTTTGCTGAGGGAACTTGTGAAAATGTCCCCTCTGGCAATGAGAAATTAGATAAATTAAAACAGTTTGAATGCTGACATCTGGTGGATATGAGAGGCAAAGCATCCATGAGCTGAAACTCCAGTCATTCAAAACAAAAAAAATATCCATCTTAATGAAGCTTGTTTGTCCGATTAAAAGTAGCTTTTAAATATAGCAACCTTTAGGTGGGTATTACATACGCTTTTTGTTAAGCCCACATTTCTCTCTATCTGTGTAATTTATCTATAGATTATGTTTCACTTAGTGAATTGAGTTACCAAAATAAATTAGCTTTTCAACAGCATTCTAATTTATTGAAAATAGCATGTGATGCATAACTTTGTTGTTGAGTTTGAGACTGCATCAGCTTGAATCAAAACCGGATACATCTGTGTGTATGTATCTCTGTGTAAATGTTCATGTACACCCAATAATGAGCTGATAGACAGAAAAAACTCTGCTAATATGCATTTCCAGGTGAGCGTGGAAGTATTCTCATTTCTTCACTTCTGATTTAAAATATATAGGCACACATGTATCACTGTACCCCCTGCTACTGAATGGTAAAAGCCTTTCAATAGCAGGGGACTTGATCACGGTATTTGTTTTCTTGTTTGACTGTCTGTGATTAACTTGACAGTAAGCCCCCACATCTGTAGCCCACAGCAGACTTAAAGTAAGATCAGAGAACCACAACTGAAATCAATCTTTCTTCTTTCCATTATCAGATGTTTCTGTGACTGTGACAAATGGATGCTCTATCATCATCTGGCAAGTTTTCACCCTCCCCTTGTTATGGTTCAGGTTGCTGTTGCCCTTGAAACTGCAGTCCAGTCAGAGGTCTCGAGTTCAGCTGCGCTGGATCAAATGGCTGCCTGATGAAAATGGACAAGAGTGCAGCTAAGTTGACCAGGACTGTGGTTGCCAAGTGGAGAAAACATGTAAACATGTTGTCACTTTTACCCTCATGGGATTTTAGGGAGCCTAAAAGAAATGCCCAGACATCACTAACAGGGAGAGGTTGAAGCCAACCATATAGTTGCTAACGTACTTCCTGTTTTTAAACATAAAATATCATTAAATTTATACAGTTCATGCATATATCTGTGAATTAGCATGATTTGTTAAATGAAAATATGAAAGAATGCTTAAAATTCACACTAAATTCATCCATCCATCTATTTCTGCTTGTCCTTGCAGGGTTGTGGGGGGGTTGGTGCCTATCTCCAGTGGTCATTGGGCAAGGGATGGGGTACACCCAGGACGGGCCCACACTAAACTGAGCTTCTTTAAATTTTAACTATCAAAAGCACTAATTTTTCAGCTTCTGTATGCCAAATATGTCAAAATATACAAACAGTTCTTTGGAGATTTTCCTTCTTTGAAAGTATTGCAAGACTTAATGTCATTATCATTTTAGTTTAGCTTTTTCTAAAAACTTTTGCATCTAAAACAGCCCCTCGACATTTTAACTTTTAAATGTAGAGATTAACAATGCGTAATACTACAAATCAGTCACAGACTGCCCCTGCTGTGCAGCCTGTGAGACAACATGGTGCATGGCTACAGCTGCAGAAATATTCCAGAACAGCTGGACTCAGTGTGTTTCTCTGCTTGCATTGTAAACAATGAACTAAGCAGCATTTAATCAAAAACACATGAGATTCTTTCACCCAAAACTGTCTCTATTGTTATGTTTGCTGACAAGCCCATCAGCGTAAAACACACTATTGAACCTCAAAAAATTTTGTGAGATTTTGGGAACAATGTGAAAGGGTACTATTAGTGGTGTTTCCACCCCAGAAAATCTCAAATGCTTTGAAGACCACATTTCAATAGCAAAAGCTTCATTGTGAGCACTTAAAAAATTACAAGGGTATGCAAGGCTGTGACAACAAAGTATTTGAAAAGATATTATTTAAACAGATATTCTCAGACATTTTTGCATGGGTTGAACATCACTGTTTTGCTAATAATTTACAGGCCTTGAACTTTTCTACACATTGTCACTCAGGCCCAGTGTTAGCTATTTGGGTGCTCTGAGCACAAAAGTCTTTGTGGTGCCCCTACCCTTAAAAATGAACAATAATTCACTATTCGTCAGTAAATTTATCTTCAGCTGGTGTTGGAAAATTAAGGCTCACAACATATTTTAAGTGGGATTAAAACAAAGAAACAAATATGTTACAATGAATTAAATGTAAAAGTGAAGAGTGTAATACAGAACTAGAACTCTTCCTATAAAGTGCTGTTAGAATATGACTTATTTTTGTGCTGTTTTTACATGTTGTATTTGTTTGATGCAAACCCATCAAAAGGTCTGACTTTACAAAGGAAACTGACCCATATAACTATAACAAGATTTGTCTTCCTGCGGAAATTCATTAAGAGGAGCTTATTCAAACCAAAAATCCTCAAAGTCTGCAGAACTTCTTCATGTTAACTCACATATCATTTTAGATTAACAAACTTTAACACTGCTGTTCAAAGTTAATCATTTTTGAAGCAGGACAAATGTAACAGGCTGCATATGGGATCATTTCTACTTTCATTTCTGCTTTGCTACGTATTTTTGTCATCAGCATAAAGATTCTATAGATTCTTCCTGTTTCTCTCCCTCTCAGCCACTACCAAGCTTTGCTCACAGCTGCTTGTTTAATAACAGCCTTTTTTCATATTGTTAGTCCAGTGCAATTATCACATTTAAGAATCAACCATTAAGCTCAAGGAAAGACAAATTGCAACAAAATATTTATTAATTCCTTTTTGTTAGAGCAAACATACTGTATCTACAGGTCATTTGATCAGTATGTTGTTTTCAAACTGTTGAATTAAGGCAAACAGCCCGCCGTATGTATTTATACAGCACTCCAAACCCACAGACTGTGCCGACTCTGCGTCACTTTAGCTTTGCTCGACTGCCAGGGGACAGAAAAAAATAAACAGGGCCAAACCAGTAATGGAAGTCAGATGATTATGTGACAATGATGTTAAAGGAAACATTTCAAGTTAGATGGAAGCATTATGTGTTAATTTGGGAGCAGAAAATGAAAGCTCTATATCTGAAGTTTTCTAGCAAAACAGTTCTAGTCTGAGAGTAACAGATATTTCATGTTGTAGAGTCCTCCAGTGTTACTTGAATTAATTTAGAGTCATATCGTGTAAGGGTTCATGCAGTTTGACCACAATATGTTTTTATTTAGTCACATTTTTTCAAAGTAATGATACATACAGGTTTTATGTCTTCCAAATCAATGTACAACACAGAGAGGCTGAATGTCAGCAAACTGAATGTGCAGTGCCTTGCAAAAGTTTTCATGCCATATCAACTTTTTCATTTTGTCAGGTTAACAACAATGACCTTTATTGAAATTTTATGTTATAAACTAATAAAATGTGGAAGGAAAATAACTGTTTTTAAACTGAAGAGTGTAGCATACATTTGTATTAAGACACTGAGTTGATTGATACCTTGTCAAACCATCTCGCACTGCAATTACGCAAGCCTTTTGTAGTATCTGTTCCAGCTTTGCACACCTAGAAACCGAAATTTTCACCCATAAGTCTTAGAAAAAATAGCTCAAGCTCAGATTAAATGGAGATCATCTATGAACAAAGAACAACTGAATGTTTAGGGGTTGGCCTAATATTTTTGTATAACTGTAGGCCAAAACCACTATATGGCCAGAGACAAATTGTAAATTGTACCTATGAGTTTTCATTCCACAATGGCTCTCTTTTTTGCCAATCTTCCATAAAGCCCAGTTTTATGAAGTACACAAGCAACTGATTCCCCCAATTGAGCAGTGGATCTCAGCAGCTCCTCTAGAGTTACCAGCCTCTTGACTGCTTCTCTGATTGATTTGTTTTGATGAACATCCATGTCTTGGTAGATTTGCACTGTGAAATATTGGGATACTATTCTATAAGTCCTGCTCTAAACCTTTCATCTCTTTCTCTCTGGGCTGTCTGCTGTATTCATTGGTCCTCACAATACTGCTTGTTCACTTATCCTTTCTAACAAACTTTTGAGGCCTTCACAGAACAGCTATTTTATAGTGGTTTAAAATTACACAAAGATGGACTCTATCAAGGAAGTAACAGCTTGTTGCACTGGATGTAATTTGAAAATATCAGATTATCAGGCAGGGAGGGTTACATATACATGGCACACTTTTTTTGGTAAAGATTTTTGAAATGTCACATCACAGTAGGAGAATAACATAAAATACATCCTTTTGGAACACAGAAACACAAATTTATGCCCAAATACACACTCCACTTTCATTTGAAAGTTTGTGTTGGAAACCACACAACAGCAATCTACGCTTGATAATGCTATCTTAGATTGGCTGAATGAATTATTTTTTTCTCTGGTGTGTTGCCATTTCTTTGCTGCTGGAAACATAATCTTCTTGAGGTGCTAAATTTAAATTGGAGTTCAAACAGGGAAACAAACAACCACTGATAAGAGAAACTGGTATTTTCAGTACCAAGTATAAAGGCCAAAGCACAACTTTAAAATCAATAAAATGAACTTTATTGGCCATGTGGTGTTTACTCGCACATATCTGGAATGTAATTCCTTGCTGAAAATGGACACATTAGCCTGATTTGATTACTAACTAAATAGCATTTTTACAAAGAACGAGCCCAGAAAACGGATCCAGACATTTGCACACTGTAAAAGCAGCCACATGGGGACTAACTGAATGGACTTATGAGATTATCTCAACAAAGCTGTTGTTAATATGAACTGATAGCCTCTGATAACTGATGCCTCCCATGAGTAGTATTCTAATTAAGCCTAAAATGTTTATGATGATAAAACTGATGACTGGCATATGTATGGTAGATAAATACAGAAAGTACTGTGTGTGTACAGAATTAAAAACACACAGTTATTTCACTATAGAATTTAATGGTCATTATCACAAAATCTTTGTTAGTGTAAGAGAGCTTGTTTGGGTTTTTCTCCTTTCTCACTTCAAAGAGAAAGGAGAAGGAGTCAGAAAGCCAGTGCTGCTATAACACAGACTGTGCCTGTTGGGTTTTAGCAGCTAAAAGTTACCTCCTCAGCACTCTCTCCCTGCAGCAGACCGACTGTCGCTCCTCATCTTATGGTTTTGATTAAGAAAATTGAATGGTTTTAATTTATCCCAAACTTGTTTGCTAATGACACAACTTCCTTGTTACTTGCATTCCTCATTTTAAAGTCATGACAGCATCTGTAGAGAACTGTGGAAACAGCCAGAGAACAGAACTAAACATTTACATGTTGTTGTGGCCTGCACATCATGGAAGATTTGTCTGTTGTCCCCATCTTCTCCTCCTTATTTTTACCTTTATGATTTTAAATTTCCCCCTATTACCCAACTGCCACTTTTCAAGCAAAAAACTTGTTAACCTTGTTAAAACAAATGCACACAATGTTACTGCAAATGCAGTGTGTTTAGTGTTTGTTTATACTGCATTTCACATAAACATGGTGGGCATACAATCTAGGTTTGATCTGTGACACTGGGTACCAGTGCTTAGCTGTCAAGCAAAATATGAGAAACTGCTTTTTATTCGGGTCAGTGATCATGGGAACACTGTTGGTCTGGCATGTGTGCTGGTAGCCATGTACGTGAAAGGAAATTGTAAAACAATGGGAAGTTTCAAACAAGCACTTTGATTGGTTAAAGACATGCTCCAGTCATACTGTTGATCCCTCATAAACATGGCCGGTGTTGCTTCACAAATAACAAACTGGGGGTTCTGTGGTAACTACAAATCCTATGTTGGTTTGTAAATCTTGATTTGGATCTGCTACCATGTTGTGATCTTAGTTGCTATTTAATGTGATGCGTTAATATGTAATGAAAAAAAGGCAGATTCATATTTTCCACTTTGGATAACGCTTAGGTTTTTGTGTTTATTAACCAGATTTAGTTCTATTGATTTACCAAGAAGAGCTTTTAGGGATTTAAATGAAATGTAAATGCATAATGGACAGAAATATTATCATTCTGTCTTCATTTACTTTATTTTTTTCTAAATATTTAGGAACAATAAGGCGCTCAAACCTGAATGAAGAAATTATTCTGGTTTCACTGGATAGAAAGGAATTAATAAATCCAGGTTCTTTATCATTAGATCTTCCAGAGATATACTTCTATGGACCTTAAGCAAAAGCAAAGCTCCTTGGGAATGTAGTATATCTGTGTAACTACATTAGCACATAGGGGAACAACCGACAAACAGTAACACATGCGAAACTTTTTCTTATGCTGTGCGGAAGGAAATAATGTGTCAGACGAAAACCAGATAGAGTTACCCAGAAGTTTCCAGTGAAACATTTCAGCTAATGTCAGAGAACTCTCTTACTTTTTGCTCATATAAAGTAGGCTATGTTGGTAACACAGTCAATGGGAGAATACACCAGGGTAAAAATGCTGGTCAGAACTGGAGCAGAATTTGCTTTGGTATCCAGCTGTTGAGTTTTCTCTCAATACTATTGTTTTTGGTCAACAATTTGTTATGGTTGCATTCCTGATTTTTTTTTTTTTTTTTCATGAGTCTCAAGTTTGGTTATCAAAATACTATTCAGAAAAACTGCAAAAATGTACTACTGTACTGTACTACTGTACTAGTACTGTACTGTACTATTATTGCAGCACTTTACCTTGTTTGTGTCCCTCAGCCAAACACATACAGAACACATGCTCGCATTGTGTTGTTCAAAGACCTCACATGGGGCATGATGTGCAGCTATAATTGGCTGTTTGTGGGTTTCTCTGATATGATTAACATCAGGTCTGTGGGAAGAACTTTTATTTAAAGCGCAGCGATTGAGCAGTATTGACGGCTGCAGGGTGGATACTGGTTCCGAATGTGTGTTTAATCACAGAAAAAATTGCTTGAAGCCTCACTTCTCTCTGTCTTTTCACAACAAAACTTTTGGGTGAAAATAAAATGTTGAATAAGCCTGTATTTTCCATTAAGAGGGTTCTATCAACATTTCTGTGTGTGACTTACTGTCTGTTGTAATACTTCTCCCAGGCCACACAGCTGTGAAGTGCAGTCTGAATTACGACAAAAGGTTTCACATTATCTTCCCAGAGTTTGCTGTTTCAACTAGGGAATTCACACATTTTTCTCATTGAGTACCCTGCTGCATGCTGGCAACATGTAATGAAAAATTGGTCTTGGGAAATGAACTTCAAACACGCAAAATTGTTATTGTCTTATCAGAATTTTGTGTGCATGTGGTGTTACTTAGCTAACAGGGCATGATTCTGAAAGGTGCACAGCTGGAAACCCTGCCATAATTCAGCTATAGTTCAATCATGTCACAGCTTTTGTCAGAAAATGTAAATGTTATAAGGTCTTACTTAACAACACTACCGAGATACAAAGTAGCAATAAAAACTTGTGTTTTTCCTCCAACTCAAATCTAAAATATTTTTATTGCTCTTTAGTCAGACTGAAGTCAGTCAGCGGGTCTCTGTAAACATCATAAACCTTGTAAAGCCTGATTGTGTAGAAAAGAGTAGAGGCCAGCACCTAACAGTCCTGTTCTTCCAGGCTGTGACCCTGTGGGCTTGCTGATCAGCAGTTTTGAGGATCTGCCCACTGTGTAAGGAAAGGTTCATCCTCTCCCACCATGGGTAATCCCTCTCATCCAAGGAGGTCATGGCCATGTTGGGAAACATTCCAGACGTAGCCACGCTCTCTGCCCCATTAAACCAGTCGCTGAACACACACAAAGTGGGAGATCTCCCTGGATCGTTGGGTGATGGTGCTACAGCAGGGGGGTGCCACCTTTTTGACCTGACTGGTCAGGGTGTCGAATAGGGTTAACCCCCTACATCGGTTTGCACAGCTTTGCACTTAAGCCACTTACAACGCCACTGGCACAACTAATGGAGGTCACACACAGGACGAAATCTGTTTGTTAGAAAGTTGTAAATAATTTTTACAAGTCCTCCTGTTAAATAGAGCTCAGGTTTGTACACAATGATTTTATTTCTTTTTGTGTTTGAAATTGTGATATACATCTGAAAAGTATGAAACACAGAGACTAAGGCATGAGTTAGTTGAGAATACAGCCAAAAGATGCAGTGATAACATTAATTTTGGAATGCCAGGGATCACTGCCTAAATGACTACACAAGACAAAAGTAGTGATAGCAGGGTTTAGGGTTAGGTTAAGCTTCCAACTCTAATTTGAATTTGTAAAGTGAATATCTATATAATAATTCATCCAGTGAGGAGGAGAAGGCCAGAAGAAGCGATGTTGTCTGAGAGCAATGGCTTAAACAATAAATCTGTTCTCTATTGGAGTTTAAAAGGGCTGTGTTGCAAGCCCAGTCTGTTTGTAACTCACAACAGTGATTAATGACCTACACTATAAATTAAAACTCTAAAATTCTGATAATGTGAGGACTTTAGGAATACTTGAAATATAGCTTGAAGTACCACAAAAGAAACTTTATTAATAGACCAGTATGTGTTAGCTTGTGGTCTTCATCAAAACCACCAACAGTTTGTATTTGAATAAAAAAAATGTAGAACAGAAAAAAATATCCAAATAGGTAGGCTGATCATCACTTTAAGTGTTTGACTTTGTTACACTTACTTTATTAACATGGTTAAACCACTCCATGCTGTTAGACTCTGTGTCATAATTTTCTGCTAGTGTTAAAATAAATATGTTATGGTATATACAGCTATTGGACAGATGTATTTTTGACATATTTTGCAGGAGGTCCGACTCCAATGTAATCTTGCGTACTGTTTTATATCTCTGCAGTTGTACGCTCTGCTCATGTCTTATTTTCTCACAATATTGCAATAATAAGCCTCAAACCCTGGGACCATGGCTCCTGTTATTTATTTTAATGACCTGCCTCGACTGGTTGAATCAAAAACATTAAGACATTTCTCACCTGCAAAACCTTTTTGCATTTTTCCCGTAATGCTTTTTTTCTTGCTACGTTATTACATCTCCTGTCATTAGATGGTTTGCTCTGTCATGAACCAAGTAACGTGTTACAATTTGAGTCATGTCAGAGCCAGGCTAGTGAGAGTCTGTGTTCTCAGCTGCTGACTGCTGGGTGCACCTGTGAGACCACTTTCAAAGCCTCTCACAAACTATAAATCACACAAGACTGTGCGGATACAGTAGAGGTGGGAGTTTTCGTGGGGGCAAAATGGGGCTATGAATTCACAATAATGAATTATGCTTTCAACTGGGGACTAGCTTTTGATGATGGCAATTTGTTCAAAATACAAAGATGATTGCCTGAGGGTTAGGACAACAGTGTAGGAGGTTTGCATGATTTATCCACCCTCATTATGTTATTATGTTAATATTATGTTAAGACTGAGCTTTTAACTTTTTAACAAAGATTGAGAAGAACAAAAAAAAAACAACAATATTGTTTTGTGTATTGTACATACTTTCCCCTAAATGCTTGTGGAAATTATGCCACACTGTGTTGATAGCATCACTTTAAGCCTCTGAGAAAAACAAGAAAACAAGCATAAAAGAAGGACAAATTAAAATCTTACCTGCCACAAAATTCAACCCATGCTCACCAGCACCTGTTATCAAGTCATATACAAATAGATACAATTTAAATTCAATTCAAATCAGTCTAATTCATTTCAATGCAATCCAATTCAGCACAGTCAATTAAGATTCAGAGCTGGTTGCTTATGTTTCAATTCAAGCCAAGTAATGTCAAATTCAATCGCTCTAAAAATGTGATTTGGTGAAAAGCTGTCTATCTGAGAAAGCCCACCTGATTGCATTGAGTGATTGTCTTTGCAGCAAACCCTCCTCTGGTGCAAGCATCTCGCGACAGTGGGAAGGAAACACACCCTTTAAATAGGAAGGAACCTCCAGCAGAACCAGGCTCAGTATGAGCAGACATCTTGGTTCATAGATTTCCATCAATAGGTTTCAGCTTCACCAATTAGTAGTGTGTACACGTTAGATATTATTTCACTGATTTTATAGCAGAGTAATTCAAACAAAACCTTATACAACTTCAGTTCATAGCTAGAAGTTTACCACTCCCACTGCCTTTCCTAAAGTGTCTTGGTGATGAGTGGAATAAAGTTCTTTTAACTTCTAATGAACTGCCATTGAAGTGTCTATAGTATTTAAGTAGTATGGGGAGTTATTACAGAGTGTTTATTTTTGTTTGTCACTATTAAGTCACCTTGTTAAAATTCTACTCTCAACCCAAATAAATTGAGCTGACAGAAAGGTTTTGTCAGCTTAAAATATAAATCTCACTTCTAAGATTCCCAAAAGACTCATTTTAATATTGTTCAAATACATCAATTAAGCTGAAATGCCTACTATCAAGATTTTTCTAAACTTTAGCTTTGTGTCTACTGCAAATGCAATAGTGTAACACACAGTAAATAATGAGAATTTCATTTGTAAAACTGAACTGCCAAATACTGAACAACACTTGGAGAATTTGAGAGTCAAGTTCATAAAGCTTCATCCCCTATCTTTGTCACATCACTTTTTTAAAGACCTTTTGCCAGCTTGCATTTCATTTTATAAGTTTTCTCACTTGATAGGAAATGAACAGCCTCTATTTTTTGGGTAGGTTTATTATATCAACCAACAATCCAGAGCAAATATGTGATATAAAACTTATTACTTAATTTGGATGTTGAGTGCAATTTGATTCCCTTCAACCCAGGCAGAATTGTGTCTTTTTATTTGATTGGTTATGTTACCATGTGGCACACAGATCTATCAGATAAGCAATAACAGACACTCCTGTTTACAAATGGTTATGTGAGGGAAACACACCTGTCCACTGAACCAATTCTGTCGAGTCCAACTCCATGAGCACAATTAAAGAGTTGTCACAGGACATCAGGGACAACAGCTGCACAAGACTGGAATGAGCTATAAAGCCATCTGGAGGAAGCTTTGGAAGAAATTGCCAGATAAATAATATACAGAAACAAGAAATATTAAATGACAAACAGTCTCCCTCAGTCTGGACCACCATGCAAGTTGTGGTCGATGAGGATGATGATGATGATGATACGAAAGGAGAAGGATCAGACCACAACTACACAGGAAGAGCTTGTTAATGATCTGAAAACAGTTGGGACACCACTGGTAAGTCACTGTGCTGTAATGGATTGAAATCTTCCATCCCCAACCCATAGAAGGTACATGTATGAGCCTGTCTTAAGTTTGCCAGAGAACAACTTCCTGAGTCAAATAATGAGGTCATTAATAGGTTTCTGGAGAGCTTGACTGCATATGGAGTAGGGGTTTCAGACTTTTGATTCAAGTGTGTTGCACCAGGGAGACATCTTAGGGTTACAGGACATTTGACCTCGAGGCCTGGATTTGAAGACCCCTAATCTAAAATATTCAGATGATACTTAGGAGAAAGTGTTGTGGTTAGATGAGAACCAAACTGAGCTTATGTGTTTAAACAGAGGGCAACTGGGCATCTTTTGTTTATTGAAGGCATTTACCTCTCATCCAAAAGGCTTATTTATATCTTAACCTGGATTGAAGAATCAGTGTTATATCTGGTAGTCAGTACAATAACCCTTAAAGGGTTATTGAGATCAACAATGGGGCATTTAAGAATCATACGAGTCACTGGTCCTACCCTCTATTTGGGTCAAGATTTGGGTCATTGTCACTTGATGAGCTAGACATGCACCCTACCAACGCAAGCATGATAATTGTTTTGGTCATAGTAAGAAACCTAAAGGATTTAGTGAATTTTTATACATAGAAATGAGGCCAAATTCTTTCATAGATGTGAGGAAACCTGGTAGACCACTGCAGAAAATGTTGTGCCAATCAAGGCTTTTCCACCAAGTACTAGGACATTTTTGATGTATTGTGTTTTTTTCAGAATTGTTCATTGATATTTATTTTCCATATATTAAGATCAAATCAGGAGAGGGTACTGAGGTGATTATTTCCAAAATTTTGCAAGTTCCAACAAGGATGCCACATGCTACAATCTTGACCTTAGCATTTGATCAAAAAAGAATAAATACAAATAAAAAACAGACCTTAAACAGACACCAATGCCTTCTTTGGATGTTAGAAAGTGGATTTTTTTTTTCTGGCTCTATAACCAAAGCCAACAAACTGAGACATTAAGAGAAAGTTAAATTAAATAATTCTTTCCAAAGGTCAACCAAATGTTGGTTTAATAACTTTTATTGCTGCCAGACATAAACCAACCCTGAACCATTTGTATTGTGTTTATTTTATTGCAACATAGGTTCACCATCACAAGATCTGTTCTGATTCTGATGGATCAGTTCTGTTCATTTGGTTTGAATGATCAGGTGTTTACTCTGATAAGAGAGGCATGCAGCCCTCATATTTCTAAATAAGTCTTCTGTGACCAAGCTTTCAGACAATATTGCTGATTCCTGTGGAAGAGGGCAATCACAAATAAATCAAATAGGCACACAAAGTATACCATGCAGAAATGATACAAAGATCTATTTGTCTTCTGTGTATATTTAAACAAATAAGTTATTTCTGTGAAGGTTGTGCCATTCGTTCATCTGTATTATGTTATGTTTCTAAAGCTGAGAGCTTTAACTCTCTTTTGAAAACTTGCTCAATATGAACATGATGAATTGTCAGGATAAAAGGTATTATTAGCAAAAAGAGTTACAGTAATACTGAGTTTTCCCTTGTGAGATCGGAAATCAGTGTTTTTATAGAAACACAAGTTAAAATATATAAAATCACTGACAGTTTTATTCAAGCAAAGTTTTTCTCGTTCTGTATAATCAAAAGATTCTGGTCTGGAATGACTGACAAGCATTCAGAAGTCTACATGGGATCATCATCCTTGCAAGCCAGGAAATGGCATCGTTCTTCCTTTGGGGCATTACAGTTTTAGTTCAGGAAAATCCCTTCAAACCAACAGTGGGTCATCTAGTGACTGATGAAAAAGTTTATATAACTTATATTTTTCACAAACACAAGTGGATTCAGAATAAAGAAGACTTTACACCTCCTGTAACACAGTTGATGTGTTTCATGTGGGTAAATACAAATTAAAACTATAAAACAGTAACATTTTCTTGTTGTGGTGCTGGGCTTCCATATTCAAAAATATGACTTAAATAAATCACATTGAAAAACAGGGCTTTAGAATAGGCTTGTGTGTTCCTTATTCTGAACAATGAAATTATCAATCGCTGAAAGTCATGTTACTTAAGTCAAGCCATGGAACAATCTGTTTCTATGTTCCTAAAATGCAGTTAATTGTTCTAAGCTATATTAGTGCTGTTAATACAGAGCATTGTAAAAAAATATTATGACCCATTGAACTTTTACATAATATGTCACGTCACAAACGTATTAGTTTTAATTCACAGACTTCAATATATTGAGCTAGGATTTTACAGTCCAGCACAAAATGTTGCACAGTCATAAGGTGGAAAGAAAATGGCACAGAGTTTTGTTTTTATGTTTTTCATAGATAAGCTTTCATACCTTTATTTTAAAAATCTGTATCAAAGAAAAATGTGTCCTCAGCTCTGAATGAAAACCACATTTCCTCTCTGCGGCATATATCCACATAGATACTATGTAAAAGCTGCAAACCAAGGTAAATGTAGACTCTCCTTCATGGGAAAAAAAAACATGTCCTGTGTGGTCATAATAATGAGGCAGAGGCCTCCATTTCAACAGCTGCCTTTTTGCTGTGGTTCCTTAATAATGTTGCTTTTTATATTTTATGAATTTATTTGATTCTGGAGGGGAATGGAGCCAAAGGAGTCTGCACTGTTTAATTTGATGTGCTGGATACCATATGCAGGCTTGTACACAGTGCATGTGTGCTTCTAGTGTTATTCATTTGTCTGTGAATAAAGCCAGATGTTTCTATTTAATGGCATGGAAGAATATCATCCAGCACAAAGTGCAGAGTTACCTAGAATCATGAGTTGATGTACTGACCACTTTGCTATTTGGTCCTCAAAGGGTATGATTAGTCAGAGTTCTCTCACACATATATGATGTCTTTTTATTATTTTTGGTGCATGAGCACACCCTGTGACTGGTAAGAACACATACAAATTAGTTTTCAAAAACTGTAAAATAAATGTTTGTCATTTGTTATCAAATCTATTTCATTGTTAACTTTATTTCTACTTTTCTTTGTTTCAGAACATTTGCCTCTGATTTACTCCTATTACTCAATAGCTTAGGCCTTAATGTATAGGAATGTTGCTAAATGTTCGCTATATATTACACAGCCTCTCTTCAGCTTGCTTTTGAGTAATGTTTGAGACATGCGTGGCAAATAACAGCCATTTTTCATGACAGCAGATTAAAAAAAAACACTTGGTGCAGTCCATACAAGTCTACAGTTCCCTAACTCACATACAGCAATTCTTCTTTTTGTGTGAACAGAAAAAAAACTGAACATAGTGCACTGGGTTAATCAGATTGTGCTGTATTCAGTCGAAGGCTAAAGCCGATGGCAAATTTACATCTCAAGCAATCAGGCTGTGATAGTATGTTTGATTACAACAACAATAACAATGACAAAATAATTATTATGCATTAAAAAGATCTCTACTTGTAGGTTTGTTTGTTTTGTTATTTTTTCAAAACACTTCTTTTTTCAAGCAGACACCTTCACCCTCCACCTTCAGCATCTTTTCCAAGATAAACATAGATAAGTGTTCTGTAAAATGCTTTAACTTGTTATTTTAAGACTGTCCTGCAAAATATTTTGTTGAGATATGTCATCTAATAGCAAAGAAAACAGAAGTGCATAATTGCTGCATGCTGTTAATGTAATGCACATTAGCGAGAACCATGTTATACATTCTGTTTAGGAACACTTAAGACAGTTGTATATCATGCACCATGAAGAGGTACAGCTTTATCTTTTGATTAATTTGTTTTTATCCTAAGACAACAGCCCACTCTCCCAACTTTTTTAAACGCAGAAGTTTAGTTTTTAAAAGCAGATGGCAACATAATTATGAGACTGTAGTACCCTTCATGTCACTGCCAGAAAAAAATATAACAAAACTAACTAAATGGATATGATTATCTCTCAAACACGCCTCTCCAGCCATATTGGCATTCTTCGTAAAGATGCTTTACAAGCTTTTAAATAGATCTGTAAGTAAGACTGTGATGTGACAAAGAAGCTAGTTTATCTAGCCATCCTTCAAAATGGGAAAGACAAGAACACATGCAGTTCAAGTAAGGCAAATGTGAGTTCATCTTCATTAGTCAGGATAAGGCTAAAAGCAAATGTACTTTGTCATTCAAACAAAAGATAATAGCGTCCACTGTTGAGTGGACGCTATTGATGCTATGAGCCTTTTTCTCCTCCATGATGCATGGCATCATGACTATTTTCAAACACAAAGGCATTTTAAATAAAAATATGATCTGCCAGTACAAGAAGAATGGATCGCCATTGGATCTTTCAGCAGGATAATGATCCAAAATGTATAGGCAGTTAAACACAGAAATCATTCAGTGACAAAATTAAACCTCCTTCCTGATTATTGCAGTATCAGAAATAAATTGTGTAGGGAAGCAGAAGTGAGAGGTACATCGAAGAGCACCCGTCACTCCAGACAATATATATAGAGAGGGCAAATATTCAGGGTCCAAGATCTGTCGATCTCTAATTTTTAGATCTTGTGAAATATTATAAGAAAAAACAAAACAACTGTCCTGTAATCCTAGCAGAGATACTGAATGATTTCATAACAAAACAATGTTTCTTAGTTAGGAATTTCTCACACTGAAGAAAAGTAGAAAAATTAAAAGGTTGACTTAAAAAGAATTGCTTAAGATTATGCTACTGTAATAGAATAACATTTATGTTACTACATATTGTTACCCGCGATGGGGCAGGTAGGGATTTATAGTCTTAAGCCAAGAAACAAAGACAGAATTTGAAAGAAAGTCCAGGGTTCAGGTTTAAAGATGTTTTAGGGTTCGTAATCCATGCCAGTACATCATTCGATCTATGTTTGTTATTGTCTTGAACACTGGCACCTAAAATCTACTGCACAACAAAAGACTCAGTGGTATTTTTGGATTTCCTCTTGTTGCAGACATGATTTTTTTCCATATTCTAGACCATTTTATCCAACTCAGATTTCTGGTTTTAGACCAAAAGATTTTTAATTCCAAAATACATAATAAAAGACATTAACTTGTCTCAGAGAATCATATGGGTTCCAAACCAAATCAAAATGTGGTGGAACTGCTTTAATTACATATAGGCTGAATTTAATTCTCTCTTTTTGTTTGTTTTTTTGTTTGTCAAGTGTATTTATTATTTATTGGCTCAGTGTTGTTTTCCTATAACAACACTTCAAAAAGGTTGCTTGTCATCTGTTATTTATTAAAAATTTATTTAAAAAGCAAATTTAATATTTACTATTCTTGTATGAGAATTCACAACAGTAGAGAAACAGCCCATGAGGTCAGAGTTTGAAATGATCTAAACATTGGCCTGGGAAAACCATACACATTTTCTTGTTCTCCTTTATCTCAGTGCAATATTTCATACTGATAATTCGGTTTTTAATCTTCATAAATATTATTCAGGTTCAAAATGGAGTGCTCCCTTTTGGATGAGTTCATACCTGGAACTTTTTAAATTTCTATTGGTATTTGAATAAAATCAAAGTTGCTCACGGAGTTCCACAAGGATTAACTCTTAGTCCTCTCATGGTTAACTTATCTATGTTCCTCTGAACTTCAAATAATACAAAATACTGGTCTCAGGCAGTATTTACATGAATGAAAAGGTTTGAGCAGATCAATCCCATCTTAAAATCTCTCCGTTAGCTTCCAGCTAAACACAGAATTGATTTTAAAAATACGTCTCATTGTTTTCAAAGCTTTAAATGCCTGCTCCTCATTATGTTTCTGAGATGCACACTGAATCCATTCCACACAAGCCTTTAGGATCTTCAAGTAAAGGTCTTTTATGGTCATGTTCTCTGGAGCTTTCTGCCATAATAACTGAGATGAGTCACAACAGTGTCTTGCTTTAAAAGCAAATCTGAAACATGTTTTTTCTCAGGATTTTAGCTAAACCCAGTCATTTATTCCCTGTATTTTACTTTTAGTTCTGTATATCTTTTAGTCTCCATTTTTAAAGACTGTAACTGTTGTTTTGAGTTATCTGGCTATTAAAGCAGTAGTATGTAACTTTTATGAAAACACGTGTTTTGCATATTTCTTAAAACTATCACCATGTCGTGGCAGTATGGTATGAGATCGATAATCTGTACACAGATCGAGCTCCTCCATCTCCTCCCTGAGCTACCATTGCCATCTAAAGAAATGCAGCGCTCCCCACCTAAAAAACAACCAATCAAAGCCAGGAGGAAGGTATTAGTGCTGTCAATCACCCTCCTGTATATACTGCTAAATGTGCTAATGGAAGGGGAAACAACTACCATTCCAGGTAAAGTGTTTGTCTGCTGTCATCGGTGGCCATGCTAACTAGCCTTAGCATTCGTGGAAGGCTATGTTATGGTGACCCGGCTGTATCTTGGCAGAGAGCAAGAGGGAGTGTGTGAGCTGTTAGTACTTGAGGATGATTGACAGCGCTAAGACCCTCCTCCTGGCTCTGATTGGTTGTTTCTGACTGAGTGGAGTATTTCTGCAGTTAGTACAGGGAAGACTCGGAGTCGGCAGAGGAACTGGATTATTTTCACAGATTATCTGTTTTATACTATCACGACATAATGATAATTTTAGCAAATATATATAAAAAACACATTTTTCATAAAAGTTACAAAATGCAGCTTTAAGGGAAACCCAGATTAAAATTAATCAATTTAATTTTCATTGTTATTTTTTCTTTGGATTTTATCGCTGGATTTCTATTATGTTTTACATTTCTATATAATTCCTTGTCGTCCTTCCTATGGTCTGGATTTATTGTTTTGAATAACATTATCTATACTTGTTTATTTATTTATTTTTAACATTTCTTATGTTACGTTGTCCAATGAAATACGCTCTATCAATAAAGTTTAATTGAACAATGTAATTGATGTGTTATTGAACGATTGTTCGATGTTTCTAGACTTTTTGATAATGTAAAAGCCATTCGTCACCCAAGTCTCTGTCCTTTATTTATTCACTTGCACACCGGGAATTTTAATCTTATTAGCGTTATCTAATACTGCATTTAGCTTTTACAGCGTCCCTATTTATATCTTCTCGCCAGATTTTTGGCTTTTTATTTAATTTTATTGTGAAATAAGATCATTTTAAAATACTAATATGCCTCTAGCTCCCCCCCCACCACATCTTGGCATGTGTAGCCACCAGCATTACGCAGTCAGGCTGGATACTCAGTTGCCTGAAGTCTCTTCTTTGGAGGCAGGAATGTAAATCCAGAGGGATTAGTGGGAGCGCAATGGGCTGTGAAACCTTCAGCAGCTCTCCAAGGGGTCTGTCTTACTGCGTAAAGTTAGGAAACAGGGTCCGGACGCGCTGCGCACTGATCCCGCAGCCTCTGTGCGCGTCACCTCTGCGGGACACTTGACCACGATTTCGAATATTTTGAATAGCAACACCTACGCGGGTCACTGACACATGAAAGCAGTGGAGTTTGGCGGATGTTAAGTGTTACTTCAAGAGATCATCTGTCCCGCAGCGCAAAGAGGGACATGGGTCAAATTAATGGTGCGACTCTTCTACCGTTTGGGGCTATCTGTGCTGTTTTCCTGTGGGAATCTGGGGCTAGCTCTATCCGGACGACAATTTCAGTGGATACATCAAGGTAAAGTGGTGAATCATTTGTGTCTAACCATTCAATTCATACAACTATTTTCTTTTAAATCTAAAATCACAACACTTAGAATATTTCCCTGAATTTAAGCGGTTTATGAGACTTAAAGTCTGGCAAGACTTTTGGCAGAAAGGCTAAACTTAATCTAATTTAAACTCAAAAAAAGTACGTAACTGTCAGTTTGGCGCATAAAGCCAGTTTCCCCGTAATACAATTCATACTGTGTTTTATTGGTTTTTGCGAGAAAGCTGTCAAAGTGGTGCCAACTGGATGAACCAGGCGCGTCTAATCTAATCAGATTTCCAAAGAGACGCAGAAAGCATAACTCCTCAGGGTTGTTGGCGCAGAGTAGCTAGTCAAATGTTGCCTCTGATTATACATAACATGACGGATGTTATTCGGGTGAGAGCAGGTTCAGGAGGTCAGTCAGTAGTAACCCTCTGAACAAAAAATTAAACCACTAATGGTTTGTTTCCACGCTAATGGGAATCTGGCAGATTGAAAGGAAAATTAAACATGGTTTTATTATTATTATTATTATTATTATTATTATTATTATTATTATTATTTATTTATTATTATTATTATTACACAACTAAAAATCTGGAAAAAAATCAGCTTGTATTCAGCTCCCTGATTACTCTAACAAAATAAATTAAGTTGCAACCAACTGCTTTCAGAAGTCACCCTATAACTAAACAGAGTCCCTGTTAGTCATTCCCTTTCATGGTTTGTGAAGGTCTCAGAGGTTTGTTAGAGAACATTAGAGAACAAACAGCATCATAAAGACCAAGGCAAACACCAGCAAGTCAGGGATAAAGTTGTCGAGAAGTATCAAGCAGGTTTTGTAAAACATTATCTCAAGCTTTGGACATCTTACAGAGCACCATTCAGGCTCTCACCTGAAAATGTAAAAAGTATGGCACACCACTGGATTGCCAAGACATGGCTGCATTAGCCTAAACTCCCAGAATGGGAAAACTGCCTGAATCAAAGAAGCAGCTAAGGATCCATGGTAACTCTGGGGGAGCTGCAAAGATCCTTAACTCAGATGGATTTGTTGAACATGCCATTTAAAAAAAAAAAAGCAACACAAAGAAATCCATGAAAAGTCCTGTTTAAAGGCTTTCACAAGCAATCTTGGAGACCCAGAAGAAATATCAAAGAAGGTGGTCAGCCTAAGTGAGACCAACACTGAACCTTCTTGGCCCACATCCAAAACACTATGTGAGGTGGAAAACCAGAAACGCCCTATCCTCATGAGGAAACATAGTTGTGGCAGCATCGTGCTGTGGGGAATGTTTTTCTTCAGCAGGGAAAACAGTGAAAAAGGCCTGAGTTGATGGGAAGATGGATGGAGCTAAAGGAGGGGAATTCTGGAAGAAAACATGGTAGAGACTGCAAAAAATGTGAAAGCCAGGCAGGGACAGACAGGGGAGAAAAAGTGGCCCGGGAGTTCCTAACAGACTGGCCCATCCACTGCTGCTTGGTTAAAATTAAAAAAAAAAAAAAAAAAAAAAAAAAAAAAAAAAATATATATATATATATATATATATAAGAGGTAGGCAGCTCTTCTCCTTTCCCCATATCAAAATCTAAGCTTTGGTCCCTCTGGCTTTCTATTGGCTTATCTGGGTCATCCTCAGCCACAGCCTATGCAAGAAATTAGTGTTGTTAATGTGTAAATGGCTATGTAAAAAACATGCCATATCAACAAAAATATTTGCAAGTTAGAAACATAATATATCCTAACCTCGCTTAAGCTGCTGCAGGCCGTGTCATCTGGCCTTTCATGTCTGGTGGAGATACCAGACCCAGAACTATGGGAAGGCCCACCAAACAAGACATACATTTTCACATTCGTTGATGCACTCTCCTGCAGGGCTTTCTTTGTTATCTCTCTCATCTTTTCAGCGCCACCTTAAGACTTTGTACTTTGCTTTTGCTGCTCCATCTTCACAGCTAATGTGAGTTATTTGATATTGCATATTATGACAGTGATTGACACGTAATGTTCTGTGGAGGAATGAGATGGCGAACTCGAGCCACTGCACTGTGCATCTCTCTGATGGATGCCAGAGAGAAACGGAGATTTAATTTATGTGGCACTAATAGGGACAATTCATTTCTTATTTTGTGAATGTTTAGTTTTTGATAAGTGCCACTGTTTGTTTTAGTAGCCCAGGCTTATTGGGACGAGTTTTGCTGATTGCTGCTTTTCATTGTTAGCTTAGCTGGCTGGCCCTGCAGTACTTGTTCATGTGTTACAGATCAGCTCTGTGGCTGCGCGCAGCAGAACTGATCTGCCTGACTGGAGCAGAGGAGAGGTAGAGAAGCCATTTGACATGGCATAGTTTGGGGCACAATGGCCCAGCAAAACATCAGGACCCCAGAACCGGTCTCCTCTTGCGTACTTGCTGTTGCGCTCACCCTGCGCAGGTGGGCCTGTGGTTCACGGGCTGAGCCACTGGCCCCCTCTATTTCCCCAGTAGCCCCGTATGCCAGTCCGTCCCTGGAGCCAGGAGAACGTTAAACTTCTAGCATTATAAGCCTAAACATACAACCTGAGCTACAATGGCTTAAATCAAAGCATGTTCATGTCAGAGTGGCCCAGTCAAAGTCCAAACCTAATTCTAATGGATAATAGGTGGCAAGGGTTGTAATTTATAACACGTAATTTATAACATTTTTATAACATTTCAATTAGCACAGACACAACCTAAGTAGTCACACTATGATCACAGTGATACAAGCCTTCAAGTAACACACAAATATCAAAGATACTGTAGTAGCAGAAAAAGAAAGCAAAAAGACTTGATTTTACTGCTGCTATGTATCATATGGAAGAAAGTTGATGGGTTTCTGGTGAACCATAGTATGACATTTTTATTGAACAAACTAATTAAGTGTTTGGTCTGTTAATGACAGAGTAATGATAACTTTGTGTGACAGTTTGGCAGTTCCCAAGTTTCAAATATGTATTCACTTTGTTCAATTTAAAGCACCAAATATAAAATACTACAGAAAAGAAGTTAAAAGACCAAAAATAAATCTGAGTGTATTAAACTCAGTTTGAGATATTAGAATATGTCTATCTGTTTTAAGGCCTGATGTCAAGAGTTCATAGTTCAAACTACAAAGATGGAGCAAGTAATAAACCTGAACCTCTCCTAGACCTTTGGGGCTCAGCTTTCTCCCCATCTCTGCTTCCAGTTTACAAGGATTTATCTTTTAGCATCTCTTTAAAACACTGAGGGGCAATCATATCTATTCTTATTCCCTTTTGTACTTTGTTCCTTAGGATGGAGTGTCCAGATAATAAAATTTTGACTGTGGAGTATCCCTGTGTCAGAGCTGAAGGGAAGAATGGCACTTGTTTCAGGTATGTGGTGTAACATTTCTCTGCATTGCTGCTGACATTTCCTACTAGCTTTATATGTCTCGGCCATAATACATATTTACATTTAACTATTAAGCTCACTTTTGTTTCCCAGAGCAGTGATTTGCTAAAGGACAGTTTGGCTGAACAAGTGGCTTTCGATGTCTGTTGGGAGCACTCACTCTGATTTATTCTAGGGTTATGGAAAGGTTTGAGCAACCACTAACCCACCCTGCTGTGTCATTTCCACAACTTCACAACAGATCCTTGACTGGAAACTCTAGTACCCTCTTGGGAGAAAGAAATACTCATTTCCTGAGAATGAATAATAATTTCAAGTGTCTGTAAATGTGTCATTATACATTATGTGTCAGCCAATAGAAGCTACTCTTTACCTTGTCTTAGTTATTCATCACTCTGTTCATATTACTATTAAGGAGAGGTATATTTTTAACCTTTAGCACATTATTATTCCTTTCCTTGGCTTGCTTTTTCCATCTGTGCTGGCTCTGAAACAGCGAAACAGAGCTTGAACTTGAATTTTCTCCATTTCTTTCCAGAGCTAAAACATTTTGGGAAGGCATGTCCCTCAAGGGGTCAGGGCTGCATTCTAACCTAAAAAGCAGAAGTCTGACAAGAGATGAAAGTGGTAGTTATCAAACAAAAGAAAAATAGAAACTAAAACCTAACAAAAAAAACATGAAATGTTTTGAAGTTGCTGAGTCAGTAGTAAAGAAGTTGGTTTTCAGTGAGTTTAACAAGATTACTGGAAACATACAATGGCTTTAAGAGGGGAGCGAGGGAGGGTATTATGTATTTTCCAGGCACATAGTGTCATTTTATAGTACAATCAAGTAACTATGTTTCCTTCAGTTTTTATGAAAATGCTGTATATATCAAAAACAACTTGAAAGAAATGTGAGTTTGCATAATAGTCATATGATGACGCTTTGAAATTGGCTTCTGTCTCTTTAAGAACATCCTACCCTTTCAACATGTCATCACAACAATGCTTCTGAGAAGCTTCTTCATGCTGTCCATTGTTGTTATTTAGAACTGTTCCTAGGAGTGTTGTAGTTTGTATGACAAGCTCACCAGACACGCAGTGTCACCAGGTGTTTGATAATTGATGTTACCACCAGTCTGGTGGAGCCATGTGGAAGAAGCGCAGAGGATGGGTGCTCTGTTGAGCTGGAGTTTGGCTGGGGATGAAGCTTCAAGGCAAAATAGGCAGCAGATTGTATGTGCAAGCATGTAGGCACCCTCGAATGGGACGGATGCTTATGAATGGGTTGCCACTGGGGATTCAAGAAAGTTTCAAACATGCATGAATGAATGAAAGCAACATGTCAGCTATGTTTTTGATGAGGGGAATGACATTATAACATGATATAAAGCTTAAAAAAGTTGATTTTTGCAAACGACTCCCCCCCCCATTATCAAAATCATGAAGCAAATATACATCAAATATAATGATCAGTGTTCCAGTTATTATTAATCAAAGGGAACTCTAAACAGGTGGGTTTTTAACCTTGATTTAAAGAAGCATAAAAACTAAATCCTACTTCTCCATGTTTGGTTCTGGTTTTCTGGTCCTGGTTCTAATTTAAGCTCTTTTTTTCTGTTAAATACAGTCTCTAGCGTTTGAATGTCGCAACTGACGTTTAATCACAGAAGTCGAAGTAAATATACCTCCCATACCAAAATGTGTGCACACGTTATGCAATGCGCAATATAAAATAGGTTGTAGGACTTTTAACACATGATATATCATATATGATTGTGAGATAAGCTTCATTTGAGGCCAAGCTTTGGCTTAGATTGTGGTTGTTGGCTTAAGAAGATCCTTGAATAAATGAAGCACTAAGTTTGGTGTGATGCCAGGCTATGTGATCTGTTTATTGTCAGATGTAGACCGTAACAGACTCTGAGTCTTGTTTAATTTCTGGCTCAGTCAAAGATGTGTGGAGCTGGAGGAGTCCAATTAGATGAGGTTGTGTTTTTGTTGCCATGTTTCCTTTGTCTGCCATTCAAAACAGACCTAGATCAAATGGATTTTGCAGATGATTTCATGTTACACCAGATTGATGTGTTGCATGTGAGCACAAATATTACTTTCTATTTCATTTTAGTCTGGCCAGAATTTTACATCGAGGCACCCCCTCATAATTCTGTCTCATTAAATAGATTGCAAGCTTTCAAGGGAAGTCTGGGATTCTTATTCCAATTTAAGATTTGTATTGCTATCAATTGAGCAACTGCTGTTCTCCTGAAATTTTAACCCCCCCACCCCCCTGACTGTCCAGCAAGAAGGACAGTGACAATAGATGATTAATTGTTGGAAAATCTCCAATACCCTGAGGATTTGGTTTCTGGTAGTAGTAAAGTAAAGTACCAGCTTAACTTTTTCTGGAAAGACGGCTTTTACAAGGAGACCCATGGACAAGACAAGAACAAATCTAGACGAGTGATTCTCAAACTTTTCATAAAAAGTAGCAAAACAGTAAAAACAAAATTGTCCAACTACCACCAAATGAACCGATATTCTATTGTGTTATGCAAGATAAGTTAAAAATAAAAACAAAATCTTCTTATCCTTGGCATGGTTGGTTAAAAGATGCCATTAAACTTTGTAATCTAATTTGACTAAAATGTTGAAATTGAAATCCAAGTTTCAAGTCTGAAAAATTAATAGAAAGGTCTCTTGAAGTCAGAATTGCAAATGTGAATGTTTGAACTTTTTCACTAATCCTCAAAATCCAATATTATTACCTTGCAAATAAAAAAATGGTAAAAACGGGGAAATAAAAAAATAAAAAAAGTCTTTTCTCTAATCTGAAAATCCCTGCTGGTTTTCAAACTCAGCTGGAAAATGTTAAGTTAGGTCATTCTCATATCCAAGTTCTGTTCCTGATTCATTGCTGTCTGCCTCAGTTTGAACAAGGAGTTCTCAACATGTTCTTCTCTGCACAAAACTGTTCATCTTTGTCTGTTTGTGCTTATCAGCTCAACATCAGTAGTTCTCAAGATTTATTTTTAGCAAGAACCACCTCTAAGCAGCCCAACACATTCACCAGTTTATCTTGTTTTGGTATAAAAACTAAAGAAAAAAAACAGAATGGTTTAAATTCATCAGCACAGTATGCTTGGTTGATTGTTGTGGTTTAACTGAGTTTTCATTCATTAGACAGATTTTCCAGGTTCTTGGTTGAGAAAGGTAACAAATTGGCAAAATTGGATGTTTCTCACAAATCCACACCTCAAAATCCAATATGGCTGCCGTGTTTAAAACAATGATAGCTCCAGTAAAAATGATTTGTATCTTATATCATTCATTATTGACTGTACTATACAGCTTCTGACTTGAAAGAAACATGTTCATACAGTTTTTGAATAGTATAAAAAAACATATGTCAATCAGCTTTAGACAGTGTCCATCTTACAATGGTTGATTTGCCTTGTATTTATTCATACAAAGATGATACCAAAATGGGGCTGCACTGAGGGGCAGTTGTTAGCACTGTCCCCTTGCAGCAAGAAGATCATGAGACTGAATTGCAGCCTGGTTTTTTTAGCATGGAGTTTCCATGTTCTCCCGATACATGCATGTGTTCTCTATGGGTATGACCATTAGGACAACTGATTACTCCAAATTGCCATATGGTATAAGTGTGAGCATGCAAATATCCTGTGAATGAGTATGTTAAAATTTCTGTTTGGCTTTCCTGCAGCTTGTTAGTGTGTATTGAAGACTGTTTCAGTTGCTTTGACATCAAGTTTTGTGGGAGTTTCACTTTCAAAAGCAAACCATGAAGTGTGTATTTATGAGTTTACTGGAGTTACTGAAGTGTAACTTTCTTTCAAATACTCATGATGTGCTCTGAATTCACGTGCTAACAGTTTAATTAAATGCTGGAGAGGAAAGTCAGTGTCTTCAATCTATATATTGCATCTATAGTTGTGTTAGGGGATTTGCAGGAGGGATTAAAAACAAATACTTATCAGTTTTTTTGCCTTTAGCCAATATAAACTGCATGACATTTGGAGAAACCTGAAGCTTGACAAACCTGCCGGGTCAAGTTATGGTTGCTAATTTATATGATTATTAAATTTGTACCTAGAGCCCTGCTGTGTTAAGACAGGCTTCTAATTTTTGCCGAGTTTTGGGGGTTTTCTTCTTTTATTTCTTTATCTGGCATGAGACTAGTTTTGCATCATACTAGTAATGTGACATTTTGGTGAAGATTTTACTGAAGACGACATGTTCACGCTTTTCCAAACAAAGTGGTCTAAGTTTCAAAAAACTATGAAGGAAATTATGGTTCTTAAACATGCATTATCTCATTCAAGCAGGGTATTTTACTTGTGGCTTAATTTTAATGTTTCTACTTTTTTTGCTTATTCTGAGAGATAAAAAAAAAGTCTTAGCTGAGGTCTTAGAGAGAAAAGTAATTGAAATTTACACAAACTAGTTCTGGCTCATATGTTTTTATGGATGTGTACAAAGAGATTAGCTCTGAAGGCCAAACAAACGAGCAAATATACTTTGAATGAGTTTGTTAAAAAAAAAAATCACTTCATCACCTCATCATATTTAAATTCTAAACAGACAGGACAGTTGAGTAATTTTTGTTTGTCTACCAAGGTATTTGTGAGTTAGGTGATATCAGTTAATTTCTAACATTTCTCCTGTTTTACTCATGCTCAGTTAGCTGGTGGTCACATTCATACGGTGACTGCCCCAATACACACAGTTTATCCAGACTCTAGTCTCAGTGATATTGAGTGTCTATGAGCTCGCACATTTATGTGTGAATTATTTCGGCACTGGTTGTACTGCTAGCAGCTCCAGCTGGTTTGTGATCAGAGTTAATTTACTGACCTCACTCTAAACATTCTCAGCTGCAGTCTGATTGAAAATGGATGGCCTTGATAAACTATGCTTTCACTTGATTAACACGTTCTGGTTAAAAAAAAAAAAAATCACTGCAAAGCTCATTTCTGCAGAAGATAAAACCCTATAATGTCATGACTTTGTGATCAGGCTATTGCTAACATGAAAAAGGAATATTTGAAAAATGTTGTAGAGACAGATTCAATTTTAACTTGGTTTCATTTTGTTCCTAACTGTTTTTATGTTGTATTTTGGTTTTATTACTTCAATTACTCCTTTATCCCAGGATGATGACTGTAGTAAGGTTTTTCATCCCACAGTAGATATTTAAGGGATACATATTATAATTTGCTTTCATTTCCTTTTTAACATTCATCCGGCTTTTTGCTCTCAACAGAATATTGATTTCTGTTACTGACTGACCGATGTTTGACCACAGTTTACCACATTTAGGACTCCTTGTAGCAAAAATCACTAAAGTTCTGGCAGCATTCAGGTTAGATGTTGCTAATTCTCTTCAAGTTGTGACCAGCACTGTTACTCTGATGTCCATGCTCAGACACGGAGAAACAGATATCCTATGCCGCTGCAGCTAATTATTGGTAAAAGAACACATTTTCTTACCTGATAAATTTTATGGTCATAGACAATAGATATAATCACCTTGTGGTCTGGATGTTTATCTCTGCTTATGTTATCTGTAGTAGCTAAGGCATCCCCACAGAGCCATACTAACCTTACACCCATCCCTCTGGACACAGAGGTATAAAAGGGTAGTGGAAGCAGAATATTGCAAAAACACTTAAATGTTACAGTTAACTTCTTGTGCAGAAAAATAAATATAAATAATGAATGAACTGGTTTAAGCAGTCCATTCATTATTTCCAGTACTATGGAAACAATGGTACAGTTAGCTCATCTGGACCTGGATTTGCTTTGCTCTTCGGAAAGCAGCTTCTAATTTGGTTGTCCCAGCAATTCAATTCAGTGTCTCATTGAACTGCCAGTGAAATCACACGTTTTCAGTTCAGTTTTATTTTAAAAAGGTGGGATTTCTCTGGGTAAAAACCATTTGTTTTTCTGCAAGTGGTTTTCTTCCAAAGCACTAAACTGTGTATCCTCTCTATTGTCTCATCATTTCTTCGTCCTTATTTTGCATGACACACACAGGTAGAACTCTTCAGCCTAAGCAAGGCAGTGTGTGCCTTTCCGTGGTGGTGGATTTGCTGCTGCAGGACATTTGAGCACCAGACATAGGACAGCTATACCACACATTGTTTCTCAGCCAAATCCAGCCCAAAATGTTGGAGAACAGGAGAATTTCCTATTATTCTTAACAGGGGACAGCTCTTCTTCTGTCAACATAGGTCAATTTAAGATAGAACATCAGTTGTAGACTTTTTTACCCCTGGTTTGGATGTCTGGAGGTTCTCTGGATTGCGGCATGTCAGAACCATCTCCTTATTGCAAAGAGAACAGACTCCAAAACCAATGGACGGAAACTTTCTAAAACACAGGTCTCTGGACAACTCTTCCAATAAAACTTGCAAATCTACCTGAACTCAGTCAACAAGGGCTGATCAACCAATCAGGGACGTGGAAGTTGTATAATATTATACGTACAGAAAATAAAGTGACAAGGGTGGAAATAGTGTATTACCAAATTTAGATTTCTTTTCTTACATTTGAGAGACAGCTTAAGATGCATAATCTTTGTCTCTCAGAGGTTGCAAAATGATAACACAGCACTGTCAAAATTCACTATTTAATTTATTACTTTAAAAAACAGCTATACTAAATGCTCATTTTGGATAAATCATAGAATACAGCTGGCAAACTGAGAGGATAGGAGAGCAAAGTTACTTTTTCAAGTGAATAATCCAAATTTAAAGATTAACTTTAAATGAATGTTTCTGATGAAAAGAACTTGTACTCCAACATTTCCTATAAGGCAAACCTGGAGTTTGTCAATAGGACTGAGTTCAGGATAGAAAGCTTGCACAATTAATTAGATGAAGAAGCAAATTACATAATGTCTGATTGTTCCAATATCAGTAACAACTACATAAAGAAAGTATTACTCACTGTAGCTAAATGTTTCCTGTAGAAATAAATACAAGTGAAACACTTGTTCCTATTAGGAAAAGCTTGATTTTGTCAACAGGAATGATTTCATGATAGAACGCTTGCTAAATTATTTGGAAGAACAAGTAAAGAAAAAAGAGTTTGACATGTACTGTGGGGCTGTAATCCAAGGATGAAAAAAAGTTTCTTGAATTTTTGTCCAAGAAACCTTCAAGGCTGAGTCACACAGACTTTGGTCATTTTGCCTGGAGTTAAGTCTCTAAAGCATCTTTGCAGGGGTCTAGTATCGTTTTACTGTTGGCCACTTTCTTACATACATTCCCTAAAATTTATCTGATTGTTTTCTGTGAAACAGCTTCCCTGATTTATTCATTCACTCTCTTTGTTGTGCATAAATATAGCTCTGCTTAACTTGGCTACAGTTTTTCCATCGTCACAAGGTTTTAGGGCTTTTGATAGTTGACACAGAGGATCTAGGAATAACCACTAATATAAGTATACTTTTTCCAACCAGTGCTTTGACCTAAACTTATCCTCTGTAGAAATGATCCGCTGAATGTATTTGATCATGGTATGCAGGCTGAAAAGGACAGCAGACATAAAATGAGATAGGTATTTCTTTTTAGGTTCTACTCTTTCTACTCTCAATTTAAATGCTCAAAACTCAAATGTCAGTGACGGTTTAAATCACAACTGTCTTCTGCTTTGAATCATTTTACAACTTGTGTAAGGCTTGCCCCTGTGAATTCATTGGACATTACACCTGGTATTCACGTACATCTTGTAAGACATACTGAAACTGCATTCTGTTTCACCATCCCGAATAAAGTCTTCTGCTTTTATTTAAAAGAATACAGATGTATCCTGAAAATGTATGTTTGATTAAAAAAGATATCTCTCAGATTTTTCCCATACGTGATGTGGTTCTAATGTCAGTGAGAAAATCTTTTGTTTTAGCTGCCTCATTAAATGTCATTGTTTTTAATGCACTAAAGTTTAGCATTAGAAATCTTGAACTTTCTTATGATTATCTAAGCCTCTACCAAGTTCTGTTTTGTTTGCTTTTAACTTACCAGAAAATCTAATCATCAAGAGAACATACCCCATAAGGTCATTCCACATTGTTTTAACATCCTTCCAAACAAAGTTTTAGAATGATTCTTTTTCTTTACTCAAAAGGATTAGATGAAAATTTCCTGGAAGCTCTGACATACTGAAACTGCATTCTGTTTCGGAAAATCTTCCTGAGCATCAAGCCCAATCACCCCCTCTTACCACTGGCCTGTGCATCACCCAGAAACATCTTAAGTGTTCATTACTGAAAGCAGACTAAGACTGACTCTGCTCTAGGCCTGGACTCCATCTCGACCTGCACTCTATAGCTCCCATCTCTCTGGCTGGATTCTGTGTGGCTCCAGAAAGACAGAAGCCAGACTTCTGCCTCATCGCTTGAGCATTAATTCTGGGGTTGAAGTCAGGTCAGGTGTAGGCTAATGTCCAAGAAGTTTCAGACATGCTAAATGTTGGGATTGAACTGATTTGTGGTTAGTTTGTCATTTTGAGATAAGCTAGTGTGAAGGTATTGATCCTTTAAACTTTGTCAGAAGTGATCAGAACCGTTCCCTGTTTCTCTGCAACATCATGAGAATGGTTGTCAGTTGGGGCCACATGGGAACATCTTTTTTTGTTGTGGTCTCTCTGAGATTTGTGGATATGTATTATTTCTATAAATACTGAGCTGGGAGCAAAAGCATCTGCTATCAGAAGAAAATGCCTTTGCTAAAACCTTTTAAAGTATGAATAATGTACTGTCAGATTTAACAATGTACTGACTAACTGACTTGCTAGTTTGAATGATTGCCTGACATTGAAACTGTTCAAATCATAATGCTAGTGTTATTCATGTGCATGCAAAGTTTGGAATGAACTCTCAGTGTGACTACAGATAAAGGAGTGTTAGAATGGTGATTAATGCTCACCTCAATCTGGATTAAGTCTGGAACAAAATGATGGTGACAGTTTCAAGGCAGAAAGGAACTACAGCTTGTTGTAATGAAGGGCTGTTGATGTTAACAAAGGCTGAAGCAAGAAGGTTGGACCACAGGCTACTGCAGCCATCACAGTCATCCCAGATTTAACAGTATGCACACATCAGTTGACATTTTACATAGACATAATGTGTTATGTAGCAAACACCACCATAAGAGACAACATGGGTAGCTGAACACTTGCAACAGGAGTTGGTGAAGGCAGGAGAAGATATTTCTTAAAAAAGTGAAAATAAAACTGTTGTTGCTGGACAATGTTCTGTTCTGTTTTAGTATTCATATCAGTTTCCCTACAGTTACTGTGTTATTCAGTAAATCACTCCTTTAACAAATTGTAACACTTACTTAAAAACTGGGAATTTGAAGCTTAGCATATACATCTTTCTTTCACATTACCCTGTAACTGTTACCAAAGAAAACTCAGAAACACAGAAAATACAGTTGTGATAGATGGTGAGAGAAACTTTGTTCTTTGTCCTTCTCCCAGTAATAGATTTCCCTGCTATTGCTGGTTGCCAAAAGTAGTTTTCCATCCAGTTTTGGGGGTTTGGCTTGCCAATTGGTGCCAATGTCAAACACAAAATGGTATTCAGTTTAAATGAAAGAAATCTAAAATGAACACAGATGAAGATAATAGTTAAGGATAGCTGAGGACTTAGCAGGTTTGGGAGAGTGTGTGAAAATAACAGAGCAGGATTGCAGACTCAAAAGTTGGCAAGGAAAGCAGCTAAATCTAATTGGTAGACTGCCAACTGGCAAGCAGGTTGAAAACGGACATGCAGCTCAAGATAGGCTCAGTTTCTCAAAGGAAAAGACACAAGAAGATAGCAAACCTAAGAAACTATCTGGGTCGACTGCGTTGCTGTCCAAATGCATACTGGTGTATCTGTTTTGCAGGTACTTTGGACTTCAGTTGCTACTCACACCAGAAATCCTGCTCAATTCAAACAGGGGAGGCTAATCTGCACTAAATAGTTAATGGAACCACCACAGGTGTCTAGAGAACAAGAAGAAATGCAATTGTATTTTGATAAGTAAGGCCTATGAGTTACAGATATATCTCAAAAAGTTTAAATATTAAAAAGTGAAATATTTTTTGTCATTCAGTTTAAAAACTGAACCTAGTTTATTATCTCTCTCTCTCTCTCTCTCTCTCTCTCTCTCTCTCTCTCTCTCTATATTATATATATATATATATATATATATATATATATATATATATATATATATATATATATATATATATATTAAACATGTCAAACCTTTTCTTTCTTGTAAATTTGAAGACTAAGGCTTATAAATAATAAAAACCCCAAATTCAGTGTCTCAGAAAATTAGAACATTACATAATCAGAAATCTCAGGCTTCTGAAAAGTATGTTTATTTCTTTGCACTAAATACTCGGTTGGGGCTCCTTTTGCTTGAATTACTGCATGATGTTACTACAGCTTGGCATGGAGGCGATCAGTCTATGGTTCAGCTGAGGTGTAATGGAAGCCCAGGTTGCAATGGTAGCAGCATTCAGGTCATCTGCATTGTTGAGTCTCATCTTTCTCTTGACAATACTCTATAGATTCTCTATGGGGTTCAAGTCAGAAGAGTTTGCTGGCCAATCAAGGGCAGTAACACCATGGTCACTGAACCAGCTTTTGATGCCTTTGGCAGTTTGGACAGGTGCCAAGTCCTTCTGGAAAATGAAATCAACCTCTCCATAAATCTTGTCAGCAGAAAGATGCATGAAGTACTCTAAAATTTCCTGATAGTTGGTTGAATTAACTGTGGTCTTCAGAAAACACTGTGGACCAACACCAACAGATGATATGGCCCCCTAACTCATGACTGACCGACTGAAACTTCACACTGGACTGCAAGAAACGTGGATTCAGTGCCTCTCCACTCTTCCTCCAGACTCTGACACCTTGATATCCAAATGAAATGCAAACTTTACTTTAATCTGAAAAAAAAGACTTTGGACTTACCCAGGTAAGACACTTCTGCTGCTGTCAATTGTTCACGAGTAGCTTGACCTGAGCAAAGTGACATTTGTAGCCCATGTGTAGGATTCATCTGTACATAATGGCTTTTGAGGCACTGAATGGATTTTGCTTGACAAACCTTTCAAGCCTGTAGTTAACTTGACTTAATATTTGGTTAACTTCTGTCCAAACAACATAAATCATTTGATTTAAGAAATAGTCCAGCTTTTTTTTTTTTTTTTTGGTTTACCATTATCATGGTAAGATTAAATGGGTACGTTTATTGAGAGAAACTACAGTTGTCTTTCCTCTTCAGATGATGCTGTTCTGTTCTCACACACATTTGCTTACCTAAGTCTCACCTGCTTCCAATTACTGGGATGTGCAAAACAAGAACAGACAACAGCAGAGCACTTTTGCAATGTGAGAGTGAAACAACGGCAACAAACTCGCTTTAGCTAGACCACTTAAGATCTATTGTAGTGATGTAAACACCAAAACTTGGGAGTTTGAAGAATGAGAAGCAGGCAGAATACATCAATGAGGTGTGATTCATCTGCTTGTTATTATGGAAAGCTTTTTGCTCTTTCTAACAGGTGATGAGAAGCAGACATGTATATGCATTTGGGTATTCATGTCCACATGTGTTCTCTCTTCCGTCTGCTACATGTTACATGTGTGGCTCCTAGGCTGCAGGGCTGAACATGCAAGGTCTGCTGGGATCTGCAGTCAAAGTTCCTCCCTCTTACAGGCTATAAAACAATCCATTATATTGCCTCTGTTACTACGACTGTTTTTTGCACATAGTTTTACCTTACAAAAAAATTTCTGTAATAAGCTTTGATATGGGGATTGAATCACAACAAAACAAGATTTTTAATCTTGTTAGAATAATTTTGGACTTTCCATTGTCTACATGTTTTTATTTTTTGATGTGTTTTCTTAAATCATAATTAATTTTTTTTTCGCTCCAACATTTCCAGCATCTGCCAGTTTGTCCCATTATAGTCCCAGTTTGTCCATGGATGGATTTAGCTCTGTGAACAAATCACTCCCAGTCGTTGTGCCTTTCATTGGCTGCATAGCTACCAGCTTCTCTGGCATCTCGGAGTCTTTCATTAATCTACGTTCAAAGATAAGTAAATGGGCTTTATAACAGACATCACAACTCTTGTCGTCATGTTTAGAGGAGTAATTACATTGAATATCACCCAAAAATAACATATCTATAGTGAAGTGTGAAGGTTAGCACATCAAGGTATAGAGGTGTTCTTATTGGGAAAAAATACTGGCAGTCTTCATGTAATTATTAGAAGGATGGATGGAAACATTTGTGCAATGCTCTTGATGAGAATCTGAAGATAAAACCCAGGGTCTATTTATCCCAAACACACAGAGACCAAAAAACCCAAAACTAGTTTCAGAGAAAAAAATTAAAATAGCTAGAATGGCCCAGGCTATCACCTGATTTGGATTCAATTAAAAATCTAAGGAAAGAACAAATTAACAGACAGCATGAAAGATACCATCAGAACCTCCAGAATTTAAAAACATTTTGTTGTAAATAAATGGTAAAAATCACACCTTACCAACCCTTGAGACTAGTTTCTCTACACAGGACACATTTTGAAGTTTCATAGATTTCAATAAGAGTATTTAATATGCATATTCCATGTGTCATTCTACTCTATAGAGTAATTTCTTTTAATTCATTGTGTATGTGGAGTACTTGGGGTCATTATCACATCTGGTGTGAATTTAAGCCCATTTTAAATATATGAGAAAACCATTGACATGTTCAATACTTATTTTCCACATTTTAGATATGACATGCATCCACAGTGATATAATTAATGATAGTTATTGGACCAACAAAAACAGTAAAAATGTCAGACTCAAGAATGAAACAAGCTGGTTTCATTTCCCGATGAAACAAAAACAGAGTCAACCACCAATGTGCGTCTTCAGACAGGTGTTTGAACAAATATTACTGCATTTGATACAGTGTATCTGCTTTGACCTGTTTGTGGTGCACAGGTGCAAGTAAATGAGATCACCTTTATATGGTTATAAAACCTGTGTTCATAGGGATAAAACGCTGCAAATACTAGTTTGTAGATGTCTGGTTGCAGTGAGTGGGGACCAAATTTGATAAACTGTAAACATATTTGCACTTATATCTTTTCACATATGATATACCAGCATGTGTGGTTCTAGAGGTTCAGTTTCACCTGCCAGCAGTCTACTGTTAATCCATCTGAGGAGACTTCAGAGAGGCACTGACAGCTCTGAGTTCAACTCAGTCTGCTTCACCCTCCTGGCCTCAAACTGTTGTCTCACTGCTGTGTGAAATCTCGTTGAAGTGGAATTAATTAGTCAGTTCAAACACGATACACTTAAAGATTGTTTACATTCCACGAGGCAATCTTGGCATCTTTTTTCTCACTCAATCACTCGTCTATTATCCTTCTTTCTCTCTGTGTATACTTTGGATGGTGATCAGTAAACTTCAAGCTGTGGGAACCCTAACAGGCTGTTTTTCTCACACTTGGACTTGACACAAGATTTGTCCTTAGCAATGCAAACTCTTGTCTTAGTGTAGGCCTTTCCCCATAACTTACACTGTCCTTAGTCTTTGTTTTCTCTGAGAGGGACATTTATGAGGCTTTGTGTTGGGCTTCCTGTGTTTAATAGTTCTTTAATTGTCTTCGTAGAGCTGCAGACCTAAGTCAGACCTCCCCAACAAGTTTAGCATCGTGGTCCATCTTTTTCTGATTAGTGCACACCTGAATGCCCCTCTGGACAGTACATTTAATGTTGTCTGCACACAATCTGCTCCAGATTACCTCTTTTCAAACCCTTTTATGGCTGTGCTGTCATTGTCAATACCTCCACAAAACAAATCACCAGCCAATTGATAACAGACTGGAACTCTATTGTTTCACAAGTATTGTTTGATGTGTCGACAAGCACTGCCGGGAGCATGTGTCTGCAATATGAAGCTCTGTTTCATGTAACAGAACTGAAATTGAGAATAGGGGTGCTTGTTTGGCACTGAACAACCAGGGAGTTAAAGATGAAAACAGCCATAAATCTTGCAATAACCTCCAGGATTTTCCAACATCAATGCTGATGTGAGGCCATTTGTAAGAATTGGAAAACCTTGATCTTATCGGTCCGTCATTAGAGTAGAAATGTTGCCAGAGATTTTTTCTTGTCTTTCATGAAAACCACAAAACCTCATAGGGATTTCTCATTAGTTTGACCTCACTGCTTAGTTACTGTACCTTCACTCACCCTATTATAACACTTCTGTCCTGGTTTACCCCTGGCTGGTTGTAACTCAGGTCTCTATCACTCACATTTAATGTGAGATGGTTCTGCTGGTCAACACTGGGTTTTTATTCCTCAACTCATGGCAGTAGTTCTTCCAGAAAATCCTACAGTGCATGATGATGGAAACACTTTGGTTTATAGCACACACTAAATATTGAAGCACTGGCTTCTCCCAGAAAACTTTTATAGTGTCCTTGCAAAACAATTCATAGGCCATAAACTTTATACTTATTGTCACTCTACAACACAGAAACTTTAATGTATTTCATTGGATTTTATGTGATAGACAAACAAAGTAGTGCATAATTGTGTAGTGGAAAAGGATACAAAGGATTTCAAATTAAAGTCTGAAAAATATACCATCCAATGATATTCAGCTCCTCAGTCAGTACTGTAAACCACCTTTCACTGGAACTACAGCTGGAACCCCTCTTGGAGTAAGTCTCTGCCAGCTTGGCTCAGCAAGAAACTGAAAATTTGCCCATTCCTTTTGCAAAATAGTTCAAACTTAGTTTGGGTTGGATGGAGAGCATCTGTGAACATTAATTTTCAAGTCTTGCCACAGATTTTGGTCAGGACTTGACAAACACATGGATATACTTTGATCTAAAACTGTTCTGTTGTAGTTCTGTGTGTATGTTTAGGGTTGTTTGCCTGCTGGAAGGTGAATTTCAAATCCTGTCTTAAATCTTTTGCAGGATTTCTTCAAGGATTGCCTGTATTTAGCGCTATCTGTCTTCTCAATTCTGAGCAACTTCCTTGTTTGTTTGGTAATCTAACCTTGCTTAAAACTTCTCCATAACTCTCAATTCTTCCATTCAAAAGATGCATTTTGCTTTGTAAAAACCTCTCTGATCACTGCACTTGCATCAACAGGTGATTGTACTCTCTGACTGAGATTTGATATACTTTAATCATTACTTAAAAATGTAATAATTCATGGGAGGTTCAATCTTCACCTGTAGATTTTTAAAAAGAATAGCTATAAAAATGTTATATCTGTTCTTCCCATTTGACTGCTTTGCATTTCAAACGTTATATGCTTACAGATTGGTTGTTGGTTTGGACAGAGAGGATCATAGCTCAGAGGGTCATAGATGCCAAATTCTTGCAGAGACATTGAGTCTGGATAGGGTCACAAAGGCCACAGACCACAAGGAGAGCTGTGTCAGCCTTCTAAACCCCACAATAACACTTTCACCCCTTCTCACCTTCTTTATACCATCAATCCTTGTACAGTTGCAGTTCTAATACAAAACTCACCTGGCTAAATCTAAATGCTTGGATGGTACCTCTTAAGAGAAGTGAAACTGGGGTTAACGTTCATGATATAATCCTGTAGCACAATTTTTCCTTCGCATTCCAAGTAAGCCAATAAATGTTCTGCTTGTGTACTGGCAAAGTTCTTTCCAGCCCTAAAACCACAGTAGTTTAATAAACCACTACATTTAGTGAAAACAAATTGTGGTTTTACTGAAATCTGGATAGCATTTCTCAGGAAATCATGCATGAAATAAAATACATGATCGCTTGCATCACAATAAAGTGGTGGGAAGCTGCATCATTCTCAGTCAGCATCGTTGTTTGATGATATGGTTTGTGGTGTCTGAGGTTTGGTGTGAAACAGCACAACCCTAAAAAGAAAAAAAGATGGGAAAACAATGGGGGCTGGTGTGGAAACACTTTTACGTTTAAAACTTGCAAATCTAGGCCTTAACAAACAGAGATGAAAACTTTCTAGAACGGTGAGAGAGATGATGCTGCAATTTTGGAAGAGCTGAGGTGAAACACAGAGGAGGAAGAGTGCAGGTTGGATTGTGTTCTGGTCAAAGTGGTGCAGGCCTCATTTGATGAGCTACCAGTCAAAGCTTCCTCTGTTTGGTGGCAGATCTGATGCTTCCCCTGAGGCCTGGGCCCTGGAAGTGGACTGGCAGAGCAAATAAACAGAGGAGGCGCTCACACTCAACACCTTAACACATGTATACTAACACAAGTTAAAAAGAACACACATGTATGCCTCTAAAAGTGACCTGCTGCTGTGCTAACACCCTATCACCTTTAGAAAGAAGTTTCAACAAAGATGAAGCTTGAAAGAAAAAAAAAGATTTTAGCATTTACTGTATTTTATTCACTTAAGGTCAAATATACCTAATTCTATTGGGAAACTAAAATTATGTAAAAGTATAAATAATGGTTTTCTAAACATGTTTTGAGTGAGAACTGTGAAAACAGTTGAGACATCTCATAAAGTTCACTCATCTCAGAACTAGCAGAAAATGAGCAACATGGTGAAAAGATGTAAACAAAAAAAAAATGCATGAAATGAATACTGACTTCAAAAAAGGAACATGAAGACGTGGCTCCCCTCCAAAATCCGTCTTATTTGTCTGCCTCATCATGCTAATGTGTTTCAGTGTAATGCATCACCCCACAACCATGCACAGTACAATGTAGTCAGCCAAGTTTTACAGCTCTCTTCATCTACAGAGGTTTTAGAACAAATAAATCACTTACAGCTCAGCTGATGAATACAGCATGCCCTAACTGTAACACGCATGAGCTTCATTAGTTAGATGCATCCATCAAAGTGGCATACATATGCACACACATGGCCAGGCCCTTGTCCTGATATGTCAAGAGGCCGTTGACCTCCACTGAGCTCTGCTTCCTGCATTCCTCCCACTGCAGTCCCATGAGGGAACACTTTGAGCTCACTGTCATCCCTGAATCAAAAACCATCCTCCTCCTCATGACAGTATCCCCTTTTTCATTTATTACTTTTATTTCTCCTTCCTCCTCATCTAAACATCCATATTAGATAAGTCCCAATCTCTGCTGCTTAATATGTCAACCACTTAAAAGCACTGTATGAAAGGTCAGTGGTGTTTAAGCAGAAAATACCAGCTCTTTTGGTGCATTGACACTGTATTTTTGTTGTTTTTGTCTTAAATCAGGCAAGTCAAAATTAAAAAGTGACTCTTGTGTTTTACACATGCTGCTAGTAATGTTTTGATTGGTTGTTGATCTCCAAAGGCCCACCTCCAGTTAGTGTAATTGATTCAGGGCCAGGGTTGAACCAGTTTTTTTCAGAGAAAGAAGCATAGCTTGCAGTAATGGAAGAAGAAAAATTGGTGTTAAAACCAAGCACTAGAACCCAATTAACACTGAAACCAGTTTGGTAGGGGAAAAAACATTGGCTGCTTGAAATAACAAGTAATTTTAAATCAAAAAACTATAGGAAAAAAGAAAATGGATCATTAGGTCTTTCAGAAGGCAATGATCTAAAACATATGGTCAAATTTACACAGAAATATTACACCTACACGTAATCAGACTTCTTGCATAGTCATCCAAGCTTCCAGACTGTAATCCTACAGAAAGTTTGTGGGGTGAGTTGAGGAAAGAACGTGGATGATCAAGAGAGATAGTGCAGAGAGGAATGATCAAATATCTGTTTCTGTGTATGCTCTAACCTTGAGAAGTTATAAAAGAAGACTAAGAGTTATCCTTTGGCCAAAATGGGTGGGGGTGTATAAAGTATTGACAGAAATGTTTCCATGTGCACGAATTAAAGTTTAATTTTTTCTACATTTTCCAGTGTGAGATTGCGCCACTGCAATAGAAGATTAATGTAGTGTTTTCTACACATTTTTGTACCAGAGGTGCTCATAAATGTACTGCTGTACCTTTGTCTTGCAGTTGGAAGAATTGGGCTTGTTATGCATAGTTAACACGGCAGCATCCATGGAAAGCTTCACCCAGGCTGTCAGGACAACTACAATGTGTATTGGGGTTAAAAGCAGTGAGGGATTACTCTGTAATATCCTTTTTAGTGCATTCTTGTCTGCAATTGCTCAAATAAATCATGGCAATGCTGTAGCTGAAACCATAATAGAGAGCATCCCCTCTGTGGGAGGAGACCACTTTCTAAAGTACATAATCTTCAGTGTAAAGTGATCCAGGCCCATGCCTGCCTCTGGATCTTGTCTTTGTGTTTCTAGCGTTCTTTCAAGCTGATTTTGGCTGGAGCTACACCAGCAGAGTGAGGTTACACAAGAGCCTGCTTACACCTCTTACTGGGTCAACTCCATACCAGCTGAGATGACTGATAGATGGAATTTATTTTAAAAAGCCAGATCAAAAGACAGATTTGAGATGCAAATTGGCATACTCTGAATGGGTTTGGGCTAGAGTTACACCCACACTGATAATTTGGAGAACAACTGTCTGTTAGAGGTTTGATTTAAGCAAACTTATAAAGAAAAGCCCAAAGTTCAGATCACACTTCTTTTTCCCCGCCATATATCAAAAAGATTATTGCTGTGTGCTGCTGTCAGTGTATGAGATTTCTGTTTTATTTGTATGTATCAAAAATGATGGATAGGTTACGGTGCATAGCTCAGCATGAGCAATGTTACATCCAATCCTTGGTTTTGTTTATTGTAAATTATTGGCTCTGCGTACACAAGCTGTCAGACCCAGCAGCCAACTGTTATGGTTGATGATATCCATACTGACTGTATCAGTAAAAGGCCAAGAAAGACTGCCTGAATATGTTCATTTTTTTCATTATTAACACACTTTCAACAGCTGATTTACTGTAAAACGTGTGGCCGAGCGCTGCTAATTTCAAAACATCCACACACAGGCTGAGCCAAAATTCAACACCAGAACAAGGCTAAACAGACTGATGACAAGACATAAATAACTTCCACATGACAGCCATTTCGTTTCAATACACTTATATAAACAGCTTGTAGCACTGTTGTGGCACTAAAGACTAGATGAAAATATAAACTCAGGAGGCAAAGAAATACTACTAAAGTTGATGTCAGTAATTAATAAAAACAACACAGAGAATGATGCTTGGTTTACTTTGCAACACAACAATGGACAACATCAAGCTCGTGTTACTGTTCATCATCATCATACAAGAAATTAAATTCCGGCAGTGACTGGTGGATAGAAGGCAGAATGTCAAATGAATGGTACATGTGTAGACAAAATACACAGGTAAATACAGTGGAAAAATACAGAAGATTGTTCAGACCATTCAGCAGCACGACCCTGAAAACGCGAGGGCAAGACAGCATAGGATGGTAAGCTAATGTACCTGCACTCACCACTAATGAACAAATCAATGGGTGACTTAAAATTCACCACACTATGGGTTCCAGAGAGTGGGGTGGAACTGGGCCAATAGGTTCTAATGCAAAGACACCAAACCCGGGTTTGAGCCCATTCCGGGCCAGCCCAGCCCAGGCCAGCCCAGGTCCTGCTGTGCAAAAAGGCCTTTAAGACACATATCATGGAAGAGAATCCATGACTTTATTTATCCATACTGTTTGAGGAGGAATATCCATGCACAATTTTCTATAACTGACAAGAGATGGGTGGTGGTGTTTGTGTCTCAGTATAGTGAAATGGAAGAGGGAAAAAGGCACGTGCTGCAACAGCCTCCTATTAGACCAGTATGGAGGGATTTGCAGGTTCTCACTAGCTCGTTATCCTTTTAACCCAAAAAGGGTCACCTGGCTAATTCCATTCACGGTTTAGTGCATGACAAACTTCATTGCTCCAAACTCACTGGTAGCTGAGATCTGTCGAAGTTTTGTCTCCAGCTCTCTCCCTCACACTTACTGGGAAAAGGTGGAGCATGCCTGTATTACCACTCCACACAATGTGGTTGGCTGAATACATCATGTGATTATAATTAACTCATACTAAAAACAAGCTGGTGATGCATTTAAGGCTTTAGGGAATACTTAAGGGCAGATTTTAACCTGGGTGACACATTAGTGATGGGAAAGGCAACTAAACACTCCAGTTCTGTTTTTATTCTATTGTGCAATGGATCAAACAATGAGCTTAAGGATGAGCAAATACAAAAGTGGGACTGTTGATCACAGTCGGCCATGTCATACTGTGCTGCCATATTTCGGTGGAACAATCACTGAGCCCTGGACAGGGGTCTTCAACCTTTATCATACAAAAAGACAGGTTTGGCTTTCTTTAAGGGTACCCCAAAGGGTAAAAGACAGCTAAAGCTATCATACACTAATGAGCATAACATTATGACCACCTATGATCTTTTAAGGTGTGGAGCCCACTAGACTTTTGTCTATCATGTAGTTTGTAGAATGTAATGAAATGTAATGAGATAAAATCTGAAAATGTTTAAGAGGTATGAATATGTGGAAGGCAGTGTAATTCAAAGCCTTGCTATAAAATCACAAGTTATCTACATTTTTGGACCAAAATAGAGCAAAACATGCTTCCAGTGTAATTTTCTGTTAAGGCCTTACACTTAGCCCCTTGGTCTGCTGGAAGTGAGCTGCTCTATCTGGTTCAGCTCCTATAGCAACATAGATATGCATGATCAGACTGAATCCATTCCTTATAAATACAAAGTCATCTGAACTAAACAATGGAAAAGTCTGAAGTTGCCTGAAGCTAAGAGGAACCTTCAAGAGAAATAATATGTCCAGAAGGTGACACATTTCAACTTAAAATGACAGTGGCATTCACTGTTTAAAGAACTGAGTTGCATTGTTTAACAACGCAACTAATTGTTAAACAAAGACTCTTTTAAAAGCAGCTGTTAAAAGTTGGACAGTTCCTGTTCTCTTTAAGTCTAAAGGGACTTGATGGATATTGCTATGTATGAAAAGGTTGGAGCCATCAGGCCACTGTCATGAAGAGAGAGCAACACCTGGCCAATAATATGTCAATCAGAACAGAAGAGTGAAGAAACAAATGGCGAAAAAGAGATTATATCAACATCTAGTGAAAGTATGGGATGATCAGAGAAATACAATGCTGATCTTGGCCCAAATCTATGTAAGCGCGTTTCAAATCTCAAACAAAGTTTTATGAAAGAATGTGAAAAAGGACACTGGTGGAGAGGGAACTTATTAGAGTTGTGTTTTTTTTAATTAATAAATCCGGACTGACGTTAAAAAGCTGTGCCTACACACTTTCCTGTTCTTCAGGTGGTAGAGTATTGTAATTTTGCTTTTAAATGAATAGTCTGTTTTCAATGCCAATAAATTGCTCAAAGCCAACACAAAAGCACTGTTACAAACCCAGATGGATTTCCAAAACAGTAACCTATATTTCCTCCGGACTGTTTTTCAGAGCTTATGTCATGTTGACTAGGCCTGCTGGCTCTCTCTATAATATACATTCAGCTTCCAAAAGCAAAAGCATATAGAGTTAAACCTGCTTGTATATTTTGACCCTGCACTCCCGTTTTTGCCCATCAGAATTTGTTGTGGCAGCTCCAGGTGTTGTGTATGTCTCTACGGATTTTGCACATCTGAACTGGTGTTTTTGCCCATTCTTCTTTTCAAATTTAGCTCCAGCCCAGGTATATTAGATAAAGAACCTCTGTGAACATTTTTCATATCTTGCCACAGAATTGGATTTAGGTCTGGATTATGACTGGGCCATTTTCACATATAAAGGTTATATGATTGGCATCATTGTCCTACTGTAAAGTGAACCTCTGATCCGTTCTTAAGTCTTTTACCACCTCTATCAGGTTTTCATGCAATATTGCTAATGTTATTAATGTTATGGTACAAAGAGCAAGAATATGTCATATAATTAAGATAACATCTCTGGACTTCTTACACATACACATGCAGAAAAAGCTTGTTTAATCCATCTCTGTTGATCTTATTTCCTTAGTTTAGGATTCTTATGCCTCCTATACATCTTGGTATGTGGCTACCCAGTTTTACCCACTTTAACCAAACAAAGCAGCAAAGAGAATAAAATCTTGTTATCAAAAATGTTCTTTTTCTTTTGTGCTGTTTTTGAAATTAAGCACATACACAAAAACAAGCCAACAGCAAATAAAGTCATCCCACAGCACATAAGAGTGCCCACATGACCAGCACTACATGAGAAAAAGCTCAAGAATTTCAGGGAGGATTATTGTGGGAAAGGAGAATTCAGAATACTCAAACTCTGATGAAGAAATGGGTCAAACTGACCCTTAACATGAGAGTGAGGCAGACCTTTTTGTACAATTTTCCTGTTCTCAAATAGCACTATTTTTCTATTACAATGAACAAATCCATTAGTTACCACAAACATTCATGGTCACAGCAGAGAAACTATAAAAGTAAAAGGCAGACTTGTTCCTCTCTAAACCAGATAAACATTTTGTTGCTCACATGCATTCATGCAAAGTGGAGAACTTTCAGCATCTGTAACACATTAACCCATTTTAGAAGACCAACTGACTGACTGATGGATTAACTGATTGACTGAATGAGTGGCAGTCTTAATCTCAGCATTCACCCCCCTTTCTCTACCTCACCTTCATGTCTGGCCTTATCCAACCTTCTCAACACTCCCAACTACAAGATGCAGATTAAAGCTACTCTCATCTGGATCTCATCAGTGCAGGCCAGCCTCTGTGTTTTATAGGTTATTTTTCATTCACAAGAAGGAGGCATTGGGGAGTGGGGGAGCTCACTGTGATTTAAAGTTATGTTGTAGGGAGGTTGGAGGATAATAAAAGCAACTTTCTATCTAAGAGGGATCTGTGGATGATTCAGGATTTTAAATCTCTTTCTGCCTTTTGCTCAAATGTCTGTGGCATTCATGTGTAATATTTGTACTGTGGCCACTTTCTAAGCCACTTCCTCACTGTTCTTTCCAGCTGTAATGTCTATAATGTGCGGTGGATTGTTGTGGATTGGCTGGATGAGTGTCACTTCCAAACATTATGAATCATTTGTGGTAAAAAAAATAAATAAATAAAAAAAAAAAAAAAAAAAAAAAAAAAAAAAAAGTCATCTTCACACAAAGCACTCCCCGACCCCGACCCTGACCTCTACGGATCTGTGAGGGGAATATGCACACATGCTCTACAACTGCAGTCTACACCAATCAGAGGATAAAGTTCTAATCTTCTTCTTTTTCTTATGTTCTTGTTCTTTATTTGTCTTGTCAGTTGCACGCTGATTAGCACACTTAGGTCTGTAACAGAATCTAAAGAAAGAGAAGGAGCAATTAGGGGCCATAATGCTTAAATAGGTAGGTAGGTAAGAAAATAGGTAAGTGAATAAAAAGTTAAATATCCAAATAAAGTAAATCTAGATAATAAAGTAAATACAAAATTTAAAAGTAAATTTTAAAAGTGAATAAGTAAAGAAATACATAAGTGCATTTTCAAAGTTAAAAAGTAAATTAGAAACTAAAATGGGAATAAATACATAAATGAATAAATAAAATGTTTCATTGTAAATAAGTAATGATGGAAATGTTTTTGCCATTTATATATTTACTAATTTATTGACAGATAGGCAGACAGATTAGTTTAAGGGTGAGCGAACCGTAAACTGGACTTCTTTATGAGTGTGCTCGGTGCCCCACATCTCCACAGCTTTACTGTATCTGATCTGTAGGTCACTCCATCCAGCTGCACAGATTCCTCTCTGTGGTCTGTTGTCCTCTGACTTCCAGATGTGAGATGTCAACACTTCTCTCTGCTGCTATTCTTAACAGAAGCGAAGTTGTTAGCACAACAGTTTACTGTGTTTACTTTTTATCCACCAGCTTCAAAATGTGCTTTGTAGTGGGGTTTTGTCTGGCCAGAAGGAAATCTTTATGCCATCATATGATTCCTCCCCCTTTTCTTGATGACTGTGTTGTTCAGTCACACAGTTTTATTCTTTTAACATCATTTAGCTGTTGAGCTGTGACTTTAAAGAAAATATTTGTTTTACTTGAGTCGTCACAGCAAAATGAAATTATGTTGTTTAACTGTGTTAAGGATGCTCATGCTCTGTTGTATGGTTTGCAAATAAATACACAGTGGATATCTGATGAAATATCAGATATCCCCTTCCCCCACTTCCCAATTCCTGTAAAAATCTGTTATTTTGAATAAAACCAAATCATGCTAATAGACAAACATTCAACCTTCTTTTCTTTTTTTAATACAGGAGGAAGTGCTGTGATGGATTCAGGTTTGTGATGGGCCAGTGCATACCTGAAAGTAGGTAAACCACCACTGATCTGTTCATAGATTAGAACAAGCTGCGCTAAACACAATCTGGGCAACACATTTGCCACCAAGTGGGGAACCAGTTTACCCTAATCTTTTTAAATTAACATGATTTAAAGTTTAATTTACAACTTTGTGGGCAGTTTATATACAGAAATGAAATATACTGTACCTGGCAAGAGTAGTAAAATACATACATTTTACACATGATTTGTCACATTGCAACCATAGATTTTTGTATTTAACTAGTGTTTTACAAAATATAGTATATACTCCAAAGTAGAGGAGAATTGTGTAGTAAAAGGAAGCAGATACATTATTTAAATTTCTTTTTTGCACAGAAATATGAAAATTTTGGTGTGCATTTGTATTCATCCTTCCCAAGTGTGACATCTATAAGTCTTTAGCGTTGAGTCTACCAGCTTGGCACATCTGCAGGCTAAAAAATGTTCTAATTCCTCTTTGGAAAATATCCCAACCAGATTGGAGAGCTACTATGAACAGCAATGTTCACGTGGACTTAGGTCTGAACTTTGATGGGGCCATTTGACTGGGTAAACTACAGACATAATAATAGGTTTGTAGCTTACATTGAAGACATTAATAAAAAAAAAAAAAAATCTATGACATATTTATCTTATTATTGTGGTTTGTAGCAAATAGAAATATGTTTTGCAATTCGAACTGACTTAAATTAAGAGAAGTTTAATCTGACTTAATATCAGACATGGAGAAAAAAGGTGTATGTGTCTTTTTAGTCAGTGTATGCAAACTTCTGGCTTCAACTGTAGATTAATTAAACTGATATTTTCAAGCCTTTATTTCTGTCAATTAAGATGATATTCCACTTACAGCTATTGTAAACATTTAAGATTAGAACACTACATCCACCAAATAAAATAAATGATTTTTTTAAATACAGAATCGTTGGCTTGATGAAAAGTATGTTTAATACCTACTTAAAGGTTGTAATTTTCGTAGGTACTATTAATCTGACAAACGAGCTTCATTGAAGCACATATTCTAATTTAACATGATTGTATTCCATCGCAGCTTTGGCTGCATAGGGTTGGTTTCCTGGGAGCAGATGATCCTCTGCCCCAGTCTCTGTGTCCCTTACATGGCAGGTGATAGCTTTCAAATAGGATTTCCTTTGGCTTTCTTTCAACAGGGACTTTCTTCTTGCCACGTTTTCTTAGTCCTCATGGTGCTGTGTGTGCAAGAAATACTCCCTAACGAACCTCTGAGGCCTCCACAGAACAGACATATTTATGCTGGGATTATATTAGGTTGAAAGGATGAATATAAAAACCTTTGAAAGGCACTAACATAGAAATTCAGAACTACCAAGTTGTCAACAGGTCTTTGGAAATCACCTTGTTGGTACGAGAACACAGTCTTAGGTTTGTCAGACTAGGTTATAATTTTAAAACCTTTGTTTTAGAGGCAGCCTTTCATGTGTAGACACAAAAGAAGTCCATCCCTCACATTTATGATCCGTCTTATACCTGAATGATAAAAAAAAGGTACATGTTAAGTGGATTAACAAACAAATTTCTCTTAAAATGGTCAAAGGAATTTCTTTATTTTCTCTGTAAATGCTCAGAAAATAAATGAAAACATTTCAAACATTCAAAAAAAAAAAAAAACCTCTGAGAGACCTGAAGAAATACTAATAAACTATAGCTCAAGACCACTTTGAAGCATTGCAAAAAAATTTGGTTACTTTATATTACATTTAAAGGAGAAAAAAGTCTAATATAAAATGTGACACGCACTTCTGTGCATTAGCTGTATTTTGAATCAGCCACCAGAGGGTGCTGTGGCTCCATGGTGAATACAACTGCCTGTAAAGAAGTGGTTTAAATAAGAAGAAAAAAAAAAAGATCATGCACTTTGTGTTGAAAGCAAACTTTATGGACTCAAACCAGGAGAACATTTCTTTCAGGAAAGTAAATTACATCATAGCTCCGTTGCACAAAATCTAAAGAGTTAAATGATACAGCTGTTTTGAAATGAGGCCCTTAGGGATCAGATATGACTGTCGATTTAATGTTCTCTTTGAGCTGAAATAACACAACTCAGTTCAACAATAGGGTGACAGAAAAACAAAATCTTAAAGCATGCTACAGCAGATATATTTGGTGATTTTATATGACATTGGAAAAATGAATTAATCAATTGTGGTTTATTTTGTGTCAGATGCTGAACTTTCTTCTACCGTGATTTCTACAAAGAAACATTTCATATTTTATCAATTTAAAATGTTAGAGACATCAAAGTTTAGAGCTCACTAACAGCATTACAGTGGAGTAAGTTAGTTAGGCACAAGGCTGCTCAAACCAAATTGCTGCCCATAGCTTGTCAAAGGTGGTTTTAAAGGGGTATTATGTATTTTCCAGGCACATTTTATGGTACAGTCAGGTAACTATGTTAGCTCCAGTTGTTAAAATGCATCTTGATGCAATCTGCTGGGTTTCCTTGGAAACTTTATGAATTACTTTGAATAATTAATTATGCTTACCGTTTGATAACTAGGATCGATTGGAATGTACATATGATTTTTTTTTCTTGCAAAGTGCCTCGAGATGACATTTATTGTGAATTGGCGCTATATAAATAAACTGAACTGAAATTTAAAATTCAAAAAATGTTCTATATATGAAAAATAACTTAAAAGAAATTTGGCTTTGCAATTTGATGCTTTGAAATTGGGCGTTGTCTCTTTAAGAAGCACCTGCTCTTTCCCACAATGCCTTTAGCATGTACTTACAGCAATGCTACTTCATTATGAAGTTCATGAATTTGTATTTTTTGTTAGGGTAGATAAAGTGTAGAAACCTTCTTTCAGCCAGCTGACTGGCAGTTTGCAACACTATATGGGCAATAGGCAGTTCTACACAGCCAGAATCACTCCTGCAGGTTAAGTTCTTACAACAAAGAAAACAACAAACTCTTTTTAGGGCATAATAGTGCAACAGATAAGAAGGTAGATCAAAACAGATAAGTGAAATTTAACCATAGATCATGCAATTGTTTGACCATGTTGATATGTCTTCCATGAGCTGCTGGAGCACTCAGCTGAATCTTCCAGGGTTCGGTGCTAAACTGTATGAACAGAAGCATTTTTCAGCAGTGAGAAGAGTCTGCCTTCTCTTATTGTTTTCAGGTGTGGATGTGTGTGCCGCGTCACCCTGTGAGCAGCAGTGCACTGATAACTTTGGTCGAGTCATCTGCACATGTTACCCTGGTTATCGCTTTGACAGGGAAAGACACCGCACCCACAAGTCTCCCTACTGCATGGGTCAGTATGGTTCTCCCATGGTTTTCCTGCATGAGAAGCAGTTTTGTTTTTTTCCAACAGTAGGGATCTTATAATGTATTCCCTCTGATAACACATACAGTGTGGTTTTATTTTAACAATAAACACCTCTGATTTTAGTCTCACAACCCCTTTTGTTTAAAGCATGTTATGCATGTAACATGTTGGATTTTGTGCAGATTTTTATTGGTTTTTATGTCACAGTTTATAGCTGTGCCTTCTCTTTTTGCCTCCACGCATGTTTAATCCATCTACAGACATCAACGAGTGTGAGGTCTCTAGTAAAAGTCTATGCGACCATGAATGTGTCAACACAGTTGGGAGCTTTCTGTGTCGCTGTCGCACCGGCTACATCCTCGCATCAGACCAGCGGACCTGCATCCCCGTGCACAACTGTGAGTCGATGTGTTTTACCTGAAACTGATCACCAGCTAATAGGATTTTGAAACGTACACAGGACACTTGATAATTATTATCTGCAGCCCAGAGATGACTATTGTTATGAGTCACCCCCAAGAGTGCACTTTTGTTGGGGGCTGGAACAAGCACTTGAGAAAAACTAAATTTTTCAGTTGTGCCTTGAATAAGTTTTCTATACCTTCTTCACATGTCCAGTGTTTTTTTTTTTTTCTTTTTTTAAATTATCAACCAAAAAAGGTGGTTGTTCATATTCCCAAGGAATAGAAAAAAAAAATATGGTCACCGGCCAGAGCCATTCAAGCGAAAATTGTCTGACACCCCTCAGTGTTACACACAGTTTCAGCTTTGTAAGGAAGCATGGTTATGCACCTTCGTTAGTAATGATGCTAAAGTTGGAATCTGATTTAAAGTTTCTTATTTGGAGCTAAAATAAAGGACTATTTCCCAGTTTTGTTCTTTTAAAGAATTTGGATTTGCATTTGACAAACAACTTGAGTAATATAATTCTAAACTGAACAGAGAAAGATAAAACCGTGATTCTGTTTGTAAAAAATGAGCATTTTTAAAGCTTTTTTGGGCAGGGGAACTTGGAACACCCAAATTGCAAGCATGATAACAGCAATGTTTACAACTGAATTAATCTGCATTATTTACAGATTCTTTAAAACAATGATTTATGAATCCTATTACTCTCTTAATATTTGTGTTGGGAATTATTAGTTATCTGGAAAAAAAAAATACTAAAACCTCATCTGGTCTTGTTCTCATAACCCAAAATGATGGTTACAAAAACAGTAGTAGTGTATAATGTAAAAAGTTTCAAAATTCAGTCTATTGATTAAATTTTAATCAATAGACTGGAAACTGAACAACTGGCTTCATTAAACATCCTGAGTAAAAGGACTGATTTCATATAATGCCAGGCAGACGATAAAGAGTGTTTGTTTTGTCGTGCAGTGAGTTCTTCGGGAAAGTCTGACACCTTGATGAGTGCGGGTTCCTGCTCGTTCACGTGTCAAGATTTCATGAACATGAAAAGCAGCCTTTTTCAACTCAAGCTGCGACTGGGAAATACACAGTCACACAACCAGGTAAAAAATCCCTCACGTTTAAAGCATGTGAGCCAAAAATAACTTAAGAGCATTTTAGTTTTACTATGCTGATAGATGAAAAGTGAGCTTAATGTCATGGCTTAAGGTCAGCAGAGTAAGAGTTTAACTTTAGGCAGCAGAGACAGGTAATGTTTCCAAAAACATCTTGGTATTCCTCTGGTGTGTTTGTAGGTATCTGGTCTGGCTAACAGCAGTGACAAGCCAACTCGAGTGGGAAAAAGCACTGACAGCCCCTGTCTTCCTGGATTACCTGGCCCTCCAGGTGCTCCTGGTCTCCCAGGTAAGAAAGAAATGACAAGGATGTTTGTGACAACTCAAATGCTACATGTGCAAAACCTTTTATGGAAGAGCTTAAAACCAGAAGGAACATTTTGAACATTTGTCCAAAATTAAAGCAGTTGTCATGAAAATAATTTTATTTGGGCATATTACAGTAGAGTTTTGTTTTACTTTCTTAATAACCCCCCATTTTAGTCGTCCTCCATGAAATAATGTTTGTCTTCACCAGGACACCCAGGAGAACCAGGAAGCAGTGGGGAGTCAGGGGAGAGAGGTCCACCTGGTCCAAGGGGTCCACGGGGAGACATGGGGCCCATGGGACCAGAACCTGATCTCAGGCACATAAAGAGGGGCCGCAGGGGGCCAGTGGTAAGAAAAAGCAAAACACTCTTGTATAACAATAATATGTTCAGGGTTTAGGTCACTAATCCAGAAGATTAAACGGACATTAGATCAAAATCTAAATCCAACACACCTGCATATCATAAAACTAGAGTACATGATGAGTTTATGACACAACTGTTCCCCCCAAAATACCCCAAGTCCATATCTTTTTCGCTTCAATTCGCATGCATTACTTCATATTTCAATAAAAGATTTGGAGGCTTTCAATGGTATCACAGTTCACAAAGCACAATAGACAATGTTGGAACAGACAGTGGAGTTTTCTCCATAAAAACACACATATCAGTGATCATCGCAGGTACAGTAAAAAACCTGCAGCTCTAAAAACAAGTCAGATCTTTCTGAATCTTTGGATGAAACGAGAGGATTATGTTGAGGAGCTTGTCATTAGAACAGGGGAGAAAGATGTTGCAGGATTTCTCTGTAACATACGGTGCCTTTAAAAAGAACAACCAATTCAATTCAGCTTTATTTATATAGTGCCAATTCACAACAAATGTTGTCCCAAGGCACTTTACAAAAAAAGTCTTTTCAGTTCAATCACACATACTTTCCAATTGATCCTAGAAATCAAACAGTACATTAAGCTCAGTTGAATCTTCAAATTAATTTAAAAAGTTGCTATCTAAGGAAACCTAGCAGATTGCATCGAGTCACTGACTTGCAGCATTCACTCCTCCTGGACAAGCATGTAGCAACAGTAGACAATCGCTTGCATTGTGTCGTTGACTTTACAGCAATCCCTCATATTGAGCATGCATGTAGTGACAGTAGAGAGCAAAAACTCCTCTTTAACAGGAAAAAACCGCCAGCAGAACCAGAGCCTGACTCAGTGTGAGCGGCCACAACACACACACAATACACAAGGAGAAACAGATGAACTGACGTAGGAATGTTTTCCATGTCTATGAAAAGTAAAAAGTTAATAGAAGAAGGAGAACGATTAGTTGATGGCAGCATTATCTCAGTTGAAGGTATCATAGCCAAACAGAATGCCAGAACAGGTGAAGCTTCTATTGAGAGAGAAATAACTGAAAGAAAACAAAATAATTAACAGATGAAATAACAGCAAATAATGCAAATTGGAGAACAGTAAAAGAAGAAAGTGAGAAAAAGTGGTCAGTTTGTCCTCCAGTAGCCTAAGCCTATGGCAGCATAGCTACAGAGATAGCTCAGGATAACCTATGCTAGTCTAACTATAAGCTTTATCAAAAAGGAAAGTTTTAATCCTTGTCTTAAAAGTAGACAGGGTGTCTGCCTCACTGACTAAAACTGGGAGCTGGTTCCACATGAGAGAAGCCTGATAACTGAAGGATCTGCCTCCCATTCTACTTTTAGAAATTCTAGGAACTACCAGTAAACCTGCAGTCTGAGAGTGAAGTGCTCTATTAGGAACATATGGAACAATCAGATCTGTGATGTATAATGGAGCTTGATAATTAAGGGCTTTCTGTGTGAGAAGGAGAATCTTAAATTCTATTCTTGATTTAACAGGGAGCCAATGAAGGGAAACTAAAATAGGAGAAATATGGTCTCTCTTTAATTTTCATCAGAACTCTTGCTGCAGCGTTTTGGATCAGCTGAAGCCTTTTAACTGCATTTTGTGGACTTCCTGATAGTAAAGAATTACAATAGTCCAGCCTTGAAGTAACAAATGCATGGACTCATTTTTCAGCATCACTCCTGGACAGGATATTTCTAATTTTGGAAATATTCCAGAGATTAAACAAGGAGATCCTCGAAAACTGTTTTATATGGGATTTAAATGACATATCCTGGTGAAAAATAACACAGAGGTTCTTCAAGTGATTGACCAAGCAGTTTCTTTTTCAGAGGCTCTGGTCCAAAAACAACTTATTCCAAAAGTCACCAAATTAGTAAACTACAAACAGCATTATGATAACTAACGAACACACCAGGCACATCAGGGAGGGTATAATTCAATGCCCAAAAACTGTTTTTTGCACTGGAGATGATTTGTTTTCCATCAAATGTTTCTAACACTCCTTTGTTGAATATGTTACATGAGTGTTTTAAAGTTAAAACTGCAGAAAATTATCCCAAGTGCATGTTTTTGAACTGTGGGAGGAAGTCAGAGTACCCTGAGAGAACCCACACATGCAAACTCCATTCAGAAAGACCCCAGGCCAGGATTTGAACCCAGGATCTTTTTGATGCAGTCAACACTGCAACCAACTGCACTGCTTTGCAGCACTTTGCACCCCTGGGAAAAAATGCTGTACTTTATTAAATAAATACATTAGTTTAGTATCCAACAGAAAAGAATGAAATTAAACAATTATCCCTGTTTATGCAATTATCTATATCTGATTTATGTTAAACTCAAAAAAGTTTAGCAAAGGAGATCCTGTTGGGTGAAGTGTTATTGACCAAAAATGGTGAAAGTTCTTAGTTCTGATGCATTGAATAAATAGGGAAAAGGTCTGATTTTTTTTTTTTTTTTTTTTTTTTTTTTTTTTTGTATTTGAGCTGCCAATCATCGATCAGAGCCACTCAAGGGATTTTTGTCCAATTTCAATCACTGCCTAATTGGTGCATCTCTATCACTGACTATATCAACTACAAACACTCAAACGTTTTCATACTTGGAACTGAAACACGGTTGGATTGGCTCTTGGATTGGATTGGTTCCAAGTTCACTGTTATCGACTTCAGTTTGTTCTGGGAGTTGTCAATACTTTCTCTTAGTTCAGCATGACAGGTAATCCATTCATATTTGTCTTACAGCCAAAATTTCTTATGAGCACTTCTAATAGCAGCTGAAATACAACTTGTACCACAGATTCCCATTGCTCTGGAAGCTTTTAGTGTGATGCCTTGACAAACTATCCCACTTTCTTACATCTCCAAAATGCAACCAAATTGGTCATGAAGACACTGAAAGTCATTGCTCTTCCTGTGTCTGTGATGCTTTCCAATCTGTGAAAAGCAGTGTCTCTGAAGCAGCAGGACACAATTTCTCCCATGATTAGAAAGCTTGTAACATCACATTTGCACCATCAGACATGGTGATTGAAATAAGCCTAAAAACCTAATTATCATGTCCTAATCATTCTTACAGGGACCACCCGGGGCTCCAGGAAGAGACGGACTAAAGGTTGTGAAAGTACATCTTTGTTTTTAATCCTATGTCTCTTCTTGACTCTGCATTTATATATAACTGCAATCGCCCGGCAACTGATGCCTGTGCTGAACTAATGTAGTGCAGACACTTAACCGTAATATTGACTGCATGCTGCTTTGACTGCTCTAACATGTAGTATCCATATCACACCTGAGATTTTATTTAATTTTTTTCATCCTTTGTCACTTAAATACTAACCATAGATTCTGTGTTGGACAACATAACCTGCAGGTCCTTATTTAGCATCCATTAGGTCCATTTTGTATGCAATAGCTTCATTCTGGGAACCTAATGATTACTTATTGAAACCCAGCTCAGTTCAGGTGTATTCACTTTATTTGCAGTACTATGGCAGCTGTTCTCAACAAAAATCATCTCATGGTTCTTAGCAAAGAATATAATATATAAATAAGTAAATATTAGTCCAGTTCCCATTGATTCAGTTGGCTTTATGTTGATTAAATTCAGGCTTGCCCAACAAAATCAAATTTAGTATTAAATTGTAATTTTATATTTAATCTTCATATTTAGCAAGCACAGATGGGTAGGTTGCAGGATTGTATTGGTACTGTTTCTTATTTTCAACATTTTGAGCTGCTTTGACTCTTAAATCCATGTAAAGCTCTGCATGTGTACAACATTAATTCTGTAAGGAGTCAAGAGAAACTGGTTAATCTTTGCTATTTCCTACCAACAGGGTGACAGAGGAGCTCCAGGACCCAGTGGTCCACCTGTGAGTATAATCGAGTAAATTCCTTGAGCTCTGTTTGGACACAAATCCTTAGACTCCCTTAGCATCTTTAGCTACTTCAGAATCTAGATCTCAAACATCCACTACATCTAGTATATTCTAATTCCTCCTATTTTTAAAGACATCTACAGACCTTGTCACCAGCACCATATTTTTTTTGTACTGAGATATTAGTTCCATTACTTACCCTGCAGATGTTTTATATCATGTACTATACGTCATCTTAAGAAAATTACTGCGGGGGGAGATATGTGAATAAAAGTCTACTCATAAAATTGTCTGATAAAATCTTGCCAGTGATGCATGATGTTTGCTTTAGCTGAAAACTTATTGACTGTGATTTCCACCCAGCGAAAAATCCATACTTCATAATTTTAACAACCTGGGTATTTCTGTCTGACTGCTGGCCATGTGTTTTTGTTGTGAAATTGTTTGTGAACTTACACTGGTTTCCCAGTAGGTGGCAGCATATGCAGCAGCATCCAGAGTCAAAGTAACCTTAATGCAAGTGTACGCTCACATATAAGAAAAAGAGTGTCCACTCTAATGACCACTTTTTATAATTCTTTCGATAAAACACGCACAAATTCACAATCAAATGAATTTTTATACCTTTATGTTATGATTTAAGTTTAATGTGGTTTGCTTCTGTATTTCATAATCTGTGGTGCTTGTTCCCTTGTATATTTTCTGTGTGATACCTGTGACCAAGAAACATCACCCACTAGCCACGTTTACCAGATCTTCCATCTTTTGTGTGGTAACAGGGACCACCTGGCTCCTTCGACTTCCTTTTGCTAGTGATGGCTGACATCCGGAACGACATCATTGAGCTCCAGGAGAAGGTGTTTGGTGAGCGGAGGGGAATCTCCCTGGAGAGTCCTCCTCATTCCAGCGGGGAGGAGGATTTTGTGGAATGGGCCTCTGGACAAGGAGTTCTCAAAACCTGACCCTTTCACAGCCAGCTTAGAGACTATTATTCATGTATTCAGGGCTAGCAGACCAAACACAGTGCCTACCTTTTAGTTTAAGTCCCCCCACACCCATCAGTCACCTCCGGAGTTTAACACAAGATGTCAATATTCCCCATCTCACAGCTGAACTGAACGGAGCAACGAGTCTTGTTGGAACTCTGACAATGCTTCAAACTGTACCAATTAGAGAAAACAGACATTTAAAATCTCTCTTAAACTACTGCCGGCACAGTTTTGCTGCCTTTCATTTCTGTGGGTGTGTATGAGCCTTGTGCGTGCAGGACATCATGTGAGAAAGATACAACATGAGCCCTTCTGTCTGAGCCTCTGAGCTCTGCCTTTCAGCTGAACCACTTCAAACGATGAATTTTATCGTCTCCATCTCTTCCTCTTCCTGTGTCCGTCCATGGAAGCTCTACTTTGCTACTGGATTGCCTGCAGGGGCATTGGTTACAAAAAAGAAAAAGATTACAATCCAGGACCTGCACTGTTTCTTTTTTTTGCACCTGCGGTGTCCAGCTTGACCTTTGCAGCTGTTCTCTGAGGCAAACTCAGGAAATATTTTATGAGATTCATGAGAATCGTGTTGTTATAATTGTACAGTCGTCAATTGGGGCTTCATTTTTGATTAGAAAAACTATATAATGAGGAAAAAAACCTGCTGGCATCTGTTGCTTTATAACAATATGAAATGATGCAGAAATTAAATACAACAGATTTTACATCTAAATAGCATAACGCAATAGATATATTTAAAATACACTTTTATACTCAATATTTTTTTTATTTGTGTTGTTTATGTAAACAGGTTAGTGGCTGTATGTGTGGTCTCTCATAGAAATAATCCAAACCTGGCAGATGTATAATAGAAAACTGTTTGAAAAAGAGTATTTTTCTTGTTGTTTTCAAAGCAGCTGCAAGGTACTGTGCTGAATTTTGTAAACTGAGTGTGGTTTTTTGAAAAAGAAAACAAAGTGTGAAACATAACTTAATCTGAAAGCTGGATGCATCAAAAATATTTTTTCAGATTTTATTGATTGCTTTCATGACTAATACTAAAAAGGAGGAGACTTTCTCTGAAGGTTATTTTAAAAATGTTTGAATGTAAATCACAATGAGTTGCACAGATATGGAAACAGACATAAGCACTTGTGTAAAGCTTTGGATATGCAACGTCATTTTTTTTTTTTGCCCGATTTTACCCCCAATTCCCAGCAGAGGAAAGTCTGTCGGTCTGCACTAGTTGTGGTCGGTCAACAGAGAAAGTCGGCACAAAACTTTGTCAGTGTGAACGCCTGGTCTTCTTAGAATCTGTGATGACTGTTAAAAAATGTAAAAGGAAAATCTGAATGTAACTGAAGTTTTTTTATATATACTTTTAGTTTATTGGAGCATCTAGGAATTTTTCATTGATAATATATGACTTTTTCCTTTTTAAGGGTATAAATCTGACATGATCTTGAGACCCATTTCTCTTAGTTATTATTTAAAATAATAAAGAAAAGAAAATGAGCCAGTTAATCTCTATTGATCTTTATTAGCCAGGAAATGGCAAGAAGAAAAGTACAAGTGTACTTAACTTGTCTATATCTGCAGTCATAGTGATACATAGAAAGTTTCAAACACATGGAACTGAAAAAACTCTCCTTCATACACAGTCGAAAGAAAGACAACTTCACTCTTTGGGAATTGCAGCACATGGGTACTGTGGGCCTGTTTCTCTTCCAAAGGCCTTGGAAACCTTGTTATAGTGCAAGGAATCATGAACTCTTTGAAATTCCAGGACATTTTAAATAAAAATTCTGGTTGCCTCGGCAAGTAAAATGAAAGTGGGTGGAGGTGTTTTGGAAGAATAACGACCAAAAACATACAACAAAATCAACACAGAAATGATTCACCAGACACAAACTTTTTTCCTGATCGTCTTGATCACCAAACCTTAATCATGTGGAAACTTGTGGGAAGAAACAAAGAGAAGAGAAAGTAAGAAGAAATAACTTTGTGTGATCAAGAGAGATTGTGTAAAGAGGCCAAAAGATCTCTCTCTCTCTCTCTGTATGCCCCCAACTTAGCCACAGTTTACACCACAGTGTCTAAGTGATGTCCTATTGACAAGAGAGATTGTTGAGGGTATTGACAGCAGAGGTACAAATACATCTGGTAGTGGGGATTTAGTTGAGCACAAAACAAGTGTATTAACATACTCAAAGCAATGGTTGGACCTTTTTAAAAAAAAAAAAAAAAAAAAAAAAAAAAAAAGTCAATGTGAGCTAATGCTACTGTAATAAAAGATCAATTTATTTTAAGGCTTTTCACACAACTTTAGAACTGGTGCCAACATCTGTTTGTATTTGGTGAATATTTAACAAATGTTATAAATTGAATACTACAACTGTTCTTGCTATTATGTAAACATGCAGATGTTCCACAGAAATAGTTGGAACTGGAAAATCTTTCTCTGATAAAGGAGCAGAATGTTTCTTCTTCAGCCTGAAATTTAAGGACCTGATGAGCCTATGAAAACTTTTATATTAAAAACTTCAAAGCAATCCCTGAAATTACAGGTCATATACTTCGAGCCAAACCCAGCTGAGAAAGCTTTGTGAGGTAAATCAAACAGTGAAACCGTGATCTTCTGCATATAACAGCATATAATACTTTATGCACTCAGTGCTGTCAGCAGAGGGTGCTAAGTTACTGATAAACTCTCCAAAAAGTCCTCTCAAAAGCTTAACTGTACCCAGTCAGATTTTCATTGGTTTAGTCTTAATTATTTTGCCATGTATCATTGCTATATTAAATATCTAGTTCCTCAATACCTCAGAAAGAGTTAAATATATCAGACAATTCACATTTATCATGTCTTTACCCTGATATAGCAAGATTATTTTTCTTATGTTATATGCTTTGTGGAAATTGTAGAGGTCAGAGGTCAGGGCATTTGGCTATAAAGATTTGGAAGGATGATTACTGGTCATACGCTGACAGTGAGGGGCTGTTTCGGCTTCAACCCACTATCAAATTATGAGTTAAAAAAACAAATAAAATTCAAACTCTCAAGATTAGACTGATGCTATGATCCGGTTCACACTGTGTGTCTACTGTAGAGTCAGATTGCTTTTAAGGTTTTTGTCCTGATGAAATGTCCCACAACATTTTGCTATACTTTATCCTGCAATTGAAACAAAACAAATGCATTTTCACATTAATTTTGCTGATATAAAATATGCAGGCACGGTATGTATTCATGTCCTAGCACCTTTGCGTGCATGTTACAAGTTTCTCACCTAACAGCTCCACCCCTTGCCGTGTGTCACAACTCTCAGTACAATCTCAAGCAGGTCAACAGGGATCAGGAAAAACAACATGAAACAATTTGAAAACCGTGTCAGTAAGAGAAAGGCAAGGGACTGAAAGAGATGATCTCATTTCCTTCACTGCTTGTCATGCAATGGAAAGCTTTACTCTCAGTCTGTAGGGGACAGCAGAGGCAAAATTCCAGCAGCATCGGGATCAATACACCTGTTACATCTACTGAAACAGCATAAGCAAAAGCAGTCCAATATTTATTTAAACATTTATTAATAGGAGTATCTCCATAAAAAATTTAATTCAAAAGATAATTTATTTTAGTAATATAATTACAAAAGTGGATCCCATACATTAAACAGATTCATGACACACAGTGGTACTGCATAAAATTGTTGTAAAATGTCACAATGTAGAAAGAGCTCAGCAGAATGGAATATGAGGAGAACAAAAACTTTGTGAACTTTAAGACTGCTTCAGAAATCTGCAAAGAATTTCCATCTCTAATTCATTTGGCGATATCTTAAAATGAATTTTAACTTGTCAAATTTTAGTTCTAGAAATCTCTGAGATAGTTTTGCCTAGTCATTATTTTTCTTTCAAGATATCTGTAATTTAATTTGCACAGTCAATCTTATATATCTCTTACAAAAAATACATTTAAGATATCTTTAATATTGATATTATTTAAGATTGGAATTATGACTAATCGGAACAAAAAGCCAGATATCGCAAATTTACTTCATGACTAATATGATTTAATTGTTGATATCTGAAATATATGTTTCAGATAGTCAGTAATTCGTTGTAGATATCTTGAACTGAAGATTCCATACAACTTAAAGGTAAATTTTGACATCATTTATTCAACTCAGAATATAACTGGAGATCTCTTAATTTACTATATGTCTAGTCGTAAACCAATTTCAGATATTTGGAATTTAAGTGTAGTTGAAGCCAATTTATGTTAAAACAGCCTGCCAGAATATTCCACTCTTTACCCAGATTTGTCCTTCACCAAACTTATCCCTACAATTAACATGGGGGTGTTATGTAACCTATGTACCGTCCCATTTGGGGCACCTTTTTCAGCCCCTTTTCTATGCTTATGGGCACCACACACAAATGTTGCCTGTGACCTCAACACTAAGAGGATGGTGAAGAAAAAGCCATTCAAGAGTTAAGAGGAGATTGACAAGGGGTGGATTGGCTGGAGTCAGCGTTACTACTGAACCAGGGACAACATCAGAGGCCTCTTACCTGGACTTGTCTGGTTTAAGTTCTCAGTTAAGTTTTCACATTCAATGATGGTTTGGAGAGTCATGTCAGCTGCTGGCTTTGGTCTGCTGTGTTTAACAAATCCAAAGTCAGCACAATGATGTACCAGAAAGTCATAGAGCACTTCATGCTTCCTTCTATTGACAAGCTTTATGGAGATGCTGATTTCTTTTTACAGCAGGTCTTGGCATCTGTCTCCACTGTCAAAAGCAGTGCCAAACAAGCATCGGTGTGTTTGTTTGGCCTCAAAACCTGCCTGATCTAAACCTCATCCAGATTCCATGGGGTGTTGTTAAAAATAAAAATAAGGGACATCAGATCCAATCCAGACAGTGAAGGCCCCTATTAAAGCAAATGGGTTTACTTAACACCTCAGGAGTGCCAGAGGCTGATCACTTCTTTGTCACACCATAGTGAGGCAAAAGGAGCCCCAGCTGGGTATTGAGTGCATGTTCTGCACAGTACATGGACAGACTTTTCAGTGGGCCCACATTTCTGTATTTTTTATTGGCCTCATGTAACATTCTAAATATTTTTAATGTACTTTAAACATATAATTCTGTATGTAATTATCCACATAATTTATGAATTTAACTTTTTATATAGAATTACTTAAATAAATGAAGTTTATGATGATATTCTAATTTATGAGATCCACTTATTGTAAAGTGTTATATCTTCACAGGCTATATTAACACTGATGTTAGTAAATAAAACTAAGGCCTTTTTTGTTGTAACTGATAACATTAAATAGAACTACCTCAACATGGCTGGGAACAAGAAATGAAAAGAAATGAAAATTAAACTCTCAAGACTTAGACTGATGCTATGATCGGTTCACACTGTGTGTCTACTGTACAGTCAGAGTGTTTTTAAAGTTTTTGTCCTGATGAAATGTCCCACAACATTTTGCTATACTTTATCCTGCAATTGAAACAAAACAAATGCATTTTCACATTAATTTTGCTGATATAAAATATGCAGGCACGGTATGTATTCAAGTCCTAGCACCTTTGCGTGCATGTTACAGGTTTCTCACCTGACAGCTCCGCCCCCCTGCCATGTGGTCACAACTCTCAGTACAATCTCAAGCAGGTCAACAGAGATCAGGAAAAACAACGTGAAACAATTTGAAAACCGTGTCAGTAAGAGAAAGGCAAGGGACTGAAAGAGATGATCTCATTTCCTTGTCTGCTTGTCATGCAATGGAAAGCTTTACTCTCAGTCTGTAGGGGACAGCAGAGGCAGAGAAAACAGAGATTACATTCCACAAGGTTTTGTAGCATCGGGATTAATACACCTGTTGTATCTATCAAAATGCAGTTAGCAGTTATAAAAAAAAAGCAATCCTATATTTATTTAAACATTTATCTACAGGCATATCTCAATAAAAAATATGATTTTAAAAGATAATTTATTCAGTAATTTAATTTCAAAAGTGGAAGCCCATACATTAAACAGATTAAACCCTTTTCTATGCCTTTGGGCTCTACATACAAATGTTGGCTGTGAAATCAGCACTTAGAGGATGGTGAAGAAAAAAGCCATTCAAGAGTTAAGAGATGGCTGGGTGGATTGGCTGGAGTCAGTTTACTACTGAAACCAGGGGCATTAGAGGCCTGTTACTTTAGGTCCTTAGTACTGTTTCCATATTCAGTGATGGGTTGGAGACCCGTGTTATCTGCTGGCTTTGGTTCATTGTGCTTAAACAAGTCCAAAGTCCTCTCAGACTCCCACTCTATAAAAAACTGAATTTATCAGATTTTAAACTCAAACTCATTGGATTCCAGACTCCAGATATGTCGTACAATGAGCTAAGTTGTGCAAATATCTGCTGACATCTTCAGATGACAATAAAGATACAACTCCCAAAGCTTAGCCAGATGTTTCCTAGTATGAGAGGAATTTCCGCACTGACACACTGTGGCCACCCATAAATGCATCTCTTGCACGATGGTGCTGCTATTCCAAGTAGTCTGATTCTGTTTGTGTGTGTGTGTGTGTGTGTGTGTGTGTGTGTGTGTCGTGTGTGTGTGTGTGTGTGTGTGTGTGTGTGTGTGTGTGTGTGTAAATGTGTTGCAGTGGACAGTGCATGAGTTGTGATCAAAAAGAAAGGGTCCATAAACTTGGAGTGTGTTTGAATGTATTCAAGGGCATCAACAGGGAGTTAATATGATGATTATATCACTTTAATCCTTGCTTGCCCATTGTTTCTTTGGGTAATCAGGCCACACAGTGTAAGAGCCAACTTTGCAATATGACATAATTACAGGAACATGATGGCAAGTTTATGAATTTTTTATTGGGAGGCCATCACAAAGAACATTAAATAAAAATACTGAAATAATTTTGAAACTATGGAACAGTCTATAACAACAGCAACAGCCTTTATTTTTAGGAAAGCATTCTTTTTTTTCATGCCGTTCCCCATCTGTCTTCCTACATTTCCTGCTGCCCTAAAATATCTTTATCTAAGAGGTTTCAAAACCACGTTATACACCTAACGTATTATTCAGTATACCTAAACAGCTTCCTTCTATTCACTCTGAAAAATTTTGTCAAATTTTAGGAACATCTTTCATTGTTAAAAAGTAGATAAGGGAAACCCCTATAAATAAAAAAAATCATTCAAACTTGTTCTATTTTTGAGCTACAAAGTGAATCCAGTAAATGACTTATCACATCCAATGGAACCCTGTGCTGGTGCTCCAGCTTTTCAGCACTGAGTCACGTACATATTAAAAATAGCTCACATTGTTTAACTTCCAAGAAATGTAAGCAAGCTTTTAATGCAGGCTCTCATAGAAGGTTGACATAGCTGCAATTTTATCACTCATCTATTTTTTTGTTTCGGTATGCCTCAAAGAAACCACCATGAGAGGGGACACATGGAAGAAAGGAATTTCTTTGTTAAAATGATTCTTTCCTAAAATAACACAAAGTCAACAGATGTTTGATACACATAGGCCAGACAATAAGGCATTGTTTGGAATATTATCTCTAATTTGCACGTAAAATATTTGGAGGATGCAAGACCAACATTAGGGTAGTATGTAAATGTGAAGTGAAACTAAGATGATACACGGTTTTGAAAATTTTTTCCAAATAAAAATCAAAAAGGTTTGCAGTGCTCCCCCTTTTTAGAGCTGCCTACCTCTGCAAATACAATTCTCATCAGGAACATAAAATTTCTGCCAATTCCACTTTGCAAGAATAGCTCAAGCCCAGTCAGATTGGATGGAGAGTGTACGTAAACATCAGCTTTCATGTGCTTCACACAGGTTCTCTATTAGGTTTATGTCTACACCATTCTAACACATGAATATGCTTTGATCTGAATCATTTTCTTGTAGCTCTGGCTGCATATTTAGTGTCCAACTGGAAGGTGAACCTCTTTTTCTTCCAGTATTGCCCTGCATTTTGTTCTTTTCATTACAAATGTTTCCATCCAAATGTTATGCAAATTTTGAGCAAACTTTTAAAATGTCACAAAAAGGAAAAAGGAAAAGAAAATGTGAATTGGGCATGTTTTCATCTAGTGGTTTGGAGTTTGAACCAAAGCGTAATTTCATCAGAAGTTGACATTACACATGCCTGTAATAAACAGGAAGTGGAGGTTGCAAAGTAGCATGGACTACACATCTCAGAAAAGTGGAGAGAGGCTTTCAGGAATGTGTTGCAATCAGGTAAGTTATAATTTTTCTGTCATGTCAACTGGTATTGGTGATGTTATATTCAGTCTGGAGACATAGAGAAAGTAATGCAGTTCTAATGATTCTAACAGCAGAAATAGGTGATCAGTGATGTGAGGTAAATGTTTGCTACAACAGAACTTGTGTTTCCCTCTCCCTTTTAGCACATTAACTCTTTTTTTTAGAAAAGCCAAACACCACCTCAAGCGAACATCAAAACCTTTTTTGTGAAATTGAGGAAGTTATTTCGAATTTTGCTGTTTCCATCAGCCTTTTCTCATGCAATACTTCAAAAAAACATTGACGGAAACATTGCTATTTTCTCATCAACTTCCAGCTTCCCTGTCTCTGCTGAAGAAAAAGCATCCCCACTGCATTATGTCCCCACCACAATGTACAGAGTCAACTTAATTCTGCACATAACATTTTGCATGTTGACCAACATGTTCAGTTTTAGTTTCATCAGCCCAAAGGACCTTCTTCTGTCTCCTCTGTGGCTTGTCAGAGTTGCACGCTCGACTTTTTATGGTTTTCTTTCAACAATGACTTTCTTCTTGCCACTCAGTCATAAAGATGAGATTTTAGGATGGTTAATAGCTATCCTGTCAACAGGACAACTGTTGATGATTGAGATAAGTGGTCATGGCTTGCAGGATTTCCACTGTGCATTAGTCTTTCCAATTTTGATAGTTAAACTGATTTTTCATCAGAGGATCATAGCTTGTGATATTGTTTAATTTATAGGTAATATACATGATCCTGCTTTACAATTCTCATCATCTTTTTTTCTGGCCTTTTTTGGTGTGTCACTTGGTCTTCGTGAGAATTTTTGTTCACTAATGTTTTCTGAAAAAAAATTCATGCCTTTACAGAAGAGCTGTTAGATTAAATTACTCACAGGTCATTAAAAAAATGACTTGATTGATGCACTTTACTATCAAAATACATTATCTAGGCACTGTTCAGAACCATACAAAAGGTGTCGTCTTCTCTCTGTGTGCTTGATGTCGTGTGGGGACAGAGGCAGATAAGCCAGTCAGTTATCTGCTGTCCGGTCTGTCCCAGCTGGTTCTTTTTATCTAAACCATTGAGTCATGGCTGATTTTCCAAGTATCCCTGTTCTCTTAAACTGGCACTTCGAAAAGTATTCATACTCAGGCATCCAGGTGCCAATGTTAAATTATAATTTTTCAGTCTGTTTACTATTTGGCTTCTGAAGGCAGCTCATGGCACTATGTTTAATTTAAATGTGAAATAGTAAAAGGAGCTAAATACATATGTTTTCAGTTTTTTCTAAAAGATCCTGAAAAAAATGTTCCCCCTTCACTATTATGAATTTATGTGATCTGAAAGTGCTGATTCTGACTTTACTGGTATTCACATTTAGATTGGAGAATAAGCTAGTGGCAACATATCAAAACTACCAAAAGTGGAAGGTCTTTGACTTTTTAGTTCAGACTTCTGTAAGTGAAATGCAGATCAGTCTGGTTCACAAAAGTTGTATGTTTAAACCCACAATTGTTATCTTAAAGTTCTATTTATGTGGCCCTCTAATCTTGAGGGCCTTGAGTTTGACACATAACCTAAACAGTCTGAGCATAATTCAGAAATACAATGATGCACCTCACAATTATTCTTCATTTAAATATTACCCATTATGTGCCAAAACACATTTTAGTAATGACATTTAAAGCAAGTGGAGAGGCATATATTATCAATTAGAGGTTCCCACAGTGACTAATACCTATGCAAAACAGCCCAAACTAAGCTTGCACGCAGACATGCACGCTGTAGTCATTAGATTGTCTTTGATGGAAATAGTCAGAATTTTTTTCTACTAAAAGAAAAGTCCTAAAAGTGTAGACAGAAGAATTTCATTCACTCTTGAACAGAACAGTTTGTTGGCACCATATTGTTTGGTAAAAGGCTACAAGAACTATACATGAAGATCTAGGATAATTAAAAGTCCACACAGAAAGACCCTTGTCAGGGTACTGAGGAGCTTAGTTGGTAGAGAGGATACAGTCCTCAACAGAGCAATTCTGGGTTTGATTGTGGGGCCATTCGCAGCATGTCTTTCCTTGTTTTTTATCCACTGTCTTTCTTTTGAAACAGTTCAGTAAAGGCCACTAGTGCTAAAGAAAAAGCTTCAAAAAAATTAAAAAGCCCTGGTTGGAAATTGAACCAACCTACTTCCTTTATTCAGTATTGTGAAAAAGTCCTGGATGTTGTTAATATCTTTATGTTTTGCTTCCACAAATTCAGACTTTAATCTAAATCTAAAAGTGCTCTTAATCAATAGTTGTTTATGCTTTTTCTTTTAAAATGTTGCAGTTTTTTAAAGTCTTTTTTTTTTGAGTAATTTACTATCTTCAAAAGAATGTTATTTTTGTATTTTAAGCAACTTAAACTTTTATTTAAGCTAAAGTGACTGTAGAAAAGTCACCTATGACCTGATTATAAATTCAATCTAAAAACTGCTGTCTGAAACAAAAACACAATTTGCTCTCAATTTTAAGTTGAATCTATAAAAAATACAGGTTGACAAACACAAAATTGAGATTTAGCACCAAAGAATTCCCAAAGAGCCGCAGTATTAACTAAAAACTTGGACTAGGACTTGTGTCAATAGGCAACTTCTCATCGGCGCGGACAAAAGTCACATGTGGAGTACCCTAAGGTTCAGTCCTGGGACCCCTCCTATTTAATATCTACATGCTCCCACTAGCTGAGATTATAACAAGTAATAACGTTAGTTACCATAACTACGCAGATGATACACAGCTCTACATTACTATGTCACCGGGTGACTTTGAACCCATCCAAGCACTGAACAGATGCTTAGAACAAATCAATGTGTGGATGTGCCATAACTTTCTCCAACTGAACAGAAACAAAACTGAAGTTATTATCTTTGAGGAACGATCAAGAGTCAGCACGCAGCTTCAGTTATTACAGCAAGAAACTAATGATCATGCCCAAAATCTGGGTGTAGTGATGGACTCGGACCTGAACCTTGAGAAACACATAAAGACAGTTACAAAGTTAGTCTTCTATCACCAGAAGACCATTTCCAAGATTAAAGGGCTAATATCTCAACAAGATCTAGAGAAACTTATCCATGCGTTTATCTTAATAGCATTGATTACTGCAACAGTGTCTTAACAGGTCTGCCTAAAAAAACAATCAGACAGCTGCAGCTGATCCAGAACGCTGCAGCTTGTGTTCTCACTAAGACCAGGAAAATAGAGCACATCACCCCAATTCTAAAGTCCTTAGCTAACTGAGCTCCCTGTAGCTCAAAGAATAGACTTTAAAATACTTCTGTTCGTTTATAAATCACTGAACGGCTTAGCACCAAAATACATTAAAGACCTGTTGTCATTGTATCAACCTTCCAGACCACTTAGGTCTTCTGGTTTAAGTCTACTCTGCATCCCCAGAACCAGAACCAAACATGAAGAAGCAGCATTCAGTTTCTATGCACCACAAATCTGGAACAAATTCCCAGAAAACCGCAAAACAGCCAGCACATTGAATTCCTTTTAATCGAGGTTAAAAACCCACCTGTTTAGAGCTGCTTTTGATTAGTAGTAAGTGGAAGATTGATCAATATTTTTGAATTATATTTGCTTGATTATATTTTCTTGATGATCCTCATGATTTTGATGCACTGATATTTGCTCAATGATTATGATGATTTTGCTGTATACTTGATTGATGTTTTTATGATGTGAAGCACTTTGAACTGCCTTGCTGCTGAAAAGTGCTATACAAATAAACTTGACTTGACTAGACTTGACTTGACTTGACTTGACTTGTGTATCTCAGATGTCAAATGTTTGGATTTTTTATTGGTATTTTAAGACTGACACTTTTTTTTTAAAAAAAACTGATACTGATTTTCTTTCTCCACTTTTCAAATTGTTTAAGCACACCTTGCACAAAATACTCCTTTTGTTGTGTGAAAAAAGTTTTTACAGAAACACACTGAATGTCGAATAAGAGCATGAACAATAAAAACATCTTTTTTTAAAGTGCAAATATAAAAACATACATAGAAAAAATTGAAGGTGCCACAAACAGTTTGAATATTCAGATTTCATTTATCTGCAAAAAATGAAGAGGATTCCTAAGAGGTGAACTACTGCCCTCTGTGATAAAATACTTTCTGTTGCTAGTTTTGGGAATGTGCTACAGTTGCAGACATTGGGTATATCACCTGTGCCTATCACCGTTGGAGTATTCAGATGCATGCAACAAGAAGAAGGAGCATGCACACATATTGCATGTAGCCACGCACAGACACGATTTCCCTCACGAAACCCAGGCATACCACAGAGCACCTGACAGGTGCAGGCGTGGTCTGCTGCAATACACGCTATCTTGACACGCTAACTCATTCTTAAATCTGAGCTACGTGCCAGAGGCCATGAGCTATAAGCACCCCAGTTTACTCTGAAGCCTGTTCCTCCTCCAGTGCCTGTCTTTGGACACACCCTCTTCCGATTGTAGGCTGCTTTCTGTCACTCTGCAAAGACTCTTGAGAATTTAGCTTTTCTAATGAGTAATGAACCTATTAGCAGTGACAAAAGAATATCACCAACCCCTTGATCAGTATGTTATCTGTGCTCCAGCATTAGTCTCTTCAAGAAGCCACTGAATGATGAATTCACTGAAGCACTCATCCTTTGATCAAAAAACTGAAACTAACAGTAGGTCCTGACTCTGAAGTGCATAACTGCAAGCTAAGCTTCAGGTTACGTAAATGCAAATAAAATGCATATAAACAGAAAACATTTAAAGCATTTCATATCTGTATTGTACAAAAGCAAAGGAATTTCGCATCCTGTCACCAAATGAAAAGTAAGATTTATTTACTACACAGATGACATGATCTGATACACCACACCAGTGACTCCAGTGAGATTTTTACCTGAAAATATATCACATTGTTCAGGAATGCATATCAACAATTAGCTTATAGCCTTTTTACTTCACTTTACAAGAAAGTTGCACCTGACTGGGATGGTTATGGTAGAAACAGATTGAAAAATCTGAGTGGGTAGATTAATGGCAGCAGGCTGTGTAAACTCTTTTGGCCTGAGGCATGTGATCTTAATACACCTTGGCTTCCTCTGTCATTTACAAGTTGTTCGCATGCACACAGCTCAGCAGTCAGTGTGAAAAACCAGATGAGCAAGTCCTTAGCTCCTTTTGTCTCTTTTGGACAAGTACACAAGTGTTGCCTGCAGTTGCAGTGTTGCTTTGCGTGAGTACAAGAGATTCATCTTCTTACTTGACCCCCTGCTCTGGCCTGTGGCAGCAAAAGGGATGCATATTCTTGGTTATAGGGACAGCTCTTGTAGATTTCCCCCTTTCACTTTATATATATATATATATATATATATATATATATATATATATATATATATATATATATATATATATATATATATATATATATATATATATATATATATATATATTTACAAACCTCTGATAGGTTAACTGACACATCTGAGTTAATTGGAGGCACACCTGTGGATGTATTTTAAGGCCACACCTGGAACACACTGTTTTCTTGTTTGATACACTAGGAAAGTCAAAAGAAATCAACCAAGATATCAGGAAGATAATTGTGGAGCTGTACCAGTCTGGTTCATCCTTGGGAACAATTTCCAGATGCTTGAAGGTGACACATTCATCTTTTCAAACAATTATACACGAGTATTGACATGATGGGAGCGTTCAACCATCATACTGCTCAGGAAGGTCCCACAGATGATTGTATTTGGTCCAAAATGTGCAGATTGAGACCATAACAAAAGCCAAAGCCTTTGAAAAGATGCTGGCTGAAGCTGGTAAGATAGTGTCATTATCCACAGTGAAACATGTCCTGTACCGACATGGGCTGAAAGGCCACTGCGCGAGAAGGAAGCCTTTACTTCAAGTGATGCATAAAAAGTCAGATTGCAGTTTGCAAATACACACAGGAACAAAGGCCTTTATTTTGGGAGACATGCCATGTGGTCAGATAATACTAAAGTGGAACTACTTTAGTAGAATTATAATTCATAGTCAAACTACTATGAATAATTAATTGAGCTTACTGTACCGTTTGATAACTAGGATCAATTGTTGTATATGTATGATTGAAATGATTCTTTGTAAAGTGCCCCGAGATGACATTTGTTGTGAATTGGTGCTATCTATATAAATAAACTGAATTGAATTAAACCATTTGGCTATAATGACCATCATTACAACTGGAGGAAAAAGAGGGACGCTTGTACCATCATAACTGTGAAGTATGGGGTGGCAGCATCATGCTGTGGCGTTGTTTCACTGCAGGAGGAACTGGTGCACTTCATAAAATAGATGGCATCATGAGGAAAGAACATTTTGTAGAAATATTGAAGCAACATCTAAAGATATCAGCCAGGAAGTTAAAGCTTGGGCATCGATTGGTCTTCCAAATTGACAACAGCCCTAAGCATACAGCCAAAGTGGTTCCAAAGTGACTTAAGGACAACAAAATCAATGTCTTGGAATGGCCATCACAAAGCCCTGATCTCAATGCTATGGAGAAGTTGTGTGTAGATCTGAAAAGGTGTGTGCGAGCGAGGCGGCCTACAAACCTGACTGAGTTATGTCAGTTCTGTCAGGAGGAATGGTTCAGAACTCCAGCAAACTATTGTGAGAAGCTTGTGGAAGTAAACTAAAATGGTTTGACCCAAGGCATACCGTTTAAAAGACAATTATCCCTGATACTGACTAAATGTATATAAACTTCTTAATTCAAAGAAAGTTACAAAAAAAATCTCAAAAAGTTGTTCTCACTAAGTTTTTTGATATTTAGCAAATAGAAATAATTTTGGTGAATCTAACTAACCTAAAACAAGAGACGTTTGGTCTGATTTGACTTCAGACAGTGAGAAAAAAATATGCATGTGTCTATTTATTCGGTGTATGTAAATACATGGTTTCAACTTTTATTCCCTCGATCTGATATTTGGATCCAACTAAACCTTTCTTGTTTGAGATCAGCTAGGATTATCAACATCATTTCTATTTGCTAAATGCAAGTTTAATAACACAGAGGATTTGTATTTATTTTCAATTACTTTCTTTAAAGTCAGAAGTTTATATACACTAAGATTACTATAGCTTTTACCAGTTTGGGAAGATGATGATATAAGTTTACAAGCTTCTGAAAAGTTAATTTAAAATGTTTGATTTAATTGGAGGCACATCTGTTAATGTGCTTTAAGGCACACCTCAAGCTCAGTGCTTCCTTGTAAGACATCATGGAGAAATCACAAAGAGAACTGTGGACCTCTATAAAGCTAATTCATTTCGAGGTGCAATTTCCAGCTGTCTGAGGGTGCCACATTCATCTGTTCAAACAAATATGTACATGGGGTTGTCTGCCCATAATAGGAGGGACATGTTTCTGTGTCCCAGAGATTACGATGTTTTGATGCCTAATGTTAGTAAGAACCCCGGAACATAAGCAAATGCCTTATAAATACGTTAGGTGAAAATGGTCAAAGAATGTCATTATCTAGAGAAAAGAGTCCTGTACCAAGAGGGGTTGAGTGGCCATTACTCAAAAAGCAACATAAAGCCAAGTTATAGTTTGCAAATGCATACAGAGACATTTTGATGCATGTCTTGTTGTGTTGATTAAACTGAAGTTGAAGTGTATGACCATAATAACCTTAGAGGCTGCAAAAGGCATTAGACTGAGGTGGATGTTCCTCTTCCAACAAATTGATGTTCAAAGACATTCTCCATCCACACTGACTGAGCATGAGCTGCTCAAAAAAAGAATGGGAAAAATTCAGTCTCTAAACATGTAAAGTTGGTTGAAACATACACCAAAAAATTTTGCAGGTGCAACTGCAGCAGAAGGTGGTTCTTTTAGGCATTGGATGAGGGAGGCTGAATACATATGTACATCACTTTATTTATTATTCAGATTTGTATTTGTAAATACATTTGAAAAGTATCATTTTACGTTTTATAAATCCAAATAAAATGCACTGAGGTTGTGCTTCTTTTGTGACTAAATCTGAAAATGTTCAAGGCATGCAAATATTCTTCCCAGGCAATAAAAATTAACATGAATGTTAATGGATTCCTTTGCACTTATTTATAGTTGTGAGTAGCTTGTAAACATTAAGTCAGACTTTTTGCTGGGGAACTGGTTTGTTTAAAAAAAAAAAACAGAAAGTCTAATGGTTGGAAATGTTCTGAGCCAAGCGAAGATATGAATTTGCATCAACTTGCATTCGCGTTTGCTGAGGGTTTAAAAAAGGTCATTAGAGTCTTTCAGATTATAAATCTTAAGCAAGTGGTGACATGTTTGTGGATTTATTCATTGATTGATTCCTCTTCAGGCATGTTCACATATGTCTTGTGTTTCAACTCAATAAGCCCCGAAGATTTTCCATGAGGACAAAATACTTTTTCCAGCAAAGATAAATTTACTTTTGAAAACATAAATGTTTTAAAACAACATGGAGGGGCATGATAATTAAAAATGACCAAATGCTTCACCCTTTGAGCAAAAACCTCACATTTTGCAAATAACCATTTTTAAATCCTAACAGGGAAAGTTACATGTTTATTCAAACTCAGTGATTTAATGTGTACATTTATTATGCATCACTCTCTTTAAAAGGTAGAAGAAATGAACCATCTTTTTGTGGTTTCCTTATTCCGGTGATTTCAATGCAACTCTTTCATGATCTTATAGAGAAATTTATCTCAAATATCCTCTTTTACATTTATCTGACACATGCCCTATGTCTCTGGAGGGTGGCAAATTTTCCTGTCTCCACTGATTGTATAAGTGTACCTGTGTGTTGATTTGTTTGAACACACACAGGTCTTTTATCTCTGGCTATAGCACTAACTGTGGGTGGTCTGAAGGCTCCTCTGTAAAAAATGTATTATGTGATATGCCAGACCTACCAGATGTCTATCAAAACTGGCACAGGAGGAGTTAGGCTAGTTCTTGCAAAAACATCCAAATTATAAATGACATTTCAGTCCTTTTCATAACACTTGGATAAAATCAAGATAGCCTTATGCATTAGGGGTCAATCTATTAGTGGCATTGTTGTGTTCAGTCTAGTAGCTTTTGATAGTTATTTTCATTTCCATATCTGAAAGTAAAAATACAAAAAGAGGTGAGCGCAAGGCAGTTGAGAGTGCAGCTGAAAGTTACCAGAGAAGTTTGGAAAAGCATAGCTGGGCATCAATACATGACACAGAGGCCACCCAAAACAAAAGTGGTTGCAGAAAAGTCTCAAGCTTGGTTGAGCTAATAAAATCAAAATATAGATAATGATTTATCTATTGAGGAGAAAATAGTCAGTTATGTGAGGCCAACAGCTGGCACCCTATAGAAGGACTTAAAAAAATCGCTCTGAGGTGATCCCAGAGTGCCTATATTTCACCCCACTAGTGACAAAAACTATAATTTGTGACACTAATTTTCTGGCAGCATTCAGATTGATGTAATTTCTGCTTTGACTCTGATTAGCATTATTACTCCCACTTCATAGCATTAGTGAGCTTTGCAGATTTTGTGCAAGACTCATTATTCTGAACATAACTATCCCTTTTTTTGGACAAGGTTTCTGATGTACAATTATATAGTTGTGCCAAGCATGACAATATGCCAACACTGTAATAACCAGTGAGAGAAGTTACTGGGAGGAGGCAGTCCAGTACGGAGGGCGAGAAGGACAGACCCTGCAGTAAATATCGAGTGATTTTCAAGAGATACAGATAAAAATATCTCATCACATGAAAACAAAAGTCATGTGAAAACCACATGCATATATAATACATTAGCTGACACAAGATTGACAATCACCTTAGTCTGAAAAGTGCAGCGTGCACTGCTACTAAACTGCTACTAAACTAGTGGTATCAAAGTACCACTTTGATACCACTAAATAAAGCTGTTACAACACACTGAGTCCAGAAGTACCCTAATTGGTAACAAACTTAGATAAAGATAAAATAAAGATAAATTAGTTGCAAAATAGGGTTTGATTATAAAACAATATTGTAGGTTTTGAACATCCAACAGAACACTGTTAAGTTCATCATCCAAAAATGAATAAAGTACAGCACAATTGTAAGCTTAACAAGACATTGTGATCAAGTGATACTGACAGACTATGTCTAGAATTAATCAGAGCAGCAGTGGGGTTCATTATATCTGTTGAGTAGCTGCAAAGAAAGAAAGTCTAAAGAAGTTTCCCATTTGAAGTGTGACAAAAGTCATGCACGTTATTTAGTAGGGACACAGTAAATATGTGGAAAAGGGTGTTCTGGTTTGTTGAGACCAAAATCAAACTTTTTGTCCAACTTGCAAAAGCCTATATAAGCTGGAAAGTTAACTCATAGTACCCTGAACGCACCATCCCCTCTGTGAAACATGGAGATGGCAGTGTCATACTCTGGAGATATTTTTCCTTTTGAAAGGGCAAGCAAGTTGGTCAGAGTCTATAGGAGGATGGATTGAGCTAAATACAATCCTGAAAGATGAAAATTCATTAAATAGCTCAAAAAACTGGTTTGTTGTTTGAAAAAGTGTGGAAAGCACAACACTTAACTCTTTGGTTTTGAACTTGTAGATAGTCCTTGAACCTAAAGATTATGGTTGTGCATAGACCCTAATGTTATTTTTATATCTCAAATTATTAGTTCTGGTTTAAATTGGGTTGAAGCTAACTGTCTATTTTTTGTGGTTGGAAGGGCAAGAAGTTTGAAATCTAAGAAGATGGAGGACGTTTTCTACTTCACTGATCCTAAAATGCTCTAAAACTAAGTCCATTATGAAATCTGTGCACAAATAGTTCAAGATCACAGATTGTAAATCGGTGTGCATGGTTCATAAATATGTGTATAAAATCTAGTAAACCAAGAGAATGGATTTCTCTGATCTCTTATTTTCACTTGCCACTAGCTGAGCTCTGTACCAAAATGCTTCATGAACAATTTCAGTGTTCTCAGTTTTTAATTATGAACAATTCATGCTGATTATTATTTGGAGACTATCTGTTCTCACAGCTGCCATTCTCTCTGTAAAGTCCCCCACTGATTAACTTCCTTGTCAGCAGAACAATAGTAGCTTTTCACATTGCCTCATTTTATCCTGTAAGAAAATATTAATAATGCTTTGATGACGTGTGTCCCTGAAGTGTTCACATTCTTTAAAACAAGTGCAGGTTGTAACATCTCCTGCATGTCAAGTTGCTGGAGATTTTTAGTAGCAAGTAATCAGCTCCATCTGTCCCACAATTACCTTTTACATAAGCCTGAGAGCATGTTGATATTTTTAGAACAGACCAGAGCTGGATAACGGTGATAAAACACTGATAACCTATAATGGCATCAATTCAATCTCAACATAAATCACATAGATGGTCAAGGCTGGTGCGTGCACAGCCACTTATCTTGCTGCTGATTCAGACACGTACAGCACACCACCACAGTGTGTTGTTTTTGGCCAAGGCAGACAGGCTTCCTCTCTTGACTGTGGTATCTATATTGGTGTACTTTCAAAGGGGCCTTATTCAGAAAACAGGCTGATAAAATGATTAACACAAGGAGGGGGCAAACATTAAGATATAATACCCAACATATCAAAGGGCTACCTCCTTCAGAACCTAGCTGGACTCTGTAATTGTTTTATCAAATGTTTGTGAGGGTTTCTGGATGTATTCCTTTCAACACACCTATGTTTCTCTTGTAGAGTGCAGCTGTGTTCAGAACTGCTTGTTTGGTTATATTTTGCTGACAATGTTTTCTTTGCAAAAAAAATAAAAGTACTTTAATCATCCATGCATACAATGCAGTTTTGTACACATAAAGGCAAAAAACCAAAACAAATTAGTACACACTAAGTATTTTCATAAAATGCCAAGTTACAAGTACATAGTTCAATGTACTTTAATTACTTTTTTAATGTAACAGACAAAAACAAATCATTTCATAACTGTGAGGTTGAAAGTGTGGGAGGACTTTTTATTCAGCTCCCTTTACTCTAACACCCCTAAATAAAACTCAGTGCAACCAGTTGTCTTCAGAAATTCCTTAATTAATACACTGCAAGCTGTTTGTAATTTAAATTCAGTTTAAATCAGGAGTGGTTTTCTGAAGGTTGCAGAGACTTGTTAGGGAGCATTGTTAAGATCAGGGATAAAGTTGATGAGAAGTTTCAAGAAGGGTTAGGTTGTAAAACAATATCAAAGCTTTGAACATCTCACTGAGCACTGTTCAATCTATCACCTGCAAAACTACCAAGACATGTCTGTCCATCTCAACTGACAGGCCGGGCAAGAAGCACATTAATCAGACAAGCAACCAAGAAGCTCATGGTCAGTCTGGAGGAGCTGCAGAGATCTATAGCTCAGGTTGGAGAACAGCTGGACCTGAACTTCACAAATCTGGACTATATGGATGAGTAGAAAAACAAAACCTATGGCGGGGGAAGTGTCTTGCCCAAAGACACAACAACTGAGACAGGCGGAGCGAAGGTTCGAACCACCAACCCACCCGTTACAGGACAAATTTCTACCTTGCTGTACATAGATTCAAGCTAATACTACACATGCCCATCAGCTGATCATCCCCATAGCAAAACATGGCGGTGCCAGCTTCTAGCAGTGGGGCAGGCATTTTTCAGCAGGGATAGGGAAACTGGTCAGAATTGATAAGAAGATGGATGGTGCTTAATAGAGGGTAAGATTTAAAGAAAACGTGTTTGTGGCAGCAAAAGACTTGAGACCAAGGCAAAGGTTCACCTTCTTGCAGGACAACAACCCAGCAGAGCTATTAGCTAACAGCAGAGGTAATATAGAATAGTTTGTTTTGCACTACTTTGTGTTGGTTGATTACATAACATCCCATTAAAATACTCTGAAGTTTGTGGTTGTAATGCTGCAAAACATGAAAAGATTCAAGGAATGGGAATACCTTTGCAAGTCACTCTAAAACTGAACTTATCTCTGAAATATCAATCCTGACTATCTTTATTAAGCTCAAATTTAAAGTTAAGAGGATTTGGACTTTTGTTTTGTTTCTCTGCACATTTTGGGCTGATTACTATTCCCGAGACAATGTGCATCAATCAGAAACCATGTTACATGCTTAAAATAGAGTGATTCTAACCACCATTCCCTCACATAGACATGCTAAGAGTTGTGCTGTGAGTGAAAGTAAAGTTATGTGTGTATTGCATGAGTAAAGGTAAGTGATAGAACATGTTAAGGCTGGGAACATTCTTATTATAAAACAGTTTGAAAAATGTTTTAAAAAATAAAAATAAAAACTGACTCATAGTTGAAGAGCACTTTAGATTTACAGTTCATCATGGAAGTCAGACAATGTTCAGAAGCAGTGCTAATATTTCGTCATTTCTCTTTGATGGATACATCCTGAGGGCACAGTGACACACAGTGAGCCATAAAACTTTGTCTAATTGAAATACATCAAAGAAATAAAAACGTTCTTTCTTTCTTTCTTTTTCTCTCTCTCTCTCTCTCTCTCTCGCTCTGAGGGATTTTTTTTTTCTCTTTCACGATTTGGTTTTTCTATTGCGGCTAAGTTTCTGCACTGCCTACACAACATTATTAGGGAAGGTTAAAAAAAAAATAGTTATGCTGCAGCAAGAGTCACAGCCAAATGTAGAAAACATGTCCCATGCCTGTAGTGACAGATTGCCCAACTTCTGCTGCTACTGAAGAAAACAACAAAGCCAACTGAATGAAAGATGGTTCCTGTCATTCAGAAAAAAAAAATATTTTCATAAATTTGTCACAGGGAGTGTCTCTGGGATTGTTTATGTGCTAGCTGTGAAGTCAGTAACGCGTTACTAAGTAACGCGTTACTGACTAAGTAATGCCATCACTAATGCTAGCACATAAACAATGTGTGTGTGTGTGTGTGTGTGTGTGTGTGTGTGTGTGTGTGTGTGTGTGTGTGTGTGTGTGTGCGTGTGTGTGTGCGCACGCAGAGGCACTTCAGAGGGTATGTAAGTATGATACAAGTATTTTATATGCCTGTATGCAAATCATTAACTTCAACACACAACAGAACCTAAAACACACTGTTGGGCCCATTATCCAGTTCTTTCTGCACACAGCACATCTCGTTACCATGAGACATTGTGCACCATAAATTGTTGGAAAGCAAACTCATGAGTCATGCTGTGGGAACTGGAAATGCACATTGGCATAGTTGCATACCTGCACTGTTGCACACTTGCATTTGTGCAAAAGGAATTGAGGCGTTTACTTAAACAGACAAAGTTGGTACCACACCCATGCAGGAACATTTCTTGTCTTTTATTTTTTTTTCCCATATCCTAACACTTTCTTTATGCACACTGCATAAGTTTTCCTGCACAGTTTTAAACCATGCTTATTTCAGACAAAAAAGGGGTCAAAAGATATGCCATCATATCTAAGCAAGAATTTAAAGTTGTGTAAGCAACCTACTGCAGCTACTTCCTTCATATATAGCCTGCAGACAACTTTTAAGCTTAAAAGTTGTCTACAGGCAACTTTTGATATGTATGTAAAGATGATAAACATACATATCAAAGTGCAGAAACATGTTTTATATAGAGTAAAAACCTCTGCATGACAGTGATTGGTAGCCCAGTGATACTTTTGATGCCGGTAACACACATTTCTTTACAATACCTGATTACATAATGTCTTTGTTTAATGTAATACTCCTCTATGTGGCTAATTGTCTGGCTGGCTGACCAGTTATACAATGGGTAGTGTTTCTGTGTCACGACAAAGATCTGCGTAGTCATATTTATAAGGTGAATCATGTGTGAATGGTAGTTATGTGTGGAAACATTTTTTTTTTTGTCAAGTCAAAGACCAACAAAACTAGCTGTAAATATTGGTGTAATATGGTTCCAGTGTTGTGAAAGTTCATCCTTAATAAGATCTAGTTCTTAACTCAGTTCGGCCAGGTTAAAATGCGTTGTTTCATATTCATAATTCACCATCTAGATATTTTGAACTACGTCGCAGCTCCAACTTGAACTAATTCTCGTTCATTTGTCATAATTTGTCTAAAATAAAGTAAGAAATATATTTAGGCCATGATGTAATTCAATTATTAGTGTATGGATTTGTTTTTTTTGTTATTGTACTTTACAAGGGCTGATATTCCAAGTACCTATTCATAATCATATTTTAACAGTTTAATCAACAGAAAATAGAATTTCGACCAAAAAGCCTCCATTTGACTATGTTTAATAACCGTGGCCACTTTTAACTCTAATAACCATCAAAACAGCACAGAAGGCATCTAGCCAGTTTTTTTCAGTTCCTAAAACTGCTACTATACAGTTGAGTAACACTGAATAACTGCTAAATATTGAAAGATAAAGCTGTCACTCACAGCACATTTTTAAAGAAATATTTACAACCATAAAATCTAAACAAATTCAATCACTTGCATACGATTTTCTCTTTTAAATCTTGATTCTATATAAGCACATTAGATAACACAATCTTAAATCATGAAATTTAAATACGTCTCTGTTGGTCTTTCAGTTACTTACCAACAGCATGGTCTGAAAGGGGAGTTCAAAGCTGCAGCTTCTTGTGCTTCATCTCCTGTCAATAAACAAACAAAAAAGATTAAACAGCGAAAATACCTCTCTGTGTAACCTGATAGTTTTAAGAGTTGGAACCTGAGCCTTCAGTTAATATTATTACAGAGAAAGCGAAGTCAAAGGCGACATAGTCGTGTTTAAAGTGAAGGAAAACATGTCAGGCTAAATTACCAATACAAGTCCTCACAAAGCTGAACTGCATGCACACAGAGATACTCAGCATTTAGTAAACATGTGTCTTGAGGAGAAATTCAGCATCTCTTTCTCTATGAAATACTCAAAATTTATCCATAAAACAGTTTAAATATTTCCTTCAATCCCAATCCAAATGCTTTTAACTCATGTCAAGATAATCTGCTTTTCCTTGAAGCTCCACACTTAAAAAACTGCATCGTTCAGTTCAAAGTTCTCAAAAATGAGAGCTCAGCTCATGAATGCATCCTTTTGAATGCGCGACACTGTATGGTTCTAATGCATTACTTCTGCCCAGAAAGGTAATGTAAGCATACCCCAGGGGTTTTTTTTTATCCTGTTTTGACAGGAAACCCTTTATTAATATAATGTTTTTAAGATGGTAGTAGGCTGATTTAATAATAGAGTTTATGCAGTTAATATAATTTAGGTTTGACAACAAAGCTTAGGATTTTTGCATGCGCTGTGGTCAAGTTGAGTCTTTATTTCTAACTTAGCATTTTTGGGGCCAAAACCAATTACTTCTGTGGTTTCTAAATGTTAAATGTCCTGCATTTGTATAGTGCTCTATCAAGTCCGAGGACTCCAAATCATTTTATACTACAATAAGTCTTTTCCCCCAAGTCATACGCTGATGGAAGTAAGCTATACTGTAGTCACAGCTGCCCAAGGGCAGACTGACAGAAGCAAGGCTGTCTTTCAATCAGTACCACAGGGCCTCTGACCACCACCAGCAGGAAAGGCAGGTGAAGTGTCTCAGAACGACTGAGACAGACAACCCACTGGTTACAGGACAAATCTTTACCTCCTGAGCCACTGCAGCCCTGCCGCACAGCCTGACTACGTTGTTTCAAGAGTTCTTGAGATCCTGGTGGCCCAGCACATAAGCAAGTTACCAGAGGTGGAGCCGAATGCCACATGTTTTATTTTGCCTGTGAGAAAAATCTGCCAATATCTTGCAGGAACCATTGGATAAGAGTGTAGAAGGGACAGGTGGTGAGAAGTTTGTCAGCATGTCAGCAAAATTGAATTTGGTCCAGCCATTATTAGTGTTTTTATTGAAAGTTTCAGAAAAGTATGACAGCCTTTCCCTTTTTAACTCCGAAATGTGAACTTGTGTTTTTCTTGACCTCTCTCTGTTTCTGAGAAAGGAGATGTTGTGACTGGGAAAACACAGACTTTTGCTCAAATGAAATGATGAGTTCTTAATTTCTATAACCAATATAAATGAGGACAATATTACATCTCTTTGGATATCTCACTTGATCTCACAGATTTGCAAGAGTCAACTGGAAAATTTTGTTTCTTTTTACATATTAAGATGCTACTGTCCTTCTTTCTTACCTTGCCAGTAGCAGTGCTCAATTTTCTGCTGGTTTCTGTTCTGCTGTAAATGTCACAAAAAAATAGCTTGATTGCAGGAAAGCAGCAGACAGCATCATCCTGTGATTTTTGTGCACTTCTGAATTAATCTGAAATAACCTGTTGGATCCAGAACGAACTGCTCTGCGAAGAAACATCCAAGCAGCTCAGTCTGAGAGGGAAGTGCAGTTTTACAACGATGACTTTTTTTTTATTTGGGGACAACTGCAATCGTAATTTCTCATAAATCACAGCTGTGACTGAATCAAATCATTCCTCGTCTGACGGGCTCAGTAATGGGCTGTTGGCAGATCTATTTGTAACATCATTTGTTGTGGCACTGCAGGGCAGACTGAATGAAAACACTGTCTTGTCACTACATGTCGCTTCACATCAGTAACATTTCCTTGGGAAAAACTGTGTACTTTCTGACATGGTTTTGAACTTAAGATGGAAAAGCTGCAGACTGAGAATGGCAATTGTTTTTTTTTTTTTCAGCAAGCATGCAGAAAGAATGAAAAAGAGGATGAGGAATAAGAAGTTTTGGAGTGGTGTTGAAGAGATGCATATGTATCAGAAATAGGTGAATGACAAGCAAAGTTGGCCTGGAGGGATCAAAATTTATTTAAGCCATGTTACACCCATTGGCAACTAACAACTAGACTGTTTCCTGTGTCATTTTCACACACTCAGTGATGACTGCTGCATGCATGCAATTAACCCTGCAGATACCAGCAGCAACAAAAACACAAAAGCATTCTAATATGCAGCCATTGTGATTTATGCACAGGCCAGGCGTGGCAGCTCCTTCGGTAGTTTCTGTCGTGTCTCTTGAGCGGTGCCGTATCACGATCATCATCTTTAATCTGCTGGTGTGAGAGTACACCCGGGTAACAAGCCATTGGATTACTCCCCTCGTTTATCACACATGCCAAGGCGGCTCACAGCAGCCAGTGATGTTAACATACTTTTCTACCTGACTCAACCTGGATTGCGTAACAGAAATGCTTTCTGCTTGTTTTCCACTAATGTTTTAACCTTGGAGCATAAATCTCACATATAATAGTTGCAGGAGGTTGAAAATATAAACAATATCAAGGACTCAGATGTGTGAAACTTTATTCATCTCTTTTTACTCACATGTTGAGACACAGGGATATCAGATGTTGGAAGTGCTTCACAATGCATACAAATAACGTATTCCCCCAAGTACTAAAGAAAGGGGCAGTTGCAGTGTAGTTTACACTTCTGTCCTGCAGCTAAGTCAGCACTATCAGCTGTTGTGTCATCATTCTGCCTCTGTTCTCCCACTGCGTGTAATAAATCCAGTGTGTCTGAGCACCTGGCATGTACAAATGATTAACTAGTGGCAAAGAGAACTGATTAAGGAGATAAAGCTTGGCACACAAAAGTCTCAGTGGTACGCGTGTACCTGTATAACCAGAGCTTCCTCACGCAAGGGTTTTTTTCTTCATCTCTTCTTAGCATTCCATTGGATTCTCTCCACTTTTCATTTGAACACAAGGTGTATAAATCAGTAATGCTTGTGATTTTCCATGCTCCCTCCTTTGGTGTCTTTTAAATCACAGAGAGGAAGAGCGACTCTCTGGAGCTGACTAAATATAAGCTGAGGACACAGCATCAAGTTTATGAAAACAAGGTCTTTACATAGATCTGTAGAGCCTTCAAAACAGCAATTATTGGTGCAAAGCAGTATAAACTTGCTTCATCAAGTGTGCACAGCAAGTGTGAGCAAGTGTTAACTCAACAAAGTAGGGTAGTGCAAAGGACGTGGCTGCTCACATTTTTTTCTTCTGCAGTAACATTATATACAAACAGGCTGGATAAATATGAGGTGTGGCTACTGACTCCTTGCCCCTCACGCTTCTCATTAAATGCATGAGTTTGCATTGAATTGTGACAAAAAAAGAAAGAGGAGAGTATAGAACAAATATATGTTGTTTTACAGTGCCTTTTTAAAGTACTCACACCTCTTTAAATTGTTCACATTTTATCACATAACAGCCACAAACTTCAAAACATTTTATTGGGATTTCATAAAAAGGATGAACAAAAAAGTGAACATTTATAAAGCGATGGAGGTAAACTGATACATTGTTTTGTTAAATAAAAATGTCAAACATGTCCTGCATTTGTTTTTAAGCACACATGCCCCATTTGTCCACCCCTTGTAGAACCACCCCTTGTTGTGTTTCAATTAAATTTGTCTGTACCGGCGCTGCACATCTAGAGATGAACATTTCTGCCCATTCATATTTGCAAAATAGATTAAGTTCAGTCAGTCTGGATGGAGAGAGTCTGTGAACAAGAATTTCCAATTCTAACCACAAAGTCTCAATGTAATTTAGGTCTGTACTTTGACTGAGCCATGCTCTCATTGTGAGTTCAGGACTGTTGTAAAGGTTTCTTCCTTTATTGGCCTGGATTTAGCCCCATCCATCTTCTTATCAGCTCTGACCAACTTCATTCTCCGTTCTAAAAAAAAGCCTCCTCAAAGCATGATGCTGCCACCATCAAGTTTGATGTTTTTTTTATGTGATGCACTGAATAATGCAGAAGGGTACCTGTATTTTTACTGTAAATGCTGAGAAACTCTGTTTACCAATTAGATGACTTTTCAGTGTAGTTGGTTGTACTGGATTTTACTGAGGGGTATCAGAGTAAAGGGAGCTAAACAAACCACATTTAGTAGATTTTTATTTATAAAAAAAATTGAAAGCCTTTCACCCTTTTTCATCCAGTTCACAGTTATACACAACTTTGTATTAGTATATAAAAAAAACAATAAAGAACACCAAAGTTTGTGGTTGAAATCTGACAAAATGTGGAAGGTTCAAAGGGTGTGAATACTTTTGAAAGTTTGAGCTAAATGAATATTGTTGAATATTTTTAAATAATTACCTTGGATATAACATATCGCAACAGCAGACATAATTTTGTTTTCTAGTATTATTGCTGTGGAATGAATTAAACTGGATTTGGGGGCCAGTTTGTTCACCTAACTATAATAGGTCTGTATTATCTATGGAATGTGTTTCTTGTGATGGTGATCCATATCAAGGATTTAAGAAGCCTACAGGAGAAAAAAAAATAGTTTTACTTGTTGGATAAGACAAAGCATGTTTAAGTATTCAAACATTCAGAAGGGTTAAATAAAGCATAAGTAAAAATAATTGTGAGATACTCCGATACTTCATTTTTTTCTCTTTTTGGCCCCCAGGCAAAAAAAAATGCTGTTCTATTACTTTTTTTATAGATAGAGCAAGTTGACCGACACATCACCTCTGTCTGTTCTCAACCTCCCGACCTTAGGCTCTGTCCGAACAAATAGTCTGCACGCAATGCACAATGATTAACTCGGAGATTGTCTATTGAGAGATGCTCACTATGTGGTACAAAAAGGCTTCGTTTTCCTGGTTACAAATTTAAGACATAGATATTATCATAGATACGGGACCCTGTTTTACAAGACTAGGAAACACATTTGTTGTTTAAAGAAACAAAATTTGTTGCAACATCATGGATTTGTTTTATTTATGATCAATTTTTATTTTATTTTCTATTTTGTCTGACAACTGAACTACTTGAAAGCCATTGTGTCATAGAGTCCACAGGAATGCCTTAAGTTAAAAATGATTATCTCTTTAATAATGTTAACAAGAACTTAAAAGAAAAAAAGTCTAGACATTTAATCTATCCGGTTTTAAAAGTCGGCAGAAAAGTGAGCAGAGTGAGCCCTCTTCATTAACGACGCTCTCTCTCGAGCTCGCTCTCTTAGCCCGTTGATTGGCTGGCTTGCTTTAGCATACTGCATGAAGGTTGGAGTGAGGTGATGTGCATGCATGAATTGGAGTGTGAATATGGGGGTGTAGATGTTAATATACTGTATGTCATGCTTGACTAGTGCTGTGTGCCAAGCTCATCCATTTGCTGTTTCCCCACAGGAAAGGTTACCTGTAACGTGTGTATTCTATAGATAACTGACTGAACAGGAAGTGACACCTTCTGCTTCAAAAAAAAAAAAAAAAACAAAAAAAAACATATTGTATAGTTTTATGAATATGTTAGAATGAAATAATAAATAAATACATTTATATAGAAGGTCAAAATAAGATAAAAACTTTCAAATTGCAGTATGTAATTTTACAAAAATATATATATTTTTTTCTTATTTGTTAAAACTGTCAACATGTCGTGACAGTTTGGTATGAGACATATTCTGTGAAAAGATCGAGATCCTCCTCCTCCCTGAGCTACTATTGCCGACTAAAGAAATGCACCGCTTTCGACCTACAACAGCCAATCAGAGCCAGGAGGAAGATCTTAGTGCTATCAATCACCCTCGTGTATGACGCTAAATGTGCTAATGGCAGAGAAACAACTTACCAGTCCAGGAAAACTGTTTATTCACCGTCATCGGTGGCCATTCTAACTAGTCTTAGCATTAGCGGCAGGCTATGTTGTTATGATCCAGCTCTAGCATAGCAGAGAGCAAGGGGGAGTGTGTGAGTGGCATGTACATAAGGGTGATTCACAGCGCTAAGACCCTCCTTCTGGCACTGACTGGTTGTTTCTGACTGAGAGATGTATTTCTGTAGTTAGTACTGGGAGCACTGGGAGAAGGCAGAGGAGCTTGATTTTTTTTTCACAGATTATCTGTCTTATACTGTCACGACATAATGATAATTTTAACAAATGTGTAAAAAACTTATTTTTCATAAAAGTTACATACTGCAACTTTAAGACAGCTCGTTGCTTGGGGATAGTAAACACCAGCAAAAATGCTCCAGAGAAGCTCCAAAAATCCTTGTTTGAAACTAAAACTCACACAGAGTAAAGAGAAAACCAGAGTAAAGAGAAAACTCCAAGTATTTTTAATTTGCACATCAGCAAGCACATCATGATCGATGTGAGTGCTAAAGACTATAACTGTGCATTGTATTTACCCGTGGATATTGGAATTTCCAAATAATTGAAAAAAAATCATCTGGAACACCCCCGCTAAATTTCCAACTTGGAAAGTTGTTGGTTGTTCAAAACCAAGGCCTAAAATTACAATGTTGTGAGATACTAAACCATCTTGCACAAACAGCAAAAGCATTTTCAAATTTTACCTAAATCCCCTTTCTCCCAATTGTTATCCTGGTGTGAATTTCACTACATCTAGATGCCTAGAAATAACAAGTTGATTCATTATTTGTGTGAACAACCAGTTGAATGGGTGTACCTATATACGGCCAATAAGTGTGTATAAAGATTAGCAGATGTTCTACATACTATTTATTTGTACTTATGATGTTTTTTTTATCTTAAATCAGTCTCACACAAAGCATTGAGCTGCACATTGGTGAAGTTCTGATCATTATTGTCTTGCAACATGATGGTCATAAGTTCAAATCTCAGCCAGGGCCTTTGCTCATGGAGTTTGCATGTTTTCCCTGTGCAGTATGGGGCATAAAATGGAACCAGATACTTCATTTTCGGCTTGTGTTGCTTGCAGACGTTAGATGGTATCCTGGTGACTTCCAGCTGACTTTTTCATCTTGCAACTGGATCATTTTTAAACTGGGTTCCAATTCTTTTGCAAATGGATTGTACTGTAATATGTTTTACCTATATCAGCTTGACAATGAGAATATTTTTTATGTATTTGATACATAATGGTAAAAATGATCAAATTAGTATGTCATGTTTATAAAATAAAAAATCAGTATGTTGATTTAATAGGCTCATTAAATCTGCACATTGCCAAATTTATTTGTGTGAATTAATCTTATGTAGTAATTTGATGTTTTAAGGGCATGTCCTACAGATGCAAGCCCCGTTATTTAGAATGTAACTGAATGGGTTGTATTGATTTATTTGTCTGTTAAAACCCAATTTCTATCAGCTGGATTTCACCTTGGATATGCGGGCCACGTTTCATTCTTTTTCATTGCTATTCCTTTCTTTTTTATTTTTGCCTGTATGGGTCATGACTCTACTTAGAAACACTGTCTTGTGATTTTTTTTTTTTTTTTTTTTGTCCTCTCTGATCTCTCCCTCCTTTGCCTTCCCTTTTTATGTTCAGTTATGACACCTCCGTGCTCCACTGTAGAGGGAGAGGTGACAGAAAGATAGATGACCGAGATATTTCTGCACGCAACCATTGTTTCTGCTACAGAGCACGAACGTGCTGGCTTGCTTAAGGTAAGAGGAGGGCAGCAAGGAAATCATTGGCTCAGTTACTAATCTGGTATTCACACTTCATAGGGGAAGGAAGGAGATCAAGTAAGCACCTCACAAAATACACACTCACCTTAACACATAGACACAAGCATGGTAACACATGAAGACTTTAGCATTCATGGCATGTGTGTGTTGGTGTTGCCTTGGTTGCGTGCGAAGGATATATCAGTGTGGGCTGTTCAGCTGACTTTTATGAGAAAGCTGCAAACCCACTCTGACCCATTATGTACTGATTGCATCCTTTTGTTTTGACCCAAAATATCAGCTTAACTCCTTCCTTTACCACAAAGCCCTGTTGCTCCAATCACTGGCCATTAGACAAAGAACAATCTTATCTCTCCTTAATTTTCCCAAGATCACTTAAAAGGAGCAAGAACATGAATGTCTCAATGTTGATGCCAAGTTATAGCCACAAATTCAAACAATATTGATTTGTAAATCTCATACATCCACATTTCAGCCACAATGGAACATAGTAAACATATTTGGCCCAGAAGAAAAGAATGCAGAATTTGCACACAGCAAAGGGCTACAGGCTGCCATATATGGAGGTGTGTGTCTTCACATGTTCCTTCATCGTACATAAGGGATAGATAAACATAATGATTCCAAAAATGGAAAGCTGTTCGTGTGATGTCTGTAACCCATAGAGAGACACAGTGACTATAAGTCTTTTGGAAACTTAGGGAAACTCTAGGAAACTCTCTATGATTTCCCCCAGATCGAGTGCACTGGTCTGTATGGGCTTGTTTGTAATAAAATACTCTTTTTTTCATCTAAGCCTGTCTATCAGAGTCTTCGCTTTTACATCTCGCAGAGGCATAATTATAGACAACCAGTGAACTGAAACAAATGTTAGTGACATCAATACAGCCTCCAAAGGGGATATATGACTGTCTACTCTTGGCAGAGGACATGATGGACAAAAGCATGGAGACTGCACCAGAACATATCACTCATGAACAAAATGAATAGGAAATCTAGACTGCAATTTGCATAACAACTACAGAGACAAGCTTTGGAGAAAACAAAGATCTGCTCTTGATCTCACACACAATTTATCTGTGAAGCAGAGGTAATGTCATGGCTTGGGGTTGCATGGATTCTTCTGCAAGAGGTGCACTAATTTCACTGATTTTGTAACACATGATGGCACCAGAAAATTGAACTTAGACGTCTACAGAAAAATTGTGTCTGCCAATTTTGAGAAATATGCAACCAAACTGATTGGGAGATCCTTCATCACACAGCAAAATAATATCCCAAAACACACACAGCTAAAACTACAATGGATTTTATGAAGGCTGAGAATTAGAAGGTATTAGACTCACCAAGACTTAAATCCTACAAAGCAACAACTTACCTCCTGAAGAAGAAAGGACTAAGGGTGCAGTGAAAGCCTGCAAAGATTCACAAATGGAAAATGCTAAAGTTTGGTGATGTCAGTGGGTCATAGGCTTGATGCAGTTATTACAACCAAAGGCTTTGCAACAATATATTAAAGATGATTCAATTTAATCTACTTTAAGTTTATATATTCCAATATTTTTACTTACCTAAAACTGGTGGTGTTTCATTATGACTGTTATCCTCTATGTTATGCATCAGATCCAGATGTAAAAACATTCGTAAGTTGTTTTGTGCCAAGCATTGGCCAAATGCATAAAACAAATACAAATATGGAAATAAAAACTGAAATGTTGTTCTCAGGTTGATCTTCTGTTGTCAAATTCAAATATTGGCAGTCTGCAGCAAAAAGAGAGAAAGTGGTTCAACATTTAGGTCCTTCCCTAAAAAGTGGTTGTCTGGATCAGAGCATGCTGCTCTAAAACTACCACATACAAGCTGGAAGAAGAAAGGACTAAGGGTGCAGTGAAAGCCTGCAAAGATTCACATCTTAAGTTGTTCTTAAGTTGAGCCTCCTAAGGGCTCAAAGACCACAGGCATCTGATACTGATCTTCAGCTTAGTCCTTTGTACACAGGGATTTTTTCAGATTCTTGGAGTTTTTTGATGATATATTGAATCCTAGATGTTCAGATATTTCCCAGTTTTCCATTTAGGAAACGCTGTTATCTCAATTTGAGACGACACTGATAAACTTTTACACATCTTTACTTTAGAGAGGTTCATCCTGTTTAAGAGGTTAATTTTAAAGCAAGCCCTGATTCTTTTTGTCCATTAACCTGACTGACTCTTTTCTCTTATTACATATTTTACTGCTTTTATTGTCCCTATTCCAACTCTTTTATGATGCGTTGCTGCCACCAAATCAAAAATGAGCATATTTTCTAAAAACTACCATTTGATGGTTAACATGTTTGATACTACTATGTTCCATTGTGAATAAACTATGGATTTGTGATATTTCCAAATCATTGCATTTTTGTTTTTATTTACATTTTACATAATTTTGTGGAACTGGAGTTGTAGTTTAATGATTATTATTAACATGAACGATGTTACTGGGTTTCTTTAAGGTTTATGTAAATATGAAAATGTGCAATACAAAGTTTGGGGGGAGGGGTTTCACAGAAAAAGAATAAGTAGCTATTTTGTTCTCTTTCTTTTGTAATGATTATGAAGCCTAGACTGTGGACAGCAGTTCAGAATGTTAATTCAAGAAGACTTTTTGTAGGGCTATGTAAAGTTCATATGAGCTGTTGTTCTCTTAGTAGTAGTGGACATTAGTAAGCATTCTAGAGCTGGTATTGACCATCCACCTAAACTGACAAGGAGAGCATCAATTAGAGAAGCGGCAAAGAGGTCCATGGTAACTCTCAAGCAGCTGCACAGTGGAAGACACCGTTTACAGGACTGTCATTACTTTTTTTATGCTACAAATCTGGTTGTTATGAAATAGAGGCAAGATTACTGAATTGTCTAAAGAAAGTCATAAGAACTCCCCTCTGCAGTTTGCCATGAGTCAAGTAGGAGATATAGTACACATCCTCCCAACATCCTACCGATGGTACCAAATTGTGGTGGTGGCGACATCATGCAGAAAGGATGCATTTCATCAGTAGGGACAGAGAAGCAGATCAGAATTGATGAGAAGATGGACTGAGATAAATAAAAACAGTCCTGGCAGAAATTCATCTGTTAAAGCTGCAGTATGTAACTTTTTTTTTTTTTTTTTTTAATGTTTTAACATTTTTGTTAAAATTGTCACTATGTCGTGACAGTATGGCATCAGACAGATAATCTGTGAAAAAAACGAAGCTTGAAAGACTTGAGACTGGAGTGGAGGCTCACCTTCCAGGAAGAAGCCAAAGCTCCAATGGAAAGGTTTGTTCATTTGTTAGAGTGACCCAGACATAGCCCAGACCTAAATCAAACAGTGAATCTCTAGCAATACTCTAGTTTTCAGAGGCTTTCCATCATATCTTGCTGATTTTCAGGCATTTTGTGGATAAAAATGGAGACAATTTTAAATCTGGAAATGAGAAAAGTCATTTCCCAAAAGACCTGCAGCTGAAGGAGATTCTACAAAGTATCCTTAAAGTATTCACACTAGGGACCTGAAAAATGTACTACATATCTTAGGTTTTTATTTATAAAAAAAATCCTGAAAAACATGTACATTTTTATTTTCACTTTAAAAGTATGTGCTACTATGTTGATCTTTCACATACAATTCTAGTAACATAGTTTGTGTTTGTATTTGGATGCATGGAGTATGCATATTGTTCTCCCAATTGCCTAGGTTGTCTCCAGTTATGTTGGCTACTCCCACAGCTCAAAAATATGACTTTGAGGTTAATTGGTCTGCTTCAGTTACACTTGGACCTTAATTTTATAGGGTCATGTTTGCTGGGTCTCCTTGTCACCTTGTGATGGACTGGCTACCTGTCCAGGAACCAGCCACCATGCAACACTGGGAAAAAAGCAGGTTTAGAAAATGGATGGATGGATGAATTAGACCACCAAATCAGAACTTTAAGTCACCAGTTATACCAACACCAAGTATCAAAGTGGTTGTCCTCAAATGGAACTTTTTGGGAGATGAGATTTGCTCAGAATGAGTACATTTTAATTTTTTAAATTTTTGTTATTCCTGTTATTTTATGGAGTAGCAAAAATAATCAACTGAAGATTTTAGCTCCACTTTAATTGGGTGCACTAAGCAGTGATGGGAATATGCTGTGAGTTTATATTAGGTCATGGCAGCATTCATGTGAGGTGTCATGACCTGCCGCACAAAATAATCCTATTAGCATGTGCTCGATGGGGCACACGCAAGCCCAGGAGGCTGTTCAGCAGGGTCCTACGGATGAAGCCATTGTTCTCGTTTACAGAAGAATAACCACAATTTTGTATCTCAATTAAAGTGAGGTTCTGCTTATAATCAGAAATATTCAGTGATATGGAAAAAATATGGACCATTTTTTCTGCTTGTCAAAACTTTGTTTTCGATATCATAACATGTGCAAAACACATCTGTCATGGCTTGTAGCATGAGAAGTTCATATCATCTGAGATGACATAAAGAAATACATCCTGCTCCCATAACCAAGAACATCAACACTGGACTGTGGTAAATACAGAAAAAGAAAACAAAAGAAAACCCATGGTGATGAGATTATTTTTTAGTTTTTGTGGCCATCACAAACCACATAAAGTTTCAGAAGTTTATGGCAGTATGATACATTTATTTGGATGCTTAAACCTTGAAATCAGTCACGAAAAGAAACACTCCTAACAGGGCTTGAATGCAGCAAAATAGATTCACACATTGAGAATGTGATCCATACCTGCCATTAAGGTGTGTGCGTGACAACCTTTGCATGAGTAGACTGAAAACCTTCTCAGTCATTATACCCGCTTTTATGTCCACAAATTCTCTGAGACATATATGACTGCAGGCAAAACCTGTTTTTTTTTTCCTTCAATTTTCTGCCCAGCTCTGATAAAACAGACACAGAGAATCTAACATTGAAAATCATTTGGGCTCAGTGTCTGCTACTGCTATCCCTGCTGCACTCACGTCTCCACACACCTTTGGATCTGGATCTGCACAGTGGCACAGATAACGTTCTATTGTGGCCTTTAATCTTCTTCATCTTGTGAAGAATTTATGAACTACATCAGTCCCTCCACTCACGACTGATCATCCACATTCTTCACTGCTCCTCCGGCAACCAGTTGAGACCTCCCTCTTCTGTTCTGAGAGACACACTCTTATCTTCCAGGAAACAGTTCTTATTTATATCAATGAGGCAGAAGTGTACAACACAAGTTAATCTTATTCCAAAAAAAATTCATTTGTTCTAGTAGTTCAATTCTAATTTCTATTTATTTCATCCAGAGTGATTTTTCTGGTACAGTTCTATTAAGTTGGATGAGTATGTCAACAAGAAAACCCAAATCAGTTTTTCAGATAGTACTATATAAAATTATGAAAAGAAAAATTGTTTTAAACACTTAAATGTAAATTTATGACTATACTGTACATCCCCCTCAACACTTGGTCAGGGCTCCTTTTGCATCTACTACTGCTTCAGTGCAGTGGGGTATGGAGGTGACCACCCAGTGGCTAAGGTAATGGTTGCTTTAAAAGGAACCTACAGCCCATCTGCATTATTGGGTCTGACTCTGCTGTTTCTTGACTTCCTCTAGACAAACACCTACAGCAGTGGTGTCCAAAGTCAGTCCTCAAGGGCTGGAATCCCACATGTTTTAGTTCTTTCCCTGATTCAACACACCTGGATCAAATGGTTGTGTGTTAGTGGGCATCTGCAGAAACACCAACATGCTGAGGAGGTAGTTAGTACCACCAAGGAGAGAACCTTCTGATAAACTGACTTTGGACACCACTGACCTACAGCATCTCCCTAAAGCTTATCGGCAGAGGGACTCAAAAACAGCTCTAAATGTTTTAGGAAGATTACCTTTTTCCACCACATGTTTTTCTTCTGCTCAACTTTTCATTGATATGGTAGGAAACACCACTCGCCGAACAGCCAGCTTTTTCAACAAAGGATCTCAGTGTCTAGTCAACAATCTTACCAATGATTGTGATGGCCATAACTTCACATTTCTATAATAAAAATATAATAAAAATGTATCATTTGCTATAGTCCAATTAACTAGAAACTGAATTTTGTTTTTCATTAGCTGTAAACAAATAACAAAATGAACAGAAATACTGGAAATATAACACTCACCCACAATATCTAAGTTTTTAGTCACAATCTCAAAGAAGCATAAGCTGTAAAAGGCCATCCCTAAAGAAGCTGGCTCTTCAGAGTGCTACACCCAAGTATATTAATTGGGTGTTTATTACTGGGTGGAAAGAAAAAAGAATATAATTGAAAAACATTTTAAAGAAATAAAGATTGTCAAAATGGTGTAGAGCAAGACCCAAGTGCAGAGAAGAATCAGAAAATGTTAACTGTTACTTAACTACTACTTAACAAAACAAGAAAACTTGATAAAAAAAAAATCAATGTCAATGGAAAAATACACAAGGACCAGAAACCATGGAAGGAACAATAGGATCTGACGAAGAACTGACTAACCTGCAAGATATTTAAGCTGGACCTTTAATTGCTAAACAATGGGCAGGTGGTTGATTAGAAACAGGGTGCAGCTGTGAGGGAAGGCAAGTAACTGAAGTTGTTCTGTTGAAATCGTTAAACTGAGAAACAAGGAAGCAAAGACAGAGAAATCTAAAATGCAAACACATTAGAAACACAACCCAACATAAGAAATTATCAAGATTCAAAGCAAAAAAGTGATGAGAACACAGAGGCAACGGGGAAAACAGTAAAGAGAAAAGACAGGTTTTGAAAAAACAAAGAAGCTAAGACATATAGAGAAACATAACTAAAGCCTGCCACAATAGAAGCTGAGAATGAATATATATAAATAATGAAAGTTAAGAACAAAGAGTCTTAAAACACAAAAGCAAAATCCTAAAGATCATGACAAGGATAACCATAAATCATAGTTGTTTAAATAATTACAAATAAATGCTTGAATTAATCCACTTTTTGTGTAATGAATTTATCTTTGAATTTTGTAAGCGGAATGATGTAATTCTCCATTGCAAAATTCCCCTCCAAACTAAGTTATAAGATTTTTTAAACAGTTTTTTTAAACATTGGGTAGGTTTTAGTACAGGTGCATCTAAATAATTTAGAATAACAGTGAAAAGTTAACATTTCAGTTATTTAGTAGAAAAAGTAAAACTCATACATACATTCATTGCAGTTACAGCTTTTATTTAAAGGTACTTTTCTTTCCTTTCACAAAGCACTTCGAATTACCTTGTCTATGATTGGCCTTAAAAAATAAACATGCCTAGTAGGGGAAAAATTATGGACATAAAAATGTTGAAAGAGGTGAAGCTTATTTTATCTCCAAATGATCTGTTTTGAAGTTTCATATCAAACATGTTTTTATTTTTTTGTTGTTGCTGTTTTTTACTTAATTTTCTAATATTCTAATGTGAAAAAGATACAAGGATACTAAACTAAAGAATCTCGATTCATTAGTTACCGTCCTCACCCATTCCAGCCGGCTCAACCCTGGGACCTTGTAAAGGTTCAGGAGGGGTGACGAGGTCATCTTGTTCAGAGTTTTCGTGACTCGTTTTGCCCTACAGCGACCTCAGCGTGTTGCATGACTGCAGAGAGTGAAGCCTGAGTGGCAGATTGCATGACTCCAAAGCTTCAAGATCCTCGCATTTACAGAAGCTATAGCGCGCAAATACGCGTGCACCTTCGTGCAGGCAAGGAGTGGGGGGCGAAGAAAAAGAGATTTGAGCTTTTTTCTCTTTGTTCTGAGAGTTTAAAACCTTTGTGTCTTATCCAGAGGCTACAGCCTTTGCGTGACTTAACCAAGCAGATTTAGGATTGTCCAGAAGACCGAGACCCTCCCCTCCGGACGGCAACACCGCTTCTCACGCAACCTGCTGCACCAGAGGCGCTGCGCCGGGGCGCACGGAGAAATAGACTTTGCAAAGTCAACACATACAACCCCCCAGGGGATCGGGACCGCGCTGAGCAGCACGGACCTAAGGGCACTGACGAACAAATTATGTTTTGCCTGGACTTAATTCAAAAAACAAAGTCTAACTTTCTTCGATTTCTTCGACAGCCTTTTCAAATAATAACAAAGTAAATAAATAAGTATTCTCATCTGATTGCTTGTCTTTCTATTTTTTTCTATTCTATTCTTTTTTTAATAAACGCTGAATGTTTTTTTTTTTTTTTTTTTTTTTTTTTTTTTTTTTTTTTTTTTTTTTACACCATTTCACTATAATTTCTCTGATTTTCGACACCATGTTCCTTCAAATTTTGCAGTACATACACAGAACACCATGCACAAAAAAGTCCTCAGCAAAATTGTTCACATTTTGAAACACTCACGAAGCTATATGTATATTTTAACAGCAAGTAAGTAAAAGCAATCGATTATATAATTTTCTTCACAATATATCACCAAAAGATCATTTATATCAGTAATTCAATTCAGAAAAAGTGAAATGAAGACTCATAGAGCTATTACACACAAGCAGATATATTTCGAATGTTTAGTTCTGAATATGGTTTACAGGTAATAATGACCCAAAAATTTGTTATAGGAAATAAGAATATAGGAACAACAAAAAATATATTTTAATGCAAAAATATTAGCCTACTGACAAGTACATATACTCTATTACACAATACTTGGTCTGAGATTGCATGAATTACTGCATCAGTGCAGTGTGGCATGGAGTCAAGTCAGTTTGTGTGCCAATTTACACATATGCATTTCTGAATCTGGTGTTGCTCATCTCCCTTTTGACCACAGGCTCTTATTAAGGCTTAGGTCAGGGGAGTGTTCTTGTCACTCAAACAAACTATGGTCATTAAAGCAGGTATTGGTGAATTTTGCAGCCAAAATCTGCTGAGAAATAAAATTGGTGTCTCCTTAAAGCTTGTCAGCAGAGAGAAGAATGAAGTGCTCAAAAAATTTCATACACTACTTTTAACTTGGTATAACATAGTGAACCAGCATCAAACCATCACTGACTGTGAAAACTTCATACTGGATCTCAAGCAACTTAGGTTCTGTGCCTCTTGCTCCTGATTCTTGAACCTTGATTTCTACATGAAATGAGAAATTTGCTTTTATCTAAAAGTAAAAGTTTTGAACCACTTAGCAACAGTCCAGTAATTTACTCCTTAACCCAATAAGACACTTAAGACAGTTTCTCTGGTGGTCCAAAAGTTTAGTGTTTGTGCACCATTTTCTTACTATATTTTCCCTCCACCAAACTTTCCATCAGTATGCAGCACTGTGTGAACAGGGGTCATCGTTTAGCAATAACGTTCTGTGACTTACCGTCCTTGTCGATGGTGTCAATGCCTCTCTATCAGAGAACAGTTAAGTTAGTAGTCTTTTCCATTACCGTATAGGGCTTTGCTCATAATGTAACACTTCTAAATAATTTTTTTAAAAATAATTTTTATTGGTCTTAAGAAGTATTTCTTTCTGAGAAACGAAGTTTCGACTTTTTGCTTAAAATATATATTACTTAAGCATGTATTGTAAATCTTTATTATAGCTATGTGAGTTAAGATTTCCAAACTTTTCAATGATAATTTACGGTGATGCAAGAGCGTTTACGTTCAAATAAATGTTATCGTAACATGGATAGTTATCTGCAAGCTTTTTCTCACTTCCTGCTCAACAGTGGCCCAACAGATTATAATAAAAAACGTGTAGATTTAGATGGTATCTCATGTAAAGGGATAAGTTTAAATTAAGTAAAAACAAAAGTACAGCTTAGAACCAGCTTGGCGCTCTTAAAATTGATATTTTTAACTGTTAACATATTTAGTGGCTTTTTTTTTTTCTTGAAGTTGTAACGGTGCATTAGTTGAGCCATTCATTACGCAGCGCTTAATTTAACAGGTAATGAACTCGTCTGCCCTTTCGCTCTGGTAGCAGTGCCGCCCGCTCCCCCTCCCTCTCTCTGCTCAGCATCCTCCTCAAAGGGGAGGGGATGGTTTGATCTCAGCGCTCTCACGCAACTGGTCAATCTTTAACTCCTGCGGAGAGCATACAGGTACAAGCACGCAATGGCATCTGGTTTTATCAGCACTGTGTAACCGTGCCTGGAAAAGGCTGGCATGGCAAGCAGTTCCATTCTCACTCCCAAATCTGGGAGGTAAGGTGGTAGAAAGTTTGCTTGATATCACAATCACAAGCAAATAACCCATCTCAGTTGCGTTCAATTATGTCCGCTTCATTGTTCATGCGAGAAAGCTTTGCTGGTATCAAGAATCTCCTTCACCGGACATGAACTCCTCCACGGTTATTAGACCGCACTCGCCTAAAATCTCTGCGTCAGCAAATATCCTACCTGCACAGACCAAGTCGAAATACATTCAAGTGCATAAGAACTGCAAATCGTATCACATATCATATATTAGAAAATATACACAAAATGTTGCACCTAAAATACAAAGCAGATACTGCAAAGCTTAAACCACCTGCAGAACAAGTGCATGATGACAATAATTTGAACTGTCTTATCGCAGATCAGATATTGATTTTCAGCCGGTTCTGTGTCTCATGCGCACCTAAACTTGAAGAAAGCAGTAGATCATTTGTAATACACGGGAATTGTGTAATGCAAGGACCACACACAGACACACCCACCAACTTTTTTTCTGTTCCAAACTTCATTCATGGCAGAGAATTATAAATGGAGAGCCGCAGAAATTTGGAGGAGGGGAGATGATGTCACCCACAGCAGCCTATCAGATTGTGCAGCGCTCTATAAATGATAAGTCCACTCTCGGTTTTGAAGACATCAGCAACCTTAAGGACACCTTTGCAAAATATTTTTTTGTTGGACACACATCTCTTGAAAAAGAGTGTTCTTTTTATCTTTCAACAAAAGGTAAGGTGACTCCCTGCATGTATAAGTTTTTTGTAAGATAGGAGTGAAACTGAAAGGTTTCTATAATGCTTAGCTTTATCTTAAATTTGTCATATTTACATACTATATGTAGTCCTTCAGCTTAGAATTTATACATTATGTCCTAGACATCCACATACCACTTTGCATAGTCTACAAACATGCAAAGATCACCACTGTGCAACAAGTCTAGAGTCAAACACATGGCACGGTTCTCACTTACTTGAGATCTCATTGTGCGATCATTATGTTGCACAATACTGCTTTCTTCTCTCTGTCAACAGTGATCTAATGCCCCTCCTATTTAATTTACAGGTTTAGCAGGGAACAGAGAAAAGTTGTCATCATGGCATTAATGATACTGCCATTCATCGGAGCACTCTCAGTGTCTGAGGGTTTGATAGCCTTGATGACAGTGTGTTTGGTATACCTGACCCTTAAACATTTCCACAGAGAGATCCCAGAGGGGCTTCGTCAACTCCCCGGCCCGAGCCCACTTCCTATCATTGGGAATTTGCTGGAGCTGGGCAGCAAGCCTTATCTGAGTCTTACTGAAATGAGCAAGCGCTTTGGAGATGTGTTCCAGATTCAGATCGGTATGCGTCCAGTTGTCATTTTGAGTGGTTATGAAACAGTTAAGCAGGCTCTCACCAAACAGGGGGATGACTTCGCCGGCAGGCCAGACCTGTACAGCTTCCGCTTCATCAATGATGGAAAAAGTCTGGCCTTCAGCACAGACCAAGCTGGCGTTTGGCGAGCTCGCAGAAAGCTGGCCTACAGTGCATTGCGTTCTTTTTCTTCCCTGGAGGGAAAGCTACCAGAGTACTCCTGCGTGCTGGAGGAACACATCTGCAAAGAGACAGAGTATCTGATCAAAGAACTCCAAAATGTCATGACAGCTGAAGGCAAATTTGACCATTTCCGCTACATAGTTGTTTCTGTTGCCAATGTGATTTGTGGCATGTGCTTTGGCCGTCGCTATGACCACCATGACCAGGATCTGGTGGGACTGGTAAACCTCTCTGAAGATTTTGTCCAAGTGACAGGCAGTGGCAATCCTGCAGACTTCATCCCTGCTCTGCAGTATCTTCCCAACAAATCAATGAATAAGTTTGTCGACCTCAACAACCGCTTCAACAACTTTGTTCAAAAGATCGTCAGTGAGCACTATGCCACCTTTGACAAGGTACTCCACATACTGTACAAGCTATAAATTATGATGTAGTCCAGGCTTCTTTTTACTTTTAAGACAAAGTTTATTTAATTAAAATGGCCAAAATATTTACTTCCAGGACAACATCCGTGACATCACAGACTCCTTAATAGACCACTGTGAGGACCGGAAGCTCGATGAGAACTCTAACATTCAGATGTCAGACGAGAAAATTGTCGGCATTGTCAATGACCTCTTTGGAGCTGGTAGGTTTTAATACATGCTGAGTGGTTGGATCATATGTAATCATTATTTTACACAACACAGGCTTCCTCACAAATGTTTTATTTCTTTTTTTGTTCTTATTTCTTTTTTTGCTCTTCTAGGTTTTGACACCATCTCTACTGGTCTGTCATGGGCAGTGATGTACCTTGTGGCTTATCCAGAGGTTGAGGAGAGGCTTTTTCAAGAAATCAGTAAGTTAGAGCTTTTTCCTGAAATACTTCTTTGACAATTTTATCTTGCAAGACAGTAAATCGTTAATAAAAAAAAAAAAAAAAAAAAAAAAAAAAAAAAATCAACATTGGTATTTAAAACTTTGCTTCAGACTCACAAAATAGAATGTGATTTTTTTTTGTCATTATGAAAACAATTTATGCAGTCTCTTTCCCAACCTGGGCCGATATTTAACCAACTTTTCTTTTCCCATTTTTAGAGGAGCAAATTGGTCTGGATCGTACTCCTACTCTCGCTGATAGAAACAACTTGCCTTTACTGGAGTCTTTCATCCTGGAGCTCTTTCGTCATTCATCTTACCTTCCTTTCACAATCCCACACTGGTGAGATTTGTTTTTTCCGCTTATTGCTTGCAAAAGTTAACTGGTAATGGTTAGCTGGTAGAATATTTCACGAAGGCAAAAAAAAAAAAAAAAAAAAAAAAAATCAACATCAGTAAGGGATTCTCAATGGACTCTATCTTTGCCTTTTTCAGCTCTACAAAAGATACATCTCTGAATGGCTACTTCATTCCCAAAAACACTTGTGTCTTTATTAACCAGTGGCAGATAAACCACGACCCGTAAGTTTCTTTATAGCTTTTAATAATCAACTTTGAACTCTCGCATTTTAGTGTTTTCCCTGCACCGACACAGTTGTAAAACTTTACATGACAGAGAAAACCACAATCCACATAAATCAGGAATAAATAGGATCAACCCGTTTTTTTGTTGTTGTTGCATTTTAGAGAGCTCTGGAAAGACCCAACTTCGTTCATCGCAGACCGCTTCCTCAATGCTGATGGTACAGAGGTCAACAAGCTAGAGGGAGAGAAGGTGCTCCTTTTTGGCTTGGGAAGGCGGCGGTGCATCGGCGAGGTTATCGCACGAAATGAAGTCTTCCTCTTCCTGGCAATTATCATCCAGAAGCTGCACTTTTACAAGTTACCTGGAGAGCCCCTGGACATGACCCCAGAGTATGGGCTCACAATGAAGCACAAACGCTGCTACCTGGGAGTTGCGATGAGAGCTAAGGATGAGCAGTGAAGCTGTGCATTATTCAGAATGCAAGACTCTGAAGGTGGACAATGTTGACTGTGACACTATAGATTAAGAGTTACATTAAGTGTGAGTGAAAGAAGTATTTTTCTAAGAATGGAGGGCACTGGATGACCTTTATCTATAGAGCTAATGGTATTGGGGCAAGTAAGGAGATTGTTTGATGCAGACTGTAAGAAATGCCTACATTTGGGTCTATCACTTTGTAGTTTGTGGCTCTGCAAAACAATATTCCTACCCATCTGCTTCTAAATGAAGAACAAGACGATGCATGTTTCTTTGCATTGTTGTCTTGTAATCTAAAAGCATTCCATGCAGAAGTGATTACGCATAAAATAAGAGTTGTCAGTTTTTTGGATGGACAGCAAATATTATATCCATTACTATGAAGGGCACTGCAATCTACACTTTGTACCAGAAGTCTCTGAAGCAAACAGATATTACAGTATGATACCATTCACATTTGTAAGCTAATTATTTTCATTTCACTATACTGTAAATGCCAACCTTGAAGCTATATTTGTATCCCTAAATGTGATTGTTTATGTGTCTCTGTATTTTTTATAGGTCATTTTTATGATTCAAGCATTTGTTTATGTTTGAGGTGAACTACTTGTCTGTAACAAAAATTGATTTATCAAGGCAGTTCAAATGATTCTGGAAAAATATCATATTGCTGTACAATTTTATCTCTCTTTCTGTCATTTATTGAATAGAAATGTAATGGTCAGAATTATTTTATCATCATAAATAAAATAAATGCTGTATGTACAATGTAATTGTCTGTCTAATTTTAAGAGACTTTCATGTAAACCATCATGATGTAATAAGTGATGGATTAAGATAAATCTGATTTCTTACGTGTTTTAAATCCATTCACCTACCATCAGGAAGGGGGTGGGGGTGGAAAGCACAACAAACTCACGTGGTTGAAAGGGGAAGTGACGTAAAGCGTCAACACAACGCGTCAACTATATCACCTTTTTTTTAGGGGTTAGCTTCACGGTAATGGCTTATTTGAAGATAAAAATCTTTATGTAGTCAACTAATAACAAGGACGCTCATGATTCAAATATTTCAGTTATTTGTTCACAACAATCAATGAGAATGAAGACAATCAACAGAAACAAAGCTGTTAACTTGCGGGCTAATAGCTTGTTGCCGTTGGATGAGGATCCGCACCGTACGTGAACTCCGCCGCCATGTTGTGAGTGGCATTCTTTTGTTGAAATCCATGCCAGAAGCAGTACAATACTATTGAAAAGTTGTTGGGGTTTTTTTTCAGTGGAACCACTGTTATTGTGTCGTTTTTTGTGATACAATAGGAAACATCGGAGAATAAATTAATAAATAAAGTATGTCATGTTTTTAGGTAATTTTACATCTGATATGTGTCTTTAAACAATGTTTTGGATAATTGTAATGGTGTTGTAAGCTTTTGAGATATTAATTAAAAGCATTTTATTTAAATTAAGGCATACCTATGGGTGTATTTTAAGGCACCCATCAAACATACTGCTTTCTAGTCTGATGTCGTAAGAAAATAAGATATTTGGAAAATTATTATAGAACTCCACCATTATTTTTACGTTTTAGCAACACAGAAATACCCAGCCGTTGCACTGTTTAGGAAGGAGATGGGTCTGTGTCCAAGAAAACCCATCTCTTGTTCCAAAATTAATGTTTGTTGCAAAATGTACAACCCAGAATATAAGCAACAAAACTGAATCTTTTGTAACTTTTAGACTTATCAAGAAATTTCATACAATCACAGATTAATTTATAAATGGTATGAGAGAAAGTTCAGTCTGTTTGAATATGATTATGGTTTACAAAATGAAGTAACTGTTTTTGTTAATATGGACATTGCATTTTGATCCTCATTTACTGTTTCATTTCCTCTAGTATGGATATCAAGGAACTGAAGTTCACAGATATTCAAAACTGATTCTACAACCCCCACTCTGCTCAGTGGGCCACAGGTGAATCCAACTTCAGCAGGAGACCATGGCAAGAGTTACAGAACAGCTTACAACTGGAATCATTCCAGTACATCCTACTCAGGGGTGAGCAAAATGATTAAAACATATTTGTATACCCTGTAGTTATCTCTTGTGATAAAGACAAGAACAAAATGATTTATAGTCAAAAAAAAAAAAAAAAAAAAGGTGTAAAATATCCCATAATTTTCTTAATAGGTTGTTTTACAAAGTTAGAGAAATTTAACAAAACAAATGCAGAATTTCTGTTCCTTCAGTTTAGACATAATTAACATAATTGGCTTGTGCAAAATATATGCTGTATTAAAAATGATAAAATTTTCTTTCCAATTGGTCTTGTAATATTATTTATTAATTATGAATATAAGAATCAGCTTTTAAGATACACATCCTAATTTGCATTGCATAATTATATAATTGGACATAACCAAGAAAAAATAAGCAAACGTTTAAGAGATTCCACAAACTCTTTTATCTTTATTTTGGTGAAAATTGCAAACACCATGAATTATACTAAATGAACATGAGCACTAATCCAAGTGGTTTCTTTACATATTAATGCTGTTTTATGCTTGTACTCAGAAGTTGGATTTTTCAAGTACCAATTTAGAAATGTAACAAGAATGTGCCCTGAAGTTGGAAATATGAATGGTCTTTACACAGCCCCAAGTTCAATTTCCAGTATAGCTGCCATGCAAAAACAGCGGTTCTCTAAAGTGTGCACCCCCCCTCTCAAAAAGGCAGGTTTTTGTGACATAGAAAAATAAGACCATGATAAAATATTCTCACTGATTTTCTACCTCCAATCTAACATATAGCTTGTACAATTCAACATAAAAACAAGTAAATCTGGTAGGAGAAAAAACATGAAATATACAACAGCAACAAAAACCTAGTCGTATAAGTGTGCATAACAGCGTTCAGTCTTCTTTCTGAGAAGTCTGTCAACATGCCATGTTTTGACTTAGTTACTTGACCACTTTTCTCCAATCTATAAGATTATGAGGACATCTCAATGACCTCAACCCCCTAAAAGGCCATAACTTGTAGTACCTTGCAAAATTATTCATACATATTTGTTTTAACTACATTTCAGCAACTTGGTATTTTTTGTGGAAGACCAACACTAAGTAGTTTGTAATTGAGCTGAAGGAAAATGATGCATAGTTTTTAAAATTTACTATAAATAAAAATCCGAAAAGTGTTGCATTCACTTGTTTTTCCCACCATGACTTAGCACTTTGCTGAAGATCAGATTTTGAAGTCCTTCAAAGGTCTTTGTGTGAAGGTCTTTCATAGTAAATCTCTACCAGCTTTGCTTGTCTACAGACTGAAACATTTGCCAATCTTTGCAATATAGATTGAGTCAGCTTGGTTGAAGAGCATCTGTGAACATTTATTTGGTCAAAGCTAACCTTTCACTCCAGTCTCAAGCCTGTCTTAGCTTCAAACAGCTTTATTTTTGAAGAGTTTACACTTTTCAAAAGAGCTCAGAGGAGTGATGTATTATCTTTACCTGCAGGTTTTAGTTGACTACATTAATAATCTTATTAGCAGAGTCAATATTTAGTGGTAGGGAAGAAAACAATCTTAATAAAAAGATGGATATGTCCATTTATTGCAGTAAAGGCAAACTGAGGTCTTTGTGTAACAATATCTACCCTGGTGATATCAACTCCTGCTTTAGTCTAAATAAATGAGTGACAATGTAACAAGAATGCGGTTCAACAGTATCCCTAGCCAAAACATGCTACCATTGTGTTATTGTTTATATTGAACTTTAGACTGTGCAGTGGAGGGAAGTTTGGACTGGTGCTCTGCATTGGCGTTTGATTTAGTCGTTTGTAAGGTTATGTTGCAGTTCCTTCACATCAGCTTCACACAGTCATTAAAAGATGGGTAGTAACCAACTAAGGATCCACAATGGCTGATTTTGATCATAAGATGTTTTACTTTTTCAAAGAGTTTTCACAATCATGTTGTCTTTAGATATTTCTTTAAGAAAATAGTAAGTTTAAATTGACATGGTGTTTCAGATTATTGATTTTTAAATTAAACTGCATTGTTTTTAAGTTGAATTTAGCCATTTTTAAACCATGATTGAGGTTGAGTTATTGAAAAAAAAAATCTAATGGCCATAAAGGCATGTGCATGTAGCTGTAAAAATTAAAAAGTATAACTGAACCTTCCTGATTAAATCAGCTCAGAACAGTATTTCCTGCAGTGCACATCAGTCAGCAGGAAGTCTGCTTGGACAGCTCTGTGGTCTGTACAGCAGTATGTTAAAGGTGGTTCACTTTGGCATTCCCCATCACCAAACAATAGATGAGTAATAGCAACTAAAGCACACTGTATGATTTCATGCAACACTGTTGCAAAATAAATCTTTTGTGCATTATAATTAAAACTTACACAATATGACATGGTTTTTTTCTTCTTTTTTCATTTAATGACAAGTGTGTGTGTGTGTGTGTGTGTGTGTGTGTGTGTGTGTGTGTGTGTGTGTGTGTGTTATCATCGTGGTTCATATTGAGAAATATGAGCTTGGGACCGAACAATGACCTCCCCACCATAAGATTCCCATAGCGTGCTAAAGGCTTGTACCACAGTTCCTCTTTACAATATGTGTGTGACTAAAATCAATAAACATTCCCCCTCCCTCTCAGTGTCTGCTCCTAAAGCCTGGCTTTCATGCCTCCGTGCCCTCCTGTCCTCTCTCTCCCTATCTCTCTGCCCTCACTCACTGTTGGCCCGCACAGGAAACCAACACCCCCTCCCCGACAGGAAGCCACGTTGTCCCAGTGTGCTCGGAAGGCCAAAGTGATATCAATTGTGGAAGCAGTGTTTACATTTTGAGTTTTTATTTTAATCTCTTGCTCTCAGGCCGGTGGCCAGGGAGCTAATGCCCAAATTGCATGGGGCCAAAATGCTGAGTAGCTTGGGCAGGACCGGTCCTTTCACACGCAATGCCACGCTCCCAAGAAGCCCCCGGCCACAAAGAAGGGAAGATGGGGTGGGCTGTTGCTTGTACAACATCACAGATTCCAGGAATGGTTTCTAAATATCAGCCATTGATCTCTTTGAGGGAATGGAATGGGGGTTTGGAAACTGGCTGCTTTTTTGGATGATCCAAAGGCCCAATGAGGCAGAGGCAAATTCCATCAGACTGGCAAAAACTGGTGCTTTGGTTGGGCAGACTACAGACTGTCCTTATAAAATGTGCTTTCATAACCAGGATACTGGCTTTGTGTAAGTTAAAACTATATCAGGGCTGGAATTTTATTCACCTACTTTAGAAGATATGTAGCATTTAACTAGCAAAATCCAGAACTTGTTGAGTTCACACAACTTTACAGATTCATGCTTTAATGTTCATAGCTGGATTACAGAGACTTTTTCCTCTGCTTACCAAATTGCAAGCATGCACTTAATATTGTGTTTTACAAGTCAAATGCGTATTGGAGAGGCAATGGAGAGCATCCAGATTCACATTTTCTGTTTGCATTTTGGGAGCTGCATGGTGGTGGAGTTGTTAGATCTGTTGCCTTGCAGCAAGAAAGTCCTGGGTATGAATCCCAGCCTGGGGCCTTTCAGCATGGAGTTTGCATGTTCTCCCCAAGCATTTATGTATTTGTTCTCCCCTGGTACTACAATTTATACACACAGTCCAAAAACATACTTGTTAGATTTATAGGTCTCTCCAAATCGCTTAAGAGTGAATGTGTGGGGTGTGTGTGTGTGTGTGCATGTTTTTCCTGTGTTGTCCTGTCAATGATTGGCAACCTGCCCAAGGTGTACGCCACCTCATGCCCAATGACTGCAAAAGATAGGCACCTGCCCCACCATGACCCTGCAAGGATAAGCAAGTACAGACAATGGATGGATGGACACATTACATTTTGACAACTGACCCTTATATCTGCACCAGCAATGAATCAGTTTCAGATGCTTTCTGAAAGTGTTTATTCAGCTTTTTCACATTTTGTCACATTACAACCATAAGCTTCAACATGATTTATTGGGATTCTATGTGAAAGACTAACATAAAGCAGTGCATAGTTGGCATGTATATGTATTTCTCCCATTTAATAGTGATATCTATAAGTAAAATCTAGTGCTATCAGTTGCTTCCAGTTCACATGTTTGTAATTTAATCTCAGTAAAAAATAGATTTGTTCTGGGAGGGGCTTAAAGGTTTTTTCAAGAACACTGGTGAATAAACAACATCATGGAGACAAAAGATCACACCAGACAGGTCAGAGGTAAAATTAAAGCAAGATTTGGTTATAAAACAATATCCCAGTGTTTGAACATCTCACAGAAAACTGTTAAATTCATCATCCAAAACTATAAAGTGTATGGCACAACCTCAAACCAGCCAAGACATGTAGGAGACAGAGCAAACATGTGGAAGACATGTGCAAACATGCTCTGGCTGGAGAAGACCAAAGTGAAATGTGTTGGCCAACGTGCAATGCGCTCTGTTTGTAGAAAACGAACACCTCACATCACCATGAACACACCATCCCCTCTTTAATATATGATGGTGACCCATTCATGATTTGGAGATACTTTTTTTGAGTAGGGACAAGGAACCTGGTCAGAGCTGATGGGAAGAAGAATGGAGCAAAATGCAGGGCAACCTCCAACATGAAAGAGGCTTCAAAAGACTTGAGACAGAGGTGAAAGTTCACAATCCAGCAGGACACCCTTAAACATACAGAGTTATAATATAATGGTTTAGATCAAAATATTTTCTTGTGTTAAAATGGCCCAGACTTAAATTCAGTTTAGAATTTGTGGCTTATTAAAAACTGATACTCACAGATGCTCCCAATCCAGTCTGAATGGGCAACAATTTCAGTCAGTATTAATGGTCATTACATATATTACACCAATCAACTGTTCTACAGACTGATTGCTGTTATTACAAGAAAGTAGGGTTGCACCAATTGCAGTTTTCTGGACAATCACCGATATTTAAAAAGCCTGACTGATTTTGGCCTATACTGATTTGTTTCTGTATTAAATATACCAAAAAAATTCCAAAGTTGGCAACCGTAGGCCAGCTGTTGTTAAATGTAGCCCTCTGTCAGACCCTTGTGGTGGTAGAAAAGGTTGGTGTATAAGATCAGTTTCACAAGTATCGACTGATCGTCAAACACACAAAGTTAAAGAAATTGTACCCCTAATAGGAAGTAATGAAAAAATGTTGTTTTTTTTGCCCAATTCATCGATTAATCAGAAAAAATAATCGACAGGTTAAACGATGATTAAAATAATCGTTAGTTACAGCCTGAGTATGCACTGGTCAGAATAAACAATGTTACCCTCAAGGATGTGACTAAAAATCAAATGTTACAAATGTTAGTAAGAGCTACTGGGAAAATGTGAGATGAATAGAAGATGATCAAGACAGAGTGAATTATCACAAGTTTTATTTGAAGTGCCTTGTCAGAAATGGAATTAAAGAAAGTCTGTGTTCTTTGTACAATTATGTGTTCTGCAATAAAATTTCGTCATAACCCCTCAATGTTTGTACAAATTTGTGGTGGGAAGGTTGTTTGAAGTAAAATCAGTGTCTGCCTACTGTACCTGTTATTCATTAGCCTGTTTGACTTGGATCTCTGCCCAGCTCATTCAGATTTTGATTCATAGCATGACAAAACACTTCCTTGTAAATAAAGACATAGCTGGTTTGCGGTAATTAAGACGCTAGCTTCTGTCCCTGTTCACACAGGTGAATTCACAAACCCACCACGGTTTCATGGACATGTTGGACAGGTCTCACATTGCTTGCTTCTTTTGATTCATCATGTTTAATCATATGCATTGAAACTCTACAGCATTAAAAGTGAAATTATGTGCATTTCTTTGTTTTTTATTATTTTTCGAGCATTTGTGCAAATACTTATTTTATGTTAACACACCACCTCAGTGCTAAATGATTGTGGTTGTTGGTGTCTGAGGGAAAATAACAAAAAAATTTTGGTTGACCAGAAATAAACTCAAAGTTTGTTTCCAGCATTGTATTTGAAGTATACAACAACTTAGTTTCCCAGTATCTTGCGTGAGAGAGGCCAAAGTACCTGTCACACTGACAGTAGCGTGCGACTATGCCTTTCTGTCTCCTGGTTAGCGTGAGAGCTGAGATGATTGGAGTTGAAGGCCAGGTTTTTCCAGTTTTTTTTCTCCCTCTCTCTTAGTTCATTTTGGTTTTTTGTTTTGTACTTACATTTATGTAAACTTTATTGAGTGCCGCTCAGTCAGCTACTGCATGTTCAGTGTGTGAACTACCTACTGAAATGCTTTCAGTAGGTAGCTGTTAGCTTGTATCTGTGAGAGTATGAAGAGTTTGCCGTCACAATCAGTGAAAGATATTAATACTGAATATAAAACAATTGTTTATTGTAATATTGTTTTATGTATTGGGCCATTTGTGGGAAAAAAAGATGCTGACTTCATCATTCATCATCTTCAAGTTATGTTTTTGTTTAGAGTTAATTTGGATGTGATCTGTCCTAGTAGATGAACTGTACAGAAGTATTTTTATATGTAAACCGGAAAATATGGTAGAAAATATTATGCTGTCATCCCAAACCAGGGGTTATAAAATTAGGTCAAATGTAATGATGTGACCTATAGTGTTCTTTAAAAATATTTTCTTTACACAACAAGATGCTGTTATGTAACTTCAATAAAGATGTTTTTGGGAACACAATGTTACAAGGCAAGGCAAGTTTATCTGTGCCGTTCAATTCAGCAACAAGACAATTCAAAGCAATGAAAACATAAAAGAGTACATTGCAGAGACATTATGAAGGAAAGTAAAGAAAAGTTGTACTACAGACTAAAATTTATGTTGTTTTAGTCAGTATTATAATTAGAACAGTCAAAGGCAGCTCTGCACAAATGGGTTATTAAAAGAACTTAGGGTTTCAGCATTTTGCAGCTTTTTGGAAATTTGTTCCAGATTAGAGGAGCATAAAAACTGAATGCTGCTTCTCCATGTTTGGTTCTGATTTATGAGATGCAAAGTATACTTGGACCAGAGACCTGAGTGGTCTGGAATGTTGATGCGAGAACAGATCTATATCGTGTTTTAATGCTAAGCCATTCAGTGATAAAACCCCCCCCAAAAAAAAACAGCGATTTAAAAATAAAAACAAAAAACAGCAAAAGTATTTTAAAATCTATTCTCTGAACTAGAGACCCATTGTAAGGACTTTAGAACTGGGGTGATATTCTTTATTTTCCTAGTTTTAATGAGAATGCGAGCAGCTGCAGGTGTCTGACTCTTTAGGCAGACCTGTGAAGAGACTTGCAGTAATCAATTCGTCTAAAGAAAAACACATATCATTTCTCTATATAAAACACAATTTTTATAGAAATTTTTTTGGAGGAGTTTTGTTTCTAGAATCTAAGTTTTTCCTGTTTTGAAAATGGTCATTATTAATTAATATATATATATATATATATATATATATATATATATATATATATATATATATATATATATATATACTTTTTTTTTTTTAAGAGTTGTCTGTTTTTTTTTGTTTTTTGTTTTTTTTTTTGTTATGTTAGTTAAAGTTTTATTAAAATGAATACAAAAGCAAAGTTAAAATTTAGGTATCACGCCAAAACGACACAGAGGTTTCTTGCATGTGGTCTCGATAAGCACTGATCTTTGTCCTTGCACTTTTTGGAACCAAAAACATTGACTTCTGTCATATCAACATTGATCATGCTGGGACACAATAACATAAAGTTGTGTGTCATCACCATATAGTAGTATGTAAAATTATTCAAAATTGCTTCCTAAGACAGAAAATTGATCATAAAAGCCAGATGTTTAAAGGTCACTTCAGTTGTGCTTCATGTCATCAAAGTCAGCATGAGCAGCAATATTTATCCCTCTGAAAATAAGCACAACCACTTATGATTGTGTACTGATAACAGAGCCTTTAAATACTTTCAATGAGCAGACAATCGGGACCTAATTGAACATTGCATTGCAAAAATGAAACCAAAAATCTCCTGATGACCATATTATGTAAAAGCAGTGCGGTCAAAATACAGAATTCACTTCAATCATGAGAATAACAGCATATTTATATCTTGGTATTACAGACAAGTAAGTCTTCCTTTGACTCTTGGTATTCAGTCTGTCATACATAACCCACTTATTTTTTGGGGAGTTGATATAAAATCCTTTTTATATCTCTTGTACCTGCAGGTTCATCTAAGAGCAGAAGTTTAAAATACTGATGCAAAGAGTAATCGCAACACCTGGGAGGTCAGAGAATAATGAGTGAATTGGGACAGAGCTGTCACCTAGACAAATAATTGTGCTTCCAGATAGCGGTAAAGATTATTAAGCTTGTAATAAAAAGATGTACACATACAAAAAACACAACTTTATTGGCTAAGACATTATTTTTACATTGTATGTTTTAATAGAGTCTTGTAATGTGGTGTTGCAAGTGGATATGGTAGAAAATCTAAAAGTGTTCAAATGGTTGGTTGTTTTTGGTTGTTTTTGCTGGCTGGCTTTAAAGTTGCTAAAAACACAATGGATCATTTTAATTGTATGAGTGATAATATACATGAACTATTAATACTTCAGGACTAGGCATAGTCAGGACAAAGGTTCTTTTATCATGATTACCTTAAAAATAGCCAGAGTCACTTCATAGTCTTGAAAAGTCAGTAAAGGAATTTGTTTTATCATCCTCTGGGTCTGAATAAGTATGCAAAAGGGAAAACTAAGTTTGGAGAAACAATACATTTTGGACCATTTCCTTCTTATTTTTTGCTAGGGGACAAAAGTCTAGCAAACTCTAATGAAGTGCAGTGGTTTTCACTTTTATTTATATGAATTTGTCATGCCTTATCTTTAAATTTGCCAAATCATACCTTCATTTTAACATTTTACCCATCAGTATTGTGGTTTTTGACTGAGTGAATGTACACACATTAAAAGTTTTAAAAAAAAGTTTTAAAAGGACCATTTTAATATATGTTTGGACTCGAGACAACCTTAAATTCTGGTTGAGCTGGAAATGTACATTTTAAACTGGGTCTAAAATGTTAAAACAGATCACTAAATCTTCTTTTTTTTTTTAAGGAATTTTCAGAAGCTAATGAGATAGACAAACTTAAACAAATAAAAGAGAGTAAAAATCTCCAAAATTTAGTAATGTCCAATTGCTTATTGTGCACAAAATTGTGCTATACTTTTTTGCTGCTAGCTGCCTATGTAGAGTGTCCAGTCAGCTGCATTGAATTTCTCTTTCTTTTAATCAATAAAAAACAGTCTGTATAGTCTTTTTTTTTTTCAACCAGCTGACCGGCAGTGTACAGAAACAGGTAGGGGAGGGGCAGCGCTATTTTCCAGGCATTGGAAAAACTCTGGTCACTTCAGCACTTTCACTGTATGACGAAAATTTTTAGCGGTTTCGAAACTACCTAAAACCTTGATGAACCTTGATACAGGTAACCGGCCCATCCCTAAACAGGACTATTACTACTATGGAATGACAGTTTAATCAGCATTGCAAAGTAAATATTATCTACCAGCACACACAATCACTCAGGCTTAATTCCACATAAAAACAGAAAAAAAAAACTTGTATTATGTTCGTGACATTTGATGATATAAAGTCCATGTGTTTATCAGGAGGTGTGTTGGCCTTTTGGACAGACTGTTTATTTTGGATGAACACGATTTTCCACTGTGTACTCCAGTCTGAAGCCGAAACAACATTGGCCAAGAGGACAGTCTGGTTATGTAAGAACACTATTTTGACAAGCACAGTAGAGAAGGACAGCTCCAGCTCCTGTTTAACAGTAAAATCTGCAAAACCTTTTGGGCACCTGATGCGCAGCACTATGTAAACTAATTATTTAAAAGAAGGGTATGCAGTGTGTGCTTCTATCAAACTCAAGTTTAGAGAAAAAGTTCAATACAAAACCATTCCCTTTCTATGTACAGTATTGTATCCTCTGGATTGTGTGCAGATTTCTTCTCTCTCCTCTGCTCTCTCGCTTGTTTCTCCAGGGTGTGACTAGCAGAGGGAGCTCAGAAGGTGCAGCTCATCGAATCATCAGGAGCTGTTTAAGTTGGAGCTGTGTGCTTCAGATTGACGGCAGAGCGTTTGCTCACTCCGAGCGGTAATCAGGCCACCTCCTTGGTTCTCATGCTTCCTTCTTGGCATTTCTGAATATTAATTCTTATTCTCCTTTTAAATTGGGGTTTCATATGATAGACCAAAACCAAGTAGTGCATAATTATGACAGGAAAATATAAATCTGAAAAATTTGGTGTGCTTTTGCGTTCAGCACCTTTTACTTCGATACCCCTAAATAAAACTCAGTGCTGCCTTCAGGATTCAACTAATTCATAACATAAGTCTATCTATGTGTAACTGTTCTGTGAAGCCTTCAGGGTTTTTTTTTTAGATAACCTCTTAAAGGAGTAAGATCATAAAAATCAAGCAACAAATCAGGCAGGGCTCAGATAAAATTATGGAGAACCTTAAAGCGGGGTTAGGGTTTTAAAACAAAATCCTAAGCTTGGAAGTTTGGAGTACTGTTCAGTTAATCGTGAGAAAAAGTATGGCATAACTAAAATCCTATCAACACATGACCGTTCAGCTTAACTGATAGGCAAGGAGCAGATTAATCAGAGAAGCAGCCACAGTGCTTCTGATGTATTAGTCGGGCATTCCATAAGAAGCCATTTTTGCATCACCATCCACTGGGTGAAGCACGGCAGAGGATGAACCATGCTGTGTGGATGCTTTTCTTCAGCAGGGATATGAAAGCTGAAAAGACGAATGGAGCTAAATAATGTTGGAGGAAAATCTGCTAAAGGCTATCAGTAGCTTTTCCCAAACACGCTGTCTTGCAAAGACGAATGGCAAAAGTATCAGTCTCCAAATGTGGGAAGCTGGAAGAGACAAACCCCAAAATGATTCAAGCTGTAATTGTAATTAAGTGTTGACTGCACTTTTTATATTTTTATTTCTAAAACATAAGAAAAAAATTAATTCATTTTCCTTACACGTCACAATTATATGATATTTAGTGTTTCACATAAAATCCCAATAAAATACAATAAAGTTTGTGGTTGTAATGTGACAAAATCTAAAAGTTCAAAGGGTATGAATGTTTTTGCAAGGCACTGAATGTTAGCACAAATTAGTTATTTGTATTTTTGCTTTGTATCTCGTAGAGTACATCTCGGATTCCCTTGAAAGTTGTCTAATTTTGGGCAGTAGACTTTGAGGTAAAAGGGCAAAATACTGGATTATAGTCTGACGTTCTCATAAGAGAGAGAAGAGGAGCTATATTCACCTGTAATGGTTATGTTGGATACCTCCAACATTTTATTTTCTGTAGTGGAATATTTGATAAGCCTTTTGAAAGCATACAGATTTAGAGGAATGGTTAAGAAATTTTTGAAATATCCCTGGTTTCTGTTTATCATGACTCGACTACTGATCTCCCACATCCCTTCTTGTGTAACATAAGAGAAATGATGACCTCTCCTCTGTTATTTAGATTCATTTCAGGATTCTTACATAACTGACTTATACAGACAGATGAGACATAAGGTCACAGAAACACAAGCCCCGGAGTTCAGGGTATGAGAGGTTGCCGCCATGATTATACTCTGTAGAACCTGAAGCAGGGAAACCACTTCTAGTAATGCAGGAGAGTTTGAGGGCTGTAGTGTGTCAACATGTAATTCTTACATCACAGCCAACAACATTAAAAGTCATCATTTTGTAGGCACGTGTTTGCGGTTCCAAATTCTACATGGAATAGTGTTGAGAACCAAAATATATTATACAAACTACTGTTTTCTTTTGCAGGTTTACATACAGTGGCGTTTGGATGTGCAACAGTTCCGGTTCCAGTAGTTTTTGTTTCAGAAAACTGATCTTCATAAGGCTAGAACCTGAGAAACAACCATTTTTACTATTTAAATAATGGTTGTTGTGTCATATTTGAAATGCAGGTACATATTTTGACTTTCTTGAGAGATTTATCACAAATATCCTTGCAGTCGTTATTATAAAAGAAAGTGTATAAATTGGACATCCTAAACTTTGTCTCCACTCACAGCAATATTGTAGATTTAAAAATCGTGAAGCATTCTCTCACCTTTTTCTTCTGCTCACAGTTAACTATATAACTCTGAGAAATTTTCATGAAATCAGCTGATTGAACTTATTGAAACTCAAATAGCCTTTTTTACCCTCCTCAATAGTTCGCCTTTTTCCCCCTTTTTGGTCATTTTCACAGAGTAAACAGAGTTGGTTCAGCTCTGTGCTGCTGTCCACACACTAACTTCTACAGATAACCGTATCAGCTGAGTGATAGTAGCGTTCTTGGAAAGAGTGGGTGTACCGAACAGACCCAACCCCACCTCTTATACATGCGCCACCTCAGCTTTGTGACTTAGCATCTGCTCAGGGGCATAGTAAAACTTTGACCTCTCATTCTGTGTATGTACTTTCTCACATTGCACTAAAATGCAACAGATACTGTACAGATCAGGCCTTTTGCTGCAAGTTATGTATGGAAACAGTTAAAAGCTGAATTTGAATGGGTGGGAGAATCACTTTTAAATCAACAATTTTATTTTCATTATAGAGTTATGAGATCTCTGGAGCTCATTAGCTGTATTCTTGTTGTGACTACTAGGAAAAGCTCTAAAGTTATGTAAAACCCAGATGCTGAGAAGTAGAAGTTTTTAATCCTCTATCATACATTGGCTTGATAAAGCCTTATCATCAGCTCTTATCAGACCAAAGTAAATTTGACTTTTTGTTTGGATATCAAGGACCCAGAGTCTGGAGTAAGAGTGAAAAGTCACAGTCAATAGCTACGTTTCCATTAACCTTGAAATTGCGCAATTTATAATAATGAAAATAAATTCACTTAATGGAAACACGGCATTTTCGAAAAAATTCTCCTTTTTCGAGAGTTTTAGCTCTAGGATGAGATGGTTTTTTGGCTGTATCGAAATAGGTTTATTTCGCAAAACTGCAATGGAAACACTTTTTGCATCACACGAGTCACATGATCAATAACCGGCTGTTGCCACTGGCGCAAACCATGAAGAAGACGACAACAGGAAGTAGTTGGAGGATCATGGCGCAGCATATTTTTAATGACTTATCTCGTTAAGAGTCTTGTTCATGTGTGATTTTAATAGCATTTCTTATTTAATGGAAACCCCGCAATTGCGAAATTGTGTTTTTCGACATTAGCAGAAAATCGACAGAGATTTGCGCACCTTCGTAATGAAAACGCAGCTATTGTGCTTTGGGACAGTGCATTGATATACTTTTCAGTAGGCTGATATTTCTGTATTAAAACAGATTTTTTTTTTTCTGAGAAACTGAATTTCAGGTTTTTATTAGTTGTAATGCATACAGAAACTGAAAGAAACTTCAAATATATCACCCTGTGTAATGGAAACATATAATACTGTATATGAGTTTCACTTTTTGAATTTAATGACATATCCCTCCATCCATTGTCTATACCTGGTTATCCTTGCAGAGTCGCAGCAGTTGTCGGGCGAAAGGCGGGGTACACCCTGGACAGGTTGCCAGTCTATCAAAGGGCAACACAGAGACATATAAGACATACACTTATGCACACACACACACACACACACACACACACACACACACACACACACACACACACACACTTAAGGGAAATGCAGAGTATAATGACTTATCAATTAAATAAATTAGAATAAACATATATAGCCTTGAGACTCTGTGTTTTATTCAGCCAGCATCCATTACATTTATATGTCTGTCCACAATGCAGCTACTTTACAGATTAAATCTGTTCCTGTGATGGTGATACTGAAATAACATACAGTACAATGTACATGTGGTCTGCTAAAGCATTTAGCAAAAAGTGGAAGTTTTCAGTTTTGGTTCATTTAATGAGCAATGGAGATAATATGTGGTTGGTTTCTATCCCTTGCTGACTCATGGGCACATCACTACTGAAGAAGTGACTGATGAATATTTTGCAGTTTTCTCTCACTGCCTTTGAACCAAACCAGTTTTAAAATATGTGTTTAGATCTCAGTGGAACATTGCATGTAAAATGGCCCAAGGATTTGACAGATCTAAAACTGTTTTGCAAGATGAAGGAATTACACTTCACACTTTGAAATTGTATATGTATATATTCATTTTTGATGTAGTCTTTTAGCTGACCTTTGCTTATTAAACTTTTAAGTTAGCCTGTATTTTGACCCTCAAAATTTGGAGTGTTTTCTGGCCTTTTCTGTAATGTGTGATTAAGGTACAACATCGGGGCTCAGTGGAAGCACTTGCCTACCTTGGCAGATGGCTGCCAAGCAGAGCTTTATTTTTTTTCCATGCAGACAGATATGCTTCCCAGGGCTGTCATCATAATCCCCATCTTCTGCACTCTGTAATTAGTGTGCCGCTGTACAACCTTACATAAACAACACCTCCAAAGCAGGAACATGCTGCAGTTCTCTTGACCTGCAATCTTTGCCAGTAAATAGGTGAATCTACAATAGAAGAACGCAAAATGAAAACATTACCTCGCTGTTGGTTCCGTTGACATAAGTCAGTGACATGGGGATTTGGCAAGTTTTTCTAACCCCATTGTTTATTGTAGGAGTCTGTAAGTTTAGATCTGCTATTATCTTGTTTGACTTAAGTGAAACTGGAGCACAAATAGGCCAGACAGCAGCTTGTCTTGTGATCAAGTCAAATGTATCTGGTTTCTGTGATTTTTTTATAAACAGTCAAAGAAAACAGCCGCACCATACCAATATTAGGCTGCTAAGCACCAATATTATTACCACAATGATTTATGCTAATCACTTGTTGAAACATTATGTTTCCTAACTGTGCACCAATATACTGCCCCCACATCTTTCTCCCTAAGCTCCAGTTCTCATACTGGGCTTTTATCCAGCTGGCATTGGTGGCTTTCTGTCCCTTCACTCATCATGCTTGAGGGACTGTTTCGAGCTCAGTTTATTTTAGTGTTTCTGCTTACTCACTGTCACCTGTTTGAGATACTTGACTGTTGAGATTTATTTCTCACAACATCGCAAGCGGGTGCGTGCATGTGTGTGAAAGGGAGGAGATGGCATGTGTGCGTGGGGGTAGTTTTTGTAGCGGCAAAGTGTTTGAAAAGTAGTTAGTGCATTTTAGTGCTACTCCTACTTCCTCTGAGCTTGGCAATCAAATCACCACCTTGCATGACAACAAGTGGCTGCCATTCCTGTGCTTATTGGTCACACGGGGATCTGCATGTTCTACATTTATGAAACACATTAGCAGACTTTGTGCAGGACCAATAAAAATAATAGCAGAGGAGCACAGATAAGCAGCAATTTTAGTTGAGGCCTAACTTCATTGTTTTATGTTTTATGTTTTATGTGTTTGATTTTAATGTTGTGTTGCGTGTCTTGTAACTGTTGGCACAGTCGTGGGAAGAGGTGTGAATTTGTGTACGCCAATGAGGCTGCCAAATTCCCAGCAATCACCCTAGAGATATGTAGGCAGCCATAAGGGAATAAACTGCCTCCCTTCAGTTTTATTTATCAAAGAGACTTTGAGCCAAGCCCAACTGCTCTCCCAGGTTGACTTCCATTACCCTCCTAATGTGCCACAGGCAATAGATAGCTCAGGATTAGCACTGACCCTGTAAAGATTTACACTCACTTCAGTTTGCAACTGAATTCACATGTTGTGAAACAGTATTTATTAAAATTTATTCTACAAAGAACAACTCTGATGTGTTGGGATGCATTTTTGACAGACACACAAAAAACTCAAAAGGCTTCATTAGGTCAAACTAAACTTGACCCCACTGCTTTGCGTAGATTTGATATCCAACTTTCTATGAACAGCACCAAACAATGCCTCAACTTTTTCATGGGATTAAAACTTTTTTATTTTTCTGTTTTGGTATTCATGTGGTTGAACAGTCAAGCTTTTATGGTTTTCTGGTGACCTAACTCCTTATTCTGATTAGGTATAGGTGAAGTTTTCAAAAGGGACATTTTTTTCAATGACTAAAATTTCCATCACACCATTCCTATTCTTTTAATCAAATGACAGATGTTCTCTGCATCTAATGCAGCACAGCCCCTCCCCCACCTGTTGTTGTGCATGCACTTTTTTCTTATATACAAGAAAAAAATCAGCTTTTTGGAAATATTTCTGGTACGTGTGGATACCAAAGAACCCCTTATTGAAATATTGGTGCTTCAAAACTACAGTTGCCAATTGCTAAATGATATGTCTGTTAAGCAGTTGATCATATGCTGGTTGCTGGAGCAGTTAGCCCTACGAATTCACCAGAAAGAGCAGAAAAACAAAAAAGATAATATTAATTTTCAATAGGGACTTGAAAGTCACTACTAAGACAGGATCTTTGATGAGTTTAAGACAATGGACTGATGGATTAAAGGCTAGAGTGTGCATAGTATATTTTTGCTGAAGTCTTTGTATCCTAATACCAGAAAATAAAAGTTATGTAAAACTTTCTAAGTATAATAATGTAAAATTGTTGTATCAGAAATAAGAATAGTTGTTGGTTTTCTGTTTTGAATGATAGCAATCATATTATACATTTTTATCCTACACCTTTGTGTAAACACCATGAAACTGTGGCTTTTTTGCTCAAGGTTCCCATACAGTGAGACTCTCATATTGGCCCAAGATCATCTGAACAAAGTCTTTTTCAAATTTACAGATAATCTGCATGTGCATATTGCTGTCTGATACTTAGTGGTGGTTTTTATAGAGATGTTAAACATGAGCCCCTTTCAACTAATTTAGATGCACAACATGTATGTAGTATTTAGAAACTTGAACTTCAAGCAATACTTGCTACTGCATAACTGATAATGATCTAAACTGGGTTTCATTGTTCCTGATACCTTAAAGAGATTTTTTAAAATCATGTGTCATCAACACAACCACAACACATTTTATGACAGTGATGCAGGAACTGCTTCTTTACTGTTAGGTGTCTGCCAATAGTGGGCTGCTTTTTTTCTTCAGTGTTGAGTCTAATAGTTTCTTTTAGGGAAATTCTGATCACTCCTGATACATTTACCTTCCATATATTTGTTATTTAACTGGTACAGTGGATTTAAGGGGTTCTGTTTGTTCGTCCTGCTTTGAATGAGCATTATTAAGAATTTCTGTCTGGATGTTATTGTAAAAAAAGCGCAGAACAAAGATAGTTTATGTTCAGTATGTTTTCTTAGATGATTACTGCTCTTAAATACAGAGGTTTGTCAAAGTTTGTCCACTTGTATTAGAAGATGACAAATGTCCTTTTCATATTCACTTTTTTGTTGTTTTTTTTTTAACATTTTGTCATGTTTCAAATACAAACTTCAGCGTTTTTAATCAGGGTTTTCTATGATGGAACTACACAAAGTCGTACATTATTGTAAAGGTTAATGAAAATGATGCCTAGTTTAATTTTATATTTCATTTTTTTTGGATCAGCTGTTTTGTGAAGGTCCAAAAAGATTTTTAAAAATTATCAGTGAACAAACAGTAACACAAAGGAACCAAGGAACATGAAAGACAGGTCAGGAATAATGTTCTGGAGACATTTAAAGTAGGATTATGTTATGAGGCAATATTTCAAGCTTTTAATCCCTCAAGGGGGAGTGTTTGGTCTATCATCTGACAATAGAAAGACTGTGGCACAACTGAGAACATAGCAAACTATAAATTGACAAGCTGGGGAGAGAGAAGACTTTAATAAGCGAAGCAGCTAAGAGGCCCATGGTAAGTCTGGAAGAGCTGCAAAGAAGTTTTGAAGAAGTTTAAAACTGGGTTGGGTTCTAAACTAGTATTCCAAACTTTGAATGTCTCACAAAGATGGAAGAAGTATAACACAACTGCACAACTACTAAAAACATGGCCATTCACTCAAAACGATTGGCAACAAGAAGAGACCCAATCAGAAAAGCAGCCAAGAGACCTAGGGTAACTATGAAGAAGTCCACAGCTCAAATGGCAGAATCTGTCAACAGGGCAGCTATTAGTTTTCACTCCACAAATCTGGCTTTAATGGAAGCGAGGCAAGAAGAAAGCCTTTGTTGAAAGGAGGTCAATAAAATTCCCATTTAAAGTTTGTCTCAAGCCATGTAGACAATACAATAAACATGTATATTTGATCACTTGAGACCAAAATGTAACATTTTATCTTACGTGCAGAATTCTGGATGTGTTGGAACACTGTCCACCTCCTGACCCTACCATACCCATGGTGTAACATAGTACTGGCAGTATGATGTTGTGTGGATGCTTCTCATCAGAAGGGACAAGGAAATTAGTAATAGTTAACTGGAAGATGGATGGAGCTAAATATGGGCCTGTTATGGAAGAGAACAACACAGAATTGTTTAAATCATAGCATATGAATTTGTTAGAATGGCCAAGTCAAAGTCAAGTCCTAATCCAATTGAGAATCTGTGGCAAGAGTTGAAAATTGCTGTTTGCAGATGCTCTCTGTTGATGCCGACTGAGCTTGAGCTGTTTTGCAAAGAAGAATGGGCAAAAATTTCAGCCTCGTTATGTGCAAAACTGGTAGAGACATACCCAAAAAGACTTATAGTTGTCATTAAAGCCAAAGATGGTTTTACAGTGTATTGACTCACATAGGAACTAAATATAAATGCACATCATACCTGTCTGGTTTTTGAAATCCATAGGTCATTTTATTTTGTCTGGTAGACAAAATTGTAGTGGTTGTCTACAATTTTGTCTACAGTTATCTACCACTTTCTGTCGGACTGTCATAAAAAATCCCAATAAAATACACTGAAGTTTGTGGTTGTAATGCAGCAAAAGGTGGAACAGTTCAAGAGAAATAAGTATTTTTGCAAGGCACTGTTTACTGTATATAAAAAATTATTTTAAAAAGCTGCATAAGAAATGCTAATTAAAACACATTGTAGTTTGCTTGTAAAACATTGTTTTATTTGGTTAAAACTGCATTTCAGAGAGTGAATGGAAGCCATGCTTCTCAAAGTCTTCCTTATGTTTTATCCCTCCTAATCTCTCACCACAGGATCTCTGTATACAGGTGCAGGTGTTCAGATATGTAGGATGTTTCTCATTTTTTGTCACGCCAACCCTGCTATGTGTTATGACTGACACATCCGCCAGTGTGGGGGGTCTAGCCCAGTGTAGCCCAGTTCCCCGGCAAATCGCTGGGGATTGGTCAGAGACCACGTGGTGGTGCGTGTGAACTCAGGGCCCACTGGGAATGGGCGTCTCACTCTGAGTACCTCATGTTTGCCATATTTTGTAAAGACTACCTGTCTTCCTTTTGTTACCACAGACAGCAATGACAAATGGCAGAGGAATTGGAGAATATTGCTTGATGGGAACAAGATTTGGTTAGAAGGAGGGTTTTTTTTTTCTTTCACAGTAGGAATGCTAGAGGCAGGGATTTTTTAGTTAAACTAAAAGCAAAAAAATGATGAAATGTGGAGCTGGTAAATTTTACAAATATATTTTCTTATGATTGGTGCAGGAATTTGAAATCATATTTCATTTTGTCAGAACTGAATTATTCTCCACCTAAACCCAACTCTTTAAATCTCACACATATAGTGTAAAGTTCTGTTATTTGTGGAGACATTTTTTTTGTACCATGTACTTGTCCAAATTATGTTTATGTACTGAAAAACTATACTGAACTACCTTAATTAACACACTTTCTTGATTTGCCTTGGCATATTCAAGCCTGGTGGTTTGCAGCAGCCCCAAGCATAAATGCTGCAGAGCGCTTTGTCTGTTCGCCCATCTGTTTAGTATTTTTAGACCTTGTCCATCCATCCATTCCCCACCCCCCTTATTTAAAACCTGACCACTATATATCTGCTGTAAATTCACAGTGAACTTTTATTGTTATACTATGAAATGAACTGAAAACTGTTGAAATTAGAGTCTGGAAAAGATGGAAATTTTGCTTGGAAACAGTCCAGGAACCCAGAGCAAACAACACAGAACATGCTATACCTTTATTGTAGTTAGAACTTTTGAATGAGAATGAAGTCAGTTATTTGTCACCAACTGTTCTTCATGGGAAAAAAATGTATCAATTTCTGTTAGTATGTTGTTTTTGTCTACATGTGTGTAAGGTTTTTAATTCTGACCCTCAATGGGATTTGTTTGGTGCCACACCATTTCAGAAACATCTTTATGGACTAAATTGCAGCTTAGTTTTGCTTTCTTTCCACCTTATTAGTGGATCATTTAACAAACAGGTTTGTCTTGGACTTTTCATCAATTTATCACTGTAATATGGTGCATCTCAAATTTACACCCGCAACTGCTGTGAGCACAGATCAAGTTTAACTTAGCACTGTTCTGCCAGGATCAAAGGTAAGATCAAAGGGTGTGCCACTATTTCTGTCACCGTCATCAAATGCTAAATTGTTTCTTCCTTCAGTTCAGTTTAATATAAGGAGAGAATCATCATGTAAGCATTTGATAACATTTTCATAGTAATTCCTTGAATATATAAGCAGTAATATGTAACTACCAAAATTTATACAAATTTGTCCTACTACACACTTTTCAGATTGTATTTTTAACATTTTTGAAAACCATGCTAGATTTTCCTTCATTTTAACAATATACAATCTACAACCTTTACAATTCAAAGAGCCATTTTTCCCTCAGACCAGCTAAATAAAACTGGTTTAGAGCCACAAATATTACCTGACCTGTTGAAAAAAAGACGTGTTATAATTTTTGATAAATATCTATGGCAGGAAATCTATTTTAAGTTTTAAAGATCAACCATTTTATTCCTATATTTAGGTTTTAATATAAAAAAAACATAAAGCTTTTTCAAAACAGTGATATGTACACATAGTTTCCAGCCTATTAACAAGAAAAAATGATCTAAATAAATTGACTAGTACTCATTCCTCCTGTGGAAATTAAATGCAATTATTCTATGAAAAAAAAAAAAAGAAAAATAGCTAAAACCTGCATTTGTTATTATATCTATTTTTAAAATTTCAGTGGTTTCTTTATCATTTTTGGTCAAAGTTTTTAAGAGCCATTGTGGCTCTGGAGTAGCAGGTTGCAGACCCCTTTTCTATGGTATAAACTCCCATTTAGATACATTAAGTGGTAACGTAACAAATCATGAAGAACTTCAGGGTTTATGGATTGTTTAGTTTGGCACTGTACCAGGTCGAACAGTCGAACAGATCATGAATGCATAATAAAAATAAGGAAATCCATTATTGGTTGGGGATTTTGACTGATCTAGTCTTGTATAACTTGTCTTATTGCATCTTTTTTATTTTGGCAGCCTGTTTTTCTCCTGTTTTGTATGAATTAACTGTGTTTAAACTAAATGTTTTGAAAGCTGAGCTCAATTTCACAAGCAAACCCAGGCCTGATTTTTCCGTGATGGTAGAAAAACCTAGTCATACACACTTATCAATCAGGAAAGGGTCCCAAACCCTTTTCTAATACTTTAGGACACCAACGAACCAAAGTCAGAGCTATATCTCACAAGTGGAAAAAAAACATGCGGCAGCGATGTGTGTTCCCAGGACAGTTAGGTAACCAAAATTACTCAAAACACACTGAGGATTCAACCAGGAGGTCACAAAAGAACCCAGAACAACATTTAAAGCACTGCAGGCCTCTCTTGCCTTACTGTTAAAGATTTAACAGTAAGAAAGAAACAGAGCAAAAATGGCTATGACGGGAGAGCTCCAAAGCTAAAACTACTGCTAAATTGAAGAAATCTGTAAGGTGGTAAACACTTTTTCACAGCACTGTATCTTGCAGCACAATGAATCTTACTGATAAAATGACTTTGTGATAAAATTCTTCTGGAGTAAAATGTCTTTTAATGTTTATATTCGGTTTCTATGCAGGTCTTGGTTGCACCGATGAAAAGCTCTACAATCAGTAAGGAATTAATTGTATAAGTAGTGGTTTGTCCTTTGCTGCATAGCCTATTAATCACAGATAAATGTCGACATCTAGTGGAGAACCTGAGAAATTGTGTTTGAAGCTCTCATCTCTAAAAATGAGCGAACCTGACACACAAAAAAAATCTATTTTTAACATGATTGAAACAAATTTTCTGTAATGATTGACTTGAATAACTTTGAAACACCTTTTGATTATTTATTCTATTCTGTACATGTCTCAGAGCCACCTCAGAGTCCTGTCGATGTGGTCATCAGCTGCCTCAACAGCCATTAGAACCCACTGCTGAGGGAGCAGTCCTGATACCAGTCAGCTGCTGACTGGGCAACCAGGAATTGAGCTTCAGGGCTTAGTATTGATCCTCTATAGTTAGCAGCTTCAGCCGGTGGAGTCAAAATGGAGCATATCTTTAGGTTTTTCTTAACCTTTTGTAGAAGGTTCCAACTGTATGATGTTTGCATTCCCAGTGAGGTTTTTTTGAGAAACTGACATCAACTTTCACTCACCCTTCAGACGTAAATATGTCATCTCTCAACCAACACAGAGATCAAGAAGGTTTTAGTTTGATTTACCAACACACAGCTCATTCAGAGGTGCTGCTACATGACAAAACAAAACCTAAAACGTAGTTAGAATTTCTGGAGCTAGCATGCAGCACCTCTTATGTTTGAAAAATTTTGTATTTAACCACATTTTGATAAATCCCTAATGTTATATTGCTATTCTGTCTTTAACACCCTTACTCATGTGGTTAGTAAACAGCACAAACAAGGTTTCAATTTCCTGTTCACAGAATGAACGTAGAGACCTATTGACCTAAAGCTCAGCTCTGCTTAAAGCTGTCTGTCAACAGACAACATCCATTAATTCTCCACATCTGGGCTGATGAGGATGGGTTACTGTCAGCTGCACTGATTCAAATAGCTGTATTTGTCAGTTTTGATTTACTAAGCAAGAATCCATGTAAAAAATGTATAAATTTTATATTTATTAATTGGAACCTTTGGGGAAGATATACAAAAATGCTTAAAATAAATTAACATTTTGCTGGATTTTTTTTTCGGGGATAGACTAATACAAGGTTGTGCATAATTGTGAAATGGAAAGAAATGAGACATGTCTATTATTTATTTTATATAAATACAATCTGAAAAGTAAATACTTTGTTGAACCACCTTTTGGTACATTTACAGGTGCTAATCCGTGTGGTATGGGTATGACTCGACCCGTTTGACACATTTGGAGACCAACATTTATGCCTATTCTTGCAAAATGGCTCAGACTCAGTCACATTAGATGGAGAGTATCTGTAAACATCGTTTTTTAAGTCTTGCCACAGATTTCCAAATGGATTTAGGTCTCTCCCTTTTCTTCCAGGATTGGCCTGTATTTGGCTGTATCCATCTTCAAATCATCTCTGACAGGCTTCCTTGTCCATTCTAATGAAAAGCATTTCCACAGAATGATGCTTGCAAACCACCATCAGTGGGGATAATATGTTCTGGGTGACTTGAAGGGGTAGATTTCTACTAAACACTGTTTTATGTGACCAGAGCACCATGGTTTGTGGGATGGATTATGATGACTTTTTTTTCAACAAGGGTTTATTTTCTTGTCACTTTTACATAAAAGCTGAATTTTTGGTGAAGGATTTGGGGTTTTGCAATAGTCTTTCCATATTTGAGAGCTGGATTAAAAAGTGTTCTGTGATATTGTTTTATAATCTGACTGGTGTGCTCCTTGGTCTTCGTGTCACTGTTTGTTCCGTGATGTTCTCTGAGGCCTTTACAGAAAGCTGTATTTATCCTAAAACTAGATGACACACATGTGAACTTTATTTGTTAGTGATTTGACGTCACAAGGCAGTGGATTGTGGATTTTGTTTAAAGAGTATCAGAGTAAACATCTCTGAATACACATCCTTAGCCCTCTTTTCTGGTTTTAATTTTATGTTAAAAATGAAAAAAAACAACAACAACACATATATAATTTTCCTTCCGCTTCACATTAATGCCATTATTTGTGTTAATATGACATACAAAACGTTTAAAAACTATGTAACAAGTCTGCCATCAGTTGACACTCACCTGTTGGCCACGCGGTTGCGCTCACACACCGTTAATTGTTCCTTTTTTACTTATGTGCGCATGCGCGTAATTGTGACGGAGAGGAGCCCATTTCCTTCCAGCAGCAGCAGCAGGCCTGGCAGACACACAAACACAACACACACATATGCAGTCAGAGGACAGAAAGCCGTCAAAGCAAAGCCACGTTTCGGATTGTCCGACATCAGCCCCGCGAAAACTGGTGCCCCCAAGCCGCAGAAGCTTTACTGATGGGCGGTCATCGCTAACCTGCTGCCGCATCTGCTTGACACCTCAGCGGTATCTTTTGGGTGAGTTGGCCACAGTGCAGTGACTGTTTTGTCTCGGTTAGTTGCTGCTGCTGCAGCTGCAACGTTTTACCAGGGGGAGGTTCAAGGCAGCTCTCTATGGAATGTGGTTTCATCTTAATGAGTTGGTGTTAAGATTACATTTCCCAACAGTTTGGCATAAATAATCCAAGACCTGGCACTTGTCTGCCGGGCTAACCTTAAACCTCGCTCAGCGTTAGCGTTAGCCGCTGCTCAATGGTCAGGAACGTCACGAGATCCATTATCGGACAGTAGTTCAGATATGTGCTAGGTCTGACCAGGCTTTACCTTTTTCTTTGTGTCTTCTAATACGGTTAACGATGCAATTATAAGCACCCACAGATAAAGCAAAGAAAATCTTGCTTATGTCTCCTTTACGTGCTTATTTTGATGACCATTATGTCATTGGCGCTTCAGCAGCTGAACCCCAAACCACTGAGTCACCCCTTTTTCCTAGCCTGTGCTTCCATATTCGGACAGGTTAAGCTTTGTATTTTAGCATATTCTCTTAGAACACCATTGATAAAGCTATGAGTAAAAGAAATTGACAATCTGGAAAAACGAGGGAAGAACTGCTTGCTGAGATTTAGCTAGTGAGTAAATTAAACAATTCTGTGCACATTAAAAATGTAAATATCGAGATTTACTACCTCGTTCTTAGCGCGATTAACTCATGTCCGATAATAGCTTTTGTAGCTTTAACCTGGTGCAAGAATCTGGTTTAGCCTCAACCTTTTGTGTTAGTGGAGCACACGTTATAACGTCTATTCTGAGTTGACAACCGCAAGCTTTCACAGCACATAAAGTGAAACAATCTTATACTTATAATTTGATAATTTCTGCAAAGCATGGTTAAATAAAATGAATTGCTCCGAATATTTAAAACTTGGCACACTAAAATGCCTGCTAACACTGTTATTTTCCAAAATACGTTTCATTGTCTTGTTTTTGCACTAAAGAAAAGCTTCTGGGTCCTTGTAAATTTAGCATTGTTTAGCTTTTTCAGGTCATTAAGGTAAATGTCTGACATGTTGAAACGCACATATTTGTGCAAGCCATGGCAGGACTGACAAAAACAATTCATGTTACTTTCTGTGGTGTAATTGCTATACTCAGAATTAAAGTAAAATGTAGGTGAGGACTGTCAGGCTAATCGGTTCCTGATCTGTAGCACTAGGCTGTTCTCAGGTAACATTTCTTCTGATTAGTGTGTTATCTCAGTGTGTGTGCTTCTTATCTGACATGTTGACGTTTGGTGGTAGGTCAGATTCAACTATATTTCCTCTTCAGATCTTGTTGTCTCTGCAGGTTTGACCAACCAGCAGTTTTCACATTAGACTTTTGACTGTCTAATTGGAAAGCTTGTATGTGATTGGCTTGACTTTGTTTTTAATTGAACTCTTGAACTCCCAAAGACAAAAAACAAACAACAAAGCTCTAATGTAATTTTTCTTTTTCACGATATTAACACAAAAAGTTAACAAAAAGTATCACATTGTATAAGCCTTTTCAGTAATAGCAGAAAAGCAACAATTAGTGCTAATGCTGCCAAAGTAATCGAACATATAGATTATTTGTTTTAATAATGTTATCTGTAACATTCATTCATTATTTTTGATTTTGACATATTAACTGCAGCGAAAATAGACAATTTCCATGTGTTTATTCTGTCAACTTTTCATTTTTGTTTTTGTAATGGAGTCATAGTTAAAGTGTAAGTGCAAGTTTGTTAATCAGGCTATCTGCTCGGGTAAAACCTGCAGTCAGCTGCTATACAGACATCCTTCTGGCATCTTGGCAAATGTTGTTTGAAATTTGCATTGCCTTTTTAAGAGAAATGGGTGATTCTCTCTTTGGCAATTTCTCTGGCATCTCATTAAAAGGACCACGAACCATAGGAGCTAGTGATGGGCCAATCATGATTTCCTAGTTTTTCTTGTTGTCTTTTGACTTGATCAGCCAATTTCGATTTTGACTGATTCCAATTTTAATATTGTGTATTTTCAAAGGACTAAAGCATGCAAAGAAGGGAAAAAAGTGCTGCTGATTGTAGTGTTTAAGCCAACAGAAAATTAAGGAATTGCAAGATTATTCCTATTTATGCATCAAAGCATAAAACCTAAGTTTTTATCTGACTTTCATCAAAGTAAGATAACTGCATGAAAATACATACTCTTGGTTGATGAGTTTGTAGAGCCAAATTGTGAAAGTTCTTAGTTTTGATGGCATTTTGGTGGTATTTTTTTTATTCTTTATTCTGTTTTTATACATATGTTTGTGTTCTTTGTGTGTCTGTTTTTCTGTTATTGCCTGCCACTGCCACATTGCTGCTGTTGCACAGAAGTTTCCCCATCATGGGATAATAAAGGATATTTCTGTTCTTCTTTTAATAAAATAGAGATGTCAACATTTTCATTCTAATATTTTGACCTGCAGATTAAGGCGTAATTGTCTGATTCCAGTCTCAGGATGACTGATTTGTGAATCTCTAATAGAAACCATACAGGGAAAAAGTTTAGCAGTTTTGAAACTTAACCTCCTTAAAACCTTGGTAAACCTTGATACCAGTAACCAGCTCATGCCTAAATCATAAAATGAAATGTCATCTGCTTGTTCTGGTTAAGTGGGTGCAGAGTGCTGATGAGAGCTGTGGATTTCTTATTAGAAAAATCTGTTACCATGATTGTTTGGAGAGGGTGGGGGCTTTGAGAAGGGCTTGGCATTCATTATCCTCTAAGGAATTTGGTGAACCAGACTGCAACATGTTAGAATCCATATGCCAGATCTGTCAGGGCTGAACTGCTCGCCGTATGCTGGGATGTTATTTTTTTTGTACTTTTATTGTGATTCTAGTCAAAATGCTGTACTTTCAAGAAGCTTTCAGATTGTAGTGCTTGACCCACTGAAGCATTTCAGATAAACCCTGTGGACACCACTTTGTGCCTCTTGTCACACCTTTTCGTTGCCAGTAATCCTCACTGATTTCCCATCAGGTGAGAGTTGTCCAGTTGAGGTGCGGGCAGCAGGACAAGACTGCTCTAAAAGCTTCATGTTGGCCATCTTTTAATTAGCTCTGAATACATTTTGAGGAAGAGGAGAGATCTCGTCTGTATGAGTAGCAGAGCTGTGTTGCTGTCTAATGTTGAGCTTTGAATCAGGCTTATGTGCTCAACTGACAAGAATTGGCTGCTCTGTCTGTACAGGATCCATCTCATTGCTCATTTGAAAATCATCCAAAGCCCGCTGACCTCCACATTTTCCCCTGACATGTTTCTTTATCTTTTTTAATCAGCGATGGCAATAAAAGTGGACAGATTTATTGAAGACTCTCATGCACAGTGTAACAGGATACAGGTATTTATGGGCCACATTGTATCACAGAAAGTATATAGTTTACCCTGCTAGCTCTATGGTATCACTCTACATAGACGCATTCAGCTCCAAACTTTAAATAAAAGGCAGCTCATGAGTCTCTCACCCAGCCATGCAGAGTTCAGTGTCTGATAAGGAGCATTCACATTATGAGTGATGCATTTTTATTATAGACCTTGTAACATGCAAAGTAGGGAAGCATGTCATGGTCCACTTGAGTAGGAATTGTGAAGGAAATGGAAACTGACATAAGCTCTGCACCTGCACTGCTTCCTCTTTCAGAAACAGAACACATTCATCATACAGAAATACTGTACTCCCCTGTTTATGAGGTTCTAAATAGTTTCAGTATCGACAGTCTGTGAGAGTTATGGTGTATTTCATTGGTCTCTAATGTATTTCCCAAATACTCCTCTTATCTTTAGATTGCTTTTATAGTTTCACCACTACCACATACCAACATGATTTTAGTAATGCTGAACAGTCACAGCTCATGTCAAGACAATTTGTATATCAGTTTTGATTTTTGAATAAAATTGTGCCCATTAAGTACATAAAGCACCATTCTCCAGAATCAGTTAATAGTTGTGATAATTACAACTTAAATTAGTCCAAAATAATTGTGCTTGTTTTTATTACCCCTTTACGTGAACCTAGGGTAAAATATTCTGGCTTTACTGTATTATATCACTGATGAGAAAATTTAAGGTGAAGATGTAAAAATGTATATAGTACAACATGAGATAATTGATTTTGTTTAAAAAAGAAAAATATAACTTATTGGAGGTGTTGCTGAACATTTGAAGTTGCAGAATATATCAAATCGCAGTCGTTATTACAGTTTTTGTGCAATAATTTTTTATACTGCTACTGACTGCTTGGAGGCAGTTTTTGATAGCCTGTTGTATTTCATTTGCTCTGCACAACTTGTACATTTGAGCCAGATGCCCACACCTGCTATAGATGATAGTGCCTGTAATATTAAAGCTTACAGATATTGATGGGAACATCATGATGATGGAAGAGAAACAGAGAAAAGGAGAAATGTGAGTAAATCAAAACCAATCTCCATCACAGTTCTTATGTATTGTGCTTTGGCTGTTGCCCTTTCTTGACAGACCTATAAATATTACATGTCTATAAAGTTTATTTGTAATTATTTTGATCCAACTATTCGATGTTCAAGGTCTGACACCAGATAAAGTTTTCTTTCTGAGGACTATAATGTATATAGACTAGAGTTGGGCATCTGCAGTCTGATACAGTACATATCTTGATTTCCTGCCAATGGTCTTATGAGTTTTAGATGCATAGATGGGGAAAAATGATAGGACACAATATGATTTACCTCTCTCCCACAATGTATTGCGATTCACTGGTTTTGGTGGAAGCAAAATGAGATTCGATACAATTCTGTTTCACCATTCACTGGACTAGAGAAATCAAATAAATTATGCGTTGCAAACTTGATTACCTTTTAATAAAGCAACAACCTTTCACAAACAGGTGTCTAACAACTGCGCACTTTTTTAAAAACCTGATTTACCATGAACAAAAACGCTGAGGGTAAGTAAAAATGATCAAACTGTCTGACTGCAAGTGAGATTAACATCGCTAACTCATTGTTTACCACAAAATGTCTTCTCTTTCCTGAACAGCAAAAGATACAATTGGCTTTTACGAGTTATCTTCTAAAAGTTATGGCTTAAAAATTTATTAAACATTCATAATGACAGCGAGGCACTCCAGCTGTGCTGAGAATTTTGTTCCAAGGCTCTGAGACATGGAACAGGTGAAAAAATCAAATTAAAAGCATGGAAGAAAACCTTTGTTCTCAGAAACACTTAAAGGCTTGATATATTTAACGCCAGCAATGGCATCCATCTTTAAAGCAGCAAAGCTGTTGGGACAACAGTTGCTCGATCCTTTTGGAGCTTGTCTCCCCTTGACAAGTCCGGACCTGAGGCAGGCGGACCTTGGAGTTCACAGCATGTTGCTGTCTCAACTATGTAATCAGGTTAGTTGTGCTAGTTTGTTGTTAGCTGGTGTGTTCATTTTTATTGCCACTAGCAGTTTTACCTTGTTGTTTGATGCACCTTGCACATGTTCCACTTCCTTAGCAGCACTAGTCACTATCAGCTCTCTGACAGACTATATGTCAACAAGAGGAATGAGCCCCAAAAGCAAATGCCATCTATTTTCCTAGTAAAAGTATATGTCAAAAAGAGAAATGCCACCCCAGATCAAACAATTGGGTGGAAAGTTTCTAAATAAAAGCATAGTGTGGATTTAAATGGAGTGAATTTTATTGGTGCAAGGATGAGAAAAAAAATTAATCCCCAAAACATCATATTTTTACAGCTGCAAACTGATTCACTCACGTCTTGGATATCAGTGCAAAGCGGTTAATCTTAACATCCCTGTTAGAGACTTATTTGCTTTCATTTTTTTTTTTTTTTCTTTTTTTTTTGGACGAATTTGATCGGAGTAAAATCGACCTGTTTCAATCACAAACACAACGGTGGATCATTAGTCAAACCTTAATTTAGTCTCAATTTGTAGATGAAATTTAAAGTCAGTGTCAGCAAAAACACCAGAGAGCCAGAAGACGGTTTTAAATCATTTGCGTTTATTTTTCTTTAAAGAGGTGTCCATATATTTAGAATAAACATCAGTCAGATTTTATATATAATCCTTTGAGGCTATGAAGTTTCTTAACTTTTTGATTAGCCGTATTATCTTCCCCAGTAGCAAGTACCATTTTGTAGTTTTTGAAACTGTAACCAGTCCATACCTCACTAATGGTGATACTGACATGTGGTGTGTTGCTGATTTGTTTTAACCACAAGCAGTCGTGTCATTTTTGGACAGCGGCTTTGTGAAAAACATTTCAGAGTTTCAAAGCTGAGCCATGCTTTTCTGACTTGGGGACAGAATCTCTCTTACCTCTACTCCTTCTCTGCACAGCAGAGTACTGTGACTAAAATCTTGTACGTGTACTAAAATACCTACAAGTACGCTCACTGCTCAGCCTCTCTCTCTAGTGGCTGAGGATCTTTTTGATGGCCAGTACTCTTTTACCAGCTCACCCTTGTGTCTCGGTGTGTTTCACCCTCAAGCAGTAGAGGTTTCCCACTGGTAACCTCATGACAGAGAAAGTGATGTTCAACTTTTTTAACATTTCTAGAAACTGACATTTCAGACAGCGTTACATCCCATTTCCCTGATCAAATCTTGCTGCTTGACTTCTGCTAGCATTCTAGCAAGGATAAAAGTAGAGAGGTTAAGGGAAATGAAAAGGGGTAGAATTCACAGTATTAAGATTTCATGACTATTTTTTACTCCTTTAATTTTTAATACACACCCATTTTTAGATTTCCCTCCTGAAATGCTTTCAGAAAAACAAAAGTGAAAAGAGTTAATGTTTCTTCTTTCAACACTGATGATATTTGGGAGTATGACACCCAATTTTTCCTTAAAGAACATCATTTCTACTGGTCTCAGTAGATTCTTCCTGCGCATGTAATCAGGAAAAACATCATTTTCCAATTTAATTTCTCTGTTGTTTTGTTGACTGCAGAACTTTGGTTAAATAAAAACAATGTCCAAATTTGTGACATCGGTGGAGAGGAAAGTAGAACTTTTGGGGCTTGTAAGACTACACTAGCTGGATATTTTACATAGTTCCTTTATATGAACTGATAGGGTTTTCTTTTGGTCAGAGTCTACTGTAAGCTAGATACGTAGCTGTAATATTTCAGAACTCCAGCAGAAATGCTTCACATTTCTTTATTGACACTGTTCCAGATTATTTCTTGGTCAGCCCATTTCCAAATATTTTACCCTCTATCCCCCATGACTTCAAACGAAAGATATATTGTACTCTAAAAATATCATATGGATGTGTCGTTTCTCACAATATTTTGTAGTGTTTATTGTGTTAATGATAGAAGTATACTGCTGTTCTGCAATAGATTGTATGACTGTATGTATGGCACAAATGCTGCTCTGGGATTAAATGAAATAAAAGAAAAAAATTAAGAGCATTACTGAGTAGGCTACTTTAAAACACCAGTTAAAATAATCAGTAATGTTATCCCTAAACGGCACATCATTTATTTATATTTTTAAAAAATACTGATATTCTATATTTTGCTTTTCTCATGAAACCAATGGTGGGAAAAAAATAGTAAAAGTAATAATCCCAGCAATACATTTATTATTCAGGGTATGCAAACATCATCATGTAGAGTTTTATTGTTTTGATAATAAATCTAAATTGTGTGACAGTAACACAGTAATGATAAATGGCACAATAATCGCCCTTCCCTGTCTTAAAACCCAGAAAAACTTGAACGATTTAAATAAGATTTAGCCCAGCTCTCCCATTATGATCTCACAGAAATGGCTCTGAAGGTGTCCACTATGTAATTTCTTGCTCTAATTCCCACTGACATTGAATAAAGAGCTAAAAGACAGCATTAATGTTTAACACCTCTGTTTTGTATTTGGCTGCCAGTTGACGGTCTAAACATCAGGGTTAATTATTTTCCATGTGGAGTAATGCTGATAACAGAGACTGTACTTTGGCCAGCCCAAATGTTCACCTTGTTAAGAAGATTTCCTTATTGTTTTATGCCATTTGTGATTGAAAGCTTGTTGTTGTCTTGCTTATGCTTAGACTGAGGGCGCATTTTTAAGGTACTAACATATAGGCTTAAATGAAAATGGGAATATATACTTTTGGGAAGTCTGACTATAAAGCAAAGAGAGTTTAGACTTGTACTTTGACACAGCATTGTCGTAGGAAGCTTACATAGATAAAATCTGTTTACATTCAAAGCCTATTTTTTTCTAAAAATATTTATATTGAACTGAAATTAGTAGTAAAACTGTTGTATAAAGTGTTTTCCAGCACTACCCTAAGATTGTGGACATGGTTATTGTCAGTGTTGGGCATGGGATGCTCAGTATGATTTCTTGAATACCACAGTATCACACTATTTACACAAAGCGTTTAGCTAAATTATTTTATTTAAAACAACTTCCCAAACAGCTTGTAGCTTGCCAACCCTTCAAACAGCATTATCTTAGACTGATGTTTCAATTGCTTTATTTTTTTTTTCTTGCAACTGCCAAATAATATTCTTCTGCAAGAATGAGAAAAATATTTTAGTCAGTTTTATGGGCAGTGCACAGCATCGAGTAGGGAGTGGCAGGGCTGCATACTCCATGCTTCATTCACCTATAGAAAACTGTCACTCCAGCACTTTCTCTAGCATCTCATCCAGCTGGTGTGTTATTTGCCTTGTCTGTTTCCTGTATTTTGTTTGGTTTCATGAATAATTTCTAATATTACAAATGGACTTCTCATATTCAACTTTTTGAAGCCTTAATAGAGAATCCCCACCCAAGCAAAGGTGCTAAAACATTGGTTGCCTTTGTAAGACCATTGCCATTGCCATCTTTTCCTGTATGTTTCTTGGATGTTTGCTGTAGTTGGTTTCACTCTCTGATTGTTCTTTCCCTCGTCATACCAAATCTGAGTCATCATTCATGTGGTTCATACTCATACCAGTCAGGGAAGTACAAGCAAAACAATGCAGTCATCATGAAGAAACAGTTTTCTCCATTTAAAGATATGTTAAACTCAGTTGTTATTTTGGTAATCCTACAGTGGAATAAATTAGTGGTGATGACGATGTCTCCTGTTTTAACAGGGAGACTCTGGATTTCCTCTTTTTCTCTCTCTGCTGATGCTCTGTAGATGTTTGAAGTGATGTGACACAGATTGCTTAGAACGTAGGTGAATTGAATTTTGTCTGTGTTTATATTTGGCAGCTTATTAGAAAAAGTTTTGTGGAATTTCTTTTCTTGAAAGCCGTAGTATCATTTATTTTTAAATAGGCTTTTGCTGAAGAAGTTGAAATTGGTCCTTTTGAAGAGGGCCTTGTATCGGGAAGCAGGCTTTACCTGAGATTTAATGAAAATGTTGATATCATGAATAACTTTCTTGAATTTGTTTTTAATACATTAATGTACTCTACTGTACAACTGTACAATAGAGTAGTTGGTAGCTGTTTTGTTTTACGAAAAGAAAGTTCTGGGTTTGAATCTAGTCCTTGGGTCTTTCTGCAATGAGTTTGCATGTTCTCCCCATGCATGTATGGGTTCTCTCCAGGTACTCCAACTTCTACCCACAGTCCAAAAAGCATGCATATTGGTCACTCTAAATTGCCCTTTAGCATGAGTGTGTGCGTACATGATTGTGTCCTGTGTGATGTACTCTATCTCTAACCCAATGACTGCTGGACTGCTCCTTTTCAGAAGCATTTAGAGCCTCAACATGGGAAGACAGTCGTCTGATGAAGGGATGTTAGTTACGTCTGCTGATCTTTAGACCACCTTTTGATTTAGAATGATAAATGAAAGCAACAGCCAATGATGCAGTTTGCCTGACCATATGGGTACTGTAATTTAGGTACTTGGAATTTACTCTTCCATGACAACTGACTTCACTCCCTCATCTGCTCTAAGCCGCACACACAGATCACCTGCTATATTTGCTGATGTGGCTGAAGGAAGATAAAGCTGCTCGTCTCAAGTTTCTGTAGAGCCCCTTCGGTCTCTTGGGGAAAGTAGGACCGTCCCAATCATTTAAAACATGCTGACCCTCCCTTCCTATTAATTCATCTCGCTTTAGCTTTAACCTCAATGGAGGCAGTTTGGATAAATGTTAGCTTGTGAATTAATTTTTATGATCCGTGCCAAATGTGGAGCTTGTATTTACAGCGGTTCAGCCGGGGTATGCATCGTTACTGCTGTAAGAGGGGCTTTAGTTGACCTCACTCATGTAAAGCAATATTCTCCACACCCCATCTGAATGTTTAAGTAAATAGCTTCTTTGCTGGTCCATTTTAAAGGGCTTTGATGCTGTTTTTGCAGCAGTTATTGGCCTCTTGGATTCAGTTTTATTCCATCGAACTGAGCTTTAATTATGTACAGCTATACATGCTGGGCTCCAGACTAAACTTTTGCACCCACATTGGGTTTTTTTTTTTTTTTTTTTTTTTACAGCTACTTTACTGCCAAAATATTATATTGTTGTCATATTTTTGTAATTTCCTGTGCAAATTAATTAACTGGAATGCATAAAAAAAATGAGAGATCAAATCTGTATTATTGTGTGCCTACTTTTATCAGTATGTATGTATTAACACTATTCATTTAATCTATTAAATATAATAAATGCTAATAATACTTTTTCACCTGGATATCAGTTTAGTTTAGTCAGTGATGCATATTACATTTTTGACCAGCATCTGTTGTATATCAAAAACAAGTGTGTCTAGATCAGGGGTTTCCAACTGTAGTCTGCATGAGTCACTGTCCAGAACCTTTTAAAGGCCTGCATCCTGCAACAAACATTAGTCAAATGCCTGAATTTCTTCCTCAGCATGTCATCAAGCTCTGCAAGGGTCTGGTAATGAGCCATTGATTTGATTCAAGTGTGTTGAAACAGGGATGTATCTAAAAGTAGCAGAAAAATGATTATCAAAATTTATTTCAAACATTTTACTAGACATAAGCCTTTCCCATGTTGAGATTTTAATTCACAGCTCATCTTTGATACTTGACAATGTTTTTTTTGTTGTGTGTTTTAGAGCAAAGTTATAAACTTGTCAAATATGTTTTCATTAGTACAGGTTAGGCTTGAACTAGGCACTAATACCAAGCTGTATACTAAGGGTTTTAAAAAGTTAGTTTCCAAACCCACAGAAATGTGACCGTTTCTACATTTTAAAGGCCTTTTAATTGTGATGCCAGAGTGTGTTGGAGAGAGTGAACCTTTCTCCTTTTAAATAAATGGGATTAGATCATGTTATATACATTTTTTGTTTTATATGTTTGTGTTAAAATCATACACTGGTGCCATGTTCGTATACCAAAGACAGGTAACTAGAATAGAAGTCAAAGTCTAAACATCCAGGATGATGGGACAACGTGTGTGGGCCTGCAGTGCTAGCAGAGAGGTGCACAGGCTGGGGTGGGGGTGTCAGCACTCTCCAATCCACTGGATCCCATGAAACCGTAGCTTTTTTTTTTGTTTTTTTGTTTGTTTGACATATATAATCTGAAACTTGCTGATGTATAATTCAGGCGTTATCAGGGGAATTAACCCTTCTGTAGTTTCAGAATTTGTGGGAATGTTGTCACCTTAAGGCTTTGTTTCAAGCAAATAATCTGAGGTATAAGTGAACAGGGCTGTCATTACGCATGGTGTTAGGCTTTCACTGAAGATTTCCCTGAGCACTTTACTCTGCAGGCAGGATATGCAGTTGCTGCCTCTGCAAACATTGGCCCTGCATTAGCAAAATGTCTTCTCTGCTACGTGCATCAGTAAGTCTTCCTGGGGTTTCTCACTGCTGAAGCCACCTTTCACTTGTGAAAAGAAGCTCTGGACATTACCTAGGGTTCTTTTTAATTGTTTTTGAGTTGATTTTTTTTTTTTTTCCTTATCTAGAATTTTCTAGCTTGCTGTTTGGTTGTTGCAGAAGTCATAAAGTTGACCAAAGCTATGTTGTCATAACTTTGTGATGTTGTGATGTAGATTTGGTTTTGGAGCCTCACAGACACCCCTAAGATGGAAGAACAGTCACCCTTCACCGAAACCAAAAAATGAAACATTGGGCTGGTTTATTCTGACAGTTTTCTTCCAAGATAATTAGGCTACAGTTTGAATGTAGACTAGGAAAGGAAACAGTGACCTAGTTAGTTTTGTCTCTTGGGTTGTTCTATTATGGCTGAATCAGTAATGAGTGATAAATGGTTATTTTTAAGATTACTTTTAATTCTGAATACAGTTTGGTTGTTTTTATTAATCTATATTTAATTAATTAATTCTCCAACATGCTAAGTTATATATATTTAGCAATATATTATTTGTGTATGTATTCTAGTTTTTTTTTTATTATTTATTTATTATTTTTTACCTGCACCAGTAATATTTTTATATATCTGTATGTATTTATTGGCACACCTATAGTTTTTCAGTATTTTTTCTGTGTACTCTGGTAGCCAAGCAACGATGTTTTGTTGCCAAATTCACTGTCGTCTTTGTGCAATGACAATAAAGTAAGTCTAAGTCTTAATCACTGTAGTTGCATTTTCATCATTTTAGAGGTTCTTCTGTTGTTCAGTGTGCCAACCAAGATGGAAGAAATGAAAAATAAGTGTGTATCAAATCATTTGTTTTAAGCAATTTTTTTATTTCTTTCAATTTTTGTCGTCTTTAAATCTCAAAGGCATCATTAGTTTTGGAATGAGTGTTTTAAGAACTGTCAGAAAGGGTAAAAGAAATGTCTTTACCACTTTTTGTGAGTGTATTAATATGCATTTAGCGCACAAAGACCTCCAGCATGTGAACACATACATGTTGTTGATTCTAAGCAGGGAAACGTGCCTGCACCCCACAGGCTGCTCCACAGTGTGTTCTAATGCAAGTCTGTGGTTGTGAATGAATAATTTAGCATGCTGGCATAGCTGGGTGGAGCCTGGATTATTCATGGTTGGCACAGGAAGCGACAGACGACTTCTGTTAATATTAAGGAGCCTCAGATGCAGACCAGTCTCATGCATTTTACACCCACCACCTCTCGACACTCCTGACTCTTCTTCCTCCTTGCTGTGTCCTTGCTTCCCTAACCTCTGTCCTCTCCATCTGTGAGCATCATTGTTTCATATTGTTTTCTGTCTTGCTTTGGGGTTTCTCATTATATCTCTTGCTCTTGTGCAGCTACCTTCTTTTTTGGCATCTAGAAACATTGAATCTCTTTCTCAATTTGAGATTGCTTGCTGTGCAGGTAATCTCTATAATCCCTTTCCTGAGCTGTAACAACGATCCATGACAATTTGTAATTCCAGTTGCTGGCCAGCCTGTAGCTTCTCCCTCTCTTCCTCCTTCCCTCACTTCCCTCTTTCTCTGCCCACTGAGTCTGATTTTTCTCCATTCTGTCTTTTCTGCTGCCACTGAATGCTTCTTTTATTGAAGAGATTTAAAACTGCAGTTGCTGCTAATGCTGCTGCCATATTGTACCAGCACCCCACTGTGGCTGCCTCTAATAAGATTCTTTGTGTCACCATCGTTGTGCTTTGCCTCCTCATCTCCTCCTCTGTTCTGAATGGTGGAGTTGTCATGCTTAGCCATCAAAGGAGAAGGGAGGCGATGAAAACAGCAGCAGCCACAGCAGGCGGTGTTCTAGCTTTTTCCTCCATTCTTCTCTCAATCCCTAAAATGTTTAAGCAACTTTTGTGCATGCATTTATCTTCAAGGGACTGCCTATTAGGACTGAGCGATAATATCTAAACCTTATAACACAGTATGTTTTGGATTCATGATTTCACAATGCACAATATCACAATATGTAAAATTTGCTCTTCATCACTATAATAATGTTTTATACTCTAATCAGCTGCAAGCAGTAAGTCGGACTCTGACCCTTCTTTCAACAGCAGGACAAATTTTTTTTTTTTTTTTTTTTTTTCATATAACCCAACAGCAGATGTTCTTTTGCAAGTTGAGTTACAAAACAAAGCTGCTGTTTGGCTGAACTTTTTGGAAAAAACATGTTTTGTTAGTGAAAGCGCTAATAAAAAGTACAATCCGACTGGAACTTAAATTAAATGATCCATATTAATTCTATTATGCAATATTTGACTGTTCCCAAAGAACCCTGACAGAGACAAGAAACCACCAGTGCAAAGATGAGATTAAAAGTAGCCAAAGTAATAAAGCGTAGATATAGAAGGATGGTAAAATGGTGTCTAGAAAGGAGATACGAAAATAGCAGCATAATAACACTTCCTATGTTTTACTACAGAAAGCTGTAGCTTCTAGGTTAAAAATAAGTAGTCTACATTGTAAAGGGGGACTTTGATAAATAAGTATTTCGGAATACTGAAAAAGCAGCAGCACAGAAATGAGAATACAAGCTATTTTACATGGTTGAATAAATTTCCTATAATCAATTTACTCACCATTTGATGCCGGTATTGATATTGAAGTTCACAGTCTTTTTCTCTGCTTATCAGCTACCCTTAAACTAAATCTTTAATGGATCCTCGAATGACTCCAATGATTTTGTTAAAAAAAAAAAAAAAACAAACAAAAAAAAACTCCTAGAGGCAAATTCTTGCTTTAATTCTTTATTCATGTATACTGTTCAACTGCTGAAGTTTTTTTTTTTTTTTTTTTTCCACCGTGTGGTCATGTCTATCACAGGGGACAGTTATTGCCGTTGCACAACATGCGTTAACATTAACTGTGATGGAGAGAGATGGGAGACGATATCAGAAATCCTCAGCAAAAAAAAATTTAAGAGTTTAGCTCTCTCATAATAGAGTTAACTTAGCATAACAGTGCAACTTCAATAATAACTTTGTAGATGAGTGAATATATGAGGGCTTCCATGACGATTTCTAGAATATTCTATTATTTCAGTCCTTCCGATGGAGATGAGCTGACATCTTTCGTCCCGGCTAATTGTCCCATTTGCTTATGACGGTGTTTCTCAGCCCTGATCCTCAGGGCTCACTGTCCCACATGTTTTAGGTATTTCCCTGTTAACTCTCACTTGTCTTCAATAAATGGCTGATTAACAGGCTTCTGCATTTAATGACATTTTAAGGAGGTAATTTAATCATTTGAATCAGATATGCTGGAGCAGAAACACTGCTAAAACATTTCTATACATCCAAAATGTAAAAAATCTGTAACTCGAGATGGTCTCTTTACATTTTTTTCAGTTTCATCGCATCACCTGATAAACAATCTGTGTGTTTGGGAATCTCTTTTTTGACAAGTGGGGGAAAAGGTTGAGTGATGTGTTCAGGAATGTTAAGTGAAACAGAGCTTCTTGCAAATCAGATACAGAGGCGGAGTGGTTGCTCTTGAAATGCACATGCTAATCATCACAACAATGTCATTTTAGACATTGTATGTGGCACAAAGGCCGTAAATTGAATATATTAATTATATTGCGAAACACTACTGATTATCACTGAATGCTAGAAGAAAGTGTAAGCATCACATGGTAGAAACATTAATAGTTTGGCTTAAACTTGTTTAGTCTTCAGTCATCCTCTTATCAAATGCTTTTCTGCAGTGTTGCTTCCCTTTACATCTCACACTTATTAATAGTATGTCCAGTCACATCCCAAACACCCCCACACAATACTTACTATTAGCTTCTTCTGCATTCTGTCAGTACTATTATCCTCGGGCAACCACGGCCCTCAACATATTCCTAGCTTTGTGTCCCTTCAGCATCTCTGCAAGACAGATTTGGACTGTCAAAATGAAAGTAACACTCATGACATGCATTGAAACTGATAGGAATTTCGTTCAGTGAACCTCCGCCTATTCATGATTCAGTATTCGCCTATTCAAGGATTTTTTTTTTTTTTTTTTTTCTAGAGCACATCTAAAATATTCAAAAGAAAATGCAGCTTCAGAAGCTCCTACCTAGATACAGTGCTAATTGGCACTCTATTGGCTGCCGTTTGTTAAGCAGCCAATCCAAGGGCACCATTCATTTTACTTGTCACTGATTAGGTGCGCACCAGAGATGAGGAAGGCTGTGGATGCTAGCATATTAATGTATATTATGGTATAGTTTGTGTTTGAAATATTAGGCATTTATGAGCATTTTTTTAGGAAGTCCTGAAGTATTTGCAGATTTCAGCAAATTAAGGGCAGTTTTGGGTCCATAATTCCTGTGAATAGCCAGTTTTTGTAGTTTTGTTTTTAACTCATGAAACAAGCGGGTGACCAAAGCCAGCATCACTCTGCAAATAGGGACCCACCAGTTAGGGGTGGGCATTTATTATATCATTTATCATGATAAATTTCTTGTTGTAATAAGAATTTTGATTTGTTGTCATGATAAATTCTAATCAATGATGTTTAAAACTCCCCAAAATTGTCCGTATAGTTAGTTTTACTATTTTCTCCACTGTTTTGTCCAGTGAGAGTGTCAGTAAATACCAGTTAATTTGAAAATATGATTAAATGCAGTTATTGTGTGCAGTTTAGTGATAAAAATCAAACTTCTTTATGTGACATGTGTCTTAAAGAAGCATATTACAAATGGGTATGTTTTTCAAGAGTGGTGTTTGTGCTTGTGGGCCTTTGACTCAGTTTCAGTTCAGGTGAGTTTATTTGTATCGTGCCATTTTACAACAAATGTCATCTCCATGCACTTTACCAAAAAAGGCATTTCAATTTTGTGATTGTTGTCATTCAGTCACTACCATACAGTTACCTTTTATCTTTATCACAATGGTACCACAAAATATTGTGATAAAAAGTCCATATCATCCACCCCTAGCACCAATAATAGCTTTTGTGGTCGATTTTCTGTCTCTAAATTTTGTAAACTCTGACTTGCTTGAACCGCCTTTGTGTCTTGAGTGGTCATTATTTATATAGATGATAGAGGTGACTGCCAAAATTTGATCATTTCTGCATGTTCCATGACAGACACGCTGAAATCTTAAAAGAATAAATCAGCACCACTTTACTGGAATCCATTTAGTATCTACTAAAGTCGGCTTTGGTTTAATTTATGTCTTTGCCAGTTCAGCCAGTCGTCTATGTGGTGGGTAGAAAATGACATCCTGTGGCAGACGGCTCTTTTCCGTATCAGAAATAGTCAAGTACAAAACAACTAGAAGTTTATCTTTGTTGTTTGTTTGTGATGAAATCGTTGCTGGTCTTATTTAGCTCAAGCTAAATTTCAGCCAACCAGTGTAGATTGGCTGACCCACCCACAAGATCTACATCAGGTATATTTTGATTGATTAATATTGAGATCTATGCGGGTACTTAACTCTTGATTTGTTGTTTTTAAAACAAATGTAACATCAGCGCTACTGTATTTAACAAGACTAACTAAGCTGATTTTTTTTTTTTTCCTTCATGTGCTGTTTAAAACCAAAAACAGCCTACAACTCAGGAAACACAAAGACTATCCATTTATAAAAGGGGATATCCTGTAAAAAAATAATCAGAAAATGGAAACCCTCTCAGCAGGCAGACCCTTCGATTCAGTGTCTCCGTAATGTATTCGATGATGAAAACGGCTGCAGCCTGCCTCTGTCTGCATGGATATTGTGTGGATATAAATAGCCAGATCTGGATGAGTGTGCGCTGAGCCTGGAACCGCAGCACACAGAGCTTAAACAATAAGCAGCCATCACTACCCTTCCTCTCCCTCTGCTTTCTCCACACCAAGAGCCTCCCAGAGCTCAAAGGGGGCTGGGGGTGAGTGAAATGGGTGGGCGGGTTCTTCTGTCTCCCTCTTCCTTTCTTTCTTCTGCTTCCTGCATCCCTGCTCTTATAATCTGTCATCAGCAGGCGAGCCCAGGCCTGTCACTTGTTACGTCAGAGGCAGGCTGTAGGGTTGCTCCCTGTCTGCCCACCTTTCAGTCTGCATGCGGTGGGAGAGTTTTCACTCTTGCACTGCTTTATCAGTCCTTCCAAAAAAATGGTGGCGGATCAAGGTTGATCTGATCTGATATTTTTTTTTTTATGTAATGTTGTGGAAGCGGGTATTTTTGTACAATATTAAAACAAGCATTCAAAATGCATTACTCAATCTGACATTACAACTTCTACTGGAAACATCACATTATTTTACGGTTATTCTAAAAAAAGTAATTTTTATCAAAAGAAGATATTTTAATATTATTTGCATGATTAAATGTGATAAAAATTGGAATATTGATTAATTCAGGCACACTTTCAGTTAATTAAACTTGAGTCTACACATATCCATAAACATGTATTTGGGGGAAAACATAGCGGACAGAGATGGCAGTCTATACTGCTCAAAGGTAGCCCCTGGATTTTGTCTCTTCAGTTCATCATGTATATATCGTATCCTCCTGTGAATCCTCCTGAATTAGCTGCTATCTGTGATGAGGGAAGGATATACAGTGGTTTCTGTAGTTTTTGGGGGTTTTTTTGCCACTGCAGCTCCTGGTACCCGCTGTTACCTGGTTAGGCGGAGCTCTTCCGTACTCGGCTCTGCGTCTGCTCATGTCTCTTCTTCACACAGACATAATTAACCGGTCAGTCATGGCGAAAAAACTTTCTGAAGCACCGACGTCTTTCCAAAATAGAAATAAATTACTCAAAGCTTAGCTTATGAAACTGGAAAACCCTTTTTTCAGTTTTGTTAGTTTTGTTGTTTGCAGGCGACAGGATACGACTACTCAGAAACATAAAGAAGCAAGCGAGCTGCTAGCTAGTGGCAGCCAGTCACGTCTACTAAAACTTGAACATTAAAATACATCATTACAAACGAGAGTTGAAGGTGCTTATCGCTCTGTGTCCCAACCAGATATTCCTTTAGGAAAAAAATGAAACAAACTGCAGGGTGCGGGGGTGCACGGGGGGTGGTTGCAGTTGCAGCAACATGAAAGCTAAAAACCAAAACACTGACAGTCATTACTTCAATGGAGGTGTCTGACACATGGGAGAAATGAAAATGAACAACATTACTGATCATTAGGAAGTGTGCACAAGCTTGTACTTTTTGCAGGGTTTTTTTTTTTTTGTGTGTCACATATTTTGGTGTTGAGTATTTTTAAAAGGAAGATTTCTTTTTATATTAAAACAAGATTCTTAGTTTTGCACATAATGTTTGAGTTTTTAAAAAACATTAGGGGAAAACACTTTTTAACGTCTTGTAAACCTAATGCTCTGTGTAACCACAGCAGTTTTTTTTTTATTTGTGTATTTAAGTATCTTTATTTACACTTGGAAGCTGATTTCAGACTGATTTTTTTTTTTTTTTTTTTCCAAAATTAGTTTACATTCACATTTACCTGTTTTATATTTTCTTTGATACATACATATTTTTTTTTTTCTAGTGACTGTTTATAAAAGAAAGTAAAAATAAAAACTCTGTTTTGAAGTTACATATTTGTTTGGTCACACCCAATTTAAAAAAAGCAGGAAAATATGGAATATCATCTGTGATATTGTTAGAGGTATTTAAAATATATATAGTGTGATATTTTGGGGCAATATCGCCCACCCCTTCTGTGGTTTGAAACTAAATCTTACAGATTATCCAAACCTCCTGTTTTTTAACACCTTACACAAAGGCCTTCCATGCTTTATACCACTTTGGCTTTGACAAGGTTGAACAACTTCTAGAACCCTGGCTCATTTCACAATGAAAGCAGTTGCTTTATTAGCCATGTGCTTTAAAGTACCACTGCAGTCGGGGGTTTTTACAGCAATACAGAGGAAAACTGTTCTCACGTATTTTGACGGTTACATAACTAAAGATTATTTTCTAAAGATTGTGTTGACATAAGTAATCATTTACGTTGACTGGTCATGGCATCCTTACACAACAGTGAAAATCAATAAAGGAGAAAAAATACTCATCATGCAGTACATTGTTTGTTCTGCTGTTTGGTCAAATGATGTTGAGAGCCTGGCAAGCTGACGTAAGTAAATAAGCAATGTTTTTGTTCACCAATAAGCACACAAACTCAGCAACCCATGGTTGCAATGCTTGTAGTACTGGAGAAGTTTCCACCAAACTTTCCCTTTGCTTTATTTTAAAGGGGAAAAGTAACACAGTTCTCCTGCATTTGGACATCATATACAACTGACTGAAAGCTTGTGGCTGTGCTTAATTAGGGGCAGGCCATGCTCTGTAGTAAATATGGCCAAAAAATATCCCGTATGGGGTCTGGCATGTCATTTAAAAGCAATTTTAATGGTAGCCATGGTATAACAGGAATTTGTATAGTTTTGAAACTGACTTTTTAAAACCGTAGCGTACACTGAGACATGTTCCTCTGTGCAGCAGTAGGCCGAAGTAGATTGTAAATTCACTAGTGTACTGTTTAGATCACAGCTCCAGCAGATGTGTATTTTAGAACACATTTCAAATTCTCTTCATATTTTAGAGCGCATCAGGTGCATGATTACTGGTTTAACTGTGTTTAGAAAACATTAACTTGCAGCGCTCTCTTCTGTTTGGAATGTGAAGGAGATGCTTTGTTTTTATGTGAATAGGGGAAGGAGATAGGCTTGTGTTCTCATTTTATGTTTTCGACTGTACTCGTTAGTGAGCTCCCCAGATCCATTGGTACTGTATCATGATCTGCCAGACTGTGTAAAATAAATGAGAATCATTTAAATTTCCTCACAGATGTTTTTGAAAGGCCTTTTGTGGGATCTGGGATGCATTGACATACGGATTATTCCTGAGGTGTCCAGAGCACCGTGGAATAGCCTGCAGCCACAGTTTGTCGTCCTTCCATTCAAAGCACAGTGGGTGTACAAGGCTCACATTTCATGGGAATTGGATGCAATTTCTGGTCAAAAATAGCTGAACATAATCTTTGTTTGTATGAATCATAAACCTGAGGAAAACAGTCAGTCTTGTTACAGTGTCTTGTCAGTTCATCCATTTATTTTCTTTAAGCAATGTTCAGTTGCTATATGTTACAAAAAAAAAAAAAAAAAAAAAAAATGGCAACCTTGACATATGTCTCTGCTTGTTGCTCTAAATCGCAGGTTTTGCTGGACAGTATTTGAAAGTTCTGATAAATGTTTAAAAAGCTCCAATAGATTTAAATCCAGAACGCCAAAAGTATTTGTTTCTGTCGCTACTGAGTCCTACAAAAGGAAAAACAAAGAGGGGAATGGCTTTCTGTAGGTCAGGGGAAAAAAAACACTCCAGCTAAAAAAAAAAAAAAAAAAAAAAAAAAAAAAAAAAAAAAAAAAAAAAAAAAAAAAAAAAAAAAAAAAAAAAAGTGACGGTAGCTGGAAACATTTGATGTGGCAGATGGCAAACAGAGCCACAGTCATCATGGCTGAGTAAGCAAGAGCATCTCTTAATTTATTTCACTCTCCTCTCTCATGCCTGTCTGATACTTTTTGGCTTGATTTTGAAAATGTAGCTATTTGCTCATCATTAGCTTTGGATTTTTTTTCGATTTAGTCATAATAGGAGAATGTGTTTCTGCCACTGCATTTTCCTAACGGTGTTACTTTTTGTTCCCAACTTGCAGTGTTTTAGCTGTTATCCTGCACTTAGAAAGCTGTGCCACACTCGGGTGTATCTATTAGTTTGTTGAATGTTTAAAAAAAAAATGTGCTTTTGTTTTCCATAAGTTTTATTTTAAAGCATTTTGTTGGCACTTTCAGTTTAATGATTTAGTCGTTTCACAGTAGTTTTGTTTTAACTTGTAGAAGAGGGAGCGCTGCAGAAAAATTTGGTCGTAGTCCCGCTTTAAACCGCAAGCATCAGAGCTATGGAATCACTGAAGCACGTGGACACCCTGTAGTGACTGCTGGGATGGGAGATGGCTCAGCCAAATGAGAAAGGTTTGAGAACCCTGAGGCTTACTAGTGGCTAAGGATGTCTCTTGCACCAGCCAAATCGTAACCCTTATCCCCATAGCCTGCTTCCTGGTTGACACAAACCCATGTGTACTGTAATGCAAATCAAAAATAAAAGATGCAAACAATAGGGTTTGCACAGTGCAGTGTCTGGTTATTGCCCCTTTAATGTTTTTCTACATTTTTAATTATACAAAATTACACCAAGTTTCTTCAGTCGTATATTGAAAATGATAAATATGACAGATTCTTGCAAAAGGAGATTTTTCTCTAGATCAAAAACAAACCCCAGGGACCTATTTAATAGCCTGAAAATACTGTTCAGTGTTTTTTGTTTCTTTTAAACCTTTGGAAATTATTGCTACAGGCAGCTTTACTGTCAAGTGCTTTACATAGAGGGAAATTTGACGCAGTCACGAGTCATTTGTTGTTGACAGTTCCAAGCTGTCCTCTGTGCAAACCCTCAGCCCTGTAAGCATTTTATTGTCAGGCTGTACTGAATATTTGCATACCCAACAGATCGTATTTCCATATTTTTCCACACTTTTCTTTTTGTTGCCAGTACACTTTACAGTGAAAGCTTCATGCTCAGCTTGTGTGGGAATTTTTGTAGGGACTTTACTAAAACTTTACTGCATTAAAATTTTCATATACCACAAGAGGTTTGTTTGAATTACCTGCAGTATAGAAATAAATGAGGAGGTTTTATGTCCTAAATAAATATCGTTTGTTTGTCAGGACAGTATTTCCTTGTCTAGGCCAGCAGATCAGAGCAGTCAGATCTTGATATGCGATACTAACATGAAGATGACCTTGAGTAAAAATACCATGGGATCTCTGTTTCACACACACACACAAAAAAAATAACTACATAGAGCATGATATAATAATTAAAAGAAAAACAATATTTATCACTAAAATAACATATTGATTATTGCAGTTAATATATTATTTAGACCATATGCTTGCTGTTATTGTGATGGATATACAAGAATTTAGAATAAAAAAAAAGTGCTAAATCTATTACTAGCTTAGCAGAGTATTAAACCTTTTTGTTGTTTTGCCCTTGATAGAGTAATGTACAATAACCTGATATCTGTTGGCGTTAGTCAGACCACTGTTAATGTGTTTTGCAATTTGAAAGTCTTTTCTAAACAGCTGAGTTTGTTTTTTTTTTCTTGTGATGGAGAGTCTAGTAGCTTTCGTTTAGCCAGAAACAGCAGGTGGGGGAGAAGTACTATGTTATTCCATACTTGATACAGCTGGACAAAACTCTGGTCACACTTTTGTTAGCATCTCTTTAAAATGACTTTCCATCAGAGGATGGTATGACACAGCACTTTTTTTTTTATCAGTTTTGAAATCACAAAAGCATCTCTACATCTGTAATGGTCTGACAAGATGTCAGGATGGAAGTTGTGGCTGATTTTTAGATCCACCGTACCAGTGTTGAAATGTCTAAGTAGAATATGTCTGCTATGTAAGTTCCACTGAGAGATGTAAGCATAGCCCACATTTGCTTGTTTTGACTATTGCTAAATGTGGCTATATTTCAAAACTAAACAAAAAGGAAAAAACAAAACAAAAACATATTTATATACCTGACTCCATCACTGTTTAATTCTTATTTGGACAAAGTTCCCCAATCAGCGTTAGCAAATGTAAAGCATTTTCTCCACATGCGTCTCTAATTAAAATTAACTAAATATAACGAACACAGCCAAATTTCTGTAATTTTTCTTGTCTAAAACAAGTGCAGATTACAATTATAAAATGTGCTTTCTAATTTACCTTCAACAGCTGGCATAGTTTTCCATATTTTAAATGAAATCTAGGTGGTATGTTTTGGTCAGAATACCTCAGAGGGTTTACCACATTTCCATTTTCAGCTCCAGGTTTACATTTCTGACTTCTCCCCAGAAAATCTCTACCATGGATTTGCCTTTCTTAAGATGCCTTCCACAGCCTTAAGCTATGATCCAGCAAATGAAAGTCCAGAAATCTTGGAGAACTAATATTTTTCTTTAGGACTTATGCAAACTTAACATTCCTTGGTGGTATTTGTTATTTTCAAGGACAGGTCATCTCTTAAGTCGCTGGTTCTCCTCAGTGATGCATCCGTCAATCCCTTAAAAATCTGAATCGGTCATTTTTTCCGAAATTAAATGGTTGCTAAATTGCCTACCGCTTATTATTTTTTTCCGTGTTGAAGTCAAGCAACTTGATAATAAAAATGAAATGCACATAAATTTGGTATTTGTTGTTTCAAGTTTTAAATAAATTTGACTGATTTAATATATGATTTTATGGAATATTTTTTATGAATTGTGGCACTGTGGGGCCTTCATATAAGCACAGTTCCAGCATTACTGGCTCATCTCTTTAGTGATTTGTAAATTACATATTGCTTTTCATAACAAGCATGATTTGAGTCTAAGCGGAAGTGACAAAAATAACTTTTGGTTTTTACTTTACAAGGGCTGAATTTTAGTCTTTAAGTTGCTGAAGATGGGTAATGTTGCATATAGAAGTCTCTCTGTTGCAAATGAATAGTGTCATTTGCTCACCAGTCGTGGAATTCGGTTGGAATGTCGCAATTATTGTGTATGTAATGCAGTCCTTTGTTGAGCGCAATGAAAGTTATTGTTTAATGCCTGCTCATTAAATTTAATTTTACTCTGGACCATTGATTTCAATCTAGCATAAATAAAAGACAAGATGACATTCACGATAAGTCTTCTAAAACCTCTCGTTGAAGCTTCCCCATTAGACCATCTTCTATAGATTGCCTTGGAATTAGCGTGGCACGGAAAATTACTCAACCCAAAGTTTTGAGACGGTCATAAGAATTACTTGCTGCAGTCTGAAGGAAAACAGAATTATCTTTTGATTTGTGTTTAAACTTTCATTCATCCAGAGAACCACGACAAAGAAACATTAACTTAAACTTTCTCTTAGTTTCTTGCACATGGTATATTACAGACAGAGCAAGAAGGAGCGAAACTGTAGTGTAAAGACCCCAAAATGTTTAGAAATGTGCTTGTTAGCATATGAGGAGTGAAGATTTAAAGCTTTACCAATAAATAAATGTTCAGAAATGCTCCTCTGTCAGGACACTGTGAGAAACCCTGCAGGAGTTGAATTGTAATAGAAGATCTCAAGGGCATATGGATTATCTTTATTAACATTTGTTTTCATTCAAATTATTTTCATCTGTTCTCTTAGTGGGTCATGTCAGTATTTCAAGTTTCGGGGCAGTTTCTGATTCCTAAATTTACCAAAAGAATGAAATAAAACAGCAGCCTTTGTGAATATTTGGGGCATTTGGATGATTTTCTTTAATTCATATTACTTAACTTGTTTTCAGCAGAGCTGAGGACGTTTCAGACAGAGTGTTTTAGTCATGGGTTGCGATGAGCTGACTAAAAAAAAATATTGTAGGATAATTCATTCTAAAATTGACAAGTCTAAGTGTTAATAAATACATCAGTGCTCTTCAACAAATTACTAGATCAAAAGCTAACTTCTGATCATGTTTCATGCCCAGAAAATATAAGTGATAAGGTATCACATTTTGTAATTGAAAATCTGTATGAACCCTGGCAGATGGCTTAAAAGCAAACTGCATTTTTCACAACAGATTTAAAGTGTGTGCAACAGAACGGAAGTGTTTACAAAGAGAAAATGTGCTTTTCCTTTTCCCATTTCTGGTTCAGTTTGCTGTCTGGGTGTTTTTCCCAGTGATAACATTATTGGTTCACCACAGTCTCCGCAGTCTTTCCAGAATAAATAAGATTTCCAAAACCTTTTAAATTTGACTTGTGATACAGATTTTCAGTGCAGAGGATGTACATTTGTCGTGAAATATCCTATTTGTTGTAATAGACCTAGTTTCAAATAAAGCTGTCTTGCGTCTCCTGGATCTTCTTTCCAAGCAATGGGTGATTTTATTATTTTATTGTGGAATTAATGTTCTGTTCAGAAGTGTATAAAGCAGCATGATTCTTTATTTATCAGTGGAAAATTGAAAAGTCACAGGGCCTTACTGAGAACCACTCAACTCCCTGAAGAATAAAGATTTGAACAGTTTGATGCTAAAGCTCTTGAATAGCTCGCGGGCATTCCTCACTCCTGGAATGAGATAAGAATAGCACTCGCTTGTCTCTCCTCCACCACTTTGCTACCAAGTGTGGCTGAGAAATGGCACTGCTATGTTTCTGCAGTGCTGTTTCAGAAGTAAAGAAGAGCAAAACGGAAAGAAGTGCATGCCCTTTGGGTTCACCGGAGCAGCCTGGCCTCAGACAAATTTGGCTCTGTCAGTTTGCATACACATCTGTTCTGGTCTGCAATTAGGCTCTTTCCTGTTTCAACCCAGGATATGGTCATGCTGCGAAGCTAACCCATTGGGGCTCTCATTCTTATGGAACAGAGATTATACACTGGAACCAGAGATGCTGTACATAATTCAGAGTACCCTTTTTTTTATTTATTTATTAGCACCTACCGACTTTGGTTTTGATATTTGGACCCGAATTTAGTTTGTGGTTTTGGATGCTGTTGTTTGTCCAGGTAACTGGCCTTGTTGAGATCAGTTGTGATTAGTTTAAAAGTAGCCACAGACACTTTTGCTCATGTTGCTGTCCAGATAGAACCCAGTTCTCCCTTTTATAAAGCATTGGAAAATGTGTGTCAGCTACTTCCTTCTTGTGTTTCTCCACCCTCCTTGTTTCAACTTCCTGTTTTTGGCACAAGCTGGAAGTAAGATGCTTTGAATGGGAGTCACTGTGGGAGTCTTTATCCAGTTACTGCTATCTAGTTACTGCCAGTTGGAGTTATTTAGAGTGCTGCTTGTGATTTGTTGCTGTGTTTTGAAAATATAGATTTTTTGTACATTTAGAAAACTGACTGCTTTGATTTAGCCAAATTTTTTTATCTTATTTTGTAATAATTTCAGGCTGCTGGGGAGTAGTACTTCTGACTGAGGCTGAGAGGAAAACTCCTGACCTCAACATTATAATCAAATTATGCTCCATTTACTTTACCTCTGAAGTGGAAAACCATAACACTTGGTATGGTTGCTTACGGTCATTACCTCCAGGCTACAGATTCACCAAGAAATTGTCTGTTGAACCGAATTGCCACATTTTTAGCTTGGTCAGGCCTGACCAATGCCTGGTCAGAAACTCAAAAGCAGTCAAACTAAAAATAAACAGTCTACATTTTCAAATAGCCCCAATTGTTAATCTTATTATGCTTCAGTAATAGGGGGCATGTGCTGACTGTAAATCCCAAAGTTGAAGGATAAAATATCTAATTATAAAATTAGACCTTGAAATTCAATAAGACTTATTGAAATTCAATAAGGCTAATACATGTGGTCTGTCAGACAGCAAATGGGGCTGCCATTATCAGAGCATTTTTACAAGCTGGAGAAGAGATTGCAAGCTGTATATCCTCTAGATTTGCATTATTTTCTTGGTTGTACTCAAACATATCTACAGTTTTAAATGGTACTGCCAATAGGATTTGATAAAATATATTTCTTGTTGAGAAGCTGTCATTATTGATGCAAAACATCTTGCAATTCTTAAAGCTGCAGTATGTAACTTTTATTAAAAAAATGTTTATCCGCTGTCATCGGTAGCCATGCTAACTAGCCTGAGCATTCATAACAGGGTCTGTTATCGGGAAGAAGCTGTAGCGTAGTAGAGAGCAAGGGGGAGGATGTGAGCAGCTCATACACAAGCATGATTAACAGCGCTAACACCCTCCTCCTGGCTATTATTGGTTGTTTCTGAGTGGTGTATCCTTCTCATAGCACTGGGAGAAGGCAGAGGAGCTTTATTTGTTTCAGATTATCTGTCTCATACTATACTGTCATGACATCATGACAGTTTTAACAAATATGTTAAAAAATAAAAAAAATTATAAAAGTTTCATACTGCAGCTTTAAGGGAATTCAGTGTGTAGTTTGTCAGTTTTGAAAATAAAACATTAAGAACTGAGATTTTGTTTATGATTTTCATTATTTAAGTTTGTATTCAAACAGAAACCATACTTTCATTTGAAATCATATTTTGATCATCAAAACTGTTTAGTACAGAAAAAAAAGATATATATTTTTTTTACCATATTATCTAATTCTATTTGTGAGTGTATGACCATCTCGAAGACCGAATCCCCAACTAAATAAAATTTGTAATGCAGTTGAACCTCTATGCCCCCTGTAGGAAGTAGATCTGCGAACAGGTCAAATTCATTAAGCTTTTGTTGATGGGCTTTTGTTGATATGTCTTTTTCAACATTTTTTTCTCTATCAGATACATTTCGAGGGGTTGTTGGGAAACTTGCAGGACTAAGATGTATATTTTAATTTCTGATGGGTTGTATCACTCTCAACAAGTTGGACATACAGAAGTGCACAATATATTTGTATGGTATTGCTGTTTGAATCTATGAAATGGAGAGAAATATGTTTTCATCTGCCGTAATGCTCATAGTACTTGGCATTAAAGATAATCAGCAAATCCCACTGATTTTCCAACCAAGTGAAAGCCTTCCCAGATCTGAGCCCCCACTTTGAAAACCAATCAAATGTTACCTAAGTGTGATTAAAAGGTGTAAGAATGTACAAGTAATGCTTTTTAGAATCTGATCTTGTTTTCAGCTGTAGTTGATGCCTTTAATTTCCTAGTGAATCAGCCAGAAGTGTGAATCATTCTTCTTTTTCTGTATCTGCAGCACTGCATTACAAACATCCAAATGATGTGTTGTGTTAGAAACTACATTCCATACTTGATTCCTCTTTTTATAGTCCAGTGCTGTTAAAGTTTTGAGGGTGGTGTCAGTCTTGTGAGTGTGCATCTTTTTTTCACTGTCTTTTTTTTTAATTTATTTTTTTTACTGTCTTTGAGACAAATCTGCACCTGTTGTGTTTTTTTGGTAGAAGGGAGGACAACCATAAGATGTGGGAAAATAAGCGCAAACTGATCTCATCTGCTGGATGTGATGGACGAATTTATTTCTGTTTGTAACTGAAAGAATTTGTAGAGTTGATGACAACAACAGTACATATTTCACTATTGCTGACTATATACATCATTCCTAATGTTGTTTGCTTTTGTGTTTTACAGCTCTGATGTTACTAGCTGAACAGTGACCACTGCCTGCCCAAGGACACCTGCTGCCCAATTCCCCTCATCATGTCTGGGATCCATGTAAGGCTTACTTTTTCTTTTTTTGCTTTCGGCACTTGTGAGCTTTCAACAGACTAATGTTGAACTCGTGCTTTTGGCTTTCGATGTTTGTAAAACAAGTCATCTGTAGAGCACTTTAAGGAGTGGCCTTAAAATGTGTTTCTCACCCTCTTTTAAGAAAACATTTGTTAAACGTCTCAGTTATTGAGAAGGATTACATGTAGAAATTATCTTTTGTTTACAAATGGCTGAACTAAGTTAAGTTTTAAAATGTAAATGGTTTGTAAGGGGTAGGGAAAGGGATTGGCATTGTGGTATTTATGTGGTCATGTGATAGTGATGCAGTGTAGGATTGTGGGCCAGTGTGGCCATTTTTTTTTCTTTTATGTTGTTGAAAGGGTAGGGAAATACATAAATACAGGAAGCAGCTTTACTAATATCGGATATCTTTACTGGCCCAAATTTTCATATCTGTGCATCCCTAGTTTGATTAGCTTTTATTATGTTACAGAATACCATTTAGGGATGAAAGTTATTGATTAATGCGTTAATCTAATATTGACTGATCTTATCGATTGACTAACACATAATTGATAAGCGCCCATTTTCTTAAAAACCGGAGTTTTGTCTAGTATCAGGTAGGTTGAAGAAGGGCTAAATTTCTCATATGCTGAATTTAAAAAAAAAATAATAATAATTTTAACAATTTTTTTTTTTTTTTTTTGTATCAGCTGTATTAAATACTGACTGAATGAACAGAATAAATATTGGTTTCAGACGGTGATTGACAGCGCTAAGAGTCGCCTCCTGGATCTGATTGTTTCCAGATATCACTGGAAGAAGGCAGAGGAGCTTTTTTTTTTCTTTTTTTTTCCACAGATTATCTGTCTCATACCATTCTGTCATGTCATAGTGACAGTTTCAACAAATATATAGAAAAACATTTTTTAGAAAGTTTACATACTGCAGCATTAAGGTGAAGCTTGAGCTTGTCGAGTGTTTATATTTCAAAACAGAACCGCTTCCCGCGTCGGACTCCGTTTGGATTGTTTCACTTTTCTGTTCTAGGATCCCTCCACCATTATTATTTCTTTCTCAACTGGCTCTGCTTAAGGGTGACCAGCACCGCCCTCTTCTGGATGGTGGCCGAACTACAACACTGAAAGAAGGTCTCAGCAGACATTATTAGTTAATCAACTGGAACTAATTTTAATCTAATAAACCAATAATCAACAATTAATCATAAGTCGATTAACAGTTTGCATCCCTAATATCGTTACATTTATCTCTGAATTGATGTTGCAGTGAAATATGACTACATTTCAGAGATTAAAGTCTTTCAGCTTTATTTAGTCATCTAGATAAAGCTGAAAAACTTTAAACAACACCATGATCACCAAGGCTTCATCTTTAGCTGACAGTCTGTCAGGTTCTATTAATCATTCACTAAGCAGGTTGCGTATTGGCTAGGTAAACTGTTGGTAGTAAAAGAATTGATTTATATTGCATTGTGACATACCGTGTTAAGAGTTGAGATAACTCTTCTTTGATTTGCCCCCCCCCCAAAGTGATTCAAGTAAAGCAGAGGAAATAATGTAAGCAGTTTCAGTGCTGCAGGGTAGTATTTCTCACCAGCAGATATCAGGCGTCATTTTTATTGTCTGTGACAAACTTTATTTTCTTAAAAACAACTCTGAAAACTCTTGCTTTTTTATCTTTAGCTCTTATGTTTTGTATCAGAAACTATTGACTAATTGTGTTTCAGACTTTCTTTGGAGAACAATGCCACTGACTCACACCTGCTGCGTAATACTTTATTTTGTCTCATTCACATTATTTAAGGATGATTTCAATTAAAGCTGCCAGAAAACACCAGGGCAACCGTTTTAATGACAGCAGTCCTTTTATCATGATGGGTGGTGTGCACTAATGGATTATTCAAGCTAATACAGCAGCATTACAGCTTTATACCGATTATTTAAAGCCTTCTGTGTCTGGCTTTTATGCATTAATTCAGTTTGGAATTATTTAGGTAAACAATTGTTGTCTTCTGATGATTATTAATGATTCCTTTAGAATTTAAGCTTTGCATTTGTACTACGTGACAAAAAAAAAATGAAAGAACATGCAAAGAAAGTCCCTCAATAAGACGTTTAAAACAAACTGTTCTCTTCACAGGTCTGCCGAAAAAGTCAATCAGACAACTGCAGCTGATCCTGAATGCTGCTGCTCGTGTTCTCACTAAGACCAGGATGATAGAGCACATCACCCCAGTTCTAAAGTCCTTACACTGGCTCCCTGTAGCTCAGGGGATAGACTTTAAAATACTTCTGTTCATTTATAAAGCACTGAACAGCTTAGCACCAAAATACATTAAAGACCTGCTGTCAATGTCTCAACCTTCCAGACCACTCAGGTCTTCTGGTTGTAGTTTACTTTGCATCCCAGAAACAAACGTAGAGAAGCAGCATTGTGTTTATGCACCACGAATCTGGAACAAACTTCCAGAAAACTGCAAAGATGCTGAAACACCGTTATATCAAGGCTAAATCTTCCCCTCCCCCCCCTTGTTTAAAGTTGCCTTTGGTGAAAAACACCTGGGACATTGATCAGTGTATTTGATGGTGGATTATTCTTGCTGATTTTGATGTTGGCATTTGACAAAATGTAAAATTTGTTTGTTTCATAATTGGTTACTGTATTATGTTTTTATCATGTAAAGCACTTTGAACTGCCTTGTTGCTGAAATGTGCGATACAAATAACTTGTCTTCTCGATTTGAACTGAGTTCTGCAATTTAAAGTTGCTTCCTCTGTGTCTTCTGTGTAGCAGGTGCCATGGTCGTCTGGCACAGAGTGCGTTGCCAAGTATAACTTCAAGCCTGGCACTGAACAGGACCTGCCTTTCTGTAAAGGAGATGTACTGACCATCATCGGCGTCACCAGGGTAAGAATTACTGTGTGAGACTAATGTTATTGATAATAGACTCATTTCACAAGTTGCATTCTGACTTGAAATTATAAGCACTAAGGTATGAATAAGGGCAGTATTCGCTTTAAATTTAGGGGCTGGGGCTCTTTACTGTACATGGGGAGGGAAGGTTGATCCATTCCAACAGAATGAGCTACTGCAGCTAAAATTGTTGAAGTTCTTGCTTGTTCTTATAGAGAAAGCTGTCGGAATACACTGTGAATTGCAGTTTGTTGCATCTGGAGCGGCATATCTACAGACCAGTCAGGATGTCCTGTCACGACAATAAATTTTGCGGGTTAATAAATTGTCCCAGAAATTATTGCGTTAAACGATAATGTTGTTTTTTTTGAGTGATATATTGATAATGACATAATAATGCAAGTTCAAGGACCAATAAACTTTAATTTTGTAAAGAAAGCTTAACATTATCACTGTTAATTTTCCATTTTATTTTGAGCCTTATTGTTTAATAGTTGTCTTTATTTCATTTATTTGTTCTTATTTTTTAAATGTATTTTTTGTATTTATTTAGTGGGGGTTTTTTTATCGTCACTTTTTTCCTTTCTTTTTCCATATTCTGTATTTATTTAGTGATTTTTTTTTATTATTATTATTTATTTATTTATTTATTTTATTTAGTATTTTTTAAATGTATTTTCCTGTTTTTTTTCCATATTGTATATTCATTTAGTATTTTTTTTATTTTATTATCCAGTGTAGTTATTTTAAATATCCAATATAAATCACAACTAAAAACAATAAATAAAACGGAAATGAAAACCACACACAACCGAAACCATAAATAAAATGGATTATAAAGTCTCCGTAAACAAAATTCCCCTTCAAAACTATTAATCATCAGAATGGAAATTATCAAGCTCATTTTAATTTATCATGCGATTAATTGCTTATTGCGACAGACCTAAATGTCCATGCTAAAAGGAACAAACAGTGGGTTTGGGAGCATCAGAACTTTTTTTTTTTTTTTGTAAACATCATGTAGATGACCGGGTGTGTGTGCATTGCTTACCTGAAGAATAGATGGTACCAAGATGAACTAAGGAAAGAAGGCCTGCCAGCAGACGCAGTGCATTAATCTGGGCTTTTTTTGGGGGGTGGGGGGGAAGGGGGTTGGAAACCTTGCGTCCTGTCATCCATGTGCATGTTAATTTACCACCTACTTCAGACCTTCGTTTTGAACTGTGTACATTAGTGTCCTGATGGATCTAATAAGAGAATAATGTGCCCTCGCCCACAAAGCAAAATGAATCAAATGATTCTAGGAGCACAACAATGGGTTTGAGGTGTTGACTTGACGTCCATATTAGTTTTAGCGAAGTTAAACTGCATTTGATTTTATAAACCAGTTTCATAATTGCTTGAAAGAAAACTTATCTGAAGAAATGAATTCTTCTTTTCAAAGGAGCTATCCTTACTACATATGATAGCAGCAGAAAGATACAATCAATCATCAATATTTAAAGCTCTGTTTTAATTGTGAATTATTTTAAAGCTTGCTGCAATTCTCTATTAGCAAAATAAGATTCATATAAGGAGTCTAGCATTCATTCAAAAAAAAAAAAAAAAAAAAAGCAACTGGGCAAGATCGTATTCTTACCATATTTTGTGGATCCTGAGCCTGGGGGTACTTTAAATTTATTCAAATGGGTAGGCCCTCAGATTCAACCAGATAGAAGTGAACACTTTTGGTGTTTGACTCTTTCAGGATCCAAACTGGTACAAGGCAAGAAACACTGTGGGCAGAGAGGGCACCATTCCAGCCAACTACGTCCAGAAAAGGGAAGGAGTGAAATCAGGAGGGAAGCTCAGTCTTATGCCGTGAGTACAAGAGTGCTAATGGAGCATGTCATGCGTTGTAAAAGCAGCTGGGTATTCTTATGCAACACTGTTAAAAACACTGCAGGAAAAATACTGCAGGGATGTGACTATGGTTGTACATCTTGCACATTTGTGCCACATATGCGTCTGCTGCTCAACTGTGTGAATAAGTTGTTCAGCTCCCTGCAGCGAAGGGAAAACAGTCCCGACATCAATCCATGGAAATTCCGCCTTTATGGTCTTATTTCATCTGTGTCACTGTCTCAGAGGCCAGAAGCATCAGAGTGACATTTGTGGCTCTTTTTGAAATTGTGGCAAGTCAAAAAGAGGACAGCCTGATGAAAGTTGCATGCAAATCAAATGAGACAGAAAATCCAAGCCACTTTCGCTACAGTAACAGAACATACCTGAATGTTCTGAAAACTTCAAAATTAACTGTTCATTCGTAAAGCGAAAGGAAACAAGTGCTGAAAAAAAGGATACTTATTTAAGTACAACTTATAGTTAGAAGTGAACTATAGTAATAGTAAGAATCTAATTGGATAAAATGTTCAAGTTTCTCATGTTCAAGATCACCTATATTACTGAAATCAGCTGTCAGATCTTCAGTCATAATGGTGACAGTGCTCGTCAGCATTGCCTCTTTACTTACAGTGGCTGACTCTCACATGTTGGCAGGAAGCATTTGAGCTGACTTTTGACCGTCTTTGTTTCTTCATGAGCTGCTGCTGAAAGCTTAACCTCTCTCCTTGCCACCCCGCATATTGTCTGTCCGCACCAGCATGAACTGTCATCCAGCTCTGGCACATTGGAGTGTGTTTGTGTGTGATCAGACAGTGCCCGATGGTAACAATCCATTACTGTTGTTGCACTAAAAGGACTATATACAGCTGCATCAACAGCTGCACAGTGATATTTTACAAGCATTTATTCTGTTCTGAATATGAACAGTACATTAGACCAATAAAGATATTTTTAATACAGAAATGTCAGTCCACTGAAAAGTATGTTTTGTACTGTAGCATATATGAACTCAGTACTTTGGGCTCCTTTTGCATGAATTACTGCATTAGTGTGATGTTGCATGGAGGTAAATTCTTGAAGCAGATTTGCTTCACAATCCTCTCAAGGCGGGGGTTATCCCTGTTCCTTATGCGCCATTTTCTATTCCACATTTACTCCACTCTACTTTTCATTAATATGCTTGAATTGGCAACTGTTAACAGACAGCTTCTGTAGTAATACCATCCTGCAGAGTCTCAATTAGCAGTCAACAGTATAGCCATAACATAGCATTTCTGTTTTATCATTTAAGACTACACAATATTACTGTGTATTTATTATTGCAGTATCACTCTGCACTATGTTAATTTCAAGTGCTACTTGGCTTGCAGTAGATATTTTTAAATATAATTATTAATTATATTAGTACCATGCATTCAGGCCATCTGTGCCAGAGATATATTTGGTGATGTTTTTAATGCAGCAGAACATGCTTTTAGATGAGGAATTAAGATGTTCTGTTAAAGTCATTGAAGTTTTTTTTTTTGAGTGTGTGCCTTAACAGCAGAAAAAGCCAGATGCAACTTCCCAAATAAGTAATGATTCCCCCCAACCCCCAGTAGCTGGATAGACACTGTCTGGGACCTATGCTTCTAATGACTCCAAGGCAGAAAAACATTCATACTGTTAAGTTTATTTGTTTATACATCATAAGTCATATCATCATTCCAGTAAGTTTCAGTGTCGGGCAAGCCTCTTATTACCTGTTTGTAATAATCATTAACATTAACAGTCATAAGAAGGTCAAATGTCACTTTTTGTAATGAATGTATATTATGCGAGTTTCATGTTTTGACTTGAATATCTGACATAGACACATTTTTTGATTGATTAAACTGAGCCAACGCTTTCAAGAAATTCAAAACTGCAAACCATAGATGACCAATTGTGCTGTCATCTTGTATTAATTCCTGTTAGAAATCTCTGTATGTTTGTATTGTAATAAAGGAGTAAATACATATTTTAATGGTTTTAGTTGCTAAGATTTTGACATCACCTACATTTTAGTGCATTCTTTATGCACAAGCCATCCTCTGATATTACTGTTAGTGACGCACAGGGACATCTTAAATGTTGTTATGAATCACTAACAGATGTCTCAATGATGGCCTCTCCCTCTATTCTGGGTTACATAAGTGCCTCAGCTGTGGTCTTCTGTCCCCATTCTCACACTCACTTGTAGATAATCAGCAGAAGATGCCATCTTGGGTGCTCTTATTGCTTCTGTTCACTCTGCTGCCCTCTTGTGGGCAAATTCTGCTCCCGTGTGGCACCATCCTATGATAACAGCAAGGACATTAAACTCTGGTGTCCCATTTCCTCCTTCCATGTTGGCCCAAGCAAGTTTATGACTCTGTCCTATTTCACCATGATGTCATGTCTGAAAACTGCGGTTGATTTCTTGGGACAAAGCAGCACTGTGTTTCCACTGAGCATAACTGTGGCCATCCACACAGCTTGTCGTCCGCTCTCAGATTAGTGGGAGTTAAAGAGCTTCTGTCCATCGGAGAAGCAGCATTCGCTGATCTAATCAACTCAACCCGCATTAAGCTGCTTTACCATGAAGGCCTCCACCGTCTCATGAGCCCAAGAACTAAGGAGGAGGAGGGCGCAACGGAGGCAAGCGCCGAAAAACAGGATAAATCAATTAGAGTAGTTAATTACCACCCATTGACCAGCAAACACTGAAAGGAAGAACCTGTTTTCATGGAATAGTTTTTCCATGAGTGGCAGAAGTCAATGAACAACAGTGCACTGTTCTTCCCTTGCTCCTGATTTGTTGTAAGAGACGAGCAAGAGCATTTAGGAGCTTTATTCTAAGATAATACATTAGCTCTTATGATATAAACATTTATCCGACTAACCAAAGCATAAGAAACTAGCAGTGTATCTTAGCAGAGGACTTCATTTATTATCCTCCACCCCCCCTATTTTTAACCCTATAGTAAAAGTTCAGGTCACTTCTCAGTTCCCCCTAACCTCACTCAGGAGTGGGTTTCTTGGCTTGTTGTACTCCCTGCCTTGTCTAAGCCTTTTTTGCTTTTTCCTGTTATTGCAGTGCCTCCATGTCAGTTTCCTCGTCTGCTCGCAGACTTTATTTCTGTGTGTGTGTGTGTGTGTGTGTGTGTGTGTGTGTGTGTGTGTGTGTGTGTGTGTGTTTCCTGTTATTTGGGACCAGGTACATTCTCACTGAATCCCTAAGACGAGACAGCCTCCGCCCCTGGTCTGAGTGGGAACGCTGCTGCCGGCTTCCCTTTGCTGCTCCACTCCTGTTTTTCACTTCCTCTTTCAGAAAAGAGAATAAATTTCTGTATGACTGAAATCTCACAAGTGGAGTGACTTTAAGTGCTTTCAGACCACAAAGCCATTTGACATAGTTTCTCTTCTCTTTTGTTTGTTTTTCTCAGTACAGAAACTGTGGCCAAATGCAGTTTATAGAACTTTTTTTAGCTCTTATTTGCTCTGAGTAGGTGTCTTCCTGGCTTAGCAGGCATCTGTCTGATGAAAAGAAGACCCGATTGATCCGGTTGGATAATGGGTTGTGTTGTAATTGCGTCCTCCAACAAATACTTACCTTAAACAAAAAGACTGCTGATATTTACCAAACAGAAAATCCACAGAAATTGCAAAGAACAAATGGATTTCTTGTAGTTATTCTATTTCCAAGAAAAGAAATAAAAAAATTGTGGGGTGCATTAGTGCCAGACTCCCATGAGCCAATGCTTTGTCAGATTACCTTAGGCAAGTCTTTTGGGGTAGGTCTCTGCCAGCTTTGCATATCCTGAGGCTGAAATGTTTGCCCTTTATTTGTTAGGCTAGTTCAACCTCAGTCAGATTGGATTGCTAACATCTGTGAATTAGCCAGGTGATGCCATGGATTCTTAATTGCATTTAGATCTGGACTTTGACTGGGCCATTCCAGCACATGAATATGCTTTGATCTAAACCATTCCATTGTAACTCTGGCTATATGTTTACTTTTGTTGACCTACTAGAAGCTCAAGTCTAAGGTCTTTTGCCTGTTGTTTCTTGCAGCCTCTAACAGTTTTTCTTTCAGTTTTTCCCTTGTATTTAGTTCTTTCTGTCTTCTTACTGCTCTTCAATACAGGCCAGATTTGTGGACTGCACTACTAATATGGGTCTTTTCAACAGATTCTACCCACCTGAGCTATGGATCTCTGCAGCTCATACAAAACGTACACCATGGGCCTCTTGGCTGCTTCTCTGATCTACCCTCTCCTTTCCATGAGTGGCAGAAGTCAATGAACAACAGATTAGGTGGAGAATCATGTCTTTCTCCCAGACCTCCCTGATGTGTTCCTTGGTCTTCATGATGCTGTTTGTTGTTCTCAAACACACTTCTATGCTCCTCACAGAACAGCTAGTTTTGTACTTAAAGTACAAACAAGTGGACTTCATTTGCTATTTGGCTGACTTTTACAGTAATTAGGTTACACTATATTTTATTTGAGGAGTGTCAGAGTAAAGGGGACTGGACACAAACGGAAAACAACACCCTTTGGTTTTGGGTTTTTTTTTTTTAATGGTAAAAATAGTTTTGTAAACTATGTCATTTTCTTTTAACTTCATATTATGCACTACTTTACACTAATTTCTAGTAAAATCGTCATATGATGCACTGAAATTTGTGGTTGCGGTGTGACAAAATGTGAACAACTTTAAGGGCTTTGACCTACGTAGTAAAGTTCAAGTTTTTTCCACGCCTCATTTCTCTCAAGCTCTTCAATTCTCTCTGTGCTTTACTAATTTTTCTCTTTTCTCCATCGCTTTAGATGGTTTCACGGGAAAATAACTCGCGAGCAGGCGGAGCGTCTCCTCTACCCCCCAGAGACGGGTCTTTTTCTGGTGAGAGAGAGCACCAACTATCCTGGCGATTACACCTTGTGCGTTAGCTGCGACGGCAAGGTGGAGCACTACCGCATCATCTACCACAACGGCAAACTGACCATCGATGAGGAGGAGTACTTCGAGAATCTCATGCAGTTGGTTGAGGTGAGGGTTGAACTCGAATTTTTTTTTTTTTTTCAGTAGCGGTTTATTTTTTGTGTTTGGTTGCCTTTTTGTTTTGTTTTGTTTTTTTTTTTCTTTTTTTTTTTGTTTTTTTTTTTTTGATTATCCCAAGGCCTGTCGCAATATGCAATTATACAATTAATCCCATGATAAATTAAAATGAGCTCAATAATTTCCATTCTGATAATTAATATTTTTTTGAAGGGCAATTTTGTTTACAGAGACATCATAATCCATTTTATTTATGGTTTTGATTGTGTATGGTTTTTATTTCCCTTTTATTTATCGCTTTTGATTGTCATGTTTTATTTTTGACATTTAACTTAAAACATTACTAAATAAATGCAGAATACGGGAAAAAAAACATAATGAAAAAATGTGATTGTAAATAAAAAATGATCAAATAAATACAGAATATGAAAAAAATAGGAAAAAAATACATAATGAAAAGAAGTGATGATAAAAAAAATAAATAAAATAAAAGCAACTAAAAAAACAAAATGATTTGAAATAAAATGGAAATTAAATAATAGTGCTAATGATCGGTGTTCTTTACAAAATTAAAGTTTATTAGTCGTTGAGAGCGCAAACTTGCTTTATTATGCCATTATTAATATATCACTTGAAAATGGTCTCAAAACAACAATATTATCATTTATCGCAATAATTTCTGGGACAATTTATCGTCCAGCAAAATTTGTTATTGTGACAGGCCTAGTTATCACCATCAGAAAGAACTGTTTTTTGAATAAAAATTGAATAAAATCATGGTGTGTAAAAACAGACCAGTTAGATTCTTTAAAATACCACAGGAACATAGCCCTGAAAATGCAAATCAGCATTTAGTTTTACTCGTAACTCAAACTTTGCCAGCATAATAAAGTTTGGTTGTTCATTGTTGCAGAAATATCATTGCATAACTCAAAACAAAAAGAATGCACACTCAGTATCCACCTTTCCCTTAACATCAAGGCTCAAGTACACACTCAGAGAGCCGTTTGATCCTCTCCCTTCCTGCCCACTATCTGGAGGCAGGTTCAGAGGAAGGACAGAGAGGAGAGGAGAGGGGAAGATGGGAGACGTGGTGGCAGGCAGAGAAAGAGGGGTCTTTCATCCTCTCAGATAAACAGGGAGAGGGAGGCTAGATTGGCGACTATCACACTTCTAATTGGGCCTCATCTTTTTACCCCGTGGGGCGTTGGAAGTGGACGATAGGAATTTGCCAGCTGGCAATGAGATCATCCCCATTCCTGGTTCATTCTTATTATCAGCCACCCACAATCCCTATCTATCCTGTTCACACCCTCCACTTCCTTTCTCCGCCTCCCCTCTGTCAGTCTTTCCCTCTTCAAGTTCCCTCGTGGATACCTGGCATATTGCTTTTTGTCCTCCTCTTTTTGTTATCCATCTCACTCTTCCCCCTGCTGGCTCATATTCCCTGCTCTCCTTCATTTTCCCTTCTGTCAGTCTCTCCATATCTTTATCCGGTAGACTGTCTGCATTCCCCTGTAAATAGCCTTAGATAGGATTCTTCACATTCTTTGGTGTTTTTCTGTTTAGCTTTCTGTTCCTGTTCTCCGCTGTTGTTACTGGTCACAGCACGTTTCATATGGCTTTTGCTCTCTATTTATCCCAAAATATACTATTTGCTGACAGCTTGTTGTCAGTTATGGTGTCCGCAATAATGTTATGCATGTGATAAAAGCAAAGATGGCTGCATGTGGTAACAGCAATATAACTGCATGATGGAGAAGTATTGTCTTTTATGCACTCATTGAGTATTTTTACTCCATAATCACAGCCTTCAGTGTTAATTACATATGGGCAGATCTTGATTTAGCTCAGACAATTATGTAAATCACTTTTTTTGACAGTTGCAACATGTTACACAAGCAGAATCAGCATCTTTTGAGTATTTCAGTTGATAAACACTGTACCAAACACTTAAATAAAAGCTAGTTCAACAGTAAAAAGAACCCAAAATAAAGCATAATCATCTGTGTACATATTCCTATTTAATATGTGAGGATCATTTACAAGCAAGAGAGGTGGCTAACTCGGTCCATTCTTCCTGCACCTTGCTCTCCCTCTGGTGGTTATAATGGTGACTTGCAGTCTGTAGTCTAAAGCCTGCACTAATGTAACCTAGAACCTTGATGAACTTCCTTTTTGCAGCTCCCTCACAATGTTTATCCTACAAACTTCCTTTTTTTGTTTATCTAATAACTGAACCTCAGTATAACCTGATTTCATGACCCCATGGCATAGTTTTGTTGTGTTGTGTGGAAAACCGCATAATCACTGACTTCACTCACACTAAATTCCCCCTTTGCTGCATTGCCTCAGTCTGGCTGGAGTACCGTCAGTCTCTGACAGAATGGTGCATATTATTAAGGCCTTGTCATGTCACTGCTGTGTGCTTAAGTGACCTGTGTCAAACCTAGTGATGGTTCAGTTTTAAATATGACAGGTGGATATGAAATATACAGTGCTCTCAAGAATTTTTGCTGTTATTATGTGCAACAGTTTTCCTTTCATCACCATCTTCATGTGTAGCGGTTTGCAGATCAAAGTCTTGCGTAGTGATGGAGCAGTCAGGATTATTTTATGAACAAACTCTGACCATTCGATCATTCAATCACATCATGTCTCAGTGCAGTGTGTACCGCACAGTTTTAACCCTTCATAAAATATAAAACAGGTTGGATTTTCATTGTAATCGTAACGACAAGGTTTTAATGCTGCTAAATTGTATGTGCAGCACTACACCAAAGACGCTGATGGGCTTTGCACCAGGCTGATTAAACCCAAGCTGATGGAGGGGACTGTGGCGGCGCAGGACGAGTTCTCCAGGAGTAAGCCCACTCTACACTTATTGCACCACTCCACAAGGACTCTGGCACCAAGGCTCGCTGGGCCATTTGTTTACTTACTGCCATATTAACCTTGCAAGCGCAATGTCACATGCATGCACAGAGTGTAAATACAAACCTACATGTCCTTTAAGGTTGTGCTGTCATCTACAGCCTAATAGCATTAATCAGGAGGGTGATTAATCTTTTTGTGTGTGGAAACTCCTGGGCTTCACCAGCAGCCAAAGTTAATCTGCATCAGCCGGCTCCTCCTCCATGTGCCTTTGCTGAACTTCATGCATTCATCTGAACCTGGCTGATTATTGCAGCACAATAATAAAGCACGCTTGTTCTAAAAGTTGACACAAAGAGAGCTGTCATTGAAGTGAAACATGATATTTTATTACATTTTCTGATTAGTAGGATTGTAGGTCTATGATTGGACCAGTACTAAAGATAATGTTGTTAGAATTACATCACAGTTGTTAAGCACCATTCTGACCCCTCTTGGCAGGTGGGTGGGCTTTGAACAGAAAGGAACTAAAGCTGCTTCAGACAATTGGAAAGGGGGAGTTTGGAGGTGAGTAACTGGTTTTTCTTTTAATCCCTTTTACAGCATGGAACTCGTGATTCACTTTTCATTATTATCTCTCGAAATCCTGTATTTCTTTGGACGTTGGCTGCTTTTTACTCACATTGATTCTGTGACCAGATGTTGCGCTAGAGTTTTTCGTTGTCTGTCATTTTGACTGACTGGGTCGAAAAAACCCCATCATAGTCTATTTTTACCCATCAGTTTTTAAAACGTTAATAATAACGTGTTTAATTACATTTAATTTTCATTCGATTTAATTCATATTCAGTTCGAACAAGCTGAACAGAGAATCCGCTCTGCACCACCATCAAGCCGATGAATACATGCAACTTTTTCTCCCTAGTGACAAAAACCACCAACTCTAAGCACCAACCAACTAACTACATATATAAACAATGAAATGAAACGATTTCACCTAAATTATGAGTGATTCACCTGCTTTGATCTGAACGCACAGTCTCACAAGTTCTTGCTGGTCCGTTAACGGTCCGTTAAAGAGCTGGTGCAAAGAAGCAAGACAGACTGGAAAGGTGAACGTCTCCACTTTCAGACCCTGGGTTCCATGTCCCGCTGTGATGTATAATCACTGAAATATAACCAGAAACGTCTGGGAAAGGATGCCATGCACATGACGTTTTGGAAATCAGTTCATCAGTTAATAATTAAAACCAGTAACTATTTCATCCCAACTGCAATAATATGTTGAAGTAAAAGGAGGAAAATAGTTCCATGCTCTTGCCAAGACATAACTACCTCTCACTGTCTGAGAGACTTTTACCCAGCCTCATTTTATTTGGAAGAAACAGGTTCTGTCTCTTGCAACCCCACTTCTTAGTCCAGGCATATAGAGACTAAAGCAGATTGTCTTAGTTGCAACAGACTATTCTAATCACTATTAAAGTTTTGAGGAATTCTGGTTTGTTGGAAGTAAAAGTTAAAGAAATGAGAGTTGGATCTGGGCTACCACAATGCTGTAGCAGAGTTATGATCACTCTAAATTAGGATGACTTTCTGTCATATTAAAAGAAAAAACATTCTTTCCTTACTAGATGTTATGGTGGGAGACTACAGAGGGACCAAGGTGGCTGTCAAGTGTATCAAAAACGATGCCACAGCACAGGCTTTCATTGCCGAGGCCTCTGTCATGACGTAAGATCCAACTTTTTTCTCCTGTCTTTTACTAATGTAATTTTCCCTTCCCTAATTTGAAACAATTCCTTTTTTTTTTCTTTGGTTTCTTGATGAGGTACAGTGGGGCAAAAAAAGTATTTAGTCAGCCACTGATTGTGCAAGTTCTCCTACTTAGAAGGATGAGAGGTCTGGTCTGCAATTCGCATCATAGGTACACTTCAAGTATGAGAGGCAAAATGAGGGGGAAAAAAAAAAAAAATCCAGGAAACCACATTGTAGGATTTTTTTAAAAATTTATTTGCAAATTATGGTGGAAAATAAATATTTCATCAATAACAAAAAGTTCAACTCAATTCTTTGTAACATAACCTTTGTTGGCAATGACAGAGTTCAAACGTTTCCTGTAAGTCTTGACCAGGTTTGCACACACTGTAGCTGGTATTTTGGTCCATTCCTCCATGCAGATCTCTAAAGCAGTGATGTTTTGGGGCTGTTGCTAGGTAACACAGACTTTCAACTCTCCCTCCACAAATTTTCTATGGGGTTGAGGTCTGGAGACTGACTAGGCCACTCCAGGACCTTGAAATGCTTTTTAACGGAGCCCCTCCTTCATTGCTGGAGCGGTGTGTTTGGTATCATCGTCATGCTGGAAGATCGAGAGTCTGTGGACAAGTGTCTTTTTTTATACAGATAACCAGGTCAAACAGCTGCCATTAATACAGGTAACGAGTGGAGGATGGAAGAGCTTCTTAAAGGAGAAGCTACAGGTCTGTGAGAGCCAGAAATCCTGCTTGTTTGTGGATGACCAAATACTTATTTTCCACCATAATTTACAAATAAATAAATTAAAAATCCTACAATGTGATTTCCTGGATTTTTATTTTTTTTTCCCTCATTTTGCCTCATAGTTGAAATGTACCTATGATGAGAATTACAGACCTCTCTCATCTTTCTAAGTAGGAGAACTGGCACAATCAGTGGCTGACTTAATACATTTTTGCCCCACTGTATTATTTTGGTGTGGGCAGTTAAATAAAAAAAGTTAAGATGTATTTTTTTTTGTATCATTTTCTCCATCTGTTTGTTTACAAAGGCAACTGAGGCACAACAACCTGGTGCAGCTGCTCGGTGTTATTGTGGAGGAGAGGGGCAGTCTCTACATTGTCACAGAGTACATGGCCAAGGTCAGTCAGATCTGTGTGTGTGTGTGTGTTGTTCTCTAATAAAATCAAAAATATAACCAGCTGTAGAACTGGTTTGGCTTTTCTCAAGTTGTTAAATATGTAGGTAAAGATTGCAATCAATATCTTCATGGTTATACAAATGCACATAGAGCTCGTTGCCATGTTATGAAGACTAGATGCACTAAATGTCGCAGATGTTTATTTTTCAGACTTATCAGCAGTTCGTTTGATGCTTCCTTGATCTAACATTTTACTAATATTAATATCCCACAGGGCAGCCTAGTGGACTACCTGCGCTCCAGAGGACGGACTGTTCTTGGTGGGGACTGCTTGCTAAAGTTCTCACTGTGAGTCCTCTGTTTCCATCTTGGTTAGATTTAAAGCAGAAAAGTGTTTGCTTAGCTGTCAGGAGTTCTGCAGAATTTCTTAGAAACAGCGTCAGCCGTTTGACTGGAAGTACACCAGAACTGTTTGTTTACAGACAGATATATTATTCAGATGGTTTTCTTTGACAAATGGCTGCTGCATTGGCAAATGAAGGCTTTGGCTTAATCCTTTTTTAATTAAACAGTTGTTAAGACAGTGCTGTCTTCTAGCACCTGTGAAAAATGACTGTAAAATCAACACAAATGTTCCAGTCTGTAGGTATTTGTATATAAATCCACTGTGAGGTGTTCAGTGGCTTATTTTAAGTGGGAAACGTGGAATACTTGGCTTTTCTTATAAGAAATGTATGAGTGAATAGATTTTATTTGCATGATGCTAAGCAAGAAAAGGAAGAAAAAATCTACCAGAGAAAGAAATTGGATCTGAGAACACAATGTTCTGTCACTATATTTGGCATTTCCTCTTGTCAAGAGCAGATGACACGTTTGCTCTCATCTTCCATGTAATAAAGTGATAGTTATGAAATTGTTACCCCTTTCTTTGCCGCCCGCAGTGATGTGTGTGAAGCCATGGAGTACCTGGAGGCCAACAACTTCGTCCACAGAGACCTTGCAGCTCGGAACGTGCTTGTGTCTGACGACAACATTGCCAAAGTCAGCGACTTTGGTCTCACCAAGGAGGCCTCCTCCATACAGGACACTGCCAAGCTGCCGGTCAAGTGGACCGCCCCTGAAGCACTAAGAGAGAAAGTGAGCAAGCAGCAGATCTGCACTGAGAGCCTGTGGTTTTCTTTATATGTGTGTAAACTGTTGAGCTGGAATGTTTTTCAATCAAAAACTTTCGCTGGGTTTATTTGCGCAGTAATCAAAAATTATGTCAAAACTAGTTTGTTTTCAGAACACTAATACTGGCAAGATTTTGCATTGGTAACCATAGAAACCAGTCAGTTTTACATCCCTTGATTTGTTTTAGGTTTTTTTTATCTTCAGCTGATCAGATTTAGTCTACATTACTTAAGATGATGAAAATGGCTCTAAACTCAAGAACCAATCAGTTCAGGTAAATTCAGTTTATTTGCATCATTCCAGTTCAAAACAAATGCATCTGGAAAGGTACAATTATATAATTAAATAAATCCCAATTCTTCCCAGTCATTTTAACACATTCAAGAACATACATTCAAATTAGATCCTAGTTATAGTACAATGCATTGAAGTTTCAGTTTCTAATGCCAGTTGGTAAAGCGTTGTCTACTCATGGCCTGAAAGCAACCCCTCCCCCTTCGCTTGCATCTAGAGACAGTAAAAGGGAGCGAGTCCCCATAAACGGGAAGAAACCTCCAACAGAACTTGGCTCAATGTGAGTTGCCATCTGCCACAGCCAACACGAAGTTTAAAAAGACAGAGCAGAAACACACAAAACACAGAAGCATTAGTCCTGGACTGCTTTCTATGTTAAAGAAGTAAAGGGTTAAGGCAGCAGGAGGTTTTTCAGTGGCTTCATTTCAGAGAGAAGCACATTTAAACAGGTAAACTGAGCCAGTGGTGCTCTTTATGGGAGTAAACGCGAGTAGCAGTAGGTCCTTCAGGGACTTTGTCCTGAAATTATGATATAATTTATAGAGAGAACATGGATTTATTGGAAGAAGTTGCTGACAGTGTAAACTTACTTGGCAATGTATTTTTTTTTTTTTTTGTTATTTTTAAGAACTTTCGAGTAAGTGCTTGTTGTTTAAACAGAAATATCTGGAATTCATTTAAATTAACGAGTAGTTCAGTAGTCGACTGTAAACTGACTTTAATTAAAAAAAACAACCATGAAACTGAACAGACCTCACAGTGTCTGTGTTCCCAATAAATAATTTTGAAGACAAGTTATTAATGATGCATTAGGATTTCAGTCTCTCTCCCAAAGGTTCAAACAAAACCCCTATATTGGCACATTTTGAGAAAAATGATGGCAACAGAATCCAAAAACGTGTCGCCTGTTCTCATGATACAAGCATGTATGTACAAGAGAATTTTTGCAGAGATTTTTTTAAGAAGGAAGCTTGGTTCTGATACCTGGATGTTCAAGGCTACAATCTTGATTGTTGAAACCTTCAACTTTGACCAATTACGCCAATAATACTCTGTTATCACACTTGTTTTGAGCTGTTATGTTCTTCAAGTGCTGGAACATATCTTTGTGACACATACATATAATTGTTATGGGTTATTTACAGAGTTTCTGAAAGTTTTCTCAAAAGTTTATCTCAACTCCTGTAGGCATCATCTGGAAATAATTTCCTTTTCTGTGAAAAGTGGTTACAAAAACCCCTTAGATGCTAAAATCTAAACTTTACAAACAAGCTTGCACTAAATTTAGGATCCTCATATTCAGATCTTTTGCTTTCTGCTTTAATGACGGCACCTCCTCAGGCAGCAGCTCTGTCACCCTGTCAAATCGCTGCTAATTATGTCAGTAGTGTTTATGTGTCAGTTTCTGAATGCCTTCATGTAAAAACATGTTAATCGGTTCGCTTGTCTTTACCCAACAGAGGTTTTCCACCAAGTCGGATGTCTGGAGTTATGGAATCCTTCTTTGGGAGATTTACTCCTTCGGCCGCGTGCCTTACCCTCGAATTGTAAGTATCCTAGCTGGTCTTGTCGGGCTCTCTCAAATCCGAGGTAAACCAGCAGATGGCAGGCTTTCATGCTGGGACCAGTGTTTAGTCTGGTTTTATTTTTTTTATTTTTATTTTTTTTGTGCAGTAGAATAATTTTAGTTGGAGAAACAAATAACAGGTTCCTACACAGTACTTAAAGTTTGGAATTTGCTGTAATCATGTTCCATGTCTGGAAAAGTATTGAAAAATCTTAGTTTCAATTGTCTAAAAGATTACAAATCTCAATTTCTTAATCTTTTAAAATCAAAAAGGAAAATCTCAAAGCTTCCTTTGACCTCTCATTAATTTTAAATTAGGGTTAAAAGAATTAAGGAAATAAAATTCCTCAAATGCCGCAAGGAATCAGTCAGGATTTCAGAACTCTTGTTGAATTTTTTTCTCATGTTCTAGAAAAAAAAAAAAAAAAAAAAGTGAAACAGTCTTTACCACAATGAATCAGAAGCCAACTTCTCCCCTGCTCCAACTCGCACCTCATCTTGTTGCATCATTTATGGAACATACAGATGCAGATGTAAATTTAGAAATCATCTAAGCTATTTCAATTGGAAAAATAAAACTTAAAAATATTTATTACACACAGTAAAATTTTCCAAATGCTTATTTCTGTTCAGTTTTTGATTATAGCTTGCAGATGATGAAACCAAACAATCAGTTGCTCAGGAAATTTGAATATTACATCAAACCGATAAAGGACATTTAATACAGAAATGTTGACCTACTGAAAAGTACACCCGTTCTTTTCAGTATATTCAGTCAATACTTCTTTGCTGCTGCTTTTGCATTACTGCATCAGTGTGACGTGGCATGGGGGATAATCAGCCTGCGGTCCTGCTGAAGTGTTGAGGTGGCTCAGGTTGCTTTAATCGCGCCTTTCAGCTCGTGTACATTATTGGCTTTAGTGTGCTTTATCTTCCTTTTAACAATATTCTTTGGATTCTCTGTAGAATTTATATCAAGCATGTTTTAGGTCATTCAAGTGCTACCACAGCCATCAGTTTAAGTCATTGGTACTTATAACAGTGTGTGGAGGCGACAAGTCCTTCTGGAAATTAAAATCACCATTGTCGTTAAGGTAAAATTTCCTGTTAGATGGCTGCTGCTGCTGCTTTGTACTTGTAAAAACACAGTGAACCAGCACCAGCAGATGACCTGGTTCCCCAAATCATCACTGACTGTAGAAGCTTCATACTGGACCTCAAGCAGCATGACTTCTGTCCCTTTCCACTCTTCCTATAGACTCTGGAACCTTGATTTCCAAATGAAATGCAAAATTTTATTTTCATTTTTTTTTTTTTTTAAACATGACCACTGAGCAACGGTCTAGTCATTTCCCTCTTGTCCAAGTTAAGACACTTCTGTTGTCATCTCTGGTTCAGAAGTGGCTTACTACAAATATTTTGGGAGCTGCAGCCCATGTCCTGGATCTGTCTGTGTGTGTTGACTCTTTAAACTACGGCAAATGACTTCAGCTGCAATCCACACCTTCTGAATCTCCCCAAAACTCCTAAATGGACTTTATTTTACAAATCTCTCAAGATTGCAGTTATCTGTTGCTTGTGCGCATTTTTCCACCACACTTTTTCCTTCCACTGAACATTCCATTAGTATGCATGGACTTAGTACTCTTTGAACAGCTAGCTTCTTTAGCAATTAGCCTTTGTGGGTAGTCAGTTGACAACTGTCACGTCAGCCATGATTGTGTCGGACATAACATTCTTTGTTAAAAAGGCGATTTTGGTTTTGTGTCATATTCTAGTTTTCAGAGAAACTGGAATTTGGGCTTAAGTTGTCAAATCAACAGAAATAAACACATAAAATATATCAATGCAATGAATCTGTATGAGTTTGAATTTTATTATTGAAAAAAACAGCTTTTGATGATATTTTTGATTTAATGATATGTACCTGTAATAAAACCAGTCTGCACATTCAGGTCTAATGTTTTTTTTTGTTTGTTTGTTTTTTTGTCCTCAAGTGTTCAGGATGTGATTTAAAAACTGAAAATGTGTCACAGTGTTGTCTGTAAATCCAAGTATTCCACCTCTTGATCAGATCAGAAGAGTAGTTGATCGAAGCTCTGGTGCCGAGGCTCTAACGTTGCTCCGTGTGTTTGTGTGTCTGTTTCCCAGCCACTAAAAGATGTGGTGCCCCGGGTAGAGAAGGGGTACAAGATGGACGCCCCAGACGGCTGCCCGCCTGTGGTGTACGACCTGATGAAGCAGTGCTGGACCCTGGACCCGGCCATGCGGCCCTCCTTCCGCATGCTGAGGGAGAAACTGCAGCATATCAGAGCCAAGGAGCTGTACCTGTAAAAAGAAGCTGTGGAGGTGGGGACAGAGGAGGGGATGAGGAGCAGCCCTGTACAGACGGATCATGGGAGGAGGAGGAGGAGAAGAGGGACCACAGCACCTTCCTCCTGCTTGCCAAGCCTGCCAAACCAAGGGACTGCCAAACCGTGTTCCCTCCCCCGACCTCAGACTCCAACTCGCTTCCTCACTAGGACTGTTTTCCTGTTTGTGTTGTATAGCTTTGCCAAGCAGCTTCCTCACACCTCTTCTTCCTCCTCCTTCACCTGCCGCTGTTCACTCGCTCTCTGTAACCTGGTCTGAGCTGCTCTTCCTCATCCACCTGTATCATCCCCTTTCTTTCCTTATTTTTTTTTATTTTTTTTCTCCTCCTCTTCCTCCTGAAACGTGGCATTAACTGGAGGAGGGGCTGGCCTTTTCCTCCACGTTTGTCAGGTGCTCTCTTCTTCACCCCTAACCCTTTGATTTTTTTTTTTTTTTTTTTTTTTTTTTTTAATCATTCCAGTATGTGTGTATCACCACATGGCTCTGCATGCCTTTCAGTCCAGCTCTGTCATTCCACCCTTCTAACCCTCCCCCCTCCCACCTCTGCCGTGTTGTCAGGTGGAGTGGGGCTTCGCTCTGTGCCAAAGTGCCTCCAGTCTACAGAGCTCCACATCCCTCCAATACTACTTTTAATTGGACTGTTGAGGTGTCATTTTTTTTATGACTTTTTTTTTATTTCTTTTTCTTTCAGGGAGGTCACTAAATGTTTTTTATTACAGTCTCCCCTCACCTCCGCCATTTCTACATTTTGTTTTCTTTCTCCCCAAAGAAGAGCACATGAACAGGAAGAGGTGGTGTTTAGCGAGGGGCAGCGTCATCTTCATCCTGCTGCCGAGACAGCCCTGAGGAGTGGCGTAGGGTGGGGGCCGGGTAATAACGGGAGAAGACCAGGGCAGGAGAGGCACTTCACACACATGGTTGATTCATCATATGTGGGCTTGTTTTTATATCAAAATATATTTAAAGGTTTAAAAGAAAAGAACGAGGAGTAAACTGACTGGGACGGGACAGAGAAGGACTGTGGGAGGCCAGGAGTGACTTGGTGCTCTGGATGTTCGGCGTCCCTGAACTCTGGGGTCGGGGTGGTGCATGCTGTGTGTGAGAGGCCTTGGGTTCAGCTGTCAGTGCTTTCAATGTTCATTGTTTTATTATGCTATCATGACTATGAATAAATCATTCCATCTGAACGGTGTGAAAATGCATCATTATATCTGCTTGTGGAAGACGAGGGTGATCAGAGCTGCCACTATTGCTGCATTTCAGGATCAAATTTAAACATCAAGCAGCTTGTCGGTTTTATAAAAGATTATACTTTTTTTCTTCGTTTTTAAACAGAGATTTTTTATTTATTTTTATTTTTTTTATTTTTTTTTTTTTTTCCAACAAGCTCACATTTGTAATCTCCAAGATCACAACTCCACCTGATCTCAGTTAAGCAGTTCTCAGATTCAGCTTTCTATAAGCAAGCTGCAAGTATTCCTCTGCATTTTGTCTCATCATCTCCATCTATCTCATTGTTGTATTTTGGCACAAATAAGGGCAAATATTGTGAAGTGGAATGAAAATTATATGCCTTTCACACTTTTTCCAGGCAAAATCCAACAACTGTAATCTGTATTTGTTTTCAAACCCCCAAGAGAAGAATTTTAGAATTACCTTTTGCTGTTATTACAGCTGCAAGTCTTTTTGAATTATGCTTCTACCAGAGAGTCTGCTGAACAGCTCAAGCTCAGTCAGATTAGTCAGTGTCTGTGAACAATTTTCAAGTTTTGCCACAGATACTCAGTTAGATTTAGGTCTGGACTATGAGTCATGCTTACACATTAAGCTTTGATATAAACTTTTTTTAATTATTATTTTAGCTCTGGCTCGATGTTTAGTCGGGAAGGTTTTCCTTAGCTCCAGTTTTAAATTCTTTGCAGGCTCTATCAAGTTTTCTTCCAGGTATTTTCCAGCGTCCCCTCGTCATGATGGTGGAACCACTGTTCTATCACCATGAGAATGTTATGTTCAAGATGATGAGCAGTGTTTGTCACATATAATATTCTGCATTTAAATCAGAACAGTCAATTTTGATCTAAACTGAAGAGAAGCAGCTTCTTGCTCATGTTTACTGTGTCCCAAAAAGTAGTAATGTTGAAGCAGTATGAATTCTTCCTAACGGCCCTGTATACATGGTAGGACGGTGTTGCTGTGAAATGGCTTTCGTATGTTATATAGAGTTATATGTATCACGTTTTTAAGCTATCAAGTTAAAAAATAGTTATTTTTCATGCTTTAATTAGCTTTTAAATTATAACTGCATTGGTCTTAAAAAGGTTTCAAATTAATTTACTGAAATGTGCTCAAATTTCATTGTAAAGCAAATTGTATTCAACAAAATGAGACTGTTCCTCGGTTCCTTCAACAGATTAATGCACATTTATTGAAGTAATACACAATTGTCTTTAACAAACATGTAAAAGGGCAATAATATAAAGTAATGTAGCAGGTTTGATGGTTTAGGACTCTTCGATGACCTCAGCTCCCCTCACTATCTAGTGTACAACACTGATTCAGTATGTCAACTCTAGATGTGTAGAGTGCTGCGAAAGTGCAGGTAGAGGTGCAATAAGTTTGCTTCAAAAAGTTCCTGAATCAGTTGAGCTCTTCAGAGATCTGTGCTGAAAGATCTATAAAGGACCTGTGAATGTAGTTTGCAGGAGTGCAGTAAACGGGCAAGAGGTTGCCAGCACAGCCTTAAATGTGTGGAAAAAGTGTCCTTTGACTAATTCATTGTGATTCACACAGTGCTGCCTTCACTGCTCCCTGGAGCTCATCATCTTGGGAAGGAGCGTGCAGCCCATCAGTTTCCCTGCACTGTTTTGCTTCCACTTTAAAGCTCGTCTGATCTCCCTTCCTCCGCTGTTGCTGCAACAATGTTGTGTAGGGTCTAATTTTACATGAATCCAATGAATATTAACAGCAGCGACTGGGCGGCAGCGATGGGCCCGTTACATAACAAACGCGGTTCATGCTCGCGGCTCAGGCTGCGCCGCTGTCGGGACCTATCACGGTCGCTCTGATTCGTTCCGCTGCCACAGCTGGACGAGGCGAGTCTGTTGCAGAGGTCCACCAGCCACAACCACCTCAGGAGTTCACATTTACTGCATTTTATGAGCTTCTTGGCGAACATGCAGCTCATTAGGTGACCAGGGGGGGCGCTTTTTTTTTTTTTTTTTTTTTTTTTTTTTTTTTTTTTTTTTTTTTTTTTTTTTTTTAAGCCTACCAAAGGTCACCACCAAAATAGTCTCAAAGAGGGTTTAAAAGAGCAACTGCTTTGGACTAAATTTTACGCATTTCTTTTTAAGGAGTTATTAGTTATAATCTGTGGATCCCACCTGACACATCAGTCTGACATGAGTTTGTTCCCACATCTAGATGCTTAAGTCTTTCCTTCGTGCTTAACTAATCATGACAGCCACACGGCGTTCAGTTCTTAGGAGGCGCATGCAGGAGGATTGAAGTGTTAATCAGCTTTTTGATAAGTTATTATACGGATCTGTGTGACCGTCGGCTGTCAGACTGAGCCCAACAGAAACTAATTAGCTCCTGAGTTAACCTGATTACAACACCGGTCCGGGGAAGACAGCAGACGAGGCTTGCGTGCGCTGGTGTTGAGTTCGCACCCGCCCGCCTGCGCCTCGCACATCAAACTGCAGCGTGTGACAGAATGAGGGTGAGCTGGACAGGTGAGCTCAGGCTTCAGGTCGACATGAGCTTCTCTGTAACGTGATGCAGGATTCCTTGAAGCTGTCAGCCCGTTTCGTGTGGATTTCTGGTCATCAAGAGTATTTTAATACCAGTTTGTTTGGTTTTCAATGGGGTCGCTACACCCACTCTCTTTGCCTTAAGCTGGAGAGAAGAAGTCATTTTACTTCTAAACTTAGCTTTTTTTTTTCCCCCAAAAAAAGTGTCAGTCAACATTTAGGTTTCTCCAGAGCTTGGCGTACCTTTAAAATTATTCACAGCCCTTGAACTCTTCCATCTTCCCTCCATCACAACAACAACTCTTTGTGGATTTTAAATGACAGATCAACATAAAGTAGTGCATGATTTTAAAGTGGATTCTTTTTTTTTCCCAAACAAATCTGAAAGGTGTGATGTATGTTTCGATTCAGCCCCTTTTAATTTGCGACCCCTAAATAAAATTCAGTGCAATCATCTAACGGACTACACCTAATTAGTACATAGCGCCCACCATTGAGTAATTCAGACATCCACAGCTCAGGTGGGTGATTCTTTTGAAGGGGTAACAGTTCGTTATGTGATCAACAAATCTGGGCTTTACAGAAGAGTGGCAAAAAGAAAGCCATTAAATGTCATATTCACAGTTTGCCGCAAGTCATGTACGGGACACAGAAATTATGTGAAAGAAGGTGCCGAGTGTTGGAAAAACTAATGCTGCATATCACCTTGGAAACACCTCAATGAAACATGGTGGTGGCAGATTAGCAGGAATAGGGAAGTTGACCAGAGATGAAGGATGGAGTTAAATATAGGACAATACCGGAAGGAAATCTGCTTTAGGGTGCAGAAGACTTTAAACTGGAGCAGGGGTTGAGATTAAGCAAGAAAACAACCCTGAATGCAGAGCCAAGTCCAGAGCTAAATTCAATTGAAAATCTGTAGCATTACTTGAAACTGTTATTCACATATGCTTCTCATCCAATCTTACTTTGCTTGAGCTATTGGGCAAATAAATGCAGTTTCTGGAGGCATACCCTAGAAAACTTCCAGGTAATTCAATCAAAATCTGGTTTTACAAGCTATTAATTCAGAGGAGCTGAATATAAATGCACCTTACACTACCAATTTTATTCCTAAGAAACAACTCTCTTCTTTTCACTTTACAATAATGTGCTATTTTGTGTTGCCCTACAGCATAAAAATCACAGTAAAATATTTTACATCTAATACAATGTGGGAAAGACTTTTATAAGTCACTGTACATTGGATCATATTTAGCAGAGAGACATAAACTGTCCCTGTGTCATTAAATCGTCAATACAAAAGGAAACGATTCCCAGAATGTTGACCTCTACCAGCAGAGACACTTGTCTGTGATGCAGCAGATTGCAGAGGAGGAAGTCTGGAATTACCCTCTCCAAGGGTTGTATTTAAACAGCTGTAGCACTGTCACTGAGAGTGGGAGTTTTTAATTTTCAGCCTGTTTCCGTGTCGTGAAGCGGGCGTTCAGATGACAGAAACAATATTGACATTATCAGGCCAACAGGCTGTCTCCAATGTCCTCCAGTTCTTTTTTAGACATTGTTGCGTGGCTTTACATGCCTTTCTCTGTCTGGGCTTGCCACTTTGCTGATCAGTCTAAAAATAACTCATTTCCTGCTGCTGTTTGCATACAGGAAAGGATTTAGTTTCTTCAAAATGACAAAGATCCATTTTTGAGCAGTAGGGTTGTTTCTAGAAGTCTGGATCAGTCTGCTGTTGGTTACATGTACAGCATGCCATTTATTCTACTGTGTGTTCCTGCAACATCACCAGAATAATCTTCATGAAGCAATCTGTCTCTGCAGGATCAAGCTTCCAGTTATTACTATCTTTTTCTCAATCTTTCTATACAGCATGAGGAGGGTCGGCTGGAGTAGGGGCTGATTGCTGCTTATCTCCACTGATTACCATGTTGCAGCTAATTGTGCCTATCAAAATATCCATATTCCTTGAGCATTTGAACTTGAGCTTCTGAAGGCACTTGTTTGCACTCTAATTAAAGTTATTACAATTAAAAGAGGGCCTGATTACAAAAGTACGTCACAATCTTTCATATTCCCATAAAATATAGATAAAACACATTGTTTGTTGTTGAAACATGACAAGTTGTGGAAAGTTAAAAGGATGTGACTACTTCTGCAAGCTATTGTAGTGTATACCTTTGCTCAGTTTGTTCTTCCTATCCGACTGCAGGAGGCGTGCACACGCAAACTGCTCAGAATAATGGTTCACGCACAGCAAGTTAGGTTGACAGCATCATGTCCATCATCTGGAGGACAGCTCAACATAGCTGTAGAACTGAACAGTGTTGTATTAGCAGAAAGGAAAAAGACTACCTGCTTTTTAAGGTTAACATAAAGCCAAAGGCTAACCATGTATCTTTGGACGGTGATAGTGATTTCCAGATATTTTTCAGTGTTTCCATCAGTAATTGACACAATGGGACTATGAGCATTTTTAAAACTTTTCATAAAAATCTTAAATATTAAGGGGTTGTCTAGACAGCCCCGAAAACCCCCAAACCCTACAGCATGCTGCTGCCACCACCATGTTCCACGGTGGAGATCATTTTAGTGTTAGTTTTTCACCACACACAGCATTCTGAATGTATATAAAGTTGATATTATATAAATATAAAAAGTTGAAAGTATATAGTTGTAAACAATTAGTTGAAGGACTTCATTTGTGTTTTGAATGAAAGCCTTTTTAAAAACTTACAAATTATTCACATTTGTACATAGTGAAAAGACAGTTAAATGAAAATTATAAAACTGAATCCCAAACCTTTAACATTTAAAGACAAAACATATCATTCAGATTTTATTGTAGTGTCTCGTGTGAATGCCGTTAAGATATTAGCCAATACATTTCATATGACTCCACACTTATTAGCTGCTGAAATAGCTGAATACAATTTTGGAAAAATAATTTTAACTGGCGCCATCTTCCAAGTTGAAACAATGACATAATTTTACAACAAGAACATATTAAATTATGCCCAGTCTTTCAAAAATGCTTGGTGATTTGGTGATTTTGCAGCTCTCGCTGTCACTTGCTCTTTTGGAAAAAACAACGAATTTTTAAATACTTGAACATACAGTATAACACATCCACTTCAATGCTTCATAGCCTTAATTTCCCTCCAGTTTTGACCTGCCAAATGAAGCAGGAGATCATTGTGTGTTCCTAAATTTTCAGACTCATCCAAAAACTGAACCTAACATCTTCAGAAACACACGTTATGAATTCTGGTGATGCAACAGGCATTGGGTATAGCTGACTGTGCTATAGTGCAAAATGTTATATTAGCTTTCTTAAATAATCATACGCTGTCAGTGTACAAAATTGAAAGTTAGTAAAAGTTCAGAGTTCAGGTCAGTTGTTAACTCATGAATGATTTTTTTGGCTGCATTGCCACTTCTACACCATGCTGTCTGTGCATTAATAGCATTTGAGGTTGAATATGGTTCCTTTGTGTCCTGCTGCTAATCAAAGCTCAGACTGTGGCTCACATATTGTTTATGAGCTCAGTGCAGAACACAGATAAGACACAGAAACAGGGTCCAACAACCTATCCAGCGGGTGAGAGCGCTATAGTGATGTAATGATGGCTTAATTTAAGACGGTGTGAGACGCCTCTCTCTGAAAACCCTCATTGATTTTCTCAGTATGAGAGCTGGTCATGTCTCACAGACAGAGATGGACTGGAAACCGAGGATAACAAACCAGTTTCTGCATCCCATGATGTAAGCAGCCCGCTTGCTGTACCCTGTCTTTAAATAACCCAATAGTTGGCCTGCAGTGTTGGCTGGCATGTTCATTTGACTTTGTGAAATATCAAGGTTCCCTCAGTTGCAGCAAACATGCTTTCTGCACTGCTTGTCAGCATGAATCTGCATTTTGTGCCTGACATTTCACCTCCCCCTACCCTATGCTCCCAGCCTACTGGTAACCATCCGAAGGGAGGGCGGTGCCAACACATATTCTGATAAGGAGATGGTGAAGGGCCCTGAGGCCCCAGAGAGGAACCTCAATTGTGCAACAGCTCCAGTACCTTCCTACCTGCAATGTCCTGAACAGCCATGCCAAATCTAAGAAATACCAACATATCATGCTTCATAACAGTATTCATACATCTTAAATTTTTCCACATTTTGTCACGTTTCAACCACAAACTTCAATGTATTATATTGGGATTTAATGTGATAGACCAAAATAAAAAGTATATAATTCTAAAGTAGAATGAAGATCTAATTTTTAAAATGTTTTAAATCTTAAAAATGTGGCACTTATATTCAGTCCCCTTTACTTCCATACCCTAAATCAAATGCAGTGCTACCAAATGCTTTCAGAAATCACCTAATTAGTAAACAGATTGCACACCTGTGTGTAATTTAATCTCAGTATAAATCCAGCTGTTCTGTGAAGGCCTCAGAGGTTGTGTTGTTTTTTTTTTTTTTTGTGTGAACAACCCAACACAGAACATCAATGAACACACAGGGCCACGAATAAAGATGTGGAGAATTTTAGAGCAGGGTTAGGTTATAAAACAATATCTCTAGCTTTGAGCATTTTACAGGGCTCTGTTCAATTTATTATCTGAAAATGGCACAAATACAAACCTAACAAAACATGACTGCCCACCTAAACTAAAAGGCTGGGTAAATAGAGTATTAATATCAGAAGCAGTCCATGGTAACTTTGGAAACGCTGCAGATATCTTATTTTGACTGGACGACAAATACTCAGGCATTCTTCAATCAGACAGGAGCAAATGTGGAGAGAAAGCCTGAAGATTCCTGTTTAGCTCAAAAGAAGTGCTCTCGTCAGATGGGACCAAATCTGAACTTTTGGCCTGTGTGTAACACATAAGAGTGCACAGCATCCCCATGGTAAAATGTATGGGTTGCAGCATCATGCTTTGGGGATGCTTTTCCTCACCAGGAAAAGGGAAGCATCTAAATTTAGAGCCACTGATAGATCTAAATACAAGAAATCCTGGAAGAAAACCTATTGGAGGAGACTTAAGACAGGGTCAGAGGTTAACCTTCCACCATACAGCCAGAGCTACAATTGAATGTTTTGGATTACCATTTATACATCAGTTACACGCACACCTGAATCAAATGAAGAATCTGTGACAAGATTTGTAAAGCTGGTAGAAACATTCCCCCTAAGACTATAAATTCTAATTGTAGCAAAAGATGGTTTTATATGTAAAAACTATAAGTATGTTATGTACACAGCTATGTATCTACAGCTGAGATGAAGCGGTTAGATAAGCTCAGCAGGAAGGCCAGCTCTGTGCTAGGATGCCCTCTCGACCCAGTGCAGGTGGTGAGAGACAGAAGGACTCTCGCTAAAATAACATCACTGATGGACAATGTCTCCCACCATTGATGGGCAATGGTGGGAGACATTGTTGTTGACCTGGAGAGCTCCTTCACCTGGAGAGCTCCTTCAGTGACAGATTGCTGCATCCTGGGTGCACTAAGGAGTGTTATAGGAGATCCTTCCTCCCAGTAGCTGTTAGACTCTATAACAATGATTGCTCCCAAAAAAATCAGTAAGTGTTTATATCCATGTTAGTATCTGTACAACTCTATTGTTTTTCTATTGTCACTAACTGTAAATAGCTTGTATTTTATTGCTCAGAGATATGCACATCTTGTACATTTTTAACTAACCAACTCAGTCTCACATTCCTCTGGACTGGAGCATTTTCTACAACTACACAGTATTCATGTTGACATTTTTGCCTTATTGTACAGTATTTTTTTTTCTTTATTCTGTTTTTTATACATATTTTATATTCTTTGTGTGAGTCTGTTTTTCTGTTATTGCCTGTCACTGCAACTTTGCTACTGTTGCATGGAAATTTCCCCATCGTGGGGCAATAAAGGATATTGCTATTCTATTCTTCTATTCTATGTATCGACTCAGAGGAGCTGATTACAAATGTAAGCCCCATTTTTTGTAAATCTGAAAAATTTTGAATTCAAAATCATGTCTCATTTTCATTCCACTTGATTATGATGCAATACTTTGTGTTGGTTTGTCTCCTAAAATCCCAATAAAAGACATTGAATTTTGTATTTATAAAAGAATAGCTGTATAAATACTTGTGCAAGGCGCAGTAAGCGAGGAATCAACATTAAACCTGCAGCAAAAAAAATTTCAAGAAATGCTCAAGATCAGAGAATGTAGTTATGTACGAGAAAGCTGAGTTGCCTTGTGCTCTCAAGTAAAACTCAATATTTCGCCGAATTCGTGAAATGTCCTCTGCATAACATGCTGGTGTCATCCAGTCTCATTCAGTCCCTCACTCCAGTCCCTGAAGTAGTAATATAACTAAATGTTTATTTCATCATCTAAAAATGACCGTTACATCAACAGTGACTAACCTTGATATGATCAACTCCAGCAATAGAATGGCTAAAATGGGCATTGTTGGCATCCTGGCGTACCAGTCGGGTTAGTAAACATGACCCAGTTGACTCTAATTCACAGACGTCAGCTTGCAAGATTTGTGAGCTTTAAAGTTCAAACAGCTTTCTTGGACGTCTCTCTACCGTTTGGAGACGTTGGAGTGCAAAGACTGTTGGTTGAGCTTGAAGGACTCTTTCCCCTCCTGACAGTCTGGTGCCTGGCAGATGATGCGAGCTTTCATGAATCCTTGCAGCGTGAGTCACAGTTACAGCCTGACATTTGTTGTCACTCAGAAGTGGGAGTTTGCTATCAGTTATAACGGAGGAACAGTGGGCAGGGTGGCAAGCCGCCTGAGCAGATTACGTCTTTGTGTGCACCATTAACAGTGGGAGAGCATGACAAACTTGACACAGCATTTTGTTGACATAAATGTCAACTTTTTGTGCTGAATAAAAAAATCTTGTTGAATTGTTTAACGAAAATAGCAACTTACATGACAGTAGCTCAATGCATCTAAATGTGGTGAAGACAACTTGCTGTGGATCAAAATTACCATCAAAATGGTGAAGAAATGGGAATTGAGAGACTTTGAATAAGGTATGGTCGTTAGTGCAGCATGTGCTAGTATAAGTATCTCAGAAACTGATGATCTGGGATTTTCACGCACAAACATCCCTCAAGTTTTCAGATAATGGTCTGAAAAAGAGATAAAATCCATTCAGCAGCAATAGTGTGGTCGAAAATGCCTTTTTGACATCAGAGGAGAGTGGGCAGATTGTTTCAAAATGATAGAAAAGCAACAGTAACTCAAACAACTAATTATTACAACCAGGCCAGCTGATAGATTTGCCTGGGCCAAGGACAGGATCAAATCTTAGACAGATCATTTAAAATAAAGATAGATTAATCTATTGTGATTGAATAAGCTATCTGAGTAAGGTACAAAACATTGCAGCCATAAACATTTAAAAACATCCAACCACTACCAACTGTGCCACAGTGCAGTCACAGATACACAAGAGGTCTTTGACAGAATTAGCTCAGTCTGTTAGCACCATTAAAGCAGAGGACCAGCTGTAGTCTGTAGGTAGGCTGTACCCAGAGCTTGAGGCGTGTTCCTCAGGTGAAAGTTGCAGTATCGTTTCTTTATATCAAAGTGATGGAGGCTGCCTGACCCAGAGAAGAGGAACAAGTTGAGGTTGCATTTTGTCCTTTCTGTAGCTCTCTCCGACCAAGTTATTTTGAATATCTCTGAATGCACAACATGCTGAACTGTAAAGCTGATGGGCAGAAGACCACTTCTACCAGATAAGAACAGGAAACTGATATATATTGAGAAGTATGAGGAGAGAAGGGAAAGAATTTTAATGCCTTCTTCCACAGGGTGCAGAGGATGAGCTCAGGTAATATATTGACTACTTTCTGGGTCAGAGATATGTCGCAAATCTCTGAGAGGTGAGGCAGCGGAGTAACAGTCATCTTGCTGGGTAAATCGACTACATGATGCAGAGTCCCCCCTATTGTGTATAGCCAAGCTTCCATAGTTTGTGGTGATGCAACTGGTTAGCATATTTTGCATTGTGTCAACGTAGAAAGTGTGCATGATAGGTGTTGGAGCTCTCAGTCTTTTAAGTTTGTGGCATAAACAAAGCCTTCACTGAGCTTCCTAAGTCAGTTAGATGTGTAAGCTGTGCAGGAGAGGTCCTTGGTTACGTGTACATCCAGAAGTATTTCTTTGCTGACTCTCTACAGCAGAACTGTTAATGATCAAAGTAGGAGGCGATATGAACCTCACCTGAAGTCAATGACCAACTTTTTCTACGATGAAATGGAAGCCGCTGTTCTTACACTTTCTGTATTAGGTATCATTGTTGTGAGAGATGACACTCAGTATAGTTGTGTCTGGCATAGTGAGTGACTGGCGCTGCATCTGGGTTGACAGTAAATTGACAGCAGGGTGAAAACCAGGGGACTGAGTACACATCCCTGAGGAGTTCCTGTGTTAAGGGGGATGGTGCTGGATGTGTTGGTTGACTTTCAGAACCTACATTTGCAAAATGATTAACATTATAACACTGAAATTCATTGTAACTACAAAGACTGTGAAATTTACATATAGTGTGTGAGTGCTGTAAAAATATGATGATAAATTGAAGAGGAGAAGATGAATCAAAGTTTTTTGTCTCAGAAAAGAAAATCAATATTATGTCATTTAGAGTTTCTTGCCTCACAAATCTCCCAGGCTTTGTTTAGGCGGCTCAGAGAGTGTCCTTAGAGGACAGAGTATAAACTGTTGTGACACATGAGGAGCTGCAGCCAACCGCAACTAATGTTAAGGTTCACAAATGCCTAAGAGACAAGAAAAGTCATGCACTTACAGGTTTTGCACTAACTGCATGTGAACACACCTCACAGAGGTCAGAGCGAGTAACACAGGAAGATAAACATATCTACTCATTCCTTCATCAGTGTGCATGAAAATGTTCTGGACTGGACTCAAAAGCAGGTGATGAAAGTGTGCCTTGCTACCTTTGGCAGCTAGATTGCTTTGCTTTTTCTACGCTTCACTTTCAAGGAGGAACCCATGTGTCCCCCATCCCTCAGTCACCCATGGGGGTGACCACACACACACACACACACACACACACACACACACACACACACACACACACACACACACACACACACACACACTATCTCAGCATTACTCCTGCAGCCTGGCCAGGGGCTCAGGGGGAGGAGAGACACAGATGAGGGCTGAAAGCCTGCTCAGTGCCATGTGCCAGATCCTCGCTGAAACACAGGAGCTAATGAATGCAGCCAGAAGTCAGAGTGTGTGGCTTAAGCAGCTGCAGCTCCAAAGCACATTCACACACAACCTCACACAAGCGACCATTCCTGCCTCATCCGCAAAGGGCTCTCCAAATGCAACAAAGAAGACTTGGGACTGTTTTAACCATAACACACCACATCTATGAGTAGTCTCTGTGTGTCCCTGTTTTCTTACTCTGCATGAGAGTGATGTAACATCCTCACTACCGTGGGCAGGAATGACTCCAGGCTGCTCCGAGCACATTCACATTAATTAAGTTGATGCGTCGTGGCAACTCGCATGTAAGCAGACATGTATAATCATGTAGCCGCTCCAAAGCAAGCTGTTAGTGAGCACCCATCCTCCATATGACTGCCAGTAACAAGAAAATACCAAGCAGATGTTGTGTTCTTTGGTTCAAGAGGCGGTGCATTTATTGACAAGGATAGCTCTGTTGTTTCAATACAAACTACTTTCAGGAAAATATTTAACCTTTTCAGTTTAATAAATCCCGGGCTCAGTGGATTTGGAGCACTAATGACAGACTTTTTACGAAGAGAAATCTAAAAAGTGAGGTGTTCATTTGTGTTCACCTGCTTCAATTTGATAGCCCTAAGTAAAGTCTAATATACCCAATTTCCTTTGGAAGCTACTCAAAAACTAAATAGACTCCATCTGTGTATAATACAATCTTAAACCTCAGAGATTTTTTAGAGAAAACTAGTAAAAAGAAACAGCATCATGAAGGCCAAGGAACACAGCAGTTGTAATAGGGTTAGGTTATAAATAATATTCCAAGCTTTGAACATTTGACAGAGTACTGTTAAATCCATCATACCAAAAGTCATGGCTGTCAACCTAAACTGAGCAAAAATAGTTACCATGGTAACTCTGGAGGAGCTGCAGGGATCCTTAGGTGGCAGAACCTTTTGAAAGAAGTGTGCACTCCACAGATCTGGCCTTTCAAGAAGAGCAGTGTTACGACTGCTGTCATAAGATGTTGTTTTTTTTTTAATATGTATATCTGAGCATGCTCATACCTCTCCATGATTGGTAGACCCAGCAGACAAACAGATACAGATTGGTTACTTAAGTGGAGGTGACATAAGATGACACTGGTGCAGACTGCCTGTCATTCATCCTCTGCTGTGGAGCACCTTTGTAAACACTTTTATTGTATGTGGTGCATAGGAGGTTTTTTTTTATTGTCATTTGGTTTATTTATTTTAAATAGGTAAGTTTGGTTAATATTTCAAATTGTTTCCTTTTGTCTGTTGTTTTGGCATAAAGTCCACCCCGAAGTTACATCCAGCTCCTCCTAAGTGTTAAAATCTAAAGAAAAATAACACCTTGTAAACAAATCCTTGTAAAATTGTACAGCTGTGTTGTGACTGCTTGAGGATGGATCGCCTTCATGTTGTGGTCTGGCCACCCCAAAACAGGCCATAGCAAGCAGCAAGAAGAAAGCCAAAAGGAGTCCCATTTGCAATTTGCTGCAAGTTATGTTGGGAACACAGCAAACATGTGAAAGCATGTGGTCTGACCAGATGAGACCAAAATTGAACTTTTTTGTTAGCACGCAGAACTATTTGTGGCACCGCACTTCAACCTGAACACACCATCTCCACATTGAAACATGGTGCTGGCAACATCGTGCTGTGGGGGATGCTTTTCTTCAGCAGGGCTAGGGAAGCTTGAAAGAGCTGTTGGGAAGATGGATGGAGCTAAATACCAGGAATCCAGAAAGAAAATGTATTAGCGGCTGCAAAGATTGGAGACTGTGGCAGAGGTTCACATTTCCACAGGATAACACTAAACATGCAGTCAAAGCCACAAAGGTGGAGTTTAGATCAAAGCAGAGTTTTAGGTAGGATCTCCAAAGTAAAGTCCAGACCTAAAAGTAATCTGTGGCAAGAGCTGAAAAAGTGATGTTCACGGATGTTCTCAAACCAATCTGTCTTGAGCTGTAACTATAGGGAAAAGTGGCTCTACAAAATGTTGGCTCAGGCAGGCTGGATACAGGCACCGTACGGTTTTCAGGTTCATGCATTATTTTCCTTCCACTTCACAATTATGAACTATATTGTGCTAACCTATAACATATAATCCCAATAAAATATACCGAAGTTTGTGTTTGTAACTTGACAAAATCTGACAACAAGCGGGATGAACACTTGTGCAAGGCATTTTGATAATGGAGAGATTCTTGCTTGTGCTGTGTTGTAGCTTTGCTTTGGTGTGGCCTTTGGCAATTTTCAGCTCTGCTTTAGGAGACATGAATAATGACTTCTATAATAAAACATTTTGAAAGAACAACAGACAACCTTTGATGTTCTTGCAGCCCCAGGAAATCACCCTTTCATTGCTCCTGCTGCTGCCCTGGTCCATGAGTTTCCTGCCTGAAGATGGGGAACCTTTGGTCAAGTTTAAGCTGTCAGTTCACATCAGCTGACTGGTTTTCTTACAGACATGAAACCTGAAATCCGATCCAAGAAAAAGCCATGTTGTCAAATTCTCTATGAAAGTCATCCACTGGCTTTCAGAGATGCATGACAGCATCGTGTTTGTGTTTCAGCATTTCTTCACTGTGCTGGGATTTGTCTTCAAAGACTCGTCTCCTGCCTAAGTCCAAGCAGAATTACTCATCAGACCCCACATTCAGGCGTGGGTGGTCACGACTCACGTGACTCACGTAGCTTCTAGGAGTTTACATTTAAACTCTTCCTCAAAGAGATGAGAATGTCCAAAATGGCGACGCTGACATGTGTAAAGAAAGGATCTCTTGGGTGACCATTAGTGATTGAAACTTTATACTCATTCACACTTTACAAGGCAGAGGGTTCACACTCGGAGCAGTGAAATCCTCAAGTAAAATCAAGCACATTAGGATTTCTCATGAGAATTTAAAATATTTTTTTCAATGCTAAATAAATTAGCAGTCTACAAATTTAAAAATAATTTCATTCTGAGTCCAGAAAACTGGTTGAGTGCTAGAATCTCTTAATCCCTACATGTTTTTTTTCCCTAATCTCTTCCATTGGTGAGAGACTTTAAGAAAGCTGAGTGTTACAACACACACAATCACTATCCTGGCATCTCAGCAGACAAGCAGGTAATTAACTTGTAGAACACTGCAGCACATTTCTTTCTCAGTATATCCATGTTGCTGTGTTTTACTTTGGAAACTGGATCAGTCTGAATTTAGAAATAGATGGAAAAAAACAAGGAAAGGCTGAGTAGGTAAAAAAAGACAGGGAAATTTCATCATCTCAGACTACATGTGACATGACAGGCTGTGAAAGGATCGCTGTCAATCACATTTCTTTCAGCTGTTCTGAACACAAAGGCCTCAAAGCAGCATGGCCTGGAATATCCCTAGTTCATCAAAACCATCTGGAGCTGCATCTGTCCCAAATGTCCCGTACTATACAATTACAGTTGATGTTTAAATCCTGGCCATCCTTTTGAGGAGTCACACTGGGATCTCCTATCTGAGATTCCTCTGTGTTAATTCTTTGCAGAACCACCTTTTGCTGCAATTACACCTGTATCTCCTTTGGGTTATATCTCTGTTTAGATCTATAAATCTTGAGAATTATGATATACAACAAGCTCAACTTAGATCGTATTATATGGAGAGCATCTATGAATTTTTAAGTCTTGCCACAGATTCTCAGTTGGATTTAGGTTTGATCTTTGACTGGGCCATTCTAACATAGCAATAAACTTTGATCTAAACCCTTCTATTGTAGCCCTGACTGTACGTTTATGGTTGTTGGAGGGTAAATTTTTAAATGGGATGAATACATGTGCAAGCCACATTTTCAGATTGTTATTGGCATCAATTTCCTTCCTCTTCACAATTATAAACCACTTTATATCACGATACCCTAACACAATACACTGATGTGAATACTATGAATACTCTGTAAGGCACTGTATCATCAAAGTGATCAAGGTGGGTGCCCTGTAAAACCTGCTTGATCACACTCTTCTGTTGTAAATGATTGAGTCATTTTCTTTACAAATACCTTTTTTCAATACTAGGTGTAGTTTTGTTCCCTGTGATGTATCAGCCAGGTGTGAAGCCTTTGACGACTGCAGGCCGGAGGCTTAGCAGGGGACAGTATGCTCTCTCCTAGCTGAGGGGGAAAATCTTTCCAGTCATCTGAGTCACATGGCACAGAGTCTGGGGTCGCTTCTGTGAGATCCATGACGCCCAACAATGCTAACATCTTCAGGCAGCCTGTCACATAAATCCAGCATCCAGCATCCGAAGCTTTGATGGCTCCGTCGTTCAGCCTCAGCTCCTCAGACGTCATCGGCTTACTTTGGGAGCCAACCTTACCTTCACCTTCAAGCTGTGACACGTGCTAAAACGCTCTGATTGAGCTGGAGTTAATTGAATTTGGTTGAGCAAAGGTCTGACATGGAGGAAGAAGGAGGAAAGGAGGAGATGTTGGCTCTCCGGCAGGGAAGAAGATGATGAGTTTGCCTTTGGGGTGAGGGCTTGATTCAGCAGAGCATATGAGCTTTTTTTCAGTTTGCTTCATCAGAGCTGGCCTCATGCAGACACATTTTACCAATACACAGTGTCTTATGGAACTTCTACTTTTGCTGTGCTAAGTCAGGAGTAACCTGACTTAAAGTGGTAGAGATTAAGAATAGTTTGTTTAGTGGAAACTAACATTTTCAAGACATATTTGATTGGAATAAACCTTGTACCTTTTTCAGGATTGAGCATTTTAGTAACTTTATTTGCATTTTTTTTTTGCTTTTATTTCTGTTGGCTTCAGTTTTGAGTACATCACCAGACTCAATACTGCAAAACAGCTTTTTACCTTAAGACCACACTTATGTAGGATTAAACCATATTGTTTTAAAGACCAATAACTCTCATGATAGACATAGAAATTAAAGATTGAAGTGTAATAATGTGAGAAATATCAACTGGATCTAGTAATTAATGTAGTTCAACCTTGTATTTATTTTAATAATTTCAGTGTTTATTTGGTTATGACATATTAAATAAAAGAAACTCCAAAACAAAACCAAAGACAAACTAGCCTAATACTACCCTACAATTACTACTTAAAGGGGTGGTGATATCACTGTATGAACTATTTCATACAGTGTGGTTGATATTACTGCATATGTCAATTCTCCAAAGAATTTCATTTAAAAAAAATAACATCACCCTTTTGTAGAGCTTTGTTTTGGCAGGCCAGATTTCCCTCCTCAGTAAAAAGGTTGGGTACAGTAATACTATGTGGTTCTACCTAGTTGACTTCACTCTCATTGGCTACAACCGTATTTGGGAAACTCTTCACTAAAATGCGCTGAACATAATCTCAAATTGAGGTTATAATCGCGCAGTACTTCCCCATAAGTGAACTTCAAACACTCTTCTCTGATTCTCTCATCCTTCAGGAGTAAGTGGAAACTTCCAGCCATTTTTGAGCCCCTCAGACATAAGAGCTCCCCTTTTAGTAGCCATCCTCTTCTCAAGTGGAGTAGTCAGAGATGCTAGCACGACTTAGCCCTTAAATTAGCCGGTGTAGCTGTGGAGGAGGGAAGGGGAGTGGGAGGGCTGCTTGTTTGATGGTGTGCTCTAATTGGAAAATATGAATTACGCAGAAAGATAAACTGTTCTCTGATTTATCCGTTTTTGAGCAAAGAAACAAAGCTGACTGACTATGAGCAGGGCCTTTGATACCAACTCTTGACATTCACACGCCCTAATCAGTCTACAACAGATTATGCTATACCCTCAAAACCACAAAAAAATGAAATTTGTTGTCATGACCCCTTTAAAACTAAGAAGGATAGAATTATGAAGGGATTTCAACACCAGAACCACCCCTAAAGAAAGGATGTGACATGTGACATGTGACAAATGACAACGCTTTTTGGGCACAGCACTTTGTGGTCATAAAACCATTTCTGTTTTGAAGACTCAGGGACATCCTAGAATAAGAGGTTGTTGTGGCCAAATCTGTGGTCCATCAAGGAAAGCAGTTAGATGTGAGTGAAAGGTCACCTATTCAGACATGAGATATTAATTTTTTTTAAAAAATTTTTGGGGGGGGTCTCTAAATTTTTGACAGCATTGCTTAAATAAACACAAACTTCTCTTCCAATTGCAGGCTGTACTTTGTGGTAAAGGAACAAAATGTGACAATAAATAAATTGACAAAATAAGTTACATGTTTCTTTGATTTATAGCCCATGAAGTTATTCATAGTTTTTTTTCTATAATTGCTTAAAATCAGCTGGAGTTTGCAGATAGTTGCATAAACCTGCGCACTCAGATTGAACTGTCAATGCTCAGGTTAGAGCAGCAGCTCCAGTCTTGCCATTTGTAATGACACTTGTTCTGATTTACGTCGAAAGCACCAAATAAGAGCATGAGTCATAAGAATGAAAGCAAACAGCTGTGTGCGTCACAAGGTGTGCAGAACACAGAAGACAGAAAAAGATGCTGTTTATCAAACTGCAGTCCTGACTGATTTTATGAGCAATGAAAAATAAACAGACCCTTTGCAGTATGACATCACAACCCCCTGCTCCACCAGCTCCAAATAGAGTGTGCAAATCTGAAAAATGCATGTAAAAAATCTAAATTAAATTCACAAGCAGCTGGGTTTTTCAGTCTTACCTCCTTTAGGCCACCACCTCTTTGTTTTTTAAAATCTAATATCAGTTAAATCATCAAAACTTTCAAATTAGATTTGAGGACACTTGGTAATATCCAGCATAGATGATAATTAAACAAATGATCGCAAAATAATTATTGCAGGTACACAGGGGTTTCTGGAGCCTTTGAGAACAACTCTTGAGGGAACGAAGAAGCAGATGAAGTTTACTGTGAGTAGAAACCGAAATATGAGAGCAACTCAAGTCTTTCCAGCATAGCTTGTTCACTGTGACATTACTGAGACATAAGGTTTGCTTTTGTTTTCTGCAATACAACAGTAAAACATGTGCAAAACAAAACTTGTTATCCCTAAAAAAGTTATTTGTTAATCAATGTAACCAGACTGTAAAGGTTTCTTTTTTCCTGAGTGGAATATTTTAGAGAGTTTTACATGCCACCCTCCAATGGGATCCAAACCCCTAAACTACACTAGTAGGGGTAAATTATTTGTGATTATGTCAACAAAAAGAAAAATTATTTGTTCTTCCACAAATTTATCGGTATTAATTTTTTTCAAAGCACGTGGTTGAGTTCAAAGTATCTTCTGTTACATAATTTTCAATCACCACTTAGCCAGCAAGATCTTTGGCGCTCTAAAATGCACAATATTTTTTTACAGGAGCTAAACAAAGCTCTTTTTACTCCAAGGGCTATTAATACATACATTCCTTTGCAGGAGTATACACATTTTGGTTTTTTATAACAGCCACAAACTTCACTGTACTTCATTTGAATTATTTGTGATAAACCTCCATAAAAAGAGTACATTATTGTCAAATGGAAGGAAAATATAACATGGTTTTTAAATGAAGATCTGAAGATCTGTGATATGTATTTTTATTCAACCCCATTTCACACTAATACCCCTAAATTAAATCCAACCAGTATTGTATAACTGCAAACTTACCTATACATGACCATCCACCAAAACCAGGTGTCTGTAACCTGCAGCTTTTTATTAAAACTGCAGTATGTAACTTTTACTATTTCTGTCTAAAGAAATGCACCAATCCTGACCAAAAAAATTAACCAATCAGAGCCAGGAGGAAGGTCTTAGTGCTGTCAATCACCCTTGTGCATACATTGATAAATGTGCTAATGGTGGAGAAACAATTTACTGTTCCAGGAAAACTGTTAATTTGCCGTCATCGGTCGCCATGCTAACTAGCCTTGACATTCGTGCAGGCTATGTTGTTATGATACAGCTTTAGCATAGCAGAGAGCAAGGGGGAGCATGTGAGTGGGGAATACATGAGCATGATTGACAGCGCAAAGATCCTCCTCCTAGCTCTGACTGGTTGTTTCTGACTGGGTGATGTATTTCTGCAGTCAGTACTGGGAGCACTGGGAGTAGGTAGAGGAGCTTGATTTTTTTCACTGATTATCTGTCTATATTATACTGTACTATATTATACTGTCATGACATCATGATAATTTTAACAAATATGTAAAAAACATATTTTCATAAAAATTAATTACTGCAGCTTTAAGTACTTTTTTATTTTTTGGTTGCAAAATATATGCTTTTTGACATTATCTTCTATAAAAGCTGAACATACCATAGCAGACAAATTATTTATTCCCTTTAGTTTTATGATTTTCTTTATTTAAAGACATCAAAACATAAACACATTTTTTTGCTATTTAAAAATCTAAACAAATTTGGTAGCTTTTGTGGATCTAAAGAATATTTTTTGCTGGACTGAGGGTAAAAATGGCTCTTTAGCTTGTAATGGTTGCTGGCCCCTGACCTAGACTGAGAAACTGGGTTAAGAGGGCATTAATCAGAGAAGCAGCAAAGAGGTCTAAAGAAAGGAAACTGTATGCTATACAATGTGTGGGAGAAAACAAACCCGCGTTGAACATGGTGGTGGCAGTATCATGCTGTGACAATGCTTTTCTTCAGCAAAGGCTGGATGTTGGTCAGAGTTGATGGGAAGATGGATGGAGCTAAATACAGGACAATGATGGAAGAAAATTTGTTAGAGGCTGCAAAAAAGTTGAGACTGGGGCGAAGGTTTACTAAAACCTACACCCAGAACTAGAATGGAACGGTTTAAAACAGAGCATATTCATGTGTTAGAATGAATCAGTTAAAGTCCAGGGCTAAATTCAATTGAGATGTTTGTGGTTCACAGATGTTCTTTAATCTGACTGAGTTTGAGTAATTTGAAACAAAGAATAGACAGAAAATCTGCCTCTGAAAGTGCAAAACTGGTAGACAAATACTCCAAAAGGCTTCCAACTGTAAATCTAGTGTAAATTGATTCACCAGAGTATTGAATCTAAGACGCTGAGTGCAAACGCGTTAGATGCATAATACATAAATATTTAAATCTTTAGTTGGATGACTTCCTGATCAAATCCTCTTAAGGGCCCCCTACAGCCTCAGACCAACTCTGTTTGTCAGTCTGGTGTCCTGGTACATTTGACAAACAATGGCAGCTGATAGATTGGTTAGGTCTCTAATCTGTGTCCATGATCTGCTGTTTTTCTGAACATTCATCCAAAAACCTGAGCAGACAGAAGAACACAGGAAGTGACAGGATGAGGACGATTAGCCACGCCCACAACACTGAACACACACTTACTCACACTCCTCGCTCCTCACATTGGGAACAACACAGCTTCCGAAAACCGCCATGCGGATTTGTGTGCACATTTGGTGTTTACAGACATGAGGCCTCAGAGGATGGCGAGGACTTGGAGGCAGCGACGTGTGAGAGCCGAGAATGGATGAGGTCATCGGGGACAGCGAGCTGGCCCATGCAGCGGCTCTGAGAGAAGTCAGCTGTGTGTTTATGAGAGAGGTACAGCAAGGGAGAGTTAGAGGATGCCCTTAGTTGAAGCATATGTGAGGGTGCTGACATTTTGCTGACATGAGAGGAAAAAAATGTTCACCATCAAAATTCAGCACTGGAAAGACACTAAAATGTTCACTTGTGTAAGTGAAAACAAATGTCAGACATCTATTTATAGAGGACTAAATCATGAGCTGCACACACACACACACACATGTCTTCACGCATGTCTTGCCCCTGTTCCAAACTCTCCCAACCTCACAAGGCCTTGGTGCTCAGATTGGTTGTGTTCGCCGTGTTAACGTCCACGTTCCCGTGCTTCGACTGAATGAACACATCGAGAGGCTGAGGCAAACACACATGCTCAGTGATGATATATTAGCTGTAGCTGGGTCAGTGTGGCAGACAGAAAATGCTGGAGCGCCTGTGAGCTGCTCATCTTCACCAGAAGGATCTCAATACCACAAAAAACATCCACAAATTTTCTTCCACTCCCCCACACACTCTGTCCTTTTCTTCTTGTTTCACATTTGTAGATCTCTCGTCCTGATTGTGAGCCAGATAGCAGACTCTTCGAGTTCAGACTGTAAGCGTTGGTGCTCATAGTGTAAACAGTATTTATTTTAAATATAAGTGCAAGCTCAGTTCTGTGGTGATTCAACCGTATGTGACTCTACGCTGAGAAACGTCATAGTTTCAGTGCAATCTCTGCAGAGAGGAGGGTCTTAGAGACATGGGCTTATAACTTTTGTCAGGACTTTTCACTGCACTGATGGGGAATCAACGGTTTTACGTAATCAGGGACAAAGGGATGCATCTTGCCAGCATGGCGGTGCGTGACGGAAGGGAGATGGAGAAAGGAGATGTGAGTTTACACTCAGCTACAACACACCCCACCCCTTTAGCTACCATTGCTGGAGTCTTTGGATGCCAGAAGATGTTTTTGATATATCATCATGTGTATCTGTCAGCCTTTTTTGGGGAGTCGGCCGGAGCTGTGGAACACACTGGAAGCAGATGGAGCATAAGCTTTCAGGCAGAGTTCAGGGTCACAACAAGATGGGAACATACACAGAATGACATTATACAGTCCAAGAAACATAAAGTATGCACAATGCAGTGATCACACTGTACAAATACAATTTGATATGTATTTTGAAAACTGCATTACACTGAAGGTATGCAAAACACATTAGTAAATAAACTCCATCAGAATTAGGCCCAGTAATTAGTTCCCACCATAAATGCTAACAGATGGAAGGAAAATAAATCTTCTGTATCGGCACAGAGCCTTAGGAAGGTGTGGTGTAGCTGCTGCTTCTTCACTCTTTCTGTGAACAGCTGGTGTGCTTGTTCCTTTCACTCTCCATCCACCGTCACTTTAGAGAGACATGGAAGGGAGACATAAAATGACACTTCGCAAGATCCATGGGCTGTTGAATGGGCCTATTTCTGACAGCATCCAGCTGCCGGTTGTGAGCACAGCTGCAGCTGCTCGGCACATCTCTAATGAGTGGCGCAATCACGGTGCCTTGTGAAGGTATTCACCACCACCACCCCCTCTCGCTACGTTGGCGCTTTTTTCCCTTTTTTCTTGCCTTACAGCAGGGAAAAGAAAAATACTTTTTAATGATTTTATGAACACAACATGTTGTATATGTAACTCTATTAATCACTATGATATGATTAAGCTACCCATCAGTCTGTCAAAAAACAAAGAAATGTTTGTATCAATCATTTTCTGGATCTAAGAAGGCTGCAGTACTGCTCTGTCGAGCACAAGCAAGAGTGCAACTGTCCACTTTTCAGCCACAAACCCACCAGGTGCTGAAGGGATACACAGTTAAGTCTAACAATATTGATACCCTTGGATTTAGGTTTAAGGTAATCTTTTAATTTCACCAAACATGTTTACTGATTTGAATCTGATAGAGAATATGTGGCTGGAGCTAAAGATTAGGGTGATGGCAAGGGGGTCTTGCAGCCTCACATCATCAATGATGAATCATCAAAACATCAGGAGAAACAGGTAAAAAGCTGGTTGGCAATTATAGGAAGGGTCTGATTGCAATTGAAGACTTTTCCATTGACTGGGTACAAATAGGGCATAGGGTATAAATAATTTTTGACATGCCAGTATTTAATAAAAACATTAAAATCATTATTATTTGAAAATTAATACTCCTTTTATATTTTATTATCTTTGAGAGATGTCTTTTTAATTTTCTACAAGAAACAAAATTTTGGTTTAATGTAAATCATGTAATTCTGGACTTAACAGTACAAGAATAAAGCTAAATATTCCATGTTTATTGATAATTTAATTAACAGGGAACTCCAAGTCCTGACCTGACAAAGCACTCCTTAAAACTGTAACATCTGACTGTATCAGGGAGAAATCATGCTCAGAGCAACATTTCCAAAATTAAGTTCTGCATACGAAGAGAAATCACAAGTTTTGTATTCTGAATTTTAAACAGAAACAGATTTTAGAACAATTTATGTTTACAGAAATCTATTTAAAAGGGTGGCAGTCAGTCTTGCAACAAAGAGACCTCTGACTAAGACTGTTGCTGTATTACTGTCTTATGACTGTCATGATATGCAAACAGCCCTATATCCAGACAGCAGAGACAATATTCCACAGTAACATTTCCTGGATGACACCAACAGTTGTTGGCAAGCACTGCTAAACCACCTCTTTTCCTGCTCCTCTTTAAATTTCTGCCTGATCATATGATTAGAAAGCCATGTAGAAAGATGTTAGAGTTGGGGATATGATCCTTGAACATTATGATCAGTGATCAATGGAAGAGATGGTTTGAATGTCATCCTTCTTTCTCTGCTCTTCGGTTCCAATTGTAAAAACAATGTATTGTTTAATGAGAACAGTTAAAAAGCAAAAATTGTTCCAGCTGCACAGCATCCAAAACCAGATGGAACAACTGTCTAAAAAAGCAATGTCTCTACCAAAGAAATTATGAACAAAAGTCTACAAATAGAACAAAGCAGAACTGAAATAACAGAGCTACTCCAACATGCTGCCACCATGCATTTCTAGAATGCTGACATGAGAATTCTAAAATTGCCCCAGTTTTCAGCAGATTGTATTTTTTTCTATGCAACTTGAATACTACAAGCTGTTTTGGTCTTTCAGAACACAGTATTACCTGATCTGGCTGTAATTTACATAAATATGGTCAGAATACATACATGATACATCTTTAAAATGTGGTGCAACTAAATGGGGGCAGATATGACTTTGCAACTAGTTTCAGAATTAGAAGGACATGCAAAGTCCAGTTTGCATATATTTAGCATGTAGCAAATAGCTTCATTAATTTTCCCCACAAAATTTTGGAGTTGGAGCAACACTTGAAAAAAACAACTATTTTGTCGACTGAAATGGTTGAATTCATTCTGAATCTTTTTTAGGTAACTGGCAACACCAGTTCTTAACTGTTCATAAAGGAGCTGATAAGATACTACACATCCCAACAGTGCATCGGCTTGTTTTCCCAAATACACCACAGGTATTCCCCTCGAGGTTGCATTAATAATCAGATCTGCTGTGTGCTTATGCTGTGGTCAGTAACAGAACTGGTGAACCAGCTTCTATATCTGACTCTGGTAGGAAGGCTCGTGCACACAGAGACAAAGCAGAGGGTGAACTCACTTTAACCACAGTCATCCCCAACGGCAGCTTGCCTCACAATACTGCTTCTAAACAGCTCATGCTTTATGATTTAGAACAAATGCAAACATTTTCAGGCCAAGAGTGAGATCTGTTCATTGTACTGTGTAAATTAAATTAGAGTTTATAAAGTGATTTTATATTATAACATCCTTTCAGTAATATACTGTTCTTTATTCTTCCACTACAGTTTTAGATTAACACATATCGCAAAAGGACAGTTTGAAGCATATCAAGGGCAGTATGTTTGAGAGGTTGTTAGTGAATCCATTTTAAAAATCTGACACTGTGACATCTTCAACAGACCCCCTGAGGCACCTAAAACTCTTGCAGAAAAATGTATAAATCTTTGCAGGATATACACTTTTTATTATGTGAAATATAAGAAAATTTTTTTTTTTTTTATTTTATTTTATTTTATTATTTTTTTTTTTTTTCCATGAGTGGCCTTTATTCAAAAGTAATCTAACAGGAAGGTACCAAAGACATGCGACAAAGGAATGAAGGATGTGATTCGAACTCAGGACAGCCATGTCGAGGTCTGTAGCCTCTGTATATGGGGCGCCAACTCTAACCATTCTGCCGCACAACGCCCCATAAGAAAATGTTTTAACAATGAAAAAACAAAATACAAATAAATGAATTAAATAAAAAAGAAAAACAACAAAATTGGACAAATTCCTTATTACTGCCTCATGCAGAGAGGCTGCAGAGCCATGTAGGCTGTACAAAACCCTGTTGATGAAGGATGTTTAAAGCATTTGGTGACTGATATGTTGAAACTATGGAGACAGTGGAAACAGCACGAGGAATAGAAGCTTGCAAGTTGACTGAAGAGCCAGGAAGAAATGCTTGATGGTTTTCTGGTTGAAATAATGAACCCATCTGTCTCTGAAATTGCAAGAATGCTTAAATGTGACCAGAGGGATCACAGAGCTAGTGTTTTATAACAATGGATTAGCTCTGGGGACATTACGTTGGTTAGGATATTATGGTATTTTCTGCCCTTACTGTAGATGGTAAATACTTCCAAGAGTAAGTGATGTCTGTATGTGTGGGTGGGTGACAGTGGATTCTAGTTTTCTTAGCAAGTAAGGATTCTCGCTATATATAGTGAATATAGTAGTGCATTTGATGGATGAGGAAAGATAGGATTCCAAATGAGCGGCTCTGAATGGTTGCTTTCAGTTCTCCAAAACTCTTTTTATACTGAAGTCATTAAGTTAAGTTATCTGCCCTTTTCCTTGAAGAACATGACATCAAAATAGTATCCATGTACAGTATATCTCAAAAGTATTCATACCTCTAACCCTTGAACTTTTTCATCTCTTTTCAGGTTACAACCATGAACTGCAATGTAATCATAAAGGGAAGTTGCGTAACATGTAAGGTAAGATGTAGGATAGAAAATATTTGTTATCAGTATTTTGGTAGTATAACAGCATAATGTTGGGCTCGTTGCTGAGCTCTTCCAGTAATGTTTTTTGCTTCGCATTGGTTTGGATGCACTTTAGTGAGCATTTTCTGAGTTTTCGCAAAATTGCAAGAGGTCGATTCAATGTAAAGCAGGAGTTAAACGAAAATTTTAAATTCTCATAATTAGAATAAGTGCTTTTTTTTTTTTTTTTTTTTTTTTTTTTTTTTACCAGTATTTAAAAACTAAAGAAATAAAATCAATTTAGTTTTCTGTTCAAGAAGTGAATGGACTCACACATTATACCTGTTACAATTTCAAGCAGAGGACGAGGATGAATGGAAGAATTGGAACTGACTCCTGCTGTAGAGAAAACTCAAATCTGAGTGTTAAAGAATGGTTGTAAGAAACTCTAAACACACAAGCACGAGATAATGTGTATGACAAGATTTAGCCACAAATCTGAAGAGACAATTTATGACTTTTAGTAATGAAAGCTTCCATCAGTCATTCCTCATTGCCACTCTTCACTGACCTTCACTGCACCTCCTTTCACTTAAACTCTCATTTTTACCCCCTATCTTTGCCCTTTCCCCCTTGCATCTCAGCCTGCATTATCTCATCTTCTCATCTGTTCACCCTCACGCTGCTGATTGTTTGCATCTATTCATGAAAGAAAATTTTCCGGTCTTCTCATTCCACTTAAGCTCAGCCAGCACTAACCTATTGTGCTCTGATGTTCCTCTCAGGCAAGAGGTCTAAATCAGGCAAAGAGAGAGAGAGACGAAGCAGGGAGATGACGGGGGGTGGCAGGGATTTTGAAGGAGGGAAGGAAGGAGCGGCGGGGACGAGGCTCAAAAGGAAGTGTTGGAGGAGGGGAGAAACGGATGGTGATACAGAGCACTGAGGGAGAGATGGAAAATGAGGAAAAGATGACATTAAAGCGACTGAGCATGCTCATCAGTCAGTCATGTGAACTTAGCTTTGGCATGTCATACTTTATCTCACTATCCTGGTCTAAAAACGTTCAAAAAAAAATGTACTTGCTTATTTAAACAAGATTTTCTACAGCCAAGCACATAACAATCTCGGTGGCTCTCTCTCCAACTTTACATAGCAGAAAAGCATCTACATTTCCTGAAGTTTAAGCCCACCATAGCTACTTATACTAATACAAGTTCATACTTTTGTAGTCATACATGCCAGTCCTGGGCATGCATGAAGATACAAGTTGCATTTGATGTAGGCCCATTCCCTATAAGTGGCTTTAACAGGTTGGCAGCGGTTTAGCAGAAAATAGAGCAGTCTTAATGCACAGTAGGTGGATTAAACTGTGCTGCTCAAGCTCTGAAATGTTAGTGGCTCCAGAAGGAGACACAGATATGTGTGTGTCTGGGAGATTAAAATGTGTATTGTTGAGTTATTTGAGTTATTGCAATTTCCAGGTACATTTAAGCAAGTGGCAAGGGGTGGTGCAACATTCTTTCAATTATATTGCAAAAAATAGATGTATTTAGTTTAATTATATCCCTTTCTAAGCAAAAATGGGGTTTTGGAGACAGAATTTTCTGATATGGTTTTAAACATCTACATAGCACCGAAAGAGCACTGTTGATGGTTTTTAACTACCTCCTTTCAGCAAATTACTCTGGAGGCTTTGCTATACTTATAGTTTCAAATCAAACCTCAGCATCTGATACTGTTGACCAAAGTATTCTGGAGCATTGGATTGGGGATTCAATGCACTTCAGTGTTCAAAGCACTTGATTAGCCGTGTTTGTGCTAGAGAGAAGGGAGTTTCTATGTTAATATTGAACTTTTTTTCTCCACTCAATTGCATTTTCCTGTGGGGTTTCTCAGGGTTCGGTCTTCATACCTCTTCTTTTATCTGCTCCCTTTGGAGTCTAACCTGAGAAACCATGACATTTCCCTCCATTTTATGCAGATGATAACCAGATTTACCCCCCAATGTATTGATGACAATAAGACATTAATGGCTCTAAATTTTCTAAGCAGAAAGAACTGATTTTAAAATCCCAATTTTGGCTTGTAAATGCCTTCTGTAAATGTTTTTTTCTCCCAAGTATCTCCTTGGCCTAAATATACCTTATGTTTCTTCATAGAACCTTAGATCAACTGACCAGCTGTCTCTGGCTACCTGAAAAATTAAAGATGAAACTACATTGAGCTCTTTTAGTTGTGACTCCCAAACTTTGGAACAAATTACCTTCAAATATTAAACATGCATCTTTACATGCTGTTTTTAAATCTCATTTAAAAACCCATATTTTCCACTGTGACTTTTGACACAAAGTTTTCATCTCTATGACATAGTTTCATATCTGGTTTAATTGTTAATTACATGTTGGTTTCACGTTTTTTACAGGTTTTATTATTGAACACTACTTTAGTTTAACCTGTGGTCATTTGTATGTGATTTCTATATAAATTAGACTAGGACTTGGACTTAGAAGTGATTAGAAGCCTAAAGTCAAGCTTTTACTGCAGCAAATACAGAGTCAGAAACTGACAATCCTATTTAGAAAATTACATTTGTGAATTTGCCACTGTGTGAGTCTCCTAGGATACATTTGTGTTCAGGAGCACAAATGATGGATGAGGTGAAGGTGTTGGGTGGAATCAGGGTCAGTGGTCCATGTAGACATTTAATTAAACCAGTGTCATGTTGAAAAGGGAAATGTCTTTTCTGAAACTCTTTCTACAAAACTGTTCAGTGTTGATTTAACACAAGTGCAGTGACACAGAAATCATGGCACCACCCAACTTTTCATCTGATGAAAAATGGGGAAAAAATAACTCAAACAAGCATCAAAAACCAATATAAATGTGCATCTCTCTTCCACTCTCCCACTGAGTGATTATTATGACTTAGTAATAATGGAGTTCAGTTTCTCAGAAAAGTACAAAATAAGATAAATAAAATATACAACATAATTAAGACAGAAATATTGGTCCACTGGAAAGGATGTCCATGTTTTGCAGTGTATGAGCACTTTGTTTGGTTAGGGGTTGTTTCACATGAATTAATGCATCATTGTGGCATGGCATGTGGGCGATCAGATCTGAATTCCGTGATTTCATTAGCTAAAATGCTTAAATACATTATGTGAAGTGAATTTGTACAATGAGCTTAATTCTTTGAGTTTAATTAGTTAGGATAAATTATCATTGAAAATCAATTTTGTTAAGAGGTGCCTGAGTTGTTTTCATTTGTTTGTAAGAATTGGGATCATTACAAAAATGGACTGATTCAAGAAGAAGTGGTTCCCAAAATTGGGTCATGAACCCAACATTGAGAGCCATTGCTTCAAGGTGCAAGTATTTCTGGACTAGTTTCCTTGCATTTGAATCTATTCTTCTTCAAAACTATGGTGGCTGCATTCTTTTCTTTGGAGGGAACCATTTTTAACACAAGACAACAATGAACAAAAAAAAAATCGTCTGAAATCTTTCAAAGCAGTCAGACAGATTTTTATTTTAAAAATTGATTTTATAAAATTTTAGATCACCTAAAGATGTAGCTGGAATAATTGCTGAGAGGTTTTCTAATAATCTTTGGACTCTAGTTATGCTGACCAACAAGATTTCAATTCCAACAATGTAAAGGTGGGAATGTGGATGGAGGAACTGTTGACAGCTTTGATATTTTCCATCATTCTTGGTCTTACCCCCTACATTCCGAGAGACGTTGCTGACATCATGTTTAACAATTATTTATTTTCTTGTTGACACAAGTAGGTGGGAGCATCTATAGGAAAACCCTGAAGCTGGTCAGTTTCTTTACAAAGAAAGTCAAATATTGAGTCCAGACAGTTATCAGGGTTCTTCTGTTCAATGTTATTTGTCAGTATCATAGAAACTGTGGTTTCTTTGCATTTTTCAGCTTTGAACATAACACCTCTCCGTGAAAAACACAGCATTCAGAACAGCACTTAACACATTCTGTGGTGCTTTTTGTCCTTCTCATTTCCTGATCTTAGTGCAGATTTCAAGGCTGCTGCAGAGCATTTTGAGTACTTTTTTCCTTCGCACTCAATTTCACAACCTATTTCAGTTTTCTAATGTCTGAACATTTGTGTTTCATCTTTCTCACTTTTGATGCGTGTACTTTTCTGCTGTGAATTCTGTCGCAGAATGTGTCTCTTGGCAGCTTGTTTTCACACTTTCATGCACGCCAAAGTGAAGTGTAATAATGATCCCAGGCTGGCTTCCTCCTTTTATTTGCCACTTTCTCCATTACGTGTATTTTTGCAAAGCTGAAAATCTTACTTGCAGGCTACAAATCCTCAAAATGCTATGCAATAAACTATGACTCTTTGTTACGAAGCCAAAAATACAACAAAATAAAATTGATTTGCTTTTGATTTCATTCAGACATGCAGGAAGTGACTTTATTCATTAAAATCAGCAAAAGAAAATTAAATTGCAGCACATTTTCAGTAGCAGTTTCTATTTTCTAATGTTTTCTGGTGTCAGATCTGCAGGGGTAGTCTGTCTTCTCAGGTTTGGGAGAGAACTTTGTTCTCAGAGAAGCATCTCTTTCCAAATCTGTGTCCCAGTTAGCCTGGATAATCCACAGACTTTGCTGTCAAGTTTCTATCTGAACTACTTTCTCTGAAAGCGGTTGGCAGCGAGTTCTGTGGATTATCCAGTGAAGCTGAGGTACGGTTTCTGGAAAGAGATATCTCATTGCAATTTTTCTTTTTTTTTTCAATGTGATAATTTTATTTTGTCAGCACCACCAATGAGATTCCATCTGCTTGCACTGCACTTAAAAAAAAAGCAGATATTTTTCTCTGTTTCCTTCTTTCCCTCATTGCCTGGGCAAATATGAATCTGAATGTTCTTTATTTCCTAAACACTAAATAGCAAAAAGTTTAAACAGTCCTTTCATGCACTAAATCAGGGCTATTATATTCATCTCCTGCAGATGCCCTTGATGTTAACTGTGGGGACAGTTGCCATGCTGCCATGTGGTGTGGTTTAACACCTTCTGGACAGCCTGCAGGGCATCAAACCCCGTCTGCAGGGCCAACCCGCTTTGCTCCGTATGGTGCCGTGCTGCTGTGACCCCACCTGTCTGTTCCATCTCTGGTCAACCCCTGATGCAGGTTCAGATTAAATAGAATATTTTCTAAAGGCAGTAAAGCCTTGCTTAGTGCAATAAGTAGTTCTGTCTGTGAGTGTTCAGATCAGCTCTCAATCCTAACATGATTAGTGTGATATTTTGTCATCTCACCAGGAGGGCACCACACACAGCTTTTCCCACAGACTGGCATCCCAGCGTTTTCCTAATAGCGTCATCTCCTCCTGTGTAAATTTAAGAAGTCCCTGAATGTGCACATTGTTTGCTGCAGGGCACGCTTGTTTGATGAGTCTAATCCCTTGTCTACAGAAACAAAGGTGTAACACTCGGCTGCTGTGGATCAGCGGCCGTGAGTGATAGTGTACATAAACCCATCTCTCTCTCTCTCTCTCTCTCTCTCTCTCTCTCTCTCTCTCTCTCTCTCTCTCTCTCTCTCTCTCTCTCTCTCTCTCTATTTCTTTCTCTCTCAATTCCTACACAGTTTCCTAATCCCAGAAGATCAAGAGCATCCAGGCTGGAAGTGTGACTGGGCGGAAGCCAGCATGATGCTTTCAGTGATGTTGACTCACATTGTGATCGCTCTGGGCTCACAACAACCATGGCATGTCACGGCTGTCTAACCTTTTGTTGTTGCAGCCTCAAATTTGTATTCAGATTCGTATTCAGATGTCAAATATTTGCTACCTCATGTGAGCAATGCACATTATTACTTTCCCTGCTATTCAGTGGTAAATATTGGCTATTAGAGCAGAAAAAATGTTAACAGACGCTAAATCCAGATGAGATGTGTCTGGCTTGTGTGCAAAAATGCATGTGCATTATGGTAAGTACATTTACAAAGGCTTAGCATGGCTGTATTCATCATATATGCTCCCATTTGGAGACCTGAGCTGTTCATTTTCACCGTACAGAGAGACTGAGGTCAAAGCTGAGTAGGCTGTAACATGAACTGAGCACAGCCAGGGAGCATAAACATGAGCCTATTTTTAAATCAGGCAGCATGAGTAATGTTTTTTTTTTCTCCTCTGCATTTCACTCTGAAGGTTTCATGTCAATGTCATGCCCTCTTACTGAACAAATACAGCTGATTGGATCCTAGTTACTCTGCTGCAAGTGAAAGACTGAAAAATAACCTGTGATGTGAATTCATTTCACTCTGATTCTTCAGTGACAGCTGCCTCATTTACATTTCGGTAAGGTACAGTTTGACAGAATCTGAAGTGGTTGATCACAACATTTGAAAGATCTTTGCTTATATTTAGTGACCCTACTAAAATATTTATGCACCATCACAGTCAATGAAAATAACTGCAAACATTAAACTTAAGTACACTTCAGAAACTTGTGAAGCTAATGAACTGACGTTTTTATGTTTATATCAATTAGTATTTGACCATGCACAATAAATTCAATGATTTCTCCAGCACACTGTCATCAGACATAATTTACATGACCTTTGAAAACCCACTTCAGTATTCTGATCACCCTGACAAAGCCCTCTAATCTTCAACCACATTGCCTTGCAAAAATATCCACACCCCTGGAACTTACATTTTGTGACATTACAAGCACAACATTACAGCCTTAATGTATTATATCAATATTTCATGTGATGGATCAACACAAACTGGTATATAATCATGAAGTGGAAAAATTATGTTTTCAAAATGTTTTACAAGTAAAAATTTGAAAAGTGTGGTATCTATTTGTGTTTACCTCCATTTGGAACTTTTCAGTGAATATGATAACAGTGTGAGGAAGTAGAAAATAGAGGTAGGTTAGGAAACAGCATCAGCAGATTCATATAACTCATGGATCATTGTTCAATCCATCAAGTCATGCAACAGGTACAGAAAATATTTGCAAGATAATTTAACTTTGGCCAACATAAAAAAAACACTATGTTGCCAGAAAACTAACATTGCACATCAACCTGAACACACCATCCACATAAAGAACCAACCTGGAAAATTCTTCCATTTTCTTATCCATTAGAGACTTCAGGACTTTAGCCTGGGGTGGAGCTTTATCTTCTAGTACAAAGCAACCCTAAACTTACATCCAGAGCTACAATAGAGTGTTTTGTATCAAAGCATGCTCATGTGTTAGAATGGCCTGGTCAAAGTCCAGACCTAAATCCAATTGGGAATCTGTGGCAAGACTTCAAAATTCATAGATACTTCCCCATCCAATCTTGACTATGAGTTTTTTTTTCTGTTTGTTTGTTTGTTTTGAGCAAAGAAGAATGGGCAAAAAAATGTTAGTCTATATGTATGCAAAGCTTACATATAGACTAACATTAACATAACAGAGACAAAGACCCATATAATTAATTTTGATCAAGATGACATGAGCAACTGAAAATGTAGGACATAACAGAGAATTGTACATAATCACTTGAATAGATGCACAAAAGCATTTGCAACTTGTTCACAGAAATGAGAAACTTTTCTTGATGTGAACAAGTGACCCAGTGATTTGAAGATTGAACAAGTAGTTTTGAGAATTTCAGTTCTGTTCTGAGAAATGAACCAAAGGAGCTGAGAAAAACTTCTCATGAAGCATATGTCTCTAACATCCATGTGATTTTAACTAAGCTCAAAAAATTGCATGCTGCTTATTGATCTATTTGCAACCTGGAAAAAAATGTGAGAGTTAGATGCATTTAATATACAGAAAAGAAATCTCTGGATTTTTTTATTTTTGACCTGCTGATTACCAGTCAGGGGTGATCAAGGAAAAAAAATTTACCCATTTTAATATATGCCCATTGGACTGATGCATCACTAAATTCAACAGAGTTTCAATTTTATGTCTTCAGTTGTTTATTTTTCTTTCAGTTTTGGGACTTAAATTAGGTTTACAGGATGCAACTACCTTGTTAGAAAATGCAAACTATGAGCTATGTGCCTGTGTGTTTTAGTGCTAATGTGCACTAAAACTACTATACAGAATGAGAAGGCAGAGACTAAATCATCTGAATTCATGGGTTAATGCTCTTTCCTAAAGCAAGCTAACATATCTGAAACACAGAAATTAAGCATCACTTTGACCCGCAGCTATAGCCAGGGTTTACAAACAACAAACACATTGAGAACATCAGATGTTCTCAACATCAGAGTAGATTGTTAATGAATAAACAACCCTGTAGTTTTGTCATGTAACATCTTGAGTATACAGCTAACACAGCAGTTCTTATAAAATAAATATAAATGTGCACGTCCCTTTAGTATCAATTGATACATTCGAATAGAAGAGATATGACACTGCATCTCAGAATGACCAAATATCTGCCCTATTTTTGCCAACAACACTTGCTCTCCATATTTGTACCTGCAAAAGCCATGTTTTATGTGCATCGTGTTGGATTAGAGTTTCCTGCTGTGTACCTGCTAAATTACTTGTAGACCATGAAAAGTGATGGAGACCTCCTCCTGCAGCAGATCCCACAGGACTGAATATCAAAAGCAAAATTATATAACGTGATGTTAAAACATGCTGGTTAGGCAAATTCCTTCCTTTTATTCAATTTCACAGAGATTAGTTTTGATCTTATTCGCTGTGTTGTGTTTTAGACCATTCACCTGCTTCAGCTTTGAAGTTGGGATGAGGTAGGGAGAGGTTTTAGAGCAAGGCAGGTGTGGGCTAAGAGGGTCTCACTAAGCCTGTGACAAAAAGACACTGAGACGTTCTCCATCTCCCCCCCGATCCACAGGGACAGGAAAAGTAGGCCAGGCTCGGCACCAGGCTGCTGTGAGGATCAGGACGATCAAGTTGTTGACTTGTGATCAAAGTTGTTTTGCACACTTTGGTTGTTGGAAACTCTTGCAGAAATAGAGATTTAAAATACATCTGTGTCTCTCACACATAAGCACAGATGCAAATACACAAATGTAGGTCACATTTTAATTAAATATATGTTTTTCCAGCTGAACACTGTGTCATCTACCTTCATATTGTTTCAGCAAACATTTCTTTCTGACAGAAGCTGAACTGTTCACTCTGCCTACATCATCAAACAGAAATATGATAGGAAGCACAAGGAAGAAATGTTCTGATATGGATAAGACACTGCTATTCTGAACCCATTGGACACAACAGGACCTTAATGGCTCCTGTCACTGGAGACCATATTTGCTGACTAAACATTGGACTCCATCTGCTCATGCACTGCACACATCGTTTCACTTACTTCACGTCATGGACTGATTGATGTGCACTGTGCAAACATTTCAGTGATCTGTGTGCTACTCATCCTTCCTGAGTGATAATAGCGGTTTGCAAAATAACCTTTCCACATTTTGTCACATTACAACTATAAACTTCAATGTATGAAATAAACCAACACAAAGTAGTGGATATAAGCGAATTGTAGAGAAAATGGCTGATGCTTTTCATTTTTTTTGCGATAAAGAAATAAAAATTGTGGTATGCATTGTTTGTCACCCCCTTTCTCCTGCTACCCCTAAATACAAGCCAGAGCAAAAAGTCATCCAACCAATAAATAGACTCCACTTGTGAGCGGTTTAATCTCAGTACCAACACAGCTCTTCTGTGAAGGTCACAGAGTTTGCTAGAGAACAAATAGCATCATGAAAACCAAGAAACAAACCAGACAAATCATGGATAAAGTTGTGGAGACATTTAAAGCAGGATTAGTTCTTGAAACAATATCTCAGCCTCTGAATGTTTCGCAGAGTACAGTCCATCCTCTGAAAAATGAAAAAAATATGATAAAACTGAAAGCCTCCATAACTGACGGACTGGGCAATGAAAGCATTAATCAGTAAAAGCAGCCAGGTTGCCCATTATAAATCTTAGGGAGATGTACAGATCCTCTGCTAAGTTATTCTTATTTGTTCTACAGTCTAGAAATCTGACAAATATGGAAGAGTGCCAAAAGAAAGCCATAAAAAAAAATCACACTGCATATTTCCAAACTATCCCCACAGTGAAACATGGTGGTGGCTGCATCATGCTGTGGGAATACGTTTCTTCAGCAGGGATACAAGCCCTGATTGTGTCCCTGCTCCAGAGAATAGATGGAAAGATGGATGTAGTTATTACTGGATGATCCTGGAGTGGAGGTTCACCTTCAAGCAGGATAACAATGCCACATGCACAGCCAAAGCTGAAATGGAAAGATTTAGATCTAAGTTTATTTATTTTAGAATAGCCTTGACCTAAATCTAATTGAAAATTTTGGTAGGACCTAAAAATTGATCTTTTTAGATTCTCTACATCCAATCTGACTGACCTTGAAATGAGCTAAAAATTAAGTTTCTAGATGTGCAAAGATGGTAGAGACATCTCAAAAGACTTGACAGCTGTAATGGTGGCAAAACATGTAATTATTGACTCAAGGGGGGCTGAAAACAAATACATCCCACACTTTCCAGAGTTTAATTCCTAAAAAAAAAAAAAAACACACACACACAACAACAAACAAATGGAAAAGCAGGTGCCCTATTCCTTCCACTTCACTATTATGTGCTACATTGATAAAATACATGAATGTTTGTGGTCGTAACGTGAAGAAATGCGGAAAGGCACTGTAAGCCAATAAACCCAACCCATGCCCAAGGATGAAGCACTGGACAAACATGCAATTAGGAAGCTCTCATCTGTTAACAAACTGTGCAGCGGCTGGATGTCCCTGAGAAAAACGGAGGCACCGAAGCGACCAGGAGAAACTCACGCTCGTCACGTGTTGTTTTCTTCCCCGAGTCCATCGCCGCACATCCTCAGACGGCGAATCATGGCATCCCGCGCCGTGTGAGCGCGCTCCGAGTCCGGCGGTGCCTGGGATTGGGTGGAGGGAGGGAGTGGTGGCGGAGGAAGGAGTCACGGGATTGGTAGAGTTCAGCGCCAAACTTGTTGACTCATAACTGAGCTGCTCCTCTCTGTCCATCTCGACGCGGAGCTGTCCGGGGCCAGTGGTGCTGAAACTGTCAAGCATTCCGACGCCGCCTGCGGGGTGATCGCACATTCCTCTGCTCCAGGTTCAAGCATTTCCCAAAGTTACGCTCATTTTTTCCACCCTTTGCGTGAAGACTCAAGACGTTTGATTTGAACGCCTCTTGGGAGAAACCTCCCCACAACCCCGCCGCTCTCTCCAGGAGCGCACCGAGTCGGTAACGTCAGCCGCTCAAACCGAGGACTCTCCGGACCGCAGCCATGGCTTTCATGGTCAAACACGTGGTAGGAGGGCAGCTGAAGAATCTGACAGGCGGACTCACGGAGGAGAAATCCGAGGGAGAGAAATCAGAAGCTGCCGCGCAGGGAATGACTCAAGAGGAATTTGAACAATATCAGCAACAGTTAGAGGAGGAAAAGTAAGCGCTGACTGAAATGTGTTGTGTGGAATAGCAATGAACATGGAGTTAATTTCTTGTTTGTTTGTTGGTTTGTTTTTACAAAATATCTTAAAATTGTGGCATGCATGTAGCTTATGTGATTTTTATGGATAGAGAGCAAGAAGCGCTCTGTGCGCGGCGCGCATTTTTACGCATCAGTGCAATAATAAGAGCGCTCCTCACACAGCTGCTCCTCTCGCCCGGAGGAGCTCTCCGTCTCTATGCTAGGATAAAATAAATAAAAAAACAACAACTCACATTTACATTTATTTATTTATTTATTTCGCAGAATACCTTCACTGTGCCAGGGGCGAAAGATGTTCCTGATTGTTGTGCGTTAGGATGCATTTAAAATCAGGTGAACAATTTTATGCACAACTTACGTCAATTAATTCAGAGCCGACTTTCGTCATTTCTGTGTGAATCCCTGCTCTAATGTCTTTTAGTCTCTGCACTTTTCTACAAACTAAAGCATCTGATGAAGTCATGAAATGTAAAAATGCAAGAAAAAAAATATAACAATAGGTCGTTAAAGTTGCTCCAGAGGCTCCAGAGTGTTGAGTAGTGTGATCCTTCCTTTAAAGCAGGATTCCACAAACCCCTATTAGATGATCAGGGCTAGTTCATGATGCACATTAGGTCAGATCTCCCATAAAGAGAAAATGTTCCCGTTTCCTCTTCTGATTCTGGCTCCCTATCATCATCAACTAACACCTCCCTATGAACACTTTCGTCAAAACTGTCTTTTGGGACCAAGTGCAGACATTTTAAGAGTGAGTGGGAGGTGAAGCCATTAACACTCAGCTAAGCCCACTGAGCTCCACAGGAGAAATGCCTGACGCTCTTCCATCACAACGTGACCTTCAGTGGGAAAGAATTATTCATCACAAGGTGCTAAACATAAACATAGATCACGAGAAGCCTATCCTGCTTAGATTAAAACAGAATGAGACTTTTAGGGTGTGTGGGGTGCTCACACTGCCATGACACATATAGGCATTTTATCACCTTCAGCAGCCAGAACACAACAGTGACAACTTGGGTCAACTGATGCCCTTGAGTGATGAAAGACATAGAAGCTACACATTGGCTGCAAGTGGGCACTGCATGGCTTTTCTATGTTTGGCATGTTAATCTCAAGTGATCTCTGGATTACATGGAAAAAAATGAATGCTCCATCTCAGCAGAAGAGGACCTTCCCTTTGACACAATGAGTGCAGGCATGTCTCTTCTAGTGTTTCTTTGAATTTTGATGCTGCTGCTGATTTTATCCAAGCGTTCATATTTCAGCTCTTCTATGGATTATTTTCTCCTAAGGACATACTCAGTTTTCTGCTGCTGCACAAAATGTTCTCATTTTGTTGTTGTCCTCACTAGATCTTTGACCTCTGGCTGTTCAAGTAAGTTTGATTTAGATTGTGTTACCCTGTTGGCTCAGTGTCTGTGACTGACAGCAAATTTACCAATTAATATTCTAGCAGTTGGAAGTGGAGAAAACACTTCCTGCCTGCCCCCTGCTGGAGGCAGCACAAACTGATGAGACTAGAAGGCTGCCCCCACTATATAAGGTAGGACAGCCCAACTGTTTAGGTTGAGTAAGAGGATGGCCAAGGGGCACAGCTATCAAGCCCTTAAAAAAGGAAATATTTCATGGAGATGCTTCATATTTTCTACTTCCTTCTCATTTCCTGGAGTTATCCTTTTTCCTAGTACTGCTCAAGTGCCACTTAGTGGTTAAAATATCTCACTACTAAATGAGAAATAAATAAATATATCATATGGAATAAAATTTTCCCAAAAAAGATGACTTAACATTTACTGATTCTACTTTTAGTATATTTGTTTTACACAAGTATAATATATTAGATTATGTCAAAGGAACCATAACCCAACCTTGACTCTTATTTGTTCATGGGACAGTATGTCTTAAACAGAAACATGACTCATTATTTTCCCTTTTTGGCTTTTTGAGAATAGCTGGAACTGAACAAATACTTTGTTACCCATAAAACTACACATTACAATGGTTTTGTTAAACTATTTTAAGGGGACAGTCTTATGTAAAATCAACTTTTTTGAGATTTACATCATGTTACAATGTTATTCCCTCATCAAAAACATACCTGGAGTGTTGCTTTGCTTCTTTCATCCATGTTTGAGAAATCTTTTAATCTCCAGAGGCAGCCATTCAGCTTTGCAAAACACCTGAATGGACCTCGCGCCTCCTTTGATGTTTTGCTCCTCCTTAGAGCTGCAGTTTCTAAGCTTCCTAGCCTCTGCCTCACAGAGCACCCCTCCCCCACAACTTTCCCACTCAGCTCCTTCAGACCAGCCGTGAGCAATTAGCAAACACCTGGTGGAACTGCGCATCTGTTGACCTCATTATAGGAGCTACTTCTCAGTGAAACACTAGTAAAAACATTTTTAAAGGGCAAATAGAGGAGTGCTGGTATGGTGACTTCCTGAAGGCGGAGTTTCAGAAAGACAGATAGAGACAGAGGCCCAAGTTCAAGGCGTTAAATTAGAAAGTCAAATTTCTTTTAATTAATTTTTCATATATACAGCATTTTTATAACAACTGAAGGTAACATAGTTACTTGATTGTGCTATAAAATGATTCTATGAGGCTAGAAAACACAAAATACTGCCCCTTTAAAAACATTTTGTTATTTTAACATTTTGGAAATTAGACATCCCATTGGCTATTACACCATTAAAAATAACTGAGAACGTTTTTACTCTTCATTTACTACCCTTTTGTTTCCAAATGTGTGACTCAAAACTCTGATTTTGGGGAGCTCAAACGCCTAATCATCAGAAACCAGTGGATGACCTATACCTTAGAAACAAAGGGTCAAGGGCTAAGAATGAGGGGCAAGAAAAGCCATAGAAAGAGCCATAGAAAAGAAGAGGTTTGAGCAGCACTTGCAAATACACAGATTGAAATACTGCATGTATTTAACATACGTTTGAAATGACTAGAGGGCTTTTCTGCATGGAATTTCCATGTTCTCCTTGTGCATGTATAGGTTCTCTCATGGTACTCCAACTTCCTCCTACAGTCCAAAAACATGTATTTTAGGTACTGAAAATTGGTTTCTCTAAGTTATTCTTAGAAGTAAATGTGTGCATGGTTATCTGTCTCTGTGATGCCCCAGCAATCTATCTAGAGTGTACCCTGCCTATTGTTCAATGACCCCTGAAGATAGGTCCAAGCACCTTGTGACCCTAATAGGAAAGAAGCACAAATGAACAACAGATGAATGGATAATTTTTATTACACATTAATTAGTATAAACTCTAGTTTGAAGTTTTGCAAATTCATTACCACTGGTAACTATTGTTAATCAGCATTAAAAAAAAACTATACTCAAATTAGTAAACACATTTAACAACACAACAACAATTATAATATTCATGATGCTTACTGATGTACTTTGTTTGACATACAATAAAAGACCTTCTGGAGTATTTAGTATTTTAAAAATAGACACAAAATGACATTAAAGAAAGCCGAATACCTTTTGGAAACGCTACCTGTGGACTTAAAAAAATAACAAAAGGTTTGTTTAGAGAAAAAAAGTTGTGCATTTCATAATTGTTTTCACCTGACTAGCACAAACTTGGAGCATTCATGGCCTGAACTCTGGTGCATCTAGTGGGAATTTGGACCATTTTAATAGTGAAGTAATGAAAGATAGAGAAACAAACATACCACCAGAAAGAGTAGGAAATGAAGACAAGATGACAAATTAGTGATGGTAATTTCCACAACAGATTTCCTCAAGAGCTTCAAGATGAAGGTTTGCCATCTTAGATGCAGCCTACAGACACAGTTGTTATTATCAAAGCTTTGGATTGTACACTAACTTACAGGACTTGGACAATGTTTCATTAAAATAAACTCATTAAATTAAACTGTTCAGATTCAACAACATGTTTCATGAGGACAGCTCCAGCTTTGTAAATAGGATCAAAATGAATCTGAACAGGTGTTTAAATTCAGGTGTTTGTCAGATACACTCTTAGTTGGGCTGCTATTGCCACTAAATACATCTTGTATTACCTTGTACAGTGTACCTTCCATTGACGGCATAACTGTTATTATTATATATGCATATGTTGCTTGTTGTTGTGGATTCTTGCTTTTGTTTTTTTTCTCTTTCCGCAGGTCTAGAGGTAGACTTCAAGGGTGTTGACTTGTTTTATTTCTATGCTTTTTTCTCCCCTCTACTTCTATCGCCTTTTTTCTCTTTAAACCTTTTCTCTCTTTCCTTTCCACCTTTTTCCTCGTCTTTGTGTCCATTACTTTTGAAATAAACCCAAAGCAATTTCTAATAGTTTCATATACCAAGTGGAACATCATGGCGAAATCCGTAACGCTCCGCTTTGTGAAAGCAAATCTGTTGGGCCTTACCTTGACACTCAGACAGCAATTCTGAGTGCCACACTGCCGGACAGGACATGTTCAAAAAAAAGAAAAAAAAGATCAAAATGCTGCAAAACTGCAGTTTCCACAAGACAGAGTTAGTCTACAACTTTAACCCCGAAAATATTTACATGTTATACAATGGGTCCATTAGGGCACCGGTGTCCTCGTGACAGTTAAGGAGTTAATAGTGTGGGAGTTTGGTAGAGTTGTGCACCATAACAGCTGATCTTGTCAGCAGAAAATGTTAATAAATATCAAAGACCATTAACTATTGATAATTATTAAAACATTTAATTATTCATTTCACTATGTGGAAATCAGGAAAAAATGACAACAACTGTATCAGTTTTCTTCTAACCTGTATGTATCAATCTATACAAGTCTAATGATTAGTGAAGGTCTAAATTTAGGCTTTTCAACCAGCAGCTATCACGCCATACACATATGATAGCACATTGAATTTATTTAAGTCAGAGCAATGACTACAAATATATTAAACATAATATATATTATTGTCTACCACATACTGTTCTTCTTACAAATTGTAAAACATCCAATAATCACCTCAGTGTATGAGAGGAGGTGGAAAACACTAAAGACATCAAATAATTTTCCAAAATAGTTGATGATGACATGTGGTCAGTCTGATCTTGTAACAAGATGGCTGCTGTGAGTAGTACATAGAAATGAGTTGCAAAATGGAGGGTCTCGTGGACCACATGTTGCATGTTTGGCCATGTGCTCTGTACCTATTTGTGTTTCATCACACCTGGTAAAGAGGACAAAAGATTTTGGAGGCTTGGGATTTTCAAATCTCTCCAGATTTCTATTCCTGGTTCATGAGAAAGAGAAAGATCATTTGTACAAATTATGTTTCATGATAACAAAGGAGGATTGGTTGGCATGCAAGAACTTAACAGTTCTTAACTGAACTTAACACTTGACAGTTTGTCCACACCAAGTTAATCTTTAGCTAAACTTCATGTGCTGCAGAGAAGTGGAAGAAGGGGTCATAGGTCCCTCCACCAAGTAGCTGGAGCTGAAGAGGAAAGCTATTGTGTCCGCAAAGACATTACGGTGTGGCAGATGTGGAAGGGAGTGAAGACATCCCCTTTTCATTTTTCCACAACAACACCACTGCTGCACCTTCTTTTGACTCTTTACCTCATTGCCCTCCATGACCTAGCCTGGTAAAACCAGCCCCTTGTTCTCAAGATGGCTGTTTATGTTAATTAAATATTTGGAAGCGTGGCCAACACTTACTAAACGGCTTCATTCACTTCCCCCACTGCCATTGCCAAACTACAGGCTGACTACAATTCTAAAACAGTGTCGAAAATCAATGTCATCATTCACAACTTCTCCTTGTATTCGCTGATTGGCCTGGTTGAAATTCTACCAGAGAAATCCAGCTCAATGGAAGAAAGCTCAGATGGAGCACTGAAGGGAGGTGAGAACAGAGTGGAATTGCGTAGGAAGGTAATGGCCAGGCTATCCATGATCCAGACCAAGTTGGAGACTTAAAGCACACTGATTAATTGATCTTGGAATAATTTCTTGAGTTCTGATATTGAAGAAGCCTTATAATTATTAGAAGGGGACCTTTCTTTGCTATGTTTTGGTTAAAAGCAGAGTTTTTCTCAAGCTTTTACTCTTTAGAGAACATACTGCCTGTAGACTGTAATTTTCTCCCTGTCTTGCAGACAAGAACGAGAAGCTCATTTTGCCCAGAAGAAAGCAGAGAGGGCTACAGTTAGAACCCATTTTCGGGAAAAGTACAGACTACCAAAGGTAATTTAAAGAATGCATGTACTTCAGCTTCTAAATGGAATCCATTCTTAGACTAACCATCGAAACTAACATTGGCATATTTTCTCTGTGTTTGTTTCTCCACCTCAGAACGAGCTAGATGAGACCCAGATCCAGCAGGCAGGGGATGATGTGGTGCTGCCCACAGAGCTGGCCAAGATGATTGCTGAGGACAACCAGGAGGAGGCACACAAGCAGTCCGTGCTGGGCCAACTGTCCAACATCCAGAACGTGGACATCGATCAGCTGAAGGACAAAGCCCAGGCCACACTGGAAGATCTCAAAAAGCAGACGGAAAACTGCAGTCTCATGTGAAACGGGGATAGATGTTCTAGAAAACAGAGATTTGCTTGTGCAGATATTTATCAGAGGCAGAGCTTCTCTGGGTGTAGTCATTTTCTCATTGCTTTAATGGAATATCAGTTAGCAGAGTTGCATAATTATAGTTTTATGGGGTTCAAAATCAGACTGAAGCCTATGAGATCTTTGGCTCACTTTCCAATCAGTTCAAATCATTTTGAGTCTTAATCATCCTGAATGTTGTTCACATTTTTACAAAAAATAAAAGTAAAAAAATTAACCAGTTTGCACTCTGATAAAACTGAAACGTAACCAGTGAGATAATTTCTGCAGTTTGAGCAAGTTCTCTTCTTGGTAAATTTGTATGGTGTATCAGATCCTTCATTTCCTGTATTCCCAGTCTCCTTCGCTCTCTGTACCTGACGTGGCCAGTGATAACACCATGCGATTCAGCAGCAGAGGTCGTAGCAGTGTGTATGTGTGCATTTTTTTCTTCTCTTTTGTCTCCAAAACTCAGCAAAGGAATCTTATTGACAAAGGCTTCCAATAAAGTCAGGACCGCTGAGGTCAGCTGGTCGTTTGGTACAAGAACACACATGCACAAGATTAATACTCAGGGCCGGCCTAAGTTTGAACTGGGCTCTATACAGAATTTAATTTAGGAGCCCACTTGCAATAGAACATCACCCACCAGCCACCCCAGAAAAAAAGTGTTTTGGAAGGTGACAACTGTCAATAAACCATGAATATTGGGTATTTTTCTGACTTGCTCATATGCTCTTGCAGCATAGCAAAATTAGGAATAATGGGTAAGTCTGACTGGTTCTGCTTACAAGCTCCTGCGGAAAGTTGTCAGTTATTATAACATTTATTTGCAAGCGTGCCCGCATATTTCAGCGATTGTGTATCAGTTTATTTCTATGTGTGGTTAAATATTCTGTTGAACTATGTCAATTAATAACCAGAGAAACGTACAATCGGTTCTGACCTTTCTCTTGAGAAAGATAATTCTGAGCTCTGATTTAAACAAAAGCTCTCTGAGCCATCTCCTGCTGGGATTAACATTAGCTTATGGTATAACATAAACATTTATTTATGTAAGATATGAGCAGATCACAGAAATATACTTAAAATCATTAGGTGGCAAAGTAGGTACAAAAACAAAATGTCCCTAAGATGGTATTGAAATGCCGCATGGTCGGTATGAAATGTCCTGTGGCAGTTAGACTATAAAAGTGCGAAATGGTAAAGTAGCCAAATGACCAGCACCCTGGTCAAAATTAGAGGACTCTTGGGGTGACCCCTGCTGGCCTGGGGGACCTAAACAGCCTTGGGCCGGCTCTGCTGACTAGCTTATGTCATATGTTGAATTTATTACAGTAGTTATCTGTTCAAAGTTAAACAAAGTTAGAATTTAATGGCTAACAATTGTTTAGAGCAACAAAATGGCTAATCTTTCACAACATTTGTTTTTGTTGTTATTGTTGTTGTTTTTGCAGCATTTTTTTGTGTGCCTTGTTGGTCAAGGTTGAAACTGCAAAATAGCTCCAGAGACTTGCTTTCTGAGAGGTTAATTTATGAAATCCTTTTTCTCCTTATTTTCAGTTTTAATAAAACCTACAAATAATTATTCACTTGTTTCGGTGCAGTGAAAACTTGCAGTGATGAATGCTTTACATAAATATGTAACCGTGCAAAGGTAATCCGGCTTCCATAACAATACCATTGCTATCTACTATATATATATATATATATATATATATATATATATATATATATATATATATATATATATATATATATATATATATATATATATATATATATAGTATATATTGTGTGTGTGAATCTGTTTATATGCTGCTTTCTGAGGGCGACTCAGATTAGTAGAAAGGAAATGCTTTCAGTCATATGCCAAAGCCTTTGTTGATAACACTTTAACCAACACAGAGGAAATGGCACAGATATATCACATTGTTTGCCTCTGGTGTGTGTATAAATCCAGCTGAGTCTACATGCAGATATTAATGTTCTATGTAGAGTTATGTGCTGTTTGACTCCAGCAGGTTGATTTTCACCATTTCCAACAACTCATAGAGTCTTGTAGTGTCGTCATCCGTTCCATTATCCTCGCCTCGTCCTCTATCTCATCTGTCATCTCAGTATTCCCGTTTCGTGCTGGTGGATGTTGTGTTGTTAAGCCAGTGTGATGTTTTAAACGGCGTCTTTGTAAAAAGAAGAAAAGAATCCGTTCCTGTCGCCTGGAGTGCTTGTTGTAACATAACAGAGCACACAGTCAGTCAGTGTGGTGTCATGCTTATGATGTAAGGAGGGGATTCAGTGTTACATTAATGTTAAATGCATTTTCTTCTATGTGACCAAATTTCAGACTTTAACTTCTGTATGGCAGGATTTTTGTGATTTATGTAAAGGAAGCTTACTATGTTGTGTGATTTCCCAAAATTAAACGGGAATTTTTTTTCTGTAGGTGCCACGCTGCTACTGAATGAAGGCCGAGGCAATACATTTTGAGTGCAATGGTTATTTTCTTGTGATAAAGGATGTTATATTCATAATACATAAATAACATAGGAGGAAAGTTGCAATAACTTTTTTTCAAATAAAACTACTAGAATTTACCATTAATGATCATAACATGGTATCAATAGTTGGAAGCCAAGCCATAAACTACAAACTATTTGTTTTATATAGGTGTGAGTCTTGAAATTAATAACTCAATAATCCTAATACACAAATATAAATTTTGTGGTGTTACCATGTGAACCTGATTTTTAAGGAAAAGGCTGCGACAGTAGTCTCTTCTTGATCTTTGGTTGTTTCACTTTATGTCTGTAACTGTGAGAGTACTTCAGTGATGTTCCTTTTTCAGTTTTAACTGCAATAAACACATTTTTATGATGATATGGTTTATTTCACTTTTGTCTCAGCAATTTGTTTGTAAAACTGCAGCAGTTTGAACACCAGAGGGAGACAAAAATACACTCAGATATGCAGCGGGAGCCACAGTGGTTGTGGCAGGCAAGGTGGACAGATGGGGATTGGTAGGTTAAATGTTACTCCCATTTACTCTTGAATGACAAGCATCTTATAAAATAGAATTTAAAATAGGTGACATGTTAAATTTCTTTTAAAAATTTTAGTTAATGCAATAAATCTAAGGTTAATGTAGTATATAGCAACTAAGGAGTCTACTGCAGATCCAACAACATTTATTTATTCATTTGAAATGCAAAACAGTCCAATTTGATCCCAAAAAATGCAGTACTAGACAATTAAAGTGTGTAATTTATTAGTAAGATGTTGTTAAATGAAGGAAAGTAAACCAAAATTCAGTGAAAAAACTAAGTCAACTCTTACTGCTCTCATAACAATTAGGAGCTACGAAGTTATCAAATCTACATGAGTCCTCGATCACCAAGTCTCTCTATAAAAGCAGAAACATTTGCAGTTTACCCATTGTAGTGTCTGATCATACACAGGACCTTTGGTGTGTTTGGAAAAATTCTAAGCAAAAGTCTGGGGCACTGGGGCTTAACAGATAAGGGAATGTATGGATTCCATCACATGAGGGGATGGTTGACACCAGGAGCTGAAGAGGACCTTATATGGAAAATGTGTATGTTTTAAAATTCTGCAAGATGTATATGTTAGAAAATGCTAAATATGGTATTGTACATGTGTTGCTCAAGGTCTTTTAAAAGAGACTGTGTCCAGAGATCGAGAGGGAATTGTTCTAGGATTGGGCCAAGATTTCCTCATGATTTGGTTGTTCTGACTTAGGCTGCAGTTCAAAATAAAATCTTCGCTGTTCAACTGTAGTCTGGCCTGCAGAGCTTTTATTCCTGAAAGCATCACCACACCAGCACTTTGAAGACGACCACTGACAAATACACCATGCCATCAAAGTCGAAAGCAACAGGACATAACTCCCCTCTCATTAGTCTCTTTATTCTCCATTTACAGGGCCTAGCAAAAGTTTTCATACCCATTTAACTTTTTCACTTCTTACCACGTTGCAACCACAGACTTCAGTGTATTTTATTGGAATTGTATGAGATATTTCTCCTCAAAATTATGCTATGTGTTCACTAATGTTCTCTAACAGTCTGAGGACTAAACAGAACAGCTGTATTCATACTTAGATTAAATTACACATACACATGAATACTCTGTTTACTGATGACTTCTGATGGCAGTTGGGTGGTTGGATGTTATTTAAGCATATCAGAGAAAAGGGAGCTGAATGCAAACAAATGCTACTGTTTTGTTTTAGTTTTTTTAAAAAGATTTTTAGCTGTCAGAAAGCTTGAAAGCCATAAATCCTTTTCCCTCTACTTAACAATTATGCTATATTTTGTGTTGGTCCCCAATAAACTGAATTGAGGTGTGTTGTTGAAGCAGGTGAACAAAGTTTAAGGCAGCATTTCCCTTTCTCACATGGCACAATTTAATGCCATGTGGTTATTTATGCTTTCTGCTCCATCAGTCCTTCAGTCAAATGAGACAATCACAACATTTTTGAAGCACAAACAGCTCATATCAGCTATAAAGCACAATGGTGGAGGGTGAAGATCTGGGCTTGTTTTGCAGCTGCGGGATGTGGATGGATACCATGTTATTATTATGTTAACAATTAATTTATTTCCATACCAAAGTATTTCAGAGTCACTTTGCAGCTATGCAGCTTAGCCTAAATTGTGCTATGCAACAAGAGAATGATCTCAAGCAGCAGCAAATTAAGGTGCTATGATAAGCAATTTGAAGTCCAGACCTCAGTTTAAATTCAAATGCTGTTTGGGGACTTTATTACAATTGTGCATAAACAAATCCCGCTGATAAACTATACCAGGTTAGGTAAAAAAAAAAAATAAGAGGGTCCAAAATTCCTTAACAACAATATGAGATGCATAAAGTCACACAGAAAAACAGCTACTTCTTCTAAAAGCTACAATTACACTAATGAGTCTGTATTTTACTTTCCTTTTGTTAAATAAATGTAACCATTGTCCCTGTGTAATATCTTACATGTTGCTGTTAATCTGAGTTTTTCTATGATAGAACATTGTTTTATTTCTAACATAAGTCTCTTATTGTTAAAAGAGACACCTAATTTTTACCGTGATTTTACTGACATCTAATACATATATACTGCAAAAAACTGAGGAAAAACTACTTTGTAACTTTATTTTTCTTTCATTTATTGTTATTTTCAAAAGATTTCAATTGAAGGGAGTGTTTTTCACCTCTGTAGGCTCCCAGTATATTTGAATTTGTGCATGTTTAAATGTGCAAATTATTTATTCACGTGTTTGTTTGTCTAACTGAAGTTATTGTAGCCTTGGGCAAATTTCATCTTGGGCATCCAACTGTTTTGGGCATCTTGTGGAAAAACTGGCACAAGCTACATGAGGGGGTAGACGAGCAGCAACTTTACCCCCTTACAAAAAAAAGAAGTTAGTTACCATTTCAATGGCAGGAAAGCCTGAGCTATTGCTGGTTTTCAAGTGTGGTGTGAAAGGGAATAGCTGTAAAATATATTGATGCCGAACCCCTCCTTATTGATAGGCTGCAGTGCGTGAACAATCTTCAGCCTGGAAAGACACAAGGCCACTGCATGGCCAATCTGACACAATTAGGGTGAAACGGGCCAGAAAATAGCATTCTCCCCTATTCTTCTCTCTCAATCGGGGCTTAAAACTGAGCAGAATGACAGAGAGGGAGGGGTAGAGTGACAGTTAGCGAGGAGCTGTAAAAGAAAGCAGCTACTCCTGCTCTGGTGAAAGCCGGAGCAGAAAAGTTGCAGATGTGATCTTTCTGTAATGGAATGCATTTTGCAAGCTCCCCTCCTGGCTGCTGCTTCAACTTGTGTTTTGCGAGAGGAAGCCAAGGAGGGAGACCACACAGATCATTGGTTTCGTGCAAGCAAAATTATAACCAGTTTTCATCTAGCCTGTCTCATCATATACAGTACCTGGTAAAAATATGCATACCCCTTTGAATTTTTTGCAATTTGTAATATGTCAGCCCGCTCTCCCAGACTTCACCAAATCAGTATTAATCAGTATTAATATGTTGTTAGAGGTGCTGATGCACCTAGCAGAAAGAGGGGCCCCAAATCAAATTCTGCTTGAGGCCCTATACAACCTAGGGCCAGCTCTGTTTCAACCACAAACTTGAGCGTATTTCATTGTAATTTAATGTGCTACACCAATATAAATAGTGCATAATTGTTTAGTGGAAGGAATATAATGCATGGTCCTAAGTGTTAAACAAAAATCTGAAAAGTGTAACGCGGATTATTTGTTTTCAGCCTTTCCTGGATTAATAATTTGCAGAGCCACATTTGGCAGCAGCTACAGCCACCAAATTTATAGCCACACATTTTGTACTAGATTTAGGTCTGGACTTTGACTTGTCCATTCTAACACATGAATGTACTTTGCTCTAAACCATTTCACTGTTGCTCTGACAACATTGGTTATAGTTGTTGTCCTGCTGTAAGGTAAACCACCGCCCCAGTCTCAAGTTTTTTGCAGCCTCTGAGATGTTTTTCTTTCCCTGGTGCCCTGTATTTAGCTCCATCCATCTTCCCAACTCTGACGAGCTTTAATGTCCCTGCTAAAGAAAAACATCTCCACAACATGATGCTGTTACCATCATGTGACTACGCACACTACGTTAATTTTCCTTCACACGTAACGTTTTGTAAGTGGGCCACAGCATTTGATTTGGGTTCCATCTGACCAAAGCACTTTCTTCAACATGTGAACTCTTTCCCCTATGGTGTGTGGCAAACCACAAATGAGACGTCTCGTGTTTTTCTTAAATGAAAATGTTTTCCTGTTGCCACTATTTTGCAAAGGCCAGATATTTGGACTGCACAACCAATAATTGTCCTGTCAAAAGATTCTCCCACCTGAGCTATGAATTTTTGCACCTCCTCCAGAATAACCATTGGCTTTGTGGTTGCTTCATGAATAATGCCTGAGCAGTCAGTTTAGGTGGACCACCATGGTTTGTTAGGTTTGCAGTTGTTCCATATGCTTTACATTGTTAGATGGTGAATTGAGTAGTGCTCCTTAAGACGTTCAAAGTTTGGGACATTGTGTCAGAATCAAAACCTTCTCTCCCTGCTCTGTCTGCTGTGTTCCTTGGTCTTAATGATGCTGTTTGTTCACAGCATCATTCTCTAATAAACCCCCTTTTCAGAACAGCTGTAGTTATACAGTGGTTAGAAGTGGATTTTATTAACTAATTATGCGACTCTTGAAGGCAGCTGGTTGCGCTGAGTTTGATTGGAAAAGGTGTCAAATTAAAGGTAAACACAAACTCACAACAAAAATTTTATATTTTTTTTCTTGCATATATATATGAACATGTATTAATTTCCTTCTTACTCCACAGCACAGATATGCACTATTTTGTGTTGGTCCATCACATAAAATACAAATAAGCCACACTGAAATGTGGGCCTATAATGTGACATGTCAGAGAGTATGATTACTTTTGCAGGGCACTGCAGCTTCTCGGATTTGTGGAGCTGGATGTGGGTCTCCAATCTGCGACCAATCGTTGACCAGGATGGTACAAGAAAGAAGAGAAAAGGAGGGGAGGCAGAGGGGGGACTTTTTCCTTTCTTTTTTTCGAGAGAGGGAGGGGTGTTGTGGAGAAATGCTCGGCGGACCGTGAAGCGTTACAGGCAGAAGCAGGACAAAGACGCGCGTAGCGGGACAGGATGACACAACTATGTCTGAAAAAAAAAAAATAATAATAATAATAATAACTCTGGAAAGCGTGGATGGATGTTAAAAGTCATGGGTTTGGGGCGAAACGAGGAATCGTGAGAAATAATTAGAACTAAGAGCCAAACCTCTGGTTCACTTTGGATAGCCCTCAGACTGCAGCTCGGAGGATCCTGGTTTGGAAAGGGCATACTTCCAGAGATGACTGTTTCTGGGCTCTTTCTCTTCTTTGCAGCCGCTCGTGGTTGTTTCTACTGTCACAAAGCCCACCAACAGGAGGCAAGACTAACACTGGTGCAGGTTTGTGGAACATTTTCACAAACACCCCGTTGGTAACAAAACCTCTGTCGGATCTTCGCTTGCTTGACTTGTTCCGATCCTAATGTGCACGTCACAAGCCTCAAACTTCACCCAAGCATGAGATGTCAGTGCAGCTCGCTGGCGCTTCTCCTGTGGCTGCTGGTGGCTTTGGACGCCCAACTAATCTGCTGGCAGGCGATCCTGAAGTGCCACGACGAGCCCGAGTGTGAGCTCGCCTACAGCCAGTACTTGGCGGCATGCGAGGGGAACATCCGAGGGACGAGGAGGCAGTGCCCGAGCCACTGCATCCAGGCGCTGATCAGGCTCAACAACACCCGCAGCGGGCCGGATCTGGAGACCTGCGACTGCGCTCAGGACCCGAACTGTCTGAGCGCAAAGCGGGCCATAGAGCCGTGCCTGCCTCGCAGACACCCCAGCGACGCCGGGGGCATCGGCTGCATGGAGGCCCGCCAGCGGTGTGAGGAGGACAGCGGCTGCCACGCCTCCCTCACAGACTACCTGTCGTACTGTGGGCAGCTGTTTAACGGCAGGAGGTGCTCCTCCAGGTGTAAGGCCACCATCCAGCACATGCTGTTCATCCCGAACGGCATGCTGCTGAACCGCTGCGTTTGTGACGGGGTGGAGAGACCTTTCTGCGAGGTGGTCAAGGAGAACATGAGCAAGCTTTGCTCCATCGGGGACCACAGTGTTGCTTCTGACCAACCTGAACTTGAAGAGACCTATGAAGATGAGGATTATGATGGGAAAGTTGACAGAGAGGAGAGTTACTCCGACAGTTCCTCTGCTTGCCAGAGGTTACCCAGCTTCATGATGCTTGTCTTTCTATGGATATTATTCTGAGGAGATGACATGACACTGACATGTTTGGATTCATCAGTCAAAGGGAGACATTTTTCTTTGAGAGTACAAACCCCATGATGAAGGTTACTGCTGGGCCTCTCTGGCATACAGCACAGAAGCTGCCTGCTCCCTCTGGGGAGACTGTTGTCAAAAATGCCTTATCTATTTTCTTTTAGGTGAAAGGAAATGAACTGAAGCAGACTTTGTTGTGAACATTTTGAGTGCCTTTAAACAGCTCTTGTTTATTTGGTTAGCTTTCATTGCTTCTTAAAGTGTGGCTTTATTAAGACTTTAGGCAAACACTGGAGCCATCCAGCCTCTGTTTGCTCTCCTCTCCATTGCAGAGGCCTTAGCATTGTTGCAGTAACCACACTTCAAATATCTGTGGGAACCCGGACAGGCGAGGGTGTGAGTCTGACTACTTAAATTAACCGAAGTGCTTCTCCAGCACTCCTGCTTGTCCCCCTCCCCCATCTGAGATTGTTTTATTGAACTCTTCCTGACTTTTCCCCACCCCTCCCTTCCTCCTTTCTGCAGCTTGGACCCCCTAAAAGCTTTTAACCCCCCCTGACTTTATTATTTCTTTCACACAGCCACGACACTTTGAGCTAACCTGTTAGCTGCCAAAATGGGTGAACATAAAATGTCTGCATTTTGTCCTCAGCATTTGTTAAAAAGCCATCAAAAAGTAGAATTTTCTTTAGCCCAATTTGTAGTTTTACAGCACAAGGAAAATTTCTTCATTTATTGGAAAACAAGGAATTGAAACACCAGGGGGGTTAACTAGTTATCAAAATACAAGATGGGTAGATTGGAAATAAACGTTATGCAAACATAAAATTCAAAAATGAGCAAATAAGACATCCAGGCACCCAGGAGAGTTAAAATTGTTTCTGTGTCACATTTAAGGATATCTTAATTGATTTTTTTTTTTTTTTTTTTTTTTTTTTGTCACCAGTTCCTTTTGTAAATGTCTGAAACAGACAAAGTTAAAACCATCACCAGAGATCTTTACTTGCACAAATTCATAGTGAGGTTTATTACCTTCACACATGTGCCTTGAATTCTTTTACTGTGCTAGTTTTAGGTTGAGTGAATTAGCCACGTACCACATTTAAATCGAGGTGCTAATGTTACCCATTTAAATGTCTCCACCAATAGAACAAGTGATTCAAGCCAGCAGTTTTCACTCTCATCCCCTTCCTTGCCTGCCTGTTTTAAGCTGTTCAGCCATGGAGGGAAAGTTGCAGTAATGCTGTCATCTTTGCCACTTGAAATTAAATCTTGAACTATGTTGTGTGTTAAATTATAAATCTAGAATATGAAGAATGTGTATCTATTTTACAATTATGTGCGGTAAAAAAGGTTTCACACACAAATGTAGAGCAGATTCAGTGCTAAGAAACCAGACAGATTTGCATTGTTTTTAGAAAAGTAGCAATAATTTGAATTCAGAGAAAGCTCTTCCATATGGAGGTTTTATAATAAAATATGTATGACTTAAACAAGTGTCATGTTGTGTTTTGACAAAGAAATGAATCAATCGATAGACTTTTAAAGACAATGAGTCTGGGTTATTATTTTTTATTATTTATTTTGTCAAAATCCAAGGATCTTAAATGATATACGTTTTGTAAAAATATTGATACCCTTTGAACTTGTTAATACTTTGAAACGCTGCAACTAAAAAGTTGTGTCTGTGATAGCTCAACACAAAATAGCCCATAACAATGGAAGGGAAGAAAAATTATATATTTTTTTCCTTACAAAATGAGTCTTAAAAAAATTGTGCTGTGCATTTGTTTTCAGCATTTTAATCTGGTACCCCTAAACAAAATCTAGTCCAAACATTTCCATTCAGAAACCACCATTAGATAGATTTAGAGCTCACCTGTGCGTAAATTAATTTCAGTATAAATGCGGCTGTGCTGTGATGTTTGTTAGAGGTCAGACAACACCATCAAGACCAATGAACACACCAGACATGTCAGGAATGAAGTTGTAAAGAAGTTTAAAGCAGGTAATAAAACAATATCTCCAAAGTTTGAATGCCTCAGGGAGCACTGTTCAATCCATCATCTGAAAATGGAACGCATATGACACAACCATCATACCCACCGAGACCCGGCAGTTCATCAAACTGACAGGCAGGACAAGAAGAGCAACCTGCAAAGAGGCCTCCAGAGCAGCTCCAGATATCCATGGCTCAAGTAGCGCAATTGGATAGAAGTTGTTCAATCAACAAATCTGGCCATTGTGGATTAGCAGCGAGGAGAAAGCCTTTGATGGGAAGAGGGAAGCGCATCAGAGTTGATGGGAAGGTGGATGGAGCTAACTATAGGGCAATACTAGAATAAAAAACTGTTAGCCTATTCATGTTGTTATTCATGTCCCAGCCAAAGACCAGATTGAGAATAAGTGGAAAAAGTGGATAACTGATGTTCATAGACACTCTCCATCCAATCTGAGTTACCTTGAGTTATTTTACCAAGAAGAATGGGGAAAATTTCAATCTCTATGTGTGCAAAGCTTGTATAGTGACAACATAAAAGATCTGGAGCTGTAACTGGAGCAAAAGGTAGTTCGATAAAGTACTGACTCAGTGGGGTTAAACACAACTGCACCCCACTCTTTTAACTTTGTTGTAACATGACACAATGTAAAAGGTTCAAGTGGTGTAACTACTTTCGCAGGGGACTGCATGTTGAAAGGTGTACTTAATCTGCCAGATGAAGCAGCTACATTGAAATGTCCATATACAGGTAAAACCCCTGAAAAAATATTTAATCATCCATCTTGAAGGATGTGCATTCATTTGATTAATTTTGTAGCAAAAAACCCCCCAAAAAACAAAAAAAAATAACAAGTCAGATATATGACACCAGACATTTTTGTTTAACAGTTAGACCTTTGGACTTTGAAAAACAGCATATTTTTGGCTGGGCTGGTTCAAACATCTTTGCACTCCAACTAACAGCTCAGCTTTGCACATTTTTAAAAAAACATTTTCATTAACATTCTAGATATTGAAATGGTTTCCTAGTCATGTCTTTGAGTTTCCCTGGAAAGGATTTACCTTTCTGCAAGGGTTTGCCAATATATTCTCATGCTCAGTTTTACACCATTAAATACAACAAATTAACACCAAAAAGAAGAATTTATTATTGGTAATATTGTCTCTCCTGATTCAGCATTCCAGTTTCTCACTAAGCCCTGCATGTGGCTGTTTTCTCTGTCTGATTCTTAAGGGATTAGATCAGTGTAATTGAAACCTAGTGAGGAATTTTAAGTGTCTAGTCACTGCTCAATGCACTTCCACTGGAAACAAATGGCAATTCCGGGGTCTATGTTTAGGCTCCAGTTAAAAATGATACCATAAACACTGTAAGAAAAACTGTTCAAAGCTCTACTTGTCATATCAGACCTCACAAATGGTACACAATATTATGACCTACTTTAAAAGCAAGAAGCAGTTTGGGGCTTGTTCTCTTCCTTGTAAGATACAAGTCATTGACAATCTGTAAAAGAGTCGTTAGGTGTTGCTGCTTAGTGTGAGCAACCCATCTGTTATATATGTCAGAGTGAAACAAATGTGAAACGGCAAGAGCAGGTGGGTGAGAATGGTGACAAAACCCATCATTTGAAGTTTGGTATATTGCCTTGTTAAAGTGTTTATACTGTTTGTGCTTTTTCACAATTATGCCATCTTAAAAACAAAATCTACAATGTATATTATTGGGATTTTAAGTGACAGCCAAGCATTAAATAGTCCATAATTGTGAAGTGGGAGGAAAATGCCATGATGTTTAAAATGAGTTTTATTAATACTCATTTTACTCAATACTCAAGTCTGAAAAATGTGGTGTGCAGTGGTGTTCAGCCCATCTGAGTCAGTATTTTCTAGAACAGACATTTCACATTATTATTTGCTAAATATTTCCAGCTCACTCAGATTGGGTTTTGTGATGGGGATGGTATGTTCAAGGACATGCAGTATTAGATTTCCGACAAACACAGAGTTTTGCATATGGAGCACAATGTTCAGTTTTGGCCTCATCTGACCAGAGCACATTCTTTCACATGTTTGCTGTCTCCCCACATAGCTTATTGAAAATTGCAAAACAGGACTTCTTAAGGATTTCTTTCAAAAACAGCTGTATGTATAATGACCATAAATTACACACAGATGGACTCTATCTTTATTTACCTTGTTTAGTAATTGGTTGCACTGGTTTTCTTTAAGACTATCAGTGTAAATGGGACTGAATACACAGGCACTCCACACTTTTCAGATTTTTATTTGTAAATAAAAAGAAATGAAAACCAGAAATCCCTACATCACAATTACATGTTATTTTGTGTTGGTCTGTATTTATAAAATCTTGATAAAATACATGAGCTTTGAAATTATTTGACTAAATGTATAAAAGTTCATGTGGCGAGAATACTTTTGGAGTCCACTCTATGTGAGCAAACAAACAGGTGGTACAGTTTTATGTCTCCAAGCCCTGACCAAAGTTTTGCACAGATTTTCTTAATTTCATTTTAATTGAGGAATGGCTCTGTGACAGTGAGAGTGATTTAAAGTGGCCCACAACTGCAGAGCACCATTATTACATCCAGTTTACAGAGGCTGTCTTCAGTTCAGTTTGTCTTAATCACTGCCATGCATCCCAAGGTTCTCCAAAACAACCAGCCCACCCCCTTCAAATCCCTCCTTCCCTCCCTCCAGCCAATTCTGGGAGCAAAATCAAAACAAACAAGGCCAGAGAAGCCGTGGGGACTTTAGTGTTTTTGGTGGGGTTGGGGGTTACAGAGGCAGCAGTGTGCTGGAGCCCATTTTCTAAATTATCTTTATTCAACATTCCTTTAAAACAACTCTCAACCCAGCCACCCCCACTCTATGCACCCACACTCTTCTGTCCACGGCTCCAGAGTGAGAGCCACCCCAGGGATTTTAAGGCTCTTGTCTCGCATAAGAACACAATGTTCCATTTATGACAGCCGTTGGAACACAGTGAATGACCAGCCTGCTCTGTGTGGGGATCATGAGGTCCAGGTTATTCAGTGCAAACTGTAGAGACCTCTCTTTGTGCGAGACACTGATATCAGGTCGACTCAGGGAAAAGAGGGGGGGATTCTGGTGTGATTGGAGCCGAAACAAAATGGAGGCCAATCAGAGCCGCAGAGGCACAGGTTGTGGTTCAGGGGAAAACTGGGTTATGTTTTCCATCTCAAAATCCCCCTCCCTGGGCTGAATTACTGGAAGAACATTCAAAAAACTTTTTTGTGGGGCAACATAAATTGGAAGTACTCCCAGAATTAAGCAACAAAGAAATCACAAGGGTCACAAATGGAGCCAAAGTTTTCCTGGCAGCAGCATGCTCATGTCCTGATTAAAGCAAATAAGCTGAGCCAAATGGTGATGGCACCCACAGCCAATTAGAGCTAGGAGCCGCATGGTTCTCTGTCCTGGATGCTTCAATTCAGAGCCGTGCAACTCTCTTTTCTACAACAAAAGCATGTAAGTCTTTTATACCTGGTGTGACAGGTGGAGCGTGTCTTGAGTTTTCTGAGATTTCACTAATTTTTGAGCCAGTGATTTCAAAGCTGTGTTCTGCACTGCATAACGCTTGCAGAAATGACTAAGAGAACAGAAACCCAAAGAAAGGATTTCCAAAAAGTTTTGTGTTGATTCCTATCAATATGAGTCAAGATTTATCTATTATTTTGCTTATTTAGGAATTCAGATTTTTTTTTTTTTTTTTAAACAGGCTATACTTAGTTGCAACTGTAATTACTGATAATGTGTAAAACCCTTGAATGTGAGTGATGTTTTTATTGATGGGAAGATTATATGCTTAAAAAAAATCGTACTCTGGAGACAAAAGGTGTGTAAGCAGTGATCCAAGCTTGTTTCATGAGTGAAGCAACAGCCTGATTTGGGACCACGTAAGGGACTTTTTTCAGTTATATTATGGTTTTGGTAATGAGAGCTGAAAGGTTGAGGTGGTTCCGACATGTGCTCATTTTCCCTCCCTGAATAAAGTAGAGATTGGAATCAAAACTGGGTCACAAAACCCCTTTCTTCAGGCTTCTGAGAGGCTGACAAAGGCCAGATAAATGTTATACTGTACTGTGTTCTCAGTTTAGATACTACTTTAAAGCATCATTCCCTTATAAAACTTTAATCTGACAGAGTATAGTAGAATTAGTGTCGGAACTTTGTGTTTATGTTCTTTTTTGCGTAATTATATTAGAGAATATGTATTAGTATGCAGAGCTTATTAAAATTTTATTCAGGGTTTTATTCTAAGAATGGGTAGCTCTCAATGATACTTAAATTTTCACCGAAGTGTAGATTAATCTTAGTGCTGATTCTAGTCACGAGAAATATACTGAAATCTCCTTGTTCTTTGTTTTATGTTGAAGAGATTGCAAAATAAAAAAGGCAAGAATTCCTCCATAAATTTGATATTATATAAGATTATTAAACTGACTGGACTATGAAGTTAAATATAATTTATCGTGGAAGTCTTTAGTTTCAACTTTTGTTCATTCAAAACATATCAGTCATTTCTTATAAAATGCACACAGCAAGCCGTTTCCATGGAGTCCATACTTCCCTCTAGTATATGATCCCAGCAGTGTTGCTTTCAGAGATCAAGCAAGTCTATGCAGATACGTAAAAAATGTAATTGTTTACTATATGATGTTAACAATGGGGCAGAAAAAAAAAGTACAGACTTAGAAGATTGGGTTTTATTTATAATTTGCATCTATATTTCTGTCTTGTCTTCAAATAAATACACAATAAAAACAACAGGTTTGGTCTTTCAAAAAAAAAAAAAGGAAACAATACAGCATTGGAGAAATTGGAGTTGCCTAAAAAACTTCCCTTTCGGAACATTTTTACAGCTAGACCCAACATACAACCGAACTCTCAGCATCTCTCTTCAACTTGTTAGATTTTAACAGAAGCCTTGAGGTTTTCTTGTGAGGAGTTAAAATACAGATCCCCACCCAAACCTAAGCGCAAGACCAGTGTAAATACAGCAGAAGCTGCACCTTTGATGAGGACTCCGTCAGTGATGAGAGCATGCTGAGTTTGTGGTTGGCCCACAGTAAAGGCAATGGAGAAAGGTTTGCACAAATCTGACAAGTAGATTTAATAGTACACTTCTAAACACCAGTGATTAAACATTACAGTTCATATTTGATTGTGTTTGCATTTCTCGCAGCTTCTAAGCATGCTGAACGGACATATAGATGTCGTCTGCTAAACTAATGCAGCAGTCTCAGTTTAACTCATTTAGCATAACAGTGTTGGTATTGTCAGACAAGCTGTCCAGCATTTACATATCAATGGTGTGTCTGGAGGAGGGGATTGAGGCTCAGCTCTCTAACAACACACAGTAAAGGGGAGGCAACTTTCACATTCATCAGTGTGCAAATCCAAAATTCAAGAGCTACTTTTAGGACTTCAGCAGCCTCCCTATTACTTTATTTAAATAAAACAAAAACTAAAACAAAAGAAACCCAACAACATTTAAACCGAGTCCTTTACCTGCCAATTCATTTGGTAGAAGAACTTTAAAGCAGCAGCCAAAGCATCGTCCACCTTTGGCTGGCAACTGTCACATCCCACCCAGATAGTGTGCGCAGTTGGTTAGGATGTGGTGTGCTTTGGCCCTCGCAGAGGCCTGGTGTGGTGAGGTCTCCGTGTCCAAGCTGAACACTGACTTTTACAGCTGCTGCCCCGCTCACTGCAAGCTGCATGCTGAAAAGGAACAGAGGACTCATGTTATTTATCAATGCCACACACTTCATTTAAAAAGGTTTCCCACCATATTTTAGGTAAATTATCAGCACAGGGTTGGTAACCACGTCTGTCATTATATAATCATAATATCACTGAAAGTTAGTTGATTTCAGTAATTCAATACAAAAAGTCATCTATTACATAGATTCATTATGCACAGTGATGTATTCTGAGCATTTATTTCATTTGAATTTCATGATTATGGGTTACAGCTACTGAAACCCCATTAGAATACTACATAAGACAAATAAAAAACATTTTTTAATACAGTAATGTCAGCTTACTATAAAGTATATCAACAGGATATGTGCTCAGAGCTCTGTCTGCATGTATCACAGCGGTATGATAAGGAAGCAATCAGCCTGTGGAACTGATGAGGTGATTAAGGAAGCACAGGTTGCTTTAATAGCAGCCTTCAGCTCATCGCTATTGTTGGGTTTGGTTTAGGTCAAGTGAGTTTGCTGACCAATCAAGAACAGTGATATCACGACCATTAAATAAGGTGTTGGCAGCTTTGAGCAGGTGACGAGTCCTGTAGGAAAATGAAATCAGCATCTCCATGAAAGGCTTGTCTGCAGACAGAAATAGGAAATGTTTTATAATGTCCTAGCTGACAGCTTCACTCATTGCAAAAACACAGTGGACCAACACCAGCAAATGACAAGACTCCCCAAATCATCCCAGACTGTGGAAACTTTACACTAGACTTCAAGCAACGTAGATTCTGTGCCTCTCCACTCTTCTTCCAGACTGTGAGACCTTGATTTCCAATTGAAATACAAACTTTGGACTAGTGAGCAACAGTCCAGTCCAGCAGTTTCAGGCATGACTTTACACAAGCGGTGAGAGTTGCAGCCCATGTCTTGGATACGTCTGTGTTTGGTGACTGTTGAAGCACTGACTCCAGCCATAGTCCGCACCTTGTGAATTTTCTCTTACTTGCCAATGGGCGTTGCTTCACAATCCTCTAAAAGCTTTTGTTAGCCTTGTGGCTTGTGCATCATTCCTTGGCAAAATGTTTTCCTTCCACTCAACTTTCTATTAATATACTTTCATACATCACTCTGTGAAGAAACAGCTTCTTTTTTGTGGCTTACCATCCTGACACCCTCCACATCAGTCTTCTGTAGGCCATGACTTTTCTGTATTAAAAATCCTTTTTTTAATTTTATCTTATAATTAATTATTAAATAATTATTGCTTACAAACCATTAGTTCTAAGCAATAATCATTAAAATGAACAGAAATTAACTTTTAAATCCATATACAAGTTTCACTTTTTGAATTGTCTGTAAAGAGGAAGTTATTTTACTAATATTTATATTATTAAAAAGATCAATATGAATCCTTATAGTAATATAATTACTCATCCAGAGAAGTTTTATTTTTGCTACATAAATTAAAAATTACAACCATAACTTCCCATGAATGGATCTCTGCTACTACTTGTTCTTCACCCGTAAGGTTTGGAAATGCTTGTGTGTGGACCTTTGTGTTTTTGCCCTTTCTTTTCCTTACTTCCCATGTGACTTCAGTTCACAGGTCTGTAAGGGTCTTTTGTGCTTTCGGGAAGGTTGCATACAGGATACAAAAACACTGCCTGGAGCTCTGTCTGTAAGGTAAACTGTCTCAGGGTTACAGTGTGATGATTCTCAGCATTTTGCTGCATATTCTGGTGTAGTCTCAGGTCACCAGACAGGCATGGGCGTTGCTGTGACCCACTCTAGAGCAGCTGCTGTTGGATCCATGCCAGCTGGTAAGCCTGACTGTAGTTTGGTTTCATTAAAATAACAGTGGCAGGGTAAGAAGCCACATTCTTCATAAAGTTCAAGCAGCCTGCTGACTTCTTAGTGCCCTTCCCCCCTTTCCTTATTTTTTTAAAAATCAAAATTCCCCAGGAATTTATTCTTGAGAACAGGATATTGTCTGGGCTTTAGGTATCCACTAGCAATCTTGGAGTTAAGCCCAGAAAATACTCTGAATTAGGGCTTTGTCTATATATGTAACCATTGGGGAGAACCAGGTATATTAAAACCTAAGTAATGGTACACTGTGGCCCAGCTGCATATGAATATGTGTAACAACATACAGTCACTAAGTATTTAATAGAAATAAGAAGCATTTGCAAGCTGGTATTTCTCCAAGCGTTCGTGTTCACCCTTTCTTTGCATCATATTTCACTTTCACAAGACAGGCTTTACAAGAGCACCGAGCAGCACAGAGCTGCCCAAAAGCAAAATCAAAGAGCCTGAACGTCCTGCAGGGTAGCAAACAGCACAGCAAGACGATGGCTCATATTTAACCAGTGGAAAAACCTTCAATGAAAGGATATTTTATTGCTCTCTCATCCACCGACCACATTCCTCCACCAGTCTGCTATGTTGTTACTTATAAGCATAGCTGCAAACATTCGAGTACAACGCCGTTCGTTTATTGAAATGGTTTACTCAGCGCGGCAGGGAAACTCACAGCTTCTGACGGATTCTGCAAGAGATTCCCGATCCAGGGACACATCCCTCTCAGTCTCTTCCATCTGAAAATAAACACAAACAACAAGCTACTGAAATTAAGTTCATCATTTTATGTACCAGTTTATCGTTGTTTAAAAAGAAGTCAAAATAAGTAATGATCCTTAGATAATTGCTTGATCGCCAAACCAGTATATTTTACCTTGATATGTTTCTTGAGGTATTCAGCTCTGGTCATGAGGCTTTTTATCTGAAAAGAGACATAAAAATTCCCATAAATAACATTTTGCACCTTGAAAACAAGGGTGTGTTCACTACAGTTTCTAGCTTTTACAGGGATCATCATCTTTGCTGACGTTATTTTAGTGAGGGCTCCAGAGGCAGATGTGGAAAATTCATCAAACATACTAAAATATGAAGGCACCTTGTGGCTCAGTGGTAGAGCAAGTGCAGTTGTCCCAGGTTCGATTCCCATCCCTGGGCCATTTACTGCATGTCCTCTCCTTCTCTCTCTGCCCTCCTTCCAGTTAACCTACTAGGTCTAATGAACACTAGTTCCAAAAAACTTTACAAAAAACAAACCAAAAAAACCCATACTAAAATATCTAAGCCAGGACTTTAAATTCTTAAACATATATTCTCAGCACAAAACCCCAACAAGTTTAACATACAATGCTTTGCAAAGCTATGAATTCTTTAATATTCATTACATTACAACCACCAGCCTTAATGTATTTTATTGTAAATAAAAATTAAAAATAAAGAAAAATAAAGAAACACAAAGTCGTGCATAATTGTGAAGTAGGAGGAAAATGACAAAAAAAAATGAGCAAGTGTGGCATTTGTTTTTCTATTCAGCCCCCATCATTTAACACTTCGTAGAACCACCGTTTGTCACAATTACACCTACAAATCATTTGGGGTATGTCTCCAACAGCTTTACAAACCTAGAGAGTAATAGTATTACTCATTCTTCTTTGGAAAATAGCCTTTTGTTCACTACTGTTCTATAAAAAAAAAAAAAAAAAAAACAACTCAGAGCCCTTTCCATCTGGAATTAGATTAATAATTAGATTATGTGTAATTTAATCAGAGATTAAATTACACATAGTGGGACTATATTTACTAAACACTTGATTTCTGAAGGGGATTGTTGTATTGGTCTCTATGTAGGAGTGTCAGACTAAAGGAGGTAAAGATATATGCACATCACACCTTAAAGATGATTTGTTTTCCTTCCACCGTCAAAAAATTTCAACAAAGTTTGTAGCTGTGAAAAAGTTTAGGCGGTATCAATAATTCTGCATTATAGCTACAAAAAAACAAACAAACAAGAACTCTGATTTGAGTCTGCAATTCTGCCTCTTGCTCAGGTTTTCACATTCTTTGTTTTTTTTTTTTTTGTCTTTGTTTTTTTTTTTTTTTTTTTGACAGGTCATGTATTAAACATCTGCAACTAGTAACTGCTGTTATCAGGTTACTATAAATCTTCTGGTGATCCAGAAATTCTTGGCTCTATGTAAAACCTGCCTTTGCCATCAAATGTTCTTGGGTATAACTGCAGCAACATTTAAAGATTGAACTAACAAACTGCAAACACCTAAGAGCTCCGTAATGTTCCTTCAAGAGTCATTAGATGCAATAATCATTTTAACCACTGGTTTTTAGGATCCGGCTCCTATCCTGATCTTATCTCACCACAGGACTTTAATCAGGAACCCTCTAATCAGCAAGGACAACAAATGTGGGAAACATACATGTGTGAGCAGAACTTGACTCTGCAAGACACCAGGACAATAATAGCTAAGAGAAGCCAGAATAAGGAACTCTTAAAAAAAAAGTATTTTCTAAAATAGTTAGAAACACAAACTGAGACAGCGTGTGTCGGCTGTTTCGGGTTCTAACAAACACACATGCTTTCAATTTACCCCCCTTTCTCACTGAACACTGCCTCCCGACGCTGCATTAGATTATTACAACCGCATCTGAATTTACTTAAGCCAAGCACCCATAAAACTTCAAACAGGGAGGTCCATGAGGCCCACTCAGTGCCCTGCCCTCCCTCTTGGGGTTTGTTGGTGAAATATGCTGTTTTGTTGGTTCAGTTGCTAGATAAACAATGGACAAAAAGAAAACACTTACAGAGCATCAACAGCAAACCCACACAGGTCTTTTTATGGTTAGCAACATAATGAAAAGACTGATTTCAGTGGCTAATATGGGTTCTTCCGAGATCATCAAAATTTACAATAATGCAAGAATTTTCAGATTTTTTTTTCATTTCATTCTAAGTATTTTCAACCTCTCTTCATTTTTAGATTTAAATTTATACACAAAGTGATTCACTTTTTCACCAAGAATCTTTAAAGAACTCTCCAATGTCGCAACCAAACACAGTTTTGGAAACTTAAATTCTGCACACTCTGGATCTACTATAAAAGCCTGAGACGTCACACTTTGGAGTAAAACTGGGCTTGCTGATTACATGTCTGATAAAGGTCATTCATGCCTAATTACTAATTTTGGCTGAGCAGTCAAATCGAGAATGGCAGCTGGTGGTTCCCTCTACCATATGAGAATTATAGATGGGGCTGTGGTGTTGGCGACTTTAACTGTTGCAGAAATATCTCAGAGTTCTGCTATTATTTTCATAGCTTAGTCTGTCTCTGTCATGTGAAGTCTTATAACAAATTAAACTATGGACAGCTCCCCTTGCTTTCAGTATCTGCACTTTTAGAAGGGAGAACCAGCTGTTGTTCAGAAAGCTGCATTGACAAGGTAAATCTGATATGACAGCTGTGTCTTCTGTAATAAACTTTATTAAGCACATGTGAACGTGTTTGCTGAAAGGGAAGGGCCTAACACCGAATCATCCCTTCGCTTCTTCGTGTGACACACTATTTGAGTGGTTTCAATTTAAAAAAATGTCAACAACAGTGGCTCATATTCACTAAGACTTTACTGACTGCTTGAAATTGACTTGTGATGGTACGTTTACCAATTTTTTTGTATGAAAATACAGCGACAAAGTTGTTAAGTTGGCAACAGGTGGGTGACTTTTGTTAACCACGCACGTGCAGATGTGACCTGGTGGGCGGGTCTGTCATACAGCCTTTTCTCACAGCAAAGCAAAAGGGGATAGTGGCTGATTTTCAGAGTACTGCACAGGTGGATAAGATCGGTGGATAAGTTCAGTGATCGCTGATCACCCAAAATTAAGGAAATCAGGGCCGATTTTTCAGTGCACGCCTAGTGATTACACCATATCTTAATGCTAGTTGATGAATTTTGAGTTTAATGCTGCAACACCTTTTTGTTTCCACCAGAAAAGGCCCGCATAGTACACCTGAAAGCAAGCAGTTCTGCATTTACACATTTAGCAGATAAATTAAATTTCATTATAATTATGATCCTATTTGACCCTATGTGGTCTCAGTCTGGCTAAATGGTTGGATTGGAATGGAATAAATGAGATCTAAAATAAATTTGGGTCTACAGGTGGGGACAACTTGGTGGAAAAAGACTTCAGCATTTTAAATTTTAGTATGATTTTGATCATAACCTTGCTGAAACACCCACTGACAACTTATTTGCATTTTCTGACAGACTACCAGAATTCATTTTAAATCTTGTTGCATTTCAGAAAATCCATGATGTCCTACACTTTAACAAGGTTCCCAGGATCCTAGGAAGAGAAATAGTCTCACAGCATCACAGATCCTCAACCATACTTGACAGTGGACACAAAGTGCTTTTCTAAATATTTTGTTTCACCCCAGAGCCACCTTGAATGTTTTGGGCGGGTTTTCCCCAATCTTAGCCTTATCTAATCAAAACAAACACTTCCAGTTAAAGTCTGTATTTTTCAAACTCCACGTTTGTAGTTGTGATACTAAGAAAGAAAAGGCTTTTTTCCAGCATCGCTCCACACATGTATGGCAGTAGATAGCTACCACTCTGGAACAAAATCTAGAAAACTGCAAAACTCCCGAAACACTGAGTTCCTTAAAGTCAAGGCTAAAATCCCACTTGTTCATAGTTGCCTTTGATTAAAAACACCTGGAACATATACTCCTAATCAAAATTTTAAGACCAGTTGAAAAATGGCAAGAACGTACATTTTGCACTGCTGGATCTTAAGAAGGTTCTAAATAGAGCTTTAAAATGCAAAAGAAGAAATGGGAGTGAAACCCCACAAAAAATTGACTCAGCAATTTAGTACAAACAACCACTAAGCTGAAATGCTAGGAAGCAGAATCTGAATAAAAATTGAACTGAATTGAATTCTCTGGGCTATTGATCATTATTAAGTCTAAACAGCAATTTATTTTTTTTGGTTTTCTATATCTTCTTATGTTCTTACATGTAAAGGTCTATTTGGTCTATTTGGTTTACAGTTGCTGTTGTATGGCTGTTTTTTTTTTTTTTTTTTTTTTTTTTTTTTTTTTTTTTTTTTTTTTTTTTGGTTTGCTGTGGCAAAGCATTAACTCATTAGAGCAATTAGAGTTAGGAAAAACAATAATGTTCCTGAGTTGTGAAACTTAAATAATTACCTGAATAACACACTTCACGGATGTAAAATATAGTACATAACTGTACAATTCAGTTTAGGCAAGCAACTATGATTGCTTTTACATATTGTTAGCATAAATACTTAAAATCATAGAGAAGCGATTGAGCCAAATGTGTAACGATAATTATAGAGGATGAATTATGTTGTTTTCCCCTCTCAATGTTGAGGGAAAAAATGTGGTTCGTGTGATGACTACCTGTGAGCTTATTGGTGATTAAAGTAGAACAATTTCTTTACCCACTCACCTCACCGTGGAGCAGCTCTCTCCTGCGACCCTGAGGCTCAGCTGGATCGACAAGAGAGGGGGACAAAAAGAGAACAGAGCAATAATGAACCTAAAATAGGAGAAGAGTCTAATACCTAATCAATTTTGTTCAAGAAGAGGTGAACTACTAGATTGGATTTCACTAGTATGTTGACTGGAGGCTCAAGAAGTGGAAATTGTTCTAATCTTGGCCATTGTTTTCACAGTCGGTTGTGCTGGAGGGTAGAGTGGCAGAAAATGGGAAAAGTGGAGGAGGGCTCTGTGGCAGGGAGGTGCACTGGGGAGCTGAACAGCAAAGAGCTTTTGGGTGAACAAAGAACCAATGTTTTCTCCCAACAATCACTGTGGTGGAATCTGCTGCACAACAAGACGCCCTGATAGTGGAGAAAGAGGCTGGTTGAAAACAGCTTTAGCTATCATAATTTACTCATCCATGGACAACATGAGGACTTTCTTAGCACATCTAATTTGAGAGTTTCTTCAGTTTCACCCCCACAACACCTTTAAGTGATACAGTTGTGGTAACTGGGATAATAGTTTTTGTTTGTCTCCATATTTCAGTAACACAAACGGTTGAAATATGGTGTCTGAAGTGGAAGCAGATGGCAGGGCTTTCATACCACACACAGGGCACTGGCACTGGGTCTCATCCCAGCTGAAAGCCACATCTGGATGACTTTGTTCCACCTCTTCCATTAAGCTGATCTTCCAGATGAGCTCATGAACCAGGCCTAATGGACGCCAAGCCACACAGTGAGATGCTGGAGTCTCTACAGTTACTCCAGCATCTGTCATTTAAAAGACTCCAAATCGTCATTACAGCTTCGCGCCTTCTCAGTGTTCTAATCTCACATTTGAAGTTTTGTCTCTTTCCATCTACATCCTATTTCTGTAGTATCACATTATTTAACCTATCCGTAACCTCAGCTCTAACAAAGGAGTCCCACCCCACTCACTTGGCTCATTCTCAGAATGCAGATGAATAATACATTTTTGGAACATTAAACAGGGTACATTTCTTCCATTTCTTGCCAAAATGTTCCTGAACTTACCTTCAATATCAGTGCAGTGTCTCAGTAATAAAAATAAGGTTAATATGAAATATTGCATTAAATTTGAAACATTATGCAATAAATGCATTTGGTTACCTGCTAACGCCAACAGTAGCTCTCCTAAGCATTGTTGGTACATATCCAAAGCTTCAAGATCATCTGATTCATTCTCCTCCTATGAAAGGAGATTTAGATGTTCAGAACATGATTTGATACTGCTCAATTATGACAATGAAAAAAAATCCCACAAAAATCACTTTATTCATTTATTCATTCTTGTTGGTTTTCTAAGACTTCAGTTTGTAAGCACAACATGGTGAAACTGTTGGAAAAGTATTCACACCCTGTTGAACATTTTTACATTTTGTTGCTTTGCAACTACAAACCCCAATGTATTTCATTGGAAATGCATATGGCAAAATAGTGCAAAATCATAAGCATAATTTTCAAACTTTTTAGCTAAAAAAAAAAAAAAAAAAAAAAAAAAAAAAAAAAATCTAAAAAGGATGGTGTGCATTTATATTTAGCCTCCTATATTCTGATACCACTGAATGAAATGCAGTGTAACCAACTGTCTGCTAAAATCAGCTAATAAATAAATTGTACAGTTGTACGAAAAGTACAGTTGTGCTAAGAAGGCCTTACAGCAGTGGTCTCCAAACCTTTTGAACTGTGGGCCAAGCTTGAAGAGTTTCAAGTACTCAGGAGCCTTTTTTTTTATTATTAAAATGCTAAATAATTTTACATGACATGTTCTTCTGTAATGGATGAAACATGCAATATTTTGTTGAAACAAAGTGGGACAGAACAAATTTTTGTTGGAGTTATTGAATGAAAGGGAGCCTCAGACAGTAACCTTAATAAAAGAAAGGTGTACAGTTTCCTAACTTTCTGTATCAAATGTCTTCTACTTTATTGGTCTAGAAAATGTTTTTAGTCTATCCCTAGCAACAACAACATTCTTCAAAAACAATGCATTTAGCTAAGTTTAATAATTGAGTGTTCTAAAGTTAATTTTTGAATAAGAAGTCACTGGTTGTTTGTGGCTCAATAATAAAATGAAAGCAAAAAAAACAAACAAACAAACAAAAAAACATGGCTAGAAAAAGAAAATACCTTTTTGTATTTAGTCTAACATTTTCCATTTAAAAATCAAAAAATTATAAGGAGGGCCAAATTTGTATTGTTCTTGTATTGTGGAAAAAGTTATTCCTTTGCTGCAAATGGTTCCCCGGTTGCATTTTCAACACCTCCGCTTAGAGGCTTGTTAGAGAATTAGATTAGTGGACTAACAGCCTCACTGAGTCCAAGGAACATAGTAGACAGGTCAATGATGAAGTTTGGGAGAAGTTTAAAACAGGGTTTGGTTATACAACAATCTCCCAAGCTTTGAACATCTCACACCATCCACCTAAATTGACAGGCAGCGAAAGAGGAGCTTTAATCAGAGAAGAACCCAAGTGGCCCACAGCAACCCTGTTGGAGCTGTTGAGATCCACTGCTCAGGTCGGGAGAATTCAAATTTACGTTTTTGTAAAGAAATTTCAAAACCATTTATCGTTTTCCTTCCACTTCACATTTATCCACTACTTTTTGTTGGTCAATCAAATAAAATACAATGAAGTTGTTTGCTGAAATGCCACAAAATGTGAAAAGGTTCAAAGGGGAATTAATAGTTCTGCAAGGCTTGGTATTTTTGCATAACCTATGATTGGTTTGTGTTGTGTCAGTTCATTCCTGCTTTGGCCTGCATCTGTGTACATCCCAGTGTCTAACCTTTGCAATAGCTGTAGAGGCCATCTCCAAGGCAGCCAGGAGGCGAGGCTGGTCTTTTGACATTTCTATCAAATAAACCAGAAAATACAATTATTTAAATCAATCTCACTTTGCTGGTCTAAATTCAGTAATAATGCCTATTCAGTAAAAATGAAGTAGTTTACACCTCACAGTCTTAACTCAAACTGCTGAGATTCATGATTTGCATCAATTAGCAACAACTTTAAAAAGAGCAGCCAAACAGTGCATTAAGTTTCAGTGTTAGTGTAGTGTAGGGTAGTTTACATAGTCTTAACTGGCATCAATGTCCTAAAATTGTTGGTGCTTTCAATGATTTACTTGAACTGTTCTCTTTCAAGGGTGGAATCAAACAGACACGATCTCAGTGATTTTTGCAAACAAAAACTAGGTTCATAAGTTTGAATGTAGTGCAGATTTTCTCCACACTGGTTCAAAATTACACCTTTAGGCTAAAATACACACACACACACAAACTGCCCTTCAGCAAGTTCCTGAGAAACCACACTTTCTTTGTAGACATTAATGAGATCCTGGCATAATTCTGGCTGAATATCAGAGCAGTCCTCTTGCCATGAATTTTAAAGCAAAAGCAGACTTTAAGATTGTGGCCAGAAGTTCAATGTTAGCTTGCTTTATCCATTCCAAAACCATATTTGTTGAGTGACTGGCATCACTAACTTTTGGGAACACTAAAGTGTGCCTAAATTTCAACCATCTGACCCAAACTATCACCTCCAGTGAGAGGGAATTGGTTAGGATGTTGAAGAAAAACCCAGGAATCACCAGGGTTCAAGCATATTGTAGAAAATGCTGAAACAACAACTATTAGTAACCACAATGTTGAAAGTTTAACATCAACATGGACTGAGACGGTTACCACCAAGTTTCACTTGAATAAATAAAATTTGCAGTTGCCCTCATGGACAAGCCTTCTGGAGAAAAGTTTTAAGATCAAAGAACTTAACTATTTGGAAACAAAGACAAGGGGTATGTTTGGAAAAGTCAAGACGAGTCTTTCAATACTCGGAACACTATATCAACTGTCAAGTATAGTGGCGGTGGCATCATGCTGAGGGTTCGAATCAGTGGCAGAACAATATGTAAGGAGGACTACCTCCAAATGCTTCACTTTCACCTCTAGATGGTTGAAATTTTCCATAGACACACAAAACTAGTTTTGGAATGGACAAAGAGGACCAAGATTAGAAAGTTGCTGTTGAAAGTTAAAGTAAGTGCATGAGCTTAATGCATATCAAACATATCAACCCTTTGCTTAATTAGATATTCATATGCGCTCCAGCCTCTAATATTGTGACTAACTGCTGTTAAAGTTGTGACAGCCAAGTAATCTGACAACACCAAACACCTATGCAGAGATGGCGATCGTGTAAAAGAATGATCAGATGAGACTAATGGAGTTCTACTCTAAACCATGCTCTTTACCTCGGAGAACATCTCTGGATGTCCTAGCCTCCTCGAAGCTCCGCTTGTTGTCCGAAGCAAGCAGGGCTTTCAGCTCCTCAGCTCTTGACACATACTGTCTGACCTGTGGGTGGAACCCTTACAATGACCTCTCTGATCACCAAAATCTTTATGCATTCCCACTGTATGCCAACAGTAAGGATAAACTAAAATGGATAGAGAAAGTATATTGTTGTTATTTGTAGTGTTCAGCAACAAATGAGAATTGGCTTTACGATATCCTGTTCCTCCAAGAACCAAACAAGCCTAGTAACCACACAATTTTGTAAATAGAAATATATTGTTGATATTTTTTCTTCATCTCAAGGTAAAGAATGTGTTTTAGAAAAAGCAGTACAATCCAATTTATTATTAGCTGTCAAATGTGATAAATCTCTTGGGCTACCCCAAGTCTCCCTCTGATTGGTTAGTCATGATGATCCCTTCCCTGGAATAACGCACTACTGAGACAAAAGCTCAGTCTGGGTTCTGTAAAATATTTTTGTTTGCCACATTTGCTTTGTTACATTTGTCTGTTTTTTTTTGGCTAGATCTCCTGCAAAATGTTTTTGGCTTTTCTTCCATGCATTGGAAGTATGCTGCATATCCCTTGGTAACTTTAAAACCACAGTGAGGTGCTTAATTCTTTTTCTAGCAGTGTTTCTGGTGCTAAAACCTGAGAAATCGAGGTGGTTTCAAAACTTTAAATTCACCCAACTATGTTTTTCTTCCCCCCAGATTACCGTTAGGTATTAGAACTTAAAACTAATCCATGACTTTATTTCTCTTGGTTCTTGAGAGATCAATAAAATCCTGATAAATCTAGACTTTAATCAGCTTAAGATGTTACTTTGAAAGTTCAACTCTAGTATAAAACTGGCTCCTTTTAGTACCAGTTTTTAGCATAGATTTAGCATTAGTATCTTTTCTTCTTGTTTTTTTTATTTTGGTTAATTAAATCATTAGTAAATATATCATAAATTAAGTACTACATTTGAATTACTGTCTACAAGCTCACAATGATTCTTTAGTACTAGCCACACAGAAATCTCCTTGTTTTTTTTGTTTTTGCCTGAAACAAAGATTGCTCAATGTGAATGTCAAGAATTAATCCTTCAGATTAATTTTGAGGTTACGTGACTGACAGACATAAAACAAAACAACAACAACAAAAAAAAAAAATTTTCACGTAGCTAATTCATGCTACACATATAAGGAGCCCTTTTAGGCCTACCTTCTGCCTGAGGGCATCTTTACGCTGTCGGTCTGTCTCATCTGAGGAGGAAGTGGAAATATTTCAGAGTGAGCATTCCTTCTCAGTTTATTATTTTTGTGCAAAGAAAGTACTGTGTAGGAGACTTAAGCCACAGACAGGATATTAAAGTAGTTCTTGCGCTTACAGTGAATGGCAGGGACAAAGTACTCGAGGGCACTGCAGTAGAGAGACAACGCTTCGGACCGCTCCCCTTCTTGATCTTTCTGCACAGCCTGCAGCACCAGTTCTTTCTTAAAATAATATGAGAAAGAAGCATCTGTAAATGTGAACTCCTGAAACTATGTACAATAATAAGCTGCCTGTAGTGTTTGTGGTGCTAGTTTGTCCACAAACTGCTTTCTTCTCATTCTCTTACTGCTTTCACTATGCAGTCTGCACTTGGCATGTGCTCCATATCCAAAAAAGGGTGAGTGAAGAACTCCTCAAAGGTGATCCGGGCATCTGGATTTCGCTCGAGCAGCCTCAACAGAAGGTCTCTGCAGTCCTTGGAGACCCGGGCCCCGGGAGGGAGCTAATGCACAAAACCCAACCTTATTATGTTGCACCCAATTCACAGGATGATCCAAGTAAAGAAAGGACAGTGCTTTGTTAGATGTGTCCCACATCTTTAAGTTCTGACAAAAGTTGACCTTTAGAGTCATTGTGGATCCCCGGATAACGCACAATGCTCTAATGTGATTCGACAAGTCAAAGCCTATTGCTTGACTTGGGAATTCAGCTGGCATGAAAGCACTTCTTTGTCAAAAGTAAACACAGACTAAACTGCCCAAGTGCTAACTGAAATGGGGGGTTTTGTTTGTAACACAAACTATAAACAGAAACACATCCACAATTTTTGGTTTACAAAAATATTTTGCACACCACAAATCTGAAAACATTAGAAACATTAGAAACTACATGACAAACATTCAGACTCATTGTGTTCTAACAGAGACTAACAGTAGTTTTAAACATTAAAACTACATATGTAATTCTCTTCATTAACCAACATCTTTTTTTGTAGATTGTATCCCTTAAATGTGAGGGGAAGGAACCAGACCCCGACAAGAAGAAAACTGTGCCATCTAGTGGTATAAAAATCAGACTGAAAAGAAAGAAGAGGCTTTAGCAGTTTCAAAGTATGAGTAGGACTGTACTAATATTTGTTGGGAATAAATCTGTTTCTCCAGGATGTTCATTTTAATTTCTCTCATTCCTACACAGTCTGACTATGTCTATATACGGAATAAAGAAATTCAAAGCAAATTAAAAACAATTTTACTTTTATTATTCCAGACTGAGTGTTAAAATTTCGAACTGTTTGGAAGAACAGAACTGACTGTAACTAGTTTTAATGGTAATTGCTTACCTCAACTGGTTGATTGCTTCGTATTTTCTCCTCCAGTTCAGCGTATGACTTTGATGCAAATGGAGCTCGTCCGAACAGCGCTTCTGTGTGTATAGAAATAGTGCAGAGAAATTTACTCACAATGACAGATTTCGCATCAAGTCAAACTAAATGAATGTCATTGTGCTGATATTATCTTTGATACTTAGAAACTTTAAATGTAAAATAAACAGTATTATTGTGGAGCTTTAGCCTTATGCTATGTCCTCCGTCACCTCAGACTGGGCCATTTTAAAACCTGAAAATGCTTTGATCTAAACCCTTCTATTACAAGTCCAGCTGCATGTTTAGGGTCTTTGTCCTGCTGGAAGCTAACACTTTTGTAAGGCACTGTAAATAAGGCTTAAGATATTTGCACAGTACAGTATAACATTTTAAACCTCAGTTCAAATCAATGCTAACTATGAACCTCCATGAAGAACAAGCAGTGTTATATTAATCAGATTGCAGCTTTTGTCAAAGTGCCTCGGATTTTTTTCTTTATAATATGCTGCTGATTTGAGTGTGGGTGTTTGTCTACACAATTGTGTTCTTGCATATGATTGAGCGAAGTACTCCCTTTTCCACCAGAAAATGTATTATATCATCTAAAAGAAAGAACTCCCACAAAGAGACAAATATTAAGAGCAGCCTCTAAATTTGTTTAGTTTTATAAAAGATTTGCAAACTGTTTTTAAAGCTGGCTTCAGTTGCTGCTCCTAACATTTCCTAAGGTCATCTACCATATTACACCTTTTACATATACCTGTTCTAAATGCGTAAATTGGTCACACTTCATTTCCTGTCCCTATTCTAACCAATTTCCATATATTAAATGGATGTGGTTTTCCAGAGCCAATCAGCGGAGCCCAGTGTTTGTTTAACATTTGACAACAAAATTAGTCCCAAGCGGCGTTGACTGGCTGCTAATTGTTAATCATCATGTGGTGCTCATTCAACTCATTGTTTCTCCAACTGGAAAATCACTGTCTGTGTTAATGCAGAGAAATTATCAGGAGAAAAGATAGATGTGATAGTGCTGAATATTTACATATAGCATAAAAGTAATGAAATGACATAATGAAGTATGTTTGAGCTACCTGAAAAATTAAAATTTTCAAACACAAATCTCTGCTGATGTCAAGAGTGCCAATCAACAAAAATAGCGTAGTTTGTGACTGCCACATTATGACTTTGTTACTGTAATATTAATCTCATAAAAGGCCCTTCACCACCCTGCCATTACATGATTAATGGTACAATTCTGTTCTAACCTACTGAGCGCGCTCTTTGAAGCCGGCAGGTCCACTCATGTGATTAATCTTTTCTTGTGAAAAGGCAGCCCTGTCAGGTTGTTATTAATAACCATTAAAGGGGGCTCACACTTCATAGCTCAAGACCTATGCAGTATGTATAAATTTATGTTAGCACGTGAAGATACTGTAAATGGCTAATCTGAAAACGTACATCATTCATACTGAAGGAGTCCATGTTCAAAAGAGATTTTTTAAAAAGCACTCACCGTAAAGAATGACGCCGACTGACCACAGATCCACTCTAGAGTCATACTGGCGTCGACACACCATCTCAGGAGCCATGTAGAGAGGAGAACCTCTCAGGACACTCTTCTCATCCCACGGTGACATGTACTGGGCAAATCCAAAGTCTGGACAGCAACTCAAAATGTTAGGCAATATGTTCACAATAAAAAAAAAAAAACACCTTCAATTACTGCCTGAAAACTTACCGCACACCTCAGTCAACTATATTAACAGGAAAGACAGTGCTAAGCTGTGCTGTATAAATCAACATGAATGTTTGCACAGTCCCTTGCAAATCAGATCACAAATAAAGACTTCATGCTGTGCTAGAGAGATGTACAAAGCATCTCAGGACCATGATGCTGCCACCACCATATTTAAAGGTGGTGACAGTGTGTTATGGGTGATGTGCAGTGTTAGTTTTCGATCCATACACAAACTCTCGCTAAGAGCCCAAGACTTCAGTTTTGGTCACAACTGACCACAGAGCCTTCTTCCACATATTTGCTGTGTCTACAACATGGCATGTGGCAAACTTGAATAAAATTACATTACATCTCCACTGGCTTTCATTTAAATAATGGATTTCTTCTTCTGTTTTTATTTATTTATTTTTTTAAACGTGTCCTGTTCAGTTGTGTGGCACTGAGAATTGTCGTCTGAATGTCAAGGTAAGGCCCAACAGATTTGCAAGCAGAGCACTACGGCTTTTGTCATGATGTTCCCCTTGGTATATATATATGAAACTTTATTAAAAATTGCTTTGGGTTTATTTCAAGTGTAATGGACACAAAGACAAGAAAAAGAAAAAAAGAAAAAGGGGAGGCTTTCTTCTTGAAACTCTTCTATTAAGACTAATAGTTGTCCTGTCAACACATTCTCCCTCCTGAGCTTTGGTTTCCTGCAGCTACCCAAGAGTTACCATGAGCCTCTTGGCTGCTTCTCTGATTACTTCCCACCTTGTCCAGCCTGTCAGCTTCATAGTTATTCCCTAAAATCCCAACAAGACACACTTAAGTTTGTTGTTTTAACCTGCAAAAATGTAAAAAAGATCAAAGGGTGTACATACTTTTGCAAGGGACTGCAAGTAAACACAATTTGATGAGATGGCTGCTATTAATGGTCCGTGTAACAAATAATATAAAGCACAAAAGTACAACATTAGAAAAACTGGATTTGTCTGTCACCTGCCAGTTTGAGGACCGACCCGCTAAGCAGAATATTCTGGGGCTTCAAATCCAAATGTGAGATATTCCGTTCATGAAGAAACTGAAGAGCGCAGGCTGTTTATGCACAAGCATGTAAATGTCACATAAAAAGAGATGATCAGACATGCTTCTGGCACTAAAATAAAAAATATACATGCCAAACAAATCATTCAAAATAATTAAAATATATTAATAGCAGAAAAAAGACATTTTCAAACCATATTTCTTCACATGTTTGGGCTTAATGTGTGTAATATTTGAAAATATGAGTAGCTTAAACTGGGAATGCCTCACCTATCTGCTGCAGGAAGCCCCTAACCACACTCTCGGGTAAAATCCTGCGACTGCGAATAAAGCGGGAGAGATCTCCACCTGAACACCATTCCAGAATTAAATAAATGTTCTCGGCATCCCACTGAAAAAAAATAGAGAGCAAACTAGTAAAGATACCCTGATTAGGCCATTACAGATTTGCTTCGGGGTCTAAAGTCTTCTGATTACAACTTTCAACATACACATATAATCTGTGTTAGTTTTGTGTTAATTTAACCATAAATTGTAACAAACATAATGATTGTTGTCATAAAGTAAAAGGAGGTAGTGAGCACTTTTGCTTTTAAGATCCTGTGTGCAGGAAACATGGGGGAGCTTACCCATCATAAATAGTCTCTCTATTGGAAACACTCTTTGCCCCCAGATAATGAAACAATTGTTGGATATAAGGGAATCAACAACCCAAAGGTGAAGGAAGAGGACACAACTCGTCTCGCCATGGCTGGGACAGGTAGCTCCAGTAGGGAGTAAACAGCCAGACTATTTAGGTGACAGCAGGTGAAACTCCTGAGAACAAACGTTATCAGGTAATAAAATGCTTTCTTTTACAGAGTTTTTCAGATTTGATGTGTTCTCTGTTGTAAGCTGATGTCCAAAGATGATGTTAATAAATAAATCATTACTCACTCTGTCTAAATGTTCCTTCTGGCTGTTTACCCATGAAAACCATCAGCACATGCTGGTCATTTTGTTCAAGTAAAGGTTTCACTGCAGATATTGTCTGTATATTAACTTCCTTGACACCCATCACATGTGTAGCATTAGCTTAAAGTGACCTTTTAGTGCCAGACATGTAGTTTTCAGAGACTGTAGACAGTAGAGCGGCATGACAGACGTTGTCCTCAAAGTAAAGGTTTGACGGGTTCAGAAAGTACTGTAGTGTAGTTAAGCCCCACATGAGTAAAACACAGACTGATTATGTGGAGAAAAGTTAGGCTTGTACAACCTCTGCATGGTTTTCCTAAAAAAAATTAAGCTATTCTTGTGACACAGCTTCGTGTGTGCAAGCTCACTCTGGTGCACATTTGAGTGACAATGTGGGTCAGAACCAAAGCATTCCTTGAATGCTGCCAGAATCCTTTTTCTATTGAATTACAATGTTTCGCAAAAGTGGTCATTCACCACTGTGTGACTTATAGGTGGACTGGGGTTGCCACAAAGAACTTATAAATCGTTCCACAGGGTGCCAGTTTATAAGGTGTCCAAGCAAGGTCTCTCAGAAAACATTTTTTGCAACGTGCTCCTCCGCATTGGTTAAATAAAGCTTTGCTTTATGAATTCAAATTTGAGCTTCAGTTTGCTGTCACCTTTTGTCTTGTGTTATGCATTGATCTCCAAGTTCAACTTTCCAAGTTTAACTCCATTACTCTCCGGCACCTTTCAGCAGCATTCTTAGCTGCCTTGTTTGTTCTCTTTTTCTTTTTATATATATATTTCTCTGCTTCAGACATGGAAATTATTATAACTATCATAATAAGGTAAAGGTCTGACCACATCTGAAAAGAAAACGTTGTAAATTGATGATATATGACATTTAAAAAGAATATGTCAGACATTCAAACCTCAACATTTTGCTCCATAGCAACACAAGCTGCTTGATAAGTGAAGACTGTACACACCATTGTGTAAAAAAAACAAACAAAAAAAAACAAAGCATAGTTTCATATGCTAAAATGGGATGCATAATCACAAAGCAATTGTTGTACAAGCACATACCTGAAAGTCTTTCAGCTGGACTACATGAGGGTGACGCACAGTCTTCAAGATTTCAATCTCTGTGAGAAGGTTTTCTGTTGAAGCCTTGTTGAGAGTTTTCTTCCCTACAACTTTTACTGCCACTACTTCTCGGCTGTTCCCCTGTAAAATCACAGTGAAGAGCTTAGCTGTCACTCTTTAAAGCTTGTAAAGGCTATCAAGTCAAATCAAAACAGAAAATTTGTAAACGTGAAATAATAATATTAATAAAGAATGTTTAACTTCTATAGACATGCAGAATAGTTTTCCTTTCCTCGTTCATAAGCTCACCTTTCTGTAGGCTTTGTAGACAGTAGCATATGTGCCGCTGCCCAGCCGCTCTGTCAGGATGAAGTCTGCTAGCTTTGGAGGGGCAAAACTGGAATTTGAGGCCATGCTCCCACAGCAACATCAGAGGTTCCCAGAGTAATTTCTGTTATGTAAAATCAACATATTGCTGTTAACTATTATACACGGTGATCTTTAGCTGGAGCGTGAGATCAACAGTTTATCCTCACCTATCTGCTTTATACTGGTTAAACTGTCATAATCATAGGGTTTATAGATCATTTACGGAGCTTGTCGTAGAAGGCTTATCATTAAGCACCACTGATTCATCTCTGTACACAGGTAGGAAATATACTGAGTTACTTTAGATGCTAATAACTGCTCCTTTATGCAGCTCGAAACATATATACGAGATTAAAACACGTGTGTGAAAGTCTTTCAAGCAAGAAAACAGCAGACGAGCTACTTATAAAGCAACATCTGGTCCAGCTGTTGCTATGCTGCCAACCCAAGCTATAGCTAGCTAATATACACCATTGACTGAACTGGAAATACACACCACCAGTATTTTAAGTCTCTTGTTACCTTTAAATACAATACTCATAACATCCCGTGGTTAATAAAAAAAAAAATAAATAAATAAGTAACACATATATTCAAACAGTTTCCACAAACCTGTTGGCAAATCCACCGCACATGAAGGGAAATGTTTACATTGCTGCTGACAGGCACAGGCGATCAGCTGACGAAGAAATCTGTTTTAAACGGTGTTACTGCCCCCCAGTGGGAAGGCTCTGTTATTGCAGCTTGATGGGAGCATTTCTGTAAGATTTGCACAATTTTACGAAAAGAATGTTTAAATTGCTTGTGCGTTATGTTATATGTTATGTGTTAACATGCGTTTGAACCTGGAAATGTGTATTATAAAGTAAATTTAAAGTATCATATATTAAGTGAAAATGATCAAATAACATAAAAATATTGCTGCTAAACTATGTGACTTTTTTTTTCTCGGATTGCTCAGCGTAATGAAAAAGGGTATTCATCAGAGATTTCTCAACCTGTACTCTACATGCTCTAACATTCGACTCCTTGCTCTGGAGTTTGTTTTTTTTTTTAGGTCTAAAGTCACCCCTGTTAGCAGCAAACATTTCTGATAAAAGCATTAAAATTCATTGTTCAGCATCAAACGAAATGGAAATAAAAGACATCTCTGAATTTAGTGATACACAAACCAAATTAAAACATAGAAACAATGTCCCCACACTTAAAGGGGTCCTTTTAAAACGTTCAGATATCAAATATTTTTGCTTTGTTTTGTCTTTTTGGGCTCTGCCAGATGTCAGATCCTCATCTTCCTCAGCATCCCCCTCTATCTCAGTCTCCATCTATGAGAAAAAAAAAATTATGTTTTTGTATACAGTGTATGTAAACATATGTTTTTAACTCCCAATCCTTCCTTTCTTGAGAGACATTCACACTTATCCAACAAAGATATTAGCTCCACAACTCTATAGGTCTTTATGTCATGTACTGCACTTCAGCCTTTCAAAACTAAACTCACGTAAAAAAGATATTGTTGTGTTTACTAAACGCTATAAACTAAGAATTAGCAACAAAAACGAGCATAAAGTGCACAATAGTTAGGGCTGTTAAAAAAATTCAAGAGCAGCATACTGATATTGTTAAAAAAAAATGTTAATTGAATTATAGCCAGTGGTGGCTATAAACAACATATGGCGTTTACTTGATAGAGAGATGATTAATTGTATTTTTTTGTCACTTATCGAAATTAAATACGTTAGAGTTTTATATGTCTATAATTGTTGAAATGTATTTATTTATTCATCTATTTAAGGGTTGTGAAAATATTGTCAAAAATATTAATTTCCTCACTGGTGAATTTTTATCAACCATTTATTATTTTAAGTTTTGAATCAACGCTTTTATTTTTCCCGGATCCTCGCCGGATGTAAGACGTCATCATTGGTCATTTAAAGATGGCGCACTGCTTGGCTGCACGTTTAAGCGCCCAGGAGGAGCAGATTCGGCTTCTCACCGCTGAAATCTCCGCTCTTCGGGACGGACTGAACGGCGGGACTGACCGCGCCGGGGTTGCGGCCGTAAGTCCGGAGCTCGAAAACCTGCGAACGGAGAATGAGAAGCTCAGGTACCGGTTGCTGCACCTCCGGAGGGGTCTGCAGGCTGAGCTGGAGCTGGAGGAGGAGGCGCTGGGAAGGAAGCAACCACAAGCCCAGTGTGGTAAAACCCCGGAGAGGAATACCAAAAAACCCCAACAAACAGACAGCCGAGCTGATAACAGGGTAACAATAAATACTGGAATATTATAGGTTGGACTATTTATCGGGTATATCAAAGTAAAAAATGGATCAGTAGCAGTGATTAGTCATGAGTGGAGCGGGCCTGTACAGGACACACCACCCCCTTGTCCACAGCACAGCTGTCCCACTCAGTTACTGTCTGTGTTGAATGGCTGTTTACTGTTGTTGGATCTGTTGTCCATCATCAACACCTGCTTTGTGAGTGAAACTGTTCCAGGTGAATTAAACCATGCTATAATACAGCCACACGTTTTTTAAAAAAAATAAACCTTGACTTACAACTTCAGTTCAATTTTAGGCCAAATTCCTAACCTTTTCTAAAGCGATGGAAAGTAAATTGTTTTTAAGCAATTCCAGAATTTTTTGGACTTCATTTGAGGTAATAAAAAAAAAAAAAAAAAAGTTTTTTTTTTTTTTTTTTTTTTTTTTTTTATTTGTCACATATAAAAGAGATTCTAGAATTTTGTTTAAATCTCTGCATGTTTGTTCTACTTCTATTTTCTTTTTAATAAGCTTGTAAATTAGTTTTTTCTTGATTTTACTAAATATTCATCAAGCTTATAATGTGGCTTTTGAAAAAATGAGATTTTTTTTTTTGAGAGAGTTCAAAAACAACATTTTCTCTCCTTAACAGTCGCCAATCCAAGACAAGAGACCCAGTGAGAAAAACAAGAAGGAGAAGAAACAGGATAAAGGACGAGTGAATGAAGGAGTGAAGGAGGTAAGCTTTCTGGATCATAAAGTTATTTTATATCTGCAAGTTACTGTAAGTGAAATATACTCACTGATTTATTAATTTTGCTTACTTACAAACAAATAGTATTGAATATTAGACAGATTATCTCTTTGGCATCAACTCCTGTTGAGTTTGGAGAAAGACAAATGCGAGTATGGCCTTAAGAAAATCATCTCCACAGTCAAGAGGTGGAAGCTTTATGAGTTGGCCCGGGTTTCTGATAAGGGTACATGATGGCTTCACCCCATCTAGAGGCCAATGGACCGAGCCATTTACCGTAAAACATAGGATAAAAAACCTTCTGCCTTCAGATGGAACGAAAATGAACCATGAAGATATTAGTTTTTATCTTACCTTTATCTACACAGAATTAACACCGGGCAATTTATGCAGTTTTTTCTTCTTCATGTTATACTTTTATTCCTTCTGAAGCTGAATCCATGGCCTCCGTATGTTCCTGAGCGCCTCAGCCTCTACGAGGAGCTTAAGAAGGAGAGCGATGCCCTGCTGGCGAAGAAGGCTGCGGAAAGTAAACCCATAATTGTTGAGTTGACAGATGGGCAAAAAGTGCCAGGGAACTCCTGGTTTACAACACCGTTTCAGATAGCTTGTGATGTCAGGTAATTTGTCAGTTTTTATTGATGTAAAGATGGAAATCAATGATGTAATAATGGATGCATTTTTTTCTGAGGCTGTCCTGTATTGTGTCTTTCAGCCAAAGCCTGGCTGACAGTGCAGTGATTTCTCGTGTTAATGGGGAGCTCTGGGATCTGGACAGACCTCTCGAGCAGGACTGCGCTCTTGAGATCTTGCGCTTTGACAATGAAGATGCTCAAGCTGTGAGTGCAAGAAGCCTTTGCCATGTGGCAAATCAGTTAAATCTGCTTTCAGTCCTCCTTTTTTAATTTTCTGCTATCCAGTCATGTGAACTTATCCAAACCATTGTTTCAAAATTCATAACGGATAACAGCAGAGCTGAAATCCAACTTAAACAATTAAGTGTTGCTTTTAACAGTTGCTTGCACTGATGTAAATAAGCCAACAAGGTTGGTGTAAGAGGGGATCTATTTTATTTTTTTTTCTGAAAATTGTGGTCTATTCAAATCTGATTTTATCCTTTATTTCCAGGATTTCAGGACTATTTAATCAGTAGTTTATCCAACAACAATCGCCACTTAAAACATAGATGAGTAAAAGTTTTTGTCAGTTGGTCATGGGTTTATCTTTTAAATTATTTAAGATTGCTTTCACATACTTGCTAAGAAATAACAGAGAGATATCTTGAACATTGGTGTCAATCGTAGAGCTGTAAGGGAAAAAGAGAGAAATGGGGCATAACAGGGTAGAAAGACCTAAAGCACAAGATGTTTACCAAACAGATGTCAAAAATTCTAAGCCAATTCTAATGGAAAGGACAGTAAAAAATCAGAAATTATGCTTTTTTTTTATGAGAAGAAACACTTTCTCATTGCTCAGAGGAAGCTGTGAAAAAGATCTGATTTAGGGGTTAGGGTTAAACACCTAACCCTTCCTGGGTTAGGTGTTTAACCCTAACCCAGGAATTACAACAGCTGATGTTTGTTTCTGTACAAGAAAGACACACCCTGAGAGAAGTCCTTCCTGAGAGATAAAATCAAATAAGAAAACTAAGTGGTTTAATGTAAAAAGAGCTGTTTTTGACTGAAACTTATTTGCATTGTTGCTGTTAAAGAAAGGTTTACATACTACTACTCAGACTGATGATGATCATCTATTTTCTGTCCTGTACATTTCAACAATTCTAACATTTTGTTGAGTTTTATATATTTAGTTTTCTTTATTTGATTTCAGTCTTTTTATAATTGGCTTCCCATGTGTCTTCATCTTACTTTTAGGTGTACTGGCACTCCAGCGCTCACATCCTGGGGGAAGCCATGGAGCGTTTTTATGGAGGCTGTTTGTGTTACGGCCCCCCGATAGAGAACGGTTTCTACTACGACATGTTCCTGGATGGACAGAAGTAAGCAAATACTTTTTTCATTTTTGGCATTTTTACAGCCGAGTTTTAAAAAAGGGTTGTAATGTTCACATTGAATTTGCAGAAAAACAAGATAATTAAAATATATTTTATAAACTTAATTTCTGGTTGAACATTTGTGTGCCTAGAATATGAACAAGTCCAAATTCAAGATTACTCTGCTGATGGGTATAGGCAGGAATGTCAGAACAGTACTGAACTTGAACTCGGAGTAAATGACCTGAATGTGTTTCCAGGTCAGTGTCCAGCACAGAGTTTGGAGACTTGGAGGCATTGTGTAAGGCTGTAGTGAAAGAGAAACAACCTTTTGAGAGACTTGAAATCAGTAAAGAGACACTACTAAAAATGTTTAAGGTAAGTTGTCAATGATGGATGTTTCCTCCCTGCCTAGTTTCAGGGAAAAACGATGGCTCAGATGACTTAGGTTACATGCATCAATTGATGGCTAAACAGAAATTAATATCTTTAAATCAGAGGCCAAAAAAACTTTGACTACTTCTTAATTTTTTTTTTTTTTTTTTTTTAAAGCTTAGTGTTTTTCATCAAAAGCGTTTTTCCTCCTTCTAGTACAACAAATTCAAGTGTCGCATTCTGAATGAGAAAGTTACCACCCCCACTACAACAGTCTACAGGCAGGTCATTTTTCTCACACTGGAAAAACGAGTCGTAATTTTAAATCCGTGAATTTGGATGTTATTTCACGTAAGCAATGACCACAACTGATGAATATTTTCCAGATGTGGGCCCTTGATTGACTTATGCAGAGGCCCTCATGTCAGACATACAGGGAAGATCAAGGCAATGAAGATATACAAGGTGAGTGGAAATGGTAAAGTTAGTTTATACTTTTTTTTTTTTTTTTTTTTTTTTTTTTTTATGTACAGAACCTTTTCACATTTTGTCAAATTACAGCTACATGTTTCATTGCTTGTATTGGGATTTTAGTGATACACCATCACAAAGTACTGCATTCTTTTTAAGTGGAAGGAAAGGGATACATGACACACTTCTCAGAAAAATATCTTTCTTCTTTTTATATCCATCATCAGAACTCATCCACCTACTGGGAGGGCCGCTCGGACATGGAGACCCTGCAGAGAATCTATGGGATTTCCTTCCCAGACTCAAAAATGCTGAAGGAGTGGGAACGCTTTCAAGAAGAGGCCAAGAATAGAGACCACAGAAAGATTGGCAAAGTGAGTTGTTACACGCAGACTTGTTTTAGCTCTCTCAGCAGGTAGAGGCCTAAAATTACAGATTGATTCTCATTCTGCAATTATGCAACAAAGATAATTGCTGATGCATCTTCTCCGAATAACACTCTTTGTCAGTGGTTTCATGGATGTGGCAAAACGCTGAAAGAAGTTTAAACCACATCTCACAGAAAAACAATTACTATAAACAATCCTTTTTCTTTACCTCAGCTAGTTTACTGTTAGTCAGACAATACAGTGCCCTTCATGTCCAAACCTGTTTCCTATCATAAACCAGCTGAGGGCGCTGTGCTGCTTCATCCTGGCACATTTAGGACATCTGTGAATCATCCAGTCACCCCATCTGGTTACTCTGCATGAAGGATGCAGACAGCAGCTCCTCAGTTAGCACGTATTAGGTTAGGCTCACAAATCCTCCTGTGATGGTTTTTTTTTTTTTTAAAAAACCACCTGAACTCCACTCTACCAGGGCCTGCAATGAATTTGTCAACTTTTTTACAGAAAAAAAATTTAAAAAATTAATCAGCACATCCACACCAAATCCAATAACCATTCTATCAGAGAAAATGGCTGAATTTCACCAACTCAACATTGAAAACTTAAAGGAAATTTTGAAACAATTAAGCCCATTCTACTGCTGTCTTGATATCCTATCTATAACGTTCCTTAAGAAAGTTCTGCCTTTCATTGCATCTGATCTGATTCAAATAGTAAAAACAGCAGTTATCAAACCACTGTTTAAAAAAGAACAATCTGGATAAATCACTATTATTGAATTACAGGCCAGTCTCTAACCTTCTATTCATCAGCAAAATCATTGAAAAAGCTATGTTTCAACAGTTAAATAGCTTCTTAACAATGACAAACCGCTTTGATGTCTTTCAGTCCAGTTTCCGTGTTCACTACAGCACTGAGACTGCCCTCGTCAAATTATTCAGTGACATCTGCATAAATACAGACTGTGGAAGAACCACAGTGTTGGTTCTGTTGGACCTCAGCACAGCATTTGACACTGTTGACCATTATATATTAATAAAGCGACTGGAGAGTTGGGTCGGACTCTCTGGTACAGTACTTAGTTGGTTCGAATCCTACCTAAAGAACAGGGATTTTTTTTTTTTTTTTTTTTTTTTTTTTTTTTTTTTTTTTTTTTTTTTTTGTGTCAATAGGCAACTTCTCATCGGAGCGGACAAAAGTCACATGTGGAGTAGCCCGAGGTTCAATCCTGGGACCCCTCCCATTTAATATCTGTATGCTTCCACTAGCTCAGACTATAACAAGTAATAAGATTAGCTACCATAACTACGCAGATGATGCACAACTCTACATTACGATGTCGCCAGGTGACTTTGAACCTATCCATGCACTGAACAGATGTTTAGAACAAATCAGTGTGTGGATATGTTATAACTATCTTCAGCTGAACAGAAACAAAACTAAAGTTATCTTTAGACCTAAAGAGGGACGATCAAGAGTCAGCACGCAGCTTCAGTTATTACAGCTAGAAACTAGTGATCAAGCCTGAAATCTGGGTGTAGTGATGAACTCAGACCTGAACCTTCAGAGACACATAAAGACAGTTACAAAATCAGCCTTCTATCATCTGAATAACATTTCCAGGATTAAAGGACTAATGTCCCAACAAGATCTAGAGAAACTCATCCATGCGTTTATCTTTAGTTGCATTGATTACTTCAACAGTGTCTTCACAGGTCTGCCTAAAAAGTCAGACAGCTGCAGCTGATCCTGAATGCTGCTGCTCATGTTCTCACTAAAACCAGGAAAATGGAGCACATCACCCCAGTTCTAAAGTCCTTACACTGGCTCCCTGTAGCTCAGATAATAGACTTTAAAATACTTCTGTTAGTTTATAAATCACTGAATGGCTTAGCACCAAAATACATTAAAGACCTGTCGTCGTCGTATCAACCTTCCAGACCACTCAGTTCTTCTGGTTCTGGTCTACTCTGCATCCCCAGAACCAAACATGGAGAAGCAGCCTTCAGTTTTTATGCTCCACTAATCTGGAACAAACTTCCAAAAAACTGCAGAACAGCCAACAACACTGAGTTCCTTTAAATCAAGGCTAAAAACCCACCTATTTAGAGCTGCCTTTGATTAGTAGTAAGTGGAACATTGATTTAATATTTTTGAATTATATTTGCTTGATGATCTTTATGATATTGATGCATTGATATTTGCTCAATGATTTGATGTATACTTGATGTTTTTATGATGTAAAGCACTTTGAACTGCGTTGTTGCTGAAATGTGCCATACAAATAAACTTGAATTGACACGTTGTGCTCTGCATTAATATGCAACTGAACTGTTTGAAGTCTAGCTGTGTGGGTTTTTTTTTTTTTTTTTTTTTTTTTTTTTTTTTTTTTTTTTTTTTTCCCCCCCTTCTTATTCATCTTTTAAGAACTCATTATACCCAAGGTGCCAACATATAATCTGACACTCTGTTGAAATACCTGGAAGTGGTACAGGGTGTCACCTGAGAGCCTAATATGTCTAATCAGAGGGCTTTGTCATTGTTATCACTATACTGGATTTATTCCTTCTCGATTCAATAAGAATGGTTGACCCTGCTCTCCAGCTGGGAGGTCAGTGATATGTGATGATTGGATTGCTCCCTGTTGCGTTATGGAGGAGTTTCTCATTGCCTTATACCTGCAGATGAGAAGTTATTAAGAAGTAATTTATTTTGTCTCCCTCACAGGATCAGGAGCTGTTCTTCTTCCATGATCTCAGCCCTGGCAGCTGCTTCTTCATGCCACGTGGAGCCTACATCTACAACACGCTCACAGAGTTCATCAGGGTATGACTGGTTCAATCAGCAACTACGGTTGCTTCTTTCAAAACAATTATTGCCTTTCAACTCTCTTGGAGCCACCTGTGAGGTAGCCCTGTTCACATCCTCAGACTCTAATTTAGTTTACATGAACGTTTTTAAAAATTCTCCCTGCTTCTGCTGTAGGCAGCAATTATAATTTTAAAACTGAAGCACTGCAGGGGTGCTGTAACACAGAAACACTCTGAGTCCATGAGATTGAGGCTATACTTAACATTTCCAGTGGGCTGGAGGTGATTGCCACTTCACTGCAATACAGACCACTTGCTTGCCGCAAACTGAATAGTTGTGGTCAGTTTCATAAGTTTAAATTCACCTCTGGGCACAGGAAAGTCTTCATACCAAGTTGATTGCTGCAGGTTGTCTCAACTATGACCACAGCTTTGCAGTATTTATTTATTTATTTATTTATTTATTTTATTTATTCAGTGAGTGACAAACTGAAATTCATACCTGCGAATGTTTCTTTTTTACATTTTGTCATATTAAACCAAAAGGCTTTGTGTTTAATTGAAATTTTATGATAGACAAACACAAAGTACAGCATAATTGTGAAGTGGAAGGAAAAGGATACATGGTTTCCAAGTTTGTTTGTTTTTTAAAATGAGAAATAGAAGTCTGAAGTACAGTGTGCATTTATTAATTTGCGATCCACTGAAGGCAGCTGGTTGAGCAGAATTTTATTTAGGGGTATTTAAGTAAATTTGGCTGAATAAAACTGCACTCCAAACTTTTCACATTTTTATTTGTAAATTAAAAAATTGAAGAACAGGACTCATTTTCCCTTCACTTCACAAGTATGCACTACTTTGTTGGTTCATTAGCTTTATTTATAACAAAGAAGTTTGTGTTTGTAGAGTGGGGAAAAAAATGTGGAATGGTTAAAGGAGTGTGAATACTTTTTCAAGGCACTGTAAATATGTTCCAGTGAGTTGAGTTTTTGTAGAAACAAGAAGGTATGCTCAGCCTATAGCAGAACATCTAACTTTGTAATTGAAACTTTGCTTTTCAGAGCAACTTGAGCGGACTTCATTGGCTCTGCAGGGTATCTCTGACGTCTTTGCAAAGTCGAGTTGACATCTCCAAGGCTTTCACAGCAGGCTGCACACACCCACAGCCCAGGCTATGCCAGAGTACCGCAGATAGGCTCCACAGAAATGGTGCAAGATAATTATCACATCACCCAAGTCTGTTCTCACTTTGAAACTATGCATTTCCCTCAGATACATGTTTTCAGAACATTTAGTGAGAACTCTTCAGGAAATAGAAATATACATGTCTGATGGTAGGCTTAAATGGCAGTTTTAGTAGTTTGTGCAATAATATGCACTTTTTCTGCTAAAAATATTTGGAAAAAGCTGACTCAGCATGCCTTCTCTCGCTACCTCCTTTATGTTTTTCACAGTTTCACATATTCACAGAAATCTTTTCCACTGTTGGCAGCAAAACGGATCAACAGGCTGCTACAGGTTTCTCATCAGGGCAAAAAAAATGGATAAACAAAACAGATGAGATGCTGTTTTTGTTGCCGTGGCTTGGGGTTTCAAGCCAGAAGTCGTTGTTCATTTCCTCTCTGTGAAGTACCTGTGCAGTTCATCTGGAACGTTTAGCCTGATGTGGTTTTCTTGTTTATCCAGGATGAATACTGGAGAAGAGGCTTTCAGGAAGTCGCCTCCCCCAACATCTATAACAGCAAGCTGTGGGAGACATCTGGCCACTGGCAGCACTACAGTGAAAACATGTTTTCATTCCCTGTGGAAGATGACATCTTTGCGTTGAAGCCAATGAACTGCCCCGGCCACTGGTAAATTTAGAGCGTCTCCCGGTGGTTTGCACATGAAAACCTCTCACACCAAGCGGAGATTTATTGTACACAGTTTGATTTGCTTCTCTGTGGTTTCTCTCTCACAGCTTGATGTTCAGCCACAGGCCTCGCTCATGGCGGGAGCTTCCTTTGAGGCTGGCAGATTTCGGGGTCCTGCACAGGAACGAGCTGTCGGGAACTCTGACTGGTCTGACCCGAGTGCGGCGCTTCCAGCAGGATGACGCTCACATTTTCTGCGTGATGGATCAGGTCAGTTCCAACCCGCAATATTTTTGTGTGCGCAGTAAAATAATTCAATAAATGGGTATCATCAAAAGTCGCCAAAATATCCCTCCTCTAAACTTAAAAATAATCTGTGCAGAATATCAGGATATCAACTGCCCCCTTTTTTAACCATCATGTTTCATCGAGAAAGACAGGTCGAACCTTTAGCTCTGGCATTTACGCTTAATAAATGCGATATTAGTTTTAATGAGTTTTAATGTTAGATTTCAGAATTTCTCTTGCAAACATTTCCATGAACCTAAACAAAAACAAGACTAATGGTCTAATTATTTCAATCCTTCTCTCAATAAACTATTTTGAGAGAAGAAATCATTGAAATGTTAAATTATTTTAGTATTTCAAATCAAAGCTTGAAATTCATATTTTGTATAGATTCATTACCTGCAAAGTAATATTTCAAATGTTTTTTATTGCTCTTAATTATGAGGATGATGGCCTCCAACTAATAAAAACCCAACACTGAGTTTCTCTAAAAGTCAGAATAATATAGACTGATTTTCAATAGTTATGGTATGACCACCACAGTCATGGGTATACTACTGTCTTGACAGTTGTCAAATATACAGTAATGAACCCCTTCTGGAAGCCTTGTTTAGAAGGCTGAATCTTATCTCACACTTTGCCCCTAAATTTTTGGAAAATTTAGTTTGGTAGAGTTTTAGTTTCTGTAGTTGGACAAATAAATTTACTGTTCTATTAGTGTGTGTGTGTGTGTGTGTGTGTGTGTGTGTGTGTGTGTGTGTGTGTTTAACATATTTTTTTATTTTTAATACAGATTGAGTCAGAGATGAAGGGTTGTCTGGACTTCCTCCGCTGTGTTTACGATGTGTTCGGATTCTCCTTCCATCTTTATCTGTCGACCCGTCCAGAAAAGTATCTGGGTGACATAGCTGTGTGGAACCAGGCTGAGAAGGTAAACTGTTGCATGTGTCATGATTATACATTGAAATAAATTAATTAATTAAAAAATGGTGAACTGATCTAATTTTTGCCTTCTTCACTGTGATGAATTTGTACCCTGTAGATAAGTAAATAAATTCTCCTTCTTAGATTTGGTTCACTGTCACCTATGGGATCATCTAATAGTATCACATCTGTGACTCATGTCAAATTCCTTGAATTTCTGTCAGTGGTGTTTTCAGCAAGTCATTACTCATGTTTTATTTGGATTATTACTGTACAGTTTTGTTATATAATTCGATATTAAGCAAGACAGACTGAACTTCCACTTGTCTTCATGCTTGTTGTATTTATTAAAAATCTCTGCAACACCTGCTTCATGTTTGACAGCAACTTGAAAACAGCCTGAATGAGTTTGGGGAGTCATGGAAACTTAACCCTGGAGACGGGGCTTTTTATGGACCCAAGGTCAGGCAGTATTTTCTCATACCCTCCCGCCAAACACAAGAACAGCCTGACTCGCTGAGGGTCTGCTATTCTTTCTTTTCCGTTGCAGATTGACATTAAGATCAAAGACGCGATTGGACGCTACCACCAGTGTGCCACAATTCAGCTGGACTTCCAGCTGCCTATTCGCTTCAACCTGACCTTTGTGGGGTGAGTCAGCTAATCAGAATGCTGCCACACTGCTGAGTCTGGGTGCTGTATTGCACCAAAGCATGGATATGAGATGGTTTTTCAAATGAGACATGTATGCAAATTTGAACTCTTCATCATGAAGGAATTTTGATAAACATTTCAGGAAGGGAAAAAGATGCAGATCCTCTACAGCAACAACTCTTAAGTATTTAAGGCTTGTGAATTACTTAACTCATTTATCTGATTTTGTGTAATGTTGATAAGATACTTTAAACTACATTAGGGTAAGTAAATAATGAGGCTTTATGGTCTCATTGAACAACTTCTACCACATATTTAAAGAAGCAAGGAGATCCTGTGTATTTCTCAGATCCAGATGTAGATAGCATCAGCCAAAACTGTTTCACATCCATTAAATATAAGAAAACCAGAGAAGTTTTATTTATATAATTCATAACAAATGTCATCTCGAGGCACCTTACAAAAAAAAAAAAAAAATCATTTCAATTCAATGATACATACATTCTAATTGATCCTAGTTATCAAACAGTACAGTAAGCTCAATTAATTATTCAAAGTAGTTCAAAAAGTTTCTTAGGAAACCCAGCAGATTGCATCAAGTCATTGACTTGCAGCATTCACTCCTCCTGGACGACTATGTAGTGATGGCAGAAAATCGCTTGCTATTAATACAATCAATACTTACATTTAATTTTATTCATGAAGTCTATTTACTAATAACTTAAGAAAAAATAAATGGTTATTAAGAATATAGGTGCTAGTTGTAATTCTAGTCAGCAGACTCCTACTAAAGCTGAAAGGGGTTTATAAAGAAGAAAATGAAAGTTTAAAACTGTTTAGAAATCGAGTTCTTCTTAAAACTTAAGCATCTTTTCAAGAGTTTAATGAAAGGAGTCAGAATACAGAGTTCTGTAATCCAACTTTAATCTGTGGGCATAAGGTTTGGAGGGGCAGGGCTAATAAACAGCCAATAATAAAACATTCTCAAGAGAGAGCAAAAATGTCAACAAACTATCCTAGTAGGTGAAATAAATATCTGATCCCTTTTTAACTGTTTTAAATTCGAGGTTTCAAATAATCATTCTACTGAATAAAATAATCCCAATCAGACTTTAATAGAACTACAGTTGGTTATGATTAATCGTGTATTATTTTAAGGGGTTACATTTCTCTTTGAACAAAGATAATTAATATAAGGATTGCCACTGACACACTTTTTTTTTTTTTTTTTTTTTTTTTGAGAATAACACTTCATTCATAAACAAAATTCACGTTTTGAAGATTGTTGGACACTATCAAGTTCTTGTGGGAATTTTAAAAAAATCCGGCATTTGAAGATGCCCTGAAAAAAAAACCCGTTGTTGTATGTAAAAGGTCAAATTGGTGTGTTTGTATTTTGTATTACCCTATGTCACAACCCAAGAAAAAAAAAAAAAAAAAAAAAAAAAAACCCGTCAGATTAATCAGAAAACTGACAGAAGAGGTTATGGAGCTAAATATGCACATTATCGTCACAGTAAAAATGTTATTCACACTTTGTTCCTTTTTCCACCTCACTTTCTGTTGTTTTCTGTGATAACAGAAAGGATGGGGATGACAAAGCGCGGCCAGTCATCATCCATCGTGCCATCTTGGGTTCAGTGGAAAGGATGATTGCCATTCTGACAGAGAACTATGCAGGGAAATGGTGAGCTATGTCCCTGTTGCTCATGCCCTTTAAAAATACCCTTAAATCACAATCCATAATGCTAAATGCATATGCGTGGTGAATTAGATGTTTTCCTCTTATTGTGGGTGTTTTTATGATCCAGTCTAATTGTGCGGTTGCTTTTAATTACATTCCATTGTGTTGGACAGCAACACAATTCTCTTACACTCATCATCCCCACTACAGTGATTTCAGCCTTTCTGTTTTTGAGGAGGTCATGTCGACTGCCGTGTTTTTTAGCTTCACGCTACACGAGAATCATCACAGCCCATCTGTCTCTCCTCAACAGGCCTCTGTGGCTCTCTCCACGACAGGTGATGTTGGTGCCCGTCAACCCTTCCTGTGAGGATTACGCCAACAAGGTGCGTGTTCTATTTCCCAAAATAGACACTGCTGTGTCACTGAAAGGTGTAAGATGTTTGTACAACATGCTGCTGATTACATTAAGTGGTATTTTTCCCTGTCAGGTGTGCAAGCAGTTCACAGAAGCTGGTTTCATGGCAGATGCTGATCTGGACTCTGGCTGCCTCCTCAACAAGAAAATCCGAAATGCTCAGTTGGCTCAATATAATTTCATCCTGGGTAAGGAAATGCGACGCCAAATTTGATTTATTAGTTAAGAGGATGCTAACCGTTATCGCATAGTAGCAAATCTAACCAGTTTTATTTTTCAGCTTCATATTTACAAAAGAGCAGCAGTTCTCTAACTTGATCAGTTGGGAGGTTTGTTCCTTGCATCGTGGAGAACTCACAATGTTTTTGTAGATTTAAACTTTCTCTGCTGACTCACTCATGTACAGTGCTTTGCAGAGGGTTTTTTTTTTTTTTTTTTTTTTTTTTTTTTTTTTTTTTTTTTTTTTTTTTTTTTCACAAACTAAATTCTGAATGTTTGTATTTACTCCCTTTACTGTGAGACCCCCAAATAAAACATAATGCTCTTAGAAGTCTAATTAGTAGACAAAGTCTGCTTATGTGTAACTTAACTTAACTTTGTATTAAATTAAAAGTATATGAATGGATTGGTTTTTCCTACCAGATGATAATCTTTACCTCTCTTTGATAGGTAAATTATACAATAGTATAATTTAATATTAATTTATATAATCATATTTAAGTGAAAGTAGAGTATACTTACAGCCTAATTATTTATGGTAATTTAAGATGAATTTAAAATTGTTTATGCCACATTTTAACCCAAGCAAAAGATTAAATCCTACTTTTACCATCTGACAACCCCATCCTTCCAATATGATCACTTTTTAAAAAGATAAGTAGAAGAATGAAAAACATGTAATCTATAGTTAAACTGACAAAACCTTTTATGGCATGTTTCACTGCACAGCTGCTTCGAAAAGAACCATGAGATGTTGAGTGATTCAAAATAAACCTCCCTAATTACAGTTACAGTTGAAGCCAAATGGTCACTCAAGCTGGCCAACCACCCACAGTTGTTGAAGCCACTGATACAAAGCAGTGACTGTGTTAGGGTAGCTGTGCTTGTGGTGTTATGTCAAGCTGTTGTTGTCTCGTGTCTTGGCAGTTGTCGGGGAGAAGGAGAAGATGACTAACAGCGTAAACGTGCGCACAAGAGACAACAAGGTCCACGGGGAACTGCCGGTGTCTGAGGTGATGGCTCGGCTGACTCTGCTTAAACAGTCCCGCTGTCGAAATGCAGAAGAAGAGTTTTGATGAAGACGGGCAAAACAAAGCAAATTGTGTCCTTAAGTTACCTCAGGCGCAGCAGTTGAGTTAGAGGAGCTGTGAATAGGCAAATGATGGCATGTGTGGAGATGATTTTTGGAAAGTAATACATGTGAAACAGAGGTGAATAGATTGTAATATCGTGTAAGTGCATTTAATGAATGGGGCTGCAGAAAAAGAAGATATGTCCTTGTGATTGTCAGTGAACTCTGGAGGGGAAAAACTGGTTTTGGGGTGTGTTCTGAATATCTAATGATTTCCTGGCAGTCTGAATCAATTTGAAGGAACCTGAGCTGATAATTTAAAGATGGAGTGTGACCACTATAATCATGAAAATGATATGAAATTGACACCTATTCTCACAAACATTTGCCCTCACGGGGGAAAAAAAACTTTAAATAAAAGGAAAAAAATCTGCAAAATGTGTCATTTATTTTTACAACAGCAGGGACTTGCATTTTATTTTGTTTCTTGTGTACAGTCTTTCAGGAATTCCTTATTTTATTTGGCAATAACTGCTAATAGTATTGTATACTGTGTGATGTGCAAGAGCATTCTTACAGCACACGTTGATGTGTAAGACCAGGAACATACCAGTGTCAGGTTGTAAAATGTATTTCTCCTTTGGTTGTCACACGATTGCCCTAATGTCTAAATCAAATGAGCGAAGTAGTGAGATTTGACACGAATAAAATACAATCGATTGTCCAAATATGAGACTGGACATGGGAATTTACAGATTCTGATTTCTTGAATGTATGTCAAGAACATTGTAGGTAGCATAGTGCATGTATAGAAGGCCAAAATGCAACAGTCAGAATTTTAAAGAATTCATAAATGTGGTCGTTTGAATAAAAGTATGATACATTTGTTAAAATGCATATGATTTAAATATGTCAACCAGTTTGAATAAAATATTCGGTAAAATATTGAAAATTAGATTATGCATGTAGCTCTTTATATATGTTCTGTTCGGTAGCAGTTTTTCATCCCACCCACTGAGTTTAATGTGCAAGTTAAGGCAGACAAAATGAACTGGAAATAAAAGCACGCACTAAAATACTTAATCATGCTTAAAGCGATAATTTAATTGTAATGAATTCTTTTTAATTTTTACATTTAGTTAAGCAGTTTCAAAATGTATGCCTTTTCTGCTTCTTTTAAAGGCTTAGCTATGTAAATTTATATTTGCCGACTTCTTGACGCGTTCAGCTGTTCTGGATACACATTTATTTAAAAAAGTTGACTTCAGAGAACCTTAAAGAAACGCCCCCTAAACATGCTGCGTACAATGTTCCCTGACAAAATATTCTCTGACAGTTTCCATCCTACTCAGCAGATTTAATATTTAATAAAAAAAAAAAAAAAAAAAAAAAAAAAAAAACGAAAGAACGTGTGTTGTTTTCTGGTTTATCTTATATTGATACTTTTTTCAGCTAAGAAAGCTATATCAAACAGCGTACTTTTACTTTCTATTTGTGTACCTGTGTAAATTCAGGTAAATAAAACATAAATAAAAATCGTGTGTTTATAGCTAGATAAGTGCTCTATTCACTCCACTCAGTAATAATTATATTAACAAGCAGTGGAGACGAAATGCGATAATCTTGAATCGGATACAGCAGAATGCCCTTCATCTTTTGTGGTTCCTACACTCCGTGAATGCAGCTACTGCTTCTTGTTCCGCAGCAACAATGGCTACTAGCTGTCACATATGGAGACCAGACCGAGGACGGAGCTGGAAACACTATGGGATAATTGTTATCTTGTTTATGGATTTGTTTTTACATCGCGTAAATGGTATGTTTACAGGTATAGTTACATTTATTCAAGAAGAAGGCTTTAGCTTTTAGTTTTGTAATCATAGCCAGCAACACCGAGCTAGCATAGCAAGTTAGCCCTGCACCGAGTTGCTTCTGGATGAAAACAATTCTGACTGAGATGCGCTGATTGAACATTTTTCTTAAAAAAATTACTGTAATTAGAACAAAACAGTGGCTGTAAATACTGATTTAGAAGCAGTTACGATAGCCTGATGTCGTCTCGATGAAGTAACGAACTACTGGTGCTAAGTTTTCCTAATAAGCAGTGTTTTGTTTTGTTTTAAATATGATCGCTTTTTAGGGTACCTGAGTTCTCCCCATGTTGGCCAGGAGCCTCCGTACACAAGAGACGCCCAGCATGGACCTATCATCACCAGCCCGGTGGTGCCAGCTGTAGCCTCTGGTAAATTAAAACAGTATACAATCTTCAGAAGGAATATATAGTCATTTTCTTTTAGCATACAATCACACTTGTACACATAATTTAGACATCTGTTAATCTCCTGTATCTCTGAACTGATAGACAGGTTTTTGCAGGGTTTTATACACAGTCTTAAAGTTTGGAAATCTATGTCATTTTTACAAGTATATTTTAGAAAAGAAAAATTAAAAAAGCACATGGGTAAGTGTTTGACTTTTTAGCCTTTCTTCTTTGTCTAAGTGCAGTATTAAAAGATAAAAATTTAACATTTCATTGACTGAAATTTCTCAAACCACTGATAAATGGGCAACCATTCAAAAAATAAAAAAGGCAGTCTCTCTGTTGGCAAAAATCTCTTAAATCAGACTTTTTAAACTAGGTCTGGTTTTGACGCCAAGCAGCATTTTTTGGTCATTTGCACAAAAATAAACATGTGAAATATTGCAGAATCTATGGTAAATAGTCTGCATTTGTATAGCTTCAAAGCACTTTACATTATAATCAGTCATTCACCCATTCACACACTGATGTTGGTAAGCTACACTGCAGCCGTAGCTGCCCTGGAACTGACTGACTGTCAGAAGTGAGACTGAATCGGCACCACCCATCCCCTCTGACCACAACCAGCAACCCACTGGTTACAGGATGAATTGTGGAATAACTCTTTAACACCATGCTGATTTAAAGACCAACATGCAAACAATAAAAACCAGAGTTATAGGCAAATGTAGAAATTTCAGTCTAGAAAAGTACAACATTTTTAAACAGAAAAAAATGTAGTAATGCTGCTTTTGTTGAATAGCTTATATTATATTACATTTTGAAGAGTTGTGTGTTCAAATCTCAAAATTCTGTCATAGCTGTCAAATTGCCAAAAATTTGATGATAATTGGAATTCTTGGTTTATTTCCTATAATTTATCAAATGGCATTTGCTAAATATCGAACCCAGTAATCATTAATTTTTTTTTCTTTTTTTTAAGGCAATGGCATTGCCAGGTGGCAAAATCACAAATCGGGCGATTAGAGCAAGGATGACAGCCATGTAATTGTTGATAGTAACATCCCTCCAAGTGAATCTCAGTAAATTAGAATATAATTGAAAAGTTTATTTATTACAGTAATTCAATTCAAAAAGTGAAACTCATATATTTTATTGATTCATTACAAGCAGCTCAAGTTTTTGTTTCTTTTTATTTTGATTCTCATGGTTTGTAGCTGATGAAAACTGAGAATTCAGTTTTGTCAGAAAATCAACGTGTAACAAAAAATATTTTTTTAACACTGTAATGTTGGCCTACTAAAAAAAATAATTCCATTTACTGTACCGTATGTGCTCTCAATAGTTGGTCAGGGCTCATTTTGCATGAGTTACTGCATCAGTGTGGCATGGAGGTTCTTATCCGCCTGTGGTTCTTAACAGGTGTTAAGGAAGGCCAGATTGCTTTAATAACACCCATCAGCTTCTTTGCATTGTTGGCTCTAGTGTCTCTGATCCTCCTCTTTGGCAAGCATTGGTTTAGTATTGTAATCAAGCACAATGTGGTTAGTAAAGCAGGTACTGTTGCTCTTGGCAGTGTGGTGTGTGAAGTGCTGATGGTAAATGACATCAGCATCTCCACAAAGCTTATCCTCAGAGGGAGGCGTGAAGTGATCTATAATTTCCTGGTAGACAGCTGTGCTGACTTTGGACTTGATGAAACACAGTGGACCAACACCAGCAGATGACATGGCTCTTCAAATAATCACTTCACATTGGACCTCAAGCAGACTGGATTATATGACTCTCCTCCCTTCCTCCAGACTCTGGGACCTTCATTTCTAAATGAAATGCGAAATGTAATTTTATATGAAAAAAAAAAAAAGACTTTCTGATGTCTCTGCTTTAGGAGTGGCTTTACACAAGAACTGTGATAGTTGTAGCCCATGTTGTGGGTATATGTGTGTGTGGTGGCTCTAGAATGACTGACTCCAATTGTAATTCAGGCCTTTGTTAATCTCCCTCCACCTTTTTCCTTCCTCTTAACCTGCTTAGATACAGCAGTCTGTGTACAGCAGGCTTATGTAGCATTGATTTTAGATGGTTTACCATCCCTGTAACATATCTGCGTTAAAAATCCTTTTTTCTTAGGAACTGATTGTTGGATTTTTGATTTTCTAAAAGTTTGCCTACCTTTTTCTTGCACAAATGTTTTTAATAGAGGATTGTTTACTCTTGCTGGTTAATATATCCATAACTACAGAATTACATTGCACTATTGTTTAGCAAGCAACCTACTTTGAAAGCAGAGCAAGAGTTCTTTACTCAACACAGCCAATAATTTTGTCAACTTCATTGATGTTTTATTTTCAATCCAAATTCAAAGCCAGATGTTGCACAGTTTCTCCAACAGATGAGGAGAGCTACCCTTCCAAATGTCCAAGCGGAGGGTTGTGTGATCGCCTGCCAGCCAGTTGCATTCAGTGCAATTACCAACACAACTGCACTTACGGGAAATTAGCGTCTTTCACTTGCAAACCCAAGAAAAGCGTTCACTGCGTAGTGAGTAGTAGTTCCCATATGAGTCCGATTTACACAAAGGTCTTTTGAGAGTTCCTCTGAAGTAATGTTTTTTTTTTTTTTGTTTTTTTTTAAATCATATTTCCAGGGAAAGTCAGGAGAGCAGCAGAGCAACTTTACTCTCTCCATCACATGTCAGTTCTGCTGGCAGCTGGACCCATCTGAGTACCGCTGCTCAAACTCCACCAACTGCATGACAGTGTCCTGTCCCCGCAAGCGCTACAACGCCACCTGTGACGTCTTAGACCACGTGCATTGTTTAGGTATGACAACATATGTCCGTAACAGCGGTATAACTATACTCAAGGTTTTCTGTGTGAATTATTTCATCATCCACTTTTAACTTTGAAGGACGGTTTCTTTTCCCGTAAAAAGATAAGAACAATTTAAGCTTTTTTTTTTTTTTTTTTTTTAAGTTGCTTCATTTCCTGTTAACGGAACTCTGAGTCATATAAAACTTTGCATTGTCTGCTTCTGTTACATAAACATAGTAATGAACAGCGTAGGATGGTATTTTTTTCCTGTCTCCATCTAAGTGCTGGCTTAAATTGATATAAATTAATTAGTTTTGCTTGCAGGTAAATGGCATTGTGTAGAAGATTTACACAAAACTGTGTGTTTTGTTTTGTTTTTTAATTCCTTATGTACATCAAAAGACAAAGAGTATGCAGGCTATATTAAAAGACTGAATGCAGCAGCCTGTGCTGTATTCATTTTGTAAAGGACGTTCATTTTTCTCTCCCACTGACTGAAAAGGAGCAACTGTTGGCAAACAAAGATTTGAAAAAGCACTCAGAAAAACTGGTATGCAAATTTAGATGTGAAATTCATTGTTTGTAGCTTTGTGATTACTCTGGCAAGACATAATATGCTTCAAAAAGATAGACTAATTTCCCTGTGATGCTTTTTATTGGATGGCAAATGCTTTTTATCCTAAACTGTGCCTCCATTAAATGCCATCTTCGTGTAAAAAGAGCAATAATCTGTACCTGGAGGTTCTGTGATGAGATACTGATGATTTCTTTTTGCATCACTCTTTTTGTTTTTCACTTCAATTTAGCACAGATTATGTCTTATTTTACCTTCAGATGAGTGATCTGTAATGTAGAGGTCCTTTACCAAACTCATGCATTTGCAGTTTTTATTCTTAGCTCTGTATATTTTTTGCATGATTAAGGCTGACTGTTCCCAAGAAAGAGAGAAATTCTGGGATTAAGTGGAACAGCTGTCACTCCTGAAAATCCCTTGGTCTAATTATGTTTCATAATTAATTTATTTTATTCAAAGCATCAATAATGAACTGATGTACTTGCGTTACATAAGCCACAAGGTAGATTTATTTATTTTAATTTTATTAAATGACTAGAGAATATCATTTTTGTGTTTGTGAATTTTTCAAAAAGAATTAAGGGATTGCTTGTTGATTTATGGGCAGTGGCTGTTTATGCAGACTTTGTCAGAAAGGGATGTATAGTTCTACTTTCTATACTCTATAATAGCCTCTCACACATTTAACATGTACAGTGCTTTGTAAAAAATATTCTTTCCCCTTGAACCTTTTCATGTTTTACCACATTACAGCAGCTAACTTCATTTTATTGTGATTTTATGTGATGGACTGTAACAAAGTAGTGGATAATTGGGAAGTGGAATGAAATAGATGCAGGGTTTTCAAAATGTTTTACAAATACGAAAATCAAGTCGACATTTTGTAGAACCTGCAGTTACAGCTGAAAGGCTTTTAGGGGATGTCTCCTTCCAGCTTTGCACATCTAAAGTTCAATTCTGCCTAAACTTCGTAAATGGCGCTAACACAACATGCCACACTTTTCAAGTTTTGGTGAGAAATCTAAAAAAAATAATAATTAATACCTTTCCACTACTTTGTGTTGGCCAGCCAAATAAAATCACAATGCAACATTGGAGTTTGTGGTTGTAATGTGACAAAGGATGGAAAAGTTGAAGGAGTATGAATACATTTGAGAGCCTTTGTATGTATGGGAAATAACTTTCAACTGTTAGCGTCACAAAGCTGAACGTTTAGCAACAGAGTACAGTCTAAAACATCTTTCACTTGTTTTTTTTTTATTCAAATGAGAATAATCTTTCTCTTGAAAGTTAATGTTTAATATTAAAGTAACTACTGAATGTCATTTTCTTCTGCAGGCAAAAGGCAGTTTCAGAAGCGTTTGTTCTGTAACTGGACAGGTGGATACAAATGGTCAACAGCACTTGCACTCAGGTAACCTCGTCTCAAACATTTCGCCAGTTTTCAGCATTTTTGATTTTCATCAGTTTGAGTCAGGATGTGTGCTCTCAAATTATCATCTTTTGAATCTGTGCCTCTGCTCTTTCCTGCTGTAGCATCACTCTCGGTGGTTTTGGGGCAGACAGGTTTTATCTGGGCCAGTGGAGAGAGGGTCTGGGCAAACTGTTCAGCTTTGGAGGCCTGGGTATTTGGACACTGATAGATGTTCTTCTGATTGGGGTTGGCTATGTGGGACCTGCCGACGGCTCGCTCTACATCTGAAGCAAAGGTCCCCAGGGAAGTTGCTGTGTACAACCCCTTCCGCCTCACACTACTTTGCTCGCAAAAGATTGAAGATCTGAGATGCTGTGTTCTTAGCACGTTTGCCTGTCCAGCACATCAACACGTCCTCATCCCATCTGCTGTGGAGCAGGAAGTGTTTTCCTCGTCAAGCCAGCGACGATTCTGCCTACGGAACCAACACTCTGCGTCCGAGTCCTGTTGAGATTGGCCAGATGGGGCTGCACAGGAGGACAAAGATCCACAGTTTATGTGCATCCAGTTGGTTTGACTTAACCGGTGGTTAGACTCCATCCTGCTCATCTTTGGCTTCCTGTGGAGCGCTTCTTTCACAGACATCCTGTCACCTTACACCACTTATTGCTCCTACTTTATTGCAAGGTAGATGCATCAGTGTGGGTCAAATGGTTGCCATGGCTGCAGAGCTTTTTATGGTAGAGCCACTCACAAAATACTGGTTGAAAGGTAATATTTATGTTCTTAAAGCATGAATATGCTGGGAGTGAGTATGGTAATGTGATATTTTTGTTGAAAACACCCAGTCTCCTGAAAATAATTTTAACAGTTATTTTGCATTGATTTCTTTTTTCCCTCTGAAATAATTTGGCTGTGCCAGTTACAAGGCAGCAGTAAGGATATTGACCTATGGGTTAAATAAATATTAACCATTATATATTATAATTATTATATGGTCTTTTGAAATGTAGTTTCAGATGAAAAAAATATGCAACATTGTTCACTTGCTTTGGCTGTATAGTCACATTTTTTTTAATGCACCAATATTACAGTAACATATGTTGGTTCATGATAAATACTGAAACACTTGGCATGTGTTGTAGTTGCAAACTGCAGCCATTTTGTGGTTTTCCTGTAGAGATATGCGATATATTCTCTCCATACAACTGGAAATCCTCCCCAAACACTAGTAACTGTAAAAATGTTGTTTTTTGTGTTTTACACCAACAGCATTATGTTCTTGTATGTTTCATTGAATGTTTTTTTTGTCTCTGCTGTGTCTGTAAATGATGTTTTCTTTGTAAGTTATGTAAATAAAATCTTATACTCTATGTTGCCAACATTTTGTCATTTCATATACAAGGAGGGTGTTTATATATTTTTAGATTTGTGGTTTAATTAATCTGTTGAATAATAAATCAGCTGTGAGAGTGACCTCAGTGGTTTTTGAGGGAAAATAAAAGGATGAACCTGCTGAAGAGTACACATTGATCTCTGTAATTTAAACAGTTAATTTATTCTTGTAATTCAAGTCAAGTGAAAATCACAGATTTGTTACATGGTGGTATATTTCAGGCATTTCTGTTTTATTTTAATTAGCATGGTTCACAGCTACTGAAAACCAAAAGTTGTTTATTTGAAAAACAAAACATTGTGTAATTTATGGAAGAAAAAAAAAGTAAAACCATTTGAAAGACTGCTGAGATTACGGTTTTCCAGCAGACTGTCACTGATAACCCTAAAAGTAGGATAAACCACACGATGGCATTGCTAAAAAGCTGTTTGTTAGAGTACCTAATACTGCATCCGAGCACATTGATGGAAAGTTTAGTAGAAGGATAAAGTGTTGTAGAAAAAGGTGCACAAGTCCACAAAAGGATTTTTATGACCAAAATTTCAGCCACAGAAAAACATGTCTATGTACTCTACAGTATGTGCAATCAATACTTTGTTGGATCTTTTGCATAAGTAACTTCATCATTCAGCCAGTCTGGTGTCTCATTTTCCTCTTAACAGTACCCCATAAATTCTCTTTGCGGTTTAAGTCAGGTGAGTTTTCTGGACAATCAATTGCAGTGATACCATGGTCACTGAACCAGGTGTAGGTACTTTGGGCAGTGTGAGCAGGTGTTTAGTCCCACTTGAAAAGGAAATTACCATCTCCACAAAGCTTGTCAACAGAGGGACGAATGCAGTGCTATAAAATTTTGTAGTAGATTGACTGACTTTCGACAACCCAGTGGACCAACACCAGCGTTTGGCATGGCACCCCAAATCTTCACTGACTGTAGAAATGTCACACTGGACTTCAAGCAACATGAATTCTGAGCCACCCTACTCTTATTTCAGATTCTGGGAGCTTGAGTAAAACTCTTTTTGTCCTCAGTCCAGGTCTTCTGGTGTCATCTCTGGTTCAGGAGTGGCTTAAAGCAAGGAATGCTACAGTTGTAGCCCATGTCCTGAATATATTTGTTTGGTAGCTCCTGAAGCACCAACTCCAGCCACAGTCCACACTTTAAGAATCCCAACTAAACTCTCAAAAGGCATTTCCCTGGGGTTATCCCTGGTGCTTAAACATCTTTTTCAGTCCCACTTTATTCCTTTCACTTAACCTTCCGCTAATATGTTTGGATACAGGAAGTCCATTGAGCAATTACTTTTTGTGGCTTGGCCTCTGTGTGGAGGGAATCATTGACTGTCTGCTGGACAGATGTCAAGTTAACTCTCTTCCCCACTATTGTGTAGGTAATAACATCACATTTATGTAATAAAGTTGCTCTTGTTATTGGTCCTACATGGTCTAAGTTTTCTGAGAAACTGAATTTTGGGTTTTTATTAGCTGTAAGCCATAATTATCAAATTTAAAAATAAACTTAAATATCTGCAGGTAATGAATCTGTATAATAGACACGTTTCACTTTTTGGTTAGATTTTCTGAAATTAAAATTTCTATTCTATATATTTAGATCTGTTACTAACCACTTGTTAGTAAGTTTAAATGGTCCCCCAGCTTAAGCAGCATTACAGCTTGTATTAGGAATTCAGTTTCATTATGAGATGAGGTAATTTTTCAGAAATCTTTGCTCTTTTCTCACTGATCAAGCAGCTATTGGTGTTGGCGCCCTTTAATCCACTCATGCATGACAGAGGGAGGGGGTCAGGAGTGTAACATGATGACAGAGCAACATTTCCTCCTTGATTTCTTCCTGTTCGAGAGCTAACAGCCTAATCAATGTACTAAATAACTACAGACCTCAGGGAATATATACATCAGTGTAACTGGTTTTGCAGAAACTCAGCTCCATTGTGTTTTTACCTTTACTCTGGATTCACATCGCTGATTTTTTTTTTTTTTTTAATCCTTTCCTTTCTAGTGACTTCTTGTATTTGTGTCGACTTTTTCAGTTGGCTGCTTTGGTTTGAGCCTGGAAAGTGTCTCCTCCCTAATTCTAGTTCCTCAATTCTGACACCGCCCCCTGCACAGTCACCACTGCTTCCACCCTCAGACTGATGCAAGTACAATGCAAATTATCTGGGGTAAGGAGATTACTGCTCTCCAAATAGGCATGATTCTTTTTGTTGGTTCAATTTGTTTTCTAAAATCTCACAAAAAAATGTATCTGCTTTGATTATTACTAAAATTACTCTAAAAGAATATGTGCACAAAACCATGTTAATATGCTGTAATAGTGAAAAACACAGTCACTATGTGATGACATAAATCTGAACACTGTGAAGAGAAACTATTATTTTTTCTTTTGATGTGATCTAATCACCTCATCTTACCAATTATGTCTGAAGATAAAATCCACTCCGGACTAAATAAGTCATACAGCACAAATACTATTTTTTCTGTTTAATGATCATATCTTGTTGCTCAATTAGAAATAATAGCCAAAGCAGGATTTCAGTATCATCTCTCTTTGATGACATTTAAAGTTGCACCTTTTATGAAAATCTTTAAGGGTAATTATATCAAATTTCCTCCTAGGAATCATCATTTGAATCTTCTGCACTCTTCCCACAGTTGTTATTCTCTCTATTAGTCTTGGGTAGCTGTAAAAAAAGGAAGGGAAAAAAAAAGGCCAACACTCTCACGACTTCCCAATTTTGAATTGCTAATAACGCCAAGAGAACAAAAGTTTATTCATCTTTCTCTTACGCAATCCCACTTAGTCCCACCATGCCTGTGAGTTTTGGAGCAGAGACCCTGACCCTCAGCATCCAACATGAGCTCACAGAATGCAACTTTTCCTTTATGCTCCCTCCTGCAGGAGCTAATAAACCTAACACATGGGAGTGGATAAACACTGAGCTGACACCACATGAATTTAAAAGTCAGAATGGCTCCAACTGAGCGCTTCCTTTTTCTCACTTTTGGGGTGGTTGCTAAGGAGAATTTGATACCACTTTAGGACATGCAACAAATTACAGTGCCCAGAAAAGCAATAATAAAAGCACACACCACCCTTTTATCTTTGCATTTTGTTTCCAACACAAGGACACACAAAGAAGTAATTATATTCACACTAATCAAAGAGGACTAATTGGTGCAAAACTGAAAACAAAGACCTGCAGTTTTATTTAAACTGACGACCAATATGAAACAATTGCTTACTCAGTTTTCACCATGCTTTTGTTACGTCCTCATCCCTTTGAGCTTCTGTATTTTAATAAAGGTGTGATAAATGAATCATATTCACACACCTATATGCAAATGTGACAACTACTTCATTGTTCATGAAAAAGAGGAAAATACGGGGCTAAAATAAATAAACCTCAGGAGCTATTCATACCATTCTGAACACCCAGAGATTACACTAAGTGCCTCTCTACAGCCAGCCCTGAAAGAGAAAAGTTCAGCATAAATGCAGTTACAAGCAAATACAAAAGAAAAAAACCTGCTGTCGTCCTCAAAACCCCCAGACAGCAACCCAGTTTAGACTCATCTTCAAAACAACAATGACTCAATCCAATACAAACCTCAATTTAGCTGAAAAGCTGGGCTGAGACCTGAAAACTGCAGTTCTCTAAATAGGGATGCCAGATCACACAGGTAGACTGAAAGATACAGTGGATATAAAAACTTTAAATAAATGTAACAAAAATGAGAGCAATATAAATGATTTCAAAACTTATTCTTTCTCCAATGTAATATAACTTGTAGGAAAAATTGGAAAAACAAATCGTTTATGGGAATGAAAGGGAAAAACTAATGAGTGTGCAAATCATTAACGCTTTGTTCGAGCACCTTTTCATTTTATTACAGCACTCAGGAGTCTATGAGCACAGCACATCCAACTTGGCAGTATTTGTCTCCTCATTGCTAAAACACTCCAAATCAGATTTTAAGGACATGTCCTGTTCATAGCCATCTTCAGCTGACCCTACAGATTTTTTTTTTCAAATTCAAGTATAGGTTCTGATTGGGCCATTCCATAACTTTAATCTTTTGGTAAGCTAGTTTTTATGTGAATGTATGCTTTATGTCAGTGGGCTTCAACCTGGGCCTCAGGACCCACCGTCCTTCATGTTTTACATGTTTCCCTGTTCCAGCACACCAGAATCAAATTAATGCACTACCTCCTCACCATGCTGTTAAGTGCTGAATAAGTCTGGTAATCACTCATTTATTTAAATCATGAGTGTGGAGGCAGGGAAACTAAAACATGCAGGACAGTGGGTCCTAAGGACCAAGATTGAAAACCACTGCTTGGGTCATTGTCATGTGCCAACAGTGTCTGAACACGTTCATAATACCCTCCACCTTTACAAAGGCTCCATTTACAGGAGAAGAAAGAAAAAAAAAAAAAAAAAAAAAACCTAAAGAATGGTGCTGCAACTGCCATGGGCATGTTCTTTGGGTGACATGTACTATTTTTATATCAAACATGCCTTTTAAAATTTAAGAAAAAGTTTTGTTTTAGATCATAACATGGTTGTTGGGAGACTTCAAATTTGGTTTTGCAAAATTAAGTCAGGCTTTCATATTTGCAAGTGTATAGCAACTTTAAAAAAAAATTCCTGTATTTAACCCAAATAATTAAAAAAAAAAATTTTTTTAATAGTTTAAAGAGAATAAAGCTTAGTCCACTGCTCAAACTTGAGGGAAGAGTTCCAGAGTCCTGCTACTTCTGTATAGTCATCCTATCCCTTAGCCTCGACAGGCAGACCAAACATTGTTGCATGTAATGCATAGCCAGTAATTGCCAGAAGTTCCTGCAGCTCTTAACATTGCTCTTGGCAGCCCCTGGCCAGTGTCCCCATTTTCAGTTTTGGAAAGATGTCTTTGTAGAGTCACTGTTCCACCATATTTTCCTCACTTGATTGCCTTCTATTATACATAATACCGCTGAAGTGATTTTGTCCCCTTCTCCTGACTGATACCTTTTGGCAGATCTGTTTGAAAGTTTTCTGGAGACCATGGCTAAACAGAGAAACTTTTAGTGATAACAGGCATGCAGTGACTCTTGTTTAACGAGTTTCAGTGAGGTAGTTCATTCTGAACACCACCACATCCTCATTTATAAGATTCTGCACCATTTTACATTTTGGTGTATTTGTTCCCTTAAAAGACTTGCTTCTAAATTGGTTTAAGTTATAGGTCTCAGATGAACAAAAGGTTGTAAAATGATTTTTTTTTTTTTTTTTTTAACCAAAACCTGACACTTTAATGGTGGCGTATATACTTTTTAAAATCCACCATGCATGTTAGAAAGGTACTTCAGGTTGCTTAACCAGCACTCAAGTTGTACGTTATTTTTCACATTCCATCTCTCACGTGGCAGTTTTCACAAGCATACCAAGATACCAGAAAAATGCTTCACCTACTGTGCTTAGCATCACTCATCTCACCAATGAGAATAGATATGAAAAGATGAAAGAGGTTGCATAATGGTGGTTTCTAATGAGGAAAAAAAACCCAAAGCAAGGCAAACTGCAGTTTCAGTGATTTATTTGTACAATAGGAATTTTAGTGTACAAATACCCCAGCTCTGATGTGAGGGCAAATAAAAAAAAAAAAAAAAAAAAAACCCCTAAACATAAGGAGCATCTATCCTTTCTGACCTGAATCTCCCCCAAAACCTCACTGTGAACTTAGACTGGAAAAATAAAGCTAAAATAAAAATAAATAAAGCAGCTGCCTGCCAAACATGTGCAGGGCAAGAGGAGAACCCTGCAAAGTGCCAAAGCATGCTAACCACAATAAAATAAAAATAATTAAAACTAAATCAAATGTGATGTTTACCATTTATGGCAGTGGAGCTGGTATGGCCTCAATTTAAACAGCATGTGAAAACAGAATTTATGTTTGACAAATACAGAAAAGGCATATGGTGATATTCAAGTCCATGTGCCCATATGCCACTTAAACATCTAAATGTCATCCACAGACGATGTTGCAAACATTTACACTGGATAAGACAGTTTACCGTGGAAAAAAAAAAAACAAAAAAAACAAAACAAAAAAAAAAAGCAAAAAAAAAAAAAAAAAAAAAAAAAGCAAAACAAAAAAAAAAGCAAAACAAAAAAAGTGAAATTCTTTCTCCAGCTCACCTTGAGTAGAACAGGCTTAGAGAAAAATGGAGGCAACATGGTCCCTTTCAGTGGCATCTGTAGCTTTCTCTCAAAGCCATAAGTAGTTTACATTCACTTTAATTTCCATTGGTAAACCCCTAGTGTTACCATGGTAACAAAAAAAATGTCGTATAAAAATATAACAAAGACTGAAAACGGATGCACTCAACAAAAATATATCTACACAGTCTCAAATGTAGGAGGGGGCTGAGCAACAAGGCCAGGAACCTCACATTTTGTTTCTGGGGGACCAGGAATGCTTCACAACGTGCCATGTTATCAAGTCTGTGTGGCAGCAGTTTTTCCCCTCTCGGCAACTGTGACACCATGAAAGCCACGGGTTCCATCAGGACCCCTCGGCAACCTCATTACTCCCGGTGGCAGCCCATCAGCGTTCTGGATTTTTCTGCCCATCATGGGGCTGCCGACTGGACTGCTCTCCTGAGATGCCACCTGCTTGCGCCGCTGAACCCACGGGCTCCCTGAAGGGGTCAGGCTACTGTCTGAGGAGTAGTCTGCCCACCGGCGCCCAGCCTCAGGGCTCAGCCTGCCATCGCTAACCAAGGGAGACTTGTGAGGGGCTTTGCGTTGAGGACAAGGGCTGGCTCGGGGGCTCGACCAGGGGCTGTTGCGAGGGGATATACCAGGACTTAGGTGATTGTTCTGGAAGCTGATGCCAGCAGTGGTGGGGCTTAACTTGTTGCAGGATTGGGATTTTCTAGCCAGCCTGGGTGATGTGGGGGTGCTTTCTGTCTCTGATGAGCTGCATGCAGAGTCATCCCCATGGTACTGAAGCTCTCGGACTCTGCTGTTGAGAGAACGACTTTTGCGCATCCCCCCCTCCTCACGAGGTCGCTCTTTGGGTACTTTCTTCTTCGGTGGCTTTGTTCCTATCAGGACCACTTTCAACCCCAGTGAACTGGTTCCTCCATCCTCACCCCCAACAGACTCATTTGCTTTAACAGCAGCCTCCACCTCCTCAAACTCCACAATAGCACACTCCTCATTGCCCAGCTGAGAATAGCGCCCACTCAGCCTCTTGAGATCCGCTGGCAGGTCCTTCCCTGGTTTTAGGACTCTGACTGAAGCAATGGCGCCGTATGTCCCAAATGCTTTGAGCAGTAGCTTCATCAGCTGTTCTTGCTGAGTTGCTCCTCCCTCATTGCTTCCATTATCCTTAGTGAGAGCGGCCAGCTCAGGCCACTTCTGCAGGTCGCTCAACAGAAGCATGCGGCTGGGCAACGACTCGCTGGCAAAGACCGGTACTGCAGATTTGCGGCGCACCTTACGCCCCTCATCATTCAGCTCAAGGATCTTTGAGTGTTTTAGTGCATAGGCAGTTGTTCTCCAGTCACGAGTCAAGTGTTTCACCTGGAACAACACAAAGTTCATTTCAACAAGATCAGAGCTTCTGAGGTGGCCACTGAGTTTGAAAACCGATCCAACATCAAACTGAGATTTAGTTTACAGCAAGCCAGAATTTCCCAGGAGTACCTGAATCATCATATTAATGGCCCAGACTTGCTCATTTTTATAGCTTAGACATTTTTGACCTTACACTTTAATTCTTGTTCAGTCCAAATTAGCCATGTTTAGCCTGGTTAGATATTCTGGCATAAACAGATGGAAACAATTACAAGCCAACAAATATGCATGAGCCTAAAGTAGCACCTGCTGTTGTGAATCAATGTGAGAACATCATTACAAAAAACAGCAACAGCTAGTCATGCTGACACTAGAAACAGCCAGCCACACACTGAGTCTCTGTGTCACAGGGAAATACAATTGAATGCTTTTGTTAAATGTTAGAAATATAAATTGCAGTTGGAGGTTTTTTTTTTTTTTTTTTATTGCCCATTAGCAGCTTGAGAATAAAAAGAACATTTTGATCATAAAATGTACACAAAGCCTGCAGTGTGGTATTTAGCATGTTGAAGGTACACAGTAATTCAGGTCATTATAACCTTGTTAGCAATCTACCTTAGCGACTTGCCTATTCAAATGATTTCCTACTCTGCTGGCGTCCAAGAGACTTGCAGTCATGGTTACCTTTTTGAATGAGGTGAGCAACTTGACGCTAACAAATCCAAGTTTATTGCGTCTGACATGCTTGAGCAGGAAGGCGTCGTGCTCCAGGTTCTCATCCGACAGGTAAAACTCAATCTGAGCGACCAGCTTTTGGATGAGCTCTGTATCTGGGGGCTGCCAGCTCTCCTCCTCCAACTCCCCTCCACTGGTGCCTGCACCACTGTGTGGGAAGAGAACATGGATCACAGTCAGGAGAGACTTGCTGAGTGCTGAGAAATCTAAGCGTTTCATGTTTTAGACTAAGCACCAACATTATAACTGTTGCACGTTTTTTTGTTACTTTCTTTAAGACAATAAGCCAGAGGCTTACAAATTGCTGGCAGAGATGCAGCCTCATCCTGACATTTCTCTACAAATCACAAATGACTCCCTGCTTTCCCCTCCTACTTTCAGATTTTTCTTAACAGCCATCAACAAGCTGGGTCTCTGTGCCTCAGTGCCAGACCTTGTGTCCAAACCAAGCCTTGAAACTGCCAAAGGCTCTCCATCTGAAGGGCGCAGAGTTACAGACGCTCCCTCCCACAAAGAATATGGTGGCTCATCACATCAGCCTCACAATTTAAAAAAAAAATCTACATTAACATCTTTAATTTCTTTACCTCTTAAATAGCTGTTATATTGCCAATTTAAGAAACATAGTGCAGGTAGATTAGGATGACTAAAAGGCATCCTAATCTACCTTTATACTTTAAAAAAAATGTTTCTAAACACATTTAGTCTCATCTTAATATTCTATGAGCAGTTTGGTTTTCAGCAGCTACACAGCACAGAAACCTCCATGATCATATTAATCCCAAATGATCTGATATCAGACTCTGGACAATACTAGGGCTTCTAGGTCAGAGGTCTTCAGTCATACAATCTCACGATATTGTCACGAGGAGATTTGAATAAATATGGGTTTTTTTTAGCTCTTCATTTGCCCGGTTTAAATCTTACTTATCAATCATTATCAGTAGGTACAGCTAAGACATTTCAGATCTCAAGCCTTACTTGTAAGAAGGATTCTTCATATTAAAAAAAAAAAAAAAAAAAAACACCCAAGAAAATTATGGACAACCCTGAGCATCCTCTTCATGAGACTGTCACAATAGTCTGCAGTCAGAGGCTTCTTCAGGATTGCTGTAATACTGACTGCTACAGGAGATCCTTCCTGCCCACAGCATCTACAACGACTGAAGAAAATTATGAGTCACAACATTTAATTTCCCTTTGGGATCAATAAAGTATTTTTGGTTTGAATTTGAATTGTTCTCAGTGGTGTTCCCCTGGGTCCAACTTTGACCCCTTATGGTTTATTATCTGTTGTCATATTTAAGGAATCTACAACAATTCATTTATGTGCTGTTGACACCCAGCTCTACAACACCTGATTCCCCTCTCCCACATTCTCACCAACTTTAATAAAAAAAAAAAAAAAAAAAAAAAAAAACCACACAAATCCCCTCAAACTTCCTTAATAGCTACAGGTCAGAGGTTATAGTGGAAACTATATCCGTTTTTTGGAAAGTCCCGTGACCATTCTTTTAAATAAACATCTTAGGTGCCAGTTTCGATAGAATGACCTGATGGTACTTGGATTTAAATGGTATTGTCAGCTACGCTCATCCCTTGCAGTCAATACAGTTTTTCTTGTACATGCTACGGTTACATTTTTGATCAAGTATTGCAATTCTGTTCTCTGAATGACCTTGCACCTCCATGTCTGATCTTATTCCAAACCACACCACAAAGGCTGAGATCCTTAATTTATTTTACTGCCCCACCTGCTGAGTAGAATGCCATGAGCTTCAGTAGTCAGTCAAGTCACATTCCCTGCTTTTGAAATCATTTAAAAAGCACATTCAGACAAATGTGGATTGCTTTTCTACTGTAGACCAGTGGTGCCCCCCAGGGTGGCACAGCCATCGATTTATATTTTAATTTATTTACTTGGGTTTTACATTATGTCTTGATTGAAGATGATGACTGTATGGTTTGTATGACCTGAATATGATTTATTAGAAGGGACTGTGAGGTGGCTAGGAATTTTCCAGGGGTGGCAAAGGCACCCTCAGGCCACCCTATGGGGGCACCACTGCTGTAGACTGTTGTGTGGACTTTACATTTTTAATGTTATTTCCTGCATATCTAGATTTGAAATTTTAATTGTTTAAAAGTCACTGAGGGTCTTGAAAGGTGCCTTTAAAAAAAAAAAAATAAATAAAAAGGGTACCATCAGATCACGTCAAAAGAAAGAGCACTTTGTCTCATCTGACAAATGTGGGGTTCCTCAACGGTTCACTTTTATCCAATATCTATATGCTCACCCTAGCTCAATCATGTAGTATTACAACTTGTCACCCGATGATCACAGACCCTAGGTGTTAAGAGGGTGTCTATAATATAAATCAGTGGATGGGCAACAATTTCCACAAGCTTACTGCAAATATACAAGTTATTGTTTTGGTCAAAAAAAAAAGCACAAGGTTAGAGAAAATGAGTCAGGGAAAGAGCTGAAAATGGCAATGCATCTCAGAAGCCTAAGTGTAGTTAAAGTGAAGCACAAGGTCTTATGCCTGAACATATTGCACAGTTCCTTGTTGGATATGAGCCATGCAAACCCCTCAGGTCATCACAGACCTAGAGAGAACTCTAAGGTGAGGTATTTAGTGTCTATGCACAGCAGCTCTGGAACAGGCTTCCTGAAAAGCAGGAACGGGTAGAAACTCTTTGCTCCTTTAAATCAGAACTAAAATCATTTACTCCAACTTTTCCATGAAGGCCAACACTTATTTTACCATGGCTTGGCTGATTATTCAAGACAAAAAAAGTTCCCATTTCTTTATGTAACATTTTACTGTTATTCTTTCAATGTCTTAATTTTCTCTTTCTCCTGTAAGACAGTATGAATGGTATTTTACAGTTTTGCTCGACTTGTCAATATACTCATTAGTAGCATCGAGCAGCTGATTCGCATGGCACCAAAGCGACCAACATCTGGCTGAAGCTGTGAAGCAGGAGCAGTCAGGTAGTTTTGCAGAGTGGAGTGAGGGGCTGAATGAAATTTGTGCATGACTCATCACCTCCTCCCTCCCTCCCTCACACACCCTCAGTCAGCTTTCCAGCAGGCTGACCACGCAGCTAGAAGGGGGCCACATCTCCAGGACTTCGGATGCAGACGCCCTCAAACGTTTAGAAGTCACGCACAAGATTCAGATGCGAATTACATTCTTACTTCTGATCAAATTGCAAAAAAGACTCTGAAGTAATGTTGCAGTAATCAGTTTATCTACATAATTCAAGTTTGCTGACCATACAATAAGGTGCCCCCTGTGAGTTAAAAAAAAACAAAAAAAAAAAACAAAAACGCCTGGACCCATTTTCACCTTTGGCCTATCCACTACTGACTGACTCACTGTTTGCGCACGCAGAATGGGGACCTTATAGACCAGAGGATAAAAATAGCAAGCCATGACGCAGGGGAATTAGATTAAAGCGAAGGTTTCTGTCTTCAGCCAGACTCAGGTGTTTGTTTAACAGCCCTGAAAACACTTCCCACCCCGGCGATAATAATATCTATCAAGTGAAGCTGAGGATACACTCCACAGCTCTCCAAGCTTCCCAAGTCTACCCCTTATCTCAGCGTTGTTATGCTGTTTGGCGTGTTTTGCTATCACACCTGTCGGCATGTCCACTTCTTTTGCTCTGCATCTCTTTTTACTCCTTTACGTGATAGAAGAGTGCTAGATCTACTCATGCGCTGTCACTCCACCGGCTGCTGTTCACCAGCTCTTAGTGAAGCTATGAAAAGCTCAAATTTCACCTCCAACTCGAATGGGTTGAGTTTTTGGGGAACTTAACAAGTTTAGACGAATTCTTATACAAATCACAAAAAAGCCAAGCAGCCAATAAAGTCGGAAATAAGTCCTACCTTGATTTGTCGTGTCTCCCCAGCTCGTCCTCGCTGCAGCTGCCTCGGAGGCACTCAACATTACCAGGGCGCTCTTCCTCCGGCTCCTCGTCCTCCGCTGCCTGAATCGCCACGGTGATCGTCACCGTCCCCATCTCTTGCGAGTGCTGGTCCACGGTGATTACCTCATCGACGCTCTGGTCCGCGAGCTCATCCGAGGCTCGCTCCGCCGGGTTCACGCAGGGGACCCCCACGGCTCCGCTCATGTTGCTCCACTGGGTCCAGGCGGCTCCGCCGTGTTCCTCCCAGTCCTGGGTAGGAGCAGCAGTAGCGGCGCTTGCTCCCTGAAAGCTTCTAATCTGTCTCGGCTCAAATGCGCGGACAGGACACTGAATGCGCAAAGCCGTTCGACGCTTTTTCGGACACCAGAGATGGCGGAGAAAGACCCAGGGGACTCCAAAGACTCGCTCCACGGCTCGCCAGAGAGCCCCGATCCAGATCCGAGCCTTTGGAGGGCCCTGAAGAGCAACGGGGCTTGCAGCGGCCAGCGAGACGCAGCCTGGACCTAGTGAGACCGAGGGGCTGGAGCCTACTTCTGCTGATGCCCTTACTTCCTCATATGTAAGAGGCTTTCTGCTTTTGAAACGAGCTCTCGGATTGGGCCGCTGTAGCGCGTCTTCGCAGTCATTCCCAACCCACAAGCAAGAGCTGACACAAAGCCATGAAGGAGGCAGGAGAAAGAAGAGGCAACGCATGAAGGCGTTCACTAAAGCGTGCATATTTGCTCGTCGTGTTTCACTTACACACACACACTGATTTTTTTTTTTTTTGAACATTCGGAGTGTTGTCTGTATGTGTGAAAACGCGTGCTCTATTTTCCCGTCTCTAAGTAGGAGAGAGGGTACACGTGTTTCTGTCTAATTGAGAAAAGGAAAAGGCCATGCCAAGGCCGACCCCTTGGCTAACACAGTTAATTGAATAATTGGCTTTTAGCCTTTGCCAGCGCGTGGAGAGAATGTTGTGCACGTGCTTAAGAGCATCAAAGAGCCAACTTAAGGGGAGAAGTAAGAACCTATTAATGATCAGAGGTGCCACCAAGAGTATTTGGCCCCAATCCTAGAAACTTGCATACTTGCTACCCCCAAAAAACCCCGTGTCCTGTGCCTATCTGACCAGACGGTCTTACATGGGCAATACATTTTCAGGCAATTCACGGCAATAGTATTTAAGAGAGCAAAAGACACATTTTCATAAGTTGCAACTCAGTCCTGGCCCGCCCTGGGCGACATATTTAGGTCAAAAATTTGGAAACTTAATACAAAGCATATGATCACATTAACTTAGCGGTTTATTTCGGTTCATAAGTTAAAAAACCCCAAAACAAAACAACCCCCCCCAAGACTGTTTTTTCCAGTCACTCTCCTTACAAAACCTTCTGAATGTGTCCTTTCAAGCTTAGGTTGGTAGAATGAATGAAAACATAATCAGTTCTCACTGATTGATAAGTAAACCTATGACTTAATATACCCCTAAGTGTTGTGTAAATCTAGAAGTCAGTATTTTTTATGCTTAAGGAAGAAAAAATATTATGCCAAATTTACCCTGTTACAAATCAGTCTACTTTTAGTCATTTAGATCACATTTAGATTATCTTATAATGACAAAATATTCTATATTTTATACAGTTCTGAACAAAAAACAGACTAAGCATTCAAATTTTCATACCTTCTTGAACTATCAGCATAGTTCCTTGGTACGTTTATTTTTTTCACATCAGTAATACATCAGGATAAATTAGATATCCTGCTGCTTTTTGCATTTTTTTTTATAGTGACAATGTGTATATTTGAAATATATTGATATAATATATTACATTTGTTAAATGTTCTTGTGTTTGTTTCTCGACAAGGATTGATAATATATATTGTTATGGATGTAAGATTTTGTAGCCTTTTCTAATCATCTGTTTGCTGCTCTAATTAAGTATATCTGCCCTACTTAATTGCTTATCTGCCGCACCGCTCACTGCTACAGCTTACACAAACATAACCGCTGATATCACATAAAACGCATCACATAGCCAAGAATAAACTGATACAAGAGGATGACACCCTTTAGGAGGGTTAAGAATGAGGCATAGATAAAAGCAGGACTCGCGCTCCATTCTTTGCTCCTCTTGGTTCATCTTTAAGATGGGCTGGGGGGAGCCCGGTACCAAAGGTGAATGTTACTCTGTATCTGTTCATTTGTATACTCTGTACACTGATAATTTTGACATTAAATCTTGATTTTATACTTAACCATTTCTCATTATTTCACAAGGTAAATACTTTGCTGGTTTTAGTGGTTGGGTCTTAGAGGGGGAGAGAGGGTGAACCCCCATCAAACACTAAGTATTATCTAAATACATGATATGCATCAAACTATATAACAGATTTTGCATAATATTTTTAACTAATTAACTGTGACACCAAAAGTTGTATGTTGTGACTCTTCCAACTAGACATCCCAATGATTATATGCTATTGAGAAGTTTTAGAATTGTACTTCCTACACCTGTAAAAATCTGCTTAGCCATGGCCTTTAGCCCTCACCTTGCTACAAAGAAACAACTGGGAAACACGACCACTTAGAAAGATGGGGTTGCATCTTTTCAAGTGACAGACTTTAAATTTAAATTCATGTTTGAATGAATTTAATTTGAACAAATAATAATCTTTTTAACTGTTATTGGAACATTGTTCAATTCTTCTAAGTTCAGGAGCTTGTTGCTTAATGAGGATCCTCTAATACAGATTTAATGGTGGATTTTTTTTTATGGTGAGTTCAAACCATGGCTTGTTTCTGCCTCACATGTCCTGTGTTCTGGTGTCCAAATAATTCAATTTTAGACTAATCTATGCAAAGAACATTACTCCAGGTGCCCTGGTTTTTGTCTGTTTTGTTTAGGACACCTTGCATGAACATTAAAATTGTGCATTCTCTTTCTCATTGTACAGGGATGCATTTTTACATCAACAGTAACAAGAGCCTGCTGTAGGATTTGTGATTACATCTTTGGATTCTTCTTTTAGCATGTCGTGGCTTGCTTTCATGGTGAACTTACTTGGATTGCCAAACCAGTACATGTTGGCTATTGTTTTGAATGTTCTCTACTTGTATACATTTTTCTGTAAACTTAAATGGCAGATTTCAAATTCTTTGAAGACTTCTTTTAATTCCCCACCAGAACCATAAGCGGCCATCTTTCCTTTGATGGACTAAGCTCTTTGGAACCTAGCATGGTGTTTACCCAATTCACCAGTCAGAAAAAAAAAACAAATTAAATGCATGAGGTCAAACAGGAAATACATCAGGTACATAAAACCTGAAATTTTCCATCTTGTTAGAACTAATACTAAATATCAATGTATTCAAATATGATAGAAAAACACCACAGTTGGTGTACAGTATCCCATTATGTTCACATCACTTTAATGCAAAGAGACGAGTACTATGCTGTTCAGAAACTTTCATTTGGTTTGTTTGGAAACATTAAAAATTATATAAAAAATAAATGTGATTGACATTTAATAATGCACAGACCCCTATCACACAGCACAAATACAGTATATTGGGACATTTAAAACAGGATCATTGCAGTGGTTATAGTGCCTATAAAATATACAAACTGAGATAAATATGTATATTACATTCACTGCCCCCTTTTTTCTAAATGTGATCAGTTTATCATCTGCTTTGTGGAAAGTTTTCAGCTAAAATATTTTTGGGAATTGCCTTGTTGGATCTAAAATACAAGTTTTCCATCATTCTGCATTATCATAGATTCCATGAAAAAAAGAGACTAAATTGTATAAGTGCCTAAAGTTCAGTATTAACATCCGTTCTTTGCAAGTCATCTGTTTTGGTCAGGCAGAACACTGGTCTATTCCTTGAGTTAAATAAAAAAAAAACTCTTTCTTTTAAAATACTCTGGAATTAAATGTGTAAAAACAATGTGATAGACCTTTAGAAAAGCCAAAGGAATACAGCTAAAGACCACTTTAAAGACAGTAAGAAAGTCTTAATGTTTTAAAAATAAAGAAAGGATCACTGTAGAATAGGGGTCTGCAATCTGCGGCTCTGAAGCTGCAAGTGGCTCTGAAGCTGCAAATAGCTCTTTGGACCTTCTGCAATGGCTCTTAATAACTCTAGCTTAAAATGAAAAAGAATCAATGAATGTTTTAAATATAAATTTAACAACAAACCAGTTTTTTTCCATGTAATAAATTGATTTTCCATGACAGAATCACACTAAAATTACCTGTGGTATTGTTTAAAATAATTTTTTTTTGTCATTAAGTTAGAAACTATATATTTTATAGACTGTAGACTATTACTGTAACGCATGGCTGGGGTCTACACTGGGGTCAGTAAAAAAAAAAAAAAGCAAGAAAAACAGTGTCTCCTGTGTATAATTGCACATTTCTTTCCACATTGATCTGTAGCTGCATGGACCATTGAACATATACATGAACCCCTACTGAGACCCTATAAGGTGAAGTGGGTACTGAAAATCGATCAATGTATGGATGCAGTGGACTGGACTGTAGTGGTATAGGTGTTTGCACTGTTGTTAGCATGTTTTGAACCTGCTTGGTGGGTTTTCGTGTTCTCTGTGTGAATGCATGGATTTCCCCCTGCTACTCTAACTTCCTTCCAACAGTGCTGTAAAAAGTATTTGCCTCTTGACATAGTTTCCTTTTTTACTGTTAAAAGTTTCAAACAAATTGTAATATCACAAAAAGATAATACACAATGCAAATATAAAACACATCTTCCAAATTATGATTTCATTAATTGATCAAGAAAAGTATTCAGTACAACCTGGCTTTATTTGAAAAAGTAATTGCCCTGTAGACCTAATAGCTAACTCTTTTGGCTACTATCGGGGGTGAAACAATTGCTGTCAAGTGTTTGTGATAATGAGTGATAACACTAATGCTCTGTTTAAGGTCATTCCACAGGTCTCAATCAGATTTAAGTCTGGACAAAAAGGGGAAACAGAAGAAGTCTTCAGGAAGACAAACACTTTTTTCCAGCACTGTGTGTTAAAAATGCCCTAAAGTATGAATGTTTTTACTGGCTTTCAGAACCACCATTATTAGATAAAAAACATTTGAAATATTAATCTCCCTCACCCTTTTTTTCATTTGCATCTTATGGAGGAATTGCAGGGCACACGTCTCTATTCTTTACATTCATATAGGTTTTTGGCAAGGGATTATAATGGTCCTTGGTGCCTACCTTTGGAAGTTTTCCAGTGATGTCCTACGGGGAGGAGACCCAAAGGCAAGCCTAGAACTCTCTGGAAGGGCTATTTATACCTTCTTGTCTGGGAACACCTTGGGATTCCCTGGAATGTGCAAGAGACTGTTAGTGGGGAGATGGATGTTTATGGTACTCTCCAAGACATGGAGGGGTAACCCTGTGATCCGATCTTTTTTATTAGTATTATTTTTAAAATTATTTTTAATACCTTTACTGGTCCACCAGGGGGGAGATTACATTTTCAGTACAGCCCATCCAAGGTAGACAGGTGTCTTTGGCTGCAGCTATCTTGGAAGGCGCTGCCCTTTAGGCAAGGTGGGTGAAGTGTCTTGCCCAAGGAAACAACAATGGAGAAGGACGGAGCGGGGCTTGAACCAGCAGCCCTTTAGGTAAAGTGGCTGAATTGTCTTGCACAAGGACACAATGATGGAGACGGATGGAGTGGGGCTGGAACCACCAACTCACCGATTACGAGACTAACTTCTACCACCATCGCCCAAAATCTCGCCCCTTCTTACCATCACCACCAGGCAAGATGGGTGAAGTGTCTTGCCCAAGGACAGAGACAGACAGGGCGGGGGCTTCATCTGACAACCCATTGATTGCAGGCCAAACTCTTACCTCAGACGCCACCATGAATTCTATTGCTTTAATTCTATATCTTGGTTAAGTGGAAAACAGTGGATGGATGGAGTTTTGATGCATAGGTGTCTTAAAGTCCCACTACAGGGTCATCGGACACAAGTTGCAGTCGACTAACTGACTGCAAGAAAACAAGCCCAAATTATCCCCCTCCACCACTGTACCCAAGAGTACATATGAGATGTTTGTATTGATTTGCTGTTAGGCTTTTACCAGACCTTGATCTGCTTATTATAACTACACATTTCCGAGAGTATATTCAGTGCTTGGCTGGGAAATAATACTCTTTCCTAAATTCTTCCTTGCAGAACAGGTAAGAGTCTATGCTGAGTTGCCCGGTGATGAACTGATGATCTGTTTATGATGCAGCTTGCTGAATTCTGGATTAAGGCACCAAGCCCTGTGACTCTCAGCCCATAAAGAAACTGGATGGATAGATTATACCTTAGTTACATGTCTATAACTGGAACATTCTGCTACTACAGATTTAATTATTTACCTGTGGACTTTTCCTTAACTTATTTTACTTTCTTCTTTCATTTATTTGTTTATATTCTTTATTCTATTGTGCCACTTGAGAAAGCAAGATTCCTTTTGTGTGTCACACACATGACCAACAAATTTGATTCTGAACTTCATTTTAACAGCTTGACATTGTTTCTCTCCGTTATGGCTACACAACCCCCACACCGGTGTTGTTGGCTGTTGCCAGCTCTGCATGAAGTAGCTTTGCTCCTCCCCACTGCCAAACTGGGCTCGCAGCTGGTGGGCAGCCTGAGTCATTTTCTGCGCCACATGCCATACACTGCTCCAGCCTGTGTACAATGCAACATGGTGGGATAGTGAGTGAGAGGGATTGGGGTGTAATAAAGTAACTGCCAGCAAACTATCGACAGGCTTTTAGGTGCTTGCTGCCTACTTATCTCCTCAAACCAAGTGACAGCCTGCCAGCTTATTGGAAGACTTTCACTTCATTGCTTGGCATGGCCTGTTTTGTTTTGATCAGTTAAACCAATGCAACTGATTAAGCTTCTTTAAATCACATATCAGTTCATAAGCTAATCAGTCTCTGAATCAAAAATCATTAAATCTCATATTTTATCCCTGGTGATCACTATGCCTGGGAATGATAGGATTGAAGCGGACAACCCGGTTTTCCGTTATTGAGTAGTGTGCCCATCCCAGACCTCAAAAACCCCACTTCTAAACAACCTCCTGCTGGTACATATAATTTATTTGTGAATTTGAATATGAATTTGATGCATGGTTGGTTCAGAAGATGCAGCCATTGTTGGGTAAGAAATGACAAGAACAATAAAACTACAACATGAAGAGGCAAAATGACCAGCACTCCACAAAAATAGACAAACATAGAATAACGTATACTGCAACAATGACATTTATTGCAACCAGATTTTGAAAAGTTGATCAGGCATAGCTTCTGACCTGAATGGGCAAGTTTTCTTGACCCCTTCTCCATTGTCAAGTCTCACTCTAGCCAGCTAATGTCTAGTTTGGTTCTAGCCAAGTTGGGTGTGTCTCCATTGTGTGTTTCACTGGTGCAGGTGTAAATATGGTCAGGAATGTGGGCAGGTCATAAGCGCACAGGAGCCGTAGACGATGCTTTCATGATGTCATTTTGCGTGTATGCCCTTCGGCAGCCAGATTCTCTAAAATCTGTCTGTATCTTTGTTCATTGCAGGTTGCCCCATCCAGTTGACGGAGTATGCGCTATTCCGTCACAATTGATAAGAAGGTTTGGACCTCAACATTTGACCATGGAGTTATCGGTTTGCAGCTCGCCATCTCGCCAAATAGTACGGTCTTGATGTCGAATGCAGTCTGCTGCCAATCAGATCACTTGCGTGCAAAACCTGGCTATTTCTGGATTTTACCACCCATGAGGTGGTTCCAAAAAAGGGTAAGGAACCACACAGGATCTGCAAATGGAGACGAATCAGAGATTAAGCTGTCTGGGAAAGAACCAGTTAAACCAATGCCCATAGAAAAGGGGCTTTGGTGGGTTCTGAGGTTCTTTCTTTGTCACCAGCCTCAGCACCTCACTGGCACCCCTTACTTACCTGTGACACACTCCTGATTGCAGACCACTGTCATACCAGACAGCCAATTAAAAAAGACCTCATTTAGACGTAAAGAAACTTATTTAATGTTGGAAAGCTATTACCTTAAACATTACAACTGATCACCAATGCAGTTTTAAGATGACAATTGTTTTACTAAATAAAAAGATAGGTTCTCTTTCAAGGTTCAACATATTATTGACAGGCATTCAGGCATTAGTTTTTTGAGCATACCACTTGCCATGGTTGTATTCTTCTCATATTCTGAGCCTCTTGGAGTGATACCTGTGTGGAGTAAGAGTTTAATCTGACTAGGACATTTTAAAGGGACCTGGAGAAAAACAATTTTTATGGGTAAAAGGCCAAATCTAAGGTACCTATTGTGCTATATATACTGTAATGGTTGGTTGTGAAACTTTGAAAGGGAACACAAGCAATGCTGTTACCATGATACTGAACCTGTACATAGTCTTCCACACCACTTCCTCTTGTCAGTGTCCTATTTCTTCATAGAATGGCCATCTTTACTTTTCTTTCAACTTTGTCTGTCCACAATGAGTTCAAGCAAAGTAGAAAAACATACAGCTGGATTGATCACACCCATGCAAGCAGAAGGAGCTCCATGGAGATAGGATGTTCTGTATCTGCAGTTGACATGAGATTGGACTATATCAAATTAGTATGTTTTTTTTCAATAAATCCTTGACATAAACACATTAAGAGTGCCTGGTATACTGCAGTAATATGTTTGTGGTGCCATGTTGATATTTGCATTGAGTTGAAAGCACTGCAGTGCAGTCCCACAGACACTAACAGAGGTGTACATGCCATGATGACTCAGTAAAACCAGAGAAGCTTGTCGGATAAGGAGCAAATCAAGCTTAGTGTGAGATACTAATTCTGGATGGACATCAGAGTGAGTCCCATTTAATAACCTTACCTGTCATGTTGAAAAGCATTCATGATTTGCACAGTCAGTCCTAAGGTTTAATAAATCATGATGCAATAAAAGAATCTGTTCTTTGCCAGGTTTAAAAAGAGGAAAACAACTTAATATGAACAAAAATATTTTATTGCTGTTTAAAAAAAAAAATCACTTCTGTCACTTTTGCTTGTAAACATGAACTCCTCTAGAAAGTTTGCTAAGCGGTGGCCAGATGGGGGAGAGAAACAATCATGAAGCACACCAAAACCAAAAGTTTTAACCAAATCTGCAGTAGTTATATATGTTGCTATTTAAGTCTTGTTAGTCCTTGTGAACCTGGTATCATTTAAAGCCAGGCTAAGGGAAAATGATAGACATTCTAAAAGGACCATTGTTAGTGACAATAAAATAAATCAAGTCATCCAAGATTGCCCTTTACTGTCCTTAATTTATGCCTAAAAATATCATGCTCTCAAAAACCTGTTTAACTACAGCATTTCTTATTATTATTTCTTTGCTCACAAAAACTAGTATTTATGGTTTGAAGGGTGATTGTATGGACTTGTTTTGCAGGCATAGAACCTGGACACCTTCCAGTCAGAGTTTTGCGACTATTGTAATGACTTCAGCTTAACTGTTGTACTTTGGTGTGGCCTTAAAAGAACTGTGCATAAAAAAGCCATTGTCAAAAAACAAAGTAAATATCGAGAATGCTGTAATAGAGAAATGTCACTTTAAATTTGAAAAAGAGGGCCATGGCCAGCCCTATACATTTGCCAGCCCCTTATGTGTCCCACTTGGCCAGACAGTCTTGCATATATGATATTTTTATGCATAAATTAAGGTATGACATTAAGGTATGACTCAACTGTATGACAGACAACACACGTTAAACTAAAATGTCAATTTTAGCCTAATATTTTTTTAGATTTTCTGCATACATCTGATAAGCTTTTAAAACAGGTGTTCAATAAAAGGTACTTTTCCTGCAATCAGATATTCATCTGTTTGTATTTTGATTATATCCTTTTATTACTTCAGCTTAGATCTTGCCTTTCCAGTTCATAGCATATTTAGTTTGTTTGTTCTTAATTTATATTCTTTGTGCATTTTTGAGTTTATTAGTGTTAAAACTTCTTCCTTTGGTTATTGTATGCTTCCTCTTCTTCTTTCTCTTCCTTGTCTTTTACAACTGGCTGTACGCCAACTAGCACCTTGCTGCCTTTCACTGGTGGAGACGGGGTTCTATACAACTCAGATCAAAATCTTAAATGAAGTCTTGTATCAAAACAAAAGGTTATGAAAATTAACCCAAGCTGTCACGTGATTTTTTTATTCTTATTAGATTTTGATGTTAAATAAACCCTTTTGAGAAACAAAGTGATTTTTAAGAGGCATAACATCTTTGCTAAAATTATCTTTAGCTTCATAGAAATCCTCAAAAGTTTCAGAATTCCTACAGGTACAAATGCAGAAATGAAAGTAAAATAAAATTAAAAGGGAAACCATTTAAATAAAACCTTTAAGCTTTATCTGCAAAATGTCTCCACTCAGTGGTTTGGTAAACACCCCTTCTTAGGTATTTAAGATACTTCTTGAATGAGTGAACCAATAATGTTACATTTCTCATCTTATAGCATTAGGCTGGACAGAGACCTCCCAAATACGTACACACAAAAAGTGGAAGGCTGGACCTTTTTACAATTGTGTAAGGAAGATTGGCACCTCAGACAGTGTTTTACTGAGAACTGAAACTCTGTTAATTTCTGTTTATTTCGCAGAGGTACTATGTAAATATATCATTTAAGGATTTGATTTATGTGTTTTTAGAAACTATACTTTTTAGAGTTACATTACTAATGCAGTGACATCAATTACTATTTCAGCTTGTTAATTGATGGCATTCATTAGTATTTTAGTTATTGACTCTTTCACTTCACGACTGACAAGAAGAAAACCAGAGTACCCTTTCCTTCCATGCTTTTAGCATTTTGAATTTTGTATCAGACTAATTCCTAAAGGCATGCCTTAAGCATAACTGCTTGACTAAATCAAACAAGTCTTGGCATCAGGCCTTAAAATTCCTCACACTGAAATGTTTCACATTAAGAGCATTGGCTTTTATCCACAAAACTGAGGCAGATCCCTGTAATGGGACCTCAGTGGATTTATGCAGCATGAGTTATAAAAACTAACACAATGGCACTCAGCAGTAACACAAAAAGTTCTATATGTACAAAAAGTACTTATGCTTAACTTATGAAAATATCTATAAATAATAACTTTTTTTTTTTTTTTTTTTTTTTTTTTTACATTTAAATGTCTTCAATCAGTCACAGCAGGGTCCATCCAGGGTCGATGTTGCTGCCAACAAATCAGAGCTGGGGGTATTAAAACCGCCCATTTATATTTACATTTTTATGATTGATCAAAACAAGTCCCTGTGTGCATATTTTTATGATGCACAAGGACCCCTTTTCAAAAAGCTGATTGCAGGAAAAATAACTTTTACTGAACACCTGTTTTAAAAGCTTCTCAGATTTGCAGAAAATCTAAAAAATATTAGGCTAAAATTGACATTTTAGTTTAACATGTGCTGTCAGTCATACAGTTGAGGATCTCCTCCCATCACATGTGTCAGCCTGTGCTTCATGAATAGACTGTGACAGGCAGTGTGTGGGATGTCCCTTTGATGAATCTGCACTTGTCTGTTCTCAGCAACTGCTTATTATTGCCTGGGTAAAATGGGGCTGAAAACAAACGGCACAATTCATTTGATCCCATTTGTTGTTCTGAGGTGCGATGCTGTCTGATTGTCATTAACCTGGGATACAGCATCCTTAGGGGTGAAAACATGAGGTCTAAATTTTTTATGATATAATACATAACTTTTCTATCACAAAACATATCTGACTAGTTATGGATGTTAGCCCTGATACGATATTTTCAACTGCATTAATGTACAAAAATCAATGAGTGTCAAAACAAGTCTCATAATCTATCAGATATAGATGAATTCTTTACCAATCCTTTGAGCAACTGTATACCAAATTTAAAGAAGAATCAGATTTGCTTATATTTGTCAACAATAAGATTAATTTGGGATTTTCCTCCTATGGGACATTTGACAAAGAAACATTGAACCTTTGCCCAATTTGATAGATGCCTTGATGGTTCCTTAAGGAAATTGGTTCTGAGCATGCAGACTAAAAACAAAGTTATTTATTTATTTATTAGCACATTAATATAGTTATATATAGTTATTATATAATTAATATAGATCAAATCTTTGAATTAAAGTACAAAAAAATAAGTCTGCTTTTAAGGGATAGAAAGTTTATTGTATTTTATTAAGTTTTTTTTTTTTTTTTTTTTTTTTTTAAAAATATCTTCCAGTTGTGGCTTACTGTCCAATCTAAATGTGTAAAAAGGTAAAAAGTTTTTTTTTATGACTCATTCCTAATAGTATTATTCTATTGCTAGACAGTCAGAAATTGGTTATATATTTCTGTAGTGCATATTTGTAATTAAAAATGAAATTTGGCAGTGATTTCAGTTTTTCCTGCTAGGTGGTTGCAGGAATTTAATTTATTAATATTATTACTTTACTTAAACAGGAAAGACCCATTCAAATTTAAGATTGTATTTACAAAGGTGTCCTGAACAAAAAACAGCATTATTACACAGATTACACAGATTTCATGAATTTAAGACCAGACATTTTCCAGATTTTTGCTGATTTACCCATTTACCTTTATAAATCCTGAAATGCCCCATGTATAGACCTAGTGTGTACAGAGTGTACTGGTACATAGGAGCATAGGTTTGTATTTACTCTTAAAGAGGTGTCTTCTTGGTGAGCAACTATGATTGGTTAAAATCCATCTGTGAACTGTCCGGCTGAGAATTTGCACAATGATCAGTGCTCTGTAAACATGGCCATCTGACAACATCTGTTTAAGTCTAGTTCCCTGAATCTGTTCTTTAAACTTTATATAAAGTTTGTTGTGAAAGTACTCAAACACTTTGAACTGACCCATATTTTAACAAGTTATCACCACAAACTTCAGTCTGTTTTATTTGGATTTTATGCAGCAGTCCAATGCAATGCAAAATAGTGGATAATTATAAAATGAGACGAAACTGGATACAAGGTTTTCAGTTTGTCTTTTATGTATAAAAGAAACATTTGTTCAAAAGGTTTGTTTGAAAAATTACAGAACAAACGCCATCCATGATAATCAACATACCAGACAGGCCAGGGGTTGTTTTAATAGCAGCCTTCAGCTCATCTGCATAGTTGGATATGGTGTCTTAGTCATCCCTGTCACTTGTGCACCTTTTTCCACCACATTTTGTCTTTCCACTTAACTTTCCATTAACATGCTTGGATACAGCGTTCTATGAACAGCCAGCTTATTTAGCAAAGACCTTTTTGGGGCTTATCCTCCCACCGCAAAGATATATTTATAAATAATAATTTTCTATTGGCCTTATGTAGTGTTGAATATGGTGCTTGTATTGGCTGTACACGCTGTAATTTATCTGTAATAAATTATTTCACTGTGCGTGTGTAATGAATCTATAATATACTTGAATTTCACTTTTGAACTGCAATAAACAAATTTGTCGATTACCTAATTTTTTGGAGACGTACCTTTGTTTCTACAAGGAGGCCTTTAAAGTGACACCGGAAGTCCAACGCAGCTGTCTCTATGGTAACAGCTTCTGAAGCAGAGGAAAACTTTTAGCTTCAGGTATTTATTTTAACAAATAAACAAGCCTTTATTTATACTTTTACGGTTAAAAAACACAAAAAATACGAATAAATTGTTTTCCTCGTTCAAAGTTAGACTTCGAGGTTATAATTTAGAAAACAGTAAATGGAGTCGGAGCTGACTGACGGGAAAACCAGACGCTGTAGAAAACTGCACAGGAACGTCAGCGACAAATGCCTACTACTTAGTCCTATGGTAAAGACTATCAGTTGTAATACTTTGACCATTATGGTAATAGTAAAAGCTAAAATTATGCGCTGTGGAAAAGATGGCGATAGCGAATGTACGTGTTAATTCAACCTACAAAACTGACATTTTGTGTAGATCAACAACTGCAAGTTGCACCCGATGTCAGCTAAAACACTGGTTGCGGGAAAGCCGCAAACGGTAAGTCCTGAGGTGACAGGGACAAAAGTGTATGTTGGGTTAATGAGCTAAAACAGTAATAAACTAATCGTGTTGCAGCACTGCCTTTCATTGATACTAAATTAATTAATGTCAAGATGTATCAAGCGTCTGAGAGCTGTTTGTTTTAAAGGGCTTTCTGTTTTATTTATCTGTTAAACACAAAAAGTTCATTTGAAATGGCAAAGGTAGTTTTTTTTTTTTTTTTTTTTTTTTTTTTAAATAAGTCAGTAATAAATCATGATTTAAATTATATTGAAAACTTTTTAATACTTTGAAATGGTAAAAACTTTTGCTGACTAAAATATCAATGGCCATGCTTGAGTGCATCACACAGACAGCCATCAAGATCATTGTTTATTCATTATATTCTCGGAAATAGTTTTTATTTCAGTGTTACATGTGTATTTAAGTGCTTACTTTCTGGTGTGAACCATCTTATGTTTACTGTTTTCCAGTTTAACTCTGAAGATTTATATAAACAAACAGAGATCAATACCACACAAACAAGTTCTAAGTCTAACCCAGGTAAGCTTTTTATTCTTCCCTCATTCAGTCACTCATCTACCATTTGCCTCAGTGGGTTTTTTCTAGGTACATATAGATAGATTAGGAGAACAATTGACAAGTTGATTTATTTCAGTGACATGTCAAAACTGTAACTCATACTGTGCAGATTCATTACACACAGTAATGTATTGTAAGCCTTTTTTCTGTTAATTTTCATAATTATAGTTTAATGAAAATCCAAAAAGATTAGGTCAGGCAAATTTGCTGGGCAAACAAGCACAGTGTTCTTAAGAGCAGGTATTGGCACTGTTTATCAGTTTAGGCAGGTGCCAAGTTCTGCTGGAAAATTAAATCAGCATCTCCGTAAAGCTTATCAGCTGAGGGAGGCATAAATTTCTCTAAAAATTGCTTGATAGACTGCTGACCTGTTGCATGTCCACCTTTTTCCTCCTTCTAAACCCTCTATTAGTATGTTTGGGTAATCGTTAAAACTAACAGAAATAAATGCTTGAAATATATTGTTCTGTGAGCAATGAATCTACATAATACACACATTTTACTTTTTGAATTGAATTGCTAAAATAAATTAATAAAATTTGATATTAATTTTTGAATTGTTGACATGGAAACTTCTTTATATATGATTTGATGTTATCTTGCAAATGTGCAACATGATGGGACAAACTTTTTCATGTTCTGTTTTCTACATCTTGCTTCGTGTCATCTGAAGAAAATGAGTTCCATCCCAACAATAAAACCAGAGTTGCCGGTGACGACTATACCCAGCATTTAGTACGGCTATCTGGTGCTGCTCCAGTTTCCCATGCTCCTTATGAAGCGAGAGGCAGATCAAGCAGAATGTCACACAGTGCAGAGATCACTTACCATCACATGTCCCTAAAAAGTTTCAAGCCACCCAGTGAATGTAACAATATTTGATTTCTCTAAAACTCATTCAGATAATGTTAAACTTTCATGGATGTTTGAGTACTTTGCAAATAAAGTTTACTGCACTTTTTTTTATGCAACTGGATTAGATTCTGTTAAAATATAGAATGTGATTTTTAATGTGCATATGAGGCTGCTCTCAAGGATTTAATCTCAGAGCTTCTTCAGATTTCCCCTGCACCCAGATGACTTCTGCTGCCAGATTTCAAGAAATTAACATGGACAGGTACTCTTCTCTTCAAAATTTCCAACAGCTCTAATACTGAGTTGTTCTCATTCCAATATGTTTTATTTAGCTGAAAGTCATCCTAAATTATAGTGTGATATTTTAAATCCTTCAGCAGCTCTAATTACCTTCATTTCCAGTCCCTCATATTATTGTCATGTCCATTAATGCTGAGATTAATCAAGTCAGTTTGCCTCTCATGTAATTTGCAGAAGAAAAGAAATTACAAGCGCATCTCAATAAATTAGCATATCATTGGAAAGTTAGTTTATGTTTAGTAATGCAATTTATAAAGTGAAAGTTCTTTATTATGTGAATTCATTCATTCACTGTTTATTTATGTTCATTTACATTATTATGGCTGACAACCAATTAAAACTCAAAAATTCAGTTTCTCTGAAAATGGAGTTTCATCTGAAAAGAGGACTTTGTACCTCTGTCAACCACTGTTGCTTCTGTATCTTCCACTACACTTTTTCCTTCCACTCAACTTTAGTAACATGCTCGGATACTCTACAACTGTGTTATTAAGTCAACAGTCTTCCCCATTATTGTGTTCACCATAAGAGTGTCTGAGAAACTTAATTTATAGAATGTATAAGTTTCACTTATTGAACTGAATTACTCAAATAAATAAAGTTTTTGTTGTTCAAAAGCAGCCTATCCACTTGTGGAAGTAGGCTGCTAATGGAAAATATATCCTAGGCTGCCACCAGGGAGCAGCATAATCTCTTTGAATTATCATGCCCAGTGTCCAACAAATAGTAACAATGAACTCAACAGAAATTATTCAACCACAGTGTGTAGTGAGGATTCAGATCATTAGAAGTGAAGTGAGGGAAAGTGAAGCACTGTTATTTGTAATGAATAAACTGGTGTGGAGGCTAAATCTGGCTAAATGTATTTCTTTCAATTATCCAGGCGTTGCCTGGAGAAATTCCCCCATCTGGGTTTCATTGAAGAACTGCAACTTCTCAACCTGCAGCACAATCGCATTAGCAGGATCCAGCATTTATCGCAGATGCAGCAGCTTACCCTCTTGAACTTGTATGACAATCACATCTCTGATATGACCGGTGTGGAAAATCTATGCTCTCTCCAAGTTCTCATGCTGGGAAAGAACAGGTTGGTTATCACAATAGGAGGCAATAAGTGAAATCTTAGACTGTTTAAAATATGTGTGTATTGCAAAATAACTGCTACACAGCTAAAATTTGCCCCAGTTATGCGTGACCTAAAAAAGGCTTTTTCAGTTTAAAGTAAAATGCAGCACTTCTTAATTTTTACTTGGAAGGTGAAAGGAAACATTTATCATCAATGTCGATGTCTGGTTTTTATGTTTCAGAAAGTTTTAATTTTAGAGTGCCTTGCAAAAGTATTCATCCCCCCAGAAGATTTTCACATTTTTTCTCATTACAGCTGAAAATCTTAATGTATTTTACTGGGATTTTCTGTAATGCACCAACTCAAACTAGTTCATAACTAAGAAGTAGAACGATAATGATTTACATATAAAAATCTGAAACATATGTATTTAGCCCCTTTAGTCATACTTACTTATGTACAATTTAATCTCAGTATAAATACAGTTGTTCTGCGAAAGCCTTCTCAGAGAGCGTTGATAAATCTGTCATCAGAAAATGGAAAGCGTATAGCACAGATACAAAGTCCAGACTTTTTGAGAATCTGTGACAAGAAAATTGATATTCACATGTTCTCCATCCAGTCTAACTGAATCTGAGATATTTTGCAAAATGGGCAAAATGTTCAGCATCTAGATGTACAAAGCTAGTAGAAACATAGCCCACAAGACTTGCAACTGCAATTGCAGAAAAATATAGTTCTAAAAGGCATTGACTAACTATGATTAAATACATACGCTTGCCAGACTACAGATTTATCATCAAAAAATGATAACTATGTTTGATTTTCCTTCCACTTCACAGCTATGAACTATGGACTATTACATATACTTCACTGAAATTTGTTACTCTGACATGACAAAATGTGAAAATAATCAATGAGAATGAACACTTTCCCAAGGCACTGTACAGTATATGCCTAATGTTTGAATTTCCTTTCCAGAATCCACAAAATTTGCTGCTTGGAAAACTTGTCCAAACTGAGAATTCTGGATTTGCATCACAATCAGGTACTGTTTTTTAACTGTCTTTCAATATACAGCATGCTTGTAATTCGAAATGTTATTTATTTATCAATTCTGTACATGGACAGCGAGATAAAGCTTCAAAGTTCAGCAAGATCTTGATGGGACACCTTTTTTTTCTAGACAATAAATTTCCCTAATGGGGCACAGTTTTATTAATGTTGTTTTGATCCTTCATAGCAGCAGTAGGTGGCAATGATTATTCTGGAAATTTTCTCATGGCCTGAAGACATGCAATATTCTATATTTTCAGAGCAAACATTGTAACCAAGCTAAATACTGATGAAAAACAGGATTCTGAAAACTGAATCTTTTTTTTCTCTATTTTAATTGTTTTTTTTCTTTTTGTAGCCTGATACCTCTAGACTTGTTTCATGGAGATTTAAACCTTTAAGTTTTTCCACCAGCATTACAAATTAAAGCATTTACAGTATAAAATTCACAGAGTCTTGTCTCAGGTCCACTCCTACGACTATTTCCCCAGTGATCCCCGCATAATTTGTCCAACAGACCTAACTGTTTTTATGTTGTGAGCTCTGGGATCAGCTTGGAGCTTTCACAGATTATGCTGTTCCTTCCATAAAGGTTCTGCTTTTGAGGGCTGTTTCTTTGGGCTCCAGAGCAGAGTCTTGCCTGAAGAAGTCAAACAATGTCAGATGAAAATGTAAAACCTCCTGGAAATGAAAAAAAAAAAAAAAAAAAGAACAGAGAGGCTTTCCTTGGTCAAATTAGCGTTGTGCCAGCATGCCGCCCACACTTCTCCTCAGAGAGCTTCTCCAAAGCTCTGGTTAGACTTTCTCCCTTTCTGGTGTTGGCTGCTCTTTACATAAACAGTTACTGTTTCACTGAACAGTTACTCATTTACTGTTCAGTGACTGCTATAGTGTGATGTTAGATTTTTCTCACAGTGGATGCTTTGTTGCCTCAGGCCCCCCAGACTTTTTTGCCCTAACCATTTTATGTCTCTGTAGTTTATTTAACTATTTGTAAAAATGATGCAATAGAATGAGTATCTCTTAAATTATTTGAATGAACTCTCTTTTTGTAACACGTATTGGGGGATGGGGTGATCAGACTTTTCCTGTCCAAAACCAATTTCTGGCTTTCTTTGAAGTCTGACCTGTCGATTCTGACGTTTTTGTATTTTTTCCCCTCAAGGATTACAACACTTAAAAGAGAAAAAAAGGTGCTCCAAGTTCTTTAACAGAAGCAGAAGTTTTGAATCCATCAGAAAAGGGAAAAATTATTAGAATACCCCATGAATGAATCAAAGCATGTGCCTCTAAGCTATATTTGATTTTATTAAACCCAAAAAGTTCACGTTGTGTTGGTTGATGTGTTAAAAGAGGGAGAGTGGTGAGATTTTTAAAAATCTATATTCATTCAATGAATAGAAAAAACAGCCAGTCACAAATCAGAGCAGATCGTTGGGAAATTGGCTTCTACAGTCTAGAGACAAAACTGTTAGGTTAATTGGTCTCTCTAAATTGCCCTTAGATGTGACTCTGTGTGTGTGTGTGTGTGTGTGTGTGTGTGTGTGTGTGTGTGTGTGTGTGTGTGTGTGTGTATGTATGTGCATAGTTGTCTGTCCTGTATGTTTCTGTCTTGCCCCGTGATGGAGTAGCGACCCATCCAGGGTGTACCCCGCCTCTTGCCCAATGACCAGTGAAGATAGGCACCAGCATCTTACAACCCTGCAAGGATATGCGAGTAAAAATGATGGATGGATGCATGGATGATTCTCACAGGCTGTTTGTCCTGTGAGTCAGTCACTTCAAAGTCACTGTTTTCCTCTCAAATTTATCCAGACTAAAACTTTTTCAGTTTTTTTTTTTTTTCTCATCAGAGTCTTAGTCACTTCAGTCCAGTTTGTATTGTCCACAAATGATGGTACCAGTTTACAAAGTTACCTGTAAAACACCAACTGATAGTCTTCTTTCTGTATCTGCATGGTTGCTTTAATGTCTCCATTTTCTTCTTTCCTCACTTCATTCTCAATCTAGAAGGTTGACATTGCTTGAAACACAGTTCTTTTTGCCCATTTGATATTAGTAGGATGATGTAGTTTCATGTCCAGTTGGCTTAAGCTTTCAAAAAGGCTATACTCTCATTGGGACCGCGAATCCATCCAACAGCTGTTCTGCAGAACCAGGTCTTTGGGTTACTATGCTACCTGATGTTGTGACACATGTAAATAGTTACTATTTAACTGGAGTTGATATAGTCAAACAAGGTCTGCGTCAGGTGCTGGGGAACCAGGGCACCTTCACGAAAAATGGGTTACTGGAACAAGACGGAATTGGGCGAGAGGTGAAAACTTGGATCTGTTGGAATGCTACTACTCAAGTAACCCTAGTCAGAGGGGTTACATGCAAAGAATGCGGGAGGAATGGTTACGTCGACATCCCCATTCAACACTAACTGCCAAACAACTAGTAGCTCAGTGTTCCAACATCCGCAAACGGCAAATGCTGTCACAACTTGAGATAGACGAGGTACAACACAAATGCTACGGCAAGGGGGAGCCAGGACGCCAGGTCAGAGGGGAGTTAGCTTCAACTCCCCACCCGGAGATTGGGTTAGCAGCCCCAATAATGAACGAACCATCACAGCTGAACGAGGCAGCAACTGACCTGAGAGGTAGGATCGTGGCCCGAATGAACACCAGGCAATCCCGATGCCAATTACAACGGATGAGTGAAGTACCATCAGAAAGTCTCATTGAAGATGTGAATGCAGCATTGAGAACGATCCCTACCAACACCATAACGGAAACCAATGAGCTGGTGTACAACTCAGCATCAGTGATCCTTGACATGCTCGGCTATAGGAGCAACCATGAGATTCAATACCCACCATGGAAAAGACGGTTAGAGGCTAAAATCAAGGTAACAAGGAGGGAAGTGAGCCAATTGTCAGAGCTCCAAAGAGGTGCAATCAAAAGACCAGTACCCAAGCGGTACAGCCAGATGCCCATACCTGAAGCGCTCGAAACTGCCAAACAAAGGCTCCAAGCCTTGGCCAGTCGCCTAAAGAGGTACACGAGAGAAAATGAAGCCAGGAGGATTAACCGGCTCTTCTCCACCCAACCAGCTAAAGTGTACTCTCAATGGCAGGGTAATAACAACAGAGCAGACCCACCAAGGCTGGAGACCCAACAGTACTGGAAAGGCATATGGGAAAGGGAGGCGACCCGCAACAGCAATGCACAGTGGCTAATCTCTCTACGAGATGACCACAGCAACCTCCCTGAGCAAGCCCCAGTAACTATCACAGTGGCAGATGTCCAAGAAAGAGTCTCAGGTATGAAAAACTGGACAGCACCAGGTCCTGACATGATCCATGCCTACTGGCTAAAGAAACTCACTGCCCTCCATGAGCTACTGGCAGCTCAAATGAACCAGCTGCTACAAAGTGGGACTCACCCTGAATGGTTAACTGAAGGGCGCACAATCCTGATCCAGAAGGATCCCTCAAAGGGTTCGGTCCCATCCAACTATCGGCCAATAACCTGTCTCTCTACAACATGGAAGCTCATGTCAGGCATCATAGCAGCTAAGATAAGTGGGCACATGGATAAATACATGAGTACAGCACAGAAGGGCATCGGCATAAATACCAGAGGAGCCAAACACCAACTCCTGGTAGACCAAACAGTCGCCTGAGACTGCAAAACCCGACACACCAACCTGTGCACTGCTTGGATTGATTACAAGAAAGCCTATGACTCAATGCCACACACTTGGATCATTGAATGCTTAGAGATGTACAACATCAACAGGACTCTAAGAGCCTTCATTGCAGCCTCGATGGGGATGTGGAAAACCACCCTTGAAGCCAACTACAAGCCAATTGCACAAGTGTCCATCAAATGTGGCATATACCAAGGAGACGCTCTGTCCCCACTGCTGTTCTGCATAGGTCTGAACCCCCTCAGCCAAGTCATCAACAAGACTGGCTACGGATACCGACTCAAGAACGGAGCCACCATCAGTCACCTCCTCTACATGGATGACATCAAGCTGTATGCTAAGAGCAAACGAGACATCGACTCACTGATCCACACCACCAGGATCTATAGCACTGACATTGGGATGTCATTCGGACTAGAGAAGTGTGGTCGGATGGTTACACAGAGAGGGAAGGTCAGCCACACAGAAGGGGTCTCACTCCCAGAGGGAACAATAGCAGACATTGAGGACAGTTACAAGTACCTGGGAATACCACAAGCAAATGGCAGCCTCGATGAGGTCACAAGGAAAGGAGCCACAGCCAAATACCTCCAACGAGTAAGGCAAGTCCTAAGAAGCCAGCTCAATGGCAAGAACAAGATCCGTGCGATAAACAGCTATGCCTTGCCAGTAATCAGATACCCTGCAGGAATAATAAGCTGGCCAAAGGAAGAGATAAAGACCATGGATGTTAAAACTCGGAAACTACTAACATGGAGGGTTCCACCCTAAATCCAGCATCCTGAGACTATACGCGAGCCGTAAGGACGGAGGCAGAGGACTAGCGAGTGTGAGAGCCACTGTCCAGGATGAAACATCCAAGATCCATAAATACATCAAGGTCAAAGCCTCAACCGACGATGTGCTCAGCGAATGTCTCAAACAATGGGGAGGAACCATCATGGGAGGATAAGCCCCTACATGGGATGTACCACCGACAAATAACTGAAGTGGCTGATATCAGGAAATCCTACCAATGGCTGGAAAAAGCTGGACTCAAGGACAGCACAGAGGCACTCATCCTGGCTGCACAGGAACAGGCCCTAAACACCAGAGCGATAGAGGCACAGATCTACCACACCAGACAAGATCCAAGGTGTAGATTGTGCAAGGAGGCCCCTGAGACAGTCCAACACATAACAGCAGGGTGCAAGATGCTGGCAGGGAAAGCGTACATGGAACGTCATAACCAAGTGGCGGGCATAGTGTACAGAAACATCTGTGCAGGATATGGACTGGAAGCCCCGAGATCAAAGTGGGGCACACCCCCAAAGGTGGTGGAGAATGACCGAGCTAAGATCCTGTGGGACTTCCAGATCCAGACAGACAAAATGGTAATGGCAAACCAACCGGACATCGTGGTGGTGGATAAACAACAGAGGAAAGCCGTTGTGGTGGATGTAGCAATACCAAGCGATTGCAACATCAGGAAAAAGGAACACGAGAAACTGGAGAAATACCAGAGCCTCAGAGAGGAACTGGAGAAGGCCTGGAAGGTGAAGACCACAGTGGTGCCTGTGGTCATCGGGGCCCTCGGGGCAGTCACCCCCAAACTGGAGCAGTGGCTAAAACAGATCCCAGGAACAACGTCAGACATCTCAGTCCAGAAATACGCAGTTCTCGGCACAGCCAAGATACTACGCAGAACCCTCAAGCTCCCAGGCCTCTGGTAGAGGACCCGAGCTCAGAGGTTGAGAAAGACCACCCGTGGAGGGTGAGAAGGGAATTTATATATATATATATATATATATATATATATATATATATATATATATATATATATATATATATATATATATATATATATATATTTGCTTTCAACCTATTGTGATCAATTTCCATCTCCAGACTTTAATTGCCAAAAAAAATCTAAACAAACTTCAGTGGTAATCTACAAACTGAGTTGTTGAAGAAAATCAGAGGGAGAATATAAGTTGTGATTGCTCTCTAGTATATGATTCTCTATAGGATCATGTATTTTCTAAATTATAATTTGTAGTTTTCCACTTTTAATTTCACATATATACTGTACAATTTAACTGAAAAATACTTAAGAGGAATAGGGCCACTAAAAAAAAAAAAGAATTTTGACATTAATCTCAGAATTCTGAGAAAAAAGTCAAAATTCTGAGATTAAAGTTAGTATTCTGAGAAAAAGTCAGAATTTTATTTTTTCAGTAGCTTTAATCCTCTTCCACTGAAATGCAAGCAAATGTTTTAGAAGGAAAAATATTGAAAACACCAAAAAGCTGTAATCACTTAGTCATGTTTGTATGTATTTCCTCACTACGCATTTGAGTTTTTCGTTCTTTCATTTCAGAATAATTGTCTAATTTACTTTGCAAAAGTGCTCAAAATCTCTCAGATTGTGAGGATATCTTTTTTTTCAGAACATATGCATGATGCTGATGGAAAAGTGTTGAAATTATTTATAGTAATCTCATTTATTACATCAAAAACCTGACATTAACAGTGATTTGTACAATTATCATATCCAGTGTGAACTGTTAAGCTCTCCAGTCTCCAACTAGCAGAAACTTTTTGCAGAAACGGCTTTCCAAAATATTTCTTTTCAGTTTATATTTTTATACAGAAAATCAAAGCCAGATTGTATTCATATTTATTGATGTTAGTGCTTGTTAATGTAACTAGAGTAATGTTAAGGATTTGAATCTGAACTCTTGATTCCCCTTTAAAAGCTCCTCACACTGTGAGAGCAATTTAGAGAGCGAACACAACACCTCACAGCCTCTAACAGCCTTGGGGGATTCAAGTTAACTTTTTGAAATATCAGAGAGGTTCCTAAATATCTCCTCCCACTTATAAAAAGGTGAGGAAGGAAGCATAAGGTTTTACTGCTGAATTGCCTCCAGCTGCATGTTTGTTTTTTATAATTTAAAGGTTCAACCAGGAGTCATGGGTTGGTGAATTGCAGCTGGCTTGAAATACAATATTTACTGTGTTAGGTTGTGATACAGATCATTGCTGTTATGTAGGTGAGATTACAAGAAATCTATTGGAAGGGTAATTGTTCAGTTTTTTTGTAGAATCATTTTCTGAGTTATTTATAATATCTGAAGATCATTAAAATTACTTAGTGCTGAATGTGTTGAAATTTCTTAAATTTAAATGTTGTTTCTCCCAATTTGCTTTAATACAGATCAGGAAGATAGAAAATATATCCCACCTGAGTGAGCTCCAAGTGCTGAACCTGGCTGGAAATTGCATCTCAAGATTGGAAAATTTGCAGGGCCTCAGCTCGCTGACTGATCTCAACCTGCAGTACAATTGCATCTCTAAAGTGGTAAGAAGCCTCTTTACCAACACGTGGTCTTTCTTGTTTTCCCACCATATTAAAGTGAAAGTAGAATTAAAAGTCTAAGTTAGAGTACCTTACAAACGTTTTCACAGCCCTTGAACTTACCACCTCAAACTTCAATGTATTTTATTGGGATTTGGTATGATAGACCAACACTAAGTAGGGGCATATTCAATTCATATTAGTTAATGCAAGGAGAATTACACCGAAAGGTCTGTTGTACATTTGTATTCACTCCCCCAGTTAATACCTTGTAGAATCACCTTTCACTTTAGACTTCAGTTCCTGCTGCAAGTCTTTAGGTTATGTCTCTACCAGCTTTGCTTATCTAGAGACTGAACATTTTGTTCATTGACTGTTCTAGCTCAAGCTCAGCCAGGTTGATCTGAGTGTCTTTTAACAGCAATTTCCAAGTCTTGCCAGAAATTTTCAGCTGGATTCAGGTCTTCCAGACTTTGACTGGAAAATGCTAACACATAAATATACTATGGTCTAAACCGTTCCATTGTAGCTTTTGCTGTAAGTTTAGGCTTGTTGTCCTGCTGGAAGGTAAACCCCTGCCTTAGCCTCCAGTTTATTGCAATCTTTTGCAGGTTTTCTTCCAAGATTGCCTTGTATTCAGCCTCATCTGTCTTTCCATCATCTCTAATCAGTCTCCCTCTCCCACCTAAAGAAAATCATCCTCACTGCATGATGCTGCAACCAACATGTTTTATTGAGGGAGTGGTGTGTTCAGGTAGATATGGAGTGTTAGTAAAAGCTCTGCATATTGTTTTTAAACACTGTGTTAAACTTTCCCATAACATAACATTATCCCTGATCTGTCTGGTGTGTTTCATGGCCTTGATGATGCTATTTGTTTATTATTATTAAGATTGCTCTAGATTTCATTTAGGGGTATCAGAATAAAGGAGACTGTTTACACATATTGGGCACACTTTCAGATTTTTTTTTAAATTCATAAAAGAATTTTTAGAAATTGATCCTTTTACTTAGACTTAACAATTATGCACTATTTGTGGTGGTTTATCACATAAATTTTCAATAGACTAGACTGAAGTTTATGGTTGTAATGAGACAAAATATGGAGAGGTTTAAGGGCAATGAATACCTTTGAAAAACACCCCAATGCTTTCTTTTCCACCCTGCAACAGCCTAAATCAAAAAAGTGAAAGAAATAACTAATCAGAAGCAGCACAGCTGCAGAGTTGGTGGGTTGTGTGTGCTCTCATGGCTGCAATTTACTGTTTCCCACTGCTTTATTTTTATCCAGTACAGCATGGAGATGCACCAGGGCTGTAATGATCACAAGTAAATTCCAAAATGTTGGTGTGTGTGTGTGTGTGTGTGTGTGTGTGTGTGTGTGTGTGTGTGTGTGTGTGTGTGTTTATTTTGTTATTTTGTTCACATCTGCTTTGAATAATACACACAGTAATTACTTTTTCTACATTAAAAAAAAACAGATACTTATTTTGACGTGTGGTAGAGGTTCAAATAATAGCTTTTTCAGATTCCATAGATGGTTTCTGTTCTCATTTTTATAAGATTTGATATTGTGTGTGTGTGTGTGTGCGTGTGTTAAAAATATAGTGAAACCAGAAGTGAAATCAATAGAATCCTTGTCCGCGAGTCTGGAGTAAAATCTGTCCTGTTTTTGTTGCCTAGGGAGACATGGGAGGTCATTATCCATAACCTCCCACTGACTTTCCGGTGCAGTGAAAGAGAAACTGGATGTTCAAAACGCGGAAAATCACTTCTCTTTGGTTACTATAGTTTTAATCTGATAAACAGAGCGGTGCATGCCAAAACAAGCCCCTTCATTTGTATGCAAATCCCTTAAGTCTTGGTCTGCTTCCTTTAGCAAGGGGAAAAAAATCCAAACTTTGTGTATCAAGTGAAAACTCTTCTCATCACTCATCGTGTCCTCTGCCTTTAAGCTCAGAATTCGTAATTACTGGATTTGTTTTTATTTGAAAAAGAAGAGATGAAAAATGCTACCCATCAGCAGTTTCTCTTGTCTCTATCATTAGTGTTTCATGTTGCCAAGAACTTTTATCACAGTACAGTAAAATGCCATCCTCCAGGTGCAGAGGTAATTCCTTTACATGAAAGAGAAGGCAGATGAAAAGTGAAACCAGCAAAAAAAAATTAAAAAAAAAAAAAAAAAAAAGTATTACATATGAAAAGTTCTGGATTTGATTTTAATTTAAGCTCATTCATCTTCTGTTGTAGTGGAGTTAAACTAAACTGCCTTCAATTGTTTTAATATTCATAAATCACTCAGTCTCTTCACTCCTCAAAAATAAATCTGAAGAATAAATCCTACGTTTTCACTGAATTCATTATTTAGTGGTGATTTATAATGTACAGTATTTAGATGCAATGCAGGAATTTATATTTGAAATAAAAGATGTGAAATCTAACATGATCTAATTGACAATAGAATTAATAAACAGATTTTCCTACTCTGTTGATTAAGTAAAACAGAAGAGACAAATAAATGTTAAAATTAAAGACTAACAAACTAAAATGCTAATAGCTATTATTCAACACACTAATTATTAGTATTAATGAGGTGTACAGGAAGGAGCTGGAGAGCAAGCTCCAGCAGAACAATATCTGAGATGTGTGATCAGGGATGAAGCTCACAGGCTTCAATCAGAAGGAGTATCCAGTGAAAGTCTCAACTGAGCCAATGAGCTGAACATATTCTTCCACACAACAAGCTCGGTGTCTCCCTCTCCTACGTCCAGCCAAACAGACATCTCACCTTCTTTTGACCCACAGCTTTCCTGTCACATCTCAGATGTTTTATCTTCCACCTCAGTCATGGACTCTTCTGCTTCTATAAGTTTGTCTTCAACCAAATCAGGAGATGCTGCTGTTGCCTTTGCCTCCCCCTCCCACTTGTCTGTCTTCAGAAGTCTGGTGAAGAGGCAGGTGGAGAGACTGAACTGGAACAAGGCTGCAGGTCCAGATGGTGTCAACCCTAGAGTCCTGAAAGCCTGTGCAGAGCAGCTCTGTGGGATTCTGCAGCACTTCTTCAACCTTAGACTGACCCACAGGCAGATTCCAGTGTTGAGGAAGAGATCCTGCCTTGTTCTGCTACCGAAGAAAACTCACCCATCAGTCATCAACGACTATACACCTGTTGCATTGTCATCCCACATTATGAAGGTCCTAGAGAGACTTCCGTTAGTCCACAAGCACAGATCAGGACACCCCTGCAGTTTGCTGTGTAGTTGGAGTTGAAGACGCCATTATACACCTGTTATAACAAACCCACTGTCATCTGGATAAAGCGGCAGCACTGTGAGGATCATGTTCTTTGATTCCTCCAGTGCATTTAACACAATTCAACCTGATTTGCTTTGTCAGAAACTCCAGAAGACACAAGTGAGGCCTCAACAATTGCCTGGATCATTGACTACCTGACCAACTGACCACAGTTTATGAAACTAAAGGACTGTGTGTCTAAAGAGGTGATTAGCGTCACAGGAGCACCACAGTACCACTGTACTTTCACCATTCCTTTTCACTCTGTAAACCTCTGACTTCTTGTACAGGTCCAAATTGTGTTATCTGCTAAAATATTCAGATGACTCTGCAGCCGTCAGGTGTATCAGAGATGGACATGAAGTTGAGCACAGGTGGATGGCTTTGTGGCATAGTGTGGAAACATTCATCTTATCTTGAATGTGAACAAAACAAAGGAGCTTATTGTATATTGATCTTTGTTTTGGATTCTTTTGTGACTTCATGGATGAGTCATTGAGGCCTTCTGGAAGTGATGTTGGTAGGTCAGCCGCTTCTGGGAAGGTTCCCAACTGTTCCATGTTTTCTCCATTTCGCTCTAGCTGTGTGGTTCACTGGAGTCTCAAAGCCTTGCAAATTGCTTTGTAACCCTTTCCAGATTAATAGATGATAATAATTTTCCTTCTCCACTGTTCTTGAATTTCTTTAGATCAGGTCTTGATGTTTTGCCTTTTGTGTTCATTTAGCCTACTTCATGTTATCAGACAGGTTCTATTTAAGTGATTAGGTAATTTTACTTGTCTAGCTGGAAATTAAAGATAATGAAATTGAACACTGCTTTCTAAAGTATGTCATTGTTTACAGTTAAGACATGATTTAACAAGGTGGTAATTACTTTTTCATATAGGGCCAGGTTTCTTTTTTCCCTAAAAAATTAAATAATCCTTTGAAAACTGCATTTCGTATGTACTAAGTTAATCTTTGTCTGATAGTAAAATCTGTTTGATACTATAAACAACAATTTTTCATACCACTCTAATTAGAGATACCAGGTGAAGCATCCGTTTGTAAAAAAGAAAAAACAGCAGTTTATCTAAATGTTTCCATGTTTAAACAGGATCTTTGATGGGGAGTTACATTTTCCAAACCTTAGAAAAGAAGCAATGGATTTTGTACAACAAGAAATAGAGAGAGCAGTATGCGCAAGCAACATTGAGACGAAGCTAAAAAGTGTCTGCCAGAGGCAGACTGGCTTTTTGGATTACCACAAGGGCTTTCTCTTCTTCTGAGCTGCTAGATTTAAGCAGCCTAAAAATGGTAAATGCGAGACAATCTGCAGTATACTTTCAAAGTGTTACTGTAGATTAATTAGCTTAACAAATGTCTGTGTGAGGATAGCTCTTCTATTTTTTCCATAGGAACTACATAAAAACAGTTTTCTGGAAAACGCTGGCAAGTATTTAAATCACATCTGCATCGACAAAAATGATCATTTAACAGTAACAGTAGTGCTATTACTGTTCAAATAGTATAAATGTGATCTAAGAACATGCAACATTATACATACCATAGCAAAGCATTTTGATTGACATGTGACCTCAAGCAGGTTTCGTGCAAGGAATTAATCTGCAGTTATAGTGCACTTTAGAAAAAGCTTGCGAGGATCTCATCGCATGTCTGCTCTATTGAAAGACCTGCCACAGAACTCAACAGCCTGTGAAAAAATCCCATCAGGACACATGTTTACTGGTGTTTATTTGAGTGCCTTTCATGCCCCATTTGTGGTATGTCATTTTTCATGCTTTGATGTAAGCTTATTCTGTGTTTTTGGAGTAACACATCCACCAGAGTTCAGAGTAAGTGTGAAAATTGAAGACACGAAGGCTGTCAGTGAGCAGAGGGTGGGGCGAGGATTAAAAAAAGGTGAAGGCACGGGCACACAGATAAATACACACCCGCAGGCAGAAAAGGAGGCACAAGCATGCACAGCTGTGCACAGGCTCACAACAAATCCTGTCAGCTGATTGGTTCCAATCGATCAGGTTGGTTGAAAAAGAGAGCACATTGGTGGGCGATTGTTGTAGCTCATCAGCCCAGTGATGACATCATTCTGTCTGGGATAGAGCTTCTATTTTTAGCTAAAGACAGTACGCAGCTGCTGCTTCTTCACCAACATCCACACAGAGGCTGACAAAGACAGGGACTTTGGGAATGATGCACATTGTCAGTACTGGATAACACTGGACAGCATGACTTGGGGTTTTTTTTCCAAAGAAAAGTATTAGAAGTTCCCTGGGTAATATAGTGCATAGAATTACTCAAAATAAACTCACATTTCTCACGATCCAAAGGGAGCTACAACCCTGGTTCTTAACAACAATTTGCTTTAAAAATTGCAATGAACTTATCATCTGCTCTCCCAAGTTAGGGGAAAGCTTTGACGTTACTTGCCCGATGGTCCTCTGGCTGACGGTGGCAGGTGCAATCAGCTGTTTTACTTCCATCTAAGGGTGAAACCATATTATATGATTGCTTGTGTTGTGATATTTTTTGAAGGTCTCTGTCCTGTTACATCTGGTTTAGAACTGATACAGAATTTTTAAAAAAAGCCATCATCCTGGCAGCCAAACTGGGTTGTGGTGGTGAAATGGTCCGGGGCTGTTTTGCTGTTTGGGACCGGGGTCACTTGCCTTAACTGATGGAAGCATGAATTCTATACATTATATGATTGTATACTCTCACTGTCCACTTCTGTAGGTTTGTCTTGCTAGTACTGGATTGGACACCCGTTTACCTTCAGAATTGCTGAGATTTATCAAGGTGTTGAAAACATTCTTCAGGTATTTCAGTCTATATTGACATAACGTCACAAATTTGTCAACTGCATATTGATGATGTGAATCTTCAATGTGCAGGTTCTATAACAGACTGATACCTGATGATTGTGAAGGCAGTTGGAGTAACCTCTTTTTCATATTCAAGAACCCAGTTTGAGATGATTTGAGCTTTTTGACATTGTAGATTATGCTGCTGGATGTAGCTATCAAAAGCTAGGTAGCCTCTAGTCATGAAGGGATGGGCCTCGTCTGCAACAATAATTTGGTGTTTAAAGAATTCTCAGTTGCTTGGAAGCCCAAAATGTGCCAATTGATGTCCAGGCATTTGTGTGTGTGGCTTTTAAAATAGATGTTTCACACCATTAAAATTAAGTTATTGACTTCATAAGGCCTATAGTAGAAATAAAAGATTCAAAGTACAAATCCACACTTTGTGTACAGTTGTAGATGGTGGACAACCCTCTAAGAAATGTGTGTCTGCTGCAGTGGTTTATTCTCACTGAAGGAGCTAGCATAGTCTAAGCTAGCCTACAGTCTGATTTTTACAGAAGCTGGGCAGGAAATTTGAACCGCGATGTGAGGCGTTGGCTGCAGGATGGGTGGATGCTGACACAGCTCATTCAGACTGCTGCTGGGAGTGCCCTCCCTGCTTCCATCATGTGCATGACTGGTCATCCACACACACTTATACACACCAGAGATCCTAAAATGCTTAACATGAAGTACCGACTTTCTGACATTTGATTAGGTGCTGCTTTTATGAGATTGTCGTTTGTTTCTCTGTGTCCAGGTCAGCATGCCAGCAGACCAGCTGCTGTTCTTCACCCCACCCCCTCACTGTATTCATCTGTATTGATTTTGAATCTGAGCTGGCAAGTTAGTAAAAGCAGTCCATGACCCCAGACCTTTTTTTTTTTTCATTATTTGAATTTACCTTTGCTGCCCTCTTTGCATAGTGAGATTTAATTCTGTGGCTGTTAGCTGTTTGTGGTCCTGGATGTGTAAATGTCCCAGTTAGCATTTCAAGTTAGCCTCCTGCAGCAGGAAATCTCTGCATTAGCGCAGCACACACTCCCCTCCCACTGTTCTCCTCATGCTGTCTCTCTCATTCTTTCTCTCTTTCTGTTGCCCCTCCTCTCCATGTGCAGACAAGGCAGCATGCTCTATGTGTGTGTGTGTGCATGCGCAGAGTGGATGAGGATGCTGAATGCTAGAGCAAAGAGCTGCAAGGTGACTGAGGGAATGGAGAGGCAAACAGAACTGTGACGATGCAGTGCCTTCGTCCTGAACATCCTCTTCTCTTCACATCCATCCATTGCTCTGCCTTTCCTCTCCCCTTTTCTCTTTCTAGACTGAGGTGGACTGCTTGCCCGGCTTGCAGCGTCTCTTTCTCAGCTGCAACAACATCCTCAGGTAAGAGCTGGTATTGCTTAACTCCCTCATTCCCACAGAGCAGAGACAGGATGGTGGCTGGACTGTGCCACGTCGCTGTCCCTGGGACTTGGCAGCTTCTGGCTAAACAGGTAGAACATAGACAGCCTCACACACAGGTGCTGAACAGTTAACATGGATGTAATCTACCTGCATGTGTTTTTTTTGTGTGTATTTGATATGCTATGTATGAAATAGTTGTAATAAATTCTTAAAATTATTCAGGGAACCAAAGATAAAATTTGATAAAAAGTAATACAGGTGTTACTAAAATCTGGGGATTAAATTTAAAGGCATTGTTTGCATTTAATTGTACCCCAAATTACACTTTCCCCCCTCCCTGGGTATTTGTTTTTATTTTTTCCCTTTCTCCCTGATCTTAAAAACAATAGAGATACCTTAGAATTACACAGCCCTCTCTCTGAATGTGGGATTCAGGGTGGGAGAGCCTAGTTGTCCATGTTCACCTTGTGCTGTGTTAGATCTGACCTGACATCTCTTGCCTGCACTGTTGTTCAAATGCCAGCATGATTCAACATTGGGTCACACATAGTCAGGAACAAATAAGTACCATCAGATACTCAGTTGGAAAAAAAATGCTCCACTTAACTTTACAGTGTCATCTATGTTTTATTAGGTGTATATCAAAGAGATGTCCTAATTTGTGCATGCATGATTATTTTATTCATTTTTTTGTATTTTATTTTTAATTAAATCAATCCTGCTGAATTTAAACTTACAGTAAGAGTTTTAAAACCTGCCTAAACCTTTTGAAAATGTTTGATGCTGAAAGGAGAACAGTTGTGCTCTGTGCTAGGTAGAGAGTCAGAGCACAGTCATCTGTTTGGTATACCCCACCTTACCCAGTAGAGGACCTTGGAACAGAAATATCCTAAAAAAGTGTGAAAAAAATCCTATATTTTAGCATCTTTATTTATGACCTCAAAAGTCGTAATACACAATTTCAAGCAGGTTTGATGCTTTCCTTTCCTTTCCTTTCCTTTCCTTTCCTTTCCTTTCCTTTCTTTTCTTTTCTTTACTTTTCTTAAGCCCTCATTTGTTATTTCAAAACTTGCAGTATGTGATGAGGAATTTGTGACAAAGCAACAAACCCATAATACAGGAAAGGGATATGGCTTGATGAGAGCAATTTGTCCCCAGATAATCATCTTTCCTGCAAACCTGTAAAACAATTATGCTTCTGAAACTAGTTAGATTGGAAGCATTGTTGTGGCATTATCCTTTATGTTTTATCAAGTCAGTGCAGCTATCTACCAGGAATATTTTCATGCTTCCCCAGCTGAAAAGCTTCATGGAGAGATGATTTTATTTTCAGTTGCAGGATTATTGAGAAGAGTAAGATGAGAAATACCAGACTCACAATACAGACAAGCTGAGGGCAGTTATTAAGGCAACCTGTGCTTTTTTAACACCTCAGCAGAGTTTCATGCTGATTGCCTCAGTGCGACAATTGATGCAGAAATTAAATGTAAAAAGAGCCCTAACCAAGTATTGAGTGCTTATACTGTACAGTGCATGGACATACTTTTCTGTGGGCGGGTATTTCTGTATTCAAAAAAATCCTTTCGTATTTATTGGTCTTATGTGATGTTCTGATTTTCAGAGAAAATGAATTTTGATTTTTTTTATAACTGTCAGCCATAATCATCATAATTAATGGAACTATATCCATCTATATGTCAGTAATTTACTAATTTTATTTTCTGAAATAGTCACTGGAATAAATTTACTCTTAAATGATATTCTAATTTATGAAATTGCACCTGTTTATTTTAATATATAGTGTAGAAAGGTGTAAAAACAGGCAGTCAAACACCAAAAGGGAAAATAATGCAAATATAATTTAAGCTGATAAAGTTACATTTAATTTCCTTAGGCAGTTAAATAGGTTAAACAAAAGTTATTAGATTATTTTCGGAAACCCTGGGTAATAACATTACAGGAAATCATTGTCATGTTTTTTGGATATATGTTTTCAAACAGTTTTCATGTTAAAATTCCTTATTTTTGACACAAATTTCCAAAGTTTGTGGAAAGTTTTGTTCCTGTCTGTTTTTAAAGGATAAATACAAACCCTGACTGGAAATCTATATAAGATATCTGTACAGTGGTCAGCCTTTTGAGAGGAAATAAAGGAACGAAAAAGACAAAAAGGAATAGTTGGATGGTTGCAACCTTTAGACGATGGGAAATTAAATTAAGTCTTAAAATACAGATTATTTTCTGTTTTTTTCATATTCATCCACTCTTGGAAAATATTTGAACTCAGATTCCATACTTTTCCAGACTTTCCAATTAGAAAATAATAGCAAAGCTGAGTTATTGGTACAAAGGTGTAAAAGCTGCAGTTCTAATAGATTTCAGTCTAAGCATTTATCTGCCAAAACCCATACATCATAGTTCACAACTATTTCTGACAGCTACTACTTACTGGAGCTTTTAGTTTGTTTAAGGTTCTGTTACATTTCTTAATGTTTAATTATTTTGTATAGATTTTCTTTTTACCAAGCATTCATACCAAAGTGTACAGGAATTCACATGGAATTTTTTTAACAATCAGAATTGCAAAGGCTGTGACACATATTTGATTGACTAAACCATACAATGTAAAGCAAACAGTAAATATAATAGAAATTCTTTTGTGTAAAATAAGAGGTTTCTTTTATGCCAATAATAGATTTAAACCTCTACTGTTTCCACAGTTAGCTGTATTCACTTTATTAGTACATCACAAGTAATTATTTAAACTTCCTCAGACTCAGTGTGTGTATCTGTTTTGTGTATAGGTCAAAGCAGTATTATCATGATTATGCTTCTTTATATCTACAAATGCCCCTTTATGATATCAAGATTGTAAAGGATGTCCTTCTCTTTGACTTCAGTATTAATTAGAGGCAGCCTAAAAGCTCTATTATTTAAGCATAAGCTATGGCTCAGTGGTTTGTGTAGTGAAGCATTGTACTTAAGAGCTGACAATGTTCTTTCTTTGTATCTAGTTTTGATCAGCTAGCCTGTCTTGGAGAGTCACGCTCCCTTTCTGAGCTCACCCTGGATGGGAATCCTGTAGCCCTGGAGACATGGTACAAGCAGGCCGTCCTGCGCTGTGTGCTTCACCTGAGACAGCTGGATATGAAGCGCATCACAGTAAGACTCATTGACTCGCTCTTTTTTCTGTGGATTATTAAGGCATTAACAGGTTAATGGCACAAAGACGTAGCTGTGGTTAGAGAGGCACTTTTGAAACTTTCCTTTCTTTGAGGTCTAACCTGCTCATTCAGGATTTTTTTTTCCTAAAGACTATAACAGATAAAAGAGAGAAAATGTGCTGCAGGTTCTTTGAAAGAGGAAATGAATTACAAGATTATCTTCATTTCTGTATCAAAGCATATGCCCCTAACCTTTTTCTGATTGTTACTGAACTTTAAAAAAGCCTCATTGTAGATGCTGTTAGTTGATGCACCTATAGGATGCAAATAGTTGTAAATCTTAGTTCAGATATATGTATTCAGCAGTTAAAACTAATTAGTCTTTAATTAAGAGTATCAAATGATGTCTGAATAATATCTTAAAATAAGGATTTTATACTTTGCAATATTTTTATAAAGGTACTGATACCTAACCAACTTTATTATTTTAGAACCTTGAAACACAACACACCAGCTCTGTTACATATCTATGCATGTTACTGATTCTGTCCTGTTTGCTTTAGGGGATTTGTAAAGCATATTGAGTTTTCTCATAATAAGCAAAACCAGTGTATTTCTACCACCTGCCAGAAATATGCTACAGTGGAGTATTAGCATGTATTTAGAAGCTGTCAAGAAGTGAACACCCAGGTCTGAGCTTGTACCTGAAAGGAATCTGACAGTGCCACACACCTTGCCCTCAAAACATAATTCTTATACAGTGAAAAAAGAAGGAAATTTCAACCCTTTTTTCAGGTTTTCACTTTTTTAAGTCTAATAAGATCAGGTTTTGCAAGTTTCATGGTCTTGGTGGTTTGTAAAATCTCTTCAGCAAGCTACTGCCTACAGCTTAAAATCAGAGAAATTAATCTGTTTTTTTTTCTTCCAGCAATTAAGCCTCTCTATTAACAATGATCTAAGTGATCTTCCACCTGAATTGCTTTGGAAAAGCATTCCTCTACTGCACTATGCTGTCACTAATCTGTCAAGACCTCAGGCTAACTGCTGGTAGATTAAATCTTATTAATGAAACAGAGAAAATAATTTCACAGTTTAGAAGAAAATGATGAGGAAGTTTAAACAGCCCACATACTTTCCAATTATATGTAATACATCAGCTTGAAAATGAGTTCATACACTCACACTTTTCCACATCTTGACTCATGACAACCACACACTTTAATGTATTTTATTTAGAATGTTTAAGTGATAGACCATCTCAAAGTTGCTCATATTTGTCAAGTAAAAATACATTTATATATGTGTATGAACATCTTTTACAAATATAAATTGTCTTTTGGTATGCCAACTTTACACATCTTGAGAGATTTTTGCTCATTCCTCTTTGTAAAATAGCTAAAGCTCAGTCAGAATGGATGGAGAGCTACTGTCAGCAGCAATTTCAAAGCCACATATTCTCAAATAATTTTGGTCTGGACTTAGATTTGACCATTAGAACACTTGAAAACACTTTAATATAAGTCATCCCACTGTGTTCACTGTGTTCTCTAACAACAAGCCTCTGAGGTCTTCACAGAACAAATGTATTTATACTCAGATTAAATTACACACAGGTGGACGCTATTCACGAATGAAGTGACTTCTGAAGGCAGTTGTTTGCAATGGTTTTTATTAGGAGTATCAGAATAAAAGGAAGCACTTGAATACAAATACACACCTGATTTTAATGTATAAAAAAATCTAAAAATTATCAGGACTTTTCCTTCCCCTTAACAGTTTTGTTCTATTTTGTGTTGGTCGATCACATACCGTAAAATCCCAATAAATAATATTGAAGTTTGCAGTTCTAACTTAACAAATTGTGAAAAAGTTCAAGGATAATAAACACTTTTAGAAGGCACTGTATCTGGTTTTGTTTTTTTTTTTTTTTTTTTTTTTTTTCCACGTGCAAAAACTGTCCAATTATATGTAACATGCAGTTTCACATTTGAAGATGTCTTCTAATGTACGTTATTATTATAAATGTAAATCTGTAAATCACTGTAAATTTAATTGCTTTAAACTTGCGTTCCAAAGACATCAAAGGCAAAGACTTTTATGTTTTCGAAATGAGAATTAGAGAGAAAATCATTTGCACTTAATTTTGTGCGACCGTATTCACAAGATCCATTCAAAATTTCCCCCAGCTGAAATTATTTCCTTCATTTCATTGAATCAAACTCTGTTGATCACTCTGAAGCTGCGCCTCTGCTAGCTTTTGACTGAAAGCTGAATATCCCCTCACTCTTAGCCAGCAGGCTCATATTGTGTTGGGAGCATTGCATTCTGGGAGTTCTGCATTTCCACAACAGCTGGGCTCAGTTTATCTGAGACTGGAAATCAGACAGATAATCCTGTGATGCAGTCGGCTGGTGTTAGAATTCCTCGCACTGCTTCCATAGTGGTCAATCTCTGGTGGCGAGAAGAGTCTTTTAGACCCAGACTCTCTCTTTTGTGATCTCCCCCTCATCCCCTCCAAGCTCTGTTGAATAATTCACAACTCATGAATGGAGCGACACCATGATTGCACCAGCTTTTCTTTTCAGGACGAGGATCGGCGCATGGCAGGTGTATTGACTCGAAAAGAGGAAGAAAAGAAGAAGGAGAGTCACAAGCAAGCCATTCATAAGGTACCAATCCTATCTGCTTTGTACTGGTGTTAAAAATCTGCATGGACTGAGTGTATTGATGTACAATATTTGTCAAGTACAACTAATATTTTACATACCAGATTTCAGATAATTAAGAAGTAATAAAACAGAACCCGCTTTTGTCTGTGCTTCGTTGTTTTTGGTGTAAAGATGGGTACGGTATTTGTTGAACAAGTTAAATTTGGCTTTAATCATATTGAGGCTTCCTAAGTTCTTATTCTTGTATTTAAGCAGACAGCTACTATGATTTTTCTTGCTGTTATGTCTTAGTCATTTACATCTACTTTCTCTAACTTGCCAATTAAAAATATAAAAAAACATTTTTGCATTGTTCTCCATTACATCTCTTTTTCATATCTCTTTTGTACAACCAATAAAGCAAAGCACTGAAAGAGTGGTGTATTACATACAATATCTGAAGGATTTAGATGCAGATTTTTCTTTTTTAATGTAACAAGTTTTTTTTAAAACAAAATCCCAGAACATATTTGAAATCTGTATGACAGGGACTTAAGATGGGACTGTGAAAAAGTATTTACCCCCCTCAGAGATTTCTTCAGTTTTCCTATTTGTTTTAGGACATCAGATTATCAGACCAGGTAACCTGAGTAAAGACAAAATTAATGTCCAAATTAGGATTTAATTTATTAAGAAAAACAATCTATCCAAACCAACCTGGCCCTGTGTGAAAAGTAATTCCCCCATAAAAACTTCACGTCCTAAAGCAGCCAGCCATAATGTTGCTGTTGTTGTATTGGTTTTATACCACATGTAACAGGGACGCACACTTTCAAAAAAGTTTTATTTTTGTCTCTCGAGTGTCAGGCATCATTAAAATGTTTCTGGCTTATGTAAGATGGGCTTGTGTTTGCCTTTTGTTAGCAGTCGTTTTGGCCTTGGAACTCTACCATTTTTTTGAAGAGTAATTTTACTATTGTTGAACACCAACTTTAACTTAGGCAAGTAAAGCCTGCATTGCTTTAAATGTTGATCTTCTTTTATGACTTCCTGGATGAGTTGTTAATGCTTTCCTCGAGGAATTCTGGTAGGCCGGCTACCTTTAAGGAAGGTTCAGAACTGCTTAATGTATTCTCCATTTCTGGATAATGCATCCCACTGAGGATCACTAAAGTCCCAAAGCCTCAGAAATTACTTTGTAAGCCTTTCCGGACTGATAGATATTGATGACTTTGTTTCTCATCTGTTTTTGAATTCCTTTATCGGAGTATAATGTGTTTGCTTTTTGAGATCTTTTACCTTACTTCATGTTATCAGACATGTACTATTTAAGTAATGTCTTGATTCTACACGACAGATTGTAATCGGGCCTGGATGTCTCAATTGAAACTGAACTAAACTTTCCAAAAACAGATGACTACAGTTAATTCATGATTTAAGAAGGAGGACATCACTTTTTCACATGGGGTTTGGATAGTTTTTTTTTTCTCTCTTTATAAACAAAATCATCATGTAAGCTTATTATTGTATTTACTCAACTTATCTTTGATATTAAAATTTCCTTCATGATCTGAAACATTTAGGATGTGATGAAAAAACAAATATAGAAAAAACATGTAAGGGGGCAAATATTTTTTTACACCACCTTCGACAGCATCATTTTGTTGATGTGATCTTGAATATTCAGTCTTGTGCATGCACCTTTGTGTCTTATAGGAGATTATGTATGACAAATAACTTGCACTTTCCTATACTGAGCGTTAGGTTACTGAGGGAAACCATGCCAAACTTCAACTAATCCTTGGTATTGAAAAAATGCTGTATTGAATGTGGTAGCCATGGATTCTTAAACTCATTTATTAAGAATTTGTTCTAATTAAGTTCTGCAGCAAGCTGTCAGGAAGGAATAATTGTAATAGAGCAGGGAAGAAATAATGTGGCAAATCGTGTGACTACATTCTGTAGAAAGAGCCGAATGCAATGCCAGATAACTGACCACACTGAGCCAACAAATACCAAAAGCTAACTGATTTATTAGATTTGAGATTGCAAAATCAGTTAATGGTTTTTTCAGTCTCCTAAGCACAGATTTATACTCTAAATTTATACTCTTTGTGCAATGTACTGGAGGAGTTACATCTTCTGTGTTTGTGTATTTGATCTATTCATCAAGGAGAAGCGACGTCTAGCAATCCGTAATGCGGCCCAGCAGTGGGAGGGTGTCAAGGCCAGCTTGGAGCTGCCTCCAACAAATGGCTCTAAGGAGGATGCTAGTCCAGAGAACAGTCCTGCTCACAGCCCCGCACAGACCAATGGTCTTGCACAGGAGACATCTCCAGAGGAACCAAGGTGCATACTGCATGATGTTTCTTATAAATCCCTTTTTTGGAAGCTTTTGGACCCACTGTTTTGGCCAAACCTGCAGTGCCTTGCAAAGTATTCATACCCCTTGCAATTTTCTACAATTTGACACATTGTAATCACAGACTTCATTCTAATTTATGTGGAATTAATATGATGAAGATAGGGCAAAACTGTGAAGTGAAAGGGAAAGGATCCCCTGCAGAGTAAGCACTTTCACTGCTGTTACAGCTGCAGGGTTTTTTTTGGTTTATGTCTCAAATAGCTTTCCACACATAGAGACTGATATTTTGCCCATTCTTCTTTGCATAAAAGCTCAGCTCCATTGTACCTCTGGTTGTGGTGGAAAGTTTACCTCTGCCTTAATTTCAAGTCTTTGGCTGGCTCTTACAGATTTTCTTTCGGGTGTTGCCTTGTATTTAACTCCATCTTTTTCTCAACTCTGGCAGTCTTGCATGTCTTAGGAAAGAAAAGCATCCCACAGCATGATGCTGTCATCACCATGTTTGACCTTGAGAATGGTGCATTCACGGTAATGTGCAGCATTGGTTTTTGGCCACAGATATCATTCGTAGGCCAAACCATTCAATTTTGATCTGACTTTTTTCCACATGGTTGCTTTGTCCCATGTATGGCTAATGGTGAATTTTAAGTGGGACTTCTAATGCCTGTTTTTGAACAATGACTTTTTTCTAGCCATTTTTCATTAAGCTGAAATTCGTGGGGAACACAACTAATAGCTGTCTTTATCTAGAATTGCCATGGACTTCTTGGTACTTTCCATGTTTAACGCTCACCTTGTGCACAGTCATGTCTCGATAGATTTGCATTTGAAAACAAATGTATGCCACACTTCTTAGAGTTTTATTTATTAAAAAGATTTTTGGATTGTAATGTTACAACATATGAAAAGGTTTAAGGGTTATGAAAATTTTTGCAATACACTATAATAGTGGTTCCATTACTAAATCCAAAATAGACATAAATACCTGTATGTTCAAATTTGTATGGTATTTATATTGCGTTAGCTTTGTTATAAGCATGAACATTTCTAGTTTTAGTTTGTCCTAAGTGTCACGACAAGGAGAAATTGTCAGGATTTTTTTTCAAACATTTATGGTCTCTATAGGATAATTCCAAATAACTACTTTGATCTCAGGTCCGTGTTTCTATAGCCAAAGTCTTACTACAGAAATTCATCACATAGCCAGTGAGGCAAGCAGACAAATGAAGGGAAGGATTAACACTCATTTTGACAGGTGTGAACAAACTGTGTTTTTGATGTTGCTGAAGGTTTTTGTATGTTTTTAACAGACGGATAAGTCCAGGTTCAGGACCAGAACGACCATCAGGGGGAACAGAAAACAGACTCCGTACCAACAGCCGTCCTAACAGCCCTCGAGATCCAAAGTAAGACAAAGCTGCTCTCATGTTTTAGTGCACTTTGAATTTCATTATATAATGCTGTTCACAGATCCACTCCCATTTACTCATTTGTTGTTTGACTTCTGTAACTGATGTTCCTGTAAAATCTTAAGCAGCTAAAATACCATTTCAGCGTTTAACAGTTGAGGAAGTAAGAAGGCAATATCTGCAACAGTTGTTGTGACCAACAAAACCTTAAAATATTCTGAAGTAACACAGTAACCCTGTTATTTACCTGCTTAGGCCTAAAAGACCTTGCTTAGTCATGCACTTTGTGAAACAGTAAACAAATGTCTGTGGGAGATATTTAAAAACAGGTTTTCCCTGCCAGACTTTATAACATGATGTTGGAAAGCTGTTTTGTGAACTCTAATTGTCTTGTAGCTTCTCCTGCACAGATTGCGATCCAGCTCTGGATGAGTTATGAGAAGGAGGGCTGAGATGAAAGCGAGGGCTGTCTCAAGGATGATTATTACATGTTTCAGAGAATGCCTTTCCTCCCTGCACCATGATGTATAAATTGCCTCAAAGCAAAAGCTTTCAGTGCCAAACAGTTTCCTTTTTAAAAGTTCAATGTAATTTCATTGAGGTAGAGGTAAATGGTAGAACACATGATTCAGTCTAGTACAGTCTGCTCTCCAAGAGTTGCATCTTTGGCTTTTATAGTATGAAAATATAAGAGGGTTTTATAAAACACTAACTAGAGTCAAAAAGTACATTTTTCTAAAAGGAAAAGTCGATGGGAAATGTAAAACTTGTTTTTTGTTCAACACTCTTTAGTTACTGTGATTACTACACAGTATGGCCACCTCAGATAGTGATTGAAGTGCTACATGCTTAGACACATTGCACCATCCTCCCCCACCGAGAGCATAAATGGATAATATATGAACTTGCCTTTTTTAAAATGTGAGTCATTATTATTGCTTCATTATCTAGTAGCATTATGCATCAGATCCTTGGAGAACTAAATTTCTTAGAATTAAAAAAATTACAGGGTTATTTATTCTTCTGTACCATGTCGAGATGGTGTATAATTTATTTTAGGTCATTTATAATACATTTACATCTGGACCATTCTAGCTCGTGAATATGCTTCAGTCTAAGCCATTTTATTGTAGCTCTAGGTGTTTGTTTGGTGTTGCAGTCATGCTGGAAGGTGAACCAAAACTCTCAAGTCTTTTCAACCTCCCACAGGGTTTCTCACAGCATTGTGCTTTCTAGCCATCTTTCCATCAATTTTGACCAACTTCTTTGTTCCTTTTAAAGAAAATCATCCCTGCAGCATGATGCTACCACCTTGCTTGTGGCAAACAAAAACGGAACTTTTTATGGCTCTCAACTTTCTCCACAACTTTCTCCCTCACCTGTCTGCTATGTTCCTTGGCCTTCGTGATGCTATTTATTCAGTTTCCTAACAAACGTGACAAGATGTGAAAAGAGTTTTGCAAGACACTGTAAGAATGTATTAATTCAAAATTTCATTATATGTGATGTGTTAAGATTTTAATGAAAATATTGTGAAAATCTGTTTTTTCTTATTGTTGGTATTGTATGCTTATTTTTTATAAACAAAATCATCTCTGTTATGAAATGTTTCAAACCTGTTAGGGCTCAATATTCAGCCGTTATTACAGCAGTATCACTGCAGAGTTTAATAAGTTTTAAATGGCTGTGCCAGCCTGTATTTAAACAAAATTAGTTGTTAAGGAAGCACACAGGTTCTTTGTTAACATTAATCAGCTGCACAAAACATGTATTTAGTCTTACTTTGTTCCTTTACTTCTAATTTACCAAAAGGGTACATTAGATGTAATAGAGCTTCTTCTTAAAACTTATATTTGTGAAGTTTTTGTCTACCTGTTTGTAGTTTTAGAACTATAACATTAAATGTCATTCTGTATGGCCGAGACACAGACTTTAAGATGAAGACACCACTAATACTTGCCAAAAATTAGGCTAAAATGTTTGATGTAAGTCTCTAAGCCAGCCATATTGTCCTCGTTTCTCTTGTCCTTCAATTTTGCTTTTTTATAAATTGGCATTCTGTTCGCCACTTTAGCTTCTGTTAACAATGTACAGAATTTCTTTGTCTTCATTTGCTTGTCATAATGCAAATTTATTTTCAAATCTGCAGCAGTGTGTATTAACTGATCACTGTTCTCACATTCAGACTTAATTTCTTCAGTTTGTCCAAATGGATCATATGGTTCGTTGAATAAAAAGGAATTTTCTTTCATGTGGAAAGAAAACACATGGTGTCATCTCTGCTTGACATTAGCTACCACAGCTTGGGAACAAATCAAAATGAGACTAAAGTGTATGCTGACGCCACGTTGAGCCTGATAATGTTGTTATCAAACTATCACTTATGGGAGCACAGTTGGCTGGAGCATAACTGATGGCAGGTCATATCTTTTTCATGTGCCTAAAGTTTAAGGCGGTGGAAAGGTGGAATGTGTCAAGCACATCAGTTAAGATAGGAAGGTGAGGAAAAAGGTTTACCCAGATTCATTAATGAGAGGTGAACTCTTAAAATAACACGTGGTGTGGGAACACTTCCAAGTTATTGGCCTTGATGACTCTACTTGCTTTTGCTTTTAATGAAAGGCTGGAATGCTATGTTGTAATGACATGAACTCAGACAGTGTGACTGCCTCATATTATTCAGGCAGTTGTAAATGAGTGCATTAGATGATTCTTTGGGAAGATTAAGCTTCTTTAGAGATGACAGATGTCACTTTTAATAGTGCTGTGGGATTAAGTGAGATAGACCTAACTGAAGGAGATTCAGTTTGTTGCTGCCATAGTTTCTTTACATCACTTTCAGTGCTTTGTTCTCATCCTTCATGATTTATCTGTAGCGTTGTGACATAATAGAGTTGAGAGCCACCTGGCAGCCTTTCAGCCCTGATCATGGAGAAACATCATGTGACATGGTGCAGAGGATTGATGGTGCACACAAATTTTTCTTATTCTTTGTGTGCTTACTCCATATGTCATGCTTCATCTCCAAGATATAAAGACTTGATGCTAATTCACATTCCAATGCTTGGATTTTGCTGCAGTGGAGATGTGAGATATCTTCTAAAAGATCTTCTAAAACTGCATTAATGTTAGGAAAATCAATGCCACTGTGTTGGTAATGGTGTATTAGGAAAGAAGTCCAGTGTGCAAAATGTTGATATTGCAGAAGACTGGAATGCACGATTTCTGGCTAACATATTCCAAGTGTCAAGAGGTCACAATTTGCATATCAATGCAATAGTCACCCTCTTGGCTGGAGCACAACTGCAGTAGATGCCCATATCTGACATAATGCCCAAACTGCTGGAGCTCATGGAGAGCGTTGGAAAAACACATTAGAAAGAAATAAATGAGGAGACATAATCCAGGTGTGGATTATCACACCTGGTATATATTTATCACAATATTTAACAATAATCATAATATCACCATTGCATGATTTTTCAATGTCTTTCAGCCTTAGTGATTCTATTTTTCATCAATTTAGCATATCTTTCACTGGCTGTTTGGCAAGCTCTGCAGTGTAACATCCATGGATTCGCTGGGCATGCCAAGCAGAATGCTTTTGATTAAATCATTAGTTGATCCATTGTACAGCAAAATAAATATTACTGAAAATTATTCAAGGCTTTATAAAAAAGTTTTTTTGATAACAGGAGCTTCAAGATGTCTCTTGAATGGAGAAACAAAATGCTTGCATTGCTCAGGTAATCTTTTGACACATTCTTTCTCACAAACTTTTTTTTAAAATCTTGAAATGTCCAAAGGTCTCCCCTATGCACTTTGATCTTCAGTTCTTTCCATTGATTTTTACTGCATTCAAGTTGGGTGATTGGCTGAAACATTCTGGCATCTTAATTTCTCTGAAACCAGCGGAATATTTTCTTGGCTTTGTGTTTGAGATCGGTGTGTAGCTGAAAGATTCATCCTCGCTTAATATTTACATTTTTGTCAAGAATGACCTGATGCATTGCTCCATTCATTCTCCCATCATCAGTCTGCCAGTACCACATGAAAGAAAATGATCATTATGTGGGAAAAAACAGCCTCACATCATGATGCTCCCACCTTCAAACCTTAGTGGTGGTATGTTATGTTGGGAGTGATGTACAGTGCCATGTCTTCTCCAAACATGGTCTGTGCAATGACACCCAAAGAATTTGAATCACTTCTCTCAATATCCTCTCTCTTTCTGGCTTCAAAGAGATTTGATTTCCTTCTTACTTCTTCCCTGTGTTGTTGGCTTGAATTATGGCAGTGGTCTAAAATATGAATAGATATGAATATTATTAGTAGGTGATCGTAAGCTCACATACAGCTCAGTTTTTTTGCAGCCTAACTGAAAAATTGAAACAGCACTGAAGGAAGAAATGGGTTGAAACAACACACAAGTATTAAAAAAACAGAAAATTCAACTCTGATCAATAACTCAAATGAAATATGGTTTACAGCAAAATTTCAAAACAGCTGGAGAAATTGACAGTGGGATGATGTTTCATAAGAGAAAGCTACTCAAACTAAGCCTGATTTTATTTTACAGGAATGTGCTGTTCATCTCTATAGACCCAGTCTTGTGGTTCCTCAAAAACTATCTTTGTTCTTTTGCCCTAGTATAGTATAAACTGTGTGCTGTCATCTGACCTTTACTATCTTTGTCATTTCAAGAAATTAGCATTCTCAAACTTGGTCACAACAGTTTTGGATTAAGCTTCTGTAATCTAAGGATTTAGTCGATCCACTCTGGCTCTCAGTCACAGAGTCATTGTGTGGAATATGAAAACAGGTAATTAGTTTGTTGGCGGCCTGGACTCAAAATGTTCAGTGATACCATATGATACCCTGCTATAAAGCAATGTCCCCTGAGTATCAGCAGACCTAAAAGGCTGCTAATTATTATGTGTGTACACATTTGCTGGAGCCTTGTTCTACTCTCAAGAATTTCTTCTCTTTAAATGAGCACTTCAGCTGTAAGTTAAGGAGAGCAGAGAGCAGCTATTAACCAAAACAGGCAGGATACCAACAGCCCCTTTTATAATTCTTCAACCAGCTGTATCCACAACACTGTTGCCTCAAAAATTATCCTTTAAATTTCACAAAGTAACAATTCCTCTGCCTTCAGTGCACTTCTGTTTCAAATAGCTTGTTTTCATGTTTTTCTTTCCAGACTTGTGGAGACAGGCAGTGGCAACATTCAGAGCTTGTCGTTGTCTGACAGTCACCTGGCAGAGCTTGATGGAGACACCCTGCGTTTATTTGGACTTGGAGCCCTGGAGGCCCTGGAGAGAGGCTGGGGTGTTCAGACTGCTGGTGCCGTCACCGTCATCACCTTCCGCTTCATTAACTTTGATGCCATTGTTCCCGCACTGCCGAGAATAAGAGTCAAGTTCCCAAATCTGTTGGTGAGGTCACCAGCTATGTGGAAAATATAAATTAAGCAGAAATGAATCAACCAGTCAGAAGACTGGAATTGGCCGTATTTTTTAAACTGACTTTTGTTGGCGATCGGCATGTTAACTACTACCTCCATCAGCAATATATTTTTTATGTTGTTATGTGTTATAGTCATTAGAAAAATAGATATTGACCATAAATCTGAAGCTGTAAAATTTGGAAACCTGCATTGTTGGTACCTGCACTGGCTTAATTAGCCAGGCATTCACTCCTTGTCTTTCCTTTATTAGGTAATGAGTCTTTTAGCATAAAAACATTGCATTAAGTCATTGTACATTTGTTGATAACAATCTAATATAACTTAAACTTTAAATTGCCAGATATTGAAAAGCAGTAGATATCAATTTCCAGGTTTTAGGTTAAAGCTAAGTTCTATCCTTTATTTTCTTTGGTATTTTAACAAATAAGAAAATTGAACTAGAGCCATTTTCTTTCCCTTCATAGCACCTGATATTCCTGGAAACCAACATCAGCCGTCTCCCCCAGCTCGCTGCTCTGGCTCAGGTGAGGCGTCTGGACCAACTGACCATTCATCCAGAAGGCAACCCAGTGGTCAGTCTGGCTTTGTGGCGCTCATTCATCATCTATCGTCTCCACCACTTCAACCTTCAGAAAATCAATGGCCAGGAGGTGAGGACTGGCTTATGTGTCAGTGCAGGCCACCTGTTGTATTTTCACAGAGGTATTTATACATGTTGAACTTTTCCATTTTTTGTCATGTTACAACCACAAGCTTCAATGTGGAGATTTTGTATGATTTTTATGTTCAGTGGAAGGAAAGTGATACTTGATTACTCGGAAATCAAGCAAAATGAAGCAGCATTAGGAACTCTTTCCTAATGGCAAAAGTACATATAAATGTTGTTTGTTCTGTCCAAAAATGTAGGAAACTGTATATTACAGATGAGAAGGTTTTGTGAAACAAATGGTGATTCATAGACATATGGAATATTGTATGTTTTCTAATTTAACCTTTCTGCATGAAAGGTATAAAGTGAACGCCTTATTGTATTGAACTATATCTTTACTCTTGGCAGACTGAAGGTCAACATCTTTCTTTACTGTGTTCTCATTTTTAACAGGTGGATGAACATTGACTAAGCTAAACCATTAGATGTAATTTAATTTTAGTCTCTTCTCTTATACCATTGTTATTGTACTTCATAAATGATAAAACACAGACTTGAACGTTTTACGTTCTAAGTCCTCTGTAGAAGCATGCTAAAGAGCCATTCAGTGAACTCTTTTTATTGATCTTAGGTGACCATGAATGATGTGATTGCTGCAGAGCGGGTGTTTGGGACACTGGGTCACATAGCAGCCACCGAAACCCCACGTTGCCGGCTCCTCTTGCTGCTAGAAGAGTCCAGGTGAGAACTGTCAGATGCTCAGCAGACTGTTTCAGGCTGTAAGCAGTATTTGTTTAGATGAATCAAGAATGTTTGGATTCTTCAATGAGTTTCAGCTCCTGAATATGTAGGCTTCTGTACATGTGGATTCATGCCTGTGTGTAGCATTGTGCGAGTATACATTTCTGCGTTTGTGTGTGTAGCTATGAGACAGAGGCTGGCACAGAGGAGCCAGAGGAATTAGACTTTGTGTCTCAGGGTAAGGGTGGGTACTTGGCACTTGGACACAAACATTCCTTCCAGCCAAATAAGTCTTAAGGTCTGTCACTCTGGGTCAACAAAAAACATCCTCATGAATCCAGAATCTGCTCTACTTGTCACGCACAAGATGGCTCTCAAATCGCTCTAAAAAAGCTTGGTTGAGGCAAACACAGACTTGTTTAAAGAAAAAATGAAGTGCAGTTAAACATTTTTACCTATGCTCCTGTTAATTTACATTGTAGCTATAGTTTTAAAATTATTCAGCTCTTTGTTTTAATTAAAGACACTAATAATAATCTGCAAATATAGATTCTAAGGAAAGTTATGTGATAATAATTAACATATATGATACATATTTAAATAAATAACCTCCCTTACGTCTCCATCGTCCTTTTCTTCAGTACAATAGCATAGTCACCTTCTCATTGGAAATATTGAACCTTTCTCTCAGTACTTGGTTATTCTACGAGAAGAAGTTTCAAACTGACTTTCATTTTAAAACTTTTTGGCCCCCACCATTTATCTGCATCTCACAACCTAATTTGTGGACATTTGGATTCAGATGGATAATACACAACAGCCCTGTCATTTTCTTATCATTGTGGAAGTCTTAATCTGCCTGCAGAGCATTTACTTCATTGGTCATTTGCATTCAGTTGTTACAGTTTTAAAGGCAGAGAACAGGATGGTGCTTGGTGGCCTCTCCCTAATAAGGATGGAAGACCGAAACTGAATTAATTAAAAATAAAAGCAGAAATATATATATATAGTTTTTCCTTTTTTCTTATACATGGGGTTTTCATCAAGAAATGTATATATTTTCTTTTGTTTTCCTTATACATGTGTATTTGTCAAGGAATGTATATATTTTGTTTTACCCTTTTCTTATACAAGCGTTTGTTCTTTTTACATTTCTTCGTCTCCTCTTTTTGCTTTACCGTACTATTGGTCAATAAACAGGAAGGAGCAGGATCCATGTGCAGATTGATTGTGCATGCCTGCGCCTCGGCTTCAGTTTAGCAACCGAAGTATAGTTATGGAGGGAGCGGAAAGACGGTCGGAGTTATTAAGGGAAGCTGCAAATAGACTGGATAAGTTGGAAGATGGTAAGTTTTCAGGTGACCAATAGTAGAGGAGCTGGATCAAGAAGGCAGCCCTCAGCCCTCCTCATTTGCATAATGAGGCAGAAATGTATATGGTAAAGTAAAAAGAGGAGACGAGGAAATGTAAAAAGAACAAATGCTTGTATAAGAAAAAGGCAAAACAAAATATATACATTTCTTGACGAAAACCATATGTATAAGGAAAACGAAAAAGAAAATGTATGCATTTCTTCATGAAAACGCATGTATAAGGAAAAGGAAAAACAAAATATATATATATTTCTGCTTTTATTTTTAATTATGTCAGTTTCGGTCCTCCATAATAAGCATTGTGCCTTGCAAAAGTATTCATACCGCTTAAACATTTTTACATTTTGTCAGGTTACAACCACAAAATTTAATGTATTTTATTTGGATTTTATGTCATAGATTAACAAAAAAGTAGTGCATTATTGTAAAGGATGTATTGTTTCCTTAAATATGAATTGGTGAAATTTTGTAAATGTGTAATGTGTACTTGTACTTTTACTCTGATACTAACCAAATAAAACCCAGTGTAACTAATTGGCTTCAGAAGTCACCTGATTAGTAAATAGAGTCAGCCTGCGTGTAGTGGTCTGACTAGAGCATGGGTTTTCTGTGTCTCTTCTGCTGTAAAACTCTGCATCTCCTCCAGAGTTACAATGGGCCTCTTGCCTGTCATTTTAAGTTTGGATTGACCGCCTTCTCTTGGAAGGTTTGCAGCTGTCCACAACTCTTTCCATTTTCAGTGCTTTGGGGCACGTTCAAAGCTTGAGATATTGTCATTTTGCAATGCAATTTTGATATTTGTATTTGTAAATCATTTTTCAAGTCAAGCAATTAGGATACCATCTCCAAATATCTTTTTGTAGAGCAAAGTTGCCCTGGCACATCTGATATGCTTGAACTCTTGTGACACAACATGTAAGAAAAAATGAAATAAAAGAAAACTTAAAATCCCAATAAAAGAAACTGAAGATTATTTCAAACTTTTGTTACATTATTGTAACGTAATAAAAGCAAAGAACTTAATGCAGTTGTTGTGTTTTCATATGAAGCGCATCATTTGAAATGTGTTTATTATTTAAAGTGAAAACAGAATTTGCATTGCTGTGATTTGAACTCGCTGTTTTGTATGAAACCGATTTCTTCACACTCATGGATTTCAGCCGACACAGAGACACTTCCACATACTTTCACACACTGTCATTTAAGGTGGAATGTTTGCCTCCAGCCTGCTCTGTAAATTTAAGCATCCTGCCACTGCTGAACATGTTGGTACAAAGCTTTATCACACAAGATTTTATACTGATAGAAACATTTGGTGTAGTTTATATCATACCTGTAAGTACTGTTCTCTGATAAAAATAGAATTTAAACCATGATATTTGTTTAAATGTATGCATATTTTCATTTAAATGTATGTATTTGATGTTTGAAAGCTGTTGATGCTTTTATCCCTGATGGATTTTTCAACTATTTCTCTTTCTTATTTCTTAAAACAAACAAACAAAAAAAACTGTTTAACGTGTTAAAGTGAGAAGGTGCTATTTGCTCTCTTGCTGCCACTGCTTCTCTACATGTGTAGTAGTTTCTTTCCTCTGACTCACTTGTTTCGCTTTTCTGTCTTCTCTTTGAAGAAAAAGGCAACTGCAATTCTTGTTGGAAGGACGTGGCCGGCGGGCAGGGCTGAGTCCAGAGGAGCTTCGGGACAATGGGAAGCTTCTGGGTGAAGGCCTGAGCAGAGCACTCTTTAACTATCCAAGCAGAGACTGTAATGCAGAGAGCCCTGAGGTTTGTTCTATTTAATTAACAATGGTTTTAGTGTTAATACACTCAGTGGTGTGAAAAAAGTCATGTAGTTTCATCGTAGCTTCAGATGTTGACATTTGTCAGCTACCACAACCTTGCTGAACTGCAGCGTACAAAGCCTCTTCATTTAAGGTGTAATGAATGTTTTTTTTAGAAGTTCTTTTAAAATAAATGTTGTTTGGTATTATTAGTGCTATTATTAGTTCCATTTACACACAGACCACCAGACAGGAATCTCCCTCTAACAGCTACTAAATTGAAAATTAAATTGTGTGACGCTGATCTCAGAGATATCTCCACATGGATACTTGCCATCACAGGTGATTAGTAAGATGCATAAACACTGCTCTTGTTTGCTACTAAACTGTGATTTCTAGTATAGCTGCTGTCCCACTACTTGTGTGTAGCCAAATATGTTATTGTATTTAAAAACGTAATTGAGGAGTAAGTGTAAGTGTGAGGAAACACTTCACATTTTGTGAAACATTCAGTCATAGGATGTGTCATTTATGATGCACCCCCATTTCATATAGCGATTGTGAATTAGGATGAAGGGTGTAAAATTCAGTGTCTTATGACATGATGAGGGCAAGTTTTTTTTTTCCATACATAACTATCCCCTGACCATGTGGTGACGAGTTTAAAAAGTCTATATATATATATTGTATAAGAATCCCAAAGTGGTCAGATAATTATTGGCTTAATTTTGTCAAGTAAAACTTGGATTGTCCTTCCATTAGAGGCACTTAAAGCATTTGTCATGCTAAAGTGTGTGAATTTTCATCAGTGCAGACAGAAAGTCTGCATAGTGTAGCATGAGATTAAGTAACCTTAAATATCAGGTCATGAATTCGGCATTATTGGAAAAAATTCTTAATCTTAGAAATCACATTACATATCCTACAAAAGCAGAAGGGTCATGTTACAGTGTTACTTAAAGTTGCACATCTTGATATACCATAGAAATACAAGGCAGATAAGCAATAATGTGACAGTTTATAAAGGATAGCGTGTCTCGACATGAGCCGATATGAGATTCTCATGGCATGATAGCCTTGAGTAAAAATACCAGTTTCATGGTTCCACAAAACGACAGTAAGTGCCAACTGTAGTTTTGTGGTAAAACGGTGTTACCTTAATAAGAATTATCAGTGGCACTACTTTAGTGTCCACACCATGACTCTTTGTTTCTCATAACTTAATATTTTTCCAAACGGCTGAAGTTGTCTTTGTTGTAAATGAGGGAAAATGCCAGCTGATCAGCAGCAAACGGCAAAAGGTGAGAAAGGGCAGTCCTGCAATAATCTATGCTCCAAAGAGCCACAGAAAACTCTCGTCAACCAGACATTTTCTCTGTCAACCAAAGGACTTTTTAACTGAAGAAACGGTATGACAAAAATTTTTATCAGGTTTTAAACTGTTTAAAACCTTGGTATACCTTTATACTGGTAGCTAGCACATGCCTGCCTGTGTTCAAAACAACCTTAGCATTAAGTTACAATGAGTTAAGCTCATATTTCAAAGATTTTATTCAGCATGTGTTAGCCTGTCGTTTATTATCCTGATGACAAAATGTGACTAGAATCTGATTTGAAATCTGAAACTGTACTTTTGGGGCTTATCCAGTGATCTACCGCCTCAAGTAGTGCCCCAGGCTGTATATCAGACGACATGGCATGCAGTATCAACAACAACATCACATCTGAAACATTTAAAGACTGTCTTAGGGTTCTCTGCACATTCTCCAACTCCTTTGAGGATCAGATGGAGTAGCATATTAGTTCCTACTGAACTCCTCTTGCTGTTCTTTATCCTATTCAGGTCATCTCTAGGTCAGCTACACATATATCTTCTGAAGCTTTTGAAACTGCTTAAACATGAAACTCTATTAAGTGGATTCGGTTTCCTTTATCTTAGCTTGTCTTAATTGCATTCTGTGTTTACAAGAACTTTAAAGGATTTGGATGTTGCCTAAAGCATTTGGTGGATACCAAAGAGGAAAACCTGAAATGACTTAAATGATTAAGTGATGAGCAACCTGTGGCAAACTAAGAATTGTGTAAATTAGTGGCACAGTTTTAATCTGAGATCATGAATAAAATATACAATATTGCAATGGATCAAAAAGTACAATTAGGAACCTGCTGTTATCTAAAGGAAGTATTTCTATTGCCATTTCTATTGAGGGCAATAAACTGTTAAAATTTAATGGATTTATTTAAACCTGCTAAATAAATGTTTTATATATTTGATAAAATAAATGATATAGTTAAGGCTTTCCTCTTTGGTATCCACTAGCTGCCTCAGGCAACTTCCAAAATGAACATCAGTCTGTGTGTAATTTTTCTGTACAATGTTTCACTTAGTGAATATACTTATCTCATCACAGGAGGGCACCGTGGAGTCATCGGAGCGCGCTGCTGTGATAGAACAATACCTTCAGGAGTTGGTCAAAAGGGCGTCAGACACCAATCTGAAGGGTGAGGCTTTACACAAGCTCTGGCCCTCCATGTTTGCAGAGATGGTGAGGGACTGCGTATTGGAGATGAGGGACAGAGGGGCCTTTCGCCAAGCCAGTCTTGCAAAGCTCGCTGAAATCAAGTGAAAAGGACCAAAAGTTCACCCTAAGATCACATGCACATGACCAAATGTGGACATTGCTTCCCGCTGCTGTTTTTTTCAATTTCAAACTCCAATTCTTGGCGCTTCATCTCCTTCTGATTTGATCAGTTGTTAGTCGGAGGGCCTTTTGAGATGGATGATGTTAAAGATGTCTGTAAAATTTTCTCACATCTTGACTGAATGTAGATTTTCACTGATTCCATTCCTCAGAGTTTGGAGTGTGAGATGCCTAAGGAAGCTTAGAAGGACTTACTGACTTGTGGTGCACTGACTTCCCTAAAACAATCCTCTGCACTTTAAAAGCCTTCTGAATGAATTCCTGCACTGTCACCATTCTCTTCTGAAAATTGCGAGAGTCTCTTTTTCTGGAGAATTGAAGGATTTTTCTGTGTTCTAATCAGCATCATGTATCATTCTCTCACTCCTTCCTGCCTGAAATGAAAGAAAGGGCACAGGTGAAGACATGGTCTTTTTTGTTTACTACTGACTTTCTGTATTGTACTTAGTATTAAAAGATTCTGCATAAGCACAGAGTTTGTGTGCATGGTTTTAATGGTTCTATTTTCTGGAAATGTTGCTACATAATGAAAGGCTCTGATTTCTTAGGTATTCAGACAAATTATCTTAGTTGTATGTAGCAATATTATGCGACATTAAATTAACACATTAATAACCAATTAATCTATAAAATACAACCAGAAGGATAATTTCTTGACCTTTCAATGTGATTTTTTTAGGCAAAGGAAACAGACCAACAGCAACAAATAAATGAAATTAACATACTAAGTTAATTTTGTTCTACACACTAATTAAACAATAAAGTTAAACTGGAAATTGTTAAAAAATATTGTGCAAATTGATTAAAAGTCCATTATTTATCAAAGATTTGTTGGTCTTTCAGAGGTCTGTAGGATAGGGGCTTCACACTCTAATCTGAGCTGTAATACCTACTTTAATCTGAGAGGGCCAATAAAAAAGGAGATGACCATGATTTGTAACCAGCCTTCATTTATCAGCTTTTAGTGCCAGAACTGCCATAAAACTAAAACGAGTGCCTTACTTCAGTCTGACAAGGAGGTTTCCGTCATCTCTCTCTGTCCTGTTCTTTGACTCAGTTGATGGTCTTTGTCACTAAACAAACGGCTGGTTCTGTTCATCTGGAGGTCAGTCAGAGACTTGCAGGCTGTCTGCTCTGCTGCAGGCTTTGGATATGTGGAGGTTACCCACCTTGTATCATGAAGAATCCAACCACATTTATTAAAGTTTAAAGCTCCTCTAAAAAAGTTCATAGGGTTTAACAGATGGAGCCTCAATGACCTTTAAAAAGAGGGAAACAACAAATTTTGCTGAAACATTGCACCCAACATGCATACATAACAGAGTATAAAATGTAAACAAAATCATTTGCCAAATCAGAACTTGAAAGCGAGACCAGTTGGGGAAAACCCTTTTGGTGGATTCTAAGGTTTTATCCGAGTCAAAACGGAACATCTCACACAGAGCTGGCATTTGTGGGGGATTGTTCAACCAACCAGAAGCAGACTGAGTGGTAACAACAGCGATGCATTGTGTTGGACAGCCAAAGAAAAATGGTTTCAATTATTTTGATTCTAACACCTTCTTTTGAGTGAGATAAATCTCTCTAAATTAAAAAAATGTCGGTAAGCTATCTCAGGAGACATGGGCTGTTTTCATATCTAATTTTCTGAGCCTGAGGTTGTTTTCATATCTAATTTTCTAAAATACACAGTGATTTCATTGAGCAAAAGGCACCAGTCACATTTAAGGTTCAATTTTCAAATTTATAAATCAGATGGTTAACAAGTGTTTGTCATTATGTAATTTACAGTCACTTCAAAAATGGCAGGCAATACTTTGTAGGCCACTCATGCCCTGTGCACGTTTGAGCAGAGCAGGTCAAACAAACGGTAAAAGCTCCTCTCTTTAGTGTTAAGTGTTCACACTGGAATGTCCCTGAAGGTAGAGGCTTCACCTGTTTCTCTTATGTTATTGCTCACCTTTGCTTAAGCCCTCCCAAAGAATATTTAACCCCAGACAGGTCAAGGAGAACGCATCTCCAACCCAGACAAATAACTCAAGCAAAACTAAATGTCAAACAGCTTTACACTAACACCAAGAATTTGACAGGTACTCCTGTCCAGGGTGTTTGCTCCGTCGGAGACCAGTGCCTTGCTTACAGATATTTGATCTAAATCAGTCAGTAATGTTTATTGTTTGTTCTTTCCTTGCTTTGTTATTCCACATCTTTCTTTCATTACCAATAATATGAAATTTTAAAACAAAATGTTGACCTGCTAAATAGTATGTCCATATACTGCACAGTATACAGTATCTACTCAATACATAATTGGGGCTCATCTTATCTTGACAGTAACCCACAGATATGCTATAGAGTTTAGGTCAAAAGGCCAATAAAGCATTTCTGTCGAGATATGACCCTGGTCATTCAACCAAGTATTAATACTTTTTTCAGTGTGGGCAGTAAAAAGACAGATTAGAAAATATAATGCGATTATATCTGTTTCTTGTGTACTTTTTCTAACACTGTTTTTCCTTCCATTTGTATTTAGTAGTGTAGCATTGTGTGTCTGATGTCAAGTTAGCAGTCTTCTCCATGATTGTGTTAGGCTATCTCAGCAACTGAACAGCAACTAAAAATCCTATTTGTTGGTTTTATGTAATGTTCTAATTTCCAGAGAAACACAATTTGGGGTTTTTATTGGCTATAAAGCATAATCATTGAGATTAACACAAATTAATGTTTGAAATATATCAATGCGTGTGTGTGTGTGTAATCCATATAATGTATGAGTGTTACATTTTGAATTGAATTATTGAAATAATTCAACTTCAATAAATAAATTAGAAATTCTAATTTATTGATATATTTGCATAATAATAATGCAATGTTTTGGAATCAGGTCAAGCTATAATTTATAGCTTGACCTGATTCCACAAAATTGGATTTGACCATAGAACTTTAAACTTACTTTCCACGTAAAAGGCTCTAACCTACGGATTTGACTCAATATGGAGACAAGCCTCGTGTTATATTCAAAGTCTGAAGATCTCACATAAAAGTCTTCCATTCTGCTTCAGCAGGAGCCCAGTCTGTGTGAGCATCTGCTGTCAGAAAAGCTTCAGTTCGTTTCTTTTGAACAACTGTGATAGCATCACAGTGTGCTGAGACACTGTGACAGTTTAGAGGACTTCAGCTGCCAACACCGCGAGCAAGCTGAAGTTTCAAAAGCCTGATACAACTCCAAGAGCAGTGACAGCATGCAGACTGACATAGAGTGTGAATAATATCTCCGTCCCGAGAGAGAAGCTAAAAAAAAATTAAAGAATTGGTAATACTGCTACTCTACTAATCTGTTATATTTTGTTCGCTTAGAGGATGAATGCCTTTGTTTTTTGTGAATAAAGGAATTATGTTGTGGATCAAAGAAAAATAAGGAAGGAATTAAAAGAAAGAAACAATATTTCACTGCTGCTTTTAATCTGTATCATGACCGTGTTAAAAAAGGCACATTTTATTTGTTTAGAACCATAAATTGGGAGAGGTTTGCCAATTGGTGACAAGCTGATAAATGTTCATTTTAGGCAAAACCTTTACATGAAGTTTTAAAAAGTTGAGTTTTGTCAAATATTTTGTAAATAATACATAATCATTGTTCAATATTCTTTATTTGCCCAGAACTACACGGAAATGGTTGCAATAGCATTTCAAAAAAATGAGAAATGTATGTATGTGCAATTAACAGCTTGATGTTTGCTACCCAAAAGGGACCAGTTGCAAACAAGCATGGAAAAAACATGCTGTTTGTCTTCTCCATTCTGCAAAGCCTACTAAAGTATGTTAAAGATGCTGTCCAGTGAAACATTATTTTTCACTGTTTAATGTGCTGATAATAAACCACATCTTGATAATCAGATATGGATTTTAACTCAAGTATGCAATATTTTTATAAAGCACACATATGAAAGTCTGTTCTGCTTTGTGTGTAATTGAGTTGATGACATCACAAGAGGCACCAGAACTGATCTTGCAATAAAAACACCACGAAGGAAGAGTGACTTTTAACAGATTTCATTATAGATTCTGAAGCATTCAAGTTATATTTGAGTCCTAGTGATATGATCGTTTTGTTAAGTTTTCCCTCTGGTGTTGACTGCATTGAGGGAATGGGCTGCGATAATAATAAGTCTGTCTGCCGGGCGATCATTTTTGGCGAAGCGACTTATGATGCAGCACTTCTACAGGAAACATCGCTGGGAATTGAAAGTCATCTTAACAGAGTGCATCAACCAAGCATGTGGCTTTTATAATGACTTGGTTCAATGTAGATCTTTGACAGTGAGATCATGCCATGACAGATCCTATTCTCAAGCTGCTCCCATATATTTTTGCCAGATTTTCCTGAAATCCATGCAGTGTTTTGATATAAGGCTCAAACTAAAAATCTAAAAGTAGGGATTTAATTACTTGAACTTGAAAACAGTATGTGGTTCAAGTGCTTTTTTTTGATACATTTTTGATTTATATTGTTAAACCTGGCTAGTAGAGAGGATAAAACACAGTTAAAGGTCAATTTCTAAGTTAAAGCTGCTGCTGTTGACTGCCTTGAAGCAAAACAGCTAAACAGAAAGCGATCAAATGTTTCTTTCGGACACCTTTATTCATCCCTAGTTTAATGAACTGACATTTTCTAGAATACTTTTTACCCTTTAGCCTTAAATAAAGCCAATCAGCATTAGAACTGATGAGGAAAGACACAGACTTTCATTTCTCAGGATTGTTGAAAGAAAGTCACAGGAAGTCCTATTTTAAGTTTGGCACAAATGTAAAACAGAAATCAATCCGTGGAAGAAGGTGGTCTGGTCGGATGAGATCAAAGTTGAACTTTATGGTCTTCATTAAACATTCTGTGTGGGGTGCAAAACTAATACTGCTCATCACCCTGCAGTGCAAAAACACAAAATCTTACTTAGTTTCTAGTGCAAATATCTTAAATGCACTTGAAATAAGACAAAACTAACTTACAAGTAACTTTTTACCATGATATAGGAGCTTGTTTTAAGTCAATAATTTCTTAATATTGATGAAAACGTACTAGTTATAAGTGAAATAATCTGCCAGTGGGACAAGACAATTTTCTCATATTATAAGTTAAAATGTGGTAAAAAGTTACTTGTAAGTTAGTTTTGTCTTATTTCAAGTGTATTTAAGATATTTGCACTAGAAACTAGACCAAAAATACTTGATAAGATTTTGTGGTTTTGCAATGTAAACCCACCATCCCCACAGAGAAACATTATAGTAGCAGCATCATGCTGGGGGATGTTTATCTTCAGCAAAGTAGAAGAAGCTGGTCAAAGTTGTTGGTGAAGATGGATGTGCAAAGCTAGAAGACACATACCCCAAAAGACTTGCAGGTGACTCTGCAGGTATTTACTCAGGTTGTGAAAACAAATGTGCACCACACTTTTCAGATATTTATATGTTAAGCATTTAAAAACCATGTATACTTTTTCTTTCACTTCAGAATTATGCACATTTTGTGTTTGTCCCATTAGAATATATTAAAGATTTTGATTTTAATGTGTCTACATGTGGAAAAGTTTGAGGGGTATGAAGGCTTTTGCAAGTCAGTGTTATCAATTAAGTATTTTTGGACAGAATGGCTGAGCAAACAGCATAATAACGCTTAATGCAATCTGTCTGATATCAGATCAAACATGTGCTAATGAGTAATCAATGAGTAATTGATTGTGTGCTTTGCTTTTGTTGTAATGTTGCGAAAGGAGTGCCAAAGTGTGGATGTGGCTGAGCAGCTGAAAACATTAAATTGCTCTGCTTCTCTTTCACGCTCAGACAAATCCAAGCGCGCACTCTGGGAAAAAAGCAGGAGGAGACTCCCACCTCCGTATTTTTTACATGACAGCTCAAAGAACAAAGTGCGGTAGGCTGGCTAAGGCAGGGGGCGCAGCAGAGGGTGTTTTCCTTCTGCCGTGTCAGTTTTCAGCTCTCTGTCACAGTCCTTGTGTTTGCGCGTAAAAGCAGAACCACTGGAGTCTCAATGAAGAGCTGCACCCGGAGCTTATGGTCTGATTGATCCAGAATTCCCAACATGGTTTCATTGGGTCACATGGATCTGCACCAGGTATTAAGAGGGAAACCCTACATTTCTTCACAGATTCATGTTTCCACCGTGAGGATACCTGTGCTTGGAGAAGATACAGCAGTATAAAATCAGAAACACTTCATCATCAATAAGCTACAGGTAAGTGTGAGAAGAATGCAGATACTATATTTTGTTCTCGTTAACTGACTGGTTTTTATTGATAACATCACAGTTGTTCGCCCCTTTTTAAATGTTTGTAGATAATAAATGGCTGTTCCCTTGGGATCAGTGCGTGCTGAATTGTGATATCCAAGATATGTTTGAAAGCCTTTTTGCTTCATTGAACTTAAATAAGACAACGTGCAAATCATGACTGAGTTAAATAGTGTGGGGTTGAGAGGTGAAAGGCTTTCTCTAGCTGGATTTTAGACCTGCCTTCTGCTAGTGAGGGGGGGGAGGTTCACCAGAGGAGCTCCCTCATTAGGAGCCAAAGAGGTCAGAGGTCAACTCACATGGTCAAGTGGGCGGAAGACTTTAACGGTTTCTGCCAGAGTCACTGCCTGTGGGTGTTCAGGCTGAATGATTTTTGTTGAAAATATAAAACAAAAGTCAAGAAGTGGATACTTGGTGAGATTAAATACATTTTAAAGGGTTTTATTTTCCATATCATAAAGGTGAATTAGACTGCACTTTTATTTTTCGTTTTGCATTCATAGTGTCCAACACTGCGGAACGAGTTGCAATGCTTGAAGTCAGATTTTGGACTGTCAGGTAATTTACCAGTTTGCTTTATGTTTTCTTTTGTGCCTTTTTATTATATGTTTCATACTAATTGAGCAACATAATAAATATAAACTGCATTACAGTTTAAAATCTGATACCTTTGAGTAAAACTGTAATTTTGTACAGTAATCATTTCTTCATGGTGTCTGCAGATTATCTGTTCAGCTGCTGCTTTGGTCACAACTCCTGGACAGTCAACAAACAGCAGATCACAGGAAGGTGAGAGATGTTTGGACCTTACAGGTCAATAAATTAGAGGAGGATTAGAACAGAAATTTATGTCCGTAACTAAATTCAAAAAGTTGTCATACTATAGAAATCCATTAGACTTGGAGTTTGTTTATTTGTGCCCATTTATCTTTGGTGAATTTTCCCTTAAAGCTGATAAAAAGATGGAATTTGGTTTCCTTGACAGTTTGAATACCATATTTTCTGTACTATCAGTCGCTCCAGAGTAAAAGTCCATAAGTTAAAAACTGCACTATGAAGAGGAACAAAACATATAAGTCACACTGGAAGACCAGACAAACTATGAAAAACAGTGTGACTTAATGTCTGTAAAATACGGTATTTCATAACATCAATTAAAAAGGATTTTTTAAATACAGAAATGTCATGGTAATTTATTATTGGCCTCCACATTCATTGAGAAGACTTATGATCTAACAGATGTCCAGTAGACAGTCATTGACACCCTCCACTATAAGGCCAAGCCACAAAAGGTCATTGGTAAGGAAGATGGTTGTTCACAGAGTGCTGCATATGAATCGAAAGGTGAATGGAAACAAAAAAGTGTAATAAAGGGGCAAAAGTTGCAGGGATAACCACAGACTAGAGAGGACTGCCCTTTCAATGCATTTACAAGCTGTGGAGATAACTGAGAGCAACCAGAAGTGTATCATCTGGGCCAAGAAGAAAAATCGATGATCTTTTGCTTATAGTTCCAAAGTTCTGCTTTTAGATGAAAATCAATTTTGCATTTTATTTGGACACCAACCTCCCAGACTCTGGAGGAAGAGCAGAGACATACAAAATCATAATGTGTTAAGGTCCAGTGAGAATTCAATGAAGATTTGGGGAGATGTGTCGTCTGCTGATATCTGTCCTCTGTGTTTCCTCAAGTCCAAAGTCTGCACAGCCGTTTCCCATGAAATTGTAGAGCATGTTATGGTTCTTTCTGCTGTCAAACTTTATGGAGATGCTGATTTTATTTTCCAGAATGACTTGATATCTGCCCTCACTGCCAAAAATGCCAGTACCTGGTTTAATAACCATGGCATCACTGTGCTTGTTTGGCCTACAAACTTGCCTGATCTAAACCTTGTAGAAAATTTATCAGGTAAAAAGAAAGATTAGAGACAGCAGAGCCTATCCAGTCCAGCTGAAGGCCACTAGTGGAGCAAGCTGGACCTCCTTAACATGTCAGCAGGGCCACAGGCCGATTGCATCCATGCCACACCATATTAATGCACTAATTCATGCAAAAAGAAAACTAAGTTCTGACCTTATATACTGCACAGTACATGACATAACCTTATGTATGTAAATGTTACTGTAGTAAAAATCAAAACAAAAAAGAGAAATAAACACTTGTAATATTCTACTCTATGTGTAATGAATATATGAGATTCACTTTTTGAACTGAATTACTGTAATGAATGGCCTTTTCAATGATATTCTAATGCACTGATATGCACCTAAATATGATGCTACCACAGACGTCATTGTGGTGATGACATGCCCATGCACCATTTTCTGACTCTAACTAGCCAGTGAGAGTACCTTCTGAGAGAACTTCACTTGGCTCATAATCTGTGAACTTGTGAGAAGTAGTGCACCCAAGTGAAACAGAGAAGGTGGACGCCAGCTGTCAGCAAGCCACCTCTTGAACCCTGCAGGAACAGAAAACCCATGAAAGAAGCTCGTGTGTGAAGCTCAGTGACACATCTACAGTCCCTTCAGTTAAAAGTCGCAGGGAAGTTTGTGCGAGTCGACTTCACGTGCTTCCACTTGGAGTCCAGCTGCGTGACCCGATGCTGACCCAGAGATGACAGTGGCATTGAGTTGAAGCAGTAAAGGAGCCAGGGGCGGGGAGTTCTGAGGTCTTGCTGAATAGCTACCCAGGCTGATTGACACCCAAGGAGCTCCCTGCCAACTCCCCCTGCCGCTCCTGTATTCTCTTTTCATAAAAGTCAGCGGTAGCTAAGTTTTTACTGCAGCCATGTGTTTGCCCAGAAAGGCTGATGTGAATAGAGACAAAGTGCTCCTCAAAAAGCAGGATTTCCACACATAATGCGGGTCTGGCACGCTGTTACTCAAACAGTGAGCTCACTGATCGCTGCTAAAACGTCCCTGGCGCAGTTGCACAGAAAAGTAGAGTCAACAGGGAGTAATTCAGGTAGCCAATCAGGCGTAGGCCACTAATAGATGCTGGCTAACCAGCCAGATCAGGGTTTTATTACACTGAACAGAGGTCTGCTTCATGTACAGGGGCAGAAGGGTGGAGGATCAGGATATTCATGGTGAGGAGATGAGGTCACTGACTTGATCTTTTTTCTAATGCTAGATCTGCAGAGATTAAAGACTTGTTGATGACTGCTTCCCATGAGTACTTGGCTTTCACATCTAATGGTCCTGTCCCACTTTTTTGCACTTAGCTGGATACCTGATATAAGCTCTGTTGCATCCATATAGGTCCCTCAGAGGACAGAGTCTCAACAGGAGTTTAGGGCAGAGTACGGGGAAGTTCAGGGTGCCTGGGGCACCTGGGGCACCTGGTCAACCTGCTCCCGGACATGTGGGAAAGGTGTACAAGAACAGACGAGGCCCTGTCTGCCTGTGTACACTCAATACCCCTCCAGAGGAGCTGCCGTTCAGCCCCAGCAGCCAGGCCATGTCATTTCAGCTTTGAAGCCTGCTGCTGCTCCACGCCACAGTGGTGTCAGAGCCTTCAACAACAGTAGCAGAGGAGAGCTGAGGAGGGAGAAGGAGAGCAGGCCAGGCGAACGCAGGTAACAAAACAGATGGAATACTTTTTTTTGCATGAATGAAACTGAAAAGAAAATATTGTTTCTTGAATAATATGAGGCAGAAGTCCCCAACCCTGTTCCTCAGGGCCCCAGTCCTGCACATTTAAGGTGGTTTAGTGTAGTTAACAGGCTTCTGCAGCAGATGATAGCATTTTGAGGAGGTAATGCAATCTGATGCAATTTGACTTCGTTGTGGAGTGAACCTGTTCTGGGGCACTGCATACGGGAGAGGGTTTGCAGAGTTATTAATACCCTTTGAACCTTGACTCATTTTTTCTTAATTATTGGGATTTTATGTCATAGACTAACACTAAGAAAAGAATAATTGTAAAGGTAAAAGAGAAGAATTCATGCTTTACAGACTATTTTCATAAAAAAAAATATGAAAAGTTAGTTGTGCATTTGAATTCAGCTATCTTTACTCTAATATCCAAAAATAAAATCCACTACAAACAACTTCCCTCAGATGTCTCCTAAAAAGTAAATAGACTTCTTCTGTCCAATTTAATCTCCATAGAAATACAACTGTTCTGGGAAGGCACATGCTGAGAAAGTTATAAAGAAGTTTAAAGCAGTGTTGGGTAATCCATCCATCGTCCTCACCCACTCATCCTTGCAGGGTCACGGTGGGGCATATTGCCTATGTCACTGGGTGAGAGGCAGGGTACACCTTGGACAGGTCGTCAGTCCATCACAGAGCAACACAGAGACACAAATAACAGACAACCATGCATGCACGCTCATACCTAAGGGCATAACACTACAGTCATATTTTTGGACTGTGGGAGGAAGCTGGAGTACTTGGAGAGAACCCACACATGCATGAGGGAGAACATGCAAGCTCCATGTTGAAAGAACCCAGGATGAGTTTCAAATCAAGGAAAATCTTGTTGCAAGGAAACAGTGTTATCAACTGAGCCCAAGTTAGATGATAAAGCAATATCCTAAATTTTAAACATCTCGTAGAGCACTGTTAATTTAACAAATATGAAAATGGAAGATACCAGAACTGCAAACTTATAAAGACATGTCCATCCACCTTAGATGAGAGGTGGAGCAAGTGGAGCATTAATCAGAGAAGCTGGCAAGTGACCAATTCTTGCTCTGGAAGAGCTGCAAAGCTCTACAGCTCAGGTAGATGAATTTGCTAACAGGAGAACTCTTTTAAGATCTTTTGTGCACAATGCATGTCTGTCCTTTATAAAAATTGCAGGAAGAAAGCCGTAAGGGGTCTTTTGCGCTGCAGTGTAAGGGACACTGTAAACATGCGGAAGAAGATGCCCTAGACAATTTTTTTTGTCATCACTGACACATGGTGGTGGTAGTATAATGGAATAGGAAAGTTTTTCTTCAGCAGAGACAGAGAAACTGGTGGTGTCAAGATGGATGAAGCTAAATACAGGGAAGAAAAACAGTTAGAGACTGTAAAATACTTGAGACTAGAGGTTGAACTTCCAGTAGGACAACAAACCTAAACATACAGCCTGAGCAAAAATAGAGTGGCTTAGATCAAAACGTATGCATGTGTTAGAAATGTCCAGACAATGTCTCGACCAAAATACCATTAGTGGCAAGACACTCTCACTAATTTGACTGACCTTGAGTAACCAGTTTTAGTCTCTGGTGTGTAAAGCTGGTAGAGAAATACCAAAAAAGACTGTAATAGCTGTAACAGCAGCAAAAGGCAGTTCTTTAAAGTATTGACTCAAAGTATTGACAGTTAAATACAAACTCATAGTTTTTAGATTCTTATTTGTTAAAAATAATTGTAAATAGATATATAATTTCTCTGCTTCAAACAGTGAGCAATTATGTACTGATTAGTGTTGCTAAATCACAAAAAAAAAATCCAAACTGAATATATTTCAGAATACAGTTTATAGTTGCAATGTGACAAAACAGGGAAAAATTCAAGGGGTATGAATACTTTGTCATAACACTGTAAATAATTATACCTCCTTCAAAAGGCAACAGGGGACATTTGGTGTTAGAGTTATACGGTTGGATCTTGATAAGTTGTGTGATAGATATTGGTGAATTTTATAAGCCACTCATGATGAAAGTTCAGTTGTGAGTGTGAGTGGTTAATATAAAACAATATATTTTTGAAAGACAACAATTTTTAGTCTGATGCATGCATAGGTTGTGGTTGTGACTTACAAACCAACTGTTACTGTTGGCTACATATTCAGCCTATTTGTAGTGTTCTAAGCATGTTAAATGTCATTTTTAAAGATTTTTTATTTGATCTTCTGTGTTGCATCTACTAAAGACAAGCTGTCTGAAATGTCAAGAACATTTAACACCTTTGGTTTTTTAAAGCCCATGTCTTTGTTGAGATGTGTGCTGCATGCTGAGCAGCCTGGTGTAAAAGTGACTCTTTTGAGCTGTCGCTGTGGGTCATCTGACTGCCTTCCAGTGGAAAGCCAGTCTTTTATAGTTACAATCAAAAGCTTTGGCTGCATTTGGCAGCTTTGTGACCTCCTTCCTGTTGGGCTTGCCTTTAAACAAATAATACTGACAGCTGAGTATTGAGGGAATTGTTCAAGTTGGACTCCATGTATTCCATGTGAAAACAAGAAAAAGCACACCGACATTTTGCTAGAGACATACTGGTGGTTTGTAAAAGCAATGAGTAATTTTGCACTAAATATTATGTTTTGATAAAAATGTGTTTATACATGGAGAAATACATCATCTACATTAATGTTTCCAGGAGGGTCACCCACATTGTTCCAGGGAGGTATGGCTATGGACGAGTACCTCATGTTGCTCCACTGCTAGTGGATTCAGGCAGAGGCACAGATTCCCCTCGCCTCCACAGACAGAGACGCTCTGCTGCTGCTGCTAATTCCCTCCATCCCTTCCCTGGAGGGCACAGTGACCTCAGATCACACAAACTGGATGCCTTCAACAACTTTCATCGCTTTACCAGGCCATATGTGTACCCCAGGACACAACATCCTAGGAATAATCAAGTCTGGGCATCCCTTTACCAGTCTGCTTCATCTAACCAGGCTGAGGTCCAGGCAGGGAGTCAGACCTTCAGCCACCAGTTGCATAAAGAGAGACCTTACAACCCACTGCCTTCTTCCTTCTGCACAGGGGAGCATGCTCACTACAAGATCTGCAACAGTAATGTATGGATGTTTGCACCCTCACAATAGTAGCGTTTATGATTTGTACTTCAACTAAGTGAGGTTGAATTTTGTTTATTATACACCTTAGCAAATTGAATGCGCTGCAACAGGATCACACCTGTACTGAAGTATTGCTTTGGTTCTTTAAAGTGGAGGTACTTGATACATAAATGTTTATTTAAAAACTTCCTGAAAAAATATCTGCCACAAAACCCTATTCTAGTCTCTGGTGTGGTCACAGGAAATACATTCTGTGGCTTGATTATTATTTTCACAATTCAGGAGTAGTGGTGTACAGGCAAAACTAGTGAGCAATGTCTCTGGCATTAGTAATAATGCACCCACCAAACAAGGGAGTGATGCTGTGCCTTGCAAAAGCATTCATACCCATCAAAACATAGGATTTATGTGATAGATCAACACAAAGCAGTGCACAAAAGGTTTACAACTGTCCTTAGCAGATGCCAAAGAGAATTTAAACAAGATTCTCTAGGAGTTAAAGCAAGACAGTAATACCATTCCCCCACCTGTTGCTGCACACTGCCATGCAGCTGACTGGAATGAGCGTACTACACTTTGTTTACAAGACAGACAAATTCAGCTGGAAATGTTTCTGGTCGCAAAAACATCCCAAGAGCTATGGTGGAATGCGACCCATGACTCTTATTAATGTTATATGGTTTTCAAACTATAATTGATGACAGATAGTCAAACTAATTATCCAGCTAATATCAGATTCCTATACTTACCTATAAATAGCAGAATGATACACAAGCATATTATTCTGTTCCATAACCATTTAACAACTATTACAACATTTACTGTGTATTTTCTGACATTTTTTTCCCGAGTCTATGTAACACACTCAAAATAACAGTAAATATATGGAAGTGACAGCACAATCATTGGGTTATTAGGTTTAACTGAACAAAGTTTGAACTGTATGAAGAAGCTACACTACCCAGAAAACCTTGCTCATGCATGGTTCGAACATGCAAACTTTACAAAGAAGTGCTTAGGACCCAGGACCCTCTTTGCTGCAAGAGTTAAGTTCTAACAATTATGCCATCAGGCAGCCTTGTGCTCTCAAATACTTTAAGATAAATCAAGAAAAAGGTATGTGCGGTTTTTCAGTGTTACTAATCTAGTCTGTATTCAGAACACATGGAATCAAAGAAGCATTTGATGGTGCAGACATGACAAACAGGCCAAACGTTTTTAGACTGACTTAGGAATTATTAGCAAACTTCAGTGTAAGTTAGCAACCTGTGAGAAAGATGAAGCAGCGATCTGTGAAAACCAATTTTCAGTCATAACTTCTGTGCATTTCAATGAGTGGACAATGTCTAGGTTTACATTTTTTTCATGTTAAATCAGAGCAAAAGCTGAATAGAGGTTTGTTCAAAGACTTCAGGGAGGTCTAGTTTCACTAAAATGGCTGAGGGCTGCAACCATCTGTCAGAGCATGACAGCAAGAGCTGGCAGTTGTTACTGATGATTTTACATGTTTATGGAAAATAAATGCTTGTTTTTCCTTTCTCTTGTTCGTCTCAGGATTGTCCTCCATCCAGCAAAGACATCAGAGCAGTTCAATGTTCTTCTTACAATAACCAGCCTTTTATGGGCAGGCTCTACAAGTGGGAGCCTTTTAACGAAGGTAGTGCTTCATGATTATAATTACTTCTGTCCAGTATACAACTGTGGTAAATGGTAAATGGCCTCTACCTATAGTGCCTTATGTATGCATATGGGCCCCTCTTCTTTGCAGCATTTGTGCTGTCACTATGTCTCACTGTGATGGTGGTGTGCTCAGGATGATATGCAGAGTTAGGTTTCTGCGACTCATTGTGTTTTGTATGTTGGCTGAAAAATTTGGTTTTGGTCTCACCTGACCAGATCCTGTTTGCTGTGTCTACCACATGGTTTAATCTGGACTCCTTATGGCTTTCTTTCAACAATACCTTTTTTTCCTGCCACTTGTCCATATAGTGTAGAGTTTTTGAGTGCAAGGCTAATGACTGTCATGTCCACAGATTTATAATTCTGAGCTGTGGATCTCTGGAGCTCATCCAAATATACCATGGACCCCCTGGCTGCTTCTGTGATTTATGTTGTTCTTCCTTGTCAGTTAAGGTGGACAGACTTTTCATTTTCAGATGACAGACTGGATGGTGTCCTATGTTCAAACATTGGGATATTTTTAAAAAATGTCCTTATGCTGCTTTAAACTTCTCCACAGTTTTGTCTCTGACCTGTTTGTGGTGATACTTGGTCCAAATGTTGCTGTTTGTTCACTACTGTTCTCTAATAAACCTCTGAGGCCTTCACAGCTGTATTTTTACTGAGATCAAATTATACTCAGATGGAGTTTATTAAGTAGGTGACTTTAAAAGATGTTGAGTAAAATTTTATTTAGGGCAGTCCAGGTAAAGGGGGATATTTACAAATACATGCTACACTTCTCAGACTCTTATTTTGCAAAAAACTGAAAACCATGCATCCATTTGTCATCTTCCACAATGCAATTACTCCTGGTAATTATGGTGGTTATCATGCAAAATCCCAATAAAATTCATTGAAGTTTCTGGTTTTAATGTGACAAATGTAAAAAATGTTTAAGGATTATGAATAATGTTAGCACACAGTTTCTAATTACAGTGAAGCTGGACTGTAAAAATACTTTTAATATTGTTTATATAAAGATTAATTTGGTTTCACTTTTTTATCTTATAGCATGCTCTGTCCTCATGATAACAGACTAAATGCAAAGCTATAGACCACCTTGGTTTCATTAATGATACTTCAAGTCTATCGGTGTCTTTTATACTCTGGCACATTTTTCTTTTGCTAATTCATTATGTGAAACCATTGTGATCTCAAAGTATCTAAATGTCGTATGCTTTTTGATCTCGTTTCAGTTCCTGGTGGGCAGCATTGTGAGCTAAACTGTCGGGCCACTGGGTTCAGATTCTATGTGCGACAGTCAGACAGGGTGATTGATGGCACTCCATGCGGACAGAATGAAACAAATCTGTGTGTGGCGGGGCGATGTACGGTAAGCAGACCTTTAATGCTGTGACCTAATGAACTATTGAACTCTTTGAAGCACAGAGATGATCTGTTTCTCATGGATGTTTGTTACAATGCATGTACCTAAAAGCAGCCATCATGATCCTGCAAAAAGGCTGGTCCTTTCATCCAGATTATTTCATGTTATTGGTGCATCTTTTAATTACTGGATTAATTCTTTCTCCAATGATTTTTAATTTTTTTTTTTTTTTTTTTAAACGAGGCATTTAATAGACAACAATAATGGATGCTTTTGAATGTAATGATGGCTGTGAACAGAAGGGGGCAGCACAGTGTAACAGTAGGCTCATTCTTTGTGTTGTTGCCAGTGATGATCAGTGGCATTTCTGGGTGGCTTTTCATTTTTAGCACTGGATTTACTTCCCCATTCTTCTGATCAGGGTTTTAAAGTCAGAAATGTGTTAAAGAAGGAGCTCATTGCTGCCTGATCACAACGTTGACCTTCCTCTGTGAACTCTATGTTTCTCATGGATTGTAATCCATCATTAATCACTGCAGCATTAAGATTATATCTGGCGAGTGAGCTCTTTAATCTCTGGGTTTGGCTTTAATCATTTTTCCACTGCTATAAAACATTTTTTGCGGCTGCTTCTTTACAGGGACTGGGTTGATTTTTTTTATGAATAATTGGGACAAAACCGGAAAAATTTGTTGTATATTTATTTGGCATGATTCAATAGCTCAAAGCTCATTATTTAAAGATTCAATCTCAAAATTAGTTTTGCAAGAGAGATTTTGTTGTTGTCTTTTTATGTTTTATAATGTAATTTTAGCAAGTTGGGTACAAACCAAAAGGTACTGTTCACACATGAGTCTATTAGTAGTATTTGCGGTATTTCAAAAAGTATACAGGTCTGTAGACACATTCTATAAAATTAGGAATAAAGTTTATGCACAAAGAATGAAAAATGATTCCAACTTTTTTGTGAGAAAAAGGTAGCCTGGCCATTGCCTTCCTACAGTTTTGCTGGATTCTAATCTTGCTTCACAGCTCAGTCTGGGATTTCTCCCATTGACTTGGATTCCTCTGGTAGAATTTCAACCGCACCAATCAGCAAAGAGAAGGAGAAGTTGTGAACAATGACGTCCATTTTCTGTACTGTTTTAGAATGGCAGTCTGTCTGTAGTTTTTGCAATGGCAGCGGAGGAAGTGAATGAAGTCATTCAATCCATGTTGGCCACGCTTCCAAATATTGAATCAACATTAACAGCCATCTCATTCGGCTCGGCACTTCTTTCATCGCAGTAGAGGATGGTTGTTTACAGTGCAGGCAACTTCCAGTAAGCTTCATAGCATGGGACTGGTGCATTACATGTGTCATGCGCAAATGTTAGTGATCGGGTAAAATTTAAAGCCTCAACAGAGTCCAGGAAGCAATCCTTTCTCAATAGCTGAGAGTCCAGACCCTCTGTAAGAAGCAAAACGTAGAACAAGGGGCTGGTTTTTACCAGGCTAAGAAAAAGGCAATGTCCCTTACTTTTTGAAGCATTTTGTTTTATTTGATATGCATTTAACCAGGAATCACAACAATAAACCGCATATATACAGTTAAAATATACAGATAGGGAATCAACATTTCACAAATGCTATTAGATAAAATATTCTCTTGACTTAAGGCCATTTTGTAAGCAAATCTATGGTGAGGGTTACCACTTTTAAATGCATGTTTTTTTTCCATATTCTGTACAGACATTTGGTACAGATGCCAAAGCAACATCTTTTAATGAATGCAGGTCTGAAGATGTGAAGGCACCTGACCAAGAGCTGCCTTCACACTTGTAACTTAAGTTGTAAGTTAAACATACCAGTGGGTCAGTCTACAATTGGATGTGTATTTAGATCATTTAGCAGAAGCATGTAAAAGACAACAGTGTGTTGGATTTTAAATTTTGCATTGACAATAACGGATAATTGTTGAGTGTAAGAAAAAGGATGCATGGTTTTCTGTCTTTTCTTTAAGTAAAACCCTAAAAAAATTCATTGTAACCAGTTTCTTTCAGAATTCCACCTATAGCTGCTGTGTGTTATGACGAATCTCAGTTTAAATTTGGCTGTTCTGTTAAGGCCTCAGAAGTTTGTTAGAGAACATTAGTGAACAAACAGCATCATGAAGACCAAGGAACACAGCAGATCAGAGATGAGAATGTAAAGATGGTCACAAACCCAAGAATAATTAATTGAGAACTCCTCAATCTCTAATCACGAAATGAAAAGAGTATGGCACAACACACCATCCCCACAGAGAAACAAAATAGTGGCAGCCTTATCCTTTGGGGATAGTTTTCATCAACAGAGACATGGGAGCGGGATGGTAATGATGGGAAGATGAACTGAACAAAATACAGGACAATCCACAGAGGAAACCTGTTAAAGGCAGCGCAGGATTTGACGCTAGGGTGGAGATTCACTTTCCAGTAGGACAATGGGCCTAAACATAAATCCAAAACATATACATAATTTAGAATGACCAAGAAGGTCCACACAGAAGTTTTATTGATTTGTAAAGCATTTTTAAAAGCTTTTCTTTCCACTTCACAGTTATGGACTACTTTGAGTAGGTCAGTCACATAAAAGTTCAGTGAAATACATTGAAGCTAGAGGCTGTGATGTGAACAAACAGGATAAAGTTGAAGGGGTATTAATACTTTTACTGTATGCGTGTATATCAGAAAAGCCCATACTGAGACACTGACACCATTCTGAATCACTGAGTGTCTCAGATGAACAGTGAAAGAAAGATCTCTTTATTGCAGTGCTTTCACCCATTTTTGACTCCCCCATTAATGCCAAGTGGGTGAATATGAGAAGGGTGTTTGTATTTTTAAAGGGCGATCACTGACCACACACACTTCACTGTTGGTGATGTTTGGCCCATCTGAAGTTAAAAATCTGTCTTGTCTGGACTGTTACATACTCATTTGTGGATTTCCAGCTCAACACAGTTTGGGAGGGAATGATGAAATAACAGGAAATTACATATGAAGGCTGAAGTTACCATCAATCTTACCATGGATAGTGCAGCCTTTAAGTATCAATGGTATCTCAGGATCTCTATAACACAGAGATAGATGTGATGATTTTCAGAATTGATTTAGTTGCATTTTTATTGCCAGAAGATGAATAAGTACACATCTAATCTCTTGGTATGCTGAGATCTTAGTGATAGCCTTCCTCTCTGACTGGCATGTTTCCCAGGATCAAGAGAGCAGCTCAGCCCCAGACTGATCAAACAGCCAGAACCTCTCCTCCCTTCTCTTCTGTGACAGCTGCATCTGTTTTGTGCATTCTCTGCTGAGGTAGGCAGACAGACTTGTAAAAAGAGGGATGGGTGCTTTGATAAACAACCTGACTGGCACACGTAGTTGGAGATAGCTCAATCATTGCTATGACAGGCCCTAGCTGCTGACTCACAAGACTGTTCATTATTACACACTGTAGATGGTTATGTGTTTATGTCAGTGGACCATGTCGCGCATCAATGGACAGAAAGTAACAAATCCAGTCAGGTTGCTTTGCAAATTACCTTTCCAACTAATCATTTTGTGATGCTTGAAAGTTTGCAACTCAGTCTGATGCACTTTGTTTTGAGTTTTGTAAAATCACATAAAGATTTGAGACAAAAATGGTTTTAATTTCTTCATTTTGTGGTGAATATAAAACTACTCTCTCAATCAAGGGACATGCGTTACATTTTTTGTACAGCATTTGTTACGTTTAATTGGTAAATTATCACAAAACAGCAAAAAGATATCATATGAGTTATAATAGTTACAATGAAAATTGGAACTGACCCACACTAGAATCACCAGGTTAAACCTCAAGGAAACCACTCATTGTCTTTGGCCAGTTACTGCAGCAAGACTTTAAAATTGATTTTCACAGATATTCTCCATCCAATTGGACTGATCTTGACCTGTTTGGCAAAAAAACAACAACAACAAAAAACCAAATTGGTAAAAATATAAATCTTGTGCCAACTAGAAGAGACATATCCTACAAAAGCTGCTGCTGTAATTGCAGGGAAAAGCGGTTCTACAAAGTATCAACTTAGGTGAGGGGGTGGATACAAATGCATTCCACACATTTTAAAATCATGTATCACTTCATATTTGTGCACTACTCTTTATTAATCATTTACAATAAATCCCTTTAATCCCACAAAAAAATTGCAGTTTGTAATGTAAGAAAAAGTGAAGAAAGTGAAAAGGATAGGCATACTTCTGCCAGGAACTGTGTTTAGAAATAAAAGAGAACAATATTATGTAATTCACACTTTTTAAAGAAGCAGCAAATCTAAAAGTGGTGTTATATTTTTCAGAAGTTCCACAACAGCTGTGAATAGATTTTATTTCTGCACCCATATGTATGGTTATCAAATATTTTGTTTTTTCAGAAATGTAATTCTTTTTTTATTTAATGTCTCGATCATTTATTGACAGACACCGCTTAGACTGCTACAGACTTGCTGTCAGTAGCTGCGAGTCACATTACAAAGAATTCACAGTGTTCAGTAACTGGCATTGAGCTGCCTTGTAAAAAATGATTGCATCAATATAGGCAACAGATTGCAATGTGAAAAGACACAGAAACTCACTTAACTCCACTGGATTAGATTTTCTCTAAAATCCTGATGCTACATTTTCTTTCTTTTAAGACTTGACAAGTAAACTGATGTATTCAACCCTACTCTTCACTGATGAGGTGTTTAATTCTTTGCTTTGTGCAGAACAGATTATTTTCTGCTCAGATACATTGTATCATCTTGAGGATGATACAACAATCTTCTTTTAAATTTTGTCTCATTTTGAGGGTTTTTATGACTTTTTAATAACAAGGACAGGCTAGTTAAACCCTGGAAAGGTTGCTAATTTATTTCAGGGACAAAGTAAACATCACATAATGTGAAGAAATAAGCTAGACAGAAACACTTTGGTAGGTTCTTCTGTAGAGCTGCAGCCACTTGCATCATATATATAGAGATGTGGGGACCTTTGGTGAGGCTTTTGTTGCAAATTATCATTGAAGAACAACTGGGACAAGCTGATGTTAAGATGTGTTGGAGATAGCAGACTAATTTCTTCTTTTGGCTTCAATTTTCTGGATCTTACAAATTTCTCACGGTCACCTAACATTGACCCTTTATTAATGGTCTCGGTCTCAGTGTGACCTGTCCTTCTCCAGCAGGCTCAAATATTCCATCTCTGTGGGTCAAACACTTGTTTTCCACCCACAAACCTCTGCTGGTCTCTTTTCCAGCTCATAAAAGCTTTCTTTAGGGGATAGAAGAGTGTTTAACCTCGAGAGCAGGGCCTCCTTCAGGATGAGAAAGAGCAATGTGTTTACAATTGATGAGATTTGTTTGTTGCATTATTCTTACAATATAGATTAAACTAATTAAATTCAGATGTAATGGATTTTAATTCCTTTTAAATGTGCCACAGAAACTGTGATATTGTGGATTTTCATTCTTATGCTATTTATCAAAATTTAATGTGCAAATATGCTCAAAATGTCACCTGGCAGAGAGAAAAAAACGAGGAAAATTCTTTAGAATATAAGTTTGAATTTAGGAAATATGAACAATTTTTTAAAATATTGGACTCACATGTCATTGATTAGTCATTTTGAATAATTTGAATAATTTGTTAAATAGGTGTAAGATTTTTTTGCAGCAAAAAAAAAATCAGTTTAATTGGACATTCCTAAACTCATACTCAAACCAAGAATTGCTAACCATAAATTACTAATGATGCCAAGGACAGCATCTGCTTTGGAGCTTCTTATCAGCACCAAACTAATGGCACACTTTTTTTAGTGAGTCTATGCTGCGTTTGATAATCGCTAGTTCAGAACATAAACTAAACTGAAAAATGATTCCCTGAACAGAGATTCCTTAAAACAGAGTTGGACATTATTGAAATCTGTATTGTATTTATGAAAACACAAAAAAGAAACAGTTTAAATGTCTATCTGGCTTCTATAGTCTCTGCTCTAATGAAACAAACCAGGTCATATTTTTTTTTAATCAAAACTGTCTGACTTTTTTATTCTAACAGCACAAACCCAACATTTTAGGTTAAAGAAATGACCCAGCAGTTTTTTGAGTGCAGGTGTGACATCATATGTGACATTATAATCTCAGGAAGAGCAAAAGTCTCTAAACTTCTATTTCCTGAACATCTTCTGGCAACTCAGCTAAAACCCAGCTGGGTCACCTTTAAATGTTAGTGTCAGCACAAACTCTCTTCCTCTTGTTTAGACACAGGAGGTTAAACTTAAAAGGAATAAAACGGGAAAGAAAATCAAAAGCGGCGATGAAGACAAAACTCTCCCAACCCTTAGATTTTTAAACTAAAATTACACAGACTTATTAACATTTGTGTTTTGTGCTGTGATATGTATTTTGATTCCTCATCTCTCTTTCTTTGTTAAATTGTTATTTTTTTAATTACCTCAGTAACTCAAATTTCTTCTGACCATGTTCATTTAGGCTGACTCATGACCAAGACACAAGTAACCAAGTTTCTGGTCTCCACAGTGATTTATAAGAACATTTTTTACAGATGTGGTTGTATATTTAGCACTAAGTGTTGATCGTGGTTTTTTTCAAGCAGACAGTTGTTGACACTAATTGGCTTCTGTTTGGGTGGCTGTTAAATTTAAATAGACTATTGAGCAAATGATCTGCCTCATCAGTTTGTTTAAAATATCAGCAGTCTGCAGTCTGTATGTGGTCATCACTTGCTAGACATCTGCAATGTGTGGTCCTACTTGGGAGCAAAATGAGATTTGTAATGTGAGCAGTTCTTTGAGGAGATGTATCACTTAGTTGTGGTCTCAGTTTTCAGTTAAGGAATATTTAGTCAGCCTATAAAATGTCTACTTAAAAGTGTGCATTATCATTCTTACACTTGTTTGCATGTGTTTGTTATTCCAAGATGTGGATGTGAGTTATATTTTCACTAAATGCATTTCACGAAACAGGTGTCAGAAAAACCCAAGTAACCCACACTTACAAATAATTCAAAAGTAATTATTTCATAAATCAATGTTTGTGTAATGAAGTATTATGAAGGGAATAAGAATTAAATATATTAATAAAATGAGATCCAAAAGGTATAGCAAACCAAGAAAACTGATGAAATCTGTCATAGAAATCCGGCTTCCTGTCAGTGCAAATTAACATCAGATGGTTTAATCTTTGATCTCACATTACCCAGGTACCAGACAGGATATAACAGGTAAAACCTCAGATATGTTAGGGGAATGAGCAGCACCACAAAGACGGTGAATGACAGCGCTAAGACTCACCTCCTGGCTCTGAACTGAACTGCGAATAGGCAAGAGTCCACTGTGCATTGTATGTATTGTATATTGAAATATATAATTACAAAATGTCCATCACTATTAGCCACAAAACGTTTCTTGGAGCAATTTAATGGCTGGTTGGTTCTACCACTTTCCTGTGCTATGCCAGAGAAACCGTCAACGGTCACATCTGTCTGGGATTTTTATTCACAGATTCTCTCGTTGACAAGATCTTTTTTAGAATTCAGAGCTGGTCAGCTTGTGACAGCCCAGCTTGTTCCACTCGGCCACACTTTTGTATTGTTGTATGTGTGCTTTGGATATTTGTTACTTGAAAATTCAAAACCCTCTCATGAAATTCAGCAATTTCACACATAATAAATTTCACATCAAAATGTTTTCACAGTTTTTTTTCAGTTACAGAGTTTCATCAAGACTTTGATAACTTGAGTAATATATAATGATTAGAATAAAAAGCTACCAATAATACAGACAAGACAATGAATGTTTTTGATGAGGTATCAATTAAACAACCTCATTACTTCTGTTAGTGTACAAAAAAATTTCAATTTCAAGCCAGAGATAAATAGATACAGAAGCCTTTTTTAGACACACCTTGTCCCTCCTATCAGTGTTCTTCTTTTGACCTGCTTTATTCATTAGCCATCCTCTTCTATCCTCCCTTCTTCAGTCAAAACACATTGCTTGAGGGAAACAATCATGGGACCTACATGTCTGGTCTTGCTGACTAATATGTATCCCAGATGCACAAAAATTATGTCTTCTCCTCTTTCTTCACTCTCCGTTTTTCAGGATTTTGTCAAGTTGGTCAAATGTGAAGGATTTAAAAGTAATAATTAGGGAAAAAATCTGGTTGACTCTCTGTTAGAGATTTAAAATAATGCTTCAGAAAAGTTCTAACACTGTTTTATTATCCTTCAGTTGGAAAGATTAATTCCAGTTGAGTTACGGGATTCAAGTTGAGTTCTTCCAGCTACAGCAGGCCACACTTGCCAAAAAATGTTTGCAGTCATTGTGGCGCTCCCTATGAGTTTCAAACTGAAACATCCCTCAGTTACTGTAAGAGTGTGAGTCAACTGGACCTCAACAGTGCTCAGTAATGTTGAGAACACCTGCAGCATTCTGGCATGTGTGGGCTGGAGACCGGGAGGATCAGGTGTCCTGAGCCAAGGTTGCTTCTGGGCTGGCCCACCTATAGACAGACACATGGACCCCGGGGTGTGCTGAAGCGTCGGTCTGGCCCCGCCCGGCATACAGTCAGTTCTCTATGATGAGATCTGGGATTTTTCAGGAGACTATGACAATGCCAGTATGGTAATCATGATGGATGGGCTGCTGAAAAGGGAACTTTCCCTCTAACATGACTGCAGCTGAAAATACTGTTGTCATACTGTGGTATCTGCATCCTGCAGATACCACATATGGGATTTTATGTGTATGTGTGTGTGAGAATCTCTGTGTTTCAGCTGACACTGTTCCAGCATATAGCATAAGTCAAGCCAATTGCATGTGTGGAATAAAAAAATAGATCCTCGCATTAAAAACCTCTGTTTGATCTGCCCAGTAACCACACAGAATATTAACCAATGTTGGGGATAGGCAATTCACTAAGAAATTAACTGACATATATATTATATATTATTGCCAAGAAAAGGTTTGTGTGTATGTTTAGTTTAGTAACAGTAAGAGCAGACATCACTTTAAAGTCCAAAGCAAATATTTTGTACAAAGCTTAAATTCTTATTCAAATTTCCATCTACCTGCTTTCACCTAATACAGTTTTTTGAAAATTATTCCAAAAATCAAGAGAAAAAAAAGATTTGTTTATGTTGTCTTGAGATATTAGATCTCATTTTACTTCAGTAGTTGTCATTTTAGTTCACCTGTACTTTTACTTGTGAAGTGTTTTTTGCAATTTAATGTTGGTGCTTCTAGTGATAGAAATGCCATCAAACTGCAAACGTTGCAGATTTAACAGTGGAGATGTGGGGTGTTCACTGATATAATGTTTTTTATGTATTTACCATTATTTTTCCTCAGCTGTTACAAATGTATCTTGCTAAACTTCTGTTGCTCACAGCCTTTACAGATGTAGCTTTCTGGTGCGTGAACTCCATGGATTGTAGCAGACAGATGTGATTTCCATGTGCCTCTTCAAAACAGGAAACTTATTCAATTACTCACTGTATGCCTATTCCAGGTACATGCTCAAACAAAATTTTTTTTTCTGCAGCAACAGACCAAGTCATGACATCTCTAAGGTTCCCAGACTAAAGTATATTATAGGAAGATATACAAAAATAGCAGCAGTCATTTTTTTTTTTTTACTTTTTAACATCAGCGGCCATATTAGGATCAAATGTAAAGCCACTCAGCATGTCTTGGAAAGGAGTCACTGTAAAACAAGGTTTCACCTATTTTCTCAACGCAAATAATATGATTCCAAGTTTAGTATCTTATATTATTGATCAACATGGCTAGCAGGGTTAAGAATATTAGTACTGCACTATGCTAATACTGCAATCTTCCTATTACCATGGGTAATATACATGCACACCTTAACTATGAGATGCCAGTATTTCGAACTCAGCGTCTTCCCTTACAAATAGAGGAGGAAGCTCAAAGAAATACAAAGCTTTTCTCAGTTTGAAAATCTTGTATAAACCTGCCCCTTACTCAATAATAAAAAAAAAAAAATCATGGCCGTATACATTAAATTAACAATATAAGTTGCAAACAATGTCTCATTCTCCTCATTATTAACTCACAAGTGTATAAGACTTAATCATTTTTTTTCTTATAAAGTGTTTTGAATTGATTTGTATGAAGAACATTTCTTCAGCTTCTCATCCAAACTGTTCTGAAATGTGCATTTGTTTTAAAGTAGTACGCACAATTTTTACTTTTGAAATTCTACTTCCTTCTGTTATTTCTATCGCTTGAATTTAAGACAAAGAACTTTTGTAAATTAATTGGCATTAATCTCTTTCTAGCTTTAAAACCTCTTCACTGTAATGAGGGCCCTGGTGTCCTCATTGACCCACTAATATACATGTGTTTTGGGGGTGACAGTTAAGGGGTTAAACTTAACTAATAGCATTTTCTTAGTGTTGGTTTTATATATGTTGCCCCATGCTGCGATACAAAGTCAGATATGGAACAATAAATGAACAATATAATGTCTGGAGTGTTGATATTTCTAAAACATTTTTTACTTTATTTAGAAGTCCAATCCTTTTACATAGGTTTTGTTTTATGTATTTTATATGAGATTTCCAATTTGAAATGACTTCTTAAACTTCTGTGCTTTCACTGACGTCATTTATAAAATACCTCACTGAAATAAAATAAATAGGCAAAATAAGTAATTATGTTCTTTTTTGACCCACAAACAACTTCTACACCGAATAGTGTTGTTAATATTACGATCTGGTAGGTTTCATTCTCCTGAGACCAAGGTCTCAGGAGGATTTTTCAGTCTACCTCTGTGCTGTGGTTTAATTTGCTCTGTTAGTTAAGGATTTAATGTTGTGGAAATAATTTGGGTGCAATATATAAGCCATGTGATGACTCTTTTTTAAGTAAAGCTGCCTGCATTGTACAGTAAAAGAATATATTTTTTCCTTATTTGTTAACAGAAATATGGTTTACCTTTTTAGCATTTTTCCACTTCAGCACAATTTCTTGTATTTTTTTTGCTTTCATTGAATCAGGAACAACCAGTCAGATGATTTCTGACTTAGAGTTCATATTTGAAACGACTGAAGATAGCATGGCCACGAGCCAGTTCCACATACTTTAATTGCTGAGGTTACGCTTCTAAAATTTCCTTCCTCCCTTTCATCCCACATGGAAAAAATCCACAAAACTTCCTTTCTGACTTCCAATTTAATGTCAGAAGTGACTGTAACACATATTTCCCTCCCTTCCAATTCATTTTCAACATCTTACTCTTTCTGCTCTAAAGAAAATACCCCTCTTTATCCCCCAGCTGCACCTCCCCCTGCTCATTTTACAGCAGTAGCTTGCAGAGATCACTTCTGGAGTGAGAAGGTTCTTTTTTGGCTTTGTCAGAGCCACAGAGGCGAGGAAGAATTAGACGGGCACAGCCACCAGACTTGTGAGCATTTTTGAGGCCACATGAGAGGATGCTGTCAGAAGTGGCTCTGCTGCTGCTCGTCTGCCTCCACGTGCGTGTGCAGGGGAAGCCGCGGTCGCAGGTAGGATCACCTCTGCTGGGTCCAGGAGGAACCTGGGGGAGAATGGGGATTCCCATTGTTGCTCAGTGTCTGACTGTAACAGTTGAAACATTGCTCTGAGTGAACTTGTTTTGGAGGCTCTGAAAGTTTGAGTGTCATTATCATTACCAAGAGAAATCCTCTCTTATCAGCACATCTAAGTCCAGTAAGCCTCCTTCTTAGCCAGGCTCTTAGTGTTATAAACAGTGCTGGACAGTGTCTGTTATTGCAGCCCTGTGATCCTGTGGTCCAGCTATTGAGTGGAAGCATTTACAGTATTGCTGTTTTCATTCTGGCTCTCCTTGCTCTCTGAGCTGTTTATTTTTCCACAGCACATTCACTGGCTGCTTGTGGGATTATATTTCTCTCCAATTGGAAGAGGCAGTGAGTCCTGGAGCTTTACAGATGTACTTGGAACCCTGTCTGGGATACCAGCTCAGCTCAGATGAGCTGTGTTTGCTGAAGAATAAATGTATTGTGGGGCACCTGAGGCTGTTATGTGAACCTATCAAGCACCAAGGTTGTGATACGGATATCCAACGTCATTTGACATTTATAGTCAATGGCCAATCAGCGGCACTGCTTTTTAACAGCCACTGAATCTGGTTTATGGGTTTTTATGCAAAAGATTAGTGTGGTGACAAATGTGTTACTTAATTTTGAGGCTTTATTGGGCATGCTTCCGTATTTTAGTAATAAAACACCCAAAACTAAGCAAACAATTGACTAAAATTAGCTATTTCTGGACCTCCAACAGAATACCAAGGTTAACACAAACACTTTTTATGTGGCACAATACAGCCAATGTTATGAGTCTGCTACCTTTAGGAATCTAACCTTCAGCAACTGGAGACTGTTCTGCTATTCTGTTAGTAAAATGGTCTAACCATATAAAAGTAGTGCTGTCGGGAGAAACTCAATCCATTTCATTGACTGAAGATTCACTTCACTGCATGCTGCTTCTGAGTATTTTACAATCAGTGGAGCCTTCAAATGAAGACACTCTGGCATTTGCTCATGGCAGTCTGTGGTGTGGATGACGTCTTGTTTTACTGCTGGGATAAAAAGGTTTTGCCTCTCCTGCAGACATCTCTTACAATTGCCAGTGTTTTCACTCAGGATAACATGCAGGAAACCAGGAAAAAACCATGGAGAACAAACTTATTTATCTATAAAAAGGTGCACAAAGTAATTGTGGTTAAACTGGAACCACAGCTGTAATTGTTTTGTCTTCAGTTCATGTCTTGGAAGTTCTCCATTAAATGAACCTCAGTCCGTCTGTGTTTCGTTTAAGTGGGTTGTTTGGTTTAGCATTTCTTACTTCTGATTTAGAACAAAACTCTGTTGTAGAGAGCAGAAGGTTGGATGATTACTACTCAAAACACCAAACCTGGGTTTGTGCTGTGGTTATAGACCATTGTCAGTCTGCAAGTTAGTGTTTCCATTGTACCAGAGCAAGGAGTAAAATCTGAGGGAAGGGAGCAAATTGAATAAATGTGTGAGTTCTCCTACAAATTGTACATGCAAAACAAGTCTAAAGAACATACCTTATTGTATTTTAGGGCTGATTTAATATAATAAAAAACACAATGACATATATAGTTTCTTGTGTGATTTCAGTTTTGGCACATTTCTCATATGAGCTAGATGGTTTTGAATCAATTCGTGTTACACTCAGACTGTAATCTGATAATATGGTTAAAAAAAGGTCACTGTTTTGCACATATTTTCATACAATGAATTTTGAAAATCTGAATATGATCTGTAATCTATGAAAGCAGAAACTCTTTTTTAATGCTCTACTTACTGTATACTGGCCAGTAAAAAGGCTTTGGCTCTAAAAGATTTATTTCAGCTCATGAAACAAATTTTAGTATCAGACAAAAACAACAAAGAAGCAGTCTTAAAATGAGGACCACATTTATTGTAGAAAAAGCTATCCAAAAGCAAACTGGCTCTTTTGGTAAATTGATCCACTTGAATTAATTGTGATCAACCACATTTTTTGAGAAAGCTGAGTTTCAAATTAACCACTGAAGGCCTAATTATTGCCAGCCATGTAGAATCAAGTCTTCACTTAAATAGGGTTACGAGTGTCAGAGTGAAGTAGGCTTAAAGATCTGAAAAAGCAAAGCATTGTGTCCAGAGCTAAAGAACAGATGGGAAGCAAAGTCATTGGCATATGTTTGTCTGAGCAGTGTTACAAAACCATTTAAAGAAAAAAATTCTTTGACTGACACAACAAAAGTGGAACCTTTTGGAAAGTTTGCGTTTACCTCTAACACAGCACAGCATTACAGAAAATGAAATTCATACCAGCAGGCAAACCTGGTGGTATTAGTGTGGTGATCTGAGGGGGGACAAAGTCTGGATTTAAGATACTGAGGTGTGACATTGAAAACGATGTTCATTCTCGAAAACCTAGTGGCGCCGTTATAAAATAATTCTGGAAAGAGTAGTGGACCAAAATTCCTCCACAAAACTTAAAAACTGCATTCTGTATTTACTCTGTTAATAGTTGTCTGATCTTGTTTGGTTTTTGATCCCAAACAATTAGGTGCATCAACAAGAACAAAAAAGCAAAATAGCAGAAGTCTTTACCATAGTACAATACGTTTCACATTAAGACTGGTAGCAATGTTTATTATTCAGGGTGAGATGTTCACCCAGTGGCAATGTTTCTGTCCCCACACAAGCGTTGCCTTAACAAACACAGATGCGTTTGAAGTACTGACTGGAAGGAAAGATAGAGATGACTACCCTTGCTCATTAAAACCAGTTACATTTGCGCAGCATCACAGCATGTGGGAGGCAGATGCTAGTGGCAACATGAGCAGCCTTTATTTCTTCCTTATCCACATCTATGCTTTTAATCTTATCCCTCAGATAAAAGTTTTTCAGCATCAAATTGGAAAATTCCTTGTCATTGGGATTATATTGTCTTTGTCTTTCTCTTATTGGAAGCCAAGCTTGTTCAGTACCACATTTCCAGATGAGCTTAAAGTTAAAGCTTACCGTATAACAGTTTTATTAGCTTCTTGCTAAATATTTTACCAGTTTCTTTGCTTTATGAATGTCAGATAGTCCTCTTCAACATCAGCTCAGAAACAGGACTTTTTTTCTGCACATACTCTGTTTCAGGATACATTTTTAGACCCTCCAAATTGTTCAGAACAATCAAGCATTTTTATTTCAAAAACTTTATTAAAAGCTGATCAGAGAAATAAAACATTAATATAAGAGGTAATGATATGCAAAACAGGAGAACATTTTATGGAGGAGTTAACAGTCCCCATCTCACAGTTTAGTTTTTCTTTTTATTATCTGTTAATAAGATGAATGGGCCCCTGCCAAAACACAAGTTATGAAGTTCTGGTGGGAACTCAGTATGGATTTATTTGGATTAAGACTTGGGAGGTTGAATCACAACATTGTTTTCAGACTAGGAAGCCATCCTTTTATGCATATCCTTCTTCAATTTCATTGTTTTTCATAGAATTAGGTTCAGCGGCATGTAGCCATAAGACTTATTTGTGTAAAAAGACTCAAGCAGGCAGCTTTTCATTTTTACCCCAAACTGCTATTACAAAGTGGTGGAATGCAGACTGAGTCCAGAGAAATATCCAGTCTTGTTATGTCTTCTCAACACTTGGCATGAATCATGTCAAACAAAAATGTCATGAAAGTGCATTTCTGTCAAACTTACAAGTAGGAAGAACTAAACTATTATTTCCACTGTGCTTTGGACCGAAAACTAGTCTACTCAATGGCTTTCTTTTGTCTGTAAGCCACTGACCAAAAACATGTATGTTCTTTGAAGATGGTATGTATATGATATGTTTGAGAAGGCGAGGAATCAGAAAAATATAAATTTTATTAGATGTTATTGTAGTCTGTATAATTTGTGTGCATGGGCCAGGACAGCTGTCAACATCTGGATGCTGGTGTTGCAGCTGCTGCTGTAAGTCTGAATTTCAGACTAGGACTGGAAGTGTCTGTCAGTCGCAGATCATTCTGTTTCAGACACAAAAAGACATTTACATGTAAACCATAGTGAATCTTACCTTCATTTTCCAAACTGTTTTGTATCCAGTATTTACCATTTAACCTTTGTATGTGAGGATACAAGACACTTTTAACTATGTATGGACAACAGCTATCCCTTCATGTAAATGCATGACCACTTTAGTTTGATCCTAAAGACTTGGAGAGTTGGAGTCATAATGCCTTGAACTAAAGCGTGTATTACTTCAAATAGCAAATAAAAAAAAAGTTTTCTTTTAACTTGCATATGTGCACAACAGAGGTGACAGTTGCAACTCTCTTTAGTGTGTCTCTCAACCAGTTTTGTACTTTAAAAGATGGGTATATTCTTCTCAAAATAGCTCAAGCTCTGGAAGATTTGATGTATAGCATCTGTGAAAATATATTTTTTAAGAATTCCCACAGATTCTCAATTAGATATAGCTCTGAACTTTGACTGGGGCTTTCAAACACATTAAAATCTTTCATCTCAACCATGTCATTGTAGCTCTGGCTGTTATTTTAGGATTGTCTTTTGCCACTAAAATCTCTCTTAGGACAGAGCTGTACTTAGTTCAGTCCATCTTTCTATCAACTCTGACCAGTCATCCCACTGAAGAAAACATCCCCAAGCATGATGCAGCCACCACCATGCATCACCATGGAGAAAGTGTTTTCAGGGGGATGCGCATTGTTAGGCTTCTGCAGGTTGGCCAAGAGTTCAATTTTGGTCTAATCTTTTGTTTTGTCCCCTACACATCTTGTGGCAAACTGTAAACGAGATTTCCAATGGTTTTATTTCAACAATGGGTTTCCTCTTGCCACTTTTTCATTAAGGCCATTTTTTTTAAAAATCACAACTATCAGTTTCCTACCGACGGATTCTCCCACTTGAGCGCTGAATTGCTGTTTAAGTTTAGTTGTGCTACCACACTTAAGGGGGTGTTAGGTTGTACCATAATGTAGATTTTATTCACGGATAACAAAGGAAAAGTAACTGGATATGAATGTATGGTCAGATGCTTAAGATTTTTACTAAAAAAGTTAGTTAAGTTAGTTAGTTAGTTGGAGATAGGCACCAGCCCCCCTTGCGACCCTGCAAGGATAAGTGTGATGGATAATGGATGGATGGATGGATGGATGGATGGACTGGACTGATTGATTGACTGATGGATAGATGGATAGAAAAAATATATATATATTCATTTTTCTGCAACTTCACAATTATTTCACTTCGTGTTGGTATTGCACTTTTGCATATTATCACATATTATTTTGGCTGTCCAGCCAAAAATAAACCGACACAAAGCCTGTCATCCAAATCAACTGACACACTGTTAACAAGTTAAGCAGGCAAAACCAGACCATTTCAAAGAGTGCAAACATCCAGTTAAACATTTACTTGCAATGCATTAGTTGCCAGGCAACTTGTACCTGCTGGAGGAGAGGACTATTCTTGTAGGTTCCCTCTTGTTGTAGTAAGGAGAAGGGTTAAGAAACCCTTCCTTGTTCATTTATAGGGATAAAGTAGAGCCAGAAAAAATACTTCCTGCCATATGGTGATTAAAATGTCCCTACTATACTTTCAGTGCCTTCTGCTTGCATCGGCAGTAATGTGTTTCCCTTAGTAAATGAAAGCATCATTTGAAAACTGCTTTTTGCATTTACAAAATCTGATATTAAAATGTGTTTGCAAAGCTGAGACATTTAAAAGGGGAAAAAAAAAATCTTTTTCAGTGCTGTACTTCAATTCAGGATTGAGTAGGAGAGGCCAATGCCAAAACTTCTTGCCTTCCTAATTGTCGGTGTTGTAAAGTCAAAGCTGCCATGGAAGTGCTGCCATAGCTGAACTACAGGCCACTGAGGACAAACCTGTTTATGAAAGAGAGCAAAACTCAAAGTCCCTCACAGTCACTGTGTCCAGTTTGAAAAGACTTGTTTTTTTTTTTTTCCTGGAAGAAGATGAGATCTGCGCTGTCTTGTGTGTTTGAGTGCCTGTCTAACATAGACCTTGGAATATAACGTGTTTTAAAAGTCATCTGCTTATGTTGAAACCTGCCATCAGGATTTACTTTGGTTGATGGTTTCTGGGTTCACATTTTGACTGGGAAACAACTTCACTATCCTCACACACATAACCACATCCAGATGAAGACTGGCTTTAGTGACACGATAAAAACCCTGTTTTACATCCACCAAAAACAGAACGATTTTTATTACCACATGACAAAGCCACCCATAGAACGAGGGTGAAAAAATCTGATGTTCTCCCTTAATGAAGAAACAAGTATAAGACTAAAAAGCTGGCTTAGTATTTAGTTTAAAAAAAATAATATTTAGGCTTTGTTTATAGGAGCCAGCAACATTTTACCTGAACTACAGTAGCATGTGCTTTTGTGTTCTGACATCAGCAACACCTTACTTTTATGGGTTCAGGGACAGATTGCATTCCAAATTCTTCTTGTGTGTATGCTTCCATAAAACACGAGGAGTATCTTTCTGTGTTGCTGAAGTAAAGTCTCATGGCTCTGGTAATCTCAGAGGAATGAATGTCCTGTTCCTCGTTACGCTTTGTTGAGGGGAATTACATTGATCCTCCAGATTTTATGTAGAGATCCCAGTTTCCTGTCTCTATTCCTGATCCCATTGAACTACCATCTTGCCTTCACCTGTGTTAGGACGGAAACTCTATATTACTTTTTCTTCTTTTTGGTCAAATACATTTATTATTACGCAGCTGAGTTGCTCTGACATCACACCTATCTGCTGAAAAGATATGGTTTCAACAATGAGGCTAAACTTTTCCCCCATTTAAATATAAATTTGTGGTAAGTCTTTACTTTGACCTGATATATACCAAAATACAGTTTCTTGTCATGCTACAAGCACAGACTTCAGAGTATTTTATTCCAATTTTATTTGATAGACCAACGTAAATAGTAAATAGTTGTATTGATATTCTGTCACCTCCCAAACATGTGTCAACATGGTCATGTTGACACAAGGAGATGAACAACAATGTCCAGTAGGTAATGAAGAGCCCAAATTGTCAAGAAAAATATATCCTACATCATTAAACCACCACCAGCCTGAACCGCTGATACAAGGCTAGATGGATCCATGCCTTCATGTTGTTTACTCCAAACTCTGACCATTTGAAGGTTGGAGCTGAAATCGAGACTTATCAAACCAGGCAATATAATTCATTTCTGTTGTCCAATTTTATTGAGCCATTCCAAATTGTAGCCTTGGTTTCCTGTTCTTAACAACTAACAGGAGGGGCTCCTAGAATTCTGCTGCTGTTGCCCAGCTGCTTCACAGCTTGATGTGTTGTGCATTCAGAAATTATATTCATCATACCTTGACTGTAACAAGTGGTATTTTGAGCAACTGTTGCTTTTGCATCCATCCATTATCTTTTGCTTAATCGAGGATTGGGCAGCAACCAAAGAGAGGCCCAAACTTCCCTCTTCCCAGCCACTTGGGCCAGCTACTCCGGGGGAATCCCAAGGTGTTCCCAGGCCAGCCAAGAAACATAGCATGTCCTAGGTTTTGCTCTTGGTCTCCTCCCAGTGGTTTTCTATCATCTCAAATTCGGTTGCCCATTTTCCTGGGATATCAACAAAACATTTTCAGCCATACAAATTCACTCAGTGGGCACTTTCTATTTTTCAAACCATTCTGTGTGAACAATAGAGATGGTTGTGTCAAAAATCCCAACTGATCAGCAGTTTCTGAAATTCCCAGACCAGCCCAAGTGGTTCCACCACCACGCCACTTTGAAATTCATCAAATGTTGGTTTTCCATCACACAGTCTCTACAAACAGGCCAATAGGTTCAGTGTATCTATTTCACACCAGAACATCTTTTACATGTTTGTGGTCCTCCCCACATGGCTTGAGGCTTTAAACAACAATCCCAAGCAGTACTTCTTGTGGCTTTCTTCAAAAAATAGCTTTCTTGTAACCACTCTTCCATACAGGTCACATTTGTCCTGTCAATAGATTCTCCCACCTGCACTGTGGGTCCTTGCCACTCCTCCAGAGTTATTACAGGCCCTTTAGTTTGTAATATGGTAATGCTGTTCTTGACAGCTCATTGGTCTAGGTGGATGGACATGCCATTTTACGTTTGCAGTTGTACTATTTCCATTATGGAATGATGGTATGAACTGTGCTCTGTGTCCAAAGTATAAGATATTGTTTTATAATCTAACCCTGCTTTAAACTTCTCCACAACTTTATGACCTGACCCTGACCTGTCTGGTGTTTACCTGGTTCTTCATGATGCTGTTTGTTCTACAATGATCTCTAACAAACCTTTAATGCCTTTACAGAACAGCTCTATTTATACTGAGATTAAATGACACACAGGTGGTGGCAGTTGGGTGCCTTTAAGACTCCCCTAATACCCAGTATCAAAATAACCACCTAATTCTGGGAACAAACCCTCAACTGGGATCTTTCTGAATAGAGTTTGAACGTTTCCCGTGTTCACCCCCATGACCCTACAATAATAATGAATAGATAATAGTAATGTGTAGAAAAAAGTGCTTTTCAATAAGGCTCTAACAGATTTTAATGTATTTTTACAGGAGTTAAAAACGGCACATCAAACTGATTAAGTTGTGCTCTGACAGCTAAATGCCTTCTTGAAATCATGAAGGATGGTTTTGAAAGTTTATGTTTAAAATAAAAAAGGGTAAATATCATATCACATTTTCCAACCATAACTGCTTCGCATTACTGGTCATTCATTTAAACTGTGGCAGGACTAATGTTCCTCTGTAGCTGATTAGCTGAAAATGAGGATAACAGTGATGATAGTGTGTGATGATACTCTTGGACATCATGAGGAATAGAGCTGGATTTGTATTTGTAAAGGAAAATGACAACTGTACAGCATGAATCATCATTTCCAACCACAACTACCACACGATTGCTCATGGCTTTATGCTGTGGTAGCTTCATGCTGTAAAGTTTTTTTTGAATGCACTAAAATGCTTAGTAGATATGTCAAACTATCCTTTTTTGAATTGCTTCTTGTTCAGGTGCAGCTGCTTACTGTGGTGGGCACATTTATTGGCACCCCTGGCAAAGATGTGTAAAAAGCCATAAAATATATTCACCTTTTATTTTAGTTGCATAATCTCACACTGAAAATTATATTGATTAACTCGATCAGTTAATCAGAATTTCAAGAAAGTTCCATCCATGACTTTTTGATTTTGCTTGAGTCTCAATATGTTGTGGTACACATGCCAATTTCTTTTAACTGCAGGCTGGATGTGGTCCAACGTTTATTTTCCACTATGCACAATCAAGATGATGTGGTCAAAAAACCTCCAAAGCTCACTGTTGAAGAACTGCAGCAAAGAGTGGCATCTTGAGGTTATCATGTCTCCATACCAACCATTAGATGCCATCAGCATATCAACTGACTGGTTGGGAGCTATGTCAGGAAAAGATGTTTTTCTGTCTTTCTGTCATAAACATAAATGTGTGGAATTTACCAAAATCTACAAGGTCTTTAGCTGGAACTGTCTGCTTCGGTCAGATGAGACTGAGATTTAACATTGACATGGCAGGCATTCTGGTCTGCCAAAAAATGTATTTGCATCTAGAAAACACTTTAACACCATGTTAAAAACAGTGGAGAATCTAGAGAGACTGCACATTGGGTGAAAGATCATTCTTTCTTTTTTTATTGCTGTATTATGCTATAGCAATAAAAAATTAACTTATATTAGGATTTTCAACTCATCTTTACCAGAGATTCCATTAAATGTTACCGGTCAGCAATGTAAAAGGAGCTTGCTGTGTTTTACGATATGCTTCATTTATTAGGCAAACTAAAAAACTGTTTCATATTTGCTGATCTGTAAAAAGAGGTCATAAAACGTGGCTATCCTCTCTGTGTCAAGCTGTTATGTTTAATGATGTGATCATGTCTTTATCCAGCTCCAAGTTGTGCTACAATATACTGACCACAGAAGTGTTTAGCTGTTTCTTTTTCAACACTTTTGGTTTTTTTTCCATCATTTACTATTTCCTGTGTGAAAACGGACACTTCATGTTTGTTTTGGCTGAAAATAGAGAGTAATGCTATGAGAGGGAGAGAGCCAGCTTCTCCTTTTCAGCTTTCTTCTCTTGGCTCAGTTTGCCTTTTCCTGCCTCCACCTCTCCTTTTCCTTTACACTACCTTTCACCACCTGTTTATGGTCTTATTGCTGTTCTGCCATAAGTCTGCTGCAGATTTATGGCAGTTTAAGAACAGCATAATCCTCTGAGATGGCCAAATGTTGTGTGAGTTATTACACATGTCCTTTAAATTTGTTTATGTCATTTGTCTATTGAGTTAGGTTTTCCACCTCATGGCCATGTGGAATGCTCAGAATCCAGCCTATGTTGGAGGAGCTGTAACATATATATATATATATATATATATATATATATATCCACACTCAAAATAACATCCTGAAAAAGTTAATGTAACTGATTGCTTTTAACATGTTGATTTATATATTTAATTTAGAGGTAAAACCTGACTAACTTTGCTCATACTTTCTAGGATATAACCTTTAGGGAAGCTCAGACTCATGTGAGTGGCTGATAATTCCTCTTGATGACAATGATAAGGCTACCATGTTTTTATTCCGCTTTCAAAATACATTTTCCATCAAGAGGTGGCTTAGTGAGGATTCATGCTTATCCCTTATCTACCCTCCACACACAATGAGGTGAAACCCTCTGCTTAATCTGTCATTTGACTGTATAGGACCAGTGTGATTCTCAGTCTCCACTGTGTGTGAAGGAAATAGTTATATGTTAATCATAACAGATTTGTCTCCAAACATGGAAGAAAAGTGGAGCAATGAAGTCAAAAGTAACTGAATATGCATTAATATCACATGAGAAATATAAAATTTTACAACACTTTTTCCTTCGATTCAGTGAGGGTGTCAAATCGACAGTGTTGGTGCATCCTGTGGGGGCAGTGCTATGATCTGGTGTTGCTGTAGTTGGTCACGATTACATTCAGTAACAATGAGGTCAGCCTATTACCTGAATATAATTGATGACCAAGTTCTTCTATCTGTGAACTTTCCCCCCCCTGAATGTATGGGCATATTCCAAGACGAGAATTTTTGGGGGACATTCTGGACAACTGCATATATCAGAATGGTAGCATAGCAATCCACTCAAAGTAAAGATACTGTGGTCACTTGCAAAATGAAAATCATTTCCACAAAAAGGAAAATAAGGCACTGGCTCATTCATGCATCCCATAAATCCTAAATTATTTTAAGGAACATAGCCACTGCATGGTTTGGTGTTTTATCTTTATAAACTTTGTAATAACTACGACGTAACCATTTAATGTCCTTTCCCTCTCTGCTCCATAGAGCCTTGGGTGTGATGAATATCTTGGATCTGGGAAGGAGGTTGACAAGTGCGGTGTGTGCGGTGGTGACAACACAACCTGCAGGCTGGTCTCAGGAGTGTTCAAACACAGCTTGTCCAAGATTGGCTATCACAAGATAGTGGAGATCCCAGAGGGAGCCACCAGGATCAACGTGACCGAGATGGTGAAGAGCAGAAACTACCTTGGTGGGCAGTAAAAAAGACCTTGATGAAGATACAGAAGATTCTTAACTTCGTAGACTAGTTTTTGCAGTCACTGTGCTATAGCATTACATTGCAAAATCACTGTTGTGTATTAGCTGCACAGTGGTGCAATTATAAGCACTGTTGCCTTGCAGCAAGAAGGTTCTGGTTCTCTCTGCATGGAGTTTGTGTGATCTCCCCAAGTGCACCTGGGTTCTCTCTGAGATCTCCGGCTTCCTCTCACAGTCCAAAACATGCAAATCATGTTAATGGCTTCTCTAAATTGCTTGCAAGAATGTTTGCATGCTTATTTGTCCTGTGTGTCTCTGTGTTTGATGGGCCAGTGACCTGTCCAGGGTAAGCTGGGAAAAGTAACCCTGTAATAGATGAGCAGTTATAGACAATGGATGGATGGGTTGCATTGCGAAGTTTTGTACCTCCTTGTTTTATTTAGAGCAGGGCATTTTAGGTTTTTGTTGGCACATTTTTAGAACAGTAATATGGTCTATGAATATTTGCTGTCTGCTTAACTAGTTAAAGTTTTAAATCCAGTCAATTTACCAAGAATGTGTCACTGTATTCAGTATTTTGACTAATACTGTAAGTTGGAAACATGGCAGTGTTGGAGTTCTTGCTCATTCTAAAAGCACACTTTGTCTCCCTCCAAATAGAGCATTTCATTTTCCATCCTCCTTTACAGTTTTTGGCTGTTGCCTGCTTCAGAACTTTGCTTTATTTTACCCCTGGTTATACGTAGAAAACGTTACAAATCCATCTACTGCATATGCTCTTGTGGCAGCAGTGAAAATAAACCTCATGAGAGGTAATGAAACAGACTATTAATCATAACTGTAAGATTTTTAAAACTTTATATGATGTGATGAGTTTATAAAATCAAAGGTAATAATGTTTCCAATTATTTTAAAAAGTGATTGTGATGTTTTTTTGGATTATGAGAAAAATCTTTGAAATACACAATGTGCAGTTTGTATGGTTTTTTTGTTTGTTTGTTTGTTTATTTTTCATTCTTGGAGTTATGGACAGGCCTGTAGGAGATTTTATTCTCACGGTATGAACACCTTGAGCAAAACTACCACAAGTTCACAATATTTACACAAACAATATCGTAATAAAATTGTACAGCATAATCGATCACAGTCAGCAACAATTATTCCTACTACTGCTAAAATTATGTAATAAATATAAATTTATATAAATATAAATTATATAACATGGATTATGGATACCATTATCCATGAGATTTGTTATTTTTTGATACACAGACTTTTAGCAGTTGTAATTAAGCAGAATATTATAACTTCTTGTTCTGTTCTTTAAAGAGTAACATCAGTATAACAAGCTGATTTCAGTTGCTTAGTCAGACTGTCTGCTGTGGTAGCAAGACTGCAGTCTTGACTTGCCTTCTGCAGTTTTAAAGCAGCGTTATCTTAATAAAAGTGAAGGGTATCACTCTTTGATTTCCACTGCAATTAATGTCCATGTTTTGCAAAAAGAAATATCTCCAAACAGACAAAAATGTCTTTCTTGTAAGCAAGGGGAAATTGTAGTAATTTGTGTGATTAACATGCAGTTACTGTGCCATGAAAAACTATTTGCCACCTTACAGGTTTCTTCTGTTTTTTGTCACATGTAAATGTTTCACATCACCCAACAAATTTTAATACCACATAAATATTATTGAAGGATTTTCAAATATGAATAACCTCTTTAAGGTCATACCACAATTTCTTGATCAGATTTATTTCCAGACTTAGACTAGGCCACTCCAAAACCCTCATTGTATCTTTCTGAATGGCACAAAAAACAAAGCAAAACTGTTATTTTGGATTATTTTTTTAAGCCATTCAGAGGTGAAACTGCTGCTGTGCTTTGGATCATTGTCCTGCTGCTAACCCAAGAGTGCTCTAGCTTACAGTAAGGTCATAAACTCAAACTGTTCCGTCCCCTGTCACTTGAGTTCCCTTCTCATAGTGTGTGTGGAAATGCTCTTACTTTCACTGTTACACATACCTCTGAGCTCTACTGTTGTTTTTCTTAGATTTGATTTCGCCAAGTGTTTAAGTGATCGTCGATCATGGTCGTTCAGGATTTTTTTTCCCGAACTTTTCCTTGAAGATGATGGTTCCCCAATGTCCTTCCAGTTTTTAATAATGTGTTGGATAGTTCTCAACCCAATTTTAGTAGTTTCTGTAATCTCCTTAGATGTTTTCTCTGCTTGATGCATACCAATGATTTCACCATTCTTAAGCAGACTAACATCTTTACCATGACCACAGGATATGTTTTTCCACATGGTTGTTTAAGAAATGAAAAGCTACTCATTGCATCAGCTGGGGTTACATAATGTGCCAGCTGAGAGATAATCACCCATGCAACAATTATCCAATGGGGGGGTCGTACCTATTTGCTAAGTTAAATCTAGTGGTGTGCTTTTTTTTTTTTTTTTTTTTTTTTTTTTTTTTGTATGCTTTTCCAAAAGTCTTAGGGGAAATACTATAAAAGATGGGCCTTCTTATTCTTGGTCAACAGTGCTCTTTGAGTAACTCTTATAATCTGATGGCTCCTTGGAAGGTTCGCCACTCTTCCATGTTTTCTCCATTTGTGAAAAGAAGTTATCTCTGTGGAGTCCCAGAGCCATAGAATAAGCCCTGTAACGCTCTCCAGACTAATAGATGTCAAAGACTTTGTTACTCATCTGCTCTTTAATTTCTTCAGATCAGGGCATGATGTGTTGCTGTTTGACATCTTTTAACCTACTTTCTATTTACGTGTTTTTTATATTTTACAGGTCTGGCAGAAATCAGGCTAAGGTGAAATTGAACCAAACAATCCGTTTAATCACAGTTAATTTATGTTTTAATGACAGGGGGCAGTTATGTTTTCACATCTGGATTTAGCTTTTATCCCTTAAAAAATTAAATCATTATTTGAAAACTGCATTTTGTATTTACTTAGATTATCTTTGTATGATGGTAATTAGACAATGTTACTTGTGCAGTGTAGGAAAATGCAAAACAGAAGTGGTCTACAAAGGGGTCAAACTGTTTCACGTCACTGTACAAAGGCATAGCTGCCTAAAGATTAACAAAAATGTTGTCACAATGCAGTATTTATTTCATCCAGCAAACAACAAATCATAAACATGTTTTTTTTTATGAAGAATAAAGAAAATTGTCAAGTCATCAAATAAACAGAATTTATCTAAAAATGGAGACCGAGAAGTTGCCAAATTTCTTGTAGAAGTATTTCAGATATGGGAATATGATGAAATGGTAAAAATCTAGATGGTGTCACCTGCAGTGCCCACCCTGTTTTATAATCTCTCTTTCTCTTTCTATCTCTGTCTCTCTCAACTAGACTCTGTTCTACACTGTAGATATCTAACAGTGGTTTTAGCTGTCCAAACACTCTTTTACAAGTCTGTCTAACAATGCACTCCTAATGCTTTTCTAATTGCCTCTTGCATTTAATCCACAAAATCAGCAGAAAACATCTTGGGAGGTTTTGTTATAGGATTTTCTTGAAAGATTTTACGAGCACCAGCAGACGGAAACAGTAGTTGAGAATATTAGTGGTAAAAAAGCAAACATTTCTCAATCTCATTTTTCAGTGATTCAGTTTTGGGGATCTATAAATGTAGTTTTAGATATATTTCTTTTCTTGGCAACATGATTTTACTTTAAGTAATAATTATAGAGAAGATTCTGTGTCCAAATTTTATTTCTGGTTTGAGCTTAGGGTTGCTGTCAGTGACTGTATGTTCATTAATTTCTGCCTCTTGCAGCTCTGCGAAGCCGTTCAGGGAGATCCATTATTAATGGAAACTGGGCTATTGACCGGCCAGGGAAATATGAAGGTGGGGGTACTATGTTCACCTACCGCAGACCCAATGAGATCAGCAGCACAGCTGGGGAATCCTTTCTCGCTGAGGGCCCCACCAATGAAATCCTGGATGTTTATGTAAGCAAAAACTAATTCTGAAAAAAAGCTCTCCTCTTAAATTTAATAGCATGAGTTTGACTTGAGACAGCAGCAATCAAAAGTTGAAAAGCATGTCTGAATACAGTGAAGAGTTTTTATGCTTATCTTCAAAGTCTCCCTCACTTTTCCTCAGATGATCTTTCAGCAACCAAACCCTGGGGTTCACTATGAGTACATTCTGCCCTCTGAGAAAACCGCCAAGCCTCAGCAACCAACCCAAACAGCAGAAGGTGAATTACAGCTAAATCTGTTGAGATAGAGAGAGTGAGAATGAGAGAGAGAGAGAGAGAGAGAGAGAGAGAGAGGCTGAATATAGTACAGTCAGGTTGGTGTGTTTGTTTCCCTTTATCTATCTGTAAGATAAGGATATACATTATGTGAAATGCTAAAGACAGTTCAAAAATGTCATCTCTATAATCATTTTGACTTTGTTTTAAAAGTCTAAAATCTTATTTCACTGTGACTGCTTTCTCACACAAACAACATACGGCTGTCTCTTCTCCAAGTATAAAGAATTACTGATTGCTCATAGAACAAAGGTTATAGAAATAGTTTTCAATGCTCTTATCCAGTGATCTACTTACATCAATGTTCTTGAAGAGAAATTGGAATAAGCTAAAATCAGTGTTGTCAGATTAAAAAGTTTAACAAAAATGGGAGATCAGAAATTGGATAGGAAACATGATTTCTGTGTTTGTGTCTTCGAAGACTCTGTGAAAGGACCGGATGAGGATAAGCAGCAGGAGAACTTCAATTCTGCAGGTGGGGGAGGGTATCAACCACATCTTCCTGACAACCAGGTATCTGCTGTGGTTCCTCCAAAACGTGACAGGGAATACAACTGGAAACTGACTGGTACCACAGAATGCAGCGCCTCCTGTGGAAAAGGTTGGAGAATTTAACTTGGGAATAATATTCTTTGTTCTGATTTTTATCTGATGCAATTTTATTTAATTCCAGCTTGTTTTGCAAATTCAACGCATTTGCAAAACAAAGCTTTATTTTAAGGCAAATGTTAACAGTTTTCTTCCATTGTGACTATATGATTGGCCAAATTAGATATCATAGCCAATACACAGATTTTTCTTAGGTTTCAGAAGTTCAATCTTTCGCTGTGTCCATCGGCTGAATCACGTCGAGGTGTCAGATGCTTTTTGTGAAAGCAGCAGCCGCCCAGCTCCACAGGAGGAGGCCTGCAACCTGCAGCCCTGCCCAGCATTGTAAGGGAAATCACTGTTGTTCTCACTGGCTAATTTCTGGTAATTGATTCATTTGAAAAACATTATAATTGAAATAATGCAAGCTGGCATGCAGAGTAACCTGCTTTGAGAAATGTTCTGCAGCTGGGAAACTTTGGGTCCTGCTTTATTTCAGAATTGTACTTTGATGCAGTGATTGCACAGTGTTTACTGATGGTGGTGGGTGTCACTTAACAGTATATTGTACTCTGTCACTCCCCAAAATGATTTGCAATGATGATGATTTGTGGAGGGATACAGAAACAAGTCCACACTAAGGTTTGCTATTTCAGAACTTGTGTCTTGTGATGTGTGTCCTTTCAGTTTTATCTTAAATAATCTGACTTTCATACCTTTTACAGATTAAACACATTTGATTAAAAAATGGCAATATTACTAACATCAAAATTTCATTGGATTAGCTGGGATATTGGAGAGTGGTCCGAATGCAGCAAGACCTGTGGACTGGGCATGCAGCACCGGCAGGTCCTGTGTCGCCAGGTTTACGCCAACCGCACCCTCAACGTCCACATGAGCCGGTGTCGACACCTGGAGCGACCCGAAACAGCCAGTACCTGCCAGCTCAAGATCTGCAGTGAGTGGCAGATCCGCTCTGAGTGGACATCTGTGAGTGAAAACAGTCGTGTAGAATGACTCAGACATGCATCATTCATCCGGTCACTTTAAGTTGTGAAAAATTCTGTCCGCAAAGGAGATTATTTTTCTTTAGTTTACTTTAATGATTGCATACTAAATTGATTTAGTTTTTTTATATTGTCATCTTGTCAGTTTATTCACAGATATAATAAACAAAATGCATTATAAAAATGAGGAGGCAGCAGTCTTTCTATCAGTACTGGCCTCTGCATCACTGTTGTAACCAAGCAGTCTGTGTCTCCTTAGTGTTCAGTGCCATGTGGGGTGGGTCAAAGGTCAAGAGAGGTACGCTGTGTCAGCAACGTGGGTGACTTCGTTCCTGATGAGGAGTGCAACATGAATCTACGACCCACCAATATAGAAAACTGTGACATGGGAGCCTGTGCCAAGAGCTGGTTCTACACTGAGTGGGGAAACAGGGTAGGAGAGAGAAATAGATGCTTAAGTGTTTTTTTCATTTTTATTAATCTACGGTACACAACACCAGGTTACGTACCAGGTAATACAAAAATGTTCAATTTGAATCTATATAATTTTGAAGACTTTGCCTTTCTAATTGTGCTTGTGTCTGTAGCTCACAATACCCACAAACATTTTCATGTTTGAAATGAAGAAATAAAATCTGGCAACCGAAAGTCTGCAGCTTGAGTTTGAGTTGAAAAATGGAAATTAGTAATTTATCCAGAGAAGAGCTGGAATTTAGGGGAAATGTTATTTGAAAGCAGAAGCTCACTGATCTTACAAACAGGCACCCAATGGAGAGATTTAATAGCTCATATATTGCAGTAGAACTACTACTGAAGTAGAGTTCTGCTTTCAGTGCTAGCAGACAAAAGAGATGATACTATCACCACAACTTATTGTAATGCATTGCACATTTATGAGGTTTTACACAGTGTGTAACAATAAAACTTTTCACCAGTTATTTTTCATTCTTGACAAGAGAGCAAAAAGTATTAGGGAGTCATGCAGTGATCCTGCAAGTCTCTCTTGAGAGACCATAAATTACTCATTCTCTCCTTCATTTGGCTCCTGCACAGAGAAAAAAAAAGATTTGCTGGAGGAACGTTTGGAGAGAATGGCTATAGATTTACCTAATAAAACAATCTGTTGTCACCAGTAGATGTTTTGTGCTGACAGAGGAAGAAAAAAGTAAAAGCAACAGTAAGAGAAACGTCATGATCACAAACAAGACCCACAGTCAATCTCTCCTTTAGCCACGGTATGGATTGTGTTTTGTCCTTACCATTCAACTTTGAATAACAGAGAATACATTTTTGAATGCCGTGTTGGCAGAATGAGCAGACATGGCAACATTTTTCAGAAAAACAGAACCAAAGAGCTTGAAACAGGATTTTTTTCTTTGACTATTTTCAGATGTCTGCTATAGATAGAAGTGTTCACAGTCTTCATTTAATTACATGTTATATACACATAAAAATTCATTTACTGCTTTGTCCTTTACTAAGAAGAAAAAGTATGTTTTTGAAAACAAACCTGCTGATTAGTAACCCGCCTTAACTATCATTCTCTTTCCCTGAAGTGCTCTACTGAATGTGGGATGGGTGTCAGAACCCGCGGAGTTCTTTGCTTGACCAACCACATCAGCAGCCTCCCTCTGGAGGGGTGTGGCAGCGAGCGGCCTGCAGACACTCAGGTCTGCAACAATGGTCCCTGTGACAATCGTATCGAGTGGTTCACAGGTCCTTGGAGCCAGGTACAAAGAAGGCAAAAGCCTTTAACAGCCTTTAAAGCCTTTTTTTGGTTTGTTGGGTTTTGTCTTGTCTCTGTTTTGCATTTCTTTATTTAAAATATCTCATGCTGTTTTTTTTTTTTTTTGGGGGGGGGGTGGGGGGGTTGTTTTTTTTTTTTTTTTTTTTCAAACCAGTGCTCTGCAGAATGTGGCGCAGGTAGTCAGCAGAGGTCAGTGGTGTGCTTAATCAAGTCTGATGAAGGATTTACCATCATGCCACCCTATGAATGCTCATCCTTGGACCGACCACTCAGTCAGCAGAGCTGCAACATTAAGGCCTGTGGAGCAAAATGGTACCACACTGACTGGAGTTCGGTGAGTAAAATGTAAAACTGTTTTAGTTATTTAGAATATTTTCTATAGTCAAAAAAAACAACAAAACAAAACAAAAAAAAAAAAAAACCCCAAACATTTTTAGGCTTTGTTGATTCAACTCTAAAATTCATTCTGAGTGTCTGCTAGAGTGTTGTGATTACTGAAAAACTGTTGATAACAGAGACAGTGAAGTTCCTCTGAAGCTCCTACTTAACTCTGTTTATTTCACTCAAAGTATTTGTCACATTCTACTTTGGAAATTTAAGTATACCAAATATCATATATATTAATACGAAACAATATTAACCATGTCCACAGGACTGTTTAATGAAATTTGACAGCAGTAGTCAAACAACAAACACCATTAAAGGAGGCTTGAAAATTCTTTATTGATATGCAAATCTTAACTTATCTCTGTTCAGTTTTTATTGTTGACTTTAAACTAGTTAAAATTTAGTACTATTTATTATTTGCATTCATTTCTTTGCAACTGTGTGTTTTTATTTACCTATTCCTTTTGTTGTTGTACATTGAGAATTTCACCACTAAAGGATAATTGAAAGATTGTTCTTTCTATTCTACTCTATTCTATTCTATGCTATTCTATTCTATTCTATTCTGCAAAGCAGTGCTGTCATCAAGTTGAAAGTACTTGAGGGCTGCAAAAATATATATTTTTAAATAAAATAATAAAAATAATGTGAATCTACACATGCACAAATTTAGTTAGAAAAATCGTCATTTAAATCATTGTGGATCCAAAACATAAAAAGGGTTTTTGTAGGTTTGCCTTATTAAAATAAATGCATACAAATGCATCTATTTTTTTGTCTCTTGTCAGAGACAAGAACTGGGTTAGAATTATTTTTTCTTTTAAAACATTTGCTATATTTAGCCGAGTTAATACAACAATTCAACACATTTGGGTGCACCCAAGTCTGATCTTAAGGAATCGTTGCTGGATATTTGTGGTCCTATTTACTGTGAAATTAAAAAGAAGGAAATATTGTTAATAAAGAGACTTTGTGCTGTTCCTAACATTTTTTATTTTCAGGTTTCCACCTTAAAAAAAAATCTCCACCTGATATGTACCATTCTTGAATTTTGCTCAGCTGCACAAAATCAGTTCAGGGGCCACAAATGGCCTCCGGGCTACAATTTGGACACGCTTGCTGTAAAGTGTCCTTGCAATGTGTACTTATGCATACAAAATTTATGCCAGCTGTATAAACTGCACCTAAAAGTTTTTGTCAAAGCAATGCTCACTCGATCTACTGATTTATGCTCTTTCCAGTGTTCAAAAACATGCGAAGGAGGTTTCCGCGTGCGGGAGGTGCGCTGTCTGTCAGATGACATGCTGTCCTCCAAGGCCTGTGATGAGCAGCTGAGACCAGCAGAGAGGGAGGATTGCAGCCCTGAGCCCTGCATACCTCACATAGGTCAGCCAGCTTTTATTACATTGTCTGGAATACGACTGACAGGGGATGAGTATCTCCTGATGATTTCAGCATCCTTGGGAACATATGTTCACTGTAGTGACTGTAATGTTCAACAGAAATTCATTTTCATTTGTTTGAAAAACAAATTAATTCAGTATGGAAGTTGCCCTGGAATATAATGTTTTATGTTTTTCTTTGTTTCAGATCTGAACTGCAGAGACAAGTACTACAACTGCAACGTGGTGGTCCAGGCTCGCCTCTGTGTTTATGATTATTACAAAACAGCATGCTGTGCTTCTTGTTCACGCGTGGCACACAAACAGAAAGCCCACCGAGGTCACAGCTAGCACAGACTTCCTGCGGACCCTCATTTGCACCCACTGAAGGTTCTCCTACCCTGAGCCTACCTGGACAAATGGACAGACAGGACCTTTGCCAGAAAGTACCCTTGTTAACAGGGATAGAAACCTGAGAAGGACCATTTGTGTTGGATCTTTTGTAGGTAGCTGTTAGGGAACAAAAAAAAAAAAGGCTTCAAATCATGTATGACATGAATCCAGGTGCTGAAAATAATGGACATTCTCTGGATGAAAGAGAGCCACAACAAACAGTGGAATCCATAAAATGTGTTGGGTCCTTGTTCCTCAGTTTGAGATGAAGCGTTTACAGCTGGCTCTTGTGCATCACTTCTCCAGAGAAGACTGCTAGTAAACCCTCTGTGGAGGATATATTCTAACAAAGTGGATTCTGTCCAACCTCTAATATAATAAGTGGTTTCACATCCAACCAAACCAAAATCAGCTCTTTAAACTGAGCACAGCACAATAACATCCCTTTTATAAACAAATACTGTGCATTAAAGCCTCCATGGGATTAATTACGTGTCCATTCCTACACTATCATGAGGTGTCAAAGCAGCTTATGTAATATAATTATCTGTATATATGTTTGTGCATAACAACGTTGGATAAATGTTTTGCTTTTTTCTCTGGCCTCTCCACAAACTAACCTAAAGGGGGGGGGTCCTCTTTATTTATGTATGTAGTTCTCCAGGGTGGATGCTACTTTATCGGCCACTGGTGGCTTCTTTTCAGCTGCCTGCCTCTAAGCCAATCACAGCTTCTGATCTGGATGTAGGCGTCCCACAGCCTGCTGGATGGCAGAACCAGATGCTCCAAACACTGATTTTTGACAAGTTGAAACATGACATTTTTTTCTCCCCTGTGGGTCATGATCATTCCATAGATGAACAACCCTTGTTAATGTATAAAAACTTAAAATATTTTTTATCCTTTATTGATATAGCTGCATTGTACAGATGGCTTGATTTGATATGCCTATGATTCATTAATTCTTGTTCATAAATTAGCCCTTTTTACCGTAACAATGCTGTTTATAAACCTTCTCATGTCGTACCTCACAAGTGTTGAGAATTGTTGTTTCTAATCCCCTCTCAACTCAACAAACTTACCTCTTATCTACAAGTAGGCTCCTGCTTACAGGTATTTCAGTAAATTAGAATATAATTAAGACGTTACAGATAGTTTGACATGTTTGAAGCCTTGGTTTCTGTTTATGGCTTACTGTTAGTGAAACCCAAGAAAGGTTTATCTGCTTTTTGGGTCTTCTTCAGCTCCATGGATTTTCTATGGGGTTTTGGTCAGGTCGGTTTGCCAGCCAGTCAAGTACACAATGACACCATGGTTGCAAAACCAGATATTGGCACTTTTGTCAATATTGACAGGTGCCAAGTCAGCAAGAAAATGAAATCGGCTTCTCCATCAAAGCTGCAGTATGTAACTTTTACAAAAACATGTTTTTTTTTACATATTTGTTAAAACTGTCACAATGTCGTGACAGTGCAACATGAGACAGATAATCTGTGAAAAGATCAAGCTCCTCCACCTCCTCCCAGTACTCCTATTGCCATCTGCAGAAATACACCATTCCTGGTCAAAAACAACCAATGAGAGCCAGGAGGAAGGTCTTTGCACTGTCGATTATGCTCGTGTACGCGCTGCCCAATGTGCTAATGGCAGAGAAACAGCTTACTGTTACAGGAAAACTGTTTTAACCGCTGTCATCGGTGGCCATGCTTGCTAGCTTGAGCATTCATGGCAGGCTCCATTGTGGTGAACTAGCTGTAGCGAAGCAGAGAACAAGGGGGAGGTGTGAGCAGTGCGAACACAAGGATAATGGGCGGCGCTAAGACCTTTCTCCTGGCTCTGACTGGTTGTTTCTGACTGAGTGGTGTATTTCTACAGATAACAGCAGGACCATAGGGAGAAGGCAGAGGAGCTTGATTTTTTCACAGATTACCTGTCTCATGTTATACTGTCACAACATGGGGACAGTTTTAACAAATATGTAAAAAACATATTTTTTAAATAAAATTTACATATTTTAAACTTGTCTGTAGAAGAAATAAAAACATACTAGTACATTTAAAAAAAAATAGATTTTATTGCTTAAAATTGCAATATTTCTTGCCAGTCAACTCGTATGTTATAAAGAATCATCACACATAGAGAGATATATTCCAAGCCTTTATTTCTTGTAATTTTGATGATCATGGCCCACAGATAATGCAAACCCTAAATTCAGTGTCTCAGAAAATAAGAAAACTATGATAAAGGACATTAACGGAAACTCATGGTGTCACACCCTAATCATCAAATTAACTCAAAACACCTGCAAAGGTTTCCTGAGCCTTTAAATGCTCTCTCACTCTGGGTCAGTAGGACACAATTATGGGGGAAGACTGCTGACTTGACAGATGTCCAGAAGACAGTCACCAGCACCCTTTGCAAGGAGGGTAAGCCACAAAAGGTCACTGCTGAAGAAGCTGGTTGTTCTCAGAGTTCTGTATCCAAGCATATTAACAGAAAATTGAGTGGAAGGAAGAAGTGTGGTCAGAAAGGTGCACCAGCAACACAGAGAACCGCAGCCTTGAGAAGATTTTCAAGCTCAATCCATTTCAGAAATGGATTGAGCCACACATAGACAGATACTTGACATGGGACAAAAATGTTGCATTCCCCGTGTCAAGCCACTCCTGACCAGAGACAACATCAGAGGTGTCTTACCTTGGCTAAGGGGAAAAGGAAATGGACTGTGGCACAATGGTTCAGAGTCCCATTTTCAGATGAAAGTAAATTCTGCATTTTATTTGAAAATCATGGTCCCAGGGTCTGGAGGAAGAGTGGAGAGACACAAAATCCTGATTGTTTGAAGTCCAGTGTGAAGTTTCCACAGTTTGGGGTGTCATGTCATCTACTGGTGTTGGTTTATGTTTGTTTTCTAAAGTCCACAGTCAATGCAGCCATCTACCAGGAAATTCTAGAGCACTTAATGCTTCCCTCTGCTGATGAGCTGTATGGAGATGCTGATTTTATTTTCCAGCTGGACTTGGCACCTGCCCACACTGCCAAAGGTACCAAAAGCTGGTTCAGTGACCATGGTAATCCTGCTCTTGATTGGCCAGGTTATTCCCCTGAGCTGACCCGACTGAAACGCTATGAGCTGTTGTCAAGAGGAAGATGAGCAACACCAGACCCAACAAGGCAGACAACCTGAAACCAGCCATCAAAGGAAACTGGGCTTCCATTACACCTATGCAGTGCCACAGGTTGATCACCTTTTTGCCATTGACGCAGTAATTCATGCAAGAGAAGCCCAAACCAAGTACTGAATGCATAGAAATGTACATACTTTTCAGAAGCCTGACATTTGTGCTAAAGATATCTGTTTTAATTTGTTCTAAAGTGATATTCTATTTTTTTGAGAAACTGATTTTTTTTTTTTTTTTTTTTTTTTTTTGTGGTTGCGACCAGTAAGCCATAATCACTGAAAATGCAAAAAAATTAAAGCTTGAAATATTTTACTCTGTGTAGTGAATCTTTCCTGGTAAACGGCTGCACTGACTTCGGACTCGAAACACAATGGACAAACACCTGTTAACACCAGACATGGTTCCCCAAATCATCGTTGACTGTGGAAACTTTACACTGAACCTCAAGCAATTTGGATTCTGTGCCCCTCGACTCTTTCTCCAGACTCTGTGAGCTGGATTTCCAAATTAAATGCTAAGTTTATATTTAACTGAAAAGAGGACTTTGAACCAAACAACATTCAGGTAAGATCTTCTGATATATGTGGTTTAGGAAGGGTTAAAGCAAGGAATGCAACAACTGAAGTCTATGCCCTGGATTATGTGGTGGTTCTTAAAGCACTGACTCCATCTTCAGGCCACACCTTGTAAATCTGCCCCAAACTCTTGAATAAATAGATTTGCTCCATGGCTGTCAGATCTCAAATTTATGATTCTTTTTAATTCACTGTACCTTTTTGTTCTTTTAGGGAAATCAGTTTTTCTAGTAAATGTGCAGAGAAAACATGTGTTCTTTTTTTTTTTTTTTTTTTTTTTTTTTTTTTTCTGAGGGTGTAATTTAAATCTGTTTAAAAAGATAACGAGTGGAATATGTGGTTTTGCACTTATAAATAAACCTTTTCTAAGAAAATTAACAAAGCAACAGAGTGGATTAGCTAAAAAAAAAAATGTGTGATCATGTCACCACAATGTTTCACAGGGCCTCTTGGCTGCTCTCACAGTCTGTTAGTTAAGGTGGACAGTCATGTTTTGGTAGGTCTGCAGTTGCCGTACCATTGAACAGTAGAAGCTTGGAGTGTTATTTTAAAACCTAATCCTGCTTCAGACATTTCCACCATTTTATCCCAGGCCTGTCTGCTGTACTCTTTGGTCTAAAGTCACATTTCCCGTGGAGATTTTCCTAATTTTCTGGAGATACTCTGTGAATCAGTCTTGTGGAGGCTCGTTACTGCCCCCCACAGGTCAGTTGTACAAATTGAACATTTATCTCCGGTTTAAATTACAAACATATCACTATGGGATGAGGGTTGTTAAATTTATTCATCTTTATAAATTGACCTGTATTTAACCAATGGCAGTTGCAATTTTCTTGTCAATATGTGCTGTCATTTCAAAGCTATTGTACCTCTGGAAATATACTGTTTTTTGTTAAACAGTTCATGAAACATACAAAACTTTTGTTTTTAAATAAGCTGTTAAACGATATGTTGAAAAAAATTAAAACCTCAGGGATTTAACCTGTTGGACCCTTTAGTAATTATAATAGCTCATTAATACAGTCCAAATATTTTTAGGTAAGTTAGATAATTATGTACACATGCCTCACACATTCAGGCACCTACAGAAGGAGTTAAATGATTATTGATCTTGATTGGGGTTCCCATTTAATAAACAGATGACACCATTCTCGGAAGGTCAATGCCAGTATAATGGGAAGGAGACTCCTGCAGATTGAATTATAGATTGACTAAGAGGTTGAGGTTGTTGCATGTTTGACCACCCAATCTATTGCCTCTAACATATTTCTTCTTTGAGTCGCAGGATGCTAATGATCATGTAGTCCACAACAAACCTGTTGGGAGCCTGCAGGAGTATGGGGTTTATCATCAGTCAAAGAAGATATTATGCCAATTTTTTTTTTTTTGTGGAAACTGAAGCCTTAAATATATTACTTTAGAGCCATCTAGTGGATCAAGTGTGCAACAACATGTAGGGCTCCTTCTAATTCTGCTCACTTCTGTGTGAGCAATGCTGCAGCCCAACGTGGTTAATGTTAGTCAAGACTTTAATATTTGTCATGTAGCTCGTCAGAGGGAGCAGAATGATGATCTTAGGTTCTTTAATTTCTCTTTGTGATCAGTAAAGTATATTTGAATTAAACTGAATTTACCCATTAAATTCATGTTTAATGTTTTAATGGCTGCATATTAAATGGTAAATGATGTTTGATAGTGTTTTATGTAAAACTCTGTCAGGAATTATTCATTCTTAGTTTTTATAAGAAGATGCATACACTCTTGTTTGTAATCAGCAGTTGTTTCATATTGTAATAAGAAATAATAATAACTGAGGTCATTTTTTAATGCTGGTGTCTGCCTTTTGACGATGGAAGGCTTAAACAATAAACAAACAAAAAAAAGCATTTGTTTTCAGTGTTTGGTGAACTTTTTTTCTTAAATATTTTTAATATGTTTGAAAGTATATACATACAACATATTTTTTATGTCCTGTTATTTTTCTTTTACATTCTTGATCCAAGCCTCATTTATTTTTTGTTGCATGCAGTAAAGTAGCAAATATTTGAATGGATTGTAAAGTCAGTAAAGTAGATTTCAATAACTTTTTACAAATAAAAATCTGTAAAAATCTGTATTTGAATTTGCTCCAAACAGAAGCTTTTTGAGGTATGTCTCGACCAGCTTTCCATAACGAGAAATTGAGTTTTGTCCATTGGTCTTTGCAAAACAGCTCAAGCTTCGTCAGGCTGGTTTAATTGGGTCTGTGAAAAGTTGAAGCATTCCCATAAATGCATTTGTTTTTATTTAAGATATAACATTGTAGGAAATAATGCAAATTGGAGAGTAGTAGAAGAAGAAAGTCAGAAAAAGTGGTCAGTTTGTCCTCCAGTAGCCTAAGCTTATGGCATCATAGATACAGAAATAGCTCAGGATAACTTAAACCAGTTTAAGTATAAGCTTTATCAAAAAGGAAAGTTTTAAGTCTAGTCTTAAAAGTAGACAGGATGTCTACCTCACGGACTAAAACTGGGAGCTGGATGAACCACATTCCAACAGCATGATGTTGCCACTGCCAAGCTTCAGTGCAGGGATGGTATCTTTTTTGTATGTAGACCAAAATATACTTTTCTTCTCAAACTACAAACAGGACTTCTTATATTTTAATTTTAATAATGACTTATTAAAATTTGTGTACAAAATTTGTGTAAATTTGTGTACAGCACTAATGTGCTGTACACAAATTTAAATGGATACCTGAATGAGCAAAAGAGTAACTGCATGAAAAACTGCACTTAATTTCCATTGTTCCTAATAAAGATTTTCTGTGCTTTAAACAATTCCTTTGGACCAAAGCAAAAAAAAAAAAAAAAAAAAAAGTAGATCTTCAGAGTTTTTGCGAAACTGAGATGTCACGCAAATTTATCTGTAAGTCTCTGCTGTTGGCAGTGTTCAAAGCCCTTTAAGGTGAGGACTTACTTTCCCATCCAACTAGCATAGCTTCCAGGCAGTTTGAGAACAAAAAGAATGGATTTCCCATTGTCTACATCTCTGGCTCTATAACAGTCAGCCTCAGTCACTCCAAAGGGCCAGTGGAAGAAAGATTCCTGCACCAGAGTAAGACTGATACACTCTTTAACACACGGCATGGAAACAGAATATGATGTGGATGTGATCAAACAAAGATTCAGAAGTGGTCAAAAAAACTATAACATGATTGGGCCAAGAGGAGAAAAGAGACCATATCTCACTGTTCGTTTTGGATTTGTGGATTGATAAATAAAAACTACAGACAGCCTACCTGGCTGAATAGAATATGAGCGTCAATGCAGTACCTCTTTCTCTGTTCTCCTCACCATTGACTTTGGGACTAAACAGTCTCAGTTCTCAGCAAAAAGGGCAGCTAACACCTTCAGGGTATCATTACCCAGTCAGTAGACGGGCCTGAAATGACACGAGAATAGAATGTCTCTGGAGAATCTGAGTGAATCAGCATGGGGAGACTGAAATAAACTTGTTAGACCTTTGCTAAACTTACAAGGGGTTGCTCAAGCCTGAAACAACATAACCACACTCCTTTATAATGTCTCATAATTGTACACATGGCTAAATTTATGCAAAACTTTAGGAACTCAAGAAAAGGGTTTAAAGAATTGAGGAAAAAAATGGTCTCCAGTATTATTTTTCTTATGTTGTAAAATTGTCCTAACTGTACAGTCTTTCATTCTTATTTTTTTATGTTTTGCCTTCTTATGAATATGCATGGAACACCTCACCTTAACTTGCTGTTGTGACACCTAAATTTCCCCTCTGTGGGACAGTAAAGGATATTTCTGTTCTATTCTATTCTATTATATTCCATTCTATTCTATTCTATTGCATGTTTGTGGAATTCTCTCTGGTTTTGGATGTTGTGCAACTGGAAGGATTTTTGCTTGTACTTTTTTACTTTAGGACAGTGGTTATTAGGCATAACCGTAACAACAAGGTATTGTTTTTACAACTACAAGCAGCTGATTAACATGTCAAAAACTCACAAAATACCTGAACAACAAACCCCAAATCCTAGAGAAGGTGAACGGAAGGCTTCATGGATGCAGAGCAGGAAACAAGACCAGAGAAAGAAGGAGGAAGTTCAAATGATCTCTTCCATCAATCATAATGGGCAAGGATCATATCCCTGATTCCAATATCTCTCTGCGCGTCTCTGTAACCATATGGCCAGACAGCAATTAAGAGGAACGGCAAAAGCAAATGAGGTAGATTAGCGGTGCATACCAACAACAGATGGTGTCATCCAGGACATGTTACTGTGAAATGTTGTCTCTGCTTCCTTCTTGTGACTGTCCTGACATGCTAACACCTCAATATCCAGATATTGAGGTGTCAGCATGTAATAACAGTCATGAGACAGTAATACAGCAATAATCTTCAGTCAGAGGCCTCTTCAGATTTTTTCAGACTGACTGCTACCAGAGATCCCTCCTGCCCTCAGCATCACCATCCACAACAACTCTTTGGACGATATGAGTTACGACAACATTTAATTTCCCCTTGGGATAAATGAAGAATTGTTTTTAATTGAACTGAATTTGAATTTATTTGACAATGGAATGCAGTGCAAGTAATACCTTCAGCTTATATCATAGAATAATGTCTTGCATAGCAAGTATCTTTACTGTTGTCTACAGTGTCCTCAATATTGTAAGACATTTGTAAAGTAACCAGGATCTGAAACTTTAAATCTTTTACATTCAGTACAACAATTTTCTGTATACAGGTAAAAACGCAAGTTTTCATTTATCTTCCAAATAGAAAAAGAGGTACATCATACAACAAATTCAAATTCAAATGTGTACTGGTAAGAAAATCAGTGATACAAAAGTCACATTTGGTGGGTAGTTGACTCTGCCATGGTGCATTTATAGTATAAACAGTAGGGGGAGATGCAACATCCCTTTTAAAATGTTGGAGAAGTTATATAAATAACTACTACAGATGACCACATATAAATCATCACTGATGACAGACTGTCAAAAGGGTTGAAGCACTCATCCTGAAACATGAACAGCTTTTGTTGCAGAGACACAAAGAACCCTGATTGTAGGTTACACAGTGACAAGACATTATTCTCCTGTTCTTTAATATGCTGTCCTTTGCTTCATAAACACTAAAATACAGCCAGATGAAATTCAGTTTATCTTTGTGAAGTTAGTCAATCAGTTTGAAAGTAATCTTGAGAGCATGGAGTAGTAGTACAGTCTTGTTGATTTACACTTTTAAAATAATGCACACAGAAATCTGAGGGAGATTAAAAAACATGTGCAAACAAATCCATTTTTTGTATTGTGTATACAGTTAAAACCAGATGTTTACCCAGACAGTACAATAAAAAGATGCAAAACCTTTTTTTTCCACTTCTTGTTTTTGTCACTCCAACTTCTCTTGTTGTTTTTAAGTTAGGATTACAAAAATTATTTTTATTCGCTAAAGACCAGAAGGATGAGTAAGACTGTTTGCATACTCAGATCACTGCACCTTTTAACAACTGAGAAATCCCAGATTATGATGCTATGGTTCGTAAGCTTCTGATAAGTTACTCAACAACATTTGAGTTTGGCTTCAAATCCATCTGTGGTTGTATTTTAAGGCGACGCCTGAGACCCACTGCTTCCCTCTGTAAGATGATGGAAAAATCACAAGAAATCCATCAATATATCCAGAATTGTTGACCTCCACAAGTTTGGTTCATGCTTCGGTACAATTTCCAGGTGCTTGAATATTTCACATTCATCTTTTCAGACAAATGTATGCAAGAATAAAAGCAAAAGACCTTGTTATGAGATTCTAAAGAGTTTCATCCACAGTGAAAAAACTTCTATACTGACATGTCAAAGAGAAGGAAGCTATTTCTCTAAAAGCAGCATCAGGCACATTTTGACAATGAGACCATTCCCAGAAATTATTTTCAATGAATTTTAATGTAGCATTTCAACTGTTCAATAGAAGATGTGCATTAACTCCTCCCACTGCAGCACTTTCTGCTGAGCTCTCTCTCAGCATCTGGGTGTTTCATCATGGCTTTAAAAGGTGTGATTTTCAGCAATAACGCTTTAACTGATGATTCCGTTACAGTGACTCTATTTTAAAACCTGGAAAGAGCCAATACAAACTTGATGGAAAGGGGTAACTGTTAGAGATTTTAAAATAAATGTTGCCAACACAGACTTCTGTGTATTCTTGCCTTTATAGATTATGTTGGCTTCAGGACAACATAGTTAATGCCTTGGAGTGGCCATAACAAAGCTCTAATCCCTTTACAATAACAAACTGATGATCAGAGCTGAAAAGATGTTTATAAGGAAGGAGGCCTACAAATCCGTCACCTTATATTAAAGCCCAGTAAGTAACCCATAGTCATTCCATAAATGACAGGCTCTATTATGCTGTAACCATGTTTTCCATAAAGAACATTTCATGAGGTCTGAATTTGGAAGAGAGAAATACATATTAGAGGAAAATACGCTGTCAAGGCATCAAATCATCAACTGAAATCAAATAACCTCATTCTTCAACCAGAAACCTGCAGCAGGTGGTCAGTGAATTATATGCCAGCCTCTACAGTAAGGACCATTGCCTCCTGAACAGAGAAACCTCAGTCCAGGCTTATTAATGCGCCCCACCCTTCTGAACAGAGAAAAATCAATGTTTTGTTTTGTTTTTTTATTATTATTCAGGTTAAAAAATTACTCATATGCTTCACCTAGTGCAGCTAGTGCAGACAAAACCTGATTTTATAGTATTCAAATCTAGAGGGTCCCAAAGTGGTTTTGATCTGAGGAAATTTGTAGCCTCTAAGAAGAAAATTGCTCTCGGTTTTCACTTTGACTTCACATCTGCAACCTTTAGGGATTACAAGGTTTGCAGCAGATCAACCAGCATGGTTAATGAGCCATGAATGAGCATGGCACTGTGAATTTTGCCCTCCCATTCAAAGTGGAAAGGGAATCGGAAAACTAATGATCTGCAGCCTTATATGTTCATCTTTCAGTTTGAGGCTTCTGGTTTAATCTACAGTTTTTTTGACAAGGTTTTGGAGGGCAACATACTGAAGTCATTTTGTATGAAGGCACATTTTCAATGGAATAAAAAGAAATTTACAAGAGCAAAAGTAGCTTTATACAACTATATGAGTTATACAAGTGAATCTCAATAAACTAGAATTTCATTAAAATGTTCTTTTCCTACATGGTAATTCAATTTGAAAAGTGAAATTCACATAAATAGATTTACTACATACACAACAATAGAATTCAAGCATTTACTTTTGTTAATTTTAATGATGATGACTTCTTTCCATTAAGCTTGAATACAGCACTATGAATAATCGCATTATTTTGCAATGACCTTTTGTGGCGTATGCTCTCTGGAGTCAGGGATTGTCTGCTGGATAGCCGTCATGTCAGCTGTCCCTAATGGCTGTGTGGGCTATAATATGGATATAACATGTGTGCACTCAATCAGCAAGATTCACTTTTTATATTTGAATTACAGAAATAAACTAACTTCTCAATGGTATTCTAAATTATTGAGATATACCTGTGTATGAAACTCTTCTGAAAACACTGAATATTTAACAAAACAACAGCAACTAATTCAGTTTGTAACAATTCAAATGGTGTTGTCATGATCTGATTCTTTTGGACTTTTGCTTCTGTTATTTCTCTGTATTGATGTCTTATTTTCCCACATCATTGTTTATTTCTTGTTTGTCCAGTCCTCAATTGAGTATTCAGTTATTTTTAGATTATGTTTGTTATTCCTTGATGTTTTGTTTATTTCAGTCTTTTTTTTAGTTATTCTAGTTATTTCCTTATGTCTTGTTATTCTCAGTTATGTTTAGATTCTTTTCTTTGCTTCCCTGTTGCCATTCTCTCTCTCTCCTCAGCTGCCCTCTAGTTAATTGCCCACACCTGCAAACGTTTAGTTCATCAGCCTCAGCCACTGTTCCAGCATTCGCTCCCTCAGTATTTAAGCTCCTCTCCTTCAGCCACTGGTTCCTCCTGTTATGCTACCTGTTGTCAAGTGGTTAGTTACCTGGCTTCTTCCCCACTGTTTTGGTCACTAGATCCCTGCTTTGCTTTGGCTTCCTGTGTCCTCCAGTGTTTTTGTCATTTTAATTAAATCTTCAAAATCTACTTGCTGCCTCTGCATTTGGGTCCACAACTACAGCAAACCATGACAGGTATTTTTTTTTTTTTTTTTTTTTTAATATAAAACCATGTATGTTTGAAATCAATCACCTTATTGGGAGAAGAATGAGATAAAGGTTTTGTAGCTCCATGTGATGGTAGCAATGACTTATTAATGAACACTTTCAAGGGGCTCCATTGTTTCTAGTCAGTGTGAATAAAGCTTATTAGAAGGGCAGTAACACCATTGCATTTTCTGATTCAATAATGCAGTGTTAGATTGAATGATTAAAGATTTTAAGGCTTATGTGCAGCGTTAATTGTGCCTATTTTAAAAATCAAACACCTGCAGTTGCTAAAGTGTAAAAAAATTTAAAAATAAGTATCTGAATTTATCAGGATATGGGTAAAGTATAAAAATGAATGCAAAGTTGTTTGGCCATTTTACTTACAAAAAGATCAGTGTTTTGCTGTCTGGAAGATGTTTATTGGAGTTTGAATACATTAATTTTTATTACCTTGGGTTCCAGGGATTTCTAAAATATCTCTCGCGCTGTTAACCCAGCCATAGTGCTCCTCTGGGAAACTGCTAACACTCCTCAAATTCCCAGAACACACAGTTAAGTGCATCTTAACACTATGTATACTTTCAGAATAAATGTTAAAATGAGGCAAATGATGCTGTAGGTGGCACATTTAACATACATTTGATATGAAAAACTGCCAAGCTTGTAGGTGGTTGAGTCTCTTGAAAACAGATAACAAGTGTTTTACTGCATGAATTGTTAATATGTGGAACAGTCATTCTGTAAGATCACTATCCTCAAATTCATAGTGAAATATTGTCTTGAAAGACTTTACATATTTTTCATGAATGCAAGCATTGCACAAAAAATAGATATTCAAGATGACCATGTAGCTTCATGTCTACATAACTCATATAATTCAAACAGTTTGCTTAAAATTGTCTACTTGCTTAAATGAGAATTATACAGTTTAACTCCAGGTGGGTCCTGGCCATTGGAGGTCAGTTCATTTGTGCTGTTAAATGTTTAAGAAATTTAGTTTGTTATAGAATACACTTATTCTAGTGAATAAGTACATATCAGATGAATACTTCTGCCTTTTAATCTGTCTGGTAAACCCTGGTGTGAATTATGTGGAGGCCTGTTAAAGTTCAGCTTCTCTTCCTTGAGACTCTGTTTAAAGATCCGTAGGTCCTGAGAATAGTCAGCACAGTTTCCTGCTATTTAGAAAACTCAGTTCAGTTTATTTATAAGGCATCAATTTAGAGCAAATGTCGTTTCAAAGCCCTTTTAAGACGCAAGTACAATTAAGTACCTATGTCTGAAATGTATAAAAATACAATGCCATAAAATGATAAAAGGTCAAAACTGTTAAATATGTTCAGATTTGATCTTACAATACAACACAGTGAATTTCTATTTATAAATTGATTATAAATAATTTGGTAAAATTAAGTGTCCCAGTTGATTGCATCAATCAGTGACTTTGCAACACCACCTTCTCCTGGAAAAAGCATGTGCCAACTGAAGGCACTGAGTTTTTAACTTTGCACCAATCCCCTTCCTGAGTAAAAATGTCAGCAGTAGATAATTGATCCATTGTTAACTTTGCTTAGGAGGTATTGCTGCAAGAATGTGGAAAAGGTAGATGGTTAATTGCATCTAATCACTGACTCCACAGTAATCTCTCCTCCTGAGTTTGCATGTGGTGGCAGTGGATGGTTGACTGCATAGAGCCTTTAACTTTGCCTCATGATTGGTTAGGAGTGACTGTCAAAGTTGCACAGTTGATTGTACTGAGTTAATAATTCTTCCAGCAATCACTTGTTCTCAGCTAGTGATGACAGTGAATGATCTATTGCATCGGGTCATTGACTTTACAGCAGTCTCCTGAGTGTACATATAAAAAGGAAAAGGAACAGCTCTCTTAACAGAGACAGCATCAGGGTCACTTTTAGTGGCAATCTGCTGCAAGTTACAAGGGGGTTTAGAAGGGGAAAAAAAGACAATTATCATGTCATCAACTTAACTGCTTAATGCTTGCAAACTAGATAAGGAGGACATTTGTTAGGTCACTAGCCTTGAATGTTAATAGGTAGTTCAGCCTTGCCAATGCACAGCTGAGACAGTTTCTAATCCATTCATTACTATAGACCTTCTCTAATACTGTGTAACAACCACCTCAAAATATAACACTTCCAAATACCACCATACTGACAGATTTTAAAACAATGGCATAACTGAACTTAGACTTTTTTCTTAAGATTGTTGCATTATACAAACTAACAATTAGACATTAAAAGCAGGAGCTTTTGATGCTACTGCGACAGAACTGATAAATGAATACAAAGCTACAGACAACCTACCTGCCTGATGTGAACATCTGTGTCTGTACATTCTGCAGCACCACAACCTTCGATGCCTGCCTGGTAGAAATCTTAAAGGCCGGGAAGACAAAATATTTGATTCAGGGTGGTGTTGTAGCAAGACTGACTGAATTTACCTCAGTGTGGTTTCTCAAGCCTGCAGCACAATCACTCTACAAAGTGACGGGGCAAAAAAAACCCAAAAGAAATGTCCATTGTGGTAAATACTGTGAAGATGATGTGTAAAGCATAAATGTAAAGACAAAATATTTCATCATCAATCAACACTTGTTTTGGGGGTGGGTTTTTTTTTTTTTTGTTTTTGTTTTTGTTTTTTTTTTTGTTTTTTTTTGTTTGTTTTTTTTTTTTAAATTAAGACTGACAAGTGTTAAGCATAAATGTGACTAGAAAGTAATGATGGCAAAATTAGTCAGAATACCTTCAGGCAAGTATCAGAGCTTTAATTAGTTGGTACTCTGTCAGTTTCTATTTCATACATTCATATTTTTTCCATGTTTTATTTAGTCTTAAACACAGCCAGGATTTCTTTCATTTCAGACTATATATGACTTCAATTTAAATACTCATTTTAATTAATGTTTAAATCCAATGCTGTTATTCCTATTTTTAAAAAACATCTGTGGTTTAGTTAAGATCTGCAGGAAGCCTAATTAAACAGCATTTTCTGTGTGGCGTCATCAGGTTTTCCTGTTTTCCACTGGTATACTGGCTGTAAAGTCCAAAATGTTTGTTTTTGGTCATTTCTTGCTTCAAGTAGAAGTGCTGTAATTGGACATGGTTATTAGTGTTTGTGTGTCCTGTGATGGACTGGTGAATACTTATTCAGCCTTTCATCTGTTGACTGATGGTAAACCCTGTGAAGCAAAAGAATAGGTAGATACCAGTCAATCATGTCATAAAGGAGATAAAACTGTAAAGCCTCAGCAGAGCTGCAGCCATGTTAAAGATAAAGTGCCCATGTTTATCAAGCTGTGAGAGATTTCAGGTGAGCTTTTCACAGATTAACAGAAGAGCTGCAGCTTTGCTTTAAAACAACGTTGTCAGGAGTTTGACAGACAATTATTACAGCTGACTGCAGATAAATGATGCAGGAAGCTCCAAAATGATGTCATGAAAAGCAATCAAGTCAGACATCCAGGCCTAGACAGAGCTGTCATCAGGGTTGGTGCACCCATCATAAAACATACTTGTTTCTATTCATGTTGAAAGTTGATGATTAATATGTGGTAGAAAACTAACCCTGTACATTATCCTTAAAATACCATCTTCCTCTTTGAAACATGGGGAACAACAACCTTAAACATACAGCCAGAGCTACTGCTGAATGGTTTAGAGCAAACATGACTCAGTCAAAGGCCAGACCTACGTCTTCCTAATAATCTTTGAGAAGACTTGATAAGTGATGTTCACAGATGCTCTCCTTCTATACTGACTGAAACTTGATTGCTTTGCAAATAAAAATGGGCAAAACTTTAAATCTCTGGAAATGCAAAGCTGACAGAAACATAACCCAAAAGACTTTCAGTCATAACTGCAGCAAAAAGTGATTCTAAAAACTTACCCCCTTTTTTTGGTTGAGTCAAATTGACACAGGAACATTATTGCTGCACCTCAGAAATGAGCACATAAGGAGGGTTAACTCAGTGGGGCTAAACACAATTAGACAAACTTTTCAGATTTTTATCTTGAAAGCACTTCATATCATCTTCTATCCACATGCCTATTATGCACAACTTTGTGTTTGTTCATCCCATAACATCCAAATAAAATGTACTGAAGATTGTGACCATAAAATGACAAAATGCTAAAAAAAAAAAAAAAAAAAAAAAGTCAACATGAATGAGTAGTTTAGCAAGACGCTGTATTTACCCTTTTTCGGTTGGACAGGAAATGTACGATTTGAAACCAAATAGGATAAACATTGCTATTCTAAAAGACCAAATTACAGAATATGAAAGCTTTATCTTTAGTTGCAGCACACAGCAAAAGCCTTGATCATGATCAATTTGTCAATCTGAAAGCCTGGCAGAGGGAAAAAAAAATGCTCCAACAAAATTGAAAGCTCAATCAGAAAAGCCCAAAGTTATAGCTCTATCCACATAAGGCAGCAGAATGCCTCATGCTGTCACTACCAACTAGCACAGTTGCATAGGAACAAGATGATGTGAGACATTGTACTTTTAACTTAGTAATCATAAAATGTTCTGTTATCCCAAGGCTCATTTCTAGTGTTTTTTTAAAATAATGATATGGAGGCACTGTAGTGAAGCAGTGGTTAGAACTATTGCTGCATTAAAAAAACCAACACATTTTAAAAAGACTCATTGTGGCTTTTTATTTTCACCACCAGCATATGTGGGTTTCATTGTGGTACGCCAGCTTTCTTCCACAGTCTGAAAACATCAATTTTTGGGTAATTGGTGAGTGCCATTACTATGACAGGTTGTAGGGTGGGTTCTAATACGTGCATTACCATATTCAGTGGTGGAGTATTCTGCATGAAAAACTATTCATTTTCAACTGGCTGAAGTGCAGTTATGATTTCTGAGGAACAAAGTTTGCTAGAAGCCTTCAAAAATACAAATACATTTATCTTTCCAGAAACTTTTTTTTTTTTTTTTTTATTTCAAGGATTATACACTTGATTTTAATGTGAAACAATTTTGAGTTTTAAAATAGTTTCCCTCTAGGCTCATTTTGATTTACTTTTAAATACCACTAGATGGAACAATTATGTAAAAAGACCTCACACTGTCCACCTTTACCTTAAGTCTCACCAGTTTCCCTTTGCTGAAAATGGGCATCCCCATAGCATTATGTAGCCACCATAATCAATCACCATGGGAATGGTGTGTTCAGGGAAATGTGCAATCAGTTTTCCTTTTTAAAGTGTAGGCCAAAAATGTCCAATTTTGTTCTCATCTGACCAGAACACTTTCCTTTACGTTTGTGGTGTTGTGTCAGATTTGTGGGCAGCATGATTAGTAGCTGTCCTTTTGATAGACACTCCCACCTGAACAGTGGATCTCTGCAGCTCCAGAGAAGTTTTTCTTTTTAGCTGTGTCTATGATCAATGCCGTCCTTGTTGGCCCATCAGTGTAGTTGGATGATCTTGGTAGGTTTACAGTTCTCCACTACACTTATCAAAAGATTTGAAAAGATTGGGATGTTGCTTTACAAAGAATGAGTGAACAACGGAGAAACAGATAGGTGGATGGATGTATGGATGAAGAAGTACAGATTGAGAGGAGAAAGATCGAAAATAAAAATATTTCTATAATCTATTTTTCTTTTTGAAGGCTAATTATCCATTGTCTATACCTGTTTATACATGCGGTGTTGGTGCCTAACTCCTGCAGTCATTTGGTGAGAGGCAGGGTTCACCCTAGATGGGTTGCAAAGTAACAGTGCCTTGCAAACCTGACAAATACTTCAGTTCTTCTTGATAGTCTTCTAGACTCTGTTAACTTTTTTTTTTTTTTTTTTTTTTTTTTTTTTTGAGACAGTCTGGAGGATTTGCTTTACTGATCTACAGTAGTTTGGGATACTTCACAATGTCATTCTCCACTGTATATGTAAGAAAAAGTGCACATCTAAGAATGGTGTTGCATATTTTTAAAACTAACTTTTTTGCTGTTTCTGGTAATTCAATCTGCAAGGTGGTCAATGAGGGGACCAGCAAATTCATAGTGGCTATTATCCCCCCGCCCCAGGCACTCTCTTGATGACACCATGAAATACAGCAACGAATCTGTTGCGAAAGCTTAAATCTTTATTTCCACTGCATTTTGTTGTAGAAAATGGAAAAAGAAATAGGAAAAATCTGTTTTTATAAAATCAAAAATTCCTGTAATAGCTATTAAGAGTGAGCGCTGGTTATATTAAAAAAACAAACAAAAAAAAAAAAAACCTTCAAATCACCATAAAACTTTCATTTGGAGGAACAAGGATGAGGGGGTTCTCTTGTAGTAATACTTTTCATTGTATGTTTTTCACTAAAGAACATCAGAGGTAATTTAAAACACCTCAGATTTTAGTGACTTTCATGATATGCTGTTTTATATTCAGGCTTTCTCGGCACCAGCTACTGGGCTGAAGGTTTTGCCAGAGTCGGCCATGAAAGCCTCAATCTCCTCCACTGTGCGAGGCACGCAGGTCAGGAGCTCTATTCCATCGGCTGTCACTGCAATGTCATCCTCAATGCGGACCTGGACAAGACCGGGATAGTGAGGTCAGTACACAAACTCAGTAAATTTTCTTTGAAGTCCCTGTAAATGAAAACATCTTACATAAAGAACACTAAATGAAGTGGGAAACTGTCAGCTGGCAAAAGAAAAACTGAGAAAACAAAAAAATTCAACCATAATAAAACTATTTTACAGTCGTCGATTTCCCATTGATTCAAGACCAAAAGACAAACTTCACAAGCACACTGACCCCTCCAAAGCGTCTGAAGCAGGCCAGCACTTGGCTGTTGATGAAGCAGCTTTGAGCAGGGTCAGCCAGGGCCTTGTCCAGCAGGTGGTCTATGAAGTATAGCCCAGGCTCCACAGTGAGGACCATCCTCTCCTGCACCAGGCGGCCCATACGGAGACTCCTCAGTCCAGGCTCATCAACGCGTGCCACCCCCTTAAACACATAAGTGTTTTTGTTTTTTTTCTTTTTAAAGCTACAACCCATAATTTATGACAGTAGCTTGGGTGAGCCACCAGATGTGCTACTGTAGTATGAAATGCTTATATTTTTTTTGTCAAACTGGAAGTGTTTTCTTATTCATTTAAATGTATTAAAATTAAGAACTTCTACTATATTTGATCCATAAACATCAACCAAAAGCATCTGCTTTGATGCATTTAATTGTCAGATAAATGTTAGGGACATTTGATTTGATGTATAAATGTGAAAATGCTTCTAATTATATTTTCTTCAAAAGTACTCCTTCCAATTTTTTTTAATTTTCATCCATCACAAAGGGTACAACATATCCCAATCTTTAAAACTAGGGAAAGTTGGCGGTCACAGAGCAGCCTGGAGTTCAGTATCCAATGTGGCTGCAAAACATATAAGCCAGAAAAATTTGCAAAGCATAAACTATTTATTAGCACTTCTGTCAGGGTGTAGCACATTGAAGCAGTGGTGCACATAGTGCTCTTGCATATCAACAGGTGTATCTAATTACATTAAAAACTTTTAATTGGAGACTTCTGTGTGTTGCACTGGCACCAACTCCAGTGGCAATATGTGCTTTGGGAATCTCCCAAACCTCTTACAAAGGGCTTTGCCTCACAATCTTCACAAAGCTGCAGTTATCCTTATTGATTTTCCTTCCACTCAACCTCCGTTAATATGGTTCACTCTGAACAGCCAGCTTCTTCAGTGATGATCTTTAGAAGCTTACCCTGTTTGTGAATGTCAATTAATGTCTGCTGGACAACTGTCAAGTCAGCAATATTTCCCATGATTGTGCGGGTCATTACATGACCATAACATAACAGTTCTGGAATGTTCTAATTTGCTGAGAATTAGATTTTCATTAGCTGCAAGGTATAACGATGCAAATAAACAGAATAAAACAATATAAATTTATGCTTTAATGATATTCTGATTTAGTGATATCAGGATGTATTTGTGAACACGTTTCTGTAGACACTCCATAAAATGGAGAGAAATGCATAACATACAAGCCTACAAGTAGAATATGTGACATAATTTACAGAAAGAGCATTGACTTGTGAGGCAAACTGAACACAGAAAAAAAAGTACACCCTCTGTCAGTTCTACAGTTTTAAGATATTAAGTGTTGTAAACCTGTTTAAATCTGCTCTTTTTACAAAACCAACTCAACCATGTTTTTTATGAAACAAAGATGAAACCCAGAATGAAAATGTTTGTCAAAAGTTAGTTTCATTCCATTGTTCTAAAATCCTGGATATAAACAAAATATGTAAAATCCAAAACTTTAAGGAGGGTATACTTTCTTTTTACCATTCCTTCCAAAGTACTGGGAATTATTGAATTCCCTCCATTTACTACCTTTTCAAACAAATTCCTTCTGAACAGAATTAATTGATCTTTGTTAATCCTTCCCTTCCCTCTTTACAAACCAATTCCCCTCTCTGTTCCACATGCTTGGCATTACTGATGACCTCAATACTTAGGAATACTAAAATATATCTCCTACTGCCGTCTTTGTTGCAACTCAGACTCCAAATTTTGATGAGGACCCGATGAGAATACAGATGTTTGGTGTTCCCCTCTTACCTCTGGGTAACCTCCCACATCGTGCACATCAATGCCCAGCAGGTGTCCCAGGCCGTGCGGCATGAAGACAGAACCCAGGTGGACCTTCAGCATGTCCTCAACATTACCATGCAGGATGCCAATCTTCACAAGTTCCTCCAGGTGAACTCTGTCAGCCAGACGATGCATGTCAGTCCATTTCACACCTTCAAAACAAACGTCGTTTTGTTACTAAGGAATAGAAGGCGTTTTTGACAACATAGAAAAGCCTGGAACATTTACACAGACAAAGCCATATCATAACTCCCTGCCTATCAAGCGTTTTTACAACTACTTGATCACAAGTTTATTTTGATGATTTTATTTCTTGGAAAATGATATAGACATCATTTAAACTATGTCATAACACAAAGGGAATTGTGGTAAAGTTGCACCTGCTCTAGTGGAAGTAGTGGTGAGTTGGTTTGGGGGGGGTAGCTGTTGATTGCCAGAGCTGCTGTTGTCACTAAAGTTTAATGTGAACAACTCTGCACTGGATGAGATTTTCTCTAAGGCGAGATTCATACCTCTCAGACTGTCTTCTAGTCCTCACATGAATTCAGTCAGCTATATCTGCTCCCCCAGGGGTCCTTCCAGATGACCCTGTGAAGACCTGTTTTTTTTTTTTTTTTTTTTTTTTTTCTTTTTTTTTTTTTGTGACTGCTTGCTGTGCATGCTAACAGACATCATTAAACTCTCCTTCAGATGCTTCAGACACAGAATAGACAAAACAAGTGGCAAGAAGTCTGAAAACTCTGCCATGCATTTCCAACACAGGGTGGTGTCTTTAAAGGACATACAGTGCCTTTTCATTAGTTTTCATATTGGATAAATAATGATAAAACATACTTTTCTAAAGAAAGAAAAAAGCCTTTTGAGTTCCACCCATGATCAGGCACTATCACATTTGGATGATATGTTGTCTGAAACAAAAAAGATCTTTTTGTTTGGTATCTGTTTAATAAATTTGTGGCCACTTATTGGTAACACAAGAAAAGCATGTAGCATGAACTCTTGCTTCAAAGATCATTAACAGGGATGATTTTTTTTTTTTGTTGTTGTTAGAAACACTTTTTGCTCCAGTATTAGGAATACTTCTCAGCATCTGATCCACAAAAGTGGTGCTCAGGTGTTATGAAAGCTCAGGTTGTTCAGAAAGCAGCCTTCAGCTCTTTAGCATGGTTGGGTCTGGTGTCTCTCACCCTCCTCTTGACAATACTCATGGCAGTTTGTGGCCAATCAAGCATGGAGATGCCATGATCATTAAGGTATGTGTTAGTACTTCTGGCACTGTGGGCAGGGAAATGAAGTCAGAATCTCCATATGGATTGTCAGCAGAAGGAAGAATGAATTGCTTCAGAAATTTCCAGGTAGACAGCTGCACTGTTTGTGGACCTGAAAAACCCCAGTGGACCAATACCAGCAGATGACATGGTTCCCCAAATCATTACTGATTGGAAACCCCATACTTGACTCTGCACTTTTTCTCCAGATTCTGGGAGCTTGTTAAAAATGTAAAATTTACTTTACTTTCCCCTGAAAAGTGGCCTTTAGACCACTGAGCAACAGCTCAGTCCCCTTTCTCCTTTTCTGGCCTTGCCTCACAATCCAGTTACTTGTGCACCTTTTTCTACAACGTGCTCTCCTTCCACTCAACTTTCTATCAACATGCAACCTGTAAACAGCTTCTTAAGAAATTACCTTTTGCGGCCTACCCTCCTTGTGAAGGGTAACAATAACTCAATGGCTGCTGGATAACAGGAGTCTTTACCCATGATTGTGTAGACCATATTGTTTCTGCATTAAAGTTATTATTTTTTTTATTGCTCTTAAGTAATAAAGAGAATTTTGTGATTTCATTAGCTAGAACTCATTTTCATAAACATTCACAGAAATAAATGCTTTCCCTAGTTAAAATTCTCTTCCTAATATTTCCCAGAGCCCTCAAAAGCTCTAAGTAGCTTTTTTAGCTCCAGGACAGTAAAGTGGAGAGAAGCTCTATGTTTTTGATTGTGAAAAAGAAACAGTAATAGTGTAGAGGTAAATTTGCTATTTGTTAAAACTCTTAATCAGCACCATGTTTTATCACTATTCGTACTTTTTTCACTTTTAACTTTAAAGATTTCATCTTTGATTCATACTGTGGATATATTATTCAACAAAATAGTCAAAAGAATGGGGGGAAAAAAACAACTATTAGGATGTTTCAGAAGTACTGTAGAATAATATGGAATGCATGAAGGTTTTTTTTTTTTTTTTTTTTTTTTTTTTTTTTTTTTTTTTTTTTTTTTTTTTTTGTCATGTATTGTTTCTAAAACAACAAAAAGGTCACATTTTATTTTGGTAAACTTGTCCTTAGTATCACTGGGGATTATAACCTGGTTTAAGGGCAGCCATGACAGCGCGTGAGGATTTCAGAACTGCCTCATAGATTGCCCTCTGATCTGCAGTGAACTTTCCGTTGGCTGGGAAGGAGCAGGTTATGTCTGAGGAGTAGCAGTAGTACTCTCCACCCATGTCAAACAAACTGCAAGGGAAATAAACATTACAACTCATTAATTTGTTTCTTGTGCTTTGGTTTTGTGTTTCAAGTGCTTCTGAGTTTCAAGTGTTGCAGAATTTGTCAGTAATTACAATAAAAAGGCAATTCGAGTCCATTATCTTTAAAATATTTTTTGAAATGCTTCAAAAATAAATTGTGAGTCATGAGTCAGTGCCTTTTTAAAATGATTAAAAACTACTAAAGTCTGCTCACCACATGTCTCCATCTTCAATTGTCTTGTCATTTGGAGCCCCAGCATGACCATAGTGGAGGACCGAGGAATTATTGCCCCTGGTGGCAATAAATCATTGGAGAGTTAAAGACATTTCACAGCTTCAGTTCCCTGGTATATAATTATTCAACTACAACAGAAAACATAAACTAAATGTGATCACTAATTTCTATGTCATGTTTTAAGCTCAAACTCAAAAAAATGAGATGTGATCCACTCCCCCAGATCACCCTTAAATGTACCTGAAGGACCATCTACATGGTCAAAGCAACCAGAGGTCTTAAACACAGGAGGATGATTTGAGCTTATCAGCCGTTAGGCTGAAGACATTCTGTCTGAGTGACTGTCCGAGCTTTATCATGTGCTAAATGAAATGGGTCATGATTAATTGTAACTTTAAAGACAAAGCATTGATTGTGCCAAACTCTGAATGTGGATGTTCTGTCAATTCAATGAAATTAGAAAATAGAGATTACTTCCTGGAAAAGTGTTTTGGGGGGGGGGGGGGTTTTTTTTTTTTTTTTTTTTTTTTTTTTTTCAAACTTTTAAGGAGTTGATGTCACTGACTCATTTGTAGGTATTCAAATAATTAAATGTAACCTTGCTACAAAAGGTACCTTATGGCTACAACACCCTATAGGAAAAGTATGATAACCATGGCTTTTATATGAGATGGAAAATTATGTTATGAAAGATTAACTTCAAGTAAAAAGTCAGAAACTAAAATGGTAATTTAAAATAAATAATTCATAAAGCCTCACGTTCCACAGATGCAGGTGTATGAGGTGTGACGCATCCCTCCTTTGGAGTAACAGTAGTGCTGGAACAGACTAAATTAAAAACAACACATTAGCAATAAGAAGGAAAGTAAACAATTTGAGCCCAGTCAGCTTCAGTGAAAACCTTAATGTGCCGTCTGCATGACGTAGAATGTATTTTATGGTCAAGAACTTTCATGACTTTTACAGTTCTTGGTAAGATTATATTGACAGAACAACTGGTAGCATATATATATATATATATATATATATATATATATATATATATATATATATATATAGATATATATATATATATATATATTATAATAGATATATATATATATAGATATATATATATATATATATATATATATATATATATATATATATATATATATATATTATAATATAATGATGTCTATATCATTTTAATCCTTATTAATATATATATATGTAATAAGCATATATATATATATATTTTTTTATTTTTATTTTTTTTGTCTTTAACCATACAGCAAATACAAAGAGAATGACAGACATGAGAAACTGTGCTTCCATGTCTTGTCAGCAAATGTGGACCAGCAGATCCGCTGATGAAAGACAAAAGTTACAACTTACCTCTCCATTTCATATTCTTTCTTTCCAGGTCTGACATTTTTCATCACCTACAGTAAAGTGCAGGTATGCATTATCAGTTTCAAGATTAATAATTTAAAAAATAATCATCATTAAGAAAGTATAATGGTTGAATCTGGATGTAATATCTGTGCCTAGATGCACAGAAACCACTAAACCCTTCATTCTTCAGTTTATTTTGTGGACATGAAGAGAAAACTAAAACGTCAACCTAACTACAAAATGGACAAAGACAAATCAAAAATGGCATTGATGGACATTTTAGTTTTGTGTTCTGTCTAATCCAGTGATTCTATTGCAACTTCTTCTTCATTAATGCCCCAGTTAAAGCATCCTCACATATGATCTGTCTTGAAAAGGAGAATATTACCATTTTGTGAGCGTCACTGGAAATCCTGTTGGTGTAGCGCAGGACCTCCAGCTCCATATCAGTCTTAACAAGACGACTGCAACAGCAGACAGAACAAGGCGTAATCAGTTCATGTTATGGTCAGTAAACAGATGCCAAACAGAATGTTTAAATTTTGTATGGTGTACTATGGGTCTCCCCCCCAAAAAAAAAATCAGTTATGTATTTGAATGATACAAGCAAAATGTCCAGTGTTTTTTTTTTTTTTTAATTTATTTATTTATTTTTTTTTTATTTTTATTTTTTTTATATGCTATATTTGATGACACACAGGTCTTGGGTTCTGGTGAGAATTTTCAACAAATTTTGAATGTGTGTGTGCGACTCTGCATGAATAAGTGGGTACAGAAAAGGGAAGGATAAATGATTTGTAAAATAAATAACTAGTACGAAAGGGGAGTAGGATTTCAATTTTTATTTTATATTAAAAAAAAGGGAGGGGGTAGGATTAAATAAATTAAACAAAAATATAAACTTAACAATTCGTTAATAATCATGATAGCTTCATCTTACTTTTTAACATTTACAGTGTGTAAAACGCCATGTCTCACATTAACCCTAGAATCTTCTGTATTAATTAAATCAAATGTTCTTTTGAAATTCTAAAGAAGAACCTCTATCAATCTTCAGCTCATAATAAAATTGTGCTGCAGGCGTCTTTTAGACATATTAATATTTTTCTCATTTATTTGGGGTATTGCTATGGATAATGTTTAGCCATTGCTGCAATAATGAAACTGAATAAATCCAAGGCATGGGTAACCAGTGGAAACACTGACGTCTATTCTAAAAACAGATAGCCAATTAAAAGAGACCCATGTTACTTTCAGCAAGAGGAGGGAGGGAAGAGTTCAATCAAGCTCTGTGCTCCAAGGGATGTGACTGAAAAGCATTCTTCCTCATTTCTCAAAACATTGATTCATCTGGAGGGCCTAAACTCTAATAGCAAAGACAACCAGGAAGGCACGTAGATCATTACGTCCAAGCAGAGAGATTTCTGACTTAGAGGAAAAAAGCAGAAGTAGAAAACTTCCACCATGGAAAAAAAAAAACAAAACAAAACCAAAACACAAGCAAAAATTCCCTAGGATATGTAATTGTTTGAGAATTCTGCTGAAGAAACATTTTGAAGCTCCGAAAGTAAACTTTCCCAGTCATTCATTATAAAATGCAGTTTGACACACTCACCATTCCACAATGACTGGGTGTAAAAGAGTGTTGTTCACTTGGAAGCTGAAAAAAGGAGGAAGTGCATCATAAACTCAAGGAAATGTAATGTGGTATAACAGGTTCAAACAAAGTATATGTGAGAAGAAAAATAAATAAATGAAAGCAGGTTAGAAATGACAAAAGAACCATGCTTAGGACAACAGCACATTTCTGCTAAAGTGAGACGTAACAAACAAAAGCAAAGATATTTGCCTAATTACCGTCACCAACATGTGGAACACTCTGTGTATTTGTCTATAAATGGTAAACGGCCAACCTTCACAAATAAAAAGGTAAATTTTATAAATGCAAATCACGTCCAATTAAACAAACATACCTACTGATTCCTTCAAAGGAGGCTTCGCGGCAGATGCTCCCGCTATCAGTGTTCTGTCCTCGCTTAAAGGGGAAAAAAATGATTAGATTTCCAATGGGATAAAATAATATAGGAGTGTTACAGTACACAAAAATCACGGCATACTTCGGTTTTAAAGTCATGATTTGTTTTTGGTTCCCTTCAATCACGAGAAACAAGTGGTCACTGAAGAACTGACAGTTTTTTTTTTTTTTTTTTTTAAATAAAGAATACATACATAATGTTGCTATGCCAAATTGATTCACACATAAACAATCTGCATGTGTTCAGGTATAAAACGATACTGGATTTTGTGTACCAAACCAACAGAGCTATGCTGGATATTTTCAGAACAAATATATGTAATGTTAGAACCCTAGTATATTGGTTAAGTATTCAATACAGGTGACATCATAAACTAATCCTGTTAATTAAATGATAGTTACCAGTGTCAGGAGAACTGATGGCTTCAGGTTGGACAGGACATCAGAAATCTACAGAAAATAATTAGAAGATTCAGACTTCCAGCAGAGCTTCAAGAATGACAAGAATCAGTCCTCAAAAAAAAAAAAAAAAAAAAAAAAAAAGTCACTGACACTGTGACCTTTCCAGTAATAAGCACCACAATTGATGAGAGTCTGCCTTACTCTGCCAGCAGCATAAACATCTCAAAACAAATTCTTGTTTCAGTGCTTGCAAACACTGCGGTGGGATTTAAGAATGTCATGTTGCCCTTAATAAGATGCAGTATCTTGTATATTGGCTACTTTTGGTGGAAGAGGGAATAAATATCTAAATAATAAACATAAATAATCAGATACAATGCAAGAGGTTTAAATGTCAACATCTGGGCAAGGTGAGGATTTCATGGGCATTAAAACAAGATATACCATTTCTTACTGAGATTGCGAGAAGGGATATAAGGGGTAAGAAGCTCAGATAGATATGATGGCGCAAGACCAGAGATTTAAAAACAAACTAACATTTTGAAGTCAGTTCTAAAACTCACAAGGAGCCAATAAAATTGCCATGAGGACAGGACAGGAGTGATATGCTGATATCTATGCTGACATAAGGGCACTCAGAATTGTCGTCTGAATGTCAAGGTAAGGCCCGGCAGATTTGCTTTCACAAGCGGAGCATTATGGATTTCGCCATGATGTTCCCCTTGGTGTGTGTGTGTGTGTGTGTGTGTGTGTGTGTGTGTGTGTGTGTGTGTGTATATATATATATATATATATATATATATATATATATATATATATATATATATATATATATATATATATATATATATATATGAAACTATTAGAAATTGCTTTGGGTTTATTTCAAATGTAATGGACACAAAGGTGAAAAAAACAGGAAAGGAAAGATAGAGGAAAGGTTTAGAGAAAAAAGCATAGAGATAAAACAAGTCGACACCCTTGAAGTCTGCCTCTAGACCTGCGAAAAGAGAAAAATCAAAACCGAGAATCCACAACAACAAACATATGCATATATTACAACAGTTATAACTTCAATGGAAAGTACACAGTACAAGGGTAATACAAGATGTATTTAGTGGCACTTGCAGCCTGACTGAAAGTGTATCTGACAAAAACCTGAATCTAGACAGCTGCAGCGTTTTGTATTAGTTGAAGATAACCGAGAGCTTTGGGGCAGACCAGAAAATAAAAAGTTACAATAATCAAGATGGCAGGAGACAAAGGCATGAATAAGAGTTTCTGTGTCTGTGAATGAAATAAATGCTCTGATTTTGGCAATATCCCTAACTTGAAAAAGTGCTGTTTTAGTGATGTTCTTAAAATGTTTAGGAAAAACTAAGCTCTGAATCAAAGGTTACCCCCAAATTTCTGGCTTCATGAGAGCAGTTAAAACCAAGGAGAGAAAGGGACTGAACTACTAAATCCCTTTTGGCCATGGGTCCAAACACCATCACCTCAGTTTTATCATTATTGAGTAGAAGATAATTATCAGACATCCAGGTTTAGATGTCTGAAAGACAGAGAGTAAGTTTGTTGAGAGCAGAGAGGTTTGATGGGTTAATAGCCAAATAAATCTAGGAATCATATGCATAGAAATGAAAAGAGACATTTATGAATAACCTGACCAAGTGGTAGCATGTAAATGGAAAATAATAGTGGCTCAAGAATGCACCCTTGGGGAACACCATAGGTAAGGGAAGCTGAACTAGAGGAATTATTGCCAGAAGTATCTCTAACACCTTACCAATAATTTAGTCAGCTTAATAGTCAAGTTCATGGCAAACTGGCTTAGAATGATATCAAACTTTGTATCTACAGTTTCAAATGTCTAGGAAAATGTTGGAGCACTATTTACTTAAATCTACACGTCTTCCAATACCATAGTGACAGAAGAGAAGTATGCAGAAAGGAGATATGTTTTCCTCTGATTTTATCCCTGCATCATCAAGAGTTTGCCAACTTTTGGCAACACAGCAAGCTCAGCTAATCTTATAAAAATGAGGAAGCCACTGTCAACTTTGCTCTTAAGAGTCCATAAACTTGTGACAGATTTAAGAGATAATGATAAGCTTGTGGACAACCACAGGCTGTTGCAACTTTTGACTACCTTAGCACTTTAGCAAATGTGTTGCTATAGAAACACTTTACACAAAATAAAGACAAGCAAATAGTTATAATTGAACCAAACATTAAGACTAAACAATGAGTATAAGACTTGGTGAGTAGAATTAGTTAAGTAGCCATTGTACAGGAGTTTTAGACTTTTGTGGTGCATGCCTTGCAACTTCTAATTGCTGAGGTTACTTTCAAAGGAACCGGCTGCCGTCTAACAAACTTGATTTATAGGGAAGGCTGCTGATTCATCTCCCATCTTCCTAAGCTGACATGTTTTATACAGGCAAGATGCAATGAGTGGCTTTGAATAGTTCAATAATTTGTAAGATACTTTGGAGAAGGTCCTAAGTGAATGGATGTAGGGATATTATTAAATGAGTTGCTGTATATAATAACTTAGTTTGTAAGACATTGAGATTTTTGGACTGTAGATGCATCTGTTGATACATTTGTGAGCTGTGATCAAAGCTAGCTGGTGATTTCTGAATAACACCTGAAGTTATGAAAACCATAAAAAGTTCACTGTGACACTAGCCGAGTATTTAAAATGAAAATATTGATTGAACTAATGCACTGGTCCTCATAAAAAGGTTTTCTTTTGCAATCCTTATGTATGAATAGTGCTACCAGGGCTGGGCAATAAATCAATAACAATATATATTGTGATAGACTCATGATCAATATCAATAGCAAATATGTCCGATAAAATTTTCCATAATTTCACAGCACAACATTCTGGGGGATGTAGGCAGAGGAAAGGCTTTAGCCACTCAACCTCTTATGGCCAGCTAAGCAAGGTTGGTGGCATCATCAAACTCACTCGCTCTTTGGTTACCTAGCAACAACCTGTTGAGTAACTTCCACTGGAGCAATTTCAAAATTCGCCACCGTGCCTCATAACTGCTTAAAAATAAACAACGGTAAGGTAAAAGGAGAAATGAGTACAATAGCTTGAGAGGAAATGGGATAAAACAGGAGAGGTCTCGTCACCAGTTTGACAGTATTTCAGATATCTAAAACGAAAAACAAATCAGTAATTATCACTAATGACTGATGTGAAATGCTTATATTGTGATACGTTTTTCAGCCATATTGCCGAGGCCCCAACTGCCACCTCCTTTTCCTTTTTTTTTACAGGCTGTGTTGAAATGCAGGTGCTTTATTAAACATTTTGCTGCTGATATGCATCATGCAATGAAATCAGTTGACCAATCTAGCACCTTGTGTTGGTGCTGAATATAGAAATATCAAAAGCATCAGCATAATTAGTCACGAGATAGGTGTATAAATATAAAATAGTTCTTATGCTATTAAGGCTGGGCTTATGCTCTTAGGGCTGGGCAAGTTAAAGCGTTATTATTACATTAACTCATTAATTAATTAAAGCTTACCTAAGGCTTACTATGGCTGACTTGATTGCTTCCTTGATTAATACTCTCTTTGCCTGACCTCTCAGTTTAGGTGGATATCCACATCTTTGTAGTTGTCATTTTGACAGATGACCTGGCCCAACAACATCAGTTTCTGCCAAGATTTCCAAATAAAACCATTATAGCTACCATTAAAACATCGTATTGTGGTACTCAAACACTACTGCAACACAGAAAATGTCACATTCGAATGTCTGGAAAGGTAACACATACTTACATCACAGGTGTAGTGCACCTCATCGACAGCATACTTCTCTTTGAAGTGCTCTCTAGGAAAGATCCTGTACACAGATGCAAACAGAACAACTGATAAGGCAAAGTCCAAAAAACATATAGCACATTAAAATGTGGTATTTTCACATAACTCTTGATCAATTTTCAAAATTTATGTGACAAATGTTTTTCCTGCTAGAAACTCTGAAAGGATGGCAGATCCAGGTAGCAAACTCAACGTTACATTGGATAAATTTATACACAAAGTTTTCTTGAGACTTTTCTCAAGGAAGTCTTTTTTTTTTTTTTTTTTTTTTTTTTTTTTTTTAAGGCAGACTGTTACTCTATAGTGGCTCTTACTGCTTTTTGGCTGCATAAAAATTATGCTTACACCTCTACTGCAGTGGTCTTTAGCAAATGAAAACAATTATCACATTGTATGAACAAAGCCACTGCTCTTTTTGGTTTGATCAAATGTTTTACTGAAATCATACTGAAACCATAGACGTAGCAATCTGAGTAGACTTTGAAACAGCTATAGGTCTGAATGCTCTCAGGTTGGACTTAAAAAGGTTTTTCTCAGATACTTTAATCTAGATTTGTTTAGGTCTGGATTTCAGTCTATATCGAAATGCGCCCAGCTGTGCTTAAACACAACCTACTGAACTGATTTGATTCCAAGCAAATATGAAAAGTTATTTGGATGTCTCTTGGCAATAAGCAGAATAAAAATTAGGAGGAAAGTTTATTGGTTACCTATTTGTATTATAATGTTTATTTTAAGTGCCTTTAAGAGGTTAATCTGCTTGTTGCAAGCACAAGACCCAGAGTTTCAAGTTTCCAGCAGAATGCTATATTATCATCCACTAACAATCAAAGGTTGTGTGCAAAATTAACTTTGTCAATTTACTGTCATGGGTGAATTATTATTAGGGTTATTTAAAAGCTGTCTTCCACAGATAAGTAGGTTCTGACTCAGCTCTAATCAGGTCCTCCAAAATTCCCTCTCAACAAATTAGAACATCAATACAATTTTAATTTATTTCAATAATTAAAATCAAAAGGTAACTGTAATACTTCTTGTTGCTTGTGTAATTTTGACTTCTGCACTTTTTCCTTCCATTCAATTTTCCATTAATATGCTTAGATACAGCACTTTAATAAAAATCAAATTCTTTAGAAATTACGTTTTGTAAGATACCCTGCTTATGAAGGGTGTCAACGACTGTTAAACAACTGTCTAGAAGGCATTTTACCCCAATATTCTATACACCATAACAGAATAACCAATATGATTTTTCTTAGAAACTGAATTTTGGTTTTAGTCTTAAACCATAAAACTCAAAATTAACAGAAATAAACACCTGAAATACAGTAATATTCATTAAATCAGAATATGCATTGTCACTGGTTTGTCAGATTAAAAGTAACTTTTGAAAAAAAACAAAAAACAAAACAGCCTTTATGCAGGTATTAAACATACTTTTCATTCAGCCCACATTACTGTGTGAAAAATGTTTTCTTAATGGTCTGATGAAACATCATTAGCTTCAGTGGAAAAGCATCATAACTAACAGTAATAAAGACTTGAAAACATCAGTCTGTGTGTAATTAATCAATATAACTTGTTCCACTCAATAAACTGAGTTACTGAAATAAATTAACTTCAATGATATTCTAATTTTTAACTGGTCTGTATAGACTGTGTGTGATTAATTTTGTTTCATTTTTGGAATAGAAAAACTGAAATAATTTAAGATAAATTCATATGGCCTTCAGTTGATCCGTTTCGCACAGTCCTTTTCTCTGGACAATTACCTGTTGGATTGAAACAGTGTCTGACAAGACAGACATGCATGCAAGTCATTTTTAACCAGAATTAGGAAGAAAATAAAAATGGAGAAAAAAAACAAAAAACACTCTCAAGTGGAAAACATGATTGCTAAATTTCCAGCTTAAAGCCTTTCCCTTGCAGTTGTTACAGTGTTGGCAGTGTACAGAGCTCTTTGAGTAGTGGTAGGACTTACTCCCCCATCCAAGTAGCATAGCTTTCAGGCAGTTTAGGAACAAAAAGAATGGATTTCCCGGTGTCCACATCTATGGCTCCAAAACAGTCAGCCTCTGTCACTCCAAAGGCCCAGTGGAAGAAAGACTCCTGCACAGGAAAAAGAATCAGAAATGTAAAAACAAGAAGATGTTTTATCTTTTGTTCACAAATAAGTTAAACAGTGCAATTATAAACTGATAACTAAATGCAAAATTACAACCCACCTGCCTGAAGAGGACATCAGTATCCGTGCAGTACCTCTGTGTTTGCTCTCCCCCTTGCAGCAACACGACTGACTTTGGCACTAAGCCGTCTTTAGCTCTCAACCCCTGGCACAATCTTCGACGATTCTCAACAAAAAGGGCAGCCGACACCCTTAGGGTGTCATTACCCAGCCAGAAGATGGGTCTGAAAGGACAAGAAGGGATATCACAGGAAGGTCAGGGTGGAGCAGTGGCTGGTGACACTGAAATGTACTTAATAGGTTTTTGCTAAGATTATATGGCCTTGCTCAAGCCTGCAAAACTGCAGTCATATTGACTCTTCTTATTTTTATCCAGGTACTTCTACTGGATGTGACAGAAAAAAATTTACAAATCCTAGAACAACACTTCTGTTCTTGTGAATCCTCTAAAAATGGCCGACAGTACATTAAGTTAAAGACAACACACTTTCATTTCAGCTTTAAAATAATTAAACATGAATAAGGATTGAAAAAGGTTTGGTCAAAAAATTACTTAATACAAAATTTTAAGACTACATATTTAGTCACATCCCCTATCAACATGTATCATAGCTTTACTTCGCAGTTAGTTTTCTTATATTATTTATTTATATCTAAGCTGTTTATATTATACTCTGTATTGTGATAGTAGATCATGGCTTTTAAATAGCTTTAATACTTCTATATCTCAAAATAACATTAGTGCAGTGACAATATTATTACTACATAATGCGATGGCAATATCAGTTCAGATAAAGCAACATTTTCCTAACATCTCTGTTTCTCATCTGGAACTACAATATTTCCAACTCTCTCTGTGACCTTTGGTCTCTTGAGCACTACAGTACCTACACTAGGTGTGCAGTCTCTGTGCTGCACAAGGACTAACAGGTTGAATACTTTAAACACAGAAGGCAAGATTGCATTCCAAAGAGAACTTCAGAAATTTTAAATTGTTCACACCAATTTGTAATGACATTCCATTTGCAATGTATTTGCAAACCTAATTATATCCATTCAATAGACCTGAAATGAATTTGAGGAAATGGCAATAAAGCCCCAGTTCTGTTTAGAATAAACAGTTTAGCCAGAAGATGCTGACAGGCGAACTTGTAACTGATAGATCTTAGGAAATAAATTTGGTCTCCAGCAAAAGGTCTGCTGATAAGATAAAACACACAATATGTTACCACCGGGAGCAGAGGTTAATCTATAAACTCAGTGTATTTTATTGCAACCTGAAAGACTAAGACTCAGTTTTTTATAAGTCAAAGACCTTTAAAGACATAAACTGCACTGTATTCCAGTGAAATAGAGCGCTTATAAAATGTTAAATACAGTAATTTATCCCACCAAAAATTCTATATCCATTCGGTTAAAAGAAAAAAAAAAAAATACAGAATACTAGTTCACTGTTTCAAAACTGTATCTATCGGTTACACTCAGCTTTTGATTTAAAGGGTAAAATTTAAACTTTAAGCATTATAAAGACAGACCTAAGATACGGATTGAAATAACCACACCAATTACTATTTCGAAACGAAAGTTCTGCCAAGCAACACGTCATGCGCACAGCTCACCCTGGCAGCAGTTAAAAACGGCAAATAAGCAGCTATAATTTTGTGATTTAACGTTAATCTCTGCAAAACTACAGAAAATAATCCTTGGTAACTCACTGAGCTGCTGAAGCCATGAAGACGATTTCTGGGTCCACAGTGTCACGTGTTGACAATGGTCACGTGAGCCTTGCAACGCTGCACTATTATGTCAGCTGACGGGAAGTCGTGATGGTTTCTTGATATACATACGTACATATATGAGTACGTGTCGAGTTTTTAAAAACCTAAATATTTAAAGGCATTAAGATCACTGACAATTTTGGAGTTTTAAAAAATAATTACAATCAAATATCACCAGTGTCGTATTTAACACAAAATAAACATAATCCATTACCATTTCAACTTATTTTACTCTTATATTGCTTTATGAAGTGACATCTGATCAAAACTGTACAAGTCATTTTTTAAAGGCTATAATATGAAAATAGGTATCAAAAAAATATACATTTTAAAGGTGACAACACATGAAAAAAGTTTTTTCTTTGTAGTATTTGGCCCTTAAAGTTTACTATCTAAAATGAAATGGTTGAGCCTTGTACAGCTAATGCCTCAAAGTGTCACGACATACCTCAAAGTCACACAGCTTTACCTAAAACCCTTGGAATGCAACATTCTTGTACAGTTTTTATGTGTGGGCCAAATGCACTACTTTAATTATTCACCTTTATGAAAAATAAAAAGGGAGAAATCCTTTAAGGTAAGAAGGTGTTTTGTTTATGTAATAAAATAAAAACTTAACTTCCTACAACAAAAGTTCATATTTACACAAAAGCTAAGTAAATAAATAAGATTTTTTTTAATTTATTTATTTATTTATTTTTAATCTCAATTTTGTAAACAATAACATGAGTCGGTTAACAATGTAATTTAGAACAAATCGTACTTTTAAATATTAATTTAGTGGTCTACAATTACATCAAAGTTCCTGTTTAGGCTGCTTGTAAAAAAACAGCATATTCTCCATGTTTGTTTTGTCTTTCTTTTTGGGAAAGAAACAAGTTACATCTCATATCATTGCAACATATTAATTTTTTAAACTGAGTAACTGTTAGCAGTGGACTCAAGGAAGAATAGAAGTCCCTGACTTCACTGGGCTGCACTTAATCTCGTTTTGTTTCATTCCATCATGGTGCAGTTACAGTAAAAACAGCAGGGGGAGATGCAGCTCCCTTTAAAACAACAGTGGAGCAGTTTGAAATATAATCATCATGGATGTGTTCAGATTAATGATGCAAGAACTCTAAATGATATGTCATGAATGACAACAACCAACTGTGGCCAACTGTCAACAGGGTTAGCACCCCCACAGAGACAAAAGGCTGATATTAGGTTATTTGATAACAAGACATTGACAGTTCTGTGTTTTGTCCCCTGAAAGACATATCATTAAGTCTTAACACTAACACTTAAAATCTTGGAAGATATAATCTATTTTACCTGCCAGAGAAAATGTCTTAAAAACTGTTGCCCTTCACATCCAAAGATAGCTCTCATCCATTATAAGGTTTTCTTTCTCATTTGACAAAGTCAAACCAATTTTACAATGCCTGGCAAAAATGTTAATACAGCTAAAACATTTTCTCATGTTACAACCATAGACTTCAGTGTATTTTCTCCAAGTTTTCTGTGATGAACCAAAACAGAGGAGTGCATGACTTCAAAATAGAAGTCCAAAATTGTTCAGATTTTTAAAATCTGATTCTCATAAATAAAATCAATTTCAAGCAATTTCTGTCACAAGTCACCCATTTAGTAAACAGAGGCCACCTGTGTGTATTTTATTTTCAGTATAAATGCAGCTCTTCTGTTAAGCCCTCAGAAGTTCAAAGCTGGAGTATGTAACTCTTATAAAAAATATGTTTTTTTACATATTTGTTAAAACTGGCATTATTTAGTGAGCGTAAACTAATGAGACAGATAATATGTGAAAATATTTCCAGATATACACCACTCTGTCAGAATCAACCACTCAGAGCCAGGAGCAGGGTCTAGCACTGTTCATCATGCCTGTGTATACACTGCCCATACACAAGCGTGATTCACAGCACTAAGACCTTCATCCTGGCTCTGATTGGTTGTTTTTGACCGAGAGCGGTGCATTTCTGCAGATAGCAATAGTAGCACTGGAAGCAGGTGGAGCAGATTGATTTTTTTTTTTTTTTTTTTTTTCACAGATTATCTGTCTCATACCATACTGTTACAACATAGTGACAGCTTTAACAAATATGTAAAAAAATATACTTTTTATAAAAGTTACATACTGCAGCTTTAAGAGAATGTTGCTGAAGAAACACCATCATGAATATCAAGAAACACGGCAGACAAGTCATGGATAAAGTTTTGGAGAAGTTTAAAGCTGTGTTGATTAGAAAGCAACATCTCAAGCTTAAAGATCTCACAGAATACTATTAAATTCATGGCACCTCTTTGGAATAGTGGCATGAAAGCCTTTTTTGAAAGCCTCAAGAAGTCCTGTTTAAACACACATAAAATCCTAGTAAAATACATTGAACTATATGGTTTTAATATAACATGATCTAACTTCACAAAAAGCAAATGTATACCAAGAGTTACTTGGAGTCCCAGATATTAACAGGATTTGCAACTTTCCCACTCGTCGTTTTACTGCGAAGGCTCCAACATTCAATAGGTTGTGCCTAGATTTAAATAGCAGCAGTTTAACCAGACTTGCTCTCAAACCACTTCTCTTTCAAGTCACATTTCAACTCCTTGTGTGAGAGTGGCATATAATTTTGACATATTGTGCTCATTCAAAATGTACACAAGTAGGTAAGAAGTGTTTCTCCTGATAGTACAAATGCTGCAGGACATCAGGCATATAGTTGGTTAGTCTGTATTGGGAACTAGTTTTCTAGGATTCTGTATTCTGTTTTTGGTGCCAGATGCAAGTTATGCTGATGTAGCTGAACTGTTCGGCTTTGAAACTTGAAAGCTCACTTCTTGCAGACTGTGGACGTTTGTGGGGAAGCACTTGGTGTCTTCAAAGACTCTTGCTCTTTCAGACAATAATGAGTTGAGTCAGTAAAGGGATGTGTTTGAAATTTTGAAACCAGAAATCCCAAATTCATCATCTGCTCTAAGAAATTATCAAAATGCAAAGGAACTATGTGAAGTACAGTACATGATTCAGAAGCTTGTAAAGTGAATATTAAAAGCAAGAACCTGAAATAATTGTCTTCTGGATGACCTCATAGGTCACTTGCAGTGCTTATAAAACATTTTAGCTTCATTTTAGCTTCATTTTAGCTCCAGTCATGTTGCTGTCCAGAATTTAAATGTACCACTTTAACACTTTGATCTTTTTTCTATTTTCACTTTTTCAACTGCTGTTGTGTGTGATGCCTGATCCACTTTTATCCAAGCTTACTCTAGAAAGCTCATGTATGAATCAGCATCAATCTGATCAGGGCCCAGGTTGGCTGCAAAACAAACCCATATCATGAGCCTTCTTCCATCATGTTTTACAGATAATACAAGGTGTGTTTGCTGTTACAGTGCATCTGAACTTCAGCAAATCTGGTGCTGGGCAATATGGCTTAATTGTCTTCAGCTGTGTCATGTGTTCAGAGGATGTTGTTCCACGTGTTCAGACCCAGCTTGCAAACAGAAGCTGTTGAGTCAGGTTCTGCATAAGGAGAGGAGAGCTTCTCTTGGTAGCTCTTCAAAACTATTCACAAAATCCACAGGATTTTGATGAAGGTTTACCTGGTCACTTTCTGCTTCAGAATGATTGGATAATGTAATGTGTGAAATCGGTTCATATGTCACTCTTACTTTAAAATCTGTTTGCAAAATTTTCTAACAGGAAAAACTAAACAAAGAACAATGAACACAAAGTTCCTCTTCTACACAGATGTGCCAGGATGGCTACCCTAAAAGACTTGCATGTGGAAAAAGGTGGTTTTATAAAGTATGGAATCTGGTGATCTGAATTAATCCTGCCACACTTTACATTTTTCTTAGTAATAGGTTTAAAAAGCACATCTCATTCCTTTGACTTCACAATTATGCACTCCTTTGTGTTGGTCTATTACAGAAAATTATTTAAATCTGTTATGAGGGGTATTGTTCAGAAAAAAGAAATGTATAAGGGAGAAATCAGGCTACCTCGGCATTTAACTGCTGCAATAATGACACTAGCTGTAAGTTATTTAAGAAATGCTAATCACCTTGAAGCTCTCTTACCTTTACATCACATGAGACGATTGCTACCTTCTTTACCCCTCATTTCCAGCAGCAGCTTTAAGATGTTGTGTTCTCTGATCTTTCCACCACCAGTCGCATCAAACACATCTGCTTTTTTGACCTTTTAGAATTAGCATATGTCTCCTGCAAGATGTACATAAATGTGCAGCGCATGCTTCATCCACAATTCATGTTTGAGCCTGTGTTTGTATGAATGATTTCCTAATTTAAGCAATTTAAAGACAACGGTTTTTTTCTGCACAGCACAAGTTAGTTTAAGGTATTCTGATAATACATTTCAAAACTTGAGGCAAATAATCAGTGTTGATCTACAGGACAGGCAATGGCAAGGTTTAGGTCATCTCTTATCAGGATTTAAGATTCAGATTTGTTTGGTTCACTGTTCACTAATTTCACAATGAGTCAGCAAAAGACTGAATGAACAACAGAGCTGTTGGAATAAGCTTCCCGCACATAAATCTCTACTTGCATTAGAACAGCTGATTAACATCTGAATTGCAGAGCAAAGTTAAAACAGACATGAGGAATTTGTTGCTGAAGTTCTCTCAGTAGGGGTTTCTTTGAGGTGGAGTTGTGCTGATTAGAAGTTTTTGAGTAAGTTGAGTTACCGACTAATTACTGCAAAACCTTCACAACAAGATGCATAACCAAATTTGTTTTGACAACATCAAACAAAACACCTTCAGAAAATGTTGAAATATTTTCCAACAGTTACTGAGTGTAGCATAGAGCTTTCATGGTATGGGGAATTATCATGGCTATTATACAGATTTGTCTTCACACAAGGCCAAAAAGGGAAAGGCATCAGCAATGACATTATAAAAGCAGTTGTTTCCCTCAATATATATAAATTGCATACAAATGTATAACACACTTTTGTAGTCAGCCCCCTTTGCGCTGACATGTCTACATAAGTGATTAGTAAATAGAGGCCACCTGTTTGTAATTTAATCTTTTCCCCATGTCAATACTCTGCAGGGCAAATGCAGCTGCAGGTCTGTTGGGGTATGTCTCTACCAACTTGTCACATCTACAGATTAAAAATTTTGTTAATTCTTCATGACAAAATAGCTAATGTTCGGTCAGATTTGATTAGAGAACATCTGCAAACATCAGTTTTAATGTCTTGTCTCGGATTCTCAGATGGATTTAGTTTTGGAATTTGCTGCTCTAGCACATTAATATGTTTTGATCTGTACCTTTCCACTGTAGCTCTGGCTGTATATTTAGGGTTGTTGTACTGCTGGAAGGTGAACTTCTTTTACAGCTTACGGAGGTACCCACAACTAGTCCACAAGAGCCACTATCCTGCAACTTTTAGATTAACCTTGTAAAAACAACTCTGTGCAGAGGGTCTGGACCCTCAGCTATAGAGAAGCAATTGGTTGTTGAAGATGCGGACTCTGTTGAAGTTTTAAATGACTGGATCTGATTTTATCTAATTGCTAGGTAAAATTAATGCGCCAACTCCATTGTAAAGGAAGCTTCGCTATGAAGCTTACCAGAAATTGTGTGCACTGTAAATTACCATCCAACACATCTTTGCTAGCAATAAAATGTCTTAAACATTCCTCTTGCTCCAACTTTAATTGCTCAATATTTGGAAGCGTGGATAAAACGAGCTGAATAGCTCCATTCACTTCCTCCACTGCCATTTCCAAATTTAACCATAGCCAGACTACAACTCTAAAACAGCACAGCAAATGGATGTCATTCTTCACAACTCCTCCTTCTGTTCACTGATTGGCCTGGTTGAAATTCGAGCAGAATTGCACAGGAAGACAATAGCAAGGCTACTTTTAGGTGCATCCCTTCTGTAGCATACCTGAATCAGATGAATGGCTCTGTAGAACTGAAAGACCTGCTGATAAAGGGATTCAACCATTTGATTCAAGTGTGTTGGAGAAGAGATTTAAAAGTTGCAGAACAGTTGCTGTCATGGACTAAACTTGGGCACTCCTGGAACAGGTTTTCTTTGGGGATTTTCCTGTAAGTAGCTCCACCCATCAACTCTCACCAGCCTCCCTGTCCCTGCTTAAGAAAAGCGCCTGCATAATATACTGGGGCCATCACCATGTTTCACGGTGCAGAAGATGTTCAGGATGATATGTAGTGTTAGTTTTCTATCATGCATGTAGGCCAAAAAGTTACATTTTTGTCTCATCTGGCTAGAACACATTCTTCCATATGTTTGCTGTGTCCCTCACATGGCTTTTGGCAAATTTTCAATGTGACTTCCTATGGCTTTTAGTCAGTACTGGCTTTCTTCCTAACACTTTTCCATAAATGAAATTTATTATTGTCAAGTCAACAGATTCTCCCACTTGGGATGTTGATCTCTGCAGGCTTTTCAGAATTACGATGGGCCTCTAAGCTGCTGTCTGATTAATAATTCTACTGACCTGCCTAGCTGTAAAAGATTTTGGAAAGCGTATATTATTATTTTTTTCTCTTCTGCAATTAGGCACTCCCCTATTGTTGGTATTAAGTCTTTTATAATTGTGCTGTATGCTTTGTTGTTTTCTCATTCTGTTTTTCCATTCAGGAACCAAATATCAATCTCAGCAAAGTAATTTCAATGATCATTCAATTCCTAAAATACATGCATTTTTTTTTTAACCATGCAACCAGAGACTGAAGTAATAAAATATAGCTATATGATGGAGTGGTGTCATAGATTATTTTTAATTTACAGAAGGTTTAATGTTATGGCTCAGAGATTGCCTGTGTTTGATATTTTCTCAGCTTTTTGAGTGATGCAGGACAAAGTAGAAAATTGGCCGTGTGTCTATTAAGGTGCTTTTAGATCTAGAGTTTTACAGTAAAAGTGAAACTTGAGGCTAATTCTTTCACTGGGTGAATGTTGTCTTTATGATGGGAAGCAGCATTTGTGGTTCCTTGTATGACAGCCTGGATCTTTTCTTGCTTGAACTGATCGACTAAAACCACATGAACACTGCTTCAAGGTCAATATATTTCCATGTTAATGCTTCAGCTCACACAATTCCATTTTCATTGAGCCCTCTTTGTCAAAGATGTTTTTCCCTCAAAACTCAAAGGGTAATGTGTGCTATTTCAACAATTTGATCATTAATCCCAAGATTTACAGCATGATTGACTAATGAAAAGACATTAAAAATAAAACGAAGTTGCAGATCTCATGTGGTCTTCTAAAATGTACACATCTGTACTTGGTTGTAAGAAATAGTTTCAACTTAACTTCAAACCGTACGTCCTTCAGTTTCACTGTAACTGCCTTTGTACACCCATGGGTGCTCTGTTGGTGGCACAAGTATCATGTGCTAATACGTTTCCATCTGCTCAGATGCCAGACAGAGAGATGAATGGTCTGGTGGAATTAGCTTCGCTTGTTTCCATCTTGTTAGTATGCCTCAGAGAGTCATACTGTTGTCAGAAGGCTGACTAGAGGCTTCTCTCCAGAGAGCTATGTAAGATAAACATGGCTATACAGGGTAGGGACAATCTTCAGAGCAGAATAAATAACATCACGACATGTAGAGGACAAGTCATTTCAAACTCCTTTCTTTTTTGTGAAGGTACAGATGGTTAGTGCTATCTTAAACTGCATTTCCACAAGATGTAACCATATCAAAATGTGTTCCAAATAGAAACATTTTAAAATACAGCGATTGGTCTGTGATAAGGTTTGTGTGCTGTTCACAATTTCCAGTGAGACATCTTTAATTGTAGATAAAAAGTAAAGATATTGAAATCTGCACATACATGCATTTGTAGAAAGAAGTTAGTCTTACACATTAGAATTCAGTGATAAGAAATGGTTTGGTAGATGCAGCTTGAAAGTCAGTCAGTGTATGTCAGAATATTTTTGGTAGTTGCTAAACTGAAGTGGGGGAGGGGGGTTATTATACATCTCCAAGACACATAGTGCCATTTTATATCACAATAAAGTAACTATATTACTTTCTATTGTTATAAAAATGCTGTATATATCGAATATAACTTAAAGGTACAGTAGGTAATGTTTATAAAAATATGTTTTACATATATGTTAAAACACGCTATATCCTGACAATAACAATATGAGATAGCTAATCTGTGAAAAAAAATGGAGCTTCTCTGCCTCCTCCCTGTGCTCCTACTGCCATCTGTAGAAATACACCGCACCCAGTCAGAAACAACCAATCAGAGGCAGGAGGAATGTCGTATCAGTGTCAGTCACACTTGTTTATGCACTGCTCACACCTTCTCCCTTGCTCTCTACTGTGCTACAGCTCCTCCCCCACAGCGGAGTCTGCCATGAATGCACAGGCTAGTTCATATGGCCACCAATAACAGTGGATAAACAGTTTTCCTGAAATGTTAGGTTGTTTCTCCCCCATTAGCACAGTTGCAGCAAACCAGCAATCTTGAGCTTGTATGCGTTGTCCAGCGGAGGTTGTGAGCAGGGTGTACGCAAGCCATTTCAACACGTTCCTCCTGGCCCTGATTGGTAGTTTCTGAGAGGACTGGTGTATGTCTGCTGATTGGAGTAGGACCAGTGAAAGGAGGCAGAAGAGTTAGATGTTTTTCTGAGATTATCTGTCTCATATTATACTGTAAGGACACAGTGACAGTTTTAACAAGTATCCAAAAATGTATTTTAAGTATATTAAGTTACCTACTGTAGCTTTAAAAGAAATTTGTCTTCACAATTTGACACCTTGAAATGGGCCTCTGTCTCTTTAAGAAGCTTCTACTCTTTCTGACACTCCGCCTTCAGCAAGTCATCACAACAATGCTCCTCCATTATGCCGGTGTTTGCTAATTGCTGCTGCTGCTGCAATTCTGGTGGAGCTGAGAGGGGAAGGCACAGGGCTCCCCCTCTGTGAGGCTGAAGCTCAGCTGGGGACTGAAGCTTCAAGGAAGAGCTTTGACTAAATAGGTGGTGCTTTGCATGAACAAGCGTTTAGGCACCCCTAAATGGCTGCCACAGCAGGTTCAAGGATTCCTTAAACATGCATGTAAGAATCAAAGCAACACTCTATGTATGTTTTTGATGACGGAATAACATTATAACATGATATAAAGCTAAAAAAATAAAAAAAAAAAAAAAAGTTGATTTTAGACAATACCACCCTCTGAACTCCTTAATCCATGTATAAATGTCTCAGTCAAGTTTGGAGAGACTTGTATAGAAAGGACACAACAAATCAGAATTATTATTACAAGAAGAACACACCAGAAAGGAACAAACAAAATACTGTAATTTCTTTGACTTTTATGGTTGTAAACCAAGTTGCTGGTCCACCTGCAAAATAGTTTACTGCTTGTCTCTGATTCACATATATACAATACTTTGACGCTATGTTCCTGAAGATGCCTTTCTACAAAAAGAATCAGACCAAGCTTTAGATTTCATATAACTTCATATTTGACTGTAACTTACAAATTAAATAGTATCAGAGACACAAAATCTTTATCTTATATAAATTAAAACCGTGAAATATCTACAAACAAGTTATACAAATTTTTAAAATACTTTTGGTGGGCATATGTCATGTGAATGTCTATCTCACACAGTCACAAGTACACAAGCCCCAAAGCACCTGCAAAACAAGACATATAAACTCCCAAGTTAATGAAATGTTTGTTGGTAAACACCCCTGAACATTTAAGTAGTCGACACAGCTTTCTTAAATAGAAGACATTTTGTTTGATAAACCATATAATGTTATTATCATACTATTTTTAGAACAAGTCTATCCCAATTTCAATAAAACCATATAACATCCTGATAGTTCAGAAGTGCAACATATATGCAATATAATACCTACAGGATATTGAGAAGTATGTTTGATTCTAAACAGATGGAGTCTTTTCTTGTTTACAGTAGCATAAAGTACAATAATGATTTGACAGAAGTTCAACTAAAGCTGTACACTTTGGATCCACTATAGTTCCTATACAGAGTGTTGCTCACCACCATCCTAGTTGATTATAATTGTCCGTAATTTCATCTAATAAATGTTCTTTTCATTCATCAATAGGATTTGTTTAAATCCCTGTTAGTTCTTCTTAGTTTTTTGGAGTTATTCTTCGTGCCAGTCAGCTGTCATAACCAAGCTACCTTGGATACCTCTTTAAAGTTACTGTTTGGCTCAGGCTTTATGACAGTAGGTTTTTAAGCTTGTATTTTAGCATTGCTGTAGTCATTACAGATTTTAATAGATTAAAAGTTTGATATACACCACATTTGATTACAGAGCATAGCGAGGACGAGAACTGTCCAAAAGCCAAGGGAGATGATACAGAAATGCAGAAGGTTGTCCTTTGAGAGTAGAGAATTACATAATGCAGTTCCAGAGAAAAGCTTTTAGTTTAATTTAAGGATTATCTGGGCTGAATACAAAATATTGGAAAATGAGACATCTGTTGCTGTTAGAGCAAAGAATAAATATAGCAGGATGATATTCATTTTCTTGATATCCTCTTTGTTAATTCACTCTCAAGGATGTTCAGAGTAAATTATAATTTTGTCCTTGACACTTGTAAACACCTTGTCAAAACAGAATAATTAGCTCAAACAGAAGTTATACTCCTGCAGAAAGGAATTCTTTGGCAGACTTAAAATACGATGAATATTGGGTTTGCAGTCAACACCTGGACTTGAGGTTAGAACAACAGATACATGTATGTAAACATGCTCAGAGTGTGCTTAAAAACAAGCAAATAAAATTGTTGATGCTATTTAGCTTTTGAAATCTGCTTTTAATACATGAGTAATAGAGGAATGAAAGATGGTGGAAAAGGGGGATCAGGTTAGGGTAAGCAGAGCCAAATCCAGATCAAAGGCCACTCCCTCTGCAGGTTAAGCAAGTCACATTCACAACCCAGCACAGCTGTTTATGATGGATGAAGATTAGGGACAGCACACATATTTCATCAGGATTTGTCCCAGTCATATGGTGAAACTGGATTGCTCTAAAGCCGCTCACTTTAGCTGTTAAATAATTTCGGTTATTATGCAACTTCTGTCCAGTAGAGGTCATCTCTACTGGGTTCCGAGGCATTTGACAGATCAGTCTTTACTATCCTCAGATGTCCTTCAGGTTTAACAGTGAAGGCAGGAGACAATAATAACCATCTGTTTTCCTTTTAAAAATGATTGAAATGCTCATCGTGGACATACAGTCAATCAAGATTTAATGCAGAGGGACTTCAGCAATTTAATCCTGATTCTGAAAGGTGTTTAAATACTCTTTCACTCAATGTAGTTTCTAAAGTTTTCAGAGAGAGACATTTGATCAGACTGTTAAAAAAGTAAAAACAAAACAAAACAAACAAAAAAAAACATTCGGTTTGACCTTGCACCAACAGGAAAATAACCTCTCAACCCTTTCAGTTTGAGTCCTGGAATCTCCAAAATATGAATGTTTTTATGATGTCAACGGTTGTTCAAAGTTTACAAATATAATATTCAATCCCCTTTTCTTATATGATTTGATGGATGTGTATCTCTCGGATTACATAAAGTCTGCTTTTGATAGGCAGATCAACTTCTGACTGGCTGAGGAGCTGAGATGGATTTAGACAGACTCAGACAGAACCTACGAATCCATCAAGAGTTCTAGTCAGTTGAGCTGAGAGACGGAACTGCAAGAACCGCATGAGGAGAATTTTCTGCTGGCAGCATGAATGAGACAACAGCTAGATTTCTAATGACAAAGTAATGTGATCAGTTATTTCTTTAGTGGTGGTTTTGATTTTGACAGCTGAAGGTTCAAAGGTGGTAGACTTTGAATCTGCCCCCCAGTCAGACTGATGTATCTATTATCATTCAAAATTAGGCTACATAGCCCTATTCCTTGGACTTTTGAGTGACAGATAATTTATATGGACTCACTGCGGACAATGGAAGTCATACACATAATGGGACAACTTAAATCACATACAAAGTACTCAGAGTACCTTTTTGAGCAGCCAGAGAGTGATCACAAAGTGCATGAATGACAGGAGAGAAAGCTAAAATGGATGCATTAACCTAGATTCACCAAATGTTCATGGCTGTATTTTTTTTACGTACCTGTGCTAAAATAGATGAAAAAAAACAAACCAAATAAACTTTTACAATTCAGACAGAAATATCTCTTTGATTGGAAATGTGAACTAGAGAAAACACTTTGTTTTATTAGCTTGTGCGCAAAATGAACACATAAAATATTCTGTGATTGTGTCCCCCTCTGTGAAGTGATACAGATAAAAAAAAGTTTTGCTTGTGTTAAGTTGATTGAAGCTGCTTAATTCTACCTTTACCACAAGTGGGGAGCTGCATCCCCAGAAGTGCTCTCATTTCCCATGCTTCAGTTGTCAGATCATCATAAGGCCAACACAATGACCCAATCAAACATGCTCAATGGGCCACACACCCTTTGGTAACTGAATTTTCTCAACAGAATCCAGTAATGCTGGTGTTTCAGTCAAGACCAATTAACTCAAGAGTTAAGACCTAAAACAGAAAGACTAAGACTTAGACTAAGACTATGAGGGAGGCAACACAAATCAAAATCTAAGAACAAACCAGTTTGCTCATTTTTAAGTGCTGTAATAATAATCATATAGTTGTTGGTGCAACAACTATAGTAAAGAAAATCTGTTTGTGGCACCTCATGAGCAAGCTAACCAGTAACAGTGTTCAAGAAAAATCGGTTCCACTGGTCTACTTAACATTTTCCATTAGGTTAAATGCCACTCAGCAATAACCTGAAAAGAAATAAGATTTTTGAACTACTGGACAATAGTGGAGTACTCAGAGCAAATGTATATTGACAAGGAGAGAACATCTAATCTGCACAAAAACAAGAGTGCACAGCAAAGGTTTTGAAACTTGAACACCACATCATACCACACTCAATCTAATAATCAGACTGCAAACAAACCACATAACTGGAGGTTTTTCACAAATTTAAAATACTTAGATAACATTAAATTATCCATACATACCTAGGGCAGAAGTTGCAAGGCACAATTTCTGCCCTGAAAAACTTTCCAAGTTAGACTGATGTAAATATGACATGTGAGACAACAGGCTTCCTTTGTTCTACTCTTCCTTTTTTTTAAACAGTCTAACCGATGCAGCCCCCCTCCCCCCATCTATTTTGTATGACTCCTTATGAATATCAAAAGCAAGCAGCTGAAAGCAATCCAACACTTTAATCTGGATTTCTCCTTGGTCTACATTCTACATAGAGAAACAAGCACTCTGAACGCCAGTTATGCTTTCATTGAACCCCATAAAGCAAGAGACTAAAACATCAGAAGGAGCTATGGTTGTTAATTTAACATCCTGGAATGGTTTCAATAACAAGCTGACGAGTTGTTGGGTTTCAGAAGTGTTTGAGGTTTTGATGTGATACACTGACAGGACAATTATAGTAATTGGATGAACACACTTTGAAAAATCATAAAAACTGACATTAGGGTTTGTTGTAAACTCGTTTTACTATCTTTCTTCATTTTGTGGAATGTAATTTGCTGACTGACAAATTAACTGAGATACTGACTGTTGGAAAAACATCACAAAAGAATAAACTTCCTTTCTTTCTGAGACAATTGCCCACTGGAGCTTAGCACAGTCTGTGCATTTGGAATGAAATGGCAAGGAATTGCATTAGTGTGTGTACTTCACTCTGTGGGCATTAAATCCTGTCAGTCACATAGTTAATCACATACACATATTTGTATTCAATATTTAACACTGGCACTGGTTTCATGCTTTAAATATGAAATGATCTATATTTCAGTGGATGTTCCAGGTCATAAATTCTCATTTGGTACAGACAGTGGGAGTTGAACAAGATTAGCAAATTAATGAGAACAAAAGGCATTGTATGAGGGCCATTGTAATAAGTTGATTAACCTTGGGGAGCAAGTTCAGCTGAGTGAAAAGATGACAAAATTGGGACAGAAATGTTAGTCATACATTGAAGGGGTGTGGAAGGGAAAAGTTAATTGTGGATATGTTGAGGATTATATTCTCAGAGAGTTGCCTCTTGTAGCAGTGTGCTGTGGCAAGTGGTAATAGATTCATCAGTGATATTTTCACACCATCAAATAATTACCTCTCTTGTTAGGTAGTTTTTAATATGAGATTAAAATATTAATACAGAAAATGCATGCAAAAGCTATGTTGTGCTGTGAGGTTACTAGACCTCTTAGCAGCCTTTGATCAGATCTTATCACACCTCATTTATTTTTTTCCCCACCTCATTTTCAACTTTTTTCTTGTCATTTCAGCTTTTCTTGAAATGCATAGACAACAAATATTTCCTCCCTTTTTTACCCCTCTGTGATCCTAATACTCTGTTGTAATAAAACAAAGTCAAGCTGGCTAGAAACATGAAAGCATATTTTTAATTTAGTCTCATGTAACAAGGAGTGAGCTGGGGTTCATCAGATGATGTTCCCTGCAATCAACAGCATTCCAGATCTTCCAGAATGAGATCCTTGTTTTCTCTCAGGTAGTGATGTTTCCCTGTACCATCAATGTAATTCCAGGAGTTTAGCTAGCCATTGGGTCCCAGTCTTTCAGTGGCATACTTTGTCCCCATTAACCCACAATAAGAGTCCTTCCTTCATGTCTTGCAGCCCAGTCCATGCTGAGTGGAAGTTGACACTGGGATTTGGCTTTTTAAATGGGAAAATCATCTTCATCAGGAATGGCTGGTCAACATTCAGAATAACAGCAAGGTCCCGTTTGTAGTTAAGTCACTTCCTGTGAGTAACTTCCCATTTTGGGAATAGGAGGAAAAATGCTATGTCAATACAGGAAGGCAGTGGGAACACTGGAGTGTATCTTGGTCACAGATATTCCAGATGAAGGAAAGTTGGTTAAATAACAAGGCTGAATGTTGTTGCTAGTTCTTTTCAGGTTAGAGTTTGGCAACATCTTCAGTTCCTTGGTTTCCATTTGCTACTGTATTTTGTCTTACAAAGCTTGTTCAAATGAGGATTTCCATCAATAAGCAGTAATAATTAAATTGTGCAAAGTTGGATTCCTGAGTTCCATCAGCTTGTCATTTTCTTCTAACAGAATAGAAAAGTTGATGTCAGTGTAGCAGGGACATTGGAAACATTTGTAATGTGGGGGTGGACAAAATCGCTAGGCCAGGAATAGCTGACGCACAACTCATGAGAATTTTATTTTGAAAAATATCAACTTCTGCCTCAGTTTGACATTGTTCCAGCAAAGATGCTTTACACACATCTGCAGTTTAATCATCTGTGTTGCAGGTACTTTATCTGAACCACTAGCACTATCATCTCACGACACAAGCTCAACATTGTGAGATGTCATTGATGTTACCTTGTCCAGTTTTCAGCAGCCTACACTAGCGATTCACTTTGTTATTTATACTTGGGGCATGCAGTGCTGTGGGTAGTTGTAGGTAACCAGGAAAACATGGAGTTTTAGCAGTAGGAATATTCTCCTATCAATCATGTGGAATGGATTCTTTTGCAAAGCAATAGAAACATCGCTGGGGAAGTGATATGTTATTGTAAATTTGGGGCGTCCGAACGATTTTTAAAATGTGAGGGGGACACGTCTCCTTCACACATAATTATTGCGACGCCCATGCAGTGTCGTTCTGGACTTCTTTCATCCGTTCTCTTCTAGTTGCTAAGTGTTGTTCACTGCAAAAAGCAGTTTCTTGGTTGTTTTACTGGCTGAGGAGGAAGACGATCACACTTGATCAAAACTCTTATTACAGCAAGATGCTAGGAAGACTGTAGTTTCTTTGTGAGCGCCAGGGTCCTCTCTCTTTGTCTGACTGGTTCATGTTCAGGACTGAAAGGAGTTTAAAGAGCAGACCTGACAAATAAAAAAGGGGAAATCAGTTCAATCAAATACCACTGAACTAACCTAAACTGACAGTGCCTTGCAAAGTTCTATGCATTTTTGTGAACCTTTCTCATTTTATCACATTAAAACCATAGACGTCAATACATGTTTGTGGGATAGATCCAAAAATATGTGATAGATCAACACAAGGTAGTAAAGAATTATGAACTTGAAGCAAAAAATATAGCCTAAATGATTTTTAATATTTTTTTGGAAATAAAATATCTTTAAGCTTTGGTGTGTAGTTGTAGTCAGCACCCTTTGCTCTGATATCTCTCAATAAAATCTTGAAGAATTGCCTTCAGAGGTCATCCAATTAGCAAATGGAGTCTAACTGTGAGTAATCTAATCTCAATGTGAATCCAGCTGTTGAGTGAAGGCCTCAGAGCTTTGTTAGAGAACAATAGTAAACAAACAGCAGCACCATGAAGTCCAAGGAGAACAGGAGGCTGGTCAGGGATTTTGGTTTGAGAAATTTAAAACAGTTACATTATAAAATCCTATCCAAAGCCTTGCATCTGTCACAGAGCATGGTTCAAGCAATCCTTAAAGGCCCCGACATACTTCATCTGAAGTGCCGAAATCGGCTCTCATTGATGTGGATGCGTGATGAAAATTGCATCATTTTGTTCGCAGCAGTACTTACCAGGCATAGGTCGAACTATTTCGACAGAGCGCTTTGCAAAGTGTTTTCTGACTGGTCAGAAGTTTGTTGCTGTATTTTATGCAGAAATGCGCTCGGACAATGGTGTTGATATTTCTCTTCAACCAGTCCGCTTTCATTATCTGTTTCTTGTATCTGTTGTGGGCTTTTCGGTCATTAACAGAGCGGTACAAACAATTTTGCCCACGTGTGTAAGTCCAATTGTTTGAACAGATGAATGTGGTGACTTCAGACATCTGAAAATTGTACACAAAATAGACCAGACTTGTGGAAAGCTCTTTTCTTGACTTTTGTTGGTGAATTGGATTGAGTTTTCCATGTCACACAGGAAAACCGTGGTATTATGATGTTTAGAAACAAATTAAGCCATGATTTTGTCATCTGAGCTTTCCCTAATTGTTTAAATGTATAGTAACCTCAGTGTATGAACACCTCTGAATTTAAAGAAAATCATCAAAGCTTAGCTCACACAATATGCTAGGTTTTAGAAAACAGAATTTGGCAATCCTTACTGACCTTGAACAGGTTTATTGTCAGACAGCTTGGAATTTTTTTTTTCATACAATGGATGCACATACCTGGTTTTAACTCTAAAGAAAATTTATAGTGACAGGTTATTTTGTTATGAGCTAGTTTTAGTGGTTCAGTGACCCAAATTCACTTCTCTTTGAGCTCTTGAATTTTCAGCACATGCAGCTTACTATTTGACAATGGAGTTCTTTCTTTAAATAATTTTAAAACCTTTGACTTTTCTTAGCTGAAAGATTAACTCTAACGGACTTCTGCAAAAGACTGGGACAAATTGACAAATTAAAAGTGATGAATACATTGTGTCTCGCTTTGAGATAAAATGTTTATATTTGGGGTTGTAAAGACTTCTGATCTCTGAAACATTTTCTCAGAACTTTGAAATAATCGTTAATGCTCATGTACAGCACTGTTTGAACCCCATGGAGAGGGCTTATGTAATAGTTTAAAAATGGAGTCATGGAGCATTCTGGGGGCTTTTCAAAGCAAGAAGAAAAAGTTTCTTATCAGCGAAATTAAGTCAAAGGGATTGAGTGTAGTTCATGTAAAATTAAAGTGAGTGAAGATACCCTTCAGCTATGCAAATCAGAACGTGATCTTCTATAATTAACTCTGTGAACAATTTGATAAAAAAAAAACAATATGTAAAACACACAAATATAAAATTCTAGCCTGGCAACTAACAATAATATTTATTCATAAATTGCAAATGTCATTTAATGTTTCTTTTGAAGCTACTGCTTTTCTGAGTTCACAACAATCAAAGACAGTTTGAAGTTGCTTTAAAGCACATCCGCCTACACTAAACCTCTCAGGCTGATCACAAAACTCCTCCTGAGATTGTTTCTGGAAGGCAGAGTACTCTAAAGCAGATGATAGGAAGTGATTCTTGTACTTATAGGTTGGAAATCAGTGGGGAGAGGAAATTCACACCAGCTAACTTATCTTGCCTCCCACTCACATCATTACTGGGCCTATATAGAAGATACTCATTGCCCAGAAGTGCTATGGCAGATTGATCAAACCTCTCGCATGCCCTTGCTGGCTTTGAAAACCAGTACAGTAAGAGTTCTGGCATGCCACAAATCAAAAGAAAGCCATGACTTGTTATCTCCTTGCAGCTTTTCTCTGGCCGTTCCTGGCAAGCCATATCTTTAGCTTTGAAGTTGGAGCCACTGGCAATGTCTCGAGCACTTCTGCCATCTAGTGAGCGCCTTTTTATTAAATCCTTGAGCTGACTCTAATTACAGGCTTTGTAGGGAGGCCCTTGGTACTGGGCGCTAGGGCGGAGAACAATGTGCATGACACAAATGCCAAAAAAAAAAAACTCATAGGGGAGTCTGGGAACTCAAGTCTCTGCTGACAAGACAAGCTGCCCATGTCTTACTGCTTTCAAAATCTTCAGGACAACTTTGTCATTCTGTTTTCTGCCATCTTAATCGGAAACACAATTGAAAACTTGCATGAAGGCATTAACTAATGCAGTTTAGGTTTCTGTGCATCTGTGTGCCTTCACTGGTATTTGGTGTATGCTCCAAGTTGACGGATCTACAGCCCTGATTTGTGGGGCACATGTCATCAGTGTCTTTCATCCTGAAACTCAGTTCCCCTGTCACCTACACTTCTGCTCTATTTATAACTTGTAACCATAACAACTAGTCGTTTCTCTTTGTAGAATGAAAAAAAAATTCTGTCACTAGGTGTCTCTGTGCCTTAGATAAGAAGAGTGACACTGCACCCAAAACTTTCATCAGTACCGTCAGTGCTTGCATTACTCTCACAACCTGTTAGTGGTGATATCTGCTGAGCGGATTTACTTTAATATGGTAATCAGAGAAAAATTAAATCATTGCTCTTTCACTTCCAAAAATAATCCTTTTGTTTGTCAGCAGCGAGAGATGAAGAGATGACACTTTTTAGAAGGAAATCTGTGATGTTTTCTCGAGTGTTTCATCAGTTTCCATCAGTTTTAATGATCTCATAAGAAATAATGCTTTGTCTTACGTTCAGAATGTGATGGAAAGAAAAGGGAAACTTGTCAGATTCTTGTTAAGGAGTTTGATCAGTGAAAGGGGTGGGTGATTTTAACACTACATGGTGCTTCCCAATGATGCAGAAAACCAGGCTCTATTGAGTGGAGCATTGGTGCATGCAGCTGGGTTGCTATGCACTGAAAAACACCAACAGTTGAGGAACAGAGGGGAGCAGGCGTTTAGCTGATGAGGGGTGAAGTCATTGTTCGACATCTCGCTGCTTTCACCATCCCGGAACTTTTAGTGAAAACTAATTGCCCCCAAAGGGACCAATCCTGCAGTCACACCTAAATGAACTTGACCCAAGTGCATTGTGGGGTATAGAGTTGAAACTGTCTCCACAGTTTAATGTTGCATGCTCACAAGCTTCCACAACACAGATACCAAATCAAATCAACAGCACAGCCTTTTGGAAGGAAGGAAGGAAGAAAGGAAGGAAGGAAGCTGAGTGATTAATCCCTGTACTAAAAGAGGAAACCAAAACTGTTTATTTGAAACAGCAGAGGAAAAAAATAAATCAAGAATGCAATTTATCTTGTGGTGAAGCAGCAGTGGGGGATTAGAAATGATTATCGAAATCTTATTATTTTCTGAAAGTGTTCTGACCTTGTTTGTAATGTAATTTGGAGAGACTTAAAAGATTATGACGAGATGAGTCACGTTTCCGTTCTCAAATTAAAGAACAGAGCGACATGCGGGGAAGGCCGGAATGAATGTTGTCCTAAAAATAATGATTCAGTTCATTCTGATGCTAGTATGAGCCTGAACAGCAAGATGAAGATATGACCTTCAGAAAATTAAACTCTGCTGCTATCTTTGATGCAGCATCAAAACATCTAAAGGAATAATTCTGGCAACAATTCTTCAAAAATGAGACATGGTAAAAAGAGGAAAAAGTTCAATGACTTTAGTGAAAAGAGAGAAAAAGAGAAAAGGCTCTTCAAAAATATGATGTTTAATTTATACACAATGAGATGAGATCAGGAGGAAATACAGGGCCTTGCAAAACTTTTCCTACACATTGAACTTTTTCACATTTAATGTCTAGTTACAGACCCAATGTTTTTACGGTCAGCTCTTTTTTCACTCAACATCTCTACAGACAAGGTCTGTCTATCCATCTCCTGCTCTATTCTAATATCACTGTGGAGTATCGTGAAGTGATGGGTTAAGTGGCATTGTCTAGGCGTGCGGTTGTTCAACACCACAGGTTTGCGTATAGACTTGTGTTTTGAATTAGGTTGCATTATATGTGATTTTGTTTTATAGTCATTTTTTGTCAAGTAGGACTACACTCGATGCTTTGATGGATTTGTCATGTTTGGGTGTTGGCTTACTTGATACTACAGGTAAGCAGTGTTTTTAATTTATCTTAGGGACTGATTTTATTCAAGTGTTTATTGTAAGTCTTTCGTAATTTTGTGTTTTTACAGTGCTATCACTGTTACCTGCTGTCCTTGCTAGAGGTTGTTTTTTTTGTTTTTTTTTTCTTTTTGTTTGTCCGCTCAGATTTTGCATTGTTTGTTTATTCCTGAGTATATTTGAGGGCAGACTAACTACTCTTTACATTTTTGTTTATATGTCCCATGTTTTTTGGGTCACTTCCCTGATGATGAACATTCTATGCCGCTGTTAATCTTAAATACGATCCTGCTTGGGGTGTTTATTTGGATAGTGTTTAAATTGTGTAATTAATCTGCAGTGAAACAAGGACATCATATGGGTTTACGGTGAACAGTTGTTGTTCTTACGAGGGTTTGTCTACCTGAAGTGATAATTTGAATTTGGGTCGAATGTTATTTGGATAACAACGAAAGGATAAAGTTTAAAAGGTAACTCCCTTATCTATTTGACAATAAATAACATTAATTGCCCTTATTCTCATTCCTGATTATTACCTCCTTGCTTCTTGGAGTATAATATATCCAATGTTTTTCTAATCACTGACCATGAAATACCTCAGTGGAAATGATCATAAGCCTTCTCCATAGATCCACAAAAACACAAGTGGACCAGACAACCACTCCTGTGACCTTTTAAGCAATGTCGAGTGGGAAAGATTTGTTCCATAGCCAGGATAAAAGCCACACCGGTCCTCTTGAATTGAATATTGAGCATACTTTCAGAACCTCTTTTCCAACAACCTACAGTAAACCTTCTCAGAAAGGCTAAAAACATCACAAACCAACCTTAGAAAAAAAGAAACTGTTTTGTCCCCTTTCCCAAAAACTGCAACAACCCCCAAATCTCTCTCCACAGTAGAATACAGTATTCTATATAATATTAGAAAAAGGATGATCAAATGAGACAGAAATGATCAAAAAAATAGTTTCTTTTACCTTTTTTCATAACCAGACTGTCATACCCTGACCCATGTGATACAGAAGTGGTGTGACAAATAAATCTTGAATTACACACAAGGCAAACAGTAGTTGGCTACCTTAGTGGAGCTACAGAGACAGATATAAGATAAAATGAGAGCCTGAGTGTGAAATACCAGTGGCAACCAAAAGACAAATTAAATTTAACTGCTTAGCTTATGTGAAAGTTTTTTGACGAAAAACTTGTCTCAGACTCACATCACTGCAAAGTATAGTGTAAATTTCACACATTAAAAGGCAACAAAGCAGCAACATTTGAGGCTTTAATGAATAGAGAATGACTGAAGAATGGAATGTTCACAAGACACACCATTAATGAAGATGGCCACAGTCTTCGAAAGAGATGCAAGGAGCAATGAATATCTAGCACTGATGAGTAACATTACTGTAGCTGAACAAGCTTCTCATGAGAATGAGTTTTCAGTCAAGGCAAGACATTATAACATACTGCTTGTCTCAAGAGTTGTCACTTTTTTTTAGAGGCTGTTTACTTTTATTTATTTTTGTTTGCATTCAGTTTTTCATATTTAATACCTTTAAAGCTGTAGTATGTAACTTTTAAAAACTATATATTTTTGAACATATTTGTTAAAACTGTCACTATGTCATGGTGGTATAATACGAGACAGATAATGTGTGAAAAAAATTAGCACCTCTGCATCCTCCCTGTGATCCTACAGCCATCTGCAGATATACATTGCTCGATTAGAAACAACCAATCAGAGCCAGGAGGAGGATCTTAGCACTGTCAATCACCCTCGTGAATGTGCTGCTCACCCCGTCCCCTTTGCTCTCTGTTACACTACAGCTAGTTCCCCACACTGGAGCCTAACATGAATGCTCTGGCTAGTTAGCATGGCCACCATGAATCATTTGAATCATTTTTAGCATAAAAAAAAAAAAGCATGGCCACTGATGACAGCGGATAAACAGTTTTCCTGTCACGGTAAGTTGTTTCTCCACCATTAGCACATTGAGCAACGTGTACATGAGCATGATTCACAGCACTAAGACCTTTCTCATAGCTCTAATTGGTTGTTTCTCACCAGGAGCATTGTATTTCTGCAGATGGCAGTATGCCCACAGAAGGAAGTAGAGGAGTTTGATTTTCATTCAAAACATTATCTGTATTATATTTCTAACACTGCACATGACCCTGACCATAGCTTTATGCATTAGCAGCATGATGCTGTGGGCATGTTTTTCTTTGACAGGTGCAGGTTTACTGATCAGACGAAAAAATATTTGGAGCAATTTAAGAGGCTGCAAAAAACTTGATACCGATGCAATAATTCACCTGCCAAGGTAGGACTTGGCCAAATGTTCAAAGGAGGACTCAGGATTTGAAGTTTCAGCTGACGGTGTGATTTTATTATTTTTTTCTTCCCAGCAAGCAAAAAGTGCAATTGTGCAAAGGGGGAAAAAACTACAGTTATCAAAAAAAAAAAAGTCGAGAAAAAAAACAAACTTCCAATGTTTACAAAGTAATAAAACTAAACTTACATCAAAACATAGAAAGCAGCACTAGGCCTAGTGCAAACTACACAATGCTTGTGAGGAAGCTTCCCTTCCTGGCTTTATACAGGAAGCTCCTCTTACAGGAAAGACCACCATTAATTAGGTTTTATTCATAGTTACAAAATTCAAATAATCTAAACTACACATAATATTTACCAATACCCAAATATGTTGAAAAAAACACGAGATAATTAAATTATCTGGCTACACACATCCACCCCTGTTCACCTCCCAAACACAATGCAACAAACATAAATACCCCCAGGCAGGCACCAGAAATGGGACACTCCTTAATCAGCCTCTCCATAAAAGGCTTTGAAGGCTTTCTGCTCTGGTTTGACAGAAAGGTAAGATGAAAACACTTATTATTAGCAGGTGATCAAAATAACTACCTTCATCTTTTGTAAGCCTGTCAACTACAGCAAAATAAAATCAAATTGTGGAATCATTGACTGTTTGTCCACATATGTGTAAGTCATTCATCTGATGTCATGGTTACCCCATGAAAACAACCGTCGATACACAGTCAGAACTAGAATGGAATGGTTTAGATTAAAGCATATTCATATGTTAATATGGCACAGACAAAATCCATGGTCAACATAAGCCCCCAAATAATTTTTAGATATAACCGTCACATCTTCATTCTGAAAGTTGTTGAATCTAGGCTGTAAATATACATAAGCCACAATAAAACAATGGTGTGGTATGAGTTTGTTTGCTGTGTTTCACTTTTCTTGTGGAATTGAAGACTTGAAGACTTAGCATGAGTCCAGACCTGTAAAAATATATATTTTGTTGTTCACAATGTGTTGGAAAAAACTCAGCCATACAACAAAGAAATCCCAAAAAAGACACCTGGGATGTGGCAATATGTTAGGTTACTGAGGTGTGTTCCCTCAGTTCTAACAAAAGGGCTGTTTCCATAGTGATGCCATTGAACCCAGGTAAACCAATGCTATTTCTTGTCTTTGTGTCAAACAAAGAAGCAAAGTGTTTTTTGTGTAGGGAATGGTTGTGTTTTCTCTGTGTATGACTGGACTCAGTATTAAGGGTTGTGGTTTGTGGATATAAAGCAACAATTAATCCATCCTCTCCATGACATTGAAAGTTTGAAAAGCATAATTAAACTCTCCTTTTTAACAGAGAGGGTTTCAAAAAGGACAGGAGTGCACACTTGAACAGGTTTTCTCCTGATAAACAGAAATAAAAAACTGTCATAATAAATTGTAGGTGACTGTAAAAGGCTAATTCGATTCTGAGTAATTAATGTATCCATGGTGAAGTGAGGTGAGGTTGCCATAGCAACATGTCTTTTAATTTAACAAAGCAGAATGAGCCCATCATGTCATTTCCAAGCCTATTTAATGTTTACTTATGTCGACTGATAAAAGGATGCATAATAAGTATTTGATGACTTGACAAATATTGCCACAGATATTTTTTTTTACTGTATAGGCTTATATTTTCTATAGTTTTATTTATATTATTGTTTACTAATATAATTTAATAAGTCTGCAATTTAAAGTTTATTTTGATGAGTTTATGGTGTGGAATATATACATATAAGTTGGCAGCTCCTCTCTGGGCTGCTACCTTATTGTGGTGGAGAGGTTTGAGTTTCCCAGAGATCCTAGTAGCTATGTTGTCAGAAATGGTTTCTTTGCTGGCCTGGAAATGCTTTGGGATTTCCCTGGAGGAGCTGGCCCAAGTGGCTGACAAGCAGGAAGTCTGGGCCTCTCTGCTTAGGTTGCTGCTGGCCCTGCTACCCGACCCTGGATAAGTGGAAGATAATGGATGGATGGATGGATGGGAATATATATTTCAATGTGTGACTTCAGATAAATATTTTAACAAAAAAATGACCATCCAACCTCAATGGGTTGCGATTCATACCTAAACTATGAACACACAGATTAATCTATTCCGTGCTGCAATAAAAATGAATAAGAGTTAAAAACCCATCAGAGTGAAATAAACATAGGATATAAAACACACACACATACGAAAGGAAGATGGAACAAGAAGCATGCCACATGGAAAGTTAATAGTAGCAAACTACTGGCCACAATTGGTTAAAAAGGTTTTGAAACTTAGTTTTGCACCTCATCAGTATTAAATGAGGACAAACAGAAGATTTAAACAAATATTTGTGTTAGGGCCTGCAATCTGCAAAAGGAAAGAAAAAAGTAGCTCATCTTTTATCATCAAATTCAGCCAACAATAGTCTATAAATCCTTTTATCATGAGATTATAACCTAAGTCACTCTGAAAAATTTTCAGAGAGATGCCAAATTCTGTTTGGGATTTCATGTTGATATTTATGACAAACCGGTTTGATTGCATTACAGCATCTTTGCACAGTGCTTCTGCTTTAATGTTGATTTAATCTTTTACAACTTCAGGCAAACAAGTAAGTGCATATTCAAGATACAAAATCTGCCACTGAATCATTTTGTTGCCCTAAGGACAGCCCTTTATAATCACATATGAAACACACTTAAACAGGAACATCAAAAATGGTCACAAGGCCTTGTGTTGTATAGCAACTAGTGTTTTTGAAGTTAATGCACATTTCTGATCTGGAGCATCAACTGGTGTTGAGTCCCATGTGTTCTCCACGCTTGTGCCATATGCTTTTATGTTTTTAATGAACACAGCAAGAGAGAGACAGAAAAAGAAAGAGGTTACAGAAGGGCTTGGAGTGTTGAAATGGAGATATTTGTTGCTTGATGTGACATATGTTGTAGAGACCAGGCCAACAAAACATGTACAGTATAATACTTCATAAAGATCAAAGACAATTTGTTCTTAGTAGAGCTGACATGTAGTGACTTGTTGTCCTCTTACAATCTCAGACAATATCCATCAACGAGGACTTCCTTGTGAACAGCTGTCAGAACCTAACGCTGATTTAAACAACGATTCCTTCAAAAATAAAATGCAGAAAAATATTAATTTAAATTTGATGCTGTTCCCTGTGGTTTATATGAATATACAGTAACTTAAAATAAAATAATATTTTATTGTAGAAACATACTCTCACACTGAAAATTTTAGAAAACCCAACCTTTCATTTGAGCTTGGTTTCTGGCCACAAGGCTGCAGTACAGTCATGTTTATCTTACACACTACAAACAGTGAGCAAGATGGTAAAGGAGATAAAAGCTCACTGTTTGGAAACTGTAGCAATGAACAGACAAACTTGCACAAACTTGGTGAATTAAGCTAATTCTGTTTCTAATTTAAACGGTAATGCTCCAAAACATATGACCAAATCAAACCAGAAATACTTCTTCACACATGAAAATAAAAGATCTTCCAAGGTCATCAAAGTCCCCACACCTGTAGAGTGAGCTTACATGAACAACTAGTTCATGTTGAAGTTGTGAACTTAGTTTAGAATGTTTAGCTTATGAACTATGAATATGAATGATTGCAAATGCCTTCAACTAGGAATACAGAGACTATGGTCCTCAGTCCAGCTGTCCTCGCTTTATTCCTGACCTTTGCTGCATGTCTCTGCCTATTTCCTTTGTGATTACTGTCAATAAAGGCCACCAATGCCATAGGAAAATCTCCAGAATAAAAACAAAAAAACCCGGGGACCAAAAAAACACATCTTAGTCTATTAGTTTTAATGATAAGAGCATCAGCCTTCAGTTTATATTCTTATTTTTGAAGCGATGCCAGAAGCATTATAACTACATTCATAACAAACATGACCAATGGTGGGTCCTTGCAAAGATCAACTACATTTGGGCAACAGCTACACATCTCTCCTGTCTACACATACACACTCAGAGATCCAAAGGAGTCACTCAGTGCTCAGCTGTATGGAAAATGTTGCTGGCTCTTTTCTGCATGAAATATCCACAGCTTGCTGCTGAAAAACACAGAGTATGTCTTTTGTTCTTCCCCAACAGAGTGCTATTAAATGAGATCAGGGTGAGCTACACTCACTTGGTGGTGCCACTGGGAAACAATTATTCCCAGGATTAGGAGGTACTCCAAAAGGCATACACAATACAAAGTGTTTGAAGACAATCAAACATAACTCCTAAGGCATGAACATTCACAAATATCCAATGATTCTTTTCAGTGACAGCAATTGCAGTGTTGTTTCTACAAAAATATTTGGAAATGAAAAAATTCCTGTTTTAAATTATCTTTTTCTCTTAGTGGCTGTGAAAAATCACAACATATAATTTGTAAAACAACATAGATCTTGAGTTTGATTAAATTGAATTTTTGGTTCAAAAGAATTTTCCATTTCACATAATTCATTTCTTTCACAACTGACCTCTTTAAAACCTTTGCTGGTTTCAAAACATGACAATGAAAATCTGGATGCCATGTTAGTTCTGACTGTTTACGGGGACTTCTTCAGTGGTAAACCATCAAAACTTGAGGCAAGGGCATCAAACACCATCTTTCTAAAGCCATCCTCCAAACAGCACGAATGAATAATTACTGTCAGAGTAATTAGATTTTCCTGCATTGTTGATGATGGCGACCCTGTGATCACTCAATGCAACAAACCTCATTAATGAAACCACCAAACGCTCTTTAATCCTGACATATTGAATCCCCATGGATGATAAATATCCAACTTGTTTCCTTCCCTTATTGTCACAGCAGAATTGAGCAACATCTTGTTCTGCTCAGTGGGTGCACTTTTAAATTTGTTGGTTTGATATCTACTGAGCTCATCTGTGTTTGAAAGGCGTGCAGCTGTGGATCTTTTCTTCCATTTTTGAAACAGCATTCACTATTTGCAGCATGCATTGACAAGTTAATGTGATGCTCTTCAAGCATTTCATGATCCAAAAATGCTACAAACATCTCTGCCAGAATTATAGATTAAGGCTGGAGCACAGATCATCCCATCCACTGACTGTGAGCTTGTGGATTCTTTTTGTTCACTAGATTTGTGCTTCTCTGGATGATAATCCAATGTTTTATTTAAATCTCAGTATGGGTTGATTCAATCCAGTTATTCCATCCATTTATCATCAATACCCACTTATATTTGCAGGGTCAAGAAGGGACTGATGCCTATCTCTAGGTGTCATTCAGTGAGAGGTGGGGTACATTATGGACAGGTTGCCAACAACTATCTACCCACACTCATAACAAAGGGAAATTTAAAGTTATCAATTAACCCATAAGAACCCAGATCCATTTCTACTTTCAGAAAAATTATAAGAGTTGTATACTATATCAAATGAATCATATGTAACACATATCTAGAGTTTTTCTTTTAATAGCTCCACCCACTGGCTCAGATCTGAATTGTGACATATATGTCACATTGGGCACAAATAGTAATTTTTTTCTGCATTAGGAAATGAATTCCCTAAGCATTTTCTTGCTTATTGACACAAAATTTGCTTTTATTTGCAATTCTCTAACATGTATGATACCTTTCAAGGCAAGACTTCTCTCATCCATAAGCTTTACAACCTCCTAAGTGTTTTCTACAAAGTAGACCCATCACTGAATGAATGTGAGCTCAAGTGGGGCTGAGGATAAGAAGTTATCAGCAGTAACTTTGTAACTGTGGTTAGATTAGAACGTTTTACAAAGCTGCACCACAACATCACCTCCACTCCCAAGTGAGATCATCTTACACTTGCCACCGTAATAAAGATAAAAATCATGTAAAATTCTGTACGATGAGTATCAGGCCCAGATTTCTAATCTTCAAGGATGGGGGTTGCCCTTCACATACTGACATTGACTTGTGAGTTCCCCTGAAGAACACCATTTGCTCATCAAGAGTTGTGCTTCTCTAGAATGATGTCTAGGCATTTTTTGCTAAACATATCAAGCCACGAATAGATCTTCCAGCACTTTTCCTTCACCTTCACATGTCTGTTTGACAAATCTAATCTGTCAATGAAATGTAGAAAAGCCAATAAAATATGAAATTTGTTGTGTGACATGTTATCTGCCACCTTTGGACACTTTGTATCATTTTCGCAATATGCTCAATTTCCAGACATTTGGCAAAGACCCAGACGCAGGTAGAGGCCAATCAGTACTTCTAATTCTTTAACTGTAGTATTAACATTTCTCTTACTGTTAGATTTTTGTATAAATTTGTATGTTTCTTTATCAACTGCAGCATTTTTTGTGAGGTGAACTTTCTGAAGTACTCCAGTGGGGTAGGAGGTTTGGGACTCAGTCCGCTGAAGCTGCATTCAGGGGTTTCAAAAATGTTCTTTCTCTAAGAACATTTTTGGCCCTTGATGATTGCAGCCCAGGTTTGATTTGGCCTGAATGTGGCTCTATATCTAAATCACTGGAATAGCATCAATCTGAATCACTAGACCCACTTGACTTCACTCTCCATGTTTTTGTTGGGGATGTAATTAGGGTATTTGGGATGTACATCTCAGCTACTTTCACATCCCTCATATTCACTGTCCTCTCCAGTGATGAACTCTAGTGCATCTTAAACACTATGTTGTTATTTTTTTCCCATTTTACATAAAAGCAACATGACAATAAAACAGAGTAATGGGGAAGTGACTCAACTAAAGCTAAGGTAAAGCTCACTTTTATCAGTTTTTCATGCTCATATTTCTTTAAATATAACTTAAAATGAAAAATAGAAACTATATTAATCTAAAATAACCGAATAAGCTCATTTGACGAAGCAGATGATTAGTAATTGTATAAATATGTCACATGGATTTGTTTCTTTACAGTTTTGAGTTTAATGCCCGATGTGACATATATGTCACGGTGATATTTGACAAACCTCTTCTATATCAAATTGTTTCAGAAATGCTGTCAAACCAGGTCATATGTGAGATATGACATGTTATCAGAGGATTAGAACTGCTGAATCAGTGGAAGCTCACCTTTGCTAAGAAAAATTTTTTTTTTCAAAAATCAACTTAGTGGTCACATTAGCTACCCACATTAGCTACAAAGGGGCAGTGACACCAATGTCACCATAGGTGTCCCAAAACATGACTGTTAGATTGGTTGGTCCAAATTGTCCTTAGGTGTGTGTGTGTGTGTGTGTGTGTGTGTGTGTGTGTGTGTGTGTGTGTGTGTGTGTGTGTGTGTGTGTGTTTTCATGGTTTTTTGTTCTGTGTGTGTCTGTGTTGCCCAATGATGGACTGGCGACCTGTCCAGGGTGTACCCTATCTCTCGCCCAATGCCTGACCCAGCAAAGAGAAGCGGGTATAAAGATGGATAAAATACAGTAGCGACTGGACTGATGCTTTTTTACTGAAAATAAACTGTTTTGTTGACAATAAAGGCCTTTTTAATGTGAATATGTCAAAAAGCTCTTTACTGGTGACTTAGAAAAAAAGATTATGTAGGAAATGTGCGGAAGCTCTGTAAAAGTAAACAGGAGAAAATTTCTCCTTACCCAAAAATAAACTAAGTCTCTTTGTTGAAAACCCTCTGCCTTGGGAACACAAGTGGTTGGTGTGAGGATGGAATTACATGGTTTTTACTTTTCTGCCCTCTGTCAAAAAAAAAAAAAAAAAAAAAAAAAAAAAAAAAAGTGTTGATTTCTGCAGATAGTGTTTAATCAATAACTGTTCACATTCCTCTAATAAGTTTGCTATTGATAATTCGTTTCCACTCTGACTTGTTTCCCTCCAGATCTCAGCCAAATGAAGGAGAAAATTGTATATCAGTATTTTAACTTCCCTTCCATCCACCAGATGCACCAACAACTTAGTATTTAATCCTTGGGTGGGTGTTGGTTTGTTGGGACCCCAAGCTATTGATCTAAGACTAAATTTCTCTTGACTTCATTCTCATCATCAAAGAGGAATATATCTACTCACTCAATGAATTCAAATTGGAGCAGGAGAGTTAACTATCATTTCATACTGTTGTCCAAGTTTGGCTTTCCCAGCTTGCTGCTCAGTCTTCTGCAACTTTCCATAGTGCTCTAGGCTGCCTTGTGCTTGTTTTTACCTTTCATGCATTTTTAAAAAATATATTTCTCAAATTTGGATCTGGAAATGATTCTCTCATTAGCTACGAGTCTAAAGACAATTAAAAGAAATGTTGTAAACAACAATCGTATATGCTTTTAAAATAATTACTGTCTTGGTAATATGCTGAACAGAAAGTAGATCAGACAGCAGATCGGTCCTATCAAATGTGTGCTGAGCAGAATGTAGCGTGTCAGGACACTCTGTAAGTGTTGGGTCACTGGCTTTGTCCTCTTGTCATGTACTATTCCTCAGAGTGAACACATGACTGTCGCATGACCTTTTCACAGAGCATGGCAGTCTATCTGTGTCCACTATTCTTCTCCCTCAGCTCTACCTGGTCTTTCATGTCATTCCAGCATTTTAACTAGTTCAAAGTCATCAAAGGCTGGGCAAAATTTCTTAGAAAGTAAGAATAAAAAGTTGAGTGGTGAGGGGAGCCCTATATGGTATCATGCCTTTCCTTCATTTTAATTGATGCTGGAGGCCCTGGATCACAAGCATAAAGGGGACAGAAAGGAATCCAGGGATTCTATTTTATCTTGCTCTACAGTAGAATTAAAACAACCAGAACATATGCCTGGCTATCAGAGAAATTTAAAAGATCTATCAGATGATGAGATAAGACATCAATGATGGAGTTATATTTGCGGTCAGTAGTTGCATTTCTAACACAGCAGATGGCTCTGGACACACAACACTGCAACAGATTGGCTAAAACAATTATCTAGGGGAGCCTGTGGTTTTTTTGTTTGGAATAATCCTCTCAGTGGGTACACAATTCAGCACAGAATCACATCTTGGCTTGGTGGAAGTGCAGAAGAAAGTCTTGGGAGCCGTGGAGAGGCTGTGTGGTTGTCTTATCTGTGTCAGGATGAGTATACTAAAGAACAAATGCTGACGGCACACACAACAGGCTATTTTTAGAATACTATACCACAAAACAGCTAATTTTAGCCAACATGTTTACTTTGTTTATTTTAGTGCTTCGGGTTATTGTTTTAAATGAAATGTATATCAGGAAGCCACCATAGTGCAGAGAAAATTAGCACAGAAATATGGGTTATGCACATTAAGACGTTCAAAGATTGCTGGTATAGCTATGATGCAAAAAACACATTTTTCACATTCCAGGTGTTCTCTTGACGGGTCGCTTCCTCACTCAGCATAAAAAAAAAATAATAAAAAAAAAAATAGATTCTGGGTGTGGAAGCATGCTTGAAAACCCAGGATTAGATAAAATGAACACATGTATTTGCCAAACCGAGGCAAAGGCATGACATACAAAAGTGTTGCTGAAAAGACAAGTCTCATGTTTAGATTCTTTAAACAAGTGTTGTTGAATGCGAGAACAAGCAGAGGATGCTTTTCACCTGTTCCTAACTTTTGCTTGGTAGCAGACTGCTCAGTTACAAAAGCACGAACAAAGCAGATATCATTTTTAGGGTAAACTTAAAGAACATAACCCTGTCAGTTTACTATGGATCTAACACAGACAATGAAAATATATACTCCTACTAATAAAGTTGTGTTTTTCAGTTTATTCAGTGCTATGCTGAAGTTTTCTGTGTTTACAGTGTATTCACAACTATTAAGTTCTGTGTGTTTAATTTTGACCTGTGGGCAGAATTTTTTAAGTCTTTCCACAGATTCTGAAATAAATTTAGGTCTGGCTTTTGACAGGACTATTTTAACAAATGAAAATGCTTTGATTTAAACCATTCATTCCATTGTGGTTCAAGTTGTATGTTTAGGGTGATCTTTCTGCTGAACGGTGAACCTTGACCCCAGTCTCAAGTCTTTTGCAGAGTCTAGCAGATTTTCTTCCATGATTGCCCTGTGTGTAGCTTCATCTGACATTCCATCAACTCTAATCAGTTTTCCTGTTTTTTCTTAAGAAAAGTACTCTAATTGCATGATGCTGCTGCTACCATGTTTCACATAGGGGATGATGTGTTCATGGTGAGGTGCAGTTGTTCATAGTTATGTTATTTTTTTAAACGTTTTTTTTTGGAGGTCAGAAAGTTAAATTCTGATCTCATCTGAACAGAGTACCTTCTTCCACATCTGTGCTATGTCCCCTAAATGACTCTTATGATTTTCAAAAACTGTCGTTTCTTGCCAGTTATGAAGACCAGATTTTGTGGAGAACAACTAGTAGTTGTCGGTCGACCACATATTTAATTTAATTGGTCCACAGTGGAAAGTAACTTCAGAAACCAAGACTCTCCTTTTTCTTATTAGATACTTAAGTTGTAATACACAGATGCTCTGCTGATTGTCCCAGTCAGGCTAAGGTCAACATCTCCAACATTAATGCTGCACAACAATGACAGGACATAGAAAGTTGTTAGCTGTCAGAATAAATCAATAAGCACATTGATTGATGTGTACACCGCTGTCCAGGGAAATGTCAACACTTCTGATAGATTTGCTTGTCTGAGCTCATTTAAAATTCAAAGGTCTTCCCAAGGGCAAGTCCTCTAGAGACACCTAGTTTAATTGTACTGACTGACTACAAAAAGAAGAAAAAAAACAATCAATCAAAAAACAGTGCATTGGGTATTTAGGGAAAGATGTATGAATGCTGTTTGTTTATTAGGCACAAAATGTAAATTAGTTTAGTTTAGCCAAAAGACTAGATACAAAAAGTCAAAAAATCCCATTTTGCTAAAACCTACTTGTTTCATTTGTTTATCTGTTAATTAAATTTAAATAAGTGATCATTGTAAATGATACAAAGACTTGCAAAAGCATTAGGACCTCTTAAAAGTTTTAACGTCGCAACATTCCAACCATAGACTTAACTACATTTTATTGGGATATTATGTGATAAACCTACACAAAGTGTCATATAAAAGTACTGCAGAGGGTACTTGATCCATTTTTTTGAGATTTTTTACAAGTGAAAAATGGAAAATTGTGGGTTGCATAAGACTGGCATTTGGTGCAATTACAGCAGCAGGTCTTTTAGGGTATATGTCTTTCACAAATTTGTACATCTACAGACTGAAATTTTTACCAATTCTTATTTGTAAAACAGCTTAAGCTCAGTTAGACTGGATGCAGAATGTCTGTAAATACCAGTTTTAAATTCAGCAAGTACAGCTTTTTTAGCCTTGCTGAAGAAAACCATCCTCAAAGCCTGTTGCTGCCACCACCATGTTTGACCATGGCAATAATATAATGGTCAGGTGTAGCGTTTCTCCAGTGGGATCCAGCAGTAAGAAAACAAGGAACTGAAATACTGTGAAGATATGATTTTTGTCATGGAAACCAGGTGAGTACAGTCCACAGGATGAGCAGCATGACAAAATCATGGAAGAACTAAAAAAACAAGAACAAGTAAACAGAGATAAATAAATACAAAAACAACTCAAAAACCCAAAATACAGAACACAGACAAAAGTAAATCACATAGTCTACAGAATTGACATCAACAGCTTCTCCCACCTGAGCTGTTTTTTTAGTAAAACATTTTAAAACCAGGCATCATTTTCCACTAAACAGTTCTGTGATATTTTTTATCTGCCACATAAAATTCAATTAAAATATTTTCAAGTTTGTTTAAGATATTTTTTTTCAATAGTTCAGTGAATGTAAATACTTTTGCAAAACACTGTCCTTGGTATATTAGTATGGCATTTAAAGAGAAAAAGTTTTTACTCTAAGACTGAATGTCAGAATAGCAGGTCAGAGGTCCATTGCAGCACCATCACAGAGACATAGAGAGGCATTCAGAAAAAAATAAAAATAAAACAGAAAACTCAAAAATATAAAGGAGCTGAGTCATCTCTGATTTTATACAGTAAAACACAATTGATTTCTGTGCACAAACAGTTTGGCTTCTCCTTGCCTGGCTTTATTTTCCTTCAGAGAACTTGAGGGAATAAACCTTTTAAGAATGTCTCCTCACAGAAAATGTTCTATAACTTTTTATTGCACAGCATTTTAACGGTCAGCATTCTCAGTTAATGCTACAGTTCAGTGGACAATCTCAGCAGACGACATCAAGAGCTGCAGCTCTATCACTATCTTTAAAGACAGAAGAAAAACAGCTTAGAGCTTCTCAACTCCTTCACTACTGACTCTGCATTTTTATCAGTTTTGCCATGGATATAAATATCCTTGCTTTTAATTTGGACTATGCTGACACAGCATATGTGTGTTTCTGTGAGCTTGTGATATATGCTTTTGTTAAAAACACTTATTTACCAGCTTTAACTTTCAAATTTGGAGCAGAGTACCATCATTTTCACTGCAACTGTCCTCAGGTGCACGGCAGCAAATCCACAATGTCTACTCAGAGGGGCCTCTTAACACAAGCTGAGTTGAATCATTGCTGGAATGTGTGTGTATGAAGAAAGAAGAAAATTGTATCTTTAAAAAAATTAAGCATGGCAATGGAAAGAGGACATCACGGTAAGGCTCAGGGAGATAAGGATGAACGTGGTCAGGTTTCTAAAAGAGGCTCAGGTGCTAGAAACTGAAATTTAATGATGTCCCAAGAGAACACAAAGCTAAAGCAGACTGACCCTGTCAAGTTAAAGTCAGGGATAGTTACCTTGTGAGGGCAGGGGACATGTAAATGGGCTTATCTCCCCAATGCTTTGACATTTTAGAGAGGCCCAAATAATCCACAATAGGGAATAACTGTAACCTGCAAATTTTGTAGCAGAAGTGAGACTGACAGTCATGCACTTTTGCTTTTTAGTGCAAAAGGTGTTGAAATTTTTTGTCAGCAGTAGTTGATTCATCCCACAGGATTTCAAACATGTTGGTGACAGGCAACAGTGTTTTCCTCACTGAGCTGCACCAGTTTTTTTCTACTGTGACAGATGGCGCGGTCAGCTTGAAAACAATGCTGAAGGACATGCGGCCAAGATGTCACAGAACGTCCCCTCCTCCATCTATATTGACTTAGCGTGAGTGCAAGTGAGACGACCTCACATTGGGCCTCTCATATAACGTACTACATCAAGTTGACACAGCGTGTATCTCTATTCCCCGGATCAAACTGAGCACAGCACCTTCTCATCAAACTGCTCCAAGGGTCAAACGGCTGTGCAGTCTGCCCCTTGTCAGATTTACTACATACTAAAGGCCTTAAGACACTTTCTTACATTTTTCAGTGCAGTACACAACTGGGTGAAGCCCATCTGAGAAGATGCATCTCTGTCATAAATACTGGCCTTGAAAAGCCTTCTTACTTCAGTTCATCCTCCTGATGTCCCTTTAAAGTGACTTTACAAGCTTATGTGCAAAGCAGTATTTTCAAACTCTTCATCCTTCCTGCATCCTTAAGCTACAGAACTTTCATCAATAAGGATTAAATATTTGTTGTACGTTTTAATATCTCTACAGGAAATTTCTTTGTATTTTAAGCAATCTACTGTTTCATAGTAAACAGACTATCATGCCATCTGGAGTCTGTAAAATGATTTGATTAAACAAATGATTCGTCAATATGCTTCAAGTGAAATGCCTTGCAGATGGCTGAGCAGCATTTAACCCTCCCACCAACCCAGGCATCTTTGTCAGGGGGTCCATAATCTGACAAGTAAATAAATTTACACAGAGGTAAGTCAGCGTGCCAAGCTGCTTTATTTAAACCACACTCCCATCTGTACCTGATTTTATTTTAAATAAACAGTACATGATACCATTTGGCAAACAGTACTTACAGTGTTTTGCAAAAGTATTCACATTGTTTGAACTCTTGGCATGTCACATTACAACCACAAAATGCAAAGTATTTTGTTTGGATTTAAGGTGACAAACTGACCCAAAGTAGAGCATAATTAAAAAATGAAAGGCAAATCATACATGGTTTTCAAATTTTTTGCAGCACTACTGCTGTATTTACAGCTGCAAATCTTTTAGAGACTGGAATTTTGCCCATTTTTTGCCCATTCTTCTTTACAAAATAACTCAAGCTCAGTCAGATTGTATACAGATCATCTATGAAAATCTATCTTCAAGTGTTGTCAAAGATTCTCAAATAAAATTTAAGTCTAGACTTTAAATGGATCATTTTTTTTTCACATAAATATACATTGAAAAACCATCCTATTATATCTCTGGCTGCATGCCTAGGGTTACTATCCTTGAAGCAGATCCTCCACCCCAATCTCAGTCTTTTGCTGCCACTAACAGCCTTTTTTTTTTTTTTTTTTTTTTTTTTTTTTTTTTTTTTTTTTTTTACCAGGATTTCCCTGTATTTAGTTCCATCCATTTTCTCATCAAGTCTGACCAGCTGCCTTGTTCTAGCTTCCACCATCATATTTAACTGTGGATGTGGTGTTCAGGGGTTTACAGTATTTTGTACGTAGGGTTTATTTTTTAAGTTCAATTTTAGTCTCATCTGACCTGAGCACCTGTGCCTGTGGCAAATTCCAGATGCAAAGGAGTAAAGGCCACTTAAGAGTAAAGGAGGCTGAATACACATGCACACCATACTTTTCAGATTTTTTACTTTTTTACTAGTAAATAGTTTTGAAAACCATCAATGATTTTCTTTGCACTTCAAAATCATGGACTACTTTATTTTGACAATGTGGCAGAATGTAAAGAAGGTCAAGTGGTTTTAATGCATCAAAAATAAGAACTCTTTTTACCTCTTAATCTTCTGATTAACTGCTTCATAGCATTAAAATGTGTTGTAGATTTTGCTTGCTTGCATTATCATAAGAAATGAGAAGTGAGAAGTAAAAAAAAAAAAAAATCTTGTTCTCGCACTTCCTTCTAACATGCCAGCTTGATTGACTTTTTGATGCCATTCCTTCACCTTCTGTGAGAAGTTTGTGATTTTGAGAAAAAAAAAACTGAAAGATTCTCAGTCTGTTTTATTTTTGAATATTTGGCTTTAAATTGAGACAAGAAATGTAGGGAGCAAGCATGATAACAAAATTGCTTGATGACAGGATAAATTGGCAGAGTTCTACAATAAATAAAAAAAAGAAATGTCACAATGAATCAGTGCATGTATTGATCCCCCAGACACATTTATTTACAGTCACTGGTCCGAGAAATCAGTATGTGTCTCTCCTTAGAACCGGCTCAGACTGAGTGATGGGCTGTTCACTCAGAACTTTTGTTTCTGCACACCAGAGAAAGGGATGCTTCCTCACAAAAAGTAATGAACTCTAGCTTGAAGAGCTAACAATGTGGATATAATAAAATCATTTTGCACAGAGGAATAGAATTACATACCTTATTATACAGAAATGTAGTGCAATACTTCAGAGGCTGTGAATAGAAAGTAAAAGTAATGCCCAAATCCAGTCAAAGCTAGATATGAAATGTGGTACACCCGTACTTAAAGCAAGTTATCCACAGAAAAATCCTCAGTGATGGGAACATTAATATGCTAAAAGTTCTGTACCCTCCACTTTTATTGATACCCTTGAAAAAGATGAGTACAAAATGCATTAAATAAATCATTCTTTATTCAAGTCAAAGTAAACAGAAACCATTTTTTAATATTTGTTCTGTCCGAGGTTTTTATGATTAAGAAGGCCAAAAGCTGCTATCCATATTTCCTTTTTTAAAATATGTTTTTTTGCTTCATGTGTCAAATATTGTTTTTCTTTGTCATTATTCAGTCAAGAAAAGATAAAAAAAAAAAACAATAACAATGTCAGTGAGATACAGTATCGCAGTTTCAGGTGTTATAAACTTTTTGATTATTTGATTATTGTGCTGGATTTCTTCAACAATCCCCTGATAAAATAGTTGAAGCTGGTAAAAGGAGTGCACTTATAAGTCTAACTATAGATATGGGCAAAGTTAAGGCCAGTGGTTGCTTTTAATGACATATCCTGACCTATGAAGATCTGCCTTGAATACTTGAACAGCAAACTGTTTCCCATTTTGTACGGTGGCTATGAGAAATGTGCATCTATGTCACCTCATTCTTATCCCTAAGTAAGTTTGATATCAGTGAATAGCAACCCGCCCCCCAACTATATACAAACCACAAAAAAGGTTTCATGTACATTTATCTAATAGGAATTGTTGAGGGTTGTCATAACTATAAAACTGGAGATTTAGCTAAAATACATATTTTTTGTGTGGAATATTTCACCTATTAAATACATCCACTAAGATTAAAGGTAGATTTTGGTTTTTCCACCGTGAAGACATTGCAGGAGCTCTGAGAGCGAAGTGGAAAAAAGAAAATTCTTTCAAAGTTTGTCAAAGATTTGAAATGCTATTTTGTTCTGTTGTTTTTGTTGGTGCTAAGCAAAGATGAATTTAATATGCAATTATATTCAAATAAATTGGAATATATGTTCTGATGATGCTCTTTTGAAAATAACAACCTTTGCACAGGTATTAAACAAAGTTTTCATTTGCTGTAACCAGAAAATCATCATAATTTATGACTGTTAGGATTTTTAGCCCTCTGTTTCAAGAATGCCATTGCACTGGGCTAAAAATATGTATTTAAATTTCCTTATCCAATAATAACTTAAAAGGTTATAGTTATACTAACTTACTGTCCATAAGCTTAAAAATAATGTTTATTAAAAAATCCTATTTAAAGTGTCCCTGTGTTGAAAGTCTTAGTAAAGTCAAGTAACCAGACAGGTAATCATGTTTGTATGCAAAATACAGAACACAATCACCCAGTTAAAGTGAAAGAAACAGAACATGTCTTCTTTTCCACTTGTACTTATTGCAAAGCAGGCTGTATTCTGTGACCTTTCAGATTCCCAAGTCCCTCAAGTAATAATATTTCCAGCTGAATATGCACAAGCCTTTGTTCATAGACTTGTTCATGTGACAAGTTCATTTGAAAGAATAAATATATATATATATATATATATATATATATATATATATATATATATATATATATATATATACATATATATATATATATATATATACATATATATATATATATATATATATATATATATATATATATATATATATATATATATATATATATATATATATATATATGTATTTTTTTTTTCTTTCTTTCTTTTTCTCTCTCTCCTGCCACCAGAGCCCTGTATTTCTTCAAGAATCCCTCTACTGATAAAACAGCCGAAGCCGGTTAAAGGAGTGTACTTATAAGTCTTCATCAAGCCAGTGAGACAATGACACTTATGAAGACCTATGTCATTTAATACACATCACCAGCTCAAAATGGAAGTAGAAAGTCCAGGCAATTGCCCAAGGAAGCTCAAGGCCAGGCTAACCGGGAGGCAACCTTGTCTTTCAAGGCTCCTGCTGGAAAATAAGACATGGTGCTTATATGTCTTCAAAGAGCAACAGTTAAGTAAAGAACCTCTAATTTAAATGCTTTATATATTTTGTGATTAAAACAGATTTTTTTAATTACTAATAGAAAGCCTTATGAAACTGTCTTTTGGTCATGCAGTCTTGGGTGACATAATATAATACCTGCAGCTAAACTTTAGTAGCTCTGATTTTACATGCAAGAAGTTCTCTGTTTTACAGTTTGTACACCCCACATCACTGTCCAGCAAAGCTTGGAAAAAAAACTAGGGCTATATTATTGTGAATGGGTGGGTCTATTTGATATAAGGTTTACAAAACTGTCAGTGAATGCTACAGAGAACTAAGAACTGAGTTTAGGAGGAAGAATAAGCTGATTTTAGGTTCGCATGTGGATGACATCATAGAAAACAAACACCAGCACTTGTTTTGAAAGCATAGCAGCATCTTCAATTCCTTAGAATCACCTGACTGAAAAACTGCTGCTGTCCTTACACACCTGATCCCCCGAGGGCGTGCTGAGTGGTGTAGCTCCACATGGCTCGCCACTACCTCAGAAAGTCATCCCTTTAGCACAAAAAATTTCTTCCCCCCTGTTTTCCGAAGAGCAAATCTGCAACTGAGAGAGCCAGAATTTTTGCAGCAGTGTTTGGTTTTTCACAAATACATTTCATATATTAAATCTGTATTTTAAAGAATATGATAACTTAGAATAATTGAGTCTACATTTGGCAAGTGCATATAATACAATTTTCCTGCTTGTTTCAAACACGTTGAAATATTTTCACAAATAGAGTAAAGGTTTTAATAAATCTCCAGCCATGTTTTAAAAAACAAATCTCATAAAATCTCTGTTCAGTGTAAAATAATCCAATGCAAGCTGTACAAGTCATGGTATTCTAGATTTTAACTTCAGACTTCAGATTCTTTGAAAAATCTTCTAAAAGCTCTTTAGTTTCACAACAAAGTTGAGTGTCAACAACTCCAATAACCACCCATAGTATGCGGCCATATTTGTTTTTAGATTGCTGACGATGTGCACATTGAGCATCCAATCTCTAATTATCTGTGCATGCAAATAAGCAATGGGAAACTTAGAGAACTGGACTGTATCGTCTAAATTAAAAATCATCCATGGAAGCAAGATTTTTTTTTTCCTCTTAGGTTTATCATACATCTGGACTTTTTCTGCATGACTACTCTAGCAGAAACCTTTCTAAAAGTGACTGAACATTGATACCAGATGTTGTTGTTCACCTATCTCTTAGTCTTAAATGTCATCATAAAGAAATCTGAGTTTGCAGAGAACAGTTTTAAATACCTGTATAGAGGACTGTATCATTGCTGAGCAAACACGTCAGAAACTGTGACAAGTTGTTAGGTTGGGACCAGCAGCTGCTGTTTTTTTAAATTTACACATGTATAACTTATATCAATATCCCTCAGCAGAAGCACTGCCACAACTCCAAAATACAATGTAATACATTGTAATGCTGTGGCTCAGAAGTGGGTAGAAACTAGTTACATTTACTCATTTGAATTTAATTAATAAGTAGCTTTAAAAAAAAAAATCTACGTACAGTTTTACATCACCATACTTTTTCACTTCCACCTGAGTAATATTATGCATAAGCAATGCTACCCTTGTTTAAGGACATTTTATAGCTACTCTACCCACCTCTATTTACTTCAGTGATTGATGAACAAACATCGTTTAACCAGAAATTTACCAGACACAGACACACATTTAAATTTAAAGTGAAAATTCTTGTTTGTTCACAAGTTTCAGTGTTTTATTGTTATTTTCTGTCTGCTAAGTCAGCTGTGCTTCATTGAGTTCAAGTAAATATACCGTAAACAGTACTTATTGTCACTGGAACTATTTTGCATTGCTCTAACATATAATTACCTACTGTTATTACTGGTTTCATAATCTTTATGTTTTCAAAATGTGTGATTTGGAAATGTGTGTTTCTTCTAAAATTATTATTTTCTAATTATGTTATTTGTTTTAAAAAAAATTATTCTACTCTTTGAAATACTTGAAGTTGCACATAATTTTTTACATTTTTATATCTGATAACATCATGTTGCCTTGTAGCAAGAAAGTCCTAAATTCTAATCCAGGACCTGGGTCTTTCTGCATGTAGTTTGCATGTTCTACCCATGCATGGGTAGGTTCTCTCCAGGTACTCCAACTTCCTTCCACAGTCCAAAAAAAAGACTCTTAGTTTAATTGGATTCTGTAAAGTGGCCTTCAATATGAGTGTTTGTGTACATGTTTGTTCAGTGCGTCTCTGTTTTGGTAAGATGATGGATGGATGGATGGATGGATACATAATTTTTTCAAACTATATCAGGCATGATAATCAAACCATTACTCAGGACTTAAATAGTCTTTTTACCAAATAGATTTTTGCTCTTACTGGAGTAATTGTTTGGATGACAATATGTGGATGTCATCCACATACTGAGTTTTGTTTCAGGTGAACAGAAACAAAACTGAAGTTACTATCTTTGGACCTAAAGAACAACGATCCAGAATCAGGACGCAGCATCCGTTATTACAACTACAAACTAGTGATCAGGCCCGAAATCTGGATCTAGTGATGGATTCAGACCTGAACCTCAGAGACACATAAAGACAGTTACAAAGTCAGCCTTCTGTCACCTGAAGAAAATTTCCATGTGTTTCCAGCATGTTTCGCTGTTTCCTGTGCATTTACACCTGTTTCTCAGTGTTTCACTGTTTGCTACACGTTTGCACCTGTCAGCTCCCATACAAAACACAACTGAGAAAAAATTAGTCAAGTTCTACATTTTCAAGGAAAGTTAAAATTTTAGAGAAGAAAGAATTTTCTTCACAGATGTTTTAACTTTTCATAGTACAAAGAATACACACGTAATGAATGACTTGCAGCTGTAAACTTTCAGTGTCTCCAGAGAATGTCTTGAGTAGATCCAAGAATAAAAAAATTAAACCATTTTTATAAACTGAATAAAATGTATTGCAACTTTTCTTTTCCTTTTTGCAAACAGAATTCCAGAGAATTATAAATGGGCAGGTATTCAGTTAGTGACCTTGAACAGCTCTGAAAATGTCAAAAGGTGAACATGACGTGGAATTATTTTGCCCTTTGCAACATGACCATCAAACAATAATTTAAGAAAAATCCTAGACAAAGGTGTCCGACAGATCTTTTATCTTATAATCCATTTTTAGGTTCACAACTGACAACAACACACTTGGCTCAGCTTGACTCAAAACGTCCTGTTGCTGCTAGTGATGCAGTTTGAACTGAGACAGTTGGCCAGTCAACACTGGAATCTACTTAAACCTTTACAATTCCATTACTGGTTTGGCTGTATGTTTAAGTGTTTGCACTACTGGAGTTTGAAGCTCTGCTCCAATTTCTTTCAGGATCACCCTGTGTGTAATCCTCCTTCCATCAACTTGGGCCAGCGTCCCTGTCTCTGTCAGCTTAGATAGCATGTTTTTATTAACAGAACATTTAAACTGTACAGGTGTTATTGTGGGTAAAGACATTTACATTGTGGCTGAACTTTAATTGCTTTCAAATGCTCTAGAAAGCTCTCTACTGAGCTTATTCTGAATAAGGCTCTATTTTAACGTTCAACCACGCAAGTGCATTTGCTGTACATGTTTCCAGAAGACAGTGTTTATGGCTGCACCAAAAAAAATTAAGCCATTGAAGAGTGTATAACACAACAACAGACCACATGGAAAAATCTCTGAGTACTTTGTTTTAGAGATGTCATCTGTTGAACTGAAGTCAATGCATATATCCACATCTTTATCCCACTTGCATGTGGTTTAACTAAAACAGTTGACAAATCTGTTGTTGGAGCTCTAGGCATGACCTCCTACTCCTGTCCTGCATTCCCAGTACCAATTTTTATCAGCTTGAACACAGAGCTACAGAGGCTGCCTACCTTCTGTCTCTAATATACTCTTATCATGGGCTTTTCGAGAAAACTTGACTCAACAGCAAGCTATTTTCCCATGTGGCAGGTCTCACCAACCCTGCAAAGTTTCGCAGCTTGATTGAAAATCCTGTTAGCACAGGACTCTTAGCTCCTTATCTGTCCTAATCAGAGGATGTGAGAATAGAGAGCAACAAATGAAGCCAAGATCCCCTCTCTGATCATTACATCAGCTACTTGGTCTACTAGCTGAATATTTATTAAATATCTGCTTTCGCATTCATGGACAGAACTGAGGAACACTGCAGCTGACCTTTGAGTTGTACTGCATGAAGCATAATTTGATTTTATAAACCTTTACTGGTGCCTGATATCTGGGACTGTCGAGAAGGATTTATTATGATCACTAATCTATCTGAAAAGAATCTCAATATAATACAACATAAGTAAGGCAAAAAGCTAAAATGTATATACAGACACTATATATATATATATATATATATATATATATATATATATATATATATATATATATATATATATATATATATATATATACACAATATGTGTGTATGTGTATATGTATGTATATGTATATATATGTATGTATGTATGTATGTATGTATGTGTGTGTGTGTGTATGTGTGTGTGTACAGAACAAAACAGGGTAAAAACTATCACACACCTTGTTTACTACTATTTTAATTATTGGAAAATAACAAAATCTGATTCATTTGGACCTTTTAATATTTTCTCACAACCATTTTTACCAGGGTGAGTGATGTTACAACAGATAACTTTAATGAGTTATAAAACAAAAGTTGATTCTCACTTTTATTTATTGTGGTTTTTCTTCAGTTTACATGGTTTTGAATTAGAGGCTCAAATAATACAATTTTTTTCATATTTGGTTAAACATTCTTAGGTTAGTGATATGATGACCAAACACTTTTTGTTGGACATTTGAGCACACTCCTTAGCTGAATTGGTTGAACTCGTTTAAATTAGTTGGCTTCCTGGGACAGATCTGGCTTTCAGGGATGGTCCACAAATTTTCAATGGGGATGATTTTGGAGCTTTGGGAAGGCCAATCCAGGAGCATCATGCTGTCTTGCTTAATCTATTCCAAAACCAGTTTGGATGTATGTTTGGAATCATTGTTCTGTTAGAACCTGTTTCTTTTTGAGTCATCTAGCTGTTGAGTTGAGGTGAACTTAAAATAAATCCTCCTTATTTTTTTTTTCTATCCACCTTCCGCAATGTAACAGTGCCAATGATAATAAAGCAGTTCCACAGCATGATGATACCACCACTACAATGAACAGTTGGTACAGTGTTTATAGGTTTTGAAAGCTTCACCATGACTCCTCCAAACATAGTTCCTAGACTAAATTTAGCCTCATCTGACAATTAAGCTTTCAGCAGCAATGCAAAACTTGCTTCACTGTGGACAGTGGCACAGGTCCTCACAACTCATGGTAATTTGGGGCTTTGGTTGTTCTTTCGTTATTCCTAAACATCATAAACAATTTCCTTTCATGTGAGGGTAACGGTTTGGGTCAGATGATTGAAACTCAGACCTAAATGGATTTTCAACAGGACAGTGATCCCAAATACACATAAAAATATTTTTTGCAATGAATAAGACAGGCTAACAAGGAGTTTCTCGATCTGTTTTGTTTATGTATGTTTGAGATCATTATCCTGTTGAACATTGCTATGTAACTTTGAATACTTTGGAACCAGTCTTTATTATTCCGTCCACTTTGTGCAATACATGAACACTGAAACAGACAGTAAGCTTGATACTAACACCACCATGCTTGATAGCTTTCAAGAGTTCTTAGGGTTTAAAGTCTAGCCTTAACCCATCCACTCCTTGTCACTGTAGTCAAACAGCTTAATCTTTGTCTCATCTGATTATATCTGTGTGGCCAAATATCAAAAGTTGAACCATCACACCTGCAATTTCAAACTATTGTTTTTGAGAAAAAATAATGTATATGTGCAATTTGTCTTTTTATCTACCTTAGGACAATCTACCTTGATAATACATAATTATCGATTTTGCATATTTTAGTCTGTAATGCAATTTTTCTATACAGAATGACAAAAAAAAATCTGTGCAGAATACTGCCTTAGGACTGTTTAGGTTTCCTGATCTGAGCAACCACAATATCAGTCATATGTAACCATCTTCTATGAGGCTTCTTCTAAATCATCACATATCAAGGCCCTGATATGTGATGATTTAGAAGATAAATATTTTAAAATGTAGCCTGTATTTGCATTTCGTCTAGGCTGCAGAGATATTATGAATGTCCAGATTTAAATGTGGTAAATATGTAATGTTAGTCAGATTGAGTGTGAACATTATCATTATAGACAATGTGTACCAGTTTAGAGAGTTCAGTCTACTCTGCTCTTTTCTGAGGGAGACCTTTTAATTTAGAAACAACTGTCATTAGATTCTAATGTTCGGATTTTAACAGAAACAAAACTCAGTCTCTTAACCAAATGAAAATAATTCTGCTGAAATATCAATCACAAAGATGTTCTGATTAACTAAGATGTAAAGGTGTAAACCAATGAGAAAGGAAAAAAGGTTTTGAGAAAGGAAGTGTGCTATTTTTTTTCATTTCATCACTTTCTTAGGGCAGTGATTGGCTTAGATCAGTAGTGGTGCTCTCGTTGTCTTGGCCTCTAATCTTGAAAGCTAACCTTCTCTGGAGCAGGTCAGGTTCCAGCATAAGTTACCAAGGTGACTGACCCAGGAAAAAAGTGAAATAGCTTTGCTGTGCTAAAAATCCCAAAATGCACCTAAAGTTAGCCAGAGAAACTATTACTCCAGCTTTGTAGCATAGGCCCCAGGTCTTGCTCCTGTAATATATGGTAATTTGTGCTTTCAGTTCTTACCTGAAACCTAGCAAATCACACAATGGATGCCAGTAATAAAAATGCATATTAACTCTGAGTGTAAGCTCTAAGACCAGTTTAATCAAAAGTCATCAAATATAGTCACACAAAAAAATCTATAGCAGGACTCACACAGCAAATGATTAGTTCAGTTTTAACAGTACACTCTGCGCGCTTCAGTCAAGTCTAGTTCATTCTAACCAGAAAAACTCTACTTTAGATTTTTCAGTCGATTCATGATTTTGATCTTTATGAGAGCAAAACAAGGATGTTCCATGCAGCACATTTATGAAAGTTTTTTTGTTTGTATAAACCCCAAAGTGAACAGCTGAATGGATTTACAACACCAGTCACTGCAGTTCCCTCTGATTAACTTCTGGATGAAGATCTAATTTAGCTTTATCCAAAAATTCTTGTAATTCCTCTCAGTGGGGCATTCATGTTAGGTTTACACAACTCACAAACTTACTGTTTGCAGAGGTTTAGGCCAATATGTGAAAACAGAGCTTTTTGAAATTATTGACTGCATAGAGGAGAAAATTATCCTACAGATATGCTAATTATTGTATATCATGCAGCACTAGACTAGAAAACTTTTCTCCAGAATCAGTTTTCAAATTTCATTCAAGCGTGAAGTTGTTGATTTTTGGATCTGATACTTCCTTCTTGGTGCTCACTATTGAAGTTTGAAGAGATTTAAAACACTGATTATTATGGACAGTGACACTGATGTTAATTTTTTTTTTTTATCTGATGGTAAAAGTTTGGGTCTTTTCCAGACCCTGGCATACTGGTATCGCATACAAATGATTTGGATTTATCTTTATTTGTCCAAATGGATCATACTTGAAAACGTAGTTAGTCAGAAATGGTGCCAAGAGACAATTCTCATTGTTAGACTTCAGAGAGTTGTTTGTTCTGAGTGTTTTTATTTCAGTGAATTCTATAAAACAGGCATCTTTTATACTGGCAAAGGACTTGCTGAAGTTGAAAGACCTTAAACTTTCGAAACCTCTTAATAAAAGATGTGAATGAATTTATAATTTTGACTCTGTATGGAGCAAAGAAAATACCAATTAATTAAAATTTGTGTGTTCAATTTCTGATTTCAAAATTCATTATTGTTGTATCTTGCATGATAATTATGTGCTCGGGAAAATAATCTGTAAACCCTACTAAGTCAATGTAGTACTCATGCTAATGATGCAAGTAAACATCATGGCTTTATGAACAAATGCTACTTAAAAGTTATGTTTCTTATCTGAAATGAACTCTTTTACTTCACCCTTGTGCTGTCACGTATTCTGCTCATTTATTTTGGTATGTTTCCATTCATAGACATATGTTGTTCAGTTAACCTCTCTCTATTGTGGTGTATTCTTACTTTTGTTTGCCAGACGGCCTTTGTTTCCTTTTAAAATGTCAAGGAAATTTTAGTGAGCTACTCTGTCTAACGATCTATCCTCAGTCACTCTCCCTGAAGATTCCTGCTCCACAGTTCTTCAGCAGAAGCAGCATCTCCGATGACTCACAGAGCAGCAGACACCAGAGATTATTAATGTTTTTACAAAAATAGTTACACAGAAATAACAGCAGCAGCGGTAACCCATGGTTACAGAGACTACGTCACTTGGTGTCATTGATCTCTTCACAACTTCAACCCCCCCACCATCACCACCCAGTCCTCCCCAAGTTCTAATTAATCAGAGGCACAACACTGTTTCAGAATATTCTCCTGAGTTTTATTTATTAAACAGATGAAAACACTTTTTAATTGCCATCTAGCTCTAGAAATACGTTGATTTTTTTTTTTTTTGTTTTGTTTTTTTTTAGTTTTGGTTTTCTTCCCAGTGTGAGATGTGCCAGATTCAGGTCTTGGCTTATTTGAGAAATGTAACATGACCGGAACAGTTCAGCCCTTCATCTCTCTTTGATGATCTTCAGTAATAAGTGATAGAAGAGAAGAAATTGAACGTTTTTCAAAGGATAGAAGCATGACTGTTATGAACCGCTTGCCTACAGGGTAATAAAGGTTTTCATCTAATGCTGAGGGCAGTCAAGAAAGCACGGAGACCATTACAGCAGAGCGTGCTAGCTCACAGCTCTGTCTGGAAGGCCAAAAACAGCTCAGTGAGAGCACCCCCCACCAACCTCCCCATCCCCCCCCTTCACTCCCCCTCACTCCCCACACACACACACACACACACACACACACACACACACACACACACACACACACACACACACACACACAGATCCACACACCAACCTGCTTTTGACTTCAGGCACAATTATCTTGACAAGCTGCAGCCAATATTTCCTTAGTGGTACCAAGGGTGAAGACATGTTAGAAATGTCATCTTTTAAAAATACTTTTCTTCAGCCAATGAATGTGCAGCAAGAACACACCCCAGAGCATTGCCTCTGGACTGCAGGAGGGAAAAGAATAGAAGAGAGGAGGGTAGACAGCAGGTCATGGACTTCTCACCGTTTGCACTGTAAAAAAACACCAAAACATTAAAGAATTCACATGAAGTATTTTGAGATTATTTATTTTTTTAAATCAATAAATACCTTTTAATGAGCAGCTTTTTCTTCTGGTTGTTGTGTTTGGTATCACAAATGTTTGCTGTCGATGACCATATGCTGAAACAAATGTGAAGTGATCATACCATTGCTCCTTGGTAGTAAATTAGTGACTTGAAATGGGTTTGAAACAAAAGAATATTGTACAGCATTTATCTTAAATCATCTAATTTATTAAAGGATGTTTAATTTTTTCTAAATTTTTTATCTGCATTTTATATATTAAGTACAGTACGTAAAGTGATGTGAAAAAGTCATTAGCCCATTCAGATTTCCTATGGTTTTCCTTTTTTGTCACATATGTTTCCGATAATCAAGCTTCCTGCGCCTCTATGGCTGTCTTTCACGTTTTCTGCACTGAGGGTCACAAGAGTCCAAGCCTCTTCCAAAACTCCAGTGCTGCAGTCTTTCAGAGCCCCCCACCAGACTCCAAGCTCCTGTGCCACAAATAACCAGACTCCCTACATTTCCACCTGCCTCTCAAGTCTCTACGTGGTTGACTTTTTGGGCTCTAACAGCAATGTTTCATGGTTTCCTCCGGTCGAACTCCTGATCTTTGTCGTAGGCTCCCAAAGAACCTCTTTGTAGAACAATCTCCTTATCACCTTATCATTTAAACTTTGAACTTTGTGGTACGAATCTCTGGATCACCCCCCTAGAACTCTTGTTCAGTCTGAGTAGGTATAAAAAGCAAATGATGGTTTAATTTGTTGAGGAAAAAAGCTATTTAAACCAAGCTGAAACTTTGAGAAAAAGAAATTGCCCCTTATGGTAAATCAACTGTGCATAGCGACATTTTTGGTCATGCTGAATTTATTTTTACTGATCCAAACCCAGACCTGATTACTGACTGACAAGTACAATTTAGAAATCAGTTAAATATAACATGTCTAATAATATTTAGTATGATTAAAAAAAACTCCATACATCTTGCCCCAATCAGAAGAAATTGAAAATCAGATGAGACATTGACATTTGTCAGTTTGGAAAGGGTTGCAAAGTAATTTTTAAGGCTTTGAGACCACAGTGAAAGTCGCATTCCACAAATAAAGAAAATGTAGAACTCCTGGGTGTTAAAACTTCCCAGGAGTGGCCAACTTACCACAGCAATTCCAACAGTACATCAAAAAGGCATCAATTAGGTCAAAAAGAACCCAGAACAACATCTAAAGCACTGCAGGCCTCCCATGCCCTCAGATACAGTATGATCAGTGTTCAAGCTTCAACAATCAAAAAGAGACCGCTCTGAAATGACCTCCATGGGAGAGCTCCAAAGTGAAGATCCCCGCTGACCAAAAAGAACTCAAAAGTCTGACTCCCAATTACCAAAAAATAAAACAAAAAAGGCCTACAAAAAACATTTAGATGATCCCCAAGACCTCTGGGAAAATATTTTGTGCACAAACTAGACAGAAGTGAAACATTTTGGAATGTGTGCGATCTGTTACATCTGATTAGAATTTAGCTTTCTTCTTAAAGTCAGCATTGTGGTGGTAGTATGACTTGCCATAATTGATGCCAATTATGGAAAGTTGATTCATACATGAAGTAATGTGTATCGAAACCAAAGTGAAACATTTAGAAGAGATAAATTTTTGAGATGAAGCTAAAATTAAAGTGCTGCCCATAATAATCATTGCTAAATTTGAAAACAATGGAGAAAGCTTGCAACCCTGAGAACATCATCTCAACTGTGAAGTACAGGGATGGCAGCACCATGTTGTGGGAGTGTTTTGCTGAATGAGGGACAGGTGGGCTTCATAAAATAGATAGCATTATGAGGGAACACATTATGCCAGGATAGATAGATAGATAGATAGATAGATAGATAGATAGATAGATAGATAGATAGATAGATAGATAGATAGATAGATTGATTGATTACTTTATTGATCCCCAGAAGGGGAAATTTGTTTGTACCATAGCAAAAACACACACAATAATAAATAGCAATAAGCAGTGAAAGTCTTAAAAGTGCACACACACACACACACACACACACACACACACACACACACACACACACACACACACACTTCAAAATATTGAAGCAATATTTCAAGACATCATGAAGGAAGTTCAAATTTGGGTCATTTAAATGGAAAATGATCCAATATGTACCACTGAAATAGTTACAATGTGGCTTGAAGGAGAACAAAACCAACATTTTGGAGTCTCTATAACAACCTTGTCCAAAAGAAAATTTGTTTGCAATGTTCAAAAGGTGTGTTCAAGCCAGATGGTCTAGAAATCTGACGCAGCTAAAGAAGGTTTATTAGTGGGAATGGGCCAAAATTCAAGCAAAGTATTGTGAGAAGGATTCCAAAAATATTTGATAATAGTCATATAGTATAAAAGGTAATTCTACTAAATACAAAGGAATTGTATTAAAACTTTTAAACATGAAAAACTAAAATAACTTCATAAAAGATTTTCTTGTAGATTATTCTGGTATTAGTAAAATAGAAGTGTGGTGTGTAGGATAATCTTAAGCAAATAAAATACAAAGGTTTAATCACAAATTGTTGGTGCTATCAAGTGTTTTTTTTTTCAGTGGTTTTATTTTTATTAACTAAAATATATGTTTGATTGTCTCATTCCACCATAAAATGTTCATTTGAGCACTGCAAAACCACTACACTATGCTGCTTTTGACCTTGTATACCATGTCTTACAGAGGTATCATAATCCCTTGAACTGTCATGAATAGGCATTATCTCCCGACAAAAACCAGTGAACAAAGTAGGTCTGATTAAAATGGGCCTCACTGTTCTTCATAACCCAGTTACTTCATTCAAGATCAGCCTTTAGTGTTTGTTATGACAGGTAGTTGTTCAGCTTGACAACGAGATATACTGTCAGGCACTGTTTCTGGATGGGGCTGGGGGATAAAAAAAACAGCCTGGATGATAGGATATCTTCACAACAGAACCAACTGTAGAGGTAAAATAGGTTTCACACAAGGGTTTAGGCTTTTAAGGTGGGGTTTGTTTAAAGGGGTGGTGACATCACTGTATAAACTATTTAATGTAGTTGATATTGCTGCATATGTCAATTCTCCAAAGAATTTCATTAAAAAAAATAACGTCACCTTTTTGTGGGGGGTTGTTTTGGCAGGCAAGATTTCCTACCTTGGTAAAAGGGTTGGGTACGGTCATAATATGTGGCTCTACCTAGTTGACTTCACTCTGATTGGCTGCAACCATATTAGGGAAACTCTTCAGTAAAATGCGTTGAACATAATCTCAAATTGGGGTTATAATTGCGTGGTGCTTTCCCATAAATGAACTTCAGCCACTCTTCTCTGATTCTCTCATCCTTGGGGAGTAAGTGGAAACTTCCAGCCGTTTTGAGCTCCCTCGGACATAAAAGCTCCCCTTTTAGTAGCCGTCCAAGATCCTCTTGAGTCTTTAACCACACCCTTTGTGTCACCTTTATGGTAACAATGTGAGTACCCATATTACTTTAAAATTATATAATGGGCTGTTGTGGAAATCCATAGAAACTGTTATTTTTGATGTAATGATTTGGATAGAGCAACGATGTGACTGCTCTTGGTTAGACTGGCATACAAGCTTTCAAAATACAAAGGAAGGTGCATTAACACGATCAATAACTTGGATTTTTATCATCTTTGTTTTCTAAAATTATGATCTAGCACCTCAGAGATGAAGCTGTCTGTGGTTGATGGCACGCATAATGTGCTGGCTTCCCTTACAGTCAGGAAAAGCTCTCTGCTGACTCAGATATTAAACAAATTATGCAAATTCAGTGTCTTGAATTAAACAGCATGTATGAGTCATAAGAGGTTCGCTCAAATTTGTAGAGCCAACAGATTTAACAAACTCATTATAATTCATTACTCGCTGCATGTGAGAAAAATGATCCTGTCGTTAGGTCTGTGTTGATTTGATGTCTGAGCTGCTGGTGGTTAAACATTATAAACCATCAATTATGTCATGTCAAACCGATCAAAACATGATGTAAAATAGGTTTATAGTTTAAAACATATTTACAGATTATTATTGAGAAGTCACATTCCCTATTCTAACATTTATTTAGAATTTATCCAATGAGAAAGAGGAAGTAAGGAAAAATCTAATCTGAATGCTGTATCTTGGAGATGTAATAAAATGGCACCATACCCAGAGATTTAAAAGCTATCTCTGGTGAAGCAAGACTGCTGTGATTCATTACAGTTCTACTGACTGAGATATCACTCTGAGTCACCAGAATCACCTACATTAAGTAAGGGAGCCATGCAGTGGTTGTGCAAATCGGACATTTTTCCATACAATTTAATTTAGTTTATTTACAAGTAATGTCGTCCCGAGGTACTTTACAAAAAAACGTTATTCAGTGTTTTACTTGTGAGGGTCTAATTGCGCTACAATAATGTATCTACCAAAACATTATTCCGAGAACACCGTCTCTCCAATTCAGACTCTATAATTCTGTCAGCAATTAGTTTTCCCAAAACTGTTTGACCTAAAAGGTCACATCAAACTAATGGTATCAGACGTGGTCTCAGAAGGGGACATAAAATACTGATGTCCAATCAAACGGCTTCTGAGTCAAATGTGCTCTGCTTCATTAGGCTGAGATATAGAGCAAGAGAACAAATCAAAGCTGAAACTACTTATTGTGGGTAGATATTGAGCATTGTTTGGAGAGACTGATTATTAGTCTATTTAATAACCCCAACAGCAGAGAGCAGATGTTTTATTTTTTATTTTATTTTTTTCACAAGCAGAGAGCACATGAAGAGAAAAACAAATTATGTATCTCTACGGAGCAAAACATTTTCAAACAGAGACTGCTTTTGCTGGGGGAGAAGGTATCTGTCCTGTTCACCTTTACTTTCACAAAGTGAATAGAGGATTTTAGCAGCAAAAATGGTCACTATAGCCTACTTCTTTGTCAACATGCAACCACAGATTAAAATGACAGCTATGAATTACATATGTGGTTTTGTTTGTTTAGAAGAGTAGATGGCAGCAGGCTTCCAGACTGTGTGGTTATGAACATCATGTCTTTATCGACATATGAATATCCTGATCTAGTGCTTAGACTCAAAAGGCCCTTTTTTGTGTCATGAAGGTTCATTTTGAACTTACTTCACCCCTTTGAAAAACAATAAAAATGCTTGTTGGGATTTATTTTATGTTTCAAACCTTTAAGACTTTTTTGGGTACTGTGGCCATTACACTGACATGTAGTGTGGAATAGATGAGACAGCACTCTGACTTGACTGAGTAGTAAAAGAAGTCAGTTTATTGTCTTCCACTCATTACACAAAGCAGTTTCCAAAATGGCAACCCATCCATCACTGTCCTACATCCAGCTCCACCTATATATATTTTCAGACCCTGCCTTCTCAATTCAAATTGACCACTTATCTCAGCCTTCCAGAAAGGGAAAACAAGACCATCAACTTTCAGATAAATAATGTCAACATTAACAATTATTTGTCAATAATGAAATATACAAAAACATGTCATATGCATAAATTGTAAATGCATATACAATTTCTAAGTCATTTTATACTTCTCTGTATTACTTTGGATTTCTACATAATGTAAATCAATTAAACTCCTGGCCTTTCTGCTCACTTCCTTTAAAAGAGCTGAATTTGAGGCGGGCTTCCTCTTTAGCTGCAACGCAAGATGCCTTCCACAGAGGACACACCCACATGTCTGTCAAACATTTTACAAGAACACTGGTGCACAATGGAGTGTTTAGAATGCATTTTACCATGCTTTAGAATAAGAGGTCGTTAAGGAAGAACTTTGTGCTTCCTAACGGTGGCTCTAAAATACATTTGCTCTGTAAATATACAACAAACCCATCTGGAAAGCATCATTAGAAGGTGTTTTTTTTTTTTTTGTATGTGAAGTGCTTTGAGATGATCTTTGCTGTGAATTAGTGCTGTATAAAAAAAAAAAAAAAAAAAAAACTGAACTGAAATTAAACATTGTCCCTAATCCTACTACCTGCTGCCTGTAAAGCAGTTTGACACTCTAAAACAAATCCATCCTTGGAGAAAGATCTCTGGTTCTGATTATTCTTTTGAGCTTTAGCTTTTGACTTTGAACTTGGTGCTTCATTCACCTTGAAGACAGTTTCAACAGCTGTTTCCCTCTTTTCCCTCATGAAACTATAACACATTTGCCAATTTGCTCTTCTGTCTGTCTGTCCAATGCATCCATCCACATATCAAGGCATAGAATGCGCTCCAATGTCTCCTACTGGCGTTCAGGGACAAACTAATCTGATGGAAAGACTAAGCTGTGATTTCTGGCTCTGTACAAGAACATGTCTCACTTGAGCAGTGATGCGGTTTTATAGCTCCCCTGGCACAGAACAAAACATTTCAACGGCAAGGCTGAAATGAGCTTAGCGCACTTTATTATCCATCTGCAAACAACTTAAGTGTCAAGAAGCACATTTTTGATTCGGTATGTTCACAGGCACACTGGAGGATAGGAGCAATTAGCCCTGAGAAGTACACATAGGTGGTACATATCCAAACAATGCAAAGGTTTAACTCAAGTTAAAGGATAAAATGATACTTTGAGGTCCTAAATTAAAAGGCAGCTCTCATTATGCACTTATCTTGTATGTTAAATGTAACCTGTGTATGGCTTCATATGATTCAGACACGCGTACACCTGTAAACTAAAGTAAATAAATGATGTGATGTGTGTGTGTGGGGGGGCAAAGAAATCACATTTACATAAGCAAATAAGTAAATAGGTATTTACATAAGTATTCACAGCCTTTGCAGTGAAGCTCAAAATTGAGCTGTTTCCACTGACCACCCTTGAGATGTTTTTACAGCCTAAATGGAGTCCACCTGTAGTAAATTCAGTTGAGTGGACTTGATTTGGAAAGGCACACACTTGTCTACATAAGGTCCCATAGTTGACAGTGCATGTCAGAGCACAAACACAAAGCATGAAATCAAAAGAATTGTATGTACAGTCCTGAGAAAAGATTGTCTTGACGCACAAATCTGAGGAAGGATATATAAACATTTCTGCAGCTTTGATCTCTGTGGCCTCCTTCATTCATAAATAGAAGAAGTTTGGAACCACCAGGAGTCTTCCTAGAGCTGGCCGTCCGTCTAAACGGAGAGACTGGGGGAAAAAGGGCCTTAGTCAGAGATGTGACCAAGAACCTGACGGTCACTCTGTCAGAGCTCCAGTGTTCTTCTATGGAGAGAGGAAAGCCTTCCAGAAGGACAACCATCTCTGTATCAATCCACCAATCAGGCCTGTATGGTAGAGTGGGCAGAGGAAAGCCACTCCTTAATAAAAGGCAAATGGTGGCCCGTCTAGAGTTTGCCAAAAGGCACCTGAAGGATTCTCTGACCATGAGAAACAAAATTCTCTGGTCTGATGAGGCAAAGAATGGACTCTTTGGTTTGAATGCCAGGCATCATGTTTGGAGGAAACCAGGCACGGCTGATTAGCAGGCCAATAGCGAATGATGGTGGCAGCATCATGCTATGGGTTGTTTGCAGGAGCAGAAACTGGCTGACAAGTCAGGATAGAGGAAAAGATGAATGCAGAAAATGTACAGACACATCCTGGATAAAAATCTGCTCCAGAGCGCTCTTGACCTCAGACTGGGGTGATGGTTCATTTCTCAGCAGAACAAAAACCAAAGCATATGGCCAAGATCTCAGAGTGGCTCCAGAACCACTCTGTGAATGTCCTGGAGTGACCATGCTTCTGTTCAGACTTGAATTTGATTAACAATCTCTGGAGAGATCTGAAAATAGCTGTGCAAAGATGTCTCCCATCCAACTTTCTAGTGGAAAGAAGAATGGGAAAAACTGCCTAAAGATTAGGCATGGGCCAGTTATCGGTTTCAAGGTATACCGCAGTATGAAAAAGTCACAGTTTTAAAACCACTAAAATTTACCTTTTATAGCGTTGCTGCGGTGCAAGTGTTTTTTTTTTTTAATTTCTGATCAGAGATAAAGTGCATGTCAAATTCTACCAGTCATGTGTAGCTGCAGTGTCACAACCCTCAACCCCCCCACCTTTGCGGTTACCGTAAGAAGACAGGTGGCAACATGGAGGAAGAATCTTGCCCTACACGCAAAACGTGCTTAGGGACGTGCTTTTGAGGAAAAAGATTAATAAAATTTCAACTAAGACTGTAACATAACAAAACATGGAAAATGTGAAGTGCTGTGAATACTCTCAGGATGCACTGTACCTTAGATAATCAAAAGTCTATCCTGCCATTGGAAATAAAATGAATATTTACATCTCAACAGCTAGGTTTTATTTAAAATGTGACTTCTGGCCACTGTTTTCTCACCAAAAAGACCATGAAGCCCCATCTCACGTTGTCCTGTTCTCACATTGGAACAGGATTAATCTTTGGAAGATTAGTCTCCCATTAGATGTTATGTTAAAGGTGGTTGGTTGTAATGTGATAACCTAAGGCTGCTATGCTACAAATTCCACTCTGTGCTAAAAAATCCTGAAATAGATCTTCCAGGTATCAGTTCGGTACCTTAGGCTCAAGTACATTTGAGTTATGCAGAAGGGCAATAGTGTGAAACTCATTAAGAAGTCTATGTCTGACTGACTATAAAATTGTGAACTTTGACTGATAGAAATATCCTTTGTTGTCCTTCAGTGGGGAAATTAATGTGTACAAGCAACAAAGTAAAAGGCAAATGGAATGATACAGATTCACATAAAGGCAATAATATAAAAAGAAAAAAAAGGAAAGACTGTACTGTTAGGTCAAATTTCCAATATAACAAAAATACTGTACAGTTATAAGAAAAAATACTCTACAATTATTAAAAATAGCATACTAAAATTCAAAGAAATGTACAACTGACTAGGATGATTTAAAAAAATTACAAAATATGCATATTTATGTATAAAAAAATAAAAAAAATAAAAACAGCAACAAGACAAAAAAATATCACCAGGGATGTAAACATTCACTGAGTTTGGGTTTTTTGGGAGCAGTGATGGTTTTAAAGTCTTACAGATGCTGGGAGAAAAGACTTGTGATACTTTGTGCACCTAGCATACAGCGATCTGTCACTGAAGGAGCTCTCCAGTTCAGTAGCAGCTTCATGCATGGGGAGGGACACAATGTCCAACAGTGATGTTATTTTTGCCAAAGTTCTTCTGTTTCTCACCACCTGCACTCGGTTGAGGAAGCATCCTAGGACACAGCTGGCCTTTCTGATGAGCTTGTCTAACTGTTTACTCTCAGCTGTAGAGAAGCTCCTGCTCCAACAAACTGCACCACAGAACACGGCTGTTCATTGAAATTGTTACTGAAACCAAACAGCTCAGGAGCTAGGTGTCCAACAATAAAGTATGTGTTGTGTAAAAAACAAAACCATGTATAAGTCTTAAGTATTCAAATAATCTGTTTTATTCATCATTTGTTTAGTTTACTGCATTAAATCATAAATGCAATAAACAGAACCCAAATGTGTAATTCATTTCAAAAATGTCTTTCCTTGCAGTAAAAGTAGTGATTTTCTAATGTGAAACAATATCAAAAACAAAATGACACATAATCCCTCCTATTTAAAAAAAATATTAATCTGACATCTCTGACTTGCCAAATCTTTCCAATATTTTATTTTTATACTACTTCTTTTAATGCTACTTGGGAGAAATACAATATTGGTCCACCTAAATTCAATGACAAAGTTATTAAACACAAACTTCAAAACTGATGGAACTTGACTCCATTCTGAACAGTACTAGAGAAAGAAATTGAGCATCTATATGACAAGATGGGCTCTCTGAAAGATATATTTTTTATTTCAGATTTTGAAGTTATTCTGTTGTTATTGTTTCTTATTGAATTAAAATTTAAAATAAAATATAATTTAAATAAATATATAGAATTCCTTTTTTTCCTCATTAAAAATCTTTCATAACTTTACGAAGTTCTGTCTTTTGTTTTTTTTTTTGTTTGTTTGTTTTTTTTTCCTCTAATGAACTCATCAGTGAGCCAGACTGAAGTGGCCCCACTCACCAGTTGAAAAGCCCTGCCACAGAAAATTGCTGATGCCGCCCCAGAATCTAAACTGCTCCTCAGTAGTGACCCCTGTACGGCAAAAGATCTCAGTCTTCTTGCCAAGTAGAGTCTGCTCTGACACTTTCTGCAAAGAGCATCAGTGTTGTGAATTCAGTCAAGTTTATTGTTCAGGGGAACACCCAGGTACTTTTAAGAATTCACTATCTCAGTGTCAAATTCCTGGATTTTCACCAGTGTCAGTGTGGTGGGTGTGCACCTGCAGAAATCCACCACCAGCTCCTTGGTTTTCCTCACCTTGATCAAGATATGGTTCTGCTGCCACCAGTCCAAAAAGTCCTTTGACAACTGTCTGTACTCTGAGTCATCAGAGAACCTATGCAGATGACAGCCTGGGGGGTAGATAGTGAAGTCTGCAGTGTGGAGGCTGAAGAGGAATGGTGCCAGCAGAATTCCCTGCGGGGCCATTGTACTGCCGACCAGCCTGTCAAAGACGGCATTGTGTCCTCACATACTGAAAGCAGCCAATGAGGTGATTCAGTATTAACTGAGAATGAAGGTGGTCCACTTCTGAATCCCTTTTGGAATTTCTGGCTGGATGTTCTGAAAACCACTGGAGAAATCAAAGAACATAATCCTCACAGTCCTTCCAGACTTCTCCAGGTAGGTCAGAGCTTGGTGCAGGAGGTGGATGATGGTGTCATCTACCCCGCTGCCAGACTGGTAGGTAAACTGCAGCAAATCCAATGAAAGCCCCACCAGGAGGTGTAGGTGGGTGAGGATCAACCTCTTGACAGTCTTGATTAGATACAAGGTCAGTGCTACCAGCCTGTAGCTGCTGAGGTCTTTTGGATGTGTGGTCTTCAGCACTGGTGCCACACATGAGGTCTTCCACATTTGTGGTACTTTCAGGCTTCTTCTAAACATGTATCCCAAAATACCGCACAGTTCATTTGAGCAGCATCTCAGGAGCCTGGAAATGATGCCAGCACCTTGATCTTTTGCAGCTTGTTCCTCACCTAAAGTGTTAAAAGGGGCAGGGTGGTGGTAGGGGAGGAGGCTATGGGATAGAGTCCCCCTGAGGTCAAAAGGGTTGGTGATGACTGAGAGCTAAGAGGTTTGAAGTACTGGGAAGGAGAGCAGGCAGTTGTCAAAGATGAGGCAGGTTACGGCAGTGGAGACTTGGCTGAGGAAAAAGACAGTGTCTGATCAAATCTGTTGAAGAACTGGTTCAGATCATTTACCAACCCTAGGTCTTGTACAGCCTGAGAATTTGGTTTGTGACCTGCAATTGTCCTCAGGCTCTTCCAAAACCCATTCAAAGAACAATGGGCCAAATTCCCTACTTCATGATTTAAATGACTAATTACTATGTGTAATTGAACTAGTGTTTGGTTATAATGGCTACAAAAACAAAAACGTTTTTATGTCAATGAACTTGTTGAAGTATAGGAAGTGTGCTCTTTCTGACACATTTCTCAGCAACTCACTTGGACACAGGCTGTGTCAGTGTGGGAGGGTTAGTATGCAAATAAAGTTCTAGTAAGACTATTTCTGTGTTTCTGTGGAGAAAGTTAATAAAAGCAGTTTTGAACAGTTGGGTGTGCTTGGGTCAATATGTTATGGCCTTGCTACTACAGTGGTTGGGTAACATAAACATGTCAGCAGGCATTACAAACAAAAGAGTGATCAAAGCTCTGAGAGTGTTTGCCCCTGCTGAGCGGTAGGAGTTCCGTTTCTATCAGCTAAATCTGAGTTGTCAAAGCAGATTCCCAGCAACAGTGACCTAAATGTGTCATTGAGCAGATGATAAGTAATCATCTCAACAATCTAACTCCAAAGTTAGAAGGTCAGTAATAATGCTTTTCAAAGATAACTTTTGAAATCCACTGTGGTAATTCCAAGTAGGGCATGTTCACCTGCGCCAACAAGGACAGTGCCTCACTGACTCTGTGGTGATTTGTCAAAGCAAGCGGAGTTTCAGCTGTGAGACAAATACCACTTCTTCAGTTATCACCACATCCAAGGAGCAACACATTGTCAAAGGGATTGCAGTTTTGTTTAGTTCTTGAGCTGAAGCTATATTTTATTTAGGGGAAGTGTACTGAGACACAAACTCTATTTCAAATGTCCTTTCTATGATCGAAACACAAAAAACCATCACACCATTCAGATAACATAGGATGTATACTCCAAAATGTGACAATTGAGCCATGATTTAAATTTTTATGAGCAAGACCATTTTGTCTTCAAAAGATGACCTTAATCTTGTAAAGTCATATTTGCATCTCTTGTTTAAAATACCTTTCAGCAGTCTACCACCTGACTTATGGAAAGGGTGGATGCAGAGATTATGTGTGTGTCAGAGCCCTAAAGCTGTCACTGATTTCACACTGGAACAGACCTGAGAAAAAAGCAATACCTGTACTAGATCATTCAGGCATTAAGTCATTAAAGGTGTTTTTGTATGTAATTTCTCTCTTTTTTTTTTCTTTTTAGCATATGCATTTTTTATTCTCCATAAGTTCATGCAGAGATTTGCAATAAAACTCACCAAGTGAGGTTGTTTTTTATGATGACATGATGCAAAAACCAAAGAGGAGGATCTACCAGATTCTAAAATAATTGTTGATTAGGCTGTTCACCAAACAAATATCAGCAATCTCTAACACACTCTAGATATAGGGGAAAACATTTTAAGTCCTTGGTAAATCATACCCATGAAAAACATATTTGGTTTTTTGATACAGTAAAGTTAAGTAACAAAGAAATTATCTTTCCTAAGTAGGAACATACAAGTTGCATTGATAATCACTGACCTTAATATTTTATAATTGTGTCCAGTATGCAGGTTAACAGCCGTATTTAAATTCCAGACAAAACTAATCATAACAAATTACTGTCCTCATGATTGTCAGCATTTTACAAATTATTTTATTCTTGCAAGAGTGTTAAAGGGTGGTCTCCAACAAGCACATGGCCAGTTTGGGCTCAGTTACATTCTCATTTCATTTACTTTCTCCTAAAATGTTTTCTTTGACAATGATTGAGTTTAAAAGTAAATCTTCACAGGTAAACTACTCCACCTCCTCAATCCTGGAAATATAGAGGCCATACTTCTCAACTGATAATGTGCAAGCCAGTATAAACAGAAGACCTACATTTCTTCCAAAAAGATGATCTTTCATAATTTTTTAAAAACATGTTCGTACTTGAGGGTAAAAACATGAAACAGAGATAATACTTCAGTCAGGAGTTTGTAAAATGTTGCAGCACTCTTCCAGCAGTTTTGTTTTATTCATCCTACAATACTCTTTTCATTATCCAACAAATGTGAAGCTTTAAACCACAAAGACTTTGCTTTGATATTCTGCAAACCCATATATTCATATTTAAAACAAAATGCTACAGTCATTTTTTCAGTTTGTTTCGAAATTGCATTGTAAATGTTTTTAACTGGATAAAATATATCCTTACAACAAACCAACTTTTGGATTGCATGTATGTCACACAGCACCATCATAGAAGATGTTAGCTTACAGAGTATTGGCAAGTACAGCAAATGTCCTCAAAGTACGATTAGTTGTGTTTTCCTCTGTGCTTTTATTTGTTTTTATTCGCCTTGCATGATGTTTACTTATACTTTGCTTGTATAGTTGCACTTACACAACCACAACATTACAGTATGTGAGAATACTGATTAGGTTTCTCAACATTTTTGTTTAAAAAGAAAAAAACATAGAATGGGTTTGTGAAGACCAGTTTTGACAGGTATGGGCCAATTTGCTTTTCATCTACCAAGTAGATGTCCTGCTAGGATCTACAAAATTGCCACATCATCTGCGACAACTACCAGGAATGACCACTGAGCAAACAGACTGACAGTAGGTCCATTTGAACCAATTTGTCCCACAATGTTTCATCATAAAACAGGGTCCAATATACATAGACACCAACAAAAAGAAGGTGGTGTGTTGTAGTGAGTGAATTTAGAAGCAGTGCTATTATGAACAAGTCACAATATAAAGTCCTCCACATGTTTATGCACTTTGCAGTGTTTTGGTCTGTATGTCATTAAACTGTTGCACTGACATGTCACATAAATTGTTAAAGGGCTCCACGATTAGTTGTAACAATAGACCTTATATGAGAAACATTTATTTCAGACGTAAAAACAACACAGCAAAAATACTATGAGTCACTTAGTTTTTATAAATTTCAATCAAGTATTGTCACATGGATGTCGACTTGTTCACGCTGCAATGCATACTGGGTAGTTGACATATGCTAGGTCCTACAGCAATAGCTCTGTCCAGTCAGAACACTAATTTTTGCACAATAAGTAATGTTCAGCCCTTTCAGGTTGAGCTGAAGTGAGTTTAAATAGAAGACAATGGAAATGAAGATGAGGTGGACGAAATAGATGAAAAGGAGAGATTCAGACGAAAAAGTGGGTGTTTGTGCAGCTGATGCTCGGAAATTCCAATCAAACAGTATGCTGTAAACAGCTCCGGTTTCTAATTCATGCTGTTTACAGTTAGCATCAGGATCAAAACATTTTCTCAAAAAAATTAGAATGTTGCACTACAAAGACTTAAAGATTCTTCATTGTCACTTTAAACATCCATTCATTTCCTTCCCGATTTGTTTTGATTTCGCATTAGCTCCTGCTATTGCTGTTAGCTTTACTTAATATATGCAGCAGATCACAAGCTGATTGCACCTGTTTGTTTCAACAAATATCTAATGTAAAACGGCACATAAAAACTTTAAGGTAGTTTGCCTCAATCCAGGCATTTTGTGGAGTCAAGGTTGTGGAGGCATGATCAGCCTCCACAACCTTGACTTCTTGTGTTTTGTTTATAGACTCGGGTCCACTTTAACTTATCCGTGTCATCGGCCCAGTGTGCATTGTGCAGGTTAAAAAATGGCGACCTCTGTAGAAAAAAAATATATTACAGATGTACAATTTTTGAAGTAATTATGAGTTTTATGTATCACAAACAACAACTTTTAGGTTAATAGGAAAATGACAGCATATTTAGGCCAACATGTTCAGCTAGACGTGGATCCCTTTATGGAAAATAAACAGCATTTACAAGTATCAGACATGTGAAAATCAAATATATAGTGTAAAAGGGAATACAAATAAATTTGTACCAGTTCAGGTTTAAAAAAAAATAATTTTCCTCAGCATTAATTGTAGCAGCGAGAATCTTCCCCTTAATTTTTGTCATTTTCTACTCCATCAGAGATCTTTTCCCTAGAGAAAAAGTCAGACTAGATGAAAATGCTTCATAATCCATGTCAGGATTTTCAAATCCATCATAGTTTACTAAAGCCAAAAAATCACCCTAAAACTCACAGGTTCATGTCAATTCCAGTTATTTACTACTTTTCCTCTAATGAGACATCCATGGTTCAGATGTTAAACAATTTTATTATTTTTTGTGAATGCTTTTTAGAAGTATTTTCTAAAATACTGGAAAATTTACAAATGCATATCCTGGTGTTTTTTTTTTATAATAATTTTACTGCTATTAAAAGGTCATCTAACTATCCACTTTAAGACATCTCAGGTGCACCTTATGAAGATGAAGACCACAAGCTGGGGCTCAGTGTGTTGGAAGTATCTCAACTCTTGTCACCTTTCTCATAACACAACAGAAGTGTTAAATATGTCTAAAAATTGCTTTATTGCTGATGTTTTAGGCCAGTCATAATCATTTTGTTCTGCTTAGGTGTTTTAGGAGTCCAAACACAGGCCATCAACTCTTTGTGTCTTTCTGAACTTGCTAATGTTAATGTAGGATAAAAATAATTTTTACTCAACAGAATATGTTCACTTTTTATACAGTGTAATATGATTTATTAATGTGGTTAGTGGCAATTTATACAATTAAATGAGCTTGTTTCCACAAATTTAAATCTCACCTCGAATTCTGATTACAATATTTCCACATGCTCAATGATTTCTATTTGGTGCAGATTAGGAATCTGGAGGGATTTAAAATCTGGGTTGTTTTTTTTTTCTTTCATGAAAAGCTGTTTGCCAGTTAAGTGGAAAATGATGATCATTAGAAGTAATCAAGATGAGGTTCTTTGCCTGTTGCAGATAAGTTAAGAAGCTTTAATTACCGCTCCAGGCACAAGGGCTTTTCTGCAGAGATTATATAGAATAGAAGGGGATAATTTAAACAAGATTTCATGCAGAAACCATCAGGAACCCATTTGGGTTTGATTTTTTTTTTTTTAACTTGTATTAGAAACACACAACACTCTAAGTGGTAAAGGTTGCTCATGAGGAGTGTTTTTGGTCTATTTTATCATTTTATTTTGAATGTCACTGTCTAAACATGTTATTGCCACTGCTTTTCACACAGCATATGGGATTCCAAAATGTTACTGTTGATAAGCTTCATGCTGACAGAATCCCATACTTCAAACTGACCTCATTGCAGTGATTGGGCCAGTGTGCAAATACACTCTGGAAAACAATATTTTTCTTCTTGTAGTTTGTCTTCAGCTTGACAGAATTGGTGTACACTTGAAACATTATGAAGAAGCAAGAATAATAGCCAAGATCTAAGAGCATTTCTATGACAAGCAGTCACAGGTGACTTCAGCAATTGTCCAGCTCTGCAGGTTAGAAGTAACAGAGCATCACTGAGCATTGACAGAAAAGATATGAATTTTTTCAAGTTTTGTATTTCCTGTATGTGGTATTTATTATGGCTTTCTTCCAAGTAGTTTGTTTGGAATTAAAATGAAATTTAATCCTGGAACAAAGATTGAGGTTTTGACCTAAAAAGTGTATTGTTTTTTAAAAAATGATAATTTTACTGACAGGTGTGAGTTGTGCTCAGTTTCTGGATTTGAATGTTTAAAACCTGTAAAAAAGTGGAAAAATGTAAACACACGAGGATTCACTGAACCCTAACCAAGTCTCATCTGCATGCGTACCTAAGGAACACAGTTGTTATGCAGACAATATGGCACTTATTCTGCACAGTCTCTGCCTAAATAAAGTTATTCACAGTTTTTCCCATGAAGCAAAAATTGACCTGTTTCCACTGACCATCTTTGAGATGTTTCTCCAACTTAAATGGAGTTCATTTCAGTTGATTGGACTTGATTTGGAAAGGCACGCACCTGTCTGTATAAAGTCCCACAGTCAACAGTGTAGGTCAGAGAACAAATACCATGCATAAAATCAAAGGAATTGTCTATAGACCTCTGAGACAGGATTGTCTGCTGCTTTTAGTGTCCCATCGAGGTTAAAGCGCTCTTGACCTCAGACTGGGGCGACAGTTCATTTCTTAGCAGAACAAAAACCAATGCACATGGCCAAGATCTCAAACGAGTGGCTTCAGGACCACTTTGTGAATGTTCTGGAGTGGCCAAGCCATAGTCCAGACCTGAATCCAATTGAACATCTCTAGAGAGATCTGAAAAAAGCTGTGTAAAGATGTCTCCCATCCAACCTTCTTCTGCAAAGAAGAATGGAGAAAACTGCCCAAAGGTGGTCTAAGCTTGTGGGATCATATCCACAAAAACTTAGGGTGGTAATTGCTGCCAAGGATGGATCAAGTATTAAGCAAAGGCTATGAACAGTTACTTAAATGTGATTTCTTGGTTTTCCATTCTTAATAAATTTGCAAAAAACTCAAAAACTTTTTTTCCACATTGTCATAATGGGGTATTTGTGTGTATAATTTTGTGGGGAAAAAGATCAATTTAATATAATTTGGAATCAGGCTGTAACATACTGAAACATGGGAAAAGTGAACTGCTGTACTTAACCGTTAATACTTTCCGGATGGATTGTACAGATGTTGGAAGTATTTCTAAAGAAAAGCTGAAAAGACAGAAATACTTAAATACTAAAGAGAGTTTCATGGACCCTCATTTATCATTTATTGCCTTCTTAATGTTCTTATCTGCTTTGCAGTTTCTTGTTGACACAGCATTGGTTTTATAAATGTGTGAAGCACACTTTCCTCCCATTGACTGCTAACAAACTAGAACTCTGGCCACAGGAACAAGCCTGGATGTGAAGTAAAAAAATTTAGAGCCCAGGCCTAAAGCTCATGTTAAATAAGATATTTGTCATCTGGATGAATGATTGTTCAGCTTCAGCTGTCCAAGTTACAGTCATGTGCTGTCACTGGAATCTCATACAGTAAAGCAGATAGTGATGATACCTTTTCTGTATAGCCAAGAATCCAAGTTTGACAGAAGTTTGTCTTGCCAGAAACTTATACAATTTGTCTCTTTGCTCTTTGTGCTGACAGCATAATTTGTTTTCCACTTTTGTCCAGTTTCAGTTGTCAAATCAATTAAGGTGCTCCAAACCTGTGTTGGCTTTAAATGTTATTCAGAAGAGTCTTGTACATTTAGAGCATTTGGGATCACTGTAGCTTTTATTTTTAACTTAGAGAATTAGGATATTACAGAGGGCATCTAGACATTCCTCTAAAGCAGCTTTGTCTCTGAATTCCTTCAACAATGCCTTCTTTAATGGCAGGCTTCAACTTAAATTCTCTTACAGATTGCCTATAATTGCCCTTGTTTGTTATAACAACAGTCTAGAACCGTGGAGACATTTGCAGGAAAAATTGGTAGACTTGCCAATGGGCGATGGCCATAAGCATCCTGCCAAATTTGTTTAAAAAATGTTTCTGATTTGGTTTGGCTATCAAAATGTACATACATCGACACAATGAGCAAACAGTGAGGATAGCTTAAAAAGTGTGCATGAGAAAGATGGCCCAGAAACAAGACTCAGTAAGTTCTGTTTTGTCAGGAGGAAACTATTCTGAGGTCTTTCATGGGAGAATAACTGAAACGTTAACCTGAGTACAGTTTAAAGATAATGCTACCATCAGGAAATGTATATGGTTTAGTGTTAGGGAGAAAAAAAAAGATTGTATAATTATATACAATTAAATACATGCAATTGAATAATTGAATACATGCAAATGTCTGGTTTAAACTTTATTTATTAAAGCTTTTATAGAACCACCTCTGGCTTAATTTAGAGCTGTTTTTTACAGAGAATGCCACTGCTTTACAAGCTCCAAGAACTCTCTGGCACGGTTCAACATGCTCACTTCATCTTTAAGCCTCTAGACTGAACTGTTGTTCATGTAATGAATGTTTTCAACCTCACAAATTCAAGTGGGGCAGTTTGAGCAATCTGTAAGGCTGCCAAAGTAATCTCTTTATATAAGGCACAGGAAAATCACCCTGCCCCCCTGTAATTACAAGCATATCTCCAAATGATCATGCTTAGCATACATAAATGGATAGAATTTCAGCATACTTTATTGTAAGCCTTTACAAATCAGATTTAGTAGGATAAGACATCATTGCTGATATAGCTGTTTTATATGATACTTTGACAGCTTTGGAAAGACTAAGGGAGTGCTTTGCCATTCTTACAGATTTTTCACATTATGGTGTAATAATAACATAATAATCAGTTCTTGCAAGTATTTTATGTTCACCAACTATATAAACACCCCACCTACTCATTTGGATGTAGATCCATCACTCATGATAATGCTTCACCAGTTACAGCTGCAGGTCTTTGGGGTGTGTTTACACCACTGTCACACATCGAGAGACTGAAATTGCTGCCCATTCTTCTTGCCAAAATAACTCAAGCTGAGAGAGCTAGAGAGGATCTGTGAATGCCCATTTTTAAGCATTATCACAGATTGAGTTTTTTATGTATTTATTTGTATTTAGGTCTGGACTTTGGGCCATTCTAACATATGACAAAGTTTTGATCTTAACTATTCCAGTGTAGCTCTGGCTGTAATTTTGGGGTTGTCCTGCTGTAAGACAAACCTCCACCCGCAGTCTCAAATGTTTTGCAGCCTTTAATGTGTTTTCTTCCAGAACTGCCATGTATTTAACTCCATGTTTCAACTCTGACCAGCTTCCCTATCCGTGCTGAACATGATGCTGCCGCCACCATATTTCATGCATAAAATTTGGGGTTTTCTTCATCTGTAAGCCATGATTCTGAGATTACAAGGAAAAGGGCTTGAAATAGTTGACTCTGCGTAATGAATCTGTGTAGTATATGAATTTCCTTTTCTAAACTGGGTGGCAAAATATATTGAACTTTTTCACCATATTCTAATTTTTTGAGCAGTACTTGTAATGCTACCAAATGCAGAATTTCAAATACTTTTACTTTTCAAACTTCAACTTTTAAGTGTTGGAAGGAAGGACAGCATTTTTTTAAGCAGTAAAAAAAGCATTTTCCCTTTTTTTTTTTTTTTAAATTTTTTTTTTTATTTGTTACAGTTTTTCTCCGTCGCTTTGGTGCATTTCTCAGAACAGAATTGAAATTCTCAAAACTACTTATTCAGTCTTCAAACATCATCAGGCAATGGTTTGCAGACCTCAACAGGATGTTGATGGAGTTCCCCTCACCTTACTCCCTATTCCATAAAGATTCTTTCCACGCTGCATCACCAAAGAGGACATTCGTTGTGATGTGGATGAGAGTTTGTGGCCCAACAGACATGAACATAAGATGTAGAAAGACTGCACCGTAATTCTTACAGCACTACATGTACAGTTTTCCTTAAGTAGATTGTCTTATATTTCCATTTCAACTTTTGTTTTAATTTGTGCTCTCCAGTGTTGTATTTCCCTTTCTGTATCATGACATCATCTGTCAAATTACAGCAAAAACATAAATGTGAATCTTGTCCAATCTCTTGCCATTGATCTTCCACAACCACACTTTACAATACTTGTCATCAAAACTTTGGCCACAGTTTACAACAGAGCATCCCTCCAGAGTACACTGTTATATTGATGACTTGACAAATCAATTTGACTGTTTTATCCAAACACACTGAAACAAGGACTTGTCATTCTTAGGCACTGATATGTTCATTGATACAGATATTAATTTTGAGATGAACTAAGGATTTTAAGAAAGAGACTGGATTTTGCAGGCAATCTGTGGTGTTTTGCTGTTTGTATGAATTGTTTTGAGAAATGCACTTACTGTTTTGCAAATGTCAAAAATGTTTCGAGAATTGCACCAAAACAACTTAGAAAAACTGTAATAGTAATAAACAATGTGACCCATGCATTCGCTATACTTTGTAGGCTGTAAAGTCATTGCTGGTTTCTGTGTAGTAGTCTCTGCAAATCACAATGCTATTTGCAGTTGCTAAATGTGAGCAAACGTGAAATTTATGTGTCCCTATAAATTTGAAACTAGATGCGAAAACATATCACCTTCCAAAAAACCTCTACAAACAAATAGTGTCTGTTTGTGCCCAAATTTAACTCCGGTTCCATGTGGTTTTGTTCTGCCGCTCATAGTGGCAGCATGTTGGAGTAACTCTGTTACATTAGTTCTGATTTGTTCTTTGTATAGACTTTTGTTCATAACGTTTTTGGCTGGGGCATTGCATGTTTGGACAATTATTCCCTCTGGTTTTGGATGCTATGCAGGTGGAAGGATTTTGCTTACAAAACAAGAATTGAGGTCTGATAATAGTTTCTTTTTTGTTTTGTTTTCTTGCCAGTGTATGTTATACATGTGCCTGGATGTTTCCCAGGAGATTATTGTTCAAGCCCATGATTCGTCAAAATGACTGATATTTTCCTGGTCCACATTCTAGTCTCTGCCAGATTCTTTTTGTCACTAGTTGGTGAAGTGACATGTCGTGATATTCTGGTAATTCCAGTGTTTTCTTTGTTGGATTTTCCTCCTTAATTAATGTCCATCTTCTTTCTTTGTCTTCTGGAAATGCTGACTTGTCTGCTACCTGCCAGTCTGCCACAGACAACCTGCCTGCATGTCTCCCTTGCTCCATTCATTACTTACACGGATCTTCACACTTGGACACTTCCATTACTTGTAAGAGAGAAAAAGTTGAAATGACTTTGGCTGATGCTGTTGGCCATGAGGAAAAGTACATTTTAGAATTACTGTATATGTGTGGGTGTTTGGGCGTGTGCATGCATCTTCCATTTTATTGCCTAAACAAATTTTTTGATTCATAGGCTGTAAAAAAAAATGTTTCTTTAAGCAACTTCTCTATCAGCATTGAATTATTGTGACATTTTCTAAATGCACACTCAGACTGGAACTCTTTGCTTGGACCCTGCACCTCACTCTGCACTAGAATTTATCACTAGTGACAGTTATAGTATATGCTCAGGTTGGTTGATCCTCCCTCTAAGGTATGAATGCTCCTGTGCAGATTTAGGAGTCATGTTGTCATCCAATATTAACAACATGCAACAGCATCCAATAACTATTTGACTTGCAGCACAGCAGCATGGTTCACCTGGTTAGACTGCATATTAAGTCATATTACAACCAGAAATGTTAGTGTACATTATAAGTTTTAAACACAATACAAAGCAGTTCAATATTATGAAGTAGAAAGAAAATTGTAAATGTTTTTCACATTTTTCATTCATCCCCATTTATTCTGATACCCTCAAGTCAAATCCTGTTATTTATCATTTACTGAATTACAAAGCCACCAAACTAGTAAATAGAGTCCACATGTGTGTGATTAATACCCCAGCTTAAATACAGGTGCTCTGTTAAACCGTCACAGGTTTGTACATTAGTGAGCAAACATCATCCAAATTACCATCCCAAGCTCATAAAGAGTTTGGAAAAGCTGCAAACCCACCAAGACATTGTTATCTATTTAAAGTGACATACAAGGCAAGGAGAGCATTCATTACAGAAATATGGACAATGTGTCTGGCAGCAAACTACCAATGCATATCACACTAAACACACTATGCCACGGTGAAACATGGTGCTGGCAGTATTATGGTGTGGAGATGTTTTTCTTCAGCAGAAACAGGGAAATGTGTCTGACTTTAGAACACTGCAAGAAAGTCTGTTGCTTTTGAAGTAAAAAAGAAAGAAATGAAGAATGATTCAAGGCTTTTGCAGATCTGTTAATGTACTGGACCTGTTTGATCATGTTCAGGGTTATAGGACTTCTGCACAGCTCTGTATGTATGACTTTTTAATATTAACACTAAGCTTCTGATGTGACACCTGAGAAATCTTGAGTGTTGACTGTCTGACTACAACAGATGTTTTGAGATGAAAATGTGATACTCTAAAAAGAGAATCTGAAACAATGGTTGAGATACAATAAAGGTCAGATAAGGATCCTCTGCTACTTCTTTATGAGCTATATCCTTTCTTAGCACAAAAAAGTAATACTAATCTTCACAAAAGAGTGCCAAAAATATCCAGCACATCACATTGTCTTTAATTGTTCTTGTCATCCTTGCAGTGAACCACAGCAGCTTGTTGTGCTCCTGCTGAATTAACCAGACTTGGGCTGGGAAGGTTGAAAGAAGCCAGGAGTTTAACAGAAATCTGACATCGTTATGTTTTTAGGTTGGGCATGCCTAAATGATTAGGTATGTTTCTATCATTTTAGGTGCACCTCAATGTTCAGAACAATTCTGGTTAAAAAGCATTAAAAATGATTTACTTAAGATAGCTGAAAAAATAACTTACCACTCATCAGCTCCTATGACACACGTCGTCTGGTCCTTTTAACCAAATGAAAATGCCTCAGACTGATCATTGCCCTTCAAACAAATCAAATTATTAAAAGCATGGCCGAAGCAGAAGCAAAATAATAAAGACAATGTTGAACAGAAAATAAACACAAATGTTTGTTGTTGCTAAGAGACAGTGAGGAAGGACGTTAACATTCAGCATCCTGGACCACAAAACAGTTGAGCAGGCAGTGTGAGGTGAGTCGTTCTAATGGCTGAACAGTAGATTAGGTAATTGATAAGGAAGTGCACTTGACAATAAAAAAATATCAGCTTAAATAGAACACAACTGGAAACAGAAAAAACTGTGACCACCCAATGGCCATGAAGTACTAGCTTCTGATATGCCTGAATGGGGAGCGACAAGACTTTGCATTCCACCTACAAAATATACAAATAAGATGTCTAAAACTTTGTTTACAGGTGCATTTTTCTAATCGATGATGATGGATGAGATCCTCAAAATTAGTTCTAGCCATTGATTATTTTATTAGCTAAAATTATGGCCTTCAAGATGGTTGGAAAGAGGGAGGCAATAGACTGTCTTTCTGAAAACAAGCCATGGGCTTGAAGTAATCACTTTAAATGTATGTGTGATCTGAAATGCTTGGTCTAGGGTAAAAACTTATGGTGCCTTGTCTGTTTATACCTGTTGAAGTTTTTCAAATTTTGCTAAAATAAGACCAAAAATAGCAATGTAGTGTTTTGGGATTTTAATGTGATGGACCAAGACAGGTAGCTGATACTGAATAGAGGACTGGAAGAAAATGGAAGGCTGAAAAAGCTAGGGAGGAGGCAGCGTTTCGCCTGAGACAGAAGACACTGGCAGGCAGCATGGCAATAGGCTGAGCAGGCTTGGGTTATTTCGCAAAGAACGAGATCAGCAAAGTCTATGGCAAGGAGAGACACCAGCTACTCCAGAAAGAGGTTTGAGAAGGGGTGGAAGATAAGTCAGCAGAGTTGTGGGAGTCTGATAGCAAGGGATGTGAACAAAAAGGGATGGTACAAGGCATCAACCAGGAGCATTACCTGGTCAAATAATATGCAGGTGGACTTCTATAGTATTTGGTTCCCAGTGCAGGCAGTCTATGCTATTCTGTCAAGGCCATCCATTCTTTACTCTGATATATCTAAATGAAATAAATGCAACCATTAGTTTCTATACTTTCAGAAGTCACCTAATTAGTAAATGGAGTCCAATTATATGTCTTTGATCTCAGTACAAAGACAACTGTTCTGTGAAAGCCTCATTGGGTTGTTGTAAGACATTAGTGAACAAAGAGCATCATGAAGACCAAGACATGTTATCCAGACATGTCAAGGATAAAACTATGGAGAAATTTAAAGTAGGACTATGTTATAACAAACTCCCAAATTTAAAATATCTCAAGGAGTGCTGTTTGATCCATTATGGCAAAAAGGAACAACTGGAAACCTACAAAATAGCTTAAAAGGAGCAATGGAAAGTCCAGTTTAAAGCTTGGCACAAGCAATCTAAGGGACACAGCAACTATGTCAAAAAAATGTTTTGGTCAGATGAGACCTAAATTGAACTTTTTTGCCCACATGCGAAGATGCTATGTGTGGAGGAAAACCAACACGGCACATCACCCTGAAAACACCATCCTCATGTGGCGGGGACATTTTCTCTCAGCAGGCACAGGGAAGCTGACTAGAGTTAATGGAAGGATGGCTGGAGCTAAATATAGGGAAACCCTGGAAGAAAACCTGGTTGATGCTGCAAAAGACTTTAGACTTGGCTTACCATTCCAGCAGGATATCAATTCTTAAACCACAGCCAGAGCTACAATAGACTAGTTTATATTAATATTCCTTTTTGAAAATAGTCCAAACAAACTGCAGAGCTAAGTTTAATTGAGAATATGTAAAAATTCTTGAAAACTGATGTCCACAGATGCTTTCAATCCAAATATGTCTTGACCTATTTTGCACAGAAGAATGGGCAGAGCATTCAGTCTCTTGCACTGCTTTGTGAGACATCCCCCAAAATACTTACATCTGTAATTCCAGGTGTTCCACAAAGTATTGACAAGTTAGTCACAGCATGCATGTAATGTTCAAAAAATTGGAGAATGAGAGTTGAAATTGAGCTGATTACAACGCACACGACTCTGTCTCTTGCAGATTTTAAATTAAGACTTCCAGAAATACATTTTTCCTTGTTATGGTTTCTATAAAGAGATGAGGAAGTGGTTGCTGGAAAAAATAGTTTTTTTTTTTGTTTTTTTTTACAGGCCAAGAAAAATAAAGATTTAGAAAACTTTAAAACCTAATGAACACATCTGACAACAGAAACATTACAGTTTAAACCCTAAAAACATGAGATTTTATTTCTTTATTTTTTCATCGCAAACAGCACTGGAGACAAAACAGCTGTGACATGAAACAAACTAAAAACAACAACAAAAAAGCTTCCATTCATTTACACAACTCTTGACAGTATTTTTGCTTTGTTAGGTAATGCTTTGCTCACATGCTGCAGAACCTGTCAACACAACCAACCCTATTTAATGAGGAGGCTGCAGGGAGGCTGTGGTTCAGGCTTCTTACAGACTGGATTAGTGAACGCCATGGTTAGGTTGTCTCCTGAGGGCGCTTACATTTACACCATCAGAGTCACAGTGACTTCATTGTCAAGGTCAAGCAAATGAGTCAGGTGGGATGGCTCACTGAGGGGAGAACAGGCAATACTGCCCTCCATCCGTCATGGCGTGCTCCAGCTTAACTGTGTTGACTTAATGCCACTGAGCCATTGTGGCTCAGTGGTTAGTGCTGCCGTGTCACAGCAAGAAGGACACAGGTTTCATTTAGCCTCTTCGTGGAGCTTTTACAATCTCACATTGTTGGCACGGACAACAATCCAGCTGCTTCTTTAATGTAAGAGACATGCTCTGACCAATAGGAATGAAAAAGGAAATGCTGTGGCTGGGATTAATAATGTTTCATTTGGGTATCATGTAAAACATTTTCACCTTGTTAAATTGTAACCTACATACATGGATGTGAGCTCATTATCTTTTTTTAGAATTTATTTATGCTTATCTGACAGATTTAGACAAGATGCCTCACAAGCTGTTTGCTGACAATTAAGAATATAAAAGCTAATACTTTAGTGTTGCTATGATTACAGCTATATCAGCACTGATATCTAGGGAAAATAAGATGCTTACTATGTGAGAAACAGTGCTTCCCAATCTTCCATATCCAGCACAATGGTGGAGATAAGCCAGCACAGCCCTAATTAGTCCAACAGAAGAAATTTTAAAGGCTGAATCTCACCCAGGAGCTGAATAAATGCATAACAATCCACAACAGAGAAGAAAAAAAGCATGGAAAAATTCCTCCTTTGTAATCAGCATTAAGCTGAAGCACTCATCTACAGGAGCTTCACACCGTGAGAGAACCTTTCCAAGATAAGCTGGATACACCTATTCAATTTGCTGATTAAAGTCATATCAGGGAGTGCTCCTGTCAGCTGAGCTTCAGTGAAAAGACATACCTCAAGAGTCTGGGGAATCTCTTTGAAGACGATTCAGTTTCACCACACACCACAGAGGGCTTAGTGCTCCACACAGACATTGAAAGGAAAAATAAAAATCTCCCATATCAACCCTAAAAATGTTTTCATTTCAAAATGAGGCCGATCACTTCCAAGTGTGATAAAGATAAGGCTCTTTCAGTGTCAGGCAGCAATAAAAGATTGTTTTCCATCACTGTAAGAATCCAGCTAAGATCCTTACAAAAGAACAAGAGCCATCCCTTTGTCACTGTGCAGGTAGGTTTTCTTGTTCACCCACAACAAGCCATCACCCTGCAACATAAAAAAAACTCTCTCCAGTAAAAACTTATTGTAAATGTGCTGAACATTTCACACGTCTTTGTCTGTCTTTAAAATATCACTGTAACATTAGGATAATGTTCCTGAGAATGTTTTGCATGAACTAAATGCTGCATCTTTTTTGAAGATTGGGTCAGCTTATTGTACTTCTTAACAAATTATAACATTGAAAACTTACGTTATTTTATTCAGCTCATGCGTTATAGAGATTTATTGCAGATGGTGATATATGGCTACTGTTTGTTCCTGCTCATTTTGATCAATATGGCTACTAGCTAATTACAACCCAAAATTAAGTTTCTCAGAAAATTAGAATATCGCATAACTCCAGGTAAAGGATTTTTATTATAGCATAGTACATAAGATTGACATCTTGAGGTCTAAACTTTGTTAAGGCCATTGAATATATTTAATATTGGCTCTTTTTTTTTTTTTTTTTTTTTTTTTTTTTTTTTTTTTTCAATCCAAAGCCATTTGTGATGTGTGCTTGGAATCATTGTCATGTTGGAGCTCCCAACAGTCTTGAATGTCATTCATCTAACTGCTGATTTGAGGTAAACCTGAAAACTTTTTAGGTATTTTTTTGTCCTATTTATTTTATCCATCTTGTGGAGTGCACCAGTTGCATCGGTAGCTGGACAGTCCCACACTTTTATGCTGCCACTACCATGCTTGACGATAGAATCAGTGTTCTTTGATTCAAAAGTTTAATCCTGTGCTTTTTTTGTTTGGAGGGGCTGAATTTTTATCTTGTCTGATCACAACACTTTTCTCCCCAATGGACTCAAGGGATTATGGGTGGCTGCAAATTTTAGTTGAGGTTGAAGGTGTCCATTTTGGAGCAGCATCTTATTTTGAGGTCTAACAAATTTCTTTGTACCTGAGAGTGGCAGTTTCTGTCAGATCGCTTAAACCTGGCCACAATTGGGTGTTCCATCAGGACAGAGTTAAAAAAAAAAAAAAAAAAACAAGAACCAAAACAGATGTATTTTCAGTGGATAAACCTGGGTTGAATGTCTAACCCCAAATCTATTTAAAATTTGTGGACTAAAATTTGAAAACTCAGTCTGTGCACAGAAACAAACCAGTTTAAATTAAGCTTGTCAATCCTGCCAAGAAGAATGGTCAAATAAAAAGCCAAAATTAGGCAAGAGGCTTATTGATGACTACAAAAAGTTTGTGCTTAAGGTGGACCTTGCTATGAGATATTTAACCAAATATCAGTTGGTGTGCATGAATGAATTTCAGGCTTGATGTTAGCTTCTCACTGAAATGGTATGTTGACCATCTTCCATAATAAGCATATTAAAAAATGTGTGCTGATGTCTCTTAGAGGCTTGAGATTTAATGAAATCTTTGAGCAACCACATTCGTCAGATGGAGTTATGCATCTGGCTATGATAAAAGGCCTGTACTTGTATAGCACTTTATCAAGTTCAGAGGATCCAAAAGCGCTTCACATTACATTCAGTCAGTCAGTCACCCATTCATGCATACATTAAGCTACATTGTAGCCACAACTACTTTGTGACAGAACACAAAGGGCATCACTGGGCCCTCTGACCACCACCAGAAGGCAAGCTGGGTGAAGTGTCCTACACAAGGACACGAGAGACAGAGCAGGGCAACAGACAGAGCAACCAGCAACCCACCAGTTACAGGATGAACTCCTACCACCATCACCACCTTTGTTCAAAGGTGGCTATAAAGTGTCCGAACCCCTAGGTCTGATGTTACCCAACACGAATTTGGAGGGGTCTGGTTAAGCTGGGATCTTAAGAATCTGTAATTCTTAAGTTTTAGGACTTAAATTGTTGATCTCTTCATAGTTGAATCCTTTGTGGGTTTTATGAGGGTTTCTTGCTCTTAATAACCACTCAGTTTTGATGTTCAACTGTCAATAATATTGACCCTTTAAGATTTAAGCTTAAGAAAATTTATCATGATTTAGAATCATCATCACCATTATTGGGGATGTTATTGACGATAAATTATTATGGATACACCATAGTAACTATATAAATAAAATGTAAAAATTTCAAAGTTATTGGCCTCTGTATAAATCCAGAGATGTAAGAATATGTAAAGCCTGCATAACATTCAATGCTTATTAATTCTACTTTCCCATGTTTCCATGTTATGAATATTGACTTCATTATTATAAAATAATGCAAATAATATTCTTTGCATAATTAATGCCATTTCCAGATTCTGTGCTTTTTCTTTTTTTGTAACATGGGAGAGTAAGTACAAAATGAGAGGCATTTGTAAATTTACTGTATAAAAAGCTAAAGAGGTGTCATAAGAAGATGCATTTCTAAGATTTGAGTAAAGTTATGGAATGACGCTAGCATAAATTTAAAAATGTGTAATTTATTTAACACCAGTGAAAAAGCTTTGCTTTGCTTTTGCCTTTCAAAAGACAACCTAGCAAAGCTATTTTTGTTGGTTAAATTGTAAATGGTTTATGTGGGGTTTTTTTATTATTTATAGTTGCTCTGAAAGGTAGCTGTGCTTAATGAGTAAGTAGGTTAGGCATATTAAAATAATTATCTTGCTTCTATCTAAGGATGTTCAGTCATGGCATGGTGCATTGGCTAACGACTGATTAATATCAATGTAAAATTACGAAATAACATTCTTCTTCTTCTTCTAAAAAGTCAACCTTAACATCTCTTCTGATTATTATACATTTAATAAAATCATTGTAGTAAAATCACAAACTTGTTCATGTTTAATCACCTTTTTTTTATTTAACTCCAAATAAATGCTTAGCAGCTGTCTTTAATTTTTAGCTTTATTTTAAATAGTGGTAATGTAAAAGGAAATGCATCAAATGATTGATAAGAAAAACATTAGAAAACCTAAACATTACTTGTTACTTCCTTTCTGCAGTTCCTTGCTACTTCCTTTCTGTTTAATTTCTGCAGTTACAACTGTCCTGGCATGAGGTATGGGGAAACAGCAAACGTATTTGATATACTTGCTTCAAAAGGGAGTATCCCATTTCACTTTTTTCTTCTTTTTTTGTCTACAACGACTGGAGATCAAATGTAATATCACAGAATAGGTTAAGCATTAGATGGGGGAGGCACTAAGAAATGGAATCTGATGACTGAAAAAGGTTCTGACAAACTGTCAGTATATGAAACCGTCAATCTGACATCGGGCTTTATATACAACTGTATGTGCCATCAGTTACTAATGGCCCGTGGCTTGATAAAATCACCTAGAAGGACACCGATGAGTAGTGTCCTAGAGCTTAGCTGCAGCTGATAAATGCACTCTCATCCTTTAGGTATCAAGATTGGCTCGGGCTCCAGAAACCCTATTCCCTTAACATTCACCCCCCTGTTTATCATCTGAGAAGTGGTAATTCATTTAATTGTGTACTTTACTTATCAGGGACAATATGGTTAAACATGTGGTATTTGATGTTCTGCAGAAATTCAGTGCTTGGCTGTGCTTTAAAAATAAATATTGTACATGTACAAAAAAAAAAAAAAAAAAAAAAAAAAAAAAAAAAAAAAAACACTTCAAGAAATGTGTTTTAGGTACGTGTGACACGTACCTAAAACCGTGCTGAAATGCACACCAGTGCACACAAATCAGGAAAGTATAACTATATTAAAAGAGACTAAGAGTGTATTCACCCCAGGAAAGTCCTTTGGTCCGTTTGTTTGGTTCGGACCAAAAGCGGGCTTAATTTTTTTTCATTTGGTGCGGTTTGCTTTCACATTGTGCTTTTTTGCAAGTGGATTGTAGTTTGTAAATAAAGCCATGCGGGTGTCGATCAGTGCTCCCATTGGACAGAAATGACAGAGGTGGGACAGATCGCAGACCCTGAAAAACAAACTTTAGAAGTCCTGCGTGCTGTATTTCTGTTGTGCACATTTGTGCTGTTACTAAAACTGCAATAGCATTTTGAATGTCAAGACCTGCTCATACAACACAGGTTTCACAATGTGATATTTGTAATTTTGGAACGTCCTCAGCAAACGTCTGTGGATGAGACAAGATGCTCTGTGCCCGCTGATCCACAATATGCTGGCAGCAGCATAGGTAAGCAGAAAATGGCAAATCAGGGACAATTTCGATACAACACTAAATTGCTCATTTTTAAAATTATGACCCACAACGGTGCCTCGTGAACTCCAAAAAGATGTATTTTTCCTATAGTTGTTTTGAATCAAGGCCGGTCTATTTTCACACCAGAGGCAAACCAGAGCTTGTTTGAACCACCTCAAAAAGTGGGCCTCAGTTCAGTTGTTTGGTCCACACCAGGGTTTGCTTGTGTGTATTCATACCTACACAAAAGGTCCGGACCAACAGGGAAAACAAACTCTGGTCCGTTTCCACATAGTAGACATGTCTAGGCCGGATCTAGCGTCAGGACGGCACTGCTGGCTGTGTGCTGGCATGGCAACTGGTATTTCAACTGGAACTGGGCAAGTTCTGGCAGTGACGGCACCGATTATATTACGGCATACCAGAAGTGGCTTGATAATGGTTTGGTGAATGTGGGCTGAATCTATATTTGCCATATGTGGGCCATTTGTGGCTTAACTTATGTTGCCCATGGCATGTAGAATTTTAATCTTTGCACATCATTTCTAGGATTTATTTGCTTATCAAGGCTAAACCCCTTTAAGATTATTTGACTTTTTTCAATATTCCATCTTGAGCTATCCTACTGAGATGATAAAGCTAATTTTAAGTAGATCTGATAATAAAACATGCCACATTTGTTCTCAAGAATATTTTCCTTTATTTTTAGAGATTGTGTTCAGTTCACTCCCTCTAGAATACTATTTAATCATTGAGCCTTATTTGAAACACTTTTGGTTTGGTGTTGAGGGTTTAGACCTCTGTGATTCAGAGACGTTAGCATAATTTAGCCTCTGAACTCAACCGGAAGTCATCTGTGTACATAGTTGGCTTCCGATTCAAGTAATTGAAATTTGTTTTCAGATATGTTTTAACATAGTGTCACACTGTTTTTGTTGGTGGAACTCAGTAAATGTTTGGAATTTAATCATGTCAGACATTATCAGGAAAGTGAAAACTGTTTGTTTGGTTTAATCGAAGTTCACTTCATTGGGGCTGAAAATTATACAGAAATGTTGGTCTTGAATTATTCGTGATAAGAGGATGTAATTCTTACAGACATCATGTATTTTCCTATAGTTTTGCTATTTTGGAGCAAAGTGCCGTGGCACTCTTCACATTAGTTTTTTTTTCTCTGAGAGGAACTTACAAATTGATGGTGGTGTTTTGTCCTTTGGCTGTTTTACATTTTCATGCATTAAAGTTTTCTTATATTGCACAGATCCTGTGATTCAGACGAGCTTTTAAGGTTATTGTTATTGTTGATGTGTTTGCAGGTTGTCTTGTTACATGAAATATGTAGAATTTTATTTGTGGATTTATTGTGATTGAACTGTTTTACAATTGGTTTTGTTCAATAAACCTAACAGAAGATGCATCTTTATTTTGATCTAACTAGGAGTTCCATAACATCCACACCAGACAAAACATTGTTTCCTATCACCTTTCAAAATATCTACTTAAGGGTGTCTCTGAATCTTTCACAACCTGGACAGTAAGTGTTATTAAAGAAGCAGTATTATATGTCTTCCAGGCACATAGAATCATTTTATAGCACTATCAAGTAACTATATTATCTTCCGTTGCTACAAAAACTATATATATATATATATATATATATATATATATATATATATATATATATATATATATATATATATATATATATATATATATATATATATATATAAACATCGTAATTTCACACCTTGGCATTGGGCCTCTGTCTCTCTAAGAAAGTCCTCTTTGAGAAAGTCCTCCTTCAGGAAGTTAGAACAACAGTTAACCCTTTAACAACATTTTTACCAGTTTTGCGCTGAGAAGTAGCTAGTATAATGAGCTCAAAAGGTGCGCAGGTCCACCAGGTTTGTGCTAATTGCTGTTGGATAGTCTGAAGGGTCTGAAGGGGCTGAATGGGAAAGTCAAGGGGAAGGTTGCACTGGATTCAAGGATTCAAAGGCGGCGCTAGGTCCATCCAGGCATTTTGCACAGCAGAACGGTTGCCACGGGAGATTAAAATTTTTCAAACATGCATGAAAGAACCAAGGCAACACTCCAGGTATGTTTTTGATGAGGGAATAACATTATAACATGATGTAAAGCTCAAAGTTGATTTTACATAATACTGCCCCTTTAAATATATTACATCTGTGTATTACATGAACAGCTAATCAAAAATTCTAACATGCTTATGTACTTCTTCTTGTTCAAACTTCTCAGATCACGCAAACTGGATGATTGGTCTGTTTTCCCCCCACCTCACTGCAAAAGATGGGATTTGTTTTGTTGAAAGTGAGCATAGCATCTATCTATCTTTCTGTGATCAGGAGTGAGGATTTGTCAATAATAACTGAAAAACCTTTATTAGGAAAGGGCATAAAGAATGAAATGAAACTATTATAGAACCTTTGGATTGGTTTATGACTATATATTTTATTCTCTTCAGGATGAACCAGAGCTTGGAGATGTTGCAGTGGTCCTTGATATCATCACCAGTAACCATGACACGCATCCAGTTCACTACCCTCCTGTGAAAGCCTCTGTGGTCATTGAAAGTGTCATCTTAGTCTACTTTTGCCTTCCTCGTGATGTTTGAGTAATCCATTCACTACATTTTATATATCTCAAAGCACTTACCAACACTTATGAATTTAAGATTTTACTTGGTCTCAAATAGGGGTATCAGTTTTTTCTACTCAATATACTTGAGGCAATCAGTGTCCACAAACTTTTTAAATTTTGCATCATATGCTATGTGAACTAAAAAGTAAATATTTTTGGACTTAAGGCAATGAAAACAGAAATTAATGATTTATTTTAACTTGTCCTTTTTTATTATTTTGTGTCTTTTGTACAGTACAGCACTTTGTTGACCTTTGGTTATTTTAAAGTACTTTACAAGGATGGTAATAAAGATTGAGTTTTGTTAATATAAGATTATATGGTTGTGTATTTATTCAACTGAGACTGATAGATTATATGGCACATCTGTACTGCATGGCTTTATTAGGGTGCACACCTGGCTGACATCTGGTTCCAGTGCTGAAATTGTTCTGGGCCAGCACAGGGCAACCAGTGTTTGCACAGCTGGCACCATGTGTGGGCCATCTCTGGCAAACTAGGTCTGGGCCAGAAAAGGGCCGTCATTCTTTGCAGTATCTGGCCCATATGCAGGTGCATTGTGTGGGCCAGAACTGGGTCAGACCAATTTTGCTATGTGGGTTCAAACCAGACTAAATGTGTCAGGTGTGAATGCCTCCTAAAATATTAAAAATGGCTACAATCTTGTTTCATTTTATGCAAGTTGTTGACTTTAGAGGTAAGGAAAGGGTATTGGAATATGTATGTGTGTGTGTGTGTGTGTGTGTGTGTGTGTGTGTGTGTATATATATATATATATATATATATATATATATATATATATATATATATATATATAGATAGATAGATATATTCAAACATAGTTTGGAATAATTTAAGACAGATGAGATTTTCTTTTGTTTTTTAAATATTCAACATACGGTGGTTAAATCAGTGATTTGATCTGTTAACGAGTAACTGCTTATGCATTGGTTCAGTGGTGTCAGCCACACTTCGTCTAAGATCTACTTCAACAATAAACCTACAGACACAAAATATGAAGCTCTTCTTTTTTATTTGTAATTTTACTGGCAATAGAGTAAATAGTAATAGAGTAGTCTTAACCAATCAGCCAAGCTAGATTGGTTAAGACTATACACATTTGTTCTAATAGCAGCAGGTTTATAATTCGACTGATGCAAAACCACATTACCATATTGATTATGACACCCCTCCAACAACATGCTATGAGGTGACACCCTGGAAACAGGAATGAATGAAGGCTTGGTGGCATCACAGGATACTTGTCAGAGTAATTTATTGTCTTGTGAGGAAATAACAAGGGGATAAAAGAAAGGCAGAAAAATCTTGGCAGGGGTCACTGAAACTTGGTCTCATTGCATTAATGACTGGCTCTCAAGGTCCCCGTTTCAGACGGTTTTTGTGTGTTTGAGATATGGGGTCTAAGCTGTTGGCTTGAGAGCCTTGCTATTACAAAAATAGGAGATGCCAGTTTGAGGCATAGCACTCCACAATGTCCAATTTAAAGTTGGCTGAGCTTGTCATGACTGAAGGCAGAAGGGCAAATTACCCTCAGTGGAGGAAGATGTGGGTAGATACAAATCACAGCAGGTTTTTTCCTGTTATTTTCTCCTACTTTTATGAAGTAGATTATAGATACATCCTTGCTTTGGTGTTAATACATGCCATAACCTTAACTGATTTTGTCAGATTTTACACATCTAAATCTCATCAGTGCTTGTGGGTTACTTTTAAAAAGTTCCATGAAGCTCCCTTGGGGCACCTAAATAAGTTTAATAATTTAACTAAAACAGTGTCACTTGAGGCCAAGCTGGTAGGGTGAGAAGATGAAGTCTGAAAAAATTAAATTGCACTTGGTATCAAAGTTACCACAGCTCTAAGATCATTCTTCATCATGCAGGTGCAGTTAGGTGTCAGTGCACAAGTAAATAGTATAATCACCAGTAGTAGCTAAAAGGAGGTCAGGTCAATTGGTCTCTTTAAATTATTCGTGTGTGTGTGTGTGTGTGTGTGTGTGTGTGTGTGTGTGTGTGTGTGTGTTTGCATTTCTCTGTGTTGCCCTATGGACTTGTGACCTATCCAGGTTGCACCCTGACTATTGGTCCAAATGACCACTTGAGATAGGTACCAGGCCCCACTTGACCCTGCAGAGACAAAGTGTGAACACTAATACTCCTGTAACATTATTGCCTGCCTTGTGTTTCAGTATCATAAGAAAATACCCTGATTTAGGTAAATAATTTCCAGGATGATCTTTTTATCTAATGGCATACACATTTTGATCTTCAGCTGAGTAAAGCTGACATGGGTTTTTTGGGGGGAGGCATTGGGAAAAAATCAGTAACGTGTACAGGCAATGAAAAATGTCATCTTTAGCTCACACTGGTAAAGTATTTGCACCACTAAGTGCTCCTCAGATTTTGAAGAAATGACCCTACACTCCATCCTACAATACTACTTTTGACATTAAAAAAAAGAAATAGTTTTTATCCTCCATTTTGGAAAAAGAAATCTGTTAACCAGAAATCTGTCCGTAGTAGTCCATTAAGGGGTGGGCTGGCCATTAGGAGGTTCTGGGAGGTTTTCCAAACGGCTGGTCTGTTCCAGGCTGATCCGGCTGGTGGTCATAATGTGTTGTTTTTTTGTTTTTTTTTACCCCATAAAGTGCAGCTGCCCTCACGGCCACTTTCGTAAGCAGTGAAACTTCAGACTGGGTCAGTCTTATAGTTTGCATACTAAGAGGAGGTACAAGCAGACCCTCCCAAATTAGAAAAATGAAGAAATAAAGAGGAACAAGTAAAATAAGCAAACATGTCTAAAAGAAAGGAGAAAGAGATGGGTGGGGCTGAAAAACGTAAGGAGAAAAAAAACAAAAAAGTTATCAAATATTTTCCATGCTGGAGGAGCCAAGGTCAGAGACAACACGGGACCAAGCAGCACAACAACATCAGGCTAGCAAGCACTGCTTACATGGCTCTATCATCCAATCCAAGACTTGGTATATAGTGTGTTTGTGTTTTTGGATGTGTTCAGGTTATACAGAACATTAAAAGCAGCATATAAGCCTATAAGAAATATAGGCTGCTCAATTTATCGCAAGTATATCGTTCTCACAATAGCAGTGTGTGGAATATTCTTGTCTCAAAGAAATGTTTTGAGTGCGATCATTGTTGGTTAATATATTCCAATTGTTGTGAATTTGCATTTTTCATGATAAGCTGCTGGATAGTCTCATACAAGCAAATGTTCACTCTAGACGCTAATGACGTTGCCCAAAATGCTAAAGGTAACACAGTGATGAAAGCACACATGAAAAAGAGAGGAAAGAAGAAAATAGGCAAATTCCAGTATGTTTTAATATTGGAATATATATTGTGAGGTTAGAAAAGATCGTAATGTCAGGGTTTTTTCCAATATTGTGCACCATACATGCATAAATAATTAATGTGCTTGATTAATTAAAATCAATCTATACTGGCTGACCAGAAAAAGGCATCTGTCAGACTGCTCCAGGGGAAGCTGTGGTTACAATCCAGTAGTTTGCCATCATCAGCGGGTGAATGAGTGAAAAACTGAATGTAGTGTAAAATGCTTTGGAGTCCTCTGGACTTGATAAAGCGCTATATAAGAACAGGCCATCTACCATTTTATATTGTATTTGTATTCTAAATCTATGAATTCTTTGCAAAACTGCCATAAAGTTCAACATTGTTGTTGTTAAGTATCGGATTAGGACAGTGTCAGCTGTGATCGTGGAGTTATAAAAAATGGACAGGATAATGCCAGTAGGAATAGGAGTGAGGAGGAAGAGATAGATGTAAAGTGACAGGAGAAGCAGGAGAGGGGAACAGGAAAGACTAAAGAAAAGTGCCAGGTACAGGACAGTGTGCAGGATTGGGTTGGCATTACGTCTTTCCTTAGGATTATATTACCCACTTAGGATCAAAGGATTGTGGTCCAAACCTTTGCTTTTTGAGATTCCTCTTCATGATGTAATAGGTCTGTATAGCTTTGGAGGTTGTGTTTTGTTTATGATGTTTGCCTTGATTTTCATAAGCTGCTTGGTAAATAAACTTTTGTTGAATGATTTTTACCTTTAATTCTGTCATTAAATATATACACACACATAGTAGTTTTAGGCATTAAAAAACATAGTGTTTTTATACCGCAAATAAAGTTATTGTGTTTTAAAATTATGGTTCCATTTTTGTCCATTGTGCAATCAGATAAAAAGCCTTTTCAAATCAGGCTCCTGGGCTGAATTTCAACCCCAGTCCACACCTAACTCCATTAAAAATGCTATAATACTTCTGCTGTGTTAGAAGGTGGCGATAACATTAACTACATCAAATTTCAAAACAAGATCCTCGTCAAAGCAGCTCAAGGCTAAAGATTCTCTCCAGGTTCTTTGATGCCACTTAATCTTTCCTCAACATCATTAACTTTTTCAGGTCATATTCTGACAGTCAGAACAAATTAGGACAGGTATTAAAAATGTCATCAAATGGCTCCTCTGTTGTTTTTAGCACAGGTAGAGTAAGTACCTGTGCTCATAAATTTTACTGATATCCAATCCATATCATAAATACAGTTTTTAAAATGTTTTTCTCTCCAAAAGCTCAGATTTGCTAAACATTCCTCTTGATGTGGACTGGATGTTGTCTCACTGATGAAGATTCAGCTCAGCATGCCAAATACTCTAAGTGGCTCCAACAGGAGGGCAGTCCAACCCATTTTCTGATAAATTCAGGCAATAATTTGTTGGCCTCTTGAGGGTACTCAACCTTCATCCCTAAATGGTCCAGTGATCATTGGGTATGCAAAAATTAAGGTCAATTCAAAAAAATAAAAATAAAAATAAAAATTAAGATCAAATGGTAATATCATTGTGCACATATGTCAAAAATAACTAACCCTGACTTGATGCAGTAGCACACTATACATTTCACAATATACGTAATGGAGGTGTATCATAAACAACGAAATTACTTCATATACATGACATTACTTAGCCTTACAAAATAGGCTTCCTTTGTTCTTATTTTGATCCACACAAAAATAATGTTTTTTATATAGGCCAACATACAAGGCAAGAAAAAAAAAACAAAAAACAAAACAAAAAAAAAAAACAGTTTGACAGCATCTCAAAAACACGTGTTTAAATGTAACATGCCCAATTGAAACACAACAGAATTCAATGGGATAATGCAACATAATTTTAATTAATAATAATTGATTCAGCAACATTTCTTAATTGTACTTTTCTGGATTTTGGTCAAGTTTGTTTTCACAGCAGACATATATTGTTTTAGTAGTTGCATAAGTTGCATAAGAACAAATGTGATTTTACCTGTGTTTGAAATTCATGTAATTCCCCCATTAAATGCACAACAAAAGCTTTACTGTGTGCTTCCAATTGTGTCATTTCCTACAGAGGCGTCAGTTTTGTTGTAAACCATAGCTTTGTAAATGTCACACATACTGTAGAGAGCACTTTGCTCAATCTACTGTGCTCTCGCATTCCCTTGAGGATCACTGTCGGGATTGTAACAGCAGACACTTTACTAGGTGTGGCTAATAACAGTGATCACATCCACTTGCATGAGAGAACTTATCACTTTTTTCTTAATAACTGTTGTTGTCATTATATTACAATAGTGACAAAGAAGCGAACAGCTTTATTTGGCTACAATGGTTTGCCATGTCAGGCATTTCAAAAGCCTTGAGATTTTGAGCCACCACTTTCATGGATTTGTTATTGTGGTTCTCTGAAGAGAGCTGAAAGGATAAAGTGGTTTCAGTTGGGTCAGGTCGATCATGCAGTGTGAGCCCCAGAGTACATTAGAAAGAGCTGAAATAACACTCTCAGAGAGCCCAAGGAGATGACTGCAGTGCCACAACTGCCCAGTAGTGCTTTTGCCATGTTCTGTGGATCCCTCAGGTTCATTAAGGGGTTTAAGGATTGAAGCAGTATCTACTCTACAACCATCTGTGATGTATGTATGGGGGGAGAGGGCCACCCCACCAAGAGAAAACATAATTGTAGAGGAATCTATTTGCAGAAAGATAAGGTAACCTTGAGTTCATGTCATTTAAAAAAAAAACAAACACATTTTAAAACCAACCTGCACGTTAAAAGTTCTCATTATTTTAACGGTTTCTGCATCTCAAAGCAATACTGAAGATATCAGAACTACACAGGAAATTACAGATTTATGATTATACTTGGATTTTAGACTCGACAAAACAGCCTCCAGCTTTGTGCTGTTAGATTCAGTTTTTCAAGGTCATCCTCTTGTTAGGTTTCCAGCCATCTTGAAGTGCTTCCCACACACCCTGAGCCCTTGTTGGCTGCTTTTACATCATTCAAAATGTGTTAATGAAAAAACCCTCTAATGCTCATAAAACTGCTTCAGGTTTTTTTTCTGAATTTAGAGCAGAATTTTCATCGAGCCATCTATTCATGACTTTGTGGAGCTGTACTTATTTGCCACTCCTTTCTTCCTTATTGTATATATCGTAGAATTAAAGTCTACACATCCCTTTTAGAATACCAGATTTTTGAGATTGTGATAAACAATCTCAAAACTACTTCTACCTTTATTGTGACATGTATCCAGTTTTTGTAAAATAAATTTCTTATTTTAATATTATAAATATGGTATAGATATGCGTTTAACCTTTTGAGTGACACAATTTGTTGTTTTAAAATCTAAACAGAAATTCCTGATTCAAGCTTTCACTTTCAACATTTTTAAAAACTTGTTTAAACTTCTTAGACCATATCTTAGCACCAGTAATCAAAATATCTTTTAAAGTAATGGCATGCAGGGATACCGGTTTCATCTGGCAGTCGGCAGCTGCAGTGCGGCAGGAAAATATTCCCTTTGGCAGCGAGCACAAGTTGCTCCACGCCTGCTGTAAACTTGGAATTCACCAGGGATAGACTAGGTCTGCTAGCACTTTTTCAAACCTTCGCTTCCTCAGATTTTCATACTGTTTAATATTCAGAAGAAATCTGTCAAAATTCCATCACTCTCTGTCCTGAAAAATAGCAAAACAAAAGTGATTGAGATTTTTCTTAGTTAAAAGCATGTTTAAAAATCAGCTTTTAATGAGTAAAACTGGAATACATGAAAAAAGATATTAAGCATGAAAAAAAATATTGATGGAATGGAAATCTGGATTCTTGTTTTCCTAGGAAAGAAGGCTGATGGATAGCAAAGCCCTACAACCTAAAACATTTTAGTATGTACATTTTTATTTGTTGGTTTATTTATGATAAACAAGTTCTATGGACTACAAGCTGAGGTTGCTGCTTTTCAAAAATGTGATTTATGATATATATAAGTTCAGAAAAAATGACTAGAATAGTGCATCAATGTGTAAAAAGACTCAGATGGAAATTTAAATTTTTACAAAGCAATGTAATGATATCCATTGTTTTGCAGTAGATTGGCAAATATTATTTGCTTCATTTCTGCACTGGTTTCATGAAACATATTGCACAAACATCATGCAGACACAAACACATTCGTCAAGGTAAGCACCCAGTTTTTTGCATCTTGTCACAGTTGTCCTCTTGAACCACAATCTGAAGTTAATACAAAGATAAAGATAATTATTTAAATTTTTAATTTTCACTTCAATTAATAGACTCCATAACCTGACAGGACAAGGTTTTCATCAGAACTTTTAGAACAGCATTTGCATGTGGGAATCAAATTAGAATGGCATCTCTAAATCAATAAGTGATGCTGCAGATGCTAGAAGATGGTGGAACGATGATCTTGAATTAATTCAATTAGAGATGAAAAATATAGATTAACGTGTATCATGATAGTATCATAACATTATCTTGCATTTACATCCAAAAAAACCCTTACACAAAGTTGCATCCTGTTTCTGTTAATACAAAAAAGTGCTGACCGCTTGCTTGATCCCTTCCTCCTGGTCAGTGGTGTCACCCTCTGCCTAGTAGCCTACTATTACAGAGATTCATCTGTGCACTGTGCCCAAGCTGTGCCATATGGTTCAATTATCTTTACAGAAGAACATTACTTGATCAGAAAATTAATTGACAAAATATCAGGCACACTGCAGAAGAATAGAGGAACAAGTATGCTTTCTGTGACATCCCTGATCCAGTTTTTATAAGGCCAACATTGCAAGTTTTTCCCCATTTTTCTCCTTTCAAAAATGGCCATCAGTTTTTAGCAATTTTGTTCATGCAATCTGTGTACAGCAAACAGTCTTTTGCTCTAGATGTAATTTACAGGAATACATTTGGGTGGACTTTCCCATAAATGTGTGCATTCATTTCAATTCAATACCAAAATATTTATGTATCCCCAAGGGAAATTAAATATTGTCATAACTCATGTCATGCAAGTATCTTCAAAGAGTCATTGTGGATGGTGATGCTGTGGGCAGGAAGTATCTGCGGTAGCAGTCTGTTTTGGAACAAATCCAAAGAAGTGTCTGACTGACGACTGTTGCTGTATGATGGTCTGGTGATTGTCATCACATGCGAACAGCTCAATTTCTGGGAAACAAAGATGATATTCCACAGTAACATGTCCTAAAGACACAATCACTTGTTGCCAGGGCCTGCTAATCCACCCCATTTGCTTTTGCAGCTCTTCTTTCGATCTCTGGCTGTATGACTAAGAGTCAGGCAGATGCTCTGTTGTAAACTATGGTTAAAGTTTTGATGACAAGTATTGTAAACTGTAGTTGTGGAAGAGTAATGGCAAAAAGATTCACATTTATGCTTTTACTGTAATTTGACAGATGATGTTATTATGATACAGAAAGGAAAATACAGCACTGGAGAGCACAAAGAAAAACAACAGTAGAAATGGAAACATAAGACAATCTCCTTAAGGAAAACTGTACATGCAGTGCTGTAGGAATTATGATGCAGTCTTTCTACATCTCCTCATGTTCATGTCTGTTGGGCCACAAATTCTCATCCACATCACAACAAATGTCCTCTTTGGCGATGCAGCATGGAAAGGATCTTTTAGGAATGAGGAGTAAGGTGAGGAGAACTCCATCAACATCCTGTTGAGGGCCGCAAACCATTGCCTGATGATGTTGGAGTGATGGAAACTGGCATATGTCCTCAGCCTCTTCTGCCTCTTCCTCTGTTTTGCCTCCTAACTCCTCTGCTACAGCCTCACTCCTTTTCTGCTTCCTCTTCTCCTCTTTGGCTGTTGACCCTATCCAAATCCTTGTCCTTCCATTGTGAGAAATGTAATATTGTAATACACTATATAACTGCCAGATGATTGTTCATGGTACCTTTGAGCTATTTCAAAAAACTGGTTGATCATGGGTTGATCTAAAGTTTCACACATTTACCGACATTGGGGAAACTCAGGATTCACCTGGGAGCAATTTATCAATTCAGGACAGATTTAGAAAAAAAATAGTTTTATGTATAGAAATATGCTTGACATATTATGACAACCTGTTCAAGCATTTTGCATGTAAAGATTTATACGATTAGCTTGTGCTTAAATGTTGTGGAGGTTAAGACAATTCAACAGAGACCCATATAATTAATTTTGATCAATATGACAAAAGCAATTGCAAATGTAGAAAAAAGCTGAGAATTGCACAAAATCACTTGCATGATGTACAAAAGCATTTGCAACTTGCTCAAAGGAATCAGAAATTGTTTTTTTGATGTGCACAAGTCACACAATGATTAGAAAATTGAAAAGTAGTTTGGAGAATTTCAATTGTGCTCTGAGAAATGCACCAAAGCGACTGAGAAAAACTGTAAAAAAAGACAAATTCACTGACTGTAGTTTGTTTTCAGTTATAAAAAACCTTGCAAACTCTGAATTCAATGTACCATTTCAATGAAAATAATTTAAAAGTCAAAAAAGTGTTCTTTTTAAAATAAATGTCATGTTTTAGTTTAATTGAAAAGTTTTAGGATGAAGTGGTATTTTCTTGTTTTGTATACATGCAATTCAATTTTTTTGCTTTTGTAATATATGTTTCAACAACTAAGAAATGAAAACACATTTAAAGGCAGCTGCATTCTGGTGAGAATGCATCAGTCTTTGCACAACAGGAAATCAATAACAACTGTTCATTTTAAAACAGTCTCTTCCTGAAGTACAGCTAGCTGGCAGGAGGCAAGGCCTGGCAGATATTTGACTCAAATATATGTCTGCATGTCTGCAGGAGAACTGGGGCCACAAGTCATTACCTCCACCTGTTTTGAAATAGACAGGCTGTCCTCTGGTCCTGATGCAAACATGAATCCTCCATGCCCAAAATAAAGTCATTCCAAAGCACATCACCTGCAGGCAGGTGCTCAGCAACAGAAACCAAAGCCTAGAGCTACTGAGGCTGTTTATTATCCCCTCCAAATAAAAAGAGGTCAAAGAAAGAGTCTGGGGTTAAAAGGAAAGACTGCTGTGTAGAAATAAAAATGCATGCTAAAACAGCAAGAAAGCACTTTTTGCCACGCAACAGCTTCAAATGCCATGGACTCCTGAATTTTTAAGCATCACACAGAGCTTTCTAAGACCAAGCAAATGACAAGCGCACAGAAAGTAAAATGCATAGACTATAGTTCACCCGTCTTAAATATGTTTTCAGTCCAATGCTCTCCTTCCACACCCAGACACAGGAGTATTCATTCTGGGGATTGGCAGCCCACGCAGCTCTTGCCTGTCAATTGATCAGGACCTGACTCCAGCTTAGTGTGTCCTCAAAACCTCAAATGAGGCGCAGAACAAATGCATTCATCTTCCTCTGAGGATCACGAGATAGTTTCAAAGCCCTTCATTTCATCTGCAGTGTAGGTTAGCCTTTTAATACTTGATACAAGAAATCATAGTTAGAACATTTCAGACTTTAAATATATGTCATTTTTTTGTAAGGACCAGCCTCAATATTTAGTTTTTGGTTGGTTTACAACAGGCATGAATATTATATGCTCATCAAACTATTTCTCTTCCAATTTATTCAAGTCTAAATTAATTAATGTATTTGTGTTGTTTTCTGCTTTGTGTCTATAAAGTATAAATTAAATGAAGAATTTTTTATTTTATATTTCAATTCCTTGAAACATTAAAAAAGGACTTTGTACTCCATGAATTCTATACTCTTTGAAGGTTCACACCTTAGATTTTTGAAAAAATCCATCCCTCCCTCCCTCCATCCATTCATCTATCCATTCATCCATCCATGCATTACCTTAAGTCTGAGGTCTCAGTCTGTGTGATCTGTACTTCCTGCCAGACCTTTTGGTTGATGTTGTTTATGATAACTGGTACAAAAATGCGTTTCTTTTCCAACACTGTTTATATATATATATATATATATATATATATATATATATATATATATATATATATAAAGGTACTCCTAATTCCACATGAACAACATTAATATTGTCATATAAGCTATTTTTTAAACATACTAAACATATAAAGGAGCAATGTGTGAAAAACTGTTTATGGTTCATTTAACTGTGTAATGCAAGTATCTTTTTCTGTACAGCAAGAGATTAACTACCTACAGTCCAGATTTTTGTGGCCATACCAGATTGCATAGAATTTGATATAGTAGGTTTTAATGGGAAAGTACCAAATTTGTTAAAGAGGTACAGATCTTAGTAATATACAAATCAGAAATAATACATTTGGCATAAAACAGGTGACAAAAGAAACTAGACATTTATTTTTACGCAGTGCTAGTTTTTCTTACACTATCATCTTCACAGAAGCTCTTTTACGTGTCACTTCCCAAAGTATTTTCTATTTATTATGCTGTTTATATGCAGTGTTTCAGTTACACCTTTGACCTTTGACACTACCCTATTCTTTATGTTTTACTTGATTCAAACTGAGGCATGAAACTCGATGCCCCCAATATTTCAGTAAGCTGAGTTTTTCTTTTCTGCTGGTTTAGTCTGATAAATCACCACTCCACCGGAGGCCTTAGAATCCTCGGTGAAAACACAGCAAACCTTTGAGGCTGTGACCTGCATGACTTTGGAGATGTTTGTATCCTGTGTAGCAGTCAATAGCAAAGAGAAAAACAGCCTGCTTTGATGGGGGAATCCTGAATGTATTCTGGCCGCTGTAACTTATTAAACTGTTGCTCGTGCCCATTTATCAAAATCAATCAGGGGGCAGCTGGGGCGAAAGAGCAATTTAGAGCACAGCAGAAATATGCCATTTCTGAGTCTGTAATAGGCTTGAGGCAGATTATATAAGGATGTATTGGACCTTAGGCTACAGATTGCATAAGAGTGTAATTAATCATTTACTACTTCAAAATCTATACGTTTTTAAGCAGGTGGGATACTGTTGATATACGAGAGCTGCTTTGTAAATGAAAAATAGGACTTTTCACTTTTAATAACCAGTCCTATGAATGACAGTATGAAACTTTCAGTAACCTACTATAAGATAAGGACAAAATCGCTTTCACCATGATAACAGCAATGTTCTGTGGGTACTATATAATGGCATCTGTTTGCTCCAGGCAGACTTCAGATCCCAACACTATTGATTATGAGTAACACCAGATGCCAGAGTTGGATGAGCGATGAGCACTGAGAGGATGAAACTGATGAGAAACCCACAAGGTGGTTGTTTATCTTTTGGCAAGGGAATTGAGTCAAAACTCACAACCTTCAAAATCCATCAGCTCCCGGCCATCCTGCAAAAACAGGTTTATTAAAGTACATAAGACAAACTGACACTTTTTATCCCAACATGCTTTAAAATGACAACACCTGCTTTTGTTGCCTGGTCATTGTCATTGGAATGAAAAATGAGCAGGTTGTGAGTCTATCTTTGGCATACAGGTTCATCTTAATAAATTGGAATACATCCATCCATTGTCTATAGCCACTTATCCTTGCAGAGTCGCTGGGGGACTGTTGCCTCTCGTTGGGCAAAGCCTATCCTTAGCCCAGGTAAGAGGCTTCTGACATTGCCTGTGGTTCTGGAGTGGTTAAACACAAGGAACGCTTTAGTCATAGCATATGTCCTGGATACATCAGTGTATGGGGTTTCTTGAAGCTCTGACACCTTCTAAATTCTCTCAAGGGTCCCTGTTGCTTGGGCTTCTTTCTCTACCACAGTTTTTCCTTCCATTTAACTTTTCATGAAAGTTATTGAACATGACACTCTTCAAACAGCCAGCATTGACCTTTTGTAGCTTAGACTTCTTGTGGAGAGTGTCAGTGAAGTAATAGTCTGCAGTCTTCCTTATGATTGTGTGGGCTATAATATAACATTTCTGTTTTAAAAACCCTTATCATTGGTCCTTTGTAATATTTAATTTTTCTAGTCAGCTAAATTTGGGATTTTCATTAGCTACAGTCATATTCAATAAATTACAATATGCGTTCTGATGAGGCGTATTTGTCAGATTAAAAGTACCTTTTAAAAATAACAATCTTTATGCAGGTATTAAACATTCTTTTTATTAAGCCCAAATTTCTGTGTTTACAAAAGCTTTCTTATTGTTCTGATGTAATTCTATAATCTTAAGTGTTGTGTTTTTCTGTACGTGGAAAATCTTCATAATTAACAGAAAGAAAGGCTTGAAATCTAATTTGTTTAATATGTTTCACTTAGTAAATAGAGTTACTGAAATAAATAAACTTTTCAATAATATTCTAATTTATTGAAAGGGTCTATGTAAGCCATAATCATCAAAATTAACACAGATAAACACTTGAAATATATCACTTTGTCCACAAGGAATCTATGAGTTTTATATTTTGAAACATAGGAAATAAAATTTTCTATTAATTTTTTTTTAATCTTTACTGAGATGCATCTGTCGTATGGATATCTATTTACTAATTTGTAATGATTTGATTATTCTTCTAGTCTTTAGTAAACTTATCCTAGAATGTCTTTGTTAGGAAAAACATATTTGATTTAAATGCCTTACTGCACCACAACAGGCCTGACTGACCATTTTTCTGTATTTTCCAGTCAGGTCTGCAGATGCCACACAGTGAAAAGCACACAATCCCAGCAGAGACATGCAGCAACTGCTGGGATGGTGCTCCTCAGACCTTCAGGACTTGGGCAGTCTTCTGCCCCACTTACATGCCGGAGCTTTGTCGATTTAAAAACAAAAAAACAAAAAGAGGCTTCACGATAAAATCATGCCTTTGTTGCTGTGAATAGCAAAGCCTTTCCTGTGTGTCTGGATTGCTGGTCTTGGACTTGCACTCAAAGTCCCTGCAGCTAAATCAAGTTTAGAAATGAAATTTCTTTGCTGCCCAGCACCAGCAGAGGGGGATGTGCTCAAGTCATGAAAAGCAAGAGAAGGTGTCAGCCATGTCTGCTGAAACCCCAGATGCTTCTCAGCAGCCACACCCTGATATAAAGCATGTAACAATAAAAGCAGACTAATATGTTATATTGGCTTAACAATAAAAAAGTGTTTGATCCTGATAGGCCTGCAACATATCATAAATAATTTGAAACATTGTTATGTACAAAGATGAATTTCCGCTGTGTTTGTAGACATAACAGTTTAATAAGCATTTGATCTCCTGCTTTACATCATTAGCTTTTATTAAATAAGCATGTCTGGTTCTTTGAGATCTGTGATTCCTATTCTGAAAGGAGATTTTTAGTTGTTAGCTAGAAACAAACTGAAAGGCATGTTTCAAGTAAAGACAAATGAATAGTCCTTGTCATTTTCCAATATTTAAAGTTTTAATAATGATGAAAAAAGATTAAAGAAAGCCTTTCTGCTTGGTGTTAAGAAAATAATCTGAGACAATTTATGCACATTCTGTCTTTTGATATCATCCCTCAGGCCTTTATTCTCTTTTCATTAAAGCTCTATTTTTCCCTCCCAATGATGCATCCGTCTTTTACAGAAAATGACTGGGCAAAATGTTTTAGCTCGAATCACTGCCAGATGAAATGGCTCATTGTGTGAGCCTTTTTTTTTCTTTTCAAGGCTGATGAATTTGCACTGGCTTGGAGATTTACTATATTTCATTCCAGCATAATTTGGCAAAGCAAACGTGCTGAAGTGCCGCTTTGATCTCATCACAGTGGAAAGACTGACAGGACCTCAAATCACGACACTCATGCTCAAATCAATGGTACACTCGCTGGGGCACTCAGCCAACAGGTAGACTTTTACACATGAACCAGTATCCTATCTGCCCCAAACAATCTGAGATCCCTCCTACAAAATGGCTGCATGTTGATGCTGTAGTTTTATTGGAACTTCATTGGAAGTTGTTTACCTTATGAAGTAAATTCAGTTCAGTTCCTTTGGGGGGGGGGCTAGGTGAGCATCTGATCAATACACACCCACATAGATTTGCAGTCAGTAATTTCATGTTTTCCAGTACCCATAAATACTAGCCTTTGGTCTCAGCTTCTACTCAGATTTGGTAGCCTAAAACACTAAATTTCGTGTCCATAATTTTAAACCTCCAGAAAGAGGTGGCAAGATGGAAGCCACTAATAATTTTGGTGTAGCAGAGCCGTTTAATAATGTAATATGCTTTGCCAATGGGCTGCACGATGGTGCGTTGGTTAGCTCTGCTGCCCTGCAGCAATAAGGTCCTGGGTTTAAAATACTCAGCAAAGGTCTTTTTCTGCATGGATTTTGCATGTTCCTCCATAGGTTCTCTTAGGCATGGGTGGTTCTAGATAGGGGCCAACAGGGGGCATTGCCCCTGTAGAACTGGTTCTGTTCCCTGTACTGAAGAGATAATACTAAATCAATTTCATATGATGATTTATGTGCTGGCACAAAAACCGTAACTAACTGGTCCCTTGGACCAATTTTATTTTAACATTGAATCAAGTGTTGCACTTTTAGCTTCAGCCGTATTGAGACAGAATCAGTTTTAATTTGCTTGATCAGGGGTCTGCAACCTGCTGGCCTGGAGCCAGGCCTGGAGGCCTGTTTTTTTGGCTTAGATAATATAATAAACAATAAAATGTTGCCCTTTTACCTTGCCTTTACATTTTTGTCTGTGCCCCCATGAAAAAAACACTGGCCTCACCCTGACCCCCCTGGTAAATTTGGTCTAGAATCACCAATGGTCTCTGGGCACTCTGGCCTTTTCCCAGAGTCCAAAGATGATAGACCAGCGACCTGTCAACCTCACCTCTCCTGCTGGGGATAGGCACCAGCACAACTCTGCACAGAATGAGAGCGCATAGCATATGGAAGGATGAAAGGATTAGTCTGTAAGTTTATGTTTCTCCCAATATTTGGCCTCTCACAAAAATTAACAGAATGTTTTAATTTGTGGATTAATTTTAAAAAAGGACCAGCTTTGATTACTTGCAACAGTTATATAGTTTAGTTACAAACCTTGGATGTAGCCAGTAGTTATGTTTTCTTTTCATATCCTTCTTATGATTCTTTCTGAATTTGTGTTTCTGACTCTTGGCACCTCAGATAGTCAGATATTCTTTCATTTTAATTCCTGTATGATTCATTTCTATGGAATAGGAAAAACCTGCTATGTATCAGATACACATATCAGGCAATTAGTAACTCATGAGTCAGCAGAAAAATGTATTTTCAATATTTTCAACATTAAAAAAAGTTCATCCCAAAAACATAGATCTATAGAACAACTCATAAAGGGAAAAACATAAACTTAGTGACATTCACAGAATGCAAAGCTAATCTCCTTAAAACAACTATTATAACTGGAAAGTAGCTTAGTCATTGTTAGATTTTAAAAGGGAGACCAGAATGATCCAAAAAAATAAAAAAATAACTGCGCATTCACTGATCATTTCATTAGGTACATATTTCTAGTACTAGGCAACAATACCTTGTGGCATAGATTCAACAAGGTACTGGAAACATTCAGAGAATTTGGTCCATATTGATATGATAGAACCTGTCTGTTCAGAGATGATATTACACTTGCCTGGATGTAGTCAATGGTTATTTAAGTGTTGCCTGTTTGCCATCTCTAAGCAGTCAGCCAGTTCCCATCTGACCTATGAGATCAGCAATGCCATTCTATCAACACAAATGCTTCTCACTGGATATTTTCTCATTTTTAGATCATTATCTCAAAACCAGGGAGAAGGTTGTGCATAAAAATCCCACTAAGAAATATTCAGACAAGCCCATTTGGCATCAGCAACTGAGCAACATTTAAAGTCCATTAAATCCCCTGTCTTCTGTTGTAAGACTTGAACCCTCTAGATACCTAAATGTCTAGACTTACTGCCAGCATTTTGCAACACTATATAGTGTTTCAAAATAGTTTTTTTGTGTTTTTTGTTTCACATGTAAATCTTTTAGATTATGCAAATTTTAATGTTTGTAAAACCTATTAGAAAGAATACAAAGTACAATTTTCTAACTTTTGATTTTATTTAGTAAGTTACAAGCAGAACCAAACAAACCTGGCCCTTTGTGAAAAAGAGGTATAACCTTTGTTCTTGTTAAACCATGAATGAACTGTGATTATTTTCCTTTTTTGAAAGCTGAGTTTGGTCTCACATTCTGAACCCATATCAGATTGCTATGAGTTCTGTAGTATCAAGAAACTTCTTACATGGAGCCCATCTGACAAGACAAAGCAGGCTAAAAGAAAAAAGGCAAGAAATCATGTCTAGATTTTAAGAAATTCAAGAAGAAATGACTAGCAAACTTTGATATCTACCAGTCTGGAAAGGTTTACAAAGCCATTTCTAAGGCTTTGGGATGTGCCAGTGGGAGCCATTATTACAAATGGAGAAAACATGAAACAGTGGTGTACCTTCCCAGAAGTGGCCGGCATAGCATAATTACCTTATTCAGGAGGTCACAAATGAACTATGGACAATATCTACAGCACTGCAGGCATCATTTGTGAAAGTGGAATTTTTGGAAGGTATGCATCTTGTGTCATCTGGTGTAAAACTAACATTTCAGAAAAATAACAAATTGACAGTCTCACATGGTAGTGGTATGGTAGTGTTATTCCAGAGGGTGATTTTGCTGTTTTAAGACTTGACTTGTTTTAACTGATCGAACCATGAAAAGCACCTGGATCAAATGATGGCTTGTTAGCAGGCTTCTGCAGAACCTTGACATGCTGAGGAGGTAGTTACTACCACCAGGAAGAGAATTAAAACATGCAGGATGCCGGCCCTTGAGAACCGACTTTGGACACCACAGGGCTAAGAGGGTGATTCCTTTTCATATCGGGCAAAATGGGGTGGGACTGCTTTTTCCCTTTAAAAAACTGCATTTTGTATTTACTCAAGTTATCCTTGTCTGATATCAAATTTTGTTTGATGTGAAGTACTTAATATAAGATGAAATATGTTAAGACAGATTACTGTCCATTAAAGGTACATAAAATGGAAATCTTATGTACATTTTACTTTTTAGGTCACATTTAAATGTGACGTGAAAATAAAAGCAGAAGACATGATTTTTCATGCCTCTGTACATAAACGGAAATTGAAAATTGGGTCTGAAGTTTGTTTTTATTCAAATGATGTCACCCACCAAAGCTTTATGTCTAGCTACGCCCCTGACTGAAAGTAATTACCCATCGAAAACTTAATATAAAACCAACCTAATAATTAATCAGTAAGAATTGGACTTTTCTGTCTCATGTCTGATAAACATGAGGCAGTTAAGTTATTGCAGTGCACCTGACATTTAACTCCTTCAGAGGGCCACTGTTTCTGTTATTTGCACATAATGCCTGTGGAAACATTCATAAACCCCAAAGCCTATCCGTATTAGAAGAGTCTTTACTGAACTCATATTAGAAGACACTCCTCCTGCTCTCGCTGCTCCGCTCTTCTACAGCCAGTCGATGCGCGGGAGGAAATTCGCAGCTCCCATCTTTTTTTTTTTTTCTTTTTTTTTTTTTTTTCTTTTTTTATCAGCGTCTCCATCGTCGTGAAGACAAAGAGGAGCCCCGCAAAGTGAAGATGGGCTGCCATCAGTAGCGGGAAAAGCCGCTCCTGTAAAGTCACTTATTTCTGCAAGCGTCCCCGCCCGGAGGAGAGATAGGAGGCGCCGGTCCTCGGAGACTCTCCGCGGCTTGGGATGCGCAGAGATGTGAGAGTAAAAAGAGCGAGCGAGGGATTGTGATTGGCCGCTCTCATCCTGAAAGCCACCGAGAAGCATCGGGCGAGGCATGTCAGAGAATTCACGGGGAGGCATCAAACTTGGAGAAGACGAGTGTCGACGCTTTTGCAGCACCACCAGGCTGTGTAGGTAAACTTGCACGATCTCCCACCCCACAAGGATCCAAAGAGCAGAGGACGCGCTTTCCGTGGTGCTGAAACGGGTGGGCTTGGCTGATCAACTAGTGAAGAAGAGGAGAGAACAGTGTCACTTTGTTTCCCAGCGTCATGGTAGATGTTGGAGCTTTGATTAGGTGAGTACAGTAATGTGCTGAGGAGTGTATTGAAACGGAGAGTGATAGTTTTAAGAGCTGATATGTTGTGTTAGAGTGTATGTAGCCTAAAACCACCTGATTATAAGAGTGTATGTTATCTGTGCTTTGCTTTTATTCAAGTTTTATAGATTACCAAAGTTTCTCTCTGATATACTTCATAGCCTATTCACCTACAGATATGCAAATTGTTTTTTATGCTTGCTATTTTATGTCGTTTCTTTTAACTTAACTTAAATTCTCTTTAAAAAAAAAAATAGAAGTGAGTCTAGTTAAATAGTACAGTACGTTCTGAGTTAATTAGTAGGCCAAACCTTAAATGTTTTTATTTGTTGCATGTATCATTGCTGCATGAAGAACATTATATTCAGCTATGACTTTTTATTTGGATCGGTAAAGGAGGAAACCTGGTGCTTTTTTGGTCTCTGTGACCTAAAAACTTCATGTTGTTCACATCCACTTGGCACAACATTTTTTGTGTTATGGAGTCTAACTTGCAGATCCTTAGCTCTTTAGAAAAAAATATTTCTTATTGAGATGAAGTTGAGTGATTTGTTCCACAATCACTTGTTAAAGATGGACCAATCAGTCAGGGTTAGGAGGTCGGAATTGGCAGATTTTTTTGATCAGCTCTGTCTGATGCTTGGTAGATCAAACCCAGAGAATGAGGATTTTTTTTTTTTTTTCTATTCATCAAATACATCAAAACTAAAAGCTCCCACCATTTCCAGGCTCTAAACTTATCACCCACATGGATGTGACCAAAAGCAATTTCTTGAGGTAAAAAAAAACAAACACACAAAAACAGATAAAAAAAAAATGAAATGGATAAAGGTTAGGGACATTAATTTTAATGCATTAATACTGATAGTCTTTAATTCCTTAATTTCCTGTTGGATTTAGAACTATAATCTATCAAAGAATCTGTCTTACATTTATTATTTTTGATGTACTATAATCCTTAAAAAATTGTCAAAATTCAAATTAGACCTCATGCATCTGCAAATTACAGAAGCTGGAAATTGACACCTGTCTGGTTTAAAGTATGTATGTTGCTATCAGTGGGTCTAATTCTTCTTTTTTGCTCCAGATGTTTGAATTCTGATTTAATTGGCATTTTATTTTATAGCAGCTTCAATAATTAATGAGAATAGAATAATAAGATATCCAGGATACCATACATTATCTGCTTTGTTTTTATTCTTATGAACTGGACAATTATAATCAGCAGCACCTAAAAGACATCAGTATCTGCCACTAACAGTGTGATTGGTGAATCTATACTGCTGATTAATTTTTTTGTCACATTTGCTTTGGTATCACATTAAGGTGCATGTGTAAACTGAAGGAAAAAATGCCACAGGGAGTCTTTCAGATTGGTACAGCTAAAAGTAAAACAGTATGGACATTATAAAAGGCATAAAAGCACAAAAATACTGATTAAATCTGAAGCAATAAGAACAAACACACATTAGAATAACAAAATGTAAAATTTTGTGAATAGGATGAAAGAGCTATGATCAAAGGAATAAACAGTACTTAGCAGTTCAGATAGCAGTACAAATGACAACCATTTGTATCAGACAAGGTGAAGTAAATAAATGAATGTATATAAGTTTCCCTGTATGCAAGGTATTTACAAATAGTGTTCCATGTTATCTACAGATATGAAGAGAAAGTGCGGTGAAATGTTCCTCTGTTGCAGAGAGGAGGGCTGAAGTTCAGTGAAATGCCAAATAAAGATTTTTTTAGAGTTCTTTATGGCAACAAGCCTAAAGAAAGTTAAGGATAGTGTTTACTGACTTCCTCTGACTGTTATTTTATGAAAATGAAGCTGAATTTGTTTGTGTTTTTCTACTAATCTAGGAAAGGAGTAGAAGTGGCATTCTTTCACTCAGCAACAAGTGCTAGAGGGCAGCACTGTGTTACTCTTTGCTCCATACAGCCAGAGAAAACTAATAGTAGGAACAGTGCCTTTTAAAGTGAAGGACAGGGCGGGGGGGCAAACATTTTGAATTTGCTTTCCAAGCTTTTCATAACACTTTGCTGGAATTTTGGTCCAGTCCTCTGGACTGAACTGGTGTAACTCAGTCACGTCTGTAGGCCACCTTGTTTGCACACACCTTTTCTACTCTGCCCAAAAAATGTCAACTGAGTTTGGGACTTTGTGATAGCCACTGTAAAACACTGACTTTGTTGTCCTTAAGCCACTTTGTAACTTTTTTGTCTGTATGCTTGGGATCATTGTCCATTAGGGAGATCCATTTGCACCCAAATTTTTATTTCTTACTTGAACATTTCCACATATTGTTCCTTCCTCATATTGCAATCTATTTTGAGAAGTACACTAGTCCCCCCTGCAGCACAACACCCTCACAACATGATGATGCCATTTTCATATTTCACTGTTAGGATGATTTTTTCAGATTTGAGTTTCCCCCTTTTTCTTCTAAACGTAACAATGGTTTTTACAACCAAATACTTCAAACTTAGTTTTATCAAACGACTGGATATATCCTCAAAATAAAGATTTAAGTGTATTTGTAACTGAAAAAAGGCTTTTCATCTTGCTTTTGGAGTGAAGGCTTCTCTAAGTGACCTTTGAAGACCATATGGTACATGACTTGTTTCAAGGTGGATAGCAACACTCTCTCACCAGCATCAGCCTTCACAAGGATTTTTGCTTTTGTCCTTGGGGTTGATAAACTTTCACATCAAAGCACATTAATTTCCAAGACAAAACCCTTCCTCTTCTTGAAAAGTGTGATTGGTGGATATTTCTGTACTACTAATACTTGGAAATAGTTGTTGAAACTGATGAATAGGATGCCACGTGTCTGGTTTGTTTAAGGTGTTGCCTTCAAATACATCAACAGGTGTGCCTTAATCTACCTCACGTCAGAAGCTTACAAAGCCATGACATCATCATCTTGGCTCTTTCTCTGATTGTTTCAAGAAAAAATAACTCTCTAAAGAGTTCCCGCCCTAATCAGTCTGACATTTAGCAAATAGAAATAATTTTAGCTATCCTAACTCACATAAAACAGGATAGGTGTCGTCTAATTAGATAGATAGATAGATAGATAGATAGATAGATAGATAGATAGATAGATAGATAGATAGATAGATAGATTTTGCTGAACAAATTGTTGACTTTCTCAAGTTAGATGAGTGATAGTATTCTACATTGAGCTGTATTTTCCCCCTAGCAGTTAACTTTTGTATCAGATTATGACATTCTCTCTTTATGCCAGGACAACTAATCAACATGATCATAAACAGAGCAGTAACCACTAATAAGGCTGCCCAGCAGCTTTCATCAATTACTGTGCCATCGTCCTCACAGTTGGACTCACAGTGCAGGTGTCATCAAAGCAGAATGAGGCTCCTTTGAGGAGGGAAATTCAGGACTCAATGATTTCACTCAGCTGGGTCACCGGACACACAGCAGAGCTTTGACGCGTACAAATTGCGCTTGAAGATGGTGCGTTCATCCCCGAGAGGCTCGGCTACTGGCAGGAGACCAGCAGAGTGGGGACATTGCACTCCAGATGGCCCAGAAAGGCCAAAGGAAGAGGGCTGTCCAAGCCCAGCTGGGAGTCTGGGAAGCTGGGCGGCCGGTGTCGTTTGCTTGTGTGTGCACGTGGATGTGGGAGGGAGAGAGAATGAGAGAAGCGAAGAAGAAACTGGAGAGAAGGAAGAAAGTATGGACATATTTAGGGAATGATTGGGCAGGAGGAGAATACGAAAGCGAATGATACAGGCGCCTCTGTATGGGCTCCACTGCATGAAAGTAGTGATAGGAAAAGTGTGGGAGGAGGAAGAAATGAAAGAGAAGATGAAGTGTGTGGATGCTGAAAGAAGCGACAGGAAAGTAAAAGGAGTCAAAGACAGAGGATGAAAAAGAGAAAGAAACAGGCATGTGTGAATGTTTGTGTGTGGGAGGGAGAGAGAAAGAGAGAAATAAAACTGGAAGAAACAGTCCTGTGTGTGTCTGCTGGTGTGTGTTTGCAGAGAGAGAGGGAGAGGAAACACAGGAGGAAAAATAAAACAGGAATGAAATGGAAAACTGTGTGGCAAACTTAGTGTGTAAAGTGAGGGACCAAAGTCAAATAAGTGAGGAGGAGATAATGGATGTCCTAGGATATTCTTGATTGCTATGTTGACTTTGGTGTTACCTGCTATGTTTGTTCCCATGCAAAGTATACATTCAACATTTTAGGTATTCTGCAAGCTTTGACCTTACCAACCTCTTTTCACACATTTTTCTTTGGTTCTGGGCTATCTGTTTCAAGCCTAATCACTTTAGTTTCAGCACATCCTGCTGCAGGGTCATAATCTGCTATTTAGTCATCACACCGATGTTAAAGACATGTTGCCTGTGGGAGGCTTTTTCTCATGCTTATTTTTTTGCTGCTTGTTACCTCTTTGAGGCATCTAAAGTAAAGCCACCTGAGAGCAACCGGAGAACACACAAAGGCTTCACACAGAAAAAGTTGCCTCACTGTTACCATTTGGGAAGTCACAAGAGAGCAGGTCGGAAAGAAAGAAAGCTCTTTTCATTCTGCCACATCTGCTCTGTGATGGAATAGAGCATGATTTGCACTTTGATCACAATGAATTATTCCTGTGCCTGGCTATAAATATGGTCTGTCTATGTTGCCTAGTCTCTCCCCCTAAACACTTTCAACTAGGAATCAGTGCTTGCCTCTGAGTGGTTCTCCCCATGAGCGTGTCACTGTGAGTGTACTGCAGCTTTGGTTTCCTTTCTCACAGTGAAAAAGAACCACAGCCCCTTTTTCAATGAAAATGTTAAATTCAATTGAGTTTTGGTGTTACACTGGTAAAAAAGTTCAATTTAAGAAATCAGAAGGAAGCTTTGTTGTTCTGTTTCTATGTGCATTTTTGTGTGTGTGTGTATCTGAGTGTGTGTGAGATGCCCTAAAAGGAGACCAGATCAATAGACTGTCTGCACATGTTCACCCTGTGGCATCTTTATTGAGAATTTATTGCTCAACATCAAAACACATTAGCTATACAACATAGCAACATGTGTTGCTGTGTTTTATAGTTAATATGTTTTGATGTTGAGCAATAACCCATAAAGGCAGGAAATCAGCAGGTGCCTCTACAGGCTGCTAAATAGGATCCCAACTGAAATTAAATGTGTTGCAGGTTTTAATATTTACAATACTGTTCAAAGTTCATTCCTCAGTTGGTGTATTTTGCCTCAAAGGAGTCAAACTTTCCTTTAATCTTTTAAACTGGCCTTGAGCAAAATTTCTGCAGTGTTTATGACTTGCCTTGTAATACAAAATTCCTGGGTTTGAATCCCAACGAGTGCCCTTCTCCATGGAATTTGGATGTTTTCCCTGTGCTTCTATAATGTTGTCCCCAGGTACTCTGGATTCCTCTCACAATCCAAAAGCATGCATGATAGGTTAACTGGCTTCTTTAAATTGCCAAAAATAGTGTTGCATGGTTAGCGCATGGCTATTTGTACAGCATATTTTTGTGCTGTCCTGTGATGCACTGACAATCTGTCCAGGGTAAACCTGCCTCTTGCCCAATGACCACAGGAGATATGCACTAGCTCCTCCGCAACCCTGACCAGAAATAAGCAGGTAAATATTATTTACTTACATCTGTAACATGAAATAAGACATTGTAGTAAAACATTTAATCAACTGCAACATCTGTTTTAAAAATTCTGTATTTTCAATGCTCAAAACTACAGGGGCATTCAAAAGTATTCACGATGCCCCCTCAATTTTCATTTTGTTGCTTTAGAATTCCAAAATGTATTAAATTATAATTTTCAGTCATAGAGCATTACAAATTAGAAATTGAAGGAAAATAAAACATGATTTTCACAATTTTTTTACAAATATAAATCTGAAAAGTGTGGCATGCATATGTGTAATCAACCCCCTTAACGTGATACACCTAAAAAAGAATCAAGTGCAATTAATCACCTTGTGAAGGCACCTAATTTGTAAATTACATGTAATTTAATCTCAGTATAAATGCAGTTGTTCTGTGAAGGCATCAGTGATTTGTTAAAGAATATTTGTGAACGAACCACATCATAGAAACCAAGGAACACAACAGACAGATCAGGATTAAAGTTGTGGAAAAGTCTAAAGAAAGGCTTGGTTTAATAGCTTTATCCCAACTTTTTAACATTTCAGTGAGCACTTTTCAACTCATCATCTGAAAATGGAAAGACAATGGCGCCACTGCAAACCTACCAAGACATGGTCCACCACCCTACCTGACAAGACATTTAAGGAGAGAATTGACTTCTCTACCTAATACTCTGAAAGACATCATGGTCATTTCACAAGGCTGTTCTGAAAGCATATCAGACAAGCAGGATGTTTCAAGATAAAATTCTTAAAGACACTGATTTGAATTTCAGGTCATCTAATGTTTTTATAAAAGTAGGAGTACTGAGAAGCACAAGAACTCTTTTAAGTGTATTTCTGGGCAGTTTTGAGTTTTGTTTGGGACAGACATTGTCTGTGAAACATTCCATAGTGACTAAGAATTGCATAAAAGAGGAAAAAATTTCCTGCAGTAGAGTTTGAAAGTCAATATGTGACTGACTAAAAATAGTAACAGTGTTCACTTTCATCCAAATAAAGGAACAATTGACCCTTGGACACTGACGTGTTAAAATGAACATTGCAGCAGTATGTATTGTATGGTGTTAGGACTAGATATAGTTTTGTTTTGAAAAATTAGAGAATACTTTACATCTAGTCAACTATAATTATTGTTTACACCACTGTTCATTATGTATAGCATTGACATAATCCAGTTAGAACAGCCTAGTTTTGTGACCTTTAGCCTGAAGACCACACTAGAATGAAGAAAACAAGAGTATGAAACAGAGCAGAGCAGTGGGACTACAAGAGGGAGGCTAATTTTGTGCAACAGTTACTTTTAGGTATTAACCAGTGAGCTTAAGCATATTGTCCTTTATTTTTTAGCTCTATTTCTCTTCTGAATAAGCTTTAATTGTGAGCACCTCACAGCAATAAGGTCTCAAGTGAGGCCCTCTCTTGTAAAGTCACTGTGTTGTGCTGCTGAATGCCTTTCTACTGGTACTGAAGTTCCTCTAACCACAGTCATATTAATTCCAAATTGACTTAAGGAGTGATTTTGTGCCTGTATGGTTGTCTGTCACTGTCTCTATGTTTGCCTTGGGATGCATTTGTGACCGGTATAAAGCACTACTTCCAAGCTTTCAGAAAAATAAATAGTTTTTTGGTTGTCTTAAAAATCACAATAATTCTGTAATGATGTTACCTAGTTTGCATAATTTACTATGTGTATACAACTGTAACTAATGCTGTAGGAGATAGGAAAAAGATCTTGAGTGAAACAAACAAGTAAAAAACACCTTAAATAGATTCAGAATTAAAAAAGAACTTTCTTTAAATTTCACACTTCCCATCCCTGTTCCTTTATCTGAGCTTGGGACCACCAAAAGTGACCAGAGGAGATACTTCAGTGGGGGTTACCAAGATTTATTTTAGTTTTGGAGTGGACGAGGGAGATAAATATGCAGGTATAAATGATCAGAGTGCATTTCTTAAACATCAGCCTGCCAATCTTTGAAAAATGAAGGTTCTATGATTATGTCATCCTATTCAAAGTGTAAAATGTATAGTATTTGTAGATGTTTAAATCTATATTTGCCCTGTGAGAGACCGTTCGTTAATCTTCAGCAATGCTGGTCCAGAAGTTGTGAACATAATTCACACAAGGCATCATTGTTATCAGAATAAAGTGGATGTAACCTGTATTAACAATCTAAATGCACCAAAAACAGAACACAGGAAAAGCAGTCAATGGCAATGTAACACAATACTGGTAGCTAATGTCTGCCCCAGTAATTGAGGTTTATTGTTTTTCTTATTTTTCAGACCCCCCCCCCCACCACAACCACCACACACACACACCACACACACACACATCACACACACACTCACACACACACACACACACACACACACACACAACAACACACAGAGAGAGGAGAGAGAGAGAGAGCTCTTATGGCAAGGCTCCTTCAGTTTCAGCAACTGAAGGAGCCATCTTAGGTGTCTTAGGTGAACAATGAGCTGATGTGCCACAAAGCTAAAGAAAAAAAAAGATGATTAGGCAGTTGCTGCTCATATCAAACCTTACCAGACAGCTTTGGGCCCTGGTTACACAATCCCAGGTATTTTAAAACAGATATTTATTTAAAAAATCCTTAATGTTTGAAAAAAAAAAAAAAAAAAAAAATCTGCACGCTTGCTTGTGGGATTCCAATCAACATCCTGTAACACCTCTGTAGTAACACCAGGTGGCTAGTTGATCAAATTTACTACAGAACTTAAAAGAAAAAGATCCTGAACATGACTAAAGGATTGCTAGACTGGTGTAGCTATTTTTTTCTTTCAGATTGTTTACCATTTCCTCTAAGTCTTACATTTCAAGTTTAAAGGTAACAAAGTTAAGGTATGACCAGATGAGATGTAAAATAACCCATAAAAATTGATGGAAATTACACTCTACAAGTTTATCCAATTTGTAAGTTTTCTTTTTATTGTGGTGGTCTGGTTGTATACTCTGTTGATGTCAATATTAGAGTGCATCAACAACAATATAGATGCAGCAGCCATTAAAAATTTTTGAAAAAGGTAAATGATGAATTCACAGTCTGGATGCAGAGAGATGAACTCTGAGTGCAGCTGTGAAGGGCTGCTGTGCACGGACAGCAAAATGGCTTTGATATGAGGGAGGGGCCCACAGAGGCATGCTGTTCAATTGAAAAAGTAAAAACAAAAAGTCCCAGTGACACCAGAAAAGTTCCTAAATTTGTCTCTGACATTAGAAAGGACTTCTAAGCATGTCCAATAGGATACAGGACACTTAAGTGGCTTCATTGTAAACTGCCAACTGTTCTTAAGTTATTGACAATTGTTAGTGCTTTGGTGTTGTTAAACTGAAGCTTATGCTCAGCACTTTGAAGCAGACATTTTGTCAAATAACATGGTGATATGCTCTTTACCAGCAGCGCTAGCTGGGAAAGGTTAAAAAACAGATGAGATAAACATAGAAATAAAAGCACGTTAAGACATGGTGACACCGCACAGGCTGTTCTCAACCAAGTTGTGTTCATCCTTCTGTTATCTGGAAAAGCTGGGAAGAGTTGCTTACACTATAAACAAAAGTAGCACCATTTGGAATTGAATCAATATTTTTACTGTAGACCAGTAAAAACTGTAATAATACAGCAACGGTAAGTGTTAAGCTTCCCCATATGGCATCAGTGTGGAAGCAGAATGTTGTGTAGACTTAAAGTAATAATGGGGCTTTGCAGTTCAGAATATTTGATAACCATTTTTAACAATGAATTTTAATATGAGAGTGTAATTAGAGCATACTAGGGTCTAAAAATCTCATTAGTTGAGGTTACATTTAAATTAGTTTGAATAATGTTTATGAAGCAGAGGTAAAGAACATTCTGTTATCAGAGTTGTGATGATCTGAACTTCATAAGTAGGATTTATGGGGAATGACTGCTGGTTTGTGTTCCCAAAGTTTTATTGGTTGCCATTTTCGATAAGATTGTGTAATCTCTTCACCATATGCTATTAGGTTTCAACCTAACTTAACAAATATGTGACACTATTAAAAAACACTCCCTGGGAAAGCTTACTCCAGGTGTTGCAAAGCAGGCTCAGACCAAATGACTAACCCTGTATTCACGAGGAGCAGTGTGACTTTTGTCCTGGCTCAGGAAGAGTGGACCTCATCTTTAACTTAATAGAACTGCTCAAGGGAGTTTAGCTTTCCTGTTTACATGTGTTTTGCAGATCTGGAAAAAGCTTACGACTGTGACTCTCAAAATGTTTTCAAGCTAGACCTGTGTCTGCATTGTGGGTACAAGGTCAAGCTTGTTCCCACTGTGCACTGAACTCCACCAAGGCTGCTTCTCACCGATAATATTTGTGGTGTTCATGGATATCTCAAGGTGTACTCACAGAGAAGAAGTCCTTCATTTCCATGATATAACCGGAGGAATTCTGGTATCAGTGATGTGTTGAATAAATGAATAAAGAGACCCCGAATTTAATCTCCTGAAATGAGCTCCCTCCGTTGGGTGGCTGAGATAAGTCTTTGAGATAAGCTGGGTAGCTCGGAGTAGAGTCACCTGCTCTCTCCCATCCTAATTTCATAGTTTTACCGGTTAAGTTATTAAAGTTATTTAATATATCCAGTTTTTATAGTTACTATTACATTGTCTACCCTCATAACTGGATTACTTCAGATTTAAGGACTGTGGATTTTTAATTTTACTTCACTGTTTGCTCTATTTTTTCAGATTGTGGAAGAACCACAGTGTTAGTTCTGTTGGACCTCAGCGCAGCATTTGACACTATTGACCATTATATATTATTAAAGCGACTAGGGAGCTGAGTTGGACTCTCTGGTACAGTACTTAACTGATTCAAATCCTACCAAAAAATGTGAACTTCTTTGTGTGAAGAGGCAACTACTCATCAGAGCAGACAGAAATCACATGTGGAGTACCCCAAGGTTCAATCCTGGGACCCCTCCTATTTAATATCTACATGCTCCCATTAGCTCAGATTATAACAAGTAATAAGATTAGTTACCACAACTATGCAGATGATACACAGCTCTATATTACAATGTCACCAGGTGACTCCGAACCCAATGAAGCACTGAACAGATGCTTAGACCAAATCAGTGTGTGGATGTGCCAAAACTTTCTTCAGCTGAACAGAAAAAAAAAAAAAAATGAAATCATTATCTTTGGACCTAAAGAGGAGCAATCAAGAGTCAGCACGCAGCTTCAGTTATTACAGCTAGAACCTAGTGATCAGGCCTGAAATCTGGGTGTAGTGATGGACTCAAACCTGAACCTTCAGAGACACATAAAAACAGTGGGCCTTCTATCACCTGAAGAACATTTCCAGGATTAAAGGACTAATGTCTCAACAAGATCTAGAGAAACGCAGCCATACGTTTATCTTTAGTCACATTGATTACTGCAACAGTGTCTTAACAGGTCTGCCTAAAAAATCAATCAGACAGCTGCAGCTGATCCAGAACGCTGCTGCTCGTGTTCTCACTAAGACCCAGAAAATAGAGCACATCACCTCAGTTCTAAAGTCCTTTCACTGAGTCCCTGTAGTTCAGAGAATAGACTTTAAAATGCTTCTGTTAGATTATAAATCACTGAACGGCTTAGCACCAAAATATATTAAAGACCTGTTGTCAGTGTCAGTATCAACCTTCCAGACCACTCAGGTCTTCTGCTTCTGGTCTGCTCTGCATCCCCAGAGCCAGAATGAAACATGGAGAAGCAGCCTTCAGTTTTTATGCATCGCTAATCTGGAACAAACTCCCAGAAAACAGCCGAAACACTAAATTCCGAGGCTGAAAACCCACCTGTTTAGAGTTGCCTTTGATTAGTAGACTGGACCATAAATCTGCAAACAAATCTGGGTTAAGATAAGCCTGGTTTTCCAAAGGGTGGAAATTTGAGAGTAAATCAGCTAAATAAAGTAAGTGAATCATTGATCAGTATTTTTGCCGATGATTTTGATTATTTTCATGTGTAGTTGCTGGATAATTTTGATGATTTTGCTCAATGATTTTGATGTTTTGATGATTTTGCTGTATACTTGACTGATGTTTTTACAATGTGAAGCACTTTGAACTGCCTTGCTGCTGAAATGTGCTATACAAGTAAACTTGACTTGTTACCTCCATGACCTGATCTTGGATAAACCCTATGACAATAGATAGATACACTAACAAAAGTATCAGTCCATCACATATTACCATCAACTTCAAATTCTGAATACGGTGGATTTTTATAGGAACCTGTTTGGCTCAGTGGAATTTTGTCAATCTGTACCTGGGATTGTATTTTTTTTCCCTTAACATCCTTTCTGATACAAGCAGTTTTTTAATTGTGTAATCACAATACCTGTGATGTGTCATGAACAAAGTACAGCACAACTCTCAGAAGAACATGCAAGTAGTGACAAAGAGGCACTTCGGGAAGTGCTTTCACTGCAATCAGCAGAGATTTCATCGTGTCTTTTATATTATTGCGTTCCACAGGGATATGGTCTCTTTCTTTTTTAAGCATCATTGTTTATGCACAAGAGTTGGGCTGATTTTATTGCAAAGAATTCATAGTTCTTGTACACAGCACATCATCCACTACCCTCATCCACAAAATCTAGCGGTTTCAGCCCATCACCTCTAATGAGAACAAAAGGTCAGTCCTTAATTATTCATTCGGGATGTCAAACAATGCTTACCGGCTGTTATTTAGGGTGGGGGAGACCCCTATGAATAATTCAGGTGCAAGATTCTCTTTCCTTCCAAAAGTGGCACTGTGGCTTGGATGTTTGTGAGAGCCTTATCTCCATGCAAAAGCCCTCTGTCATTCCTGAGCTGACCTTGGCTGTCACTGCAGCAGCAACACGGGTGGCACAGAAGGTGGCAAGGATTCGTGTTCTTCCTGTTTCTGTGGGCCTCCTCCACACATTGAGAGTGAGTAGGAAGGACAACAGGGAGCTGACTGCTCCTTGCCCAATCTCCCTCAGTGTCTGTTTACTGTACACTATGTGCCACGCTGTGGTGGGTGGGTGCCATTGTACAGAAAGAGCAGATTACTGTTTTTACAATGAGTTATTCTGCTTTTCACCCGAGGTGCATTTCTGTTTTGGTACACAGGGTATGTCAATTGCTCTTAAGCAGCTTTCTTAAACTGGAAAGAGGTGTTTATTGCAGCTGAAGAGGCAAACGCAGATATTAATGCTATTAAAGTGCATTAAACTGAAGAATGGTGTAATGTGAGTCACTTGCATGGAGGGATTAGAGGGAAGCGGAATGGAGGGGATTCTGAGTAAGGAGAGAAAGTGAAAATGTTCATCTTGTTATGTGAGAGGCAGGGGGTAAAATGAGGGACAGAAAGTGTATGTGCATGCATGTGTTCGTCTATATGTGAAAAGGGGAAGGCTTAAGCCATCTCTACTACTGCTGAGCAATAACAGAAGAACACACGCAGATAAATACAGAACATGTTTTTCAAGCAACGGATGGCACGGTGCCCAGAGAAAATCAAATGAGGAGGGTGTTTGTCGCTGTTAACGCAATCAACAGATCGATCGTACCCTCCTATGACCACCATCTTACAGCCTCAGTTTGTACTGAGGCAGTTACTGAAGGCAGAGAAGATTATCAAGGCTGCCAGTATTGACAAAATACTTGATTAATGGTGCAATGTAATTCAGTATTCATCAGCAGTTAGAAAAAAGTATTATTTTGATTTTCATTATGAATTTGTACCTGTGTCATATCGGAGACAGTTATAATCTGTTGGTGTGTTGAAGGAAGATTAAAACCGCAACAGAAACAGTAAGGACAACACCATTATTTGTAAAGTTAATTAATGTTTAAAATTCATTCTCAGCCATCCATCATACTGGACAAAATGCATTATCTGTTTTCATTGCAGTATTTGGGGAAATTAAATGACAAAAAAGCTAAATAATGTATACTGGATCCTAGAACGATTTTAAGTGACTCAGTTCTAGATCCTTGATAGTAAAAATGTTATTTGCATGTCTGACGTTAAGGGGTTAAATTGTATCAATATTTGTCTGAGATACAATAACTTTTTTTTCTTCACTCTCTGTGCAAAGAAGTGACAAGGACCATTTCTCTTGGAACTGTAAATAAAAGGCTGAAGAAAAACAGGTTTAGTCAGAATGTTTTGGAAAAAAGTTTGGCATTCACAGATAAGCAGATATAACCTGAGCAATGAAGCTGCTGTTACCCTGTTTCTTATTTTGCAATGTGTGCTTTTGCATATCTAATGACTTGGTCGTAGGTTGGCTTAAACTTGAAGTACTAAGGTGTTTTCCATGGAATATTGTGTCCAGCCACGTCATTGATGTGTTTGTTTAGCTTTTGATCAGTTCTAGTTTGCGTTGTATTGGGGAATTCAAGATGTTCTACTGCGTTAAGATGGAGTACATAGGCGAGTGAATCTTTATCAGTGCAGAGAAAGCCTCTGCACTAATTGCATCATTAGTAAGATCCAGTATTATAGTGGGACAATTTAACTAGTTTTAAAAAGAGAAAAAAAGGTATTATTAAAAAGTAATTAAAAAGTAATTGATTATTATTATAGAGATCCAACAAGGCAAGACATGCAGACTTATTTATCAGCTGATGACAAGCAATTGTCCATCCCACTATAGTTGAGTGGAATGTAACCTAAAGAGATATACAGTTTACTGCAAAATGATGAGATAAGCCAGGCTTACAGGAACCAAAACAACATAGCTAAATGTGTTCTTATTAACCCTAATATGTTTCCCCTCTGTTGTTGTCAATCAGGTTTTTCAGGCATCTTGACACAACACAAAAACAGATAGGAGAACAAAGATTTTACAAATGTAAGTCTTATGACATAATTTTCATTAAAAAATGTCAAATATTTTTGTACATTTTTTAAACAAGTGCAATAATTTTAATAGAAACATTTAGGCAAAGATAATCCCATGTTCACTCCTCGCAGACGCAATGTTGTCTTGATGCTGCATGCTTGTAATCACTTGCAATCACTGATTATTATTCTAAATTGTATCCATGATTATATTTTTCATTATTTTTTATTTTTTTAACCCTTATGTCCAAACAGATTGATTGAAGGTTTACATTGAAAGCAAAGATGTACATAAACGTGGAGTAATCCTGACAAAACATAAATGGTCTGGGTAATTTTAACAATTAAAAAAATTTTTTTTTATTATGCATATTCTCAGCTTTTTCTTTCTTGTTTTGTTTCTGTCTTTCTCAGTGCCTATTGAGCATACTTGCATTTCTTCCTGTGCAGCCAAAAATGACACTAAACTGTTCAACTACTTTCATGGAAGTTGTTATTTTTTGAGAGTTTGCTCACTGATTTATGTTCCGTAAGCTTCACATGTAAGGGAAAAGACATATCTGCACTAAAATGTCTAACATTTAATTGAATGGAAACACCCTAGATTTCCATTGAGGAATCTGATTAGCATTATTCATCTCACTTGAATGGGGCTATGTCGCCGCTGATGAATCTAAATGTACTTACTTGTGGTATGCAATTGTAAAGAGTTCTGGTGCTGGGAAATCTGTATTTGATAAGGCACAATAACACATGGTATTATTTCATGAATCGCTGTATTATTGTTTAGGCATTCACATGCCTTCACTAACCACAGTCTTAAGCTCGACATCAGGACCTGCAGTACTTCAAACTACTTATCTTGAGGGCTGTAATCAACATCCAACAATTGCAGGAACATGTTTAGAGTTTGTTACATTTTCTTTAACACCTGCTTTTTACAAAAAAAAAGAAAAAAGCTTTTTAAAAATCCTATACGTTAATAACTACCTTTCCTTTGTGATAAGTCTCTATCAGCTTTCCACATCTAGATGCTGGAAATCTGCACTTAATTCTTATCTTTGTAAACTAGCTCAAGGTGAGGCAGACTGGATGGATAGTATGTATGAACAGCAACTTCAAAGTCTTATCAAAGATTCACGACTGGATTTAGATCTGAACTTTGACTGGCTCTAAGACATGGACATGTTTTGATGAAAACCATTCCACTGGCTCTCTGGCTGTATGTCTAGGGTTGTTGTCCTTCTGGAAGGTGAACCGCCATCATAATCTTAAGTCTTTATTTTTTCCATTAGCGCTCTGTATTCAGCTCCATCCAATTTCACATCAACTCTGATCAGCTTCCCTGTCCCTGCTAAAGAAGGGCATATAGCTATAGCATGATGCTACTACCACCATGTGCCACAGAAGGGATGGTATGCACAGGGTAATAAGTTATTAATTTTCCTGCCACACAGAGGGTTTTTGTTAATCAGGTCAAGGTTAGTTGGTGTCATCCCTCTTCCACATGTTTGTTTCTACAGTTCCTCCAGAGTTATTGGTGCTTCTATGTTTATTCATCTCTTTGTCCAGCAACTACATTTATTTAGACAGCCAAGTTACAGTATGTTTGCAGCTATGTCACACTCTTTCCATTTTCAAATAATGGATTAAACAGAACTCTGTGAGAAGTCAAAAACTTGCAATATTGTTTTATCCAATATTAACTTATCCATCTTTTCATCCCTGACCTGTCTGATATATTCCTTATTCTTTGTGATGCTGTTTGTTCACTAACGTTCTCTAAAAAAACATCTAAAGCCTTTACAAAACAGATATATTAATATGGGGATAAAATTACAAGTGGCAAACAGGTGAATGCTATTTGCTGATTTGGTGACTTCTGAGGACAGTTCTTGCACTTGATTTTGTTTTGAGGTATCACAGCAAAGGGGCTGAATACATATGCACACCACACTTTTCAGATATTCATTTGTAGAGAAAAAAAAAGTCTTTCATTCTGATTTAAAGGCATGCACTGTTTTGTGTTGGTCCCTCATGAAAAATACCCCTGAAAAACATTGAAGACTGTGGTTGCACCAGGACAAAATGTTTAAATGTTGCAAGCCACTATATGCACTGTAGATTTTAACGTTGCTAAAACTTTCTTGACAAATTAAGCTAAAAAATGCTCCATAGTTAACAGAACTTTCAAGGGATGAGTTTATGCACAACTAAAATTACATGCATCTTTACAGAACAAAATAAGTTTCTTTTTTTTTTTTTTGTTCTTTCTCGCCCCAAATCTTTGAACACAAGCCACAGGCAGAGGGTCATTCATTCAATTAGTTTTTCATTTACCACATTTAATTACTCACAGTTTTGACACTCTCTGACCCAGCAGGAAGCGTCTTGTAAGTAATGAATTCAGTTTCCTGTTGTTTTTTTTTTGTTTGTTTGTTTTTTTTGCCAAGCAACTCTTGCACTTATTTCCTAAATATTTAAAACTACTATTATAAGATCTGTATTCTTTTAGGTTACCTTGATGATATTGGGTAGGGCATGTGTCGTCAAAGATAAGGATGTGAAACCAACACTGAAAGTAGAATTCCAAATATCTGCATTTACTCTTGAAGATCTACCATTTTTAACTACCAAAGAAATGCACTCACTTTAGTACTACCAGCCTATGTGTGTGTCTGTATACATGTTTAATTGAAATCAGGGAATAGCCTTTGACAGCCTGTAATAACAAACTTTTATTTTTAGGTTGATGAAGGCTGCCTCTGACTAAAGCGTTGTGCTGAGTGGTAGAACAACCTCAACCAGGGTGGGTGGCCAGTCAGTGAAGCTTCATGTTCTTAGGCTGTTTAAACCTTTTGTATGCATTCTTGTGGATGTATTTACGGTGATATTTTAGTTATAAAGCAAGAGAATAAGAATATCCTCACAGCAGATTTATCCCTCATTATAGAGGCTGAAAATGGTAAAAATTAAGCTCTCTTGATTTATTGGATTATTTATGTCCTTTGGTTAACGACGTAGTTTCCTCTTTAAACCTGTATTGAAGCATATGATGAATTTTGATGTACAAATTATTGCTTAGCTGTCATGTTACAGCTGAGGTGTTTCTATTTGCATTGCAAACTCTCACTTCTTTACATCTGTTCTAATTCAGTTTGCATCTGTGTGTCACAGGGATGGATCACTTCACAAAATCCTTCGCTTAGTTCCCTTTTTTTACTCTGCTCTGGTCCTGTATCCTTCAGCTATGGTTTTAGTAAAATGTGCCTGTGTTTTAAGTTTTAGCTTATGCATAACTTGTATGATTGTTCATTCAGAGGGTGTTTAAAGCTATTGTAACTGAATGAAATATGACCTGCAGTTGTATAGAGAACATCATAAACACAGTTTTTGTTAATATTCCAAACAAGATTTAAAAAGTAAATAGTTGTACTTGATTCAGAACAGATGTGAGATTTAAAGATCCTTTACAGTCATTTTTGCATGTGTAAAATCTCTCTGTTGTCTGTATACATTTAGACATTAACATTAACATTTTTTCCCTTACAGAAATTAGGCATCTCTCCTCTATAAAAGTTTTTAATCTTCAATTCCAGGTAATTCATTTAGAAGATGGAATACACTTTCTAAGTTTTTATTTATTAATACCAAAAATCCTTTTCATTTTCCAAATTGGAACAATAGAGTTACAATAGTCCTCTGTTGTGAACTTAACGCTCTAAAGACATCAGTGATGGTCACCTAGGATGCTGTAACAACATATTTCATAGACATATGGTAACTTATAGTTCTAGTTAGGTGCCTTCTGTGCTTTACATCATACCTGTCACATGTTTGCTGAATCTTCGTTTATTAAACATTCAGCTGCAGCTGCACATGTTAGCCCCCAAGAGAGATGCATGTTCAAGTAAAACATATATATCATCATTATAATTGTTGCTGAATCTTAAATAACCCAGAAAAAGTCAGGTCCTGAATGCTCAAGCTTCTTATCCCAAAAGCTTCATTGGATATAAAAATTCAGCTTTTCTGTCAGCTTCCATTTTTCAAGACAGAGATGTTTTTGAAAGCGAGACTAAAAGGCATTTCTAATTTATTTAAGCAGTTTCCAGATAATTTAAACTAAAGCTGTCCAAGATTAAAATGCGTATTTTCTGGAAATAAAATTTTAATCCAACAGCAGTTTAGTTTTACCTTTACTTTAACTTTTTAGTGTACAGAAGGAATTGAGTTATGAATCATTGCCTGTGTGATATGAATTCAAAATAACCAACCAAATGTGGAATAAAAATGAGAGGATCATCAGCATGAGCCCCTCTCAGGGAATCATTTATCTTATGCTTGATAATTAGAATAAAAATATTGACAAACTATCTTTAACTGTTTTTAAAAATGTTGGTGCATCAAGAATATGAGGTAAACAAGAATTTGTAATCAAACCTCCATGGAGCTCAGTGTTTTTCTCAAACAACAGCTACAAGAGTTTGACAAGATAAATGTAAACATGAATACACTGTGAAACAAAGGCAGACAAAACACAAACAGACAACTTGCAAGTCAGACTGACTTGAGGAACCAATGAGGGGTATTAGAGAGGAGAATAGAGAGGAAGTAAAGAGAAGAGAAGAGACGGGGAGCATAAATACACATTGGGGCTGATAAGATACAGGTGAAAACAATAAAGACTATTCCAGGAACAGACCAGCAGAGAAAGTAAAATGATATCTGACATCTGAGAACAGAGACTACCAAAATAGGCAGCAGCTAAAGGGAATTTCTATCAGTGGGGCTTAAGAAAAAAATCTGTGATGCAAAAAACATATGCTAAACTGTGAGTTCCACTATTAACAGTTTTTAAGCTTGGTTCCACACTAGAAACATAAAAATAAATTTACTGGTATAGTACAGAACATAGTGAGGCTTCAAATTTCCTGATGATAAGGCATCAAAAGTTAAAGTTTATTAGAGGGTGAATGGGATTAGAATCAGGGAATAAATCTGTAAACAAAAGGTAAATGAAAAATGGTATTCAGGCCTATTGATATGAAATACACACCAGGCACATATAACAAACAACCCAACTAATGCCATCTACAAAAACAAAGAAAATAAAACCAATGAGTCCATAAAATATTAGCTCTAAAGTGAAATGACCCACGAGTATTGATCAGAAAAGCTAGTAAAAGACCAAGAAGACCACTAAAATGTAAGTATTTAGAAACCAATCATGCCCCCTATCAATGGCAATTGATATGAAATTTTTAAGGTATCGCACAAGAAGCATGTGACGATGGATGGAAGCAAAGAGCTCTCTTGGGACTTTTGCAACCAAGAGATTTTAATCTAGTAGCTTCTTGGGCCAAGCAGGTATCAACTGCACCACCCTTCAGCTCATTCACAACCTTGTTGTTGGAAAACATACTTATAGCAAGTGATCTGATGGGTATGGACATATTTGCAAACTTCTGAATGACCCAATGAGCACCGCCAGGGGCTTAAACCTGAGGTGAAAAGAACATGATTTCACCATGTGCCAGGTGCTTTTTATAGGTGTTCTGTCAGAGGATTCAAATGAATAATCAGATAAGTTGTTAGGGAGCTAAAGACCTCTCACAGAAAACTTCAGACCTGGATTGGCAGATGGAGTTTATTCATTTAACTACAAGTAATGCACTTAACCTCCATGGTCTCCATGCATGTGCACTGCAGTAGACATCTTTGCTGAAGAAAAAGTATCTTGAATCTTGTTTAAGGTGTGTTTCCAAACATTTGGAGATGTCAATTGGAGAATTTCTTATGGTCAAACAAGACCAAAATGTAACTATGGATAGCACTGCAAAATTGAGTTAAATCAAGAGTGGATTTTTTTCACCAAGCAAATTTGATCCCACACACAGAGACATGGAGACTCACAGCTGGTTTGAAAGAAAGAAAATAAATCTGCAAGAATTGTTCGGACACTCACCTGATTTGAATCCAGTTGAAAATTTATGAAAAGAACTGAAGGTCAAAGTGCATAGAAGCATTGCATTTGTCTGAAAGAACAGGGCAAAATAACTCCTATCCAATGCATGTGACTCCTTTCTCCCTACTGGAGATGTCTTCTCAAATTGTCATTACCAAAAAAATACTAACCAATAAATACATTTCAGTAATTCATATTTATTCCCTGCACCACCTAATTTCATAGAGCTGAATTACAGTGGTGTCCAAATCACTGTATCAACTGAAGACTAAGGAGGAAAAAATAGGCTACATCAGTCAATTTGAAAGCCATTGTGTAGAAGCAACAGGCGAAAACAGTTCACAGGCCATTCTGGCTGTAGACCAGTCTGGCTGAGCAAAGATCCCCTTGGGACTCTTTCAGGACGCAGGCAGGAGTGGTGAAACAGAGAAACCTCCACAGATTGAACAGATGGCTGGTGGCCAGAATGAAAATGGAACAGAGGCAGGGTGTTCATGGTACCTGCATGTCCAGGATAGCAGAACCCACTCCAGAGGACTAGGAAGCAAACAAGACCAAAATGCAGGGGCCTTTGGTAGAATCCAGTGAAATATATGGCATCTTAGGTTAGTAGAGGCAGGTCTGGCTAGACTTCCTCAGAGATGGGAACTTGATTTGGCATATAAAAAAGTCAGATTGCAGTTTGAAAATGCACACAGGGACAAAGACCTTCAGTTTTGGATTTATCCTGTGGTCTGAGGACGGTGGCGACAGTGATCAGAGTTGTCTACCTGTAACAGGTAGGTTGCCGGTTTGAGCCTCTGCCCAGTCCGTCTCCATCGTTGTGTCCTTGGGCAAGAAACCTCACCCCACTTGCCTGCTGGTGGTGGTCAGAGGGCCTTGTGACAGCAGTGTATGGCAGCCTTGCCTCTGTCAGACTGCCCCAAGGCAGCTGTGGCTACAGTGTAGCTTACCACTAGCGATGTGAGAATGTGTATTTGAATTAGAGTTTAGATCGAGCCTAAAAAATCCAGCCCGAGCCCATGGACATTGTGTCCGAGTCCGATCTGACCCGACTAATTAACTTTAAGTAACGCCGGAGCCAGAAGTAAAGATGACATATTATTTAAATTAAGCTTTTACTGCATCTGTTTTTTTTTTTTTTACCGTGATTTGACTAAACAGTTTAACTTGTCCCATTTTTAGCTTTTGTTTAACATCTTCCAGCTCCATTTTGTCACATTTTGTAAATCAGGGGTGTCCAAAGTGTGGCCCAGGAGCCATTTATGGCCCTTGGAGCGATTTTGGGCAGTCCTTGATCACAATTCAAGAATGGCTTAATTTTAGTTTGCCAGGCTATTGATGCAGATACACATTTAAAAACAATGTTAGGGGTTCAATTCTCACAGATGTCAGACCTTTCAAAAAAGATACAGACAATTTAACATCTTACAATGAAAAATGTAAGGTGCAACACAAAATATTCATCCAGGTTTTTGTTTTGAATTTAATTAATTTTAATAATAAAAGGGACAACAAACATCCAGTGACTTTTACTAAAATACAGATCTAGGCATGGCCTTTTAATACACTTGGCAAAATAAAGTAAGAGTGAGTCATATCCTGTTCTTGTTACTAAAAAAAAAAAAAAATTAAAAAAATCTAGAAAAAGACGATCAACCTGAAAAATTTAGGGTATAGTTTTTGTTGTTTTTTTTTTTTTTTTTTTTTTTTTTTTTTTTTTTTTTTTTTTTTTTTTAATCTGGCCCTTGTCTACAGAAATCTGACTGCTTTGCTTATTTCACTAAAATATTGTGAGTTTAGTTGAATAGGTAAAAATAAAAAAATAAAAAAATAGTTTTTTGCAATTAAAAATTATTAGAAAATATTTTTAAAAATGTATATTATTAAAGGCTTATTAAATGGCTACAATAATTTTAAAAATCATTTCAGCCCTACCTGGCCTGAATTTTGGGTTGAATTTGGGTCGGGCTCGGGCCATAAATCTAAACTCTAGCATGAATGGGTGAATGACTGAATGTAGTGTAAAGTGCTTTGGAGTCCTCTGGACTAGAAAAGCACCATACAAGTACATATCATTTACCATAAAATAGATGACATCATGAGGAAAGAACATTATGTGGAGATAATAATGTTAAAACTCAGGCACAAATGGGTCTTTCAAATGGACAATGACCATAAGCATACAGTCAAAGTGATTACAAAGTGGCTTAAGGACAACAAAGTGAATGTTTTTGCATGGCCATCACAAAACCCGTATCTCAATCCTACAGAGAATTTGAGGGCAGATCTGAAAAGGCGTGTGTGAGTGAGGCGGCCTACAAATCTGACTCAGTTACACCAGTTCTGTCAGAAGGAATGGGCCAGTATTCCAGCAAAGTATTGTAGGAAGTTTATAGAAGGAAACCCAAAACATTTGACCAAAGTCACACAGTTCAGACTATGCTACCAAATACTGAGGAAGTCTATGTAAGCTTCTGATTTTGAAGACATTAATAAATACATTTCTGACATTCTTTCTCTCTTTAATGTGGCAAAATGTAGTTTAAAGTTAGACAAAATAAACACAGTAGATCTAAATACACATAAACTTAACATTTATTCATGTCTAAATGAAGTCTAAATGTTGTCTTAGAGTTGAAATCAGGTATATTACTCAATGGGATGTTCAAGTTTGTTTCAAAACATCATTGCCTCACAAATATTGATCAGAGGTGCTCCTCTAAAACTCTGTTCATTGGAGATCAGAAATATTTTTAAACAGCTGGATTCATCTTTTTTTTTTTAAAGAAAACAAGAAGATCAGAAGAATTCCTGTCCTGAGTGACAGCATTATTCAGTAGCTCAATGCAGCTTGAGTAAACTTTGGTCACGCCGACACTCTTTATGCATCTCCTTAAAGACAAACTGAAAGATCTTAGAGCTTTTAAAATCATGCTCTAGTTTACCAAAAACCAGCCAATGCCTACTTGTGTGTAGTAAAACTACAGCATTAATACTCTTTATTCTTGTTGCATTCTTGCACTGTATCTCATTAAACCATCAATGTCTGTGATGCTTTGTTTGAAAATGCTACCTTGGTATTTCAGTCTGAAAAGGGCATCTAGAATGTAAAGGGCAAGACGGTCTACAGTATGAGCACCGTTTGAGAATACATATGTGCTTATTGCGTCTCAGTATGTCTTAATTTAAAGAGCTCTTTCCTGTTTTAATTGAGCATACAATCTTTTCCTGAAGAATACATCAAGTTGCAGCCTAAACGTGCTCCACTTAGACAGGACCAGAATTGAATTTTATGACCTATATGGAAAATGACTTATATGGAGGGAAATGTAAACATTGCACATCCCTCTGAAGATACCACCCCCACATTGAAACATGGTGGTGACAGGATCATACTGTGGGGACACTTTTTTTCCAGCAAGAAAGGGAACCTGGTCAAAGTTGATGGGAAAATAGTGCTAAATACAGAGCAATCCTGGAAGAAAAGCTGTTGGCAGCTGCAAAAAACTTGAGAATGAGGCAGAGGTTCACTCCAGAACTAAAATGGAATAGTTTGGATCAAAACATATTATTGTGTTGGAACAGCCCAGTCACAGTCCATACCTAAATATGATTAAGAATCTGTTGCAAAACTTGAGAGATGCTGTACAGTGACGCTCTAATTGAAGTGAAAGTTCTGCAAAGTACTGACTCAGGGGGAGTGAATAAAAATGCATGCCACACCTTTCAGATTTTTGATTGTAAATTAATTTGAAAACCATGTATCATTTTCCTTTCACTTGACAATTATGACCTACTATGTGTTGCTCTATCACATAAAATCCTAATAAAATGAATAAAATACTAAATTAATACAACATGAATAAAGTCTCATTCCCATCCTCATTGTATTTTTGTCCCAATGGACCACACTGTTTTACCACACCACACTAAGCCACAAAGGCACTTTTCAAAAATACTTATGCTGGTATGCATAATCTATATATAAAAAAAAGGCTTATAAACTCTGACATAAAAAAACAAGCTCAAGGAGAAAAACACCATTAAGTAACTGCAGGAGCAGCATGTCGCTTTCACTCCAACACAGATTCTATAACTAGTCTTTCCTGATTTTACAGAACAGTTTAGCCATACATCACTTTAACTGGATTTTCCACTTTCTAGTTAAAGTGGAAAATCTTTAACTCATGTATTGAATTTAGGCTGTTTGAACATGCATGGCTTTAATTTCTAATCAGATAACATTGCAATGATAGTGACCTTTGATAAAATATCAGCAAGTAGCTTTTTTTCATTGTAATAATGAAAGCAAATGAAAATCTGCAGTATTTGTAACCCTTAATGCACTCTGTCAGATTCTTTTGTTATATAGAAAATTGAATCCCTTCAGCTTTAGTAGATTTTTTTTTTTTCAGAGAAAGGTCCCATGTTTTGTCACGTCAAGCTACACACTTGAACGTGTTCACTGAACTTATTTTCCTCTGTGACTCACTCGGTATACTGATTAGCCTTGTACTTTAATTTAGCACTTTTTAAAATACACTCACTGAAGAATGGTAGCATGTAGCAGAGGGATTTGTTTATTTATTCTCCAGAATGAAATGATGTTTTTATGGTATTAACCTTCTTTCCAAAAGAAAATATGAGGTCAAATAAAAAAAAAGGCATTTCAAGTTATCCAGATGTCCCCTCTGCTGAGACAAAACATCATTTATAAGGCTGGAGAAGGGGCCAAAATAACACATACATTATTATTATTATTATAATTATTATAATAATAATAATAATAATTATTATTATTATTATTATTATTATTATTATTATGTAATAAAAAGTTACATAAATCAGTCAAATAGTGTTTGAAACTTATTTGAAGTATTTAGGGTGTGAATGGTTTTCATAACTATGATGCACAAATAAATTACAGTTTTTGTCTACCAGTGTCCTCAGGAGACACATTTATCAGATTACCTGCTTCAGTCGGTGTAATGTCGATTCACACAATTAACTGTTGAGTTTTGTAACTGAATGATAGCAGGGTCACTTCATTAGAAAAACTAGGTAGGCAACTTCATAAAAATTTTGTCAGCTAATAATCGACTCATGGTAAACTTGTATGATCATGTGGCATGTCAGCCTGCCCTCTCTGGGGCCTGCATAGACTGAATGTTTTGTAAAAGCACCTGCTATACACAGGCAAAGGGATAGAGAACTGACAGCCTTTCCATCTGCTTCAGATCTTTCTTCCGTGGGTAAGTTCCAAAAGTTGCCAGTTCTTCAAGAAAATAATCCTCTCTTTTGAGTGGAAAATCTTTAACTCATGTATTGAATTTAGGACTGCTGGCCAGGCCATTTGTCATTTGCTTTGGACAGATTCATTTATGCAGCCAAACAGCAAAGACAAAATATCTGTTGCAGCTGATCCGTCAGGTAAATGTTTGAATCTTTAGTGGCTCTTCAGGCAATGAGATCATCTCTGGCATAGATTGAAAGTAACTACTGCGGGGTCATTTAATTCCTAAGCCATATGCTTATATAGATACATAGTTCTTCCAGTTGGTTGATCATGAACAAAAACATAACTAAAAAGATTGTTCACTGTGAGCAAAGTATGTCTTATATTTAGGTTATTCACGAAGAACAGTTTTGATCCATAAATGAGTTGCTTGGCAACTCCATAACAATAACTGAATGTAGAAGAAAATAGTATTTTTGCTTTGTAAAAAAAAAAAAAAAAAAAAAAAAAAATTCTGGTGGTACTTCATATCATTTCTTTTTGCACTGTTCCCAACTTTTGTCCTAGAAATTTTAAAGACAATACATAATCTAAGCTCAACCACTGTAAATCCTTTTATGATTCCTGTGGTATTGAAACAGGAGTACTGCAAACATTAATAAAATCATGCTATGTATGTCATAATTGAAGAAAAAATCAACTTACTGATGAGAATCCAGCAATAGGAACATGGAGATCAGGCAGTTCGCGTGTTATGTGTGAATAGATGTGGGTTGTATCAAGTTCAACTTCAAGTGTAACAGAAGGTGGTTCAGCAGGAGCTTATTTTCTGGTGGATCTGTTTTGCCTTTTAATATAAAATGACTGGCTTCTTGCTCTTTAGGTATGTAATTTAACTGACATTTTGCCATTTACCTTATCTTAACCAAGGGACCGATGTTATTTCTCTGTCAATAAAAGCCGCAGTTACATTATACCTTTTAACACCAACAAAGATTGTCATAGATGAAATAAAATAAATAACAATGCATATCAGAGAATATAGTGAAGTAGTTAACATTTATAGTTTCATCATTTATTTTTATATTTTAGATATATTTTAGAACAGTTTTATTGATCAGCTTTGATAATAATCTGAAAATATATAGAAGACATCAAATTCTGTTACACTCACTAAAATTATGTTTATTCTTTCACTATATGATTAGTTATTATATGATTATATGACAGCTTCAAGTTGCTGTTTGTGAAGGACCCAAGTGCAGAGAGTGGCTGTGGCAGAACAGCCACTCTCTGCACTCTTTAATAATGAGGAAACCTTACAGGGGAATTACAGGAAGAGCAGGTCATAGTGTTCAGGCAAAGTGACAGAAGAATCTAGCAAGGAACAATGAAACAACAAGAGCTTAAATACTGAGGCAGGGGTGGAAAATGACAAAGGAACCAAATGAGCTTATCAGAAGAGATCTGGAATAGCCGTGAAATAATGAAAGCATTGAAACTGAGGGAGGGAGACTAATTAACACAAAGGAAGCTGAACCAAGACTCAAAAGAAACTACAAACCAAGGGGGAAGACTTACAACGATCTAACAGAAACAGTTCTGTATGCACGAAGAACAGAACACAAGAATAAACTAAGAAACTAAACACAAAGGAATGAGTTAATATTTCAACACCTTGCTAACAATAGTGAGCACAGAGATGAACTAAATGTGGCAAGACTTATAGAACAGAAATGAACAAGGAAATCAGCAAACCCAGACACCCAAGGATGGTAACAAACAGTCACAAAAACAAACATTTTTTACTCTTTACATTGTGAGCAGGCATATACTATATTTGGCATTTTGAGAAAAAAAAAATGTGAAAATATGTTTTATGTGTGTTCTTTGTTCACCTTTTTCCCGGGTGGGCAATGGTGGTAGGTGTTCATCCTGTAATCGCTGGGTTGCATTTATCACAGTGTTCACATGATAAATGAAGATGCATGATATAACCACCAACTGTGAACCATGTTACTACACCATATAATTTGCATTTCATGTTACCACAAGATATAACTTCCGCTTGATTCACATCGGAAAATACTTCACTTATAACCCACCTTACCAACCATGTAGAGTATAAAATTCTGTCATGTTTCTATTTATTTTTTCTATTGCCTGCAATCATGTTTTATTGGTTTTTCCATCAAGACATATTTTAGGCCTTGAAAAGTGCTTTGTGGGTCTTGTAAACACAGATTTAATGAACCAGTGAAGTGCTGGAGTAGCTTGAGCTAGAAGCTCCCAAACAATGCTACTGGGTGGGACTTTTGTTTTGAACTTGGTTGGAGCTACTTCTGATCAGCATGGGTCATTATGGTTGAGCTGAAGCTCTTGTGTACATTTATCACGATGAGAAGAAAAGCCAGACTAAATAAAAAAAAAGCCCTAAATCTATATCTTTCCTTTAATTCAACAATTTCAGTTCATAACTATCATGCCTGAGTACTGAAAAATCTAGTTTTGCCATTTTTCCTGTTACCCGCTCCTTCCTGCTTATACATTTGCTCACACAGTTTCCCTACAGACTGAGTTCCCTACCATTCATATTCAAATGAAGTGTTTTCAGTGAAAAAACAAGAAAAATGTTTTAGAGTTGCCCAAGGTTTGAAAATTCAAGTAACTACTTTAATCCTCACAAAAGCAAAAGCTTTAATGTTGTTGAATTTCCATATGGGTTATATAGTGATAACACTTTAACTTGAGGACAAGTGAAAATTTTTACTTTCTTTATGAAATGATTGCACTGTGACTCTCTCTGAAGAGCTTAGAAATTGTTTGTATTAATTGTGCAGTGTGACTGTTGATCAAACTAAATTCAGTTCTGGGAATAAACTAAGTTGTTTTTTCTGGTATTTGATCAGCTGGGTTTCCTTAGAAAACTTTTTTTTTTTTTTTTTTACCAATTTGAATAGTAAACTGAACTTGACTGCGTTGTTTGATAACTAGGATCGTTCAGAATGAATGTGTGATTCAACACTATTTGTTATTACATAACAACCACATAACCACATAACGTAACCACATTATTTGTTTGGGTTTTTTTTTGTAAAGTGTATTTAGATAACGTGTTGTAAATTGGCACTATATAAATAAACTGAATTGAATACAGTACTGTCTATTTCAAAGGTGTACATGCCCCTATGCAAATCCCAGGTAAAAAGTGAAACTATAAGAAAACATTTCTAAACTTTTTTCACATTTAATGTGACATTTATTCTGTACAATGCAACATAGAAACAAACAAATAAGTTTAACATTAGGAAGGTAAAAAATAAAGAAAGTGCAAAAACCTAGTTGTTTTCCCACATGTAGTCAAATATTTTGAATCCTATTAACCCTATTTAGGTATCCCAGTAGGATCTTTCTGACATTTGCTGATTTACTTTATTTAAATAAAGCCACGGTTTGCACAGAGGTTGCAAAGACAAAATAAAATGAATGTTCAGATAATAAATTAATAATCAATTCATTGCTTCTAAATATAGACAGTCAATAATAATTTGAAAAAAAAAAAGTTTGACAGTGAGATTGCAAAACTAAATGTTTCCTAAAACTGATTAAAAGGGGGCACCAGGTGAGTCAGTGATAGAGCCAGTGCACCATACACAGAGGCTAAAGTCCTTGACGCAGCTGTCCCAGGTTCAGTTCCCGCCCCTGGGCCATTTACAGCATACCCTCCTCTTCTCTCTCCGCCCTTCCTCCTGTTAAGGTACTAATGAATAGGGGGGGGGGGACTTCAAAAAAAGAACAATAAATCATCAGAGAGGCTGCCAAGATTTTAACAGCAAGAATGAACCTGCTGCTGGAAATGTAAGAACTGGTTATGTTTTGCAAGTGAGAAGAATCTCTTCCATTGTCCATGGTGTAAGGTTTCAAAACACAACTTTTGTCTTCAAAAGAAAACATCCAAACTTCATTAAAATTTCCTAACAATAAAGAAGAAATTGTTGTAGTTTAATAAAACTAAATTTTAATTTTAGGGGCAGCATTTATGAATATATGTTGGCACAAATCTGATGATCACAGTAAAACATTGCCGTGGCATCATCACGCTCTGGGGGTACAGCTTAAACTTGTTTTTATCAAGATGGATAAAGTTATGAACAGTTCTAAATACCAGACCATGCTGACTCAAAACCATGAGATATCATCTAGAAATCTTAAGAGAGGGAGGGATATTGATTTTTAGTGCCACGGTGAGTCAAAATAAATGCCCAAATCAATAAAAGGACTACTTAATGAAGGAAAAATGTAGGATCTTTAATGGTCCTGCTAAGCTGCTATCCTGCAACTTTTAGATGGATACCTTCTTCAGCACACCTGAATCAAGTGACTGCCTCGTTACCAGATCTCTAAAAAACTGAATGACATTCTGATAAGGAAATTCAGCCATTTGATTCAGGTGTTTTGGTGAAGGGATGCATTTAAAAATTGAAGGACAGTAGCTCTTGAAGTCAGGAGCTGGGCACCACTCTTCTAGCTAGAGTCCAAAACTAAACCTGGCAAAATATCTGTGGACAGATGGGAACCCTCGCAAGGCAGAATGGACAACTAATACCAAGTGAAGATGTGGCAGTCTGTTAGGCTGCTACTGAAGAAGACTGAATGCTGTAATTAATCATATCAAAAGGTCAATTTAAAGGTGGCTCAATGTAATACTACTTTAAGAAGGTGCACACTAATGCAACCAGGTTATTACTTTTTTTTTCTTTCTATCATATGAAATTGTTTTTTGCAGCTGGGTTGTACAGAATATATGTTACATGAAAGGTGGAAAAAGTTGTAAAATAATTTATCATGACCTAAATTTTTATGTCACAAATATTCACGTTTTTGCAGGGATTTGTACTCTTCTGAGAGTCACTGTACATACAAGTTTCCATAATCAAATAATTTCAATCAGCATAACTTTCAGGCTACCAAAATAACTTTAAATCATTTAAAAATAAAGACAATTTTCACACACAAAGTAAACTGGAGCACTTTATTGGCATAAAAACAACTATATCCCACTAAAACAAGATCATAATCCTTTTCAGCCTATGACTTCATTGAAAAGCAGTTCAGTTCTTTTTCTGTGTGTTTTGCCTGTCGTCTGTTCTTTTACTTTTCATAATTATACTCCTCATTTTTCATGACCCAGTTTTGATAGCAGTGTCCAAGGTTATTTTAGCAATGTATCTCCAAAAACGAGCTTCTTCTCATTAGTGTCCCAAAATACTTGTCTGCCTCTTGTCCTTTTTAGAATATGAAAACAACTGTATAGTTAATGTATTGCTACAAAATGTAAATATAGATCTTAACTGCATTTCTCTTGCTGACAAAACATTTCCTGTTGTGGCTCATACATTAAACACTTTTAAAATGTCAGTCATTTAGGACTTTCACGGCTAAATTGTTTTTTTAAGAGTAGAATGATCATAAAAACCAACAAGTTCAATCAATGTCTAAAACATCATATACGCATGTTCAAAATTATTCATAAAATCTCAAATATATGCAAACATCCAACTAATATTTGTAGCTGCACTTTGACCACAGACTCTTTGTAGCCATCAAAATTACACGTGGAAATTTGAACATTCTTCTTGGCAGAACTTACAAAGTTTAATTGAACTGGGTGGGTTTCTGTGTCAGCCCTTCCTAATTCATAATTCACAATTATGCATCACATTTTGTTAATGAAATCCCAGCAAAATGTAAAGACGTGGTGGTTGTAGTGTGACAAAATGTGAAAAAGTTCAAGGAGACTGTATGAGTTGAGGAAAACTCTCAACATGTTCATCGGATGTAAGTTGAATTCTGTTTCTATGCCTGCTGTTTCATTTTGCATTGCTATAAAGTTGGGTTAAACTGAACACAAATCTAAAAGCAGTCAATATTTCTCTCTTTTTTAATATATCCTCAGAACCTGTTATATACGCACCTTACTGTGCCGCATCATGGTGTGGATGAAGTTAAGGATGGAGATGGATTCCCTCTGGACACGACTGCGAAGAATGCCACGTGGCTTCTGGTTCGTCCTGCTGTTTGGTGTTGGAGGTGCACTTCTCTTCCTTCACCTAGACAACCTGTCAGAGATGCTTCTGTCGCAAGGCCCTGGTTAGTCTCTAATTTTTTTTGATAAAGCTTGATAAGAATGACTGTTTATAGAGTGATCCTGACAAACATGCTGTACCCTTCTCACCTGGATATGAATTTCTAATAAACCAAGTAGAAACCAGTTTCTGTTGACAAAACCATATAAAACTCAGCCTGAAAATATACTTTATTTTAATTACACTGATGTTGCCTTGCATACCATTCATTTACATGTAGTATCAGTGATGCTGACACTCAGAACCATACATAATGCCTATTCAATATGGTCTATTGACGTGTAAGGGAGGAAAATATAGCGAGATGTCTGATGTCCTTGATCTTGGGCCTTTATAATCCATCACAACTAAGCTGTTGTGTGGTCTCCTACAATATTACAATTCACAGAAATACTCACAATCTTCATTGACTCATGCTTACAGTTTACATACTGCTCATTTTAAAGCTCTCCATGCTGCTTGTTGCACATCCTAGTGGGGAAGGAGCTATTAAATGAACAAGAAAAAGGACAACAGTGCTAAGAACTGCTTGCAGGCATATGTGTAGATTTTTAGAACTAAAATTCGGATATAGCTTTTTTTTTTAAAGCTACAGGAATTGATTGATATCTTTGAAATTGTGAACAAAACATGTCTTAAACAACAGTAAACAGTAAAACCTGAAGGCAAATTTCCAGTAAGATTGGTAACTTTAGGTGTGTTTCCATAGCTGGATCCTTTTCCAAGAACCAGGGTAATTTTCTGGGGTCAGGGCCCAATCACAGCACCAGGGTATGAATCTACCCAAACAACAACTCTGATAGAGAGGTAGTGCATGTTTGATAAACCCAGAACTATAGGTGGAACTTTGTGGTTGGAAGACGCTAACTGGTTAAATATTCACAGTATTTTATTTCAGACAAATCCCAGTTTAAACTCCTGCACAGTTCAAATTTTGTATTAGTTTTTAATTATAAACGGAGTAATAGGTGCTCATTTTCAAACAAAACAAATTTACCATGTTTAACTTTTACATTCAAATACTTTCACAAGATCAGCTAACCATTCTGAAAATGAAAAGAGGGAGTCAAAATACATCTTTAACAAGGCTTATCTTGTCAGTTTGTCTAATTAAAAGGTGTAGGAAACACTTAAGGCATTAGGATAAAAAAGGTTACCATGTGAATATTTTAGAAACAAAACAGATCTTTTATAAATACAGCATGTGTCAATGACTTTATTTAGGTTTATACAAGATAGAAAACAAACTTTATGGAACTTTTCAAAAGGCAACACAATTTTTTGTAACATGTTTGAGGAAACATAATAAAGAATCTGGGAGGAGTAATGATAATATATCAGTCATCATTGTTTAACAGTATTTTAAGAGACCATGATAAAATGTATGGTCATTGATTGAACTAAAGGGGAAAAAACATCTCATGTCTGTCTTCTACAACTGCAGAATATTTTTTTATATAGAAGACCTATCAAAGTACAACCCATTTATACTCTTTTATCCATTTGCAACTACAAATGCCCTCATAAACATACCACTGCACAAAAAAGCTCAAATATCTACACAGCTACAGCACATGAATGCATACGCATGGATGTAAGCTATATAAAACAAGCAAAATATAGCTCTTACAGGAAGGCAAGATTAATCATACCCTAGTAGATTTCAATTTGAAATTATTTTCATTTAACCAAAACATTTGTTTTTGATTGGAAATGACATAGACATCTCTCCCAAACTATAAGGCAATATAAAATGGGTATCATCTCTTTAAAACTACGTTTGTTTGTTTTTTTAAACAAAAATGCCATGTAAACCTTTTTTTACATCCTGTTTTTTAAAAAACAAAAATGAACATGTAAAACATATTTACACCCTGCTGATTACTGAATGGAAAATATTTGGTATTACAGCAATCAAACCCTTCTTAAAACTTCTGAAAAACTTTTTGCATAACTCTACAAATGTTTTATGATAAGCTCCAAGTCTTTAGAGTGGGAAGGTCTCCTTGCCATCACCCTAGTCTTAACTCACTTAATTTTGAACTTCAGGTATGTTAGGAAGATCTATAAAAACTGCCCAAAATGAAATTTGTCTCTTTCTGTTGAAAGTTGTTTTCAGAAGTAATTTCTAAATGGGGAAAACGTTGTCCTAAAATTGTGACACTGTCTGACCCTGTTTGACTCCCAGCATTAAAGAGATTGGGGCTTTAAGCAGCCATAATGGATGTGTAAAACTAAGCTGCTTCATGTCTCAGAAACAAGAGATCAGCTATGAGCTTCTCCACATCTTCGGCTTTGCACAACACTTTAAACTAAATGGAAAAGAACATAATTTCTATGCCTCTTCTCTTGTGTGAAGAGAAGAGGCACAATGTTTAAACCCTTTATGAAAAACAACCACTTTTACCTAAAATTACACAGAAATTAGATTAAATTATGGAAGACTTTACTGAATTTATATGTTGTAGAGAAACAGCTGGCAAAAATATCAAACAGTTTTTCTGGAGCTAAAATCCCCACCAGCAGTGAACCAGCAATCCACTGAATATCTACAATATCATGTGTCAAGAGCACTGTGAATCATTACAAAGAGGAGCAGTGTCACACTCCACAGCAAGAAGAGCCACTTATCCAGAGTGCAATCTCTCCAGCCCTTTAATATTCACTCGATCAGCACAAGCTTTCAGTTCCAATTTTACCCCCCCAAAAAGTGGAGCTATTACAAGAACACAAACATATGAAAGATCCAAAAACACACATGGGGCATCCTGCAAGACAAATTACCATTGTGTACGAAACTTAGAGAGGTGACAACTTTGATATAAATAGCAAATATCAGTTCAAGAGACCTGAAGAGCTTAGGTTGCAGGAAACATACAATAATTAGATTGAGTTGATATGCATTTTATTTTCTCTGTGCTGTTTGAATAATAAAACATCTGGATGGTAAGCTCTGGTTTACTAAAACTACTGTTTTTATAGTGTTATATTGTTGGCCAGACCTGAAGTGATGGGAATGGAACAATTAAACTGAAAGTGTGGATTAGAGCTTTCCAAATGACAGACCACAGTTCACATCTGGATCCAAGGGAGGGTATTTTATAACATAAAGAGTTACTAAAAAATGAAGCTAATTATTCAAGGAATGTTACTCGCCTAAATCTAAAATTAGATCACAGAAAATTAGTTTTCAAAGTACACAACTATGATCTTGACACAATCACTGATTTAAACATTTTCTTCAGTTTAAAACAGTGGCTGATGCTGATGGTCCCAGGTTCACATCCCAGGCAGAGCCCCCAGTTTGTAATAACAAGCTCAAAGCAAAGACAAAAATGTATTTCATTTTTGTTAAAAAATGCTTTATTAGTCCCAAAAGGAATTTAAAAGTTGTTGTAACTCAGATTATATTTGTCTATAACAATGTACAAGAGTTGTTATAGATGCTGATGGCTGGCAACAGGAAGGATCCCTTGTAGCTGTCTACACTGCAGCGGCTCTGAAGAAGCCTCTGACTGGAGACACAAATTTGTTTCATGACAGTCTGATGAAGAGAATGCTTTGGATTGTCCATGATGTTCATCATTTTATAAAGAACCCTTGTTTGCACAATTGTCTTCAGAGGTTAAAAAGTAGTCCCCAGAACATTGCCAGGCTTCTTTTTCAGCTTGTTGAGCTTTTTAAGTCCCTGGCTCTGACACTGCTATGCCTCAGATGATGGCAGAAGAGATTATACACTCCACAACAGACATATAGAAGATCTAAAGCATCTTGCAGCAAACAATGACGGACCTAAGCTTTCTCATGGGGTACAGCCTGTCCTGTCTCTTCTTGCACCTCAGTTTGTTGAACATTGAGGTATTTATCCTCCTCCACCACCTCCATTTCTTCTCCCATGATAGAAAAAGTGTTTGATCAAAATGAAGAGAAGCAAAACATTAGGTTAAAGCAAAATTAACTTAGCTGTATTTAATTTAGTCATGCAAACCCAAATAATAGATTGAAGTATGTCAAGCAGTAAATCAGTAGTACTCGAATGCAGGCATGAGTAATAGATTGGTGGACAAAAATTCAAAGCAAAGCTGTGTGGTGCATTGGGATTCAGAGATTCACTCTCTGAACTCATGAAAGACTGAGGCGATGAAGTTTTATACTGGGAATACCGGGCCCATTTCATTCTAATATGCTGATGACCCATTCACATGCACTGTGTATCTGTAACACAAAGCAAAACTATAAAACGGTTAAAAAAATTCTTACTTACAGTGTTTATTATAAAATTATCTAAAACAGATAGCATTTTACTTATAAGCTGCTTAAGAAGTTTATATCTAATAATATCAGTGTTGACACTGCTGTGTCAGTAGTCCAGAACACAAAATTAAGTCAGCACTGAAAAATATTCTTTGAAAGGTGTCAAGTCTTTTTTAAAGAGTGTCAATTCTTTGAAAAAGACTTGACACAGTTGGTTCTACGAGGGTTTGATTTGCAAAGACATCAGACCCTAATAGAACCAACCGTGTCAAGTCTTTTTAGGTTCTATTGTCCTGGTGTTGAAAATGTGATGAAAACAGAAAGCTAAAACCACTGATTTCCCATTAACTCAGGAAAACCTGCACTGATCTTTACATAGAGTTCTTTGTTAAATTGTAGGGGTTTGTTCTGTTTCTGAGGCATGAAGCTTTAATTCGTAATGACTCTGTTATTTGAAAGTCACACTATGTGAAAGAGGATGGGTTTTTTTTACAGTTTAATGCTTAAATTGTTGCTGTATTGGTAAAGTAATGGCAACAGAAGTAATTGTTTTCAAAGCTTTTTGAGCATGATAGTTGAATAATACAATGAGTGATGTCATCAGTTTTGGGTGGGAAAAAGGAAAACAGGTTAAAAAACGTAATAAAATTTAAACTGTGAGAATTACAAAAACAGTAAAAGATACTGATAACCTGAATGATTTAGAGATAGCTAAATGTGCTGTGACCTGCTTAAAGTTGTATGATGTAGGGGTGTGCACTTAAGCATCCTTCTTCCCATCTGTGGGAGACATTTTTCATCTATCCATTAAATAGATGTCTATCTATTGTCTATACATGCACGCGCTAGGCCACGGCCAGGATTTAAACCCAGGAACTTCTTGCTGAAAGGCAACAGTGCTACTATCTGCACTGTGCAGCAGCAGCCCCCCGCTATGACAAAGAAAAAAAAAAAAAAAAAAAAAAAAAAAAAGTGAAATCATGCTTTGGACGCAAATTATCTTTTTTTTTTTTTTTTTTTCTAATTTGACTGCTACCTAATTTTTTTTTTACAAAGGTATAAGTTTTATAATGAGATTTGCTGCCTAAGTACATCCTTTTATTTCTTCTGCTTCATTCCTACTTTAATATTAACGTAAGAGTTTCACTTTCCTAAATCATGCATGAGACTGTGTGCTGTATAAAGAACACATTGCCAACACTGCCTTCACAGCCTCACTCTCTAAAGCACAATGAGCAAGCAGTATCTTGCCTTAAGCTGTGGTGCTTCACCCTTGCAGAAGCTCATATCTAATAGAGCTGAGTTCTAATACATTGGGTGTCAGCTTTTATCTGCCTTCCGTTCTTTCTCTACCTCTTTATTTGGTTTGCAGTGTTTCTTGTATCCTGTGCGTTAGATGGCTTGCATTATTGTAGTTGGAAAAACCGCACTTTAAAAGCCACAAGTCACCCCCTGATCTTTGCTCAATAATTGTTTGAGAACAATTGCAGGAACAGCAGCCACTTTCTCACAGAGCAGTCTGGTTAAATTTGCACCTCTGGGCATTTTTTTTTTCTTTTTGTTGCACATGGCTTTGGGAATGATGACCAGCTGCTTTAGGGAGTAGAAGCTCTGTATGTTTGTCATCTCACGTGGCCCAGCACAGAGCTGCTCACAAATGGATGAGAGAAGAAAACGTGAGCTTAGTAGACAGGAAGTGTCTGGTTCCTTCTGCTATATGCAATCCTTGAAGTGCATTGCAAAACATTTCATACATTAGCACTTCATTACACCTTGACATGGCAATCTTTTTTCACATATTTACTTTAAATTGACTTGAATTATATTTAACAACCGATCCACAGCACTTCTCTTCCTTCCAGCACACCTTTCAGGTGTATTATCTGTATCACTAGTGACATGCTGTCAGAAAGCCAAGGTACATTGTGATAGTAGAAGGATCTGATGTACAGCACAGAAGGTGCAATCAGTGCCAGTAACAATCAAACAGAAACAACTGAGAACTGACTCACTTATTAAACACTCTAGTAATCCATTGATAAATATTATCTAGAAACAAACAATGTTGCTAGAATGTCTCATTTCCAGATTACTCAATCTAGCTGAATGTCAGGTCAAAATACATCATTGCTGATATATATGATGACATACTGAGCTTTTGTTATTAGGAAGGTTCTACTTATTCTTTTGTTTGCATATACAAGTTTACAGTACCATAATCTAAAACTCCAGCCAGCCTCCTTAGTATTATATGAGCACATTGCTTAGACATTTAGAAACTCCCATGCCGTTTCAGCTGACAAAATTATTTAAAAAATAAGGCTTTTAAGGAAGTACAGCAGAATTTGGATTTGCTTGTTTATCACACAGCATGTTGTGTTATAATAACAAAACAAAAAAACTCAAACACAGTCAAGAGGTAAGCAGGATCATGTCAATACGTTTATTAGGAGAGACCATTTTGAGACATTTGGTTTCCTCTCATGAAACCAAAGATGGTTGCTCATATTCACTCAAACACAACAGTGAAATCGGTTTCTGAAACACCTGCAGCTCTATACAGGAAATTTAGGATTTATTACACACAATCACTCTTCCTTGTCACTAAAATTTCTTCATAAAAAAAGCGTACCAGTAAAATATGCATAATTCCTGTTTAGGAGATCAACAGCTGAAACTCAGGAACAGTGAGGAAATGCTTTGACTTTGAAAAAGCTGCTTGACAAAAATATAATATATTGCTACCATGTCTGAATTTGTAACACATCTAAAACTTGCTCTAACCTACTTCTCATTTTGACCTAATAGCTAGAGTGACTGTTTAAAACAGCCTTCTGGTGAGATGTTGTCTTTGATAATTATATTCATTTTGTGTCGCACTGCATGGTTGATGTCTGTTGTAACTATAGGGAGGCTTAAGGAGGTTTGCTGGTAAACGCTAAGGCTTCATAAACCTTCAATTCATTAAATGAACATTGTAAAACAAAACACAGAGTTAAATTAATTGTACATACAGGATTTATGAATGTAGTTTTCCATGCAGTTAAACTCCATTCTGACACCCCTTTAATTAATGTAAAGGCAACTAAATGGGTCAACTCACTCTCTGAATTAGAAGCTGCTTCACCAGACTAATGTTACACCAACATTTCGTTATGTAGCATCATATTTAAATGTCACTTTTTACTCAGCAGGAATGTGAAATTCACACTGTCAAGACCAGAGAGATGCAAATGTATGAATTTGGTTCATGTTTAGTTTTTAGAGCAATCTAACAGATCATTCATGTTCATTACATTAAACTTGTACAGTGACTTGCAAAAGTAATCCTACCCCTTGAGTTGTTTGTGACAAATCAACCCCAAACTTTATTCTAATTTAATTAGGATTTTTTGTGATTGAATAACATAAAGTAGTGTATCATTGTAATGTGGAAGAAACAAAATATTATATATATATATATATATATATATATATATATATATATATATATATATATATATATATATATATATATATATATATATATTTGAAATTTGGCATGAATTTATATTTAGCCTTGAGTCAGTATTTTGCAAAACCACATCCTGCTTAAACCTTCATGTAGTTTTGGTTGTCACTACCAGTTTTGTTCATTCTTCTTTGTAAAGTAGCTTAATCTCATTCAGACTGGATGGAGGCGTCTGTGAACATCAGTTTGGTTTTGCCACAGACTCCTTTTTTGATTTAAATCTGGACTTTAATGAGATCTTTCTAAAACATGAAAATACTTTGACCTAAACCATTCCATGGTAGCTCCTCTTGAATGGCTTAAAGGTAAGCCATCACCCCAGTTTCAAGGCTTTTTCAGCCTTTCACAGGTTTCCTGTTAGTTTTGTCCTGCAGTTGGCTCCAATGATCTTCCCATCAACTCTGGCCAGCTTTCCTGTCCCTACTGAAGAAAAGCATCCCCGCAGCATGATGCTGCCTCTTCCATCCCTACTTTACCTCAGTGTTTTCAGGATGTTAGTTTTTCCTCCAACATAGCGCTTCCCATATGGGCCAAAATGTTTAATTTTGATCTTCTCTGACCCAGAGCACCTTCTTCAACATGGTCTCTAACAAACCTGTCTTGGATATTTGTTGAACTGGATTTTATTTGGGGGCAAAAAATTAAAAGAGGCTGAATATTTATATAAATGCAACATTTTGGGTTTTGTTTTAGTATAAAAATAAATACTTGTGTTGTATTTTTTTGCACTTCACAAGATGCATTATGTTGTGCTGGTTTACCAACACATAAAATCCATATAAAATATGTTTAATGTTTTTTATTTAGGGTTGCACAATGGAGCAGTTGGTAGCACTGTTGCCTTGCAAAAAGAAGGTCCTGGGGTTGAATCTTATCCTTGGCTCTGTGCAGGGATGGGTACTCTAAGTACTCCGGCTTCCTCCCACAGTCCAAAATAATGACTGTTAGGTCTAATAGTGGGTGTGTGAATGGTTGTTTGTCCTGAGTGACTCTATGTTGCCTTGTGATGGACTGCCGACCTGTGCAGGGCATATCCCACCTCATTCCCAGTGACCCCTCAAAGATAAGCAGGTGAAGATGGTTTGGTTTTAACTTAAAAGTTCAAGGAGTTTGAATGCTTTTGTATGGCTTTGTAAGAGCACTGTCCATTTTTCATCAATTTATTTTTTTACAATGTTGTTTTTCATTATTTCAGGGCTTTTTAACCATGAAAAATTACATAGAACATCATGTTAAAATGCCTTTCCTTTTGACATACAGACACGCTGTGGTCAGTTCTGTAAACATAAAAATCTAATGAAGTGGAGTTATACACACATTAATTTGTTTTCCTTTGGGTATTTTAAGCATTATAATACATTTGCATCTATCGTTAGATACACAGTTACATGGGGCTTTTACAGAGGAAATGGGCATAAAAACCATCAGGATGTCCTCTGCTAACTCACCATTAACCTCTGCCCACATGGAGTGAGGAAGGAACTGGATTTTATGCATGAAGGAAAAATTTGATCTCTCTGTCAGAGGTTCAGTAATCCCTTAAGCCTTGTCTGTTTGCATCTTCCAATTAAGCTGTCTCTTAATGTAATTAGGCTGTGGTGATGGCCTCTGCTGCAACAGGTCACCACTTCACTCATAAGAAAGTCCACCAGTAGATGTTTGTGGAACTCTGTCAGTTTTTTACCCTGTTTTTCCTCCTGTTTTCCTTTCATTGTGTGGGTAAAGCTTCTCTAACAAAGGTTGCTTGTGTTGCTTTGGTACAGCCTGTTCTTGTTCTCCCAGAGCACAAAGATTGACAAGCAGCCAGACTTAATACCTTGTGAAAGAAATGCATTCAAATTATTTTGCAAATCTTTAAATGCAATTTTAAACCCGCTGGAACAAAAGAGCCAGTAAGCAGAGGTTTGTTGTATTTGTTTGGATCATATGGCATGCTGTATGTGGAGTGTAACCCAGTTCCAATTACAACAAACTACCATCACACAGTGAGTTACTTTCCAAGTTCACCTCAGGTGACAGAGAAACCCTTTCTGTTGACACCATGGTTGCACTGAAAAAATGAATGCATTGTTATCAGGTGTCTGCATCACTGTCTCCTGTGCTACCTCCAGACCTAGGTCATGCCAATTGGATATAAAATGGAGCAGCTCAGAAGCAACAGTAAGGTTGTGTGGTTTTCCATTAACATTAATGCTGGGGTTGTGCCATGGGAGCCCTGCTCCATAATCTTTTTACCCTGCCATCTGATCCTGCCAGCACATTCTGAAACAATTTTTATTTTTCCATCTTCCAAGTCTGGCTAAGGTCGGGGGGAACCCCACAAAAATTATTAGAGGAAGCTCAAAAAGCTTTAAAAAAAAATCTCAGTTTTTGCTTCAGAGTTCGATTTTCTGTGAACTGATGAAGTGCACAGCTGAATCTACAATTCACAGCTAATCTTGCAAATAATATAATAATGAATCCAGGAATTCAGACATAACCTAAATAATGCTTTGTGGGAAGAGAGAACAGATGCAAAAAAAAAAAAAAAAAAAAAAAAAAAAAAAAAAAAAAAAAAAAAAAAAAAAAAAAAAAAAAAAAAAAACTTAAAATATGAAAAGAAAAACATATACTGTGATATTTCATAGAACACTCAGAACTCATCAGCGCTGAAGATGCATAGACTTCTCCTGAGCAGCAGTGCGTGGCTTACCAGTGCTGTTGGTGGTGCTGGGACTTTCAGGTTGCCCTTTTCCATAACACCATGCTGGGACGCCCTCTAAACTCCAAAGGAAATAGAATATAATGAATCCAGACACAAGGTGGATCCAACAGTGAGGTTGATTTTAAAAACTCTTTGAAGACCGTAGTCACGTTGCCTTGTGGTGCTGTCGTTCTTTTCCATAATATGCCATCTAAGGCATTTTGTATGGCTTTTGGGCTCTCTATGTTATAAATAAAGCTAAAAACTGAACAGGTTTGTATGAGACGCAGGCAGGGAACTCCTCTATAAATAGGCAAAAACAAAATCTTTAGTTCAAATACGAAACTGAAGCAGAGCTCAGTGACTTCTCTTTATAAACACAACATGAATTCATTCTTTTAAATTTGACCTCCATGTGAAAATTTATTATTCCCAACAGAGAAGACAAAAAAAAAAATCAGAAATTCAATACATGTGGAGGACACAAACTTTTCTGAAGTGAAATATTTCCCTCTAAAATCCACAACAGAAAGCTAAAGTAATTTGCAGCCGCTTGACTTGCAGTTTGCACTGTCCTTCTCTCCTTTTTTAATACTTACGTATACACAAACAGAAAAGAAACCTGTTGTATATCTTTGAAACATTTACTAAATGGCTCATGTTCTTGCTATTTTCATTTTAAAATCAGCAGCCGACTTTTATCAAACAAGAGCTAATTATGCAACCTCATAACTTACACTCACTAGTCTCCTCATGTCTCCTCATTGTATCTCCCTCTTCTGGTAGAAGTGCAATAAAGAGCCTGTTGAATGAATGTTCCTTTCTAATGTATCCTGGTGATCTTTCTGTGCTGGCATTAATAGATAAACAGCTAATTTGTTTGAAGGAGGTTCTAAAAAACCATTTAACCTCCACTATCAGTGCTAGCATTGGGTAAAAGTTAGAAGTTTGCTGAAATGGTTTTAAAGTGACACAAACTTTTACTGGAATGGACAGAGTAAAGTAAATCAATCATTTTTACCAGCCAAAGTGCTTTCCTGATAGTTGGTGGAGATACCATTTATCCGTATGCTTGCCTGCAGAGTAAAACTTTGACAGCAGAGCTGATTTCATCAGACAGCACTGGTGTGTTGCATAAGCTTTTTGATTTTTCCAATGTCATCACTGCATCAGTGTGAGTCTGTTAATATCAAACGTAATGTTGCAGTCAAAAATCGTGTATTTAAAGCTGCTAACAGATAAAAAAAAAAAAAAAAAAAAAGCAAAAAACTAATTTCAGGGAAAAAAATGCTGAAAGTTTTAGCCTTGCAGACATCTTCAAGTGGTGTGGGAATACTACAGACTGGAGGAGACACAAACAGAGAGTGGGAGGAGTGTAAGAGGTTATATAACCACTGCTCTCACCAAGGAAATATCGTGCTGCCTAAAAAGCAAAGAAGTAATAATAAATGCCATTGTTCAAGGTTACTGAATTCATTATGCTGTCAATGAAGGAAGGTTTTACAAGAAGGCATATAGGGTTACATAATTAATCTTTCTACATAGTTGGCCAAACATTATGGGATAATGTTGTATTTTTTGGCTTTAACTGGCTTTTATATTTTCTGTAGGTTTCTGTGGTTGATATAGACCAATATAATAATTTTGTTTTGTGTTTTTCATAGGCTTTAAGTTGGAAATGCATCAGATTTAAGCCAAAACCCAATGTTTATTGTTCTCACATTTTTCCATAATTACTGCAATAACTTTTACATCTTAGATGTCAATCGACTCGAAGTTCTCAAAGTGTTAAGGTCTGTGGAGCATGCCACTTTGTCATTCTTTAAATGAAAAATCAGACAATGATGTGTGAAATATAAACTGTCTGCAAGGGTAACAGCCTATAGCTGGCTATAATATACAGTAGATAAAAAATACTTTGGAGTGTGAATGAGAGTGATTGTGAAATATCTATAAAAATTCTATCCTAGTTTCTCTCTGCAACAGATATCTTTTTCTCAACAAGTTATAATTTCTCTTTACCTTAGAAGACCCTGCATCTTTGTCGATGCTGCTGGCCTCTGGTCTAATGTCGCCTCCATGACTTTGTTCTTTCTATTGTGACAATTAAGATTTCTTTTAAATGTGTGAAAAGTAATAGTGAGCATAACTTTTGCACAGAAATAAAAAAGAATTGGATTTATTCCTAACAATAGATGTTAATGTTAAATGTTCTATGCTAGAACACGATAATGTACTTCCACTTACAATATGTAGTGTTTACTGTATGCTATTGATCTCCAAGTGGCACAACAGGCTCAGCAGGCAGAAAATAACATTAGAACAACAAAACTGGTAGTCCAAGAAAGGCACAGTGGTGAATTGGTGACATGACATGGTCAAGGCTCACTGATGCACATGGGGAGCGAAGGCTGATCTGTGTAATCTTTTATAATGTACAAGCAATTGTATTTAAAACTGCTAAAGCAGGACAAACACAAAACAAACATGAATGAAAACAAGTTTCAGGAACGGTTTGAGAAGGATAATAACAACTTTGAGTTCTTGACATAGCCTCATGTCCCCCAGATCTTAATTGTATTAGAAATTTAGGGGATGTGTGAAAACAAGTCAAATAGCACAACACACCTTTAGTGATTTGTGAACTTCATGCTTTAAACATCAGGCTTATTGAGGATCAATACACAAACACATGGTCATAATGTTTTGCTTAAAACCATTACCTTTGGCTTGTTCTTGATAAATTATTTTTTCTCAAAACTCTTTTGGTAAGTTAGTTTTTGTGCACTAAAGTTTTGTAAAAACAGATTTTAAGTCTTTTTCTCAGTCTAGCTGTATGGGCTAATATTGTGCAACAATCATACCGTTCTCCTCCTCTGTTGTAGTCATGGTTATTGTTCTGAGAATGATTCCATATGATTGTTCCTGAAGGATAATCCTTGCTTTAGAAGCAGCAATCCATCCCTGCAGACTGAATCTGCTGTGCTCATTATCAAATCAGACTTTAACCCATCCCTTGTCAGCCAGTGAGACACATTGAATGGATATCATTGTGCAAGGCTGAGACTTCCATCACTGTAATCCCTCTACAAAGTATGGACACTCTTAGAGGAAGATGAAAAGAGTGGCCCATTCACCAAGTGTGTCATTGCAGAGGGCACAAGGAATGAAGTTACTTGAATCAGTGGCCTATGCTGCTGATTCCTCAGCCCTCCCTCAGTCAGAAAAGAACAAAAGATTAAGCCCTCCTACTATCCAAGGTGATAACAAGCTGTCAACTTCTAAAATGTAATCTGCTGACTGCTGGAGGAAGTGGTGGTGTCAGTGGAGTGGGCCGCCAGCTGATGGTTATCTCCTGAATGGCATGCCATTGATGGAAAGAGCTGTGGCCCTGCTGGCAGACACATAAAAGCCACTTCTGTCTGTATCCAACAAAGAGGTCTGCATGGGCAAAGGAATCCATACTGAGCCAATTTTCAACATATTTATATACACATATCCCCTCTAGACCTCCCATCACTCTCTGATGTGAGCCACAAAGAAAAGCCAATGGAAATAATAAAAGGCATGAATAGCGCCCAATAGACTTGGGATGATAAGGAATTACCCCCTGACAATGCTGACAAGTGATGGGATGCTCCCCTCTGTCAGCATGCCTCTGGAGTCCTTCCACTGTGTCTAAGTCCAGATTGCTAAATGTAAAAGCGATATTGCTGCCAACACTACACCCTAATGCACCCTTCCATGGGTAGCAAGGCTGTGATATGGGAGCTCTCATCATGTTACAGTCAGTAAAGCAATCCAAACTGGACATGGTCCAACCTTCTAACAAGGGTACTGTCAGACAGCTAATTGCCTTCACCTAGATTATCTGTCTCTCATCAACCTTGTGTTCCCTCTCCCCCTCTCTGTTTGTTCCTTCTAAATGTTAAAACTTTAAAATAGGTTTTAAATTATCAAAAGCTGCTTCAAAGTGGCTAATAAAGCATAGGGAGGCATCTTAGATCATAGTAATTATTAAAACTGACAAGCTTTTTTTGACATGTCAAATTTCTGTGTGGGTTGTTTCTTTGACAGGGTAAAGGATCCCATTTTCTTGTTTGTAGAAAGAACTACTGTAGATAGTTATGTAAAAAAGAAGAACTTTGAGAAATGTCTTGACATTTTTGTTTTTGGATACCATGGATCCTGTGGTGCATTGTGGTATGAAGGTGTTCACTGCCAGAAAGTGTTTGAATGAATGGCTTAACCAAGGTAACAGATTGACATGGCCCCAGATGCTAATGAAAATGACAGGTCTTTGCTGTTAAAAAAGACAAAAAAAAAAAACTATATATTTTCACTTTAATTAATATTACATCCAAATCTGTTAATGTTCTTGCAGAATCATAATAACAACCATACAACGGTTTCTCTTGATCTTGGATCATTTCATGACAAAATAGCTTTAACTTACATCCAACATCCTATCCTCTTGCTGCGAAGCTCACACCATCACAAAGGCACAGTAGGCCTATTACATTTATTCAGAAAGTCAATAATCACTCTCATTCACCCACAACATTACAGAAAATGAAAACACTTATAAAAGTACAAATGGAAAGACACATTTTTCCTTTCATAAAACACTTAGTGAAATAGACGTTAAATCTTACTCTTTATTTTGTAATCTATAGCATCCAAAACATATTTATTGCTTTGACTTGACAGGAAAGCTTTTATATATGAATATATAGCACAAGATTTTGTTAAATCTAGCAAATTCTCAAACTGAAAGAGAAAAAAAGAATGAGTAAGTTGTGCACAGGTAAAAACAGGTATTAGCTACATCAATTAAAAGTACACTATAAGTATAAAAGCACTCCCTGTTTTACTCATTTAGAAATTTGGCATTTTCTAGGGCTTTTTCTTCTTCTTTTAGTTGAACAAAAACGTTTCTATTATTTGTGTGGTAAAATTATACCTTAGTTATTATACCTTAGTTTCAAGGTACCTTAGTTTCAAAACAATTCATAGCAATTAGTTATAGTTTTTGCACGCTGAAGTTGATCTTCTGAAAATGATGAATATTTTAAATGTTCATGTGTTAAATTAGGCTGAAAGTCGTCAGCCAACACTTTCTTCCTGTGAAACATGCTACAAACACACTTGCAGAGGTAAATAATCCCTCATCCTATCCTCACTGACAGGAAGTTGTATTAGCTTGAAAAAATGCAGAGCTGTGCTCTAAACTGGCTGAGTAATGGTCATGTTATGCAGTAAATCAATTTGCATTCTCTTCATTAAATTTTATAAGAAATAACAAAGGACAATTCTAATTTTTAGCTTATTCCAGTTAGATTTGTAGTCCTAAATGACAAAGGAGCACACTGTAAATAACAAACCTGCTCAGGGTGACTCGAACATTGTTGTTTGTTTATATTTACAAGCATCGTTGAAAATGATCAATTAAAATAATAATGAAGTCTCTCAAACTAAAGATACTACAGAAAAAGATTTTATCTGCCAAGCTCCTGTAAAATGCCCATCTCATCTCACATAATAACTGAAATTACTAAAAATGAGAACATACCAATCGCCAGCTGTCAGCTTCTCATTCAAATGCTGAGCTGTGAGTTTTTGGTTATTTTAATTTCCCTATCATACATTTGTTCATTTTTCTTTAAAACCTGTGCAACTGTTTAACTAGTGTCAAAATCTTATTCTTAGGTCAAGAGTACACAAAATATTGAAAGAGAAGTGAAGTAATGAGATAAGTTAATCAAGGGTAATGATCTGCATTTATAATTGACAGCAGTTCTGTATTTTAGGTATGGTAGATGACATGAATCCAGTGTGAGAATGTTAACAATTTCTGATTTGACTTGGACTTGAAAAAATGATTTGTGAACCAATCTGCGCGATGACAAAGTCCGCAGTTATTTCTTACTCCGGTCAAAGTGGTAAAATATTTCTGTAAATATAGATTATATACAGACACAGTCCTAATAGAGTGGTTTGCCTTGCTGAGTCTTTCTTTCTTTCTTTCTTTCTTTCTTTCTTTCTTTCTTTCTTTCTTTCTTTCTTTCTTTCTCTCACAAGTTAACTATTTTCTGAGATGTAAAATTAAAGAGGAGAATGGACAACCCAGTGTGGCCCAGAACTTTCTCTGACAGACAGGTCCCACAAACTTTGTCTTCCTGTCAGATACTCTGTGATCCATGTCGTCCTGGTGGACCCATCTGACTTTTCTCTGAGCAAAGCACGCCAAATCAATGTAACCAAAAAATATAATTTTCTCAAATCTATCATCTTTGTTCAAGTGGGGAACCACCCCCTGTTGCATAATTGCATTATTCACACACCCACATTGAGGGTAGAGAGCCAGTCTACAGTGAAAATGATAAAATTTTAAAATCAGGTTTTGTCAACTTGCTTCAGAGCTTGGAGTGTCCGTTGGTCTAATACTGCATGTGTGGTGGGGGGTGATTAACACAATCAAACCATAATCTGTAATTTTATCCATTTAGGAGAGCAGGAGGAACTTGGTGATTCCTGTACAGAGTACTTCTCTATTGCGTGCTTCATAGTTATTTGATTGGAGAACACAGACTGTTAATTGGTAAGAGCCTTTTCACTGCAGCCAGAGCAGTGACGGGATGCCATGGACATAGCATGGTGCCAAACACCATACAAATTAAAATTAATATTAATAAATACAATTTAAGTTATTAAATCACTTCAAGCTTTGTCAGCCAGCTGCAGACTAGGTTGGAATATGCCTAACATGTCCAGTCATCCTTAAAATTATTCAATGGTCCTGCAGTTATGCGTGGGTGTACATCATGGATAAGCTGCTTCTTGCAGGCTGCTCAAAGGACACAGCACTACCACAATGAACAGCCACAATCTCACTGCAAAGTTTTGTTTATGCTCCACGCAGTCGGGGGACTTTCACGCTCCATTAAGCAAGCTCATTGGCACAGACAGTGGATGGCACCCGGTGCGTATCTGTTTATGTGTTGCCCACAGACAGATAAAAAAGATTTGATTGGTGAGGAGACCTGCCTCTTAAAAAATAGACAACTCGCACTGTTTCGAGATTGACCAGTCACGGGCATCCTGTAGAAAACAGTGTTCCTCTATTGATCAACCACTTTTGTTATTTACCATGTGTTTTGTCTGAGCAGACCAGAGGTGGGTAGTAACTAGTTACATTTACTCAGTTACATTTACTTGAGTAACTTTTTGGAAAAAATGTTATTTTAGGAATAGTTTTTCTACACTGTACTTTTTACTTTTACTTCAGTAAAAATTATTATGAGGAGTCACAATTCTTACTTTAGTAAAATGATGTCAGATGTTATGACCACTACTTGAGTAGCATTTTTACTAAATACTTTTTTTACTTTTACTTGAGTAATTTCTTGAATGACTACTTTTTACTTTTACTTGAGTAAAAATATGTTGCAGTAGTGGTACTCTCGCTGGAATACAATTTTTGGCAACTCTTCCCACCTCTGGAGCAGAGTGAGAAAGAGAGGACTGGATGTGTAGGATTCGACAGCCATGGTTCAAACTTTTGTTGAGAATATTAGCAACATACTAAACTAATAGCACCATACATAGATTTAGCTAAGCAGTCTGAGAGTAATTATGTTGCATTCCATTTGCTTAGGATGATTCTTCCAAAATCTGGAAAGAAGTTCCAAACCATATTTGTATTTTAGCTGCAACTCAGAAAAACAGATCTTCTGATTGTTGTGCTTAGAAACCTGAATAACTGCTTGTTTGCATACAAGCCAACAATGACTGATTTCTCTGCAGTTTATACATTCAAAGACAGTTGCAACATTGTTACAGGATATACAGTACAGTGTGTAACTGATTTAACAAATTACATGCTAAAAAAAGTACATAATTAATAATACATACTTAATAATGTAGATTAATGATGTAGATATTTCAATTCATTCCATTTCTATTTCCATAAAGGTGATGTAGTTATGTTACCTGCAGTGGTCTTGAATCAATGTTAAGAGCAAATAGGTTTTATGTCCTGAAACATAAACATAATAAAAATGAATAGATTACCTTTTGCACGGGTTTCTCAAGTCTCACAGTAAGCTTCCATATCTGATTTGTGCTGAGAAAAGTGGTGAAATGCTAACATACCTTCCTCTTTAAATGTAAGAAGCTCTTTTACGGTCAGTAAGTTCAAATATAAATGGATGTAAGATGGCAATATTTCAGAAGACTTTATTTATAATAGAGTAAATAACCATAACAAAATCCTATAGTTACAGTGAATGATTCTGGTTTGTAAATAGCAGAATTGTGTTCATGGGGTGACTAATCATTTAAAGGTTGTTGACTTCAGTTTATTCAATGTCATGGCGGTATGACATTAACAGTGCAGTTTTCCATCAATGTTTTTATAGAGCACTTTGTAGTCAGGCAATCTGCTCTACCACATATGTATTTTTCTAGTAACACCTATTTTTCTGCAATTAGGCAATGACTTTAGTTCTGACACATTAAATGAACCTATTAATTTGAAGTATTTATAAAGTGTCGTTTATTTTGTATGTGTCAGAATATACTTTTTCCATTTCTCCCCTTTTTTTGTGTCTTTGTTGCCATTTATACCAAGAACTATTTCAGAAAATTGAAAAGCTTTCAGGCATCTGCCAGGCACTTTTCAGCTTGCTTCCTGAGAAGCATGTTTACTCATTGTGTTTTACTGCATCTGACCAAGCCCATAACAGGTACCGACCATTAAATTACATCAAGACAAATTGAGCTGTTCACTATCCACTTCCAATTTTCTCAGAGGTTGGTGCAAAGGAGAATTAGACTTGGATCCCCTCATATTTTTTTCCTGACATCTCTGAGAGAGTTTGAAATTTTTTGTCCTACTTTACCATTAAAAGCAACACTGCTTATTTTATGAGTGTTGACTCTGGGTAAGCTGGGGCTAAAGGACTTTAACTCCATACAGCACTGTATGACTTGCTTTCACTTCTGTTTGCTGTTTTCATCGTTAGGGATTTTGTCCATCAGAGATGAAATTGATACACTCACTCCACTCTTTCTCATTCTTGACACCAAAAATAGGACTCCATCTCTCACACCCATTTCTATTGATTATGAATCAGGCTATATTTCATGACGAGACATTCTTTCAATTTTTTTGTCATCTTCATTGTGGGTGTTTATGTGTAAAGAGGATTTTGTGGGATCCATACAAAATTGTAGAAGCACTTTTAAGAAATAAGCCCACTTCAATGGAGGGATTTGCAAAGCCCACTCTGAGGTAGGAGGGAGCCTTTTTTTAAAGCTGCCTTTTTTTTCCCAGGCTTTTTACTGCACTGTACTCCGCACAAAGACTGGTGCCATTCAGTGTTTCTCTCAGCCATCAGCCTGTGGAATCAAACTCAACTGACACAATCAAAAAGTCTCCACGAAAGCCAGCTGTGACTATGTTTTATTGATTACTGCCAAAGATAAATAACAGAACAGCTAAAAGCTTCACGATGAAACCTCTCTCTTACATATCAGTACAGTTGCCATACTACATATTACTCAAACATAACAAATGCGGAGAAAATGACTACATTTCAGCTGCTCAACTATAAAAACTTAGAAGAAATTATAAATCATTGAAGTTCCTCTTCCTGCTGTTTTGATATCCTATCTACAACCTTCCTTAAAAAAGTTTGACCTGTCATTGCATCTGATCTGATTCAAACACTAAATTCATCCTTCTCATCAGGTGTTTTCCCCCAGGCTTTAAAAACAGCAGTTATTAAACCACTGATTAAAAAGAGCATTCTGGACAAATCACATCTGCAGAACTGCAGGTCAATCTCTAACCTTCCATTTATCAGTAAAATTATTGAAAAAGCTGTGTTTCAACAGTTAAATAGAATTCCTTACAACGACCAACCGCATTGATGTTTTTCAGTCTGGTTTCCATGCTCACCACAGTACTGAGACTGTCCTCACCAAAGTGTATCCGACTGGAGAACTGGGTCGGACTTTCTGGTATAGTACTTAATTGGTTTGAATCCTACATAAAGAGCCGGGATTTCTTTGTGTCAATAGGCAACTTCTCATCAGAGTGGACAAAAGTCACATGTGGGGTACCTCAAGGTTCAATCCTGGGACCCCTTCAATTCAATATCTATCTGCTCCCACTGACTCACTTTATAACAAGAAACAAGATTGACTACCATAACTACACAGACGATACACAGCTCTACATTATGATGTCACCAGGTGACTCTAAACCCACCCATGTACTGAAAAGATGCTTAGAACAAATCAATGCGTGGATGTACCAAAACTTTCTCCAGCTGAACAGAAACAAAACTGAAGTTATTGTCTTTGGACCTAAGGAGGAACAATCTAGAGTCAGCACACAGCTTCAGTTATTACAACTACAATCTAGTGATCAGGCCCAAAATCTGGGTGTAGTGATGGACTCAGACCTGAATCTTCAAGGACACATAAAGACAGTTATAAAGTCAGCCTTCTATCACTTGAAGGACATTTCCAGAATCAAAGGACTGATGTCCCAGCAAGATCTAGAGAAACTCATACATGTGTTTATCTTTAGTCGCATTGATTTCTGCAACAGTGTCGTAACAAGTCTGCTTAAAAAATCAATCAGACAATTCTGATCCAGAACGTTGCTGCTCGCGTTCTCACTAAAACCAGGAAAATAGAGCACATCACCCCAGTTCTAAAGTCCTTACAATGGCTCCATGTAGCTCAGATAATTGACTTTAAAATACTTCTATTAGTTTATAAATCACTGAATGGCTGAGCACCAAAATATATTAAAGACCTATTGTCATTGTATCAACCTTCCAGACCACTCAGGTCTTCTGGTTCTAGTTTACCCTGTATCCCCAGCACCAGAACCAAACATGGAGAAGCAGTTTTCAGTCTTTATGGTCCACTAATCTGGAACAAACTTCCAGAAAACAGCAAAACTGCCGAAACACTAAATTCCTTTAAATCAAGGCAGACAACCCACCTGTTCAGAGTTGCTTTTGACCCATAATAACAAGAACATTGACCAACATATTTGACATATATTGGTGTTTTAATGATGGCACTTGACAAAAGGTAATGTTTGTTACTGGTTTCACAACCAGTGACCATTTGATGTATTTATGATGTTTTTATGTTTTCATGATGTAAAGCACTTTGAACTGCCTTGCTGATGAGATGTGCTTTATAATTAAACTTGACTTGACTTGACTACATACCAGGGCTAGACCTAAAACCACAATGTACCAGGGATGCACCGTTGGTGGTTTAAAAAAAAACTGAAAAGCATGGTCACAGCAGTGATATGGTTTACACTTAATATCTGATGTTGTATATTTCAGATAAACAGAAAGATAAATTGAAAAACCCTTTTTAGCAACAAACTAATTTATACTAAAATAATTTCTAATAGAAAATGTTTAGATAGATAAACTTCATGATACATATAATTAACACATTTAACAAAAAATAATGAAACTGAATGATAATGAAGTTACGAAAAGCTAAAGTATTTTTAGTTGTCAAACATTTTTTGTACATTTTTGAAATGCAAGTAGTTTCCTTAAATTTATCCATTTATAGATACATGCATTTTTAGTTTTATTGTACTTTCTGTTGCTATTTTATCAACATTCAACATGCAATGTTGAAGATTGGTTTATGTGTATACTTATTTAATCATTGATTGATTTATCATTGATCATTTGTTTATTTTATCTCATATATCCAATATATCCAACATTAACATTTATACAATTTAAGAAACACCAATCCCATCATAGTAGTCTAAAGTTGCTGAAGCGCCTGGTTTCAATTAGAACATTATTGAATGTAAATAATTTGCTCATCTTTTTATGAGCGTACCATGACACATGACATGGACAGACGTGGCCTAAAAACCAAAAGACAGTCACTTTTTTAAAGCCTCTTGACTAGTTATGAGTGGCACTTCTGTTCAGCAGCCGACTGTAGGCTAATTAACCAACTTATGACAGCTTGCCATACCTGTATTAAAAAACAAATGACAAAAAGTTAAATATTAGGTGCATAAGCCTTCAAAGATGTGATTAGTATAGCCTCAGTAATCAATATATTTTATTATTTCAGCTGTAGAAGGAATATGAACTTCTTTTTCTGTTTTAAATAAAAGCCATATTAATTCAGTGTACTTTTAGGCTATGCCAATAACATCAGCTGTATAGAAATTAAAAAAGATCCACTAACGGATCAATGCAAACTTATGCCTGACAAAGACATGTCTGGGAATGTCTATCCAATCATGCTATGACTGACCCTTAAATGGCAAGTCTATCAATTCAGTGCACATAGAGAAGTGAGGCGGCATTAATTATGAGCCTTCAAGTTCCAAGGGACAGTTAATCTTTGTCATTTTGCTCCCGGAGACATTTGGATCTGTCACCGAGATTGGAGCCAGGTCACTGCCTGTGACCCATAGCTGAGAATAAACATTCGGCTCACGTTCATGGAACCTGTACTGATTTTTATGTCCACACATTTTGCTTCAGGCTGTGTTAGCTCATGCACTAATGTGTTCTGCGGCCTGAAAAGTTTCCATGATTCAGAGTAGAAGTTTTACAAGTTCTAGAATTATATGCATGTAAGTATGCTGTTGCACATAAAACACATATAAGACAATGTTCTAATTATATATTAGAAATATTAAAGATCTCTTATCTGTATCGTTATCCTTTTTATATCTGTTCAGAAAATTTATAATTTGTGTTTTGCCCAGATTTTTTTTCTCATTTTCTATTGTTGTATTCATTGATTTTAAAATTAATTTTTATTCTTTCTTGCACGAAACACCCTGGGATGGACTTTGTTAAAGTGCACCATTTAAATTGGGAGAAAAAAAGGTATTTCATTGATGCTGCCTCTGTAACTCACAGATGCCAGTGGCGGCCATCATACCCCAGGTGTAAAGTGCGGATTGATTCTTGCAGCCAAGCCAGGCAACAAAGCACTGCAGAAAAAAAAGCAGAGAGGACTAAGCGAGGCAACATTTTGACAGAACTGGGGCATTGCCTCGATTATACCTTCTCAGTGGCCCTTTGTGTGTGTTCATGTGCTTGGAACAAGACAGATCTTGCTTTACTGAAAAAAATGCAGATGGTAAATGTAGGTCTTTTTTTTTTTTTTTTTTTTTTTTTTTTTTTTTTTTTTAAAAGGCTAATGTAAAGATAAGCCATTGAGGCATATGGTGATAATTGTTGGTATACATTGCTACCATACACTAACAGCAGCTTGGGAACACAAACTCTGCATTAGGAGTCTAAGCTGCACTGCAGAATGCAGGGTCATAGGCACAGGTGTAGGCAATAATAAAGAGGAGATTTCAGAGCTGCTTAAGATGTTAATTCTGTACGTGTCTTTGCACAGGTTATTTTCAAATGCTCATTCTGTTTGCCTTTCATCTGCTTCCCTTCATGTGTGGAATTTATTGCTGTCAAAATGCGCCAAGAATTCTGAACTCTCTAGAGAAAATGCCACCTATCAGAAAGCCAAAGGAAAGAAAATGACTTGAACTGCCTGTAAACTGTAAAGTTTAAGGAATCTCCAACTCTCAGTGTAAGTTTTGGGCCATCTCTGTTCGGAGATGATAGTAGGATGTTTGAAGGAGAAGACATGCTGTGCCTCCTGGTTTGAACTCCGGGTATGCTGGAAAGCAGGTCTTGATGCTGGCAGTGAGTGTGTGTCTGAAACCAAATATGGCTTGGATTGATTGAGCAGCACGGTTTGTTTCTGGAATGAAAGAGATGTGTTGACGGTGTAAAGTTCAGAGGCTTCATCAGCTTTATCAGTATAATCAGCCCTGCTCAGCTCAGGAGAACTCAACAGCTGCACCATCTGGACACCCAGCTTCTGCTGCCTTCATCTGTACAGTAACACCATGGGAGGAGCAGTATGAGCTCTCTGCTATCCTGATGAATGTGAAGGACTCAGCATGAAAGACTCCTCAGAAAATCTCCCAACTATTTCTAAGTATTAGAGTTTTCAGGGAAGATGTTCTTGCTTACAAATCTTTTAGAAATTGTTGTTGTAAGTGGTTGCTCTTTCTTAAATCCAGGCCCCTCCTACTGCCAATCCCAAAACAACATAAGTATTGAACAAGTCAACATTTTGCTTGTCAGTAACAACTGAAGTAACCTGGACATACAAACAAATCAACACAAATACAAAAATTAAGTAATCTTTAATAAAGTGAAATGGCACAAGGGATTGATATTTAACATGCTTACAGAAATATTCAGTTCTTTTAGAAAAATTTTTTTTGGTAATGGCATCTTCAAAATGTTCCCTGTATGGAGAAACTATGCTCATGCATAGCTCAAGAGCTATTTTTTAAAAGGTTCTAGGAACTCTTCTATGTACCTGATAGCTTTTAAACTGGACTCAAGTCATGTGATTGACTGGGCTACATCCTAATAGTTTTATTTTCCTTCAGTGAAATCAATTGAGAGTTTTGTTGGCTGTATTTGGATCATTGAATTACAACCTTTCCCTATTTGAGCATCCTATTATCAACAATGTCACGTTGCATTTTTCATGATCAATTAAATGAAGTCTGTCAGAAATGTAATAAGGAGCACTTGGCTGTGGCTACTTTATGGCATGTTCTCCACACTTCTGGATTATGTTGCTAACAGGGCCTACTTGAAACATTTAGAAGTTTAGATATTAATCTTTAACCAACCATCAGCATGTTTTGATTCAGGTTGTAAATGCCTTAAGAAAGCTCTTTGCTTTTACCTATCAAAATATGCTTCTTTGTAAAATACTTCAGGGCGACTATGTCCCATCTTGCAATTGGAAAGTTAAAGGTGTGAATCTAGCTTCCACCACTGGCACATGTAGATGTTACTCTGGGCCAGGCACTTAACAAAGTGTGGCTCTAGTGTGAAGCACTTTGAACGGTCAGTATGACTAGAAAAGTGCTATAAAATTCAGTCCATTTACTGGATACATTTTATAGGCCATTAATTTGGACTAAACCAGATGACATTAATTTGCACTAATTTTCTTAGATTTGTGTCTTTTCTCTATACAGTGTAGAAGAATGCAATTTAGGTCATTCTAGTCAATATCTTTAACTATACATGGTCAAAACAAAGTCTGGGCTCCTCAGAAACATTGAAATAGCCTGATAATTAGTGACAAATCATACATTGTGTCAGCCATGCATGGTGTACAACAATATTTTCTCACATTGCTTATAGTGTGGACACTGTAGGGGGTTGCCAGTCTCATTTAATGGCTATAGAAGAAGCAATTGAATACTCATTTGGGGAGAAACTGAAAAGTGTTTTTACATTATTTTATTTTATTTTATTTTATTTTATTTTATTTGGTTGTGACACCTTCCAGGTTTTGCTTCCCTAGGTAGACAGCCACATCTCCAGTATCAAAAGCTGCCAAAGTTGTTCTACAGTCTTATCACCTGATGCACATGGTGTTCCTGTCACATTTTGGGGTTTAAAAAGTTTGCAAAAAAATCTAACCACCACTGTTTAAAACAACACATTCACATTAATTTGTTACATGCATCAGTTATTTTACACAAGTACAGTAAGAATAAAATATATTTTATATTAAAAAATATTCTAAGTTTAAAAACTGCTATATTTTCTCCCTCATTTGTTTGTACTTAGCCGCTATAGCTCTGACTTGCTCCTTTATGTTGATGTTTTTGGTAAATGTGTTTAGCATTTTCAACCCATGATTTCATCGAATCATAATACCAAAGCAATGACTGCTCATCACCACAGGTGTTCCTAATTAGGACAAATATCTCTTGACATCATTATGCTACCTGAATGTGTGCCACTGGTATGGATTATCCATCTTTGACGGAAATAGTTCGAGTGTGGGCGAGAAAACTACACATTGATTTCCTTGTCAGTACAAGGGTGTTAAAACTATTTTTCTCCATATTTAATAACTGATGGAATCATACAGTGAGGAGAGGATGTGGGCGTATTCTTACTTTGTTATTCATAGGTTGGTTTCATGGAAATCTCAGTGGCTTAAAATATTCTTCCTGCTCTTCCTACACTGCAAATTAGATTTCTGCTCACAACTACCCATATAAAAATAAACATTTTTTTTTTATATTTTCAGATCTCATGGTTCAATGCCTTCAAGAAAGGTGACACTGCAGATAATAAGCTTCTGCAAGATGGCATTACAGATTCCCAATTTGCATTCTCAAAATTTTAAAGCAGAAGTGCCATAGAGGAAAAGCCATTTTCCTGGACAGGAATGAACTGACTGCTTTTCAGCACAACCAGATGCCAGGTTAGGATTGACTCTGTGCCAATCAGCTCATCAGTGCGATGATTGCCATGTACAAATTTGAACAGGTGATTAGGTAGGATCGACTGTTTACACTCTAGAGAACAATGCGGCTCTGTAATACAGGTGATGACCATGGGATAACATCTGCAAGGATGCCTCTATTCTGGGGTCTTTGACCAAGCTGGGGACATAAAGTGCTTGAATAAAGAGCTTATTATTTCTGTTAGTTATTCTCTGGATTTATCCACGGACATGATGCTGGTTTGCAGAATAAGTTGTTTTGCAGTGATTTATTTCTGCCAGAACTGCATTTTATGTTATATCAAAGTAAGATAAAAGCTTCCACTATTTCAGAAATTACAATTTACAAGGTACTTCTAGTTGCACTGTAATTACATGCATTCCAAGTCATTTGATGAAGGTTTTGCTAAAAGCCAAAGCTCAGAGTTAATGAAGATAAAATTTTTAAAATATTTTTCATCAGCACAGTCAGCTGCCATTGGGACAATACAGCATTTTGGATCATTGAGCTTTATCTCACACTCTATGTCAATATCCACAGGGAGGGAAACTTATCTGTGACAGATGATTCATTTGAACTTCTGGCTCATCTGTTTCTGTGCCAAAACCTAAATGCCTTTAGATACGTCTTTCATTTGCTCTGATTTTGCAGTGACTCTAACCAGAAAAACTGCAGTTGTTATGCTGAACAAAAAATTAATGTAATCCATCTCTCCAGCCATCCAGCCAGCCATCTATCCATCCATCCATCCATCAGTAGTCCTTCAATAATTCCCAGGCAACCTCCTCTATAAGATGCCTGAACCAACCCAATTGACACCTTTGCTGCATAGGAGCAGAAGTACAAATCCAAGCCTTTCTCAGGCAGTGGAAATCCTCACTTAGCTCTAAGGTTGTGTCCAGTAATTTTAAGAAGGAAGCTAATTTCAGCCAATTGGATCTGGGATCTTGTTCTTTTGGTCACCATCCATGTCTCATGGACATAATTGAGGGTTGGTACATTTACAGACTTGCAAATCAAGAGCTTTGTTTTTTGACTCAGGCCTTTCTTCACTATGACAACCCGAACTCAGGTCAGGGTTATTTAATTGAGAGTAAATAGTAGTAAGGTCTTAATTTCAGCGGCTCGGCCAGGCTCAACTCAAACTTATGCTCCAGCTAATATCTGTCAGTATTGAAAGTTTATATTTATAGAGTTCACAGTCAGATAAATTAAAAAGCAATTCCTCCATGAAGTAGGAATTACAGTTTGGAAAGTAGGGCTTGGTTTCACAATCCAGTGTGGCTGTCCTGTGGAAATTTGGTGAAACTGGCAGTATTTAGCATATTAGCACTTCTGTGAGTCTTTGTCTCATTAAATACACAGGGTATTGTACTAATGTTTAATTCACATATTATTTGGGGGAATTTGAGTTTAAATTTCTTATTTAGTCCTTAGTATCTTCCTACATGGAGGTCTACTGGCTAGCTTTCATTTTCCAGACCAATTTACTCTCTAAGATATGAAGAATAGCAATGAGTAGGATGTAGATATGGTACAGAAGGTACAAAGGGTTAGCATTATCGCAGGAAGATGTAGCAAGACATTGAAAATATTGCTCTGTCAGGAGAAAATTTAGACAGATGGTGTTTACAGAAATTAATATGGAAAATTAATCACTGTGGAAACATTTTTTCTTAGATTTTCAGGGAGTTGAGTTTGATTTGTGAGATCAGTTGTTTTAAACATATCTTATCTGGTTAAAGCAGCTTTTTTACAGTAGAACTTTAGTTATATGTGATATTTGCGGGGGTGCATTTTAAACAAACTAGCATCTAGCAGAGTAAACTGTTTGTGGTGCTATGAAAATATTCGAGGTGCAGAGCAAAGGGAGCATGAAGAGTGAGTGAGACCACCATGTGTGGCCAACCTCATCTAATGAGTCGTCTTGGCGCAATGTGGCCTCATGGTCCATTTCTCTCTGCTCATGAGGGCCAGAGGGGTCAGCAGGCTTAATAACCCCCTCTTTAATTACTCACCTCATTTACACTTGGCTCCTCTGACTCTGTTGCAGCTGAATGGATGCTCCTTTGCAACTACAGTGACCCTCTAATAATGAAGCCTGATTGATTGGGTTTGCTATTGATAAAACTGTAAGTGCTACTAGAACTATCAAAGATGTTAGAGATGGAAATGTCAAGCAGAGATGTAATGACATGATCATTTTATGTCTTAATTCTTGTGTGCAATTCCATCAAGTTTAACGATATTGTCATGGTTCTGTTCAAATTAGTTTTTAAAAAATGGTGTAAGTGTGGGGACAGTAGAAATGCATTAAGAGACCATGGATGGATGGAGAGGATATCATGAAGTACTTTAATCAGCTTGAAAATATGTTTTGTGAAGCTCAGAGATTTCCCATAAGCCTTTATTAGGAAGGTTTGTGGGTCACACATATACACAGAAAAGGTAATGCTGTTTGGAAATCAGAAGGCGCTTCAGTAAGCCTTTGGAAGAAATCCCCCTCCCCACCCACACCCCCTCCATAATATAAAACTGGCAGATTAGAAAAAGTTTTGAATAATGCATAAACACAAACCTCTTTCAGCGATCAGTAGCCTCTCTGTTGACCAGTGATAAATCACGCCTGCATTATCAGGCTTACAAAAGTTAAAAGGACAATAAGTAAAGTTCTAGGGAGACAATGAAAAATACTTATCCGTTATGTGGGAGATGGAGGGGATTTTTAGATTGGCTTTGGTCTATCTTGACATTTGTACTATTGATTTTCTTTCTTTTGTGCTACTATGGCTTAGATTTCTAATTGGATTCACACTGTGGCTGAGGTATACCTTTTGCTTGGTACAAATCAGGCATATTTCCTTTGGTTTTCATGAAAAGATTGTAAAAAAAATATTCTGTTTCACTTTAATCCAAATGATTTTGTGAGGTTTAATTCAGCTTAATCAAAAAGACCCCAATGCTGCTACAATGAGATAAAAGCAGGAAGGTCTGTATAAAAGTGACAAAATATCTGTCAAGGCCACAGCCCTATGCAGCATCATTAATGAAAAGGATTCAGATCAGCATCAAAAATGAATAGTTTCCTTCTTCATCCTCTGCATCTATAGAAGTTTCATGAAATTCAGATTGGTAGGTTTTGCATAACTCCGCCAGAAGTTCAAACTAGTAAACAGAAAAGGAAATTTCCACTTACTTCAATGTCGGTGAAAAATGAGAAAAGCAATTGTGGAAGTGGCATGAATGAAGTGTATCTTGACAACAGAGCATAAGCAGCAGCTGTTCAGATGTCTCCACACCAGTTGGAAGATTAAATAGCTTCTCTTGCTTATTTTAAACTTAATCATTTTTTTTTTACTGAAGTTCTTCTCAAAAAAACAAAAACAGCAAGCCCTAATATGTAAACATGTTTGCTACAATTTCTGCTGCAGATTTGTCAAATTTGATATTACTTAAAAAGACATTATAAGAATAATATGTTTCTGGTTAATTTAAAGGAGTAGGTCAGATTTTTAAGCAAAATATGTGAAAATGTCTTCAGCAATATTTTCTTTACTTGTACTATAAAGATGTAATATTTTTGTGAGTTAGTAGTAAATCAAGTAAACCATTGGAGTAGTGGAACTCTTACAGCTCGGCAGACTGACCCGTTTTAGTTGATTTTAGCAGTTTGAAACAACTCGATCATATTTATTTGGCTGTGGCTGCTTGCTGTATCAATGTGGCACTAATCCTTCCGATTAACTGATTATAAGTCTGCTGGGAAAGTTTCCAAACATCTACAAGACCTGGAAAAGCACAGGAATGTACAGACTTTGATGCAGCTATATAGCAGCATTGAATCAAATCTAAAAGGTTATTTCACTTTCAGTGGACTTTCAGTAGACTGCTAATTGCTGGTTGAGAAGTAATATTTTTTTGGATGGACCCTCAGTTATAAGTAGAATTTGGTGGTATGAGGGTGCTAAATATTTCTTTGCTGGTTGAGTATTCCAAACATTTTGCTTCAGTCATCCCCCAGTTTAAACCTCTCTTGCTAATATTTTATGTAAACTTTAAAAGATAAAGCAGGAGTAATTAATATTTACCTTGGCAAACACAGCATTCTAACCCAGTCACTCACGCAGAATTTCAGTGTTTTGCAGAGTTAATATCCAAATACATTTATAAAATCAGATAACCTTAAAATATAACTAATTAAATTAAATAAAGTGTTGACTTTAGAGGCAAACAAAGTAACTGTATTGAGATTAACTTTTTTGGTAAATGAACTGAACATGCATAGTGCTTTTCCAGTCATACTAACCGTTCAAAGCACTTTACACTAGAACCACATTTATCCAATCGCATTCACAAACACACCAGTTTATACACAGATACACAGATCGGTAGGCCACTTGGGGTTAACTGCCTTGCCCAGGGGCACATTGACATGTGACAGAAGGAAGCTGGAATCAAACATACAACTGTCCGATTGCAATATAACTACTCTACCCACAGTCGCTCACAGTCAGGTTATGGATTTAACACAAATAATTTGTTCAATGTGTCAATGCTGTGAATGTTTCACAGCATTTGTGGTGCAAGATGCAAATTAAAACAGTCAGAATTCCCCTGCAGAGTGTATTTATAAATTTAAATTTATATAGAGGAGACACTCTGCAGCTGTTGGTCCATTTGATTAGTGTTCATAAGTGTCATATCTGTACAGTTTTCATTAATAAAGATTTTGGGTTTATTATAAAAGTGTAAAATGGACTTCTGTTTAGGTTAACCACCATCAAATACATGATGAATTATGTTTTTTGATCACAGGTTCTCATCTCATTTTGGGCTCTCCCCCACTGTTCTCTAACTTTAGTAAACATGGAACACTCTGTCTCCAAAGTTCATCGAAAGTTTTTAACACTTCAGTAAAATTTTGGTAGTGATTCTGCATATGTTATAAAGTGTACTTATTCCTTTCCTCTGTCTCTTGTATACAGACACTCAAAACCAGGATTTGTAGGGGATTCAAGATCCATTCTAGTGAAACAATTCTACAAATATTGAGGGGATTGTGTGTGGATTTTAAACTATAACCACTTTGAGACAATTTGACATTAATGCTGCATTGGTCTAATTTCAGTGTTTTCAATCCTGTTTTGAGCTCTGCTGTTGTACTGGGTGGAGTTCTGTTTACTAGATTACAGCAATATTCCTGCAGGAGGAGAGCACACTTAGTGTCAGGGGATGCAATCAATGAAAAGCCCAAGATTTGAGCCCCACAGTGGAAGCACCCGAGGTAGATTAAAATGTTTAAAATGTTCTGGGAAATTAAAGTCTGGGGGAAAGAATCACTCTGGAACCCAAAGGTGAAAGGCACTTTAGTATAGATAATGATTTCACAGATTTATTCTTCAAAAAAATCAATCTATTACATTCCGTAGTTTAAAGCTCCATTTTTATATTGTGTTTGACTTACAGTTTTCTAAAACACTGTAAAATCTGAGCTGGAGGCATAGAAGCACCAAACACTGGCATGGGCCCATCTAACATAGTGACTTATCACTTCCGATCAGTTGGTTCCATTTATTTGATTCCTGTCTTTGGGAAAAAAAAAAAACAACAAAAAACGTTACCCTGCTTGAGGCCTGGAGTTATAGCTGCTGTTTCTTTGCTGGAGATTGACTTTATCAAAAATCACTTAGACTTTATTTTGTGAATGAAGCATGCTGCTCACTGCTCATCTCAATTGGAGGTTTGACGTGATTAATGTTGTCATGGATAGTATTAATGAAAACCTATTTTTAAATGCAGAACAAAAGCAGAGCTCTTTCTGGTGCAGAGATAAATGGAACGCTTCATCCTTGTGGAATGTGAATTAGACATGAAGACTTGTTTTATTATTTCATGACACTTTTTCTAGATCTTCTTTTCAAATGCTGGAGTGTGTTCTGTCTATGTGACATAGTATAGTTTGGAATCATTCTTTTTTTGTCTATGCATCTAATTTGGCACCCATTAAAATTTGTGATTCATCCTGTCTGCTGCTGTGACAGTGGATCTTTAGACTTAATGAGACTGATATACACTGAAACATATTAATTATGATCCTGCCATCTAGGTTGTTGCCAGTAATTGGAAAGAAGCTGTCATTGTGTCTAATACAAAAACATTAAATGGATATTTGTGTGTTGACAGTTCAGATTCAGAAAATATAAAAATTACAGCTAAAAACAACAACTACATTTATTTAGAACTTTGTACAGTTTTCTAACTGTAGGTTGTAATACACCGAAGTATTATTTCCCTCACTGAGGCGATGACCTTGCAACCACAAACTTTAATGTATTTAGGTAATTTAATTTGATAAACCAACATGCAGCATAATTGTGAAGTGAAATTAAAAGTTTACACGGTTTGCATTTTTCTTTATAAAAATCTGAAGAGAGTGGCCAACATATTTCTACTTTCTAGAACCATATTTTACTGCAGTAACAGTTGTAGGCCTTTTGGGGTGTTTCTCCTCCAGGATTGCACATCTGGAGACTGAAATTTTTCCAAAATAACTCAAGCTGAGTGAGATTGAATGAAAAATATCTGCAAGCATTAATTTTCAGGTCTTGCCACAGATTCTTATTAGATTCAGATGTAGACTCTGACTACACCAGTTTGACACATGATTAGGCACTGATCTAACCCATTCCATTGTAGCTCTGGCTGTATGTTTATGGTCATTGTGCTGCTGGAAGGTGAACCTCCACCCTGGTCATACGTGTTTTGCAGCCTCTAACAGGTTTACTTCCAGAACTGCTCTGTATTTAGCCTGATAATTTTTCCCATTATCTCTGACCAGTTTCCCCACCCCTACAGAAGAACAGCTTCTTCACAGCATGATGCCGCCTCTGTTGTGTTTCATCATGGAAATAATGTGTTCCAACTGATGCCAAGTGCTAGTTTTATTGTTTCCTCTCTTCTATAGAGGTGAGATTAGTAAAGTGCATGACAAATAGTTTTCCTGTCGATAACTGGACAATGGATTTAAAAGTGACCTGTGAGATGTTAAAAACTTGGGGTATTGCTTTATAATGTACCCCTGCTTTAAATTTCTCCACAACTTTATCTTTGAGTGCTTATGCATACCGCAGCTTTCACATTTTTATTTATGAAAATCTAGTATTAGAAACATGTCAGTTTTTTGTCCGCATAATTATATGTTACTTTGTGTTGGTTTGTCATAAACTTTCAGTACAATACATAAAAGTTGTTGGTTGTAATGTGACACAATTTGAAAAGGTTTCATTGCTGCAAATTCCTTTCCAAGGTATTGTGTAGATAATATAGAATTATGTCATTTTTGTTGGATTCACTGGCATCTTTTTATTTATAAGGCACTATTAGAACTCCTTCCTCTTTATCTGTACACTTAAATCCACCAGAGGTCTGCTGGGTCGTATCTCCTGCGCTTGCAGGATCTGTTTTTACTGACTGTCCCTAGAGCCCACACTGATTTTGGCAAAAAGGCTTTTAATTTTGCAGCACCATCTGCTTGGAATTAGCTTCAGAACGAACTACACTTGAAGGAAATGGTCTCATATTATTCTTTTAAGGCCATTTTAAAAGATCTTGCAGAAATGCTTTTAAACTGATTTTGGACCTAAGTTTTCAATTTTTAGTGATGATATGGTTGTTGATGAGTGAAATTGTGTCTATCTGTAAGTGACTACTTGTAGTAGTCAAGTCAGGTTTTTTTTTTATCCTGGTTAAGTAAAGGTTAATGATGAGGAATAATTCTTCCTTAGGGAGAACATAAGTAAAACTATGCATTACTATAATACTGAAATTCATCTACTGGACCCTGAAAACGTGTCTCCTTAAACTGAAAAATGAATGCAGCAGAAATCAACATATTTTAAAAGTGGAAATACTTTAAAATTCTAAGTCATAATGTAATAATCTGGGTCATCATCATGCAATAAAATTGCTTGTAACATTAGCTTTACAGTCAATGAAAAGCTGGACATTGTCTAAATTGATGATGAGTTTAATGTACCATTTAGGTATCTCAATAACCAGTCATAATTTGTACACATTAGTAAGATGTAAGTCACTTTTGAGCAACATCATGTATATCGTTGCTGTTATTACTCATGATGTATCTTTCATGGTGTGGGAAGCCATCTCTGAAATATCATCTTAAAGATGTCTGTTGGAACTCTCTGGGGTTTTAATATGTTTGGATGTTCTCTAGCTCAGTAGAGATGTGTAATAAGAATCACAGTATAATTTGTCTTTAGGTTCATGTTGTAGATATTTGGAAGCAGGATGGAGATGCATTATTTCATATAAGAAATGTTATAAATCTATAAACTTGTGAATTTCTTTCCTTAAAAAACATGCTGGTGTAAACAACAGTTCTTATGAATGCACTGAACTGTGAATGTGTGAGAATATGTTTAGTCTATATAGCCATGTCCCTACCAGTCACTGGAAGGCTCTGCTTGGCCTGTGATTCCAACATGCTTGGTTGGCTGTGCAGCTGCCCATTCATGTGTGCTCTTACACACATTGCTTGCAGGCAGTATCCAGTCAAAATAACACTGTTATCATGTTGCACCTTGATATCTATCAACTTTCATATTTTATTCTCATTTTTGTGCATATTTTTTGCCTTCAAAAGTTCCAGGTTATTTTCATGAAATGTCTTTAATAAAAGCATGAAACCTTATTGAAATCCTATTGAGCATGGTTGAGTATGGGCGACAAAACTACTTGGGAAGAGTTAAAAAGTAATTACCATCAGAGCAAAAATAGATTCCTCTTGAAATGCATTTTTAGGATGAAATTATTTGACACTGTTGTTGCTACTTTGCAAGTAATAATTTATTAGGATGCCATTATTACATTATTATTACATTATTATTAAATCATTACTGTAGATGATTTTTTTCTCAAAACTACTTAAAGTTTTATATTAACTTTATAATATCAAATTTGTAATTTTCATACACATTTCTGTGACCAAAATATATTTGCAAAGGTCGCTACTATCCCTTACCTGCTGTACTGAATCCTATACTTGTCTTATGTACTCTGGTGTCGAACTAAGAACTACAGGTCGTAAGTACCAATTTTACTCAAAAGTCCAAGATATCTGCATGTACACTCGAAGCAGCAGATTTTTCTGTCATAAAAAATGTGAGGGTTTGTCATGTTACAGGACATGAGATGTAAAGAAACTGATTATCTGTAAAAATGATTCTTTCATGGAGTATTACATCAATTATTAACTGAAAATATTGAAATTTAAACAGAAAAACTGCAAGAATGTATCAGTTGTGATATTTTTTTAATGTGTCAAGGCATAATTTATTTTATGAACACACTGATTTTATTTTTCCTATGTATCCCAAAATAAAAAGTGTAACAAATGTATAACTGCAGTCAGACTTGTATATTCTAAAATAAATTGGCAATTAGTAAAAAGAGTTAGTGTATAAGGTAGCAATGCAATAACGTAACAATTTCAATATCTAGACAAACGTGTCAGCAACGTCCAATCAACACCTTTAAATGGTTAAAAGAGAAATAATGTATCATTTCTTCCAGCAGATCCAAAGGACATCTCGATTTTTTTTTTATTTATTAATTTTTTTTTTTTTTGTGCAGTCTTAATGAACTGACATTTCTCTCAGCAGTTCATAATCTCTTATACTTCACTTTTTCAACCTATATCATCATCCAGTATACGTTTGACAAGGCAAGTGGAAATTGCTATTTAAAATAAAAATAACATTTGGGTAATGAGGCCTGCTTCTGCACAGCAGCACATTGGAATAAATGAATAACTACACACTTGGAGGCCTTCTTTGTGATAGGAAAGTTTTCCTGTTTTCGTTCCACAGCACCTGCCGTTATGGAGGTCTTAAGAGGGCACGACGAAGCCGGATGGAGAGTCATTATGAGGAGTCTTCCTCAGCAGCAGGGTGGGTCAGCGGTTTAAATTAGCATTTTAATGAGAGGAGCATGAGCAAAGCCCAGCAGGATGACCTATCAGGTGGCACTCAGAGTATGTAAATGATTAATTACAGCATCTAAAATCCATTGGGATCACTCACTTGTTAAGTGAATGAGGAGCCAGTCCTAAAGCAATTCCAGTATTGATACTATTTGCCTGTTTCTTGCTTTCCCCCAAAACTCACCTAATGCAATGTGATGATAATTGACTGGGACTTAATGAGATTTCTCAGGGTAATATCTAAGAACACAATAAAAGCTGCTTTTAAAGCACACCACTGAGTTGCAGGAAGTGTTTTTAAAGGAAAGATAGATAGATTTACAGTCTTTAAGGTCATTTTTAATTAAATGTACATATCAATTGTCAATGCAATTTAATTGTCAAAGATTTTGTCAATTTAATTTGATTAAATTCCCAAAAAAAATCATATCAAATTAGCAAATTTTCAAGTTACTTTGATGAAGCAGTATACTGTGCATCTTCCTCTATCATAGCTCACTAGTGTTAAAATATGAGGGCATTGAGCATAATAAATACCAGCTTTGGCTTTTACAAACCATTTAATTGCATCAGCTTGGAAATAAGAGCCATCCTTCAGTTTATCCTTTCTACTGCAGACAAGAATCCTGATTTCTATAAAAAGGGATCAAATGGATCTAACACAGCCAAACACAAGTTGGAAAACAAGCCGAATTCTTAATGTGGAGAAGGAATTTACCATGTTCCTTGTTCGTCTCAGGGGAAGAAAATGTGGCCCCCTTGGCAAAGATGGTGAAAAATAATTTGTGAGAAAAAGTTGGCATACTTTATGAAATTGCTCGAGCGGAGCTTCTTCTTGCAATTTAATGGGGCCTTTTTTTTTTGCTGCAAAATTAAAAGTCAGTAGACAGTCTGCTCTGGGAAAATTTCAACTCGAGCTGACTTTTTACCCCCTTTCCTTTAAAAAAAGAATATATATCTCCAAAACTATTTGCAGCATTTAGGTCATGAGATAACTGATTTTAGTTTGATGAGAGCTACCCTCAAAGTGTGATCTATTTTTCCAGATATGAGTAGCAGAAGAATTTTAATTTGTAGGAAGGGGATGGATCACTCCTTTTCCAATTTGTGAATTTCGATTTCTCCATGTTTTGAAGGAAGCTGGGTTCAACAGAATGTAAATGATTCTATAATAGTATATGAGTGTACCTCTTCAGCTAGACCCAAGTGCACCAAAAGCCCATGAGTCTGGAACACAAATCTTATCAGCATCACACCATGTCTGTTCACAAGTGTACTCCTGATACTGTGGAGAGGTTCACAGTGGAGCAAGAAATGCGCATTTCACCTCATATGCAGTGTTTGGAGTACCTGAAGACCGGAACGAATGAGAATCGCTGATAACAATGCATCAAGGTTGTTTTAGTCTGATCTAGTCAATATATGAAATGTGACCCCTAAAAATGTTACATATAGCAGATATTACAACATTATTAATCACATTTTTGCTGCAGTATAGGAAAATATTTGCATTGTAAAATAATTATATCCTGTTCATGCACAGTAGTCACTCCAGTGGACAGCTATTCAAATGCAATTTTGCATGTTCACAAAAAAGCCAGTACTTCCATAGTATAATGCCCTTACATGTAAACACATATTATTAGTAAAATTAGTCAATAGCTAAGTACTAATATTATCATAAGTTGAGGTTTTAATTTTTTTATCTTTTATGTTGGGTGGAATCTGTGGTTAATCAATGGTACATTAAAAAATGGACACTATGTACTGTTGTCTATAAGCCTGCAGTGCACGGTGTCCACTTTGTACTTAAAATTCACAAAATTATTGTGACTGCATTCTTGAAAACACCTCACCAATAATAAATGTTTTTCCCATTATTAGACTGTATATGTCTATTTTTGAAACCTAAAGAAATCCTTTTTATTGTATAAGACTGAGGTGCAGTATATTATATAACGACATGCAGGTCTAGCATTGGATCTTATCAGTTCAACTAATTCTAATGAGGATTGTGATAGTGACAGGGCCCATGAATGTTTATCATAGAAGGAAGTAGTTGGATGTATAGCTGAGGATGCTGAGGGAGCTAAGGATGGGGAAGTAGAATAGTGATGAGGAAGCTGAGGATTTAGACCTTCCCAGCATTTAAGGGAAAAAAAATAAAACAAAATATCAGATAACCAGATGCATAAAGACAACTTGTTTTAGTGTAGTGTCCATTATTAAGTAAATAAGTAACTTAAACTAAACTTAAAGTAACTTAAACTAAAAACAAGCATAAAAAAACACAGAAGAGAAAAACAAAAGAGAAAATAAAAATAGAATACATGTAATACAGCATTAAACTATTTGAAAACCAATCTGAATAAATGAGTCTTCAGCTCCTTTTTAAAAGAATCAACAGAATCAAGATATTCCAAAGATGGAGGCAAAGCATTCCACAATCTGGGGGCTGCCACTCTATTTATCCCCTCTGGCCTTAAAATGTGTTCATGGAACCATTAACACACTTTGACTGGAAGATATCAGATTGCGAAAAGAACTGTAGGGCACTAAAAGGTCAGAAATAGGCAGGGGCTTGACCACATAGGGCTCTAAAAGTAAACACTAACATTTTAAAATGAGCTCTAAAATGAGATTAAAACTGGAGTAATATGCTGTCTCTTTTGTGTATTGCTTAAAAGCCTTGCAGGAGCATTCTGAACTGACTGGAGACAGTCAAGATCTTTCTTATTCAAACATATAAAAAGGTTGTTACAGTAATCAAGATCAACTGAAATAAAAGCATGAATGATCATCTCTAATTCAACTTTTGACACCAGAGTTTGAATCTTAGAATTATTTCTGAAAAAAAAAAAAAAACATTTCTACTTAATCCATGAGACTGGCACTCCAATTATATGGCAGAATCAAAAATAAGTTGGTTTCATAGAGGAGGCCAATACACCAAGATATTGCTTGATTTCAGTTATTTGTTTCTCTGGGGCAAGAATTAGGGTTTCAGTCTCATCAGAGATCACCTGCAAGTAGTTGTCCCAGAGCCACTGTTTGATGCTAGAAAAACAGCTTGTCAAGGAGGACAGCTTTAAATGTTCAATTGGCTTGAAAGAACAGTAGAGCTGAATATCATCAGCATAGACATCATAAGATACATCAGAAAACTGCCTGATTATTTGGCCTAGGGGGAAAGTATACAGAGGAAGACATTAGGATTTTAACTGCATTGCACAATAATAGAAATTGCTAAAATGTGGTCACTTTGTACTAATGAACTTTTCAATTAATTTATAGTATTTTGAATTTGTTTGTCAGTACATATCTTCAAGTCTAAAGCCATGTTCTGCAGAGATGTGTAAAGGACTCTGAAATGTAAAATTTATTGTGGAGGACTAAACATTTTTCTAACATGCTTGAAGATTGAAAATACATCTGAAAAAAAACTTGACTAAGATTATCAAAATTCATTAAAAAATTGTTAGTACCTTTTATACACTGCTGTAACTACCTTTTAGGTATGCATTTACTGCAGAGATTAAATGTGAACATTTAGACTCCTATTTGTTTCCCATGTCACTAATGTATAACTGATTTCAGTTTGAAATCCAGGTTTTTTTTACAACTCCAGAGCCAATTATGTCCTCTCTGCATGCACAAAAAGACTCTTGCACAATTCAAGGCTAGTCTAGCAAAACCTTGAACAAAGCTCAGGCTGGGAGTGTATATATGTAATTACCACCCAGGGACTGTGCTTTGTGAATTGTGGCATCAAAAGTATTGCCTTCTCCATGGTTTTTTAATTAACCTAATTATACTGCTGATTCACTTTTGCCTCTGATTACTTCCTGAGAAAAAAGCAGACAGGAAATAAACTTCCACACACAGAATGGAGGAAAGCTTCAGAGACAAAATTTTGTAAAGCTTTCACGACCTTGTGGCTAGATGCAGTTTTGAACTGTGTCTACTGTGTAATGTGTTTTTATTAATTAATTAATTTAAAATATTTATTTATTTATTTATTTATTTATTTATTTATTTATTTATTTATTTATTTATTTATTTTGTAATATCCTCTGAGGCTCCCATCCATTTTAAGAGGATTAATAACAGATCTTCAGTATGGCACCCTCAAGAAAATTTAAAATGATTCTTGGGTTGTTTACCAATTCAGTGTTGGTAAACAACACAGAAGCTTGCTCTGTGTTGAATTGATTGGTTCAGGCAACTGAAACAGCTGCTTTTTCCAGAAACTGCATGACCTGATCTGCATAACTTCACAGCAGCATTTACAGTTTACAGTGGATAAAGTTCAGGTTAGTGTAATTTAGCATGTTGGATAAAATAAGAAAAATGTCAGGTTGTGAGGTGACATTTTGATTTTAAATTTTTTGCAGTAGATCAAAAAGTTATCTCAAATCTAATTTTTTAGCAGCACATCACTTTTTATGGAGACTTATATCAGTATTACTGATGATATGTACACTTCCGTCTAAGCATTATCTGAGATAATAGATATTCAACACTGATCAGGCATAACATTATGACTGCTGAAAAGTGAAGTGAATAACACTGATTATCTCTTTATCATTCCACCTATTATTGGTTGGCATAGAGCATATTACCAACCAATGAAAAGTGGCCTGGACTGGAAAATCACTAGTGGCTCTTTGGACCTCAGTGGCTTTTAATAAAATAATAAAATGATAAAGAACCAACAAATGTTTTAATTATAGATATGCTTAAACAAATGAAGATTTTAGCAGATTTTCAGTTCTTTCATGGAATAATTGCATTACATTTCCCAACAGAATGACACTAAAAGTTTGAGAAATATATTTTAGATCTATTTGTTGTGTCATTAGGCTTGAAACGATCTGCTTTTATTTTTTTCCACAAATATCAACATCCCCTAGAAGAATATGTTTTAATTCCCTTTTCTTTTTTATGTTGTTCTTTGTTTTAAAGCCTAAAAGTAGAAGTGAAATGTTTTTTGTTTTTGTTTTTTGAATGACATCAAATTCCCTATATACATTCATATTCAATAAATTAGTGTTATTGAAAAGTAAATTTATGAGTAGCTCAGTTCACTAAGTGAGACACATTATATAGATGAATCACACAGTTTACAAGTCTTTTTTTCTGATTTATTATTACTGATAATAACTGATTTGTTATTTGATTATTGATTTTCCACTTACAGCTAATGAAAACATGGCATTTTGGATTAGAATATTACATCAGACCAATAAAAAACATTTTTAATACATAAATGTGGGCTTCACAGAAAGTCTGACTTGCCTAGAGGTTGTTATGATTATAGTAGTTGTTATCAAAAATTATAAGTTGTCCTTTTTCAAAAGATCATGCAACATTTGTGGGTCTAGACAAGTTTTAGCTGTCTAGACCCAGCTGGACTAAGGGCAAAAATAGCTCTTTGGATTGTAAAGGTTGCAGATGCCACCGACTTACATTCTTTCGTCATGGGTAGAAGGCGAGTCGGTGGTGGCAATGCCATTCTTTCGGTAATGTTCTGCTTGAAAACCTTGGATCCTACCATTCATGTGGATGTTCCTTTGACAAGTACCATCTACCTAAGCCTTGTTGCAGGCCATTTACACCTTTTTATTGAAAAAGCCAAATATATGTGAAGGTAAAAGTGGAGTCAGTAGTCACGTATGGTTACCCTTCCGTTACATGATGCCTGATTGGTGTAAGTCTTTATTCTATAGTCTTTTTACAGTAAAACAAAAAAGTCCTTTGTTTAGTTACTCTGATCCTGTTCTTCAAGGTGCCAACCTTCATTTGCATTTCAAACTTCACTCCAGACCTGCATGCAAAGATTATTCAGGACAGTATTGACTCCAGTCTTGACTGCATTTCTTCAGCAACAATTGTTTGTATAAAACTTCTATTAGTATAATGGATTGGATGTAGTGAAGCTATCCTTTCAGTATTGATCTAGCTCAAAATAAAAAGAAGAAAAAACAATTTCAGCAGCAATGACCTGTGGTTGACCTCACCCTGCTTACTTTTGGGATAACTGGCACCGAGAACATTCTTTACAGCAAAATCTTCTACCCTTACACATAAAAAAGACATTCCATCAATATTATGAATTTATATTGTTGAAACAGCACGAGGATCTGCAAGTGGGAATGTCTTGTTCTATTCATACATGATAATTAACACATAGTGCTGGATAGGGACATCTGGCCAAGTAGGGAGTTATTTCATACATTAGTGTAACAAGGGATCACATTGCTCACTAGGGAAGCTTTACTGGTGAGTGCCAAATTCTCTAATTAATTCAGAAATTTTCATCAGCTTGACAGTGTTCTGTCTGTAGCAGATTGGTCTGCATGGAACAAACTGACAGTTTTTATGGCGTATGCGCACTGCGGTCAAAATTCACTTTAAGGCTAATTTCAGCAGATGATATATATATAGGTTTGTGCTGGCCCTTTTTTTCCCCTGGCTTTGTTTGCTATTTAGTGCTTAGAGCTACACAAATCCCTCGATAAGTAGCTATGGAGGCTGGTTTATTCCTCAGCAGAGATTTATTCGCTAAGTCATTTGGAAAATTAAGTAAAAGGGGGAGAAACTGTTTTTGTTTGTTATAAAGCTCTGGGCTTTCTATGTTGGGAGGATTTCTGCTCTGCAGATAATGGCTTCTTCCTCAGAGACAGCACACAGTGTTATGCCAAACCCAGGCTGCTAAATGAAGGGTTTCATACAGTGAAGTGTTATCCTTCTGTAATGGGAACAGAGCCACCCTACCAGTCAATAATGAATGAAAGAGATAATAATGAAACCTAGTACTTTATTCAAATGATCCGTCAGCAGTCTGATCTGTGTGTAATGACGCTTTCTATCTGACGGGCTATAAAAGTGAAGCTATTCATTCACAGTGAACATGAAATCTAAAAGTAGGTGACATGATTATGCTTCTCGTGTCTCTGGGAAAGTACAAGACCATTTATTTTGTATGAGTATAATGTATGTATAAAATGTAATTTATGTAAAGCAAGAATGACTCTTTTGGCCTTGTGCAGTCACAACAGCATACAGTATGTTCATTTCTCAAAATATCTCCAGCACAGATATGCCGATGAACTTAAACTGACCTTTTGCAAATGTTATTGAGAGAAACGTCTTTTGATGTGAAATCAAACAAAACTTCACATGCTCACAAAGTTCACTTGTTTTGGCCTCCGTCTCCCTTTGAAGGAACTTTACCAGCAGACTGCTTCAATAAACAATTTTTAGTATACTGAATATCATTTTATTTACTTTAATGTCTAACATGCATAAAATACATATAACCAACTGCAAGAATTTTCTTAATTTTACTTTTTTTTTGGTAGCACCTGATGTATCTAAATATATACATCAATTAGTACAATATACAATTATACTGTATGTTATATTAATAATAACACCATCTTAGCTGACTACCTTTAACTTAATTGTGAAGCTGTTGTCACACTGTTTGGAATATTGTCATGAGTGATATTATCTCCACCAGAATTACTGGACAAACCACCTTACCATCACAATGCTAACACAGATGCACAAGTTGAACAGCTGACATCCATTCTTTTTAGGCTTGCAATAATGAATAGTTTTTACATATTTTACAAATAAAAATAAGAAAAGCATCTAACTGTACCTCTGGCCTCTATGTTCTGCTAGAAGGTGAACCTCCCCTGCTAGTCAGAAGTCTTTTGCAGCCTATAACAGGTTTTCCTTTAAGATTTTCCTATATGCAGCTTCACCCATCTTCCCATCAGTTCTGAGCATATTCCCTGTACCTCAAAGAAAAACATCCCCGCAGCATGATTCTGCCACCAGCTTCTCTGTTATATCAAGGATCTTTTTACTGATTAGGTAAAATCTGAAGGCAATTGACTGCAATGCATTTGATTTGGGAGTATCAGAGTTGAGGTGGCTTAAAACAAATGCATGTCACACTTTTTAGATTTTCATTTGTAAAAAAAAGTAGAAAATGATGTATTTTCCAATTGATAATGTGCTACTAAGTGTTGAATTGCTAAACAAAATCAATCACTGTAGAATTCATTAAGGTTTGTGGTTGTCACCTCACCAAAGGAATATGAATACATTTTTGCCAAGCAAAGTGTCTGTTTGCATGTCTTCTTTGGGATAGTGGGTTAAAGGAGAGAGTGAGGTGTGTGAAAGTCTAACCTTCCACTCCAAAATTAATAAATAAACTAAAAGCACTGAGATCTACAAATATATTATACACATTAGAGACAAAATAAAAAATAGCACCTTTTTATTCTCTCTCCTTCTACAGCTAATATCACTTCCACCACTAAAACCCTTGATTTTATTAAAATTGAAGATTCTTAATGAAAAGTGCCCTGAGCCTTTTTATCACTTCTGTTAAGATGCTTCACATTCTACTTCTTTAATATGCTATTTCTAACTCCTATTGATATGGTAGATCCCCACCAGGGACATATAAAATATAGTTTCTTCATGACACTCTGACCAATCTATCTGCCACAGAGCTTCCATTATTGATGCTGCTACCTGTGGCTGTAAGGATGGTCTGCATATTACTGCAACCAGGGCCTCTGTACAGGTAAGTGAAGGTGCTCTGGGGGGAGATGAATGACAGAGCGGAGGCCAGTCTGCACCTCACAGGATGACGGCATTATCCAGTTTGGCCACCCACTCATTGGGAAGAGCAGGAAGATGCAGCAGCCAGATGGGACTGGAATTTAACTCGTTTAAATTGGCCTTGGACTTGCCAGTTGGCATTTAGCCTGTGAGCTGAGGCAGATAATAACACCTTTTAAATAATGAATTAAGGCTTCCTTTAATGAAAGATTCAGGCTCCGTGTCCTTTCACATAATCTGGAGGCCTTAGTTGAGGCTTATGTTACCATGGCAGGAGTTCCTCATATGCTGAGTGAGTGATGTACCATGAATATTAGTCACTCTCTCCTTTCAGTGCTTTACTTCCTCCTTGTTTTTCCCCATAGCTTTGATTTAATTTGCCCCAAAAGATCATAAAGTGCTTAATATGTTACATAAACTTGGAAATGCCGTCAAGAATAGATAATAAAGGGCTGACAATTAACATGTAAAAACAGTATTAACAGGAGTGTAACATATGGGGCATAATGTGTAACAGAAACATAAGCATTCTGTGAGTGTGACAAGTATTTATTCAAAGCCAAAGATATCCATGCATCTGGAGATGATTGGTAAATAAGAATTATACTGTCAGAACTGTGGGGGCTGAAAACCCATCAAACCATAACTTATCATGTTTTTCTAATTAGCCTTCTCCACAGTGTGCTCCAGTGTCCTCGCCAGTAGTCAGAAATTACACCTCATTAATATTCAGAATTTACTTGCACTACTTGCATAATTTCTCTTAAGCATTATGTGACTTAACAACAAGACATCAGTTCTAGCAAAACGCAGCATGCAAAATTCTGTTTTATTCCTAATAAACAGCCCCCTTAGTATGTTTAATAAACACAATGAGATGTAAAAATACAAGTTACAGTGCTTTTCTGCTGCTGCAGAAAGGTTACAAACACTTTTTTTTTTTTTCATTCTTCCTTGGGCTCAGATTAAACTGAATCTGCATGACTTAGAATATCTACAGGAACCAATCCGAGAATAATTTTGAAGTTGATTCATCCTGTTTAAATTTTAAAGGCTTATCTAAGTAAATTGCATTCTCATCAAAAATGTATTTTATGGATTTTGTTGACAAGGTGAAAAACATATGTAAATCTATAACACACAAAATTATATATTTCAAGCATTTGTTACACTTTTTTATAGTGACCTTTCCAGGGTATACCTTGCCTCTAGTCCAGTGACCGCTGGTGATGGGCACCAGCCCTTCCAGATTCTGAGATTTCTATTTTTCAATTAAAATCACACTTTTTCTTTTCACTAAGCTTTCCATTAATATGCTTGTACACAGCTCTCTTTAACAGCCAGATTCTTTGACAAAGTTTTTTTCCAACTTGTTCTTCTTGTGAAGGGTATCGATAACTACTGGATATGTGTCATGTCCTTTGTTTATTGGTCTTGCTTAATATACAAGTTTTCTAAGTTATCAAATTTAAAATTTTTACAATGATCAAAATTAACTGGAAAAAAAACTTGATAACTATATCCCTGTGTGTGTAGATTCTTGAAAAGAATTGTACATTTTGAGTTGAATTATAGAAATACATTTTTCTATTATTTTTAAATTTTATGAGATGAGCTGATATTAGTTCATACATTAAAATTTTCCTAAGTGTTGTGAAGTATAGTTTTTAAACCATATTCTGCTTTACTTTTAGTATTTCAACATACTTTTGAATGTGTTTTTAGTTATGCTGCTGCAATTTTGCATTCAGTCCTTTTTCTTTATTAAAAATATTTTTGGACAAAGAAGGTCTTGTGCAATTTCTAAATGAGCTGGAGTTTTTCATCCTGTGAGAAAGGAAATATGGATTTTTTATTTATTTAGGCAATCGACAAACACTGTAAGAGGATCTATTTTAGGGCAAGTAATCTTTTTCTAATCCTGATGAAGAGGATTTTAATGTGGAGTGAGGTTGAATGTGATGAGTTAAATTTAATATATTTATAACATAAACACAAGATCAGGGTCAGGATCAGGCAGATTGTAAGCATCTTAGCTATCATTATTGTTGACCTAGAGCTGACCTCACTGAGCATTTGTAAAACACTATATCTCATCAACAATGACATCACAGACTGCTAGTTTTGTGGGTTCAGTAATTATTTTTCTTGTGGTCTGGTGAAGAAATTAATGTGAATGAAATTGCTGCACAAGTAGAACTGTTTACCTACAGGTAAGATGACATCTGAAAACATTTGTTTTAATGAATTATGTTGGTTTGCCATCAAAACAAAAAAAATCCAAATAAAATACAATGAAGTTTGTATTTTGTAACGTGATGAAATGTGAGAATGATCAAGCCACAGTAGCTGGAATAGAGTTGGCCACATTGCTCTACCACGGATGAGTCATGTTTATGAAAGTTATATTAATGAAATTGTGGTATAAGGATGTGGATGGTGGCAAAACAGGCAAACTTTCATAAACTTCTGATTTCCTGTCTTTACACAGAGTCTAACTACTGGCATTCTTGAGATTATATCTAGGAGCCTTAAATCATCAGATGACATGAAGCAGGCAGTGCTGTCCCCAGCAGGTATTTCTGGAAATTTTGTACTGGTAGCAATTGATCTTCTTGTTTTCCTTGAAAGGGGTAGATGTTGTAATAAGATAATTTGGACCTCCTACAGGATCTAATGGGTGATATCTTGTGTCTAGTCTCTCAGTGATCTGTTGGCTTCATTTTGGGGTACTTAAAGATTTCCACAGAGATTATGCTCCTGTTGAGTATGAAGACATTTTTTCCAAGTGTTTTCTTTTAATATAAGCCCTTAAAGAATATTGGATGGATGGATGGATAGATGGATAGACGGACGGATGGATGTGGATGAATGGATCTGCCCCTGACTTTTCAATAATTTTGGATATGGTGGGTAAATTATATTTTTGGTTTATACTTATATGTTTATTTGGAATGAAAAGACTTCCAAATTAAAGTTATGATCCCTTTTTTAACTGGACTGGACTAGAGTATATTTTTTATAACTACACAGTATTTATGTTGAAATTTTGCCCTTACTGTACAGTATTTTTATACTTTATTTTGTTTTTATATATATTTTATATTATATTTTTGTGTGAGTCTGTTTGCTGATATTGCCTGTCACTGTCACTTTGCTGCTATTGTACAGAAATTTCCCCATTGTTGGACAATAAAGGATATTTTTATTTTATTCTACTCTATTCTATTCTATTAAAGGTGCAAGAAAATTAAGAACTATTTTCAAATCCAAAATTTACCAGGTCTGCAACTGGTTTTGTCAAACAATTATGTTTTTGGGTTTTTTTTTTGTTTGTTTGTTTTTTTGATGAAATAAATATCTAACCCAGGCCATCTTCAGCCTTGGACCTTTTTAGTTAAGTTTTACTCTTAATTTATTGCCTTGGTGTTAGGCAAGAGCTGTTTGGAAGAAGCTAAACCTAAAATCAATGAATGCACCAGGAACTTGAGGTGAAAAGACAAAAAAGGCTACAAGGTTGTTCGTTCTTCCTGTATATTATCACAAGTAAAGTAAGAGGGGCATAGATTGCTGACATTTAGGAGCCAAAGAGAAACAGTTTACCACAGTCTACAAATCCAAACTCTTGTGCATTCATTATGATATTTTCCTCTGAGGTTAGGTAAATCTGCCCGCAAGAATGGGAACCTGAGGCAGAAATTATGCAGGCAAAAACACACAATGCCATCATTCTTGTAGGTGTTGATTTAATACTATCAAAGGCCTCTTTCAGAAAACATTCCATGACATTTTCATAATATCTTACAGATTGTAGCACAGAGCAGGAAGGAGAATCTACAAACAAAGCACAGTGCTATTTTGTGAAATAAGATGATCTTTGACAAGATCCCTTCCTCGGTAGAGGTCAGATGTCTTGGGTATGAGGCGCTCTCTGCTGATTGGATTATTCTGCTATTCAAGCAGAAGCGATTCTTGGCACACAAATGCAAAGTGAGAAAATTCTATGTGTAAGGCTGGATGAGATGCTAATAGAAAAGAAGAATTGCCCTCAGACAAATTCAAAGGGGAGGCAATGCACAGAAGATATTTTGAGACTGGGGGCAAAGCTGATGTATAATGCCATCTCAGCTCTACTGCTGTTAGGAGAAGATGAGACTCAGAGTGAGATTATCACAGAGCACAATCACTTTTTATTGAGGCAATCATAACAGCAATAATCCCCTCCAGCCAAACAATTCCAGTGTTGGCACAGTTGTAACTGGGCAGACGGCCTACAGCAACTACTGACCAGCATCTGTGGAAAGCCTCTGCTTTGCAGTAGCTCTTCCAGATCCTTTGTCTTACTCACTGTGACACACTAATTCAACCCTACCACAAATATTTAATCTAGCCAAAACCAATCGTGGGCACTCTAATCTGGGAGAAAATAGCCACCTTTATTGTGCTCATGTAAGCAGAGCCGTATTCACAGAGAGACAAGCTGTTTCTCCCACCAAATTACCTTGTCAATCAATGCACATTCCCAGGACTCTCATTTCCCTCCAGTACTGATTAATGGCATGAAGTGAGTTTATCAATGTGCCATATGCAAAAAACAATTCATTACCCTCATCTCCAGGATTCAGCAAAAAAAAAAAAAAAAAAAAAAAAAAAAAAAAAAAAAGTCACCATTTATAAATGTCCAAAAGCATGCACTACCTACTTCTTGTTAGGATGCTAATGCAAATATCAATTATCACACACCTACAATTTCCAAACAGCCCTTTCATGAGTTAGGCAAGAATCCCTTTCGGGTTGATCAGCATCATGTAAAAGGCAGACCGGAAAGAGTGGCCATTAATCAACTCATCCACACATAACAAGCTAAACTTATTTTTCTTTCTCGATTAGCAAATCCGAGCCCCGGGACTCACAGCTGGTGTGGATGCAGTTACCCTAGGACTGCATGCAAAATCGCTTTGAAAACACTGATCAGGATGGATTTATTCAAGAAATCTGACAATTTTGGGTTGCGTTTATCGCTTAATCACTGCAGTTAAAGAGTCATTTGTAAATTGTTGAAATGATTTTGTCTTTCAAATAAATTTGAACAAATGGGGAAACAAACATCGCTAAATTGCAGTGTTTCTCTCTGCTCAGTCAAATGCCACTTCTAATTAGGAAAAGCCTTCCATTAATTTGGCAGGGAAATAATGTTCTCAATCACTTAACTATGCACTCCACAACAATTCAAAGCTTTAACTCCACAGATTAATAACTTTAGAGCAGCAGGATTGTTTTTTTTTTTTTTTTTTTTTTTTTTTTACATCAGATCATGCTGTCAGGGCATTTTTTGAATTTGATCTCGCTTCATTCACTTAACTGTATTAAATAGGAATTAAATAGATGTTCACAGCAGTTCAATTTGCATAAATAAACCAAGAGTGGTAAAGCTCACAGCAAAGCTACGGGTGACGTTACTTTAGCTGGTGAACTCAGGTTTCAATGACTACTGATAGCTTGTGCTGCCTTTTATCCATGTATCACTAACTTTATCTTGGCAGCCGTGTGATGTTATCTGAGGGAGAGCTCTCTGGTGAGGCCAAAGAGACAGCATGAAAGAGGTGCATGGTGGAAAAGAGATGCACCAAGCCTGAGTGGGAAAAAAATGTGCTGCAGAGTAGGAATAGACTTAAAAACCTTAATGTGCAACACAATTCTACATAATTATTGCACATATACTGTATGTTAATTTGGCTTAAACACAATTTTCCCTCGGTAGTCTTTGGCATGTAATAAGTTACACAGTAATAATTTACATTAATGTTATCAGCACCGCATCATTGAAAAGTTAATTTATTTCAGCATTTCAATAAAGAAGGGAATCTCACACAGTAATTGGTTATTTAAGTTATTTAATTTCCCTTTGGGATCAATAAAGTATATTTGAATTGAACTGAATTGAATTGAACTGAATTGAATTGAATTATATGAATTCATTATACATAAACAATGTATGTTAAGTTTTGTTTTTTTTCTGTAATGTGGTGGTTATGCCTTACAGGTACTGAAAACCCAAAATTCTGTTTTTTAGAAACTTACAGTATTACTTAAGAGCAATAAACAAGGATTGTTAATACAGTTTTGCATGGAGTTTAGGTCAGACAAGTTTACTGACCAACCAAGCACAGTGATACTGTCATTAAAACAGTCATTGGTACTTTTGGCAGTATTGGCAGGTGCCAAGTCCTGCTGGAAACAACATCAGTATATTCATAAAGCTTTTCAGCAGTGGAAAGCAAAAAGTGCTCCATCACTTACTGGTAGAAGTCTGCACTGACTTTAATATTTGTGAAGCACAGTGGATCAACACTCAAAGACGACGTGGCTCTCCAAATAATCACTGACTGTGGAAACTTCATGCTGGACCTCAAACAACTAAGATTCTGTCCCTCTCCACTCTTCCTAGAGACTCTGGAACTTTGTCTTTCCAAATGAAATGGAAAATTTACTTTCATCTCAATAGAGTGCTTTGAATCACGTTGTAAGTGTTCAGTCCTTTTCTCCTTCACTCCTTCGGTCAGGTAAGACACTTCAAGAGTAGCCTTACACATGGAATAACACAGTTACAGCCCATGATCAGGGTACATCTGTTTATGGTTTTTCATGAAGCACTGACACCAGCTGCAGTCCTCAGATTGTAAATCTCCTATGAAGTCTTAATTGGGCTTTGCTTCACAATCTTTTCAAAGCCACCGTTATCCCTGTTACTATCTTTTCTACCACACGTTTTTCTTTCCTGTAAGCTTCCCACTAATATGTTTGGACACAGTACTCTGTGAACAGCCAGTGTCTAGGAATTATGTGACTTATGCTTCTTGTGGAGAATGTCAATGACTTCTGTCTTTTCCATGAATTGTGTAGGCCATATTATTGCTGTATTCAATTTTTTTATTGGTGTTTTACAATATTATAATTTTATGAGAAACTGAATTTTGGATTTTCATTAGCTGTAATCCATAACCATCAAAATTAGCAAAAAAAAAATAGACACTTAAAAAAAAAGTTATCTTTGTGTAATGAATCTAGATGAGTATCTTTTTGAACTGAAATACAGAAATAAATGAACTTTTTAACATTTTATTTATTGAGATGCACCTGTAGCTAATCATCCCTTTATCTGTAGAAACTTCCATTGACAATAGCTTAACAGTGACTGTGGGGAGCTGTTCATTTGATGTTTACTGGTAACTAAAGCAGTCATTAAGCCCAGATGCTTCAGTACAGTTCATCTCTCCCTCATCCCAATTCTAAGTCTCATTGTCCATCAGTTTTTGTTAAATTGATGGATTAAAAATGAAAAAATTCAGACTCAAAAGCGCATTTTCATTTTTTTTATCACATGGAACATAAAACAGCTATTCTTTATTGTAATAAACACTTGCCTCATAAATAAATATGTGTCCCTTATGCACCCAGGAATGATTAATTCTTAATATGCTGTACAAATATCAGTTCATAGCCTTCTCTCCTCTTGCAGCCTGTCAGCAGTCAGAGAGTCCCAGTGGTTGCTGGGACTCTTTTATGTTCAAGTTTGCTCCTCCACCTCAGCATTAGTGGCTGAGTGTGAACACAAATGGGTTTTTTTGTTTGTTTGTTTTTTTTTATCAACTTTGTCTTTGCATTTAACAATTTAAAAAGAATAATACCTTGATCAAAAATAATATTTTCCACCCAAAAGGCTTCTGCAAAATGTCTTCAAGAATCATGAGAAGAAGTCTGGAAACTAAATTGAATAAAAAAACAAAAGAAATAGCAAAAAACAAACATAATCACCCATCAAACAAAAACAAAATGTTAATATTAACCTATCCACAGATTTAATACAGCCATAATTAAAATGGATTGAATATCGAAGCAGTAATTGGAGCTTATTAGTTTCTCTAAAGCTAAAAAGGAAGGATTTGAGGATCTAATTCTGAATCTTAACCCCAAACTTTGATTAAAGACACAAAAGTTGGGAAGGCAGACAAAATCAACTCTCTGGACTCTGTGAACCATCACAGTACAGCAGCTCTGCAGTACAAAGTATACTGATCCCTCTATAGATCCCGTTGAGTCACTGAGAGTCATACATTAAACAAGAACGGCTGGAAAAGGTGATAGATGGTTGTCATACCAACAAAGCATCAGGCTGCATTTTCCATGTGAGTCACATTTTTACATTCTGGCTGCTAAACAGGTTCTAAGATTAGATTAAGAACACGTTTCTTTCACAACCTTAAAATATATATATATATATATATATATATATATATATATATATATATAAATATAAAAAATTCCCTTCTCACCCTCCACGGGTGGTCTTTCTCAACCTCTGAGCTCGGGTCCTCTACCAGAGGCCTGGGAGCTTGAGGGTTCTGCGTAGTATCTTGGCTGTGCCAAGAACTGCGCATTTCTGGACTGAGATGTCTGACGTTGTTCCTGGGATCTGTTTTAGCCACTGCCCCAGTTTGGGGGTGACTGCCCCAAGGGCCCCGATGACCACAGGCACCACTGTGGTCTTCACCTTCCAGGCCTTCTCCAGTTCCTCTCTGAGGCCCTGGTATTTCTCCAGTTTCTCGTGTTCCTTTTTCCTGATGTTGCAATCGCTTGGTATTGCTACATCCACCACAACGGCTTTCCTCTGTTGTTTATCCACCACCACGATGTCTGGTTGGTTCGCCATTACCATTTTGTCTGTCTGGATCTGGAAGTCCCACAGGATCTTAGCTCGGTCATTCTCCACCACCTTTGGGGGTGTGCCCCACTTTGATCTCGGGGCTTCCAGTCCATATCCTGCACAGATGTTTCTGTACACTGTGCCCGCCACTTGGTTATGACGTTCCATGTACGCTTTCCCTGCCAGCATCTTGCACCCTGCTGTTATGTGTTGGACTGTCTCAGGGGCCTCCTTGCACAATCTACACCTTGGATCTTGTCTGGTGTGGTAGATCTGAGCCTCTATTGCTCTGGTGTTTAGGGCCTGTTCCTGTGCAGCCAGGATGAGTGCCTCTGTGCTGTCCTTGAGTCCAGCTTTTTCCAGCCATTGGTAGGATTTCCTGATATCAGCCACTTCAGTTATTTGTCGGTGGTACATCCCATGTAGGGGCTTATCCTCCCATGATGGTTCCTCCAGCACCTCAACCTCTGGTCCCCATTGTTTGAGACATTCGCTGAGCACATCGTCGGTTGAGGCTTTGACCTTGATGTATTTATGGATCTTGGATGTTTCATCCTGGACAGTGGCTCTCACACTCGCTAGTCCTCTGCCTCCGTCCTTACGGCTCGCGTATAGTCTCAGGATGCTGGATTTAGGGTGGAACCCTCCATGTTAGTAGTTTCCGAGTTTTAACATCCATGGTCTTTATCTCTTCCTTTGGCCAGCTTATTATTCCTGCAGGGTATCTGATTACTGGCAAGGCATAGCTGTTTATCGCACGGATCTTGTTCTTGCCATTGAGCTGGCTTCTTAGGACTTGCCTTACTCGTTGGAGGTATTTGGCTGTGGCTCCTTTCCTTGTGACCTCATCGAGGCTGCCATTTGCTTGTGGTATTCCCAGGTACTTGTAACTGTCCTCAATGTCTGCTATTGTTCCCTCTGGGAGTGAGACCCCTTCTGTGTGGCTGACCTTCCCTCTCTGTGTAACCATCCGACCACACTTCTCTAGTCCGAATGACATCCCAATGTCAGTGCTATAGATCCTGGTGGTGTGGATCAGTGAGTCGATGTCTCGTTTGCTCTTAGCATACAGCTTGATGTCATCCATGTAGAGGAGGTGACTGATGGTGGCTCCGTTCTTGAGTCGGTATCCGTAGCCAGTCTTGTTGATGACTTGGCTGAGGGGGTTCAGACCTAACAGCAGTGGGGACAGAGCGTCTCCTTGGTATATGCCACATTTGATGGACACTTGTGCAATTGGCTTGCAGTTGGCTTCAAGGGTGGTTTTCCACATCCCCATCGAGGCTGCAATGAAGGCTCTTAGAGTCCTGTTGATGTTGTACATCTCTAAGCATTCAATGATCCAAGTGTGTGGCATTGAGTCATAGGCTTTCTTGTAATCAATCCAAGCAGTGCACAGGTTGGTGTGTCGGGTTTTGCAGTCTCAGGCGACTGTTTGGTCTACCAGGAGTTGGTGTTTGGCTCCTCTGGTATTTATGCCGATGCCCTTCTGTGCTGTATTTATGTATTTATCATCATTTATTTATCGATGTGCCCACCTATCTTAGCTGCTATGATGCCTGACATGAGCTTCCATGTTGTAGATAGAGATAGAGACAGGTTATTGGCCGATGGGACCGAACCCTTTGAGGGATCAGGATTGTGCAGTTCACTTCAGTTAAGTTATTTGAGCTGCCGGTTGGAGGGCAGTGAGTTTAGCCAGTAGTGTTTTTCATACCTGAGACTCTTTCTTGGACACTGTTCAAGCCATATGAACTTCCATATGCCAGTACTGTTGGTGGCCTTGGTGGGTCTGCTCTGTTGTTATAACTTTAGCTGGTTGGGTGGAGAAGAGGCTTCATTTTCTCTCGTGTACCTCTTTAGGCGACTGGCCAAGACTTGGACCTTGCACCTCTTTGGAGCTCTGACAATTGGCTCACTTCCCTCCTTGTTACCTTGATTTTAGCCTCTAACCGTATTGTATCCTATAGATCCCATAGTACTTGTGCACAGGTTGGTGTGTCGGGTTTTGCAGTCTCGTGCGACTGTTTGGTCTACCAGGAGTTGGTGTTTGGCTCCTCTGGTATTTATGCCGATGCCCTTCTGTGCTGTACTCATGTATTTATCCATGTGCCCACTTATCTTAGCTGCTATGATGCCTGACATGAGCTTCCATGTTGTAGAGAGACAGGTTATTGGCCGATAGTTGGATGGGACCGAACCCTTTGAGGGATCCTTCTGGATCAGGATTGTGCGCCCTTCAGTTAACCATTCAGGGTGAGTCCCACTTTGTAGCAGCTGGTTCATTTGAGCTGCCAGTAGCTCATGGAGGGCAGTGAGTTTCTTTAGCCAGTAGGCATGGATCATGTCAGGACCTGGTGCTGTCCAGTTTTTCATACCTGAGACTCTTTCTTGGACATCTGCCACTGTGATAGTTACTGGGGCTTGCTCAGGGAGGTTGCTGTGGTCATCTCGTAGAGAGATTAGCCACTGTGCATTGCTGTTGTGGGTCGCCTCCCTTTCCCATATGCCTTTCCAGTACTGTTGGGTCTCCAGCCTTGGTGGGTCTGCTCTGTTGTTATTACCCTGCCATTGAGAGTACACTTTAGCTGGTTGGGTGGAGAAGAGCCGGTTAATCCTCCTGGCTTCATTTTCTCTCGTGTACCTCTTTAGGCGACTGGCCAAGGCTTGGAGCCTTTGTTTGGCAGTTTCGAGCGCTTCAGGTATGGGCATCTGGCTGTACCGCTTGGGTACCGGTCTTTTGATTGCACCTCTTTGGAGCTCTGACAATTGGCTCACTTCCCTCCTTGTTACCTTGATTTTAGCCTCTAACCGTCTTTTCCATGGTGGGTATTGAATCTCATGGTTGCTCCTATAGCCGAGCATGTCAAGGATCACTGATGCTGAGTTGTACACCAGCTCATTGGTTTCCGTTATGGTGTTGGTAGGGATCGTTCTCAATGCTGCATTCACATCTTCAATGAGACTTTCTGATGGTACTTCACTCGTTGTAATTGGCATCGGGATTGCCTGGTGTTCATTCGGGCCACGATCCTACCTCTCAGGTCAGTTGCTGCCTCGTTCAGCTGTGATGGTTCGTTCATTATTGGGGCTGCATACCCAATCTCCGGGTGGGGAGTTGAAGCTAACTCCCCTCTGACCTGGAGTCCTGGCTCCCCCTTGCCGTAGCATTTGTGTTGTACCTCGTCTATCTGAAGTTGTGACAGCATGTTGGAACACTGAGCTACTAGTTGTTTGGCAGTTAGTGTTGAATGGGGATGTCGCCGTAACCATTCCTCCCACATTCTTTGCATGTAACCCCTCTGACTAGGGTTACTTGAGTAGTAGTATTCCAACAGATCCAAGTTTTCACCTCTCGCCCAATTCCGTCTTGTTCCAGTAACCCATTTTTCGTGAAGGTTCCCTGGTTCCCCAGCACCTGACGCAGACCTTGTTTGACCGGGCGACGTCTGAGCCGGCATGGCGTGTCTCTCTTTGTCTCTCATCATGAGGTAGGCAGTAGCGCGAAGGATCTTGCCTAAGGACCCACACTGGATATCTCAACAAAGCGACCCGGCCTGGATTCGAACCCCGGCCTCCCGGGTGAAGGTCGGGTGACTTACCCATTGAGCTACCCAGCCGCTCGCTCGCTCGCTCGCTTGCTCTCTCTCTCTCTCTCTCTCTCTCTATATATATATATATATATATATATATATATATATATATATATATATAGAGAGAGAGAGAGAGAGAGAGAGAGAGTTTTTTATTTCAGTTATCAGCTTTCATTGAATACATTTTGTTGTGCAATGTGGTGATCTTAGGATGATGAGCAAATTCATTTTTAACATATGAAAAACTAAAGTAAGGTAATCAAAAAATAAGCTAATCCAAACTTATGATTCAAAAATTAAATGTGTTAGAATGATACCAAGGCAAGAAAAACAAAAACACAAACACTGAGGAAGGAGCTATATAGGCTTAGGAGAGTGGTGGAACTAGAGGTGTGAAAACTGGCCAGGAGTGTTGGGAAAGCATAAAGCAAGACAACTGACCAAGCTAATGGGAACACAAAAATGGAAATATAAACAAAGAAAACAAAGCTCAGGTCCATAAAATACATAGAAATAATAAGAATGTCTAACAACAGTTTCAGTTTGTCATTGTCTAATTTTGGTAAATGTAATGTGATGTCATCTCAGTTTCCTGTTTTTAACTGACAGGACTGACACCTGGTGTGGTCTGGTTGAAGGTATTCTGCACACCTTTTTTTTTTTATTACTGTTGACTTTTATGATCTCAAAGCTCCCCATACTTCTCCTAGTTTTGATGTCAACAAGATATTTTCAGGTACACAGGTACATGTCTCTGATCTTTTCTCTTTTTTGACTATTCTCTGTAAAACCATAAAAAAATGGTTGCGTGTAGAATCTCAGTAGTTTTTGAAATATTAAATCCCCCTTTGTCCCCCACTGCTTCTTATGCCTACCAAAATGCACTGAATTGGTGCTAAGAGGTCGGCAGAATTGCTACTTGTGGACCCAGGCAATTGAACAGGTGAAAGTGGCCAGTGAATGTATCTGAAATATATAAACAATATAGAATTTGAGACTTTTTAAATAACTAAGTTGTTCAGAAGCATGTACATAGTTAATAAAAAAAGGGAAAAAAAACATATCCAAGCCAAAAGAGTCCTGCCTCTTCATGCATGACCTTTGATAGGGAATCTGATCCAGTTCCTTCACAGAGAGATACAAGAAGGAAAGTCATGTAGGAAATTGGATCAAATAATAGTTTCATCTATAAACTAACAGCAGTGCATGTTCATCCATTGCTTCTATTACATCACATGGTTGCAAATTCCTATCTCTTGTGAATTCAGAGTTGTGAGCTATTATTTCTTATTCAATTTGCATGTCAAATGACTCGGGCATTCCCCTTACACTCCCCCTCAGTTTAGTAGCCTATTATTGTGGCTGCCATTTAGGGGATTGACAAGCATCTACACTCCCAAAGCCCGTCCTCCTACTGAAAGGTTTGTAGTATACAGTAATTACAGCTCTTTTCTGCTAGAAAGTCTCATGTAAACACTTCAGCATCAAACTGGATGATTCAATGTTTGTGTGATTAGAGTATTGTCAAAATCACTAGATTGTCTTTGGATGTGTAGAAAGGGCAAATTGTGCAGGAATTTTCACATTTTCACATCTGCGGTTAGACTTCATTTGTGTTTCAGGAGATCAAATGCCTGCATGTGCAGTGATGCATGTGGGGTCAGTTGTATACTGCTGCCTGTGTCTTAAATGAACCAATTTACTGCTGCTTTTACAATGATGAAATGAGGACTCCACAAGAGGCAGAGCAAAAACATGATGTTGATAAATTTATCATCAAATGGGGCTTAGTGCTGGGCGGAAAAAACATGAAGCACATTACCTCATGATGAAGATGTTGGGTTGACTGTCTCTGAATACTAAAAGGTTTTTGCTAAGCAGAGGTTTGGATGACTTGTTGGTGATTGCATTCTAAATTGAGAGGGGGTGGGGGGAAACCACTGGGAGGATAATAGCCTGTTGTTTTGGGGGTCAAGGGAAAATAATTAGACAAACTCTGTGTCTATATCACTGCTTGCTCTTTCAATTTAATTTTTTTATTTGCTGATTTCTACAATGTTGGGCAGGGAGCCATCTGGAGAGGAATTACGTGGAGAGGGCTGTCAAGTGTAATTCATCGCAGTCTGTCATGGCTTTGAGAGGTGTGCTAGGAAAGGGAGTTGATTCATGAAACAGCAAAAACAGGAGCTCCATTTTGTTCTGTGCCTAGTCCTAACTACCCTTGGTACCTGCCTTGTATCTAGAAATCTGGAGTGACTTTCTAGCTTGATGCAGCAACAGAAAATAATTTGCCACCTTGTTTGTCTTGTTGTCAAGTGTATCACACCTTGCTGCTGTGTTAAACCCTTGGTAAGGTAGATTGTTTCCTCAGACCTGTATCAACCAACATATTCACTGGACTCATGTTCAAAGAGGCAACAAGCTGCCTGAGCTTTTACAACCACAGCTTGTTGCCCTATTAAAACAAACATTCTGAATGAGGCTATAACTCACGCTTGTGGAGCATCTCTGTATTGACCCAGTGCTGCTTTGATTGGGCATTTCTGTCAAAAGACCTGCCGTCACTGTGGAAGAGGTTTATGAGGCACAACCAGGCACTATGTTTATTTTATGACAAGCTTACCAAATAAATGGAAAGAGGGAGAAAACACAACCAGTACAATTAATTCCACAACATGTTTTGTAGGGATGTGTGCGTGTGCTGAAAAATCTCTCCTTCGTAGTTCAATGTTGTTTACTTAATGCAGCTCACTTAATTCAGGCAAAAATTATCATGGTCTGCTGAACAGCATTGCACCTCTACTCATCATATGAGAGGCTTCACATGTCTGCAGTTTCTTCTGTGTTGTAAATAATTGTACAACACCACATCTCGAGATGTGCAACCTGCTAATCTGCTGGAAATGCTCTCTTGGATTGTGTTGCAAATCATGTTAGGAAGATGTAAAACCACACAGAATCAATCTAAAATCAGAAGACAGATTACGTGACAACTGCTTGAAAGACTAACAATTTCTTCCCCTTGTGACTGATCTTGTTTTTCATGCTTATTTTGCTTGCTGTGAAAGTTGTCAAAGTGTCTTACATAATGATTTATTAATGACTAAATTTAAACAGTCACCTGAGTGATACTGCAATGTATTCTCCTTAAGCAATACAAAAGAAAATATGACAGTTCAATGTTTCCACCCCACCTGTTCTCAAGTGTTTTTGGTTAACCGTGAACCTTAAAACTAAAATTAAAATCCATAAGTTTGTATTGCAGTTTTTATTTGGTTTTATAAAAGTTTTGGTAGAAAAAGTAAAAATTAGATCAAGAAATCCACAGAACGATAAATTTTCACGTTGTCACCCGATCAAAATTTTAATAGTAGAACAACAATTATAGACATAAAGTTCTGAAAGAGTGACATGCATTTGTTTTCTTGGCACACTCTAACTTTACTCTAAAATAGGGTGACCATAATTTAATTTCCAAAAAAAGAGGACACTTGACCCAGTCCTGAAACACTTCAATCATGCTATGTTTACTTAAATAGGACGTTTGTTTTTAACATATTTAAAGTGTGCCTTCATTATATGGTTACAAAGAACAGCTAAATAACAAACTTCAGATAGTCTTTTACAAATCAACATGTACAAAATGACTTTAAAATTTCAAAAAATAAAAAAATAATTGAAATAATTATTAGGTATGCACAATATATTTTCATCAATATCAGTATCTGCTGATATTGGTCATATTTTAACACATATTTACGATCCGATCTGTAAAACTTTGCCGATATTTATAATCGATGTTTATTTCCATCTTGTTGCCGCATCAGTAGCTATGTGTTTCAGAAGGGGGCAGGGAAGGAGTTGGCCATGTGGTATTTGACCGGCCATGTGACAGTGATAGTGATGCAGCACTGGATTATGGGGTATTTCGCTGAAGGGAAACAACATATGTGGCATGGTTGCTTTTACACAGTGTCAAAAGTGTAGGAAAAACATATTATATATGTGATATTGGTAAATATTAGTAAATTCTGCCATAACAGCAGTGCTGATATTGGATATTGGTTCAAATTTTCATATTGGTGCAACCCTAATAAATACTCTTTGGTAGCTTAGAAAATTAACCTGTAACAATAATAGCTCACTTTTTAAGTCAACCTGTACAAAAATTGCACAGAAATCTGGAATTGTATTCAACGTAATAATCAAAATAAGAATCAGGGTCTCACAAAGACACTTCGAAAAATGTTATTGCCTATTCCAGTCTTTAGTTTTAATTTTCATGCGCCTCAGTCAATTTAATAGATGAACTCTCAATTGCAAGAGATTTGTGTGTGTGTGTGTGTGTGTGTGTGTGTGTGTGTGTGTGTGTGTGTGTGTGATTGTGTCCATTTGAGCGAAGGGATCTTTGCGAACGGAATGGTGTGAAGGAAATTCATTTTCCAGTTCGTCTGTGCCGGTTGCCTTCTGCTCCACCGCAGTGTTGTTTTCGTTCACGATGACGATACCGAAATTATTTCGTTGTCGCACCTTTTTGACTCAAACATGACCAGACGAGTTTTTTTTTTTGTTTTTTTTTGTTTTTTTTTTTGACGAGACGAAATTAAAAGAAAATATTAGTGGGTGGTCTGTCAGACATCCAAAATGGATGACATTTCTGCCTATTGCTACATCCTATCCTATCCATGCTTGATCATGCCCACCACCTTAATGACTTTCACCAAGGCGGACGCTGAACTTTATACGAAGCGGCTTGGTGGACGCAAACCCAGAAAGGATTTGTGGACTTATTTTGAGAAGGCTATTGCCCTTTTAAAAAACAAAAACAAAAAACAAAAAAAAAACTGAATTGTCGAGGGAGACGGCGGTAAATGTGGATTTAAACTTGGTGGACAAAACACTGGGAATCCTGAACTGCACCTGAAGGCTCACCGCGCAGATAGTATTATCTCAAACGTAAGTTACTACTGATATACATACTGTGTTCCTCGACCATCGGCTTGTGATAAATTTCATGGTAAGCTTAAAGTTTTAAACATAGCTCCTGGCAAACATGGACGCTTACTTCATGCCGAAGATAGCTTGGTTGTGCTATAACGTCAGTTCAAGCTCATATGTTACTGTTATGTGTAGAACATGCGGGGACTCGTCTTGTAAAATACGGAATCGTCCTTTATTTGGTGGTTAAAAGTTGCTGAAACGCACGAAATATTATCATGGCGGGACCTACACCCCCTCGGTCCGCTACTGACCGGTGCTGATGTCACAGTTGCCTGGAGACGGACAACAAACACCGGGCTGCTTTAACAATTTTCAAACCTCCACCCGGTAACCCACCACGTCCTCAGAATCAAAAACTCTTGCAAAAATACAGACGTGAGCAGGAAGATGTACATACCTGGCTGTACAGTGTCAGTGAGGATGAACACAAGCAAGGGAAAATTTAAATGTATCAAGCTATTAAACTCTTGCAAATGTTTGAATGGAAGGAGTATGGCACAATTACAAACCAAGACCTGGCCAGGCAAGAACACCATTAATCTCAGAAGTAGTCAAGAGGGACATGTTGATTCTTGAGGAGCTGCAGAAAGCCACAGCTCTGAATCTGAGAGAACTGGGCATTAAAATTATAAGTCTTGGACTTCACTGGAAGAGTAACAAGAAAAATGCCACTGCTGGAAGAAAGCTATAGGAAATCCCATTTGCAGTTTGCTGCAAGTCATGTAAGAGGCACAATAAACTTGTGGAGGATGGTTCTCTGTTCAAGAAAGACCAAATTTGAACTTTTTTAACCTAAAAACAAACTGATTTATTTGGTAGAAAACTAACTCCAAAACCCTGAACATACCATCCCCACAGTGAAGGCAGAAAAAGGTGCTGTGGAATTTTTTTTTTTTTTTTTTTTTTTTTTTTTTTTTAAGCAGAGATTGGGAAGTTGGTCAGATCTGATGGAAAAATGGATGGTGCCGCAGGGCAGTCTTGGAAGGAAGCCTTCCAGAGTCTACATAGTCTGGAGACTGACAGTTCACCTTCCAGTGGGACAACAGCACTACAATGGCAATTGCATTGTTTAGATATAAGCAAATGTTTATATTAAAATGGCCTAATCAAAGCCCAGACACAAATCTAACAGTGAATCTTTAGCAAGATTTGAAAATTTATGTTCACAGGTGCTTTCCATCCAACCTGTTTGAGCTTGAGTTAGAATTATGGGCAAACATTTCAATCTAGATGAGTTGGTTCAACAAAGCACTGACTCACAGGGTGAATACAAATGCATGCCCCACTTTGATTCAGATGTTTTGATTAAAAACCTGAAAAAGACAAAAATGTGAAGACTATTTACCCGTTCCTTCCTTTTCATAATTGGTCTATTAAATAAAACACCACGGAAATACACTAAAGTTGTGGTTTTGGAGTGAAAAAATTAAACTGGTATGAGAACTTTTGCTGGGCACCATGTTTTGATTGTGTTTTCTAAGTGTGCTAGGGAATGACACTTGTTCTTTTCAAGAACACTGGAACAATAGACTGTCAAGAAGGTTAAGTTGAAGGCCCATTGTAACATCCATGAAAAAATATTTTACTGGGACCCCCTCCTGTATTAATTCTGGAATATACAAAGACATTCACTTGTAGTTTTCAGAACTGGCAGTGTCAACCTGTAATCCTGCAAAAAAGTCAGTCCATTTTCTTTTATTTCTAAAATGACAATATAATGACTCAGTGTCAGCAGGTCGAAACATAAGGAAATAGTCAATCAGATGAACAGCAATACATGAGAAAGAACATTGCTTACATCGTATATTATAGCATGTAATTGGCCTGGTTATTTATTTAATGCAAACAAATAAAAAATGCAGAAGCAGCATGTGAAAAGTACACACTCAGTGCTTAAGAGGATAGTAACAACCAGATAATACTATTCAGTATGTCAAATATTCTTCATTAATTGATCATTAGCATGTATGTGCCGCTCATCATTAGCTGATTATCTAGTATGGGTTGCTTGGATTACATGGTTTAAAAAAAATAAAGAAAGTTAATTTGTGGACCAAAACACTGTGAATAAACATTCATTCCAAGAGAAAGTAAATATATTTAGAAATCTAAATATCTGATAAAGAATTCTTGAAAAAGAAGAATATTATATATGTGATAATCTGAGACATGAAAATATATTTATACTAAAATATAAAATGTACAATACATAATACAGCCTGTTCAATTGCATGTTGACATGAATAACACAACAGCTAATCACATGGAAGCTGCTCAATGCATTTAGCCATCGAGAACTGGTGAATGTGATTCGCTAAAGTTCAAACCAAGCATAACAATTAGGAAGAAAGGGATTTAAGTATCTTAGAACATGGTATGGTAGTTGGTGTCACATAGGCTGATGTGACACCAACAGAACCTGTTGATTTACTGTAATTTTCACACAAAACCATCTGTCTGGTTTCCAGAGAATGATCAAAACAAAAAGAAAAAAAAAAATCTATTGATTAGCAGGTGTGTGGACAAGAATGTCTTGTTGAAGTCAGAGGTCAAAGGAGAATTGGCAGACTGACTTAAGATAAAGGCAATTAGTAGCTCGAGTAACCACTTGCTACAACCATTGTATGAAGAATACCATCACTGAATGTACAGCATGCTACACCTTAAAGCAGGACTGTAGCAACAGAAGACAAGGACCAACTCCTGTCAGCTACTAACTGGAACCTGATGCTACATTTGCACAGGCTTCACTTAATTTGATAATCCCCGAAAAAATCATTGCCAGGTCTGATGAGTCTCAATTTCAGCTGCAACTTTAAGATAGTAGGGTCAGAATTTGTCATAAACAACAGGAAGTCATGGATCCTTCCTGCCTTGCATGAGTGGTTCAGTGGTGTAATTATGTAGGAGATATTTTCTTGATGCTCTGGTCTCCTCATTACCAACTGGACATAATTTAAACTCCACTCTTCTGTTTGAACCAAAGGCATAGGGACAATTTATATTTCTTTGTGTCGGCTAGTACTGCACTTGGATGGCAGTTTTTCCCATGTTCTGTGGGTTACACACTTCTCCAGCAGGTGAAAAAGTGTCCGTCACCTGGTGTTAGAATAGTTAGCAGTGAAGTTAAGTTGGTACCTCTCCTGCCAAATGTGGGGAGTTGCAAAACCTTTTCCCCAACAGTTATTGCAGTCTCAGTATTACTGCATCATATGTATCAGTGCCAAGTTCACCCAGTGAAATATTTTTTTCTTCCAACTGGCGCTTGTAGAGGTACAATAAACAGGTGTTCTCGGCAATCATTCACATTTGGACCTCAGCAATGTTTTCTTGTTATGGTTTATGAGCCACTTTTTTATTTAAGTTGTATTTAGGTACATTGTCATTTTAGAGTTATATCTCTAGCTCTGTTCTGTTATTTCTATTATTGTTTAATTTAAAATACATAGCTTACTGATTTCTGGTATTTGCATATTTTTCCCCTTTTTTTTATTTAGTTATGTCCTTAGTTTCTTTAGTTAATGTAGAGTCCTACTACTCTCCAACAGAAGCACAGAGGAAAAATAAGACATTATACTCTTGCCAGTTGTACTAAAGTAAATAAGGTACATTCATTGTTCTATCAGAATGGATATTTGAGCCAAACATCCATTTCATGTGTCTAATGACTCATGCTTTATTAAATTCAATGTGTTGAAGATAGATGGCGTATTATTAAGCTGTGCAAGTATATGAATTAATTAAAGTCCCACTTTTTAATTCAATATAAATGTCAAACTCTTTGTGTGGCAGGATATTGAAATCAATCAGGTTTTAATATTATGTGATGCTCTGCTGCTGACATGGATCTGCAGATCTGTGTCTCATATTGGCTGCTCACATATGGGTCGTCTAGCGCTCAGACTGTCTGTCATCTGAGCTAGAGCTGCATTTGCACACACTTCACAGAGGAACACTGCAGTGATACTTAAAAAAGCTCCTAAATACAGGGTGCTAAACTGAAGTAAAAAATATGTATATTTTGTTGAAGGTTGATAGTAATCTATTGGTTTTATTGCGACCTCTAAGGGTCAGTTTAACAGTGCTGTAAAAACTATGTGCACTCTTATATGGGTTATTTTGTGACCTCCCAGGTGAATTATTCATAAACCCTTGTAATAGTTTTGGTTGGTCAGCCACTCCTTGGAAGGTTCACCATTGTTTCATGTTTACCAAGTTTTATCCGTTTGTTTATCATGACTTTTTCCATGGTTCATTGCCCCAAAGCCTAAGAAATGGCTTTGTAACCATTTCCAGACTGGTGAGTGACTTTAACCACCATCTATTCTGAAATTTGTTCAATGTGATTTTTTTTAATGTCTTTTAGTCCATTTCAAGTTGCAGTTAAGAGATTTATTGATTTTGCAGATAATAATCAAAACTGGATGTGGCTTATGAGATTTAACGAAAAAAATATGTCTAATCATGATTTAAGAGGAGTAAGGTGATGGATAGTTTTTTTTCTCTCTTGATAAATTAAATTATCATTACGAAGACTATTTTTTTAATGCAATTTATCTCTGTTATCAAAATGTATATTATTTGAAACATTTAAGCATAACAAATAAAGCAAAAACAGTACAAATCTGTACATTTTTAAATCAAACAGATAAAGTCTAAAAAGTCAGATGTAGAAAAACACTGATAAACCTGCGCTGTTGATGTCATGCCAGTCGGTCATGGCAGATGGCCGCTTGTACTGAGCCAGGTTCTGCTGGAGGTTTCTTCCTGTTAAAGGGGAGTTTTTCCTCTCCACTGTCGCGACATGCATGCTTGCTATGAGGGATTGCTGTAAAGTGAACGACACAATGCCATGCGGTCGCTACATGCTTGTCCAGGAGGAGCGAATGCTGCAAGTCAGTGACTTGATGCAATCTGCTGGGTTTCCTTAGAAACCTTTTGAACTACTTTGAATAATTAATTGAGCTACTGTACTGTTTGATAATTAGGATCAACTGGAATGTATGTATGATTGAATTGAAATTTATTTTTGTAAAGTGCCTCGAGACGACATTTGTTATGAATTGGTGCTATATAAATAAACTGAATTGAATTGAATTAAATGTACAGTGTACCTGAAATAGCCTGCAATATCATCTCTAAAAAACCTGGTTGTTATGCAGATATTTGCTACAAATGATTTATGAGATTTCTGCATTTTGTCACAGAGAAGTTTTTTTTAATTTGGAAAAGGGTACAAGTTCAGGAGAAAACTTTTGTTTTGCAAAATAGCAGTACCTTTTGTGAATAGGGTATAAAGTTCTTGTTTGGGCAACCTTTCATTAGCTACAAGATGTTAATTTGCTGCCATCCACTGAAGCGCCGACGCTCCAACCGTTTTACAGTAGACAAGGCTAATCATTATTCCCAAAGCAACACCTGAATTTCTAATATTTAAGGTGATTTTAGTTACTTTTAATGGCCCCGGCATGTAATTTTAGCACATAAAGTCCTTCAGCACACAACACTCCCTACATGTGAAGATGTGTAGATGAGATGTTTCTAAAGTAAGATTATTTTGAATACATTGGTTCTACAGCAAGATTGTTATGACATGCAATTTTTTTAACATAAATTTTCATTACTGTCAAGAGGACACTCAAAATGATTGAAAAAGGAACTTTTACTATCACTGAGTGGTATTAGTGATAATGGTAACAATATTTCTGTTGGCAACGTACCATGCTGTCCTTTAATCTTCCCTAGTTCTGGCCAAATCATTATCCAGCTGCAAAGTTACAGGTAGTAATCATGAACCAATTTATATTATAATGAGCCTGACATTAGATGGAAGTGTTCAAAGGGTCGTGCTCGACGATGCCAAGCAGACGAAAATTTTGAATCTTATTAAAGGAAGTGGAAAATCAGCTGACTGTGATTTGTGGTAATTGGCAAGACGTTCTGCTTCAGTGTGCATACACATCCTGTTCAGTCACACCGTGCCTCCAATTCAAAGAGAAACAAAAAAAAAAAAAAGAAAAAAAAAAAAAAAAAAAAAAAAAAAAAAAAGCATAATTATGTTTATTACTTTTGGCTGCACAAAGTGAGTACAATCGATCCCAACTGGATGGCTTCAGTCTCTCACAATATATGACACTGCATAATATAACTCCTAATTATTTTTTCTGACTGATCTGGAGCGTAACAACATTCCCATAATGAGCCACGCTTGTGCCCTTCCCAGTTCAGCTGTTACATGAAGGCCTCCCCACAGTTACAGTAGACTAGTAAAAATGAGAGCTCGAGTGAACATGCAACACCCAAAAAAATATTACTCATGCAAATTTTTAAAAGGCTGCAGATTTTATTAATTCAATGGAAAGTTAACACATGAATACATTTTATTTAAAGGTAAAATTTAGTTCAGTTTAGTAATTTTGACAACCGAGTTATTCCTTTGATTTCCATAACTGATTCTCAAAGCAATGATGCTCCTGGAAGGCATGAATGATAATGAAAATTAATTATGAGTGGAATATTGTAAGCTTGTTGTTTGTCTGTGTCGTATTTGCATAATGGTGGCTAAAAAAGCTTATTTAAAGTGGAATATAAAGTGTTGGGCACAGTTATTGGCCCTCTGATAAACATATGTAAAAAGCCTTAAAATAAATCAAAGTAGTTTAAAGTATAATCAGCATGTTTCTGGAATAACTAATGACTAAAAGTAAATAAGTTTGTATTGAAATTATACAATTGTAACATGTAACTTGAACATACAGAATATGGAACCACATGGCAGAAACATTTTCTTTAAAATGAAAAAAAGATTTGTCTTTTTTTTTGTTTGTTTATGTTGTTTGTTTTTTGGCAGAAGAGTATGAAGTGAGAGTTATAATATGACATGTTTGAGCCGAAGAAAATGCAGCAGCATCTCTATGCACTTATCTGACAACAAAAACACAAACGTAAAAGTAGAATATTTTTCCAAAAAAAAAAAAGTCTGGGTCAGGGCCCATGGTAGCACATTTGTTAGCACTGTTGCCTTGTAGCCAAAAGATCCTTGGCTTGTTACCTGGGATGGGACCTTTCTGCATGGAATCAGCATTTTCCTCTCAAGCATGGATTGTATCCTCCCTGTAATTATCTGAATCTCATCCAACCAAACCACACTGTTCCAGTTGACGTCCTAGTAATATTTAGCAATCTCCAACTGTTACATTTTTGATCGTAGGACAACAAACCACCAGGGATTATGCAAAAAAAAACAAAACTATTGTTTCTTAACAGATTTTTTTTCTCCAATGAATAAATATACTCAAATTAAAGGCAGAATTTTTCTACGTTTTTTAGTGTGAGGCTGTTATACCGCAATATCAAAACAGTTTATTCTAAGGCTTTTTATACATCTTAAGTGGGTTGCTGATAAATGTGGTCAGTACTCTATATACCACTTAACATAAACCAAGGGGTTTGCAACTCCAGTCCTAGAATGCCATTGTCCAGCAACTTCTGGATGTATGCCTGCTCCAACACCTCTAATTAAAATAAATCTTTAAAGACCAAGCCTTTCCAAAACTTGGAAAAGGTGTTGAAGCAGGGATGCATCCAAAAGTAGCAGGACAGTAGCACTCGAGGACTGGAGTTGCAGACCACTGATATACCTTTTGTTTTTTTGTATGAGTGTGCATACTTGTTCGCTGGCAGGGTTTGAACTAAGCCATCATCAACAGTTGTATCTGCTTGTTAGCAGTCACAAGTCATGTCTGCTGTGATAAAGGTACACAGCAGATTGGTCCAATTAACCATCTTGAATGAAAACATCTGTTCTCCACATCAGGTGTACAGCTTAACTTTTTCTGGCATTTCAAAAAAAATTCTTTCAACCTGTCGGACTCTGGCAACCCTAATGAAACCAAACAAACAGTAACGGTGTGCACCAGCGATGTGTGTCTGTGTTTGTTTTTTTTGTGTCTGCTGAGACCAAATCCAAAAGTTCATTACACGAAGCCACCTTCTCCCCCAGCCAATTTTGCTTTTTGCACACCAAGACTGCCAGATTAAAATTGTGCTGAGCAAGTTGCAAAAACATATTGGCTCTAATAATTATCACTACACTGCATTACCTGTGAGAAATAACAAAATTAGCTGAGTTAGTGGGAAATGTGAGACGGTACAAAAAAATAAGAAGCATCAGGCTGGTTAAAGAAAAGTGAGTGGTTCAACTTTAAATGGAAAATAAAAGTAATATTTGATAGGCTTTAAAAAAGCAATAAACTGTTGGCTCATACCTTTTAATGTCAGATAAAGTATATTCCTAGGCCTTTCAAACATTACTTCTGCATAGCATGGGTGTTCTTTTTTGCTTCTTGAATTTACTAAAGGACCTTTTAAGCAAAAATGTCAAGGCTGCAAATACTTTTTTTTTTTTTTTTAATTTTTCAGATGTATACACAGTGTAGTTACACTAATTTCCATGTCTAAGATCGAGAAATATGTAAGAAGCACAAAAGAGCCAATGAAAATGAAGCCAATAACCAAGTCAAATGTTTCGACAATGATGACGGCAGTCTTGGAATACCACACACAAGCATCAATGCATAACAGAAAGTCTGCCCAAAAGAGAGGTTTGGATTCATAAAGTGAAAATTCATTGTGATTGATCTAGTGAGAAGGAAGTCATGAGAAATGTGTCTGAGAGCAGTGAGCCATGCAGTGATTGAGCAAGTCACACTTTTCTACAGATAATCAATCCTTGTTTCACTGGTGAATACATGTGATACATGAACATGTCATTGCAAGGGACTTTTTTTACTTGTTTGATCATTTAGGTCACTTCAAGCTAATGCTACACATGCAGTGAAAAAAAAAAAAAAAAAAAAAAAAAACGCATCTGCAGTCCGATGTCCTTTCTTTCATTTGGCTCAGACACAAGAAATGATGCTGCTATGGCTAATTATCAAAAAACAAACAAACAAAAAAACAAAACAATTTCTTGCCTAGTAATTTTTTTAGTTCACAAACAACACCCAGAGTTGCATCAGTGGTCTGGCTTTTGGCTTCCTGCTTGAGTCATCTGGCATGACTTGTATTATCTCCTCCTCTCCTCTGCTTTGAATTGTTCCTTGATTCTAATAGTTCTCTATCCTGGGGGAAAAGGGTTTCCAACTGAGAGGCTGTTTTTATTGTGTTTACCTGAGTTTATTTCCATAGAGCTCACCCACATGCCATTCCTTTTTCTGTGGAGTCCATTCTGGTTGCACATTTACTTGACTTATTCACATTTCAAGTTGGTGCGGTTCCCTGACAACACAACATTCTCCATATAGTCGTGCCTTTATGTTTTAGTGTATGCTATTCAAAAGGCTTTTTGTTGCGGAAAATTGTGTTTTGAAATTCATTCTCTGCTTTGAAAACCAATAACAAAACCAACTAAGATTCATTTATGTTTCATATTTTCAAGAGTTTTAAGTTTTCTGGCTCTAAAATATGATGATATATGCTCTTTAATGTATATATCATTAATTATTTAGGGCAAAGTTAAATAAATAAGCCAGTAAAGGGCCTGATTTTTGTCTTTGTACATAAGGTTTTGTTGTTTTTGCAAATCTAAAATATTAAGTTTTAAAGGGTTGGTTTGTATATTTCTAAGTGGCAATTTGTGAAGTGATTTTGAGTAATAAGTCTCTCATGTTCTATCACTCTAGGTAGTGATCGGTGTGCTCTTAGTGTAAGTAATTAAATATGAATCCTGATGTTTAAACCGCAATTTTTGCGGTGCGTATTAATATTTCCAAATGTAATTGAGATGTCTGAGATTTATAGAAATTTCACTCATTTGAATTTCAAATATGATAGAAATATACATAGAAATATGCTTCCACACTAAAATGGTCTAATATCATCTTGATATCTTGTTCATTATTGATAATATAGAGTGTTTTATCCTGTTCTTTACATGAATTACATAGTGTACATGTAATTGTTGCTTTTAACATTTGCATGCTGTTCTTAGCAGAGTCCTGCTATATCCAGCCTTTACTATTTTTTTTTTTTTTCAGCTCAGTGTTGTATTTCATCTCTACTGCTGCCACTAATGGCATTTTTCCCATTACATTGCCCCATACATTTCTACTCTGCAGGGTTTTTCCCTGCTGCTTCTTCCACCCTAGACAGGATAAGTTGTTTATCCTCCCAACGTGAAAACGTCTTAGTAACATGCAAACAGCTGCCCTTTGTGACCTTGAATTTATTAGGAAATATTACACAAACTTAGCATTTTAGATAAAAGCAATGTTTATTAAATAAAGAGGAATTATGGCACTTAATAGGTCTGTATGTTTTGGGTCATAAAACTGTGGTTCTACATATTACAGTGTCTATAGAAATAGAGCTAAAATTTTACAACTGAGAAAAAAGGTCAGTTTGTAAATTTAAGTTGTATTAAATAAACATAATTTTAAACAAGAAAGCAGTTCAATCAATGTACACAAGACAGTTATATATCATAACACTGTAATATTCCATTAAGTGGATATGTGTGTACTGGCTTTTCTGTTCTATTACAGCCTGTAGCTTTTCTTTGTCACATTATTGTGCTATCTTGGCTCGTTTGGAACATGAGCAGAGAGATTATCAAGAATGAATTGTTTAGTTTATGTTAAGTTGTACTACATAGTAAAAATACCAGCTCAATTGCTCCATATCATTTACTACAGTACAGCTAGCTACTGCAGGAATTTAGACACATTGTAGTTCAAAGCTTCCTTGGACTATTGCTTAGGAAGGTTGTGGGATGGTTTGTGAACTGATTATTTAGTTTTGCTGTTTGGGATCCACTGAAACAGATAAATGTTGAAGAGAGTGTTTTCTCTAGTGTGCAGTGTTGGTGTTTGTGGTGAGGCTTTATTATTACCAGTTAATGCAATTATTAAAGTTTTGCCTTCAGAGTCCAAAGAAGATGGATATTAACAGAGTGCTTTATATATTATATATCCATTATATATTTATGGAATGTTGAGTTAAAGGAAAAAGTGTACAAGAAAAAGGTCCTTCCCTCTGATGAAAAGCCTTTTAGAGAGGCTGATTTTATTTTCTAGCAAGACTTCGCACCCAGCCACACACCAAAAGACACCAATACCTGATTAAATGACCATGCTATCACTGTTGTTGATTGGCCAGAAAACTTGGTTGGCTTTTATTTTATATATATATATATATATATATATATATATATATATATATAAATATATATATTTAATTCATTTCTGTTAATTCTGATTTTTGGTTTTAATTTACTAATAAGGTTTGATTTAATCTCAAAGATCTTTAGAGAACCTGTTTTAACCTATATATATATATATATATATATATATATATATATATATATATATATATATGATGTGTGTGTGTGTATATATATATATGTATGTATGTATATATGTGTGTGTGTGTACAAAAACTGAATACTATTTGACATCCAGATAACGTGACAACTTGATTTTAATGAACAGACACATGAACAGACACATCCTATTTTTTTCTAAAGCATACTTAATGAGGAGCAACCCTACCAAAGGATTTCTTACAATATTAACAATGTAAGACAATGTTCTTGCCTGAAAGCATTTTACTTTGAAGCCCTGCTTTTTGTCCCCTTCAATGCTGAGCAAAAATATTATTGCTCCATTTAAAAAGTACCAAGAAGGAAGGTTCATTATAAAATCATCCACTGACATTAGCATAATGTTTCATGGAGGGATATGTACTTTATATTCTCTAACCTTCAATTGCAGCTATTGTAATTTTCATTATTTAAAGAGGCTATGGAAAATTAAATGGAGAATAATTGCCAAGGTGAACAGTTAATTTAATAAAAAATAATTTTTCTAATGTTTTATTCAGTATTACTGCATAATTAATTAAATTGCTGGTAATTTATTATGGAGCAGCAACACAGGTTGTCAAGACCAAATAAGATAATGACAGGGAAAGCTGTACTAAAATGATAATTTCCAGCTTATTGTACTTGTTCACAATTTTGCTTTGACAAGAGGGAGCAAATTTAATTGCACCTTCACTCACCTCATCTGAAAATAAGTAATGCCCCCTCATATTTCCCACATTGATTTTGGTTTGAGTTGCCTTTGGCGAGGCCTGAAAGCCAGCTATTCGCTTCAGGAGGCTTGAGGAGCCAAGGGCAAAGGGCCATCCTCATTGGGGCCCCAGGGCTAATGACTTTAGGCAAAATTGGAAGGATACAAACTGAGAAAAAAAGCATTGTATGGCTCTTGCATTCATTTGGTAGTTGAACACTCAGAGCTTCCTTTATGGAGGAAAAAGAACCTGCAAAGATTGTCTTCAAATTTACTTGAATGGGCCCTGGAGATGTCTCTTTTCATCACAATCAAGGCTGAATTGCTCCTAACTTTCTGCTTCATCCAACAGCCTGACACTGAAAGCATTGGGCATGAGTGTAAAGTTATGTGTACAGTGATTTTTAAAAAAATTTTTTTTTATGCATTTTTCTTGTTCTGCTGCAGCATGTCTTCCTTGGCACACACATGCATGCATTAGCAGAAACGGAGATGGTGGAAGACAGACAGATAGAAAACATTAGAAGCTTTTTCAATTTCTCATATTTTAACCGGTGAAAAAGAAAAGAGATGTTGCAGGGCTGTATACATTCTATACTGCACCAAATTCTGCAAGGTTATTTATAAACTTGACTGTGTTGTGATTTTTTTTTTTTTTTTTTTTTGTCGTTTTGTTTTATCAGAAAATGTCCTCTTAACTATAAAATGCAAAAATGAAACAAACATTGTATCTCATCATATGTTGCTTCCCTACGTCTATAAGTAGTTGAAAGGGGTTTAGGAATAATCAGATAAGTTAACCGACCCTGACTTAATGTGTATTTAGGCTAATGTCAAGACAGGACATATGTGCCACTAAAGTCAAATGTTCAACATCATTTCTAGACTCCTCCTTTATTAGATTTGTGTACAGCAGACAAATGGGTGTTTGGTCATATTCACTCTCATTTCAGGATGTATCAGTTTAGACACGAGTGTTGATCATTCTCAGACCTCATACAAGCTCTCAAATTATGCCTGCAAGTTGATGTTAATGTTGAGTTGTGATGCAGCAGAGAACATTTAGCTATATGAGGAAATTATTAGACCAGTTATTAGTGAATGAGTTTGGATAATATGTTTATTGTGGGTTATGTTTGATTAATCAATTCACTTTAAAAGTTACAAAAGCTGATTGGACAAATGTTCCATAGGCAATGTGCAAAATTATGTCATTGAAGTAAACTAAATATTATGCTTAAGTAGAAAATAATATAATTGTACCCTTACCTACATTTTTGACAGGACAGAAGACAATTGAAATGAATTAAACATAAAATACAAGAAGATAATTTTTTTCATATGTCTAAAATTAATCCATGCCAGCTTGGTAATGTAAATTTGATGTAAGTTATAGATGGCATTAGATGCATAGAAAGGTGATTCTGGAGCATTTACTTAGAACCACGTTTTTTCATACATTATAGAAACCTATGGCAAATATACACCCAGTGTGTTGGAAGTAAAAAAGAAAGTGTCTTGATTTTTTAGGAAATGTTTTTGCAAAGGCATTATGCTGTACTTTTTATAAGAACATGATCAACATTTTTGGTTTTCAGTCAATGTCCAGTGTAGTTATGCCAATGACAATTCAGTTACCTACAACATAGGGCTGGGCGATATGGCTAAAAAACATATCACGATATAAGCATTTCATATCAGTCGATATCAATAATTATTGATTAGGTTTTTTTAGATCCAAAATACTGCCAAACTGGTGGCATGACCTTTCTTCTGTTATTCACAATGTCTTCTTGAGCTGTTGCACTCATTTTCTCCTTTTTCTCCAACCTATTCTTTTTTATTTTTAAGCAGTTCCGGGGCATGGTGGGAAACATGAAACTTTTTCTCCACAGTGACAAAACCACTGACTGTGGAACCAGTAACTACATATAAACAATGAAATGAAACTATCGCACTTATTTATGAACATGGACATGAATTGCGCACCGGCTTGTGAATAATCAAATGTCTCAGGGTTCTGATGTTGATCTGAGGCTGCATACGAGCTCTGCTGCCGTACTATAAACTGGAATTACAAGCGCCACTTCAGCCAAAGTTTTGAAATCAGGAAATCTTTTCTCCATTTGAAGCAGTCAGAAGTTGGCATAATTCTCTAAACGAGGGGCAGCAGGAGGAAATCTCCAAGAATGCGCCCCTGCACCAGACGCGCTCCAAACCCTCCTGGCCATTACTCTTCAATGCGCATCTCCCTTACGGCGAGATTCAAGGATTTTTGTCATACCACTTCACATCTGTATGTTTATGGTACAAAATTTGGACTCGGGTCCCAGTTCAAGAAGCCTAATAAATATAAATATATAAATAGATAAAGTTTAAAAAGTGAGATGAAGCTGTATTTAGTGCATTATGTGCAGGAGATGCATTTAGTTCAATGTCTAGGTCAGAGACGATAATCGGATGGGATTTCTCCTTTTATTATTTGATTTAGTTGTCTTCGCAATGTTTTCTGTGCAGAAAGTTGTGTCTGCACCAAGTGGTCCTGTGTGAATTGTAAGATTTTTTTTTGTCGCGACCCCTGCTGTGTGTATTCTGTGAACAGTGCAGACTCCACGCAGACTGTCGGTGGACGGTTGAGATTTCATAGTGCTCCTATTGCCGACATTTCTTGTGACAAAACCTTTCATTTTCCACAAATCTTCTCCTCCACCAGGACAGCCACCTCACACCTGTCAGTGCAGCACAGAGAGCGGTAGTCTCGCTGCATGTCCTTATGGTGACAAGTGGTCCTGTGTGAACAACTTGTTGAGAGTCAGGTTGCGCTGACTCTCAACAGTATCTCGGTGTCGCATACATAACAGTTCAATGTGAACACTGTTTTGTGCAACGGTCATAAAAATTTACCTGTACAGACGTGTCCAGTGGACGTCGACTTTGACTCCACATTGTTCTGCCTCGAGTACGTGCGGACCTCCAAGTGAAACAGGCCGGAGTATGTTGGGGGCAACAGGAAACTGCTGTTGCACATGTTACACAACACCTTGTTGCTAGGTAACCATAGAGTGAGTTAGTTGATGCCACCAACCGTTCTTAGCCTTTCCCTGAGAGGTTGTGCAACTAAAGCCTTTCCTCTGCCTACATCCCCCAGAATGCTGTGCAGTTCTGGATCGGAGTTCAGTGAAATTACAGAACATTCTATTGGACATATTTTCTATTGATACTGATCACGTGTCTATCGCGATAGATATCGTTATCGTTTTATTGCCCAGCCTTACTACAACATATGTTTCGGTCACTGGAAATGTTATTTGGACTTTTATCCCACTGTTTTTTTTTGTGTAAAATTGTAAAAAAATAAATAAATAAATAAATAAAAATCATCCTCACAGAACACTTTGTATATTAAAACGTGATATATGAACATTTCAGTTTAAATTCATGACTAACTTTTTTCTTTCTTGTTTCTCTATCTCATTTTTTATGTGCTGTATTGTGGAAACCTGACAGGTAAGCACAAAGTTTATTCTTTTGCTGCTGCCCAAACTTATTTTGTTAGTGTCACTACAAGAACCCAACCACCTAATTTTAGGTTCAACTCTCCCAGCACATCAAAGTTTGAAAATTTACCACACATACAACCATTGCTTGAAAAGGGAAGTGAAACAAAGCTGGCCACGAGTCAATAGTTTAGTCACTTATTATTAGAGAAGGTCTTTTTAATACAAGAAACTGATCATTTCAGAGCCTGGAGGCAAGCTGTTGTTGGCTGACTTTGAAACAGCAACAAGCTGAATATTGATTTCAGAGGAAAAATAAGGCAAATTTCGGATGAGTTCCACAAGGTTGCTTGTTCACAGGGAAAGCGAGTAATAGATATGCAAACTACATCCCTATGCACAGTGCAGCACAGCAGAAAACATTTCAGCAGAGCTTGCATACTTGCATTTGTTTGAAGATATGAAGGCTATTGTTTTCCCCGGGAGGAATTTGGCTTGGTGGAGGAGGACATTTTTTTCTGAGTTGCTTTCTATTTTTGCAGTAGTTGCAAAGGATGTGTAATGAATGTGTTTATCAGCTGCTGCATCAAAATATTTTAAAAAATGACAATTTGTTGAAGTGAAATTTAAGGACTGATGAAAGTTTGGACAGAGGAAATCACATTTGCAGTGGTTTGGCAGTATGTTGCTAAATGGTTTGACCTGTTTTAAATCTTTTTTTTTCCTGCCAGCTGTCTGATATGGATTTGTTGATCATAACCTGATCATGTTACCTGGCTAAAATATCTCTAGAAAACATCATAAGGTATTACAACACCTTTTGTGAACTATTCCAAAAGTCTATTACCATTCAAATATACTAAACTAATTAGTTAAACTAATTAGTTTCAATACTTTAAATTCTTATCTTACAGGAGACAACTAACTGTTAAAAGAATCAAATTATTTACCATGTCAGAAAGATAGCATTGTATTCATATTGGAATGCTAAGAAGATAATACACCTGGGTGTGAGTGTCTGATTTGTATGATAATCCATGTTGCAACCAAGACATCTTGTCCTAGAAAATAACACTTTTTTTTTTTCAACAACAAAAACAGTCTATCATCTATAGCAGAAACTGTATAAAAACGATTCTTTATACACAGGATGCCTACAAGGGTAATTCTCTGGGTAGCGGTACACATTGTGCACCATCCTGCTACAGAAAATGAAAGCATGTTGAAATAGTTATACTTTTCTTGTGTGATTTACTTTAAGTCAGATAAAAATCAGAAACTCAGCAGGGAGCAGCCTTAGTCCGGTATTCCTTTGAATTCCAACTCGCCGCATATCTCTGAGCATCCACCCACAGCTTGTTTTTTGCATTCATGACAACACTCTTGATTTTTGCAGGGCAGCAACATGACACATCAGCTGCCAGTGTATTGTCGAGATCACTCAGTTACATGAGAGATGTGTCTGTCTTGTTTGTTGCCGCTGCTCTGCTGAGACCAGCTGCTAAGCGTGGTCCACCTGCTTTGCTCCCATCTCACACTCAGTCTTCCCACATAAATTGAACCCCTCACCACGAGGCTGTCTCTGCGAAATACGGCCACACTGCCTCACAGCCGGTGATTTATCAGGGTCAGCCTCCCACGGCTCAGAGTCATGCAGAAAGACCAGAGTATAATCCTGCTCTTGCCCATCCCACCTTCCTGAAGAGCCAGGCTTGTGTGCATGTTCTACCCCTGCCTCCTGTATATGTGCACAAATACACTTATGCACGTGCAGAGAATTGGAGATGTATTTTGAACTCTGCGTGTGGTGAAGTACAGAATGGTAATTTGGAGCCAAACTGTCCCGCACTGCCTTTGTTGACAGATTTTTTGACATACTAGAGGTCTTTGCAAGTTTCAGACATTTTACATCAGTTTTTCTGAAGCTCTTGTTGAAAGGTTCGATGAGGACAGAATTTGTTGTTACCAAGAACAGTAGTACAATAAAATTGTTTAACTAAAACCTATTGGAAACTGTTACTCCTTTCAATTTTTAGTTGTTGCAATATTATAGAATAATTAGCTGAGTGATCGAGTAAAACATGACTGATAGCAAAGATAAAAAATGTCCTACAAGTTCATAGATTGTATAGTTTAGAAAAAAGTTAGGTTTAAATCATGTGTGGATTTTATTCACTTGCATAAGTAGTGTCAAAGTTAAAATTTTAGCTATCTGATGGAGGGAAGTGAAACAAGATTTCAATAACAAAAAATGATGAGTCCTAATTGACTCAGGTCTTCTGGTTCAAGCCTACTCTGCATCCTCAGAACCAGAACCAAACATGGAGAAGCAGCATTCAGCTTCTATGCTCCACAAATCTGGAACAAACTCTCAGAAAACTGCAAAACAGCCGACACACTGAGTTCCTTTAAATCAAGGCTAAAAACCCACCTGCATAGAGCTGCCTTTGAGTAGTAGTAAGTGGAACATTGATCAATACTGTTGAATTATTGTTGCTTGATGATATTTGCTTGACGACCCTCGTGATTTTGATGCATTGATATTTGCTCGATGATTTTACTGTATACTTGATTGATGTTTTTATGATGTGAAGGACTTTGAAGCTCCTTGCTGCTGAAATGTGCTACACATATAAATTTGACTTGACTTATAGCATTGAAGGTCTTGCAGTTAAAACCTTTAGTGTCTTTGTGCTGACTATGATCTTTGGAAATGCCCACGTTGTTCATTCTCCTATGCTTTTCTCCTATATCAACCATTAAACCACATTATTATAATTAAGTGTTTGGTATCTGAAATAATTTTACAAATATGTGGCTGTGGTGACTGTGATGGCCTACCCTACCCCTCGCCCAGTGGCTGCTGGAGGTGGGTTGGAGATGATAACTGGTGGCTTGGTCTCTCTGGAGGACCTTGTTTTATGAGCATGCCGTGTCTCTGGGTACAAAAGTAAACTATGCAAAATACTATTTGTGGAGGAAAACTAACACTGCACATCATCCTTAACATAATGAAACATGGTGATGGCAGGGTCATGCTATGGGTCCAGATTTAAATCTAAATGTGTATCTGTGGCAAAACTTGACAGTTACTGTTAAATCATCCAGTGTCTTAAATGTTTTCCTTCCACTTCACAATTATGCACTAGTTTATGTTTGGTTATCACATGAAACCCAAATATAATACACAGATTTTTCAGTGTATCCTGAACAAATATGAATGTGTTTAAGGGGTTTGAATACTTTTAGATTAACCTAACTCCCAGCCCTACTGTTTGTGAGTAGGGGTCACTTTGGTGACATGGTATTGGATACATGCCACAGTATAGGAAGAAGTTCTTGAAAATCATTGTGGTATTTCTTTTCTGTGAGAGTTAGATCACATAAGTCCAACAATAGAAAACAATCTGTTCTGGTAGTTTTTGACTAACCGTATCTCCAGCTAGGTGTGTGTGGGTGTGTAAGAAGCTTTTGGACAGTTTGATGAGTGTTAAAAATAATGCCACTCATCTGCTCTTGGTCTTGCTTGCATCACAGCAACAGGGTTCAGTAAATATATATTTTTTCTGTTTTAACAGAAGACACTGATATAAAGTAGCAAACATCTTTGGTGATATTGTTTATGTTGCTTCAGTGAAGGAATAAAAGATGTTTTTGCTTTTTTTGTTCACAGGTTTTCAGTTGTTTTGCAATCCTCGTATTAATCTGGTTTTTGTCTCATGGTGTTGATTGTTTCTCATGCTCTGCTTCAGCACTGTCCACCCACAGTGATCAAATAGCCGAAGGATAGACAAGCACACAGGTCTTACTCACCAGCCCACTGGTCCATCGTGATTATCCACAAACTTGGTAGATGCAGCGCAGAGCAGCCTGATAATCACCTTACCGTGGGCTGGATCCTCACAATAAGGATAGCTCTGATGAAACTGCTGGCTTTGAAGTCACTCAAAATCCCTCCTCCATCTATCTGCTCTATGCTCAATTTCCTCTCTTTTTATTTTCTTCGCTCCTGTCTCCATCCATCCACCATTTATGTGTTTCGATATTGTTCATTACATATAGGTTTTGGGAACTTTAGACTCATTAGAAAGAAAAGTCAAGCTCATTTTTGTTGCAGGGTATTATCTTGTTTCAAGCAGTTGCTTAAAAGCAAGTTACCCCTTTAACTCATTAAAAAAGAAAAAAATAATTAGCTAATTACCATGAGCTTCAATTACCCTGATAAGTTATCAGTTTAGGAAGAAGGTTGCAGGCTTTGATTTGTGCCTTGAGCAGATGTCAGAAGTCCTGAAAAACAGTGATGAGCAGCTGAGACCTGAGAGACCCGCAGCATCGGAGGGTTTCTGTTCATTCTTGCACCCACTGACTCACTCTCACGGTCACTGTGTCACATCAAAGGGTGACAGCTTTAAGGAGAGAAATCCAATTCTGTGCCACTATTGAATCAGGTGAGCAGGAGCAGACAGACGGCTGCATGTCATTTTTTGATTTTTGAAACACAAGCCTGCCTGTGATGGTTGCAGCCTCAGAAACACAACACTTCCCCTTTTTATAGCATCTAGGGCCTTTCTTTACATCCACTTCTTTTTTAAAGCACCCTAACCTTCTTAAGATATTATGTTCACTAATAAATTGTGCATAATGGGCATAAATCCTAGAAAGCAGGCTTCAAACTTCAATCAATGCCATGACTTATGCAACTAAGGACTTAAGCATGCAGAACATCTAAAATTGAGGACAATATGCTGGCTGTACTACATTAGTCTGGGAGAAGGTTTATCTGTGACACTGTATGAAATCATTTACTTGATGAAAGATGGTTTGATATTAAACAACAGGAACCACATAGGATTTACGATCATGCTGTCCTTGTTTCATCTTAAGAGATTTCACTTATTCATCAACTCAAATATGGCAGAGCTTTAAAGCAGTTAATAATGAACAGCTTTCCAAAAAACTGAAGCTGGATTAAAAAAAGAACACAAGCAGTAGCTGCTGGTCTAAATAGCGTTATTCTTAAAGTATGTCTTAACATTGAGAAATTCTGCATCTCAAATATTTATCCTAAACATTAGTAGTTAAATAAGTTAAGCTTTTTCAATTAGTTAAAGAATCACAGTTGAAACTGCATGTTTATATAAATTGTACTAAATGACAACTGACTGTTTCTTACTTTCTGACACTTAATCAGACATGCATTTCCTTAGTATTTGGTTGCATTACTTTTTAACTGGATGACTTGATTCAATGGTTTGTGGTATCCTTCCATATGCTTCTCACAATATTTTTGCTTTAATTTTGGCCCATTCCTTCAGTCAGAATTGGAGTCACTAAATTCGGTTTGTCGGCAAACTTACTTGCACACACATTTTCTTTAGCACACAATGCTTTTTTGGAATTTAAAGCTTTGAGATGACCACTCCTAAACATTGACTTTGTTGTCCTTAAGTCACTGCTTAACTAATTTTCCAGTATGTTTAGGATCATTGTCACTTGAGCCATTTGTGCTCAAGTTTTAACTTCCTGGTTGATGTCTTGAGATGCTGCTTTAATATTTTCACATAAAGTTCTGTCTTATTGATCCAGTCTTCTTGTGAAGTACACCAGTCCCTCCTGCAGCAAAAAACCTCTGATCTCAATCCTGTAGAGAATTTGTGTGCAGACAAGAAAAGATGTGTGTGAATGAGGCGGCCTACAAACCTGACTCAGTTACACCAGTTCTGTCAGGAGAAATGGGCCAGAATTACATCAGACTATTGTAAGAAGCTTGTGGAAGGATTCCCAAAGTGTTTGACCCAAGTTATAAAGTTCAAAAGCAATGCTACCAAATACTGATAAAATGTATGTAAACTTATGAAGACATTAATAAATACATTTCTAACATATTCCTTCTCTCGTTAATGTGGCATTTAGCAAATAGAAATACTTTTGTTAATTCTAACGGACCCAAACAAGAGAAGTTTGATCTGATTTAACTTCAGAGAGTGAGGAAAAAAAATGTCTGTCTTTTTATACAGTGTATGTAAACTTCAGGTTTTAGCTGTTATCTAACCTGAAATATATTTAGGCACAAGACTATGACTTGCTTGTTTAAATCTGTAGAAGAGTCAGTAGTGCCCATGACTGGAATCGACCCATTACAGTTTAGCAGAAAAAAATCGCCTTCCCTTCTGACCAGCAAGATTAATGTCAGTTGACAAGAGAAAAACATGTCTTTCCTTCTCTGTTGCCTGAAAGCGCTACAATTCAGCATTTGACCTGGGATATTGCTGCCTTTTCATGACGCAACGCTGAGTAAATATACTTTTGCACCCCAGAAAAACTTTTTATTCTACTGTAACATTTTTTGGGCTCACTCAGGCTGTTCACATGCTTCATCTTTATGCACTGTCAGAGAATTAATTTTGTCGCCTGGTAATACTAATGAGCTGATTAATGAATTAAGAAAACTGATGGGAGAAAATATAAATGAAGTGCAAAAGATGGCTATTACGGAACAAGCGTACTAACTTGTGGCTGATCACTTTGACGTTTTTTTTTCTGAACTAATAAAAAATGAATTTTATGGTTTGTTTAACATAAGCCAAAATTAATTAAATGTGAAGCCCTTAACATCTCTTTATGGTAATGTTGGAGCACATCTGTAATGCTGTCTGATCCTCATATGTTCCATGAATGAAGGATCATATTAGAGATGGCAGCAGTGACATCTCCAGGTGGATTTTCTGATGGAGGACAGACAGCAAAGCAAACGGGCTGGAAATCTTATTACAATGATTTGTATTTATGTGCAAAAAAAAAAAAAAAAAAGCCATAAATGCTTTAAAACTGACAGAAATTTTGTCAACAAATATTTCTTCCATACCTTTCTGAGCTAGCAAGACAAAGAATTTCCAAACTGCCAACACTTCAGGAGACTTTTTGCAACATTAACTATTTATTGGAATTCTGTGGGTGCACCCTCAAAGCCCCTCCATGCCATCCATTATCCCAGAAGAAGAACAATGCATGGATGTGAACACAAATTTCAGGTGGATGTAGAATCTGAGTCCATTTTTCTAAGTCGGTGATTCATTTGTCATCCTCGCAGCCTGAGGAGCGGCTGATACCTCCCAGGTCTCTGATTAAACAGGGGAGAATTAATAACAGGTGTCTGAGGAGGGTGTCTGGGAAAAGGTTTCTTTGCAAGACGGGCCAAGCAGGAAACTACGCTCTGCAATTAGAGTTAAAGAGCAGTGGGAAGCCTGTTTGTATGTTCGCTGTTTCATATGAGCTGCATTGAAAGTCTCTGTTTTACAGCTCTCGGTAAAGGCATACTGCAATTATCCAAATTAATGGTCAGGGTAAAGGGTCTCTGAGAAACGCTTCTACAAAAAAGAAAAAAAAAAAATGCTGTCTTTGGCAATGAATTTACATTACATCCCCGATTTATGCCTGCACATAACTTTCCCACTTTAAATGCATCACAGGTAGACAAAAAAATGGAACACTTTTCAAGCAAGCTGGAAGCCAATGTAACGAATTCAGGAGAATCTTTGATTACCTCTAATGTGGTTATAGGTAATGGTGACCTGTCTCCAAGGAGCCAAGCCAGAGCTAAATTATATTTCAAATCCATTAAACCTTACCTCAGATCCATGATTTGCTTCCAGCGTGCAGCTTCCCAGGGCAGCAGGTAATTGAATTTCAAACCTGAAGCCAGGAAACAGATAGGCCCCTGAGCTAAGGCCTCAGCATGAGGTGGAACACCGTTCTGCATACAGTCTTCATTTATTTTTTACATATCAAATCTCATAATGGACTGCTTTCTGTCATTGGAAGGAATAATCAGTTGTGGAATTAAGGTGATCAACATACATGCAGTGTCTTGCAAAAAGTATTCATATTGTAAACGTTTCATGTTTTGTCACATTATAACCACAAACTTTAATATATTTTATTGGGATTTTATGTGATAGACCAACACAAATCTTGGAATAGCTGTGAATTTGAAAGAAAAGGACAATATGTTTTAAATTTCTTTTTTTAAATGGGAACCTGAAAACTATGATGTCCATGTGCATTCAGCCACCATGAGTCATTACTGTTTAGAGTCACTGTTGAATGCTGTAACAGCATTTCTACGTCTTTACCGGCTTTGCAGGTCTGGTGTTTTTGCCCATTTGTCTTTGCAAATTAACTAAAGCCCAAACAGATTGGAAAGAGAGCATCTGTTAACATCAACTTTTAAATTCTGCCACAGATTCTTGAATGGATTTAAATGGATCTGGAGTTGACTGGGCCATTCTAACACATCAATAAGGTGTGACTGAAACCATTTCATTGTAGTTCTAGCTCGGGCTGCACAATATAACACGAATATTATCATGGCAATATCAGCCTGTGCAATATTCATATTGCAAAGGGTTGTTTGTTGTGCAATAACTGTTGGTTATAATTAAGAGTTCTGAAGTTGTATTTTTCATGTTGATGCAATAGTCTCATGGCAGCGAAAGCTCACATGACATTCCCGAAAATCCTAAAGGTCACAAAGTAGGAAGTACAGATTAGAAAGAGAGGAAAAAAGAAACCAGGCATATATTGCGCCTGATATTGCCATCGCAATATTGACCAATACTATTACCGTCGCAAGATAGTGCAACCCTAGCTCCGGCTGTATGTTCAGGGCCTTTGTTCTACTGAAAGATGAACCTCAGCATCAGTTTCAAGTCTTTTCTTCCCTCCGGCACGTTTTCTTCCAGAATTGCCCTGCATTTAGCTCTATTCCACTGTGAGTCAGCTTTCACCTGCTTCCTTGTTCCTGCTGGAGAAAAACATCCCCTCAGCATGATTCTGCCTCTACCAAATGTCACCGTTAGATGGCATGTTAAGGGTGGTGTACAGTGTTAGTTTTCCTCCCACATATAGTTTAATATGTCAGTCAAAAAGTTCAGTATTGTTCTGCTCTGTCCAAACTACCTTCTTCCACATGTTTACTGGTTCTTCTATATGGTTTCTGGCGCACTGCAAACAGGACCTTTTATCACTTTCTTTTAACAGTTGTCTTCATTTTGCCATACTTCTGGAAAGGCCAGATTTGGTGGCTTGAACAGTCCTCTGTGAGATGTTTAAATTGTGGGATATTGTTTTATAAGCCAACCCTGCTTTAAACCTCTGCACAACTGTACCCTGACCTTTCTGCTATAGTCCTTGTCCTTAATAATGTAGTCTGTTTATTAAAGTTATCTGACATCTTATGAGATGGTAACAGAGTAGCTGGATTTACACTAAAATAAAAGTACCGATGGTCGATTTTTGCTTGTTAGGTGACTTGAATTTGTTAAACGCACGACATGTTTTATGATTTCTTCCTTTATTTTCTTCCACTTTGCTATCATAAGTCATCTTACTGAAATACATTATGGTTCATACTGGTATGGTGACAAAATATTAAAAAAGTGTATAAGGAGTTTAATACTTTTGCAACTGCTATATTTCTGCTTTGCTAACTCTTTTTGTGTGACAGGTAGGTATCATCAGGCCTTGATTAATTTTCTTTGAAACAGTTAAGTAAATTTAAACTCGCTCAAATCGTTACACATAATATTATAGAATAAGTTTTAAACTATGTAAAAAGATCTTAAATATCCGACATGCCACTCAGCAGGTGCTAAAATAGAAAGACCCCCTCAAAGGGCTTTAATTCATCCTGGTGACAGTCAGACTGGATCGTAACCTTGGTCTGTCTAATTGCTTATTGTAGGCCAAACTCTCAGGGAGACTTCGGACAGTTAATCAAATGATCCTGCACTCAGGGAAAAGTATTGGCTCTTCTTTCTCATTGCTGTCAGCCCTGCTATTTCAAGACATCCCTCACTGTGAACTCAAGACAGACGACACCAAACTCGATCGCGAATCAATCATTAGACCAATTTACCAATTAGGCTTGTTGTACTCTATAAATAAACACATCACAGCTCCACTGGCCTCCATCCCTCGAGATACGGTCTCAACACCAAGCCTGGCAGCCAGGGTGCTGTGGAAAACACATTGATCGGGCTCCATTTTTCTGCTTTGTTTGTCAGGAAAAATGATAAGTCTCTTCATGAGTAATTATAATCTTACGAGTTTAAAAAAATTTAGGCATCAAGTCTCTATCACTGATTTTGATTGATGATGCACAAGTTATTAATTAACACACACACCATGCATTAACTCTTGCTACTCATCAACACTAATCTGTAGCTAGTGAACATCCACCTCTTGAACAATTCTGGCCAGGAATATCATCAACTATTAGGATTCCTCTGGGTCTGCCAATTAATTTTTTCTTGCTCAGATACTGTGTTATAAAATCAACCGTAGCCATTAAGGAAGTAATTCACTCAGGTACCAACCACTTAGAGGTACCTATGTTAAGTTTTAAATAGATAGTGTATAATTCATAGCGGAAAGATTGCTTTGTAATGATACCACAGCTCTTGGCGTCATCACAACCCTTGGCAAGGCCATCTCCTGTTCTACCCTCAGTGTTGCTGCTGCTGCACAGGCTGCCAGAGCTCCGGCATGGCTGTTCAACCCACCTGTCACCATGCAGAGGAAAACATTTCATTTACTATGAAGATACATGTCAGTACCCACAAGGAGAACCACAAGCATTTACAATAACTGTCAAATGGCTGAGACTTAAAGCATGTATATCTGTAGCTTTTTCATATGTGATATGTGCCATGAGCATACATAGGCAAGGAATGTCACTTAAAGCCAGTGGTGTTTGCATTCTGTTCATTCTGGTTGTGTAGAAAGTGTAAACACATCAGAAACCAAGAATGAAAACATTCTTTTCAAGATGGTATTAGGGTGAAAGCAGCAGCAATAGCAGCAGAAAGACAACAGAAAAGGACTTATGAGTGTAACTGTAGGTGCTGGGACAAAGGATTTACTGCAGCTTGACTAATATTTCATTTTGACACTTCTGTTTGGTAGCAGTCTAAAGTTGATCCCAGTTTTACCTAGGAAAATAAAAAAAATGAAGCAATACTCCTACACAATGTTAGGTATCTGCCTGTCATTTCAGTGTCGCAGACACGACAGCATCATCTTGCTACATATTTGACACCGTAGCAAATGCAATTGGTATGCTGGCCTCACCAATGAAGATTTAGTCAATGACCTAAAAGTTAAATTGACAGCTTTCCCTACTTTTTTTTTTTTTATTTGGCTAAAAACTGACCACCAGTTGGGGGCAGTCAGATCATTGAAATATATATTATGAGGTAATACTGTAATATGATACCACATTATACTTTAACATCATGGCAAATGTAGTCCTGACACAGCAGAACACAGGAAATTTCAAATAACCATCTTTTAGTTTTCTCTGCAAGAGAACTAACCATGTTCTATCATTACACATATATTGATATTTAAGTCTAGGAAACGTTCTTGGTTCTGTTGAATTTGCACTAAATTGTTAGCTCGTATGCTTCTTTAATTTAATGTTAACAGAAACATTCTCCTTTGTTCTGACAACGTTGTTTAAAAAAAGGTGTTTACGTGTCTGAGTCGTTTTGCCTTGAATGACATCTAGGTTAATACCGAGGGGTCTGGCTATGAGTCTGAAAAGGCAACTTGGTGACCAAAAGTTCAGCAATTATTGGCCAAAGTTTCGAAGATTTAAATGCATATTGGACCTACAACATCGTTATTAAAAGTATATTGATTAGGATGAACACAACAGTGGTTTGTGATCGTTTATTACATAATGCCCCACATTTTTACATTATCATTTCTAAAAAAAAAGCGCTTCCTCCGCATTTCATAATAACCGGCACAATATAATAATGTTATTACATAATGGGGCAGAAAGTATTCCAAAATGGGTTCAAGGATTTTATTACATTTTGCGTTGATTTTTACATTTTTATTACTTTATATTATGGCATTATTACATAATGTGGGATTACACAGCCTAATACAAATACACTAAAATAAGTCCAGATCAGCTTCATTTAGACACCAGTTAACATCTTTATGTAGAGTTTTTTTTATTATTTTTTTATTTATTTAACCTTTTCCTTTCCAGCCACCATTTCACACTGTTTGGGCAACAGACAAAGTTGATTTTTTTAAAAAAACAAACAAAATTTACTCAAGGGGATAGGTGAGGGTCTAAACATCGACAAATTGTTAAATCAAAAATTTCGTTTCGGCTCAGCTCTTTCTTGATCACAACAGACCAGAGCACCACTCAACACTGATGCAGTTGAAGCCCCACTGGGTTTGTCCACCTCCCACCCCATCCTTCAATCACTCAAGAACAAGATACCAAGCCACTCTGATTGAAGCAGACTGACCCTTGACCCGGGGTGAACACTATACTTTTTTTTTTTTTTTTTTTTTGGCTTATAAATAAAAAAGTTGCATCTGGATGTCTAAAATTGTATATTTGATTCACTTCAATATAAAACATCTATCCATTCATCCATTATCTAGCACGCTTATCCTTGCAGGGTCATGAGGGGGGCTGGCATCTTATCTCCAGCACTCATCGGGCAAGAGGCGGGGTACACCCTGGGCAGGTTCCCAGTCCATCGCAGCAATATAATGCAAAAAATATCTATCAATCCCAACAGGAAATTGCATGTGTCCACTGATCACGTGAATGTTTCTCTTTGAATGGTATTTTTACACATTTTTGTCAGGTATGGGTTTAAAGGGAAAAGAATTGTTCCCTGTATTTTAACACCCCTGCTGCTTCAATGGAGGCCCTCCCGGAAACTGAGTGTTCCAAGAATAGAGAAAGAACTGGTTATTGACTCTGCTGTGCACCCAACTGAGCTTTATGATTTAGTGCAGTGAGCCGTCAGCTCTCTGAGCAATGAGAAGCAAACAAAAAACATTTTATCAATATTCCATCAGGCAGTAACCCTCTCCCTGTTAATACAGTTCCCAGACACTTCCTATCATCTGAGTATAGAACGTACATTTCGTCAGCAGCTGCACCAGGGCTGTTTGAACAGTCTCAAATTAAATTGATATGATGTCAACAGAAATGTTTTTAAACTAATATTTTGAGGTGTAATTTCTAAACAAGTAATATTATATTTTTAATAGCTTGTTGCACTCTGGAGCTTCATGTGAAATTTCATCATTTTGACCCAGATATAAGTCATACAGTCATACTGTTTTCAAAAGTATTACCACTCCATTTACATTTGTCATAATCATGAACTTAAACATATTTTATTGTGATTATATGTGACAGACAGACATGTTGTAGCACAAAGTTTTTGCATGGCCTATAGATATTTTTTTTTCCCCTAATAAAATAAAGTATGGTATACATATGCATTCAGCCTCCTTTGACTGAGTTCACTTAAGTAAAACCAAGTACAAAGAAATGCCTCCAGACGACACCAGATTAGTAAGAAGAGTCATTATAAAAACAGTTGTTCTATGAATGCCTCAGAGATTTGTTAGGGAATATTAGTAGGCACACTACATCATGAAGACCAAGAAACAAATCAGACAGGTTAGGGATAAAGCTGTGGAGACGTTTAGAGGATAGTTAGGTTATACAAACTCAAAGCTGTAGAAATGAAACAAAGATGGAAAGATCACGGTTCAATTGCAAACCTATAAAGACATATAGGGTCACCTAATCTGACAGGCCAGGAAAGGAGAGCATTAATCAGAGAAGAAGCTAAGAGGACCATGGTAATGCCGGAGAGGCTGCAGAGATCCATAGCTCAGATGGGAGAATCTGTTGTCAAGACATCTATAAGTTACGCTCTCCACAATTCTGGGCTTTGAGAAAGAGCGGCAAGAAGAATTCTACTACTGAAAGAAATTCATAAGAAATCTCAGTTGCAGTTTGACACAAGCCATGTAATTCAAGTCACTTAAGTTTATTTATATAACGCCAACTCACAACAAATGTAGTCTCGAGGCACTTTACAAAAAATCATTTCAATTCAGTCATACATACATTCCAATTGATTCTAGTTATCTTACAGTACAGTAAACTCAATTAGTTATTCAAAGTAGTTTAAAAAGTTTCTATCTAAGAAAACCCAGCAGATTGCATCAAGTCATTGACTTGCTGCATTCACTCTACCTGGATGAGCATGTAGTAACAGTCAAAAAGCTCAAAGGGTCTAAGTAATTTGCAAGGCTCTGTATGAGCTAGCCTGGTTTTGTGCAGGGCAATGCAAACATTTTGCACAGATAGCATAAGTTTAGAAACTCCAAATAAAATATTTGTTGTCTTTGTGGAAACTTTTTATGCTGTTTTTGCAGAAGGTAGGTGGGAGCATTCAATTCAGAAACATGTCATCGCAGTTTCAGGAGATAATCTGACAGCCTTTACTGTTTTCCTTGCAATAGTATAAAGGTAGGAGGAATATGTTTAAAAAGAGACAGCAAGACAAAAAAATATCATGGATCTTGTGTACTCATAAAAATGATATGAAGAAAATTTGAGTCAAAATGCAATCTTTCTAACCACTAGAACACAACATAAAAATAATTCAATGTTTTCTGAACTTCCAGCTCTCTGACACACTCTTGGAAAAATAATACACTTATAAAGGGTAGGATTATATGTTGGACCTATATATTTGTATTGATTTCTTTCTTTTCTTTATGCCGTTGTGCACTATAGTTTAAAAATACATTTTTTCATTGGATTAGCAGTTTATTACTGTGATTGAAGCTTTGGGTCTAAATGTGAAAATGTGACAAGTTTTCCATTTCTTCTTTCATAAGCCAGTTTAAAGCATACTGCAAATGACTTCCTGCTCTGTCACAGGCTGGTGATTTTATTCATTTCACTGAAAGGCAAAAGTAAAGTAAAATTCTCCAAATTGTATTCATAATTAAGGGTTGATTTCAGGAATATTGTAGCTCATCACAGATCAGCAGTTCTTTTAAGTCTCCTAAAGTTCTTCTGGGAAAGGTTTGAATATTTAAGCAAAATTTGCATCCAGCTTATCTAGTTTTATGGTTTCCCTTTTTTATTTTACCCTTAGTTCCCAGGGCAATTTGTGCTGCATAATGGGCTTGAGGTGCCACAGGGAGGCAGATTCTGATGGTGGAATCTGTAAAATCTCAGTAATAGGGACACAGGATGAGTATTAATTCTTCTGTTGTAGAGTATAATATATATAATATGGTAGTTGGCTTTTAAATATGTTGCGGTAGTCTAAAGAACCCACTGGTGTGAGAGATGGTGCATAATGATGATTGCAGGAGTGAGGAGAGGTAAGTTTAGCTATTGAATGGGTGCCCAGCACAGTGGCTTTCAACAGCAGCTTAAATAGTTTCAAATTACACTGATGTGAATGCCCTTCTCAGCCATCTAATATGTTGAATGGTATGCCCAGTTACTTAGAAACATGTTCACTATTCAGTTCACTTCAGTTCCATTCAAAAGCACTTTAATTATCCCAAAGAGAAATTAAATGTTGTAACTCATATCATTCAAGTAATAAAAACCTTGTGGATGGTGATCCTGTGGGCAGAAAAGATCTCTGGTAGCAGTCAGTCTTGCAAGGAAAGCCTCTGACTGAAGACTGTTGCTCTATGACAGAAGATACATAAATATTGATAAATCCTGTCTCAGGAAGCATTTTCTTGCACAATAAACTTTGTGCTCACAAACAAGTTGTGGTCTCATTGGTCTGGCTGTTTACTCCCTGTTCGGGCTCTATTACTTCATTCTTTTGAGAAGCTCTTTGAAGGAAAAGGGCTAAGTAAATCATTTTTCTGTTTCCATAATAGTAGTCACATTTGCACTCAACATATTCCCATTGACAAGTTATTTTAATCAAACAAAAAGTCTTTTGAACAAGGATCCAGGATCCAGATTACACTTGATCCTCCATTTTAGGGTTTAACTTCATGTTTTCAGTAGAGGCATGGCACCAAATGTTTCTGGGGTTTGTGTGTGTGTGTGTGTGTGTGTGTGTGTGTGTGTGTGTGTGTGTGTGTGTGTGTGTGTGTGTTTATTTGATAGTGTAAAATTGCTTCTGAAATTACTTATCTGCTTTGAAAAACAATGAAAATGTCAGTTATGGTATATGTATATTCCATACATTCACTACTTAGCAATGTTTTGGCTCTAAAATAAAAGATATTTACCATTTAAACTTTTTCTGCTGCAGATTTGTGAGAGAACTCACTGAAACACTCTGTTTAAATATGCAAGCAGGGCCACTTCTACTTTCAGTGTCACTTGAAAAGCCACGTCCCACTGGCCAGCAAGCTGTGCTGAGAGCCAGATATAAGGTGACGTTCATTTCAGGGGCATTTTGGAAATCGAATACAGCATAATTTACGCTTGGCAGAATGAAGTCACCTAAAGTGAGAGTAAGTGACCCCTGCAGAATGCTGAGAAAAGGGAGGATGTGCAAAAGTTGCCAATACCTCATTTTATACCCTGCTTCAGTGTTGGCACTGGCAAATGAGGGATTTGATAGGGAGCACCAGAGCAGTGGCTTGAGTGGCAGAATGCTCCTAAAGCCCCAGCTAGTTTAATGAGGCAGCTTGATGTAGCAACCAGGTCCACTGGGCACAGGAAGGACCAGATGTCACTCATACGTTTGCTCGATCCTTCCAGCACACCCTGCCTTCACCATTCAGCCCATCTGCTGCTATTAAGCACAGTCAATATTTAGCCACTGGGAGAAGGATAGACACGCTCTGCACCTGGATCGTTATAGTACCGCTGGAAAACTGGAGGTATTTTCTTATCTAAGCCTGCTTAAGAAGCAGTAAACATCTTACTTTTCGCCCACTCGTAGTAACCCGTTGGACCTCACCTCCTGATGTTCCACCTACTTCTTTTTTTCTTTGCCTAACTGTGTATATTAATGAGGAAAAAAACTTACTTCACATGGCTCAATCACTCCCAGGAACAGTTGAATAAGCCTCACAGCTGATGTTGCATGACTCAGCAATGAATCATGGATCGCCAAGGCGACGCTGAGCAATACTGTCATGCAATATGCCAATTTTTCCCTGAAGAAGAGACTTTGAAAAATTAGGTGAAGAAAAATATCATCTATTTCCCAGAGAGGAAATATTTTTGTATCTTTCTCTGTTTTCCTCTTTCACAGTGGCTATGACTACTGTTTACAGTACTATGTTGCTAAAGGCATTGTGACCTGCAGTTGTGTATCAAGGCTCGAGCATACAAGGTAGACTCTTATCCCAGTCAGATCAAAAAAAACAAAGTCTTGAGACTTTTAAATTTGGGCCTGCTCTATGGACTTAAGACTCCAAGATTTCAGGAGCTCCCAAAGACCATTTTAACTCTCTGGTGGCATCAGCCGTATTCTATTGTTTAGTTTGTTGGAGCAGAAGCTTCTCTACAGCTGAGAAAAAGCGGTTTGATAAATTCATCAGGAAGGCCTAGAATGTCCTTGGATGCCTCCTTGACCTAGTGCAGGTGATGGGAGACTGAAGAACTATGGCTTAATAACATCACTGTTAGACAACCTCTGTATGAAGCTTTTGCAGAACTGGAGAGCTCCTTCAGTGACAGACTGATGTATACTAGGTGCACAAAGGAGTGTTATCGCAGATCCTTTCTCCCAGCAGCTTTAAGACTTGATAACCATCACTGCTCCCAACAAACACAATAAGTGATTACATCCCTGCTGTTATTTGATTTTTTTTTTTTTTTTTTTCCATTTCAAATAACATATGTCGATTTTTAAATAACATCCCTGCAGTTTTTTTAAAAGCCATTCCTCTTGTTGTTTCCCTGCTGTTATTTGCACAGGTTTATCACTTCTTCTAAATAGTCTGTTGTTTTGATGCACAAATATACATGCACATCTTGTACATTTCTTCCTCTAAATTAGCATACTCATTTGCACATTATTTTAATCCGGTGATGCTATTTTCATTAACTTTACAGTGTTCTTTTTCTTATGTGGTAAAACTGCACTCACTGTACAGTCTCTTATTATTTTTCTTTTTATAATTTTTACCTTTTGTGTGAATATCCATACTTCTATTTACCTTTAACCTGCTGCTGATACACTTGAATTTCCCCACTGTGGGACAATAAAGGATATTTCAATTCTACTCTATTCTACTTTGACTTGAGGTCTGGGATTTGAGTCTGATAAACAGTTTTCAGTTTTGTACTTGGACTAAGGTGGATCATTTTGACAATTTTTTATTGTTGTCTAATCTAAGTTACCTCAGCATTTACAAATGAGTGGTTGTCATGCCAACATTACTCCTAGTATATGCAGTATGCTTCTCAACATTATGTGCCAGGTACCAGTTAAAGCAGTGTGTTATTGTGAGAAGTGCTTTATTAATCCCCAAGTAATATTGTTTTAGCTCAAGCTACCCAGGTTTCTTCAAATAATCATTACTGATGGTAATGTTTGTGGGCAGAAAGAATCTTCTGTCATAGTTTGTCCAAAAGTTAAAAAAAAGTAACATTTGTAATCCTTCCAGTTGAACAACATGCAAAACCTGTTTCAAAAAGAATAAATCAGAATAAATGTAACAGCTACTCCAACAAGTGACTATCTTGTATGTTGCTTTTTTAGAACAGCTGCTTTAGAGAGTGACTCTGACAGAAATTATAACTGGGACAACATGAAATACTGTCAAACTGAGCTCTGTACTTTAATTACTTTGGGTTGTTTCAGAACAAAAAAAACAAAAAACAAAACTTAACTCTGATTCTGTGTTATTTTGCTGTTAAGCTAGCATCTTCACAAATACACCTCTGGATCTTCAAAATAAACCACTTTTTCTTTGATTTGATCAAAAGTTCAACATTAACTGCTGTTAATCTGTTTTAAACTGTTTTGTTTGACACAAATGCATATTGGCAATTTTAGAGGGTAAGACTTTATTGCATATAAACTTTCAAAATAACTTTCTGCAGTAAACCCCCCCCCCAAAAAAAACCAACATTTTTTTCTTACATTACTTTGATGAGTTATATTAGGTTTAAATATAATAACTTGAATTCCCAGTGTTTTTGTCACACAAGATGACATGCATACAGTAAGAGAATGTTAACTTTTGTCTTTAAAGACTTGAAATTTGACTTGGACTATTAAGACTATAAATGCGTTTCATGTAAAGGGGTGAGGCAGTCAGAGTTGTTTAGTTATATTCAATAGAGTATGTGTTACAATGAAGTCAAATTTAAAGTACCTTTTAAAAATAACCTTTAAGCAGGTATTAAACATAGTTTTGACTAAGCACACATTTCTGTATTAAAGTTTATTTTGGTCTGATGTAGTATTTTAATAATCTAAGAAATGAAATGTCATGTTGTCATTAGCTGTAAGCAGAAAATCATTTGACAGAAATAAAGGCTTCAAAACATGGGGATGGTGTGTTTGTGGCGATGTGTTGTTTGATGTCCACCAAACATAGTTTGTCTGATGGCCAAAAACTCCATTTTGGCCTCATCAGACCAAAGAACTTTTTTCCATATGACCAAGGAGTCTCGAGTTGAGCATTAATATGAGTTTTCTTTAACAGTGGCTTCCTCAATGCCACTTTCCTATAAATATTTGACTGGTAAAGAACCCGGGCAACAGCTGTATGCAGAATCTCTCCCATCTCAGCTGGTGAAGCTTGTTACTTATTCAGCATAGTCAGAGGTGTTCTGGTGGCCTTTCTCTCACTAGTCTCCTTCTTGCAAGGTCATTCAGTTTGTGAGGATAGCCTAATTAAAGCAGATTTACACATGGGGCATATTCTTTCCATTTATTGATGATGGATTTAACTGAACTCCAGGGGATGTTAATTCCCTTAAAGATTTTTTTGTATCAATCCCCTGACTTGTGCCGTCCAATAATATTTTCTCTGATTTGTTTGGATTGTTCTTTAGTCTTCATGCTGTAATGGTAGCCAGGAATACTGATTAACCAGTGAATGGACCTTTCAGAAACAGGAGTCTTTATACTAGAGTCATTTGAGGCACAGTCATTGCACTCAGGTGATCTCCATTCTACTCATTGTCAGACTACTATCACCAACTGGCTTGACCTCTGTTGAATTAGGTCAGTCATTTTGAAGGCGTTGAATATTTATGTAGCCACTTATTTTATGCTAAGTATTTTTATTTAAATGTCATTATTTTGTAGAACTCAGTTTTCACTTTTGTACTAAAGAGTTTGTTTTGTAAATTTTTTTGTCAAATTTTGTTGATCATGGTTGATTTATAAAAGCAATAAAAACGTGAAACATCCAAGGGGGTAAGTACTTTTTATAAGCACTGTATTCTGTAGTATCATATTCATACAGTGGCGATACTGGATTGTTTACTTAAAGGTGTGTATCTTTGCAAACCATTGAAACACAAGGCCCATATCGAATTTAAATATATTTTACTGTTACAGCTGCAATTGTAATAACCACTTTTGTTTGCCAGTCTGCTCTGTTTTGTGTCATGAATTCTTCCCAACAAACATTATAAATCTATTAAGAACAACAATGAAAACCTGTAAAACCATTGGAATGTTGAGTCACATTTATTACGATGTATCCCAGTTGTTAATGCTTTCATTCTCACTTAACAGATAAAAAACAGACCATGTCCCAACATCAGCAGCAGGCCTGATGACTGTTAACATGACAGATATAGACATACTACTATTGCATCTGTTCACATAAAGGGAATAGGCAGAGACTAAAGACATTACAAGTATCACATTTTATGTTATGTTTTGTACCAAAGGGAATAGAGGCATTCAGGAAATACAAGAAGGTGGGATTCTGCCCTACCTTTTTAAGGTTTTAGAAAGACCTTGCCTCTACAAATCTTGATGACTCATGACTTGTGTTCTGACTTAGCCTGATCCGTATCTAGACTCCCTTATGATGTGAATTTATTTTGAAATTTATTACACAACTTAGCTTGTTGGAATGACCCCACATTATGAGCTCAAAGATGTATTCACATGAACTTTCTACTTTGGACTGCAGGTTGAAAAAAAGTTGCTCTACCTCCAATTCACACACTTTGAATAAGATCTTCACTCCATGCTGAATTGCTCCAATGAACTGAAGAGCTCTCATTGGAGTTTATTTGCATTGCATGAGGCTTGTCCTCTTCGGGATGTGCTTGGCTTGAGCCTTTTATGAAAATGCAGTTTAATTACCAGTCACTGATTCCTTTCTAACCCCAACAGACACTTTCTGAAATATTTAACATTCATTGGTGGTTTTGTAAGGAAGGGGAAAGGAACTCAGAGGAAGTTAAAACTATTCTAGATTACTGAGAGGAAAAAAGCCCACTCCTGTTTCCAAATTACAGTGCATCTGTTTAACACTGAGATCCTCTTAAGAAGGCAGATTTCCAAATTTTCCAGTATGGTTCAGTAATGGGCTAAAATTGAGATGCTGGTTTTGGCTAGAGTAATGAATGTGAGAGATCTAATAGAGCTGCCGATTGCCCTTCACACTAATTATGAAGCTATTATAGAGAATACCCATCCATTTTCTACAGTTGAGGTTAAAATGGCAGTCGGCTTAGTTTGAAACAGCACCCATCTCTTTGGCACATTGTAAGAGGTCTTTTTGAGAAATGATGAAAAAAAAGGAAATAACTAAAAGCCAGACACATTTACAGACCTTATGCTCACTGCTACTGATATACTCACAAGTGTATCTTTACCTAATTAAAGAAGAAGGAAGTATTTAAAGTAAAAAGACTGATTATTTTTTTCTACAGTGAAACAGTTAAAGCAAGAAATAATTTTACTTCACTTTGCCTTCCTTTTTCACTTATGGCGGAGAGCCTTGATCAAGATAATCAGCAACATTTTATAAATACATTGACTGTATACTCCAAAGTTACAAAAAACAAATACAATAATCCTTTTAATATAATAAAACAAATAAAATACTCAAGAGAAAAAAATCCTAATTAAAATCCTAAATTTAAACAGTGACAGTTCTGCTAAAGCTGTTTTTAAGTATTGTTTAAAACTGAGGGCAATGAATCCAAATTAAGTGTATCCTTTTCTGTATTATTGAATAGACATGAATGGCATTTTCAGCAACTTACCCATCAGTACTTTAGAAAATGAATACTGAAATATTGAAACTGAAATTTCTTCCAAGGAGTAATGACTTCCTAATGACATTCTCAAAGTTTGCAATAGTGTGTCCTTGCTTTTGCACTTGTAACAAAATTTAGATCAGCATATTTTCTGAGGTCTGCCTAAGCAGGCCTTTTGACTGGTAAATTTTCAGCATTGTTTGTCTAAGCTTTTCCAGAAAATAGATTTCGGTTCTCTTCCTATTTCCAAAAATGCATTCTATAGTTCAGGTGTAGGCATGGGCCTGTTACCAGTTTCAAGGTATACCGCAATATGAAAAAGTCACGGATTTAAAACCATTAAAATTTTTCATCATACAGTTCCTGTGGTAAAAGCATTTGATTCCTGTGTTTTACCCCACCGTCTATCAGAATAAAGTTCGCTATATGGTAATACTTTGACTACTATAAGACAGATGATAACTTGGAGGAAGAACATTGCCCTATGTGCAAAACATGCTTTTGGACAGTGGCAGCCAGAGGAGGCAACACATGAAACATTATAGCACATCTAGGGGAGCAGCACACATCACTATTTATTAAATTCAAGGTAAAGTTTATGCTACATTTATCGTCGGGCGATAGTGAAACAAATATCACCATGTTACAGTGGCATATTGTGCTGCTCACAACTTGTCTGCATGAGTGTTTTGGAGTTGTTGGATTGAGTATTTGATTCATTTTAAGTGAAAGGCAAAAGTACCGAGTGCCTCTGTAGCTTTACCTGAGCAGCTCTTTAGCTGAACGCGCATGTCGTATACACGCATTCATACTTGTAATTTCTGTCGTTTCTGTGTGCATACAATTCAAACACCGCCTCAGAATCTACAACACAATAAAAACTCCCAAAGTGATACATTACGTCAATAAGAAGACGACTGTTGTCACGCAGTGTTGTCTTAGCTATTAAAGGAGTGGAAACACAGTTATCCAATTAAATATAAACTCTATCAGTATAGCTTATATGTGTTATGTGCCAAGAATCATATAGTATGAACACGCACGCTAGAGGCAAATGAAATTTCAGCATCACACCTGTGATTGGCTGTGACCAGTCAAACATGTAGAGACATATCTGTCAAATAAGCCACCCAGAAGGTAATTATATTAGTGTCAGTATTATCATGCTGAGAATCTAACAGATAGATGGGAGCATCGCCTTCCTCGACATAGTGGTGATAATAAGTGGTCTGACGAGTGTTGGAGCAAATATTACTTATGATTTAAGGCGGACCAAATCTAGGTTCTCCAGAACCTTTGTGAACTATAATGTCATAGCCACTGGTCTGAAGTTATTGAAGCAGAGAGGCTGGCTTTAATATACCCCCATCACATCATGATGTATTTGCCTTGTATTTAAACAGTGTAGGAATATATACTGCTTCCAGTGTTACCTTCATACACATCTGATACTATATTTTGCACAATTTGATCACCTTCTAATCCAGGCTGCCGTTAATCTTTTGGATCCGGAAAATTCAGAGAGATGAGCGTCTCAACACTGAGACATCATATATGCTGCACATCTGCATATATCCAGAAGAATTAATGCAAGTTCTACTCAGATGTGGCAGCAATTATCCATTAGGAACATTAAATAATTTCATGCTAGTCTGCGGAGAATCTCTCTGCACTGAAGAAAATTCACTTACCTTGACATGATGAGTATTTGGAGCTGCTCCAACTGTTGATAGTCCTAACGTATTTAAAATAAATTCAGCTAGAGTTTATTTGACCACTGAGAATCACTATGAATAATAGTACATTAAATGTTCAGGCCATCACCAAACATGAAAAAACAAGATGGTGATGGCATGGAAAAATAATTCAGCAGAACACTGGCAAGACAAATGCTGTAGAAAACGTTTCACTGGACCTCTGAAGGCAGAAAATGGCACAAGTTGATCCAGAGAAGGTCTTGATCCAGGTAGAATGTGGGATGGTCCAGCACAGGGTCTATAGTAAAGTCCTGACTAAGACGCTTTGCATTTACACAAGCTGGATGGAATGTAAACACCAACAAGTACAGCAGAAAATAACTTATTTATTTGCAGAGGCATCTAATACAAACAAATTTGACAAAAAGTTCAATGTTTGCAGAGCAGAAACTTTTAAATGTATCACCCCAAAGTAATCTTTCTTTTATAAACAATGCAATCTATCTACCTTATTACTTATCACACAGAAAGACCAAAAGCTGGGAATTTCACTTCATCACTATGGGTTTGTTTTTTTTTTTGTTTGTTTGTTTTTTTGGTTTTCTTCTATAGATAATGTCATACATACTTATACTACGGTTGTAAGCCAGCCAAGCCAAAGCAGTATCATAGAACAAGGAGACGTGACTGATTAGTTTGAGTCATTATCTGCAGAAGTGCATTCTGATACACATCCTTGTCTTATGAAGCTATTTCATAACTACGTTAAAATTTGAATCTTATAACTAATATAAAAACTTTAACATTTTTATCAACTGCAAATGTCTATTTAGATTTTTTTTTTTTTTCCCCGCTGACCCAAGGTTTAGCTTTAGTTCTTATGAAGGATCCTAAAATATGATCCAACCTTTCTGTACTGACAGGTGGTTACAAAGTTATTAAGTGCAGTAATCTCTTTATTTACCTCTTCTGTTGTATTGTTGCTTTGATTGAAAGTTTGATGAATCATTGCAATAGAGTCTTGAAGCTGGTTAGAGTTAATGGGAAGATGGATTGAGCTACATGCAGACAATCCTGAAGGAAAACCTGTTAAAGGCTGCGGAAGACTTCAGCAGATGTTTATCTTCCAGCAGGACAACCACCACAGACATACAGCCAGAGCTATGATGATCAAACATTTAAAAAGCAAATGCCAACAGAGAATAGTAATAATAGTAACAGTAACAATAATCAAACATGAAAAAACAACTTCCATATATAATTCAAAAAGGAGTAGGAAGAAGCCAAGGCTTAATAAAGCCTACCCATAATAGACTCGAACCTTTTCTCTTCTGTATAATCCATTATATACACAAAATATCCTATGTATCCAGTCATGTTCAATGTACAGTAAGGTTAAGCTAATTATTTAAATTGATTTATATTCAGACAGCATTTCAAGTCCTCATCCAAACTGTTCCACAAATTCACACTATAGATCGCTATGCATATGCTGCTCATTGTTGTACATCCTTCATGTTTTCTAAAATTTAGCTCACCCTTTAACTTGTAACTTCCCTTTCTTTTGGAGAAGATATTTTTTTTATGTTTTCTGGTAAATTATTATTTTTTTGCTCTGTATTTTTTTGATCAGTTTTGAATTTAACAAGAGCCATAAATTTTATCATGTTTGTTAAAAAGTAATGAATTTGAGTGCTTCAGATATCCCACTTAATGAATTATACTTATTGTTCTTTGTTGTAATGTGCAAAGTGGCTGTAAAGTGCATTTTTATGTGTTTCCCCAAATCTCCACACAGTAATTCAATTATGATGAGACCATTGAACAGTATAGTATCTTTTGGAATTCCTGGTTTAGCATGTGCAAATAAAAAAGTTGACACAGAGTTGATCAGAGGTTGATTCTTTTCTAAAATATTGACTCTCAGAAAGCAGTTTGTGTTTTTCAGTGAAATCATCTTATCTTTTTTATTTTCCGGAATCTTTGAGAACTGAGTTAACAGGAAACAGGAATAATGGGATGGTTGAAATAAAATGACAGACATGTGTCAGTCAGAAGGGCTCAATCAAAGTCCAGACCTGAATCCAATTTATAAAGTGGGGTATAACTTGACCAAACTTTTTTTTTTTTTTTTTTTTTTTTTTTTTTTAAAAACAGCTTCATCTAGTGTGACTAAACCAGAGCTATTTTGCAAAGATGAAGTGTAAAAATGTCAGTTTCAGACTGTAGCATGGCACTTTGAACCAAAGGTTTATTTCACTAAGCCACTACAGCTGTCTGAAATGTTCAAACTAAAACATAAAAGTATGATAAAACTAAGCAGGATCCATGAATGTAGATTGTAAGACACATTAAGTAAAACAATAAATAAATAAATAAAAAGAAACCAAATCTATAAAAAAAAATAAATAAAAAAAAAAGGAAAGCACTAAGGATCTAAAACAGATGGAGAAGTTGTATTTGGCGTCTCTTCATGTTATTGTTTCACACTACCACTCTGTGGCCTCGTTACCTGCATGCCTGCTATTAGCTAAAGGTTAATAAATCATAATTTACCATGAACACATGCCTGCGCTTGTCACACCAGGACATATTACCCATGAGCTCCTTGCCATGTCTCTATGTTATTAGACAGACAACCATCAGGGTAGTTATGAGGCCAATGTGCCCTGAGGGCCAAAGTGCTCTTTTCAGCTCACGCCTCTGTAATTACATTAACGTCAGGCATAACGGACATAAACTACAGCAATAGGCCTTTGGAAGTCACTAATGGGTCAGGTCAAAGCTTCTCCAGTTTAACTGATCTGTCAGGAAAGCACACAAGAGGCAAAGAATTGGAAACATAATTTGGTGAATATGAGACAGTGGTTTTGTTCCCAGAAAGGAAGAAACCCGGAGGGACAAACAGTGAAGAGAAAATTCATACAAAGGTCAGCTAGAAGTCTTTGTGACATTTCTGAGTGGTGAAATAAAGTGCTTTACTTGAGTTTGTAGGCAAATTACGCCCTGCTGTACAAGGAACTCTAGTTTGAAATAACAAACATTGCGATTGAGGTTTGTATGTATTGCTAGAGGTTTTATTATTCTTTAGTGGTGAGTAGTTGCCTATGATTTCAGGATAAATTGAGACCCATGAGTGAAAAGCTCTATCGTCTATCTGCTTTGTCAGTTTTCATGCCTCTAAACTGACAGCATACTAGATGAGTCCCTCTCTTCTCGTAAACACAAGATGATAAGGGAGGCAACCCTTATAATCTCCTCTCATTCCCAAGCCCCACTGCTGTGCACATCATACGCATCTTGGAGGGTTCATTTCCATTTGGATTGGAAACCTAGTTCAGGGATTTCTTTTGTTGTTTCAGCCAAATGCCTTCAGCAGAGACAGGTGCATTATCGGTTTTCATCTGAATAAACAACTTGTGCATGGAGCTCTGTGTTCACTTTCAGAAACACTTTTATGAAATTGGCCCAATACAATGTTTGTGAACCAGGATTCAATGAAACTGAGAAGATCTGAACTGACAACTTTACTATTTTTTAAGCTGTTGTAGTTGCCTGTTTGTGGACTACTATTGACTTTAAGGACAAAGTTTTTTTTTTTTTTTTTTTAAAGTAGTTGTAATTTGTAAAGTGATAAGATGTTATTGATATTTTTCATTTTAGTTTTCAAATAAAGATAGCTGCATTGTCAAAACGGCTCACTTTTTATTTTAACATATTCATGTTTTTGCACTGAATGAATGAACAAAACTTTTTTTTTACCATTTAAACAATAAATATTAAGCAGAAGATGGCAAACTTATAATTAAAGTAAGATATTAATGTACAACAAAGTTGAGATGATATGGTTGAAAAAACACATTAAATACAAATGTTTAAAAGGAGTTATCTGTTATCTGTTATCTGTTATCTGTTTAAAAAGGAGTAGGAGTAAGGGTTAATTTTTTTGGTGTGAAAATTATACCACATTGCCATAATACAATAATTTTTATTGTTAAAACCAGAATTATATTAATTGTAATGTTTGTTTAAAATTATTTTACATTATGAGGGTCAGATTATGAAAGCCACCATCATCAGTGACAGCAAGGTCATATATAATGTACAGCGGCTGTAGCCTGTTTTTAACAACATATTGTGATTTTTGTATGTTTTGCATCTTTGTTAAATAATTTTGGTATTCTAACAAGCTGATGTCTCGAGAATTAGCTTGATTATCATCTCTAGCAGCTATCTTACAAGGTACTGTTGATATCACTGACATACTCTAGCTCTAGCTAGTTGCAAACCTTTTGTTATTTTTATCTGTGAAATGTGCTACAGAAATAAATGTACGTACTTACCATTTACTCCCTCTGATTAATGCTCTCTTGTCTCGGTCTATCAGAGGGCTATATCCTGATAGGTTTTGATAGTTGTGCCATCTGTCTTCCATTTTCAGATGATGGATTGATACGAGCTCTGTGAGATGTTCAAAGCTTGGGATTGATGTTGTTTTATATCCTAACCCTGCTTTCAAGTTTTACACAAACAATATTTTACCTTCCTTCTATCCTTCCTTCCCTGCTTGACTTGTTTGCAGTGTTACCTGGTTTTCTCACCCTAATCTACTCTAACAAACCTATGAAGCCTTCACAGAACAACACAACTTTCCCTGAGACCAAGTTGCATCTATTTACTATTTAGGTTACTTCTAAAGGTAAATTGCTGCCCTGTTTTATTTAGGGAAATTAGATTAAAAGGGACTGAATACAAATGCTTTTCAAACTTTTCAGATTCTTATTTGTAAAAAGTTTACAAAACCGTATATCATATTCCTTCCACTTTATAAATACTCAAAACTTTTTCTTAATCTAATCTTTTGCATTTAATTTAACAAAATGTGGAAAGTAAGCTATTATTTCTAGATGAAAACAACATTCAAAACATAATGGCTTAAACCCAAAAATATAGCTCTGCCTTGAAATTACTTTCTTCTTAATTTCAATCTTCATCACGCCTCACTTTTTCTTCAGTGCCCTGAAGAAAAATGTTCTGTGGCATATGGTGTTTGCTGGCACTGTTCAGGTAAACACGAAGGATTTATAGATTTTCAGTGGCAAACTTTTTAATCAAAGTTGGTGCATTTTATAACTGCTATCTGTTGGCAGGTGGCTCTGGCCTGCATTCACTCACTTTTAAATACAGCGGCCAAGTAGCCTCCCACCGACAGACGCCAGTGTGCAGTGGGAGCCGCATTAATTTAGTACAAGGCATAAAAGATTCCAACACAGTGAAAGTAGAGGGAAAAACAGGTGGTTTTGAAGAAAATGCTCTCTAACATTGCACAAGCATTTGCAGCTTGGGTAACAGTGAACAAGAACACAGTGAGAAGATTAAAGTACAAGTAGCTTCTTAGGAAGAAAATAACTGGAAAAAAAAGTTTATCAAGGCACTTGATTATTTTTCAATTCATATTATTTCATGCTCTAAGTCAGAAACAATCAAATAGTAATTACATTAAATTTTTTGTCTCTTGAAACTACTTCAGTATAGGTAAGAAGTTGGGTCTTGTATCAAATGCTATAGTACAAACTGACAACGAAATCAAAAAGTACACGTGATGTTTTTCAGTTCTTTAATCATCATCACTTACTAATAAATTCCATCAAAAGTTCTGCATCAGCGCACAGTAGCTGCAGCTTTAGCAATGAAACACACAATGTCTTTAGTCCTCAGTGGGTTTTTAAAAGTATGAAAGGAAGAGATTTGGGGGAGTGGGGCACGTATGGGTTCAGAGAAAAGTTTGGCAGCTGTTTCTGAGAAAGGAAAATAAATAAAAGAAGTGTAGCATAAGGCTTATCTCTGTTGTTTAAAGCAAAATGTGTTTTCCCACAACCTGAGGAGACTCAAAGAAGGTTGCATCAGTCATATTTCTTTCCATCCCCAGATTACTCTAATGTATGCAGTGCAGCAAATCCTATTTTTCCTATGCACAAAGCACCTCAGAATTTTGTTTTGTCCTTTTTACCAAGTCATCACTTTATACTGATGTGAAAAATTATCATTCTGTTTGTTTGCAGGTTCAGCTTGTTGCCACCTAACTTTCTGCCTTCTGATTGGATATTTAGCATTTTGAATGCCCAATATGAGCTCATCTTTCAGTGTCTTACAAGAAGAAAGACTAAAGCAATAAGACCTCCTCACCTTTGTCTGGGCTCACAAGCCATAAAAGGGCGAGGTTATTGCTGAATTTGGAGAAGTGGAGGAACATCAACAAATGGTCCTATGGTCATCAAGACCGATTGAATCCTGTCTTGAACCATATTATTTAACCTTAGTGTTTCTGTTTTGTTTGCCCTTTATCAGTACTAAATGTCTGTTGAGTCAAAGGACTGCATTATTAAAAACACAATTTCTCTTTGTGGTTTTAACTTAATAATTAGTGGCAGGAGCAGCTGAGTGTTTGGGCTAAATGAATCATGGATTGTATATCAGTCTAGCCTCTCTTCCAGCCATCACATATGTAGAATTAGCTTGAAGTGACATTTTACTGTCAAATAATAAGTTCTTATGAAGCAGAGCAGACAGACCTCTGGAGTGGTCTTTCACCACCAGGTCAAATTAGAGGTAGTTTGGGTTTTATGGCTGCATTGGTCTCACTTTCATTCTTTCGCTCATTCTTACATATTTTTCAGCTTTGGACATATGGCTAAGTAAATGGCTATTGTGAACTACAAGCTTAAATACAACTGAAAAGGAAACCGTGTAAAGAAATTGTAAGAGATGCTCTTTAACTGTCTTGACACAAGCTATGCCAATTGGTTGCAAGTTAACTGCAGCAAAAACTTAAAGTTTTATGAATGTATTTTATCATGTGAGAGACATCTAATTAATAAACATGTCATAATACAAAAGTTAAGTCTTAAATTTAATTGATGAAATCATCAATATTAGATGTTTTCTATGCTACACCTACTACATGACAGTCAATAAATGCAAATAGTGAATGCCATCCACATTACCATATTCAAACAAGATGCCCAACTTCAAGTTGATAAGGTCCAAAACAAATGTTTTCCATAAAAAAATGTTTGTTGTCAAAGTTTTGAATGTGTTGGATGGTTTCCTTACACCTGTTTACATTGACAGCTATGACAAAGACATGTAACCATTCATATTGTGTGATCAAGCCAACTCTGAAGTCCATCAATACATTTATTTTCAAGAAGTTTTCAAATAAAACTTTACGCCTGTGGGGTCCAAGTCCAAGTCAAGCCGCAAGTCTTTCACTTCAAGCCCAAGTTAACTTTGCAATGACTGCGATTAACATCCTCACATCACAACATGCAAAGTATCCTGTCTTAAACACAAAGTGGCCGCAAGTTATGGATACAAATCATTATCCTTTGGCCTAAGTGAACACATTACAAACTACTGTGAATTATTTTTTTAAAAAAAAAAACAAGATAGAATATTTTTCCCATTAAAAATATAAATACTTATTTATGTTAAAAATAACTTGTAGAAACAGGTTAACACTATTTAATATAATATTCTTTTGAAGGAATGAAACAGGAAGTGCTTTTAATTTGATGAACCTTGATGAGCCTCAAATCTACTTCAAGTCTGAGCTCCTTGTTTTTGTGACTTAAATGCAATTTGAAACTAAATCGCAGACTTAACTCACCATCTCTTCTATGTTGTGACATAAGCAACCAAAACCAAGCCTGTTTTTGAATAAAAAAAAGCACCTGAAAACTTTTCTGACTGCATCCTCAAATACGATTGCATGAATAGAATTTTAACTTCTTTCTATTAAAAAAAAACAACAAAAAAAAAGTTGTCTGAAGATCGATAGAGGCAATCGTTGACCTGCAATGCTTGAAGGTTGGCCATTTTGAGGTTGTTGCTAACTAAAACAAGCGTAAAACAATCAGCTGTAGTGTGAGTTCAACTTTATTTGAGACACTGCAAATGTCACCCTGCCAGATACGACAATTATGCTGGGTGTGGTGTCAGTGGTGTTGATTGTGGAAGCACAGGTTTAAAACTCGACTAGTGGTGTGGGGAAATGAGGTCAGCAGCACTTCAGCTTGCCAGAATCAGTTTTCAAGTCACAGCTCTAGGTTAATGTAAAGTGAATAGGGGTTTTACAGCGTGCTTGACAAAATCCCTAACTTTAATATTAAGCTCACATGGTGTGGAAGAGCAAGTAATCAATTACAGGCTAAATAAATTGGATGGCAGCAAAGGAAAGGATGGACAGTTGAAGACATATTTATCAGGGCGCAATCACTGCCGAGGAATTTTTCAGCTTTGCTTCGGCTGAGTGACAGATGGAGAGTGCTGTCTCTTTAACGGCTTCCCTGGGAGACAGGTTTTAGGGAAATGGGACCATGCAGTACCTTTCAGCTATTTGGGGAGGAGACTTGCGTCTCAGAGCTGCAGGGCATGTAATAAAGAATTCATCTTTTACCTGAAATAATAAAATGAAAGAGGTTGAATTATACATCTAATCTCACTGCATGCATTCCTAACTAACTCCGAACTGGCAACATAAAGCTCACGAATCCAAATGAATGAGTTCTTTCTGTTAGAATGTATACCTGATCCTATATTAATTACCGAAGAGGCTTATGCACACAAAGTGATTAAAAAAAAAAAAAAGTACAAAGTCATACTTTTAAGCTTGGAGCTAGAATCACTGTTTTACACAAGGATATTAGCTTCCCCTCTGACCAAACAATGCAGCTCCTCAGGCTGTCCTCCTTCATGCAAACACGATAAGGAGAGCAGCCTCTGTCAAACATGTTTGGGGATTTTTTTTCTTGCCCACAGTGCTGCCTCCCAATGAATCACACAAATATTTATTTAAAGAGATTAATTCCTCTTACAGTGTATTATTCATCAGGTTTTTAAGGGCATCCTGACTTATAATATAGCTTGTCATTTTCTCCAGCTGACTGAAGCGGGGCTAAATTGTCCTGAATAATTCAGGGGGATGGTAAATAAAGCAGGAGATGAGGATGCAGTTCGCCTGGATGGAACCGGCTGAAAGGACTCTTAGGTCTCCAGGTGTAGCTACTGCTCCCTGTTCAGAAGCAGGGATGGAAGAGAGAAGCTCACATTATTTAAGCTTGGAAGAACTGGGCCCGCATCCAGCATGGAGGAGCTACTGCAGGAGAGAACGAGGAGGGAGGAGGGCCTGGCAACCCACAGTTGAGCCTGGATTGGGAAACAAACAGTACGAGGGAACAGAAGGCAGGACCTCGGAGGAGGCCGCTTCTCAAAGGGCTTGTCAGCACGCTATCAAAGTCGAGAATTTGCTGCTACGTTGAACATTTGAGGCAAAAGCAGAAAACATCAGTCTGTGATGTAGTCTTGAATAGTATTGTGTGGTTATTCTTAAAAAGCATGTGGTTTTGTCTTAGCATTTACAAAATCTGACATAGAATGCACATATTACTACTTTAAGTTAACACCAAATACAAAATAAAACACAATGAATAATTTGTGTATGTTTTGGCTAAAACAGTTGTACTTCGCAGCTTTTTGGGGACAAAACTTGTCTAAACGTATCACTGTGTGTCTCAGAACCGCATTTGCTCGTTAAGCCTTAATTGACTTGTTAGGACTAAACTGCCATTACAAATTGGAAACTGATGACAATTACAAAGAAAAATTATCCTCATATTAAAACGTTTGGTAAACCTCAGCAGTAATGGGGATCTGAAAACCAACTGTTGCCACATAGACTATTAAAAGATTTCAAAGCATTTCTAATGTTCAGTTTTACTTTTTCAAAATGTAATTAAGAAACAGCCATCAAAGGCAAACGTCAGTGCAATACCACACATTTCCCTGCAACTGTGTTGTTGTTTAAGCATTTAATGCAAACTGATTCAGTTTTATAACAGAACTTCAGCTTATGTTGCTCATCAGTGCATTAAAATAAAAACGTTCAAGTCCTCCTTCCTCTGTAATAACCTCACCATGACATTTAAAATAAGCCAGATCATAAATGGCACATATATTCTTTGCATATATTGAACATTAGGCGAAACCTGACAGAGGAGTGTTGAAACATTGCTCAATTTGTTGACCATTAGTAGCAAAGAAAGCAGATGCATCTAAAAGAGTTTCTCAGTAAAGTATGCAAATAAAAGCTAAAAGCATTTTAGAAATGTTGCTCTGTGGACGAATTCTGTCAAAAATACATTTTAACATCCAGCTCAATATTTACCAGAAACTACTAAAAGCAAACCCAGATGAAGGTTTAAAAATCCATACAAAAACATGAATTATGTTTTTTTTACTGTCTCCACTCAAACTTTCCATTCTTCTGATGTTATTTAGTATTTTTTTTTTCTCAGGCTTCATTCTCAGGCTGTTGTACTCTGCAAAAACAGGAGGTGACTTAAAACAGACAAGTATATATGCAACAAAAACTCCTACAGGCCCTGAATGTGGCTCAGGGAAAATTCTGATGTTTTTCAGCTGCTCTCTGGGTTGGTTCTATATGAATTTTAATTGATCTGAAAATGTAGCAGTGTATATGCGTGCGGAATTTCTTATGTTAATTTTTAAATTATTAAGGATCAAAGTAATTTAAACAGACAGAACTTGCTTGAAAATTTGTTCAGCTCTATCATAATTTAGAAGGGCTGTATTTATCTTTTATTAACTCAGCATCCCACTTTGGTGTGCATTTAAAAGACTGTGTTGACAAACCTGAGACATCTGACCTCTTCAATAACAGTGTGGACTTGTTTTGTTCATATGAGAAATATGAAACTGCTCTGCTCAGCAGTCTGACTTTACTGTCTTTGTAAAATCATTACAGCTTTGAAGTAGTTAACAGAGACCAAAAGACTTTATACTGAGGCAAATTGGAATCCAGCAAAGAATCTGAACCATCATCAGGTATTGTATTAATCTTCCTCTGGATTTCAACTTTGTTACAATGTTCTGTAAGTAGAGGGACCACACAAAAACCAGCGCTTTCCTCCTAGTTTGCTGCATTTAAGTGTTTTACACTGAACATTCATGCATTACAGGCTCTGAAAATATCATCAGTCAATAAAATGGGTCTATAAAGTTGGAGAAAAAAAGCATGAACATGGCATGAAACACACACATTTGAAGAGTGTTAAGTATTGCTAGAACCTTTACTGATGGGCTGAGTATTTTTTTTATTCCAACATCATATTGTGTTCGTTTGAAATATGCACCAATTTGCTGATACTGGAAACTCTGTAATGCTGTGAAGCAAAAGTGTGATGGGAATATATATTTACTCCTTTTGAGTCAATACGTTGTACAATCACATAGAGTTGCAGTTGGTCTCTACTTGTTTCTGAACACCTAGAGATGGACTTTTTTTTTTTTTTTTTTTTTTTGTAATGTATCGCTGCAAAATAACTTAAGCTCAGTCCGATTCGACTAAAAGCATATTAGAACATCAGTTTGCACATCTTTCCACAGACCCTCGATAGTATTTAGGTCTAGAAATTGAATGGACCATTATAATATATGGACATGCTTTGATCTAAACCATTAGACTGTCGCTCTGAATATAATGTTTAGACTGTTTTTTTCTGCTGGAAGACGAACCTTTACCCCAGTCGGAAGTTTTCTTTGAATCTTGCCCTATTTTTTTTAGCTCCATCCATCTTCCTATCAACTCTAACTAGCTTAAGTACACGTGGAGAAAATAGTCCTCACAGCATGATGCTGCTATCACCATTTGTCATCTTGGGAATGGTTTGTTCAGGGTGATGTTAGTTTTTTTTCCATACATAGAGTTTTGCATATAGGCCAGAAAGTTGAATTTTGATCTCATTTGACCAAAACAACTTCTTTCACGTGTTTACCGTGTTCCTTGCATAATGACACACCGGGCTTCTGCAGCTCCTCCAGAGTTACCATCAGTCTGTTGGCTGCGTATCTGATTAATGCTCTCATTGTCAGTTTAGGTTGATGATCATGTCATGGTAGGTTTGCAGTAATGCCATATTTTTTTCATTTTCTAACATGTTGTTGCTGTAAGTTGTCTAACGTTAACAAACCTCTAAGGTCTTTACAGAAAACACACCACAAAAGTACATGAAATCATAATTTTTTTTTTCTCCAGTTTACAGTTATGCATTACATTGTGGCAATCTGTCAGATAAAATCCTTCAAACATTCATGAAAGTTTGTGGTTATGTGACAAAGTACAAAAATGTTCAAGGAGTATGAATACTTTTGCAATATGATGTCAATTTAAATATTTGTAATCCCACAATAGTGTTGGAAATCGGCATTGTGAGTGACCCTGCTTCCTCCTTCTACAGCAACACCATCTGAGTATTTTTGGGTCAGAAGTTATGTTTTTATAGAAATGGTTTAAATATATATCTCCCAGGAAAAATAAAACAATGAGGTCATGCAAAAATGGTTAGGTTATTTAGAAGAAGCCTAGACATTATATGCAAACAGCCTCAGCTGAAATTTAAAGGGCACATAAGTTCAGAGAAGCTCCTGTTTCATTAACAGCTGCCTTCTGTAAGCACCTCCAGTATAATTCAGGCGTTGCAGACCCCCAGAGACTGTAAAGTGGCTGTGCCAAAAAAAGTGGTTTTATTCTAATCCCATCAACCACCTTTGAATGTGAAACAGCACAACGTATGTCTTCATGTCGGAATGGAACAAATAGAAAAGACTCTCAGGAGAGCTGTTCATTGTGTATGTGCAGGAAGCACGGGGCATTGGTTTGTTAGCAAGTTACCCAGACACTGCCCCAGCTAACCAGAGCCTCCAGAGGCAGTCACTCCCCATTACCCAGCCTAATCACTGAACATGCTGCTGTCTCCCAATAATAGACTGACAGTGTTGGGCAGCGTGTGTGATGTGAGTTGAGTGGCACCCAGCTTGCTTCGCTGAACGCCTTATTGGCCCGTCAGTGTGGAGTGCTGCTTAGTGTCCTCCTGTGAGATCTAATGAGTAATCCTGCCTGCTAGTTGCCCTGTGAGGATAAAAGGCTGTTCCTTATCTTGATATGAGCAACACTACTGAATAACAACACATTGACCACCACTGATTTATCACTTTGGACTAATATTTTCTTACAATACAATACAGATACAATACAATAGTATATGTCTTCCAACATTCCTATTAAAGTAAAGGGAAAAGAAATTTGCATAAATTAGTAAATCTGAAAATTCCAATTTCACATGATTTTCAGCAAGACAATGAGACCACACAGTTTTGCTCAGCTTAAGCTTTATGCAAGTTAATTTTGGTTTCCAGTTGTGCAAAAATCACTGTTGAAAATCAAAAATCTGCTGTTTGTTTACACCTTTGTGATCACATATTCCTCTTTTAGCATTGAGTTTAAACTGCCATTTCATAATAATCCACTGCTTTACATAAATACATATTTTAATATCTTAAATACATTTATTTAAATGTTTTTCATGTATAAAGTTTTACAAATTGGAAATTTATTTTAAAATCCATGTTACTCTTTGGCAGGTGTTAAATTCATGAAAAATATGACCTCAGAAGAACAGTCACACAATATGCTATTAAAACAAGGAACTGGTCGAGAAAAACATGGGATTTACAGTACATTAACAATAATGAAGAAGTATTTTCCTGTTTATTATGATGAATGAATTTTGATCAATTTAATAGTGTTCTACTTTTTACCTTCACTGTGTTTCATAACTTTTACTCTTACCATCTACTTTACTGAAACTCGACAATGCTGAAAACCAATCAATCGATATAACTCACTGAGAAATGCATGCAAGTATTGATTTGCACCAAGTCCTGTTTTCATGTCCTTAAGGTTATGTTATATCTGGTCTCTCCTCATTAGTAATTTATACATACTCTCCAAATCATCCTTCCCATACATCTTCTGATAGTGTGCTGAAGCAATGAGGTTTGTGTCAGAAGACAGAGGAGGGTTGAGATTTTTAAACTGTGGCAAGAAGTTCAATGTGATTTCAATTTTGTTTTGTAGTTTCATTAAACATTAATGATGTTATGCAATTACAACATAATTACATAACATCTTAAACATAACATCATAACATCTTAACTTAAAAAGTGAGCTAAAATAAAATAGACTGGCAGACTACGGAGATGAATTAAGGGCAAGAAACATCTAAGTTGCCTAAATTTCTGGGGAGTGGGAGGGACCTTTTTCTCATTTTTAAAATGATACATTTAACAGAGAAAACTGCTAATTTAATCATTCATACATCTGTTTATAATATCTCAAGTAAAGGTAGGGAATGTATTTTTTTTTTTTTTTTTTAAAGGTGGCAATCAAAAAAGGACAGATACAAACAACTGCTGATGACAAAAAGGATCCAACACCAAATGCAAAAAAGAAGGTTCAAAGAGTCATTGACAATGTTACCATTACTGGGAGGACTGGTGCCTATCTTCAGCAATCACTGGATGAGAGGTGGGGTACACCCTGGACAGGTCGCCAGTCCTCTTCAATCAAAAATGTGTCATGCATGAGATTTTATGTCATGGTACAAATTACTTATTTAAAGGAGTGTTGCTGCTATTATCAGGCAGCTATGAAAGATGTGAAAAGAAAAAACTTGTCAAATATTCTGTCAGACTGCCACAAATCTTGCATATTGTTCAAAACTATTGATAATGTTTTTCAGTTGTCCACAAACTGTCTGCACTGAGCTTTCCTTTGAGGCATGTGAAGAATTTTTCAAACTTCTTTGGGTATAAGGTGGCAAAACTTCAGGCTGCGATATCTCCCCCTGCCTCTGCTGCTTTTCACCAGTTTGACTCAGTGACTTTTAACCGTTTTAACGGGAAGTTGTTTATCTTAAGCCCTCGGGTTCTCTTATGGATGCACTGCTACCTAAGTTATTTAAAGAGGTCATTTCTGCTTTGTGGCCCTGTATTCTTGCTGTTATTAACCAGTTTGTCCTAAGGTTTTGCTCCAAATCACTGGAAACATGCAATACTGCAGCCTTTGATTAAAAAGTCTAACTTTGATCCAACTGTACAGTCAAATTTTAGACCAATCTCCAAGCTGTCTTTTCTGGAGAAAATCATTTATGTACTGTTGATGGACTTTTTAGTGGCATATAACACTTCTGAGGTCTTTCACTCTGGTATTAAGTGACTTTGCAGCACAGAATCTGCACTGCTCAGGTTTTTTAATGAGACTCCAGAAATTGTGTGATTCTAGTTTAATTCAATTTAACAGTTGCATTTGATACTATGGATCAAAACATTTTAATATCTTGTTTAATGCACTTTATGGGCCTTCAAGGGACTCCACTTGACTGATTCAGGTCTTATTTGACTGAGAGGACATTCTGTGTCAGTCTGGGCAATTTTAAATCTTCTTCTGTTTCCCTTTCATGTGGGGTTTATTTCCCCCTTAAATGAGAGAACCCTCACTCAATGCAGTCATTGTTAGAGTGCCTTGAAGAAGTAGCCTGGATTACTCTTTGCTTCTTTGATTTTACTGACAGGACAGAGATTTTGCTTTTTAGTCCCAGGTTTCCAGTTGGTCATCCCCTGTAGAGCTTGGCCCTCTGGCTCAGTACATAAAACCCATTGTCACTAACCTTGGGGTGAAACTGAACAGTGATTTTAATCTTGACAGGCAGATCAGTTCAGTGTGAAATCCAAAAGTAAAACATCTTATTTTGAAATAGGACTTTGCATTTCATGCATTTATCACAACACACCTTGATTACTGTAGCTTTCATTTATATAGACTTTATGTGTTAGACCAACACAAAGTAGCCTAGTGCACAGCTGTGAAATGGAAGGGGAAATCTAAAGAATCAGTTTTGAATCAGCTTCTCTGAGGAAATACTTTGTAGAACCATTTTCAGTTTTAATAACTGCTGCAAGTGTTTTGATGTATGTCTTTACCAGGTTTGCAAATCTAGAGACTGAAATTGAATTACACTCCTTTTCAAGTCTAGCTTCTTGAGTAGCATTAGGTCTGAAGTTGGGCTGGATCATTATTCCACATGAATATGCTTTGCTCTAAACCACATCATTGTAGTTGTAGGATTATTAGTTATTATCTATATATCTATTCCAGTCTCAAGTTTTTTGCAGCTCTTAACAGATGTTCTTCTATGATTGCTCTGCAGTTCGCTTCATGCATTAACCCCATCAACTCTGACCAGCTTTTCTGTCTGTGTTAAAAAAAAAAAAGCAGCACCATAGCATGATGCTTCCACCACCATGTTTCACAATGGGGATTGTATTCATGTTGATGTGCAGTTCAAATTTTTCCTCCACACTTAGTGTTTTGCATGTAGAATAGAAAGAGGAACCAGAGCCTCTTCTTTCACATGTTGGCCTAATTTTCGTTTGCTCTTCTGTAAAGGCCAGAGTTGTGGAGTGAATGATAGTTCTCCTGTTGATAGATTCTCCTACCTAAATCTGTGGATCCCTGCAGCTTATCAAGAGGCTCTTGACTCCTTCTCTGAGTAATGCTGTCTTTGCCCAGCCTATCTGTTTAGCTGGACAGCTGTGTCTTGGTAAATCACAGCTTTGCCAATCCCTTTTCCATTTTTGGATAATGTACTGAACCTAACCTTGCTTTAAACTTTTGAACATCCTCATTTCTGATCTGCCTGGTGGGTTTTTGGTCCGTATGATGCTGTTTGTACAGTTATTCTCTCTAAAAAAAAAAAAAAACCTCAGAGGCTTTCACAGAACAACTGCATTTAGATTAAATTACACTCAGGTTGGAGCCTCTTTACTAATTGGGTGACTTCTGAAGTCAGAAAAGACTGCACTGGATTTTATTTAGGTATATCAGAAGAAAGGGGTTGTGCATACTGTGGGACTTTTGTATCATCTAATCTTTCAAAATATAGACATCTTTGCTCTGCAATCCTCTGAGCCATGGCAATTATGTCCAGAGCAAAGCAGTGCATAGTATGTGGCCAATGAATGGACTTTCAGTTTGGCAATAAAGTAAATGCGTTTTCTATGTGTGCTTTTGTTTGAGGGGTCAAAAGGCTATAACACAACCACACTTTGAGGAATCTTTTTCTGCTGAAAAAAGTTGAAGAGCAGTCTTACTGTGCAAGATGAAACACTGAGTCGAAAACATTAGTTTTGAGGTTAGAGGCTGGGTAGAAGAAGTAATGTTTGAAGAACAGAAATTGGCAAGGAACATGAAGTTAGTGAGAAATTGTTATCAAGAGATTCCAGGTAAGATTAGTTACATAAAATTTACACAATCTGTTGTGTTTTGTGTAAGGAAACAAAGACATATTAGGTGCGAACAAACACTCTCTTTAAAATGCATGAGTGAGTCCAAACTCTTACTTATGCAGCACAAACTGTCAAAATCAGTACAAATACCATTAATCCTAAAACAGACAGATTTTAAGAGTGAGGATGCATGTTTAAAGAGAAAGGATATCTAAGGTAGGTATAGTTAAATGTTTGTTAATTGAGCTAGAAGTATCAGGTTTCCCTTTATTTTGGACAGTTTTGTGAAGTGATTCTTTATCATTGCTAGGATGAGCCATGTTATGGATAAAGAGAAACAGACTGAGATCCTATCCTTGTGTTATTGCCCTGAAATTATTATTCAGGAGTGTCACGTAACACAATACATCTACACTGGCTGTTTCTGACTTTAAGTTGTGGGAAGTAATTTCAGGCAGTTTGATCAAATGAGTCCTACTCTGGATATTAAATTATGAGGATATTAAAATGGCTATCACAGGAATATGAAGCACTGTCTGCGGACAGAAGGATTTTAATAACAAGATATAGCTTTGGATATTCATAATAAAAAATATAGAATTGCTTTGTGTCGTTTTGAGCATTATTTATTGGTTTCTGCTGCACCGGAGCTCGGTAAAATGACATTGTGATATTGAGCTTGTCTCATTCAACTTAAACAGAGCAGCCAACATTTCAGTATGAGAACTCTTCCCCCAAATCTTTACGTAGGCCAATGTCTACATAGGGTGGAGCTGACAGTCACACTTCTTTACTTTCAAGGGTCTTTCATCAATATCTGTAAAAGCTGTTTCACAGTGCAATATGTTCTCAATATAAAGTAGCATTATTAATTTTTTGGTGAGTCTAAACTGTCAAAAATTCTTTTAAAAAGGTGTCAATATGCATTTTTAATAGATCTATGTCCATCTTAATCTAGTTTTAAACCTTAAAAAAACCTGACAAAGTAGTTTTTGGACTTAAACCTAACAAAACAGTGACCAAAAAAGAAAACACTTTGTTCCTGTTCCTTTCGGTATCAAATTAAATTAAAATCCTATGCAAAAACGTTAAAACCAAGAAGCATATATATACTGTGTTTTGCTTGAATGGGTGAAATGAGCATGTTAGTAAGAGGTGTTATTTTTTTTTTTTTTTTGGAGAATGTTTTAACAATGCTGTTATTGTATGATCACCTTGAACTGAGTGCAGCATCTCCTGGCGTCATTGAACAGCACTCTTCAGGTGGAACAAAAGCTGAACTTTTAATTCACACTCTAGCTACTTTATGCAGAAAACTGTCGCCACATTTCCACTTGAAGGCAAGTACTCAGTGATTACTGGGTGTTCGTTCAGGCTGTCACATGCTGCACATGTATCTGTTTTTATTGGAACCTGGCACTGATATTATGTATTCTTCTACCCATGGTTTTTACCTAATAATATAAACTGAAGGCTTATATCCTGAACATCTGTGCTGAGTTCTGTTGGTATTAGGAAACAGAAACTATATGACCAGTAGAACCTGTTGTGGGCAGGGAGTGAGACCAGCTGTGGGTTTATGGAAACAGCAGAGTTCGAAGGAGAATAAAGCTAGAGCTTTATGCTAATTTGTCATTTCTAACTATTTAGTATGACCATTGTAGTGAGAGTAGTGAAAATAACAGCACAGATTACTTTAATTTACACTAATGACAATTCTGTCTACTAGTGTGTTTAAACAAAACCCAGAGAAATTTGAAACTCATACCGTATAAAAGTGGACACAATTAAAAACAGTCCTAATGAAGTATATTTCAGTCAAGGTTTAGCTTTTTTGCAATTAATGCAGAGAAACATTTGAATAAGAGCAGCTTTATTCAGAATTTGGCCACATTAAAAGGAAATTCAAATAATGTCAGGCCAAGCCAAGGTCAATTTCTTAATTATACACAATATACATTGCATCACATTCCATATTTTCTTAAAACTTTAGTTATAAATGAATGAGAACCAGGTCACACAGGAACTGTTACATTTGTTTTGAATTCTTAAGTGATGAGCGCTGAACGTATATTCATTCAGTTTTAACTGTGTGAACTAGACCTAAAAGTAGTTTTTCATAAAGGTGAACTTGCACAGCACTGTTGTGTTGTCAGTGATGTATGTAGTATGTTATCCATCAAAGAGTGGTGCCAATAATTGGGTCCAGAAGGTACAATGTCCAACACCGATTGGTTGATTGATTGATTTTTGCGTTTTCTTTTTATTATTCATTGTAGTCTGTTTTGAATGTCTATCACACTTTCCTCAGTTCTGCTATAGTATCATACTTGAAAATCTACTGCAAATTTGCGAGCGTTTCGGGGAACACTAATAGCGCCTCCCGTCTGGCCACATGTTTCATCAAACTGTGATCTGATGAAAATACCTACTATAAAAAAAAGCAGTTTGAAAGAGAAGAACTACACTGTTGACCAGTGTTGTTTTTCTCTTGGCTGTTTGTCTACCTTTGACAAATAAAATACAAAGAAACAATGAATCACCCATTTTTTCCTCTCCTCCAAAGTGACACAGAGTCTCTCTTACTGGTTCTAAAGCCGCCATACTTGTTTGGAATAAATCAAACATACACTTTTATAAATAGCTTCTTTACCACCTGGCAGCTATAACAGGAAGAACTGAAAGCAGTCAAAATTCAGTTTGTCTCGACCATCAAAACCATTAAAGAACTCACAAACCAAAATAAAGACAAATGTTACAGTGCAACAGTACCATATCAATGACACTTATTACTTTTTATTTTTTGTATGATATCTTTTTATGTTTAGAACATAGCTGGTCCTACAATTTTTCAAATCTCGCTCCTTCTTTATTTTGCTTTTCTGTAGGCTTAAATTGACGTCCCCATAAGTATCACTTGAACAGCTTTGGGAAATCCCTCACAAATAGAATCAGTTTTTGTTCTATGACAGAGAAACAGCCGAGTCTTATTTCATTTGTCTACCAAGATAGTATCCTTCGATTGGTGAGACTTGTGCATGAGCCAAGACAGCTTTTCAAAGGGACGAGACATTGCATGGGCAGGTCTGCGGGTGGCGGGCCCGAGCCTGACACAAACACCCCCGCAGCACTTTCATTTAGCAGGGCCCTCTCACTGCTCTTCTCCCTGCAATGCTCCTTCTGTTCATATTTTGATGTTTTTCCTAAGAATCTCTGAGCTGAAATTGCATTATTTATATATTAAGGTGAGAGTATCTGCTTTCACAGTATTGAATTTATGTTGAAGCTAAAAAGGAAAAAATATCCACAACTAATTTTGAGAAAATATGACAGAAACATTCGTTTCTGCTGTTCCTAATGCTCCTTTTGTCTTGTCTGTGTGTGTACCTCTCGTTGTTGTGTGTGTGTGTGGTAGACTGACCTTTGTCTGATGGATTGTTTTCTCTCAAATGAAGACATAAAGGAGGCGGAGTGTGTGTGTATGTGTGTGTGTGCACCCTGTGGAAAAGAAGAAAAGGGGATCTTGGAGTAAGCTGAGATGAGGTGCAACTCTGCCATGTAATTATGCGCTCCTTCTTCACCTCCCTCAACTCAGCTCCTCTCCAATACCTCATCTCCTCCCCCACAATTTTTTTTTTTTTTTTTTTTTTTTTTTTTTTTTTTTTTTTTTTTTTTTTTTTTTTTTTTTTTTTTAACTCAACTCTCACTCTGCTGCAGCTCCCAGCAGAGCCGCAGGTGGTGGCAATCTCTGTCTGTCCCATTGCTCTGACTGTTTACACAGCATGGAGCTGAAAGCTGGAGGGCTGCTGCCCAATATCACAGGCTTTACCTCTCAGACTGCACAGCCACCCCGCATGCACAACTCTGAAGAAACAGCTAGGCAAGCACACACATGAAAACACACACTGTGCTGCTGTGCGCCAAATTTTGTTTTGCCACTTGCAGCTGGAACAGATGTGAAATCATAGGAAAAATGTATTACTCTGTTTTAATTCTGATTTTTATTTATTTATTTTTTTTTAATGTTTCTGTTCACCTCACCCACAATAATATGTCCAATATTGCTAAACTGTGATTAGTTTTTTTTCTTCTTTAGACTTAATTTTCTTTTTAAATTTAATAAAGTGGGCTATACTCACTGAAAAGTAACTTCTGCATCTAGTGAGCTGTCACAGAGTCTGGTGTCATCTCACCCTGTTAATCCGAAATGTGTATAATAAATGTCAGGGTGCCCAAAAAAGCTCAGACCCATAGTTTTAAGGTACAAACATTCTCTAGGGCTGCTTTGAGAGAGCTGTGAATAAAAAAAAAAAAAAAAAAAAAAAAAAAAAAAAAAAAAAACTCCAGCAAACCTCAGTGAATTGAGGCAATTTTGTAAAAAATAATTGGTCAAACTCTTATCTCTAATTGGCCACAGCTTAATAGTCGAGATGAACGCAATCCTAAAGACTAATTTTGTCATTTAAAGTTAATCCACTGCAGGAATTGTTCCCCCCCTTTTTTTTTTTTTTTTTTACTTCAGCAGGAAGCATACATTCTGTTTCAAGAAAACAGAAAGTAAATGCTTTTGTAATGTTTTATTTTTTTCATACATTTTTTCCTTTATCTTGCAAATGTATTTATGATTCCTAAGCTTATTCACATTTTGTCATGTTAGAACCACAAAGTTCAATGTATTTTATTGGAGTTTTATTAGAGACCAACGTAAAGTAGTGTATAATTGTAAAATGGAAGGAAAAGGATACATAACTTTTAATTTTACAAATTTGACAAATGCTGTGTGCATTTTGCTTTAGAATCCCTGAGTCAATACTCAAAAGAATCACCTTTCACTGCAATTATAGCTAAGGGGTATGTTTCTACCTGCTTTGCACATTCATAGAAAGTTTTGCACATTTTCTTCACAAGATTGCTTAATCTCAGTCAGTTTGAATGTAAAGTGTCTGTAAATGTCAATTTTCAAGTCTTTTCACAGATTTTCTGTTGGATTTAGAACTGTACTTTGTCTGGACCATTCTAACAGATGAATATGCCTTGCTCTAAACTTTTTCATTTTTGGTCTGGCTGTATGTTAAGGGTTGTTCTCTCAATGAATGGCAAACCTGTGCTTTAGTCTAAGGTCTTTACCAGTCTTTTCTCCAAAGATTTCCCAATATTTAACAGAGCAAAATTTTATTATTTGTCCCTTTTTTGGATAACTCATTCATCAAAGTAAATTATATTGATATAGTTGAAACCTGAAGTTTATATACATTGAATAAAAAGACAGATCTACATTTTTTTCTCACTGTTTGAAGTTAAATCCAACCAAACTTCTCTTGTTTTAGGTCAGTTAGAAATCCCAAAATTTGCTAAATGGCATAATAAAGAGAGAGAGAATGTCTGAGAGATTTATATATTATTGTCTCCAAAAACAGAAGTTTGCACATATTTCCTCAGTATTGGTAGCATTGCTTTTGAATTATAGGACTGGGGTCCAACATTTTGGGTTTCTTTCCACAAGATTTTCAATGTAGTTTGCTGGAACTCTGGCCCATTCCTCCTGACAGAACTGGTGTAACTGAGCCAGGTTTGTAGGCTGCCTCACTCAGTGACGTGTACAGGCATTTTGGGGCGCAGCTGCTTAAGTGGAAAAAAAAGAGTGCCTCGTGTGGCACATGGGAATGCTGGCTGGCGCAGTATTGTGAGAATTTTTCCAGGCACAACTTGAACATCATGTAAATATACCTATTTTAAAATCACTTGGACTGTCTTTCCCTCAAAGACTTAAGTGAGCATTATCATTCTCTTTCTCCTGCTCTGAAGGAGCATCCTCCTTGTTGCCATGTCTTTGAAGATTCTGACAAACATACTATGATCTGAATGTCTTTCTCTATGGCAAGCAGGAGAAAGTCAAAAAGCCATTTTTCTCCAAACTTCTTAGTTTGTTCTTGATAATTTTCAGCTTTGAAAATGATCCCTTCACAGAAGCTGTAGGTTACACTGAATGAATTATCTTCATAAGCCTGAGTAACCAGTGACTATCCTACAGCTTAAATCAACCATACCCAGAAAAAAAGTTCTAACATAGTTTTAGTACAACGTACTTGTTGGGTGCAACACAAGTGTATATGCACTTAACAAAATGAACAAAAGATGCTTGACAAACTTACGTAACTAGTTCTATTGCTAAATAAACAGCAACTACTTTCTAATAACAAAGTAGAGAAGTCCTCTTATATCCTACAGTTTATACAAGTACAATCCATGTAGACTCAAAATGAAACCAGTAACACAGAATATGGCCATAAGAAGAATAATCCATTCTTCTGCATGTAGCCGATGCGATATATGACATGATGTGAAATTATTCTTAGAGAGTTAAGATTACTGAGCTTAACTACAAGCCCGTAGAACTGGAAACAAGATCCCTGCTATTATTTACATATTAAAATACTCTGATCATCACATCATAATTTTTACCAACACAAATATAGAAAATAAAACTCAATGTACATGCCCCACCTTTACTAAACAGAACTTAATTAAAGGTATTTTTAGTAGTGTGTGAATTGTAATGTTACCCAGCTCATTTGGCCTTGTTTATGTATTCATATTGACTGTTTAATAGACAGAAGAAACTTGTCTACTGTATTTGCAATAAAAAAGACATGAGTCAAATAGAAGTCATCAGGGACCATTATAGCATATGGAATAACTACATCTATGAGATACATTTGAATTTAACTTATTTTTTTCTAAATTAATCTAAGAGCAACATTTAGAACATTCTCCTGGCAGTTCTCCTAGTTTCAACTGCATATTTTATCTGTAAATAAATTAAGATAAAAGCATTCTCCAGTGTGGTGTCAGAGCCTTTATAGTTTCTCTGAGATTCATTTGAAAATCATTTTTGCTGAAGCAGATTGATCAGAATGACAGCGGCAACTTTTAAAGCTGCTTAACAGACCCCTTTTACAACATATTAGACATATTTTGATTCTGCATTTTAAATTTATCTTTGTGTTGCCCCTTCTTTACTCAACAAAGATATTTTTTTCTTTGGGGTACAATTTAATTAATTTCAGTTCTAGCTTTTCCATATCATATGTCCCTGGTTTAATGTGTCAATTTATGTTAAATTTTAATTTATAGTGGAAAGTTTTTGTGAACTTTTTGTGAGTTGTATATTATTTTCTTCCCTATGGCAAGCACTGCTCTCTCCCTCTGGAATTAGCTCCTCTTCTATGGGCGGCCGGGTTCATTCTGTATGACGGTGGCCTTTTGCTTTGGTAATATAGGTGATCTTCTCACCATGAAACAGCTGCAATCTATCTCCCTCTCACAGGAGGTAGCAATTTATCGTGCGCACTGGGCGTTAACACATCGCAGCTAAGAACAGATGCGGTCCTTTCACAGATAACACTCGTAGAATAAGATGGAGCATTCAGATTAGCTGTGGTGTCAAATAAATTGCATGCTACTGGAGTACACAAGGAGTTCTGAAACGCTGTTTTCTATATCAGATCTAGTGTGGGTTCCTGCATGACAGAGGATAAATGAACCATAGCTTTCCATGGCTTGCTTCCACACGGGACCCTCAGAATGCCTTAGATTTGACAGTAGTCTTTGCTTAAAAAGCCCAGACACAAAGATCACAATGACACTCTCTGTCTGCATACAATCAAAGGCACTGCTGTCAGTCTAATGCTAATATTTTCTCTCAGTAGTCTCAGAACGTCACCTGTGCAGAGATCATGCACATTCACTTCCTTAAAAAGACAAACTCTCTTTGTTAGATGTTTTAACTTCATGACCTTTCATTGTGAGTTTGACAGACAGAGAGTGTGTTCATATGGCTTTATACGCCTCTCTGAAAATTCAATTTCGCTCTAATATCCTGGTATTATTGTCTAATTTTCTGCTCCGTGACCGTGTTCACTGGTAAATTCCATTTTTGCCTCAGAATAAAAGTCCTTTAGACTTCAATTACCCAGGGAGTGATTACAAATGCATGCCTATAGCTGCATGTTGTTTAAATAAGTGGAGAAATGTAGCTTAAGATATCTCCAACAGCTGTAGAGTGTTTTTGATTTATTTGTAGTGACAGAGACTTCTTTCTATAGCTGCAAGTTTTGTGTAAGGACAGACTTTTTCAGAAGAGTGATGGAAATATTTCCAAGCATTACACCTGCTGCTTCATTATCATTCACAGTCTGTGTGGGAGGCAGAAGGACTCAAAGAACCAAATGAAAATCTTGCTCCACTGAGCAAGGGATTTAATAGTGCCAGTTCTAATATAGGCGCATCTCAAGAAATTAGAGTATCATTGAAAAAAAGTAATTATCTAAAGAATTAAATTAAAAAACTGAAACTGAGATATTATATAGATTCATTATACACAGAGTGATAGATTTTAAGTTTTTATTTCTTTTAATTTTGATGATTATGGCTTACTGCTAATGAAAATCGGTTGGTCAGAAAATTAGAATAAAACTTAAAACAAATTTAAAGGGATTTTTTAAATGCATATATTTGCTTTAGCCTTCTTCATTTTAAACAGTTGGTATCATTCCAGGAAATTGCTCACCCACCAACCAATCTTTCCGCTTTTCATCCTCACAGTCATTAGAGTCCTCTGTGTAGTGGTGTGGTAATGACTCCAACTTTTCTTTATCGGAATGTTTATGAATATTTGAAGGCATTCCAGCTCGTTGTTAAAGAAAATCTGTGTGGGAGGCAGTTTATCCTTCTGTACCGCAGTGTGCACCTCTTCTTGAAAGTGTCCAGCAACAGGAACGTGAAAGAGCAGCACTATAAATCCTGTTCCCTGGTGAAATTTCAATATCACCCAAAGACCCATCAGCTGAATTCATCCCAATGATCCAATTTGCAAACATCCCCCTTTCTTTTCTTTGTTTCTTTGGTTTTCTTACACAATCATTGTGATATGAATGAGTTTTTAAAGATATTTAGAAAAAGATGGGCACTGTGGGAGGAGGTGAAACCAGATTTATTACTCCAATGACTCATCTCAACAGATGGCTTCCTTTGCACAAGTGTGCGTTTGCATTTGTGTGCATATTAAACAGTACATTTATAAGGGTTGTTAAGGCAGGCAGGCAGACACAAACACACACACATATTGAAGGGAAGATGACCTAAGACTGTGAATGGCACCCACACGGAGCAGGCAGATTCCAGGTCAGGATGAATCGTCCTTCCACTGGCTCTCTCCAAGCCAGTTTCCTTGGATTTGATCCAGTTCTAACCGCCTCTGGAGAAAACAGAGTTGACCTTTTCCAGCACTCAGAGATGCAGGATATAGACTCAGAGAGGGTTGTGATCCTTGTCTTGGCATCACTCCTGCTGATTTTTATTGCTTTCACTTGTTGTGGTGGGATTCAATCACTATGGCACGCACAACGCAATATGGAATTTTTTTTCCCTCTCATATTTCTCTGATCCAGGCATGGACGTTAGCAGCTCATCAAAAGGGTCCCACAGAAAAAGAAGCTGTAGGCCCATAACAGTACTTTATTGGACTGTTATGGGATTAGGTTTTCACTTATTGCCGTTTGAACGGGGATGGAAGCATCCAAAAAGCTTCCTCCTGCCCAGCCATCACCCTCCACTAACTCATCCATGTCACTTCTCCCCTACACAGCTCCCTCTGGCTGCTTTTTGCAGTCTCTTACCACATACTTTGGCGCACAAGGCTCTGATGCTGCTGATATAGGAATTGAAACTTATTTCATAGCTGTAGTCACTGAGAGCGGCTCTGAGAGAACACATCTACTAAATCACTGTAATGAAAATGTAACAATGGAGACACAATGATGGTTCCTGAGGTTCCTACTGCCCACGCTGATGGCTCTCTAAAAAGATAAAGTGACTCATTTTGTTCAAAACCACAAACGTCACATGCTGTCCATTTGCTCTGAGACAAGTTGCCAATAGTAATATTATCCCCTTATCTGTCTCACATTTCATCAGACAAAGGGAAAATGAAGAGGCTTAAGGAGTGTCTGTCTGTGTCTCTTTTGATCATGTCACTGCCTGTCCTCCTGTAAGACTACATTTTGATTTTATGATATCAAAAGTAAGTATCCATTTACTCTGAACAAGTAACATCGCCCCAGCAAGCACTTTCAAAATATATACTGCTGTGGCACAGTATTTCCTCCTGACTAATTTTATATCAGACAAGGATAACTTTAGCTAAGTTTGATTTTATTTATTAATGGGGGAAAGCGCTAAATACCATCCTGGCCCTATATGAAAAAGTAATCGCCCCTAAATATATTAACATTGCAAGAACTGTGTTGCAATGAGCGTTTTGCAGTACCTGGCAATGATACATTTACATCTTTGTGGAGGGATTTTCGCCTATTCCTCTCAGAATTATTTTAATCCAAACAAACTCAAGGATTTTTGAACATCAGTGGCCTGTTTAAGGTCAGGTCATGTCACATCATCTCAATCAGATTTAAGTCTTTGACTAGGACACTGCAAAATCTCAATTTTTATTTTTTATTTTTATGCCACTTAGATGTGTGTTGCTGATGTGCTTCAGCTCATTGTCCTGTTGCATAAACAGTGTGTGCTTGAGTTTAAGGTCGCAAACTGGTGGCCGGATATTCTCCTTAAGGAATTTCTGCCTAAGGCAAGTTGTCTGAGTTCTTGAGCCGTAAAGCAACACCAGACCAAAATGCTACCACAATCATGTTTAAATCTGGTTATGATGTTCATTTGTGAAATATTAATTTACATCTGATGTAACAGGGAACGGTGAGTCTATAGAACATTTTCACAAAAGACTTTGGGGTCATCAAAAGGACGCTCTTTGGCATATATGATGGGGCCTATGCATTATTTTGGTCAGCAGTGGAACTTCGTTTTGGACCTCTTGCATGGATGCCATTTTTGCCCAGTCTCTTTATTTTTAAATCATGAATACTGATGTAAACTGAAGCAAGTGAGGGCTGTTCTGGGTTCTTTTATGACCTTTCAGATATGTTGTCAAGGCAGTCTTTGAGTAATTTTGGTAGGTCACTCACTTCTGGGAAGTTTCACCACTGTTCCATGTTTTGACAGTGACTCTCACTGAGTCTTGCTGGAGTCCCAGAGCCTTTCATAGATGTCTGCAACTTTTTTCCTTATCTGTTCCTGAATTTCCTTCGATTGAGCCATGATTTTATTTTAGCCTCTAGACAGATGGTTTCCATTTAGAATAGAATATTCTCTATTGTATATACTTTATTTGATTCTGCAGTTATTGATTCTTTTTCATAAATGAATAGGATGGTTTGGATCGCTCTAATTCCTTAAAAGTGTAATCATTATTTTAAAACAGCATTTGGATTTACTTACATTGCCTAATATTGAAATGTGTTTGATGGTCAGAAATATTAAAGTAAGAAGAAAAGCTAAAGAAAACGGGAAATACTTTTTTACAGCACTGTGTCCACATTCCAGAGGCAGATGATCCAACAATAGCAGTGTCGGTGTCAAAAAATATTGGCATTGCCTTACTGATGAACACCAATTCAGGTATATGACTACTACCTATGCTCTGACTTTAGAGGAACAGCATCAAAGTAACATCCTTTTTGTTCTTTCGTAACAAAAACATAAAATCACTCCAGAGACTAAAACACTTCAAATAACTTGAAAATATGTGAAATAATAATGGAGGTTCTGTCTTCTATGCCTAAATGTCACAGGCCTGCATCATTTGCATAAAGCTGCACTGTATACTTGGCTGTAATGAATGATGCCTTCCAGGTTTCATTCGCAATTAAGGCTAATTAGCAAATGTCGAGTTACCCTTAATCTTCGCTGGGTGTGGATTATAAACCTTTGCATGGACTGCCACTGTATGCACAGTAAATGTAAACTTGTGGTATTAGCAGTAATTAGTTTGCTTTGGGTTTTTAAATAGTTTAGTGTGGCCAAATCATTCATGTCGTTCTCTGCAGCAAGATTACTTTCAGTCTAATATGCCACACATGTAAAGGGAGCACTGTACCAGTCTCTTCTGCAGATGTTGGATATTTAGCACGGATACAGTGAAACCTGTTGTACGGTTGTTTAAGCTCCTATTTTAATGTATTTTGAAAGCTATCAAATGTCTTTTGTATGCAGTGGGGGTTTTTTTTACCATTATGAAAAATAGGTATATGAAGATTAAATTGCGAGTCATGAATAGCAGATGAACTTGTAGCTGGTCATAATGTTGTGTTTCTGCCTCAGTAGCATTTTAAGGTAAACAATGTTCTATCTTTACCTTTCTCTTCATCTGACACTATAATCTACATGATTTGATGATCAGCTAAGTCTGGCAACCACAGATTTCTTTTTAGCGGTATAAGCCTCTTATTTTTCTTCGTGTTTTTTTGGGGGGGGATCATTCTCTGCAAACCCAAGAGATGCCTATGTGAAATCCCACTAGATCAGCAGCTTCTGAAAGACTTAGAACAACCTGTCTGGCACCAACAATCATGCCATTCTCAAAGTCTCTCAGCCTCCTTTCTTCCACATCCTGATGCACAGTTTCATCAACTTCATCAAGGGGTCTTCGCCAGTTCTGCGTTAGGTTGCTGCTACATGACTGAGTGCATGTTCTGTTACAAGTTTGACTTAAATATGAAACATCCTTACTTATTTTTATGAAGCAAAAAAAAAATAATTATATATGCCAATAACTGTTGTGGCCAAAACATTAATGATATATAATATCCCCTTTTTTACACCTACCAGCTCTTTAACCTTACTTGTTATTTCAAATTTGGAAGTTAGTAGCACCATTTGGTGAAAGGTGTGGACTGACAGCAAAAAATAAATAAATAAATAAATAAATAAATAAATAAATAAATAAATATATATATATATATATATATATATATTTAGTATAATGCAAAGTACAACAGTTTATCGTTACTCAACAAAACTTACCTGTATTGTTGATGTACATATAATATTGCCTGTGCATGCCTTAGGACACCTGAACAATCCTTCATGCATATAATACGCATAATGACTTTAGGTCACTTTTTAAAAACAATTATTGGCTCACAATGATGCTAATACATAATTTTATTGTGATAATTGCAGCACCTAAGACCCTCAGTGCACCAGTGATATTGTCACTTGAGATGTTCACCAGAAAGCCACCCTAAATGGAGATTAGATATGGCATAATCTATTCAAATGAAACAGCTCATGTTACATCAAAGTGCCATAACCTTCAAAATGATAGAAGCACTCAACAGGAGGCACTTGTTCCGTGCTGGCAGACGGCACAATTACTACACCGCACGGTGGGGGATGAAGAGTGCAACCTAGCTCAAATAACACTCCAAACTTCCTGTCTCCTTGCTGACTGCTTGTAAACCATTTTCCTTTTTTTCAGCCTTTAGACCCTGTCCATGTTACTGGAGTTGAAGAGAGATGTGGTTGCCAAGGGTCACCAGTGGGGAAAAAAAAAAAAAAAACTCAATTGTGTGAATGCATTGAATGGGGATGGGAAATTAAAAGCAGACGAAGGTTTTCCTGAACAATACCTTTCAGCAACAGCAGGGAAATTCTGCTTTTCTATGTATTACCTTAGACGCTAAAGTAAAGAAGTACAGAGATAGAGTAGAAAAGAGTGAATTTTGCTTCTTCTTTATGATGGTCAGACATTTTTTTTCTTAAACACAAATAAATCTGTATAAATACTAGCTGAAGATGTGCTTTTATTCCATTGAATTGCAGATTTGCAGAACTTTCCCAAGTTCCCATAGAAATTTGACTTACTTCAGATAACTTAAAATGCATGGCATAAGAAAGTCTATTTTTACTTGGGAAAGCGAACTTTATGTTTTTGGATGACCCTCTCCCAGGACACTAAAAAAGATAAAACATTCTTGCTCACATTCTGTTGAAGCATTGTGAAGATTAATGACAGGCATTAAGTCTATGGCCAAGTCTTATTTCAGTTATTTAAGTTCCTTTGAATCTAAAAAATTGGCCAAGGGGAATAACATTATCACATCAGGTCGTAATCTAACCTGCTCATTCCCTGTGTCTGACAGCCATTACAGAAATTTCACAGCTATTATTCTTCATACATAAGACACTTTTACACCTTTATAAAGTCTCAATTTTTCTGTGCAATGTTAAAATAGCTCAATATTATTTTTGTGGATTGGCTAAGCATGTCATTTTTTCATTAACCTGCCCAGACTCTGCCTGGCTGAACTCTCTGAGCCATCAGTCGAGCCTGTAATTAGGTTTTAAGTGTCTGCCATTAATAATGCTGCACTGACATGATGCAGGCCTGATCTAGACTTCAATGTAGGTTTGTGGGCCGTCATTAGGTGGGATGCCCAGGAAAGCGGTTCACTGCCTCTTCTTTATTTCTTCTCGGTGTGCAATCATCTGTTTCTTTCTAGCTCTCGGCCGTTGCTCAGTCAGTCAGTGGATTGACAGCTCATCCCCCTGGGAGCTGATGTCATCCTTATCTCATGGTTCTCAGTTACACATTCCTTTTTACAACTTCATAGTATTCATGTTGAAATTTTGCCTTACTGTACATTAATTTTTTATTCTTTATTTTGTTTTTTATATATGTTATATTCTTTGTGTGAGTCTGTTTGCTGTTATTGCCTGTCACTGCCACTTTGCTGCTGTTGCACAGAGATTTCCCCATCGTGGGACAGTAAAGAATATTTCTACTCTGTTCTATTCTTTTCTGTTTTTCTTCTCTTGCAGCTGCTGTAGACAGCTACTCTGAGTTGTTAAGCAGTATGACAAGATGGTTTCTGATGCCTCGTACATTAAACTCAGCCAGTTCTTCAAGTAGCACTAGGACACACTACTTCCAGCATAACTGATTTTACATTGAAAACATTAACTGAGATAATACATCTGTAACTCGTGATCACTCTGGTATGAGTGAATGTATTTCTCCATCTTTTCAAACCTATATACATATCCATCCCTCTGCATAATCAGATTTTCACAATAAGGTTTTTTGCTGTTTCTGCTGGAAGATTTCACAGAATATTATTAAAATTTTAGTTTTAACCCAATCATAATGTGATCACCAATATGAATTGATGGTGGTGGGACAACACAGCCGAGGAGATGACAGAAATAAAACAAGCCATATTTCAGAAAACATACTTTATTAATTTAAGTCAAGCTACATCCTTCTCATTCGACCACACTTTGGATGTTTTCACTTGCTATCATTTCTGTTTCTTTTCTAAACAAAAGATTTTTAAGGAAAGCAATTTATACTTTTACTTTGCAAGAATCTGAAAACGTGAATACCTGTAGTACTTGCTAGATTATTGAAACGAAATATTACACTCCTCTGTAAAAATGATGCCATAAAAGCTGATTTGTTGACATAATACCCTTGTGGTTTAAGATTTAAATAGAATCCAGAGGATATGATATGCCAGATTCACTGCACCAGAGTGTCTTGATATTTTTCTGGTTACTAAACTGACTGTCTCAGAACAGATGCTGTTCTATTCTGGGAAGCAGGCGGTTTGGAGAGTACACATTACATTTGACCCGACAGAATGAGCTAGACCCCCCCACAGCTCAAACAGATTTCCACCTGGCCTCGTCATAAGACAATAAATAAATAAATGAGGCAGAGAGCACATCACCATGCGGTTACTGGGTACACCATGAAATAAATGAGTGACTGTACTTCAGTCAGAGGCCTGTGAGAGGGTTTCATCTCATTTTATTGTCATATTTGGGTCAGATATTGTACTCCAGCGCTCCAGCGGTGTTCTGTTTCCGTGCTTCGTTGCGTTTTGTCTCTCTCTGTCTCCTTTCTTGTTTTCTCTGTTTCCCTCTCTCCCTGCCCCTTGGTGTCGTTTTTCACTTACTTTCTTCCACCGCTCAACATATCTCTCTGCCTCCAAAACTCTTTGTTTGCCTCTCTTCTTTTGTTTACACTCTGCACCCCATACGCAAACCGCCTTCTGCTCTAGCTGTCGACATTGCACAGGCTAGAGAAGTGTTGCATTTGTAACAGTCCACTGTCAGCCCCTGAGCAAGTAGCTGATCTCAAAGAGAGTCCCATTCAACAACATGGATCCCCCATAGAGCTGGCGCGCTACCAGCCAAACTCCCACTCAGCCAGAGCCCTCATCAGTTGAACCTTTTTCTCATGCAGCATCAGAGCTGTCAGTCCATCAACAAGCTGAAGGTGTAGGAACTGTTTAAATATTGCAGCACAACAAACAGTGCAACACAAAACAGCTGTTATGACTCCAGACAGCCACAGTAGGAGGGTGAGGTAACTAATTTAACTTTTTCCTTTTTGACAGTTCAGTGATGCTCTGACAGCAGTTAAAAAAATAGATGAAAGTTTTAGATCAGCAACTCAAAACAGCAAAGAACAGTGTTGGGGAATCTACATGTTTTTATCCTACCATGACTGGACATTGGGATAGTGTCAAAGTGGGTTATTTGGATGGAAAAAAGAAATGCTAAGCTGACACAAAACATCAATCTAACAGTATCTGACCTCGAACTGGTTTGAATTGTATTTCACATTGGTGAATTGAAAATAATTTAAAGAATTTAGGTCAATTCCCTACTGACTTCAAGCATAGTGGTCACTACAGAGGACAGTTAAAAGCTGTTTTGGTTGGTATGCTTGTATATTCACTTCAAACAAACTCTGCAGATATATAACTGGAACAGGTCCATAGGAGAAAAAAAGCCAAATCCCAAAAACCAGAAAAAAAGAGGGAAACCCCTGCATACTGCAAACTTATAATATTCAGTTTTTCAGTCACAGACCTTCATCAGGCATACACATTAAAATTGTTGAATACTCCTTAAAATAGGAAATGGTCCAAAATATCTGACCATCTGCCAAAAAGCTGTACAAATAATATGTATAGGCTACCCCTGTAAGAAAACCAATTCACATTACCTCATCAGTGCAGTGGAGGAAAAACTGACCTACAGTAGCAGAGCTCACATGTCAAAAAAGCATTATGGGGATGACAGGGCCTATGAAGGATTGAGATATACTACATGTAGTGACCATAGACCTGAGGATGCTAAGGGATCAAAGATCGTGGAAGTAGCTACAGATCCTGAGAATAATGAGGGTTTGCCACCTGAAGTTCCACGACAACATAAAGCCAAATATTAATTATCTGGAAGACTATTTATTGTTGGAGTCTTGTTTTTGTGTTTCTTAGATTTACAGAAATGTTGTTGGAGGTTTGTGTGTTATTAAGTCCATTGATGACTCTCTTTCTGTTTTGGGGGCTTTTGAACAATTTCTTTGTTATATATTTTGTAAAATTATTTGTTGTTAAAATATGCAGAAAGAAAAGAAGAAGTAGAAAATTTCTCGCAATTTCTAATAAAATTGAATCTATATATCAAGTGGAACATCATGGCGAAAGCTGTAATTCTCCACTTGTGAAAGTAAATCTGTTGGGCTTTACCTTGACACTTAAGATATATATATATATATATATATATATATATATATATATATATATATATATATATATATATATATATATATATATATATATATATATATATGTGTGTGTGTGTGTGTGTGTGTGTGTGTGTGTGTGTGTGTGTGTGTGTGTGTGTATAATATGAAAGGAGGAAATAGCCCAGATGTGAAAACTTGAGAGCGTACAGCTGAATGGGGGGAATGGGGACAGGAGCATGTAGAGAGGACAGAGAATGAGTCAGACACAAGGCTATTTTTGCTTACAATACACTGAACGCTGGTAGAAAATGGTAAATGTGAAGCCACTTTAGTTTAACCTAATATTTTTATACTATATTATTTTTAATCAGTGTAAAAGTATATGGTTTTAAAGAAATTTTTTTAAATAACATTGTGATGTCTGAAAATGACTGAAAACACAGCAGAAAAACCATCCTGAGACATGATAATTCAAGCATAAAAGGGCTTGACTTTCACCAATAGCTTTTTATTTTATTTTATGTACTACATTTTTTCTAGCAAATGCCACATCTTGCAGCTCATAGTGTATGTCAAATATTTGTCATATGCAAGGAAAAACAGTAACTTCCAAAAATTCACAATGTACAACATTTTTCAGTAAAACACACTTCCAATAAATCAGCCTCCCAGTCTGACACCAGCTCCACTTGCTTGGTTGCCTGTGTTCTTCACAGCTTGACCTCATCGCAACGCTCTGATTGCAAACTCTTGTTCTGGTTCTCATTCAGTCTTTACACTCTGGACATAGAGGTGAGCTTAATGTGGATTATCACAATGCAATATTTCTTATAAAAATATGAACCACTGTAAATGTGCACAAATGAAAAAAATACAAATTAATCCTTGTTTAAGCTTATTATAGTTGAGCTTTCTGATAAGGTTTGAAGCTATTCACCACAAATAAGAAGAACTCTGTTTGAATATATGGAGTCAAACATAACACTTTGAAATAGCCTACTGAGGAAACCAGTGCAGTGAATGATAGTTATCAGATGTGGCTCTTTTTCTGTTCATCCTCTGCCTTTCACAGGCATGAGATAAAGAAAAGGAATGAATCCGATCAAAACTAGAGACAAACTGCTTGCATGAGGTTATCATTCCATGATCCACTTATTCATTTGTCCCCTTCAAACAAAGAAATCTAAAATGCTTTATTTAGTGTCATTTTGTGTATTTGATAATGAAATTACATGCAATATATGAGATATTATTATTGTCTAATTTGTTGTCAATAGATTCCATTCAAAAATAATTCCTTTCATTGATGCATAAAATGGACATAAAAGCATAAAAACCCATTAATTGCCTTTCAGCATGAGTTGGTGACATTGGAGAAAATGCTTCACTCAGACATAAAAAGCCTCCACTACATGTGGTTTGCCGCCGATGCACTTTGCAGGACAACTGAATGAATGAAACAAACCGCATTAGAGGGCCTCGTCTGCCAGTTAGGCTTAGGTTCCTCCCTCGATGGATCCCAAACTCATTATGCCCTCGTGTTGTCACTCATATTAGGTTTAGAAACAGGTATGTGCCCGTTTGGAGAAATATGATACAGAAAGATGTGAGATACTGATTCATAAGGTAGAAAAGGACAAATGTTATTTAACGGCAACAGAGGACTTAAAGTGATGACTTTTGTGCTTGTGTGAGTGAATAATCTGAATATAGTTGTTGGTAAGGATGGGTGATATATTGGATGGTGAAGGATTAGAACATGCTGACAATGTGCAGAGGAAACAGATATTGTAGAGCATATTCAATGCATTGCTGTTCTGTACTCTTGCTCAGATTCATCATTTCAGTTTTTTCTTCTTTTACCTTTAGCTGCATAAACAAGCTTTTACAGTGCTAGAAAAAAAGTATTTGCTGCTCACAAGTATCTGTTTTTGCTTGTTTCTTTCTGGTAATGAAACAAATTTTATATTCAGATGAAAATATTCTTGTAATTCAGCCACATGGGAGCGTGAAGGATCTACTGAGGTCATGCTGCAACATCTCAATAGCATTTAAGTCCACAAGGCCACTACAAAACCTTTTTTGTTGTTGTTGTTTTGGTTTGTTTTTTAGCCATTCAGCACTGGTCATGCTGGTGGCTTTTAAATATTTTAAATATTGTCCCACTACATAACTCAAGCATGCTTGAGCTTAAGGTCAGAAACTGAATTTCTTGTTAGAAAGGAGCATTTATTTTGTTATTTTGTTGTTGGGTTTTTTTGTTGTTTTTTTTTTTTTTTTTTTGTCCTTTTGGAACCTTCCTGTGGATGCTATTTTTGGACATTCTCTCTTCCTTATTGTTGAATCATGAACACTGGCCTTAACTGAGGCAAATGAGGACTGCAATGCTTTAGATGTGGTTCTGGGATCTGTTGTAATCACCCAGATGAGTCATCAGTTTGCTCCTGGAGTGACTTTGGTAGGCCAGCCACCAGAACCTCGTCTCTCACTGTGTGTGTATGTGGGCGGGGGATGGAATTATTACTTTTGTTACAGGGGGTCAATGTCTTTCCCAGGTAGACAACACTGACAAAATCCCTAAGGACATTTACTGTGTTCAGTTTTAATACAGTTTTATTTAGTTTTTGTTTCATGGCTTTGTCCTATTCATCTAAATTATCCTAATTACTATTATTTTCTATTCATTTCAACATTTTGTTCCTTTAAAATTGACTGATATGCTTTCTTTTTTTCTATGACTGTCAGAGTTGTGATTTCTTTTCTGCATTTGCCTCCTTCTCTTTTTCTGTCTGCCTGTTTCTTGAACCTCCATGAGCCTGGTAGTTCTGGCCTGCTGGCTGAACCTCCTCAGGGACAACAGCTGAGAAGCAAAGAGAAAAGAGAAGCAGTATCTTCAAACCAGCTCCCTTTTACTGTCCTGAAAAACATTAACATGATCACACTTCTGCTTCTACATCACTAGATAAAAGTAAAGTTTGTCATCAGTGCTTGAGAATTTTTTTATTTTAAATTTCCCCTTTTGCTATAGGTTGTTATTTTGTTTTTTTTTTTTACTGGTTCAGGGCTCTAGACTAACTTTTTGCACTGGTTGCACTGGTGCACCAAGCTTTTTTTTTCTTAGTTGCAACAGCACAAAAGTTAGGTGCGTTTAACTTTTTAACCACTTTGCATTGTTTAACATCGCAGTTCACTTTTTTTTTAATCACTTTCAAATCAAGGTAATATGTACCTGTAAATGATTAATTAATCTAGTAAACATAAAGTTTTTATTTTAAGCAGAATTACTGAAAAAAGTGTTTAAAGAGCTTTCATGAGCTGAAATTTAAACATTTCAAGATAAATGAAATAAAAGAAAACCTAGAGGACGTTTTGAGGGCTAAACATCATATGAACATCTCTAACAAAATATTTCATGACATTCAAGCCATTTTTCTTATGAAGAATAGGCAAAGTTTTATTCAGTTTTCAATTACCTATTCTTAATCACTGTTGTGTGTGTGTGTGTGTGTGTGTGTGTGTGTGTGTGTGTGTGTGTGAGAGAGAGAGAGAGAGAGAGAGAGAGAGAGAGAGAGAGAGAGAGAGAGAGAGAGAGAGAGAGAGAGACATATTGGAGTCATTATCTGAAGCTACATTTATAAAGTAATTGTGGAAATACACAACCATAATATTATTTTTCAATCTAAACATCATTCATCATAACTTTGTTTTGATCTTCACAATTTTCAAGTGTTTGCTTTGTAAGCCAGAGAATGTCATTGCAGAGAACATTTTCTGTCTGATTTGCCAATAAAAGTTAAGGCATTTCAAAAATAGATGCGACAGGCCAAATGTTGATTTGTTGCTTAAGGGCAACATGGTACCTTAGAAGATAAGGTGTTTTGGATTTTTCTCTTTTTAAATTAAACTCAGTCATAATGTCACTGTCACTGACCTTTTATTACATTTACTTAATTAATGTGTGATTTAATTAGGGTTTGGTTTTTTTTCTATTCTACAGCCCCTCTTTTGGGTTTCCTATTCATTCTCTTATTTTTTTAGGTTCCTTTCAGGAAATTGTGTTTCTTCTTTAGGCTGATCAGACAGAAATATGAGACGTCTTTTAAGTAATTCCCAATCTCTAATATGTTTTCCAATCAGTAAGATTGGGTTCAAATAGAAGTGCATACATGCAATTTTAGTCAAATGATACTTGTTTATCAGTATGAAAGTCATTAAATTTAGGCTTTGAATCATCTTTTTTGCAGGGTGGAATGATGGGTGGACAACATAGCTTCAAAGACTTTTGGATGCTTGCAAACAGCTTAGTGAACCTGTAATTTTTCACAATTGAGATGAATTATTCATGTATTGACATACAAATTAGAGTCATGGCATTGTGGCTTCAAAAAGGGAAAAGCAAATAATAATTTAAGGTCATTTGAAATCAGAATGTCAAAAGAGAAAAACTATACATGCCATTATACCCCTGACTCTGGCACAATAGGCACTCATTCTCTCGGCTCCCTGCAAGTAATTTGTCTTATCTGTCTTCCTGAATGGTCCTAATCAAGGCTCTGTTACTACTCATCTAACTCACTGCAGCTAACATTGCATCACCAAGGCAACAACAGTCGTGGCAGAAAACCAGCCCACCACCAGGAGCTTGCCAGCCAAACAAAGTTACCCATACGTACGTGTCCCGCTTCCACGTGCAGCTGTTCTTAGAGTACACAGAAATACACTTAGATATGAGTGCAGCTACTCACACATGGCAGCAGCAGCAGTAGGCGGTCCCCAGTGAGGCAGAAACACACTAATGGATAATGACAGGATTTGACAGCAGGAGAGTGAGCTGAGTCACTCTGGGCATGCAGGCAATGAATAAAAGAATGGGAGTGCTGTCTGAATATCCTGCACTGAGTGGATTTCCTTTGATACCATACCATTCCTGCGAGTCTCCCTTGGTAATCCTGCTCATTACACTGTGCTGCCCCTCTATTCTCAGACTAGCAGCAGCAGCCAGTATGAGAGCAGAACAAGAGGGATGAAGAGTCATTCTCACTGGCCAACCAGCACTGTCACACAGGCTTTGCTCAGTAGTTGGATCATCCTGTCATCTGCCTGATGACTTCCCAGCTGTCCTTCAAGCTAATCATTGAATACAACGCCTTGTTAAAGGATCCATGCCCAGGGAACTTTTTTACATTTTGTCACACTGCAACCAGAAACGGCAATGTAGTTTATTGGGATTTTGAGCAATAGACTGACAAAAATCAGTGGATAACTGAGTAGTGGGAATAAAAAGGATACAAGGTTTTTGAATGTTTCTCCATGTAAAAATTGGAAAGGTTTGCCATGCATTTGTACTGAACCCCTTTACAATGTGATAACCCAAAATAAACAACCACGGGTCCCAATGCATTTTATTAGGATTTTACACGTTAGACCGACACCAAGTCGAGCATTTTTTTGACGTAGAAGGAAAACTATACATGGTTTTCTTTTGTGAAAAATCAAAATCTAAAAAGCATGGAATACATATGTATTCAACTACGTTTAGTTTGAAATCAGAGAAACTCATGCTAACTCTGGAGGAGGTACTGAGAACCATAGTACAAGTGGGACAATCATTAGTTGTGCACTCCACAAATGTGGCTGTTGTGGAAGAGTGCCAAAAAGAAACCAATTGGTGAAAGAAAACCGTAAATTGATAAATGGCTTGCACTTGTATAGCACTTTACACTATTCACCCATTCACACACACATTTACACGTTAATGGTGGAGAGGTACATTGTAGCCTGAGGCAGACTGACAGAAGTGAAGCTGGCACACAAACAGCACCACCCCCAGCAGGTGAAGTGTCTTGCCCAAGGACACAAAGACGGAGACAGATGGAGTGTGGGTTCACAGGATGAACTCCTTCCTTAGCCACCATTGCCCTGTAAATAAACATATTGGTGGCAGCACCTTGGTATGGGAGGAGTTTCTTTAGCAGGGACAAGGAGGTTGTTTGGAGTTGATAGGAGGATGAATGGAGCCAAGTTTCTTAGAGACTGAGTGTTGATTTACTTGATTTTATTTGGTGTATTAGAGTAAAAGGGCCTGGATGCAGACCTCAGCCCTACTCTTCACATTTCCCTTTACAGTTGTGTTAAAATCTGATGTGCTAATATCACATCTGATTCCAATAAAATACATTGAAGTTTGTGGTTACAAAAAGACAAAATGTGGAAAAGTTGATTAACTCACATCATGACTGCATTTGCAAATCACTGTATACCCTCCCAGAATGTCTAGAAGAGTCTGTTCTACTGAGTTCAGTCCAAATAAAACCATCAGCAGGCTCCCGCTCTGATCATTAGCTGTTTTCTAGACAACCCATCATCAAGTTTGTTCTCTTATAGAGACGCAGACACAAACAGCTTTGACAAAAGGCAACGTCTATTTTGTCTGATTAACCGACCTCTTTTTAGGCTTGACAATTTGGCGTTGGCCTGGTGTTTTCCCCCCATCTCCAGTTGGACATATTAAATGCTCAGCTCTCTTTGTCAGTGTCATATAAATGCTATTCCAATTATTCTGTACCCTCTCTGCTCGCTGTCAAATTACCAGCGCTGGAAGCAGAGCATGGCTTCCACTACACCTCACTGGCATTTTCCCTGACAGGGAGAAGAAAAGAGCCTGAGATAGCAGAACGAGGGAGGGCTCAGAGCTCAATGAGCATTCTAAATGCTAAGGCTGGGTAGTCACACAGACTCAGTCTCAGACCTGGATACCATTTTCAGCTTATTTTTCAAGCAGAAGTGCAGCTTAACATGTCTGGGCATTTAACAAATAAGAAGGAAATAAAGTTGCTCAAAAAACTGAATTCATACTCCCTTAATCGTGTGTTTAGCTATGCTTTATTTTCAGCTTTGATTGAACACTAGAACCAGGATGTTAAAAAAATTTTTTTGAGATTTTGTAAGATGGACCAAAAGAAAATGTAAGAAAAATAATGTATGATTGTCACATTTTTTTTAACAAATAAAATAAGCTCAAGAAAGCGTGCCCTGCACTTGAGGTCAAAACATCCTCAATCAGTTCTTTCTTGGAACAACTTTACCTGCAATTATAGTTGCAAGTCTTTTGCAATAAATCTCCTCCACCTTTGCACATCTACAGATCAAAATATTTTCCGTTTTTCTTTGGAAACGACCTCAAGCTCTATCAGAGAAGAAGGGTGTTGTTGAACATTAATTTTATCATAAAAGATTCTCAGTTTGATTTAGGTCTGAACTTTGACAGGACCATTTTAACACATTATATGTTTTGATCTTATCCATTTCAGTGTAGCTCTGGCTGTATTTTTAGGGTTGTTCTCTATTAAACTTCACCCTCGACTCAAGTCTTTTGCAGCCTCTAATAAATTTTCTTCCCAGATTGTTCTACATTTAGCTCCATCCATCTTCCCATCAACTCTGGCCGGCTTTGCTGTAAATGCTGAAGAAAAACATCCACACAGCATGATACTGCCACCACCATGTTTCACAGTGGGTTTCTGTTTTCAGTGCAATGTGCACTATTAGTCTTCACCCACATGTCGCATTTTGTGTGTAGGGCAGAAATTTCATTTTACTTTCATTAAACCAGAGCACCTTCACAAGTTTTCGGTGTCCGCTACATGAGTTGTGGCAAACAGAAAACAGGACTTATTATTTTCTTTCAACAGTCACTTTCTTCTTGCAGTTCCTACATAAAGGCCAGATTTGTGAACAACCATAGTTGTTGGGGACACAGATTCTCCCACCAAAGCTCTTCATCTCTGTAGCTCCTCCAGAGTTACCATGGGCCTGTCAGATGTTTCTCTGATGAATGTTCTCCCTAACCCTGTCAGTTTAGGTGGACAGCCATGTCTTAGTAGGTTTGCAGTTGTGCCATACTCTTTCCATTTTCGCATGATGGGTTGAAAAGTTCTCCACAAGATGTTCAAAGCCTGGAATATTTTTTTACAACCTAACTTTGCTTTAAACTTCCCCTTAGTATTATCCTGGACCTGTATGCTGTGTTCCTTAGTCTTCTTGATGCTGGTTCTTCACTAATGTTCTCTAACAAACCTCTGAGGCTTTCATTGAGTACTTGGTTTTACCTCAAGATTTAATTAAGCACAGCTGGACTAATTAGGTGACTTCTGAAGGTGATTGGCTATACTGGATCTTATTTCAGGGTATCAAAGTAAAGGGAGCTGAATATATGTGTATGCCATATTCTTCAGATTTTCTTTTGTATTTTTGTAGTTTTTAATTGTAAAAACAATTTAAAACCATTTATAAATTTCTTGCCAATTTACAATTGGTTTAACACATGAAATCCTAATAAAACACGTTTGGCTTTGTGGTTGCCAAGTGATAAAATTTGAAAAAAAGTGGCATGTGTAAAAATCATCTTCATGATGGGGAGGTATAGTTTGTGATCGTTGTACTTTTAAAGAATAAATTGCAAAACATTCTAAAGTGTCACTTGACTCAAAATCTTTCTGTTAGACAGAGGATTACAAGAGTCTCTATAATCAAAAAAAAGCAACATTTTGTTAAGATTTTTTGCAGGAAAACATGCGCTGGATGAGGAATCAGTCTTGCAAGTTTTGCATCACATGAACTATCAGAAATCTTCCCGACCCTTCTCCTGTCATTCATTCGCTCGTTTCTCTTCAAAGAGCCCAGCAACAAGCTGGCAGACAGCTGCGTGTAAGCTTCAGCAAAAACAAGCTGTGTTTCTTAAATGACACCTCTGCTCTTGAGACCTTGGGGCAACAGCCACCTGATGTGTGTGCGAGTTATTTCAGGAATAAAGAAGTGTCAGTCACAGTGACACCCTTTTGCAACATTCGCACTCATGCACGCACGCCCACCGTCTTCTCATTAGTGCAGAGCTGCACTGGGGTTGAGTAAGTGCTGCTGCGTTTAGAAGTTCACATACACTTCTCTGTGTGTCAGAGCTCAGCAGCACAAAGCACTATGGGACTAAAGCTCTTTGGAAAAGTATAATAAAAAAAAGTTTTATCCTTATTATTTCTATTGTTACCAATCCCTGAACAAAAACATGCTAAAAATAGTCCAAAGAAAAAGAAAAAGAGGTTGTGTTATAAATGCTTCTGGTGTGTTGTGGTATTGCGTCTTCCTTTTTTTTTTTTTTTTTTTGTTCTTTTGCTGACTATCATGTAGCTAAGTGACACAGAGGGCACAAGTAGGAGCAAGAAAAAAATTATAGGTTGGAATTTGGAGGCCAGAAGTGAAGCACTGGAATAGAGTTAGAAATAAAAGAGAGAAAAGATAAGAGGCTTTGAAAAGGATGGAGTATAGGGCCAGCATCTGGAGGGGGAAAAATGATAATGGAAGGGATGGAGAGAAAAACAGAGGCGAGACCAGAGGCAAGTCAGAGGAAAACAAAAAGGGCTTGAGGCTAATAAGAAGCTGCTATCAAGTCTCGAGTGGTCCTGCTTGTGTGGTGGCTGGAGCCACCGAGTTGAGCTGGCAGGAATAGTAAGGAAGTAAAGCTTCAAGGCCACTCACAAAAAAAAAAATAAATAAATAAAAAGAGAAGCTTGCTCTGAGGCAGTAGCTGAACTGATCCGGCTGTTTCTGTTCATGTTATTCCCAACACATAATATGAGCTCAGCTCATGACAGTTAATCAATCTGAGCCATTTACACATCTGTGAAACCACAATCAGCTTTTACTGTGAAGTTGTGATGCTTGGAAAGGGTTACACACCACTCTGATCGCATTTTCATACAGGATTATGAACCTTGGGTTTTCCTCTAAATGTCTGCTCCTTGACAAGATTGACTGGGATATGATCTGCCTGTCCTGAATGTTGACCAGCTTTGATCAAACACATACAGCAAAACCACTAACAAATGCATCACTTTTTAGAATGCTAAAATGCATTAATGGATCAAATTATATTAAATCATATTATAATATTGGCATAATTGTCCATGGTTGTCCAATTTATTACAATTATATAATGATCTATATGAACCTAGACTTGCATAAATGAAGCTGAAGAGTGGCTTGGACTGATGGGATACTTTTATGAAAACCTGGACATACAATTATCATTAAATTTTAGGGTTTATTTCTTTTTTATGTTAAAAATTGCTATTTATATTTATATTGTTGGTATATTGATCTTATATGTATAAAACAATGAAGGTTTTATCACATATAAAGGATAAAATATGTATTGAACGTGCTAATGTTTTTCTCATTAAGTTAAATGAAATGCACACATGCAAAAAATTATAGGAAATTATTTATGTACGTGTAATAAAGTGGAATGAAATAGGTAATAAATATTCAACAACTTCACTGAATTGTATTAAATATTTAGAGGAAAAGACTTTTTGTTAAAGCAAACTTTAGGATATCTCCTGCGAAAAAACTAGTCTCATGCATCGCTCAGGTGACATTTTGACTCACTGTTTAAATCTGGAATGTCTTCATTCCAGACAAAGAAAAAGGTCCTGCAGGCTTTTTCTTTCTTTCCATAGATTTTCAGTTAGCTTCACTTGGGTTGGGTGATTGACTGAACCATATTGGCAGCTTTAATTTCTTTCCTTGACTGTTTGTTTGGCAAAATCGTCCTGCTCGAAAATTTATCGTCATTTCATCTTCAGATTCTTATAAAGAAGGTCCCTGAACATTACTGCATTCATCCTCCCATCAGTTAGGGGAAGTCTATCAGTACCATATACTAAAAAACAGCCTCTCACCATAGTGCCCTCACTTGCAAGTTTTCTTGTCGGATTGGAGGTTTCGTGGTGATAAGCAGTGCCATTCCTCCTCCAAACATGTTGTGTGGAATGAAATTTACAGAGTTCAATTTAGATCTCATCTGACCAGACTGTATTTTCCCAGTATTTCACTGAATTGACAAAATTGCAATAGAGTTTTGACTAAGCTTACTTGTGCTTGGGAGAACATGGTGGTTGAGTGTGGTACTTATTGCTTTCATGAAAAAATATATGGATTTTCTAGTTCCAAGTCTTGCTGAAGTTCTCTCTGAGTGGTCATTGGCTTTTAGCAAACTCTTCTGATTCATTTGTTGACTTTTCCTTTGGAAATCTTGCAGTGAGCACTTGGTTGTTGCTGGTTTATAGTGAGACCATGTTGCTTCTATTGCCGGAATATGACTGTAGCTGTAATCACTGAAATTTAAGAAATACATCTACAACCAGCATCATCGGCATGTTTTGCAACAATAGGCTTGAGAAAGTCTTTTACTGTTATAATTTGAAACCTTTTTTTATTGGCCATTAATTAGGACTGGAGATATATTCATTTGCTCTGACAGGTGATGATTTCTAAAAACCGAAAGATTTGTGATATGTTCTTGGTTTATATCCCTTTTTGTGGCTCATTCTTGTGTTCAGTACCTTCCTGCTCATTTCCCATGGTTATGAATAACATAAATAATGGATTCGTCATTAGATCTCACTTTTTAATTGCGTTACTTGGGTTGTTACTGTCATCTGCTTAGATTTTTTTTCTCAGTGTCCTGTTTACATGTAGTTTGATGAGTTTACTATTGTTCCCCGCTGTAAATTATTAATCATACATTTATGTACAGTTCATAATACCGATGATAGCATGAAGCATAAACCGAAGCAAAACACATGAGAAATTCTCTCTTTCCAGGCACTTTAAATTTAAGTGATCATCTCAATTTAATAAATAATAAAGTAATGAATGTTTTAAGTTGTATGATGAATTGATTTGCATTCGGACATAGAAATAGATATCTGATTTTTATGATAACATGTGTCACTGTGCTTTTATAGAGGCTGGGGAAATGCATTTTTATGAACATTTTATGTTAGATTATGGTTAACTGTAACACAATAAGTCTGTGCATTAAGTAACTGTGAATTCATTACTTGCACATTGACATACAGCTATATTTAATAGACATATATACTATTGAAAAGTTAAAGTTCATAATTCATTTTTGAATTTATTGAATTGTAAGTGAACTGATAAAGTCATGGCTGCAGAGAATCATAATACTGGCATCAAGACATGTATAAAGTCATGTTACAATACTGAATAACACAACTATTACCATCAAAGGGATGGTTAATTTATTTGTTTTAGAGGTAATCCTGAGTTTTTGTCCTTTTTCTACTATGACTGTGATGCACTACTGTAAACTCTAGTTGTATAATGAATGGAGAAGCTCCAGGTGTAGCAGTATGTTGAAGTAATAACCTATCTATTTATTTAGCATTCAGCCATGGTCCCTGAGCTTTACTCACATGTCTGGACTCATCAGTCCCAGCTGTAATCAGCAGTGTTCTGACAGGAAAACAGGGGGTGTGTAGGGGGACGTGAAGTTAACTCAAATGAGAGGCCAGCGTAAGCAGTGACAGGGCCAATTTCAGTTCCCAATCTCACTGCAAATGGAGGTGAACAGGGGCACACCGGGGCTTAACGAAGACATAGCACCATCTGATCACAACACCTCAGCTCGCCACCAGTGTGCCAGCGGGTCATGATAAAAGGATTTGGTCCTGACTTTAATCTAGAAGAAATGAAAGAAAAAGTTGGGGGAAAAAGACATAAAAGAGGTCATCAAACAATTTATTCAATCCCTTTTTGAACAAAGCCAGTACACAACACTTTGAGTGGCTCTTTGAAAAGAAAAAAAAAACAAAACTGAAGTGCAGCACTGGGAAGTATCAATGGGATTCTTTTTATTTGTTTGAAATATCAAGCAAAGTTTACATTTGTTCAGTAAAGGTCACCAGGTTGCTCTTGATTCAAACGTAATTCATGGCCTGCGATAAAAACTGAATACGTTTAAAGCAGACTGAATTTTCAGTTGCGAGATCTTTATTTAGGGATCTTCACATTCTTTAGAGCAACATCGGACGCCTTATCGGCTGTTTTCATTTTATGCATTTACGTTTTTAGACTGGAGGTAAAGTTTGAGCTGCATACTCACTCGCAGTGTTTAACTGATGCACCTAAAGAGCTGAACATGCAGGAGACTTATTTAAACCTTTGGCGGTACCATTTGCTGTGTATTTATATTTGAATGTGACATTTGGTGGGGGATAGAGAAAATAAAGCTTTTGCTGATGCAAGCCCTCCTGTACATGATTGTCCTGTAGGAGCAGGAGGAGGGAAAGGAGAGGAATGTACAAGCAGAGTTCACAGTAACTCCACTGCAATTTTGTGTGTTCTCTATGGAAGGGTAAGTGAGGTTATTCCAAGCAAAAATGAACGGGGCAGAGCAATCAGCTGAACGCCTGTGCAAGCCAAACTCTGCTGGGCTCACAGCGAAATCAAATTGTTTCATATCACCTGACACGCGCCTTTGGGGAATCACAGGCAGATTCGTGGCTGTGTGTGGTACTTCATTTACAGATGAACCAAAGATGCCCCTGACAGTCCTGGTTAGTGTCAAGCGTGTTTCGGTTGTTAGCAGCCACTTGTCTGTACTTTGGGAAAATTAAAGTCTGTGTACAGTAGCAATAAATGTGTGTTTTGAGTTTTTCACACCACAGAAATGTATGTTATTAACAACCCATCCAAATTTGTATGATTAAAGCACTGCTAAGCATATAAAATTAGGTCTCAAAAGTAATGAAAAAACATGAGTTTGTTCTGCTCTGAAACGGGGGCGTGTCCGCTGGGGGCACTGAAACCACGCCCACTCGCAGGGACTTGTGCAACGCTCCGTTACAGCATTTATCTATTTCATTACTTATATCATAGCCCTGTTTATTATTGTACAATGAGACAAAAAGGGAAGCCTTAATTACAGGAACTCCCGTTGTTTGATCATCAGCACAAAAACCTGAAACTATCACAGATGGGATTGATGGATTACAGTTCTACATTTCTCCCTCTGCACCTGGGTAATAGCTGGATGGGACCCAGCTAATACCTGGATGCAGCCCAAAAGGAGTATGTCTCACCCTCTAGCTGCACCTCCTCGTCTTCTCTACATCACCTCATTTCCCCCATTTCTGTGTTCCGGGTTGTTCCTGTTCCCCATGTAAAACTGCGCATCACTGTTGTTTGAGGAGCTGAAATATTTCCATATATGACCATGTCGCTTCGGACTTATTCGGACTTATTGCTCAGAGATCAGTGAAGGAACTGTGCTTTATTTTGTATATGAAGACAGCAGGTGGAAGAATTAGTACCTACCTATCATGCTAGTTTAGTTACTTTCAACTGTGTTCATGTTAATGATAATTATTTATATGAGGATTGGCTTCAGTATGAACATCAGCTCTAGACTATAAATAGTCATTGTGGGAGGACTTGATATTTACGTTTCAATCCACACTCCACTAGTCTTCTCAGATGACCAAGTAGTGGAAAACAATTTATTTCATGAATATTATCAAGCACAGAGCTGAAAAAAATATTGTGAGGGATAAAACTAGGTAAGGAGCTTTGTGCACATAAAAGATTACCTTTGGATTAACAGTGTGTTGTCTGATAGACTCCACTAAAGTAGGCTGACAGCACATGGACATGACAGGATACATGATATAAAATCACGTCATGGATTTGCACATTTTGTAACATTTATTAGTTACTGTGCATTTAATCACCAACACTTAGAATATTTAAAGTTGCTACCCTGCACATTGTGGCATCCGAGGAAGATGCATGAACACCGTGAATGAGGCATAATTGGTTAGCTAGCTAACAGCAAGCTATTGTTGGGCTAGCCACCGAGGCTACGTTTTTATACCTCTGGAGCAGCAGGGGCGGAGTTATGCTGAAGGCAGCCGCATGATGACATGAAGCCGCCCTTTTAGACACACCCATAAAATCCCAAAACACAGAAATCTTAAAAACCCAAACTGAATTATAATTTCTCAGTTCAAGTCCAAATGGTTGGGAGACTTTTTACATGTTTAGAACAATCCATTCATGACGTTTATGAGTTTAGAAGAAAATGTTAGACTTCCCTTTACCCTGCCTTTAAGAAAAGGAAGGTATTAAAATCTCATAGGACACTTGACTGGGTGTGTCTTACCTGTATTTTAAATACTTTTGAACTTCATAATAATAAAAAGTGACAATTTGGGATGAAATATGGTTACAATATAGGGAAAAAACTAAAATAGAAAAATACTTGTTTAGGGCCAGGTCTCTAAAATGGAGAAGACGCCATGATGACAATCCTAAAGGAAGTTATTTGTCCTGCAAACAGTTAAAAGTATTCTTAAAAAGTAAATGAGAACAGTAGAACTTTTTTTAATCTTCCTCATGTTATACAGGTGGTTGTCCCAGGGAAACTGTGTTCATTGACTTTATTCTTGAGTGTTTCATCATTATTTCGCCATATAATGCTTCAAGTAATGCTATATATAGGATCAATAACTCTATTATGCTGAAAATGACTTTTGAGTACTGGGTAGGTTTTGGGAGGTGGGTGGGGGAGTGGGTGGAGGCTCATAGAGAATTGTTTTATTTGCCATTATTTTTAATGGAAAAAAATGTGTTTTCAAAGTTATAATTTCATGATATAAACTGTCTATTTGAAAAAAATAAAATTACAGGTTCTACTGTATAGAATTCAATTCAGCATTTTTTTTGAAGAAAGTGTCAAGCTGTTAAAGAGGAATAGCTCTTATTATTACACGAGTCAAAAAAATATGTGTTTTGATTTCACTGCATCCATCTGTTGTCTATGTCCGCTGGTGCCTATCTCCAGCAGTGATTGGATGAAAGGCAGGGTACACCCTAGCCAGGTTGCCAATCCATTACAGGGTAACACAGAGACACATAGGACATACAACCTTGCACTCACACACTTAGTGTTCAGTTAACCTAACAAAAAATGGGAATAACCAGCACTCAAAAAAATAAAAGTTAAAAGGTAAAGTTGTAATAAGGGCGAGAAAAGGACACGCTTCATCAGCTTGTACGCATCCTTTTCTTGCTCTTATTAAAACTTTTGTATATTTTTGGAGTGCTGGTTATTCCATGTTCTTCAGAACCGTGCCCCTGTTTACTTTTTGTCCCTTTTTTACATTGGAGTTGTGCACACTACTTTCCTCCTCCAGTTAACCGAACATTCATGTTTTTGGACTGTGGGAGGAAACTGGAGTACCGGAGATAGCCCATGCATGCAGGGGGAAAACATGCAAACGCCACGAAAAAAGACCCCAGGTTGGGATTCAAAGCCAGAACCTTCTTGTTGCAAAGTGATAGCGTTACCAGCTGCACTATGGTGCAGCCTTTTTGACTTATAGGGTTGAAAATATACCAGTAACAGGGTATCTTTGCTTTCAAAAGCCTTGTCATCAAGTAAATTCACAGACTAGCTCTGCAGTGTATATTTTGCACCTATATGTCCTGAGTTCTGCAGCCTCCAACCCAGAGTTGTACCAATTAGAGCCTATAGCACCCTGTCTTAGCTGACATAATTCACTTAACCCTGAGCCTGCTGCTGACAGGCAGCATCTGTTTACATATCCATCATCATGCAGACTGCCACTCACTGTCCTTCACATGGTGTTAAAACAAGGCGCCTCCCACCACACCCCCACGCACAGCTCTCTGACTCTCTGTTTCCATGGAAATCTGCCCTGAGAAGTCTGTGCATCTTTCAGCCCTGAAAGTTCCCCAAGTGGGATCCACTCGCAGAATATGTTGCTGTCAAAAAGAGGTGTCATAACAATAATCAGTACCTTATTTGATCCCACGTATAAGGATTTCTGCAACTTCCAAGTTCATTATTTTCCCTCCCGGGGTGCACCAGTTACCTGTGTGAGAATAAAGTTTTTAGGACGGCACACGAAGATAAGTCTAAATGTGGAAAACTTTATCAGAAAGATGTCATTATTTCACGGAGGAAACCTTCTTGTACCTTCTTCATCACAACACCTAAATATTTTCCTGAAGTACCATAATACGGTAGCGTGTTGAAGTGACAGGGTTTGACATCAACTGTTCATCAATGTTGAAATGAAGCCTCTTTCATAAACATATTAACCATTTCTTTGCATTTGATCTCAACCCTGTTATCCACCATCCAGGTCTATAATGTTGCACTTCCTAGTTAGAAATGATGATCTTATGATAATACCAGTGGTGAGCAGCTGTTCTAAGATCAAAGTGCTCTTAAACTTGTGCAAAAGTGGTAATGCAGTGCCACAGTTTCACACCATATAGTCGTCTGCTGAGCTCAGTTCCTATCTCACTGACTGTTTTTATGCTTTAACCTTTGCTCTTTCAGCGATAAGCATGAGCCAAACCATGTGTTATTTATGGTGCATGGATGGGACAATGATTTAACGCAGTAGGTTATTTGGAGGAAGTGTCATCTTTTTCATCCCTCTCTCAACTAATGAAAGAGCATATTCCCAGTGATTTACACTCAGTCCATAGAGCTGACCTTGAATTGTGGTCCTGAGCCTGGTTGGAGCCCACATGTGGCTTTATGAACACTGTAAATTTATTTATTCCACCACCCCTTTCAGTCCTTGTAAGAGCGGTCATTCTTTCTTCTTGCTGAATTGCAGCAAAATGAATTATGCTGTTCGCAGAAGAATTTTAATGATGTGGTTTAAGCAGGAGAGCCGAAACAAAACGTTTTGTTACATCTCCATGTCACATGGTGTCCTCCAAAAGGTTTTCTCTTCAGACATCTCCAGCTCTTATAAATGTATTATGAAGTCATTTTAATAGTCCACACATTCATCTGCTTTTAAGGGCCATCGTCATTACTGACCTTCATTAGCCTCCATTAGTGAGCAGCAGGAAATGCAGCAACGGGGCTGGAAGTCAAAAAGAAAAACGGCTGTAACCATAAAGTAGAAGACTCTCATTCTGCACATGAAATAAACAAGACACAGTACAGAATCATTTTGTCTAATTGAGCCATGGAGTACAAATGTATAAAATGTTGCATTAGTGAAAAATGTCAAGAATACATATTAATTCAGTAAATAAACTGAGGAATATCTGCTTGAATTGGAATGTTTCATTTTCCAGATATAAGAATAGAAGCAGTCAAACGTTTGAACAAACTCATTCAGTTTCATTTTGAAAGGATTAAGACCACAATATAATAGAATTAAAAAGAAAACTATATTAATAATAAAACGGTGAGAATATTCTAAAGTCAAAAAACAACCACTAAACTTTTTCATATAAAGAATTCCTTATATTTAGCCTAAAAACACCTAACACTTTCCTCAGCTTTGAAACTTCAAAATCTGTTTTGATGTTCAGCCCCAGAAGTCTCATGCATTTTCAGCAGCAAACAGTTTAAAGAATAAAAGCAAAACGAAAGCAAAGCATCTGATTCTAGAACAGCATTGCCATTTTAAGGGTTTGATTACAGCAATTATGCTAGGTGGTGGGTTTTGTGTTGCTGTTGTTATTGTTACTTGAGTTAGTGACAAAATAATGCATCATCATGTAGTCAATTATGATTCAGTTTGTTGATGCAGAACATTACCATTGCATCTCAATACATTTGAATTTAATTAAAGAGTTCATTTATTCCAGTAATTCAGTTCAAAAAGTTAAACTAATAAATCATATTGATTCATTATACACAGTTTATTTTTGTTCATTCTGATAAATATGATGCACAGTATGTAAAAACCTATTTAGTCTGTAAAAACAACAACTTATATATATATATATGCCCTCAACACTGGCATGCTTTAAAATGTTGCAGCAAGTATTTTGCATTTTAAATTCAAATAAAAAAAAAATATTGTAAAAAGCTGAGTGTGCTCAGTGTTTATTTAATGTTCATTGACATACTTTGTGTCCAATAAAGCAACAGAATTTCTATATGTTCGAAAGTCCTGCATCTCAGTATGGGCAATCAAGCTGACTGACTTTGTTTACAAGTTCCCACTCCCGCCTTTTTCTTCTTTGTTTTTTTTTAAGCACTAACTTAAAAACCCTAGTTTACTCAACTCTTGGAGCTCTAACAAAATTAATAAAAAGTTAACACAATTTACTACTGTAAGCTTATCTTTCTCGCACATATAAATTCAAAATCTAACACTTGCTAGATTTCTTTGATTTAAAGAGTAGAAGTGAGTTGACACAACTAACTGTGGCTCTGATGTTTTACATTGTAAAGTGTATAATTCTGTGTATATGTACATCATGTGATTTTTGTTTTTTGAAATGAGTTTCTTAAATAATTTAATTTGTCGGACAGTTTAATCCATGGCTTCTTAATCCCGGTCCTCAGGGCCCACTGTCCTGCATGGTTTAGGTGTTTCTATGCTGTCACACACCTGACTTAAACAAATGGGTGATTAACAGGCTTTTGAAGCACTTGCAAGGGAGATGAGGCAATAATTTGTATCAGGTGTGGTGGAGCAGGAAAACGTCTAAAATATGAACTGTGAGCCCTGAGGACCAGGGTTAAGAAACACTGGTTTAATCCACACCAGTGTAGATTTTTAACATGTTTCATTCTGGACAAAACATAGACACTGCTTGAAAGATGTCTGAAAAACACCTCATAGCATGGAGCAGTGCTGCAGCAAGAAGCTATGACATACATCAGTTATGACGCTTTGGGTCCATACAAGGTCTACTGCTGCATCACTGCCTATTTTAATTCCTGCCATGTTTTTATCAAAACACAAAACCAAGAGAGACTACTTAATGCATGCGAAGTACTAGAGTAAATAGGCTTTTCATGGCCAGGGATTTGCATTTAAGAATTGAAGTGTTGCATTTAGCCGTGTGGATGTTTTCAAATCCCTTATTTCTAATCCTTGGATCCTGTAATTGTTTTAGTCAGTTTTTCATTCAGCATTCATATGTGATTGATTTGGAAAGGTGCCATGTTTTCTTTGTCTCCTTTTTTTGGCTCATTTGCCACTCATTGTTAGTGATTGAATTAAAAACGTGTTGATTCATTCTAAGCCAAACTTGTACTTTGTGTCTGTAATATTGTCTCAAACCTTCCAAACCTTACTTCACACACCAGTCCTCTGATGATATTCCAAACATATTTCAGATGGTCGGCGTTTGGTCTTTGGAGAGCCTCCTCAAGCACGACTTTAATCTCAAATCACTGCCTGCCCACCCGTCACCTCCCCTTCCCCAGCAGCTGCTCTCTCCTGCCCAGTCCTAGAGGAATTTAGCATCAGCTAAAACCTCGTTTTATCTCTTACCACAACAACTTAAAACATCAATGGAGCAGAGCTCAAAGCCTAATACCTTCACTCTCAAGCGCTTTTCCTCTGATAAACCTCACTAGCATGCCCGTGCCTTGTATTCCTACAAAGAGTCAAGTGGAGGAAGATCGGTTTTGCAGAGTGCAGGTGTGGGTGGTTTGCAGGGAGAGATGGGGAGTGCAGCTGGTTGGGGTCAGGCTGGCTCAGTGTGCTGAATGACTAATGAAAGGTTTATGGTGGCGCAGCATGACTGCCTAGTCTGAATAGTGGGCTGGAGGAAAACACGCCTTGTCTGGTTTCTAGCTCCCTCCTGGACTGTCTCTGGTTAAAAACGAGGATTTAACAAGTTCTCCCCGAACATGGGGTCACAAGCCTTCTCTTAACAAGCTCATTATTTCACATTGTTTTTGTCCTTTGCTCCTCCTTGGCGGCTGTGGCAGGGAAAAGAAATAATGTTTGATGTATGTGTCTGTAAGGGAGCTGAATAAGGCTGTTTGAGAGGAACGAGCACTAATGGATCCACTAATGATGTGCCCCTTGCCTATGTGAATCCTTGCAGTAATGCCGGGCTGTGTATGAATATTCAGAGGCTTTTGTCTCGGTAAGAGAAGTGGATGCTCAAGGTTGTTTTGAAGGGCAACAGAGGGACATGACTCAAAAGCTGATTTTGCTTTTCAATTACCTTCTATCCTATTTTGAGAACAAAACTATCAGCATTTATTTACTGTCCATTAAGTGAACACCTGTTTTAATATGGATTTTTCTTTTCTGTAACCTGTGATTGTTTTAAAAGTATAACTATCAGAATTCTCTATCAAGGGGTAAAATCAAAGTTTTCTTTAATAGCTGACCTTATTATTATCATTAAAGTACATGGAATGTCTCTCTAGAAAGTTTTGTAGTCCAGATGAGGGCCACTAATAATAATTTCTTTTGGTAGGTTTCTATGGCGAAATTTGATCCAATAAAAAGAAAAAGATCTTAATCTAGCATAGGATTTGTTTGTTGGTATTACACCAAAAAGCAACTGATTTCATGAGGTTAAAAAAGATTATTTTGAAAGGCTGTAACTGTCGTATTTGTGACCTCAATATGTCATACTGGTGTCATTTTAGAGTGTGGCCAGGAGTGAGTGACATTTAAAACATTCACCATGAAGGACAAAAAGAAAAAAGTACATTTATTTAATTAAAGTGCCGTGAAAAAAATATTTGCTCCCTCACAGATTTCTTCTGTTGTTTCTTGTCACACTTAAGTATTTCAGATGATCAATGTTTTTAACCCAATTAAATACAAAATGCATTTTCCAAATAGTTTCATTTATTAAGGGGGAAAAAAGCAATCCAAACCAACGTGGCTCTATGTGAAATAGTAAATTCCCTAACCTAATAAAATTCCTAACACCTGATAACGACTTGTGGAAGCAAAGCAGTCACAAACAGACCATAATACTACCACCACCATGATTGACTTTTGGGATGTTTGCTTTTTGTCTGAAATATTGTGTTAGTTTTATGCCATACAGAACAGAGTTCTTTTGTGGCTTCCTGGATGAGTCTTCTTGGAATAATTTTGGTAGACCGGCCATTCCTCAGAAGTTTCACTAGTGTTCCATGGCATTTTGCTCTTTAGTTCTTTCACTAGTGTTCCATGGCATTTTGCTCTTTAGTTCTTTCACTAGTGTTCCATGGCATTTTGCTCTTTAGTTCTCTCTGTGGCTCACTGGAGTACAAAACCCTTAAAAACTGTTTTTTTTGCAGACGAAAGCATGTCAGCAACTTTATTTCTCGCCTTCAACTTCTTTATAACTTTAGGGGTATAATGTCTTGCTTCTTGGGATGTATTAGCCTACTTCCTGTTGTCATACAGGTGGTGGTTCAGTTATTTCTCGATTTTAAAGGTCTGGCAGTAGTCAGCTGTGAAATTCCACAAAAGATCCAGTTAATCACAATTGATTCATGATTTAACAAAGTGTCAATTATTTTATTTTTTTTTACACAGGGTTAGTTTGGTTAACTTGTTTTCCCCAAATAGATCATGTGTTTGAGACTTTTCAGGCTTTGGTGTCATTCTGTTTATATGAAAGCAGTATTTGGGACTCTCCTATACAAGACAAAAGAATGGATTATGAAGTGTACCCATGTTATTTAGGTTTTATTTAAATGTATTAAAACTTATCAGAAGGTTTAATGCAGAATTTCCATTTTGTCAATATTCTGAATTTGAAACTGATTTTATTCAGTGGGATATGTTTAAAATAGTTGTGCAAGTGTAAAACAACCCTCAGCTGACAGCTTCAGTTAAGATGGAATATTGTGCATAAAATCTTACATCCATGAAACCCCCCTTGACTGCAGGAGGAAAATCTTCTTTTTGATTGCCTGGTATTAGACTCCTTTTATCTCATTGGCTGTGTAATATGACATAGTTTTACACTGCTTAAACTGTCAAAAAGCTTTCCTCCATTAAAGATGGCCAGACCAGAATGAGTCAAGAAGGACTGATCACCCTGTTTGGACTGCTGTGGTTATAAATATTTGTTTTTGCATTTTATGCTATGCTTACATTTTTTTTATTTTTGAATAAAGGCCTGTTTCTTCATTTTTAATTTAGTTACTTTTTAAGCATTCCCTCTATTTATTAATAAATTAAAAATGAAATGAATGTAAATTCACTCATGTTTCAGACACAATTTTATGTATAAATTATAAGCCTGATTTCATTTCAACAGCTATCAAGATTGGGAAGTTTATCAACATTAAATTATCTTAAACATGGTAAATACCCCTATTTACCAATTTTTTTTTTATTTTTTATTTTTTTTACATCGGCGTGCCTTTTGTCAAAATAATTAGAAACATTAGTTAGAACGATATGATTTGATATAGTTTTATTTAAAAAATCTTTTATATCTCAATCTGTATGTGAATTTAGAGGCCAAAATTTTCTGTTTTTCTCCCTATGAAGTTTCCCTTGTGAACAATTTATTACTCTTTCACTGCACAGTGGTAAAAATCAATAGCATAGTTATACTGAGTAGAATTGAGTGAGTGTGAAATTGCAATCAAACGGAAACTATTAGCCCCACCAAATGGATACTACATAGAAAAAAAATTATATTTACAAATCCCCCTGAAATTCAGTTTACATAGCTATATTACTTGTTTCATTCATGCTCTGTCATGAAACAAATGTACCTCTCATGAAATGTAATTTTGGTTCCTGTCTTGAGAGTAAATTGGTCTTTCAGATCCAGAATTTCCCACTCTGTTTTCAAGCTTTGATTTATCAAATGAAATCCAACTGTGTCAGATTCATTTTCAAAAGGATTTTAACAACACAGCTCTTTGGGAAGTGGGACAATTGTGGCCCCAGTGTTAAACGCTGTTCCTTGAGTCTTCTTTATTCAGCTTGTTTCCTTTTTAGAGTAGAGATAAAAAATGTTAAGGTATCGTCATCCTATAGTAAAGATCAGAAGGTTACACTACATACACTCCTCATGGGCATTAATGTTATAATTATTTGGACTTTTATTGAGATAATTAAATAATTCCCACAGTCCTCCCCAGAACATAACCTTCTTTATCAGGTTCTTAAGTCCCTGGCTCTGATGCTACTACCCCAACAGATGATGGCAGAAGAGATGACGCTCTCAATAACAGACTTATAGAAGATCTGCAACATCTTGCTTCAAACCTTGAAGGAGCTAAGCTTCCTCAAGAAGTACATCATCTGTTGCTCTCTGCCTTCTTGTAGACGGCTTCACTGTTGAGTCCCCAGTCAAGTCTGTTGTCTAGATGAGCACCAAGGTATTTATATTCCACAACCACCTCCATTTCTTCTCTTATGATGGAAATAGGGTTTGACCTAACCCTGTTTCTCTTAAAATCTACAATCATCTCCTTTGTTTTGTTCACATTCAAAATAAGATGATTGTTTCCACACCATGACACAAAGCGGTCCACCAGCTCTCTGTACTCAGCTTCTTGTCCATCTCTGATACACCTGATGGCTGCAAAATCATCTGAATATTTTAGCAGATAACAGAATTTGGACCGGTACAAGAAGTCAGAGGTTTACAGAGTGAAAAGGAATAGTGAGAGTACAGTCCCCTGTGGTTTTCCTGTGCTGCTGACGACTTAGTTAGACACACAGTCCTTCAGTCTCACAAACTGTGGTCTGTTTGTCAGGTAGTCATCATTCCAGGCAATTGTTGAGTCCTCCACCTGTGTCTTACAGAGTTTCTGACAAAGCAAATCAGGTTGAATTGTGTTAAGTGCAGAAATCAAGAACATGATCCCCACAGTGCTGCCTGCTTTGTCCAGATGACAGTAGGTTTGTTGAAGCAGGTGTATGATGGTGTCGTCACCTCCAACTCCACAGCAAACTGCAGGGGGGGGGGGGTTCTGATATGTGCTTGTGTGCTTACTCAGTTGGGCCAACAGGAGTCTCTCCAAGACCTTCATGATGTGGGATGTCAGAGCAACAGGTGCATAGTCGTTCGTGACTGATGAGTGAGTTTTCTTTGGTACTGGAACCAGACAGGATGTCTTCCACAACAGTGGAACTTTCTCTTGGGTCAAGCTAAGGTTGAAGAGGTGTTGCAGAATCCCACAGAGCTGCTTTGCACAGGCCTTCAGGACTCTGGGGTTGACACCATCTGGACCTGCAGCCTTGTTCCAGTTCAGTCTCTCCAGCTGCCTCTTCACCAGACTTCTGGAGACAGACAAGTGGGAGGGGGAGGCAAAGGCAACAGCAGCATCTCCTGATTTGGTTGAAGATAAACTTATAGAAGCAGAAGAGTCCACGACTGAGGTGGAAGATAAAACATCTGAGGTGTGACAGGAAAGCTGTGGGTCAAAGGAAGCTGGGATGTCTGTTTGGCCAGGGGTAGGATGGGAGGATGGTGAGCTTGTTCCTGAACTGAATCTCTTTGGGGGGTGTGGACTGATTATACAGCCAATGAATTTTAAAATAAATGCACAGACAGGCAGAGGTTTAACTTTGAAGCATAATCTACACATTTTCCACAGGGTTGAGGTCAGCACCTTGGGAAAAGCATTCAAAGCTCAATGTTAGTCTTTTTTATCCACTTAAAAACTATTATAAAGTCAGATTTTTTTTTTTATTTATACCATTGTCATGTTATGTTGGGACACCAAAATGTCTCAAATTTGTGTTTATCTGAGCCAAACCATCACTTTCCGATAATATGAAATTGGTTAGGATGTTCAAGAACAACCCTGGAAAAACCAAACCTATCAAACTAGAAGATGCTGGAACACCAGTGCAGTGTATTACACTAAAGTGAGCTTAACATTGGCATGGGCTGAGAGTGTGCTTTATTGCCACATAAGACAATGATTGAACTATTTTATCCCACTGGCATAAAGCAGGTTTTGAAGAGGCTTTGTATGAGGCTTTCAAACCTAAGAACATTATTTATGTGTTACACTCATCCGTTTTGTCCAGCACTGCATAAAACTGTGAAATGAAGAAGGATGGCTACAACCACATTCATCAAACTTTACCACAAATCAACAGCCAGGTGGTTAAAACTTGGACACAGTTGGGTTTTCAAAAGGACAATGAGCTCAACCATGTATCAAAGCTGACTTTAGGATAGATAAAGGCTAATGTTAGGCACCAAGAAGGGTCCTGACTTCAAACCATCCAACGTAAATGAGCTTCACCAATTCTTACGACAGGACTGGTGAAGTATTTAAGTAGAATTAAGCCAGAACTCTGAAGATGACAATAAATTACATGTGGTTTCGCTGCAACTTGCTGTAGCAAGTTCATCCAGAAAATAAGGGAACTATATGTATATATTTAAAGCAGTGTATACAGGTGTACCTGTACAAATTGGAGAAAATCCACAATTCAAACTTGTGCATCAAATTCTTGTTTTTAAAATTCATTGAACTAGTTTGTTAAATTATTATTCCTCCTTGAAAAAATTAGTTTTTTAACGTATCTTTAAAATCCCCAAATTAATTACTTTTATCCCTCAAATAAATGGATGTAAACTTCTCATCGGCAATGATAGGGTTTTCAATGTCAATATCCAAGCTTATTTTAAAAGCTTTTCATGGCTACAATGGGCTTCATTAGTTTATAACAGTAGACACACAGAATGACTGCTGTTATCGCTGCTCTCTAATGTGCTTCCCTGGCGATGGTATCTTGTTTGTGATAAATATTCATGGTTTGCATGTGTGGCAATGTAAATTGAAATCAAAGATGCACATCCCACATGCTCTGCCAAATAGGGTTAGGCCATTAAACAATACACCAGCATCCAAACAAGATCAGACAATGTTAAAGGCCATCGTCTCAGACCACCCCTCCTTTTTTTTTCTCTTCTCTGTACTCCTTGTTCAGAAGAATGAAGACAAAGAGTCAACACACATTGCAAAACAGCAACAGCAAGCTTGGTGGTGCATAGTAATCTAAAACAACACTGAACCAAAGCAACATATTTTATTCCTGCCCCACTGAGGCGTGTCTAAGTATGAGTTAGGGTTGTGCACATCTCATCACTTAAGGGAGGTTTGGGGCCTGCATCAACAGACCCCCTCTCCCAAACCGTCCTCATGCAGGTTCCTATCACTTCCACCCTCAAATTGGAAGTGACAAACCACTCAGGCAGAGGTGTCTTCAACCCCCCCTCCCCATCTTCCCTGCCCAAATCAACAGCCATGCAGCCCCACTCAGAGCTGTCAGTTTGATTACATATCAGCATGATGGGAGAACCTTAGGAAAGAAGATGTCCAGCTGGAGACGGACCACTAAACACATCGTCTGTCCTTCTGCAGCACATCTGCCAATACACATCCCACCTGTCCCAAAAGCGACACAAAACTACTCTCTACATCTCCATCGCTCTCCCACTTTCCTCTGGAAATTTATCAAACTGCCTCTTTACCCACTCTGTTCAGCAAATTACATCTTTTCCCATTTTCTTACAAATCTATTGGATTCTACACATTCAGTCACTATCCATTTTACTTTTTTTTTTTTTTTTTTTTTTTTTTTTTTTTTTTTTTTTTTTTTTTTTTTTTTTTTTTACTTTTTCTGTCTCCATGTTGAGCACAACAAAGTTTCCTTGTTTGAGCCATCTCATTCCCAACACAGCATATTGAGCTACCTATCTCCTACCTGTGTAATCATCAGGTTGTCACATTTTATTCATATTTAAAAGCAGACATGCAAAGTGATGGAAAGCACTTAATTACTGGAGCTTATGAACTCACAACTTTGCATGGGTAAGTGAGAGATACTCAGTAATATGATCTTGTGTAAAACTATCACAATATCACTGTATATACACAAAAATGTTGTATAACCTTTAGAAAAGATGATGATGATAATAATTTTACTGATTTTAAAACAAAAAACATTTATGCTTACTGCTGCAAAATATTTTCACATTGATTGTTGCAGCTGTAATAATCTAATACAAATGATAGTTGTAAAAAATTAATACATAAATAATACCTGTCAAATATAGTAATAGTTTTGAAGTAAGCCTGCTTATTTTTCAGAATAATGCCTGTTTACTTCAGTTTCAAAATAGCAATAGTCTCTTCTTTTTGGAAATGGAAAGATTTCCAGACCGTGAAATTAGTATTTCTGTTTAGTGAGGAAAAATAGGGTTAGACTTCTTTTGGCCAGCTTACTGGCAGTGCACAGAAATAGATGGCAGAGAGGGAGTGCAGCATTGTTGTATGCTCCATATTACAGAAAAAAATAACATAGCCCCTCAAGCTTGTTCTTATTCATCCAGTTACACTGATTTTAAACCAAATAAACTGTAAGACTGAAAATTTTTAAGCTTTTGACACTGTAATTGTTTATAATCTTGGTATACCTTGTTACCAATAACTGATCCATTGCTTTTCATAATTGTTTTCCATATGGATAAAAATGCAGGTTTTCTGCTTAAGGACTGACAGTTTTGTCTTTTTTTTTCCCCCTTGTGTCTCACCAGAAATGAGCTCTCCGCAGCAGTCCAAAGAGGTACGTAATGACTGTTTCTCCCAACACACAGTCACGCAGGTTTCTTGTGACTTGTTATCTATTGGAGGGGGAAAAAAGTGATTGTCAGCCTTGTACCTCTCAGCGAGTCTGATAACATCTGTGTTGAGACGCTGACCCTACACTGTCCCTGCAGTCGCTTTACTGAGTAGACAATCCCATTTTACCAAGGGCAGGTTCCTTTCTTTCAGTTTTTTTCCTCTCACAAAAGGAGCTTTTTTTAGTAATTGTTTTCATCTACACAGTATCAACACCAATGATTTGATTTGTTTTATATGTGTGTTGCAAAGAACAGAAAAGCATGACAATAACTATAGAGATTACAATCCCTGATTTTTCCATTGAACCTTTAACAGCGTATGCATGAAATAATGGTCTGATCGATCTGTACTTTAAAACTAAGATTAAATACTTTATATGCACTATGGGGTTGACTGCTTGCATGAGGCATCTAGAGTATAAAGTCTATCTTTTCAGGAAGAAATGCTTAATTACAACTCAAAACTTACTAAACAGCAGCAACCGCAGTCACGTTTCCAAAATTGCTGTTCAGGCTTGTACTTAAAACGAAGGCTCTTTCTTCCTTCATGAAACTGCTTCTGCTCAGAGATGTTCTCTCAGTGTGTGGTGTGTTATTGTTTTATCTCTGCATGATCCGAATCAAAAGAAGATTTTTTATTTATTTATTTATTTATTTTTTTTTTATTATTATTATTATTTTTTTTTTTCAGTTTTTAAACCGCGAGGTAGCATTACTTTGTTTAGGTTCATTGTTCTGTTGTATGCAACAGCCAAGTTCAAGCTGACAGACTGTAACAAAAATGTTACGTTCTGAGATACCTTTATCAACATAAACTGTCCTCTTTATGCCACTATTAAATTAGGGCATTTGTGATAGACACAGACTGTAACACATCTGGCTGCTACTCAGAACGTCTCATTTTAACTCACTAAATTTTGTGATTTGGCACCAACTTGTCCTTCATTATGGCCTCATTAGTAAACTGCAGAATGTGTTGGATTCAGGCAACAAATATGAACCATTTTAAAGTTATTTGCCAATATAATTTAAACAATATTCAAAAGCAAAAGTCAGTAAGATTCATTGGAACATTTTTTTTTATCATCTTTTTTTACATTTAAGCATGGTTTTATTTGGTGAATTGTTGAGGCTTTTATGTACACAGTAACTATTCCAAAATTTTCTTTCTGACCTGTCTTCATCATTGTTTGTTCACGAATGTTCTCTCACAAATGTGCAGCCTTCTGAGAATATCCTTTAGTATTATCCAAACTTTTTTGCAAAGACAGTCAAAATCAGCAAGTTGAAAACATACAGGTGCCATTTTTTTCCAACTTAAAATACATAAATAATATAATTTATAATTTTTGTCTTATTAAGTACCCAGCAATAGTTTAAAAATCCAGCATTTCTAATGAACAAAAGTGGAAAAAAACAAATTATTGCAGATGTCTGTCTTAATAAAAGGGAGTGATCCAGTTTTCTAACTTTGTGGGTTGGTTGTTTTTTAATTTGCTGCATAAAAAGTCACCCCACTTTATGTTAAAATAACAGCAAAAACACGATTGACAAAAGAAAAAACCTTTGTGGTATGTTACATTTTCCACTAAAGAAGATATAAATTTGCCATCCTATCTGCATCATCTCCATTTGCTAGAGGGCCAGATTTGTAGCATTCTTGAACTTTGATCAGGGGCCACACAAAATTATTCCAAGGGCCCCACTTTGAGCACCCCTATTTCCTAATTAGTTGACTTCTGATGCAAGTTGTCCTCCATTCCTCTAAAAAAAAAAAAAAAAAAAAAAAACTAAATATCAGAGATCATATTAAATAAACTAATGGCATGTTGATTAATCCTTTGAGCCACATGCTGTAAAATGTTGAGGTAGTTCATGAGAAAGAGAGAGACAGTATGTGTTCCTTGAAGACGATTCATCAACTAGGTTTTATGTGCTTTCAGCTGACCCCTGCTGCCTTCTTTTTTTCTGCTGTATTCATCAGCAACAAAGAGAGACTTACAGCACTGCAAAGCCTAAAGAAAGGGATTCTGCAGCATAGATCTCTGTGTCTAGCTTGTCTTGCACATTAAACAGACAGGGAGGAAATGCTCCCTATTTTTCTCCCTTTAGATGTCCCAGCAGATGAAAGAATGTGGCCTTTTGAGTCAGAAAGATGAGAACCTGAGATTTATGATGGCCCCGTCACCTTGTCTGTAGTAAAACTAAAATTATACATCTAGACCATTGGCTTAATGATGTCATTACAGCATTTAATTGAAATAAAATGTCAGAATGTGTGATGGCCTCAGCCGTCATCTGATGATAATCAGGCAGTAGATGATTCTAATTTACATTCACCATTCAGTGTTTATAAGACATTTATATGATGTTACAGCTCCGTTTATTGATAGGTCACGGATTGCATTGAGGTCTATGTGACATTTGCAGTTCACAAAGTTATACCTTTGTTTAAGCTGTAGTAAAACAGCACCATCAAGTGACCGATTTGAGAATTAAACCTAGGGTACACATGTTGATTTTTTGAGGGGGGGTTTTCAGACAGGCACACTCTTGCATGCTTATTCCCATTTTTAGCACAAAGTGAGAGATGTTTTTGTTGTTGTTTTTTGCTTGGTCTCGCATGTCTGCTGCTTTTTCATGCCTTCTGTGTTGTCATTGTTTGATCAGGGCCTCCAAGCTGCAGAAGCCAACCCCGTCTCCCCAATGCAGCACCCGAACGTTGAGGAGAGCAAACAGAAAGCTACCACTGTCTCTCAGGAGCAGGATATAGGCACCCCTCAAATCACCAAGAGACAACGCAAGCTACTGAAAACAAGTCCTCAGATCACTCACAGCAAAAATGTCTCCCTAACATCCCCTCCTGGTTCTAATACAGAAGAGAGCCTGAGTAACCTCTCAAGCATCGTAGAAGCACGGAAGCAGGTAATGAAGAATATGTGTGCGAAATATAAAAGTGGCATCTCACGGACCATCACACCTGATCATGTGAAAAACATGTATGTGGAGGATAAATACAAAGTATTGTACTGTGAGGTGCCCAAATCAGGTTGCTCCAACTGGAAGAGGACCCTTATAGTGTTGTCAGGCAAGGCGTCCAACCCAGACAGCCTTAAGCATGAACAGGTACACTTTGGTGGGTATCTCAAGACACTGAATAGATTCAATCAAAAAGAAATAATGCACCGTCTCCAAACCTATAAAAAATTCATGTTTGTCCGCGAACCCCTTGATAGGGTTGTCTCAGCCTACAGGGACAAGTTTGAGAATCCCAATGACTACTACCACAGCGTGTTTGGAAAGCCCATCATATCAAAATACAGGGTGACCCCATCTGCAGAAGCCCTCAAAACTGGAAATGGGGTCACATTCAAGGAGTTTGTGCAGTATCTGCTGGATGGCCACCGACCGGTGGGAATGGACATCCACTGGGAACAAGTGAACAAGCTCTGCCACCCTTGTCTCATAGACTATGACATGATCGGCAAGTTTGAGAACATGGAGGAGGAGTCCAGCTTTCTCCTGCGAATGATTGGAGCACCGGAAAGCCTCAAACTACCTAGTTTTAAAGACAGGAATCCAAAAGACGTGCGGACCTCTAAAGAGATCACGGAAAGATACTTTTCCCAGGTCAGCTTGATGGAGAGGCAGAGAGTATACGACTTCTACTACATGGACTATCTGATGTTCAACTTCTCCAAGCCTTTTAATGATCTTTACTAATCTGTCATGTGCCATTGATCTTTTATCAGTAACATTCCACATCTACATCTCTACCATGATATTGATCTTAACAAAAATAATAACAAATCACTCACATCATTTGGCTCTTTGGATCCAAGCAGAGATCAAATTTTTGATTTTAACAAAAGCTGATTTTTCTTGGGGGTTTTTCACTACAAATATCTTTATTATAGGTCTTTAAACTGTATTAAAATGTACAACTAATCGATGATTTTAAAAATTTGTAAAAACATACAAAGTGATAGACTTTAATCGTAGTGTGAGTCAAGTAGGAGTTGTAATAGATGTAAAGGAGTGATGGGCAATGATATTTACAGTGAAAAGTGTTAAACAAGTGTTAATATCAGACAAAAAGATAACCTGAGTGAAAATGGAAAGCAGTTTTTAAATGTGAATTTCATTTATTAAGGGAAAAAAGCCATCCAAAGTAACTTGGACCTTCCTGAAAAAGTAATCACTACTCTTGTTAAATCAGGAATTGACTTTGCTGCACCCTCACCTGATTACTGAGACCTTTCATAGAACCTGTTTGACATTAACTAGGCTAAAAAAGATCTCAAAAAGTGACACATCCTGCCCTAATCCAAAAAAAAAATTCAAATGAAAAAAGAAGTCAAGGTGAAAACTAATACTCACCAAAACGAGCACAAAGGTACGGCTCACATTTGTCAAAAAAAAGTAAGACATCTTGATTTTCCATAAGACGTTTGGTAAAATATTCTCTTAAGTGACAAAATGAACCTGAAACTTTTTGGAACTTGTGGATACCATTGTATTACACATTGAACTAACAGTATTTCAAAATAAAAATATACCGTGATGGTCTGTGGCTGCTTTGGAACCTGAATGACGTGTTGTGATTGAAATTCTGCTCTCTACCAGAAAATCCAGAAGGATAATGTCCGTTCAGTTTGAGATCTGCTTGGCGGCACTTTGGTTACACAGTAGGAAAGTTTACCAAAGCTCATCAGCAACTCCACCTCTGAATGGCTCAAAACAATTAAGGTTTTCAAAGAGAGCTTTCTTCACATGTAGAAAACTTACTGGTAATCATCAAAAAAGCTTGTTGGCAATTGTTGCTTTTTGGTTCAGTTTTACCAAATCATCTGTTTGATTAATCACAGTTAATTCATGATTTAAGAAAAGAGGCAATTACTTTTTCCACATACAACCAGGTTAGCTTGAACAGCTTTTTTCCCACCTTTTTTTACTCAGTTAATCTTTTTTCTGATATTAGAATTAGTTTGATAAGGTGAAATATTTAAATGTGACAAAAAAGCAGAAAAAATCAGTATGTTTCACAGCTCTGTAATTCAAATTACTACTATTTAATTCTGTAGGTAAAACTTTAATCTCTATTGGCCTGAGTTTGTGAAAATCAACTCCTTTTATTTTGAAATTTGAAATGTTTTTCCCTTTATGTATTATGTGACTAACAGTAGGTCAGCCATCAGTATACCTCTATGTATGAGTTTTAAAGCAGATCTTTTGTGTAAATGGCTTTACTAATATAAACTGTAACAATTTTAAACTCTATCAAGAGTGAAAAATCTTTAAAATGTGTCAAATGCTGCCCGCTTGAAAGCTGTGTGCACTTATTGTAGCATTTTTATACTTCTAACACAAACATAATGTATATGTAGTCTAACTCATAATTGCGCTGTGGGTCCTCCATCACCAGAGGTTGTTTCTGGGGGCTGTTAGTGTAAATGCAAGGCATCTCTATATTTGCAAGGTAAAAGTTGTTGTTGCCAGTATCCCTGTATGTTGGTGGTGCTGACTTGCCAGGCAATCAGATCCCTCAAAAAGAAATGAGCAACATGCCGTTATGCAGACAAACACAAAAACAGTTGGACTTGGTTATAGCAATGTGTTCTGAAAAATACTGGATTGACATGGATGAGGAAAAGATTGTGGCCAGACTTCACCATCAGCCACACTGAATATCTCCTAAACAACTTTCACTTCCAGATGTCACACCGTTCGTAGCCCTCTTCGTATGTATCACATGTAATCTTCACTACTGTACAGGCTTCTTTCTGACTCTACTGGGTAGAATTGTAAAATGGGCATTCAGATGACTATATATTTTTCTATGTATTTCTAAAACCCACGTGAATATAAAAAGAAGATATATTTAGTGCTTCTTGGTGAAAGTACATTTAACTCTATTTGATGTCATTTATCTCTCTTTGAGTAATACTAGTGTAGAGTGTTGTGTCACTGAAGAGTTTCTTTCCAAAGCTAAATATCCACCAGCAGAAAAGCTTTCTGAAGCTGTAGGAAACAATTGGGCACACAAGATTCTACTGTTCATGAAATTTGGTGGTTTTTAAATTGTAACCAACAGTTGGTGGTTTAAGGTGCGCTTCCACTGCAGGAACCTTTTCCAGGAACCGAGGTGGTTTTCTGGGGCCGTTGTTTTGTTTTTACCTTGGCTTCCACTGCAGAAACCAGGGCCAAATTAGATAACCAAGCTGGGAAAATATGCAAAATGTGTTCTGGTAGGGGGAACGTAATTTTTCGATGGATCCTGAGCTGTGGATGGAGTTGTCTGACAGAAGGGTGCAAAATATTTCTTACAGGTTGAATATATTCCAGTATTCTGTTTCAGTCATCCTCCAATTAGCCTCTTTACAGTTAACTTTAAATAATGAAACAATAGTAATAATCAATGTTGTCTGCAAACTCATTAAAATCCACTCGCTGCTGTTGAACATCATGTTAACATTCAAACACATTAATGAAATCACCTAAGCTTAGTGGAAATATTAATTAAATGAACCACAGACCTCTACTCTCAGTCATCTGTGGAAATGAGGGAGTAACATTTGTGTGAAAGCCATTTTTTAGACATTTTAACTGTTTAAGAACCAGACACACTGAAGTAGGTGCTGTTAGTAGGGCACATCTTGAAGGCTTTAATTTCTGAAGCTCTGTGGATTTTTAACAAAGTTCATTTTTCCTTTCCTGTTCTCTGCTTCACTACAAAGTCTGCAATAGCAGAAGTTATTGAAAGGTACAGTTACACCTTAACAAAATTTGGAGTGACTCTTTGTAAGTTATGAAGAGTGATTACTATGACAGAATCATCAGGTATAGTTTCATTGTCAAAAACCCTGGTTTTTATTTTTGGGACTTGAACTTGCTTCCTTTCCCCTCTGCTCGCAGTCAGGAGACAGGATCGGCACAGTTCATTTAAGTCCATTTTAGCTACCCATTTCCACACAGTTTGAAGTGGTGGCACTTGGCTTTTAAATTGTAACCAATATGAACTGATCTGATCTCCTGCTGAAGTGGGCAAAAATCAGAACAAGAAGCAGCAACACTACTGCAGGTGGAGGATCCTCTCAGCATCAGTGAAAATAGTTTATACAAGTGGCCTGGTTTTGCACCCCACAGTGGAAATGTACATAACAAACTGGCAAGATAAAATAAAAGGTTCTGGGAAATTAAGCCCCACTGGAATAATTCTGGCTCTCATTGTGGAAACGCACCTTTAGAGGGGAAAGCATCCTATTAGGTAAAAAAGGATATATAAAAGTTTGGAAATAAGCTCTTTGATTATTTATCTCTGATGTATGATGAGCTTGATTCCACCTCATAACACATCTTGGCATTTTTTAACCCCAAAGTAGTTGTGTGTGAGTGTTTGGATGGCACTGAATGAGGTTTTTAGGTCCTCTATAAAAAACTGCGTCTTTCACCTTTTTGAAAGTGTAGTTTATAGATGCACTGCTTAAACACACTGAAGCTACGCTATCATGTCCATGACAATACACCACTGATATATTCCTAACACAGAATACAACTTTCAGGACATACAGACATGTTCTGTTTGGACTCAAAAGTCAGATTTTCTGAGTGGGAATTAGTGGGAACTTGAAAGGGGAAAGTCAGCAATCATCAAGTAACCCAGTAGGTTCAGTATCTTATACAGCTTGTGAAATCTGCAGATACTATTTGATAATACTTGCTATACTTTGTATCTTATTAAAGCAGTTGCACATATGGTGCTGTACAATACCTATTAGTGAATGTGTTCCTTTTAGTCTCTGAACACTTAAAATGAAGAGAAATACATTGTTATTGTCTTGTACTGCTAACAATAGGTAGCACCACAGCAACTAGTAAATCCTACTGGTTTTCCAAGTCAGTGTGACATCATTCCCAGATCCAAGCTCCGACTTCTTAGACAAACAGAACACAGCATAAGACTTACTTTTAGTTGTTGTTATTTGTCTCTATTTGATGCAGGTCATACTACTTAATGTGCACTAACAGACTCACTCATGCATACTTGCACTTTGTAATCAGTTGCTAAATTACATTTTAACTGTAGAATTAAGCATGACTTTAAAATGAAGTGGAAAAAAAAAATGAAACACTGTTCAGACTGTTGGCTCACTTTGAACCTCCACTCTGACTGCTAGTTGAAATGAAGGTTGAGGTCTTTAAATTACAGTTCACATTTACATTGCTTTAGTTTTTAGCTTGCAGGTTAAATTGAGGGAAAAATGACTAAATTGCTCAAACACAACACAATAACTTAAAGATAATTTGATATATGTAAATGAAAAAAATGTTTTTTACTCCTATGAAGAACAAATCATTCTGCTTTGCACTTCTGCTCTCTTGAGATATGTTATTTTGACAAATCAGTAATGAAGAAATTAATTTGTCTGTTGAGTACAATGAAATATAATTCATAAAATCTATGCTACACACTCTATAAGAATTTTCATGAAAATGGTTTTGCCAGAACAGTGTTACCCTAACTGGTGACGAGAATTTACAAACATTTTGTTAAGATATAGACTTGGCTTCACTGCCAAATTCTACCTATTGTTGAGGTTTTGGTTATACTCTGTCCTTTTTGCCAAGCTGTTGCCAAAGCAGTTAATGCATTATGAAGAGCATTGTTACACTATAGTGATATGGTAACTGGGGATAAATTTATCATGAGCATAACTACAGTAACAAGTGAATGTATAACCTATTCTTGGTGCAAATGTGTGAAACTGATTATCTTAAGCCCTTTGCCTTATTTTTACACTGCCTATCTAATGGTGTATTTCAGGAAGACCTTTTTCAGGTGGTTATTTCTGGCTGATGAGTGTCTACTAATAAAACTGTCTTTTAGCATAATCACTGAGATTTTTCATTTTTTTTTCTCACTAGTTTATCTAAAGTCAAGTTTTGTTTCTGGACAATGCATTCTGACAGATTTTATGTGTAATACTGCTGAAAGTATATTTTCTGATAGAATTTGTCCAGCATAATAGAGAACTGATAAGAGGACATGAATGTCAAGTTTTAGACCTTTCTGAGACATAAACCGCTTCTTTGGATTATCCAAGATTAGGTCATGAGGGTAATAGGTCTAGAGGGGAAAACCAGACATTCATCTTCCCAGCAACACCCTCCAGCCCATTTTGAGGGACCCCAGGATGTTCGTAAGCCAGAAGGGATCCTTCCCATGAGTTCTGAGTTTCCTTCAGGGTTTCCTCCTTTGCATGGGATGTGCCTGAAAACCCTCAAAACTGAGCTGTCCAGGAGGCATCTGATTCAGATACTCTAATCACCTAAAGGATTTCTTTTTTTTTATTTAGAGAAGTGGATCTAACCTGAGCTCTCCTCCTGAATAACAGAGCTCTTCACTCTGTCTCAATGGCTAAACCCAGCCATCCTAATGAGGAAGCAAATTTCAGCCACCTGTTTCCAGGATCTTGTTCTGTCTGTTATAATCTAAATCTCTGTGACTACAGGTAAGGCTTGGAACATTGACAGACCAGTAAACAGATATAGAGTTTTACCATCTATCTCCAGCCTACTATCCATCTTGTGCTCCATCCTACCATACCTTGTGAACCAGGGTATAGTTCACAAGGTGTCTCACTCAGATACATTATACAATCTAGTTTAGAAACCCAGATAATTCAAACAAAAAGAAAAACGTATCAGTAAAAATATTGATCCTCTTAACTGCTTTGTACAATTGTAATAAAACAGTTAGTAGGATACAATTCACCTTGTGAACAAATATTTGACAGAAACCAGGAGACATCCTTCTTTTAAAACACCGCTACCCTCCTCTGGAGTCAATATTGTATGTTTTATTAGACTACACATGAAAACTGCTGTAAATTGAGTTTGGGTTTGTTCTTTTTTTTTTGTGGTTCCTGAAAACAAACTGCTAATAAGGGTTTTTTGGACAGAAAACATGAAGGCTTTTTTTCCGTCTGTACTTTCATCTTTGTTGATGAGGCCTTGGAGAAATTATAAGACCTGGAGAGACCTAGAGAATTTTTTTCTCTTTCTACCCTTCTTTCTCTAGCCAGTGTGTGTGAAAGAACACTCTTTTCTGGGATTCATCAGCTTTTCTTTTTCTGGTAATGTATGCTTTCTTTTTAATGAATTTCTTTGGTAAAGAACTATAAGGGTTTAATGCTTTATATTTAATGTCATCTTTTTCACAGTGTAGTTCAGCATTTGTCATACTGACTGTTCTTACTTACATTACCTGTTTAGCTTTAGAAAAGATCATCTACAAATAAATGTCATGTAATATGTTTTCATATTCTACTTGCATCATTAACGTTCAGTTTTATCATTGTTTTTAAATCATGCAGATTGTCACCAGCATCCATGCTGCACAGTTTAAACACTACGTCTTGTGTTGGACTTTGTTTTTAATGTTTAGGTAAAGTTTCTGTCATGTTGTGGTGATGATGGACCCAATCGCAGAAGAGGCAGAGGCGCTAAGTCGACGAGGAATATTTAATAAAGAAATAATTTAACAAAACCTACAAAAACATAAAGAGCACTGGGAGCAAGAGCAGAACAAAAACAGGAACCGGATGCATGAAGACAGCGAGGTATAAAGGGAGAATCCAGCAATGAGAGAGTGAGTGAATGGATCTTTTTTCTTTTTTTTCAACATGTCATGTCTGGTAGTATGGCACTCAGAATTGTTGTCAAGGTGAGGCTGACAACTGATTTTCTTTCACAAGTGGAGCATTGCGGTTTTCACCATGATGCTCCACTTGAAACTTTATTTGAAAAAAAACCCCAAAGCAATTTCTAATGCAATGGACACAGAAACAAAAAAGAAATGAGAAACGAAAGGGAGAAAGGTGGGGAAAAGGTTTGAAGGGAAAGAAGGAGATAGGAGTAGAGGAGAGAAGGAAGCACAGAGAGAACACAAGTCAACACCCCGAAAGTCCGCCTCCATGACACAGAGATGACACAGAAGAGCAGGGAAGAGTAACAAATAGGCAAAATATAATTCTAATGGAATAAACAATAACCAATAAATAATGTGAACTAAAATAACTAAGAACAGATTACCTAAAATTAAATAGAAACCAGGCTGATCTAATCAAAATGAGAATAACTAAGGGAGGTCACAGAAAACAAATCAAAACTTTGGACCCAAAACCCAAAACAACCCAAAATCCTAACAGTTTCTTGCATTTAGAATTTTCCTTGTTGTTTTTATTAGTAGCTTCCTGTTTTATTTTGGTTAGTGTTCTATGTTCTCTACTTCCTTTTCTGTCAAAATGAGGACTCTGGATCTTTTGGTCAAAAGATAACAGGCTGGAGCTCAGAGTGTGTTCATAGGATCTCCTAGTTTTCAGAAAGGAAACTAGCGATAGAGGTCAGAGATGATGAAGACAATCCTTCTGCCAGCCTTGTCAGCTCACAACAGCTGTTGATTTTGTTACATCGGTAACACAGCTCAGACAGAGCAGGACTACTCAGCCCCTTGTGTTTCTTGCCGTGGAGAACACCTTCTGAGCCTTGTCCATTTGAGGAGTGCGTACCAGTGATGAGTGATTGTCTGGCTCTTTAAGGAGTCTTTGGCAACTCATTTGCTGGTCTTTTCCTTGCTGTTGTGCAGAGTGTGATAAATACAGAAAAATATCTGGCTGAATAAGTTAGAAGGAATTACCTTATAGTAGTGTGCAACAGCATTAAATCCCCTCCTATTTGTTAGGATTTTGTTTTAGTACTATCTACTATTTCAAATTTAACAGGCTAACAATGGATATCAACTTACATCACAGCTAATTAAGATATTTTTTTATTACCTTGATTAAACAGAGAGAAGTTCTCTGAGAATATGCTAGTGTTGTCCAACAATTGGTTTGGTTATGAATGACTAATAATGTGTCAAAAGCAATTATTAACAAAATTAGTAATTTCGATCAAAATTAACAAGTCAGGAATTAATAGCAAAACAGCTGTCAGTAATTGTTTTTGTGAACATCTAACAGGTGAGGTGTGATCAAACAATAGATGAAGTCGTGAACTTGCACACTGGTGTTCTCAAACAGCAAGCCCTGCACACATATACAGAATAAACAAAGAAATTCTCTCCAAAATATAAGAATTTATTAACAAAGCAGTCCAGCTTGTAATAAAAATAATTCAGTAAACAAACTCTTTAAATAGCCAAGTAACATTTAACTAAACCACTAAGCAAAAATTAAAAGAAGAATGAAAACTAATGAACTACATAAAACAGTAAAAAGGAACAAATAAGAATAAAGCTGAAACCAATAACCAATAAAATGATGCAGTGATATCACAGTTCAGCGGGAATATGTTGACTGCCTGCCCAAAAAAATAAGTCACCACCTGGTATGGCCCTCCTATTGGATAATTGCTGAATGGGCTGTTATCTTTCATATGACAACAAAATATTTAACCCCAACTGATGCAATGCGTAGCTTCTCATTTCTTAAACAACCATTTTGAAAGAAACATCCTGTGGTTGTGGAAAAGATGTTAGTCTGTTTAAGAAGGGTCAAATCATAAGTATACATCAAACAGAGTAAACATCAAAAAAGATTTTTAAAAACTGGAAAGAAAGTGGGGAACCATCGTCTTCAAGGAAGAAATATGGTCAGAAAAAAATCCTGATTGATTGTGATTGGGAATGACTTAAGCGTTTGGTGACATCAAATCGAAGTGTTTAATAGTGACGGTAACAGTTTTTTCTCACACACAATGTGAAGGGTCCTCAAGGGGTTGGGACTGAACATCTGTGAAACCATATATTGCCATTTTTTTTCCCTTATGGCATGGGCATATTCCAGGAAAAGGCTGGGATTCATCAGGCTCAAATTGTAAAAGATGGTTCAGGGAATATGAGAGATATAAATAAATATTGACCATGCAGATTTAGAAGCTTTTCTAAACAATGCCACAGTGAATGGGTGTCAAAAATTAAGGCTGAATGCAATGAAATATTAGAGTGTGTGACCATTTTTATGCTGACTTTTTGTTGGCCATGCAGTGTATGATTTGAACCACTTCAGAACAGTTCCAGAGAGGCTTATCATCATGAATCTTTGACATAAAATGTAAACTGTGCTGAAGGCTGCACTTAGGCCCAATAATACCAGTCTTGAGGATTTGTTTAGATCCATATTTCAGAGGAGGTTGTTAACAATCTTAAGCAGTGCTTTCTCTGTGTTACGATTGTACCTGAAACCCAGCTGTAATTTTCCAAATGTAAAATCAAAGTATCATGTCATAACAAACTTATTCTAAGTACAATCACTCTGCTAACTGGAACAATTTCTCCATCTTGAAGATCCATAAATTAAATAATAATGTCTGAATCACTCTGAGACTCTTCTGTCAGTTCATGTCTTAGCTGGTCCATATATTGCCCTAACTATATTCCCCAACAAATGTTTCTGTTGCTGGTAAATATTCACTCCAGCACAGGCCTGAGGTGTTGAAACCAGTTATAAATGATTGTTTGGCATAAAGAAATCAGAGTTGTATTAAAAACCCTGAAGGTGCTCACATCATCTCACAAATGCATGTTTAATGTCTACAAGTACAACTTTTCATTCTCAGATGTAAGTGATTTCAAATCGCAGTCTTTATTCTTCCATCACGTAGCTGGTGCTTGTCGGTTCTGAGGGAAAGGATTTGTTTCATTTCCATTCTGTGATTAGATCAGAGCCGGAACTTTACGGTCCCTGAATGTACAATCATGTTCATGATTCTCACATCTTTTATTAGCTTTTGTTAGAAAAGACACAACTCTCTCTGTGGCAGCAGCAGCATTTTTTAATCACACTACTATTTCATCTTGTAAGATGCCATTGTTTCGATAAGACAAATGATGCTCTCTCCTTTGTTGTTGAGCTGGCATATTCCTGTTTCTATGAATATGAGATCATGTGTGTGCTTTTGTAGCAGATGAATATTGCAGCACAAATTGATCAGACTGTAGAGTTAGAAGTATGATTAAATGCTCGAGGCTGATTTTAGCAGTGGTATTGTGCAAACTCGTGAGAGCACTTTGGGCGAAGCTAAAACTGCATAGAAAACAAAAGCCATCCACTTACCTCATTACTGTGCATGAAAAATCTTGACATGCTTTGAAGAGAGCGTGCTTGTGTAGCTAAATCAGCTTAAGGGCCCAGAGCAGACATACAAGAGAGGCAACCAAACATTTTCCCAAAGTGATAATCAACCTTGCCTTGGTTGGCAGGACTGTCGAAAAAGACTTTGCTCTATTTTTCAAGCATTATTGTACTGACTTCCTCAGTTAATCTTCATGTTTGCCTTCCAGACAGCATTAACATGGTGGATGACAGGTTCCTGCTGATTTTCTGACGACAGCCCTCTATCTCATAAACATAACCAGGCACAGACACACATGTACTGTAGACAAAAGAGACACTCACTCAGCTCCTTTCACACCCTCATAAGCATCAGCGCTTTTGCAAAATCACCAACTTGCTGATAGAAGCAACCGAACTCTAGGTGTTGACTTTTTGAACATAACTTCCTGTCAAGGTGATTGACATGAAGGCCAGGTTTATTTAAAATCTTTGTATCTGGGTCATGGCTCAAATCACTGTGGAGAATAGGAGGGCTTAATTCTCCTATTGAAGATCTGAATACTTTAGCTAATAAAAATCTGCATTTGTATGTTTTTTTTTTCATGCACAGAAATACCCAGAAACAATGGACCTCTATGAATTGGTTGGTTTTCAGGCATGGACTTTACTTTTTGACATGGTTCATAATTTTTCTATAGGGTTGTTGTGGTGGCTTTTCCAGAAGTGTAATGTTATCCTGGTTTTTTCATCCCAAAACCAGCTTTGGTGTGTGTTGGGATCATTGTCAATGTACTAAATTGTGTCCAAGTTTCAACCATCTGACCCAGACTGACAGAAAATTGCCACATAGATTTGTAAAATTATACAAATTGGGGCATTTGACCACAGTGACAGGATGCTGATGCTCTGCTTTGCTGCTGTTGGTGTGGGTGCAATTCAAAAAATGGTCAGCTTCACCTCAAATCAACAACCAAATGGATGAAACTTGGTGTTCAAACAGAACAATAATCTCAAACACACATTTAGACTGGTTTTGGAATTAGTGAAGCAGGTTAACACTAAGCATCTAAAACAGTCCAAACCTCAACCAAACTGATTGTTGGACCTCCAGCCATTAATGCTTCATTAACCTACTTTCAGTTTCAACATAGCCTGGCCATTACCTTCCTACGCAATTCTGCTCGATTCTCATCTCCCTTCAGTGCGCCGTCTGGGATTTCTCCCATTGAGATGGATTTCTCCCGGCCCAATCAGTAAACAGAAGATGTTGTGAACAATGACATCTATTTTAGAACTGTAGTCTACCTATGGTTTTAGTTTGGCAATGGAAGCAGAGGAAGTGAACAAAGCCATTCAGTCTCTGTTGGCCATGCTTCCACAATATTTAATTAACATTAACAGCCATCTCGTTTCGCTCGGCACTTTTCTCTTTTCAGTGGGGGATGGTTGTTTAGAGCGCACACATCCAGTAAGATTCATAGTGTCGAACTGGCACATTACATACGAAACAGCCAAACATTAGTGATTGGGTAAAATTTAAAACTTCAGCAGAGTCTAAGCCTCCAGCAAGCAACCGTTTCTCAATAGCCAAGGGTTCAACCCCACTATACAAAGCAACATGTAGAACAAGGGGCTGGTTTTTACCAGGTTAGCTTCAACAGGAAGAGAAGTTTTAGGAAGGAAACTTTGTGATCATAGGGAGCTTATAACAAAGGACTAGGGCAACACTTTCCCTCTTTCTGTGGCAATGCTACAATGGAGAGGACAAAGCATATGACCTGAAACCTTTTTTTGCTGGTGGAGAAAGGCTGATCCATGTCCCAGGAGCTAAGGATCCAAAAATACAAGTTACTATTAACACATCCAGTACTTAATCCTGGCCAAAGGAATAAATCTTGATCCTGGTCTTAATCAGAATTAGTAACCTTTCATTACGAGCATATTTAGTCTGAAAAAAATGCATTTTTCCAGCTGCTGGATGGATCCATTGATAATATCACAATAAAGGCCTTGAGAAAATTCTGTCACCCTGAAGTTTGTCTCTGTCTGTCACATTTGAAACCTCTATATAGTTAATGGATGTTATTTGTAAAGTGTAACTGAAAAGTCTTTGCTCTCAGTTTTTAAATTGAAACAGTGGGTTTTTTCCTTTCAGACAATAGTCAAATAATTTTTATGAAGATTTCACTATGTTATCATGCATGTTGTCAAGCCCATACATTCTTGCACAGTATTTTCTCATTTTTCCTAGGACATATGGGGCATAGCCACATGATGGCAGTGCTGCATCTGATATACCACAAACCCGAACACTGCTATTGCTTTTCCCAGAGTGATGTTAAGTCTTTGACATGAAGATATGCAGAGTCTAGAAATGAGCACCTTTTCAACCAATTTGCTGTCAGCATCTGTCAGTCTGCTATCTTGACACTAAAACATCCACAAAAGTCCTCTAATTAGGCCACACACTGAAATAGATATAAATTATGCAGCAGCTTTGATGAAGTCGAATCAATAAACACAGGTTCTATAATGAGGTCACGCAAGCTACTGTGGGCTGAGTGCTTCTTTAACCTTGAGGCAGTATTTCTACTAAGCTGACACAACTGTCAGGAAATCCTGAACCATTTGAGCTGATAAAATGCTGCATTGCTTTGCTTTCTTGTATTTATACCATCATACCTCCCCCCAGGTTTAATGACAGCATATTGCAGATGTATTTTTAATATGAGAACACACTGAGAGTTGAGGCGAACATCTGGATGATGGTGTTGATGGACAGGAGAAGGTAGAACACTGTCATGAGAGTGCCAGAAGAGGATGATTACATATCATACATTTTTATTTCAATCTCACCTTTGACTTTTGCAAACCAATTAGCTTATTGTCACAGCTAAGACATCTGACATGGATACTGAATGAATAAAAATCCTTTCATTTTATGGCATCAGAACAGAGATGTGTGAGCTTTTGCAGGTGATTTCATGCTGCAGTGTTTAACACTTGTTCCTCACTGTTCCCTCCTACAAGGAGCACCGCGTTCCAGTATTGAAAGCAGTGATGCAAACTCTCTTGAATGTGCAAAAGGCATCACATACCAGGATGTACGGTGTTTAGAAATGTATGTTGGGAGGAGGGGGGATTGAATGAATAACTCTAATTTGTTTTTGTAAGTTTTTAAATATTAATAATTACAACATTTGTCTATAGGCCCTTTCAATCTGATATGCCTAAATAAAGTCTTGTGTGACCAGTTGCCATAAGAAGTCACCTAATTAGTCGAGTCAACCTGTGTACAATTTAACTTAACCATAAATACAACTGTTGTGTGAAGGCCTTAATGGTTTGTTTGAGAACATTAGTCAACAGGGGAGCTTGGTGATGACCGAGGAACACACCAGAAAGGTCAAGGATAAAGTTGTGGAAAAGCAAAAGCTGTATTAGATTATAGAACAACATCCGAAGGATCTCACAGAGCTGTTTAATCCATTATGAGAAAATGGAAAGAGTATGTCACAACTGCAAGCCTACCAAGACATGGCTACCCAGCTAAACTGACAGGTGTGACTATAAAAGCATTAATCAAAGAAACACCCAAGAGCCCTATAGTAACTCTGAAGGAGCTGCACAGATTCACTGCTTAGGTAGGCGAATCTATTGACAGAACAACTATTAACCCTCTACTGCGAAACCCTGTGTGCAGTCTGCCACAAGCCATGTTGGAGACACAGCACATATGCAAGAAGGTGAGCTGGTCAGATTAAACCAAAGCCATGTGTACTAGAAAACTAACACTGCACATCGCTCCCAACACAGTTTCATACTGTGAAACATGGTAGGGTCAGTATAATGTTGTGGGGATGCTTTTCTTCAGCTAACACTGAGAAGCTAGTCAAAGTTGATCAGAAGATGTGAGTAAGAGTAAAAAAGTTTTGGGTAAAAAGGCTATTCAAGTACTGAGTACCTGATCATTACATCTGATTTAATTTGTAAAAAAAAAAAAAAAAAAAAAAGGTTATCAGACAGACATAAATATAAAACTATGTGTAAATTCTGGTATTTTAAAGAATAAAATAACAAATGAGTAACAATAATTATCACAGGTTATAAAATACATGTCCAGGGTTTACCACGCTTCTTGCCAGATGACCGTTGGAGATAGGCAACAGCCCCACCTTAACCTTGCACAAACAAGCGAGTAAAGACAATGGATGAATGGATAGAATGTGCTTATTATTTATTCAGTAAAGTAACTGGTGGGTTGAGTACCCAGAAACTCTTCTCATGAAAGCAGTGTTACATCAAAATAACATTACTCAAGTAAAAGTAAAATGTATGATGAAGCAAAACTACTTCTTGAATTTTATATTTTTCAAAACTTTACTCAAGTAAATGTAACTGAGAAAATGCAACTAGTTACCACCCCCTCTATTTATGTATTTGAATGACTCAGCCAATGTTAAGATATAAATTCATTTGACTGGTGTAGATTTTCAATCATCTAGGACAAGAAAATCCGAGTGAAATCTAAGCCAAACAAGTAGAAGCCTTTACTAAACATATCAACTTGGTAGACAACAAGTTCATGAGGGAGGATGCCAAAGCTACCTAGATTCAGTCCTCGAGGGCTACTATCCTGCAGTTTTTAGATGCATCCTTTCACCAACACACCTGAATCAAATTAATGGCTCTTTACCAGGCCTTTGCTGAACCAAATGATCTGCGGATGAGAGAATTCAACCATTTGATTCAGGTGTTTTGGAGAAGGAATGCATCCAAAAGTTACAGAACAGAACAATAGCTCTTGGGGACTGGACTATAGCTCCCTTGGATTTTAACATAAAATCCTAATAAAATTTGTTGAGGTTTGTGGATATAATATGACAAAATGTAGCAAAATGGAAAATACTTTTGCAAGACACTCTAAGTCTGTAATACTGAAAATTTGTCAGTTAACATATGGCATTTCTCTTTCTAACAGAAAAAGTAAGAGTGTGGCCTTCCTCACTCTCAGCTCCCATAAACATCCAAAAGTTCAACCACTTTAACCCTCTCCTACTCCTTTTAAGGAAGCAAAGTAAGCTTTTAATGAATCATCCCCCTGCTCCCGTCATGTTCCTTCCCTGTGCCTTCCCTACTTCAAGCAGCGTGAGTGATGAAAGTGACAGAAGAGACACCTGCCGTAAACCACAGCTGATAAAGGGGGGAAAGAAACAACGAGGGAAGTGGAGAGAAGTGGGCGCCATGCCTGATGGGAGAAACACACAAGGAGGCAACAAACTTGCAGAGACTATCACTTATAGTGACAGGCCAGGAGGTGCCGTGCTATTAGCAGGCCGAAGGGCAAGCCCAGAGCACAGCCCGTCCCACCTAGGATGGATGGGCCTCTCTCTTGGGACTAAATTAATACTGGGAGTCGAGTGAATTGCTTTTGGAACAATGTCCTCCTAAGGAGCTAATCAGACAGGAGTTATCTAGGAGCGCCTGGAGGCTGGCTGCAGCGCTGTGGCTGCCTGGCAGACGGCAGGTGCACCACACCGATTCACGGCAGCTCGCTCATGAGCAGGACACAGTGTGGTAGCGTTCATTAGACAATGACAAAGTTTCCAAAGAGAACTTCCATCTCAAAAAAGGCAAAGCAAAGAAGAGGCATGAGCAGAGAGACCTAAGTTTTAACCATGAAAAAGGAAAGAAGCCGTTTAATGTTGAGTTAATATTTGTAATGTGGTGCCATGCAAAAGTATAGAGAGATTTATATTCCTGAAAATCACTCTTGAAAGATCTGTGCACTTCACAGATATGTACTACTTTATGTTGGTCTTTGACATTATATACATTGAAGTTTGTGGCTGGAACATGAAAAAAGGTCAATGAGTGTGAACTCGTTTGCAAGGCACTGTAATAGTTACGAAAAAAATAAATAAATAAAGTGACAGTTTTCCAGAAGTACTTGTTGTCAGTCATCTACTTTATTCCTCTCTCCGCAGGAGATGATGTCAAATAGCAGAGTAGTAAACTGACAGGATGTCTGGGCTCAAACTGACAACCCACCACAGAGATTATACACAGGAGTTCGACATAATGTATGAGACCATCAGCAGTAGTTTTGGGTGCAGAATGGAAACTTATGGTATTTATGACCATTTATCAAAAAGTGAGTGACTTGTTTTCTCAGCTTGCGTCAGTCTTTCCCTGAAACAAGAAGTTCCTCCAGCAAGCTCCAGGCTCATCCCTGCCTGTATCCCTGAAGGATGGAGAACACATTCAGACTGTGATTCACAACACGAAACAAATGCATCACAGGGGAATGGGTCTGTATAACTCTGACCAGAAAGAAAAAACACCAAGAGGTTAGATACTTATACTATAACTTATAGCTCCATACTGCACCTGATTCAGAAATTTAATAAATGATTAAGTTTTCATAACACTTCACTGTGAATTGTTCTCCATTTAATCCAAAGTAAGAGTAAATACACACAAGTTAAAATAAATTCACGTTTTTCTGTCCTGTTTTTTTATGTCTCTCTATTGTTTATCCTCTGCAAGCAAACAACTCAAACAATGGGGACCAGAGGTTGAGGTGCTGGAGGAACCATCATGGGAGGATAAGCCCCTACATGGGATGTACCACCGACAAATAACTGAAGTGGCTGATATCAGGAAATCCTACCAATGGCTGGAAAAAGCTGGACTCAAGGACAGCACAGAGGCACTCATCCTGGCTGCACAGGAACAGGCCCTAAACACCAGAGCAATAGAGGCTCAGATCTACCACACCAGACAAGATCCAAGGTGTAGATTGTGCAAGGAGGCCCCTGAGACAGTCCAACACATAACAGCAGGGTGCAAGATGCTGGCAGGGAAAGCGTACATGGAACGTCATAACCAAGTGGCGGGCATAGTGTACAGAAACATCTGTGCAGGATATGGACTGGAAGCCCCGAGATCTAAGTGGGGCACACCCCCAAAGGTGGTGGAGAATGACCGAGCTAAGATCCTGTGGGACTTCCAGATCCAGACAGACAAAATGGTAATGGCGAACCAACCGGACATCGTGGTGGTGGATAAACAACAGAGGAAAGCCGTTGTGGTGGATGTAGCAATACCAAGCGATTGCAACATCAGGAAAAAGGAACACGAGAAACTGGAGAAATACCAGGGCCTCAGAGAGGAACTGGAGAAGGCCTGGAAGGTGAAGACCACAGTGGTGCCTGTGGTCATCGGGGCCCTCGGGGCAGTCACCCCCAAGCTGGAGCAGTGGCTAAAACAGATCCCAGGAACAACATCAGACATCTCAGTCCAGAAATGCGCAGTTCTCGGCACAGCCAAGATACTACGCAGAACCCTCAAGCTCCCAGGCCTCTGGTAGAGGACCCGAGCTCAGAGGTTGGGAAAGACCACCCGTGGAGGGTGAGAAGGGAATTTTTTTTTTTTTTAGTCAAAAGAATTGGCCCAAGCACAGAACCCTGTGATACTCCACAAGTAACCCTGGAGATAAAGAATATTTATCGTTCACTGGAAACTGTCAGACAGATAAGCTTTAAACCAGCCTTGTGCTGTTCCTTTGATAACTACATCACGTTCAGCTCTTTCTAAGAGATTATTGTGATCGACTGTGTCAAAAGCAGCTCTGAGATCTAACAAAACTAGAACAGACACAAGTCTATTATCTGAGGCCGAGAGAATGTTCCTGTATTGAGAAATGACAGAGAGATATATTGGTCTAATTCATTTGTTGGTTCTCATCATTTACAATTAGAAAGTGTGTGAAGCTGTTATTGTTTTAGATCAACACAGAAATACACAGGTTTTAAACCATTTTTTTCATCTTGGTTGTTTGAGCTCACTGTTGGACTGTTTCAAACTTTTGCACAAATGTTTTTTTTTTTCGTAATTTCTTATTTTTGTTCAGATATGAAATCAATACACCTCTTTGATTTAAATAGCACATATATCACTATCAAAAAAGTTTAGAAAGAAAATGGTCTGTTGTTCATAAACCGGTATAAAATGGCTCATGACATGATTTATTAAAAGAAAAAGTATCTTTGTAATGTGTCATGTGTCTATGTCAATACTGTGATGTGCAAGGGTTTGTTTGTTTGTTTGTTTGCTTGCTTGCTTGCTTGCTTGCAAATTTAACAACTTCAAATTTATGGCAACCAAATTGTTTCTGGTCTGTTTTAGAAACATTTAAGCTACATAATTACTTGAAAATATTCTATTAAGACTTGAGAACACATGACATGATTCATAGAGACTATTTTACCCACCACTGTATTGTTTATTGTAAAAGAAATAACATAAAGACATGCAAAACTACATCACTCTATATGTGGCTGAAACAACAAAGCAAACGAAGAACAAATATCACATCTTTCGTGTATGAAAACTGGATTTTTACCAGCTAAAGTTGGTGGGATTTCATGTTGTGACCATAAAATGTCATCAGCCAGCAGCCTCAGTCCCTATCAGGCTGTCTGCTGCACAGAGCACTCTGCACTAGCCTTGGGCGCTGGCCACACTAGCAAGCACCCTTCCCCCCCTTCGCCTCTCTAGTCTCTCTTACTCTGTCTGTCTCCTTTTTTTGCAATGACCCACCCTTCCCTTCTACACCCACCCCCTCCGCTGTCACCCTGAGGCACTTGGCTTCCATAGTGTCAGTGCAGGGGCCTCAGTGTTGACAAAGCAGCAGGCCTTCAGAAGACACATCAAACCCTGTCCCTCCTCTGTGCTGTTAGGGAGCTCCATGAACAACAAAAGGACAGGGACTCCAGTTCAAATCTCAGCCCTTTATGGGACACAGCAACATGGCTGCAGACAGAAGAAGGGCCCTCGAGGAGGCTGTACGTACCAGGCCTTCCAAACATCAGTTCCAACCATTCAAGATTAAACCCATGTTTTTTGACTATTGTGATGACAGTGTTCTGATGGATGACTGTAAATATAAAGCATAAGTCAAGGCTGTGGGTTGATGCCATCATGACACATGCACCCTAATGAGGACTGTGGGTGCTCCGCAGTGCCAGGGACTTCCCCCCCGAGGCACACAGAGTGGGGAGGAATGGTATGTGATGCATACCAGATGTGATTGGAGACATCACACTGTTCACATTGTTACTGCTAACCAAATAGTAGCAGCAACCAAAGCAGAAGATCATTTTTCCTCTGTTCACACATTCAAGGCATGAAGTCGGATTCTCTGGAAGCCAGAAGCAGAATAACACATTTCACAAAATTTGAAAAAAAAAAAAAACTTCAGAGAGGATTACGGTTTTGAAAAAACAGAGACAGTGATGAAAACAGCAGCAGATGAGACAGCGCAAGCTGGCCTCATCATCATAAGGATGAAGAGCAAATGTCAAACTTTCGAACATTTTTGTGTTCATAGCATGCATACACTAACATTTGAAAAAAAAAAAAAAAAGGAGTCACCATGTAAAAATGATGACCAACTCTTTGCTACCTGACAATATGGAGGTAACATATTGTTATGTACATCAAAGATTGTACATTGGTTTTGTGACTAGAGCTTTAGACCACTTGATGGCAGCAGAAGAGATTATTTGACTAAAATTCAAGACAAGCTTAGATGCAAAAGATTCTTCAAATGAGAGGGCTGATGGTGTAGAAAGCTAAAAAACACATTTCTGATACACCAACTTGTCTTTTAATTTATTTTTCAGATTTCGCTACTTCCCTTTTAATGAAATGGCAGTAAATGTTTGTGTCTGACTCTTAAAGCAACACTTGCCTTGGTGTGAGAGAAGTATAATAAACTACAAAACACCTAAAGAAAGAACCTCTTTGTAGCTTGCAAAAGGAGTCCTACATTTTGAACTTATAATTACAAACTTAAGTTTGGGTTTTATGTGATATATCAACACAAAGTAGCATAAACTTTGGCTGTCCACCTAAACTGACAAGCTGTGCAAGCAGAGCATTAATAACAATAGCACACAGTAAAAATGCCAGTGTTAAAATCATAACTGTAGTGTTAAATAAAAGTGTGGGTGTTTTATTAACAACACACAGCTGTAAAATAACAGTCAGTCTAACTTCTGACATGTCTACATTGTTAAATTCAAGCGTTAATTGGTTGGTGTTGCTTAAGCCATGCCTTTGTGTAATGGCTGAAAAGTGCATATTCCTACTTTCTGTCGGCACCACTTCTTTTCCCCAAGCGGAAGACAAAATTATTTCCTAAAGGTAAGCTAAATGCCCAGACATGATTAGTATTTTGATGGAAATGTGCTTTTTAGTTAGTGACTTCGAAAAAAATATACTGTATTTAACCCAATATTTTGCATGTAAAATTCACCAAACTCAAGGTCCCACCATCTTGTCACATCTAGGCGAATGGTAAATTTGAATGCTAATGTTTTATTTGGTCGGTGCTAGTTGTCATTTTACACCATAAATGAGACTCGTTTGTCTCCTTAAATATTGCTGATGTATGCATTTAAAAAGCTAGCATTGCAAACAGCAAATGGTTGTATGGATCCTCCGAAAGGATGTTGGGGACTTTTTTTTTTTTTTTTTTTTTAATATTCCCTCGCACAAGTTGTTCGTTACCTCGAGAAAGCTGCGTGAGGTTACCCACAAAACTAAAAAGTTAACGTTCTTAACCCTCTTATGACCATAATTATAACGCCTGGTATTTTTTATTGTTATTTTATACCTGGATAATTGTCCAAAAATGTTCATTGAGTCTGTATTTTTGCTCCTTTTTCCAGAACAACCTCATCTTTCTGTGTCTGGTAGTTATTTAACATTTTTGTCTATTAAAGATTGTTATCTAACAGTTTAAAAAGGAAAAAAAACAAAAATCGGAATTGAAATTTTCAAGTTTATTACTGAACAGGAACTTCAAAATGACAGGGGCAAACAATTTCAAATGAACAATTTAAACATTGAACTATATTACATAAATGCAGAAAAAACTGTGAAGCCTGGCCTCCAATTTACCTGTTTTTGTTTATTATTGTTATTATTTCAGGCATTTTTATTTAGTGTGGTAGGTCCTAAAGCAGTTCCTCTCCAGGTGCAGATAGAGTCCCACTCTGCATACGTCATATTCCCACGGTGCACTTCTTTTGCATACAGTGCACTGCCGCTGTCCCATGCTGGCACTCTGGGTCTTCCCCTGCCCTTGGCTCGTGGAGACAGGGAGGTGGTCTTCAGAGGGCTATCGCTGTGGCATGCTGTGCAGTGGAACGCAGAGAAGAGATGCAGCAACCTCCTCCTGAAATTGCTGTCGTGTTTTGGGGTTTTGATGCTTACTGGCACACAGCTTCTTATGGAGGATGAAGCTCTAGGTGACAGCAATGTCCAGAAAGTGCTGGAAAACTGTCACTGGTCACTTTTGGGTTCTACGTTTGGTGAAGTTTGTTCCCAGTATTTGGTCTGAGGTGTCAACCCCTCCCATATATTTGTTATACTCACCCACAGCTGTTGGTCTGGAGACAGGCACCTTCTGATGTTTCCCATCCTCTGCCTTTTGCCAGTGGAGCACTGTCTCCTTTTTGTTCACAGAATGGACATTTGTACAAATGGAAACCTCTCTTGTATCCATCCACTTTACAAAGAGAAGGTCATGATCCATCGAATGGAACCTTTTGGTGGCCCTTTATGCAGCGCATTTTCTGTGGCTGTAGGAACACCAACTCTCCCTTGCTGCTAAGTCCCACAAGCCCCGAATCCCTGCTGACCCAGGTAATGAAAGAAAACGGGGCTTGTGTAGAAGTTGTCACAATAAATAATATAACCTGACCACAGGTAATCTTTATGTCTTTATTTACTAGTGACCCCACCACAACATCACAACTCCAGAAGACACAGGTTGAGGCCTCAGCAATTGCCTGGACTCATGACTACCTGACAAACAGACCACAATTTGTGAGACTGAAGGACTGTATATCTAACCAGGTGGTTAGCAGCACAGGAACACCACAGGGTAGTGTACTCTCACCATTCCTTTTCACTGTGTACACTTCAGATTTCCAGCACAAGTCAGAGCCCTGTCATCTACAGAAATACTCAGATGACTCTGCAGTTGTCAGGTGTCTCAGAGATGGACAAGACACTGAGTACAGAGAGCTGGTGGACTGCTTTGTGTCATGGTGTGGAAACAATCATCTCATCTTGAATGTGAACAAAACAAAGGAGATGATTGTAGATTTCAGGTGAAACAGGGTCAGATCAAACCTTATTTCCATCATGGGAGAAGAAGTGGAGGTGGTTGAGGTTAAATACCTCAATGTTCATCTAGACAACAGACTGGACTGGAGACCCAACAGTGAAGCCGTCTACAAGAAGGGACAGAGCAGACTGTACTTCTTGAAGAAGCTAAGATCCTTCAAGGTTTGCAGCAAGATGTTGCATGTCTTCTATAAGTCTGTTGTTGAGAGCGTCATCTCCTCTGCCATCACCTTTTGGGGCAGCAGCATCAGAGCCAGAGACCTAAAAAGGCTCAACAACCTGATAAAGAAGGCTGATCCTGTTCTGGGGACAACTGTGGGACCTCTGGAAATGATGATGCAAAGAAGATTTTGCATAAAATCAAGAAAATTACGGACAACCCTGACCATCCTCTTCATGAGACTGTCATTGGAAAACAGTCTCTTCAGTCAGAGGCTTCTTCAGATTGGTTTTAAAACGGACTGCTACAGGACATTTCTCCTTTCATCACCGTCTATAATAACTCCTTGACTAAATGAGTTACATCAACATTTAATTTCCCTTGGGGATAAAGTATTTTTGAATTGAATTGAATCATAGGAGAGCTCATTCCCAATGTGCTGTCTCTCAATCTTAGGTGGGGACAAGCATGGTGACATTCCTTGCCAAAGTTGGATCTCCACAGCCCTTCCACCTCTGCGTTGGAGAAAAGAAGAGCAGTGTACAGAAGTTCTACATCATCCTGGATCAGAAGACCATTCCCCGTGTGGTACAGACTGCAGTGGCTGCCTTCGACAAACTGTTTAAGGCACACTTTGTGTTTGCTGTGTCCTATGATGCAACCCTCAACTTCTACACATTCATCCAAATAATGGTTTATACCATTGACATGGCCACAGCAAAAGAGAGCCCCAGAGTCAAGGAAATCAGGGTGAGAATCAACAACACTTGAATATGCCTATCTGTTACATTTGTAAGCTTCAACACAGAAATTGTTCAGTTCTTTTCCAGCATTTGAAATTTAGTCATGCTTCCTATCCAGGGCACAAATTGCATTGGAAATGTGGAGAACTTGGCTGTTAATCTGTTTTTACACATATTCTGGGTTCAAGAAGCACTTGCTGAAAGTACATGGAGATACATTTGCTACAGATTCTGCTTATATGGACAATGTTGGTGCAGATAGTGTTGAGACAGATGATGTATATACTAATGACCCATCAAGTAGCACTTGTGTTGGTCAGCAATGTCTTCCTAAAAAGAGGCAGTTAATGGACATGTATAGCTCTGTTATTGCCCAAGTTCAAGCAGATGGATTTTCTGAAAATATTGTGTAGTCTTTAACTTGTTCAGGGGAAAAAAAAATGGAAAATTGTTGAACCAATAAGGTATGTTCTTGGAGTACAATTATGATACACATTTGGATAAAACCACAGGTGTATACAGTCAAATTCCTGTTAATGACAAATTTATGTATGTGCCTATTTTAGGAACTCTTGAGTCATTGTTTACCAACAACGAATTCAGTACCTGCTTTTAAAGTGTCATGAAGATGGGATGCATAAAGACATCAATTATGGCTCCTATCTTATAAATCATTCATTATTTTTGGAGCATTCCAAATACAGCTGTATTACAATGATTTTGAAACGGTGAATCCACTGGGACCCAAAAGGGGTTCACATGAATTTGGCTGTATTTAATTTACTTGAAGAAATTTGCCAGCTAAACTCAATTCAGTTTTGATGAACATTCAACACTGCAATGCCATGGCACAAAATCCTACTCGTCCATTCTTTTGGTGTAAAAAGAGAGTGCCCTCTTAATGCACAGCAGTAATTTCATTATTCAAACAACTACACAGTTGATAGTATGTTAGGACTTCCGTAGATTTAAACACCCTTTCAAAAAGGATACTGAGCTTTAACTATGGATACCTTGAGAGAAACAACAGACCTAGTGCAGTCAAAATGGATGGTAGCAATGACCTTGGCCTCAATGCTGTTCAGTCATGGTGCCTCTTACACAATACACCCTTGATTTTTGGAGATCTAATTGACATGAACAACAGTTACTGGAGAGTAATTCTTCTTTTGATTCAAATCGTCAATATTGTGTTCTCACCAAAAATCACAGATGGTATGACTTATTTCTTAAAACATTTGATTTCTGACCATCAAAGTCTTTAAGTCTGTATTTACAGATAGAAAGCTGATTCCAAAACATCATCTGATGATGAATCAGGAAAACTAGGACCATTCATCCATGTGTGGTGTATGAGATTTGAAGGTAAACACAATTTCTTCAAGAAATCTGTAAAGAACTTTAAGAACATAACCCAAACACTGGTAAAGAAGCACCAGAGGCAGCTGGCTTTTCATTGGGAGAATTTTTACTTTCAAAGGTTTCAGTTTGGCCCTCTTAAAGATTACCCAGTAAGTGAACTAGATTGCAGTGATTGCCCCAGATTGAATGTGCCTTGTGTAACCACAGCATCATGGGTGAAGAACTCTGGAACAGAATACCACATTGGAATGATTGTATAAGTATTGAAAATGAAATGTCTGCTTTTCAAGAAATTAACATCATAATCAAGGATGATGAAGCATTTCTTTTGACAGCTAAAGTCATTAGAGTATTTTGATGATCATCTGAATGCATTCAGAATAGAGATGGTGGATGATGTGTCATCTGTGGCTCTGATCTGATATATTATCAGCCTTATGACAGGCAGTTTTCAGCTGACAGTGATGAAAGAACATATTGTGCCCCGCTGCTGTTTTATATGAGCTGTGCATTGAAGGCCTTTAATATTGAAATGGGTTTAATAAAAGTTTCCATTTCTGTGTAATGTTTTGAATATTTATTATATATTTTTCAGTAGATTTGGTTGGTATTGACACCTTGTGTCACATTTTGTTTTGTAACACTACACTAGTGTTACTTTTAACATTATATTTTAACACTAACACCATTGTGATGTTAATGTGACACCCAGTATTGTTGAATATTAAACAATGTGTGGTGTTAATTTAACAAAAAAATGGGTGTCAATCTTTTAACGCTTTCAAAAATGTTATTTTAACACCAGCTAGTGTGGACACACAGACACTTTGGTGTTGAAATTGACACTGTGGGTGTTAAATTAACACTGGCATTTTCACTGTGTAGCCAGTATGACATAGTAACTTTGAAGGCGCTGCAGAGATCCACAGCTCTTAGAGAAATCTGTTGACAAATCAAGCAATGTGGAAAAACGGAGCCTTTAATGAAAGAAACCCAAGAAGCCATGTTTAAAGTTTGGCAAATACATGTAAGGGACACCGTAAACATGTGGAAGAAGATAACCTGGGCAGGTGAGACCAAAATGTAACTTTTTGGCCTACATGCAACAAGCTATATGTGGTAGAAAACTCTACCTCATTCAGGATCTACTATCCCCACAGTGATACATGGTGGTGGCAGCTTCATGCTTTGAGAGATGATTTTTTTTTTCTTTAACAGAGAGATGGAATCTGGCCAGAGTTGATAAGAAGGTGTCAAAGTCCAGATGTAAATCTAATCAAGAATCTCTGGCAGATTTTGAAGGTGATGCTCTCCATCCAATCTGACTGAGGCTGAGCTATTTCTTAAAAGAAGAATGTCCAAAAGTTTCAGCCTGTAGATGTGAAAGAAATACGTTGAAGTTTGTGGGTGTAACAGGACAACATGTGTAAGCTGTGGTATGTTATGAGTTGCCTGAGATTCGGAACTTTGTTTGTTCCATCTCTAGGTTAATTCATGTTTACTCAGTGTCTCAATCAATCACATGAACATACTGATGCCACCAAGGAGATATCCTGACAGCCTTAGCATCATTGCCGTTCAGCCTGTTAAAGTAGAATTGACTCATAACACCAACTCTCAGAAGTATACAGATAGTAAACACTCTCTTTGTGCTGCCGCTCTTTCGGAAACTTAATTGCTGGCCCTAAGCACTTAAGGGAATTCTGCATTGTGCTTGTTAGGTGTTTGTGTGCAACACAACGCATGTTCTATTAATAAACTGACACCCTATTACCCCCTCCCCCATTCATCCTCTCTCCCTCTCTCTCTCTCTCTCTCTCTCTCTCTCTGAAATAATGAACAATAAGTGTCGCTGCTGCACCTCAGACACACACCAACATCAAGCAGAATGTCAAATGGCTCCAAGAATGGAGCGATTGACAGCAACCGGATCCACAAGGCATGCAGATGACTTAAAGCGAGTTCTGAATGTTCTTTTCAAACTTTCTCCACCTGCCAGAGGGGAAAGTACAAGTGTTGATCGGATATGATGTGGTTGAAAGACATTCTTGCAAATGTTCACAATTAAAGGGGCTGTAATGTACCTGCTGTTTCCACCTAAATGTACAGTAGGCCTATGTGAGACACTTGGTCTGGATGAATCAAAAGATAATCTGGTAAATGTCTTCAGAGTTTAACCTTTTTGAGCTTCTTACAAGAAATAAACATCAGAAGATTACACACTTAGAAATCAAACTGTTTATTGGATGCTTTTGACAAAATATCAAAATATATTACATACTTACATGTATTGATGACCAACAATAGTCCTAATTGTCTAATTTTGATCAAAATGCATTGCTTTCAGTAAAATCAAGTCTAAGTGAAGTAAATGTATGGAGCTTTTATGTTTGTACAGCACAAATTAAAACAGATGAAGAAAAATAAACATGAAAACAGATACAGCAGGATTCTGAGGATAGAAGAGGTCTCAGAAACATGTGGTTCAAAAAGGATACATCTGGTGTCATAAGGTTACGAACTGGGACCAGACACACTATATAAATGGAAGAATTAGGGGATTCTGGACACATTCTGGAGAAGGATTTTTAAAACTAATCCAAAAGTGTGCATTTGCTGTAACATTATTGACTAATGGTGTTGTATCATGATTCCAGGTTAGTCAGATAATAATAAAGTGGCATTAAAGGTACTATGTTCTGTTGCATATACGGGATAAAGTGTGATAACACAGCAGTGGGGGGTCCCTGTCCAGGCTGCAAAAATTCTTTGGGTTTTTTTTTTGTTTTGTTTTTTTTTTTACAACGGAACCTTTTTTTCTAGCAAAATATAATTTAATAATCTGTAAATGTTCTTGCAGTGAGTGAGTGCTTTCAACTGTTAGTAGCATTGAGCATGCATATAAAAAACTCCCAGATATGAAGTAGAAAAGCTTTACAGCTTTTATTTGCTGCAAGAACAATGCTGGAAGCAGAGAGAGACATGGTGATGTCCTCTGTGCCACTTTAAGCAGCCAGCACCACTAATAGCACCTGCTTTTGGACCTAGAGGCAAAGTTATTACTGGTATAGGGTCATGCATTAATTCATCTACCTCATTAGCATATGAAGTCTGAAAGAGACTTTGATATTTTGATGGATTTATGCAGCATCTTGCTGCAGATTAAACATCTTAATTCCTAATTATGGAGAAATCAATATTAACCCTTTCATGCATGAATTATGATTACCTCGTTCAATATTATCTTCAATAATTTCTAAAAGAAATAACTTTCTTTATCAACATGTACGTTTCAATTTTTCAGGAGCACACACAGCTCAGTTTCAATTCAGTTTATTTGTATAGTGTCAATTCACAACAAATGTCGTCTCGAGGCACTTTACAAAAAAAAAAAAAAACATTTCAATTCAATCACACATACATCCCAATTGATCCTAGTTGTCAAACAGTACAGTAAAGTTTCTATCGAAGGAAACCCAGCAGATTGCATCACGTCATTGAGTTGCAGCATTCACTCCTCCTGGACGAGCATGTAGCGACAGTAGATAATAGCTTGTGTTGAGTCGATGACTTTACAGCAATCCCTCATACCGAGCATACGTGTGGCAACAATGGAGAGGAAAAACTCCCCTTTAACAGGAAGAAACCTCCAGCAGAACCTGGCTCAGTGCATCTACTGCGACTGACTGGGGGTTTGAGAAGACAGAGCAGAATGCCCAAAAGAAAAGCATGAACTGATGTAGGATTATTTCCTATGTGGATGAAAGTAAAAAGTTAATAGCAGGAGAAGGAGAACGATTAGTTGATGGCAGCATTATCTCAGCGGATGCCCTCCCCCAGGAATGTATCACAGTCAAACACCAGAACAGCTGTAGCTTCTATGGAAAGAAAAATAACTGAGAGCAAACATAAAGTTAACAGTTGAAATAACAGCAAATAATGCAAATTGGGGAGTAGTAGAAGAAGAAAGTGAGGAAAAAGTGGTCAGTTTGTCCTGCAGTAGCCTAAGCCTATGGCAGCATAACTACAGATAGCTCAGTATTACCTAAGCCAGTCTAAGTATAAGCTTTATCACAAAGGAAAGTTTTAAGCCTAGTCTTAAATGGACAGGGTGTCCGCCTCATGGACTAAAACTGGGAGCTGATTCCACAGGAGAGGAGCCTGATAACTAAAGGATCTGCCTCCCATTCTACTTTTAGAAATTCTAGAAACCACCATTAAACCTGCAGGAGAAGATGTTTTTTACTTTTCAACATGTAGGTGAGAAAGAAATTACTAAACATATATTTACATGTAGATAAAACTAAAAACTAGCCAAATACTATTCTAATATTTTCTAATTTTCAAATAGCAAAACATTCCTTGCTGCTGAAGTATTTTCATCAATATTTTCACAGTAATGATTGCAGGTTCAAGTTAAATATACCCAGTGATGCAAGATGTCCACTTTAAAGGATAGATGATTAAGAAAATCTATTATATCTGTTTGTAGTAGCTGATTGACCAGTACATGTATATATTTTTAACCTGCAAAGGTCAAACACTACAGAGCAACTGGCAAGATATTCCCAATGTGCTATGCATTTCTGGCAGACTACTAGTTATGTGTGTTTGAATAATGTTTTTGTGAACTTGCATGACTGACCAGTAGGTGGCAGTGTCTGGAATGACACACTGGAGTCCAATAAGGTAGTTGATATGCAAATGTAGCACTCTCACGCGGAAGAAAAAAGGTTTTTAAGAAGGGGTCCACTGTAGTGAAGAGTTAATTGAACTTTAGGCTTAGAAAGGCATTTGAACCAGCGTATATTTAGTGGAACAATCCTTTAGTGAAAACATGAACAGAGTTGCACCTGCATCCTGGAGACCATACATCAGTAATTTCATTGCCTTGGACAAATAGTAACATCAGATCTTTCTTCATTCACCTTGTGAAAGGAGGAGGAGGATGAATCTGTTTTAGCCCTTCACTCTCCTCAGGTCGCGGTCAGGACGGCAGATATTTTGGATTTTTTTTTCTGAAATCTCAGAGCTGTATGCAAATACTCAAGATGACCTACTTCCTCCTCTCAGACACTGATAAAATCCATAAATTAAGGAAATTAACTGATGGGGCCTGGGGCCACTTTGTAAGCTATTTAAATCTTTAAATTTACAACATCCCTGCATACTTCATGTAATTGAACTTACTCCAGGCTTGTTTCCTTTAATGAGAAAAAAAAATCGGTTTCCCCCCTACAGTTTTTACCTCTGGAAACAACAAATCTGAGCCAGAGGGGTTGAAGCGGGAGCGCTCCAAGGCGTGCTCAGGTCCCTCTAATTATACGAAAAGTTGGCCTGCCTCTGGCAGAGACGCATGCTCACTCTCCTATCACTCCTGCTGTCATATATTAGCAGCAATATCACTTATTTGTATCATATAATTGCTATTTTATTCAAAAAAATAGGCTATCATGCGGCAAATCCCCAAAGGTTCAGTGGCGGAACCAAAGAATAGTCGGGTGGGAAAAGGGAGGGGGGCAACAGGCACCCACATACATTTGTTGGCACACATCCTGTCTCTCTGGCGAAGCAGTGTTATTTGCAACATCCTAAAGAAATTCAATAAGTTACAACATTTATTATTTATTTAAAGTATATATATCATCATTTTTACAACGTTTTGTTTTCAGCTATATTCAGGACAGAACGGTATGATTGTTTATTTAAGCCCATGTCCAAAATGGTAAAATATGTTTTTTTTTTGTTTTTTTTTTTTAAAGTTTGAGTTCGTAAAGGGAAGATTCACACGGGGATTTCTCTATTAAGGACGAGGAAGTCAGTTTTCATGGTTCAATACAAGGAATGAAACTGGGCAAAAACAGCATCCATAGGAGTATCCCAAGGTGAAGACTACTGCTGACAAAAATGCTTTTGTAAAACCAACCACAACAAACCAACAAAGCAACTGCCTTGCTGCTTCTGGACTTGGATGACTTCCTTGAAACCATGAATTCTAACGTTTACTAGAAATGCATCAATAACTCATCCAGGAGATCACAAAATAACCCAAAACTACATCATTAGCTCCAGGCATGTGATTGCAATTTGTTTGATGATCTGAAACATTTCGGTGTGACAAATATAAAACAAAAAAACAATTGAATTCGTTTAAGGAAAGTACATATTTTGGAGTGCTGTATGTCAATGCTGCCTAAAAATCTAACAAACGAAAACAACCCACAGTGATACCAAATACGATTTCTTGGGTAACACTTCATTGCAAAACCTCAGGGCGGAGGGACTACCTTGAAGAGCCCTTATTAATATCCGTCCCTGGGTATAAAGAGTGAAGGAGACTAAACCTCTGACAGCTCCATGTAGATCCTGTGGACCAGTAACAAGTTTCTACACTGGTTGGCGCCAAATATCAAGAAACAAACGTGACACCTCTGGAACGAAGCTGGTACAGGGTAATTACTGGGCTCAATGCTGCATCAATTATTTACAGTTATTTACCCACAAATAAACAAACACACAAATAAATAAATAATCCTTTCCTAAGGTGCGAGCACCTGCTTCACACCCCTTTACGATTCTTCGTTTCTGTGTTCCAGCGCTCGCTTCGTGTCACCCTGTGCTGGGTAAAATAACAATAATCACCCTCTATCTTCTTTTCCAAAAAATAAAAAAAGTCTGGAGGCTGCCTGGTTTTTCACTTGGGAGAGAGGAGGAGGAAGAGGGAGTTGAAGAGAAGGGGGGTTCTGTGCAGATATCTCCATCTAAGCCCTGCGCTATAATTGAAATGGCGCATTTGGCTGCAGGCAGGTTGTGAGGGCGCTTTCTGCAGCAGCATGCATGCATGTCCATGAACGTCATTTGATTTTAATGGCCTGCAGGAAATTTGGCGTTACAACTCCAGACATTACAGCAGGAGAGGAAGAGCGAAGGAAGGAGTGAATGAGGGGAGATAAGGGACACTGATAGATATTGGTTCAAGGATATCACTTCATTTTTACATTTTTTTTAACCTGAGACTTTATCAACAAGTTATATGCTGTCTGAGTGAAGGACTATGGCTGCTTGCGTGGTTTAAAACTTTCTATTCAGGCTGGAGATGGAGATGTATTCCTGTTAGCTGGACTGCCTGGGGACCTATTACATCAGACGAAATGACAATGATTAAAATCTGCTAAATCTAAATCTGAATCTGACACTTCCCTGTTTGGATGCCAGCCCCCCTCTAAATCTCAACTTCACGCCGCTCCACTTTTTCCGTCAAAAAAAGAGTTTTTCTATCTGTGAAGTCATAATTTGAGGAATAGTGGGGTATCACGTTCTCTTCCTTGAGAAAATTGCCCAGGCGAGAGAGCGGAGTTGAGCTAATTGTAGCCTAATCCCCGGCCCAGAGGCGCTCGGGCAGCCCGGAGCGAGAATTTTCTTTTTTAGCTCCGCTCTGTTATTTAGAGAGGGATTATTGGCTTTCTTTCCTCTCATAACAAACCACAGGGGCAGTTTTCATATAGGCAAAGAAAAAAGACAGACAAGAGGCAGGAAAAAAAAAAAAAAAAACCGGGAGCGGGATTCCAACAAGAGCGCACATTTTTTACGCGTATCCGAATAAGAGCGGAGAAGGGGGGAAGGAGATCATCTCATCTATGTTCAAGGTAAGGACGCTTCCTGTGCGCTTTGGTACAAAGCAGCTCCATGAGGACAGGTCGAGACAGCCTTGCAAATAGAGCCTTTAAAGCCACAGAGACTCCCCCCTCTGAGAGCAGTCGACCTCGGCCACATCCGAACGTCTCTGATCGGAGAAAAAAAGACAGTTTTGCGGGATTTGGTTAAAAAAAAAAAAAAAAAAAAAAAAAGATTCGTATTAGCTCAGCTTCGGTGCGGGGAGCTGGATGCGTGTGTAGTTTTGGAGAAAAGATTGCAGGGGTTTTAACGCGGACAGCAGCTGGGACTGACCGCCGGCACGGATTTCATCTGGACTCCCTACAATGTTTGAAACGGTAGGGTGACTATTATATTACGGAATCCAATGCTTTTTTTTAGTCAAAGTGCGAGCTTTGCGTCTGCGCTGAGCTGCATGGGGGCTGCTGCTGGGAGTCAGGAGCCAGCAGCTGCATTTTTTGGGTCTTTTTTTTGTTGTTGTTTCTGTTGTTTAAACAAGTATGAGTTTTAATAAGCCGCTGGAAATTTCACATGTATGCATTCTGCTTTTAATTGTGCGGCAGGAATGAGGCGCCATATTGAGAATTTCGGAGATTAAAGGCAGAGCGTAGGCTTGGGATGTTCATGTCTATCGTGCTCTGTATGTTTTCAACCTCCCTGTGTTATTTTTGATCACAAGATACCTCTAAATTATGAGACATCCGAGTTATGAAAGTTGCTGCTGTAATTCTGAGGAAGGATGTGCCACGTCTTGAATGCTGGTGTGGGTTAGAACAAGCAGGTTTAGAAAAAAAAAAAAAAATGACTGTGCTTATTGAGAGTGATTAGAAGTGCAAGAAGGAGAATTATGGGTCTAATTTTCCATTTGTTCCTCATGCAAATATCTGTGGGTGGTAGGTTTACTGACTGGACTGGTGCGGTGGACGAGAGAGAGAGAGAGAAGAGAGAGAGAGAGAGAGAGAGAGAGAGAGAGAGAGAGAGAGAGAGAGAGAGAGAGAGAGATGCCGGTGATGGGACAGGCCCATGTGACAGGAACAAAAACTTTAATGCCTCTCCAAAATGTTTTTTTTTATTCTGACTGTCTCTTTTTGCCCTTGAATTTGAAATTCCATCCAGTCCCCCTTTAATGACCCCGGTGGCGCCTCTTTCTGAGACATAGAGATCGTTTGGATTCCTGCGCAGCTCCAAACTGATCAAATCTGTAGATTTAATTTAAGTTTGCTTTTTGTATTCTAGCTTTTGACAAAGTTTTTGTCTTATTTTAAGTTTCAATCAAACCTGCCAGGAAATCCTACTTACTTAAACATGATCATGATTATCCTTATATGACCCGCAACACTTAGCCAAAAGGCTGAAAATCATGATCATGATTCGGAAAGGCCTTCCCAACAGAGATCACGAGCGCGGTTGTGGCCAAACTGTGGTTTGTTGGTGAACCATTTATGCACAGGTTGGATACTAGTCTGATCCTCTCACCCAGCCTCTTCTGTTACTCTTTAACCAAGACCAGAATCAAAATTCGCTGTGTCGAAGTGATAGGAAATATTTTCAAAGCATTTAACCAGTTAATCCATCTCAGCTGTGTTCTGGCCACTCATGCGTGCTCCCAATAAACTCCCAAACACGGTGTCTCGGCGTTCTGTTTTTTGTTTTGTTTGAAAATATATTTTGTTATGTAGTTGTCTCCAGAGTTTTACTCACAGCATATAAACTGAGCAGGACGGTTCATTGCCAGTGTGGACCGTGCGTTTTGACGCGCTCTGGTGCGTTTTTACGCGTGTTTGATACCTATAAATGCAGTCACGTGAGAAGCGATCACCTTGGAGTTTTGTATATTGAATGCATGTGTGTGGTGTGTGTAGCTAAGGTAAATTTGCACCCCTTAACTTTCATGCACCCCTCCCGCCTTGACTCCCTTCGTCTCAGATTGGTGCGTCTTGGCGCATCACGTCTAACACATAAGGCGACCTTTAATTAGAATATTGCAGCAGCAGTTTATTTTATCCCCCTGGAGGCTGACACCTAGCATCACCCACACCCCTCCTCTCTCTCTCTCTCTCTCTTTATCTCTCTCTCTCTCTCTCTCTCTCTCTCTATCTCTCTCTCTCTCTCTCTCTATCTCTCTCTCTCTCTCTTCCTATCAGTCTATCTCTCTCTCTCAGCCCTCTTCTCTAATAAGCATCCTCCTATCCTAGCCCGCGGTGCTGCATGAAAAGATGCAAACATACTTAATTAGAGCGGTGGCAATAATTTCCAAGCTAAATATGCGACCAGACAGACATGGAAGTGATCTGATAGCATTCAGAAAGGATATATCCTCTTCTTCCCTGTACAGGATCACTGTGTAGTGTTTTTCGCCCCTCCTTTACCTTTGTTCCCATGGCTTTTCTCTACACTTGCTTTCAGGAGGGAAGAAGCATGTCACGGCTGTCTCTGACCCGGTCCCCGGTCTCTCCCCTGGCCGCTCAGGGGATCCCTCTGCCGGCTCAGTTGACCAAGGCGAACGCCCCCGTGCACATCGACGTCGGAGGACACATGTACACCAGCAGCCTTGCGACCCTCACCAAGTACCCAGACTCCAGGTAAGAAGCGTGCGTTTATTATCTTTTTTTTTTTTTTTTTTTTTTTTTTTTTTTTTTAACCTGGTTGAGTAACTTCAAACGATTAAGTTTTTAAAAACAAAAACTTAAGAACTACTGAGAAATTAATAAGTGATTATATTTAAATGATTGAATTTAAAAAATCTAAAACATATTTAATTCAGTGGAATACTGGGAAACATGGATTTCATAAAATCAAATCAAGTGATGCCACTGTTTATTCAGCGCAGGAACCAGTTCTGAAATGATTTAATCAGTGTCAGTGTGGTGTTAATAAGTTCAGCTGCTGTGCAACTTTTACAGTGAAGTCAGTTTACCAGTAGAGATGCACTGATCGAGCTTTTTCTGCCCGATGCCAATTTTCTCTGAGTTTTTTTGTTTTGCTTTATTGTAAGGATTATAGCATGAAAATTGTTTGTTTATAGTGGTGGTAGTTTTGAAGAAAAAAACTATATTAAACATTATTCTTAACTATGAATCAAATGATTCACCATGTTTCTATTTGATTTTTTTTTTAAATAAAACTTTAAAAGGAGCATCTGAGTATATGCCTTTGACTGATCAAATTAACAACTGAAAATTATGGGCATTTTTTCTTTTGAGGCATCTACTAAATATACCTAATTCTTCAGTATTTGATTTGCAGATTAAAGGGTCCATTGCTGGCCAATTGATCAGTGAATTAGTGTTTGAAAACTTGTGAAACAATGTAGAGAAATTTTACTCCTCTCTAAACTAAACTTTAGAACATGTAATTTGAAAGTTGTTAGATTGGTTTTGTTATTTTTTTTTACTGTTATTAAACTTTATATGTCTTAGTCAAGTATTCATTAAATATTAAACAATTGCCTTCTGATATATCAGATGTATAGTTCTTTGAGAATTTTCTTTATTTATTAATAAAATCGGGCTCATGAGGGTGTTACATATTGACCTTTTGTAGTTTTAGGACCAGCTTTACTTTTGTTACTATCTGTATTTAAACACTGGACTGGCCTCAGGACATTTGTCAAGCAGTGTAGTCAATTTAACAATTTTTTTTTAGCCTACCCATAGTGCTTAACATTCAGTTTTCTGCAACACGGGATAAAAAGATGGATTACGTTTAGCATGAAAACTTTGATGGTTTCCATCTTGAACTCCAAATTTTCTGCCAGAAAATCTCGTATACATAATATTATTTTATGCATGAATTTAAGAAAAGAATGAAAGGACAAGGTTCGATGAGTTTCAACATAAATTAATTTTATTAACATAAATATTTATTTTTTTTGCCCTTCATAGGGGCCATTTTTGAATGTCTGTCACTCACTTCTGACCTGCCTTCAGACCTTGTTCACATATTTAAGTGAGACGAGGAGGAGAGATACAATATTTTAAAATGCTGGACACTTTTTTTGTGTGGGAGCTAAACAAAAATATTCTAACATAATAATGCAAGAGATTTGTGGTAATTATTTTGGTACTTGAAAATAAGAATATAGAGACTATCATCCTAAAATTTTTAAAGATTATTTTAATAACACTTAAATTTCAGGTTCTGCAATAGCAACATACATAAATAAAACTTCTTACATTCTGTTTTAGAGTCCTACTCCAGTTTTATTAGTGGCCCACATCTGGACATAACTTTCTGGAGGAACAGCTGCTAATAAAGCAGTTTAATACTCACTCTTGTAAATTTTAGCTGGGATGATTCTGATTTAGCAAGAACTGGTTGTAATAATCTATTTTGTCTCATTATTAGCTCCATCCTGAAACAGTTACAGCACAACATAGGTCTGAAAGCAAACAAAACTAACTCTGAAACCTCCACTGATTTGAAATGTCTCCCCTTACATTCTACAGCATTTGCATCTAACGCAGAGTGTCATTCGTTGCATTATAGCGCCTTCAGTTGTGCATAAGCTGAGTCCCCAGTGGGCCAAGGTAAACATGCACCAAAGGATCTGCCAAATTGGCTACAAGAAAACCATCTATGTAATCCCTTGGTAATAAAATTATGATATTCAGTAAGTCTGCTGACAGAAAATCGCTGACAGCTTCTTCTTTTATCCACTGAAACATGACATGAGTAAAAAAAAAAATAAAATAAGGCTCAGCCCAGGCAGCGGTTTAATGTCGTTTTTCCTCATCAAGATGATTTCCTGCACATACTTTCAGCAGTACTTCAGGTTTATGCAGCGGATAGTTTATCGTTTTTGCTTCTGTGCATCTCCACTGCTGTAAATTTACACCATACAAAGAAGTTATTTAAGTGGTGACACACACACACAGTTCAAAAGCAGCACAGAGCAACGTCAGAGCATCCAAACAGAGCTTTTACAGTGGGAGTAAAGACTAGATATCAGTGAAAGTTGGTTGGAGAGCTCTTTCCTCTTCCTCTCCTTTGCACACATGCTCCTTTGCTTCCTTCCTCTCACCCTCTCTATCTGTCTCTTGCTGTTTTTTTCTCACTCTGGATTACATACACAAACACACACATATGCATACACTCACTGTTTCTCTCCCTCTCCCAGCCTCCTCAGCGTACAGTTGCCCTCAGGGCTCCACTTTCCACTGAAGCCAGAGGAAGGAGGGGCCCCTTTTGTGTGAATTAGGATAATGGCTGACAGCAGAAAGCAAAACAATTACACTGGCATGAGCATGTGTGCCGCGTTGAGCCGCGTTCGGTCGAGCAGGGCACCACGGGCGGAGCAGTGAAAACGTGACAACCGAAGGAGAGCAAGGCTAAAAGACTTTTGAAGTCGCTGATTACTTTTAATAGATTGGCCCCTAAATAATGCAGGGTGCCAAGAGAAAGTTAGTCTAGTAACTAATGTGCAGATATTCATCTTCTTCTGTGTGGGCCATATTAAGGGACAGGGGTCATGAAACATTGATGTGCACTCTGTGTAGCTCTCAAAGAGGACAGCCTCAGCAGTCACTTGAGCAGAAGCTGAAGAAATTACGGGAAATGTTCCTGAGACATGGAAACTGTTCCGGAAGGAACACTGGATGGGGTTTTTTTTCCACCAAAGTTTTTAGTGGCCAAAAAATATACATCAAGAAAACCTCTGTAGGCTCTATCTGATAGTTGACCTGACTAACATTGCAAACTGCAGGAGTTATCCCTCAGTTGACACAAGTTTAAGGAAAAACCACAATGTTTTCCTTTTCTTTTCCAGTTCTACCCTGAAATGTTATCCAACAACAATCAAGTGTTTCAGTGCACTTATAGGAATTAAAGAAAAGTTGTCCAAAGTACACAGTGGAATTTTTCCCACCAAAACAGTTCTTGTGATAAACTGGTTTTCGTGCTTAGCTCCAGCTCCTTATTCTTCTCTGGCACCAAAAAACTGATGCCACCTTGGATCCAATTGTAAGCCAGAGAAGAGGAAAGAACTACTTTCATCATGAGCTGGAGGCGGGATTGTAGGAAGCAACAACCAATCAAAATGTAAAGATTGCCATTTCAAAAGCTTCAGGGTTAGTTTACTTTGTCATCGGCCTAGTTAAGGATAAAAAAACAGTAGAAAACATTTTCAACATATTTATATTTTTAAAAAGTCCACTATTTATTTTGATATCACCTATCAGGAAATTTATGCAGGTCAGTGTGTCGCTCACAGAGCTGCCCTAACAGTCAGTATTTTAAGCTGAACCCATGAATGCCATTTTCAACTATGTTCTTAACCCTGTAGCAGATCATTTAAACATATCATTTTTGATGCATGTAATCCCCAGACCTGTATTTATTTAACAAAGTGGGTACTTTCTTTAAAATCAGCTGTATCAAATTTTACACTTGGTTGATTTTTAGTGCATTTCTTGATGTGTTTCTTACCCTAAATACTAACTTAAAAACTGCACAAACTATAAACTACATTTATAACTTTATGTAGACTTGAATATCCTGGAAGAAATACCACTTTTTAACCAGTTAAAATTTTCAGAAAGTGATTTTGTGAAACGTAAGAGATAAAAAGTTCAGTCTATAGGACTTCAAATATCATCAGGTAAATGTATGAAATTGGGCTGTAAATGTTGCATTTAACTGCTTCTCGCAGCCACAGTAATGATCAAAGATGAGTTGGTTAGGACTGTGAAAATAAGATTGTAATGTTAGGACAGTTGTTTGTAGGCATATGGTGATTAAAAACCATAACAATAATTTAATGGATGAAACATTTATGTTACTGTGACAATGTGGCCTTGAAGTGCCTCTTTGGTTAAGAATTGCACCAGCCTCGGTTAGACACATCATCCTTGATTGTTGTATGGTCACCAATTTCAAATTTGGACAAGGACAAATTAGAAAATTACCAAAGAAGACTTGTTTTATTGTCAATTCTGATCGTACTGGCATTTAAAATGGCAACGTATTTAGAATTAGACTGAAACTGCAATTAACTTTTCCATTGTTTAGGTTGAATCTCATTTAAATATTTCTAAGGGGTAGTGCATCTTAATTCTCCTGTGGAATAAGGGGAGGTTAAGGGAAATGGCTTGGTAGCCCTTGGAAACAGATCATTTTCAGAGGAACTCTTGAAATTGTGCTTTCAAATATGCTGACAAATGCAAATATTTTCTCAGTTCTCAATTAACATATTTTTAACAACAATAAACAGCGATAACCACTGTGAAGTGTGTGTGTGTGTGTGTGTATATATATATATATATATATATATATATATATATATATATATATATATATATATATATATATATATATATATATATATAATGCTTGATAAGACTGTTCATTATTAAAAAATAAATGAAAAAAATATTTTTAATTGAAATTCTTTAACCATACCAATGCACTTTGTTTGCTATGAATTTTAGTTCTTCAAACATAGCACAACACTTTAATGTTTAAAACATATTTTCTTGTCTAGCTTTATATTTTTGATTAATACATTTTATTTCTGGAAAAATATAAATGTTTTATAAATATAGTAAATCTTGACATAATCATATTTGCAGTCAGACTTATTGTTGATATGCTTCAAGAAGGTTTAAGGATTACTTGTATACTTAGAATCTGCTATTTTGGGCCAACTATATCTTGTGTACTGTATGTTTTGGTTAATATTGGTAATCTAATAATAACATTTAAATACATTTCAAACAGGTTAAGGTAAAGATCTAGTTTTTAATTTGGGAAAATTTGATATTCATTTTTTGTTTTCCCTTAACTAACTCAAAAATAACTTCAGGACTGATAACTGTATATGTAACACATACAGTCATGGTTATGTGGTAGGAGTAAATGAGAACAGATGATGTGTCAGCTTCTTGAAGGAAAGTGGAATGTTTTAACCATTACCTGAATTGAGGTGGGGGAAACCCTTCTGCTTTGAAAAAGTGAAGACATTTTTAAAAATCTAATTTCAAATTGTCCTTGTTTTTGGAGAACCATCAGTTTGTGACCCAATGACTCAGAATGAGGGAGGGCAGCCACCTCCACCTCCTATTTCCTAATTTTCCTCTTTTAAAAAGCTTCATGTGTTAGAGTGATTGGGCTTTTTGAGATCCCTGGATGTGTTTGCGTTCCTCCTCAGTGAGTCATCTCCATTAGATGAACTGATCAAGGTAAAGTTTCTATATAGCATGACTGAAATGAGCGTAAGGGGTTATGAGCACATCATCAGAGGATGTCAGAGGATAATCTACACTCTCCTTACAGCGCATTAAGTGGTCAGTATGACTGGAAAAGCGCTATATAAGTTTAGTCCATTTACCATATACAGCTGTTGTTGGCGATCTGAGCTTTCCCTCCGCGTGATAAGCTCAAACACCTAACAGCTTCCTCCTTCTCACTGACTGTTTTTATTTAAGTTTTATATTTTTGTCTGACTTCGTCACTCTTTCCTTCCTAATCTCTGTTCTGGTCTTTGTTTTCCTCTCTTACCCTATTCCTCCCTGCTCAGAAGTCTGATCTTCTTTTGTTGTTTATCTCATCTCTTAATTTTTCTACATAACCACTCCCTCGCCCTTTTCTCACCACCTACCTGTTAATAACACCCCAAGTCACACCCCCTCAGTTCACCCCTCCAACTCAGGGATTTAACAAAAAGGGAGAAAATGAGGAGACCAACAGACAAGAGGGAGTGGTGGAAAGGGAAAGAAAAAGAAAAACAGGCAGCATTTTAATTGCTTTTTTTTAAAAAAAGAAAAAAAAAGTGGAGATGAAAAACAGAGTTAGCCTGGAGGGGTATGGTGAAATTCTAGCTGGAAGAATTGCAAGACCATATGAGAAAGGAACACCTCGGGCCAAACAGGGAGATGAGTATTGGTTTTTTATAAAGCATTTTGCATCGATTTCCAGAGAGAAAGCGAGCAAGGGAGAGGATGGAGACAGGGTGCGAGAAAAGAAGAGGAATGAAAGAGAGACAAAGAGTGAAAAAGAGGAAGAATGGCAGGAGGGGAGGGAGAAGCGTCTTTGCTTCCTCACACAGTCGAATTAAAGAAAACAGAGGCGGCTAGTTTGACTTGATAGCTCAAGCTCAAAGCATCCATAAGACCCGAACTGGTTGTAAATTCATTAAAATGAATTTGTGGTTGAAGGCAGGACTGATATTGGTATCCTGACATTCCTACTCCTTTCTCAGCTGAGATGCACTGATCTAGCTTTTTCGAGTCGATACCAATTTTCATTTATTTCTTTGTCTGAGATGCCAATTCCAATTTTAACCTATCCAGTTTTTTTCTAAAGACTTGAGCACATAAAAAAAAAAAAAAAAAAAAAAAAACATTTTCTGCATGTTCTACAATCAAACAGAATTTATGCATCAAAACATTTGTCCCTAACCATACTTTGATATTTACCAAACCTAAAGAAGTCCAATGAAATAACATGTTGCTGGTTAGACCAAAACGATTGTAGATTTTAGTTTTGACATATTGAATGAATAGAGAGAAGAATAGAGAGGTGGAATGCTGGGTCATTTCCCAGCATTCCACCTTTTGATCCCCAATCAGTCGATCAAAAACAAAATTGTCCGTCTGTTTGGTGTATCTCTAACTTTTGGTGTCTCCAACTAAGTTTACCAACTCCATCACTTTGCCAGCACAGAATGAAGCATCAGCTGGCCAATTTGCAAGTAGCTTTTATGATTTTTTTCTTGTCACCACAGGGTTCTCAGCCAACCTGGAAGCTGTTAATATGTTTTAAACCCTGATTACTTAAAAAAATGATAATGATCGCAATGCAGCATCCTGCCAAGATCTCTTTCTCATTGAGCTGAGGTTTTGCAAATGTGTAGTGAATTTGTAAAAGTGGCTACGTGGCGTAGATTCTTCACATTGTTTATTTACGCCAAGCAGACACTTAAAGTTAACAGTTAAATAAGGATCTCTCGCAGCTGGAAATGAGCAAACAGATAAAGTGGAGGTGTTTAGATGAGATTATTAGAGCTGTGAGAGTGGGACCTGCAGGAAACCGGCATGAAGGCGAGGGGGTGAGGATAAATATCTGTCCAAGGGTATCTCGAGGCGTGGGCCAGCATTGCGTGATGAAAGTTTAAAGATAATAGCAATTTCTACTCTTTGCCTTGATGAGCCCCTGTAGCCAACATCAAATAAGCTCTTAATCATGAAGTACACTGAAGGACAGGGAAAACCGAGATACCGGGCAGCAACAAGTGTCTTATTACCAAAAGCAAAGTTGGCCAAATTTAGATGACAGCTTAAAAGTCTTAATCTAACAACTGTTTTCTTCTTAATCATTGTGATTTTTAATATATAAAAAACATTACTGCAGTATGTGGAGTAATGGTGTTATTCACAGAAATTCAGCTGTCTGGGGATTTTTTATTTGGTATGCATTTCTGCTCTAAACATTTCCAACAACATATAGAGATATTTTTTTCAATTTATTTGTTTTTCTTTAGGATCATCTCTCTTTTACAAATTGTAGCTCTGTAAAGCATCTTATTCAAAATTGCAAGTCAAGCAGCATTGTATACAGTAGAGTGCTGCTTCTAAATTCTATCTAAATTCATAAGAAAGTTGAACTGTAACAGTGAAATATAATTTTTCCGCATGCTTCCCTCATTTTTACATGTGGCCCTTCCCCATTTCCTACCTCTGATTCATTTGCACCCCTCTGACAGATGGAATAATAGAGCTGTAATGCTACATTCATACTATTAATTTCTGTAAGTACAAGCAACAGACGTGTATGTGTGTGTGTGCGTGTGTGTGTTGTTTTAATCTCTCTGCAGAAGGGACACTTCAAACAAGTCTGGAATGGGGGAACTGTGCCTTAAGCCCCTTGTTTCAACCTGTGATGCTAATGCATTTCAAGCTTAGTGCTAATAAAATTGAAAAATAAATGGAGGGTAATTGTTTCATGCATTTGAAGGGAGCTGGCTCATTCCATTATGTGGTTATGTTTGTGTGTGCGGCTGTCTCTCTGCGTGTGTGTGTGTGTGTGTGTGTTTGTGTGTCTGTTTCAATTTTCAGAATCAGTCGCCTGTTCAATGGCACCGAGCCCATCGTGTTGGACAGCTTGAAGCAGCACTACTTCATAGATCGGGATGGTGAGATATTCCGCTACATTCTCAGCTTTCTGAGGACCAGCAAACTGCTACTTCCAGAGGACTTCAAGGTATTTCTGCACTGTGTTTTTGTCTATCTGTCCTGGAAAATCTGAAGTAGTTAAAGACATGTGTGATTGGAAAAATGGATTCTTTTATATTTTCTGCAGCTGACACACTTCAGTTTAATAATGTTTATACTTACTTAATGCTTCACTGCTCTGTCATGGGTTGTAGATTTTCAAAAAATAAAATAAAATAAAAACATGCTAGTTATGATTTCAAAATCAACTACAATTTTTTGTAAAATTATCCACAAAAGTTGAACTTTTGTAACATTTTATCATTTTATTACTGCAAACCTTATTGTATTTTTTGTTTGTTTCATGTGATAGCCAAACAGAAAGTAGCATATTTTTATAACATTATGAAGTGAAAGAAACATAGTTTTAAAGGTTTTTGTTATGAATAAAAATCTGAATGTTTTGCATTGTGTTCTGCCCCCCCCCCCGGGTCAATGCTGGGTCAGTCTTTTTTGGTACCAGCTTCAAAATTTCAACACAGAAATATTGCCCCAGTTTTCTTTACAGAAGAGCTTAGGCTCAATTGGATGAAGAGCATCAATGAACAGCAATTTTCAAGTCTTATCACATATTCTTAATTGGATTTAGGTCTGGACTTTGACTAGACCATTCTAATACATTAATATGCTTTGCTCTAAACCATTGCATTGTAGCTCTGGTTTTATGGTCATTTTCCTGCTGGGAGGTGAACCTCTAGGGTGAAGAGAATTTCTTATAGGACTGACCTGTATTAACCTCCACCATGTTCACTATTTACCAGCTTCTTTGTTCCTTTTAAAAAATTAATCCTCACAGCAAGGTACCATGACAGCCATGTTTCACAGAGGGGTTGATGTGTTGATGGTTACTATGCAGGGCTAATTTTCTGTGACACAGTGTTTTGTTTGTCAGCCATAATGTTTAATTTGGTTCTCAGATGACTGGAGCACCGTCTTTCACATGTTACATGGCTTGTAGCAAACAGCAGGCAGGAATTTTTGGGGCTTTCTTTCAACAACTGATTTTCTCTCCACTCTTCCATAAAAGCCAAATTTTTGGAGTGCACACCTAATATGTAGATATATTCTTCCACCTGGGCTGTGGATCTCTGTGGAACTTTTCCACAACTTTATTCCCGACCTATATGCTGTGCTCCTTGGTCTTCATGATGCTGATTGCTCACTAATGTTCTTGAGCAAACCTCTGAGGGCTTCAGGGAACAGCTGTGCTTAAATTACATACTGATGGGCTCTATTTACTCACTCTTAGATCTTTTTTTTATTGTTTGTTGGTCTATCACGTAAAATGCCATAATAAAATTTCATTGTAGTTTTTGTAACATGTCTAAATTGTGAAAAAAAAAACAAAAAAAAAAAACTTTAAGGGGTTTGAATACTTTTCCAATTAACTGTGCATGCATTCATCAGCGCACTGTTCCTGGACACTTTGCGAACCACCAGATCCACTTCAACCTTAGAAAGAGAACTCACACTCTGTTTGTGTTTCAGAGCTTGATTGATGAAGTTTATTCTAAGTAGAAACAGGCACGATAAATTATTGTTCCTTATCACACTTGGCCCATATTAGCCAATCCAAAGCACATGTTCATATCAACAACAGACACACTATCTAGTTGTGTATCAAATAATGGTTTGCACATGTCAGTTTCCTATTGGTTATGTTTTTCTATGTAATAGTAGATTCTTTTTCAATGTACTGAATCTAACATGTAAAATCTCACCCAACATTTATGGACACTGTCATATGTGGCTTTGCATTAATGACTGTGCCTATAGCTGCATCCTTCTCAAGGTTTTTTTTTTTTTGGTGATAGAGTTTCCTAGGTGCACTCTTCTTTTCATTTCCCAATGTAAAGTTGCGTGACCTTTTCACTCGTTCATCCTTCCCCACAAGGTAACAAGGCGAGGCCAAGCCACTCAGAGCCTGGGGCATGCTCTCCAGGCCCCGCGGATAGTAGGAACAAGAGTCAAACCTCAGACAACAGAACATAACATGAAAGCCTGCAAATTTTGGCAGACGATTGCCTGACTCATAGCTGATTACTTTTTTTCTTTTGCATCCACTCTCCCCTCGCTGCCCCCTCCCCCTTTCCATTGCTTTCTGTGAAGTCTTGACAGTCCAATCAGGCACCACGGTTTACACAGAATGCGTTAGACTTCATTGTTTCGTCTCATTACAACCCACTCGCATAAGCCTGTGTTGATCTGCATACCTTTCAATTTGCGTGAAGCCAGAAGAAAAAAATGCAAATAGTGCGAGGCAGAATTGAGCATGTCCTTATCTGAACACAATCAGGCTTGCCGTCGCCCCAGGGCTGGGTCTGTTTCTGCTGCTGGCAGCAGCGGCGCAGTGTGTTTTGCTAAATCAATGTGAAAGTCTGAGCAGAATAGGAAAAGAATTTTTTTTCAGCTCGTATCAGTGGAACAAAATATTCCCTATTAATATCCTCCCCTCGACTCATTATTCAAACCACAATTAATCAGGAGAGTGTAAGCAATGCTCAGTCATATGGAGGGCATGGTTTAAAAGCGGAGCGAGTTAGTGGTATTTATGTCAGATTATTCAGTTAAATCGACTTCTGCTTTCTTTACGCATTGACTCAACGTTGTGTTTTTGTTCTTGTGACTGATCTGCATTATATGGGAGTTGGGTGTATTTTTTTTTTTTCGTGACTTGTTTAATCAACAACCTGCGAGCCTCTACTTGTGTGGTTTTAGTCATTTTTTGGTTTAAGATACACAGCAGGTCTTTATTAGTCTGACTCCCTCGTAGTGACATCCTCCATCATTTTTCTCTCCTTCTTGTCTTTATCCATCTGTCCCTCCCCCTGTCCTTCCCTGAAATGTTGCCTTGCCGTCGGGCTATCAGGTCGGATCATTATTTTGAAGCTCAAACGGGCTGTCTGGACACAGGATTGGGGGATGAATTGTCTCGTAGAGCTGGCAGCGGTAACAGCAGCTTCGGCAACCAGGACAGAGCTGTTGGCCTTGTCTCCTTCTCATCCTCACCTCAGCGCTTAGGATTACTCTGTTGTTTTCTACGCTTCTCAGGATGACTAAAGTGCCTCGCAGACAGACCCCTGTTAAAAACATATCCATCCATGGCTTCAGACCTGTGAAGGATGAGGAGCTACACTTTGATACAGAGAGCTGCCTGAAGGGGGGCGTCTCGGTATGAGTTTTGTCAGCAGCAGCAAGAAGGCCGGCAGAGAGGAAAAAAAGAGACAGAAAAAGAGGAGAAAAATGGGAAAAAAATGGACCCGCCATCCCTTGTTCACGATCTGAAATCCTAAATATTAGGACTTGGGCTTAAGATGTGTTGCATCAACTCTGAAACCAGATGAAGTTGTATTTTGGTATCGTTCCCACGTCTCAGATGAAGGCACAGTTTAGATGAAGGGGTAAAGAGTCTGACAGAAGCAGAAGGGTTAATGAATATGCTGTTTGCTGCCATCTTCTGTTTCGGTGTCCAGCAGTAGGCAACAGATGTAAAGTTGGAAAAAATGAAACACCACCACTACAGTGCTTTGCAAACATTTTAATACCTAACTGCTTTTTCATTTTGTGACCTTACAACCACAATCTTGAATGTTTTTTTTTTCTTTTTTTTTTTTTTTCTTTTTTTTTTATTTTTTTTTTTATAGAGCATTAACAACCAGAATACATTAGTGCATAGTTATTAAGTGGAGAGAAGGTGAGACATGGTTTCCACATTGTTTTACAAATAAAATTCATAAAAGGGTGGTGTGCATAGGTATACCCCAGCATAAAATCCAGTGCAGCTAAAATAAAACACTTAAGAAGTCACTGAATTAGTCAATAGTGTCCCCCTGTATGTTATTTAATCTCATTATGAATCCAGCTACTCTATGAAGGCCTCAGAAGTTTGTTAGAAAACATTAGTGAACAAACACAAAGACCAAGGGATGCAGCAGACAGGTCAAGGAGAAAGTTGTGGAGAAGTTTAAAGCAGGGTTAGGTTATAAAACAATCCCCCAAGGTCATAATGCACTGTTAAAGCCATCATTCAAAAATGGAAGGAAGATGGCAATGGTGCAAACCTACCAAGACATGGCTGTTCACCAAAACTAATAGGCTGAAAACCAGAAACAATCAGGAGGTTTGTGGTCATTCTGGAGGAGCTGCATAGATTTCCAAGTCAAGTGGGAGAATCTATTGACAGGACAAACATTAGTTATGCACCTCATAAACCATGTGCAAGAAAGCTGCTGTGGTCAGATGAGTTCAAAACAGAACTCTTTGGTAATAAATGCAGAGTGCAATATGTGGTTTAAAACTGACACTGTTAACATATCTCTTCTACGATGTCTGTCAGATGTCACAGATGACTGATTTCAGGTGATTTCGCAATGAAGGGAAAAATGAGCAGATGTTTCAGTTTGTGGATGTCCAAACCTGTTAGAGATATACCCCAAACAACTAGTAGCAAACTTGCACCAAATGTTAGCTTGATAGTGTATTGAATCTATTTGACTGAAGTGCATAATTACTTCTGCAAGGCTCTGTACCAGTGGCGTTCACTGGATGAATCACTTACTGTTTATCACTACAAATTTGCATTGTATCACTTTTCAAGGGTTTTTAGGATGCTGATGTATGCCACATGTTCTTGTTTGTCAAATAAATATAAACAGGCAATGGTCCCAGCATAGATCCCAGAAACATGCCCATCATGTAGGGAAAATATCTGCACGTCAGGGATGACAGTTCACAACAATGAATGGATTAAGCTGTCATTCTTTTTCCTTTTGAGACACTAATCAGAACAGAGATGGATTAATTACTGATTGTTTTGCAAAAAGATTTGCAGGGTTTAGGTGTAACCTAATTAGATCTTGTTCTAATAGGAGCTTAACATCGCGCCACGAGCCTTATTAACATAACCCGTGATATGCCCCCCCCCACATTTGGAATCCATTAAAAAGGCTCCTTGGCTGATGACTGTCCTCATGTTCACTTGCACATTTCTTCCTCCTCCCCTGTATTTTCTGTGGTAGTGGTGAGTGATGGTGCCATCTGGTCTTTTGGGAAATTAGAGACAAGCGTACCGGGGCAAATGGCCCCAAGCAAGCCCTGCCCAGGAGTGAGAGGCAAGCAATCTGCTGCAGACTGTCTGCACACAGGAATGCACCATCACACTTTGCTGGAGCACCACTGATGGCCTTTCTGGAGTCAGCTAGCCAAAACATGCTAAAGGCCAGCACAGCTCTGCCAAGAGCTGCTGTGGAGGAAAGCTGCTATGCTTTGTTAATTGAGAATGTTGTCCTGCTGGTTGCAGGCCATCACTGATCTTAGTTCATTGTTTCTATCTGCCGAGAATGTACTCTCACTCCAAAAGGCAATTAAGTTTACATTTTATCTTTTCAGACTCACTTCTGTTTCTCTGTTTCCATCCGAAAAGTTCTCTCAAATCCCACACTGCTCTCATAATAGCAGAATACTTGCAAAAGTATGCTATTAGGGTTTTCACTACTACTGAAAAGCTAGAGTACATGTAAAGGTGGAGCAGCCACTCCTTGAGTAAATAGAACAGTCTTGTTCAAATAATATTTGTCATTAGTTTGTGGAAGAAAGGCAAAGGGGTCACCCATGCTCTTCCAAAGCGCGCGCGTGCGCACACACACACACACACACACACACACACACACACACACACACACACGCACACACAATATATCCCCTTAGTTAACATGCTTAATGTTGCACTGTGCTGCATATGTGCTGGATTTTGTCCTTGTGACCTTGGTGAAGAGATGTAATGTAGTGAAAGACATGGTGTGTTTGTTACACATATAGCCAAGAGGACTGTAACTCACCGCTGTACTCTCCACGGTCATCTGTATGTGCAGGACTTCCACCTGCTGTACGAGGAGGCCCGTTATTACCAGCTGACGCCCATGATCAAGGAGCTGGAGCGCTGGAAGCAAGAGCGCGAACAGCGGCGGATGGCACAGCCCTGCGACTGCCTTGTGGTCCGGGTCACACCCGACCTTGGCGAGAGGATCGCCCTGAGTGGGGAGAAGGTCCTCATAGAGGAGATCTTCCCTGAGACTGGGGACGTTATGTGTAACTCAGTCAACGCTGGCTGGAACCAGGACCCAACACACGTCATCCGCTTTCCTCTCAACGGCTACTGCAGGCTCAACTCCGTACAGGTAAGGCATCAAAGTGTTTTGATTAGAAACAGAATATTTTTGATACATTACAGATATTTTAAAAATATATATACCCACAGTTAACAGTCTCACATTTATCCAGTTTCTAAAAAAAAAAAAAAAACCAAAAAAACCCCACTGAAATCGAACTAATTTGCCACAGAGTTGCTATTCCAGAACGCCCACCCAGTTTACGTCATGCTCTCATTAATACAGGAGAACATTTCTGAGCAGCTTGAAGGAGGAAAGATGTGCCTAGATGAGCTTTGGGCATACACAGTCATCATCAATATGAGATTCAGCTTTAATATGGAATAAGTCTGATTGTGTGGCAAAGAACGACAAGCAAAATTTTGCACAAAACTCCAAAAAAGAATGTTTTTTAAGATAAATTTTAGGAAAATAAACAAGCATAGTCAATAGATATGTAGCTTCTCATTATCAGCAAACCTAAAAATGAAATTGCAGTCAGTCTTTTTTTTCTTTTTTGTCTTTGCAGCTTCATTAAATAGTATAGTGAGTCTGGCTACCTTGCAGTGTTGGTGGCAAATTTGCTCTACAAAGTGGGAAAAATGTCGATCTTCTGCCTGTTGTGCAGCTGACCTTATTACACTTTCTGTGGCCTTTAGCATCTTGGATACTATCATCATCTTATTCTGTTGCAAAGTGTGCATTTATAACAACTGGAACAAACCATCCAAACAGTCCTTCACATTATTATTAATTCACGTACTGATTTTGGATGATATGTTGTGGCACCCTTACTCAGAGGTCTATGGATTGTTAAAAATCTTCATTCTGTAACGGTTTCTCTTTCTAGCATGCATCAACATTAGATCACACCCAAGAGTATAAGTGTAGCTACCCAAACAGAAAATCAACAGCAGACACCTTCAAAATTTCTATTTCCATGCAGAATTAAGTCTTGATGCATGTTTGATTTTAGATTTTTTTTGTTGTTGTTGCTTTTTACCGCTGTACTCCTATTTGAGAAATATAAAGTATGCATGTTAAATTTATTTGTATAGTATTACCTTAATCACAAAACTCATCAATTTATTCTTAAATAGACAGCTGGAAGTCTTTAGCCTCTTTTGTCAAAGCAGAGTTGTTCATTCTGTTGTTGACATACTATGAAAAGTACCTCAGAAAACTACTTTTCCAGTTGTGTTAACCACTAAGATCTGAGAGTGAAAGATCGAGGGGGAAAGTAACAGTCTCACACCATGGGCTCGATATAGCACACTTAAGAGCCTACAGCCACGAATAGACTAACACACAGAGGAGCCTTCACCCCTCCAGCACACAGAGAGAGCCTCTCCAAGGCAAGCTGGTGTGCTCTGACACCTCTCCACCTCGCCCCCCTCACCATATACCCCCTGTCGGTGTGAGAGACCACCTCCAGGGAGGTGAGCGCAGCGTGCGGGACAAAGCATGTGTAGACTGCGGCCATGTTTTCCTGCAAAAAAAATGAAGAAGAGGAATGGAAAGGGGGGGAAATGATATGCATAATTTACACTTTACTCCTTTTTAAGACACAGCTCCTTTTTTAAAAAGACTCCAATATAACACCGCTTAGGGCAATTGAAATACACGTATTGCATTTTTTAATACCATACTTACAATTTCTCAAACAGCCTAAACCAGTTTATACTTCCTTTATAGATTTTTAAATGACTTACAATATAATTAATTGGCTGCATCAACTAACACAACATTCTTCCACTCTGTTTACCAGGGAGACTGGTTATAGGAAGTGAGCCCATCTGACTAACACAATTTGAGAGGAGACATTATTGTCTCAGTTTTTTGTTTTTCTATTATAAGGTTGCTCTTGAAGGTGAGGTGAGCTGAGATGCTCCTGTCAGAAAAAACCGCTAATGGCAAGAGGAGCTGGATTGTCAAGGTTTTACTGGGAGCAAAGCCCCAACATTCGACTCACACACCGGCGTCTCTCAGTTAAAGTGGAATAGCCGCTCCTGCGTGGTATTAGGAAGACCTATTTTGGGGTATTGTTGCTTCATGTTATTAGTATTACAAAAGTAGTCATAGCCCTTAAACTTTTTCATATGTCTCAACCTTAAAGATTCATGTTTTTGATAAAGATTTTATACAATAGATCCACACAAATTCAAGGAAAACTGTTAGGTAGAAGGAAAAGGATACATTGCTTTAAACCGTTTTAACAAATAAAAATCTGAAAACTGGTCTGCATTGGGTTCAGCCTCGCCCTTTTACTCTGATGCCCATTCAGAAATCATCTACGTAATGTATAGTCAGTTCATGTGAGGTTTAATCTCAGTATGAATTTAGTTGTTCTATGAAGGCTTCAGAGGTTTGTCAAAGGACATTTAGGGATGCAATTCATATAGGGACACAGTAACCATGGTGAGGAAAATGCTCTGGTGAGATAAGATCATGGTTGTACTTTTTTGTTTCACCTGCATGGTGGAAAGCTAACACTGTGAACTTACAATCTCCTAAATGAAACACGGTGGTGGCAGCATCTTGTTGTGAAAATCCCTTTCTTCAGCAGAGACAAGAAAGCTGGTCATAGTTGTTGGGAAGATGGTGACTTGAGACTATGGCAGATGTTCGGCTTTCAGCAGGACATCAACACGTGTAATGGCCCAGTAAAAGCTCAGACCTAAATCCAATTGAGAATCTGTGGCAAGATTTAAAAATTGGTGTTCACAGCTGTCCTTCGTCCAGAAGAATGGGCAAAAATATCACTTTGTAGATGTACAAAGCTGAAAGAAACATACCCTAAAAGACATCCATCTATTCTATTCCTTCCACTTCATAATAATGCTCTCTACATTGTGTTAGTCTATTACATAAAATCTCAGTAAAATACATCGAAGTTTCTGGTTGTAATATCACAAAGTGTGAAAAGTGCTAGGGTAATAAATACTTTAGCAAGGCACTATATTATTTGTATGCAGAGCATTAATGTATGTCTGTAAAAATATAATTACTTACTAAATATAGCATCAAAGCAGCACTCTGCAACTGCAATTTTGCACACATTGATATTGCAGTGACAATTATGATACAATATGCTGTGCAGCTCCAGAGGTGGCAGTTCCATACACACATATACAAAATAGGTTCATTAAAAACCTAATCAGAACAGATGCACAGCCTGGCTCAATGAGTCTATGCAGATAAGGATGTAAAGAGCAGATGGAGCTGTTGTTTTTTTGTTGTACGGGGAGATTTTTCTAAACAACTTGCTCATTATGTACTGCAGGTATGAGAATGTTTGCAAAGGATTTCTCATCTTACTTGCTAGACAAAGAGCCTCTGATCCGATTTCAAGTCCGGGCATTAACCCTGGGGAAACATGCTCACCACCCCACCCTGCCCACAGAGACAGAGCAGGGTGAAAGTGTGAGGGGGGTGTTGACATGGCAGAAAACCTGTTAATACAAGAGTGTAAACATTTTTGATGAGCGTTTTGAGAGGAAAAAGAAAGATGTATGAAAAAAAGTTTAGATTATCTGGTTCAGAGGTCTGATTTTTTTATTCTGATTTCATGAATGCGCCTTTTGAGCTTTTTAAAAAGTTATAAAACGGGAAGAAAAATGCAACCATGTAATATTGAGCTGCCTTTTTCATATTTGGATACACAAGAACGAGTGCGAACAAACAACTCCACCTTGGCAACTGATTCTCGGTGAAGTCATGACTGGAATTTTGGGAATAATGTGAACCACCTGCGTTGCTATGCAGACCCAGAGCAGGGAAGCAGAAAGAAAGGAGGGAAAACATTTAACCTAAGAGTCGCAGAGGTGTACAAAGACGTGTCCCAGCTCTGGAGCCTTGGCTGCTGCTCCATACATCACCGTGATGAAGCGCTCAGATCACACCAGAGCCAATCCGTCCTTCATCAATGTGACAGCAGAGGCACAAGTGGATAAGGGGGCCTATTCCCCCCTCCCACTGCCCAGGCAGGGTACGCAACATGCTGCAACACCCTTTCACATGTCACTCTGCCACTCCATCAATCCTGAGTCGGCTGAATAGGGAGAGCAAAGCCCATCAGAGCAGAGAAGGCCACACAAACACCTCCACCGTGCTCCGCGGTGGCCTGAGTGGCAGAGTAAAACTGTAATACTGCTCCAGTTTTTAGTTCCCTTTCTGTGGCCCCTTGGGTCCAACACAATATGAGGCTCAGCAGGAAGCAGATTTTTCTGACAGGTGGAGATGTTAAAAACCAGATTCCTCTGCCCCTGACAGATATTACCAACCTTCCACTCTTAAATAGGTTAGCCAGACACATTTTATCTATTAAAATTTGAATTTGTGTATTTATACACATATACTGAAAGACACACCAAATATTTTAACTCTAGTGAAAGACAACATGAGTAAATATAAAAACCAGTAATTAATGGAAAAATATTAAACTAACCTTGCTCTATGTGAAAAAAATTATTTCCCCCCTGAACCTAAAACTAATTGTGCCTAAATAGAAGGCAACAACTGCAATCAAGCATTTGTGATAACTGCAAATGAATTATGGCCCCCTCAGCCACATTAGAGGGTTTTTGACCATGAACAGTCTGTTTAAGCTCATGGTCTCAATTGGTTTTAAGTCAAGACTCAGCCTCTTCAATGCCATCATTTAGTTTTTTTTGTTGTTGTTGAGCTATTTAGCTGTGGACTATTTAGCTGGTATGCTTTGTATTGTTGAGCAAAATGAGCGAAAGCATCAAAACAGCTCCACACCATCACACTACCACTACCATGTATGACTTTTATTATGATCTTCTTTTTCTGAAGTGCTGTGTTAGTTTTACATCTGATGTAAAGAGATGCTCACCTGTCAAAAAGTGTGACTATTGTCATTGTCATACCACAGAATAGTTTCCTAGAAGTCGTGGGGATCATCAAGAAGTTATTTTGGCAAATGTGAGATAGACCTTTGTGATCTTTTTGGTCAACATTAATTTTCTTGGAACTCTCCCATGGATGCCATTTGATGTTGTTTTGGGTTGCTGATCTGCTCTTGGAGTCATTTTTGTTGGCAGGTCACTGCTGAGAAGGTTCACAACTTTTTGTTTTCTCCATTTGTGAAAAAAATAGTTCTTACTGCGTTGTTCACTAGAGTCCCAAAGCTTTAGAAATGCTTTTGCGACCCATTCCAGATCAGAGTACGGTATCTTGCTTTTTGCGGTCTTTTAGCCTACTTCATGATGTCACACAGGTTCTGTGTAAGTATTTATTTTTCCAGTAGGTCTTGGTTGGTTTTGATTGATTTTTTTTTTCCTTTAATAAATGAAATTATCTTTTGAAGACAGCTTTTTGTTCTCAGCTTGATCTTTGTCTAATGTAAGTTAAAATTTAGGTAATGATGGGAAAGATTTAAGTGTAACAAAAGAGTAAAAACAGACAAAATATGTATGTATGTATGTGTGTTACCGCACTTTATTTATTACTTGTGTCTTATTAGCATTTATTCATTATTACCACATGATAATAATACTCTTCACATTATGTTCTGTAATTTTAACTTTGTGGTGCCACCCCAGTATTATCACTGGCTGGCCATTTTCTGATCTATCTGAAAACTTTTTGTAGAAAAACCAACCTGACCTTTGTTCAATACTCTGGTTCTGTTCTGAATAATAAAGTTTTATAAATATGATATCTAAAGAAAAAAAATGTCCAAATTGATAAAACGTATTCAAATTTCATGTAAAATTCTATGGAAGTAGAAATGTGAAGGAGGTACTTAAATGTTTTATTTGAAAGAAAAATTAAATTCTACTTTTCCTCATTCTTTGAAAAAGTCCTATGAAATTATTTTTGTTCTTAATAGAAACGAAACACCGAACATTACAGAATCATATTGCTTAGTTACTATTGATGTATCATTGCAGAGAAAGTAGCTTTAATGGTTTACTGTAGTTTCAAATTCAGGTCTAAAGTTGGATAAAATATAAAGCAGCTACACAATCCTTCTATATAATGGAATATTAGTTTAATTTTACATTTTTCCTGTTGATCTTGTGTTATAAAGAATAAAACAAGTGACAGTAAAGTTTTAGGAAAAGAACGAAAACTATCAGTTACTCAAGTATGTTTAGTTAGTTTAATCAGAACTTGTTTAAGCCCTCACTCAGTCCATCTCTCTCTTTCACAGTTCATATTTCCAAAAACATGCAGTTTGCAGACATCCTAAAATGTCCATTTGCTATGGTAAACCCAACTCATTTGCTCCAAGCTCTGTATGAAAATACTCAACAGTCAAAGTGCTCTTGTCACTGGTAAGTCCTAAAAAAGCTGGCACACAGCTTAGAGAATTACAAAGAGCTGGAACTTCATCGCTGCTTGATGCCAGATGCTTAGGCTGCAGTTACCCTTCCTTGTTGAGCTTCTGCATTGTTAAACAAAAGCGCTGCCCCCTCCTGAGTGCAGCACCCGTCAAAAGCTTCAGCCTGCGCGTGTCACACGTGTCAATCAGCTCTGAATCCTGTGCCACGAGGAGCAGGCGTCTCCCAGCTCCTCCTCAGAGGTGTTCTGAGTGTGTCTGTGCGCTCTGTCGGCCATCAATATTGCATCGTGTTCCTGTTTTCCAGCCCTAAGACTCATCCACTTTGATTCCTGCTTCACCCTCTTTGCTGCATTTATAGGAGGGTAGAGAAGTAGGGATGATGTTATCCCCTCTTCACAACAGCGGCGACCTCGGGCTGAGTGGCAGCTCATTCACTCGGTTAAATGGGAGACGGTTTGCATTTGTTTGGAGCCATGTTTTCACATCACTTGGGACGGAGAGCGTGAGGAGACACTTGTAATCAGTTTCATTCTTACTGACAGGAAAAGAAACAGACAGAAGTAATGAAGTCTAACAAAGAACTAATTTAGGTCTTGTTATATCCTCTTCACTGTTTGATCCTGATTTCCTGTACTGAGAGCAATATTTTTCATATTGTACAATGCTTTATAAAAGTGTTCATACTAGTTTCACATTTTGTCACATTTGTTACATCTAAACACAAATGCACAGTACTATGATTTTTTTTTTTTTATGGCATTCAACAGAAAGTAGTTTGAAGGAAAATGATTATTTTTTTGTATTTTTTTTTAAGTTTTTACTGATTAAAAAAAAATCTTTTTAATCGATTTAATTGTAGGGTCTGTAATGAATTAATTGCAATTAATTTCATTTTAATCAAACTATATATTGACAAAATAAGCAACATTTTCAATTCAAAAACCCTTTTTGCCATCACATTATTGAATAGACATATGAGCTCAACAACAAAGATATTTATTGTTTTTAATATGTAATTTAGATTATTCAACCATCAGATTTGGCAAAGTATTATTATATCAATTCAGCTTTCAAGTGTTTCAGGAACCCCTGATCATTCATGAAACTTCTTGAAAAAAATACTACTTTAGAAATGTGAACTGTGGATGCTGACATCAGCGTTGGGGACATCTGTGCTTGCCGCAACATGTTTTGCATTGAGATGGTATTTTTGGCTTGAATAGCTTTGGTGGTGGGCCAACTGCAGTCTTTTCCAGCGACCCATTAGATTGGTTTTCAAAGCAAAAATTAATCCCCAGTGAGACAAGACAAGCAGCTTTGTTGTCAATCGCTGTTGTTTGTGGATATTGCTTGTTCGTCAGATTTACGGCGTACTAGAATAGCACAAATAAAAGGGTTATAGTTGGAACCTTTAAAAAAATGTAACACATTAAAATCTATGTAATTAATTAATTGTCTCTCCTGAAGAATGCAATCCCATACAATGTTGGTGTCACCACCATGTGGGGATGGTGTTATTTTAGAATAATTTGCAGTGGGATTTTTCCACCACACATGCCATTTTAGGCCAGAAAGTTTCACTTTGGTCTTATTTGATCACATGTTTGGAAGGTGAATGGCATGTATTAGATATTGTTTTATAACCTAACCCTGATTTAAGCTTCTACTAAACTTTAACCCATGACCTCTCCAGTGTGTTCCTTGGTCCTCAGAATAAATTACACACGTGGATTCTATTTGTTATTAAGGTGACTTGTTAAAGTGAACAAATGTACAGAATGTTGCTTGGGGCAACAGAGTAAAAAGAGCTAAATACAAATCCAGGTCTGTAGCATCAGTTCATTTTAAAATTCACTGAAGTTTGTTGTAATGTGACATAATGTGAAAAAGTTAGACATTTGCAAGGAACTGTAAGCAGTGATTGTTGCAGCCTATTAGGGAGTTCAGTGTTGGACAGAAAGGAAAAAAAAGAGAAAAACTGTTAATGATCTATAATTCCATATCATGGAAATAGTTATCTTCAGACTGAGTCTTCATCCAATCAGATTGCTTGTGCAGAACTCACAGTTCGACTTCTTTGTTATGGTTTTGCTCAAGTGAGCTAGGAAAGTAAGCAGAGAAATCTGCATAAGTACAACATAAGCTGGGATGTGAAGGCCTGCGGTCACAAGAACGTAGTGCAGAACGAAGCAACCAGACATGTTTGTGCTTTTTAACGCGGTGCATTCCTTTCTCTTGTCAGGAGGGATTGATTTCGGGACATTGTCCTGTGGACATTAGAAGCCTCAGCTTGGATACAGCCTAATTATTCTGTGTATTGTTTATCCCCCCATGGCACTAATTCACTGTGACAAAACTGAACGTGAACTTTTTTATGGCATCTTATAGTCATTACAGTATCCTTGAATCAGTTACAACCATCTATAATAATATCCTTAAGTCTTTTGTGCTGCGGTGCGTTAATCATAAAAGTATTTTCAGACTATCTTTATTGATCAGGCCCTTCTCCTCTGTGACCAAATTGCGCTGCTGAACACGACGGAGTCCCACATGTGTTAAGAGATGATTGGGAGAAAATGCAATGTGATGCAATGATCAAAGAAGGCTATGTAATATCATTTCCATAATCGTTAGGCTCCTCCGTCGCCTGTCATGGATTGTGGAGTGTTTGATGCTTGGGCAGGTCTCTTAATTAGCCATCCTCACCATCAGCTGTCTGCCGCCCCTTCTGTCTCACAAATTACTGAGTTTGTCACCATCGGATGGCCAGAGGATGGTGGGGGAGGGGGGTGCGGTCTCTTCAGAGTAGTCCGTTAAACTTACAAGCAGCGCATCGATCCGCATTTTAGTTTTAATGAAGTGATGCATGAGCGGATGGGGGTTTCTGGTCTGCTCAACAAGTTTCTGTAAGTTTTTATGTTTGTGTCTGATTTATATGTGAGGCTGCAGGCCTTCGACTTGGAGGTCCAAAATGCCCACTTTATCCTGTGGAGATGTTCACACTCCTGTAATTAGAGAGCTTTTCCTTCACCATGAGTCTACATGTGAGCGTGTGCAAGCTTTAAGACAAAAACTTTCTGTTTGGATGAACCTCTCTGCCTCTGTGTCTGGCAGAATGGGTTTGCCCTTGGCGAGACCTTTCATTTTCATGCACTGCACACTCTGTTAAAAGGAAGGGGGAATAAGTAAATACACACTACTTCTCTCACTGGGATTTAGATATATACTTGCTCCAAAAAAAAAATAAATAAATAAATAAATAAACTACATCCCACACGAATTACAGCAGTCGAGGAGAGAAAAGTGATGCTGTGAGTTCACGTGTCTGAGTGTATCTCTGTTTGGTGAAGTGTGTGTGTGTCAGGGTCCAGACTGGAGGGCTAACATGCATCCCCATCTCCTGCTCTCTCCCTGCAGCTCCAGCACTTTGTCCGCACACCGATCAGCCACATCTCGTTCCTTATCCTCATTCGCTGCACGTCGTTGCCTTTCCCTCTCTCGCTCACGGACCTCACTTCTTCCCTCACCCCAGCCTCATTACTCAAATTAGGAGCTCCAGTAATCACCACGCTGAGCTCCAGTCAGGGCCCTTAACACACCCCGCTCACACTCAGGCTCTCCACATCCCTTTGAGCTCCTCCTGCCCTCAGCTCAGTGGCCGATCCGGCACGAGTCGCATAAATATTGCAGAGGTGGTGTGATGTTGGGAATGCCCTCTGGTTTTTATCACTTTCTGTGATTGGATTGAGAAGAGGTTTAATGGCATGTGCTGCATGTTGGAACTGATGACTATCTGAAGAGGTTCAATGCTTGAGCATCAGCACTCCTCTCACGTCTATTTTCTAAATATTAATTTATCTCCCGTAACTGTTTATGGTACATAGCTAAGATCTGGGGTGCAGAAAGCAGTCACGCCATCAGACAAAAAGCACCAACTTTTTATATAGAATATATGGTATTAATTGCTTAATTTCCTCCCTCTGATCAATGTAATAGTTGTTTAACTGAAAGGGGCCAGTGTTGGGTAGAAATTAGGCTGCAGGGGAGGTTTTCGTGTTCAATAAATTGTCTCGAATGACCCTTGTGCTACTCCTTACTGTTCAAATATCAATCAGTCCTTACCTGTGAAGCACAACAAAAAATATAGCACAAAGTACTTTACAGAGGGGTGAAGTGGGGTCTAGAGGTAACAACACAGCTGTCTGGGGTTCCATTTCTGACCTTGTGACCTTTGCTGCATGTCTCTCCCTCTTCTCTTTCTGCCTTTTTCCTGTCTGACTGCTATCAATAAAGGCCACTAGTGCTACAAAATAACTTTTTAAAAAGTGCCTTACAGAAGCCAAGAGAAATGGGAGGGATGCCTGCAAACAACTTTTGAAACCCTACCATTACAAATGGAAAAAATGGGGGGAGGGGGGTTAAAGTCCACTGGGACTTTAATTGAAACTATGTGCTTTTATCTGATTGGACTAAAATTAAGTTTTTCAGCAACAAATTCCCAAGTGAGTCTGAGATGAAACCAAGGATGAATATGTGGGGGAAAAAAACCACATCGTGCCTACTACTGAGTGCGGTGTAGGATCTGTGAGGCTGTGGGCCCCTTTCTCCTCCAAAAGCCATTATGGGACTGCATGGCATGATGAGCTCTTTGAGATTCAAGGCCATTTTAGATAAAAACATAGTGGTCTCCTCAAGAAAAGTGAATATGGGTCATATTTGGATGTTTAATCAGGATAGGACAAATCAAAACAGAAATGGTTTAGAAAATTCAACCCTTTTTCCATACTTGAATGCTATAGTGAACCTGTGGGGTGAGTTTAATGGAAGAGAGCATGAGGAGGGATCCGAGATCTGCATACCAACCTTATGAAATGTTATAGGAGAAGAATAATGTTGTCCTATTGGCTGAAATATTAACCAAAGGGTGTCAATCAGTGTGGTACCTGTAATTTTTGTTCCAACTATTTCTTGGGGTGATCGCCCCATAAACCAAAAATATCAGCCCTCCCAACTTTGAGACCGTTGCCACACGTCTTCTCTCTCTGCCCATTTCCTTCTGAAACCCCAAAAGAATAATTCCTCATGTGGGATTTATTTTTAGTGTTAAATTACGCTGCTGCAATAAAATATGAATTTATTTTCAGGCTTTTTACACATCTATACCGGGGGTGCCAATAAATTTGCCTGCACCTGTTTAGACCCCTATCAACACCTCTACATAGCACAAATAAACTTTTTTGTTGTTGTTTTTTTAACCAGTGTAAAAAAGCATGAATTTATGAAATTACTGCTTTCATAACAGGTTTTGTGTTAAACTACTTAAACAATAGTTTTGTGTTTTCAGTAATGTTCTCGAATATGTTGATCTGATATAATTATTGCTCTAAACAAGATGTTTGTTTTTCACTTTGCATAAACAAAGCAAACAACTCTTTTAGTCTCAAAATCAATTAATTTTCTTTAAGCAAACTATTCCGTCTTTTCAACAAAAAGTTTCCTGCAGTGACTTTATCGTTAACAGAAACAGCAGTAGTTTAAGAGTTATGAATAAAATAGTTTGTAATTAACACCTGATCATTTGTCTTCTCAGGTTCTGGAGCGTCTTTTCCAGAAGGGCTTCAGTGTGGCAGCATCATGTGGAGGAGGAGTGGATTCATCCCAGTTCAGCGAGTACGTGTTGTGTCGTGAAGACCGGCGGAGTCTCTCAATCAACACCCCTATCAGGATAAAGCAGGAACCCCTGGACTAGAGATTTTTCTGGTGGGAGAAGGACTGGCAACAAATCCACTCCTCCTCCTCTTCCTCCATCTTTTCACACCGCCCCCATCTCACCTCCACCTTCCCCCTCTCTGCCCCAGCTGGACCACAGCCTCCCCTCCAAGAACATAACTAAGTATTAGCAGAGGCTTTTAACCTCACCAGCTCTGCTGAACTCCACGGGGAATGTAGGACCAAACAGAGGAGGAAAGCATCAGCAACAAAAGTTTTTCATTCTGTTTGAAAAATACCCAAAGAATCTGTTGGACCATCGGATGCTTTGGCATCTCACAGCTCTCTGTTTTTAGCACAGATTTACTGACTGATTTTCCCACAGCTACTTAAGACAGCAATGTACAGAAATCTGCACCACCTCTGTCATCCAGTCCTGTTTCTGTGGGACCAGCATCCTCTCTGGTGACACAAGGGGCCTGTTGTGGTTCAGGGAAGCTTTGGCAGACAGGATGTTTTTTAAGGATGACAAGATAAGGACATCATATAATTTTGTGAGGCCCCAAACCCTGTGACCCCATCAAACCTCAGCGGACTCAGCATTGTTTGTTAAACTGTTTCTATGCTTTTCTCGTTCGCTTTGCTGTTTTTATGACAACATGGTGTAAACAATTATGATTAATAGGATTATTTTTAATGTCTCTTTTTTCCCCCCTTTCTCCAAAATGAAGGATGTACGAACATTGTATTCATTAGGCTTCGAGAGCTTGCGAGGGAGCATTTCTTGGCAATGGCTGCAGCAACTCAGATGTCTGCAGGCTATGTGGCAAAAGCAATCTGACTGGCAATGAAATCAGAGCCAGAAAAAGTCCCATTGTTCAAACAGGAATGGAAGAAAACCTCGACGTTTCCTCATTGTTTATAGTCAAATGTGTTGCACACATAAAAAAAAGAAAGCAACTCTAAAATTTCTGCTTGTTTGCTCTAAAACAGGCAGTACCCCCTTTTTTTTAATCCAACTTATTGCTTCAGATAACTAAAGAAGTTTTAATATTGGACAAAAATAACCTGAGTAAATGCAAAACAAATGATTTAATTTATTAGTGGGAAAAAAACGTTATCCAAAACAACCAGTCAACTGTGATAAACCACATTTTTGGTTCTGTTTCACAAGCTACATCCAGGCCTGATTACTGCCAGACCTGTAGAATCAAGAGAACTTATCTGACAATATGAAGTAGGTTGCAACACATCATGTACCGATTAAAAAAAATTCAAGAACAGTTTAGAAACTAAATTATTTACATCGGTCACTCTGGGAAGGGTTACAAAGCCATTCAAAAGTTTTAGGACTAAAGCAAACCACAATAAAAGTGATTATCCAGAAATAAAGAAAATATGGTACAGTAGTGAGCCTTAGGAGTGGCAGGTCTTCCAAAATTACTCCAAACTCCAATCAACAACTCATTCAGGAGGTCCCAAAACAACAAAGCACTGCAGGCCCCACTTGAATCAGTCAAGGTAAATGTTCATGATTCAATGATAAGAAAGAGGCTGGGCAAAAATGGCATCCAAGGTAAAAAAAAAAAAAATAAATAAATAAACACTGCTGGGGTATTTATTTATTCAGCAGGTTGTTTTGGATAAATTTGTTTCCCTTAATTATTAAAGTCATAATTTAAAAACAGTTTTTTGCATTTAACCTTATTTTCTTTGTTTAATGTTAAAAGTAGTTTGCTGATCTGAAACATTTAAGTGTGGCAAAAAAATTTAAAAAGAGAAGAAACTTGGAGGAAAGGAATACTTTTTCACAGCACTGCATCTCTGACTGGATTGTCTCTGTTTAGCACAAGTTTTAGAGCTTTTATGTTTAAAATCCTGGAAAAAAGTGTTTGAGTTCGAATGTGAAACACTTGAGGACATGCAAGAGCTGACATTTACCAGTACGTCTTGGGATCAGCAGGAGATGTACTTTAAATGCTTAATGTTTGTTTGCACTTGACGATTTTTTACCGCAGAGCTGCCCTGTCCCACTCCTTCAGAATCGTTTGAGCCCAACGAGCAGCGCCAAGTCAAGCTGTTTTACGTTTAGGTGGACGATGGGATTAAAACACTGAAAAACAGAAGAAAATTAGGCATCCAACAGAACAAACTGTGCCGGTTTTGTTGATTGTACAAGCATAAATATGTTCTTTGAGCCACGTTGCATTATTTAAAACTATATGAAGGATGCAAACATTTGATCCTCCAAGTCCTGACAGTTCCGTTTGAAAATTGTCACTTCTGACTCCAGTTTACTTCAGAGGTTGTTCACACATTACATATGGCAGAACCTAAAGTTGAACTGCTCTCTCAGCATCAGAGTATTGTTCACAAAGAGGCGAGTGGGTGGCATTTTACTCAGTCCTTCTCTCCTTCTCATGCTCTTACACTCAGCATGTCTTCGATCAAAGACAGAAGCAAGAAAGTGTTCACGCTTTTTATTTGTGCATAACTTAACTATGCTGTTTCTTCCATTCCAAAAGCCTGAGTTAAAACAAAAATAGCAGCTTACTCTGATCTTTGTTGGTGCTGGCAGTTACTTGATTTAAACTAGGTTTGTTTTTTTAGTTCATTAAACTTGGGTTCTGCTGTCCGAACAGGAGCAGGAAGTGGATGAAGTTTTTCACAAAACAACCTGTCTTTGTTCTGATCTGCTCCTTTTGGATTCAGTTGCCTCAAAGGGAATGGTCAACCACGCTGGTTTTTCATGTGAAGAGGCATGTTGGGCCCTCTCGCAGAGCTCCCCCGGCCCCTTCCTGCCTCCCCGTTTACAAACCCCCTCCTACGCCGGACCACACCGCAACAAGCCAAACAAACTGATGAGTCAAAACACAAGCAGGCTCGCAACATGCCAGGCAACTCGACTCTGCAGCTGACCTCAACTTACTTTGGTTGTTTTTTACCACTGAAGGTAAAACTGATTTGTGCTTCAGTAATATGAGATTCAAAGCAACTTCTGTTACCTTTTAGGAGCTAAAATTTGTGATTTTAAAACAGATGCTAACTTTAGACATCTTGACGCATTTGGAACAACTCGACAGGACTGGAAATTTTTAGAACATCTTCACTGTTGTCAGCCCTTTCCAGATGAAGCACGAGTCAATATTCAGTCGGTCCACTTGGCTTTGACCCCTCCTCTGGCTTTCACCCCTCCTCTGAGGCGGCTCAGTTTGTACAGTTACTGTGTATTGAATTATCAGGACTCGTAGGCCTTATGGGACCTTGATGTTTTTGAGAGCTCTCAAATCCACTTCACAGTAAAGAATTAAAAGAAAAGTCAGAACATTACATCGTGTACATATGGATTAAAAAAAAAATTTCAAAGCGTATAATAAGGTGCAAATGTATATTATTTAAAGTGTTTAAAACAATTAGACTGTGGTATTAAAGGGCATGTGTTCATTTACAGTGTCTCCATTTGACTTTTCTTGCATATTTGCGATAATAAAAGGATGTACTGTATAAATTAACTTTGTCTCATTCACTCTTTTAGAAAGGAGGATGGTTTTGTAACAGTTTCTAACAATTAACGCTGTTTACAGCAAAAGTATTCACCCACCATGATTATTTTCAGAAGTTTGTGAAGTTACAGCCACAAACGTCAATGTATATTTTGTATGGAAGACAAAGTAGATGAAAATTGCTAGATTTAAAAAAAAAAAAAAAAAAATTATTACAGATTAATTCTAAGAAATGTGGGGTGCATTCATACTCAGCCTCCATGAGTCAATATTTTTTCAACAACATTCTGGTGCAATTATAGCTACAGCACTTTTAGGTTATCTTTATCCCAGTTTATAAGACTATAATTCCTGCCCATTCTTCTTTTCAGAAAAACTCAAATTCAGTCAGACTGAATGGAGAGTGTCTGTGAACACCAGTTTTCACAGATTTGCCAGATATTCTTAATGAGTTTCAAGTCTGAACTTTGACCAGGCCAGTTTAACACATGGATATGCTTTGATCTAAGCCTTTACAGTGTAGCTCTGACTTCATGTTTAGATTGAAAAGTGAACCTCCGCCCCAGACTCAAGTCTTTTGAAGCTTCCCAACAGGAGTCCCCCATATTTAGCTTGATCCATCTTCCCATCAAACTTGACCAGCTTCCCTGCCCCTGCTGAAGAAAAGCATCCCCCCCATTATGATGCCGCCACCACCATATGTCACTGTGTAAATGATGTGTTCAGAGTGATGTGCAATGTTAGTTTTCTTCCTTACATATTGCTTTGCATATGAGCCAAAAAGGTATTCTACAAGTGTACTGTCTCCACTTCAAACTTTAAATAGGACTTACTATGAATTTTTTAACAGTAATTCTCTTTAAAGATTCTCCTCCAGATATACCATGGCCTTCTTCTTGCTTTCCTAGATGCCAAACACTTTCTATTGCTAGACAATGGATTGAAAAGTGCTATGTGACATATTTAAAACTGGGGATATTGCTTTATAACCTTGCTCTGCTTTACACTTCTCCACAACTTTATCCCAGGCCTGAAAAACATCTGAGATCTTCATAGAACCGCTGTATTTATACTGTGATTTAAATGAAACAAAGATGGGATGTATTTACTACTTAGGTAACTTCACTGAATTTTATTCTGGGGTATCAGATTAAAGGGTTCAAAATTCAAATGAATACCACACTCCTCAGTGTTTTTAGTTGTTGAAAACCATGTTTCATTTTCCTTCCTCTTCACATTTTGTGTTGGTCTTTCAGATAAAATACAAAAAAGAAAATTCATGGAACTCTCTATGTGGTGAATTTTATGTTTTTACATTGAGCAGCTGGAAACTAATTAAGTATGCCAGTCAGAGTAAACGTATATGTGCATCCTGCTCATGCTTGTAGAAGACGAGGGATTTTCTTCATGGCTCAGACCAGCCCAGCAGAGGGTCAAACTCAGAGGCTCAAAACAATAAACTTTTTGATGGTCTGAGGTAAATGGTCAACTATTCTCCTGCTTAATTAGCAACAGAAACCTAGGAGGGTTTTTTATAGCTGGGCAGCAGTGCTTGACGGAGTATGTACTTTGCATGAAATTTGATACATTTTTGAAACAATATTTTTCAGAAACCTGAAAAACACATAAAGCTCTCAGATCACGTACTGTAGATCAAGGAAAAGTAGAGAACTGCCCCGTAGCGTGATGACTAAGACAAATGGCTTTTTGGAAATGATGGACTCTGCTTCCTTTAAGTTAAACAAGTGAGCAAACATTTGAATTGTTATCTACAAAGTCCCAAAGCGAAGATCCACGATGGGCCATGAAGAGGGCAACGTCCCATCATTTCCTACAGTGTTCTGTTATGTTTTGCCAACCTGCAGACATTTCATGACTAAATATCTTTACCCCAGAGGTCTTTAAGCACAATCTTTAGTGTGTTTTGTCTTGTTCGACTCTAATGGATTTAGAGTGGGATCAAACATGATGTGACAGCTCAAGAGGCAGCACATTCAACCACTTCCTACTTTCTCTGAAGTGTTTTGGAGCATATTCCAATTGTGTCTGAGAAGGTTTTATGTAACAAAAAGGGATAGGCAAGCTGGAATTTGCAAAAGATATAGAGAACTTGTGATGTTACAACCCAGAAAGTAATAAATAAATGTAATGAAGGCATCTGCAAATTCACCACTAGTGTGAATTAGGGAAAACAGGTGAGTTTTTTTCACCAAAATGACACAAAACAACGACATGGCTGCACAGGAAAAGAGCAGGGAAAAATCTAAAGCGCTAAAATAAATAAATAAAATAAAACAAAATCAAATAACAAACAACCCAGCTAACACTTGAGCTGCACAAATTTATAGATACCTCACATTTCCCTTACCTTCCAGATTAAAAGAAAAGAAGCATTTAGACAAAGTCAAGATCGCTCAGTTTAGTAAACAGCTTATTTATTCCTTTACAAAATAAGTACGAATACGAAAGTTTTGTTTTTCTCACACAAACAGGAAATTTTCCAGATATGTACAAGAGTTTACCAAAAATAACGTGGTTCTAATAAACACACAGTTTTGTAAACAATATTTACAAATCATCCTTGCAATGTAATGCTATTTCCAAGAGCTGTTTACATCAGAATTATTGTCATCTAATTTTGGCTAAAAAGCTGTAGTAGTAGTAGTAGTAGTAGTAGTAGTTGTTGTTGTTGTTGTAGTAGAAATGTCCTCTTGTGAAGCCATTGGAAACAATAAAAATCACTGAATAAAAATGTAACTGAACCACAAATTGGTAGTGCTGTGCTTGTTTCTAAAGTGTTTTGGACTTAAAATGTATGAGTTAAGCATAAAAGCCAATCCTCCCCAAAAAACAAAAAAAAAAAAAAAATATAAAAAATCAAAAAAAAAACAAAAAAAAAAAAAACATACTTATGGTGAAAACTGTCAGAAACTAGCAATAGTGCTTACTATTTGCTATAATACAGTGACAACTTTGAGTTGTCGGGTAAAATAGATTTTAAAAAGTGCTGCTTAAATTTATGATGCACAAGAATTGCTTCAAATGTCCCCCCTCCCCCCATAGTTAAATAAATTTTTAATCTGACAAGAAAAGCTGCATAGAGGCCAAGAAATCTAGTTAAATATATAAAAAACATACTGGACAATACTACATAATACAATAAGGATTGTTTAGGAATAAAAATTAAAAAGGCAAATATTTAAAATGGCGTGTAAAACATTTTCTGTCACAGAGATTAGTCCAATGAGTAAAAACAAACAAAAAAATAATAATAATAATAATCTGGAATCATAAAACTGCTTCCTTCAATTTTTTCCACTTTACTTTACCTTACAGCTGTTACTCATTTGGGTGAAAAATACAGAAAATACAAGTGCAGCACACCATAACAAATGGCCTAACTTTACTATTCAGTCATTGTGAAAGTTTCGGTGAAGGGGCAAACCATTTAAATATGTCTTTTAAACATCAGGTGATGTACACACAAGAAGTTGGGAGTACATGATGAAGGAATGTCTGTTTGCCCTCTGCTTACTTCACATTATAAAACAATACTGACTCAGTCAGCAAGCTTGATGAAAGACTGTGTCTGGATTTGTTAAGTGATCTTTGCAGACAACTGCAGGAGGATGAGGAACTGGGGGGTGGGGGTGTCTGTCGTGTAACAATACTCTACAGAATAAACAGCCTAAATCTGACTCTGAAAGCACGTCCTTATACAAAACATCAGCTTTTATAATATTCACACAGAAATTACTTCCTTTTCTTACAAAGCTTGTAATAAAAATATACATGCTGTAAAATAATTCAAAAAGAACTATTTACACATACAGCAAGGAAATGTAACAGAATGATGTTACGGGTGCATCTTCGAAATGGCTTCGAAAAGTTTATTTTTTTCACTAATTCAATTCAGGTTATATATTAATATCAGTTCGTTATACACAAGAATGTATTTCAAATGTTTACTTTAGTTCATTTTGATGATTATGGCTTACAGCTAATAAAAACCCAATTACAATTTTCTTACAAAATGAAAATATTACATTATTATATTTATATTATTACTATTGATGGACTAATAAAATAGGGATTCCAAATTCAGAAATGTTATGTTATATCACGAAAAGTCCTTGCAACAGAATAAAGTTGTTCCAACAGTGTATCAAACTATATTAATGGAAAGTTTACTGGGGGGAAAACTGCAGTAGAAAAAAATGTGCACAAAAGACAGGTCCTTATAATTTTTTCATACATATCTATTATAGGGAATTTGTTGTCATTTTTAAAGAACCATCATTTTATTTCTAGTTTTATTTTAGAACCACCATTTTAATTCAAGTTTTTTAAAACACAAAAACATAAAACTTTTGTAACAACAGGATGGACACATTTTTTTCTATGAGGTGTTAATGTTTGTGGGAAATTATATAAAAAAATAGTTTCCAGTCTAATGACCACAAAAATAGATTGCTGGTGCTTTTAGTGTATAGTTTGTTGTTGAAATTAATGCAATTATTTAATGAAAAAATAATGGAAAGAACTGCATTTGTTATTATAGTAAAAATATTAGTTGGTTCTTTATCATTTTTAGTCAAAGCTATTAAGAGCCATTGTGGAAGGTCCAAAGTTCCACTTATGGCTCTGGAGGCCAATTTCAAGGCATAAGATATGACTATAATGCAAAGTCAAATTTCTTTTAAGTTATTTTTGAAATATACAGCATTTTCATAATTTTAGGTAACAGAGTTACTTGATTGGTTTTCTTTTGCTTTAAATCATAATCATCAAAATTAACAGAAATAAATGCTTCAAATGCACCACACTGTGCAAACTGAATCTATTGAATCTTACAGACGTAAACTAACTGTTTAAACACATTCTAATTTATTGAGATGCATCTGTATATGGAATCTGTTGTCTGGTGTAAAAGTCCACAAAGTCTCAACTTTTGAGCTCAGTTAGACTACATTCACTGAACTGCATCAACAAATAGCTTACATAAAATACCAGAGTCTGCATTGAGGTGTGAAAGTAACCGTCTGAGTCAATGTAATTCCTACTTATATGTGACTTTCTGAATCTTCTGATACCAGTGTGAACTAATAAAACGCAACCGGAGAAACATGGAATAGGTTTGGGGTTTGGACATCCTTCCTCTAACAGATCCAACACAAAGTACATGACATGGCCTTTTAATTGAAGGATCTAACTACACACTGTGAAGCTAAACGGAGAGCACAAGGAACAACATTTAGCTTTTTTTCTAACCCTCTGTGTATTAAAAGCTACGTCGAACATCACTACAGTACATATAGAGACACAGAGCTGAAATATTAGACCTGATCTGAAGGCACGTGGCTGGGAAGGAGGAGGAGAAGGTGGAGGTTGAGGTGGGTGCTGAGCAGAGCAGAGGCTACTTGAGCAGTGCACGGTAAAGGAGGAGGGAGTGGGCAGTCTCTCTCTCTTGCTCCATGTAGAATATCAAGTCCCTGAGGTTGACGCGGGTGATGCGCTGTCGAGTATACTGGCGGGATGAGGTGGACGGGGCGGAGGAGCACGCTGGGGAGCCTGCCGTGCCGCTGGAAACCTGCAGACAAGAAGTTGTCAGGTGAGAAGGAGGATGTGTGGCGTCTTGTATAAAAATTCATCCTCCTTGTCCTTTTTTGACATTTTCTCACATTACAACTGCAAACTTAAAGGTATTATATTAGGATTTTATGTGATAGACCAGCATAAAGGAATGCATACTTGTAAGGTGGAAGGAGATGATGATACCAACTCTGAAAAGTGTGGCATGTACATGCACCCCCCCCTTTAATCGAATACCCCAAAATAAAATTGAGTGCAATCAGTTACCTTCAGATACACACCAGACAGTAGAGGAAACTGTAGTGGAGAAGCTTAAAGCAGGTCTAACTGGAAACTACAGAGACATGGACATCTAATCTGACAGGCCAGAGAAGAGGAGCATCAACCAGAGAAGCAGCCAGTTACAGACTTCAACAGCTCCTTACTGGTGAACATTTTAGATGAATTAGGATAACCACAACTGTTTTTATTTGTTAAATGCCAGAATATTTAAAGATGATTTAGAAAATTCTTCAATTCAGAATTTTTTTTGCATACATTTCCTTGATTTCTTGATTTGGAAGAATTGTGCTTTAAACTATGACTTGGGTCAAACAGTTTGGACATCCTTCTACAAACTTCTCATGATAGTTTGCTGGAACTTTGGCCCATTCCTCCTGACAGTATAACTGAGTCCGGTTTGTAGGATGTCTTGCTCACACATACCTTTCCAGCTTTGCATGAAGTTTCTAAGGGACTGAGATCATTGCAGCTTCAAAACATAGCAAACCAAGCTTAAAGTTTCTGGCTGATGTCTTTAGATATGTTAATATTTACACATAATTTTCCTTCCTCGTGATGCTATATATTTTGTAAAGTGCAAGAATCCCTCCTATAGTAAAGCACCTATACACCATGATGCTGCTAGTCCCATACACAGTTTAGATGGTGTTCTCAGGCTTTAAATCTTTGCCCACTTTCCTCCAAATGTAACAATTGTCAATATGGCCCAACATTTCAATTTTAGTTTCTTTAGACCATGAGACGTGTCTCCAGAAATTAAAGTCAGGGTCTCGAATTGCATTTGCAAACTGCATTCTAGCTTTTGGAGTAATGGCTTCTTTCTTAATGATTGGCCATTCAGCCCATGTTGGTCCTGACTTTATTTCACTGTGAATAATGACACTCTTTTACCAGCTCCAGTTAGCAAATTGGTCTATTCCTTTTGTTCTAGGGTTGATACACACATTTTGCACCAAAAACATTTAGCACAGCTGTCATTTTTTCCAGAAGTGGACATCTCAGCAAATTCTCCTCAATGCCAGGCGGTGCTGAGTTTAGTGAAACTGCAAGGATCCTAAGTCTTCTGGAACAATGTCTCTTAAACAGATGAGAACAGAATAAATATGTTTGGGCATAATGTGCAACTCCCAACAAACATTTCAAATCACCTGTCATGCATGGTGGTGGAGGGGTGATGATTTGGGCTTGTTTAGCAAGTTGCAGTCTTTGAGTGAGCTCTCCCGAATCCCAATGTATTCAAAAGCCAAAAATGAGACAATCTGTCTGACAGTGAAAGCTCATCAAAACAACAATGATCCCAAGCAAAGCAGTGAGACAGCAACGGCTTGCAAAAAAAACCAAAAACAAATCAAGGTGTTTTAACAGTCTAAAGGTAAGACATCAACCAGCCTAAAAGGTTGAGGTGGGACCTTTAGAATGGTTTAAACACACAGACATCCACAAAAATGAACTGAAGCAATGTTGTAAAGAAGTGTGGGTCAAAATTTCAAGCCTTCACATTTAATCAACCAAGATTTTCATCACCTTAGACTGTGGTTTGCTAAACTGCTGACTCAGATTTAGAAGAGTTATCTGTACTTCATAGGTTTGGACACAAATCCAAACTGTCCAACAACTCCTTTTGGAGAACTCACATTCTCTGATTACACTTTCGAGTAGCAAATATGTATTTGCTTGTACTGTTGGATATTAGATCCTTATGAAAACTAAAAACATTACCAGTTGTGATCTTTATCATGAACATCTTAAGAGATTGTTCTGCTGAGATTCTTCTTTGAGTTTGGGTATTTAAAGGTTGCCGCTTTTTCCAGAAAAATCCATCCTTATTCTCAAGAAGATCTTTGTTTCTATGCAGGGGTTAAAGGAATAGCTTTTTGCATGGGAAAAACAAACCATATGGGTGTTTGGAAGGAAGCAGTAGTTGTGTTTCCAATTGACGATATGAGATCATCTTTGATGAATAGCAAACACATTGACAGTATCAAGAGTAAAGAATGCTGTGGCCTCTAAGCAAGTATACACCTCCAATTAGAAAAAATAATCCGCTCTTTAATAGCATGAATGAGATCAAAAAGATGGCATAATAATATCCAGATATTCAGGTGGACACTGAAATCTTTTCTTCAAACAAAGGCTGAGGAAAAACATTTACAAAATATTGTCAATAACCAGGGAAACCGCAGTCAGTTAAAAATGTTCGTAGATGGTTCTTTATGATGCCTGGAATATGAAAAGATCTGCAATCCAAATAAACAAAGCTGCTGACAAAGTGGTCTATTTCCCAGATCCAACTAAGAATGAAAGTTCTCAGTCATTTACCTTTATGTTAAAATGGAGAATGCAAAAGTTCACTTTAACAGAAATTTCTTCAGAGGGTAGGCTTTAAATATGGAATTTGGGAAAAACAGAAAGAAGAATAGAAGGTAGGACAGAAGGAAGCAAAAAAGGAGGGAATGAAAAATGAAACAAGAACACAAGGTTGGAAAGAACAGATGAAATAAAAGAAAGTCAGGGAGGAAAAGGAAGGTCAAAAGGAAGAAAAGAAGACAAGATAGAAGGCGAAAGGACATGAGGAAGAAAAAAGGACAAAACTGTGCAAATTTAGAAAGAAGAAAGGAAGGAAAGACACAAGGCCCAAAGAAGGAGGAAGGAAGAAACGAAGGAAGGTAAGACACAAGGATGTAAAGAGAGAAGGAAAGAAAGACAAGGAGTTGCAGAAAGAAGGAAGGAAGATAATTAGGAAACACAATAGGGAGGAAGGAAAGAAGGAAATGAAGGAAACCAGGAAAGAAGAAAAAAATGTAAAGCAAAAGGACAAAAGTCAGGAAAGAAGGAAGGATGTATATGAGAAAGAAGGGACACAAGCAGGAAAGTAAAAATCCACAGGATGGAATCAAGGGCATAGCATTTACAAAGTGGGGTAGGAAACAAAACCTGGAAATACAAATATTTCTGTATACTCTTATTTTCTTTTTCAAGACTCATCCAAATCTAGAAAATACTGAATTCAAATTCCAGACTTTTCCAGACCTGATTATAGGTTGCGAGGAGAAGGAAACAATGCTGGTATTCTGGGTTCTTTAAGTGAAGCATTTGTCTTCTTACTGTGAGTAAAAAAGCTTTGAGTGTGAATAGAAGTAGTTATAAAAAAGATGAAAGGCATACCACAGAGTAGGTAAAAAAAAAATATGTAAGATGCCTTTATTTTACATGGCCATTCAAATAAATTCAGTAAATTATGTTGTGACAAAAGCTTGGTTTTCATCAGGGTCAATGTCTGCTGTGGCAAACACTCCTTTTTCTGTGTTACCTAAAGCCCCTTAACTGTCACGGGAGCACCGGTCCTCATGACATTGTAATTATGGACCCATAGAATAACATGTAAGCGTCTTAAGGGTGACAGTTAAGGGGTTATTAACAAGCTGACTGAGCTAACAACCTTGCAGCAATCACTATATTCACAAGTCAGAAAGTTACTAGTTTAATAAAAGGTTCAGAACAAAGTTTATTCTGGTAAAGACATTTCATAATTCACAAGAAATTCAATTACATAAATTCTGGAAGAATTTTCCAGCAGAAAAGTGGGAAAGACACCACTGCTGCTTGTCAACATCAACCACAACCACTTCAAATTTATGACTAGGGCTGCACCAGTTATTCAAATTATTCGTGATTAATCGATTATTGAAATAATCGTCAACTAATTTAGTCATTGATTAATCGTTAACTAGGGTATACAGACGCTAAAAAAGGCCATTTGCTGACAGAGCAACACACACAGAGCAGTGATATATATATATATATATATATATATATATATATATATATATATATATATATATATATATATATATATATATATATATGCCTGGTTCAAATTCACTAAAGGAAAACTATATTGTTGTATTTTAGGCAATAGAATGTTTATTTTCCTATTTAAATAAGGACTTTAATTATTTGTTTATTCCCCTCTTTTAATGTATTGCTATTATTGTATAAAAAGCGTAAGAGAATTAAAAATCTGCAGAATGTTCTAATTCTTTTGTGCGACTAATCGTCAGAATAATCGATTACTAAAATAGTTGTTAGTAGCAGCCCTATTTATGACCAATCATACAACAGTCATCTGACACCACTTGAAGAACAGTTCTGTGCATATGTTCTGTCCAGATCAGACTGTGAGAACCTCAAAACAAGGTCTGTTAGAAAATAATGACATCAGACAATTTCTGTCTTTAATGTTTATTTATGTCATGTATTTAGTTTATCAGTTTCATCTTTTGTTCTGTTTTGTTTTTTTGTTTTTTTTTTTTAAACAAGTTTCATTTTTTCCCCCCATTTTTCAAACTTTACAATCTGAGGTTTAAAGAAACGCAGGGTGGAAGCGTATGCCAAAGCCGAAAATGACCGAAGCATTGTCACAACACAATGGTCAGTATTGATTTTATTAGAATTGTAATAGAAAATAAATGCATTTTACATAACTGTTGATCTTTTTTTATGGCTTTATTGCTTTGTTTTTACTGAGATCAAGAACTGTAGATCTTTGTATCTGATCCAAAACTGAATGATTTACAAATGACAGCGTATACAGCAGGTGATACAGGTAAAGTGATGTGTTTACATTTAGACAAATCCAGCAAGTGCTCACTTGAACCCAAGCGGAGAGAAATAAGACAGACGTTTCAGTCAGGAACACCCTCTCTCAATTACATTGATTGCAGCACTCTGTAAACACACTGTACACACCAGCTTTAATTGCAAACATATGATAGGTTTGAATTTACAGGAACCAAACCAAAACCCTCCAGCACCCGCCCTCTCATATGCTTGGTTGTGCGTATGCCGTATGACGATGCCATGTCTCAGATTTCCCTTCGGTAAACTCTCTGACCCCTGGATATGACTTGACAAGTGAAGCAAGTCAGGCCACTGTTGCTGCCAACTTACTTTAGCAACATGTATAATCTTCTGCTGCTGGTCGAGGGGCACGTGGGTACAGCCAGCTCATCGGTGCCCCAGGGCACACCAGACCCCTTCACTCTGGGGAGCTACCCAGGCCTAATCAGGTCAATCATGGCTGACCACAAGTGAAAGATGGGCCTGCCTACTGCCATGCCAATTACTGCCACTCAGGAGTCAGGCCGACGACAGGGTCAGGGATTTTTTCCAATCAAAGCCATCCATCCACCTGGACAGATGTGCAGAAGTAGCCACAGGCAGCCAGTCGGTGCTTCCACTGAAGTGGACGATGGTAGGTAGTGCACTGCAGCTCCCAGAATGCCTCATTTCCCTCAGGGAAAAGGGCAGCCTTTAGTGAAACATAGACAGAAAGGTCAGGGCTTGTCCAGGAATTCTCACAACACAGCATCATCACCCTCTCCTTCTGTCTTCATGTGTCCTCCACACCAAAAAACCCCCTAACACTCAAATCAGGGATTTTATGGAGTTGGCCTAGTGTATCTATGGAGACCAGCCCTCTTACCGGTACATGTAAGGAATAATGTGGAGGAGGCAGAGCGGATGGGCGGGGTAAACATCGAAGCTAAACAAAGCAGATGGCTGAGTGTCAGTTAAAAAGGAAAGTGAGACATCAACAACCTCGCTCTTCTTGTCGCTAGCAATTACACACCAACCGTGTTTGAAATTTGGTGGAGAACAAAGCAGGCAGCCTTTGTAAGTTTCACGATGGATGAAAAGAAAAGGCAAAGAGAACAGAATATGCAGGAGAGCCGCATCACAGGGACACCAGGGCAGGGCAAAAAGCAATGTCTCAAAATCAACTTGGCCAAGAAAGATCCATGAGGCAAAAAACAGCATCTGTCATTTTATCTGTGATGGCTGCTGCAAGGCAATATGTCATTTGACATATCCGTCGTACAGAATGTGCAGGGATACTTCAATACATCTCTTCAGACGTTTGACTTGTTCACATGAGGGGACATGGAGAAAAAACACAGATGATAGAACCTAAGGAGAGGAGAGCTTGTAAAGCTTGTTTGTATTAAAGCCTCATAAATGTTTTTAGTCCTCAGCAATATTGTGTTGGCATGTATACAGTTTGTACCAAATAGGCATGGGCTGGTATGAGACTCTCACAGTATGATACCCATTAGTAAAGATACCATGTTTCTACTGTATATATGCAAAAATGTAGAATTTAGAACACTTCTAACTTGATGTGATTGTTTTTATTTAAAAGAGAAAAGAACTATTTACTCATGCTTAATGCTGCATTCAGACCGAACGCAATTTGAGCGTCAGGGGCATCTGGTTTACATGCAAAGTCTATGGTGGATGCATGTCTAGGGGCGTCGAGATGTCTTGCAGCGTGTTTTGCGCGTCAATTGCAGCGTGTTTGGAAGCGTTTTCATCATTTTCTGCATTCGACGCATGTCAAGCACGTCAGACACTGGAGTTGGAAAATCTGAACTTTCGCCGCTGGACATGGAGCGTCAACCAATCAGAGAGACTCTGCTATGTGACATAGTGGTGCATTTTCTGATGGGATGGAAGGACCAAGAGCCCATCTATGACCAGTCAAGTTCTCACTACAGAGATAGGAATAGAAAGGACCTTTCCTGGAGGAGGATTTGTGAGGGGTCAGGATCTCGGGTCAAAGCATTGTTACCACGGTAAACATTTCCCCCCACTTGAGCTAGTCAAATCCGTCCAGCACAACATTGAGCCACAACTAGTTTCACACTGAAGAATTAATGTATTTATTCAGAGGAAATGTGCAGTAGGTGGAAGAATCGATGCGAAGCAGTCAACTATAGCGGCTGCTCCTGATGCACATCAAGAGCGATTCAAGCGTCTGACTTTAAAGTGCACAAGCGTCCAACTTGAGGTGTTGGACACGTTTTTGACATGCGAAACGTGTTCAGTCCGAACGCAGCATTAGTTTCCGCATCATGACTGCCCATGTTTGTCACAACCAGAAATATTTACAAAATTCTAATTTTGAAGGAAAAGTGAAGCAGCCAATGTTTAGCCAGTAAACTGGCAATGCACAGCAACAGGTGGGGGAAAGGGTAGTGCTACATTACTCTATGCTTCACATAGCCAGAAAAACTCTAATCACTCCAGCACTTTCTCTGTTAACAGGGCTTTAAACAGTAGGAGTGGTGTGGTGGGGATTTTGAATGGTTTTAGAATCGTAACTTTTCATATTTTTAATAAATTCAAACTGGCTTACACCTAATATCAATATATCAGACATATTCTTTACCATTTTATCCATGCACAAAATAATTATTGTGAGATCTGACAGTCTTTAACAAAATCAGAATAGGTAGAAAAATAAATATACAGTGTAATAAAATCGTGTGAACATTTTGCACAAAATTTACAAATATCCCAACAACTCCATAGTGTGGTAATATCGTTGTCTTGAACTTTGGAAAAGTTGCAGATGAATAAGAACAGATTTTAATTTTTACAGAAGTTGAAGACACCTATATTAGACATGCACCAATAAATCTGGTGACTGGAATCAGATTATTTAAATTTAACAGTTTTGACCTTATGAGTTGCCCATTTTGTTCTCTACCAATGAATGCACTATAGTTAGCATTACCAGGTTGCAATGATGACACTTGTGGATCTTGTTACTGAGGAATGAAGACTTAAGGTTATCCATTTTTAGTATCTGTGAGGTGTTAACATTAAAGGAAAGACTGACCTGTAAGAAGTCATTTTCAAGCAGACTGAATTTTCAATGAGATGTTGACAAATGTCTGCGATTCATTTGGGGTGCAAGACAGCGAGACGTCAGCAAATAACAGGAAGGCTGAACAAACTACACCAACGTTGTGCCTGTTTTTCCTTTGGACCTTTAAGCCTCTGTTATGAAACACGCTTGATTTCAAAGTTTTGGGAGCCGCTTGGATATCTCCGAGTTAAAGTCGGGGATCACGATGCTCAAGAACACATACAGAGAAATGGCTGTTTTTGTAATGCTAGCTGTACGAATAGCTTTAATATAGGGTGCTAAAGCTATTATAAAATGTCAACTTTTGTTTGAAATGGGCCAATGCTCTCTCACACACCAATGTCATGTCTGCTCCTAATATAAATAATCAATATTTTGAATGCTACTCTTACGCCTCCATATATTATAGACCTAAAGAGGAATATGAATCAGGTATTGGTGTTTGTAGCTTAAAGCTTTATAAGAAAATCTATGAATGAAATCACATTTAATGTTATCAGAGGAACACTGACCATCTACATACAGCCTTTAAAAGGTTTAAATGCATTCAGTTTATTTGTAATGTTTTTACTCATACTTGGTTCTACTACCTTTACTTATGACTGCTTGTTTCCAGTAATGCATTGGAAGCAGCTGTGCTTGCATGTGTCTGAATTTACATTCACTGCTTTACTGTAAAAAAAATAGAAAAGGGGTGGTGCGGTAGGGCAGCAGGAGAAGTGGGGGCTTCTTGCTGATCTGTGGCTTTGAACCCTGAGTGGCACCTGTGCCTTGATGCTGAAGCTAATATTGGATTTGGCCCAGGTCACACCTCAGGGCGGTGGGTTAATGGCCCACTTTGCCAGGCACACAGAGCTGCTCGGCCCCTGTGCGGTCCAACCTGCTGCCTCAGCACTCCCCTCCTCACAGCAGAAGTTACAGATAGAAGCTGCGTGGTGAGAAAGTGTGTGCACTCACTGTTTGTGCCAGTATCTGACAACACACTGCCCAACATACTGCGCTAACTAAAACTGTGATGCGGGGAGAAACCATTGCTCAGCATTGACGTCTGTGGCTAAAGACTGGCTCCATGTTGGTTTGAAAAAGCATATAAGCTGTTTTTGATGCAATCTTACTCTATTGTTGTTTTAAGTTTGATGGAAAAATATCCATTTAAACTGTTTTCTCCACTTCAGGCAAGAAGGACAGATATAGCGCAAAGACAGATTATAACACAGATAATAACAGCAAATAATTTGGTACTCGTCCTGGCTGCAAATGTATTTAACTTGGCCTCCTCTTACAAACCTGTGTGACTGACAACCAGCATGCGAGCTGTCTGACTGAAAGACAGATTTGCTGACTGACTATTTTATCAGAAGAAGTGGCTGTTCGAATGACTGGCTGGGAGCCTGACTGAGTGACTCATTTACTGACTCCCTGGTTGACTGAGAATGTGCCAAGAAGCAAAGCTTTCCCACATGTTCTCCTGCATGCTGCACTTCAGTCGAGGAACGCTGCTTCGTCGCTTTCGCTGTGTTTACAGTGTGTAGCCCAGCCGTGGGAGTGCAGCCCCGCTTCATCCCAACTCAGCCTAAAAACGCCTCTCCTACGGCCGCCATTAATCAGCAACAGAGACTTTTGCTCTCCTCTCTCCCTCTCTGACTCTCTTGCCTCTCCCTTTTTCCTCGCTCCTCTACGCCCACAGACATGCTGGATGAGGCCATTTTGAAAGAGTTAACAGATGTCGGCTGATTTGCCTCAGGCCTTCTGACATTGCCCGGGTGATGTATTTGATGTGGAGTTTATTCAGCTCTAATAAACGTATAAAGAATTAGAATAATAATTCACAGATGTACATACCCAGATTATATGCCGGAGCCCCTCTTTGAAGCAGACAAGGCCGGCAAGATTAACTGAAACAAGCAATGGGTGAAAAGGGTTTTGGTTCAGTCTATTGATCACAACTACAGATGCTCTGATCCAAGTTTTTTAGGTTCCAATCTGACATGTTAATTTTGAAATCTACCGATACCGATGTTGTAAGATGTCAATGTGTCAAAGTCTTCGAACAGACTGTCAATATTTCCAAAGTCTGAATGCTCCTCAGTCAATACAAGCAGCCTCATTATGATGCTGAATCTCATTGTTGCTGGCTCTCTCATGCTCCACAGTTTTCTCAGTTATTACAGTAACAATTCAACCGGACTCACTGACATAAATATTTGCACAAAACCAACATTATTGTTGTATTTTGTCATTTGTAACAGTAAAATATTTCAAAAGAAGCTGATGCTAAGCAGCAGAGTGCTCTCTGTACTGACTGGGAGCAGACTTCTGGAATATGCTTTGCCCATATGTTTAATGGGGGGATGGTGTATTCTCCAGGCAAATGGTGACCAGGCAGATGCGCACATAGTTTTTGCATGGTCTATAGATTTTTTTTTTCACCTAATAAAATCAAGTATAGTATACATATGCATTCAGCCTCCTTTAACTGAGTTCACTTAAGTAAAACCAAGTACAAAGAAATGCCTCCAGGCGACACGAGATTAGTAAGCAGAGACACTCCCCCTTCAGCACGTCATCACAGCAATCCTTCTCCGTGGTGCCGTTTACAACCATTCTTAGAAGCGTTGGACTGAGAAGTAGTTCGTATGATAAGTTCAGGAGATGTGTAGTTCCTCCAGGTGTTTGCTAATTGCTGCTGCCGCTGGTCTGGAGGAGTTGTGTGGGGGAGGCACGGGGGAGAGGTGCTCTGTTGGGTGGTGGCTTGGGTGAGGACTGAGCTCCAAGCTGGAACTGTAAATAAGCGGTGCTTTATATGAGCAAGTGTTTAGGCACCCCCGAAATAGCTGCCACAGGAGATTCAAGGATTTTTCGAACATGCATAAATGAATCAAAACAACACTCTTGGTATGTTTGATGAGGGAATAACTTTATAACAAAGCTAAAAAGGGTAGATTTTGCATAATACCCCCCCTAAACTTTTAGTAATCTGCTAAATGTAAAATATTTATCTATTAAAATTTTGAAAACATGTATTTAAATGCAATGAATGAGCTTACTATGTATAATTTCTTAAAGTGTACAACAATATTTTTGGCTGCAAAGTTAAACATCCAGAGTAAAATTAGTCAAAATATGACCTGTAACAAATAAGATTGATTTTGGATCGGCAGATGCAACAGCTTCATAATCCTGATATCATCCTGAATCATGTTAGTATCTGGACCAATGTCGATACTGAACTGATTTGGGGGACACCTCTAATAAGAGTTATTAATACTTCTAACACCAAGGCTGCATGTCCCAGCACTAGCATAGGTGGCCTTTGTTCCGCACAAACGGGGCTTTTCTGTCAAAAACCTTTAAGAAATCCGTGCCGTTTTTTACTGCTCTCTCAAAAATGGAAGCGAGTGAAGCACATTCGCTACATCTGTTTTTTCTTCTCTCAAACATGCTTTCACTAATTTGTCTTTTTGTGATGGAAAGAAAAACAAATAAAGGGCACACAGAGGGAAATAAAAGAGGAACAAGAGTGAGGTCTGGCTTTCTGATCACTGCAAAAGGAAAAAAATGGGGGAATTACTCTCAAAACAAACAACTTCCATTTGCTTCACAACTAAACAACAACAAATCTCAAAAATGGCCAGTTGTAGAGTATCTTAATACCCACATAAACCATAAAAACAGCTACACAGCTCCATGGCAATGCATAGCAACCGTGCAGAATTTCAGTCAAGGAGAAAGAAGGCAAAAAAACACCTTATTACTTCTAACTCCTGCAAGCCATTTTGGTCTCCAAAGGTTTTAGAGCGCCGCAGGCCATGTGTCTGCAGTGTTTCGGGAAATGACTTGCCTTCGCACGAACACTGCTATGTTCTGCAGCACTGCTGCCCCCAGCATCCCCGCTCAATTTCTGTTTAACCCCTTCCTGCCTTCCCTCACACTGACTCACTGCAACAGAGAGCTCACACCCAGCACAATGTTGTCACATTGTTTAGCCTCCACCAAACCAAGGCAAATCAGACCAGATTTTAACACATTAACTCCCCGTCTAATTTGGCCACTTAAGCATGTGATGTCTGTTAACGAAGAAGGGTTCAGGAGAGGCGTAAGGTTACATGGGAAAGGAAAAGAAGAAAAAAGAAAGCCCCTGCTTCATTCCACTTGATCTACTACAATGTGCGACACAGTTTGCACACTTGAGTGTGTATCAACGGTGGATTAAATCTGCAAACTCGTTGACACAACACATAATTAAAACATCTTGCTTGAGGTTAGGAATTTTCTAATTAGTAGTGTACTGACAAAGCTGCAATTCCATCGCCTTGAGTTTCAAAGTCCACAGGTTACTGCCAAGATGAAAGCCGGCCCTGGAGCGCAATTCTGCAGGGCTGCTCATACAATTCCTCAGAAGACAGTCACAGGGTCACCGAGCTAAACAGCGTGCTGCACCCGGAACCTTGATTCCAAACAAAGAAACTTCAAACTTTCCTGCCTGGAAACACAATCTTGCTTTTGTTTCGCCTCTCTTTTTCTTTTCAACCAGATAGAAACAAAAGCCTGTGTGAAGGAAATCCATAGGAGGAAACTAAGACATTGCTTTTAATCTGTTTAATTAAAATATACTGAACTGGGTTAGCTGAACGACTTGTTACTACAAAGGCTTTATAGTCATGGTCTATGTATAATTGTTTTATCGCTTGGGTTTTTGTTATGTTTCAGGGTTTTAGGTTATGTCCTTGTTTTTTCCATGCTGGTGTGTTATGCTGTGTTGGTTTTCTGATTTGCTATTTTACATCCAATGTCCAAGGATTTGGGATAACTTCCTGCTGTTCTTGCAGACTTGACCCTGGATTGCAACCTACCTCTCCTATTCTCTCTATTTCTTTTTTTTCTGCTAGATCCTCTTCAAAGTTTTTAACCTTGGATTGGCTTCATAACATCAAAATTTGCAGGATTTCCTGCTGTGCAGACTTTTAAAACAGCCTGTATTTAGGTCTTCCACACCACTCTCTTATCAAATTTTCCCAACAATTTAATGTTACTGTAAAGTTCACTTACATGTGTATCCCAGTTAATTAGAATATATTTTGAATCTGATGATTATGGCTTGAAGTTGCTGAAAATACAAAACTTGGTTTCACAAAAAATAAAATATTACATAAGACCCAGAAACAAAACATCTTAACAGAGAAATGTGATTTTATGGCCTACACAACCATAAGGGAGAATGCTGTTTAGACAGTTATTCAATGGGCATGGACTAAAACCTTCAACAAGGAGGGTAGCCCAGAAAAGGTTATTGCTGAAGAAGCTGGCTATTTACAAAGCGCTGTATCCAGTCATTTTATTGGAAAGTTAAATGGAAGAAAAAAGTGTGGTGAAAAAAGGGGCAAAAGCAACAGGAATAACCAGTTTTGAGGGAATTTTGAAGCAAAGCCTATTCATAGTTTATTAAAGATTCACAAGGAAGACTGCGGCTGGACCTGGTACTTCAAGAGCCACCACTCATATTCAGAACATGGGTTACAACATGAGTTAAGCCACTCATGAACCAAAGACCATGTCAAAAAAATAAATGGATTGTTGCTGTTGCTGGATTGAACCAAAGTCTTTAAATAGTCAATTTTACATTTTCAGTGTGAAATCAAGGTCCCAGAATCTGAAGGAGGAGAAAACATGCACAAATCCAATTTTCTGGTATCACTGTTTCATTGGATAGGAAACAGACCTAGTCCTAACACAATAGAGAATGTGTGGAGCATTTTCAGGACGAGAATGAGACACCAGAGTCAACAATCTAGCAGACGAACAGAACGCTGCTGTTAAAGCAATTCAGGCTTCCTTAACACCTCAGCAGAGCCACAGGCTGATCACCTCCATGCCACACAGCATTGATTCAGTAATTCCTGCAAAAAAGGAGCTCCACTCAAGTGCTGAGTAACTATACTGTACAGTACAGAGACAAACATTTCAGTAGGGAGAAATTTCTGTATTAAAGATTTTCAGATAATATTAAAATTTTCTGAGAAACTAAGTTTTGGTTTTCATTAGTTGTAACTGTGATGCATCTGTACTGAAAAACCTGTCTACAATTAAAACAATACACAGGCAGAACAATGCCTAATACACCATTAAACTCATCATTTTTGTATTAATGTATTAATAAATATTCCCTATTTGATAGGGAATCAAAATCATGTTGTCTTCTTGTAAATGTTTTTCTCTGTTTTCTACAGCAAGAAGTAACCAAGAAACCACTCACAGTTTGCCTGCTAACCTGGTCAATTAGCACAGGCCAAGTATCTTTGACTACATAAAGTATCAGAAGTAGAACTTTTGCAACATTAAATATTCAAGGCGTTTCATATATAAAATGAACCCAATTAGAGTTAAAATAGGAGAAGTGTAATGAGTCTCTAGTCAGAATGCTTGTCTTCAGAACTACTCACTAATGAGCCTATGTTGGTTTTCCACACTTTACTTTCAATGGTGTGGCACTGTCATTTCAGCTGGTTTTTAATTTTTAATTCAAGTTGAATGAGAGGGCGGTGACTGAGTTAATAATCAAGGCAACGGGGTGTTTTGCAGCCGATGGATAGCTGGGAGAAGTTGCTAAATGAGCCTCGTGGTCCACACTTTGATGTCTTTGCGAAACGCTTGCAAGTAGGAACAACCAGTTAACAAAAGCCTATCAGTTCAGAGTGGTATTGAGCATAAATGACCACAATGAGGAGAATACTTCCTGCAAATGGCCTAATTAGGGAAAATAGTAGACTGGCAAAGTGATATGACACTGAGATTGTGCATAGTAACACACGCTAAACTTGAGAATGAGATAAAGCATCAAAAGGCAGGATGGATCCCAGTGCTCTGCAGACATGAGCTCCATTCTGAGCTGTCACTCTTCACATAAACCCTCCTATGAGCAGTGACACATTTCACTTAACAACAAAAAGAGCGCACCAAGGGCCCACAGCAGACACCCAAGTAAAAGGGATTAGAGAGCACATTTACAGTGAGGGATCGCGCTATGCACCGGCCCTTGATCTCAAATTGATGTTAATGGGGCCGTTTTTGACATCTTTTAGCCATCCCAGGCTCAGTTCCAGTGCTGCTGACACTGGTCCCTGTGCACCCAGTATGGTGCCTGCAACCTCCATGCTGTAGAAAAATGGTTGTTCCAATTAAGATCCATGCTCTTTTGGGGGAAAGGGTAGAGTTTCATGTTTTATAAAAATGCCCCAGAAAGACAAAACAGAGAGTCTCTGAGAGCAACTGTGACCCCCAGTGTCATTCTTTTTTATCACGCTTAAAACAAATGCTTTTAACAATCTGAGCATTAATGAACATAATGCAAATTTAATATAAATGACCTACTTGTCCAATACTTCACACTTTCTTACAAGCATAGAGAGAGAGTGGTACATTTTGTAGTTAAATGACACTGAAATAGTTTTAGAGTTCCACAAAATTAGGAAAATGTGTAGCCGTGTACTATTTAATACTATGGTGATGATACTCATATTTTCCCCCCTCTTCTCTTTGTTTTCCACAATCAAGATTACCCTACCACTTTCTATGACCCTAAGGATTTTGGCCACCTAAATTAGACACACCGAGAGTCCATCCAACTAGAAAAATTTACTGTTTGTATGCAGAGTGTTAATGTGTGTCTCACTTAATAAGAATTTAATAAAAAAGTTATTTTTTTTTTTTTAGTAATTTAATACAGTTATGCTGTGAACATTTTAAGACTGCTGACATGACAGCTCCACAAGGAGGAGCAGCCAGAAAAGGCCATTGATGGGGAAGCAGGCTGTTAAAACTCCTCTATCCAAAAAAATCATTTTAATGGAACTTGAGTGGCAGAAAATGTTTGGTAGAAAAAGATGCAGAAGCAATAGGGACAGCCACAGCTTTGAGTTTTGAACAGCAAATCACCTTCATCAGCTCGGAGGTGATTCACACGGCGTGGATATAGGCTGGAGTCATTGCTTCAAGAGCAACCACAAAAGGACAAATTCAGGAAATGGACTACTAGCTGTTACATTCCTTTTATAAAGCCACTCCTGAACCAGAAAGAACACAAGCATCTTACCTGCCTATGAATAAAAACCCCCCAGAGGGCTATTGCTCAGCGGTCCAAAGTCCTCTTTTCAGATTAAAGTAATTTTTGCATTTCTTTTTTTCTTTTTTTGCATCTGGCAATCAAAGTCCCAGTGTCTGAAGGATGTGTGAGTAAGCACAATCCAAGTTATTCGAGGTCCAGTGTGAAGGCCATTATGATTGTGATATTGTACAAACTGATACTGCAATGATGACAGTGATTTATATACAGTATATTTTAGCTCTACGTGGTACCATCATTAATAATAAATCCAGTTGTTTGTGGGGGTACAATGGGAGGCTGTATTGCAAGATTAGTACGAAGATGAGGTTTTTCCCATTGTGAGTTTCCTGAAGGTTTCATTTCTCCCATCAGATCCTCTTCCACAGGCCCACAAGGCTTCCTTCCTACCTGCAGAGCATTTTGGCAACCTGATTTAATATATCGCATACAACAAAATCCTTTTTCAGCAGCTGTGTCTGTGTGTGTATAGCGCTTATCTACATATTGACTTGGTTTAAATCCACACCCTTGTCTGCCATAATAATTACACATCTCATAAAAGAAGGTGCTGAATGCTTCCTCCACCTGAGGCGGGCAGCTGCAGGAGTTGCCCACCGGCGCCCTGCAAACAGGCCACGGGCGCTGCCTGGTATCCAAATAGCTCCAGCATTCACACAGAGACATTACCTTCCACTGTGTAATGGTGCCTTTCTATTAGGTTTTAGCTGAAGAGAAAATGGCAGCACAAGAGCAACCAAATCTGTTACTTTGTAGTGGAGGAAGAAAGTATTTGGAATAGGTCAAACATGTGATAAAGGGAGCTGAAGCTTGTTTGATGGGGAGAAACACATAACAGTGTAAAGCTCCAGTAGAACTGCTTGGGTTTTGGGAACCACCAAAACTGACAAGCAAGTAGTAAGAGACCATTTCCAGCGATGCACAACTGCCCCAAAGTTCTATCAGTGGAGACTGTTCATTAGTCCAAAATTTACATAATTTATGCAGTCTAAAAAATACATGTGATCATGAATCAAAATCAAAATGAGAGCCACAGAAACACTGAGCTTTTCTACTGATGACAACTATCAGTCTAACCCATTTTGGGAAACATTAGGTTCCACTGCATACCGGTTGGCACAAACATCAGCGCATTTGATAGAAATAAAAAATGTGCCTTTATCTGTTCATTCAGTTCTAATGATATCCAAGCATCTGAATTCTGCTGAGATTATTTGTCAAAAATGCCTGAATTTTACAGTTAATTGGCCTTCCTAATTAGCACAGGATGTCCAATTCCCATTGCAGTCAGTGTGCTAAATGGTAAAGCTTTAGCAAGAGGATGCCATTCCTTCCATTTGGAGAAGAAAGGCTCCCTGTGCAAGCCAAGATACCACTGTACATTACACACTCAATGATCGATTCTAAATCTTAATTAGGGAAAGGACAAACAAGCAAAGGGGCTTAATGGACTGTGTACCTTGTCAAACAGCTGGATGATTATATTTATTGAAATATATGTTAAATTTAATGATTTGGGCAATTAGCTGCATATCCCCATGTGTAATCTCTGAGGGACAGAAAGGGGCCAGGGAGGCAAGCACAGGGGCCACAAACCTAATGGAAAGCAGCTGACAAATATTTGTCATCCCCAGAGTGCTGAAAAATGCATCAGAGAATGTTGCGTTCCAAAATCAAGATGTCAGAGCGGTAACAATCCCTGGTGTGTTCCAGTCTCGTGCAGCCAGTTTAACACAGTTCTTTCCCTCACTCTCAGCTTGGATGGGATCTCATTTTATTTAACGATCTGAGATATTCTCCAAAAACAATACAGAAACATAACAAAAGATTTCTAAAAGTGGGCTCAGTCGTCATTATCAGTGTCTTTTTTTTTCTTTTGCATGGCCATCTATTTCTAACTTTTTTTTTTTTTTCTAAATTGGTCAAATGGAAAGCGAGGGGAAAAAATTAAGCTGAGCCGAAAAGTGCGACTTGGATTTAATATTTTATAATTGCCAAGGGACATTCTAAGATCAATGAATTTTTGCCCGGGACGCACATCAGAAAGAGATGTACTTCAGTCTTTTTAGGGAACATTGGTCTATTTAATTCCAGTGTCTGATGCATGAGAAATATGCCTTCCTTGGCCTCCTTCTTCTTCCCCGGGCGCTGCTGCAGGCAGACATTACCACTTTTAATGGGCCGCCATGAGAAGAGGCAAGTCAGCCAATAACCCATCCTCACTAATGGATCTCTTTGTTTGTTCTTTTTCATTGTTTTTTTTAATAAAGCTAATTTTAGATGTTCTGTTTTCCTGTTAAAAAACAAAACAGAGTATTGTTTCACAACACTTTGACAAAAACAAAGGAATAGGAATAAATACTTTTTTTTTTTTTTTTAAAAACAAAAAAAAACAAAATAATAGTTTATGTGAGGCTCTTCAGTTGTGATTAGTATCTGGCTGGTCAGATACATGGGAGCTACCTATTTGTAGCTGGAAACAGAAACAGGGTTTTTCCTAGTGAGAGGCTGAGAAACCGGGGTTAAGAGAGCTGACGAAGCTACCAAACGTGGGAACAATAATACCTAAGTTATCACTAATTGCTGATCCATGTTAATATGCATACACAGTTCACATCGTAAATCTAATTTTATTCCAAATGAAGTAAACATGAACATCTCCGGTTTGACCTAGCTTTCACAAGAACTGCTTTCATCCAGGTTCCTTCAAAATGTCCTCGTCAGACTTTTTAGGTCTAACCTAAACCACCTCCACTCTATACAAGGGGTGATCTGAAAGCTTCAAATTATGAATGTTTTTTACCTCAAAATGTTACGCTCAAGAGTTTGGTCTGAATGTATACCATATACAGTCTCTCATAAATACTTTTTTTTTTTACTACCGTAATTTAGAAATTCAGAAAGCTTTTAAAACAATCCATGGAGATGCTGAAAGTGGAAGTCTGCACTTCCTTTAATGCAATATCTCCGTTCATGTTGGCAGATTTAATTGAAATTTAAAGTTAACAGAAAATATGAACTGCAGAGGGCTGTCAGCTGGGAGATGACTAAAATAAAATGTAAGAGTTTCCAAATACTTTGCATCCTCCCACTCAGGGTCTACCCAAAAAGTTCTATCCTCTTTTAAGTCCATTTTAAGGGTAAATTTCAACTCACTTTCTTCTGATTTGGCTCTGGTGCCTGAAGTGGCAAAGCAAGGGGGAAAAAAAACTACCCCAGAAAACCATCCTGGTTAGGAAAAAGTTCCTGCTGTGGAAATTAAGGGGATTTTGAGGAACACCAAGTCTTTCATGCTGTTCAAGTACCCATGTTGTTTTGGCTTATAGTGTTTGCACACTGGGATCAAGGGTGTGGAATACACACTTTTTTCTAGTTGTGTCAGAATAAAGTCTTTAACGTTTGTCATGACATCACCATCTTATATTATTTCCCCACACATTTATCACATAACTTTCTGGGAATTAAAGTTCAGTGCTCTACTAGTGTCTGCCAGTGGCCAGATAATAATTTGTTAAATTAATCAGCAATTAGGCCATGCCACCAGTTTAACTTTCAGTTTCAGACATTCAGCAACTTGAGGTAAGTGAATCTTTTATTAGCGCAGATTGAGTGTTTCCATAGTGTTGGATTAAGTACTGGTGTTATTTGGTCATTGATGGGGTATTTGAGAAGTGTTTATGTTGATTCTGTAGATATGCAGTAGTATGATGGGGGCAACAGACCTTTGAGAGACTATCACGCTAAATCAATTTAATGACTATTTTGGACATTTAACTTTATAGACATAAAACTTCTCATTTCGCCTGCAATTGTGGGTTGTAAAGTATAAATCCTCATCCTGAGAAATATGCAAAAACCTTCAGAGGAACTAATGGAAACTAATTCATCCTTTAGACTGATTTTGATAGATTATTGTTTATAATAATGAAAGATCATTAGATTCTGATTTATGAGCCTTCCTTAAACACATTTTACCCATAATACAATAAGAAAAAGTAAAAATACAATTCAGTTACAGTAAATTAGTAGCAAGTTTTATAAAAATGCTGCATTACTATATAACATGAAACCAGAATAACCATAAAGTGATGACTTTGAAGACACCTGCTCTATCTTAACCACTGAGTAAGTCACTAAACTGCTTGTTTGTTGTACCACCTCCTGGGAAGTTGAATGCACATCAATCTGCCATGCCACTACACTGATGAGAGGGAGTAAGCAGACATTAAATATCTGTGGTGAAGCTTACATAAAATAAAAGTTAAGTAACATGTAACTGATTTTTCTCAAAGTCCTTTGTAAGGACAGCTTTTTGTTGGATAGCTAAGAATCTCTTCAACTAAACACTCCAAAAATCCCTTTGAAAAAGAAAAAAATTTCAAATTCAGAAAATACAGAAATGCGGAGTCAGTTATGATACAGTAAATTTAAGGTTAGTGCTGAGTTATGCTGCAGAATGATGTCAAGCTGGAAAACATAATCAGATTCTGGAGAACAGGAGCTACTCTTTATGCTGCAATATTTCTTTATTCCATATTACCATATTACCCTTGGTTCTCCCCCATCATTGGCACTTCACCTCCTTAACAGAATCTGATAAAATAGCTCTTCCACGTGTTTCTTTCGACATTTCTAAATCCGGACAGACAAGGAAGGAGACATAAAGCATAAAGAAAATGTGTCTAAAATACACAATAAGAAAGTGCTTCATTACATTGTCGGTTGTGTGCTGCACGGGATTCATATCCAACATTACAGGCGGTCCTTTAAATTATAACGGCATGTCACACAAAGGCTAAGAAGTTTCTTGAATAAGCTATAAACAGAAAAAAAAAAATAGTTTCTCCAGGGCACCTCTGAGTAACCTTCAGTGGTTCCATGTTGACAACTTCATTAGCAGCTCTTGGGTTCCAAAATTTCCAAGTCATTTGGTAACATTATCACAAGTTAAGAATTAGAAAGCGACAAGGGAGGGGGGTTCCATCCCTCCCAGATGGAGGATATTTCAGCACTTAAAGAAAGGCAAAGCAGCGACTGAGGCGTTTCTCAGCTTTTTCCTATGAGAAAGTGAAGGCGTAGGATGAGCAGAGTCGGTTTGCACAGTGCGGTATAATATAGTGAGGGGCCCACGATGTTAGGCTGTCCCCACGTCCCTGGCCAGCAGGCTAGCTAGAGAGCCAGCCATTACCGGTACGCCTCCACGGAAGCCAGACAGAGAAGGAAAAATGCTGCAAATTTCATTCCTCAGAAATTTAATTATATCAACATTAACAAGGGAGGTAATTAATTTCTTTAAGATGAGTATCTATTAATTGCCTGGGGCTCAACTTTGTTGTCAGAATTGTATATTTAACCATTATTCTAGGGCAAAGTTTTACAGGCAGAAATGAGGGGGTTCACTACTTTGCTGTGAATATACATACATAAAACTTTCTTATCTCAATAAAGAGATTACAGTGTTAACACCTCCTTGTATATATATATATATATATATATATATATATATATATATATATATATATATATATATATATCTATATATAGATAAATTCCCTTCTCACCCTCCACGGGTGGTCTTTCTCAACCTCTGAGCTCGGGTCCTCTACCAGAGGCCTGGGAGCTTGAGGGTTCTGCGTAGTATCTTGGCTGTTGCCGAGAACTGCGCATTTCTGGACTGAGATGTCTGATGTTGTTCCTGGGATCTGTTTTAGCCACCTGCTCCAGCTTGGGGGTGACTGCCCCGAGGGCCCCGATGACCACAGGCACCACTGTGGTCTTCACCTTCCAGGCCTTCTCCAGTTCCTCTCTGAGGCCCTGGTATTTCTCCAGTTCGCGTGGTTCCGTTTTGCCTGATGTTCCTGAGATAGAGATAGGTAGAGAGGAGAGAGAGAGAGAGAGAGAGAGAGAGAGAGAGAGAGAGAGAGAGCGAGAGAGATAGAGAGAGAGAAGAGATATATATATAAAGTGATATATTATATAATAGTATATATATATATATAAGTATATATATATATATATATATATATATATATATATATATATATATATATATATATATATAATTCTATGGATATATTTGAGAAGTCATTCCAAAAAGAGCGGCACAAATGCATCAACATTGCATCATTGAATAAAATCTTTAGCAGAAGGCATCAGTTTACATGTAGTGTTTTGATTTGACTACTTGTAGATAACAGAAATAGGTCAATTATTGGGCTATCTAGAAGTATAAACTCTCCATACTACTGAAAAAGCCCTTTAAAAGTGGAGAAATTAGAAACCAGGAGGAGCTGTGTTCAATGTGACAGTCATGGCGGAATGCTGTTCTTTATCTTCTAATCTCCACATATGAAAAATTTGATCATTGGCAAAATCATTGACCTGGCTTAATTGTTTTGTTAGCTAGTTGCTCCATGACTGTTTTGTTTACAGTTCTTGCCCTTTTCTGCTTTGTTTTAATAAAACACTAGTAATAAAAAAACAAACAAAAAAACATTTATCCATTATAAAATATCCATGCTTTATGTTGTTTCTTTGAAATTAGTCATTAGTGCTAGCAGGGAACTAAGCATCTAAATAAGAAGCTGTGTATATCCTAAATGCTCCGGATAAATAAATTATTTTCTTTCTGATCCTTGTTTGGTTCAGTTGATTTGTGTTGTATGACCTTATACCAAAATATCTCTAATCCAAGATCTGCCAGTGGATATTACTTATTGGAGCCATGTAGCCACAAACTGATGCATGGCTGTCACAAAATGTCACATGGCTCTATTAAGTACCCAGTTTTTGGGGGTACAAAACTATGAAAACTATAACATTATGAAAAAGTGAAAAGTCTAAATTACCAGCACCACTCCTAAACCATGCAAATGTATCAATGAGAACCTGTTAGCATGCTAGCTTTAACACTGACAGTTTAATTAAATTAAAACAGTTTAATGTACTTTAATCATGCTATATTATTTGACTTCATTAAATACTCTTTCATTTATGCTTAAGTGTCTTCTTCTTTGAGAACCATAATAAATTTGACAGTGATTTATTTTTAAATGTATCACATTTAAAAATCATTCATCTTATAACAACCCATCATATAGTTTGACCAAGGGATTTAGCCAAGTAAAAGTGGAAGACAAGCAGTCCACACAAGTGAAGACTCAACCACTATATTCCTCTTTTCATGCAAGTGCTGTGGTTGAATTTTAATTGCTTGAAACTGCAGCAAAGAGAGCATAAAACAGCAATGAGAACCACTATGCTTTGCATTGAATAGGGGGAGTAAAAATTAGCAAAGTGCATTGTGTTAAAGCTCTAAGAAGACATTACATCTGGCCAAAGGACTCCAAAAAGCTTTCTAACCACTCAACTCTGTCTCCTTTGTGTCCACAATGGATATACTCAATTGCCTTAAGATGTGAAGTCAAACTAACATTATAATCATCTTGACATGATGAAACCAATAGCAGCCTCTATGTGCCCTCTTTAATCTTGTTTATGCAGTATACACATTAGAGAAGCCCACACAGCAATCTTTATGTTTTATTACATCCTGATATAAGTCAAGCTAAGGTCATAACTTCACATTCTATCCTGAATTATGCAAAGACATACATCCACGCCATAGCTAATAGGCAATTAATGTCAAGGCACCCAAAGAATTTAACAGAAGCTTCCAAACGGGAAACAGCAACACATTTTAGTAAAAATAAAGTTAAGCTAGCTGCAAACCACATATCTGATATGTGTTTTCCATGTCAAAGACATATCAGGTGCTTGGTTTGTAACAAACAGGGACAAATAGGGTTCCAAGAAAGGATAAATAAAAGCATAGACCAGTGTTTCAGTTCTTTTCTAATCCAGGCATAACTTTTTAACCAAGTTCTAACCAGAATAGTCAGGGTAGAGCAGTGGACAAAGACAGAATGGAAGGGAAAAAATGGAGAGGAGGAGTCTTATTTTCCTTCTACCACCACTCAGCTGGCTTGTTTCCTTCTTAACCAAACAGCCTGGTTGGCCCTGGTCCTCTGAGTCCTCACAAACCCTCTCCCTCCAGCTCCGGAACCCTCGTACTCTCTGAGTTTCCTGTTTGTCTGGTTGAAGACCTGGCCGTTTTGCTCCCAAGCGGCACATTGCGAGGGACAAAGAAGGAGGGGTGGGCAAAGGAGAGAAGCACAAGACAGAAGGACAGAGGGGAGGTTGGCGGGGAGAAGGCAAAGGGAGAGACACTGAACACTCCCGAGTTGGGATTGATTTACTTCATTAACCAAGATTACAAGTTTAACTTACAAACCAGAGGTCAAAATTTCTCATTAACAAGGGGACCGTGGAGAACCTCGGGGCTTGGAGACCACTCTTATTACTGACTACACATTTCAATCTGTCTTTGATGTTCCATGTCTGCCTTTCTACCCCCTCTTTCCCCCTCCTATTTTTTGGCAGCGAGGTTGATTTTAATTGTAGCTATAGAACAGAGCATAGTTTGCCTGTAAGCCAGCCTCCACATCTGTAGTGAGTGCAGCTTTAGTGATATTGGGTGCAGTCCATAGCTTGGGGCTAATTTTAATGGTGCCCCCCCCTCCCCTCCTTCTCCTTCCTCCTTCATTGGAGACTCAGATTGTTTTCCACGTGATTCCTGTTAATTTAGCTGGAGGAAAGGGCATCAGTTTTCCTTGTGCTTCCCCCCGCTCTCCCAATGCCTCTCACTCTATTGCCTCACTCCTTCTTTCTGATCTACAGCCTCAAAGAAAGAAGGTGAAATGAATTCAAATGGAAAAATAGACTGTGCTCACTATTAAATCGCTCGCCTACCTTTGTCCCTAGCATTGCGCCTGGTCGAGACAGATAGGAGGAAGCTTCAGTGGCTGTACAAACTGGGGCAATTTAGCTGGTATTGTTGCTTTTACGTCAACAAACAAAGCTCTTCCTTTGATGTGATAAATGGCCTAAGTGCCTGGATGATAACTCAGAGCTCATAAATGTGTCAAGGATATTTCAAAGCACTAGGCATGTTAAACACTGCAGGACATTGTGCATCAGGGTAATTTTTACATCTCAGAACCTTTAATGCTGCCTAAGATGCGGAGAGGAGTCTCCATCTGTCTTATAAGCACCTGAAATATAAGTCACACAATTCAGACAAGATTCACCACATGGGAGAGGAGGAAATCACAACATCTGAAAATCAATACGGGGAAATGAAACGGTCATGTCATGTCTAGTCATGTTAAATGTGTTAAAGGACAGAATAAAATGAGTGTGATACAGTAATCATTATGGGTACGGATGTATTTGGCAAGTTTTCTCGCATCCAGAATACATTTTACAATATATGGCATCTCTGAAAAGAAGCTTCAGACCAAACACACCACAGATTTTACCTTGGGTCTGCCAAATACAATGTGGTACAGTTAGAAAGCAGATATGACATAAGCAGAAACTTATAGCTGAGCTCCAAAGAACATCAAAACAGAACACTTGGTGGTGATAATCATACATAACACAGTGTTTTTGATAACAGTTCAACTGAGAATCTTTTCTTTTTACCAATATATGAAGATATATATATATATATATATATATATATATATATATATATATATATATATATATATATATATATATATATATATATATAGCATTCACTCACAAGCCATTTTATTATTATGATTAGGTACACATTGCTAGTATCAGGTTTGATCCCTTTTTGCCTTCAGAACTGCCTTAATTCTTATTAGCACAGATTCAATATGGTTTCTAAAACTTTCCTCAGAGATTTTGGTCCTCAACATGATAGCATTATCCACTTGCAGTCAATTTTTCAGCAGCATATCATCATCAAACCGTGTAATTTGAGCTTTATAATATGATGCAATATCCTGCTTGAAGTAGCCATCATAAGATGGCTACACTGTGGTCACAAAGGGATGGACATGGCCAGACACAAAACTCAGTATGGTGGCACTTAAAATTTGCTAGACTGACACCAGCAGCCTGAACATTTGATGCAAATTAGAATAGCTTCATTCTTTCATGCTGTTTACACCAAATTCTGACCCCATCATCTGAATGTTGCAGCTGAAATCAAGATTCATTGGACCAAGCAAAGTTTTTCCAATCTGTTTTTGTCCAAATATGGTAAGTCTGGGTAAATTATACCAGCAGTTTTCTGTTCTTAGCTGACAGGACTGGCACCTGGTGTAGCTTTTTGCTGCTGTAACCAATCTGCCTCAAAGTTCAATGTGTTGTGTATTCCTGATACCGAGGTTGGAACTAGTGGTTACTTGAGCTAATGTTGCCTTTCATTCCAGACCAAAAGAAACAAGGTCACTGATGTATTTTCTGTGGATCATTTGCTATAAAAAAGAGACATGGCCACCTTTCCTCCCATTCTGATGCTTGGTTCAACAACTTCAATAAGTTGTCTTCACCACGCCTAGATGCCTAAATGCATTGAGTTGCTGCAATCCTTTTGGCTGATTCACCATTTGTGTTAACAAGCAATTGAACAGGTGTACCTAAGAAAGTGGCTTTCAGAATACCAGCATCAAGAGGTGGTGCTCATAAACACTGTGGATGGTGGGTTATGGTAAGGTCCAAGAAGCTGAGGAATCAGAAGAAAGCTGGCATTTAGGGAGACTTTTAATCACAAGGTAATGCTTGAGAAAATATAGTGAATAAAAATGAAATTTAAACATAGCAAATTCACCAAATGAAAATGTAAATGTATAATTAGAATATGCTTATTTACTAAAGTTTAGAGTTGGGTGAATGGGAAATGAAGGATGAGGTCAAGTGTAGCAAAGTCAATAACCTTAAATGACTTCTTACCTTTTTGTCAAGACAAACTGAATTTCACCACATTGTGTTACAATTAGGATGGAAGTGGGCCGTATGTAAATGAATTTGAATCTGTGTGTTTGACTGGATTTGACTGATTTCATTAGATATTCTTTAATAGCAGATACAAATTTGAATTGTTTTTTTTTTTGTAATGTGCCTTAAAATGACATTTGTTGTGAACTGACAATATGTCAATAAACTGAATTGAACTGAGTTTCACAGTGTACACCTATGCAGCCCCCCTACCTGTGCAGTGACCCACCACTGGGGCCACAGCAGGTCCTCCAGCAGCCTCGGCCATTGGCTCTTTGAAACTAATCTGCCCTGCGGAGTCCTGTAAGACCCCCTTTGTTACCTCCTGCAGACTGGATCAGGCTGGAGACGGACTTTCCAGTCTTGACAGGCTATCAGTTTCACAGCCCATGGCGATCCACATCCAGGCACAAGCCCGAGTCCTGCAGAGCCACCCTCAAATTAAACGTGGGTGAAAGAGTGGGGGTAGGATGGTTGGAAAAAGTTATGGAGTAAAATCTTGTCACCTGAATTTCGTTGGAGTCCGGAAAAAAAAGAAGAAAAGTGGTGTGAATATACAATAAAAAAAATGGTAGGAATACTGAAAAGGAGGATTTGAACAGGAGCTCTGCCTCTTAGTCAACAGAACAGGATCTCAACAAGGCCATTATCTGACTCTTAATTTGAGCTCTGGCACAGCACTGAAGGGCTGCCTTTGTCTGGGATTAATGCGGAAAGCTCAGGATGCGATGTCAGAGGGAAATAATCAGCGTGGGCCCTTCATAACGTTGGCTGCTTGTGCTCCTGGCCAGGGCCCCCGGCTCATTTCTGTGGAGATGAAATCTATGACAAGCCCCTCAGTGAAGCTGAGAGCAGGCAACAGTCCAGTAACACCCACAGGCCTCCAGGCATCCTGTGACCCCCTTAGAAAAGTCACATTCACTTTGCTCTGGAGAAGGGAAAGAGAACGCCGCAGGGGCTTCCAGCCCATGTGAAATGAAGAAATGTGAGGAGGTGAAAACGAAGTGAAAATAAGTTAAGATTCCTCCTCCGCCCCCACTGCAATAACTCCAGAGGAGGGGCACTCTGATTTCACTTCATTATGCCTTCTAATTAAACGTGCATAGGACATTAAAAAAATAAATAAATAAACAACTCCTTAATGTATATTAATGCTTATGTTCTGTAACTGTGTTTAAGCGAGAGGTTTGAGAAAGCTTTTTTTTCTCCTTTTTTTAAATGCAGCAGAAGGTCGCCGGCTAATACCCATCAGGGTAAAACATTCTGAAAGAGGTTGGCACTGCACTCAAGGACCAGAAGTAATGTTTTTATTTTGTTATTTATGCTTTTTTACCGGGTGCATTGCTATGCTCCTCTGCAGCATGCTGCTGTTAAGCAAAGGATGCGAAGATGCAACTCGATAAGTAGGTTATTAAAATGACCAATTGACATTCAATATTCAGCCTTATTTTACATTCATCATATTTACGAAGAAATATGAGGAATTTAAATGTTTCTCCTGGTGCCTAAAGGTAAATGTGACTCGCTACAGCAACCGTGCATAACTTCATGTAAACCCATGTGTTAGAGAAATGGGATACTTCAGTCGCTGCTTATGGAGCCTGAAACAGAAGACTTTTTTTTTTTAACAACAGCTTAATTAGAAACAGACCAGGCACGTCACACTTAAGTATGTCAACGTGTTGCTTCTAAAAAATATTTCCTGTTAGTCATTTTATGTTATTGTTACTTGGAGTTTCAATTGTTTGCATTTAAATACAGGCCTGAAGTGTCTGATGTTAAACAGCTCCAAACTAGAGATGTAGCGATGTGAAAAAAAAGTTTATTTTTAACAAATTCATTGTAGTTATCAGGATTATCATGGCTGCGTTAAAATGTGTTAAAATATGCAAAAATATTATTATGTGCAGAAGTTATTGGACTCAGAGTGGAGCCAGAGTTTCCTTGATAGAGTTATTACATTTGAATTCAAAAATAAAGAGATTGGAGAATTATATGTCAACCCTAATATGTTAACCCAAATATTATTTTAACTAAACTCAAAACAAAGTGCATCCAAGTGCACAATGGTTGTTGATGTATTTACAGAATGAAAAAAAGTGTGAGTTTTAATCTTAATGAAGATTAAAAAAAAGCGAGTTTGAACCCCTGGCTGACTAATTGGTGTATACCTAATATTATTGTTGGAGTGTTCAAAGTTTTATTTAAATTTGCCTGACTTAAACATTTGACCATATAATAAATAGTTAAAAGGTTAGGGTCTTTTTTATTCTAAGAGAATTCACATTTTATGATAAGTTTTTGTAAATGTATAACCTTAAAGATTATATAATAAATATTAAAATTTAAAACACACAATATTTTATTGTGCTACCACTTTGAACAGATAATTTGAGATTGAAAACAGATAAATACCCATAAAATTATTAAGCCTTTTGGTGCTTTAACACCTGTCTCTCCCCTTACCAGTTAATTGTAGACAAATCCGTTCAGTTTTTTCATTTAAAATTTATCCCCTTATGCAGCAATGGCATAATAATAATAATAATAATAATAATAATAATAATAATAATAATAATAATAATAATAATCCCACAAATCTGTCACATTTCCTTTTAAGATTTCAGTCATTTTCCCCAGGAAATGACTTGCTTGGTTGATGTATACCATTCAAGAACAGTGAATTTATCCAAAGTGTGTTCGAACATCAAGTCCAGGTATGCCAAACTGAAGTATGGAGTTTGTGGTGGAATCAAACCTTTGGGATTATTGGAATATGAATGTGTCCGCGTCTGTTAGTGCGATTGGGTGAATATGGCTAAAATCTACAGAGTTTTGAGTGGTTGGTTTGACTGGAAAAGTAATTTTTAAAAGTATATATAGAAGAGACAGCCAAATAATGTTTTTTTTTTTTAATTTACATAACTGAAAAAAGAACCAAGAGATTGAATAAAAACCAAACATCACTGCATCACTCCCTCAAACTGTGAAGCCACCTTGCCTCTATAAAAGGAAGCTGATAAGAGGCTGTGGGTACCTCGCTTGGCAACAGGGTGGTATCAGCTGATTTCTACCCTCTTCGCTGCATCAGTTATTTCCCAAAACACTCTGAGATGGCAAAAAGGAGGCTTAATACCATCTGGAAGTGCTTTGTGAAAGGGGGTTATGATTCAGGTCTTTGTTGTGTTGAAAAGTAAATATCTGCTAAACCCTAAGACTGAGCACCCTGCAAAAAGTTATCCCGATTGCTTGACATTTTGTGTACCCATTTTTTTTTTTTTTACCAATCCAAACTTGTTTCTTGGTTCTTTTTTTTCTGAAAAACACACTTACAAAATGATGCTCTCATTATGTTGTCTGACTGTTTAATTGCTTTAACTCAATTTTTAAAGCCCTGGCTAAGTGGTTGAACTTTATTTTATCAGAATGGAGAAGTCAAAGGTCTTTTGCCACCCTGTTCTCTTTCATGACACTCATACCTTCTCTTTTGTTGTGGTTCTTGTAATGGCAGGCATTGAGTGGCCATGACCACATTTTGCCATGGTAACACACACAGACACACACAAATACAAACAAGACTTACAAGGTGAAAGCAATACCAGCCACACCATAATGGTTAGCAGTGATTCCTGTTTGAGCCTGAAACAATATGTGCAGCCTTTTTTATCAGTAGACAATATCATTTTCATGAGTCAGAGAAGGTGGAATGGGCAAAAGGTCAAGGAATGCATGCAACAGAAGTGCCACATGTAGTAAATACAGATAAAATTCCTCTGGTCTGTAACTGGTTTGTACATCCATTGAAATTCAACATGCTATAAACTTAAATCTAAAATCTTTACTGACTCTGGTTCATGATTTTATCAAGTAGAATAAAGGTGATTAGGGTGTTAAATAATAAATTATCACTGATACAAAAGTCAGCTTTAAATCAGAGATAACGCAGTGACAGGATGTGCTGTTGGACACTACCGTACTGCATCAGAAAACATATTTGCTATTGATTGTGCAATAAAACAGCCAGAAAGTAGTAGTAGGCAAATTGCTTTGCTATATTATCAGTAAACAGCAGAAAAGCTGTCCTTTTATGCAGTAAGCAGACGCGACTGCTGGCTGCCAAAAACTGCCTAATCAGTAACAACATCACCACACTATAGCACTCTATAATTGATTCACTGTCTAGAGCGCAACATGACAATGTAAAATTTTTATTTTTTTTTTACCAGATTTACAAATTAGGTAATTTTGTGCATTCAAAATTTAATCTGCAGGACAACATTATGATTAAATTAAGGGAAAAGTCAGCTGCTTTTGCTTGAAAGACTTGTGCCAAAGATCCTTGTGAAACCATCAAGTAGCAGCACCTCGAAAGACCATAAAACCCTTAATTTGTTCCAGTTCCTACCTCAGTCCCTGATGGTGTTGCCCCCGGTGAGTCCAGTTTGCGTTTTTTTCTAGGTCCGATAGCAGCTAGCGCTGTCAGATTTGCATCTCGTTGTCTCATCTGGGCCAGCTCTTGTTGTTGCATCTAATGAAAACAGAACACAAATATTAGAAAGTAATATTTTGCCCTACATTACTCACATGCTTTGATGTTAATTTATAAATGCAAAGCCTCCCAGATGTATTTGCACTACTCGAACTTTTTCATGTTTTAGTATATTACAACCAAAAGTGTTATGCATTTTATTGAGATTTCACATGATAGACCAACTCGAAGTGGAAGAAAAAAGATACCTAGTTTTGAAAAACATTTACAAATGAAAATCTGAAATGTTTTATGTGCACTTGTATTCAGCCCCCTTCACTCTGACACCCATAAATAAAATCTGGTGCAACTGCCTTCAGAAGTTACCTAATTAGTAAATAGAATCCTCCTGTGTGTAATTTACTCTCAGTATAAACCCAGCTCCTCTGTGAAGACCTCACATTTGTCTGAGGATCAAGGATAAAGTTATGGAGAAGTTTACAGCAGGGTTAGGTTATAAAACAGTATTAGAGTCTTTGACCATCTTCCAAAGCACCGTTCAACATTCAATTTGAAAAACGTTTGGCGCAACTGCTAATCTCCAAGCCATGACTTCACCTAATCTCATAGGCCCCTTAAAGCTGCGGTTATACCTCTGTGCAGCCTCTGTCTCAGGATGGTCACTGGTGAAGAACGTCTCTGTAGCTTTTATACATTTTACTAAGACACAGTTAAGGTGCTGCAGTTCCTATTTAAACAGTCGATGGCACTACAGATAATTTTCACCTTTACTCAACAATTAGTAGATGTGTTTATAGAGGAAGTGAATTCCTAATACAACTCTAAGTACAAAGTTTGGCCTCATAAGGTTTACTTTTTAGACAAGTCTGTCAAAAATGTTGCAATAACACATTTTGTGGGTCGACTGTGGCACAGAGGGAAGAGCAAGTTATAGGTAAATGGAACATGCAGATTCACACAAAGGTAAAACAGAAAAAATAAGAGACTGTACAGTAAGGACAAATGTAGAACATAAGAAGAAAAATACTGCACAGCATACGACTAGGTGCCCTTGTCACATAAGACTGAAATTGAACTTTCTGGCCAGCATCCAAGTTCGAAGTGTGTTAGAAAACGAATATTGGACAGATACTTTAAGTAAACTCCCTTCTCAATTGTCAAGTTTCACTCTAGCCGGTTCAAGTCTGGTCTGGTTTTAGCCAAGCTGTGTGTTCCTCACTATAGTGGGCTGACTTTGGGCAGGAACGTGGGCAGGCCATAAGCGTGTAGGAGCAGTGGTCGACGCTCTGATGATGTCATTTGCAGCGACATTCAGCAATGGAGAATCTTGAGGTTGTGGTTTTGATGAGTGGTAATCCAGATTATGCATCCCAAAGGCGGCTTCAGGGTCTACGTGGAGTGACAGGAAGAGCTGAAGAGGACTACAGTGCATCATGCAGGGTTTTGCATGAGACAATGCACAGCGGTGCACTCGAGATGGATGAAGCAAGGGATGGTCTCTCAGGGTGCATTACCTTGCTCACTAGTACTGCCTAAAATTCAAATAAAGTCTGAAACCCATGCAATATTTCTTTTTTTAATTTAGTCATATGGAAATGATGATTATGATTATGATGATGATGATGATGATTATTGTTATTATTAGTTAAGATTAAACCCTAAAATTATGTTACTTGTCACTCTCTGTCTTGGTGTTATCATGACTGACTCAAATAAACGCAGATATTTCGTTTTGTCTTAAAAGGCAAACTGCCAAAAGTGTCAAGTAGTTAAGAATAAAGCCTAACCCAATCAACAAATGGAATATGCTGTCAATCAAATTGCTTCTGCGTAATACATGGCTTGGCTCAGCTTGTGCCACCCCTGAAGTGGTTACCAAAAACAAGGAGGAGCTGTACAGGATCTGTGGAAGAAGCGGTTAAAGCCACGCCTAGGGAGAAGGAGCTATAATGTGTTCTCCAAGTATTTTGACTAAAACATTTGTTAAGAATTATAAATGTTGAATTTATGATTAAACTTTTTGAGCTTCTTTAACATTAAAGACAACCAACTTTTGTAAACACAAGTGGTGAGAGGAAGAATATTAAAGAGGATCCAGAATAGAATAATTAAATACAAATAGAGATGTGCGACTAATGTTTCTGCTTATTCTCTTGTATTGTAGGAGCAGAATGCTTGTCTGAGTGGAACAAAATGGAAGACTGTCGTCAGCCATTAACAGAACACAAAGATTGCGTGTGTGCAGTCAAACAGCCCTGCTCTTTTTTGATTTTTGCAGTTTGTGATGTTTAAGTGGGTGGTTGGGAGGGGCAGTGCCCAAGGTAATGTCATGTTTAGCTGCAGGGCTGTGGGTGGACCCAGCGTCGCTAGGAGCTGCCCTTTCCATTGGGTGGAGGTGTGATGGCCTGAGGCAAAGGCACGGAGGGTGCCAGAGCGCGCGCGCACACACACACACACACACACGCACACACACACATACACGTGCCTATCAATCCTGGCCACAGCAGCACAGGGAATGCCTACCCACCAGCTTGCCTGTGTGCCTGCCTGCTGGGGGAGAGAGGCCTGGGTTGGAGCGAACAGGGACAATCAATTGTGCGCCTTGATGTCTTTCATGTTCTTTTATGTTATCTCTCAGCATGTGTTCGCTGGGCGCTGGTGTTTGTGCGAGGCATGTATATTGTCTGATCAGGGGAAAAAAAATTCATGTTGCTTTCAGATGGCGCTCTGTAAAAGGTTGCTTTGGTGTACACCATCTGATCTAAAATGTGCATGCACTTGCCTCTGATTTTTTTCTAAAACCCTGCTGGCAAGGCATGCCCTTTAGGGTGTTGCCACTTCACATTTAGCACAGCGGAACTGCTGAAAGATTCAAACACGCTGACAAAGAAGGGGAAATAATAGCAGCTGAATAAATAAACCTTGTTTATTTATTCGCTTTACAATAGATGGCTACAGAAACATGGATACATGAGAATATTCATTAATAAATAATAATAATGTGAATTAAGGTTTTTTTATCAGACGCTTAATGCTATGTTACTATATACTGAAGTACATGAGTTACAAAGGAGACGTTGTGGCTGGACCATCAATCTGTGTCCCTAATGTTATCAGTGCAGATTGTATCAAGCTTTGCCACGAGAACCAGACAATCTCTCCAGGCCTGACCTTAAAGAATCCTACCGCAACGTACACAGCAGGAGAGGTTCACTATCTCCCTAACGGCACCAGGATGTCGGCATCTCTGGCTGGCAGTTGGCACCAGGCATGGGCTCCCAATGCCCAAAGCAATTGCCTACAATTTCAGATTTATGACTGCATGATAAATGAAGACTTCATTTCACCATCTGCGAGCCTGCATTTCCCGTCAGTGAAGTGGACGCCATGACACTGGGAGACTGATTTCTGATTTCAATCTGGTGCCATGAAGCAGAACCTACCATTTGGTTAACAACCAACATGAAATATGTTCTCTTACATCCTGTGAAGTAGTACAAGAAGCTTTTATTTACCATTTAAATTAGCTGTAACTTTTAATAAATTCCAACAACAGCAGCTTTTAGATATTTTGGCATTTGGTGGAGATAAATGAGATATCCATGCTTTAATCTCTCTGTGCACTCTTGGAGTACCATGTTGCCAATGTTAAACAACAAGTACAATCATTGCCAGTAACGAAATAAAAAGGTCATTACTAAGAGCTGTACCAGACAGGACGAATAATCATGTGGCAGGATGCATACATTTGCCAGCTCCTATCAATGATACCACATAACCACCTGCTGATCTTAAGTCATATAAATACCAGTGGTTCCAGTCTGCCTCTGTGCCCTTTGAAAGCAGGGAACTAGGACTTGTAAAGTAATATTATTAACAAAGGTCAAAAAATGCAGAAAAATTGATCTGTGGTTTTGTCAGAAACAGAATTTATTCTCTGTGCCTAAAGCAAACTGTTATGTGACAACATTTTGGTCATATACGACAATGTAGTCACATAAAAATATGCAATTTTCTGAAAAAAAGTCACTAAGTCCTTTTCAAAATGTTAAATAAACTGTTGTGTGTGTATTAATTAGCATGATGAAATGCAGCTAACACATTTGGACATTAGAAGTCTTGTTAGTTTGTTTACTATCAGCAAATTTAACATAAGTGGGATTACAATGCCTATTATTAAAATTGAGGCCAGGAGTTAATATTTACTGATTAAATCCAAATTTTAGAAGCAGCATACAATAAATAACCTGCAAAAGGATTTATACCCCTGAAAAAAAAAAATCACATTTTCTTGTGTTCCATTCCCAAACTTAAATGTATGCATGAGTTTACACCACACATAGCAATTTCAAAAAGTTAAATTTTGGTTTTCCTGACCAGAACACCTTCTTACATGTTTTGTCATGTCCCCTACATAGGTTGCCACAAACTGCAAATAGGATTTCTTGCAACTGTTTTTCAACAATGGCTTTCTTTTTGTCCTTCCATAAAGACCAGATTTGTGGAGTGAAAAACAAATAGTTTTCCTGTCCAGATTTGTTTTACCTAAGCTGTGGATATCTGCAGCTCCTCTAGAGTTACCATGAGCCTCTTGGCTGCAACTCTGATTAATACTTTCATTGTATACTTGCATTTGTGCCATACTTTTTAGATGGAAGGATGGGTAGATAGAACAGTGCTCCATAATATGGAATACTGTTTCAAAACCTAACTCTTAAAGTTCACATGGTGTGTTGTACTTACACTGAGATTAACCACGGATGGGTCCTATTCACTAAAAACTAATTCTGAAGGCAATTTGTTGCACTGGATTTTATTGAGGGGTATAGAAGTAAAGGCAGCTGAATACAAATGCACGGCACACTTTTCAATTTTGATTTGTAAAAAATAGTTTGCAGCTGTAGAGACAAAATTTAAAAAGCTTCAAGGGGTATGATAAGTTTTGCATGGTGCTTTAAGTGTTGGAAAATTACATAAAATTCAACAAATGCCAGTCAAATCAGATGAACTGGTGCAAACAAACCAAGAAGTGAAGTGAGGTAAAAATGAAAGTTTAAGAATTTGCATCATTAAATGTATTACATAACTTTGGAAATGAAAGACATGTTAACTCAGTTCCATAATAGTATTATTTGAAATTAATTATTTAGAATAAAGGTTTCCACTAAGTCACTTCATGAATACATTTTGGAACCACAACTTGCACATATTAAATATTGTTATTCTTAATTCTTGCTTTTATATACAATGAAAAGAGTACACAGAAAAGCACACATAAAATAAAATGTGCATAACTATTGTGTGAAAATCTAGATATTCTCAACTTACTTGCTGTTTTTTATTGTGTCTTAGTTTATTTCAAACTCTACCTTTAAACTCTGCACTTGTACATTTAATGGATCTGAAAAAAGTCTTTCCAGAGCAAAACAAGAAATAAAAGATTTTTCTTTCTTCACAGACACCAGAGAATTATGTTTTCTTATGATGCAAACATGTCCAAAGTACAGCAAGAACCTCTCTGATATGGTTGGTGAAGGGAGGGAGATGAGCTGAAGGAGCAGTTATGGCCAACCTGCCATTCGCCTTTTCTGCTGTTTCTAACAAAGGCTTTTCTCCCCACCCCTCTTTCTGGCCTGGGGGGCTGCTTACGGTCCTCCAGACGCTTACAGACAGATGTCCTTGGTAGAGCAGAACATGCTCAGCTTGACGTCACAAGCGGCTGTGGGGCTGTGAAGGAAGCTAAATGGTTGTCTGCCTTGCAAAGACCACAGTATGTAAGGCAGACCATAGGGTTTAAATTGATCTATTTCAAACCATCCCCCACAAAAAGCTGTGGTTGAACAGCAACCAGCAGGATTCTTCTGAGTATGTAGACATGACATATGCTACATTTGTTGAACACAATTATTAATAAATACCATTGGTAAAAAGCTTTAACCAAGGTTAGGCGGCATCAGCAAGTTCTTAACTTTTACAACACATAACATGGCAGCCTTCAGGCATAGCTGTAGGATATTATATAGAGACTATCTGAGTGTGTCAGCTATCAGTTAGGAAGTAATAATAGGTGTTTTATTAACTATATGATTTCAGCACTAAACAAAACCAATATTTCATGGGGGGCGCTATTTAAGACAGATTTGCATAAAGTGGTTAGGGTTAGGGGTCAATAAACAAAAATGAATGCAGTTCATGTTCTCACACACTTCTATTAGGTTTAGCACCCGGTGGCAGTCAGAGTTGATTACTGAAGTCTGCAAAATCAAACAAAACAATATCTAACTTAACATATTTGAAAAGGATCATTAAGCAAGGTAGTTTATCAACAAGTTTACCTTCTTAGACACAAACTCCAGTCAAATTTCTTACCAGACCAAAGGACTAAAAATCCACTAACATATCATAATCATCTTTCTTGGTATAACTGGATCTCAGGGCTGTGTTTGATAAAACTGATCATAACATACTTACAGACAGGAAAAGTGAGTGAGATTGTCAGAAACTGTGTTAAATTGGTTAAAATCTTACCTGACAGAGTGGGATTACTTTGTGTCATTTGGGAATTATTAATCTAAGGAAACAATAATCACAAGTGGTGTCCCTCAAGGCCCCATTCTCAGTCCACATTCATTCACTACCTAGAAGCTCCCCCTAGTTCATGTTAAAGAGTACTTCAACATACATGTGCTGATGACACAGCTATGCGGTAATGCTGGTGAATGTCACAACAACGATATAATTTAACAAATACTTAAATAAACAGTGCTGCCTTTCTGCCTTGGATTTACTGCAAACATAGACCCCAGATATTGAGTAGTCTCTTCAGCTAATGGATATCTGCTATTTTGAAACAATTTTCACCTTACCACAACTTCACCTTCTAAAACATTTTTATACTACATTAAACAAAGTTTCACATGATACAGCTGAAACAAGAAGTTCACATACACCACATAAAAATAGATAAACCTTTTTTTTTTTACCCTCAGTGTCTGAAGCTAAATCAGACCAGAATTTTCTTGTTTTAGGTCAGTTAGAATCACCAAAATTATTTCTATTCACTAAATGTAACAAAGAGATTCCCAAACAACACTTTGGGAATCCTTCCACAAGCTTTTCACAAGAGTTCACTAGAATTCTGGCCCATTCCTCCTGATAGAACTGGTGTAACTGAGTCAAGTTTGGAGGCTGCCTCACTCCCACCTGCCTTTTTCATATCTGTCCACAGATTCTCTATAGGATTGAGATCAGGGCTTTGTGATGACGTCTCCAAAACATTGATTTTGTTGTCCTTAAGCTACTTTATAACCACTTTGGCTGTATATTTAGGGTTGTTGTTGTCCATTTGGAAGATCCATTTGCACCTAAGGTTCAACTTCCTGACTGTTGTCTTTCGATGTTGCTTCAATATTTTAAAATTTGCAAACCATAATCTGGGTTTTTTATGTTTCTCTTGGAGTACTGGCTTCTTCCTTGCTGAGTGGCCTTTCAGCCAATGTCACTACAGGACATGTTTCACTGTAGACAATGACACTGTTTTCACAGTCTTCACAAGGTCTTTGGCTTTTGTTCTGGATTCAGTTTTCACATTTTGGACCAAAACACGATCTCTGGGACATAGAACCTGTCTCCTTCCTGAGCAGTATGATGGTTGAACATTCCTATCATGTCTATACTAACATATAATTATTTGTACAGCTTAACGCGGCACTTTCAAGCATCTGGAAATTGTTCCCAAGGATGAACCAAACTTGTGCAGCTCCACAGTCCTCTTCCTGATAACTTGCCTGATTTCTTTTGACTTTCCCATCGTGTCAAATAAGAAAACTGAGTTCCAGGTGTGACCTTAAAATACATCCACAGGTGTGCTCTCTCTCATTATTGTAGCATTTAGCAAATAGAAATAATTTTGGTAATTTTAACCGACCTAAAACAAGAGAGGTTTAGTCTGATTGAATTTCAGACAATGAGAAAAAAAGGTGTATGTGTCTTTTTATTTGGTGGATGTCAACTTCTGGATGAAACAGGTATAGAGAACCTACTTAAATGTTAGCTAATTAATTAGCTAATATCTATTGCAGTCTAAGCAGCTCTTTTCCATATGAATATTCCATACAGCTTTATAGCAATACCAATACATACCGATATATTGTGCAGCCCTAAACACAACTCTATATTTCTGTGTCACTACTTGACCACAGTCACTTCAGGCTCTGACATTCCTCCCTACACTGGATACTTGGACCTCTCGGACATGTACACATATCTATTTATAGTATTTTTAGCTCAACTCAACAACTGTGCTGGAGATATATAGTTTTCACCACTGGCTCTTAGGGGGCAATAACCCACAAGTTTATATATTGTCTTCTCATATAAAGGGCAGAAAAAAAATCTATATAAAAAAAATCTTTAAAAAAAATTCCCACCACAATATATCATTGTTATCCTTAAAAGACAAACTATCCAGACTGGGAAGACAGCATACTGTATTTCTTAAAAACAATTACTGTTTTTTTTTTTCCTGCTCGTTAACTGACCTGTCGTTTTCTTTATATGCTGCACGTTTGGAGCCACTTTAAGACTTGGATTATTATCATTCCTTCCGGCGCACACAGTATGGTCATAAAAACCCAAAATTCACACAGATGTCCAGAGAGACTTCTAGGGGATCCTCTTGGATGTGAATTTTATATCACACAGGCTTCACAAATGAGCTGAATTGGGTCTCACAATCATTGAGAGTATTCATAATATCAGGAAGTGAATGGTTCAGGTTTTTTTCATCTCAATGCAAATAAGACAAAAATGTTTTCAGTTTGGTGCTAATCTGAGCAAGATTTCAGATAAGCACCAAACTTGACCAAGTGAGCCTGAAACTAGACTGCATGCCCAGACACTTTAGGTGTAATAACATATTTATGATAATTGAAGAGGTGGTTTATTAACTTTTTAGATACAAAACAATCTCTTTGCAGCTTTATAGTCAGATTTTTGACCACAACAAAGCACTAAGAATGCACTTGTGAACGTTTTAAATGACAGACGTATTAACAGTAACAATCAAAAACATCTATCCTGATATAACTGAATCGCCGTGGTCAACTAGACTAAAGGCCCCCCACATACTTGGGTCTACTTTACTCCGTGGAGATCTGCGCATATCAAAGTGGACGTCCGCAGGAAATGTTCACACAAAGGTACATTTTTATGACTGCGTACGCATACTCGGTGTCACACAGTAAACTGCTCAGTGGGAAACATTGTTCACATCGAACTGTTCTGTAGGTGACACCGAGCTGATAAGGTTGAGTCGACGGAAACAATCTTACCAGCTCTTAGCTATTCAGTTGCCTTCCTTTTGTGTAAGACTTATATTTCACTGTAATTCTTATGTTTAAATATTTTTTTTTTTTTTTTTTTCTTTTAAGGTACGTCTTTTTTTTCTCTAAAGCAGATTGAATAACCTTGTGTATAAATGCTGTATATGTACACAGTTAAACTTGCCTTGCCCAGCCCATCCAGGACCATAACAATTGGATCTCTCAGTCACCTTTGTCAGGTTAATGGAGAACGTATTCTGTTCAGTAGATAAGAAAAGCAATTTCAATTTCAATAATGCCAACATTTAAATTCTTGCATCCATGAAAACACATGTTCCTTTGTGCCAGCCTCCTGCCCCTATCAAGCGTATGTTGACGCTTTATGTATGTGTTTAATGTGCGTCGGTAATCCATGCATCTCATTCACCTGACACCCACATGGGCAGCATTACGTGAACATCTGTGAGCTACATCTTCAGGCTTTTCTTCATGCAAAGTGCCTGGCAGTTAATTTGCTGCAGGGAAGAGGGGCCATTTGCAGCAACCAATAAGGTTCTCCTTTCCCATCTGCACTCTTACTCTCCAAAGGGATGAGACTGTGTTCCAACTAGATGGAAACATGCATGGATTCATCACATCTACTCAATAATTATGTGTAGGAGAGTTCCTCAAAACAGTGTAATGAATTAAGTGTAAATTTATATCATAGGCATCTCAACAAATCAGATTGTTGTCAAAAAACAAATCTGTTTTAGTTATTCAATTCAAAAGATGCAACTTATTATATAGCTTCATCACACACATATTGATATATCTTATATATGTTATTTTTAGCTTACAACTAAGGGAAAAAAAATATTTTTTCAGAAAAGATCAATTTAAAAAAAGGATTCATTGGATGGATACAACAGCCTGCTGAAAACTATGTTCAAGTACAGTACAGTACATACCCTCAGTACATGGTCGTGGCTTCTTTTGCATAAAATACTACATTAATGCGACCTATCATGAAGATGACAAACCGCTGAGGTGTTAAGGAAGTCCAGGTGGCTTTAATAATAGCTTTCAGTTTGTCTGCATAGTTATCTCTGGTGTGTTTCTGCCTTTTGACTATACTCCATAGACTATGAATAGCAGAGATGCGATGGTCATTAAACCACATGTACTTTTGGCAGAGTAGGTATGTCCTGCTGAAAAACAAAACCACTGAGCAACAGTAGTACCTTTTCTCTAAAGCAGTTAGCATAGTTGCTTGAGCACCAAATTATTCCGCACTTTTTCCTTCTACTCAACTACCCCTTAATATTGTTTTATAAAGAACTCTGAAGAGTCAGCTTGTTTAGCAATGACTGTAAGTAGCCTAACCTCCTGGATGAGGATGTTGGAACCTGTCTACTAGACAGCTGTCAACTCAGCAGTCAGTATTCCCCATGATTGAGTAGGCCCTAACATGGCTATAACATTTCCGCATTAAAAAAGCCATTTTTTATTAATCTTTTGTAATATTCAAATTTTCTAAAAAAAAAAAAAAAAAAAAAAAAAAAAAACTTGATTTTGAGTTTTCATTAGCTGTGAGTATACCAATCTGCATTAAAACAAATGTATAAAATATATGAGTTTCACATTTGAACAAAATTACTGAAAAAAACAACAACTTTTCAACAATATTCTAATTGACTGAGATGGGCCTTTCTTTGTTTACATGTCCTGCAGGACAGAACATTGGACACTCCCTCTTCACACTTGTATTGTCTGAATGTTCTGCTTATTCTGTCTAGAAATATAATATTTTACCTATGGAGATGAATTCAAAATACATGTATGAACTAACAGCCTTGGCACAGTCTGTTCCTTTTCTTCTGAAGCTATAAGAGCTTACAGGGCCCAGGACCATTTATTTAGAGCCCACAGTCGTCCCTGGAGCGAAGGTCATTATGTCAGTATCGCTATCATGACCATGCAGTTTTTTTTCATCTGCAACTTATTTTATAGGACCTTAATAACATAAAAGCATCTGGAGTGAATTTTCGGATTACACTGAACTCTGACTTGGAAGTAAGTTTTATTCCTATAAATAACCTTTGTATTTCACATTTTGCAATGAAAAAGAGTTTAACAAAGAAGGCAGAAATCGTCGTTAAGCAGATTCTGATGGCGTTATACTGAAGCGGCAGAAAGAACGTGGTGATCATTAAAAATACTGCTTATCTAAGGGAAAATTTCCAGCTTTAAATGTTCTCGCTTTGTCTCATTCTATGCTTCATCTAGAAGTCTTCTTTCCCTGTCGCACGCGGGGTTTTTTTTAAGGATTCTCCGCTCGTCACCTCCTATTGATCACGGCTAATTTGCATCCCGGAAAAGATGAGAACTCAGATATTCACACTTCGAGAGAGGACGATCTCAATGATTTATTCATTTCCAAATCAAAAAAAAAAAAAAAAAAAGAAAGGAGTGAAGGTAGATGAGAAGGGGAATCTTCACAGGCAGCAGGCGACTAACAGGCTCTGGGGCTGGGCTCTTCTTCCCCACACCGCCTGCAGGCACATGGTGTGCAAGTCCTCCTAATTAACAAGGTGAATCATGCTGCCGCTCTCTAATTAGCCAACATGACAATCTAATGGAAACATGCAGGCCAAGCTGGCACTCTTAGCATCACCTCACGAAGACCCTGGCTACTGTCCTCGCCATAAGAATTCGACAAAAGCAACACCTTAACATTGAAATGCAAAGGAGAACAAAGTAGGGCACAATGGAACAAGGAGGTGTATTTTATGGAGAGGTCAGCAGGAACAGGTAAGCTAATCTTCTCTCATTTTCTATCCACATGCACGTGGTGGTGGTAGCCTAATTGAAACATGTCCTGCCTCCCTCCTACTCGTACACCCGGCACAGGAGGCTGACACCTCGCCACCAGCATAGCTCAGCCCGCCCAATTCCCCTGTCGTCGAAGTCCCAAGGAGTGCTCCGGCGCACAAAGAGAAAAGTGAACCTACAGGCTTGTGCAGCAAGTAGACGAGTTGCTATCTCCCTATGAGGCAAAATCTCCTTTTTTTGTTGTTTTCCTTCTCATTACAGCACTTTGTAATATTCGAAAACACACAGGAACACCAAAGGTACTTTTAAAGCCTACTTCTGTTTTTTTTCCCCTTGTAATATGTCTTGAGGTTAAGAAAAAAACTGAAGTTGAGACTACAGACAACAAAGCAACAAATAAAAATAGGGTAACAGTGCATTATGTAGTAGCCTGCATATCTTGAGGACAAAACAAGCCATTCTTATGTGATAATTAATCCATCTTTGTCAAGCTGTTTAGTACAGAATTAAAATAAAAAAATTACAAATGAAACCATATGAACTCAAAAGACACTAAACTAATCAATCATTATTGCTCACAGAAAGAGGGATAAAAGCTTGTTTCCCTTCAGCAGAGCATCTGTGTGTGTCTATTGTGCAAGTTGCTGCAAGTCCAGTGAAATTATTACACTGTGTCTTTAAGGCTGGAAGACAAGAACATAACTATGAGTCGGGACACACAGAACAGCAGGAATTCTGTTTGAAAGTCGGCACAGAAAAAGAGAGAATGTGGAGGAGGGCAGCAGGCTTTCGCCTTCAGGCCTACCTGATGGGCGAGAGCGCCTCTTTGAGCAGAGCGGTTTGTGGAGGGCCAGAGGATGAGAGCCTATGAACTCCCAGATATAACCAGTCTAATGAAAACTACGAAGTAGCTACATTGTCCTCTGACACAAGAATCTCTCTTTTGCGGAGAGAAAAAGTATAAGGCTGTAGCTGATGGGGATTACAGTGTGGGTGGATTCCAGGATCTCCATGACCTGATCACTTGTGAAGGAGGCCAAGCTAATCGAGAAGCATATGTTAGTGTTAAAGCCTGGTGAATGCTTCTCGATCAAATGGTAAAGATTTAAGTGATAGGAATCATGTGTAAAACATCATATAATCTAACATATATGTTTATACAATATGAGAAGTCACAGAAGCATAGGGCCATGGAAGGTTAATAGTTGAGCTCACGCAAAATTTAACCAATGCTTTAGTATTAAACAAGCCATAAAACAATCCCAGGCTTCAGGAGTTTATCTGATGTTACACAGGAAATTTATTCTAAATAAAAGTGTTACAAAGAACAGGGAAGAAAGTCACACATGCACCAAGTGTTTTTACACCATCTTTACACATGATTGGACAGTCAGAGAAAGAAACTGTGTAAATCATTTTCATATCCAGGGTCGCGTACAGGGCCTTGCAAAGCTACTCAAAGCATTGTACGCTTTCACATTTTGTCATGTTACAACAAGAAACAAATAGAGCAAATTATTTGTGCCAAAAAGAAAAACATTTTGTTTTTGGTTTTTTCAAATAAAAATCTAAAATGTGTGGTGGGCACACCAGTCAGGTCAGGGAAACAGTTGTGGAGAAGACAAAACCAGGGTTAGGCTGCAAAACGATATCCCAAGATTTGAGTATTCCACAGAGAAATGTTCAGTCCATCACCCGAAAACAGAAAAAAGGATGGCAAAACTGCAAACCTACCAAGACAAGGAAATTAACCAACAAGGCAAGAAGAGCTTTAATCAAAGAGGCAGCCAAGAAGCTTGTGGGAACTCTGGAGGAGCTCCAGAGATCCACAGCTCAGGTGGAAGAATCTGGACAGAACAACTACTGATTGAACGAAAACTATTACTTGTTTACTCCATAAAGTTGGCTGTGATGGAAAAGAGTTAAGAAAGACTCCTTATGGCTTATCAAAATCTGTTAAAGGCTGCAAATTGCTCCCCATCCAGTTGGACTAAACTTTAACTTTTTCATAAGAAAGAGTGAACAAAAAATTCAGTCTTTAGATGTACAATTCAGTGTAATTTCAGTGAAATGTGGTTCCACAAACTGGTTGCATGCATGTTCATCTTTATTAATTTGTTGCTAAGCAATGTGCTCTGTCTGTACAGTTGATGCAAGCTTCATGAGTTCCATTATTTAAGATAAATAGAATAAAGGATAAAGGCTCTAACTAAGACTTGCATAAACTTCCTTGGATCCTGTCCAGAGAAGGGCAGTCATTGCACATAATTTTGTATTTCTCTAACCACTTCTTACACCAAAACTCCAACCAACAACAAGTTGGTAAGGTGATGGCCAAAACTTTTCTTCTATTTGAAATTGTCTGTAGACCAAAGGAATCAGTTACATCCCAAAGTGAGTCTACTGTATACTCCATGACTTCTCTAGAACGTTCAGCTTGGGCAAACCCTCTGAGAAGCAGCTCACATGAACATCCTGCAGAAATATCAGTGTTAGGAGATCGTTTGCTTTCACAGGACTCTAGCAGGAGCTTTCAGACAGATTTTGGTCAGTTGTGTTAGTCTATTTGTCTTCTCTCTTTTCCGTCGTCGCTCTTCTCCTGTCCTCTCTCCACTCTTCCTCTTCACCCCACTCTTCCTGGTGTCCAGTTGTGCCTGCAGACGTGGCTGCAATGATAAATTTATGGCTGCAGTATGTCTGTGTGTCTGACATTGTGATGTATCTCTACTGGCCTTAACTCCCTCTCTATCTTTTAACTGGTCCCCGAACCCCATAGCCTCCGTTTGCTTTCCATCTCTTTGTCTTTGTCTCTCTGTGTCCATCCCTCTCTCTTTCTCTTGCTCTCAATGCTCGAGTACTGACCCCCCCTTATTTGTGCCTTAGCACTGGGGGAGTGAGAACACAGAGACCCACCAACGACAACAACAAACAGGAACTGAACTCCACGATTTGCCCATTGATTTTCACTAGGGGCATTTCTGAAATAGCCCATCTGACCTTTTGGCCAAATGGTAGTGAATGGAGGAAACAAACTATCTCTCACGCTACACCTCTGCAGAAGCTATATGACAGGACTACACTGCTGGTTACAACATTTTCTTTTCATTTAGTGGTGAAAATCTGCAAACCAAAGTCAAGCTATGGTTACATAAATACATAAAAAACTGTTGCAAGACAAACCTAATAATCTTTCCACACCTGAAAAAAAAGCTTTAAATGAAGCTCTGCAGTTATAGATTGATCATTTTTAAAGTTTACTTAAGTTTGGAGGCTTGGTCTACAGTACAAGAGTGACACATTTACAAAAACACCTGTAGTGGTGCAAAGTGTCAGTCAAAACATTGATTGAAGGTCAATGTTTTGACAAGAGGGTGCCTCATCTATGGATTACACAGCATCATCAGTTATTGCTAAATTTTGATAGAGTGCACATTGTGGATATGACTGAAACTGGGTGGTCATATTGTGCAAATGGCCCATAACCAGCCAGATCCTCTGATCTTTCCCCATTTGAACAGGGATTAACTTGGATTTCATAAGATCACACAACCTTTCAACACATGAAGTCTGCATTTTGTCACATTTTTTCATTGTCAAAATTTCTGCAATAAATTAGGTCTCTGGTTCTGGATCTGATAGACCCTCTTTTTATTCACTCAAAGTTGAGCAAACAACACTTCAGAAATTAGGATGTCACTTGTTTACTCTAAGGTTACATTCTACACTGTTAATCACTAATATTTTTGGGGCAAATATTTTCAGTATTTTATAAGGCTAAAATGGAAAATCAGTGTTATGCAGTCAAATTAGGTATGTGAAGGAAAATAGGATAAAACACTGATTGTGTAGAAAAACTGCAGCAATGAGGTATCTGGACCTTTAAGGTGTAAAGCGAAAGTCCCAGTGACAATTTCCGAAACGACAGAGCTGGTACTGGAAACACATATATAGGGATACTGAAATTGCCACGGTGGGGAAGAGGGGGAGGGGGCGGTTCCAATTATAATGGATTGTTAAATAGATAAAAAGATATACATTGTGAAAAAGGTTTCAATCATATATGAAGGTCGTAGCTGTTTTTCAGTTAGCACTGGCTTAGTTTGGCTCAGGAGGTTCTGAGCACTGACAATGCTGCATGGAAGTAGAAAATCTCTGAGACTCTTAGCTGCTAAACTGAAGCTGCAAAAAACAGTAAAATACAGGAAGTCGTCTTGAAACAACAATCACAACAACACTTTTGGGATTTTGGGGAATTATTAACAGATTTATCAATACGGTCTTAATTTAAGAATGGTAAATTCTTGCAACAGAGCCTGTCTCATTGACCTGGTTTGTTTCATATAGTTCCCATTCAAATTCAGTTGTTTTTGCATTATTTTTAAAGGCTTGTCTTCAGTTTGCTCTTCATATTACAAATTCCTAACTTTTCCCTTGGTCTGGTTTGCAGTGATAACTGATCAGTGTGTTTGCATGAGATTTGTTCAAATAAAAGCAACTCTAGGTGGTCTAGGTGGGTGTAACTGTGTCGTGAGCTGTCAGTTTCGAAACATCGGTAGGCTGACTGTGTAGTGGTGCTCTCAGTTTGCTAAAGATCCGCAGAAAAGTGATTAACTTAAGAGTGTTGCTTTAGTTAGAGCTTAACAAATTTGCAGTTGCAACAGCAAACAATTTTGTGTGTATGCCTGTGTCAGTGGTGCTGTTTTGGGAGTAGGGGCATTTCTCTGTAGAGGAGGAAGTATTTGAGTAATTTGAGGAAATAAGTCCAAACTGTGAGAGGCATGGTACACCCCTGATAAAATGTTTCACTGCATTGTAATGCTCCACAAAAAAATCGTAATACAACAAATGGAGGACTAAACATTGTAGAATATTTTTTTTAATGTGAATTCACTCGACTTTCATTTTTATACATCTGTAAAATTTTGGACATTGTCATTTTACATGGGAATACACTACAGTTGCTCAATATATAGAAATGCAATCATCATAGCTGTTTCAATAAGCGCAATGTTGCTATTGCAAAGGAATGTTTGGAGAAAATATTTACTAAGATATTCTATTTCAATTGACCTGCATGAAAATTCTGCATGCCAGTAATATTTTTGGCTGGTTGAATAGACTGAACTGCCCTTGATGCCTTCACTGGATGCATATCTTTAGTGGTTAAGAATACTTTAGTGGTGGGAATACAGGGATATCAGGAAAGGAAAAAAAAGAAGAGTTAAGAAAATGTTGCTTATAGTTAAAATATTCAGCAATAGTATCGCAGTTGCACGTTTTTTTCTGACATCATGCAGCGAACATATCTGTCAGAAAGGATTGCTCAGGTACTGTATGTTCATCTATATTTTGACCATATTTTCAATAACATTTTTTTTCTTAATGATGTTTCAAGTTCTATACAATCTGCCGACCATTTATTTTTGAATTTGGAACATTATATCAAGTTGGCCCGTACCTGAAGCAAACATTTGCTTGAAGAACATAACAGTGCAATTCCGTCTGTATGGTTTGATGGTAGTTTGGCGAAGGCAGCGGTTGCTTTGTGCAGAGGGGCTTACAGAGAGGCTGGCTCCTCTGGCCGTCGCCTGGAAGAGCAGCTCGGGCTCATTATCCTGATGAAATTTGCGCAGATGTGTGAGCTGCCGACAGACTCTGCAGTGACACAAACAGCCAGCTCTGTCCCCTTGAGCCAGTCAGGTGATGAAAACCGGAGAGGCGCGGGGGCTGAGAAACGACGGCCATTAAGCAAAACAGAAAGAGGTGAGGGATGCTGGGGGTGGGGGGGTGTTTGTGTGTGTCAGAAGAAGGGGTGGGGGGCAGTTACATAAAGTAACCATTTCCAATGAACCTTCTTAAAATTCCTGATGAAAATGAAAATGTGCACACACGAAGACAGCGTCTCCTCACGATGCTCTAATCTGGCCGTATCCAGATGACGAGCGGACTGCCACTTAACAGGGAGGAGATCCACTTTGATCACATGGGCCCCCCCAGGGGCAACTATCATGATGCCTATTACACCACTTCATTTGCATATGTTGGGCTTATGGGTAGGCTGAGATCTAGTGTGAATGTTCAAAACTGCTGCAAAGCACTGTTGCTAGAAAGAAATGGTTGGGACAGATGAAGAAAAAAGACAAGAGCGCTTCGAGTAGCTCGAGGTGCAGTAAAAGAAGCCAACTTGTCATTAAAAGGTCACAAGTTCAATCACCGATCAGTAAAGGACATTGGAAATGCCGCAAAATAGAGCTGGAGATGCCAACATTAAATGGGAGGCTGTCAGGTGGAAAAAGTCTAGAAATGTGCAAGCCGAAAGTAGTTTGTCAGCTAGAAAAGTGCGTGCATGCCCAGTATACTTTCCCTGGATGAATAAAACGTTTTCTTTTTAAGAGTAAACTACTAAGAAGAAACCATGCTGGCTTCCTAACTTCTACATCAACAACAACAGGTGAGTTTTGCTTGTTTCATCCTCCTGCCTACTCAAATTTCTCTACAGAGGCTCCACATAGTGCTCTTGATCCTTGTTAGCGAGCACTGACAGAACCAAGTGAAGTTATTCTGGTGTAAACACACCAGGAAAACAAAAAAAGCAAACTTGTGGTGTGAAAGAACCGTCTTGTTTGCGTAAACAACATTAACCATTCGCTAAAAGATGGGTAGTCTACTTTCTGGAGCTCCACTGGGAATCCATTCAATTCAAAACCTGTTGTTGAAACAAAAATCACTTTATCAAAAAAAAAGGAACCCTGAAAGAGTTGTTAATTTACAACACTTGTGTGGGTGTCATACTTGGGCCTATTGGGAATAGAGGGAAGTTTTGTATTATTTTCCACAGCAAAAAGTTAATATAAAGCATATTTTAGTAACCCTCATTCAAGCATGTTTTACAGAATCGTCTACCAGTTTGCAAACAATTTAACATTTACTGCGTAAATGCTGTGCGAATGCTGCACATCGTCTGGTTAAGCAGATATGCTAAAAGAGCAGACCTGAAGCAGGAATACTTGTAGAGTACAAATTAGAAGAAATATCAACAGAATCTGTTGAAAAAACACCTTAAGAAACATACTGAATATATGAAGCTCAAATGTGACAAGTCAATTTAAGACTTATCTTGTTGATTTGGATTTTAGTTAGCCTGGTAAAAACCAGCCCCTTGTTCTATGCTTTGCTTCGTACAGTGGGCATGGACCCTCGGCTGTTGAGAAACAATTACTTCCTGGAGGCGTGGACTCTGTTGAAAAGTTTTCAATTTTACCCAATTGCTAACATTTGGCCATGACGTATGTAATGCGCCATTTCAACTCTATGAAGCTTACTGGAAATTGCCTGCGCTGTAAACAACCATCCCCCAATGATAAGAGAGAAGTGTCGAGCCGAACAAGATGGCTGTTAATGTTAATTCAACATTTGGAAGCGTGGCCAACATGGACGGAACGGCTTCATTCACTTCTTCCACTGTCATTGTAGTTTTAACAATGGGTTAATTACAATGGGTTAATGATGTGCAATATGTTTAGTTTTACCCGTCCCGTTTCTCTGTGTAGTTCAGTCATTTTTGTCCCTAACACAAACATTAGCTAAGGTTAGCAACTATATTAACCTTTGCTAGAATTTGTTAATCTGCTAACATTGGCTAAGATGCTACCAAGAGAGAATTTGAGTTAGTATGCTAATATTAGCCTATAAACTAAAATTAGCCAGCATGCTGGTATTAATCAGCAGACTAACCTCAGCATGCTAGTTAAAACAAAAAGTGAAATATTTAAAAAATGATGTTATAAGTAAGTGAACTCATAACCATAATATCCTGAAATAATATTGTTGTACTTCATACGTTTGATGTGGACAGACCAAAAAAATATATGAAGAAAAGAAGATGGATCTCAATGATAGCTTTATTTTAAAAATAAACATACATTCATTTAGTTTACTAAAAAACAACATAAAACTAACTGAATTTGCAGAAATTAGGCTAACAGAATTGTGAAAATAATTATATAGAGGTGGAACATATTTTTTAACCTGATGGAAAGTTTATACCTTTCTCTGATACCCTTTTTTAGCAAAAAGGCTGAGCCTACTGAGCAGTAGACAGAATTCAATAATAAGGAGGCTGAATAGATGGAAAAAGGCAAAGGGGTGGAGGAAGTGGAGGGGGGCCTTTGGTGTGCAGAGAATCATTTTCCACAAACCGGCATCAATCGGTGCGAATAATTCCTCAAACTTTTTTAAGTCTGACTTTAAATGGCATTACATATGTAGTGAGGCATGAAAAATTTATGCACTGGTGTCGGGGAAATGTCAAGGGTAATGATCTCCGCAGCAGCTTACCTCCTTAGCTTTCTGTTTCAGTCGAGCTTGCTCTGGGTCCTCTTGCCTGGAGCGACTCTGTGGAGTAAAAAGGAGGGATGGGGATGGGTGGAGGGTACACAGGTTAACAGCTGGTTTAAGGAGCCCACTTCCCCAATACACACACACACTTTTGCTACTCATCTGTTGCTGTAGCAGCAAAAAATAGTGCAAAATGGGAACAGGATACAGAGGTGTCAAGGACATCATATCTGAATACAGAGAAGTGCAATGGAGCACCCCCTGGGGGGCAGTGGCCTTTAAACCTGCTCCAAATCCAGCCCTAAATAAGCTGCTGCGGGGGGATTCTAATCAAAAGAGGTTATTAAAAAGTCTGCAGGAGCCAGCATATACACACACACACACACGCATACACACACACAGGGGAGAAGATGTTGGTGAGTGTCAGTGGCAACGATTGTCTGTGTGTCACTGTGTGTGTGCCAGTGTGGCTATCTGTGTGTCCCTGGCGTAACAACACAGCACTTCTATTTTAATCAGCCACTATGATCTGGGTGAATGTACTTGTCCCTGGAAATCCTTCACGACAGAGCCAAATGCACATGTACAGATGACCACTGCAGGCAATACAGGCTCATCATGGCACAAGGGACTAACTGAGGGTTGTTTGTGAATGCAAGCATAAGATGCATCTTTTTATGTAGCAGCATTATTGAACGTCTGCTCAAAGAATATTCCTAATACACTGTCTTTTAGGAGTACAGCCACCCCCTGACCTTCTTCACATTATCACAAACTGATCACAAATTGCACTGTATTTTTTAGGACTTTTATGAGAGGGGCCCTCACAAAGTAGTGCAAAATTAGATGCTTTTGAAAATGTTTGGCAAATAAAAATCTGAAAGATTTGTTGAAAGAAAGTCGTGGAAACGTACCAGACATGAGGAAGAAGGTCCTGTGGTTACAAGAGACCAAAATGTAGCAGTCTGGCCTACATGCAAAACACTTTGTGTAGAGCTAAACTAACACTGATGTTAGTGCTGAGGAGATGCCACACACGGTGGTGGTGACATCACGCTGAAGAGATGCTTTTTTTTCAGCACAATCAGAAAAACCTGGCAGAGTTGATGGAAAGATGGATGGCACAAAATAAAGGGTAATCCTGGAAAAAACTGCGTGAAAAATATGCGAGATTGGGTTGGAGGTTCACCTTCAAGCAGGACAGTTATCCTAAACATATACTCAAAGCTACAAAGGAATGGTTTAGATCTGAGTGGATTCATGTGTTAAAATGACCCAAAGTCCAGAAATCCATTTTTTTTTTAAAATGTGGCAAGACTTGAACTTTGATATTAACAGATGCTGTCCATGCAAAATGACTGAGTTTAAGCTAAGTTGGTGGAAATTTCAGCCTCTAGACAAAGCTGGTATAGAAACACCACGAAACACCTGCAGTTGTAATGACAGCCAAAGGTGGTACTACAAAGTATTGACTCCAGAGGGGGCTGAATACATATGCATGCCACACTTTTATGATTCTATTTGTAAAGAATTTAGAAAATCATGCATCATTTATCTTGCACTTCAAAATGATGTCAACTATTTTGTGTTGATTTATCACATAAATTCCCAATAAAACACACTGAAGTTTGTGGTTGTAACTTGATAAAATGTGAAACAGTAAAACGTGTATGAGTACTTTTGGAAGGGACTATATTTGGACAAACACATCTGAATCTGAGTAAACCTTAGATCTTCAGTGTTTTCATCATAAAACTTTAATTCCTTGTCAACTTTCTAAATTGTAAATATTAATAGAATATTTACCACACATCCTACACATATTTATTAAAAACAGATTTTTTCCATAACCCTTTCTTTCGTATTACTTCTCTTCTTCTTCTGCCCATCTATTCTATCATGTGGGCGGAGAACAGCAACTCCTAAGCCTTCCTGCTAATTGGCTTTACATATATCAGGCAGTCCATGTATCGGCGTCTCAACTAAGACTAATGTGCTTGCCCTCGAGTGGGCCAGAGCATCCCTCAAGTCCTGAGTCATATTTTAAATGGCCGGCACAGCTGAGGTAAAGGCTTACTGTGAAGGAGGGACAGTGGAAGACGACAGCGGAAGAGATTATTTCATTGGATTTCTAATTCTGGGAGCCAAATTAGCGGGTGCTGAAGCAGGAGACATGGCAAGCAAGGTGGGAGGAGGAGTGGGAGGGGTAGGTACAGATGGACTGTTTACAGAGACCAGCGGTGCCACTGGCACACTCTGCATCTCCTCTGCCAGCTGCCCCGGTTTCTCTGCTTACAGCAGGGACCACAAGAGAAAAAGGATTGGATACTACAATAGATGCAGATGAGGTTTAGTTCGCTTCACTTAATGGACTGTGGTGTAAACTAACAGTGTTTTATAGTTTCTCATAAACTGGTGATGGAGTGATGTATTTGGTGGTGTTTTAACCCCAACTATGTTTCTTTGTTTTCAGTATTTCATTTATTTACTCCTTTTTGTGGAAGAGTAAAAGTAATATCTTCGTGAATATTTAGAGAATATATTAAAACTCTGCTGTATCGGCCAGAATCCTCATGTAAAATACATTTTTAACCTCAATGAGTGTTTCTTGGTTAAATAAAGGTGAAATAAAATATTCCCATTAAAGCCAAGGAACTCCGTTAATATAAAAATTGTGAAGTGGAAGGAAAAGATATATGGATATCTAAGTTTTTTGTAAAAAAAAAAAAAAAAAAAAAATCTGAAATGTGTGCCCCGCAGTCTTTTACTAGCACTCTACAAGCTTTGCACATCTAGAGACTGAAATGTTTGCCAGTTCTTGTGTGTAAAATAACTGAAGCTTGGTCAGATTAGATAGAGAGCATCTATGAACATTGATATACAGTTGAATTTAGGACTGGACTTGGACTAGGCCATTTTGACACCTGATTTTTTTTTTTTTAAATCTGAACCAGGGCTATCAAACTACAGTCCTCTGGAGATTAAAGTACTGTAGGTTTCAGATGTGTCCTGGTCCAACACATCTAAATCAAAAGGCAAGATTAACTCCTCAGCATGCAGTAAATGTGTCCAGAGTCTTGCCAATGGACTACTTATTTGATTCAGGTGTGATGAAGAAGAGACATTGAAATGTTGCAGGACACTGGAGTTTGACACCTGTAATTTACCCACTCTATTCCAGCTCTGGGTGAATGTTTATGGTCCATGTCCAGTTGGAACACAATATCAAGTCTTTTGCAGCCTCTAACAGCTTTTTTTTCTTGCATTGCCCTGTATTTAGCTCCAGCTATCAGACTATCAACTCTATCTACCTTCCCTGTTGTAGAAGAAAACTCATCTCTACAGCATGATGCACCATGCATCTTTCCCCTCACTTCTTTCTTTGCGGAGTGTTCTTCCACATGTTTGCTGTGTCCCCCCACATGGCTTGTAGCAAACTGCAAACAGAATTTCTTATTGCTTTCTTTCAGCAATGGCTTTCTTTTTGATACTCTTTCAGTAAGACCTGATTTGTGGAGCACACAACTAGAAGTTGTTCTCTCAAGAGAGTCTCCCAGCTGACCTATGGAGCTCTGCAGTTCTTCCAGAGGAACTCTTGGCTGAATTCATTTGCTTACCAAACTTCAAAGATGTTTATTTGTGAAAAATATTTAAAACCCTTTATAATCCTCCTTCCGGATCACAATTAGGCATTTTTTATGATGGTCTATCACATAAAATTCCATAAAGATATAAAGAAGCTTGGTGGTTGTAACATGACATAAAGTGAAAATGTTCATAGAGGTGTGAATACTTTTTAAGGCACTGTACACAAATAGTCAGCAACAGTACAGGTAGATACACTGTTTAAAATCTATGGTTTTTCTTATCAGAATAGAAAAATGAGTGTAGAGACAGCTATCACCCCCAAATCACGCTGATTTTTTTGTCATGGTTCAGGGCTTTGGTTCAGGCACTGCTGCTAGATTATAACTTGCAGCAGTCAAAAAATTCATCATGAAAAGATATATATATATATATATATATATATATATATATATATATATATATATATATATATATATATACCACATAGTCCAGTGCAACTATATATATATATATATATATATATATATATATATATATATATATATATATATATATATATATATATATATATATATAGTTGCACTGGACTATAGACTGCATTTATTTAGAAATTGTCAAGCATGAAGGGGGCCTTGTCCATGTTCATGACATCATCTGGTGACACATGTTCAGTTATCTGCTTTTCAACAAATTCACAGAAACTGTCGACTTTGGCTTGGGAGACTGCTGGCAGTTTCAGACACACTGCCTTTGTCCTAAATCAGGGTGGTCAGGAATGACTCTGCTCCACCGGTGAAGTGCGCAGCAGAGCAGAGACACATGCAGTGTTAAAAACGGGGTGATAGGCGGTTGCGTTGCATAAAGCGGTAACACCAAGAGGGCCCGCCTACAAAGTCATTAATATTCATCTCCTTGGATACTACCAGGGTGTGGAGACGTAATGACACTGTTAATAAGCCTCCCCCGGCAGCACGTTCTTCAAGCACCTATCTTTGGACTCGCTCCTCCAGCTCTGGCCATCTTGCTTTCAGCCCGCAATTAGCCTTCTTCACAGCTACAGATAATAACTCCTTAGTTCATGTCAGTCAGTACGAATTAACATTTAATGCATCAGTCAAAACAGGAAAAAAATATATGTAAGTCGCATCTGACTATAAGTCACAAGACCAGCCAAACTATGAAAAAAAGAGCAATTTATAGTCCGGAATGTGCGGTATTTTGATTTACCAAAAAGTAAAAGAAAAGGAAAGCACTGAGTCTGATAATCAAGGTTTCTTGCATCATAATCTCAAGAACACTATGGTAGCAGTGCAGTTACAACATACCACAGAAAAACTCATAAAGGAATAAAAAGAAAGTTACAGGCTGACATTCCCAGAGCCTGGAACCTAACAATAATGAAGATGTCTGGAGATATTTTTAGAGAAAAAAATACATCAGATATTGAATTTCGAGAGATGTATGTTTGATATATGTTGGTTTGGAAAAAAATAGGCTAGCTTTGCAGCCACCCTATCTGTAAGTTTGGTGCTGAAGGTTTTTTCTTGAACATTAGCAGTTATATTGCCCACTAAGTTAAAAGCCAGTTTACTAATGAAACAGATGTGATAACTATATTTGTCCCTATGTAATGCACAACAAACGTCCAGAAAACATGAACACACATGTGCGAAGCTGTGGTGTTTTCACAGCAACTGCTAGAGGATAAACTTGTGTAATCTTTGCGCAAAGATCTGCTCTCCAAACTTCTCCTTAAACCAAAATGCCATGGCAACAGGAGCCAAAAAGCCACAGATATAGCTCTGGGGTGAAGTCAAACTTTCCTCTGTGACTCTCATGCAATCCAAAGAGCCTCAAGTGTAGCTCCTCCAAGAAGGACCAGGCTTAATTTTGAAGAGTTATTTGCAAATACTGTTAAATAAAACAGATTTATGCAGACAAAAAACAAAGATTGAAGTGTTTAATAATGCAGAGCCATGTGCTGACATAGGGGATCTAAAAGCTACTGTTCTTTTTACAACAATACAATTTTGGAGAAGCCGTTTGTATTGATGCAAGGGCTTTTTTTCACAGCTGACCAGCAGAAATTCTATGGTTGTCCCAAAACCCATAAAGGAACAAGCACATCTTGAGGTAATGTGATCAAAGTTCACTGACAAGAGGATTTTTCTAATAACCTGCATGGAAGGACTGGAGTATAATAATGCAATTAAGAAAGTGAGGTGTGCATTTAAGAGAATCTGTACTGTAGGACCCCGGTTCCATCAGAAATAATTAAATTAACCTACCTTTCCACTAATGTTGCACTGCAGGGCATTTTCATTTGATTTTTTTTTTTTTTTTCTTTCTTGGTCTGTGGTGAACTTTCTACATTTGAAAAGAGACAAATGGCTTCTCAACGAGAGACAAATAAGGATCCCGGGCATGTGCCACAGTTACCTAAAACATACAGAACTTATATTCTGTATGCTTTTTGAGTAGAAACATAAAGAACAACCAATAAATGAAATAATAATGAAATGGAATACATTAAAATAACCCTTTTACTACAAAGAAATTTAAAGCATTCTTTTAGGAATAATTGTCACGACAATATTTTTGTCCTCCATCCACAAATACCATTTTTCATGAGTAATAATATATATGAAGAGGTTATTATTTCCTATTTTATTTTTATTTGCAGAGCCCCATAAATGGAAAGAGAGAATTTGTTCCAACTGTACAAGCTCCTTAAAAATGTACTTCAACTACAGCTAATAAAGGTCAGACTATACTGGATAGCTATTGAGTATTTCTAGATTTTAACAATGTAAATTGACTCTGTAAATAACAACATTATTAAACTGCAGGTTCATCTCAATAAATCATAATACTATAGAAAACTATGTTTCAGTAATTCAAAAAGTGAAAATCTGGTACATAACTGTGTTTATTTCCGTCAATTGTGATGAATCTGGCTTGTAGCTAATGTAAAACAAAAAATCTGTTTTTCAGAAAAAACAGACTTTTTTTAAATAGAGAAGTGTCAGCCTACTGAAAAGTATGTCCATGTAATGTCCAGTAAATGAACTCATTACTTGGTCTGGGGCTCCTCTTGCACACATTACTGCATCAGTGTGGTGTCGCATGGAAGTGATCAGCCTGTGGCACTGTTGTGGCATGAAGGCAATTCAGATTACTTTAGTAGTGGCCTTCAGCTCTTCTGCATTGTTGAATGTTATGTCTCTCATCTTTGTCCTTAGAATCCTCCATAGTTTGTCTTTTGGGTTTAGGTCAGGCCAGTTTGGTGGCCAATCAAGTACAGAGATACTGTGGTCATTAAAGCAGGTATTGCTACTTTTGACAGTGAGGACAGAAAATAAAATCAGCATCTCCATAAAGATAGTGAGCATAGGGAAACATGAAGTGCTCTAAAACTTCTTGCAAACGGTTATGGTGACTTTGAAAGTGAAGAAACACATGAACCTACACAATGACATGGCTCCCAAAATTGTCACTGATTTTGGAAACTTCATATTGATCTCAATCAAACTCTTGAATTGTTATTTCTTCAGAATCCTCTCAGTGCTGTGGTTGTCCTTGTTGCTTGTGCATACTTTCCTACAACACTTTTTCCTTCTACTCAACCTTCCACTAATATGTTTAGATACAGCAATCTGAGAACAGCCAGCTTCTTTAACAATTAGCCGTTACGGCTTATGTGTGTCAATGACTGCGTAGGCCATAGCATTTTTGGGGAAAAATAGATTTTGGGTTTTAATTACCTGTAACCCATATTTATCAAAATTAAATGAAATAAATGACTGAAATACATCAAATTACAAAAATAAAAGATATTTGATTATATTTTAGTTGACTGAGATGCACCTGTACCTTCAGGCATATAAATCATAAATTAAGACAATCTCTTTCTAGATTGTTATTAATTATAAGTCATCAGATGCCTACGCAACATTGGAGAAGTGTACAGCACTCCACACACACAATAAAAATGCTAGTGTAATATAAAGTTCTAGTGACTTCTCTTATCCTTAAGTTTTAAAACTCATACAAATGCAGCATCTGTTGATTCACCAATCCTTTTTTTCCCCTTAACGCCTGCACAATGACTCCAAGCTACAGGTCAAATACAGTTTTGACCACAGAGAGCTCCAACTGGTACTGGAAGACCTTTATGGGAAAAAAACATTAGTTTGGAGTCAGTGTGTGGACTTTTTATCATTGACTTTCAAATTGCCTCACACCTCTTGTGTGCACCTTTCAGATTTTTATACTTCACATTTTCTGACTATTCTCATTTCTTTAAGGGGTCATCTGTAACATAATTGTTAATCAACATCTTGTTACAACATTTTTTAATAATCAAGACTTAGTGTTGTTGTATAACTGAATTATGCATGAAAGCATGAGTTTTTCCTTTGGCCTTAACTAATCGTTCATGGATGTTTTTTTCTTTGTTTTTTTGTTAGAAATGCATTGAGGTTGACTTTCTGAGTAGGGTATTTGCTCATAAAAGCCTTTATTGGACATGAATCAATCAGCTTTTTTTCTGGCTTTTAATTATTTCTGGTTTTCTTTGAGGTCTGACGTGGTGATTACGATTTTTTCTTTCTATGGACTATAATATCAAGAAGAAAAAGTGAAGGAATCACAAGATTTTCCTAATTGATCCATCAAAGAATATTGTATGTCAATAACCTTTAACAGATTTATAGAAAACTCACAGAGGATGTTGGTTGATGTGTGAACAGATAGAAAATGGTGGGATTTCCTTTTGATGCATTCAATGAAAAGAAAAAAGAATCAGATTTTTCAGCATTTGAAATGCAGATCACCAATCAGAGCTGATTGATCTCTGATCTCTGGCTAATTGACTGGTGCAGTTCTAGTCTGTATCAACATCAGAAGGAACGCAGTTTGGATTGGAACGAGTCCATTTTGGTTGTGTGCTGGTTGGGAGTTTCACATTGTACGAATTCCACCCCCTCCTCCTTGCATCCGGGGAAGAAGTGCCAGGACAGAGGAGGCCTGGGGCCAGCAGTCTGGGTCACCTCATCCATGGGAGTCACACTCTAATTCATCTGTCAGAGCCGACACGAGAGCAACATGCACACACATACATGCACAAGTGCATTGTGACACATACGCACAAAGCGGGATGGTGAGGTGACGGTAACTCACTTTAGCGGCTTTCAGAAGGATCTCTCTCTCCTGCTCATCCTTCCTCTGCTTCTCGATCCTTTCCAGTTGCTCGAAGAAGCGGAGCTGCGATCGAACGTCTGCAGACTGCTCATAGCACTCGTCGTCCTGACAAGCAGACGGAGAGATTACAGCAGCGGCAGCATTACGACAATGACATATTAAGAAACTACTTCTTGGACTTTGGCTGTGAGGAGTGACTGCTGCAAAGTCAGTGACTCGATGCAATCAGCTGAGTTTTCTTAGATAGGAAAGTTTTTTAACAACTTATACTATAAACATGACTGCATTGTTTAATAGCTTGAATCAAATTGAAGTGTACATAATTGACTTTGAATCTTTCTATATGACTGCACTGAATTGACTGTACAAAAAAAAAAATCTGATATGGAAAATCCAGAAAATCTAGACTGCGATCAGGATCAGCAGTGCAGAAAAGTCAAGTCAAGACAAGTTTATTTGTGTAGCACATTTCAGCAACAAGGCAGTTCAAAGTGCGTTACATCATTAAAACATCATGTTGTACATCATAAACACATCAAACAGTCATCGGATGTGAAATCAGTCACAAACATTACATTTTATCAAGTGCCATCAGTAAAAACATAAATACATATCAAATATGTTGGTCGTTGTTATTATGGGTCAAAAGCAGCTCTAAACAGGTAGGGTTTTAGCCTTGATTTAAAGGAACTGGAAGTTTGTTCCAGATTTGTGGTGCATAGAAGCTGAATGCTGCTTCTCCATGTTTGGTTCTGGTTCTGGGGATGCAGAGTAGACCAGAACCAGAAGACCTGAGTGGTCTGGAAGGTTGATACAATGACAACAGGTCTTTTATGTATTTTGGTGCTAAGCTTTTCAGTGATTTATAAACTAACAGAAGGTATTTTAAAGTCTGTTCTTAAAGTTTAGGTGGACAGAATTGTGAGAATGAGGAATATCACAGAACTTTTGGATGTGATCCAACAAATATAGGGTTTTCTGCCTGCTTTGATGCGCTCAGTTGAGGCTCAGCTCCCCCTCAGACTTACAACCATGTAAGAAAAAAAGTTTATTCATGAGTGACGCACAGTAAAATTACTGCTCATTTCTTAAGCTTTCATTTTACAAAATGACACAAATTATTTTTGATAAATTTGGTTTGTTTTATTAACTCTACATGTTTACTATATGATTTGAATTTTGTTGTTGTTGAAGAATGGAAATCAAATAAATAAAAACAGAATTTGGGTAAAAATAAAACAAATTTCATAGGTTTAGGCAGCTCATTGAGGGCAGGCGGGACCAATTTCAACATTAGGTTCCAATGTATTATAACTGTCTCTGGGTATCAGTTTATGTATTTTCTTTATTCTTGTGTCTAAAAAAGTCTGTTCTTTGTTGAGGCATTAAAAGTAATAAAGATGATCAACTTCAAGCAAAAATTTCATATAAAATTGAAGTCACTTAGAGCCAAAAACAAATAATTTTAGATTACAGAATTATAGATTTAATTTCTTTGGCTACTAAGTTGTAAGAAAATTTTATAAAATTAATCTCCTCATTACTGGTTGTTGTGGATCATGAGCATATCTAGATATCAGATTGTGACCTTTGAAGATGAAGTTTAAGAAACCCTGTTTTACAGCCAAAGGCCACGTTTATACTATATGATTAAAATCTTCGGTTTCAGTTCATAAATAGAAGAGAAACCCTCTGAACATATTTGGTTAAACAACAACAGCAACAAAAACGTAACTTAACTCAAACCCAACCTGTCTGCACACACCCCCACACTTTACCACACAAACTTCTTCTATTTACAGACTCTTTGCTTCATCTCCCATGTGGGAAATAGGAAGGCAAATGTAAAAACAACTTTTTTTTAGGTCATCAAAAGTTAATAGGATAATTGCTTATTTCTCCCTATGTGACTGCACGTCTGATGCAGCTCTTATCTCGTGTTGTGCTTTATTTCTATGTCATTCTCCTCTTGTCTTCCGCCTATATGAGTGTGTGTGTGTGTGTGTGTTTCTATAAGGGGATGAGAGAAGCTGAGTGGCACAGAACACAAAGACACATCAGAGGGGGCTCTTCTCCAAGACCCCCCCACCTCCACCCCACTCTTCTGTCTCTCTCATCCAGCCTCCCTGCTCTTTGTTGCAGAGCTGAGCCTGCACTCTTGCCGTAGCTCCTGCTGAAGCCCGGCTGCTCTTTAAGAGGCCGCTTTGTCTTTTGGTCTTTCTCCATCGCTCCCTCTTTCTTTCTTTTTTCGCTGATGTCAACAGAGTGGCTTCACAGAGCTCCATGCCTGTCTCTCGAGCACACCTCATTTGGAAAACCACAAAAAGAAGACGAACGAATGGAGAGAAGCGGCGCAAAAACAAGAAGGGGACAACTATGCCAATGCTTTCCCTCCCGCTGCCTCGGCATCAAGAAAAACATGTTTTCAAAGTTTCCCCCCAGTTCTTCTCACAATGCAAAGACATTACCTTGTTGTGGAGATGGAGTTTTCTTTAATGTAGACCAATTAAATGTTGTTATATGGCTACATTTATCAGATATGAGGGGTACAGTCACCCATAATGAGAAAAGCATGCAGGTGTACATAGACGAGCACTTTTCTTAGGTTTTCAGTGACTGGGTGAAAACTTACTGCTCTCATGTTTGGTAACAACTTGAGGGCATTTAAGATGCTCTTGCTAAGTTTTATGTGTTTGTATGAGTTATAAACTCAAATTCTTTTTGTGATGTGTGAATACTGCCATATGTAGCTAAGGAAAGTGCTGCAAAAGCTCAATGAAGTTTCTTTCTCTGCTGTGTATAAAATCACATCAGAATTTAATCTGAATATTTACTCTGTGGTGTCCAACGAAATCTGCTAATGTAGGTCAAAAGCTGCAAACGCATAGCGGTGTTGGACTTTTTCCACAATTTGTCATATTACAGCCAGACCAGTTAAACTTTGAATTTTATGTGACAGTCTAAAACAGAGTAGGCCATAGTAGGAAAGTGAAAGAAAAATTGCACATGGTTTGCATATTCATTCTACAGAAGAGGATTAGGAACACTTGAAAAAAAAAAAATATATATATATATTTTTTTTTTTCAGAATTCAAACTTTTTTGGAGAAAAGCCAGAATTTTAAGAAAAAAGTAAGACCTCTGACTTTTCTTTGAAGTTTTGAAGGAAAGATGGATGGACACAGCACCTGCAAGTATACATAAAATTAATTGAAAACTTCTGAAGATCATTATTATTCAAACTTGAAACCTCCTGGAATGAAGAAGATTAACTTTATAGGTTAAAGGTTAACTTAATAGCTTCATTAATTGAAATGCCCCCCTCACCATCCTTAACAACAATAGCTGTGTTTCCATTACAATGGTATACAAATCTCTGTCGATTTTCTGCTAATGTCAAAAAAACCCCTATTTCGCAATTGCGGTGTTTACATTAAATAAGAAATGAAATTAAAATCACACGTGAATAAGCTTGTTCACGTGATAAGTCTTAAAAGCATCCTCCAACTACGTCCAGTTGTCATCTTCTTCGTGGTTTGTGCCAGTGGCAACATCTGGTTGTTGATCATGTGACTCTTGTGATGCAAACAAAGTGTTTCCATTGCACTTTTGCGAAATCAACCTATTTCGATACGGCCGAAAAGCCATGTCATCCAAGCGCCAAAACTTTTTCTGAAAGGAGGAGACTTTTTTTGAAAATGCTGTGTTTGCATTAAGCAAATTTATTTTTGTTATTTCAAATTGCACAATTTCAAGGTTAATGGAAACACAGCTATTGTATACTGTGGATCACTTCTGGTTCCTAGGAGCCACCCTTTTCTCAGGACCTGAGATGGTCTTCACACATAGACACTGTATGGAAGAAGCCCCAGCAGAGACTGTACTTCCTGCAGCAACTCAAGAAGTACAACCTGCTGGTCATCTTCTACACCGCCATTATTCAGTCTGTCCTGTGTTCGTCCATCGCTGTGTGGTTTGGTTCATCCACAAAACAGGGCAGCTCCACACTACAACGAACAATTAGGTCTGCAGAGAGGATCATCGGGGTTGACGTTCCCTCCATCCAGGACTTTTACAGGTCTATGGTCAGAAAAAGTTCCGCTAAAACCTCTGCAGACCCCACACATTCAGGACACAAACTGTTTAGACTTTTACATTCAGGATGGTGCTGCAGAGCACTTTTTTACATTATTTACCTAATGACCTCAGCAATTTATCTTCTAAGTTGATTTCTAAGTTGCTATCTCCTAGGTTGATCAAGTCTTTTTCAAGACTCAGTCAACCTAGAATGATGCTTCTCCCCTATGGGATGTGAATACAGAGCAATGAATTAAATATTCAATCACTAAATTAGGATGCAATTTGAAGAGGTAACTAATTGTAGTTTAATAACTAATTTAGATAGCTTAGACATTTTCAAAACATTTAAGGTCTGACATTAAAATTATGAAATGTAAGATTTTTCATGACTTTTTCTAAGGTCCTGATGAAACCCAGTAACTTAAAAAATTAAAGAGTTGCTGTGACTCAGGTTAAATAAAAAATGTAAGTCGTACTGCAGCAGGATGTAATATTCTTTTTAACACATTTGTTTATTGTGTCTAACCTTCATTTTATTATCAGAAATCATGGACAGAAAATAAGGAGACAGAAACCAGGAAAATTAACAAAAGTAAAAGGTGGCCTGAAGCAAATCCAACAAAGCACTTGGTACTGATAATATTTGGACACATATGGTGAACATCTATAAACCTAACAAACTAGATCTTAACTAAACAAAACAAAGATATAAATCTTGCCATATCTTATGGTTTATTCCTGGTGTTTTATCCGTCACAGTCAAGTGACAGCTTAATGCACAAAAGAGTCATGGCCACGATTTCCACTGATTTTCAAATAGTAATTTACTTTCTTTCAAAAAGAAATAATAACACATTAAACTGTGTCAAACTGCGAAAATACAGAGAGTGGTCAAAAAACGAAATGCATTCTTACTGCTTCTATAAAGATTAGGTGGTTAAAAAAAAATCTTTGCTTATCTTCAGCTGGTCTGATCCACTTTATGAAAGGGGACATTTGGGCAGTTTTCTAATTTGGATCATACAAGTAATAGTTAATGTATATAAAGCCATTTCCCATGAAATATGGAGTCCATCATTATTATTAAGATCATATGTGATCTGAAAATATCCAAAACAGAAGCTAATAATACCAGGAGTGGACATTAGGGATCAGGGACAAAGGCTAAAAAGTTTATCATAACATTTTCTGGCATTTATTGCAATGATGATAAAAGTGGCAATAACAATTACTAAAACATCACAATTCTTTGGCTAGAGATCTATTATAAAAAGCTACAACACTTTAATGGATAGATTCAGTAGAGTACAATAGTTATCATTAAAATGAAAGCAGAAAAATAGTTCAAACACCAAAAAGGAACAATCCTAAACCAAAATATCACTTTTGGGGTTTGCATAAATCATCGTTTACAGTTTATCATTATTAACACATAACAAAAATCATAAAAAGCAGTACATTATTTACCCTCCTACTTCTGATTGACAGTTTACTTGTATTTTGTGTTGGTCCATCCCATAAAATCCCAATAAGATACATTGGAGTTTATGAGTGTAACGCAACAAAATGTGAAAAAGTTAAAGATGCAAGTATTCTTTTGCTAGACAGTGTTTAGGCATTTATTCCTACCTTACAGGAGTCGAGTCGATGTTGTGCGATGATAGAAACCTTTTCTACCACAGTTCGGAGTCGAGACTGTGTGGCGTGTGAGATGAATGTCACGGCTTCCATGGGAACCTCCGTCACTCCAAATTTCTTAGCTGTGAAGGAGATATAAATATTGTTACATAAAACACCTCAAATTAGGGCATCTAACAGATACGAAATAATGTTATGGGTGAAACGCAAAAGTCCCACAATATACACACAGCCACATCTACTGTATGGCATCCACATACCGGGGGAACTGTACAGATTATTGTGGGCAATTAACTCCCAGATAAAGGACTCATCACATGGAAAAGTTAATTTGTTTCACAATTTTCGTGTGAATTCCAGGGTGGTTTTACTTGCTGAGCCCATTCCAGTGTGAAACCGACACTGACCATCTCTTTCCACAGAAGGAAAATTTAGTTTCCTTGGAGCGAAATTCATCTGAAGACATAACAAAAGAGAGGAGGACAGACTTTGGTAGGGTTAGTATCTGTTTCCAACCTCCTTTTAAATTATTCCATTAACATAATTTTCTCTCTGGCACCCTTTTAAGTAAACCACACCAATTATTTAAATCAGCCGAACAATACATACACTCTTCAACTGCTCAAGCTTTGAAATAGATGGAGGAAGCACTCTTACTATTATAATTGCAGTGGCAACACGTGGCAATGTCATGAGGTCACAAAAAAAACTGCTAACAGGCTTCCACTCCCTAAAAATACAATCTTTCTGTGACATTAATATTTCAGAAAAGGTTTAGGAGATTCAGTAACAGAAAGAGAGGAAGATTTCTGTGAACAAAAACAGTTTCTGGAGCTCACACTAATTATAATACTTCATCTAGAAATAGAACAGACTAATGATCAACAATGCCTTAATGCTTTGGGTATTACTCCAACTAGAGTAATTGGAAAGATGTTGGAAATATTATGCACCACATGTAGTAATTAGAAATACACAATTGTGGTTTTCTTGGGCGATTCCAATTTCTGATAATTGTAAACTCTGACCTACTGATCATAACCAATTATGGGACATAAGGCTTAGCTGCACAGCATGCATGTTTGCTTGATAATCATAATTATTAATGTGATGTTGATGAATCATCCATAGGTCTCATAAAAAAGGTTCCCCTTTGAACATTTTTGCAATTAGTCATGTCACAGCCAAAACATTTGGTTTAGATTAAATCATTCATATAATAAAATGGTCTAATCAAAGTCCCAAAGTAAATCAAATTGAGAATCAAGTGTTGGTTATTTTGCAAAGAAAAACAGGAAAAAAAATTAATCTTAAGACATTCACCTGTAATCTCAATGAAAAAAACGCATGCCACACTTTTATGACTTTTGTTTGTGAAAAATGTTAAAAACCATTTATAGTTTTCTTCCACTTCACAATTATGCATTATTTTTTTTGCTGCTCCATCGCATGAAATCTCAATAAAATACATTGAGCTTTGTGGTTGTAATTTGACAAAATGTGAAAAACTTCCAAGAGATACAAAAAGCTTTTTCAAGACACTTAATTTTTTACTTTCATCTTGAAGACAAACTTCAATTTATATGCTGTGAATCTGAAAGTAAGTGTAAAACCTAGTTTAGTATTCAAAATTTTAAAACAGTTCCTATGAAACTACATGCTCTAAAAGACATTTCTCAACACTATATTGGACAAACAAGTTATCAAATTATTTATTTGACTTCTTCTCATATAGAAGAAAAACTTGTTTAAATCATATTTTCAGAAAATATTTTTCAAGCAGCTCAACATGTACTCATAGACCTGTAAGGTAGAAGGAGACTATCGTTACTTTGAGGAGTCTTTTCTAGAGAACCCCAACTGTGTTCTGGGTCCCCCACCATGTTGCTGGACATGCCTGGAGAGTAATGAGGGGAGGTGGAGAGAAGTTTGCTAAAGGCACAGAGCGTTTGTTTGCAAGGGATAAGTAAGCAAGTGGAGAACAAACACAAAAACACACTATAAACATTATGAACATGCATACAAGACAGAATATCACCTTTGCTAAATAAAAAATAAATCAGTGCAATCTGGATATTTATACTGAAAAACGTAAAGATATAATGTAGGAAATAAAAAATATATATATATTATGAAGGGGGGAAAGAATCACAATGAAGTTTTAGTGGGATGCTAATATGGTAAACCAAGGCTGTACAATAGAGAGGAGCAGCAGCACTTCTCTGATTGAGTAGAGCTGGCAGGCTGGGGGAGCCTCCCTTGGACTGCTGTCAGCTGCGAGTGCACAGAGACCAATCACTGACACAACAAAGCTGCATAAGTGCCACTTCTCCAGCAGGGGGCACCCTAGCCTCCTGCCCCGTATCATGCTGTGTGCTACCCTGAGGAAAGATTTATATTTTAAAACAACCCCTCTACCCTAAGGTGACGGGATAACAACCATGCCAAGAGTCCACGTAACGAAACATGACCTGCAGGCCCCCATGCTACACTAAAGATACTTTAATTGAGATGAAACAAGATGAGGGTGCCAGGCTCCCCGTCTCGTGGAATTATGTTGTGTGTTTTTTGATCCGTTACACTGGAGAAAGATGCTGGGCAAAGTTTAATTTGGAGTAGTAACACTCTTCATAGCTTTTTATACATTTCAGTATGCATCCTAAGAATATTTAAAGAGCTAGAGCTAGAAGACAAGTATTGAAAGTACTAAATTGTTTAAATCAGTAACATAAATGACCTTTTCCAATGTGCAAAAGTTATTTCCAAATTTCCTTTTTCTGACAAAAAAATTGAGTAACACCCTCTAAAACTGGAAGGTACAACCATAGATGATGTCATAGTGTATGTAACTACACCCTCTTGAAGCCCATCACGGTCTGTTATTATAAACAGGGAACTGATTGATTGATTAAAAACACATTTTAACAGGATTATGTTGAATGGAGGTGAGGCTGCTTATTGGTGACATAGAAAAATAATGTAGCAAAGATCATCTAGGTAAGGAAGCAAACAGGTCAAGAGGATCTGACTTACCCCCAAATCAGTATCTCTGTTGGAAACACCTTTTTCCCCAGAATTATGAAGCAATTTATGTCTATGTCTGAATCCATTAACCTGGCATGTGGGTACCTGTCGGTTCAGGTTTGGGACCTATTCTATTTGTCTAATCCATTCTTCCTGTAGAACATATAGTTTAAAAAATCCTGAAAAATAAAACTGAATATCATCAGCATAAAGATCATAGGAACATATCTTCTTTATATTGATGATATTCACCTTCATTGGTCATTTGAGTCCAATGAACAAAACAAGTTGTCTTTTTTGATGAAATGACTAACCAGCATCAAACTGTTATATCACAATTACCTACAATTAAACTCAGAAAATACTAAAACTCTTATTATTGCCCCTGAGCACTGTCAGTCTGCGATAGAGAAAGACACCCTCGGTGAATTATGCTCTTCTGTTCAGTCAAGCCCTAGAAACCTTTGTGTTAACTTTGGCTCTGCCATGTCTGTGGAGTCATTAGAGACAATGAAAAGCTGCTTTTTCCAACACAGAAACATATCTAAGCTTCAAAATGTCTCAAAAATTGAGCTTGAAATGATCTCTTTAAACCATTTATCAACTTCTACTTGCCTCGTGCTTGTTTTTTATCCTTTTATACCTTTTTGAAAATACATTTTTTTCAATTTCGGTCTTGAAAATGAATATAACAATCAAGAACTACAAGTCCGCTCAACTGAAAGAAAAGTTGTAATAACGATATGTGCTTTTTCATGTAATTACACTGATTAACACTCGAATATGAAGCTACAAAGACCTTCACCTCCAATATTAGGTAACTCCAACACTGTGTACCGTCTGTGTTAAACTGCACTAAAAACAGACTAAATCAAAACATCACCGCTATGTTTCATTCCTTTAAAACAATCTTTTTTTTAAGTCAGGAGGACAGTATGAGAGTCACTCTTCAAAAGACAAACCTATGAAGTATTTATGTCTGTGCCCGAGGTCCAGTAAGTTCAGTCAGCCACTGAAGAATTGATTAAAGGAGGTGAAGGAATTGTTAGGTGCAGCAAATTTAAACCAAGTACAAACAAGAAAATATTCAGTCTCAGCTATAGAGTGGGACAGAATCATGGCTGTCTTTAGTCATGACACTAAATACAATCTGTCCAGTGAAAAAATGGCGAAAGACAGTGGTTTTCAAAAAGGTTGCAGAAGACTCTTTTGATACTTTATCAGCAAGTTAAGAAAGCTGACAGAAACCTTTGTATTTCTGGAATTTAGAGTTTTAAGATGGAGTTACAAAGAGAAGTCAGCTAGCGGCCAGACCTGGATGAATTTCATCCTAATCAGCCCTTATCAGTGATCAGATGGCCAGAAAGTCAAAAATCTGATCTTTTCGCAATCGGTGAGCATACCATACTAACAGCTACCAGACTTTTTTTTTTTTTTTTTTTTTTTTTTTTTTTTTTTGACAAAAACACTCAATGTGGATTCTGTTACTGGGGAAGAAAAAGCAAAATTAGCTATTTTCAGCATCAGTGAAGTGTTTAAGATGAAATGTTTCAATTACATGTTAAGACATGTCTGCAGTTCATTTAGGCTGCAAGGCAGCGAGAGAGAGGAAGACTTTTGGCACGTAGCCGGAACACTGAACGTATTTTAGCAAAGTTCCTCTGTTTTATCATTTTTGAGTCTTCAACGTCTGTCTGTTATGGAACTTTCTGGATTTGGAAATGTTGGCAGCATTTATAAAATCTCAGAGTTGAGATAAGGACTTTGTCTAGAATTTACATCAGGAGACTTGTCCTTCATAAAGATAGAAACACTAACTGTGCTAATTGCTATCATGAGATGCAATTTTGACTTAAGAGCAACTGCTCTCCCACACAACATTATGACATTGCTTCTTCTCCTAACAAAAATAATTACCAACTGTTCATAACAGTAAGGCAAGAAAATCACAAGGTCAAATGATTCACAAAAATTGCAGATCAAAATTTGACTACTTCACTCAAATCTAGTCAAGATGTTGCTGTGTTACATGGTGGATGATCTGAACAGGTCTCACCAGTTTCCAGGATTCGTCGGTGTAGCAACCCGGGATGGAGAAAGGCCTCGTCTTTACACGAACGGATCTGCGTTCCCACCAGCTCAGAATTGGTTGCAAGTATTCTGGCGCTCTCCTCGTTCAGATTCACCCCAGCCATGGAGGCCACATCATTGATGTCATCATCATCTCTGTAAAATGTGAGATTAAAGACTAAAATAAGGCATTTTATTTTAGTTTTTTAACAAATTTATACATAAAGAGGTAATTCAAAGTGAAAAAAACATTAAGACACTGAGCATAAATACTGAGAGAATTATAGGAATTAAGCTGGTAATACAGTGCCTTCCTCTAGTACAATGACATCCCTAGTACGATCTGTACAAAAATTTTATGGAGCTCCGTTATGGAGCTTTGGTGACTCCAAGATGCCTTACTTTGATGCAGTTCTCTAACAGTGAGGTTTAGGGATTTTTTTTTTTTTTTTTAACCCCTAACCCCTTTTAACTTCACAAACATGAAAGAGGGGAAGAAGAAACACACACTGAAACAACGCTACAAGAAGTCCCCTTTCCAGTTTGCCACAAGCCATGATGGGGACACAGCAAACATGTGGTAGGTGTTCTGGTCAGATTAGACCAAAATTGAAGATTATGGCCTGCATATAAAATGATACGTGTAGAACAAAACTGATACTACACATCACCGTGAAGACACCATCTTCTCTGTGATACATGGTGGTGGCAGCATCATAATGGGGTGACACATTTTGTGTTTATTTTCAGCAGGGACAGGCCGGAGTTCACAAACAGATGGAGGGAGTTAAATACAAGGTTGTCCTGGAAAAACAACTGCTGAAAACTGAAAAAGACTGAAAAGGACTGGAAGGTTCACCTTCCAACAGGACAACAACCCTAAACATACAGCACGATGTGCAGTCGAACAGTTTACATCACGCTGTAGTCTATTCATGTTAGAAGGGTCCCATCAAAGGCTAGACCTGAATCAAATAGTGAAATTGAGTCAAAACTTTAAAACTGATGTTCATAGATGTTCACAATTCAATCTGGGTTTGGGACTTGCAGCTGTATTTGCAGAGAAAGGTGGCCCTACAAAGTATTGAACTGATGATAAATGTAATCTTAAGGCTTTTTAGACATCTTTACCAGCAAATAAAAACTCTCCAAAACAAAAGTTAAAATCAAAATTGATCTCCTCAAGAAACTTGTGGATGTTATGGGAAACAGCAGTTGTATTGGACTACTATGCAGCATCAAGCTTGACGGACTGCAAGAACACAGACCAACATACAAAGGTAAAGTAACTTCTCTCTCTGGTAAGAATGGCATTACAATGCTATATCTTCACATTACTAATAGTTGTTTGCGGCTGTACTGACATGTGAAAAACCATATATTCAACATTAAAATCCTCTTTCTATATCAGTATTCATGTCACAATATTACAAACATTTACTCCTTGAAAAAAATATCTCAAGGATCCATTTTTTTCTCATGAATATTATTTGCCTGAGAGAAATTATGCATTAGTTTTCCTTTCTTTTTTTTTTTTTTTTTTTACAGGGATATACTTTGGTCATAATGGCACAGGCTTCTCATTCCAGGGTCTATTAGTGTCAACACTTAGAAAGGCAGGGAGATGAAGAGTGTTTGGAAGGAGTTTGCAGGGTAAGGATGCTCCTGAGGATTGGCAATAAACAACAGTCATCAAGCTCTATTCACACACTGCTCTGCAACACCTCCTTATGTATTTTCTTTATGTGCTGATCATTCCAGTTATAATGTTCACAATGTTTAGATGTTATTCCATTTTAGCAGAGACAGGAGAAAATAAACATACCAAATTCGTGCCATGGTCGTTTTACTTGCAAGTCAGGACGTCAGAAACATTTCCTGTCTGTATGTTTTCCTTGTGATTTGACACCATAAAACATCCCCCAACGATGATTAAACTTGGCAAGTAACGATTGTCATTCTGGCCTGAATTAGCTGAGCAGTGACATGTTGTGTTTACAGGACTGGCCCAAAGCAAGCAGCAGATTTTCTGAGTGTCTTTGACAGAGAGAACAAAGTCCTACAGAACACACACAGGGTGGCCTCCCGCCACTCACTGGCTCAACTCAGTGGTCGTTTACGTCCATGCCGCTGCTGTAGGTTGGTATGTGCGCGTCTGTTGCTGTGCTGTTGTGTACGCAGGTTTGTAGCACCGAGTCCAGGAGTGATTTCAGGCATCTTGGAAAGAGGGCACAAACCATCAGCCAGCTCCACCCTGCCGAGGCCCTACTGCTCCTCAGTGCTGCCGCAGAGAGCCGATATGAAACCTGACACCACGGCGGGAGGTTGACAAAGACAATTAGAGTAGTTCCCAAAACAACACATACTTTTACCTTCTCTCTCTTCTCTTGCTTGTTTTTCCCAGCATTTTAATTAAACATTCAGAGATAATCTGCACAACATGTATGGATCTATGCCCTAAAGTATAGCTGAGCATCCTGGTGGCCATAATTTCCCAGGTCAAAAGAGAGGCTGCCAGTTCAACAACTTAAGAGAAGATAAGCATAGAATGTAGAAGACCGAATTAATGCAAAACGAAAACCAGGAAAAGTCTGCCAGTCTACTGGGCTACATCCGTGTAACTCTTTACTTGTGACATTTCCTGAAGAGAAGACGGTTTTCTCTCTCCTCTTAGAGGGAGACCACACTTGTTTTGCTTTTTTTTTTACACTGACATGAAAAGAAAATTATAAACGGTTTTAAAAATGTCTAACAAATATGACTATAAAAAGGATGGAATTAATTTTTTCCCACCGCTTTTGCACTAAAACCCACCCCCTATTTTATATTGGTTCAACTAGTTGCCTTCAAAAGTTACCCAGTAAATAAACAGAGTCTACCTGTGTGTAATTTAGTTTCAGTTTCCAGACAGATGTTCTGTGAAGGCCTCAGAGGTTAGTTATAGTACATTAGGGAACAAGCATGATGTCCAAGAAACACAGTAGGGAGGTCAAGGATTGCACTTTCTAATCCATCATCTGAAACTGGAGAAGAGCACGAGCAAGAAGAGGCTTAATCAGAGATGCAGCGAAGAGGGAATGGTAACTCTTGAGCAGTCCCAGAGATCTGCAGCTCAGGTGGAAGAATCTGCTGACGGGCAACTATTAGTTGTATACTCCATCAATCTGGCCTTTATGTACCGGTGAAGAAAGAATGACAAAAGAACTTCTGTTTTTAAGTTTTGTTCAACTCATGTAGGAGACATCAGCAAACATCTAGAAGGGGCTCCGGTCAAATATTTTATATTATTTTGAGTCCATTTGAGAATTTGTTGCAAGACTTAAAAGCAGCTACTGGTAAATACATTAATAGGCTATACAGAGTTATATTTCTATAAAGGTTTGCAAACTTTGTGTTATTTACCTTCCACTTCACAATTATGCACCACTGTGTGTTGGTCTTAAATATAACCCTAATGAAATCCTCTGAAGCCTGCCGTCGTAACATGGATTGTAAATGTGAAAAAGTTCAAGGGGTAGGAATGCTTTTCCAAGGAAATGTATCTCTCACAGTGCAAGACTTCAATATCTGAAGGAAAAACTTCAAAAGAAATCAACTGTGAAGGGCAAGGGTCTATCCTACTTTGACCTTTATGAGCAAATATAGAAGGAACGACCACAGAGAGAGACACATTTAAGGAGATCATCCACAAACATGTTTATTCTCACTTACAGTACCCTCAACAAACTGTAAGCTTATATCCTCCATTTTCATTTTCCATTTCAAAAATCAGAATTTTCCAAACTGCCAAATATCTTTGTTGATTTTGTGACCACTGTTTTTATATAGGTATGATGTAATTTGGTGCAGATTTCTAACAATGTTTGGGACATCAGTGTGCTCCAAGGATCAAAGGGTCTAAAACTGAGCCACTGTGAAACATAAAGCTGTATCAACATGTACATGTCAGTGGATTTACCCAAATGTCAAACACTGAAATTTATTTTCATGAAATTTCTGCAGACAAGCTGTTTATTTGATTAGCTTGAGACATTATCCTGCTATTTTGTGATATAATGAGACTTCAGGCTTCGGTTTAATGGCAGGTTCATTCAGCTCATCTCAAAATAACAAAATCTCAGAATGCCCTGTTAACTATTTTATCATCTCATTATTCTGACAGAGTTGCAGGCTGGTGTAGTTGGTAGCCCTGCTACCTTACAGCAATAAGGTCCTGGGTTCAAATTTCAGCCTGGGATTGTTCTGCATTGAGTTTGCATGTTCTCCATGTGTGTGGGTTCTCTCCAAGTACTCAGATTTCCTCCCACAGTCCAAAAACATGACTGTTAGATTAATTGGTCTCTCTCAATTGCTCTTATGCATGGTTGTGTGTCTCTGTGTCGACACAGAGACACACAGGGTTAATGACAAGGGCTAATGTGATCTTGTTGCTCATTTGTTGCTGTTACAGCTTCAGGTATGGCACATAATAATATCCTAAACTCTTCTCTAGAGATGACATAAATAACTAGCTTATTTTTCAGGTATTTGTGCTACTATCTCAATATACAAAAGCTTGAATCCTTAAGGGAAGAAGCTAACATATTTATTTAAATCCAGAAATCAAAACAGTGATTCAGGCACTTAGTTAAAGCAGAAAACATGTTTAGACAAAATCATTACTGTTATCCATTATCCCTGAGTGTCACAAAATTAACTACAATTTTTTTGTACGATATTCAGCTTGTCATCACAAAAATCAGGTTTGTGTCTTGAAATGATGTGATGGTCAACTAATGATTTCACAGTTTTAAACTGGAGAGCATAATCTGAAAATTAGAATGCCCAATTTTTATCTATTAGAAAACAAAGCATCGAAAAAAGTCTTACACAAATGTTTTCCATATTTATTTTTCCATATTTTTAAACCTTTCCAAGATTCTCCATTTCAAGGTCAGCAGAGCAATCCTGTGTGGTATAACTGAAGTGAAGCAACTTTAAATGACACTGCAGCTCCTTACTCATGCTGATGGCATCATGTTGTGTGCATGCTTTTAATTGTTAAAAATCAAATTTTTCATTCTCCGTCCAAAACTACAGGGCAACCCTGGAGGGAAACCTGCTGTGAACATTTACCTTGCAGCACAACAACGATCCTAAACATACAGCCAGAGACACAATGGAAAGGTTTACAATAAAGCATATTCATGTGCTAGAATGGCCTAGTCAAAGTCCAGGCCTAAATCAAGTTAAGAATATGGAGCAAGAATTTAAAACTAATGTTCACAGATGCTATCCATCCAGTCTGACTAAATTTTGAACTAATCTGCAATGATTGAGCAAATATCAGTCTGTAGATGTGCAAAGTTTGTCGAAAAGGGGGAAAAGTTTTTCTTTTCAGTATCTAGGTAGAGAAGATACAGGTCCCTGCCAGATTTTTAGATTTTTATTTGTAAAGAAATTTAATCACCATATGTCATTTTTCTTTGGTTTCACAATTATGCACTACTTTGTGTTGGTTTGTCACATACAATCCTATTGAAAACATTAAAGTTTAACTTGACAAAATGTGACAACTTTTGCAAATTGCGATACACTATGCAGGTACTACTACAGCTGCAGTCAACAACTGAGTTAAACCTGAAATCAAACAAAATGTGATGCTTCAGTGTGAATAAAATTTGAAATGAAATGAAAATGAAAATTTTTAACAGCATAATGCTTATTCTAGCAGTCTGGTTTCATGGTTATATGGAGTCACTGTGGCTGAAATCGAATAAAAATAGCAACGGCTCTGACATTAAATGAAGGGAGCTAAATATGAAGTTCAAAATATTCCAGACTGTTCCCCTGAACTAATAAAGAGGAGATGTAATTAGCTTCCACAGAAGCTAAAGGACAACCTCTCAGTTATTGGTTTGGTTTGGCTCGGGGTCATGGAGCTGGGGGCCACACGAATACATATGCATGCTGTTTCCATATCAAGCCTGTGTCTCATCTAGGGCATGCCATAGGTGGTGGGAGGACTAAACCTGCCATTTAAAAGTTGTGTGTGGGTGTGTGGGGTGGGGGGTGAGTGTATGGAGATATATTCACATGTTCTATATCCCTCACACCCGCCAACACTGCCTCCCTATCCCTCTGGATAAAGGTCTCTGAGCCCTTGCAGGGGGGCCCTGATTGATCCCTGTGACTAACACCCAGGCCATGCATGGTGTTGCATCTATGTAGAGAGAGATGAGCCACTGGAGTGAGGTATTCTCCTTAAGGCACCTTTAGGTTCCCTGGGCAGTTCACTGGATATGTGCTCATGATCCGAATAGTTTCAGTGGTAGTGATGGCTAAAGAGATGCCAAACAACTCAAACATCTCAGCAACAAGCTAATAGCACAATGTTTATGAAGTTACTGTAATTAATTCAGAAAACCACCCACACTTAGCTTGCACAAAATACCTAGCTAGGAAAGATGATAGTGTAAATGATGCTCGAGTGCAAGCAGGCAAAAATCTCTGAACAGAGATGAGTCCTCAACCATCCTACATGCATTTTTTTCCTTCAAATTCTTCAAGGATCTTAAAAGAATTGTCCTAAAAACCAAATCTGGACATAATTTAATATTGTGGCTGCCCATGATCCCAGGTTAAACTATTCTTTGAAGGATAACAGATACATTTTATTTGTGAAGTCCTTCTTCACATAAAAAGAACACCCCATAGCAACTTACAGGTCAACAAAGGATGAAACCATCAAGGGATGGAAAACTACCAGAGTTTCAGATTCACTGGAGAGGGTCAAAATGTTTTTCCCCCCTATTAGGCAGATGTACGGTACCTTGAGAAAGTATTCATACCCCTTGATCGTTTCACATTTAGCCATGTTACAACCACAGGCTTTAATGTTTTTAATTAAATGGTAGACCAACACAAATTGGAAGGAAAATGGTACAGGGTTTTCTATGTGTTTTACAAATACAAATTTTAAAGGTGAGGTGTGCATTTGAATTACCCCCCAATTTGATAGTTTAGAGAGCAACCTTCCACTACTTTTTCCCCATTTAGGTATTGAATTCCACTTCCTATTCTTCTTCACAAAACAGCTCAAACTCAGACAGAAACTGAAATTTCTCAAGTGTTACCACAGATTTTCAATTGAATTTATGTCTGGACTTCGACTGGGGAATTCTAACACATGAATACTGAATGCTTTGATCTGAACCAATCAGCTGTAGCTCTAGCTGTGAACCTCCAACTTGTTCTCTTTTGCAGCCTCTGACAGATTTACTTAAAATATAGGCCTGCATTTAACTCCATCTATCTATCTATGAACTCAAACCAGCTTCTATGTCCCTACTGAAGAAAACCATCCCCATATCATAACACTACCACCACCATGTTTCACAGTTTGCTTTTCCTCAATGCATACTGCATTTTGAATGTAGGCCAAAAAGTTCCCTTTTGGTTTAATCTGACCAGAGCACCTCCTTCCAGGTATGAAGCGTCCCCTCATGGGTGAGGAGTCATTTGAGGTGGATGGACATGTCTAGGTAGGTTTGTAGTTGTGTAATATTCTTGAACAGACAAGAATATTATGTAGACAGTGTTTTATAAGATAACCCGTCTGATCTCGTAAACTTACTCAAAGCTCTGAGGCTTTCACAAATGTGGCCTCTGTTTACTAGAGAGGTGACTTCTGGATGTTTGCAATGGATTATATCAAGAGGTATCACAGTAAAGGGGTCTGAATACAATTATATGCCTGTTTTTATTTGTAAAAGGTTTTGGAAATCCTGTATCCTTTCCCTTCCCTACCTCACAGGCATGGACCACTTTGTGTTGGTCTGTCACATAAAAATTGTAGTAAAATCAGTCAAAGTGTGTGGTTTTAAAAGTTTCAAAAAGTTTAAGTGGTATGAATACTTTTGCAGGGCTCTGTTCTTGTTTATCTTCTATTGTAAAATGCACAGCTGGATGTACACCCTGTAGAACAAGGTTGGATTTGTGGGACTGAAACTGAGCTTGGCATTTGGCAGAGGGCTAAGGGCCTCGGCTGGCTCGCCAGTGATTACAGCGGATGTTGAGTGTTTACAGAGAGAGAAGGGGGGATATTGGGGGGCGGGGGGGCATGGAGACAGCTGCTTTCACTCTGCACTGTAAACCACACACACACACACAAACACATGCACAACCCTTGAAACACTTACACAGAAGGCTGTAGCTACATTAGAAACCCCACAAGCCCTGCAGTGAGTATGTGTGTGTTTGTGCTACAGCTGGCCCGCTGGGACCAGCGGTTCAGAGTGACAGCCATACACACATCAGGGCCTGGCTGCAGCTGAACACGATGCAGGCTGGGTGGAGGAGAGGCTGGTGGGTGCAAACTGACCAAGCCACCTGTCAATTTATTTTTTTCTACAGCCAAGTAGTAGTTGTATATTTTCATCTATTTGTTGCTGATAGCTATCAGGGTTTCCTCTACATGTAATTGATCGTGTCGCACTGCCACAGCAAAATAAAAGCCGCCACACCTTCATAATGAAGTTTCAAATTAATTTAAATATCATAAAACTTTAAAATTGACTTTGTTTTGAAAAACCATCACCGTCATCTCCTGCCCGTCTGGCTGTGAAGCTGGCTACAGTGCAGTGCCCTGCTCTCAGGAGTGAAGGAAAACTAAAGATGATAGTCCAAAGTAGAGTGAGAGAAAAGGCAAAACAAAGGTAACTAAAGAAGTTTAAGTTGAATACATTTTTAGTTCAAGCCTGTGAAAACAGCCCTAATGTTAACGTATGTTGCATTTGAACGACAGTAACGTAGTTTGGCCTTCGTGCATAATGTTTCAGACACGTTTTGAACAGCACGACATAGCTAAATGTTGGGTATTTTTCCGTTGAGACTCATTTCTGGTTGCATTTTCAGATGAGTATATTAAAATATTCTCAGAAGAATAGGCAGGGAGCCGAGGAAGACACTGAGGTAATGTTAGATGGAGATACTCAATGTTCTATATTGTGACACAGTTCCTTCAAGTTCTGAGGAATACAGAACTGACAGTGATCTGTACCATGACACATGTAATATTTAAATATATCTAACGGTCCTTTTGTGATGTTGGTCACTGAAACAAATCTAACACTTCCCAATTACATTAGATGAAGTACACAGGCTGAAGTAGTGGAGGAGGTGAGTGAAGGAGAGAAAAGTGGAGCGGCAGAGCAGGAGGGTGCATCTTACTGCGCAGGTGAGCACGTTCCCATACAACAGGTTGTTAAAGCTCTTTTTCAAGAAACCCAGAAAAACATGTTTCATTTCTTGAGTTGCGTGAAAAAAATTTGACTTGAGTATATTAAGCAAACTGTATATTGTGATTGCAATCATTGACACTGCTGAAACTTTTATTAACTCAAAGTGCAAATGTAATACTTTATAAAGTTAAGGTCAACATCAACTATCTCTAGAGTATGTTTCACAAAGACACATACTCTGAAGCAGCAGGTTTCTGCTATAGAGCCAAGACCAAAAGGCACCAGAGGAATCAACGTGTATCAAGGCCACCTGAGGACAGAGCAATGATGTCTTCATTTGTGTGCACCTGTGATACTAAAGTTTTCACAAATCTGCTCCTGTTATCTGTATCCTTCAACATCAGTTGGATATATTATCTTTTTACTGTGTCTTTTTCAAGTATTCCTTAAAATTTTACTGAGATTTATTGGCATTTTTACACAAGGTAGCTTAATTGTAATGCAGAAGAAAAATGATACATATTAAATAAAATCCAGTGCAGTGTTTCCTTCATAAATCATAAATTTATTTAGAGGTGTAACAACATGATTGGTGGTTGCTGAATGGCCATAATTTGGAAACAATAAGAAATCCGGTTTTCATTATTTTGCCACCAGCCGTGCAGGGGACCCAGCAACCATTTGCAAGAAGATGTGCTCATCAAATGAGACCAAAACTGGACTTATCAGTCTAACAAAATGCTATATGTAGGGGAAACTAACACTGAACATCACAGCATGTTGTGGGGGTGTTTTTTTGTTCAGCAGGGATGGAGATGGAGATAAATACAGTGTAATCCTGAAAGAAAACCTGTTAAATACTGCACAAATATTTGAGTCTGGGGTGATGGTTCACCTTTAAGCAGGACAACAGCTTCAAACATACAGACAGAGCTACAATGGAATGGTTTGGATAAAAAATGTAAGTTTTAGAATGGGCCAGACAAAGACCTGACCCAAAATCCTATTAAGAATCTGGCGCAAGATTTGAAACTTGATGGTCACATGTTCTCCATACAGTCTCACTGAGTTTGAGATATCTGCCAAAGAAGAATGTCTGAGGGGCATGAATACTTTTGCAAGCCACTGTATTTGTCTTAATAAAAAACACATATTTATTGCCAACTACAAGAAAACAAATTTCCCAACCCCCCCATCATCTTAGTTTGAGTTGAATTGATCAACTTTGCACGAGGAGAGTCTAAGCTCTGAGGGTGAGCTGAGGGCACACTGCTGTATTAGATTTATAACACAGGACAAAATGAGTGCATCACTGTGAAACAGACTGGAGTCCAATAATTGTTTCATCTTCAATAATTGTTTCATCTCAATTAGATTGTCCACATAATTGTTAGAACCCAATGTAATTGGAAAAAAATATTAATTGCATAGCAACAACACACACATTCGATAGAAAATGTCGAAACAATGAAAACATTCTGATATATCAGGTAATAAAGCTCAACAAAGCCTGTGACAAATCAAAATGCAACCAAGTTCAGCATGTTTGTTTGAAGAGAGCTCAATTGTTATATATTGAGAAACAAAATTAAGACATGAGAAACCTAGTGTTGTGAAAAAATATTTGACCTCCAACAGATTTCTTTTCTTCTTTGCTTTTTATCACACTTTCACCAACACATCAAACTAATTTTAAATATCAGACAATAATCTGGGAAAACACAAAATCAGTCTTCAAATAAGTTTATTTGCCAAAGAAAAATGCTATCCAAATGAAACTGACACTAAGTGAAAATAATTACCCCACTCCAAGTTGTTTAATTAAGCATTAGTAACGATTAATTAAAATCTTTTCCAAGACCTCTTGTCCTGATTTGAAAAAATTAAAGAACAGATGAAAATTAAAGTCATTGACATCTATCAATATTAGGGGTGAAACAAGATATAGCCATACAAGATCTCGCAATATTGAAACATCACAAAATTTCTCATTGAAATGACTGCTATCTCGTGACCACTAGCCAGTTGCGATCATCATGGCTTCGCCTGATAAAGTTTCTATAGAAGATGCCCCAGCTACTCTTAAATTATTTGTTTTGCAGCATTTTGGGTTCCCATGGCCTCTATGTTAGAGTTACAACGCAAAAATCCCTTTTTTGACCCAAAAGAACTAAAAGGCCCACAAAAGATCTTAGCGATCCCCAAAAATTTGCAAAAATATTCTGTGAACTGACAAGACAGAAGTGGGACTTTTTGGAAGGTGTGTGTACTGTTACATCTAGCATAAAACCAACTGCAATTCAGGAAGAAAAAAAATCATGTCGACAGTCAAACATGGTGATGTGTTGGTCAGACGCTAATTTGTTCTCCTGCAGAAAATCCTATAGCAGAATGTTCAGCCAGTAGCTGGTGACCTCTAGCTCAAGCGCACTTGGGTTTTGGAGCAGGACATCAGTCAAAAACACACCAACAAGTATACCTCTGCATGGCCAGAACAAAAAAGTTTTTGGAGTGGCTAAGTCAAAGTCCATAGAAATTCCAATTGACATGCTCTGGCATGGCCTTAAATAGGTTATTCATGCTGGAAAACCCTCCAGTGTGGCTGTATTAGAACAATTCTGCAAAGGAGTATGAGACAAAATTCCTCCACAGCCATATAAAAAAACTCTCACAATTACTTGATGGCAGTTGTTGGCATCAAGGGTGGCACAACTAGTTATTGGGTTTAGAGGGCAATAATTTTTTTTCACATCTGGCCAAGTTGGCTTGCATAGGTTTTGTTTTTCCCTCAGTATGAAAAATCCTCATTTGAAAACAGCTTTTCCTATTTATTGAGGGTATTTTTATCTAATATTACAATTTGTTTGATGATCTGGAAAACTTCAGAGTAGCAAAAATGCAAAAACAGAAGAAATCTGCAAGGGGGCCAAATACTTTTAGACAAAACTGAAGATGTGTTTATCACCTGACCTTTATTAAAGGAAAATATGGTGCGTGATTTCAGGACGTGTTTCCTCTGGGACTGTGGTGCCGTGCGCGTTATTGGGTTCATGATGAGACCAGTGCGTTTGTGTGTGGAGGGCCACTGTGATCACCGCAGGGGGGAAAAGGTCGTCAGTAACAAGCGAGCCTGACAGCTTAATTACCAAGGCAGCTAAAGATTTATTGGTTTATCAATCAGAGCCGAGGGCAATGCCTTTCCCCTGAGGAGACGGAGGCCATTATCATGAACCCGCTGGCCCATGTGACCCAGACTCTTCTTGCGCTGGCCCAGTCATGCTGAGGTCATCCTAAGCCTCCTGCTCGTGTGTGTGTGCGTCCAAACTTGAACTGCAAATATTCTTGAAGTCTTAAAAGTGCACGCTAGCAAGAGTACAAACAAGATGTAAGCAATGCAAACATGTACGTACAAACCAGCACAGAAATGCCGCACAAACAGAAAAACATGCACAGCATAGACCACAAAGGCCAGCATGTGGGCGAGGAACCTTTTATGTTTGGAGACAAAGGCCCACCAGAAGCAGAGACAAGACCAGAGAGTGAGAGAGAAAGAGAGCAAAGCTGCAGGCATAATACCGCATGTCTGACTTAACCAAAAGGTATTTTCAGAACAGCATCGAGAATTTCCAACCATCTGGACACAATTTTCTTTTTTCTAAATTAAGATTTAGCTCATTTGCAGTCCTGCCAATGACTTGTGACACTGACACAAAGAGGGCGAGTGTGAGGGTGATCTATTGGTTGGCAGTGTGTTGCTATGTGATGAGCACGGAGAGAGAAAGGACCACCGATCATCCAGCCGGCCAGGCAGGCAGGCAGCCAGGTGGCCAGGCAGGCAGCTCGAATAAACACTCATAGCCTTAGCTGAGAGAGTCGCCTGTAGTCATGGAGAAACCTGCTTGATAAAATGCTGCCCCCATGTGGTGGCATCTGGGAATGATACGTGTTTCACACAAAGTCTGTACCTGAAAGAGCCTCCTCCGGGGTCGTTGAGCTTGTTTTTCTGATTCCCAGAGATCTGAACAGGCAGGCCCATGGGACTTTTGCCTGCTTGTATGATGGCTCCCTTTCCCATCATTCCTGTTCAGGAGAGGGGACAAACAAAAACAAAGAAGGAAAAAGCTCCATAAAAAGGAAAAGTAATGCTATCACTTAAGTGTCCCCTACTATCTGCATCAGATATCCTTCTGTCTAAGGACTACCTTTAGCTGTCTCTGTCTTCCTCACAGGGGGGTGAAGGGTAGGTGGGAGCTTAGATGAACCAACCCAGGTTGGCGTCACTCTGTCAATATCACTGCGCTTCAACGGCTCTCCTTACACTCCTAAAACGCATCCTGCTCCGAGACACGTTTTTCCAGAGAGGCACAAGGACTGCCAGAGTGAATTTAAACTTGATTTTAACAGGCATGTTCCTAGCCAAGAGGCGCAGAGAAGTATTTTTAGATCTATCCCCGCATTCCAATTTACGGGCATAAAACAACCTACAGATCTTTCACTGCAGGCGATCTTTGGAAGAGGGGTAGATCAAATTTGTATGCACCTCCGATCGTACACAGACACACGCTCATGCAAAAACAGGTACACACGTTACACACAGACACACACGCACACATGCACCACTTGAGAGCACACGGCTCTCTTAGGGGAGCGTTCCACTTGGTTGGTGTTGGGGGCGATATTTGCGGGCTTCTGTGGGAAGAGTGTTTGTGAATCAGTGTGAGTAAGCAGCAGCACAAATGTTTGAGGAGGCTCTATAACCAAGCAGGAAAACGCACCTGTTCTCTCTGCGGCTCCTGTCTGTTTACACATCTTCCGGCCTACCGAGGGAACATTTACAGTTTCACTAATGGCAGCCTTAAGTTTAACCTATTTTGCTGTATCTCTTACTAAAAGATGTACAAATATTAGAGTCACCTCCCATCATAAAGTTTCTTTTGTTATTATTTTTCTGAGACACATGAATGCTTCAGTGATGTCCAATAAGGTTGGAGATGCCCTGAAAGCATCTTACCTTGCGGTCTGATGGACTGCGTGATCACCATGGGCATCCGGACCTGGCCACTGACAGTCCCTCCTGTCTTGACGCCCTAAGGAGAAAAACTTTATTAAAGCATTCTGAAAGACAGAGATGAAAATCGAAAAGAAAAAGAGGAGGAAAATTTACAGATGTATATTACTGAACACCTGTTTAACCACTGCTTCATTCTTTAAGGGATAATCAGCTTTCACCCTTTTGCTGGAGAATAGGAAAAGAGCTTGTGTTTTATACACTTAAATGTATCTGCAGGAGCTCTGTTGGACTGGCTGGATGGAAGATGCTTACAATGTTGCTATATGTACAGATTCACACCACACAGTAGTCTAGTTCAAACTGAATGAATTTCATCCAGAAGAAAGGGTTCCAAAAGCGTCCACACTCATTGTAAAGGACACTTTTTTTAACTAACAAAAACCTAAAAATGTGTTCTGCATTTGTTTTCAGCCCCACTAAGTCAACTACCTTTCAATGCATGGTTTCCCCCAGTGTATTATAAGCCTGGCTGCCCACCAGGCTTTATTTGCCACACCTCCCACCCCACCAGGCTAAGCATCATATGTTTATTTATTTTACATAACTTTTTTATCAACCAAAAACAGTTATAGCAAAGATGGGTTAAGTCAGGTTTATAGCTGACGCATTGAACTGGCCATGAGGGGACGCACATAAATACTGCAAATACTGCATTCACTTGATAAATAAAAACCAACAACAACCTGCAAATCAAAACATTGCACCAAGTTGCAGACTTTATGATTGATTGTCTGTTTGCCTTTTTTAAAACTCTATAACTGGTGTTTAAGTATTGTCAATAATGTCGTCCAATAACATCATTACTTAGCCATGTTTTATTTAAATTTCTTGTCAACTTTTAACATTTTTAACACAAAACATGGTGGACCACTGGTAAACTGCCCTAGCACCCAAACTACCGTGCTTACCAAGTTTTCAGGGCGAAACCTTGCACTGCAATTACAGTAGTAAGTCTTATGTTTCTACTAGATTTACACGTCGAGAGATTGAAATTTATGTCTATTTTCTTTGCAAAACTGAAATTATGTTCAAGTCTCATGTCAGATTCTCAGTTGGATTCAGGTTGGTACTTTGACTGGGTCACTCTAACACACGAAACATGATTCATTCTACCATAGCTCTGGCTGTGTTTAGGGTCGTTGTCCTCCTGGAAGGTGAACCTCAATCCCAATCTTGAGTCTTTTGCAGCCTTTAATAGATTTTTTTCCAGTGATGCCCTGCATTAAGCTCCATTTATGTTCCCAGCTACCTTGTTTTTACTGAAGAAAGGAATTCCCACAGCATGATGCTCCCACAACCACATTTCATGGTTAATGGTATGCTTAAGGTGATCTGCAGTATTTGTTTTCCTCCACACACAGTACTTTGCATCTTGGCCAAAAAGTTACAGTTTGGTCTCATCTGATCAGATCACCTTCTTCCACATTTGTTATGTTCCCTACATGGCTGGCAGTGAGCTTCAAACAAGACTTCTTATGACTTTCTTCCTATCACATTTTCATATGCATATGGTTTGCACAATGTACACCTGTCAATTAATTTTCTATTCTCAGGTGTGAATTTCTGAAGCTCCTCCTGTCCAGCCTGCCAGTTTGGCTGAACAGTAACGTTTTAGGCAGGTGAGCAGTTGTGTTTCCAGAGGATGGATTAAACAGTGCTGTCTGTGTTTAAAGTATGTGATGTTGTTTTATCATCTAACTCTGCCTTAAACTTCTTCACAACTTTATCCCTGAGCTGTCTGCTGTATTCCTTAGTCTTCATGATGAAATGTATTCCCAAATGTTCTATAACAAATCTCTGAGACCTTTACAGAGCAGCTGTATTTATACTGCTATTAAATTACATGCATGTGACTTTTGAACTGGACTTTTTTGAGGGTATCAGAGTAAAGGGAGCAGATGATATGGATGTCACAAATTTAAGATTTTTATTTGTTAAAAAGATTAAAGCTATTCATTATCACATTAGACTTCAGGATTATGGATGGCTTTGGGTAGGTCTGTCATAAAATTCCTATCTAACACACTGAGGTATGTGGTTTTAACGTGACAAAATGTGAAAAAGTTCATGCATATCAATAATTTCACAAGGTGTGCTGTGTGTGACCTACATTTGCTAGTATTTTCAGAAAACAAAAAGGCAAAATGAAGTCAGGACCTTGGTGAAATAGTAGTTTAGACAAAGAGGGAGAAAAAGAAGATGGAGCATAGAGTGGGGGTGGGGGGGATGCTTGATGCTGGGCTATTAGAGTCACTTCCTTCCTTGGTAGCAGCTACAGGCTGACCCTCTGGCTCAGCCATCCATTCCTACCATTTTGCTACTTGCTGCATATTTTTTAGCCTTGTTTTCCATTCCCTGACACATGCTATATTACTGTTCAAGCTACTGAAAAAAAAGACAGAGGCTATTTTTCCCAGAGATCCACTCCAGGGGTCTGCAGGAGTGGGAGGGAAGGGTAAAAATACATTCATAATAGGCAGAGATAGCTAGCACCTCTGGCTAGCTGGCGACACAGTTAACACAGAACAAAAAAAAAAATAAAAGCTAGAAAAGGTAGGAAGTTTGAGAATCACAAAGAGAAGGGTTAACCTCAAAACTGCAGTGCCCAGCTTATATTTAACATGTGTTTAACTAAATGTTGTACTTGAGTTTAAGAATAACATGGTTAATGTATTCAACACAGTTGTTTTTTGTAATAAAGTCAGTATAAGGATTTTTAAAGTTCAATAAATCTGAATTTAGGAGGGGATTTCAGAGGTGTTCACCACGACAAAGTTGTACAGTAGTTTTACACACAGTTATTCTGAAAGGAAAATAGATTCTCAATTAGAACTGTGCAATAATTTACAATATTCATCATAGTATCAAAGTTCAAATCAATATCACAAGGACTGCAGGAAGATAATATTTGATAAAGCACCACATTTTAACTATATAATTTAAAAATACAGATTTTATTTTATTTTATATTGCACAATGTCCCTCTGGACAGATGAGATTATATTACAGCAAACAGATGCATGTTTGTTGAAAAACACTCTGGAGCGTATACGCACATATATATCATCCCAACTTCCAAGAACTGTAATGCACAGTTCAGAAGTTAATACAATTCTATTTTTGATCACAAAATTATGATTTTGTACCACACATGGAACGTCACGCTAAAGCAGATCAGGTGTCTAACCCACAGGTCCTGCTTAAGGCAAATTATAACTGAAGATTGCTGTTTTCATTTTGCTCTGAGAGCAGAAGCTCTACTTAACCAATTCTCTTATCCTGGGATGACTACTCACATGATCCCAAAGCATGCAATCAATCCCCTTCCTATTAAAATCTGTCAAATAAAAAAAGACTTTTCAGTCACTACAATAAAACATAATATCTAAAAACATTCTACGTATTTACTTGAAGAGCCTTTTTAAGGCATTCAACCCACCTGGACTTTTTCACATTTTGTCACAATTAAACCAAAACCATCAGAAAAATACACATGATTTCAGTATCAAGCAATATAATTGTGATCACCATTTTGATTAGGATTGTGCAGCCCTAAGATGATTGGCGGGGGGTTAAGAACTTCCAAGCTTTATTTTAGACAGCAAACCCGTCATATTACAGTATTGTGGAGGAAAATGTGAGGTCATCTGTCCGACTGCTGAAACTCTACCAACTGATTGCAATCACTGCAAGATATCTGCAACAGGACGGCTGAAATAACAAAGGAATGCAAAAGCCAAGTTAGAGTCCAGACCTCTAACTAAATATTTTTGTTGTGGTGAAATATTTTACTTTACAAACAGCTACCAACTACAAACAAGTCTCAGTTAGGTGAAGAATTATTGAACAAAAGTGTGGATTAAAAATCTCCCCAACTGATGTGGATTTATCCTGTTCTCTACACAGCTCTTCTGCAATGTGGCTTAATTTTTGAGTAGTGACAAGTAATTATATGTCCTGCTGTTCATCTAATGTTCTATTTATTGATTAAATATTGCCAGAGTATGCCAATCTCTCTCTCATAGAAGCACAAGTGCAAGCTTTTATTTCTTGCAGATTTTTCAAAATAAAATTTAAATTACCTTTGTTACATTTGTTCCTAAATTCAGCTGCGCATTTGTTAACAAAAAATAGAAAGGGAGAACATATCACACAAAATTTAAACTATATTGACAACTTTTTGCCTTAACTAACAATCTCATCTCTTCTCACTTTTACTTAATTTTAATGTACCTTTTCAACTTTCATTTTTACCTTATTTATGAGTATTATAATTTTAGCATTTTACCAATTTTATCTACAATTCAATTCACTATTAGCTTGAACATTACGCAGAATTGTAATTAATTTATTTGCTGTTAAATAATTTTTTACTGTAAACTTTATTATTTACTATAAAATGTATTATTAGTAGTAGTGGTAATTTCATAATTATTCTTCATTTACAAAATATATACTTATAGATAAATCTAATCATTTTACCAGGTTTCCTCATACATTAAAGGTAACGAGTAAGTAAAATTTTAAGGAGGAAAATGAGGGGAGAGATATAGTGGGAGGAAAGAAGAGAGAATGCAGGTCAAAGATAAAACAAAATTTGAGCAGGAGAGAAAGAGAGAACCCTAAGTTTTCCCCAACCCTCCACTTGAACCAGGGTAATCTGAGTCTGACCTTACTTGAACTGTATGAGAACATCATGCCCTACACAGACTGCATACCTTCAGCTTAAACAATCCCAAAAACACCAAGGTTTCCAGACGTGGCCTCTGCAGTTCATCTTGTCTTATTATCTCAAGACCTAGAGCTAGAGTAAACAGTGTGCACACTATTATTGAGAGAAAGATACTCCAAGTTAATCATTTTCAGTATTAATGAGGTGCTTAATATTAAAAAGAAAAGAAGAACAGAGATGTAGGAGACTGTTTCACAGGGAATTATTTTGTATTACAGGTTTAGACATGTTTGCGGTTCATCCAGGCTGCAAAAGAGTGAAAGAGAGCAAGACTTCTTGACTTCTTATAAATAACAGGAAGGGGGAACGGAGGACAATAAAGTTGCCTTGTTTTATTATCTTTGTGCTTTCAGCCTCTGTCACAGGACATGGTGGCTATGGTAATGTTAGCAGCCCTCTGGAAATCTAGAAGTTTGGGTATGGATCTACATTTTCTACAGTATACACAAAGAGACTGCTGTTTTTGTAATGCTAGCTTTGCCATTCCAATATTAAATGTTAACAACAATTTAAAATGTCCCCTTCATAATAATTTTGCCTTTGTTTTAAAATAGTAAAACCCTGTTTTACAGTATCTGCTCTCTTTCACAGCAATGGGACATCATAAACATTTCTAATATAATGACCACTCACAGCAGAAAAGCCAATATTGATGTCAGTGGATCAAAAATCAGCCACAAAGTTCTCATTGGTGAACTTTCGATAAAACTTTGAATAATTATCATCTCTTGACTAGCAGGGGAGTACTTCGTCGTATGAGACCGAACATTTTCCTGTATGAAAATCATGGTCTTGTTGAAAGATTTTTTTATGCACCACTGCTTGAAAAAAGTATCTTCTAAAAACTACCTGAAAGTTTGTTGATTTTGAATTTATCTTAAATTTTAAGAGGTCCAAATAATTTGACTTTTATATTACCAGCTCGCACTAGCACCCAACTAACGTATGAATCCAAGTGGCGCTCTGTGCCCATTACTGATCCAGTCAGAAGCCCATCAATCTGGTCTATCCTAAGTCACTCTAGTCTCCTCGGTCCTTTAAAACCTACAAAAAATCTGTTTTTTGACATTTCTTAGCCCAGTCTTAATGTTTTAACCCATGTGCCTTGTTCAATGAATATTCCCTACCTTGACTGAACATTGAATATGGGCTCTCCAGATAGGTTGCAGTTCTGGAATATAACAGCACTGGAGGAAAATGGGTTCTTCTCTGATTCTTTACGTTAACTTGCAACTTTTTCTCTCAGCACTGTTCTTACGACTCTGCTGGCTATCTGCAACAAAACATTTAGTGTTTAATTACACCCCAATATATTGGCAATTTCAAGAGTAATGCATCCCTCTGAAAGACTTAACCATTTTTGATTTTTCAGCGTCAGATTTGTTTGGGCCCATCCACCCTGAGGTTCAGAAGCTGCCTAATTATTATGCACTTTGATAAAGGGTGTTGATGTCCTCAGGCCACACCTTCCCTCATTACATGAACAGACATCACCTGATAAGCTCAAACCCAATAAGCATTCAAGTTTATTTAGCTTGGAAAGTATGGATAAAAAAATGAGACTATGGTCAAAATGCTCTCTTGCCTAATAATTGTGCACACAGTATAATGTCAGATACACCAAATAGTAGACTTTAAAAACACCTCCACATATACTTCTTATCATATGGCCAAACGGCTCAATTTTTTTATGGCATGACTTGGCTTGTCCATAAGGCCAACTGCAAATTTCAGCTCAGGTTAAAAAGCATTGATTTTGGAGCAGGTGCTGCTGCTCCGATAATCAGCGTTGATGATAAACATGGTTCACTGTGGACAGTGACACTGGTGTTCCAGCATCTTTCAGCTTCCTCAAGATCCTAACCAACTTTCTTTCCTCGGAGGGCAGCAGCTTGGGTCAGAATATTGAAACTTGGACAGAATTGGGTGCTCCAACCAGACAATGATGCAAAAAACACAAGAAGACAGATTTCCAAATTGGTAAAGCAGGCTTCGATTAAGTTTCTGGAATAACTCAAACCTCAGCCTGAATAAAAATGCAGATACTGTGCTATGCTTTTAGTTTTTCACCCTGCTTTTATCAAAGGTGAGGTGCATTTATATAGCATTTATTTTCACAATAAATTTAAACTTATGCATCCAAATCTATTTTTTTAAATCACTGAAGTTGCGGAGGGTATTGCATCATCATCAAACTCATTCTTAGATGAGATACATAAAGTCACTGAACTCTATGCTCTCCAGCAAAACAATGCAGCTTGATATAAAAAACATCAATCAATAATTCATGATATAACATTGATCCAAATGATTTCCTCATCCACGTTTAATGAATTCAGGATGTCAGGAAAGCAACAGTGTAAGCTTTTTCTTCTTCTGAGTCATTGAGGGCTTCAGTTCAATTTAAATTGAACCCATGCTCATAAACATGGCTGCCGTATGTGTGTCTGCGCAGGAGCACAGCTCTACTCTGTACATACCATGGCAGCTGCATGTCCGACGGTGCCAGCAGGCAGCACGTTGGCACCCGCAGTGGTGCTGACGCTGTTAGGGTGCCGTATGCGGACAGCTGGCCCAGCTACCATGGCAGGAGGGGTGCCGCCGGCTGCTGGTTTGACTCCCTGCTGCAAGGGCTGGGTCAGGGACTGCTGACTGTTCAGCAAAGACAGCCTCAGGGCCGGGAGGCTCTTCTGTTGACGCACACAGGGAGGTCATGAAGATTGCAGTCACACAGCAAAACAAGACATATATAACAAAACAATATATACAGCTGCAAGAACAACTTCAATAGCTGGGTACACTGGTTGTTTTATTATCATTTATTAAATTATGACTAAAAGCGACACATGCAACCATATCAATCTGTCCATTTATCACAGACGTATCTATGTAAACATTTACTTTATCTAGCACTTAATCACAGGTGACCTGAGGAGCTTATGTTGCTCAGTACAAGATATTTTATTTCCATTTGCTTTAAGGAACCTACAGTGCGTTCTAAAAGTATTCATACCGCTTGAACTTTTACGCATTCTGCCACGTTACAAACACAGGCCTCAGTCTTCATAGGATTTTAAGTGATCTTGTCCAAGATATTTAAAAATAAAAATCTGTATGTATTCAGCCCCTTTTAATCGGTTATGCTCACAGACAGATTCCAACCAGTCTGACTGAGCTTGAGCTTTTTTGCAAAGAAGAGTGGACATAAATTTCAGTGTTCAGATATGAGCAATAATCCAAAAGACTAGCAGCTATCAATGTAGCAAGAGGTTGTCTACAAACTATTGGCTCAGCAGGATTAAATACAAATGCATGCCATACATGTCTGATATTTAATAATAATTAAAAACCAAGTGTCCTTTTTCTTCCACTTCACAATTATGAACTATTTTTGTTGGTCTATTACAGAAACTCCAAATAAAATAAACTGAATTTTGAGGTTGTAACGTGACAAAATGTAAAAAAGTTCAAATGGTTATGAATAGTTTTGTCAGGCACACTACAGTCAGGGGTGAGCTCAGAGAGGGCTGTGTGTGTTTCATTGGTTCAATTTCAGGATCAATCTATAAAATTTGTACTAAAAACGTTTAGTCGTGAGGTAAATGGCTGCTGCAGAATGTAGGAATCAATCTCTTTAACCTTCTAATTTTACCAGATAGATTAAAAAGAAATCCTAAAACAAAAACACCACCTTGAGAAAAGGCACCAGGTAAGGCTGCGGAGATGACTTGAGCTCAGTCTGCAGCCTGCTGGTGAACTCCTCCGGTTCAATCTTGGCATCCTGTCGGATAGAGAGGAGAGAAACAACAACAACCAGGCAGATTAACATGGTGACTTAGGCATAATATGATGAAACCCAAACACTTGCAAAAACGATAATCCTTTCAATCCCCCATCCTGGAACCTTAGAGTATATCCTAATGCGAAGGCTGGAAATAGATTTTGGAAAAAGTTTCATGCTGCCATCTACAGGTTGGAAATATTCAATACAAACACAAAGGTCAAAGTTGACTTGCACAAATATGCTATTTACCACCAGAAGTCATTCAGATGCTCAAGGAATACAATTTTATGAATATCTGCCAGGTTAAAAAGAGCCAGTGTATATTTCCTGTAATAATGAACACAGTACAGTTTGCTTGGTTTTGGACACCCACCAGCAGATCCTGAACCAGGGCCTTGACGTTCTTGGAAGTCTCAGGAGAGGGAGAGTTGTGAGACGCCAGCTTGATAAGTGTGGCCAGGAAATTCTTACATTTCTTCACATTTTCTTGCATTTCCTGTGAAACATAGTGAATAATTTTTACTATGTTTTAAAAAAGACAAAAATCCTAAAAGTAAATTAAATTAAAAAATAAAGATCAAGCTATTAATACGCTTCTATGGAGGCAAAAAGCTGATGGGTGCTGAAATTTTGAATGTTTCCAATCATACCATTTGTCACATGGGTATTGTTGCACTGGTACGGATCTGTGTTTGTCTGCATTAAATGTATGTTTACCTATGTTCACGTGTCTACATGTTCCTGACTGCATAGAAGCAAGAGTTCATTGTGGCTACATGTCCTTGGGTATGCACTAGTGTGAATGCACGGGTGCAAATGTTTGTGGGCATGTGTGAGACTCCTAGCCCATGCCCAGCTGTGTGATGTGGTAAAACTGAGGGACCAGCGCTGGACTTGTGACGCAGCCGGCCTCCTCGCAGCTGCACCCGTTAGGACGGGCGACGGCGGAGAACAGACCTGGGACACGACTGGAGCTCCGGGGGCCGCTGCGATGCTCGTCTGCGTCGGTTGCGCTGGCTGGGAGGTAGACTGGGCCTGAGCCTGGGGGGTCATGACCATGGGGGTCTGCTGCGGAGCTGTCACCGCCACGGTCGGCGCCACAGGGCCCTTCTGGAAGAGCACGGAAGAGACAGAGAGATAAACAGGACGTGACGCTTTGCTCGCAGCAAGGCCACAGAGAACAGGAGGCAGGCGCAACGACGCTCCTGTCACATCTGGTCTCCTGACTTCAGTGGACATCTTTTAACAGAAAAGGAGGAGGAGAGGGGAGGAAGTGACAAGCAAGAAGCTTGGAAACACAGTTATCCATTAAACCTATGCTCGATGCTCGCTTGCATGGCCGGCACCACCTTACTACCAAAACCTTTGCTGTACTGTGTTGGTTTTTACATTCTAGTAAGAAGTGCATGAATGACTGACAAGACAAGCTATCAGCACCTTTATCCTCTAGGTTCTGTTCCCTCCTGGCATTAAAACACATGATACCACACACAGTGCCTTGCAAAAGTATTTCTCTCCCTCAAGCATTACATTACAACTACAACCTTCAATCTATTTAACAGCTTTCTTGTAATTGCTTAAGGAAAGCATCCCCATATCACAATACTGCCACCACCATGTTTTACCATGGGGATGGTGTGTTCAGGGTAATGTGCAGTTTTAGTTTTCTAACTTTCCAATTTCAGATGATAAATTGAACAGTGCTTCATGAGATGTTCAAAACTTGGGCTTTTTCCCTGACCTGTCTGTGTGTTCCTTTGTGTTTATGATGCTGTTTGTTCACTAATGTTCTCCATCAGACCTCTGAGACCTTCACAGAACAGCTGGATTTTGCCTAAATGCACACTAATTAGATAACTTTTGAAGGTTGCACTGGACTTTATTTAAGGGCATCAAGGAAAGGAAACTGGATATGAATGCACACAAATTTCTCTAATTTGTATTTTAGAAACTGTTAAAAAAAAAAAAACATAAATCCTGTACAGTCATGTAACAACAGTGCGCCACCTTGTGTTGCTTTGTCACATAGAAATCCCACTAAGAATAACTTTAAGTTTGTGGTTGTAACATGTTAAAATGTAAAACAGTTCAAGGAGTAGGAACTCTTTAAAACATCTGATCACTTCAGTCCCACACAGACAGTCCATATCTTACTTTAAAGCAGTTTAGAAATGCAGAAGGAAGGTTAAAGGTCCCTCAGAAAACCAAAAGCTAACACTTCTAACTGGTAGCAGTTTTATAACCCAGAAAAAAAGTCAGTTATTCATGAGATATTTTAAAAAGTATAATAAATAACTTCTGATTTTGCTTATAGACAGAAAAAAACTCTAAACAATAATCCATGCAAAACATCCTTTGAAAACCTTTAAAACAAAGCCACATTGTAACATTGTTTCTTGACATGAGCTATCAGGACGGCTGCAGGAATAAAACGTGAATTCAGCATTCAAGGAGTGTTAGCTCACAGGGCGGAGTGCAGGACAAGAGGAGGAGGAGGAAGAAGAGGAAGGAGAGGTCTGGAGGGCAGGGCTGGAAGGTGTGGGAGAGGGAGACGGTGCCATCTTGGCCGGGGTCAAAGGACATGGCCTTGTGGTCTGGGAGATTGCAGGAGACTGCTGCGGGGAAAAAAAGAGCAACAGGATAAGGAAAAAGCAGCAGCGTGCCTTTCAGACACGTAGAAAAAAGTCACGAGGAGGAGAGAAGATGGTGTGAGAATGATGGCGGTGGTAAAGACTGACACAAAGCCAAGTTGCAGAGAATTGGGATGTCATGCAGGCACCGGCTGTTCCCTTTATGTTATGTGAAAATGCAGAAAAAAGGAAGAAAATTGTGGAGCGAAGTACAACACACTGAAAAGCTGGAATAATCTTAAGAGCAGGGTGAAGTAATCTGTTTCCTCTAGTAAAAGGTAAAATGTCTCTATCAGATGATGGGACACCTGTCTGAAAAATAATTCACTAGTCTAGTGTTTAGACAGCTAATGTCACAGGAAGAAGGTTCAAATCTCTTTTGATATCTTTCCATTTTAAGGCAGGGAATCTAAACTGCTTTATAGAATTTTTGGAAGAAAATGCCTGATGTAAAATAGAAAGTACGGTTATTTCACCATATGTAAAGGAATAATTGTTTGAAAACACATTTTTTAGGAATACAAAGCTGTATTTTTACTCTACTTTATTATTAAGAATAAGATGACACTCACTATTTCACAGTATTTACACAAAAATTGTATAAATAAAACTATAGAACATGATCTAACTGCTTTCATTTAAAATAAAGCCACATGTATTCCTTCTGTTGCTAAAACAAACATAGTGTGATTATTACACCTCTAAAAGTGTTATCCATAACATTTATTGTGTTTTTGATATTAATAAACTTCTAAAAATATAAACACCTGCTCATAGGGCAGAATTTGTAACTTTTTGCTGTTCTCCCCAACAGAGAGAAAAACAAGTATAACAAGTTAATATAGGCTAATTAATTAGTTGGGCTATCTGCTCCGGTTGTCAGCCAAATAGACATTCTGCTCATAGCTTGCCAACTGTAGTTTGTTTTAAAGCTGTGTTACTTTAACAAGAGTGACAGGCGGTGCTTTTTTAGTTTGGAGACAAAGACTGTCTGTGTTTTTTGCAAATAGAAATGTTTTCAGCTGGATCTGTCTTTTTTTGTAAGCCAGGGAAAGCAATAAGTGGGGGAAGTTTGACACCACGCTACTACAACTTTACACTCTGGTATTGCAACGACTGGCCAAGACAACCCAGGAGGGATCTGCTCTGACCTCTGACACTTAAACGGGCCCAACAAGTCAGAGAAACACCTCCACAAACACAAGTGCTTCCACACTTAGACTGAAAATGGGCTGCGTGAGATTAGGAAAACATGTAATTGCAATACTATTGCTGAAAATTGCAATGACAATATTAATTTGGATGGAGTTTCACCACATTTCTTTCAGTTTTAGCAATTTAGCCACTTAGTACACATGATGTGAGTCAGGGGCAGTCAGAGAGCATCCAGCTGGCTCAATATATTATTGGTATTCATAGTGTGAATGGATGGCCTTTCAAACATTATTTCATTCTCATCCAAGCAAATATTGATATAGCCATGATGACTGAGATCCGATATACTGTGCAGTTGCACTCTCAACTAAACTGCAGTTTCTTGCACACAATGAAAAAGGGGGCAGAGTGGGGGGGAAGAAGTAGGATAAGAAAAGTTTTATAGAGCTAAAGAGTTGAGGGAAGTCAGCATATGACGGATGAGGATAGAAGGGATGGGGCTGTGGTGGGTGCAAGAATGGGGGTGGGGTGGTGGAGTGGTAGGAGCCACGGGGTGCATCCCACCCCCAGCGATGCCCCGCTCGTGCTCACTTTCACTCCCACGTGAGCACACTGGAGAACCAAAGCCTTGTTAGCTTTTTAAAATAATCAGGCAGTTGGATGATGAATGATTTAACAGGTATGGAAGGAAGGAAGCTCAGGATGCCTTCCGTTTCTCCCCTCGGGCTCATAGGAAGAGTGACAGGCCGACAGAGGGGTTGAGCTCTGGGAATAAACACCATTCCCTTTCATTTCGCTGCTACTGCTTTTCCTGTCGAGATGGCAATGCCGCGGCCCACTAATTTGTCAACAGAGTGACTGGGAGAGGCGACGACAATCTGCGAGTCTCTTTTGAGCGGAGCATGTCAGGATGGAGGCAGGTTGGCTGGCTGGAAGCAAAGTATTGCTCTGAAATGGTGCAGATTTCTACCCGCAACTCCCTGACCAACTTACTGTCAAACGTTATAAATTTTTTCTAATGAATCTTTAGGTGAAAACCACTCAATGTCACATTTAAAAAGTATAACAGTTTATTTTTTGAGGGAGCAGAACTACCTGCAAGGCTATATAATACACCAGGCTGTTATGCTGCTGAATTTTACAGCCTGGTATTCTGCATTGTATATATGAGCCCAATCAGAGGATATGTTTTTGAACATTTTATGTCAGTTCTAACATCATGTCTTCATTTGCCCCATTATCCATGTCCAGATATAATCTGCTTTAGCTTTCACTGACTTTTGAAACAAAGTACAGTAATATAAAACCAAAGTATTATCTTATCTTGAGGTTGCACAGAAATTGGAAGGAACAGTTAACAGTAATAACAGAGTCTAAAATGCAGGGCAAACCAAACCAGAAAAATTAAGAAATGAAATGCTGCCCTCTACTGTCGGTGTTTTGTTTTTGCAGATACTGATTTGATTTGATCTGTGACAGATCAATTTAAAGTGTTTTGCAAAAGTATTCATTTTTGAAACATTACAACTAGAAACTTCATTGTATTTTATTGGGATTTTATGAAAAACACTAAAATAAAGTAGTACATAATTGTAAAGCGAAAGGAAAACAATACATGGTGTCACAATGAGTTTCTTCTTGCTATTCCTCAATAAAGTAGGGCTGCTACTAATGACTATTTAATAATCGATTATTCTATTGATTATTCTGACGATTAATCAGATTTTTTAAAAACTGGAACATTCTGCAGATTTTTGATTTAACTACTTAGGGTTTTTATACAACATTAGAAAAACGTAAAAAGAGGCAAATAAACAATTAAATTCCTTTTTTAATTAGAAAACTAAAAATTTGATTGCCTAAAATGCAGTAATATAGCTTTCCTTTAGTGAATTTGAACCGGATGAAGCTAAAACTGCCACTTCAAGAGTCTTGGGTAGAGCATACACACACACACACACACACACACACATCTATATATATATATATATATATATATATATATATATATATATATATATATATATATATATATATATGCAAAATGTATATATATTTGGCTTAATTACTGCTAATACTACAGAATACCCGTAATTAGTCACAATTTCCTAAATAAACAATTAGCCAAGAAATTAGAAGTATTCACTAAGAGATAAATGTGCTTAGGCAACTTTTATGGACTCTAGTACCACATAATTAATAATTAATATAAAAGCATTAGATTCTACCAATAACATTATTATTATCAAATTCAAAAACACAGTAAAAGACAGAGAAAATACTAAATGGCCTGTTCTGAAGTCCATAATAAAAACATTTGTGTACCTGCCAGGTGCTCTGGTATCAGTAAAATATCTGAGCTCTGAGGACCTAAACATTTACTTACCTTATTACTAAACGCTATTACTCTCCAAAGGTGTGCACCCAGCAGCATAAGCTCCAGCTTCCAAATGAATGATGTATCCACAGGTGATAATAATCAAATTCCTATTAATGATTCAGCAACCTGTTAAATTTTGATGAGAGGACCCCATGGAGTCATTATGGAGGCTTGAGATGTTAATTCACCAATTAATCTCAATTGAATCTATGGATAAAATAATCAAATATATTCATTTGTTCTAATTAGGCGTTTTAAGATATTAATCACACTGCAATTAGCGACTAGAGTTAAGATGTGCATTTATTCACGGAGTTCAGGCTCAACAGTGTGAACCAAGATCAAAGTTTATCAAATTCAATCAGTCAAATTCGTTTTCACAAAGATCACCAACCGTAACATTAGCTCTGATTATTCAGAGCTGAAGACACTGAGTTACACCTTAAATGTGATCATCCTTGCTCTTTAGAGCTAAGGATGGTTGCTTCCTCTAACAGAACTGTACCTCAAACTGCATTGAAATTAAGATATTTTTGTTACACTTTACAATTGCTGGTTACTTGGGATAAACGTAGTTTACTTTTTGTTCCACACAAAGCAGCTGCTACAACAAATAAACATAAAGTTGAGCTTTATTTAATCAATTATAACTGTTGTCTGTTTCAGTGGATATGGTAAATTTATCAGACCTCAGTTTAGCAGCAATTCAGGGCATAGCCATACTGATTTACTGGGTTCCTACACATATTTATGGAAAAAGGAGGAAAGACATGAAGGAAGGAAGGAAGGAAGGAAGGAAGGAAGGAAGGAAGGAAGGAAGGAAGGAAGGAAGGAAGGAAGGAAGGAAGGCAGGCAGAGGGGTATAAAGAGGAAGAATAACAAGAAAGAAACTAAAAAACGAAAGAAGTACATGAAGGAGGACAGAGGGAAAGAGAAGATGATACAAGGAAGAAAGAAAAGAAAGAGAAGGGCATAAAGAGGGACAGAGGGATAGAAGAAAGGACTAAGACGAAGAGAAGATAAAGAGGAAGAGCAATAGGATGAAAGGAAGGAAGGGAGGATAGAAGTAAATGTAGGCGGGAGAAGATGGAAGGTCACAAGGAAGAAAAGATAAAAGGACTCTGGGAAGAATGGAATAAAGAAGAAGACATAAAAGACAAAGAAACCAAACAAAGGAAGGAAGGAACATTTAGGCAATGGATAAGGAATAATGTCTGGAGGTACATGTATTTTTTTTCATACTCTCTTTACTTTTTACTCTTATTTATCCAAACCTGGAAAATATTGAAATCAAATCCTGAGCTTTCCAGATTTGTGTAGGAACCTTCTACTGTGTAAAGACACATTTACTATCCTATATAACACTGCAATCAAAAATGTGTCTTTTATACTTAGTTTATCAGTACCTGATGAAGCATTCAGCAGGTCCTCTTAAATAGAAGATGCCTCAACTCTTCCAATGTTAGATAATAAAGTGCTCAAGGATTTTATTATTACACCCCTATAGAGGAAACCAAGGCCTTCATCGTCAGCAAACCTATGATCTTTTTTGCTTGTTCTTCTCTTGATTAATCCAATTGTTTTACATAAGAAAATTATATAAATATATGTAAGTTTTCTTGTTGCTGCATTTACACTGAAAAGCCCTTCAACTATATTCTTTAATGCTGCAGATAAGCTGATAAAAACACTAATGGTGTTTCCTCCTCCATAGGAAGGGAGAAACTGATGGTGGAGGTGCAGAAATCTCAAATACAGGTAAAGGGATATTCTGCAGATTATGAGAAAACATCCCAGTGTTGATGTGATATCTGTGGTGACATCATCATAATTGGATGGACAAGAAAGCTGCATGAAAAAACCTGTGTTGAGAGCAAAGAGTGTTGCAGGGTTACACTAATCTTCAAGGGGAAATGATGTTTTCTAAGATTTTTGTGATCCAGTACGCCTAAAAGTAAGGAGATATTGGAGATTATATGGTGGTTATAATCTGGTATTTGGGAGCCCTGCTGTAGTGAGAACTGTGATGCCCCTATACATCTATCACAGTCGCTAAGAGCCCACTTTTTCAGACTGTATCTGGACAATCTTTGATACCAATGAATTTATGTCTCTTAGAACTTAAATTAGAATAATGAGCATGCTATTAATACTTTCTTTGACAAGGTTAATATCAGGATTACAAAGGAGATCAAGTCCTGTTTGGTTCAAGTGTAGCTCCATTTATTGACTGCCAATCCAATCAACAGATCAAACTTTTGTTTTTTACTTTTAATAATTGTATAACTGCATTTTTATTTTAAATATCTATACTTTTATCAACTAAAAGAAACTAAGCTGTTTCTGTTTCCAAGAAACAGTATAAAGCACACACAAAACTAACATCATCTAAAGAAATGAGAAAAGGAAGAAAAAAATAATCTGAGTGAGTCTATATGCAAATTACCAAAGAGCTGCATATTTACAGTTTTTGTCCTTACCTATAAACAATCAGATGATGACGAGTGTAAAAGCAAACCATGCCACATAGATGCATAATACACACCAGAACAAGCGATGTCATTGCATGATGGTATCTAGCACTTGGCTCTGAAGGGGAGTCTCACCTGTGGAGTTGTTACTCTGAAGGACGTTCCCGTGGTAGGGGCAGCAGGTCTCGGGGAGATGTTGTTCTGGGCCTGGGCCTGGGCTTGAGCTTGAGCCAAAGCCTGCTGAGGAACCATTACCAACTGGCCCAATTCAGTGCGTACCAGAACCATTCCTGCAAGGCAGCAAGGAACAATTAGTGCTTCATCACATCATCACAGCTATGAGTAAGAAACAGCCATAGGCCATGGCTCAATTATGTTTCTATAAGCATATGCATAGCCATCTTTACTACTCTTAATTCCTCTACAGGGGTTTTCCTTTTGTATGTCATGCTTCCTGTAATTTCCTTCCCTCTGCTTTTTTTTTTTTTTGCAGGTACCTGTTTCCAGGACTGCATGTTTCTCATTTAGTCAAACAATGTTTCAATGCTTCTTCCCCTTTTCATCCTTTCTGAACTTTCACCCCTCTCAGTTGGCTGCCCTCCACAGGTCTGGATCTCCTTGTTATAATCAAGGTTATTTCTCCCAGATATTTTCAACTGTCCACTAAGGGGTGGACACATAGTGTCCATCTCTGTGACATGCATTACTTCATGCACTACTTTTACTTTAACAGTGGTCTTGTGTTACATAGAAATCTGAATTCAAGTTTAGTGGTAAAATTGCTACAGTCACCTGTTACGTTAATGGGTGTAGGGCAGCTCAATTACTGTGTCAACTACTTTTCATAGGCCAACTTATAACCAAGGTAGAGCAGCAAATGAGCAGCAAGCAAGATGTTTAACTCTTAAAGGTTTACTGGCGAGATCAATGTCTGAATTTAAATCTTTTCTTTGAGGTCTGACCTTCCAACTAAGATTTTAAATAGATTTCACATAAGAACTATAACACATAAAAAAGCCAAAACAGCACAGCAGGTTCTTCAACAGAGGCAGGAGTTTTGAAATCAACAGAATATGAAGAAACTACATCATCCACATTTAAGCATCAAAGCATATGTTTCTACAATGTAATATGTTACTTGTTGTTTTAACTCAAAAAACAATTCCAAGGGCTGCCTCAAATTTTTAGATTAACTCCAGTAAAGTTGACTCAATGTTGTTAGTTTACTAAACTCTCAAAGATTGTTAACAAGACGTGAGAATTTCATTCGATTCAAACTCTTGAGTTGAGCTAATCTGCATTAATACATCAATGTAACTGCTTGATGTAGTCATTTGTAGTGCAAAATGCATTTTATTTGAACTATTTGTCTTAAAAGAGCTAATTTAACTTCTTTAGTTGATTTAGCAAGGTAAAGTAAATGGCCTGTACTTGCATAGCACTTTAGATAGGACCCCAAAGCACTTCACACTACTTTCAGTAATTCACGTGGTGATGGTGCCAAGCAGATCTTGAGCCAGCAACCCACCGATTATGGGACAAACTCCTACCACCGTCACCCAAAGTACACAGCAAACTGCAATTTTTCACTTTAATTATGTCAAAATGTCATTCTGAGTCAGTTTGGCAAGTATTTTATTAAACTATTGACAAATGTTTGAGATGGATCAGATTTAAGAATTAATACAAATTGAAGTAGCTACATCAACTAATAAATTTTAAGTGATTTTAATTCACACAAATATTTAAGATGAAATAAATATCTGTGTTTAAACAACTACTTTTGGACAATGGTGACAACGGCGAAGTTGCTGGTTTGAGCCCCGCTCTATCTATCTCTATCGCTGTGTCCTTGGGCAAAACACCTCACCCACCAGCCTCACCTTTTTCAGATTTCCCCAGGGCAGCTGTGGCTACAATCCAGTAGCTTGCCACTGTGTGCGTGAATGACCGAATATAGTGTGAAACGCTTTGACTTGATAAAGCGTTATGCCAGTACAGGCCATTTTCCATTGACTTTACCTCGGTAAATCAACTAAAAACTTTTAATTAGTTCAATCAAGGCAAATAGTTCCGATAAAATGCATTTTCCACTACAAATGACTACATCAAGCAGTTACATTGATGTATTAATGCAGATTAGCTCAACTCAAGAGTTTGAATTGAATGAAATTCTCACGTCCTATTAATCTTTGACAGTTTAGTCAACTAATAACATTGAGTCAACTACACTGTACACTTATACTGGAGCTAATCTAAAATTTTGATGAAGTCTTTGGAATTGTTTGAGTTAAAACAAGTAACATTTTATAGTGTAGTTGTTTAAACACAGATATATATTTCATCTTAAATATTTGTGAATTAAATCACTTAAAATGTATTAGTTGATATAGCTACTTCAATTAGTTGTTTTAATTCTTAAATCTGATTCATCTTAAACATTTGTCAATTCAATTGGAAATATATCTGTTTTTTATAGCTTGTACAACTTTTTGTGTTGTATTTGTTGCTGCCTCTTGGCCAGGACTCCCTTGAAAAAGACGTTTTTAATCTCAATGTGATTTTATCCTGGTAAAATAAAGGTGAAACTAAAAAATATAATAATAAATGTCCACATCTGTAGAATATCTGAAACTCTTTAAATAAATAATTTTTCAAAAGTATTTAAAACCAGTGGGCTCAGTGGGACTGGAACAAAATGCATACAGAATAGTTTTACAAGCTGATCTCAGAGCGACTGAGTGGAGCCGATAAATTCAGCGACTAATTCCATAGAAGCTACATCTGGTCTGGCGTTCTGTTTGCCCGTTTGGCTTAATGGAGGGGGGAATTTGCTGAGATAAAGCTCCCAACAACTAAAGGTTCTCCCTCTCTTGCTATTAACTTTTTACTTTTCATTAACATAGAAAGTATTCCTATATCAGTTCTTCTGTTTCTTTTGTGCATTCTGTTCTGTCTTTTCAAACCTCCAGTCAGTCGTGGCAAATGGCCGCTCGTACTGAGCCAGGTTCTGCTGGAGGTTTCTTCCTGTTAAAGGGGAGTTTTTCCTCTCCACTGTTGCTACATGCATGCTCGATATGAGGGATTGCTGTAAAAATCAACGACACAATATATGAGATTGTCTACTGTTGTTTCATGGTCGTCCAGGGGGAGTGAATGCTGCAAGTCAATGACTCAATGCAATATGTTGGGTTTCCTTAGACAGAAAACTTTTAGACTAATTTGAATAATGATGCATTGTTGATAACTAGGACCAATTGGAATGTATGTATGATTGAATTGAAATTACTTTTCTGCAACTTGCCTCAAGACGACATTTGTTGTGAATTGGCCATATATAAATGAACTGAATTAAACTAAACTGAATTAAGTCTGTTGTTGAAAGGAAGACATTTGGTTGATGGTAGTGAAACTGGTCTCAGGGATGAATGGTCCTTGTTTCAACAGGCGTCGAACATTCAGGGCCTTGCAAAATGATTCTGACCTTTTTTACATTTTGTCATTTTAAATCCTGAAATACCAGTGCAATTCACATACTTTGTTATAAACCAACAGAAAATAGTGCATAATTGTTAAGTCAAATTAAAATACGTTTTTCAAAAGTTTGTACAAATAAAAAAAATCTAAAAAGTCTCATGTGCTTTTATATTCAGCCCCTTTTACCCTGATACCCTTAAATGAAACACAATGCAACCTTCAGCACTGAGTAGTACCTGAATTAGTAAATACAGTCAATCTGTGTGTCAATAAAATCTCAGTACAAATGAGTTGCTCTATGAAGGTCCCAGAGGTCCGTTAGTGAAATTTAGTGAACAAACCAAGGAACACTGCAGACGGGTCAAGAATAGGTTGTGGAGAATCTTTTGCTCCCTTCACAGATTCTCTACTAGATTCAAGTCAGGACTCTGGCAGGGCTGTTAGAAAAAGTCAACATTTCTTTCAGTCAGAAGAAACAAGTTCGTAAAATGAAAGGATCATTTTAAACCTTAATCTGCCAGGGTTATGAATGATTTGAGGTCTAACTGTTCATATGTATAAGTTTAGGCAAGTTGCTGTTTTCTTGTTGCCATTTCCTAACTTGCAAAGATCAACACAAATCAGCTGTTCTTCAATAGCATGTTCTCTAGTCTTTCCCGTTCTGAAGAATGGCTCAGAGAAATTGCCGTACATATCTGTACCTCAAGGAAACGGGAGGTAATGGATTATAAATTAAGAGTTCTTAGACCCTCTGATGAACTTTAAAAAATTTAGGATAAAATACAAAAAATGTATTTCAGTTACTGTGTTTTAGACCCAGCGTTAAGACCCTCCTCCTGACTCTGATTGGTTGTTTCTGACCAGGAGCGGTGTATTTCTGCAGATGGCAGTAGGAACACAGGCAGGAGACAGAGGAGCTCGATTTTTTCACAGATTATCTGTCTCATATTATACTGTCACAACATAGTGACGGTTTTAACAAATATGTAAAAAAAAAAAAAAAAAAAAACATTGTTAAAACTTACATACTGCAGGTTTAATCAGATATTTAAAAAAATGGACACATTCTCCAGATTTTTCATTTAACAACTTAAGCCTTTTTTATACAATATAAAAAATACATCAAGACACAAATACACAAATAATTGAATTTTTTTTAAATAAGAAAATAAACATTTTATTGCCTAAAATGCAATAACATATTCCTTTAGTGTACACTTGATCATTTGTAGAAAAGGATGCATCTGCAGCTAAAACAACATGGGAAAAGCCCTTTCTGCTTGACTTAACATCAGTACAGTGTAGGGCTAATCTGTTGACAATATTTTTGGATTAACCAATTAATCATTGAAAAACAAAAGGTGCCTAATAGGAGAATTTTTTTTTCAAAATTTAAACCAGGTGAATCTAAAACTATGTCACTTGAGCAGTTTTGGATAGAACATAATTACAGATAAAGGTTTCTTTATCGTAAATGCAAAATGTATACAGTTTTTGTACAATTTTAGCATAATTACTGCTTAATTACTGCTCTGAGTATGTTGGTCTTTCAGCAGACTCTTTTTGAGTCTGTATATTCCAGTTAACGATTAATAAATTACTAAATTTGGTGACGATTATTTCAATAATTGATTCTTCACGATTAATCGTTTAAGCCCCAGTTTATCTGCAGAGTTGCCATATTGGATGTTGAGGTCAGGCTTGGAGAGAAACTCTGGTTTCCTGCTTTGGATTCTGACTTGAGGAGGCATTCTTGCTTATTTTGTTTTACTTCAAACACGTATAAACGGATAGGTATGTTGTTTTTGTCTTTTGTGACAAAACACAAAAAAGTCAAAGTAGTACTACTGTGGGAAAGGTCTTCACAACATGGCAGAACTTTGGATTTAGTGAGGTAGTACGTGAAGTGGCATTTCATTAATGGCACCCTGGGTAAGCCCTTTTCTCTGGGCCACTCCCATTCACCCCTGGATAGCATAAAGGCCTCATAAATCTCAAACTGTGTCTTAAAAAAAAATGAATAGTTCAGTTCAGGTTAAACCAGTCTAAGTATTTTTTTATTTGTTTTTGAACTAGAGGTGATCAAATGCAGCCAAGAAAAAAAAAAGCAGTGCAACAGCCCCTTAACTTTAGCATTTTTTGCAGTATTAGCCAGTCACAGTCTATAACACTAAGAGGTGTTCACTTCCCATTGAGTGGGGTGCAAATAAGTGATAGAAAACATGGCAGGGGGGGCAACTTTTGGAAAGCTTGTACTGAAACGCCACTCCTGCCAAAACACATGGCACCCAGGGCATATCACTCAGAACAAAAAAAAAAAAAAAAAAAAAAAAAAAAAAAAAAAAAAAACACCACTGGGTATTTGTTATGGAACATTTGAGAACCACTGTTTTACAGGAACTGTTAGAGTCCTCAATAGTTGTAGCAACGCTGGCTGGTGATTTTCTTAATATCGATGACTTCATGATGAGATTTTCCCACCCGACTGGGTAAATCCACTCATGTTAATAGTTGGATTCCTCTAAAGTTTTCAATGTGGGGTTATCCTACAATAACAAAACATGAACTTATTTTAAGACCTTGTACATCTTTACAGGGGAAGACAATAACTGTGGAGGGCAAACATGAAGAGCTTTCCTATTGCATTTACATAAACACTGCATACCAAGAGGAAGGCACCTTCTCTCCAGCCCTCCAAAAAAAAAAATAAAGCCTTACCCGGTGGGATGGTAAAGCCAGGGGGAAGCTGAATGGTGGTCTGCTGTTGTGAAGGTCTGACAATCAGCTGAGGGGCTACTATCCTCTGAGGTGTTGCAAGCCCTGGACGGGGTTGAGACAGTGCAGAGGTGGCCACGGTGGGTGCTGGAGAGGGTGCTGTGGGCCTGACCATACTCATGGTGGTGGTCACAGCTGTGGTCTGGACAGTTCCACAGACAGATGTGGTCGCCATGGCTGTGGCACACACAGCTGTTGTAGCAGAGCTCAGAGGCTGGGTCACTGTGGTGGTGGTGGTGGTAGTAGGAGCTGCTGTAGTGGTGGTTGCTGGTGTGATAGCGCAGGAAACAGACGGTAATACAGTGTTTATTACAGAGCTCACACTACCAACCTGGCTTTGCGTTACAATATTGGACTGACAGTCGTCTGTTTTGGAAGCGCCAGTGTCCGTGGCCGCTTTGCTGAGATCTCCCGTGGGAGATGATGAGGTGGCGGGTTCTATCCGAGCACCCTGCTGAACCAGCGCCGAAACGCTGGTCCCGTTGCCGTTTTGGGCAATACTGGCTACGATGTGACTAGGGAGTCTGTGCAAGGCAATGGTGGGAGTCCCCCGGTCCAGAGCTATAGCTGACTGACCCACGGGGAGGTTTGCGTTGGACAGAGTGAACGTGGAAGTGTTGATGGAGGAGGTGGCCGATCGAGTGGAGTTTGGCGGAGTTGCGCCGGTATCCACGGAGCTGACGGTGCCGTCGGTCACCGCTGTGATGCTGCTCCGCCTCGTCGTCACCGCTGCGCCGTTCAAACTCTTTATCCGCGCCGAGGGGCTCCTTCTCGGCGTCGCGACGCGCTTCCTCGGAGCGCTGGCCTCCGCGGGAGCCTCACCTGTGCACGGGCTAACCTTCGAGCTCCGGCTGGATGCGGTGCTGATGCTGTCCTGCGGGGATGCCAAAGTTGACACGCCAGATGCAGTCAGTGGTGTGATGGATGCTCCATGTGATTGAATGCCGCTGCTAGTGGCGTTCACACTGGGAGCCGAAGTGCTGGGAGGCTCGCCAAAAGAAGAGGAGCTACTCAGCGACGGAGAGGTGACAGTTTTATCCGGGCTAGTGTCCTTAGAGTTCACCTCCTGGCGCATCTCAGGTTTATTCCGCCGTCCAGGTTGTTGTTGTTGTTCTAGTGTTGTGGTACTCACTGGAGCTGGGAGCGTTTTTCCTAAGTGATGGTTAGCAGGGGCCACAGAACCAGCGCCTCCGTTTTCGTCTGCTTTCCCCGCGGAGTTGCTCTGCCCAGTCAGCTGAGACTCCAACGAGCCCACCAGGTCGCTAACAGCCTTCTCATCCACCTCTGAAAAGAGCATATCTTCCAGGGGGTCGGAGGCGCCCGCCATCTCTGAGCACAGATAGCAGCTTTATAGCGGCCGCACCGCGCCTGCGTGTTACTAGGCATTGTGGGAATGGGCCTAACGTCATCAGATGAGGGGGAGCTCTACTGGAGATTTTTTTTTAACCCTCCTGGGTCCCTGGACTCTTTTTTTTAAATTATTATTTAAATTTAATTTTTGCTCAAAATTATTCAGGTAAATGACATAAAATGTGATCAAGTTCTCTTTTTTGGAGGTGAAGTTTTATTTACCCATGTCTTTCGTTTGCAATTTTTCCTAAATAGAGCAATAAGATGACCTTTGACTTTTTTGTGCCATTGACTGGCATCCAGAATGTAATTTTAAATACACTACCGATTTCTTTCTTTCATTCCCTGAAAACCTTTCAATTTAATGTTTTATTGTTTTATACTTAGTGGAGCTATTTGTCATGCATTATTCAGTTAATACCAAACATTTTTTTAACCTTAGCAGATTTGGATTAGATTTTTTTTTCCATTCAGCCAATCTCATTATTTCTGACAGAAAAAGAAACCGGCATCTTGTAAAAGATTTAAAAAAAAAAAAACAATGCAAAAGAACCATAGTTTTAAAATGATTTGTGTTTTCATACATTTTATTAAAATTGCAAATTATTCATACCCTCTCAATAATCAATGAAAGAATGTTTTGTTGGCATTCTAAACTCTCCTTAAAATGTGGCCAGTTTTGTTGCGTCTTCCTAGGGTGTGTTGATAATTTATCTTTGAAAACAAGCTCCAGGTCTATGAACTTGGAAGGCCTCTTTGCCATTACCCTAATCTTTAGCCCTCTCTGCAAATTCTCCATCAGACTCAAGTTGGGACTCCAAGTGAGGCTCTCTTAAACGTTCTTATTCCTTCAAGTCAGAAGAAACATGTTGGTAAAATTAAAATATTACTTTAAACCTAAATCCGCTATGGATATGAATACATTTGGGCTTAACTATATATTTCCAAGTTTAAATATATAGGATGAGAGAAATGACTTTGCATAAAAACAAAAAATTGACCAGAATCAGTGTTCTAAGAAATTCCAGAGTGATTGTATGCATGGTGAGGTCTGAATTTAATGTTGGTATGCATGAGAAGAATGGGGGAAAATATCTTTAAACAACAGAATCTTTAAAAGACCCAAACAGAGCAGTTTCATTAAAAATTGTTTTACACACAACAATGTAAATTGATCAGAATCAGTGTTAGGCAGCATCAGGCACCACTAACAATAACCCTCTCCCCCCAGAGAAATCCTTTTTGCATATATAGGACATGGAATTTTTTTTATTATTCAGTTGCTAAAACTGGCATTTAAAGGGTTAAAAAATAATTCCTGACTACTTTCTTTGTATAAAAAAAAAAAAAATCATGTTGATACATCATATTTCAATGACAACCTTAAAGGGAGCATTTTTGTATTCAAGGGACCCAGCTGGAGCACAAAATGAAGGGAACTCCACTGGTTAAGGGCAGGAAAAATATTTTAATTCTTTCTGCCTTTCAGGTTTGTTTTTTTTTTTTTTAGTATTTTCAGTATTAAGCATACACCTGTAAAACATCTCCATGTAAAAACAAGCTAAGAAAGTAAATTAAATGAAAGAAAAGGTTCATGTCAGTCTTTAACTGGTTATTGTGGGTTTCCTATTTAACTCACACTTAGATACAGAATCTTCCATATGAAAAGAAGACTAAAAACATTGCCTCCGAAGTTCAGTGTCTCAGAAAATCTGACCTTTAAGACAAATGAAAAAAAAAAAATATTAATATCGCTATGTTATGGCCTACACAATCATGAGGTACATTACTGACTTTGACAGTTATCCAGCAGACACAGACGCCCTCCACAAGGAGGTGAAAAGATCAGTTTACCTTCGCACTACAATTGTTTTCGAGAGAGAGAGTTCAGACCTCTTCAACGTACAAAACCATTTGAAGTCGATACCTTTGCCTGAGACACACGGGTTTTACTGTAAGTCTCATTTCAAACAGTAGGTGTCGCTGCATGTAAAAAAAAAATTAAATTAAAAACGCTGATCTGAAAAGTGTAACTTTTGGTTGTTTTTTTTTTAAGTCTGTGTGTTTTGCAATAAAAATTTCCTCTGTTTTTATATTTAACCACTAGTTTGTTTGACGAACAAACATGCTTTCAGTCTACCCTGCAGTTCTTCCCGGCTGTGAACCACCAGCCAAGAGGACGAAAAAAGCATGTCTGTCGGGAGATATCATTTGCGAGGACACATTGATAATGTGACGATTTTTATTCTGAGATGACCAATATAATTTTTCATGATGTCCAAAATAGTAACCTTTAAGCAGGTATTAAATATACTTTTCATTAAGGCCACATTTCTTTGTGAAAATGTTTTTTTTAATTGGTTGGATATAATATCCTAACCTTGAATATCATATTTTCATTACTGTAAGCAGAAAATCATTATATTACCAGAAAAAAGGCTTGAAAACATCAGTCTGAGTGTAATTAATCTATATAATGTACTTCACTTAGTGAATCAAGATTTAAATCTCTTCAGTATAATATTTTTCTTTTCAACAGTATTCTCATTTATTGAATTTGACTATTTGGTTTTAGTACATGACTTATTGAGAAAAGATTATTGTTATTCTAACCACAGTGCTTTGGCTTTGTTCTTGTAAATGCTCTTCAGGCAGCTCTTCTCCTTTCCCCATATCAAAATCTAAGCTTTGGTCCCTCTGGCTTTCTAATGGCTCATCTGGGTCATCCTCAGCCACAGTCTATGCAAGAAATTAGTATTGTTAATGTGTAAATGGCTATGTAAAAACATGCCACAAAAACAAAAATATTTTCAAGTTAGTTATGCTAACCTCGCTTAAGATTTTGCAGGCCCCGTCATCTGGCCTTTCATGTCTGGTGGAGATACCAGACCCAGAACTATGGGAAGGCCCACCAAACAAGACATATATTTTTACATTCGTTGATGCACTCTCCTGCAGGGCTTTCTTTGTTATCTCTCTCATCTTTTCAGCGCCACCTTAACACTTTGTACTTTGCTTTTCCCCGCTCCATCTTGGTGGCTAATGCCAGTTATTTAATGTTGCTTATTGTGACAGTGATTGACACGTAATGTTCCGCGGAAGAATGAGATGGCGAACTCGAGCCACTGCACTGCGCATCTCTCTGATGGATGCCAGAGAGAAAGGAAGATTTAATTTATGTGGCACTAATAAGGACAATTCATTTCTTATTTTGTTAATGTTTAGTTTTTAATAAGCACCACTGTTTGTTTTAGTTTTGTTGAGTTTTTCTGATATCTGATGTTCATTGTCAGCTCAGCTGGCCGGCCCTGCAGCACTTGTTCATGTGTTACAGATCAGCTTTGCGGCCGCGCGCAGCAGAGCTGATCTGCCTGACTGGAGCGGAGGAGAGGTAGAGAAGCCATTTGACATGGCATTATTAAGGCACAATGGCCCAGCAAAGCGTCAGCGCCCCAGAACCGGTCGCCTCTTGCGTACTTGCTGTCGCGCTAGCGCTGCATCTGTGTAGGGCGGTGTGCCGGTGATTCACCGGCGAACCACTGACCCACGAAGCCAGCGGCCCACCGGGGATTTCCCCGGTAGTCCCGTGTGCCAGTCCGCCCCTGGGTTGTAGCCCCACTGTGTTTTATTTTGCTTATTTGGATATCATGTCACTAGGGCCTCTTAGCTGTCTAAGCACTGCTAAAATAAAAAAATATATAATAATAAAATCATATATTAGAATGTAATCAGTTCATTTCATTATTCCACTTCAAAAAGTGAAACTCATATAGATCCAGTACACACAGTGATAGGGTATATTTAATGCTTGATAATCCCTTACAGATATAAAACTTCAGTTCAAACACAATTAAATTCAGACTGTTAGGTTAACTAATCAGTCTTTATGTGTTCATGAGTGTGCAAGGACTAGTGGGAATTGACAGTGGTCAAGGCTCCTTTTCCCTGAATTAGTTGATCAATGCTGCATGGAATAGGGGCAATCAACTTGCTAAGGTGTTAAAAAAAAAAGCTCAGGTTGCTTTAATAGCAGTCTTCAGTTGGTCTGCATTGCTGGGTGTAGTGTCTGTCCTCTTCTTCTTGACAATACCCCTACAGATTGTGTACACCATTTAGGTCAGGCCAGTTTTGCTGACCAATGAAGCACAATCCAACAACAGTATTTTAAACCAGGTATTTGTACTTTCGGCAGCATGGGTGTGTGCCAAGTCCTGCTTTAAAACAGAATCAACATATCCATCAGGCTAATCCCCCACACCCACACCCTTTTTTCTATCTGGTAATCATCTGGTTCTGAAAAAAGTCTAACAGCAACAAAAGCCCAAATTAAATGGGAGTCACTTAACAAGCTTTTTCTTAAACTCTTACCTGTCAATCATCTATTAGTATTTTTAATTTTAAAATAGCTGCATGTGTTTAATATAAAAGTAAGGAAACAACCATGTTTGTAATATAATAGTTCTACTTTTACTACCTTAAAATGTACACATTTCATCAGAGGTACCTTAATAGGGATTCTAAAGCTTTGAATGCAATAAATCTAATCTTATTTCTTGCCAATAATAATAATAATAATAATAATAATAATAATAATAATAATAATAATAATTATTATTATTATTATTATTATTATTATTTTATCATGTTTTTGAGATAAGCCAACAATCTACTGAGTCCTGATTAATTTGATGAGATTAAGACATTTTTATTATGTAAAATGTTTTGAAGGATATTCTGTACCTGTTAACAAGGACATGCTTTTAATTTCTCCAGAGCAGTGTTTACATGGTGTTATTTTAATCATCAAGTAAAGCTAAATTATACAATTTATTTATTAAACATAGTTTTGAGATTTGTGCAAGATTCATCAGCTGACCCAACCACTAAAAACGTACTTATGTAGCTTGCTTTTTACAAACTGAACATTAAGGTCAAACTATTTACAAAGTAGTAAAGATTCACCAAAAGCACTGATGCACATGGAATTTTATTTTAAATGCATAAAAGGAAGACATGTTGACATCAAGAGGATTTTTTTCTACACAGTTCCAGAGGAGAGTAACACAAACAACAAATACATGTGACTCACTCCACAGCTATTAATATCAGGACTGAATCTAAAGACTGTGGTGATCCAGTTGGTCTGAGTACTGCAGTCTGTGTTCTGCTTTAACTGTATAAGATGACTTGGGTCTTTACTGTCTTCCTGAGATCTTGGCCTGAGCCTCACAGCTGCTGGCTAGCTGTCAGAAGGAGGATAATTACATAGATGAGACTCACACATAACAATTTACTGCTGCAGGTTTGAGCAACTTGTGATTTATGCTTTTTCTTAGAAAGACAAAATGTGCATGTAAAGAAAAAAGAAGACTACTGCGAGTGTGTTTGGAGAGGTCAAAAAGATAGAAAACATATAACGAGTGTCATGCTCTCATACTTTTGTTGGGTGTTGAGTGAACAATGACAGGAGTCTTCTGTTCAAGTCTGTCAGTGAAAAAGTGTGCATATATGCTGAGAGTATTGATGCACATCCTAAATTACCTTATGTCCTACGTCAAACAGAATTGCAACTTGAAGCAGGTTCAGATGGACTTGCTCTAAGATAATTTTTGGGTTTGACACTACAACACAGAAACTGAATTATACCTCCTGATAAAACTGCATCGACACTCATTGCTTTTAAATTAATTTTAAATGCAATATTTTTATATTTTTTCATACATATGGTTGCAAATGATTTTGTGTTATTTTTAGATTCTATATCTTTGATGATATTTCCTGAATTTTCCCATGAAGTAATGTAATTTGGCACGCTAATGTAATCTGATCTGATTTGGAGGCCGGTGAATATGTGATAAACACCATATATTGCCTCTGGCAGTACTTTACCCTGTTCTAACATGTATATACCACATACATAGTTTCAGAAATTTTATACTGAAAAAAACATTTTTGAAAAGTGTTTATTTTGCTTAATTTTTTTAATTTTATGATTATGGTATTGTTTAGGGTTTTCTAAAATACTGGAACTTGCACATATTTTTTAAAATTTTGTTTCTGATGATGTCATTTTAAAAATATTAAATCAAATGTTCTGATCAGTCACTCAGCACTCAAGTAGCTTTTTTACAAAATACTTTTTTACTCTTACTTGAGTACAAATATGTTTAAGTAATGCTATTGTTACTGGAGTACAATTTTGGGGTACTCGCATGTGTTCACAACCGTGGATTATAATAATACAAAACTATATTTTATTTGGGGCTGCGCAGTTGGTAGTACTGTTGCCTTGCACCAAGAAGGTCCTGTACGGGGAGCAAAAATGACTCCGCGGGCCATGTGCATTATCCCGAGAGGACAAAGTGGCTGACTTTTATTGACGAATTATCTTTTTTAAGGAAGAATTTAAATCGGTTAAGACATTATCTATATCCAAGTACTTTTATATTGGGCACTACTTGAAGAGAAAACAGAGAGAGGAAGCGTATTTTTAGAAGAAAATCTTTGTCCCATAAGTCTTAGCGGCAGGGGAAGCAAAATGAAGTCGGCCATGTCGTGTTAAGGAGTGAAGGAACGGGGCGAATGTGATTCAGGGATAGCAGCTCACTTATTTTATGTTATGCAGACTTAAAACAACGCTTCAGAATATCTAATATTTGACTTCGCGTTCGACGATAAACATATTATTTGACAGTAAGCGCTTTAGTTCACTGAGCGGGAAAAAATGAGCGGAGGAGGGACGCCGTACATTGGCAGCAAAATTAGCCTAATCTCTAAGGCCGAGATCCGCTATGAAGGAATTTTATACACCATCGACACTGAAAACTCCACAGTAGCACTCGCTAAAGGTAAGAAGAGGCACCCAAAGAGGATTGCAGCTCTGAATAGGGAAAAATTCAGCTTTTTCTGGCCATAGTTTTGTCAATGTGCTTCTAACGCAGTTTGCTAGCTAGCATTTCGTTAGCCGGCTAACAGCTAAACTGTGGTGGCGCTGTCTCTTTTGTTTACGTTGATTTCGGCCTTTTCTTTAATCCACTGTTCAGAGAGAAGTATTTTCAAAAGTTAGCAGATCGATACTATAAAACAGTTTTTGTCCACTTGAATTATATTTAAGCCTGAATTCCCATTATTTTGAAAACACAATTGGGGCATATAAGTCACATTTTAATGTTCTCAAACATTTTCGTTAAGGCTAATCATAAACACAATTTTTTTTTTTTCCAGGTTCATCGTTGCATATTTTAAACGTGATAATGAACAAATTATATAGCGTGAAGGTTGCCATTGTGTCCAACACTTTTAGGATTAGCAATTTGATGAAACATAAACAACACAAACCCAAGGTGATACTGAATTCACAGAGTTTTTTAGCAGCAGAAGTGTGCAAAGATCGTATTGTTGGCTGAGCAAATGTGACAAATTTAAATAATATATCTCACCGTTTTAATCTTCTCATTGGAAATGACTTCTGAGTCTTGTTAATGCTTGTAAATCTTGCTGCTGGCTGGTCACACAAACTATACTTCATCACTCTCTCAAGCGCAGCTTTTCCCTGTAGAAATCAGCCTGTAACAGGGCTGTGTAAAATTCACTGAAATTTTAGTCCAAGTTACTAAAAATAAAACTGTTTCAAATCAATTGCAGGAAGTGTATTGGCATTACTTTGTACTTTTATGCTACTTTTTTTTGTAACTTTGCAATTTATTTCCAAACAGTTCGCTCTTTTGGCACTGAAGACCGTCCCACAGAAAGGCCTATACCACCTCGGGATGAAGTGTTTGAGTACATCATCTTCAGAGGAAGCGATATAAAAGACCTAACAGTTTGTGAACCACCCAAAGCCACTAGCACCCTTCCTCAGGACCCTGCTATAGTCCAGGTAAGATTAGTTTTATGTAAAAAAGATTGTTGATTATGCTGATTTTCATTTTTTTTGTGTGTGTGTGTTCAAAGTCTTTTGTCGTCGGCCATTTTGACCTTATAGGGTACTGCGAAAACTCCCTACCTCAGACCTATATCGCTGCTGTCAGATAGAAACCTTATATCTCCAGAAATGCAACTTTTCAGGAAATAAAAATTAAACGTATTGCTTCTAAATGTAAATTCATGCTGTCTGGTCAAAGTCACATTCTCTCTTATTTGATGCTTTTCACTGTAAATGTATTAGTGAAGCCTCACACACATAAAAAGGATGCTCAATAGAGTGGATTTTCCCAAGAAAACAAAATGACAAAAATGGAGAACCAAGGTTTTTGCTTGACAGTAAACGATATGTAAAATGTGCTAAAATGAATGAGATGTATTCATAGAAATTGGATATGAATCATGAAATTAAACATGCTGTAATACAGAATCCTTGTTTTTTTCCTAACTAGAGGTGATCAAATTGTTTATAAAATAGTTTATACAAGGTAGTGTATTGGTCATTTTAGGCTTACAAACATTTATTTATCAAACGGTAAAGAGCCAAAATCTTGTCAGTTTTACAGCATGAATCTTTGAATAAAACTTAGTTTTATTCAAAGATTAAAAGATTATTTAGTTTGTTGCTCTGATGTATCAAGGCAAGGTTTATTGTGAAGTTGGGCTTGAAATGAACAAAGTTCAGGATTTTTATTGCATATTCATTTACAGAATCTGAATTAAATATTAATTTTTATTAAATCTAATATTTTAAACAACCTATATTGTTTGTTATGGCATGTAACTAATGGACGTTAAACCAAAATTACAAGTGCGACAACTACTGCTATTCTAATTTTATATAATTTAGTGCATTAAAAGAATGTACATAGCTAAATAAGGAATTTGTTGTTGGTTTTTATTAGTAGTATATGTGTATTACTTACAATGACAAGCTTTTTTTTTTTTTTTTTTTTAACATGAATAAGAGCACATTCTTTCTCTATGTGAAAAATCTTTTTCCACAAATGACCAAATTTGGAAACAAAATGTAAGGGAACATCAATGTTTCTCATGGAGATACAGTGGGGAAGGAGAAGTGGACCGAACCAAAACTTTGTCACCTTATGCATTTTTCAACAGCAATTAGGTACATGGCTTGCTCTTCGGTTAACTGAATTACTCACCTGAAACACCGTTGAGCTGAATGTAAACATCAGGTATATTGGAGAAAAATGAGCTAAAGTCCAAGTGGCTACTTGTGGCATCCATTCAGCCCAAACCTCGTTCATGGAGCACATGCAAGTGGAGGAATCTCTGTTGATCAGAGGGGATTTTACCAAACATCTGCACTACATTCAGATACTGATGGTCCACTATGTTGCTGAAATATCAAAAGTACTCTAAGGTGATTTAAATGGGCACCGTCTTATTCAAAAATTTCTCAACATGACTCTGGTTTTTAAGTGGCAATATTGTTGTATCTATCTATCCAGACATTAGCTATACCTGCTTATAACTACTTTATTCATTAAATATAATCCAACCAAATGTCCAGTAAGTTCTATACTTTACATTTTTTTTTAGCTTTAGAACCTAATAAAATCAAAATAATTTCAGAAATTTAAAAAGATTCTTTTTCTGCTGACCAAAATAAAATAAAAAAAAAAAACCCCAAGAGTTTCTTGATTGACTTCAGAACCTGAATATTTACTGAACTGTGATTTTTGTGTATCGTTACACCCCTAACATTTAATGTGACTGCACGACTAACTAATTATTAAAAGCTGTCTTTGCCTTTTTGTGTGTTGTGGGTCTATATGAAATAAATTTACTCAAAATGTATGTTTTTTTTTTTTTGTTTTTTTTTTAGTCATCAATTGGATCCTCCAGTGCAGCATCTGCAACATCATTCCGGTCAGCTGGTTCCTATGCAACATTCAGCAGGGCCCCCGTTCCATCCTACAGCCAGTTCGGCGTTCCACCCATTGGGTCGCAGCAGTTTGGCTCAGCTGGAGGTCAGTCTCAGTTTTAAAAAAATATATATTCCATTTAGTTAAAAAAACATGTTGCTGAGGTGCACTATATCAAAGGAAATGATGGCTTGCGTTTGAGAATGTGTGGATTCACTCTTTACATTTTTATAAACTTTGTCATTAAATAACAAAGGGCTCTGGTTTTATCATGAAATCACAATTTTTACTAGCGACGCAGTGAGACAGATGGCAAAGATGGCACAATCGGTGGTTTACTAGCAAAGTTGCTTCCATTGTGAAATAACGTTCACAGCGTTGTAAAATACTCAGAAGCAAATCAAAAGAATCATAGGCTTTCAACTTTACATTTCATGTGCACCTATTTATGCACAGCTCTGGTGTATTTGGGCAAAGCTGTGCAGAAAACAGTGGGGAACCGAATAGGAAGTTGCAGCACCAAGTGTTGATTTGTACCTCCAACTTAGATTTGCTTTTTCCTTTTCTCTGCAGGACGTACTAGTCCTCACCGGGACTCTTTGGCAAAGAGTTCCCCAGTGGAGCAGTCGGTGCAGATTCCCCCGTCAGCTGCCCCTGGTCAACCTGCAGCTGCTGGACAGAGGAGTCAGCCAGGAGGGACAGCCAAGCCCAGCAGTTCTACCACTGGCACCCAGAAACCCCCTGATATTCTTGAGCAAAAAAACGGTGAGGCTTTAAGAAGCTCATAATGTTTGGATTCAGTACCAGATATTTATGTATGCAACATAAAAACACACAATCAGATTAAACATTTCCTGTTTAGATATTTTCTCTAATATTTACCTACACAAAGATTCTTGTGCCTTTAAATGATTTGGTAGGGTTTCTGATTGGTTAATTCACAACTTCTGGGTTAAATGTAGGCGCACCTGTTGATGTATTTTAATAGGGTGTCTGTGCAACCTTGAAGTCTTAAATCCATCTATCTAAAATTAAGGCCTTAAAATGTCTTAAATTCATTAAAAATAATGAAAAAAAGTTGGCCTTAAATATGTCTATCATAGGTCTTGAATCTTAAATTTTGTCATGGCTGAACTATTTAATCTCATATATATTATGTAGTTTGTTTTTTTCCCTTCTCACTGGAGTTTTGTGTCAGGCTAAAGTTTTCATTGCATTCTGTGACTCAAGATGGTTGAGGCTAACGAGCTGCCAATATGCCCTTGATAGCGAGCTAGCTCGCTTTTTATGCTCATCATTTGATAAGAGCAAATTTATTGGCAATTTATCATCTTTTGTAGATTTCTGTCGCGATACAGGTCTTAAATTTCATTCATAATGGTCTTAAACAGGTCTTAAAAAGTATTAAATTTGAGTTGGTGAAACCTGCAGAAACCCTGTTTAAGGCAACACCTCAAACACTGCTTCCTTGTTTCACATCCTGGGAAAATACAAAGAAATCAGCCAAGATATTAGAGTTGTGAATCTTGACAAGCCTGGATCTTCCTTGGGTGGAATTTGGGTGCTACGATCATCTGCACAAGTATAAACCCCACAGGAACGTCCAGCGTTCAGGAGGAGATGGCTTTTGTGTCCCAGAGATGAAGGTGTGGAAGTGTGAATGAACCCCAGAACAAAAGCAAAGAGTGTCATTGTTCACTGTGAAACGAGTCCTGCACTGAAATGATCTGAAAGTTCACTCAGAGAGGAAGAAGCCGTTACTCCAGAAGCAGCTTAAAAAGCCATGTTAAAGTTTGCATATACAGTCGGGGACAAAGATGTTCGTTTTTTTAGGGCATAGACTAGTGCAAAGATAGAACAGTTGTATTTTTTTATTTTTATTTTTTCAGTCTTATTCGTGCCTGCTTGGTTGGTGACTGCATTCACTGATAAACATCTGAATGTTTTGTTGTTCAGCTCCTGATGTTCAGAAGACATCCCAGCCAGATCATGAACAGGGTGCAGTTGAAAACCGGGATCCCAACAGGCGTCAAATTGGTAAGTAACATAAACTTTGGCTTTTCCATAAAGAACGTACGTTACAGAAATCAGTTTTTTCCTTCTGTAGTATTGTTAACTTTAGATTTTAGGTGTGATTGAGCATTAAACGTGGTAGTACATGGCATGGTGTTATATTTGTCAAACTTGCGCTAATTTCTAAATGTGAATTTTCTCCCTGTATTAGCTGGTGTTCAGTCCAACCGCCGAGGCCGGGGAAGAGGAAACCGCAGCAGGGGCAGAGTAAACATGCGTAAAGATGGCACCATGAAGTTTGATGAGGACTTTGACTTTGAAACAGCCAACGCCCAGTTTCACAAGGATGAGATTGACAAGGAGTTCCAGAACAAGCTGAAACTGAAAGGTAACATTTTAGCACAATGATGTCTGATTGAGCAGCTACAGCACAACACTCAGATGTTAGCTGCACTGCACAACGTGTAAACGCAGCTTAAGGGAACATTATCAACTTACTCAGACTCAGGTGCAGGTTTTCCGTCTTTCAATGCAAAGCTGCATACTTGGAAAATAATGCAAATATTCCCTCTGTATCATCCAGACACTAAAGTGCTAAAAATAATTACAAAATTTGTTTTGAAATTAAGCATACATTTTTGAGTAATTGGTTTCTTTGTTTTTTTTTTTAGACGAGCATAATTTTTCTCCTTGGATTATATGTATTCGTGTAGTTTCTTGTCTAGAATCTAATGGCAAAAATGTCCCTTTTGAAGAAACCCTGTTGGTGTTTCTATCTGAAGTGCAATTCTGGTTCTGCACACACAGCAAGCATGCACGGATGCGGTGGAGATGAAGTGGAATCGCAGCCCTCGTTAATGCGCCTTTGTGTCCCCTACTTGTTACAGAGAGAGGCAAAAAAGCAGACTTTAAGTGTTGTATGTAATTTCTTCCAACAAACAGATGACAAACCTGAGAAGACTCTCAACGGAGAAGAAAGTGCTGACTCGGAACATCCAACCAACGAGGGCGCCGCTGAGGAAGAGGAGGCTACGATAAACACGTGCTACTACGACAAGACCAAGTCCTTCTTTGATAACCTGTCCTGTGATGATTCAAGGTACTGCGGCTCGCACGCAGCAGATGTGGCTCTCTTCATGTCTTATTCCAGGCACCTATTAGAGGCTGATTAAAGACTTGATATTTAACTGTATCATCTTTATTAAATACTCCACATATATCTCAGCATGCGAAATCTCAGCTTCCACTAAAAACTTTTTGTTTTTATCTCTTCAAGTAAATCGGGTGACGGCGGATTTCCAAAGTAAGTCAAATATTCTCTAAAGCTTCATTTACTGTGGCATCACATTTGTTGCTGACTTTCAAAACGTGGTTAACAGAGTCAAATCTCCTTGTTTGTTAAATTGCTCTTTAGATCGAATATAATCACCTTTTATCTGTTTGTTTGTTCTTTTGGTTTTTAGTTTGCTTGTGCATCTTACGAGCCAAAAGCTTCCTCTTACCCAGCTGTGCTGTTCTGTTAAAGTTGTTAATGCAGTAATATATGTGTGTGTGTGTCTGTCTGTGTGTGTGTGTGTGTGTGTGTGTGTGTGTGTGTGTGTGTGTGTGTGTGTCAGGGAGCGCAGGCCAACCTGGGCAGAGGAGAGACGAATGAACGCCGAGACTTTCGGCATCCCTCTCCGACACCATCGTGGAAGAGGAGGTTTCCGCGGGCGGGGGTACATGGGGCCCCGTGGAGGCCGGGGGCGGCCATCGAGCAGAGGTTTCTTCGGGCCGCCGCGGGGGGCCCCGCCTGGTTTCAGGGGCAGTTTCAGAGGTGGCAGAGGAGGTCGCGATTTCTCTGATTTTGAATACCGGGTAAATCTAACCAGCACGCATTAATTACGCTGTTATTATAGTATTCTTCTTTTGCTTGTGTACACAGCAGGGTGTTTAAGACTTTTAAAACTTTCACTTTTTGCTCATTCTAACCGATTTATTTATTTATTTATTTCCAGAAGGATAACAAGGTGGCTGCGTAGTACTTCAGTGATGGATCCACCAAGAATTGTAGCCACTTGTCATGAAATTATGCCCGTTGTAGAAATTTCCTGTGGTCTCTACATTTGACAGAAAGAATGAAGACATTATTGGGACACCAGCACCTCGGTGGACTGCCTGACATCAGGGGGTGATGGCGCCACTCCCTTGCTCCACTTCGAGACTTTGTGGTTTCTTTCTCCAGAAGTTTTGTTGAAAAATTAGAAGATCACATGTAAATACAAAGCTTTGGAGTAATTGCATACTTTTTGCATCAGTCGAATTCCTTTCTTACTAAAGTTGTCTTTGATATTGTTGATATTAGGAGCTGTACGCTCTTAAACTGTGAGCAGATCACAGCCGGGGTGATCGATAGCTTTACTCTTTTTCTTTCACTTTTTGATATTTGTCGGCACCAAATCTGTCACCACTGCCTGTTTCACCATGCGTTTTTCTTCTTAGTTGAGTTGCTATGTGTTCAGTGTTTTTACTTCATTAGTGTGTTGTTTTGTTTGTTTGTTTGTTTTTTTAACTTTCATTTTCTATGAAGTAGTAAGGCTTAAAGAATCATAAATCAGAAGTGTTGATTTGTAAAGAATGAATGTAAAACTAGCTCAAACCAGCTGACTCCCTCCCCCCCTCCCCTTTTTGAATTATGTGAGCCCTCAGACCTCCTGCATCTGATGAGTTGAAGTTGTTTTCCTCCTAGTTTTCCAGCTGGATGTCTGCAGGGACTGAGGGCTGTCAAATGTAGGCATCCAAGTTCTTTGTTTTGGTATGTTTCACAAAGCTTCAGCTGTACAGGGATTTTATTTTGGCTGTGTTTACATAGTTAAAGACACAAGTTCATGATTTTCCTCGTTTGTGTTGATGAAAAGATGTTAGTTATTATCTTACAAAGTCTTGGCAAAAGACACTTAAGTTCTATTTACCTAAATTTGCTGTTTTGCAAAAAAAAAAAAAAAAAAAAAAAAAAAAAAAAGGTTGCAATAAAAAAAAATTATATGTAGGTTCTTGTAATTTCAATACTTTTAATCCTTGTTTTTTTTTTTTTTTTTTTGTTTGTTTTATTTGTTTTTGGTTTTTTTATGTAAAGACGTCCCTTTGTATTGTCGTACTTTTGTCTCATTGATGTTTCCCCCATTCTGTCAACAGGCAGCAATTCACACTGCTAAACAAAGCACTTGTAGTGTTACAGGAGTTGTTTACTCAAGATGGGAAATGTCTGAAAAGGATTCAGATGCATTTTTAACTGGATTTCTGATACATTGTAGCTCCATTTGTTGCATCATCCTCAGGAGTGAATTTATTTTTTTACTGACTTGTGAACAAAGGGACAGAAGCTGGATGTGGCGCCAGTATTTTTCAAGAAGGTTCTCGTTAGTTTTTAAATCCAATCAAACTTTTTAGGGAGTGCCTTGAGCATGGTCGTATGATTTCTTTCCCTCGTATTTCTCCCATTAACTTAAAAGTTACATTGTGACAGAAGTACGGCTGGCACTACAAGGCGAACATAAATCCTTTTCTGTAAATGTGGTTAAGTTGACTGCGCAGTAAATGTCTGATAAGGTTATCGCACAAACTGATAAATGCACAGTGGGCTGTGGAATTAATGCTTTACATTGGATTTAACAGCAACCAATACGATTTAATTTGAGCCTAAATTGTTATAACTGACTTTTTTCATGTTTGCTACTCTTTCCAGTCACTGGAATTGTTTTCTTGGGATATCATCAAAATTGAGTTTTTACAAAAATAAAGAGTTGTACAATTTACATGGCTTCCTCTTTATGTTATTGTTTGAAATTTTTTTTAACACTGTCGTCTCGTGTGCTTTTCCTGCTTCTCAACATCTAAAAACCTGTATGTTTAACTGGGTACTCTAAAATCTCTCTTTAGTGTAGATGTGTGTGTCCTTGATTGTCGTGTTTTTTGTTTTTTTTTCCCCCTGATGACCTGTTCGGGATGTACCTTGCCTCGCGCCCCCAGTAAAATCCAGTGCAACCAATTTCCTTCTTGGGTCAGTGAAAATTAGTATTTGTTCAGGGGTAATTTGAATGTTGCTTGATGCTTTATTACCAATTACAATTTATTTGATTCCACCCTTTTATGTCTCTATAATATTACTTAACATATCTTATATGTTGAGTCATAATTCTTCAGTGTTTATTCTGATGTTCTCTGGTTCCCAGGCTCCTGTGCACCAGGAGTAACTGCCGCTGCGGCTCATTAGATTCCTCTTATCTGCTTGGTTACAGTAATTTAACTCCAGACCGATTATCACTGCTCTTTAGGAATAAAATGTTTAGTATTGACATTTGTATTTAATTTAGCATTTCATACATTACTGAATTTGCTACAAAAAAACCCATTGTTAAATTTAAAGCAGTGTATTTTTGTATATATAAACTGTCATTTTGGAACACCGTCTTGTAGGGGCCATGTTTCGGGTCAGTCAGCCTCTTCCACCAACTCCTCTAAGTCATCAATCTCCCATTCCATTGCACGCTCGTTTGCCTCATTTGATTTGTGCAGGTTGCAAATAGCAGGGAAATTTTATTTTCTTATAATTTAGTCAAACTTTTTTTTTTTTTTTCTTGTTTTGAGTAAAGGGGCAATTATTTATATGAACATCTTCAAGATATGTTTAACAAGGGATGTTTAGCTATTGAATAAAATCTTTTTGTTCCGTATCTGCATAGGAAGGTTCCATACATACACAAAATGTATTTAATTTTAAATTAAAATGTATATGTCAGGGGTTTAACTTTTAAAAAATGGCACAGGTTTGATTTTTAACTAGAGGATGAAATTAACATTTACTACTAAATCAGATGAAATTTCATATGGAATTATCAGATTAGCCTTAGTGTTATGCTTTTTGTTTAAATTAAGCTTGCCACGAACAAAAACAGCACGGTGTTTGTTAATTAAAATGTTTTGGTAAGTACAATAGGTCAATTTTTATGTGTATAGATCCTTTAAAGATATGTATTTACATACACATTGTACATCCTTTGTGGGCGCCACTGATGAATAAAACTGATTTAGATGAGAAGCTGCATTTGGCTTTCAACTTTCCAGCAGATGGCGCTAATGCTGATGAAGCAACACAGTCGTTTAATTCTGGAGACGAAGAAGACTTGGAGCGGAAGAAAATACGCGGCCACCACACGTAAACAAGGGCAGTTCAAACATGTCGATTGTTTTTGTCCCAAAGAAACTACGAGGGAAGGCAAAAATCAACCAAGAAACAATACAGAGGGTAAGAAGCTGTCCAGTCACGTTGACGAAGAAGAAGCTGATAAAGCGTCAGCGACGATGCATTTAGCTTTATTCTACTTATTCTAAAAAGCAGAGATTGGTATAGTTGCTTCGTGGCAAATATAACGACATAATGGTCAGTAAATGTGACTATGTTGTCTCTCCTGCCCTTTTTTTTCTGCTGAAGCTCCTGGATGAAAACGACCAGCTGATAAGATGCATCACTGAGTACATGCAGAAAGGACGCGCTGTGGAGTGTGTGCAGTAAGTTAAAACAGCCTGCTGCTGCTGGATCTTCATGCTCCTGAAGCTCTGCCACTTCACCTTGGACTTTCTTTCTACGCTAGTTTAATATTTAAATACTTGAACTGGGTCGTTTTATAATCAGTAAGGGTTATATTGAAGGCATCCGATTATATATGAAACCTTCTTGATCTCTTAATGGCGCAACAGGCTCAGCACAAGAACAACAAAGCTTGTCTAGAAACAAGAAGTCTCACTTTAACGTAAATTAAAGTTTTGGTACCTGTTTTTCCACCAATTACAGTTTCTATTAAACACATTTGGTGATTTGAGAAACTTTTTCTTCAGGGTTGTTATCAGGCCACTTTTCTTGGGGGCAGGATTATTCTACACTAATTTCAGATTCTAAAAAAACGTAGTTTAGGATTTGTAAAATTGTTATTGAAACAAAAAAGGGTCAATAGTGGGGCTTTTAGGATATCAGACCACCTTATAATGACACACCATTTTGGAGCCATAAATCATTTTGTGGCATTCCACAGACTGAGCTGTGACACAAGCTGGCATTTCTTCACAGATCATAGTGTTGAATATTTCTGTCCAGTTTTGAGTTGTCTAGATGATGTCGTTTTGAAGAAGGACCCTATGGTTTGATATCCAAAAAATAACCCTAAAATCAGCCTTTTTTGTGTTCATGAATAGAATAAAATGTTTCACAAACTTTTTTTCTGTAATTGGTGTAATAAAAATCCAGTTAAAGTTTGAGCTTTCTAGATTTGTTAGATTAGAAGCAGAACAGGTTAAAGGTTGTATCGAGTTTGTAATTGCAGTGGAATAGCCCTTTATTGTAGTTCAGAATCGGCTGCCAACTTCAGCCTCGTGGTTCTGCAACATATTGTGATTTGTAAACCATTTATTGTATTAGTGTAGACAAAAATAATAACAATCGGGTTTTAAGGTTACATGCAATCCAGTTAAAGCACCCAAATAAATCAAACCTGGACAGAATAAGTTTTACTCAAGTGACAGAATATAGAAAACACAGTTTGTGATTTGTTAAAATGTTGGTGTTTTTTCAAGCTGGACCTCATGTACGGTGGTCTTATGTTTAAAAAAAAAAAAAAAAAAAAAAAAAAAGCCTTAAAATAGCAATCTTCAGATTTCAGAAATTTAATAAAAGTTTTAGAGCTCAAACTTTCATTTAATCTGTTATTGGCGTATTTCTGTCCAGGTTTGACTTGTGTAGGTGGTGTGGTTTTCAAGACGGACCTTGTGTATGTTCTCTTAATCTGAATATATATTTATATAAGCTATCATTTGTGTTAACTGGACATGTAATGTAGTGAAGGAACCAGAAAGTCTTAAAATGGCTTCAGTTTTCACAAACTGAATAAGTTTAAAAATGCAAACAAACCACAAACTGTATGTTAAAGATTTAACGGGATCAGTTTAAGCTTGATCTCTTCAAGTAGATCTAATTTTGAACTAAAGCAGAGTGAAGGTAGTTGTCATTAAAAACAGAGAAATAGCCCTTTAGTAAATTTGCCGTTACTTCAACATGCTTTGTTCTGCATTTGAAACAGGTACCAACAGATTCTGCACCGCAACATCGTCTATCTGGCGACCATTGCTGACGCCAGCCCTGATGACACACCACCCGTAACAAATGTAAGGAGAAGCAGCAGAATGCTTATTAAGAGTGAAGCAGTGGCTTATTATCCTCTGCTGTTCTTTGTTCCCAGTGTTCATCCAGCAACGCCTCAACACCTGCTCTGAATGGACACGAAGGGACTCAGTGACTGTGGGTGGATAGTTCTCACATTAGGATTTTTTTTTATTGTGAAATAAAAATTAACTTTATCCAATCCAGCTGAATGGTTTAATTATTCTGTATTTCATGCATGAAATGTACAATAAAGGCCATTTTTAAGTTGTTTTCAGATGTGTGTGAATTCAAGTGTAGGATAATTGGCTGACTTTTAACCTATAAGAACAACGCTTCGCATCTCCAATTGCTAGTTATTTTTATTTGTTTTTTGCATTGCTGGTACACTGTGGGAAAAAAAAAGTCAGTTGCCAGCTCAAAAGAACAATAAGCAACATATGCCAAGCAGTTCCCCTTCATCTCTTCTTTCAGGGTAACATGTTTTTATTATTTTTCTCCACCTTTTTGTAGAAGCCACTAGTAAACCATTTGTACACAGCTGAGAAGCTAACAGTTACAGTCCAAGGTCTGTAATGATGTTTTTAAAAAATGCTGCAACAGGGAGAGATAACACAGACAAAAAGCAACAAACCCTATATGTTGATTGTGCAAAGCACATTAACTATAAAAAGATATATATTTATATGTATATACAACAAACTATTCTCTGTAAACATGTTAAGTATGTTAGTTATCTGAAAACATGGTGTCATTTCATAAATACAGGCAACATTGGCATCCGCAAACATCACAAAAAGAACATTCTGGGCCTTTAAATGCAGCCCACTGCCATAAAACCAAAGGAACAAGGGCTGTAAAGAAAACTAAACCCCTTTTCACACAATGTTTTAGTGTTTAGCATGGTATATTTGGTAACCTTTGTAGATCAATGGTGTAGTTTGACTGTAGGAAAGAAATGTGCTTTTTCACATACAGGGAGGTGGAAAATAATGTTTATGTAATGTCTAAAAATACTAACATACAGTTATGGTATAACATGTAATACAAAAATAAGATTAATACTGTCAATGCTTGTACACAAAAATATCTCAAAGAAAAACATTAGGTTTATGGGAGTTAGTGTTTTATTTTTGAATTTCCGAGCAAAAGAAAAAAATAAAGGCCAATTCGAGAGGAGGAAATAAACTTCATGTTCGTCAATAAGCACGTCTCCTCAGCACCATTCGTCCTCTGAACAACGCTTTGGTTGGAAAATAATCTGCAAGAGCTATCAATACCAACATGGCACATAGATACAGCTATACCTCTGAACTCTGGTCAGTTGATGTAAAAGTAGTGTATTTCTCTCAAATTCCACCTCTGCAGTGGCTTACTTTATTTATGCTGAGCCTGCTCAAAGCCTCTTGATAAAAAGAACTAAATATTTATATTTCAACTTCAGTATTTTACAAGCTATGAAACAGTAGATGCTAGCTGTACTCTGAGTCATCTTGCATGAGATTTGGCAGTTACAGCTATGTAGACACAGTATACTTATTATGGGCAGAAATGAGAGCATTCCAAGCCCTTGCCCTCTCGTAATCCCCTCCCTCTAGTCTCACACACACACACACACACACACGCAGCTGCAGAAGCAAGTGGGTGACGGCCGTGCACGTCTCCAGCTCTTGTCTGAGGACAGAGAAACAACCACTAGACTAACTGCTGCCAGAATGACACATGCACCGTTCATAGTTAAAAGATGGTAGTTCAGAAAACATCAAAATACATCTTTTTCTTCTTTTAATATGGAGATGTTTGACATGGAAAAATATAAATACAAAAATGTTGAGCCAGTGTGTGTACTTAACGTCGCCTCTGAGGCTTACAAATCTTCCAATTCAGTGGGTGTGGAGTGTAATGATTGGAGCTGCAGATCCTCAGTGGCACGTTACTTTGGACTCGTTCAATCAGTACTGGTGTAGATAAGAGGGCCTATGCTCGTGTTTGAGGGGGAAGGATTTGAAGCCCTTGGTCATGGGTTTGTGTTGTTGTTGCTGCTGCTGTTGGGTGAAAGGAAAACCGGAGGAGATCCCGGTGGAGGCGGAGCAGTCGCTGGCAGCTGACCACACGGGGGACTGCAGCATCTGCATGGAGTCGCTCCACTGGGAGGAAGGAGGCAGGTTCATCTGGTACAAGGAAGAGCTGGGATTGGGCATGGTGTGGGTGTGAGTGGTGTGCTGCCACGGTGCTTTCGGGGGCCAGGTTTTAGTTTTGCTGTCCTGTGAGGCAGAGTTAGGATGAGTCACGGCTCAAGAAGAGAAATCACGATTAAGGTTTTTGATGCTTTCTATCTGGAAAGGAAAAATGCGTTTTGTTTGGCTTGTTACCTGGTTATCATCGCCTATGTGATGTAGAGGTGGTGACGGCAGAGTGCACACCTCTGGCTCGCCGCAGCTGTGTTTCCTAAAGAAAAGCGAATAAGGGAGAAAAATTTAAATGGAGTTTTCATGAAAACTCACCATAATTTTTAGCTTTTAACATTCAGTTTGTCCCAAAAAACCTGAATATCGAAAAAACGAGGATTTTTTAAAAAATGGTCTTGATGCAGAAAAGTTATTTTGTACAGCTGTCCGTAAAAGGTCATTGGTTAAAAAGCTGGTCAAAGTGGAAAGTTCAGTGGAGGGAAAAAAAAAAAAAGAGTGGTGCCAAAAGTAATTGAGGAGATTGTGAGGCAAAGTACATTCAAGAGTTTCACAAGGTGTGGACTGTGGCTGAATTTTAGAGCCCTTAATCTTTTCTACTGCTGAGAAGCTTTATGAAGATGCTGATTTCATTTTCCAGCTGTACCTGGTAACTCCCCTTACTGCCAACATCTGCTTAAATGATAATCGTATCACTGTGCTTGATTGCCCAACAAATTCACCTAACCTAAATCCCGTAGAGAATCCATGAACTGTTGTCAAGAGGAAGATGACAGACACCAAACGTAACAACACAAGACGAGCCACAGGCCGTGCATCCATGCTGCATCCATGCCGCGCTGCATGGATGCAGCAATTCATGCATAAGGAACTGCGACCAGCTGTTGAGTGTAAATATACTGTGCAGTACATCAATATACCTTTCAATAGGCTGACATCTTTGCATTAAAAATCTGTTTTTATTGGTTTTTATGTCATAGTTTTAAGAGGAAACTGAAGTGTAAGTTTTCATTAAACCATAATCATCAAATCTATACAACTTTTACTTTCTGAACTGAGTTTTTCTAATATTCTAATTTACAAAGATGAACATTATGCTTTATCTAACACGTGACTGACACATGAGACTGTATTAATGTGGCTGATTAACAAACTTCATGTTTTGAGGAATTACCAGTGAAAACCTCACCTCCTTTGTTTAACCGCCGCTACGAGGTCCGGCCCGGAAAACATGGAGAACAGGCTGTCCCCGTTGGCTGACGAAGTCTCATCGCTGGAGCTGGCCGAATCTCCCTGATTGGCTGACCAGCTGCTGTTTACGGCCTCCCTGAGAGAGCATCCACAGTGTTTTTTATTACATTCTTATAATAGCTTTGAGCTGGAAAACAGTCTGTGTCAAGCTTGGATACACAGGAGCTGCTACAACCAACGTAAAGACGTTTAAGAGTCATGCAATCGTTTCATAACAGACGCTCCTGCATGAGCTTACGTATGAGATGACAGAGTGGTTATTTTCCTCTAGGTTGCTTTCCTAGATTAATGTGTAAGCAGGATGGCATCTCACACTTGTAGGTGGAATTAAACGACAACCACCATGATTAACGCGCCAAACGTCTCATGGTGTCAGCCGTATTAGGAATTTAATTAAAAACACTGACAAACTTTCTTGTGAAAGATGATGAAACGCTGGTTTAGATAACTCTCCGTCTGCTTTAGTGCTGTAACACTGCGTTCAGAAGCATTAGACCTAGATGTTTTTAAAAGTAAGAGTCAGCTTGTTGTAATCCAGGTACCTCAGACTACACACGTAAGGTGTATTTTTACTGCCGTGGGCGAGTGAATGTGCGCTACCGTCTCTGCTTTCTCTCTGTTGGCTTCTTTATTGGTGAATTGCTCTTTGTCAATCTGTTAAATCTGAATCATTTCCACAAGAAACCCCCCCCCCCCAAAAAAAAAAAAAAAAAAAAAAAAAAAAAAAAAAAAACAGAAGGTAAGACATAAATGCCATGATAAACCCTACTTGGCATCTAGACGTTTAGGAATTTAACTTCTAACTGTGACTTCTGACCAGGGCAGGTTAGGTGACATTTACAAGGATGGTCCTGTGTTGTAGAATCAACAACCTGATCATTGGGAAAAAAAAAAAAAGTAAATATATATATATTTTGTTTAAAACAAAACACTGGGATGACAACCTGCCTTGTGACGTCAAATGCAGCCTTAATATTTAAGCCCTTTTTTTTTTTTTCTTAATTCAGTCAGAATGCACGGACCTGAAGAGAGATTTAGATCAATGCTATGATTTGTTACCATCCAGACATTTTTGATCAATTAAGGTTTTCATGTAAAACTTCTATACTTCTACTGACTCAAATTTATTCTCAGTCATTCAAACCTGTTTTCAAATGGATGGATGGATGGAAATACACAAAGAGTTTTGAGGTCCGTTCAGATGCAACTTTGCAGTGTCACGAGGTTTAATATTTAACGTGCTGACCGGTGCCTGTAGAATCTGAGACAAAGCTCTTTGGTTTCTTTGCAATTTCTCTGAGCATCATACCGCCAGACCTTAGGATAAATTTGCTGAGACATCAATTCCTGTGATGACTGGCAGCAGTCCTGCATGTTTTCCTATAATCTTTCTCACGATAGAATAAGGGAATTTGAATTGTTCTGAAATTCAATTTAATTCAAAAATACTATATTCATCCCAAAGGGGGAAATTAAATGTTGTCGTAACTAATATCATCCAAATATCTTCAGAGTCGTTGTGGATGGTGATGCTGTGGGCAGGAGGGATCTCCAGTAGCAGTCAGTCATGCAACAAATCTGAAGAGGCCTCTGATTGAAGACTGTTGCTGTATTACAATCTTATGACTGTCACGACATGCTAATAACTTAATATCTGGGCAGTGGAAATGATATTCCACCGTAACATGTCCTGGATGACACAATCTGCTGTTGGCAAGCTCTGCTAATCCACCTCATTTGCTTTTGTGGCTCCTCTTTAAATCTGTCTGGTTGTTTGGTTAGAGAGACAAAGTCGGGGATATGATCCTTGCCCATTACGATCGACGGAAGAGATGGTTTGAACTTCCTCCTCCTCTCTCTGCTCATATATTTTCATCATAATCTTATAGGGGGCAGAATTTAAAATCTCAGTTTGACTAAAACATCTATAGCTTTTTTCCTCCAGCAGAAGGTCAATAACAGGGCTGATGTGTTTTGTGGATACGCACCCCTCACTGAAGTACTCTGGATGGGACCAGGTCCTGTGCTGCTCATCAGGCATCGGCCAGTTGCTGCGCGTATTGCTGGGACGACGGATGTGCTGCACCTGCCTTTTCTGCTGCATGGCTTGACTGACGCCGGCAACGTAACGTGCGAACTCTGGGTCAGAGCCAACTGCACGGAGAGAGTGGGGGAATAAACACATGTGAGTTTCTGACGCCCTCAGCTTTTCTCTTTCATACCCCGGAGCTCAATTCATTTAAGCCAGACTGTCTACGATGGCAGAAAAATCACAATAGCCATAAGTCAACTCTGCACAGTAGGCTTCGACTGCAATCAAGTGTCTGCTGCACTGTAAATAGAAACTGTCACACCCAACTCAGCACATAACCACTATTTATCATCTCATCCAGATGATGCAGAGGAAAACAGTTGCTCATTTTATCCTGTTAGATTATTCAAATTAGAATGGTGCGTAATTACATACAAAATGGTTACTAAATGGTATTAAACAGCTTTTGTTTGTGACGATCTCCCCTTTTGTGGATGATGTTCTCCTGTCTGGCTGTCCTTCTTCGCTGATTTAATTGGATCTCTGCAAACTCATTTTCTTTTATGAGCCAAGAAAGATTTCAGTTTAGATGATAAACTTTTGAAGCTGATCAGTAAAACACCCAGAGCAAGCATTCAGGAGTTTCAATTGGATTTTACAGTTTCACTCAAGGCGACCACAAACCTTCCGAACATTGCTCTCCTGGTGCAAGAGACACCCACCATTTCATCTGTCGGCATCTTTGCACCACAATCAACTGGCTTTATCCTCTGGACTGATGTTAGCACTGAGAAAGAGTTGGTTCATCCTCAAAAATGAAGCCTACTAAAGTTTTTCCAGTTGAAAAGTCCAAGTATGGAGAGACGTTCGGCAATAACGTGTTAGTGATTTAGAGCAACATCATAAAACAGTCACCTGAAGACAGTTGAATCAACATCCTAGTGTTTACATCTACTCTCTACTTATTTTAGGGTGAACTATTCTTGAAATACTTTATATCCCTCGTTACCATGATACACAGACCTATAAACGGAAAGCTGAGTGGAAGGAAAAAATGTAGAAACTTTTGAAGTCCATACATTCTGAACCATCTCCACACTCTTACTTCACAGTCTTATCAAGGCTGCAGGCATTCATGTTGCTTGTGCAGCTTTTTCTGCCATGCTTTTTCCTTCCACAAGACTTTCCATTATCATACACGGAAACAACACTCCAGTTAGCCAGCTACTTAAGCACAGGCCTTTTTGAGTTTACACTCCTGGTGGAGGGAGATGGTGACTGTTTGCTGTACAACTGTCAGCTCAGCGGTCTTTCCCATGACCGTGCCATAACATAGGCCTTAATGTAACATTTCTGAATTAAAAATCATGTTTATTGGCTTCATGTAACATTATAACCTTGATTTCAGGTCATACTGAAAAAAGTACACAGAAATAAATACTCGAAATATACCACACTGTGTGCAACTAATTTATACCATAAAGGTTTCACTTTTCGATTATATTTATTGAACCAAGTTAATTTGTGATGTTCAAACTTACAGGGATGCACATGTAACTCATGGCCTCACCTGCTGGGTCAAAAGGTAGCGTGTCTCCTAGGACTCCAAACATCCCCTCACTCTGGTCCCTGTTGGGCCAGGTATTGTTGCGGGGCCCCTGTGGCTTCTGACCCAGCATAGCTGAGATGACGCTTTCCATGTAGGTGCTGTCCAGGCCCAGACTGTATAGGTCTGAACTCAGGTCTGGCAGCCCAGGGGACCCCCACTGGCTGATGGGACCTAAGGGTGACAGTCCTGCTGGGGGGCCTTGTGCTGCAGGCTGTTGCCCTGAGGTGCCAAGCCACTTGTTTGCCACCCTCTGCTGTGGTAGAACCTGCGGTGGGGTCTGCTGGGGGGGCAGCTGGGAAGGAGGAGCCTGCTGCTGGGTGATGGGCTGCAGGAGGTGCTGATAGAACTGCAGGGTAGGTGGGGAGGGCTGCTGAGGAGGAGGAGGCTGCTGCTGCTGCTGTTGCTGGGATGGGGGTGGCTGAGTTTGAGGCTGAGTCTGTTGCTTCTGCACTGACGGAGGAGGCTGAGGCAGGGAGTTAGACGGGGTCTGTAGAGCAGTGTAAGAAATAGACTGGGAAGCTGGTGGATGACCACTCGGGGGCTTGAGCTCCGCAGGGTTAGCAGAGGCCACAGAGTTCCTCCTTTTAACCAGGGGTGAGGCCTGCTGGGATTTCCCCATGTTGAATCCTGAGAGAAAGTCAATGACATCTTGCATCTCTTGGTCAGTGGGAAGGTTCATCCCCTGGTCATCAGACACTGAGCCATTAGCCATCTGGTTTTGCTGGGTGGTGTCAGGGGTGCTGGATAAGCCACCCATTGGTAGAATACTCTGTAGCCTCCCATCAACAGTGCGCTCAAGGCCTTTGGCCTTATCGTCGGAGCTACTGGTGGAAAGCATGCTGCGGGATGGAGTGCTGGGGATGGAATAGCTGCCTCCACTGTTGGAGCTGGATGAGACCTTCTTGGCAAACTTGGAAGTCAGTTTCGATATAGTTTTTGGCAACCCACTAGAGGTTTTGGAGCTGGTACCCGTAGGCAAGTCTGCCTGGCTGCCGTATTCTGGGCTTTCACGCTGCAGCTGTATCTGAATGGTCGGCAAGGTCTGCTCCCTTTTTCAGAGAAAGACACAAAGTGTTACCCACAGCGCTTCAAATGACCAGATGAAAGAAAAACAACTCTTGGTTCAACATCCTCTTACTTTCTCTCTTTCCATCTGTTGATGTCAAACACTGCTGTGTAAAGCACGTCTACCAGTCCGAGTGTCTTCTCTGGATCCAGGCTTCGCTGGAGCAGGGACATAGTGGCAGGGTCCTCCTTCAGACACCTGGAAAAAAGATATCCAACACTGTGTCGCACAAATCTGGCGTCTCACATGGAGTCTTTTTTATTCGAACTGCAGCAGTGCTGACCGACATCTAATTGAGTCTCTGATTATGTGAGAGGAACCATCGCAAAGACAAAAGGCCACAAATTTCAGCAGCAATTTAGTCCCCTTTCCCCACAAATGGATGTAAGCACACACTGAGGGATATAAAATCAATTACAGTTAAAGTTAACAGAAAATGATTTGTCAACTATTTTGAAGTGATATTAAATTAATTCGGAACCATACTTGGAAAGATACAACATTTATAAACATTGTGTTTTTTAGCCAAATATATATCAAAGATCTCAACTGCTGCGGTTTCTGATCAACATTGCCAAAATCTTCATTCACTAGAGCCGCAAATATATGTATTTGTCTTAGAAAATGTGTTGGTAAACCCACCATGTAGAAGGAACCTGGACCACCACCTTGGATCCCTCCAGAGTGATGTGGGGAGCGTAGGCCTCCTTATTCTCTATCTGAGCTGTATCAACAACCACCTGTTGAGGCATAAAAACAAACATCTCAATCAGTTTGCAAATGAAAACAACTTCTCTTAACAAAGCAGTAATGAGATGGTATTTAATATTAGATTCGTCACTTGCCGCTGGAGTCTGGCATTCATTTACCACCAAGCAGTGAGAGGCAGGTCAAGGTGAGGAAGCCAAATGCTTTTAATCAGACGGTGACAAAACAGCATGTCTTCTTGCTTGCTGTGAGCAAATCTATTCACAAGTTCTCTGAGAGCGGCCTTGGCTCCTCGAAACCCACGTAAGCTAGGTCACAGTTAGGGAGGGAAGTAGGGAGGAGTCCATTTCCTGTATTACAGGAAATGGACTCCATTGTTTTTGTCAGAGCAGGTGTATCCTTAAAAAATCCACTTAGAGTTGTTTTGTTTTTTTTTTCCTAAAAAGAGCCACACAGATAAACACTGGCTTTCAGTAAGCCATGTCAAATAAATCCAATATAGATCAAAGGGGGTGGGGAAATATATTTTATCCATCGTTTCAACCATTATCTAAGTTTAAGCACTTCTTTCATTTTAATAACACTGTTTCTTTCAAGATGCTTTGGTGCATAAACAAGAATAATCCTTTTATTTTTCTTTGGATTGAAAACCTATATGCCTGTATCAAAGATTCTGCAGCATATTCTTTCTGTTTCTGGTGCAGTTTATATATAAATTGATATATTTTGTACGATTTAACACAGACATCCATAAGTCAAGATTTCCGACCTCCCCTCATTTCCAGTCCTCTGGATATACAATACAACTTCCCCGATCTTCGATGTCATTTTGTGACATTTTCATATATAAACCTTACAAATTCTTGAAGTATGGTCAAAAATCTTCAATTCTGTGATTAGAGTGTAAAGTTTTTAGGAGTATAGCAGTGATTATCATGTCAGTGTTAAAAGAAGAAAAAAAAGGATCTGTACTGCTCTGCCTGCACTGACAGCAAGTGTAAGAGTAAATGGAGGTGTTTTTAAAAAGAGCGAGGAATTTATTGTGTGTGTGTGTGTGTGTGTGAACATGCATGCAACGGTGTGGACTGTTTTCAGCTAAGAGGTGATAGGCTCTGATTAGAGGCTAATGCAAGGTACTCATTTATCATCTAAGGACTGTTTTACAGTTCAAACTGGGCTGCGGGGGGATTAATGGGAACACTCAGACCACACAGAGGAAAAAAAAAAAAAAAAAAAAACTAACATAAACACAACGGTGACCCGGCTTCATTCTGACTTCTCTTTTTAACAGTAAAAGGAAAAAGACACAGAGCTTTGTTTGCGGACCCGTCCAGGCAAGCCCATCCTGCATTCAGAGCTGAAGGAATGTTTTTTTCTCTTTTGTGTCTGTCTGGTGTTTGTTTACATCTTTAAGCCATTATTGAGATCTGCTCATATCTGTTACTAATTTAAATAAAAACAAAGCACAAGATGGGAAACTGAGGGAAAAAAAACAAAAAAAAAACCAAAAAAAACAAAACAAAAAAAAAAACACGGATTCAGTAACTATTTACAGAGACCTGTTAAAAATATTAACCATTCCACCCATTTATTTCCCACAAACACAAGAACAATACAACAGTGGCTTAAAAGGAAACATGAAATGCATGACAAAGGTTTGCTTCTCACCAGACCAGCTTGGGCAAACAGCAGCTGGACAGCCGTCTTACAGGCTCCCCTCCAACTGGATGGGCAAACCTGATTGAGGACCTCAGTGACTGGAGACTCATCCCTGGGGGTCATTCCATTCTGTCCCAGCAGCTCTTTAATGAGCTGAAGCATCGTGTGCTGCAGACAAAACATGGATGCATGTCAACTGATGTCTGCTTTCAACATCTGATGATGGTACACCAGAGACGGCAATAGAAAAAAAACCCAAAACAATCAACTAGAGCTATTCTCAAACTGTGGTACTTTGTCTGCTTTTAGTAGTACTTTAAAAATTGTGGTAATTGGTAAATATAATAAAAGTTTCCTTATGCAGCATTTCATTTACCTCTGATATGTGAATGAAAATATCAATAACAATGTTCCAGTTATAACTTCACAGACCAGTGTGATTTTCTTACTGATATTCTCAGTGACCAGGGTTAGTAAAAAGCAGTTATTAATGGGCTCATTAGCCGGTTTGGCGACGTTTCAAACCGTTGTGGTTTCAAATCACAAATGTTTTCCGTCATACATTTTACTATGATTTAACATCTTTTCACTGAGATGCAAGAGAACGGAAATGTCTCCAGCTCTATGGAGCATGGAGTAAGACAGCGGTATCTCTCCCCTACCAGTTGCTGTGCACTTCCAGTCAGCTGGCTGAAAGAAGGATGGCACCCTTTTCCCTCACTTCCAAAGAAAAACTGAGGTGTTTGGAAATATTTTCATTGGATGAAAACATGCTATTCTGTGAACTAAAAGGAGAGCCACCCATCAACCTAATGCTGTTGATCACTTGAAAATCAGAGCTAAAGTTAGTTTTATTATAACTATTTTTTGCAGCAGTAGGAGTACTTTTTATTTTCTGTTGTGAATAAAAGCATTTAATAAAACAAACACTATAGCTACATGAATCCTAAAGGCTGTATAGTACTGTATTTTTAATATTTAATAACAAAGAAATTGTCAAAACTGTGAATAACCTGTTTTTTTTGGCCATGACTCTCATCAAGTTGTTTTTTTGTTTTTTTTTACACAATGCAGTCATACTGGATTTTGACGCTGAGTTAGTAAAAAACTAACTCTTCCACTTAAAATGTCTGTCAATATGGTGACACCTGGAAAATGTGGCATTTACTGAAGTGGTATGTGTTATGACAAGTTTGAGAATCTCTATAGAAACTTCAGTGTTACACACAGAATATGACATGCCTTAAAAAATAGACTGACACCTAAAACTAAAAATAGTCGACTGTGACTAAGAGACACCATCCGGTCTTTAAATACCAAACTCATATTTTACATTTTACAAAAGGTTGTACATTTTGCAGAGATTACAAAACAGAGTATACCGTTTTCAGTTTGAGGTTCTCAGCCGCTGATTCGTTGAAAGAGACCCCTTTAAGGAAGTGGGAGCCGATCTGCACAGGGATGGTGGGAAGTTCGCATTGGATGGGCTGGGAGGTGGTCTGCCTCCTGCCTGCCTGCTGAGCCTCAGCCTCACTGCAACAGCCCTTTATAGAAAACAACCCAAACACATTAAAGACACTCCACAATCAAACCTAAATCCATCTTCTAACACTTTAGAGTGTTAAGAGTGAACCCACCTGTAAGGCTGCCTCCACAGCTTTGGGGTTGAAATGAAAGCCTGCCTTCAGTGCATACTCACTATGGCCCAGGCTTTCTAGAGCTGCTTTATAAGCCTTGATGGAGAGGAAACACGAGCAGCCGGGTAAATGCATCAATACTTTTAACAAAGGTAACTTAGAAAAAGTACAGTAAATATTTTTACACTGCTGCTTCTCACCAGCTATGAATATCACTGAGAATTTTAACTTATTTCAGTAATTCAACTCAAGAAGCATTTATCATTGTTACTTTTATGTCTTACAACTAATAAGAACCCCAAATTTAGTTTCTTAAAAGATTTAAATATTATAATAAATAAGACCAATAAAAATATTTCTTTTTATATAAAATTATGGCCATTGGGAATACTGCAGCCCAAACAATATCCAACCATATTCATGGAAAGTTAAGTGAAAGGAAAAAAAGTGTGGTGGAAAAAGGCACACAAGTACCAGATATAACAGCAGCCTTGAGAAGCTGAAGTAGGCTGCCAATTCTGTAATATAATTCTTTACTAAAAATCCCATTTTGGTCTTATGTAATATTTACATTTTCTGTGAAACTGAATTTTGAGTTTTCATGCATGTTAAGACAATCATTTAAACAAAGAAAAACAAATGCTTGGAATAGGTCACACTCTGTGCACATACTATTTTCACATTTTTACTTTTGGATGATACGCTTATAAATCAAACTATACTATAATAGCAGCAGTTTTAGAAGTAAGATTAGGTTTAATGAACAGGTTGAAAGCATACTTGTAATGCGCTGTCAATCTTCATGTTGAGCTCCTTCAGCTGGTGTTCGGGAATGGTGGTGGTGTTGGAGCAAAAGAGCTGCTGAACCTGGAGGCCAGCCAGGCAGCCGTCCCGGCCCCTTTCTCTCAGCCTCGCTGTGGCCTGAAGACATAACATGTAGTTCAACACACTCGATAGAGAAAAAAAACCCCTCAAAAGAGCTTAACAACTATTTTTAATTTACAACACTGCATAAATGGTATTAGATACAATGTTAGAAAACAGAAAGAATGTTTAGAGTGATTTAAGAAGAAAATGGTTTTAGCTTATAAAATACACTCTATGCTGTCACACTATATGCAGCTCTTGTTTCCTCCAGGGCCAGAGCTCAGCATACCAGGGTTTAACAGATCAGTCAACCTACTACTCTCCTCTTCGTACTCTCTGTATACAACAACACAAAAAAGGCAACCAGAGACACTGATTAGCCTGAGGATTAGTTGGGTCCTTTAACAGAAAAGGCTCCCTTACATGGGTTGGAATTAGAGGGGAGCAGTCAAACCAACACAGGTTCACACACACGCTGCAGCCCGGCACAGAGGAAATAGGAAATTGTGGCTGGAAATTACACAGCTAGCATTTATCAGGAATGTGTAACAAGCTGGATTTTTGCCTCACACTGACAAACCCAATATTTCCAAGGCCCAGACCTGGAAAACTCCTGAGGCTAGTGGCTGCATACCTCAGCTGCACCTTTCCATGAGCGAGAGGCTTCTTCCAGCTCTGTTAGGGGCCCGAGGTCGGAGCTTTGGGAGCGGGAGTTGACGCAGCGCTCTTGGGCCTGTGCAAGAGCCTCCGCCAGGCAGTTCTGCGCCACAGGCTGGACCTTTTGCAACGCTTGTGAAAGAAACTGGAAATGGACCTGCATCACTGTGATGAAGCACCGACCCAGCACCTGGACAGACACATAGGCCATTTCTGTTACAACACATCACCAGGGAAATCAATTTTAAACATGAGGCAGGACTGCTGAAGTTAAACAACATGGATACCACTGGAAGAATTGTTAAGCTGACTGAATGGATGCCAAACAAACAATAATTTCTGACTAGTAACTCATGAAATATTACAATGACTGTAAATAACATTTTTATTTTTACATGTAAATAATGGCAAAGGAGATTTGGCTACAACAGTCCTTGTTCTTTTTATTTACAATATCAGTAGAATGACAAAGTGCTTTATTTTTTTTATTTTATTTTATTTTTTTTATATTTATAAACGTGTTGCAACAGTTTTGAACCATTAAACTGGTGAATCATCTATCACATCTGCCTACAGTTGTAGCCCCATGACTGTCAGCAGACTGTCATCCGGCTAATCTGTTTAATTATAAGACAATGAATCATTCAAAAGCATGTCTTCCTCCGAGTTGATTACTTTTTACAACCTAATTTGCTCAAGTTTATTTAGGAGATAGCAATGCTATTTTCCTTCCTTACCATACAATGGCTTGCAAAAGTTTTCGTACCCCTTGACCTTTTCCATGTTTTGTCACAGTAAAAACACAAACATGTCAAACAGTTTGAGATGATATGATAGACAAACAAATGTTCAACATATTTTCCAACCAAGAATCTAAAGAGTGTTTTGGGATTTTTATTCAGCCTACTTTACTCAGAGTAAAAATATGAAGAGCTCAGAGGTTTCATAGAGACTATAGGTGAACAAACTGCATCATCACACAGCAGAAACACAGCAGACAAGTCTGGGAGAAGGTTGTGGAACTAGTTTAAAGCAGCAAAAATATTGCAAGTTTTAAACATCTCACAAAGCACTATTCAATCTATCATATGCAAATGCAAACCTACCAGGCTGCAAAGAGTTCAGGTAGGATTATCTATCGATAGGACAACTACAAATGATGCACTTCACAAATCTGACCTTTATCAAAGAGCAGCAAAAAGAAAGCTATCGTTGGAAGAAACCTATAAGAAATAATGTTTATATGGGACGTAGCAGACACAGCAAACATTTAGAAGAAGGTGCTCTGGTCAGATGAGACCAATATTGAACTTTTTTGGCATAGATGCAAAAAGTCATAGGCGATGAAAAAAACAAAAACACATTACACATTCCCAAGGTTAAACATGGTGGTGGCAGCATTATGCTGTGTGGATGATTTTCATCAGCAGGAACGGAAGCTGTTAAGAGTGTGCAAAAACTTCAAGACTGGGGCAGAAGTTCAACTTGCAACATGACAATACAACTACATCAGCCAGAGCTACAATAGAATAGTTCAGATTGAACTATTTTCCAAGACTTAAATGTCTTGGAAAATAAAACTTAAACTGATGTTCAGTGATGCTCTCCGTCCAATTTGACGGAGACTGAGGTACTTGGCAAAGAAGAATTGGTAACAATGTTAGTGTCTAGATGTGCAAAGCTGGTAGAGACATACCCCTAAAGCGAGCTCTTCCAAGTACTGACTCAGATGGGCTCAGTACAAAAGCACGCCACATTTTTTTGGAATTGGAATATATATATATATATATATAAACTTGTAAAACCATGTTTTTGTTCCCTTCCAGTTCATCATTAAGCACTATTTTCCATTGATGCATCACATAAAATCCCAATAAAATACATTGAAGTTTGTGGTTGTAAAGTGACAAACTGAAAACAGTTAATACTTCTACAAGGCACAAGGTCTTTTTTCTCTGGAACAAATGTTTTGGGAAAGCCCCTTGAATGTGAGGCCATGACCATGTGGTCAAGTTAAAACAAACACACTCTTTCAGAGTAAAAGTTTCCTGGATAAAAAAAAAGCATCTTTGTACCAACTTTGTGATCAACCACAAGCTGCAAAACACAAGGCATCAGAACAGAATTTTTCTTTTTTTTAATTATACATTTTTTTAAAGCAAGAGAGATGATCTGTTGTTTTTGACTGTGCTTGTCTGTCTTTTTCACTGTTATTGAAAAAAATCCCTACATTGCTCTTCACATTTCCTTTTTCAATTTTATCTGTCCATCATCGTGGAACTACCAAGTCCAAATAGAGTGTTTGTGCACTGAGAGAATAGCTCTGCCTTGTTTGTTGGTTAGCGGGAGAGAAACAGAACACCACAGGGCCCACCATGGTCACAGGGTTTTCTTTTTTCAGGTACTTGCTGAAAATATCTCAAGAGATTTGCTGAGTTGTGAGGACGGAAATATGCTGTCGCATTCTGACATCAGGCAGAAACAACAGGACGCAGCCACTTTCAGTCCTTAGCACCACACTTCATGGGAACCACTGTGCCGTGTAAATAAGGGGAGGTATAAAATTCCACATGTTGGAAGTTTCATTGTTATCGTAACAAAACACGCTCACGGATCCATTACCAACGGAGGAATTCGCTGCCTCATTTGGTTTGCTGTTATTCCAAACGGAATATTTCAGTGGTCAATCAGCCATCGTTTCTACTGGACATTGTAGAAATGCCAAAAGCAAAACAAAATTTCTGAACTAACTAATGGTAAGGCATACCAAGATGGAACAATATAGTTTAGCCTAAGATCTGTTCTGCCAGGGATGTTTTTGAAGCATCTATAATCTTATTTACATGCGATTGTTGCTATGTATTGTTTGCTTTAAGGATTTAAAAAGTGAAAAAAATCTTTGACCAGAAGATGGCACTTGATCACATCAAAATGAAAAAGATTTTCATATTCTATCCTCTGAGGATAACTGTTGGCCACAATTGATTTCATTTTAACAACATTGGCCAAAACATAGTAAGATACTTAAAGAAAAACAAGAAAGCAAACAATGTTGGAAATCAATCTGCAAGCTATATATACACACCAGAGGACACACTTCGACTGACGATGAGACTCATATCACAAAGTGCAACATATCCTAAATAGGATAAAATTACCCAAACAAAGACTCTTAGATCAAAAACTAGTGTGTGAAAGCCTACAATAACCAAGCAAGAAGAAAAAAAAAACACAAGGACATGGCCTCAGCACAGATAATGGATAACACATGTTATTGGCTGTGCAGCATCTTACAGTCATGGAAAATATGAGAAATAAGGAGTGCAGCCGAGCCAAGCTGCTGTTGGCCCCTACTGCAACCAAACAAGGCCACTCATGAATCCATCACTTTAAGACTTACATTTTCTGAGCACACCTGCACTATCAGAACACCAAATCTAGGAGGGTAATGTTCATGAGATCCAGATCGCTGATAGGAAGTTTTATAATAACCAGATGGCTGCTTGGTGGGTTTGGACTGCTGTTTGATCTGTGGGGGGGAAGAAATAAAAAGGAATCTCTACCTTAGTTGGTCAATGTAAACAGTCCTGCTGTGTTTTTTGTTGCCTTTTCGGCTCTTATTTCGTGTTAGCAGCTTTGGACCCATCTCCGAATTACCATCTAATGGAGAGATTTGAAAAGGGTTGTTGCTAAGCAGCCAACTGCTGCTCTGACCTCAGTCTGTAAAACGGTCAACTATCCAATCATGATTGATAGGCTGAGGTACTGGGTCTGTGTATCAGACCAATCCAATCAGACAGACCCTTCTCTGTAGGCGTTTCAAGTTGTAGGTCCTGATCAGGTCCACCCATTAAGGTGTTCCACAAGGATCTCTTTTGGGATCCTTGTTGTTTCTGTTGTGCCTTCTCCCTCTTCAGCACATTTTGAGAACTTTTGAAGACAATTTGTGACTACTTTGATCACTGTTTTTCACACTGAATAATACATCCGTTTTAAATCTGAGGGGTTTTTTTATCCTTACATTGAGTGTAAAAATAGGACTTCTGGAAATATTCAACTAAAACAAAACAAAAAATTAAAATCCTTGTTCAGACACCAGACAAGATTAAATGCTTGCTCCTTTAGTTTCTTATGCTATATCTTCAGAAACTGTGGAGTATATTTTGAGTGAAGCCATATGCGAGATCTCAGATTTTCTAAGGAAATAAGTTGGAAAAAAGTTGAACTCTACAGTTTCATGGTCATAACAGGAAGTTATTATACATGCGCTGATTTCATCAAGACTTCATTATTGTAATTAATTATTCAGCTGCCTAAATAAAACATCACTGGAGTATCTAAAGGTTGTTCAAACTGCCTTTACCAGGTTTTTGATATTAAGTCATCCAAGTTTTCATTTCACATAGACAAGCACCAGTCATTGTAAAACCAGTGTATATTTCAGAACTTATAAATCCATATGTCCTCAGCAGGTCCTTAAGGTCCTGTAAACAGGGTCTATTGGCTTTCCAGATACAAAGTATAAAACAGAAATGTGAAAGAGCTTTTACAACAACAACAGCTCCAGGACTCTGGAACTCCAACACACTGAGCTGCAGACCTTCCAAACTGTTCATGGGTATTTCAATGAAAAAAAGGGCTATTTAAGGCCCAACAGATTCCAATTAAATCTTTTATCTTTCCTGGTTTACACTGGGGTAAAAAGAAAGCTCAGAAATGCTGCAGCACCAGTCTGTGTACCAAGTATGTTTGCTCTTATTTAAAAACCCATTTCAGTTTATAAAATTTTACACACAGCCAAGTTATTTATGAATATACTCCTCAATAAATCCAGTAAATGTTTCAGTAGTAGTCAATGGAAATTACACCCTTCTGGGCTCCTCTCTATAAACAGATTTAATCTTTAAAATAAGAACACGATGTTACAGTGAGGGCAGTAATTTTATGAAAAAAAAAATCTGTCTATAAGATGAATATGTCTGCCCACTGGGATGAGTGAATATTTTTTAGATGTCATGATGCCTCGCTGGTTGTGTCTGCCTTTGGTCTTATTTCTGTGCTTCAAGCTTACAAGTTTCTCAAACAGACCCTAAAAAGAAGGACCTTCTCATGCATATCTGGCAGCAGTTTCCCTCTGAGCTGCCAGAGAACCACATTCTTTTTATGGAATAGGAGGCGGCAAAAAAAAAAAAAAAAAGAGAAGAAATAAAGAAAGGAGACATGAGCAAAAGAAGGAAAGAAAAGGGGAAAAGCTTCACATACCACAACTCCCCAAACTCAACAATCTATTTGGTTCGTTTAGACGACCTCACAGTCTGTCCAGCTACCAGACCTCATTCCAATGAATCAGGAACTCACAGACTTGCATTACAACCTACATTAAGTTAGTAGCAAATGATGTGTAAACTACTTTATTCAAAATGTATGCCTTTATAAAAAAAAAAAAAAAAAAAAAAAAAAAAAAAAAAAAAAAAAAAAAAAAAAAAAAAAAAAAAAACTGGAAGAAAGAGTGAATGCAAATTGTTGGTTAAAAATGATTAATCACAAAACCATACAGTTCAGTAATGAAGTCTATTTCATTGTGACAAGCTACTTTCTTTGGTAAAAACTATGAGTTACACTAAAAATGCCAACTGCCTTTCCATCTACTGTTCTTGTTTACATGTTTAAAATAAATTTACCTTTACTAACATAACACTATTATATATACAGAGTGGTTTCCATAAAGGTTATTACAACTAATAGTGGAGCAATCCATCTATGCTGAAACAAATGTGCCATTAATGCCAAGGTCCAGACACCAAGTGCAAGTTCCAAGTCATGTGGTCTAAACTTTCACAGACTTGGCCTTCCTCTAATATTTATCTGTGCATATCCACGACCACAGAGAGTCAGATTAACTGACTGCGGTGCAGAAGTGTTTCCTGTTTCGGGCTCAGCCACATCCACAGAGGTTCTGCAGTCCCTCACCGGTCTTTGCTGCTGCTATATACCCGTTGGCTGCTAAGTGATAGTTTTGTTTAAAGATCCTTCATCATGAAGGGGACAATTAAAACACATTCCTCATAATTCTGCTTTGTATTGTTAGTTTTTTAGCAATGCAAACCGAGTGTTGATCTTATTTTGTGGCTACTGCAGACCAGATGGAGAAGTATTACTAAAGATCTACGGCCTTGGCCCAGCCTGTTGTAGGATGAAGACCCAAAAGCTCCACAATTTAAAACACAAGTCCTTAAATAAATATTTACAAATGTGATAACTTAAATACACTTTGAAATAAATATGATGAATGCATTAATGTATTATTTTAATGTGGAAATCAATTCAAATTTGAATGATGTCTTAAAAACATTAATTTCAGTACTTATTTAACTATTTCATGGCCCCTACCAAAGTCAGTGGCTGTGGCTAATGCTGTAACAGACAAGGTGATTGTTCTGCAGTTGAGCTGCTGTGTAAATTCACCAATCAAATGTTGGGGGTCTATTTAACAAGCTATGGTGACATTAAATTATTTCATGATGGACTTTAATACATGAAATAATAAATCACGAAACAGAAATAATTATGTCTGATTTAATTATTTTTTTTCACTTATTTAATATTTCTATTACAGTCTATCACATACAGTCGTATTCAATTAATCTGAATATGCGTTCCGATGAGGCTCATTTGTCAAATGAAATGTACCGTCTAAAAATTTATTAAGCCCACATTTTTGTATTAAAATGTTTTTTTTTTTGGTCTGATCTAATATTCTAATCTTAAAGTTTATGTTTTTAATACCTGCTTAAGGATAGTCTTCATAATTAATTAACAGAAATACAGTTTTCAAACATCAGTCTGTGTCATTAATCTAAATAATGTGTCTCAGTGAACTGAGTTACTGATATAAATTAATTCTTTAAAAATATTCTAATTTATTGAATGGGTCAGTATACAAGTATTTGACAATGGATTTACTGGTTGGATTGTGATACTTTCAACCACTGATACAACATAAATGCTTTAAAGGTTAGGATTAAAAACATGAGTTTTTTTTTTTTTTTTTTGTGAGCAATAATTAGAAAGTACAGATAGTCAACCTGGATTTATGCACCTTAACTTAAGATGTAAATTTTTTTTTTTGTTTGTTTTTCTTGTTTTTAGTGGCTTCTTAGTTTAAAGTGAAATCCCTCTAGCTTCCAGACTTGGGTCACCCTGCGAATCCACTTAACTTGGAGTCTCTTTGTTCATCACAACAGTCTAATCTGTAGGACTGAGTAGAGTCTCACAGGTCACCTTGCATGCCTTAAAATCTCCATTAAGCATAGGATAAACTAACAGACAGCAATCCTTCCCAAGTATCATTCTGGAGGCTGTGTGGGTGTGGTGCCCACATAAAAATAGACTGACTTTACTAAACAGGCTCTGCGTAAAATACTTTTTAACCACTTTCTAACCACATCAACAACAACAATAATATATATATATATATATATATATATATATATATATATATATATATATATATATATATATATATATATATATATAAAAATAAAAGATTACTAATAAGAAGGAATATAAATCTTAAACTTTCTGTAGTTAACTCAAAATATGACTTCTTAAAGCATAAGCAACTTGGTAAATGATTTAAGCTTTTCAATCATGTAGGCCAGATGTTTTACTGGGGCCCCTCTAAGACTGATGTTGTAAACTGTAATGACCCCATGCTCAAGGCTTGACAGTGTCAACATAAGTTGTCCAACCTGACTTCATGAACCCAGTGACCTGAGCTTCACGTGGGTTGAACATAACTAAGATCTAGAACAAAAGTGCAAGCAGGGGTTTCAAGAAGAATTTCCTCTTTAGATATGAAAGCAGCCCCTGTTTAAAGAGTATAATGTAAAACAACATACCTGGATCAATCTTTTACAGATTATGCTGTTAGAAAATATATATATTTAAAAAAAAAAATAAATAAATAAAAAAAATGCCCATATACATGAATCACATTTGAACTTCTGCTTTTGGTTTTTGTCTAAAATAGTTTTAACAAGTAATTTTTTCTCCTGTTAAGTAACCCTCGGCATACAATATTTCACAGTCTGCACATCATCAAATGCAAGACTACAGAAATATGGTGCAGTTTTTAGGGTGGCAAACATGGCTTCTGTTCTCACATCCTTCTTGTTTTTCACACCTCACCCTCAGAGATATTGACACTGGGCGTGACAACCCTGTTTGAGCCAGGAAACACTGATTCATAGAGCCAACCTTATGTCAGTGGGCGGCAAAGCATCTTTGCACCACATCTAAAAGATAAAATATAAATAAATCATACCATGTATGTGATGCTATGCTGCTCTCCGTCTTTTACAAGAGTCACAAATTGGTATAATTGCTTGTTTTGGGGGAAACAAACAAGATAACATGCAACAGAAATAATCACCATGTTCTCTAATATAATCCTACATATTTTATGTTTTCTGAACAACGTAGTCTATTGCTTGGATTAAATGCTATTTGTCCAGCAGAAAGCAATTCAGTTGTGCTGGAGGTATCATAACTTCCTCCACTGATTGCCCTGTTTGGGTTCCACAAGGCTCCATTCTTGAACCAGATTTGTTCACATTTTTTATTAATGATTTGCAAAATATCTGTAGATATATCGATATCCAAAAACGGATTTTTATACTAGTAAAAAATGTCCAAAACATATCTTTGATTGCTACATAGACTTTGAATTAGGTACAAGATTGTCTTTTACTTTATACTTTGGCTGTACTATAATCAGGAAAATATGTTATTGCGATAACATTGCTGAATCTGGATGAGCATATCAACTGTGATTAATTTTCCTGACACTTTTCTTAACTTTACATAATGTCCCACCATGCTCCAGACTGACAAACTGTTTTATCCTCAAAGTCTAGAACCAGCAAGACTGAATCTAACCGTTAATGATGATAGGGTGCATCTTCATTCTATATTTTTTCATGTTGATTATTGTGTAACCACTTGGTCATTCAGAAATTGATCTAATCATAAAACAACAAAACTGGTTAAGAAAGCTTTAAAAGCGATTCATAGAAAGTCTGTAATTACATATTTCTAACATTCTGGGGAAACTAATTTATTTATAAATTAATTTTAAATATGCCTGCTATATAAATAACCTTTTACAAGGACTTGCCCCAGACCTTTTAAAGTTTTTTTTTGTTTTTTTTTAAACAGAAGATTGGCACAGCGGCTTTAAGAGTACCTTGCTTATATTCATCTTTACAGGCTCATTATAAATGACATCTAAAAAAACATCTAATCTGAACACTAAGCCTTTGTGTATTTAACACTATTCAATGTCTTCAGTCTTTGTTGGTGTAATGCGTATTTTTAATTTAATTCATCTTTTTATGTTATACTGGCAAACTGACCTGGGTCTACACACAAAAATTAGCTCAATGGATTAACCTGACACATTTAAACCATGTTCAGCCATGTTCATAAATTTGCATTTTTTCTTTTAAATTAATAAATAAAATTAAAATTAAATAAAATATAGAATAAAATGCTATTATAATCATGGGTTTACAAAAACATTGTGTTTAGGCTCTGCTTCTCTGTTACCATGTACCTCAACATCCTGCAGGCTGAAGTCGTTCTGGTCTTTAAAGTTAGCGGCTCCGACACTCAGCTCCATCAGCATCTTGGCAATCTCGGGCTTTATTGCTGCAGTCAGCCTGCTGGCCGCCTCCATGACGTGTTCCTGCACGTCCTTCAGTTGCATAGCTGCTTTGGAATAGTGAGAGTTCCTGAACACACTGCTGAACAGGTCTGTAAGGAAGGCGCTGGCCCTGCAGAACACGTTGAGAGCGTCCAAATATTTGGAGATGCCTTGCTGGATGTCGGCAACAGCGGTCGTGGTGCCAGAGCCAGGTGGGTGGCAGCTGCCAGGAATGCCCACCCCAGTGCCGATGGGTGAAGAAGTCAGAGAGGCGCTCAGGGTCCGGCTCAGCTCAGGCATCTGGTACTGCTGGTGCTGTTGCACTTTCTGCTTGGACCCGCCAAGCAAAAAGCGACGCTTGTAGTCCATTTTACTTTCTTGTGCGCTACAACAATACATAGGTGGTGCAACAGCACCGGAAGCTCCTGTCTTTCGTAGTTTGTTTTCCACAGAAAGTCTGGGCCAGTCTCACAAAAAACACGTAGTATAAGAGTACTTAAACTGGTCAAGTTAAGTCGAGAGACAGCTCAAGGATTCCACCTGCCAGAGGTTCATCTCAGTGTGCCTTGTAAAGTGGCAACAAAAAAAGTGTTTGAGAACAAAGGGTGATCAAAAGCTGACAGGCTGAGTAAAATGTTTACATGCAGCCCTGCTGCAGATACTTCATGCTTAGCTTAGAGAACAAGACACACCCCAGCCTCTCGGTTTCCAGCTTCAAAAAAACTATCATAATAGAGAAGGGAAAGTATCACAGCAAAGTTTTAAAGTGCATTAACTTTCCTTCAGAATGGGAAAAATATTTCTAATACAGTATACAACATTCACATATGTATTTACATATATAATCCTAAACCATCTTACACTAGTAAAAGTAGAAAACTCGTTTAAAAGCCAAAAGCAAAAAATGCATCCATGGAAAAAAAGACACACTGGTCAACAGCACAAAGGGAAAAATGACAATTCTTAAAAAAGTGAATAAATTCTGGAGTCAGAAGATGTGACTGTTTTGTTTTTAGTGGGAAGCAAAAAGGCAGACAGATCCAGTCCGTCTCAAATCCTCTTCACGAAGCAGCACGCTGCAGGCAGTGAGCACGCGGCCAGCTGTTGGCTCTGTCTGCCTGTCTAAAGTCTCCCAGCGGCGTCCTGGTGTGTTCCCCGTCTGCTGGCTGAGGTAGATATTACCCACGGAGGAAACAAGTGTGCTTCCAGATCTTGCTGTTTTCTGCGGATGCAGATTAGAGCGACAAAAGCACAAATGTATCTGTAAGGCCTCTAGGTCATCTCCTGAGGGAGGAAAAAGCAGAGCAACAGAAGAGAGGGTTAACATCATGTCAGAGAGGAAAGATGGGCTTCATTTCATCTGCTTCACTGGAGCATTTAAAAAAAAAAAAAAAAAAAAAAAAAAACTCAAATACATCTAAAAAGTAATTTTTTTTCAAAGCTATAAAAAGTCTGAATTATGTAAAGTGCCACGATTATGAGCTGACAAGCACACCGGTAAATAAGTAGCTTTAAAAAATTATTTACGGACAGCCTTTATGAAAAGACAGAAAAACAGAACTGAGATAAAAGTCTGACGTGAATGGAAACTTTTCGTTTCACAAGAGAATCTTTACGATAGTCATCCATTTTCATTTATTTGGCAAGAGTCTTGTTCCTTTTTTTTTTTTTTTTTTTTTTTTTTAAGAAAAAACAAAAAAACAAACTTCTCATATTTCATCACATTGTTAGCCACCAAACATTCAGCATTTTAAATCTAAATTCACAATACAATAACTTCCTTTAGAGAACCACAACCAATAATTCTAATTTCCTACAATGTGACGTAAACCATCTAGTTTTGCTTTATTAAACAATTAGGTATACTGCAGAATGGCTTCAGTCCTAATCCTCCAAACTCTGCAGTAAGATCTTATTACAGTGCAACAGAAATCTGTGGTTTTAAGTTGTGCATTTCTAGACGATTACTAACATCTTGTTGCATCTCTGAAAAAAAACAACAAAAAAAAAAACTTCCAAGCAGTGTCTGATTTAGCAGAAAGCTGCTGCAGAGAGACATTCTTGCAAGACACCATTGTTGGAACTCACTGTGGGGGTCTTTCAGTTATACATAGTGGGAGTCACAATACTCCCATTCTGTCAGACTCGTCCGTCTCACTCTGGCCTCTTCACTTGATTAGAAATATAATATTTTACACTGTCAATATCAAAGGGGATTCAATCTCAGCCCATTTGTTTTAGAAATGTATCTCGAATTCAACAACTTGTAGCTAATTTACACCGATATTGTGTGTGGTGTGTTTGTATGGGTAGTCAGCGATTTTCAAAGCCAAAAGCCTTTTGTCAATACTATGATTTCTCTACACTGCAGATATTTCACTGTCAATCACATTATTAAAATATTAGCCAATGGAACTGCAAACCATCTGCTCACTGAACACCGGGGTTATCATTCAGTGGAAAACTGAGACCGTAATCTTCCGACGCCATGCTCAAAGCTTCCATGTTTGGGTAAAAGTCAGAAAAATCAACTTGTGGAAAGAAAACATCACTCCCAACTTGATAACATCATCCAATGTGCTGTCACTGTGTGCTAAGCAGCTGTTTGGCCGTCCCACATGTGCAGCAGCTTCCATTACATATCTCCACCAGAATGCTCCTGACCTCTAAACCTCACTTCCTTTTAAAAACAGGGGGCTATAGCAAGCGGAAAAAAAAAAAAAAAAAGATCATGGACACTATTATCTGTCCGGGACCAGTGCTGAGGGAAACCACTGACCTTTTGAAGGGATGTCGCAGCATGCTTTTTACTGCAACACTGCAGAAGTATTGCTCTCCATCCCAATTATCATTTTTAAAAGTTCCTTTAAGGATACCTCACTTACCGAAGCACTTAACCCTAATGCTAGCAGCATTATTATGGTTTTGGTCTGCCTGTCATTAATTATCCAAATACACAAGGTCTGCTGGTCCAACCACATCAGTGCCATCAAATATTTTGACAAAACGTGGATCAGATATCAAATGAATGCAGTGCTTCAGGTTACAATTCAGTCAACAAAGCTGTTTATCATGTATTCAGAGGACCTTTCTCAATCAAATTATTTTAATTGCACCCTAAAAATTATTTATTAAAACAAGACATCTTCAAACTGATGATCCAAACAAGGACCTGAGCATGTGATGGCTATTTCTGTAAAAGTGCCAAGGTTTCAAAAAGTTGCTAAACGGAGCCAGCCAGCTGGTTCAAAGAAGGCTGCAACACCTTGCTTACAACAGAAGCAAATTCTGACCATGTTTCTATTTTAAAAGAATGAGAAAATTAACAATAACACATTTCTGGGTACCTTTCAGAAAGCTCAAGGATACTTTACAGGTAACACATACAAGTAGCTAAAAAGATTCAAAACATTCACATAGTTAAGTAAAACCAACATATATTAAGCCAACAGAACCAACTAGCCAACTGAATGGAAAATCTTGAAAAGTATGAATTAAATGTAGACATATTTTCTTAACTGGTTATGAATGTTGCTCATGTATAAAGACTCAAAACTGAATGCAGTACCTGCAAAATCTGGATTTTTTTTTTTTCTGCCAGAACACTGACAAAAATTAATTAATTATTAAGATGGTTGACAATTCAACTTAAAAGATGAGCAATTTAGGTGCAATTACAAAGAAGTTTATTCTTAGACTCAGGGTAGTTATCTGGTACAAGAGTGAAGGCCTCTTAATCCCTAGGATTACAGGCACAGTCAGAATCTGCAAGGTGCCCCACAATGCCTGCTGGTTGACATAGTTAATAGGATATTAGTCTTTGCAAGGTAAACAGTAAACTGGAGCACAGAGAGTCTGGAGCAATATTTAACACTTTCTCCAGATAAAAAAAAAAACCAAAAAAAAAAAACAACCTTATATTAATCAAATAATTTTAAAAAAGTAATTCTATTCCTGTCTTCAAACATTATCTTAACATAAACTATAGGTTGATGACCTGATTCTGCAGTTTAATGTCATCTAACTAATGGTTCTGACGACAGAGTAGTGTCATCTTCACCATGAGAAGATAACGTTATAACAAGGAAACAAAAAGAAATGTCAAGCCATCAAACACAGAGAGATAACATGCAGGCAAAAGACAACACACTTGGTAAGGAAATATAAATAAAACGATTCCTAACAACAACTCATCAATTTGAAAGGCCATTAAAGCACCCGTCACCTGAGTTATTGCTGAAGATTAATCAAAACAAGTCACCCTGGGATACATGGTTTTTCAAGGGGGGAAAACAAGGAGACCGAAGGAGTTAGAACTCCTTCATTAGCTGCGTTTCCATTACAAAGCTGCGCAAATCTCTGTGGATTTTCTGCTAATGTTAAAAAAAAAAAAACACATTTTCACAATTGCGGTGTTTCCATTAAATAAGAAATTAAATTAAAATCACACATGACTAAGCTTGTTCACGCGATAAGCCATTAAAAACATGCCACGCCATGATCCTCCAACTACTTCCAGTTGTCATCTTCTTCGTGGTTTGCGCCAGTGGCAACATCCAGTTGTTGATCATGTGACTCTTGTGATGCGAAAAAAGTGTTTTCATTGCGGTTTTGTGAAACCAACCTATTTCGATACAGCCGAAAAAAAAACCCCACCTCATCCTAACGTCAAAACTTTTCCTCGAAGGAGGAGACTTTTTTCGAAAATGCCGTGTTTGTATTAAGCAGGTTTATTTTCGTTATTTCAAACTGCACAATTTCAAGGTTAATGGAAACGCAGCTCTTGTCACAGAATCAAACCACTCTGCAACATTACCATCTTTCACAAAATTCACTTTACAGTGTTAGCTAATCTTTAAAAAAAAAAAAAAAAAAAAAAGAAAAAGAAAAAAAAGGCACGCCTCGTTTTATTATATGGTTCACAAATTTGATTGATTCCTGTAACAAATCTAAGTCACAGTCAATTAAGATTGAACAGAGCAAGATTTCTGTTGTGAAGAAAACTCTACACCACTTCCTCTAGGTAACCTCATTAGAGAGTGTCAGTGTACATTTCCAGCCTGGATACCAAACCTTTTTAGCAGAGGTTATCCCATAACAAGAAGACATGGTATCAATATTAATGAAGCCTCTTGGCTTCTCAGGGTGGCTCTGCTAGCTGCCAGCCTCCTGTTACAGAGCACACTGTATTATAGCTCACACCCAAACAAACACGTGTGATGGAAGCGTCTCTTTGGATGCAATGGAGTCGTGCCAGCCCACTTCAACATCCCTCATTGAGCTGGAGCTGCTTGGGGCTAATGTTAGCACTATTTCCCCCACTCACCATACATGTCAGCTGCTCAACTTCAACAGGAAGGGGGTTTAGGTTTCTTGCAGCCAGCTCCCTGTCGCCACCAACAAAAACGTCAAGCATAGAATGACACTGGATATGAGTATAGGGTATAGGGTAGTAAACCTCGTACCAAGAATGAGTTCCTCCTGTTTAAACATATAGGTGCACAGCCAACATGTGTCTGTTGAAAGTAGTCTTGCAACAAGCTTTAAAAATGTCTGAGGGAACCGAAAGGCTTTCATTTCAAAGTCCTAACTAAGATTGCCTGACAGAAATTGACAAAATTAGAGATGCACTAATTAACTCGCCAGAGATCATAATCTGCCAATTTTCTCTTCATCGATAGGGGCTACTTTGTATCATCTGGTAATTATACGTCTGAGCGTAAATGATCAGATGCAGGGTTCCCCAGGGGTTTGTTCTTGAACCACTTATATTCAACAACTACATCCTCCACCTAGATCAGATTATGAAGCACCACATCATCTCTTACAATACGTATGCTGAGAACGGACACACTTTTATTTCAGTGTCACCATACAACCACAGTCTACTACAATCAATGTGTCCCTAATATTAAAGATGGGTCAACATTTTCTCATTTTTAATGAAGACAGAAGCTGCTGCTTTTGTCCCCAAAGATGAAGGTTAGAAATCAGCACACATCTAGACTCATGGAGTCTAAAAGTTACACAACAGCCAAATGTGTTAGAATATTGTAACGTTATCTATATCTGGCTCTGTAAAAGATCAATTTATCAGCTACAGCCTGTCCAAAACGAGCCTTGACAAACACCTGGAAATGTTTTCATATCACAATAGTTCTTAAATCACTGCATCCCCTGTTTGTAAAATGTAAGTTTTAACATCCTGTTGTTAATTTATAAGGTATTAAATGGTGCTGGGCCAAAATACGGTGAAGAGTTACTTGTCAGGTATGACTCATCGAGACCCCTCAAGTCATCAGAGACATGTTAACCCAGTTTTTCCAGGGCAAGAAATGCTCCTCAGCTCTAAGCAGTCAGGCTTATATGTGTTGCTGTGAAGTCACAAGAAGGTGGCCTCATAGGTGGAGATGGGGCAGCTGTTACAAACGCTGACAGCTTCTTATCCATCTGCCACTGTGAGGCAAACACAAGCCCTCAGATGATTTAACCACAGCCCCAACATTAGCTCTCTCATGAAGTCTATTTTGGCCTTCATGGGCAAAACAGCTGCCCTAGAATCCACACTGCACTGTTTTTAGATGCTGCAAAAGGTTTAGTTCAAAGTAAAAAAAAAAAAAAAAAAGAAGAAGAAAACCTTCTCCTCTACATCTGTTGTCAATGAAGCAATGGAATGCAATTCCCCAGAAGCCTCTTCATGTGGATTCAAACAAGCACAAAAAAGCAGTGAAGAAGAAACAATAAGTGTGAAACATTGCCTCAAAGTATCAAGAACAGGACAGAAATGCATCAATGTAGTTATCAGGTTTGGAAAGCAAAAGTAGAAAGATGGGAATATTTGGCAGGAGAAGCATTACTGAAGGAATTCGGAGCACAAAAAAAGGTCACAGTAAAGTCTGACAATCAGCAGACAGGTCAAGGAGGTCAGTCCAAATGACAGGACAAGTGCCGCGAGCAACTGTGACAGGAGTGGAGCCAGGCTCCTTCTTGCCCACAAAACACAAGGAGTGTATTGTGGCAGACCCAGTCTCCTCATACCAGCGCACAGAAAAAAAAAAACAAAAAAAAAAAACTCAGATTTGCACACGCAGCTGCATGACTTTGTAAGAAGACGAGAAGAAAATGGCCTTGGCGGCTATCAAATATTAAACAAGAATAGATTTTTTTTGTGATCAGTGTTGTGTTTACTCTGGATTTTGGTTTTGATTCTTATTGTTCAGGTTTGGTTTTACTCCAACAACTAATCCTGTTTTGATCTGATTCTTGTTTTTCAATTTGGAACTAAAAATACATTTCTTGAACCTCTCTCATCCCAAACCCATTCTAAATGCTTTTAATGATGCTCAATCTTGCTACACTGGATTTTTTTTTTTTTTTTTTTTTTTTTTTTGTGAATTACAGACATAAAATCTAGAGTGAATCTGTTCATAGTGCTGCAACAGATCACTGCACAGACTAAAATAAACCTTCTACGCCAATCTGTTGAAAATACTCAGCTTTTATTGAGTAAATAATAATATACTAGCAAGGAAAAGTATGTAGTACAATTAACAGGGAGACAAAGGAAAGCCCCCTGATAACGTATCAGATTTGAACCAACCTGCATATTTGAATAAAGCATAAATGCCTTTCAGCATTCACCAGTGAGCAAACAGAATAATCTCTGATATCCTCTCTAAATAGCCGTATACAATGGAGTGTGCTTAGCATGCTCAACCTGTGGATTTCAACAAGTGAGAGCTGTGATGAAAGGCTCTGACGTCAGAACCATTCATGAAAGGCTGGTGGTAGCCTATGGGGATGAAAATGCTTCCCTCAGCCTATGTTGAGCAGGCTGTATTCTGGAGTTACAAACCATGTTGCATTCCAGCCACCAGGGAGCTGTATTTTAAGCCAGGACAAAACTAAACTACAGATGTATTCTTACGCTTTCTTAAAAGCCTAGTGAGTCACTAAAGAGTAAGGAATTTATAAGCTCCACTGGGTCTTTCTGACCCTGAACTGCTCAAGGAAAAAGCATAAACACTGCAGCATTTACTGCAGTGGTTAATAAAGATAAGCATCACATTCTAAGAGAGCAATCCTGATTCTTGTTCAACAGTATTCGCTCATCTCCGACGCACGAGCAGTCACGCATTTCTCAGAGAACATTTGACTGCGGGGCAAATAGCCAACCACAAACTAACACTGAACGGGTCTCCCAGGAGACGAGAGGGAGATTTCCCAGGCCACAAGCCTTTACCATCCCTTATCTATAAACCCTCTTGCTGCTTCTCTGTGTGGACTGGTGTCTTCTTTACATGTGCCTTGGAAAATGCTAATTTTGTGAAGGCGTGGGAAATCACCTGCATTAATGGGGGGAAAAAAACTAAAGTGGTTACCAGCAATATGCATCTAAACTTTCCTATGCAGCTGGATAGTGGTAGCTTTAACCTGTTAGCATGGTGAAACTATCATAGCACGTCAATTCACTCCATGTGTTTTGTGAAGAGATCAATGCAACCAGGGGGTAGAAGTCAGCTTGCTACACTCCAAGCCAAATAGATGCAATCCTTAATGAAAACCTGTTATAGGTACAAAAACCTGCAACTGGGGCGGAGACCCAAAACATACAGCCAAAACTACACTGGAGGGGTTTTCAACAAACCATATTCATGTGCTAGAGTGTTCTGGTCAAAGTCCAGACCTTAAACTTTTTTTTTTTTTTTTTTTTTTTTTTAAATCTTGTTCAAACACACTCACTATCCAATCTGAAAAGGCTTGAGCTAAATAAATATCAGGCTTCTGAAAAGCAGGTTCATTTCTATCCACTCAGTACTTGGCTGGGTTTTCTCTTGCATGAATTATTGCATCTTTGCAACATGGCATAGAGGCGTTCAGCCTGTGGTTCTGCTGAGGTGTAATGAAAGCCCAGGCTGCTTTGATAGTGGCCTTCAGGTCATCTGCATTGTTGGTTCTGGTATATCTCATCTTCCTCCTGACAGGTCAGGCCAGTTCACTGGCCAATCAAGCAATCAGTAACACCATGGTCATTGAACCAGCTTCTGGTACATCTGGTAGTGTGTGCAGGTGCCAAGTCTTGCTAGAGAAATCATGAATGAAATCATCTCCACAAAGCTTGTCAGCAGAAGGAAGCATTAAGTGCTCTAATATTTTCTGGTAAATGGCTGCTTTGAAAAACACAATGAACCAACCTCATTAGATGGCATAACACCCCAAACCATCTAACTGTGGAAACTTCACACTGGACTTCAAGCAACATGGATTCTGTGTCTCTCCACTTTTCCTCAAGACTCAGGAACCTTGATTTTCAAATGAAATGCAAACTTTATCGGCTGCAGCTATCCCTGTTGCTGGTGCACCTATTCCTGCCATACTTTTTCTTCCACTCAACTTTCTATGAATATAATTGGATACAGCAATTTGAACAACCAGCTTCTTTAATGGCTTTTTGTGGCTTATCCTCCTTGCGGAAAGTGACATTGATTTTTTTTTTCACAATATTCAAATTTTCTGAGACAGTCAATGTGGGGTTTTCATTTTCTATAAGCCATAATCATCAAAACTACTAAAAATAATGGCTAGAAATATTTCTCTATGTGTAATGAATCTATATAAGATTCACTTTCTGAAATGAATAGCAAAAAATATTAAACTTTTAATTAAATTCTTATTTTTTGGGAGGTACCACTTTTCCTCTGCTGTGTAATTAATTATGTTCGACTTTGTGCTGGTCTACAAGAACCCCCCCCCCCAGTAAAACACATTGAGGTTTGTGACAAAATACGAAAGAGTTCAAACATCACAAATACTTTTGGAAGGCACTCTATATAAGAGTTGAAAGCCTCCGTTTTGAACAATTTCTAACAGTCTTTCAAGATAGATAGCTGGGATGAAAACAAGCATCAAAGCACAGAAAATATGAAAGACTGATGAACTGAAGGTGAACTAAGTTAGCTATTTCATAATTCCAATCGAGCTGCTTTTACATAGGAAACACTCATGTGCTGTCCAAAGGTATATTCAAGGCAAATTTGACAAAACATTTTAACTGTCACTTTGAATAATGCCTTAATAAAAACAAAGTGTTTCCTTTAACGCAGTGTTTGCTGGAAGAAATCTTTTTCTGCTGATAAAAAATTTGGCAAGTCAAGAAACCTAATCTGGAACATTCGGTTCAGTTTTGGTAAGGAATTCAAAACACCAACATGGCCTGAATTACCCCCCACCCTTACCCCACGGGAGACGCCACTGCAGAAGTCACCTGTATAATCTTAAACCGTGCGCTAACAATAACACTAGAAAGCTCCTTTGTTTAAGGAAGCATCCCTGGAACTCCACCCGAGGCAAGCGCAAACAGTAATCTTGTGACTCTATGTTGACTTCCTCACACATGCATCCGGATTGAATGTAAGACTGAGGAAAAGTGTCACTTCCAGTCATATCACATGCTGGTGGAAAAATATACGCCTGAGAAGCACTCCAACAACCACGCTGGACTAACCTTTCAGATGACTGTGCCACCAAACACACTGAGCTTAAGCAGACAGGAATTTTATAGAGCCAAGCACGTACTTCCATGACGACACAACTGAGAAGTCAACACAAGGAGTGCGCTCACAGCTTTAATGGAGGTGTACAAGATTGCCAAACCCAATAAAAACAAGGAAATGCCCCTATATATATATAACAGCTTTATCTCATGCCAAATTGAGGTGTTTCCATTTGACATCAATTAAAACCTACTTACAGTAAATAAATTACTACACTAAATTTAATCTAAAAGCAAAAAAGCTTTCACAGCTTTTATTTAAAATTATTCAAATAATTTAGCCTCACCAGTCATCAATATTAAATCTACATTAACAGAAAATGAAGCATTAGGATATACCTGGCCATCCATCCATACATCCATCGTCTTACAGTAAGAAGGTCCTGAAATCAGATCCCTGCCAGGGCCTTTCTGCATGCAGTTAACATATCCTGCCCATGCATTCATAGATTGTCTCAATTTAAAAAAAAAAAAAAAAAGCTGTTTGCTGAATCAATTTTACAATATCTGCTAGAGAAGCACAGCTGCTTGCAATAAATAACATTTCCTTAGAACAACCAAAATACCCTGAAATCAGTATGATCACAAGAAAGCCCCTAGGTCTATATTAGGGTATTGGTTGAAAATAGAGTCTTATCTTATGATTACCTTAAGTACAAAAACCACTGTATTGATACAAATGTTTAAAATAAAAATGTGTGACTCTACATAACTGTTTTAATTTAAACCAGAAAACCAACAATTACTCCTTCTGCAACAAGGATAATCTAACAAAAGCATTATTATGCTTACAATAATATTATCAATGACATTTGTTATTTTGACTTTGATACAAAAATTTGGGTAACTACACTAGAGCCTATGCTAATTTGCAATACATGTGCAAATACAAAGCAGAATAAAAACATCACCCTTATTAAAACCCAACAATACAAAAAACAACAACTTTATTTCATCAGCTTATAAAAAAAACAAAATGGCGGTAGTGGCAATTATTCATGACTAGTTAGATGGTCCTTAAGAACTGACTACGTATTTAATCTAAAATGACGCAAATTAGTTTCAACTCAGTAGGTGAGAAATCCCACTTGCTGAAACCTCATACAGAGAAGGTTGTTTAACTCAGAGAAGTATTATATGAACCCACCTTACAACTCCTATTGACTGCTCCACAAGTTACTGAAACAGTCACTCTAAGCTCAAGCTGATTAATCAGTCCACTCACTGAGTCTCTGCAGACAAGCCAGTCGCCGTTGGCCAACTATAGTTTTAAAATAGCTTTACCTTAAAAGAAGTAATGGATGGGGCTCCGTCTTTTTTGCAACTGGAAATATTTCCAAACAACCAACTTTCTCATTCTTGTAGACTAGGGGAGAAAGTATTTCAGCCAACTAATCGGATGGTCTACTTTATGCTCCATACAGTTGGAGAAAAACTCCAGTCAGTCTGGCATCTCATTAAAAGCAATTGTAATAGTTTTGAAACCTTGGAATACTTTGATACTGACCGATGCTTTGACTACAACAACAACTAGTGGATTTTCTAATAACTCCATACTTAAGCAAGAACCACACCCCACATGATGTGAAGAAAGACTGAGGAGCAGACTGTACCACTGCACAGATAACTTTATTCATTTATGCAATTGCTTTAAATATATAAACTACATAACCAATATTATTTTCACATTTCTATTAGATGATCTGCATGATTCCTCACAGTAGGGACATGTGAAAGACAGCAAAACACTCCCTCGACGCCGTAGTGCACATTCAGATAGCGATCTATGATATCAGCGCATATTTTAACACCTGTAAGGTAAATCTACATGCGATTTAAACCAGCAAGGGCACTCCAAAGAGAACAGCAGCTAATGTTACAGATTAATCTTAAATCTTCAGGTAAGAACAAGAACAAATATTTTGTTGAATCTGCAGTCCAAAAACGTTTATTTAGAGACAAGATCACTATTTAGCAGGAGAATCCCCGCAAGCGCTGCAAGCCGGTTTCACCGAAACTCGCTGGGATGACATGGCACCAGTCATGGGAACACTATGTCGCAGCTATTAATAAGGCATTTTAACGCCCTAAATGCAGTGTCGCCGGGAAGGCTGCTGCGGTATCGTGCATCATTGGGACAACCGTTTGAAGAGGCAGTGACAGCGGAACGCCGAGGCCTACAAAGATGGTCCGTCCACCGCTGGGTCCGTTGACACTCTACCGGTGGACATACACAGCCTCAAACCTCCACCTGATATAAAAATGACCCAAATTCACTTTTTTACATCAGCCGACTAAAACTGTCAGTACAACAACAAAATGTGCCGCGACATGACGTAAGCCCAGTCTTTGTCACCCGTTTGAATAACGTTAACCTACATCTCGTTTTCCTCGACTGGTCATTGCCGACAGCGGCACATAACTTCAGACCGAGACCGCCCAGGTCCGTTATCGGACACAACGACCAACTCGGTCGCTTGCTGAGGAGGACACATCCTCTCGTATTTCCTGCTCTGCTTCGGCTAAACGTAATCAAGATGTGGATGAAATCTGAAGCAGTGTGTGCCAGTGACAACAAAAATAAACGAGAGCGCCAACCGCTCCTCCTTCGCTAGCCTTCGCGGAGGCGCTTCATCAGCAGGTATCATGCTGGGGTCGTGGGTACTAAGATATGATCATCGATACTTATACAAACTTAAAAATGCATCCAAAATTCTGCGGGAACTTCTTTTCCAATTCCCCGTGGAAATGTAAGTTAATGATAGCGAAAATCGCAAGTACGATTGCGTGAGTAAGGTGCGTCCGATAATAGACGCACCAAGAATGCAGCGGCACTAAGCAGGCTAGCCACAAAGCTAAGCCAGCAACTGTTAGCTAATCAGCTAACCCTCTGCGACACGAATGTAGGCGCTGCGAGAGAAAAAAAACAAGCAAATGCTGACGGTCAGGAGGCACTTCTTTATAGTCTGTCGCTTTCACCGTGAGGAAACCTCACAGCCTCGATAAAACACACCAAAAATGTCAACTTAATCATATCATAGCTCACCAGCTCTTGGCATCCACCCTCTTGACAGCGAATTCCCTGTCTGTGTCTGACCGCAGTCAAGTGCGCGTCAGTAAGAAAGAGCACTTCCGGTGAAATGTTTAAAAATAAAACCTAGATTTGTTGTATAAACCGCGTTTCCTGTTAGTATTTACAATGATTAGTTTTTTTTTTACATTTAAATACCTTACAGTTACTAACTCAATTTTTGACAAGAATAATTATAGGTTATCGTCATATATATATATATATATATATATATATATATATATATATATATATATATATATATATATATAGTTTTGTAATTTACAAGCACTGTGTTAAGACAGAGTATGGGATGTTGATGAGTTTTGTTTATTTGCGTTTGTACATTTGTATAACTTTTTTTTTCTAATAAACGGAAATTTGCAACAAATTTCCGCAATTCACTTCCTTAAAATACGAATAGTGTGCAACCCTTTAAATGTGCTTTTCATTTTATTTTCGGTATGTCCAACTTAGGACCCACCACCAAAGTCCTTTATATTACAATGCAATTTATTTTTAATGTGCCAGGAAAAAAAGGTCTACAAAAAAAAGAGCCGAACTTTTATCGCCCTCTATTGTTCAAAAATTGATACCACACTCTGTATTTTGTGCTTGAGAGGAGTCACTTGGGGGCGTTGAGGTCTTCGGGTTTTCTTGTCTGTTTGGCATGAGCAGCATCTATGTCGTAGCACAAAAAACATTTTTCTTATTCCATTCTACACACCCATTAAGGCACTAAATGAAATATAACTTTACCCACAGACCCCAGAACGCTTAAAAAGGTTTGAGCTGGATAGAGCCGACCGAAAGATTCAAATTTGATTTAGGTATCAGGTTATCAGTCTCAATAAAACTTGCTTTTACACTGAAATCTGTGTTCAGTCATGATTTTTATTTTTATTTTTTGCTGATTTGTGTAAAACTAATTTATAGGTACAACAATCTTCACAATCTAGAAAGCTTAAATTCAGTAAGATTTATTCAGCATAATCTCTTGAAAATGAAGGGTTAGGGTTAAAAAAGATTTTGATTTTTACAATTATTGGTAGTCCGTGTAATTCTTATACAATGAATGTAATTTGACCAATTTGGAAATTTTGATTTTCCTTTTTAAACTGCAACGTTTCACTGAGGCCCATTTTTTTTTAGCTTCTTTCAAACCTGAAAAGACAAGAGAACATGCTATTGAAGTTAGGGTGGTGTGTTGAACTTTGTGACGTTTTTTCGTGAATCAAACACATATAATGTCTGACACATTAAAAACATATTTTTAGAAAAACTCAGTGTGGACGTTAATTTTTAAGTCTCCAAATAATCAAATCACAGAAAACAACAGAAATCTAAAGTATTTGTAAAACAAATGGTTCCATGTATAGTGGTCAATTGAAAAGAAAGTCATTCTTGAGCTATTTCCCTGCATGTGTGTATGCTTGTGTGTGTGACTGATGGTGAAATACGTGTATATAACCTGCTTCTTTGGACTCCAGTTCATCACTTCATACACTGCCACCTACTGGCAAACTAGCGCAAGTTCACAAAAAATGTCAACTACATATGACTGGCGGTTCGCCAGAAATCCTAAACACCTCTGGAAGATCTCGCCTCTCTTTTTGTAATATGACACCCTTACAGGTAAAAATATATTTGTATCATTAGTTAACAACAAAGAATTAGTATAATTATTACAATATGAAAGAACAGATTTTCTATTGGGAGGAAATTTCAATTTATCATTGGTTCATTACAGTTTTTTTCAGTTGCTTTGATGCAGTTCTTGAAACATTTTCGACATTTGCAAAATAGTAAGTGCATTTCTCAAAACAATTTGTACAAGCAGCAAAACACCACAGATTACCTGCAAATTCCAGTCTCTTTCTCAAAATCCTTAGTTCATCTCTCAAAATTAAATATGTGTGTCAATGAACATGTCAGTGCCTCAGAATGACAAGTCCTTGTTTCAGTGTGTATGGATAATACAGTCAAATTAATTAGTCAAGTTGTCAATATAGCAGGATACTCTGGAGGGATGCTCTGTAAACTATGGCTAAAGTTTTGATGACAAGTATTGTAAAGTGTAGTTGTGGAAGATCAATGGTAAGAGACTGGACAAGACTGACATTTATGCTTTTACTGTAATTTGACAGATGATGTTATTATGATACAGAAAGGAAAATACAGCACTGGAGAGCACAAAGAAAAACAACAGTAGAAATGGAAACATAAGACAATCTCCTTAAGGAAAACTGTACATGCAGTGCTGTAGGAATTATGATGCAGTCTTTCTACATCTCCTCATGTTCATGTCTGTTGGGCCACAAATTCTCATCCACATCACAACAAATGTCCTCTTTGGCGATGCAGCATGGAAAGGATCTTTTAGGAATGAGGAGTAAGGTGAGGAGAACTCCATCAACATCCTGTTGAGGGCCGCAAACCATTGCCTGATGATGTTGGAGTGATGGAAACTGGCATATGTCCTCAGCCTCTTCTGCCTCTTCCTCTGTTTTGCCTCCTAACTCCTCTGCTACAGCCTCACTCCTTTTCTGCTTCCTCTTCTCCTCTTTGGCTGTTGACCCTATCCAAATCCTTGTCCTTCCATTGTGAGAAATGTAATATTGTAATACACTATATAATTGCCAGATGATTGTTCATGGTACCTTTGAGCTATTTCAAAAAACTGGTTGATCATGGGTTGATCTAAAGTTTCACACATTTACCGACATTGGGGAAACTCAGGATTCACCTGGGAGCAATTTATCAATTCAGGACAGATTTAGAAAAAAAATAGTTTTATGTATAGAAATATGCTTGACATATTATGACAACCTGTTCAAGCATTTTGCATGTAAAGATTTATACGATTAGCTTGTGCTTAAATGTTGTGGAGGTTAAGACAATTCAACAGAGACCCATATAATTAATTTTGATCAATATGACAAAAGCAATTGCAAATGTAGAAAAAAGCTGAGAATTGCACAAAATCACTTGCATGATGTACAAAAGCATTTGCAACTTGCTCAAAGGAATCAGAAATTGTTTTTTTGATGTGCATAAGTCACACAATGATTAGAAAATTGAAAAGTAGTTTGGAGAATTTCAATTGTGCTCTGAGAAATGCACCAAAGCGACTGAGAAAAACTGTAAAAAAAGATAAATTCACTGACTGTAGTTTGTTTTCAGTAATAAAAAACCTTGCAAACTCTGAATTCAATGTACCATTTCAATGAAAATAATTTAAAAGTCAAAAAGGTGTTCTTTTTAAAATAAATGTCATGTTTTAGTTTAATTGAAAAGTTTTAGGATGAAGTGGTATTTTCTTGTTTTGTATACATGCAATTAAATTTTTTTGCTTTTGTAATATGTAATATGCTTTTGTAATAGCCTCACTCCTTTTCCACTTCCTCTTTGGCTATTGATCCTGTCCGAATCCTTCTCCTTCCTTTGTCAGAAATGTAATATTGTGTTGTGTTCCAGCAATGTACACTATATTCTTGCCAATTGATTATTCATGGCACCTTTGAGCTATTTTAGAAAACTGGTTGATCATCGGTTGATCTAATGCTTCATACATTTACCGACGTTTGGGAAGGTCAGGATTCAGCTTGGAGCAATTTATCAGTACAGGACAGATTCAGAAATAAACGTCTAATGGAAATGTATAGAAATATGCTTGGCTTGATATATTATGACAACCTGTTCAAGCATTTTGCATATAAAGACTTTTACGATTAACTTAAATGTTGTGGAGGTTGAGACAATTCAACAGAGGCCCATATAATTCATTTTGATCAACATGAGAAAAGGATTGCAAATGTAGGAAAAAGCTGATTATTGCACATAATCACTTGCATGATGTACAAAAGCATTTGCAACTTGCTCAAAGGAATCAGAAATAGCGTTTTTGATGTGCACAAGTGACACAATGATGTGAAGATTGAACGAGTAGTTTTGAGAATTTCAATTCTGTTCTGAGAAATGAACCAAAGCAACTGAGAAAAACTGTAAAGAGGACAACCATACATCACTGGTTATATCTTAACTGAAATGTAAACCTTTTGAACCTACTGAAACACGGTCCTTGAAAATACTTCAACAGAACTGAATGCTTCTGCAGTTAAATATATTTGTCATTTGACTGCAACTTATAGACTCATTCAATATAGACTATTTTTGAACAGTCCTTTTATTTCAGGAACTTTATCACTAAGTGAAACACATCAATTACACACAGATAGCGGTCTGAAATGCTTAATTTCTGTTAATTATGATGATTTTCCGCTTGCAGATTATGAAAACATGACCTTTAAAATTAGAATATTACATCAGACCATTAAAAAAAGTTTTTAATACAGAAATGTAACCTTAATAAAAAGTATGTTCAATACCTGTTTAAAGGTTGTCAGTTTTCAAAAGGTACATTTAATCTGACAAATGGGCCTCATTGCAATGCATTATTTAATTTACTGAATATGATTGTACTAATGTGTCTAATGCAGAAAACAAGATTTTTGTGTTTGGCTTTCTTATTTGTAATGTCACTGAGTTCATTAGTAACACATTTTTGTGTGTAGTGCCATAAACAATATTTGTTCTTTCTGAATAAAACTTAGTTCTTAAGTTACATGGTTCAACAGGGAGTAGGTAGAGGGGGGTGTGAAGAGTGAGGACAAAGAGCTAAATGAAGGGTGGGTGAGACAGAAGCATGTAGAGATGCACAAAAAAAACTTTAAGAAGAAAAACAAGTATTTTTTTTTCATTACACTAAACAATATTCAAAAAAAGGTAATATATGTGGCCACTTTATACATTTTTAATAGTTTTGACTTTTTATTCATCCGGATCAAAGCACATTCTGTTTACCTACGTGAAAATATAGAAAACAATTTGAAAAGTATGTTTAAAAAGAATTTAGATTATTTTCATTCTTAAAGATTATTGTAGTCATAAAGTCAGATTATCATAATCCTAGCATGAAACCTGATGTGAAAGAAATTATTTTTGTTTGTTTCATTAAATGGACAGTACATCTTAAAAAACCCAAATTATTTTCAGAGTTGAAACAAAAGCCACATACCACATAGAGTAAATAACATGTTTTTGTGGCTTTCTGTCTCAAAAATGAAATAAAAGTATACATTCTAGCCACTGCATTGTCAGACTACTGCTGCTCTTTAACCTTAGTGTGGAAGTGTTAAACATGTGAGCAGCTGGTGTGTCGTGTCTCATATGGGAGGGGCAAGTGCAGATTGAGAGTGGGTGATCTTCATAAAGCTTTCGCCTTGATCTGCTCGCTCCCACTCAGCCAGGATAGTTGAGCACAGCAGAGCACAGCAAGCCTCCCTTCTCTGGAGAGCATGGGACTCACACAGGACCCCAACTTTCAGAAGCTGCAGGACTGGTACACTGCCCACGCCCTGAACCTCAATATGAGGCACATGTTTGAGGCTGACAAAGAGAGATTCAATAAGTTCAGGTATGTGAGCAATGATAAAACTTAGACAGCACCTCAGAACAGAACAGATAGATATTTTGTCTGTTAAAATCATCATATATTAATATAATTTTGTCATCTTAAAGACATCAGATGCAATACAGCTGCCCAAATCAACCAGAAAGTACTGAGAAGCTTATTGAATATTGTATATAGCTTTCACAAAGTGTCTCTGTGTTGTTGTTGCTCTCATCATTGTTTCCATGCTGCATCTTTACAGCCTCACACTCAACACTGAGGATGGAGACATTCTTCTGGATTACTCAAAGAACCTAATCACTGAAGAAGTCATGAAAATGTTGGTTGACCTGGTAATCTGAATTCTAGTTCTTTTTTAAGTTTTCCTGATAATCATTGGAACACCTTCTTAACCAAGCAGCAAACGTCTACCCTGTACTGGCTTGATTCTGAATCACTATGTGCTTCTTTAACACAATTTTGAGGTTTAAATATACCACAGTCATATCAGTAGCACATTTAATTTTCTGTTTCTAATTTTACTCTTTAGGCCAAGTCAAGAGAGATTGAAGCTGCTAGAGAGAGGATGTTTACTGGAGAGAAGATCAACTTCACTGAGGTGCACTTTGATGACCAAACACAGGAATTACTTAACTTTAAGGCTTTGATAAAAACCAGCTACAAAGGCCAGATAATAAGTTTTTGTGTATTGATCTATGTTTGATGGTGTTTTGCATTTGCAGGGGCGTGCTGTGCTTCACGTTGCTCTGAGGAACCGCTCCAACACCCCAATCATGGTTGACGGCAAGGATGTAATGCCTGAAGTCAACAAGGTTCTGGAAAAAATGAAAGGCTTTTGTCATGTGAGTCCAACCAGTCCTCGGGCGGAAATTTACAAAGATTTACTTTACAAGTGTTTGTGGTAACTGAGTGTATTTGTTTCAGAGGGTTCGGAGCGGGGAGTGGAAGGGCTACACAGGAAAGGCCATCACAGATGTTGTAAACGTCGGAATTGGAGGATCAGACCTTGTGAGTAAATAACATCAATCAGACCAGGGTGCCATTTCATCAAGGAAAATTAAAAATTTTTGTTACTGCTCATTTGCATGTCAAATCCATTTGTAGTGCACAGTTCTAGCACTGCACAATGCAGATGATGTGGTCCTGTTGGCTTCATCGGGTCGGGATCTTCAGCTTTCACTGGAGCAGTTCGCAGCTGAGTGTAAAGCAGCCATGCAGGATGAAGATCAGTGCCTCCAAATCTGAGGCCATGATCTTGAGCTGGAAAAGGGTAGAGTCCCTTCCCCAGGTCGGGGAGGAGATCTTGCCCCAAGTGGAGGAGTTTAAGTGTCTCAGGGTCTTGTTCACGAATGAGGGAAAAATGGAGCAGGAGATCGATGGGTGGATAGGTGCTGTGTTGGCAGTGAGGCGGGCAGTGCTGCTGTTACAATGTTACGTCTTTTCACATATGTCTCTACCAGCTTTGCAGATCGAGTGACTGAATCGTTGTTCAATTTTTCTTTACAAAATAACTCACCTCTCAGACTGGATGGAGAGCCTTTGTGAAATTCAATTTTCAAGTCTTGCCACAAAGTCTCATCATATCTGGACTTTGTCTGGGCCATTCTAACAAATGAATATGCTTTTCTGGCTGAATGTTTAGTGTCATTGTCCTGCTGGAACATGAGCGTCTGCCCTAGTATGTCTTATGAAGCCCCTAACAGGTTTTCATCCGGTATAGCCTTGTATTTGCATCTTCCCATCAACTCTGACTAGCTTTCCTGTCCTTCCTGAAAAAAGTGTCTCCATAGCATGATGCTGCCACTACTGTGTTTCACACAGAGATGACATGTTCAGGGTGATGTACTATGTTAGTCTTCTTCTACACATTGCATTTTGCTAGTAGACCAAAGAGTATAATTTTGGACTCACTGGAGCAGAGCACCTTGTTCCTTTTCTGACCCCGACATGGTTTGTGTAGCTTTTCCCCTTGTATTCATTTACATTTCACTTCATGCTCATATGCCAAATTGTGTTGGTCTTTGAAAGAACCATCATTGTTTGACTCTGTTTCTTACTCTCTGTCTTGAACCATAGGGTCCTCTGATGGTAACTGAAGCCCTGAAGCCTTACTCAAAGGGGGGTCCTCACGTGTGGTTTGTGTCCAACATTGATGGGACTCACATCGCCAAAACCCTGGCTCAGCTCAATGCTGAGACAACCCTCTTTATCATTGCATCCAAGGTAGCTGGACTACCTCAAGATCACAACCTCTAAAACTGAAAAACAATAACTTTTCACATTAAAAAGTTCTGCTTTCTTTCTGCTTTACATTTATAGAAATAAACTTTCAATGCATGTAAGAAATTTCAACAGACATTTCCAATGACTAACAAGAAGCCACCAATTCTTTTTACAGACGTTCACCACTCAAGAAACTATCACCAATGCTGAGTCAGCCAAAGCCTGGTTCCTTGAACATGCCAAAGATGTTAGTGGATAAATACGCCTTCAAAGTGCAATTTTATTTGTTGATTAATTGATATCCTCCTTAATCAGTTATTTGCTTTATGTCAACAGAAAGCTGCCGTTGCCAAGCACTTTGTTGCTCTCTCCACTAATGCTGTAAGTTTGACCAAGTTTGTTTTCTCTTCTTTATCAGTCGTCAACATTTTGAAATCTGCGTCTGAACTGTTCTGGTTTCCTTCCTTCAGCCCAAAGTGAAGGACTTCGGCATCGACACGGAGAACATGTTCGAGTTCTGGGATGTGAGTGCTGTTTAACACCCTTACTGGATGTAGCTACTCCTCTTTTCTTCCTAACACTGTGATTGGGGATTTGTGCGGCTGCTATAAATACACTAGACTTTTGACCTGTGAAGTAGGTGGGACAGAGACTCAGGAGAGCAGCTGCTGGGTAATCAGAAGCCCCTCTCTTCAGGTTCAGTTATTATTGGTAGTGACCTTTCCTCTTGCAGAGGTTACACTAAAGGTCACAGAGTTGCTTTCAGCTACATTGTTGGTATTTAGAGGGAAGCAGTTCCAATGAGGCATTTAAAACTCAGAGAAAATGTGCACACATGCAATATGTTTTGCCATGAAGGACAAAATATCAACCTTGCCAACAGAGATTCTGCAAATTCACTTATCTGAGCATAACATTCAAAGTGCATTTCATTTAGTAAATTAAATGCAAAAACTAAACCTCATGAAGATAAAATGATATATTTATATGATAGATATATAAAATCTATTTTATAAATAGATTTTCATACTGAATTGTTCTGTGGGTATTATGTTATGGCCTATAAAATTATGGGTAGACTTCTCCAGCAAACTGTCACTGACATACACCTCAAGGAGTGTAAGCCACAAAAGCTCATTGTTTCAAAAATTGGTTGGGGACTCCTTTGTGCAAGCACATATATGAAAAGTTAAGTGGATAGAAAAAATGTGGTGGAAAAGGTCAGCAACTAGCAAGGATAACTTCAGCTTTGAGAAAATTGTGAATTGTCCATTCAAGCTTTTGGAAGAGCTTCACAAATCATGGACTGCAGCTGGAGTCAGTGCATCAAGAACCACTACACACAGACATGGCTTGTCACCAATCATCACTGACTGTGAAAATGTCACACTGGACTTCAAGCATCTTGCATTCTGCCTCTCCACTACTAACCCAGAGTTTGGGACCTTCATTTCCAAAAGAAAATGCTAAATTTATTTTCATCTGAAAAAACTGAGCAAACCTTGATCCTACGGACCCAGCCACAGTGCACACCTTATGAATCTCCCACAGGCTTTTGCCTGAAAAGACTGTGGTCTTTTCTGTTTCTTGCACAACTTTTCCAGCCACACTTTTTCCTTTCACTCAACTCAAAAATATACTTGGACACAGCGCTCTATTAGCAGCCAGCTTTTAAATAGTTTTATACTTTCTTTAACAGTCAAGTCAGCAGTGTTCACCATGACTTTGTAGGTCATAGCATAACATACCATTTCAGTGTTATAAATTCTTTAATTGTTCTCTTATTTAATACTTTATGTACATTCTTTCATCATGCTTAATTTTGCAGTTTCATGAGCTGCAAGCCACAATCTTCAAAACAGGAAAAAAACATTTGAAATATATCACTCTGTGTTTTATGTATCCATATGTTTCACTTTTTAATGAAATTACTGAAATAAATTAGGTTTTTCATGATATTGTAGTTTATTGGGGTGCATTATGTATTGAAATATGACTTCTGAAAGAAAGCTCAGAAGGAGATCACATTTATTTATTTTTACTTTCTTCTAGTGGGTTGGAGGTCGCTTCTCCTTGTGGTCTGCAATTGGAATGGCCATTGCTTTGCATATTGGTACGTACTAGATAATTAAAATTCACATTTTTATGTTGTGACAAAAGCACAACATCAAATACAGCAATAGTTGCTGGTGCAAGGTTGTTACAGTGTTTTAAGGTTCATTCTGCTGGACACAAACGTCTGGACAGATGTACGAAAGGATGTTTTCCTATTTCAGCATCAACAAGTACTGCTGCAGTGCTGGATTAACCAACACTTTCAGCCAGGCTGTGCCTGTTCTTAACATGCTGCTCAGATTAGATTTATCTGATGTGCAGAAATTTTTTCATTTATCCCACTTCTCTGTTACATTTTCTCATCAGGCTTTGACAATTTTGAGAAACTTTTGTCAGGAGCCCACTGGATGGTAGGTGCACCATGATGAGCCTGTCACCTCTTAAATATAGAATAACTATTCTTATCGGCCCCTGTGGAGGGGGGGTTACCAAGCAAAAAAATGTAACATAACTTTTCTTTTTCTTTGCTACAGGACAAACACTTCCGTTCCGCTCCCCTGGATAAAAACGCTCCCGTGTTACTGGCTTTATTGGGCATTTGGTACATCAACTTCTTCCATGCTGAGACACATACTATGCTGCCCTACGACCAGTATATGCACCGTTTTACAGCCTACTTCCAACAGGTCTGTCTCCTGAATACATCAAAGCTATTTTTTTTTTTTTTTTTTTTTTTTTTTTTTGGGGTGGGGTGGGGTGAGGTTCCATTTAGTTTATTTATTCAGAACATTAAGAAAGAAGATGAACAGCACCAGATTTGGCGACTGGTGAATTTCCATCTGGAGTTTTAAGGGCAGATAAGACAAAAAGTGGGCAAAAAATAAATAAACCCGTGAAAATAACTAATTGCTATTGCTCATCTTGCTAATGAGCAGTTTTTGTGGTTTCGTGGAAGAAAATGAGGAGATCCTCATAAGCTTACAACTTACTGGGAAGCAAACTATATATATATATATATATATATATATATATATATATATATATATATATATATATATATATATATATATATATATATATATATATATATATTCTCTCACAATGGAATAGTGTTGTTGTTCTGGTATCATTTGTCCTGAGTGATGGATACATGCATACATATACATAAATACCTGCATAAATAAACAAGACATAGACAACAAGTAGAAATGCACAGACTTTTCATGGCCAATATTAAATTTCAAATTCTAGTAAAAATAGCAGAAAAGAAAATGATTTGATAGAGGCAGCAGTTTTTAACTCAAAATAAAATGAAGACATTAAATAGGTCAAAGGATGTGTCCCTAAACTTTCTCTGAATTTCATAAGTTTGATATGTTTAAAGGCTAAGCATGTGATAATTTTAAAAATGAGTGTTTATAATTTAGGGAGACATGGAATCAAATGGAAAGTACATCACCAATCATGGAGCTCGAGTGAACTACCACACAGGGCCCATAGTGTGGGGGGAGCCAGGAACCAATGGACAGCACGCTTTCTACCAGCTCATCCACCAAGGTAAAAACAACAAAGACTGTTCCAGCTATGTTATAGGGGCACACTCAATTTGGTTAGATAAGTGTGCAGGTTTCATTTCATTCTACCCGCACTAGTTGCTGCTTGGCAACTGACAATTAGGCAAGGGAAATCAACTCAATTTATTGTCATTTCAGTGTATAATTACTAGCATACACCAAAATGAGACAGTTTTTCTTTGGAATCTCCCAGTGGGAAACATTAGTAACAATGTATAAACAAATATAAATGAAAACATATGAAGTGCATTATTATAAAGTGCAACTTTGAAACAGATCCTTCACAGAGTGTTGGAACATTCCAGTGATGCTTTCAGCTCCCCTCACTGTCCACTGCAGGGCTCTCTTGTGTGCAGCTGGTCCAGAAGTGTCACAGTAATATTATACAGCACATCAACACTATCTCAATTAAAGCTCTGCAAACTGTCATGAAGTTGCTGGTGTTTGTTTCAGTTTCTTCAAAAAGCTCAGTCTTGAGCCCATGTTATGATTCCTTTCGCGTTCTTTGACATCGTAAGGTCAAAAGTGCTCGGTACTCCTCCTGATCACCTCCTTTATTTTCTACACATCCATCACTAGGTTGTTGTTTCTGCCTTTTAGCAGTTTGACTTTGTTCCTCTACATTCATTTATCTTTTCTATGAATGAATCACACTGCTATGGTATTATCTACAGATGTAATAATCAGGGGTTTTTTTTCCCCATGTGACTGCAAAGCTGTATGTTTTTGGTGTGAAAAGCACATGGTTTGTTTTGTTTTAGTTAAGCATTTTTTTTTTTCATTTAACATGAGACAATGTTAGATTTAAATGGGCTCTCTACTGAGTACCCAGCAAGCCTTTTTTAAAAGTTCAACATTTAAAATGACAAAAGCAAAGAAACAAGCAATAACTAAATTTAAAACAAGCACTAAAAATAGCAGCTATAAAATAACTGATTATAAAAAATAGTCGTAATAGTCTGACGTAATTTAAAAACAAAAAATGATTCCTGAACCATTGTCAGCATTTTCCTTCTCAGCCCCTCTGCAGCCTACAGTGTAGTGAGTGACATATATGACAGCATCATCTGTATACAACTTTCAGTTAATTCATAAATGTAAAAGATGAAAAACAAAGATCCTAAAATGTAACCTTGTTGTATGCCAGTTTTATTGTTTTGAAATTTTGATTTTTGATGTGAGTAGTATCAACACACTGTCAAAAAAACTTGTTTTGAGGAATTGATTTTGTGTATTGAAAGCCTTTTTTAAAGATATTAGGATACAGCAGCAACTACATTACTATCAAAAGATATTTTGCTGTTTTCAACTGGGGTCATAAAATTATGCAAGTTAGGAAATACTTATGAGAAAAGTTTGATACTGCTTGACTGTAGCATGTTGCATTGCAGGAACACGAATGGTGCCAGCTGACTTTTTGATCCCAGCTCAGACTCAGCACCCCATCAGAGAAAACCTGCATCACAAGGTATCACAAAGGCTGTTCAAAACAGTGATTTAAACAAAGTATATTTATACAAACCATGCTGATACTATTTTGAGTATTCCATAAGACTATATTTAAAAGTTGCAGGTCGGGGTATCTGTTTTGCATCTGTTCTAGTTTTTTTTCTAAACAACTTACAGACTTTTATGCATAAATTCTTTAAAGACCTTTGAAGAACTGGGACGTGTTTATACTGAGCACTGAAAGTGTAACATCTGCAATTACTTGTGATGATATAAAAACTAAATTATTCACAGTGTAACAATGGTGAAAAAACAATAAATAGATGTTAATGTGTCTTTAGATTCTGTTGGCCAACTTTCTGGCCCAGACAGAAGCATTAATGAAGGGTAAGACCACAGAGGAAGCCAGGAAGGAGCTGGAGGCAAGTGGCCTGAGCAGAGAGGCTTTGGAGAAAATTTTACCTCACAAGGTAAAGTTAAATGAAGAAAAATGTACCTTTTATTTAGAAAGAAGATGATGATCCTTACACAAAATGTTTTACTAAGTGCTTTACTAAGTGAAAGAAGCAGACCACACAACAGACTGTGAAGCCAGGCGAACTTAGGAAACAGTGCCTCCAAGTGGCTGTCAATCAGCATCACTCTGCAGTGTTTGTGTTAAAAGAAGCAAATAGATTGAGCTAATCATAAATTATCTCTGTTTGATCAACCCAGGTATTCCAAGGAAACCGACCAACTAACTCCATCATCTTCAAGAAACTGACCCCATACACACTTGGAGCACTTATAGGTGAGATTTACTGATGATGAAGTAAAGTTAAATGATACTGGTATGGTTATTTATAATATCATATTTTACATAGCCAAAATTGTTCATGTCTTTTTCTCACATTGCTTTTATTCTTATGATTTTATGAATAATACCTATCTGTTTTAAATGGTTTTAGACTCTTACCCATGAACTCATAGAAAACTAGATGAATAGTCTAGAAAATAATCCTTACATTCTTGTAAATTTTAACATCTAAGCTTCCTGGCCACGTTTAAACAATCCATAATATTCTCCTGTAAATAGTTCTTTACTTAATGCAACAAATCTGAAAATTAAAAGGATTTTCTTATTACAGTCACAAGTACAAAAGATAATATGGAAGAAAAAAGTTACTGGTGCATCTCATAAAATAGCAATGAAATCCATTGAAGGTTTGTGTTGCAATTTGGCTCTGTGGGAAAAGGTCAAAGTTTTCTCCAATTCTGTAAATTTTCTCCATTGTTATGCAAATATGGGTGGTAGATATCCAGAAGAAACAACTGTCATGATAGTAAGCTGCTGCAATATCCTGAAGAGGTTCAGTGAGGACACAGCACACTGTTGCATGGTAACAGTCAGTCTGTTTGACACTAGGCTGCCAAATTAAGCAAGGATATTATGTCCTATTATCATCTGCTCCACTCTGCTACAACCAAAAATCCCCAATTAGCAATGAGCAGACTAATACATTTCTTTCTTTTTCAATTTATATTTACTCTGTGTTGTGTTGCAGCTATGTATGAGCACAAGATCTTTGTCCAGGGTGTAATGTGGGAGATCAACAGCTTTGACCAGTGGGGGTAAGTTATTTTTTCTTCCTATATTCCAACAGAAAAAACTCACAAAGATATTAGCAGGTGTTAAATGTTTGCAAACCTGAGTTGGTATATCTTTCCAACACTAAAACTTTAAGCAAAGGCAAATTATTTCCTGAAGTAGTTCAATATAATGGTACAGTTTGCCCACATTCATAAGAGCCATGTTATATGCATTTAAGGAAGCTTGTTTGTCCAAATTTCTATGTACTTATTTCAATTACACCCAGAGCTAATTGCATTTTCAAAGAGCTTTTTGCTTTATACAGATAATGCAGGAAAAGTACCATCTGCTAAAAGGTGGAGGTACTTCTGGTGGCTAAAAAGATCTGAAAAAAGGCATCAGCACACTTAATGAATTCCTTTCCTCTCATTCCTTACTCCATCAACAGAGTCGAACTGGGTAAGCAGCTTGCAAAGAAGATTGAGCCAGAACTCAAGGACACCACAGAAGTCCACTCCCACGACTCATCCACCAACGGACTCATCAACTTCCTCAAGAAAAATTTTGCCTAAGTTTGAAGCTTTCCTTGAACATCATTACCCTTCAGATCAGTTCAGGATCTGCCTGGACTAGAGTTTCGCATAGGCAGCTGGTCACTCCCACGCAGCTGAGCTGAAGCACTCGATGTTTGTGCTCTCATTATGAATATTGTGACTGTCTACAGTGCTCTCTTCGCTGTGTTACAAATGTAGTCAGTTATTGCTGTAGACAGAATGAATCATGCTCTCATCGTCTCTACAGCTGCAGAAATTTGTGTTTTTGAAATAAATATGTTTTATCAGATCCTCAGTTGAACTCTTAAGGCTGAGTTGCTTAGTATTTACCTACAACATGAGCAAATCAACCAAACGTGCGTCAGAAAATAGGCCGTCACTAGATGTCACCAGAGAGCCTGGTTTATTTCCTGGAATCAAGTTGGCCTCCCAGAAATTACCATTTGTTGGAACAAAAGTGCAAAGTTCATTTCGTTTGTGGTGCTTTCTTCCTCTCCACAGGTCCCCAGACTCCACAGCATCCATTTGGAGAGAAAAACAAACAGCATCTGGATCACAAGCCATTCTTCATTGGCACTACATCTAAATATCATTAAAGTAAATGGTTCAAAAACATTTGCCAAACTTCCTGTAAATCTCTGACTAAAACATATGACCACATGTGAAAATCATGAGAAAATATGCTCATTTATAGAATACATTATTAGCTGAGATGCATCATACCAGTATCCCTCAACGTGTATTTTGCATCGTTTCAGTCTCTTTAAACCTTCTGCTGGGTACAATTACAGAGCGTGCATGAGGACAAACACAAAGTTAAAAAAGAATCCCAGACCCCCAGACACCGCCAGGTTTTCGCTGCTGTTGCCAGGCAACACTACATTACTTCAAGTCGAACTTGTGCTTTTTTATCTCCAGCTCTGAAACAAGATACAGAAAGAGACTGAGGTAGTCCAAGGATACCCTCTCCATCCATCCTTAATGAGTTATTAGTGCTCATCAGCAAGAAAGGGAAGTGTTGCTGTTTGTACCTGTAGCCACAGAGTCTGAGTGGTGACTGCAGGGTTGAGTTTAACAAGCAGGAAGCAAGTCAGCATGAGGAAACAAAAAAAGGCCAGTGGAATCAAATTGCAGCCTGAAAGCATGGATAATGTTCCATATGCATTCCTCACATGTTTGTTGAACAGTGGCTCTGCATATCTAGTCAACTTCACAATCCACTTCATGCCTTCTTGGGTTTAGCAGTCAGGCATTTTTATTTCCTTCAGATCCATCTGTCTGCTCCCACTTGGCCTAATGGAGGTTTTGTCCTGCCTCCAGTGCACTGTTGCCAGTTTACAACCACAGTTCCATGTTCAGGTCAGGTGTGGGATTGAAGCAGGGTTTCGGATAAGTCTAAATTTGCAAATTATTCATTAATGTTCAAAAAAATCCTTTCCAGTTCATGTTTATGGTTGTTGATGCTTGTATTAAATCTGTTCTCCATTAGGAATGTAGGTAATTTCAACCTCTTGCAATTTTATACCTTTTGTAGATTCCAGTTTTTTCAGGCACAAAAAGGAAGCATCAGCCATATTTTTGGTATTCACTTGGAAGTCCAACAATTTAGAGTTCATCTATTCATCCATTGGTGTCCACAGATCAGGTTGAGGGTGTCATAGATCCAGGCAGGAAACCCAGAGAAACCCAGTAACTGTGTCCAGCTGTCTCTGGGCCAGGGAATTTCCAACCCAAAAAAGATATAAAGTCCCTCCAATGAGTTCTAGGTCTGCCCTGGAGTTTCTCCCTGTTGAACATGTCTGGGAAAATTTTAAAGATAGTCAGAAAGTATTCTGATCCACCTCAGTTAACTCACTGCAATGCCAAAGGGCAGAGGCTCTACTCTAAACTCCATCTCATATCTCTAAGCCTGAGTCCGACCAGACTATAGCGGAAGCTAATTTCAGTTGCTTGTATCCTGGGTCTTGGTCATGATCCACATGTTCTGACACTAGGTGAGATTGAGCATAGCTATATTGGTAAATAGAGCCCTTTCTTCACCACAACAGACCAAAGTAGTGCCCAAACTATAGACAGCATCCCAATCAGTCTATCCATCTCCCTCTCCATCCTAGCATCATTCATAAAAAATACAACCAGATACCTTAGCTTTGGTGCTTGAGGTATAAGCTAATGTCTGAACTTCCCGAGATTTTGTTCTGACAAAACCAAAACACTCTCACAGAGTCGAACAGCAAACTTAGAAAAAATCGTATCCAGGAATTGACTTTTATCCAGTTGTCAACAAAAGCATATCATCTGCAAACAGCAAAGATGACACCCATAATAATATGATTTTAAATGTTAACAAAACCAGATCAATGCTAATTGGATGTAAACAGCAACCACACAATAATCCAGAGTTGATCCTTAGAATTAAGAGCTCTGCTTTGGAGCAAGTTACAAAAATGAGATTACTTGGTATCACTGTGGATCATCACTTGTCATGGTCTCATCATATTGACAGTATTGATCAGTAAAATGGGCAAAGGTATTGCTGTTGTCAGAAGATGTTCCTCTTTTGTTACTCCTACAGTTTTTACAGAGATTGTACAATTTTTAGTTCCGTCTCATTTAGAATACTGCCACTTATGTGGTCTGCTGACAACAAATCATGCTAACAGGGAGACCTGAATCATTTTGAGAAAAATTTTAAAAAAAATTCTGATCAGATACATAATTATTTTACCAGAAATTCTTATGAGACAAAATTAATTGGAAACTGTGCTAAGACAAACTTATTACAAAAATCTGTTGTCTACAGAGCAATTCAGGAATAAATGACCTAAAACATCAGAGATTTAAACAGCACACGTTTTTTTAAAAGGGGACTGAAATCTCCTTTTTAAATCCAGGTTTATGTATGTAATTTGTAAAATGTGATGTCTGATCAATGATATGATGTTAATGTTAATATTATCCTGTATTTTCTATTACTATTTTTGTATTTTAGTAATTGGACCCCAAGAAAATTAGTAATCACTTCAGTGGAAACTAATCGGGGTCCTACTAAATAAACAAACACCCTGAGGTTCCCAAACCAGACACCCTTCTCTCCACGACTAAGCCTTGAATCGCTGGAGAGGCAGCCCTGGCACAGTCCAACCAGCACTGAGAACAAGCCCAAGTTTGTGTCTAGAATGCAGAGATGGCTCTTACTTTGGTTATGCAAAATACTTTAAGCAACCCAGGTACCCCATGCTCCCACAGCAACCCCAAGAAAATACATCAAAGGACATGGTCATGCTGTAAGCCTTTTCCTTATTCACAAAACACAAGTAGACTGGACAACCGTGCTCTTTTGAGCCCCTCAGTAGGTTTGCTTGGGTAAAGATCTGGTCCACTGTCCTCCTGAATCTGATGTTTGGTGGTCAGAACCTCCTTTCCAACACCCTAGAATACACTTTTTCAAGGGAGGCAGAGAAGTATGATTGCGCCATCAAGACATGATTGAGAATAATTTTCTGATTTATCCATTATCTACTTTAGGGAAATATGATTTTTGAGTCCATTAAATATTGTTTACCAGTAGGAGGTTGGTTAGAGATTATTTAGTTTGATAAGGGGTCACAATCTGCCATGTTTTATGAAAGTCAGTGGTCTCAAAAATGGTGAAAAACAATATAAAGTGGAAATTTCAGAATACAATATTCACAGATATCAAATTATACATCCGAATTAATATTTTTTATGACTATTTATCTCCATACCTCATGAAAATACTTTACCAAAATGTGTTTTTTATTGGGGCAAAATGGAAGTAGAAACAGGTGAAATAGAAATGAATTCATTTGAAATAGGGGTCAATAGGTGAATTGACCCCGAACCCACAGGACTTTTGTATTCATTGTGAGCTGGTATTGCTGGAAACAGAGTCATGGTTCTCTATCCTTGTATGTAATAAAGCTTTGAAAGCCAACTTCCAAGAAAGGAACCTGCAACCATGGTTGTTTATCACTTTAGGTTTAGTAGGAGGTTTATAACCATGAAACTGGCTGTCTTCCCCTTCCAGGTACCTTCAGGGAACACTTTCTCTTGGGCTACATCTCAGCTCTCCAATCATAAGACTCAAAGCCATCTCAGGCGGTGAGCGACAAGAGTGACAGAGAAACTCTGGAGGACAGTTTAAAAAAAAGCCACAGTGTCAAGCGCAGCTTCATTTTTCCCACGACTACAGAGGTTATATAAAGAAAAAGTTAAGTACGTAGGCAGAGCTCAAGACACAGCAGCATAGGAAGCTTGTTGGAGTTCAATAAGGCCTCTTGGGACATTAGCTGACCACATGTTCCTGAGGCTCCCTATAAAATATCTACAGCTATAAGATGTTTTGTGTTATAGACGAAAAGTAAAATCTCAGTTGTAAATTACAAGCAAACATGTAAAACTGCTTGTCTTATAAACTCTTTATTTTCTCCTGAGTTCATCAAGATTCTTCCCTGTCGAACTACGAGATAGCTCAGCTTGTGTGGCCTGCAAGGATGTCCCTAGGTCAGTTATTTGGCTTGCTGTGTTGAGTTTTATTTTCCTAACCAAGAATCTATTCTAAGACTTTTTTTTGTTGCTACATTTGAATCTGCAGAAAAAGGCATAAATGGACCAACATCTGGCTCTTATCAGCATTACAATGTGAGAGATATTCTGAAAAAAATACTCCCACGCTGGCTTCTGCTTTGGCTGGAAAAACAATGCATCATAATCACAGTAGTGTTTCCAATGATGGCTGAAACATCTTTTTTACATTAAGGCTTGTTCTGGTTGGAATCAGAAATTCAATGCCAGGCGACAAGACTGTGTGCCTTTTGTTGCCAACAATGTGGCTGTGGGAGTGGGGTTTAATCTTTAACCTTCATAGTAGCTTTATGCCTTTTCATGGATGTGACTCAGTTCAGCTTCAGTAAAAAAAAAAAAAAAAAAAAAAAAAAAAAAAAAAAAAAAAAGATCTTTTAGGAAGTGAATTTTTTATACAGAAAAAAAAGATTTTGACTCATTAATGGTAATGGAGCTTTATTCTGTTGAATTTAATAACTGCTCTGTTGACCATCTGCTAATTTGGATACAGTGCTTTGCAAAGCTATTGAATTTTTCCTCATTTTGTGACATTAAAATCACAATCATCAATGCACTCTACTGGAATATTATGTGATAGACCAACAAAAGCAGTGCATAATAGTGTAATGAAAAGAAAACAATGCATGCAGTGATTAACTAGAAACATGAACATTTTGGTGTGCAATTTTATTTAACCCCTTCAATCTGATACCCAATACTAAACTCCAGCCAGCCAGTTGTCTTCAGAAGTCACATAATTAGTAAACAGAATCCAACTGGATGGAAATAGGACACGAAGAAATAAATTGTTGAGTTTGCATTTTTTTTCCACAGGCCATGTGGGGAACACAACAAAGATGTAGAAGAAGGTGATCTGGTCCATTGAGACCAAAATTATGTTTTTTTCATCCACATACAAAACACCACGTGTCACCTTGAACACAACAACTTTCAGCATCGCTGCTGTGAAACATGGTGGTGGCAGAATCATGCTGTGGGAATGCTTTTATTCAGCATGGACAGGGAAACAGGTCAGAGTTTATGGGAAGATGGTGATTATAAAGAAATCCAGTAAGAAAGTGTTTTTTAAAGACTGCAAAAGACTTGAGACTGGGACAAAGGTTCATCTTCTATGCAGGACAACAACCTAAAACAGGGGTCTTCAACTCCAGTCCTTGAGTCCTGCAACTTTTAGATGTGTCTGTGTTTCAGATAATCAGGTCATTAGCAGGACTCTGGAGAACTGTCCTGCACACTGAGGGGGTAATTCAGCTATTTGATTCAGGTGTGTTGGACCAAAGCTTTGCAAAAGTTTCACAGCCCTTTAATAAAGCACTGAGTTGTATTATCATTCAGACTTGCTGTGCCTGCTAATCACTGCTCAGATGTCTCCTCCATATTCTGAAGCCACCTTCCTATTTAAAATGTCCAGGTCTAGATAACAACTATGATATCTAGATAAATAAATAACCCCAATTTTACAATTGGGGTTTTTTTTCCCACCAGTGGTGGAAAAGAGCTGAAAAACATTGCTTGTGATGAATTTAATCATTTTTGACTGATGGACCAATGTTTTATTAAGACTTTTACCAGTTAAGTATCTTTCTAAAAACAAGTCAAGGTTTAATCTAAGACACTTTGTGGGGGTGAAAGTTGGTAGATGCTGATTTCAGTATTGGGATCATTAATGTTCCTGTTTTGGATCCTGCTGGGGGTTTGAAATATTTCATTTTCTTCTTTCTTTTATATAAAAGGTTGTACAGAGCTTGTAGCTCCACTAACTGAAGTGGATTCCTTACCTAATAAAAGTATATTCATGCTGCATGCTTTAAGAGATAAAAACAATGATAAATCAAGAAAAGATATGGATTAGAAGACAAATATTTAAAATATGTTTAGCAAAGGAAATTAAAATAGCCAGAAGCACACATCATTAGTGATTATCCAGACAAGACAGCCCATCGTTTGGGCTTTTCCAAATAAAATACTTTGTTTTACTTTTAGAAAAAAAACAACTCTCTTTCTCTCTTGTTTTATAAGGAAGAAGCAGATTTGAAACTTTAAAAATAATTTCAAACATTGTAGTTAAGAAATATTAAATATGTTTGTTTTTATTTAAATCTATGTAAACTAGTTTATAGCAAGAATCGTTCCATAAAACTTTAGTGTCAGACAGAAACAAAAGAGAAGCTGAATTTTCAAAGGTCACCATCCACATATTTGGCGTGAATGAGGTAATCCTGTGGCAAGCCTATTTTCACCTTTTTCCTGGCACCAGAAGTACCGTGTCTGCACAAGGGAAGGTGTTCTGGATTTCTTTTGTGTTGTTTAACAGAGCTCACCTCACAGCAGCAGGTCCCGGGGGGGGCTCCACTGCCTCTGCTTGGACACAGGCAAACATGTATCCACACACAGAGCTCCCTGAGTCACAGGGTGGAACCCTTGCATGCATAAAGGCTGCTTTGTGCCCCGACTGTTTGAGCTGTCAACCAACACCAGTGAGCTCTTCGCACTGAAACACCACTGTTCCTCTCACAGGAGAGCTCAGTGAGTGGGCAGACTGCACTTTTATGTACGCCCACGTAAAACGTCCAGCAATCTCCAGCAATCTGCAGATCAGTGGCTTATAAATACAACTGTAATTGAAATCCAAGACTACAGGGTTGTAAAGGGTGAGCAAGGTTTGACTTTTTTTTTTTTTTTTTTTTTTTTTTTTTTTGAGTTTAAAGCTAAGTGCACTTATGTAGATGTTAAAGTCAGTCTCATTTACCTCTCACAATTTTTCCAGCTTTTTTACATTTAGCAACCACATGTGATAAGCCTACATGCAAGTCTAAAAATAAATCTCCTTTAGAGCAAAGAAGTGCTATTTGGAATAATCAATTACCCTGAAACTTACTAACCGACAACATTCAGACCATTTGCTTTGATAAATCTGACTTCTGATATTTCTTGTTTCAATCAGTAGTCCTTTCCATGTTTCTATGATCTCAGAATTAAAGATGTGAAATTAAATCCAAGCCACAAGTTAAAGAAATGTGCCTGCAGAACTGGAGAAAGATGTAGGAAAGTTTCTGCAGCTTCAAAAAGGATGAGTTCTAAGGCACATGAGGATACATTTTACAACAATGGAAGAAGTCTGGATCTGGACTCTGGAGGCTTCTCTTAACCTTTAGTAATCACCAAAGAACCTAAGAGTTAATATGAGTGGAATTCAGGGTTTGTTGGGAGAGTCTTACCTTGCCTTCAACAATCCAGCACTCTGATCACTCTCTAACCATATGGCAGAAAAAGGTCACTTGGTTTCTCCACTACTTTGTAAGAGCATGGAAAGGGAGCCAAACAAAACACTCTGAGATGAGAGAGCTTTCGCTGAGTTTGCCATAAGACCCCTGAGACGCATTCATGCTCCAAGCAGCAAAATCCTCTCATAGAAGAGAAGTAATACTGCACTAGAATGCTGTCTGTTTAAGTAACAAAGAGCTCCCTATTTTTGCCATCCTTACCATTATCTATACAGTGGTGTTAGTATCATGCTGAGGGCATGTTTTTTCTGGTTGAGATACTATGATATTGCAGTGTTTCTAAATTTGAACAATCTTTTTTTCCAGGTGTAAAACTCCAAGTTGGAGGGATTTGTAGATCTGATGTTTTGTTGTGACACCATCCATTGGGTGCAGCACTTGTTAAAAGGTCATGCTACATTATTTCAATCCGGTTTAAGTCTTTACTTTAACTAGGTCAATCAAAAAGCTTTATTTAGTTTTTACTTTCATTTCGAGGAATTCATTTATGACTCCACCAGTTACAGCAAATAGTCCAGGTGCTGAAGCAGCAAAAGCAACCTCTTTTGGATGTGACCTCCTGAATGAGTTGTTGGTACACTCTTGCAGTAAGATTGATTAGCAAGACCCTCCTGGGAAAGTGCATAACTGCTTTATGTTTTCTCCATTTGTGGCAATGCAATATTTTTGATGATCTCATTTAATTTATGTTTTAAGGGCACTGTAAAAAAGAGGTCACTTTAAGTCCCAGTTGCATAATCTGATATTTTTGGTCTCAAATTTTCATGATGATGAACATCAGATATGATAATTGGGTTAATTGAAGTTTTGTTTTGGTTATTTTGTGGGGTTTTTTTTGTTTGTTTTTTTTTTTTTTTTTGCTTTTTAGGGTATATTGTACAAAGGTGGGATAATATCAGGGGCCCCCATAACCTCTTAGACCCCTGATCCTTAGCCTGATTGATGTTCTAGTAATATAAGTGTTCGGTGAAGGTTCCCATTTTTCATATCTAACACTGGGAAGAGCATCCCTGTTATCAGCCTTCTTCATGCCCCAGTTAGCTCAAACTTTGTACAATACTGCACCACAGGGGTGCAGTCTCTCATTTATCTCAACAATCCAGTACTTGCATTCAGTTTGGCAAATCAAAATAAAACTACCCATCCAGTGACTGGCCACTTGTGACAGCATTCTTTATTATTCTGTTGCTCAAGTTTTTGATGCACAAATCTATACAGATGTGCACCGATTTGTTGGCACCTCTGGTAAAGATGCTTAAAAGAAAATCCTCTTTCATTGCTGCAGCACCATAATCTCACTCTGGCAAATGTGGAAAAAAAAAACCAAATCTTTAATTTGACCACTTTTATTCATCTATAAAAAAACAATGTTAAGAATTAACTGCTGTTATTTTCCCTGTTGTTAATACTTTGCACAACTTCAGGAGATCACTTAGTATTTTCCTATTTTTCAAGATTGGAGTGTACAACAATATTTCTAGATCCTCCGGAGTCCTGGGTCCTCTCTCAGTTTTCTTTATTTAGGTCTGGAGACTGAGGTGACCATGGAAGAGTGTTGATTCTGTATCGAGGGAACTTTGCTCAATCTATGTGTTTTGCATACTTCTAAATTATGGAAAATTAGCAAAGATGGTCCATTTTGTTATTTTAAACATATTTTTATTCCAAACTTTCTGTTTGTTTTTTTTTTTGTTTTTTTAAGAATTCATGATCCAATGCACTCTAAAATAGTTTTGGGGGAATTTGGATAAGAAAGAGGTCCACAGCACCATAGGTCCTCCATCATGCTTACGAGTGGGAATGTATTTTATTTCTTTTCAGCAAATTACACTTCGTTTCAACACAGACCTGCCTACAGTGTTTATTACTAAAAACCTCAATCTTAGTCTCATCTGAAGAAAAACACACCATTCTAGTCATGACTGTAGAACAGAAAATACTTTTTCTTGAATTATTACCAAACAATCAGTCAGCTAGTAGATAACATCCAGTGGTTGTTGTTATTGTGAAGTCTTGGTAACCCCAAGATGCCACTCTTTGCTGCAGTCCTCTATAGTGATTATTTTTGCCTTCCTTACTTCAATGTTCACTAGTGGCAAAATAAATAAGAGTCCTCGACCACCCCAGTGGTCAGTGACAAAGAAATCGGTTTGTCTGTGTGGTCTATTATTTATACTAGGAGCACAGAAAGTCATGAATTACCAATTAGAAGTTCCAGGAAACTTTGAACTCTCAAGAAGTTTATATAAAAATGCCTTAGCAACATTTATTTTAAAGAGATTGTTGGGAATACCAATGATGGTGCCACTGGTGATTTTGTTGAAAATATTTTAAACTGTAAGGTCTTTCTCAGCATAAGATGTGGGATTGTAAGTGTTTCTGTGGTACATTTTTAAGTTGTCTTGAGAAATGTTTTTGAACTCTTCTTTAAAAGGCTGTACACATCTTTCACTTCTGTGTGATGTATCTAGGAACGTTTGTGCAGAGTTTACAAAATAGGTCAGCACCAAGGGAAATGGAGTTAGCTTACCCTGATAGACTCTGATTACTATGCATCTCCATCTTTTCAGTGCATCATGTTTATAAATATCATGTTTAACCCAATTAAGGTTCAGTTTAAATGGTTAAAATCATCTTAGTTGGTTTGTTTTTTGTTTTTTTTTAATTTTTTCAATTCTTTTTCAGTCAGATCTGAACATAAGTCACCAGCACTGGATCCCAGAAGAAAACTCTTGATCACATAACATACCACCATGATTGCATGCATGAATCAAACTTTAACAAAGTATTTCTACTTGAACTGGGCAAAACTGCCTTCTTTCCTATGTTTAATGAAACTAATCATGCTGTGTGGAAGTCTTTCCAGCAGAGGTCTTTAACTGCAATTGCAGATTTGACTCAAAAACAGTTTTTCTATTAAATGATATAATTACTTGTGCTGCTGTTACCTAATTAAGAAAGAAACATGAACTAATTGGAAGATGATGCAAAAAACACCAACAATAAAGGCTAGTAATGTTAAAAATGTACAGTGTAGGCAGTCATTTCTTACTAGATTAATATTTCACCTTTATCATTTCGCATGGGAAGATGGGCTGGTTGGTATCTTGCTTTTATGCTCATCACAAACACACTAAAACATCAGTCGCCATGGAAAAGCCTTGTTTTGGCTTGTGAACTTCAAACCATTCTTGACTCATGACCCTTTCCTACACTTCATATCGTCAAGATTTGTCACAAACTTTGAATCACTTTAATCCCACTGACCTAAATTTTGACAGAGGGATGCCTCAAGCTTTTGAACTAGGTCTCCTCTTTGTAATCCAATTTGCTTTTTGAATCAATTCTATGCAGATGATATTTCACCAGTCAAAGTCTAAACCTAAATCCAATTGAGAGTATGGAGCAAAACTCGAAATTGATGTTCACAGATGCTCTCCACCCAATCTGATTGAATTTGAACAATATGGTAAAATGTATCCTATGAAACTTGAATGAAAAACACCAGTTTGTCCGTATAACTTAACAAAATTTGGAAAAATTCAAGAAGTATGAATACTTTTGCAAGGCACTGTATATTTATCTGAGGGAAGCTAAATTTACGAAAATAAGCCACAAAGAGCCACAATAAAGAAAAAACACTTCTTACAGTTAGCTACAAAACCACTTTATTGAAAAAGCAGATTATGTCATCTACAGTTAAATGATACGTCCCGATTTTAATACATTAAATAACTTTAGACCTTTTCATGTTTAGATAAATAAATCTAGTTTCCTTTTTTAAATGAACCATCTAGGTAATCAAAACACTGAGCATTACAAAAATATGTGACAGGTGTTGAGATGTGCTTGATGGAACTAACAGCAGAAGTCATCTCTTTCCAAGTGATTTTTTTTTTTTTTTTGATAGGAAACAAAATAAAAATAAAAAACTAGCCTCTTTATGAAATACAAATCAAAGTAGTACTTTAAAAAAGTAAATTAAGACATCTTTCAAGGGGATACAATCTGTTCTTGTTAAGTTTTTCTTGGGCGATATTAGATTAATTCATAGAATGCCTCAGTCTTCAAGTACAGCACGTTACTTGAACTTTGCAAGAAAGGTGAGGTTGAACATACAGTTTGCAGTCATTTTCTTCTCTGCTTTTACAAACACTATATATTACATTCACATGATGACCCCTGCCTTTACTCTCTGTTTTAAACACATTCAGTAGTATTTATTCAAAACTGAGTGTATTACAGCATTACAGTATGGGTCAGTGTATGCACAAAATGGTTGGTGACTTTTTTTCCCCACTCTAGCTACAACCCAGATGGGTGACAGATGTGCTACAGAGAAAGTTTGATGCATCAGTTGCATGAGGATGGAGATCCAGCATCATTTGATGTCATCATCAGATTTTAACAGAGATAATCGGGGTCATCCTGCTGGTTGCTGCGCTGCCCTGCAAACACAGTGAGGTGCGTGTGCCAGGGGCCTGCCACTTGTACACATATACTCTCTCTCTCTCACTTTCACACACACACACACACACACACACACACACACACACACACGTCTCAATGTTTCAATCAGTTGCTTTTATAAGCACAATTCGTTGGGGTTCATCTGCATAAATGCACATAATCTCAACTGTTTGCTCTATAATAAGTAATTTAAAATTCTGGTTTCAAACCATTAACTTCCGAGGAACGTTTTATCGAGAATCAGTACAAGCAAAATAAAAAGTCTCAGATAAGAGCCCAATGGAAAAGAAACAGCTTCACGTTGTGTGTGGGTTTTTTTTGTATAATGTAGTTTCTCCCTATGGACTAACACACACACAAGCGCACAAACACTGCAACACATAGGTGCCTGTGATCGTGAGAACACACATACACATGATCAGCAAGGATGGGTGGGGATCCCTTAAAAACACATGGGTGGGACCAGCAGCTCCATGATTTCAAGTATCCCCTTTTCCCACATAACACATTAGCAGACTTCATGCAACGGGATATACGAGCACATCTCAATACATTAGACTATCATTAAAAGGTTTATTTATTTCAGTAAAAAAGTGTTGCAAAAAAGCAAAACTCATGTATAGATTCATTACAAAAAGAATGGCATAATTTTGATGACTATAATTATGGTGTTTATAATTATTACAAAAGACCAATTAGAGCATTTATTTTAATACAGAAATGTCTATTCATGTACTGTACAGTATCTGCACTCAGTACTTTGTCTGGCCTCTGCTTAAATTAATCACTGCATCACTGTGACATGGCCAGGAGGAAATCAGTCTGTTAGCCCTGTAGCGATAATAAAGCATACTTCTTTCTTTCACTCAACTTTCCATTAACATGTTTGGGCATAGCACTCTGTAAAATAGTGAGTTTCTTTAGCAAAGAGCCTTTGTGCCTTACCCTCCTTAGGAGGGTGTCATTGAAAGCTGTACCAAGTCAGTCTTCACCTTTACTGTGTCGGCCATCACATGCCCATAATATATCTATATCCAAAATCCAATTTTCATATATAACAGAAAACTTTTCTGAGAAACTGTATTTTGGGTTTTTATTGGCTGAAAGCACCAAATCCTACACTTTAAATTTTTGAGTGTTATGTCTAAGAATAATAATGGAAAGTTGAGTGGAAAGAAAATGTATGCTTCCTTCAGACCTCTGCAGTGCTGATCACCTCCTTGATCATTGATGCAGTAATTCATGCAAGTATTGAGAGCATATACTGTGCTGTACTGTGCAAGCATATACTTCTTGGTAGGCTGACATTTCAACAACAAAAATCCTTTTTTAATTGGTCTTGTGTATTGTTCAATTTCTTTAGAAAACTGAATGTCGCTGAGCTATAAGTCATTTTCGTCAAAATCAACAGAAATAATCACTTGAAATATACCACTTTGTATGTAATTAATCTAAGCAATAGGAGTTTTATATTTTAAACTAAATTTCTGACATAAATTAACTTATCGGTAATGTTCTAATGTATTGAGATACACCTATGTGGACAATAGTGGACAAGTGAAGCTTGCTCATCGTTGTGCACAATGTGATAATATGACAAAATAACGGTGTCTGGAAATAAATCTTGATGAAAAATGATTTTTAGGTGAGCATGCAGTTTGTTTTATTCAACTTGAAGTAGCTACATTAGATTTTATGGAAAAAAGCTGAATTCTGAAAATTCCCAGTTCTTTATTGAACATTTTGGATGGAACAGCTGTATGGAGCCAGTTCCTGAATTTAAATTTTAAATGAAAGGTGCAGCATGTTGCACAGTTTGTTTGAAATTCATTTTTGCAGTGTGCAAACATTAGCTTGACAGGGATAAATTTGTTCAAAAGTAACAAATTTATAACAAAATGATCTGTCTATATACTTAAAATAGAATAAAAGAACTGCATGAAAACTACAAGACCCATGTCTGCTTCCTGTGACTCTCCGACCCTCTGACTGACATGAAGAGACTGGAGGAGAAATAATGCAACAGACCCAAAAGCTGCAGAGGCTTCAGTTACACCTCCAATTTTGTGACGCTCACAGATACATAAAAAAATACAATCTACATCTAGGATTTTATGTGGAAAACGTCTGCGAAATATATATTCATATATAAAAAGACGACCTATGTGCATCTAAAGTTTTCTTTCTGTCCATAATATAATCATTAATTAAGACACTGCTTGTGAATCTCTCGAGGTGTCATCTTGGACATCTACATGAAATGTCAATCGGTTTCTCTGGGCTTGTGGTGCTACGGAGCATCTGTTACGTTGACACGGTGCCGAGTCGTCTGTTTTTCTTCACAGCCCTGCGTCATGATGCTGGGTGTCCTTTGCATAGCCTTTTGCAGGGCTCTGTTTCAGTGTTAAAAGCTGCACGGAGAGAGAAAACGTTCTGAAGGCACTGCCCGTCCGGTCCTGCCAACACCGAAATGTGGCGGCTCGTTCTCTGGCCTCTCTGGTGCCGGCAACAGCAGCAGTCTCGGCTGTGACAGCACTGCAGTGAAGCTCTTCAGTCAAAACACAAGAAATCCAGGAACCATTTCCTCAAAAAGGTGAAAACGCCAAGCGTTTCACTTGGGCCCTCTGGGTGAATGTGTTTTTGGATTATGCACCCAAATGAGAAGGAGGAGGAGAGGAATACAAATGGAAACCCTTTCTGTAGTTGGGGATGCAGCACGTGGAACCATGACCTGCCTGTCCAGCTAAGGACAAGGACCGCATGTCAGATTTGCCACACGAAGGCTTTCCTCAAACTGCTGGAGGAGTGGGCGGCCACCCTCTACACCCCACTGCTGGCACCCTGGATCATCTTGAAGGTGGAGCTAGGTCTCCTTCCTATAATTCAGTCACATGGAGGGGGTAGCTGGGGGGCGGGTGGGCAGGCAACTTTGACTGGAGTCGTTGGATGTGGCAGTTGTGGCAAAGAAGGTGGCCTTCAAGTGGATAACACCGGTGGCCTTCCTCATCATTCAGCTGAAGACCACAATCCTGACGAAAATATAAACACGTCACAAAGATGGTCAATAATCACATTAAGATTTAGCTTGCTTTACGAAAAAGCTTCTATTGCAAGGATTGATACACTACCGGAACCTTTTCACATTTACGTCACGTTACAACCAAAGACTCCGATGAATTTTATGTGCATTTGTATTTAGTGAGTCAATACTTTGTAGAACCACCTTTCACTGAAGTTACACTGCAAGCCCAGTGTAATATGTCTTTAACAACTTTGCACATCTAAAAAACAAAACTTTGGCTGCATGTTTAGTGTTGTCATCCTGCTGAGAGGGGAACCTCCACCTGAGTCTCAAGTCTTTTGCAGGTCATCATGGGTTTTCTTCCCATCAAGTCAGACCAGCATTCCTGTCCCTGCTGTAGAAGAGCATCTCCACAGTATGATGCTACCAACACCGAGTTTCTCCATGAGGGACGGTGTGCTCAGGGTGATGCACAGACTTAGTTTTTCATCATACATGGAGTTAAGTCGGCCAAACAGTTTAAGTTCGGCCTCATCTGAGCTGAGCACCTTATTCCACATGTTTGCTGATTCCCTTGCTTACAGCTTTCTTTCAACAATGGCTTCCTTTTCAACCACTCTTGCAATGAAACCAGAGTGATAAAGTGCACAGCTAATAATTGTCCTGCCATGTGGGCTGTGGATCTGCCCCCCTGGGAGACCATTGAGCAAGCAGCAGGAATTACATAAACCTGTGATTCACAACTGGACAAAAAGAGTTGAATGCATAAACTGTTGGTGCAAATTAACTTTTAATGTGTGAATCATAATCTACCCTGCGTGTAACGTAAAATGAACAGTGAAGCTACTCGGTTTTTTCTAATATGTAATAAATTTACTGAGTTCAGCCGCGAACTTCAGCCTCTCCCTGCACGACTCAGTTGAATGATTAACCTCTGCTTACATTATTATCTATTTCCAGAATGTCAGCTATTCAGAAACACTAGCAAGTCTTATCCTGCTGCTGCTGATGATAAATATAGCAAAAAATAAATTAACTTCTCTGAATACGAACTAAATAAACAACAGCAAGGTGGCATGAAATTTACCTCCAAAGTGTTGTTTTTCATGCCATTCTTAAATTGCAAAAGGGGACGATGTAAAGGTGGAAGACAAGAGATGTTTCACAACAAGCCCCCAGCTGAGAAAGAAGCACGGGGCTGGAACTTGCTTAGTCAGTGGGTCACAATGTTCAACTGCAACCTTGGGTTAGTGTCCATAACCATGATTCATTCTGACTGGTGCAAAAGTCTAGTCTTGCTTGACAATTTCCAGTTCTCAGACAGGTTCACAGCATTGGCTGAGGATGTCTAAGTGTGCTAGCACTTTGCCAGCCGGAGTGACAGCTGTTTATTTGTAGTCTCATTCATTCCAGCAGCCAGAAGAGCTGAATCATACACAGTGATGCTAAATTAATCTCTAGTCAAAACAAGAGTATTACAGCCTGGTCTTACTCCTTACTAATGTGTATGGATGAACAGTGTGTCTCACCTCACAGTGGTAACACTCCACATGGTAGTCCTTGTCCATAGAAACAACGCGGATGGTCTCTTCAGAACCCTGCAAGAACAGACTCATAGTTAGGCCTTCCCTTCACTGCTGTTTTATTAAAGTGACGGACAAGGAACGACTAGCTTCTGCAGAAAAAATGTGCACCCTGCCGTCTTCAACTTGATGTAAACTAAAGCGTCAGCTTCTCTCCTGACACACAGCAGAGATTCACAAAATCGTCTAGTGACCAGAATCTAAAGGATTTCAGCTTGATCAGAGACCAAAATTCAAAAATCTGATCTTTTCAATTTTGTAAATGCCCCAAATATAAGCACTTCCATGTTGCACTGACAGAATTCTTCAATGTTATTACAGAATAAGGAAGACTCTCAAAGTTATCTATTCTTAGTGTCAGAAAGGTGCTTGAAATAAACTCAAAGGAAGCAGAGATGTAAGAAGCAACTTAAAAGGAAGTTGTATTCTCAAGACTTCATTCAGGCTGCGAGAGAATGAGAGAGAGCAAAACTTCAACAGATAGTAGAAAGGTTAAACAAAGCACAGTATAGTTGCTCTGTTTTATCCTTTTGACCTTTATACCTCTGTCTGTAATGGATGATCCTGGATGTAGAAATGCTGGGAGCCTTTTGGATAGCTCCAAGTTAAGGGAAGCATCTACATTCACTAAAAATATACTCATGGAGACTGCTTTTTTTTGTAATGCTATCCTTGCTAATGGCTAATCCAAGATGTCATAGATAGTTTCCAAGAAAAAAATATTTTGAACGCTTTGGTTTAACATCTTATAATTCCTAAAGAGAAATCAGTATCAGCAGGGAAAAGTTACAAAAATTGGCCACAAAATTATGATCAGTGCATCAATATTTTCTTTAGATACTACTCGTTAGGGAGTCTTTCTGCCTCAACTTTCCTTCAGCAAACTTGACTGAGTTCAGATTTATTACCAATTATGACTTTATTGACAGATTAAAATGTATTAGGAGTATATGCCACAAATCATCTAGATTGCTGTTTATCTACATCATTAAAAACAGAACTTTAAACTGTGAATAAGATGGAATTTTTTAATCTATCCTTCTCGCTCACGTAACCTCCTCTTGTTATTTCTGAACAGTTAAAGTACACAAAGGTGTTGGCTTTAAACCATTTCCAGAATAAGACGAGTAACCTTTGTTTTTGAGTGCTTCAGTTTTATAGTCACTTTATTTAAAAGCCCATCTTGTCTTGCTGGGTTCCAGAACCTTTCCAACCAAAGCCATAAATGTTTCCTTATTTCAAGAATGGCGAAGCTCAATAGAAATGTTCTATATCTGCTGAATAAAGGAGTTCCATCTTAATGATACATTCCTCATTAATTTGGCCATTCTGGCTGCAAGCTTTGGCTTGATACACTCTCTTCAAACTTAATTATATTGTAGAAATTTCACCAAATGAGGACAGAGTGTAATACATCACACAGTGCACTTCCCAGTTATTGGCCCTATTGGTAAAGATGCACAAAAAATAAAATAAAACCCCACACCTGAATTAAATTAATGATTTGCTGCAGCAGCATAGTCTCACACTGAAATTTTTTTCGAAAAATGCAACTTTTAATTGTAAAATATTTACTCAGTGTAGTAAAAAAAAATAATTGTTTTTAACAGTTTCCATAAAATAACAGCAACTGTTTCACTATTTAGGTTAATCAGAGTGTCTAAACTGGTTTATTTAGCAATCCATGACTTTCAGAGGTCCATTTCCCCTAGTGTTTCTTCAAAATGGGAAAGACATAAGAGCATGCCACTTAAGCAAGGCAGAAATCTGCACCAATCAGGAAATAGCAACAAGAAAATACAAGAAAATAACTTACAGTCTCTACAGTCCCAGTAAGCGATTACTTGGCAAAACAATGATTTTTCTGCTACATTTGCACCTCTCCTGTCTGAATTTTTTTAAATTTTTGTTTTTTTTTTAAGATAAATAAAAATCTCCAAAGCTCACTGCAGCAAAGAGTGGCATCTTGGACTCACCAAGTTTCTTAAAGAATCATTTACTTTATGGGTTTTGTAGTCATCTTTACCAGTGGTGAGCTCATCAGAACTGTAATAACAATAATGTAACGAACTAATTTTTCTCTTTACCTGGGCTGGAAGGATGGGCTGGTTGCATGAAGCACACTTCGGAGCAAAAACCCTGCATTGAAAAAGACCAGAAATTACAGCATGAGTCTCATCAGTGTACGTGTGTTGATCTCTTAGTCCATTGCTCTTCTTAATTGCTACCATGACAACAGTGGATCAAACCAACACTAACAGAATTCTTGACACAACACCGTGTTTGCAATAAAAACATCATATAACTGCAGCAGACAGTGATGTTTTCCTCACGTGTGGTAGTCTTTGACACAGTAGATGTTGTTTTCCACATCTACGGTGAAAGGCACTCCATCTAAACCTTCTTTACACACAACGCAGCGGAAGCAGCCTGGATGGTAGGACTTGCCCAGCGCCTGGAGGATCTGAGCGCCCACACAGACAAGAGCAAGTGGAGAAGAAAAAAAAACACGAACATTCAATTCTTTCTTTTTACAAATAAAAATACACAAAGTATGACATGCATTTGTATTCAGCCCCCCTTAATCAATAGTTTGAAGAAACATCTTTTGCTGCTAATTACATTAGTGTAAGCTTTTATCAGCTTTAAACATTGAGAAACTGAAATTGTAGCTCATTCTTCTTTACATAATTGCTTAAACTCTGCCAGACTTGATGGAGAGTGTCTGTGAACATTCGTTTTCATGTCTTGCTACACACTTCCAAGCCGATTTAGGTCTGGACTTTGACTGAGCCAGTCTAACACACAAATATGTCTTGATCTATTCTCTCATAGCTCTGGTTGAGTCATTGTCCAGCTGGAAGGAAGCTTCTGCTCCAGTCTCAAGACTTTTGCAGCCTGTAACATGTTTTCTACTAGAATTGCCTTGGTTTTAAGTGTTTTAAGCTTCTCCTCACCTTTATTCCTGACTGGTCTGCTGTTTTTCTTGGGCTTCACAGTGCTGTTTGTTCTTTAATATTCTCCAGCGAACTTATAAATACAGCTCTTCAGAAAATAGCTGCACTCACACGCAGATTAAATTATACACAGTTGGACTCCATTTACTAATTAGGTAATTTCTAACTTCCAGTTGCAATGAAATTCATTTACGGTTATTGGAATAAAGGTGGGGGATTACATATGCACGCCACACTTTTCAGATATTTTTCTAACCTACTGTCGTTTTCCTTCCACTTCACAATTATACTGTGATTTGTGGTAGTCACATAAAATCACAATAAAACACACTGGGGGTTGTGGTTGTAAAGTGACAAAGTTCAGGGGAGGTGAATACTTTTGCAAGGCAATGTCCATTTCAACATGTTCTCAAATTAATGGAGAAAGTTCTTACCATCTCCATGATGAGGTGACCACACACAAAGCACTTCTCTGCTGTCTGCTGAAAACCGGAGTACTGCGAGGAAAGATGAAGTGCACGATTTATTTCTTTCAGTTCAGACACTTTGGTAGATTTTATGCCATCAGCGAAACTATTGGTATCTAATCCTGAATAACAGCAAAACTGGTCCCTCTCAGAGTCACCTACAGAGGGCGCTCTTGCGCTCTACCATTCACAGAAGGCTGTCCATCTGAAGCCTTTGTCTCTCAGTTCTCCACTGTTACAGGAAGAAGTTCTGCTGTTATCTTTTCAGGATTTTTTCAGTTCCACATAATCAAATTTAATGTGTGTTGATAGGATGAAATGTGTTTTATGGTTACAGTTATAAAAACACACCATGTTGCTCATTCCTTGCAGAGCTCTGTCATATAATGAAAGTGAACCATCTGCAGCATGAAGCACCCCCCCACCCCCCGGGTCACGACCTGATTGACACCGAGGGACCATCAGACGAGATGCAGCTACCAGGTGGAGGTGGGTTGGTGTTGATGGGCTGCCCGCCCCCAGCCCTAACGCCTCTCCGAATCCACCATCTGCCACAAGAAGTTCCCCCCCACCCCACCACCACCACAGCCCTAAAACTCCCCCGGGGTGATGGGGCAGACTAGACAAGGCTCAGTCGCAGGAGGGAGATGGAAGACGATTAGTCTGCATCCCAGCATCGGAGGGGTTGTGATGGTGCGGTGCAAAACAGGAATTTCAGTTTTTCCTAACATATCAGCAAGTTAATCTTTAAGGGGAAGCTGTCTATAAACAGGAAGTGTAGTCAGCAGCATGTGTTCATCTAGATTATGAAGATGTTTACAGGAACCATTGGGAGCGTCTTTCTCCGTGTTTTAATGTGCTCTTCTGCTTCTCTTTAGTAACTTGTAGTTTCATTGTATCTTGTGATTTTACATAAAACTTTTAAACAAAAGTAGGGCACCACAACTCTGGGTCTGTCTGCTAATCTGAAGCAGATGGACCAGAAGCCTGAGACCAGAAGTAGTCCAACACTCCTGCACCTCTAAACTATGTGTGGAGCAAGAATGAGCACATGAGGGAAATTTTGTGGAAATTAGTCTAAAATGAGGGGGTGGTGGTGGAGCTCTAATTGCAGTACCCTCTGTCACCTCACCATGATCATCAAAGTGAAATCCATCAACAAGAATGAGCAGGGACTCACCAGGAAGTCCTCCTCGCAGTACACCTTCCCGTTGACGTTGTAGAAGGCCTTCCCTCGCAGCCTCCTCCCTGGAAGAAACCACAAAAGAAATCTGTTAGTAGGAGCAATTAAAAAAAAGATTTTCCTTCTGACCAGAAAGTGGCATTCCACTGCAAAATTCTTTGAGTTTTATATAATTATAAAATTATTCTTATATTCAGTCAAGCTGGTAAACTGAAAGGTGACTGGGTTAGTAAATGAAATAGAAAAAGGGAAAAGGGGGTGAATCATCCAGAGGAAGCAAGTATGACTGGGAAAACAGGTTTTAAATCACCTGTTGCAGTGGATCCACACTTGGCCTTGTGAGCAGGCATGGGCCAATTACCAGTAACAAGGTTAAAAAAAGGTTTGTTTCAAAAGACACTACAGTTCTCCATCATACCAGATCTATGGTTTAAAGTCCTTTCAAGAAGATGCCAGAGAAAGTGCTGAACTGAATGTATGGGCCATAAAGTACAGCATCTCTTCTCCTCTACCTGTTGCTGCACACTGCCGGTCAGCTGGTTAAAAGAAAGTTATCACACGTTGACCATGTTTACAAGACAGATGAAATTTCTACTTAATTAGGAGGACTTTTACTTTAAAGGTGTTTTTAAACCCCAGTTGGTAAACTAAGAGTGGGATGTCTGTTGGCTACCAAAGCAGAGAGCCTAATTAACCAGATAATATCAGCTTGTTAAACTTTATAAACAAACTAATAAAAATAAAAAAAAGGTATGATATTCTGTGGCATTTCCTTAAAAATGACTAAATTTAGTAGGTGTTTATAACAAATGTTTGCTTAAGTTCTTATACAAAATAAAACCCACAAATAAATGTTCTGAGTGAAATAATTAGAACTGCAATGATTATTGTTATACAATTTTAGCAACTTTTGAAATAATTGCTGCTTTTTTGTTTAAAATAAAACCTATTACATTATAGTATCCATTTTTAAAATTTTTTTATTTTGTATGAATACCGTAAAACAGAGATATTTTAATATTACATACAAGGTTTATATTGTAAACTTGTGGTAAACATAAAAAATTTTAAAAAACCCCAGCATGAATACGTTTCATTACTGTAGTTTCAAAAAGAAGTTTTTAAGATGTCAATAGTCAAGGAATTTGAAAGAAATAGGTATGTATTTACCAGACAACAGTTTTCTAACAATTACTTGCTTACTGAATATTAAGATGAAACTGGGGTGCTGGGTGGCTTAGTTGGTAGAGCATGTGCACCACATACAGAGGCTGTATTGACGTGTTTGTCCTGGGTTCAATTCCTGGTCTCGGGACATTCGCTGCATGTCTTCCCCTTCTCTCTCCTCCCTATTTCCTGTCTATTGACTATTCAATAAAGGCCACTAGGGCCTAAAAACATCTTCAAAAAAAAAAAAACCATGAAACACATGATAGGGGAATTTCACAATCTTTGAAATGGGGTTCTGCTAAGTGCTTATTAGAAGTCAGTATTTTACCTGTGGCAGATAACTCATTACTGATCAGAATCATCTGGATAAACAGACATGTTACACCATTCAGACAAGCTACAGCTACTCAGAGTGAGGCCTGTTTCTCACACAGTCTTCTTACTAAAACAAAAATATCTCTTAAAATCAATTACCCTGTAACACACAGACTCCACATTGCAAAAACACAACATCTTATCAAGTATTTTTGGTCTAGTTTCTAGTGCAAATATCTTAATACACTCGAAAGTAAGTGAAATAATCTGCCAGTGGGATAAAATATATTTCCTGTATTATAAGCCAAAATGTCTTGTCCATTGGCAGATTATTTCACTTGTAACTAGTACGATTTCAGCAATATTAAGGAATTATTGACTTAAAACAAGCTCCTATATTGTGCTGAAAAGTTACTTGTAAGTTAGTTTTGCCTTATTTCAAGTGTATTTAAGATATTTGGGCTCAAAACTGGAACAAAAATATTTGGTAAGATTTGGTGTTTTTGCAGTGTAGTCTTCAAGGGTGGTGTCCTACAAGTTTTCGATGTTCCACACATCAAACACCTGTATCAAATAATACAGTCATTAGCAGGACTCTGAAAAAGCTGACTACAGGCTGAGGGTGCAGTTTAGTTATTTGATTCAGGTATGTTGGACCGGGGACCCATCTGAAAGTTCAGCTCTTGAGGACCGAGGTTTGACACTTTTGCCCTAATGCAAACATAATTTAGGTGTATCAGCTTATAAAGCAGCATGTGTACAAACCGTTTTGAAAGATTTCAGACTGAAGTTGTTTAAGACGGTTCATTAAGGAGGAGGGATTGCTGCAAAGTTAATATGTCAATGTAATCGACTGGGTTTCCTTAAATTCATGCCTTTTTCACTAATTGGCATGATAAGCAACTTGATTGTGTTACACCAAGGGCTGAATTGGATCTAAATCTGTTGATATGACTGGATTGAACTGAATGTATATTTCTGTATATACCTTGGATCTGTTTGTCTTTCAAACTACTGTGAGATGACACCTGTTGTTAGCTGATGAAATATGAAAGTACTGAACTGAATTGAGTAAAAAAAAATCCTTCTGGTTGTTCAGAGAGTTTTCTACTGCTCGCAGCCCAGCCACAGAACCTTTTTTAAAAATAATCCAGTGTATCCTTTACATGTGTTAACATCAGGATATCTCTAATCAGATACCATCACACCCATTTCAAACTCTGAATCGCATGAAAATGCAAACAAAATAGGGCACCACAATACCTGTAATTCTAACTACAGAATAAGTACAAACAAGCAGACAGTGGATCTTTTTTATAGTTGTAAAATGCCTAAAAAAAGAAGACATTAGTTTCTAAAGGATATTGGAAATGTTGTTAGTTCCCATTGTGTTTAATGTCACTGCTAGTTAAGAACAAGTACAATGGCTAAGTGCTTTTGAAGTATATCTGGATGTGTGCCACAGTCCATCTCACTTCATGTGCAGGTCCCCACAGAGCAGATGGCTGGGGGGAAAGTGGCGATTTTAAGCATTCGCCTACTTACTGCAACCATTGATCCTGACACAACTCCATTCACACCATTTACACAATCAATAAGGCATGCTGTTTTCCAAAGCTTCTGCTGTGTCTCCCTGTGTATGTACACAACTGCCAGAAATACCAGCAACAATGGACACAAGAAGGGATGCCCAGTAGTTGACTCAGAAGTTCCCAACAAAACTGTGATTGCATAGCTCAATTTAACCTCTAAAATACATTTTTAAGTTGCTGTTTTTAACCTATGTGCAAGATTTTGAAATCATCTCTTTGGTATTTAAAACAACAAGCAAGTTGCGGTTCAGCGCTACTGGGCTTCTACCAGTGTGAAGGCTGAATTCCTCTGGCTGAGCTTTCATTCACCAGAATCCAAGTTTGAATCCAGTCTGAAAAGAAAAAATTCTGCTGTGAGCTGGCTTCTGCAGCCCCCCGCCACGCATCTCACACAGCTCATCCATTCAAATTCATGTACCGGTGGCTGTGTTTATCTGGCAGCATGATGACTTCACCCAGAAGCCTGGCAGACGAAACCCACGGATCTCATAAATCTGTTGGATTAGTCAGATTTAATTGTATTCCAGAGTCACCACTGGGTTTATTGGTCTCCCAGCATGGACACCCCTTCTGCACACCCTGCCACACACTCCCGTCTTTCTCGGTTTATTACAATGAAATTTATGCAATTGTTGTATTTCAAATACACGCCCAGTGTCAAAATGCTGGGAAATGGCAAGGCACTAACGGACATATACGGGACTAACAGGAACACTGAGGAATGCTGTCCAGACTTTAAGACTTATTTTTACTTTTTTAGATTACTTTTTGGGGAGCAAGATGAAAAGCGGAGGGAAAAGTTGGTTTGTGAGACACCGTCCTGAAAACTGAGAAAGCGGTGAGCAGAGCAGAGGTCTGATCTGTGGCCTCTGCTCTGCAGTTTGGGGTCTGGAAGGTGAATACAAAGGCCCCAGTTCTGATGACTATGTGGAGCGCTGCTAGGGGAGCGGGCCGACTGAGCAAACGGGGACATTCTTTCTGTCTGAGGTCACTAGCTGGTCCCATTCATCCCCCCCACCCCACCCTCCAGCACCCGCTCCCTGCCCGCTTCCCTAACTGAGAATAACGGAGAAAAAAGAGGGGGTGGAGGGCTCCGTGCCTTCTTCTCCCCCCATCCCTGTGGCCTTTTGTCATCAGACAGCACAGCAGAGAGGCTGAACATCCTTAGTGTTGCAGAGGATACTAAAACTATCAGCTCTGTTTAGAATTTACAATTTATTTGGAGTCTTCTGGGAGCTTGATTTAAGAACTAAGCCCTTCTTAGTGCTTAATGCAATTGGTTTTACTTCTGGATTAAACATTGCTTGATCCAAACTGAAATGCTGCTTGGGTTAAAAATCCCAAGGTCTAATTAGTGAAACAAGCTTCTTTAGATTTAAACATCAAGTATTTAAAATACGCATAACTGAAAATAACTGAATTGCCCAAACAAAAATAAGAGCCAGATCATACTGTCCAGTTCATAACTACTAAAACTGGCCTTTTTTTATTGAACAGTTACCAGTGATGGAGATTTCCCTAAATTCATACCCAATTTTGAAGTCATGTCGTACCCCCACTTTTATTTTATACTCCTATGCAAACCGTTTTGTCCTCATGTACTTAAACCATTGCATATAAGTTTGTTTTAGTTTGTAATTAAGTGTTTTTTAATTAAGGAGATAAATAGTCATAAAAATGCTCAAATTTAAAGGTCAATACAGTTTTATTTTAAAATGAGAAGATGGATGGATGGATGGATGGATGGATGGATGGATGATGGACAGAGTGACTGATGGATGAATGGATGGGTGGAATAGGCTATTAAGTGTGGAAATACAAATATCATTTTTTTTCTGTATTAATCCAAACCTGGAAAATACTTTAAACTTTTCCAGACTGCATAAGAAACCTGTGAGTTGGTGGTGAACATTTGAACTCCTTATAGTTACCCAAAGGCACCTGTTATCTTTGACGGTGACACAAATATATGAGACATTATCACCTCTCATCATGCGTCTTCAAACTGAGGTTACAGCGTGCTTGTTCGGTACTCTCGAAGCCCAACATGTGCTCTTCTTGATGCTGGTTGCATGAAATATCTGATCATTCAGAAAACAGGCCTCATTCTGCCAATGCACTCATTTTGAACGAGGCTGTTGCCATGGATATCAGCTTTCATAGTATAAAAGAGAACTGATGTGTCATCATGGTGGAGGTATTATTTGACTAAAACGTCCTCAGGTGCAGCTCTTGCAGCTGACAATGTCAACCCGCAGCCAGTTTTTTCTTTTTCTTTTTTTTTTTTTAATCAGAGAAGGACTTTGTTCCCCTATTTTCTGGAATCAGGTTTTTCATTTCCTTTGTAATTAATTCAACTCTGGACACTTTATGAATCTACAGGTGAGATTCATAAATTTGCAGGATGGTAAATCATTTGATTTTGAAGTAATCTTTTCTAGAGAACTTAAAAACACTAAAATAGTTATGGTTCAAGCTAGTTAAACTAAGCAAGGATGCCAATATTGTTGACAAACAACAAAGCTGAAGGTTCATGTGAAAGATTATGGAGATTCAAAGCCATCTGAGAAAGACTTGGATCAAACAATTTTCATGCCATGGACACCACAGGTCTGGCAGCAAATGGTTCTAAACATCAACCTTTGAAATGTGGATAAAAATATGGTTTACAAATATTTAGACTCGGTAAGGTTAGGGTGGTTTCAGAGAAATGACCTCGAGTAAAAATACCACAGTTGCCATTTTATATTCATAAAAATGTAAAATTAAAACCAGTATGTTTATCTTATGTTTGATTTTATTTAAAGCAGAAAAACAAGTTGTTTTCATTGCAGCAAAAATAATCTAACCCACTGTCTATTACAATTAGTTGTTAATACATAAATATATGGCATGTAAGCATATATCACTGCTGCCACCAACTGTTTTGGAGGGGAACTGCTTGTTCCAAAGGCGTGCCCAGTCTTTGGTTACCTCCCCATGGGAGAAACCAATCACTTGGCAGGGATTGCCAATGATTAACCCCCTGGCTCCACCCCTGCCTGAGACTCTGTCCAACTGACTAAATATTACATTAGCAAGAAGCATGCAAGTTTATAACACCTGGGATATATTACCCAACAATTACTGCACTCTAAACTGTCCTTTGCGATAGGATATTGCACACACTGATATTGCAATCAAGAGTGGAGATGTACTGAGAAAGCGTTTCTTAATTATAATTGACCAGCTGGAAATTTAAAAAATATTATCTTTTCTATTTCAAAGTTGACAATTTTCAGTGAGAAGATTAAATATATAGTCAGAGCAAGTTCAAAAGGTGTGAGAAATTATTTGAAAGAAAACTAGTTTTCTGGATTATGATGAGACATGAAAGAGTGACACCTGAAGTCTAACCTTGTCCAATTAAGTCCAATTATGAAACATAATGATCACAGTCAATCATTTAAAAAATACCATTTGTGTTATTTTTTGCATTGCTGAAGGACTAAAGTGCAGGCAGGACAACGGAAAGAACTTAGGTGAAGGGATTTTAATATAACCCAGAAACATCTAAGTTTTTAAAAAGGAGCCACCGAACAACAAGAACTCATCAATGAAGTAACGGGCATGGTAGAGAAAACAGACAACAGGAAACAGGCAATGGAAGTATCAGGAGGAGGGAAGAAAACTGACTGGCTTTTAAGCTACTGGAAAGGTGAATAAGTGACATGAGAACCAGGTGTGACTAATCAGGAAAATACAGAGCAGTTAGGCAAGAACCCCTGCAGGGAAACTGAGAGAAACAAATTATTAAAAAGGGAGCTGAAAAACACACAACAGAATCAAACTGAAACAAAAACTAAATACTTATACAGGAACGAGACGCTAAACCAAACAAAGACAACGAAGAACTAACTCAACACAGGAAGGAACTGGTATGGAACACCATTATTAATTTAATAGCAATTCATTCTCAATACTCCAGGCACTCCCCCTCCTCTGCTTGGGTTACAGTCACAAGGAACAACATTGTAATTTCTTGAAGTCATCCCACAGGAGAAGGAGATAACAAACATAAAGGTTTGATTAAAATGTTGTATTGTTAGTTTGTATTTCTCAGGACTTCTGACGAGACAGAACTGAAACAGCTGATGCAGACATTGGTTGTTTCAGGTCACATTCCAACAAGTAGTATTTGTCAACTTCCTCTACGTCATACGCCTGCTGATGTGCTTCAACATGAGATAAATGCTTTTCTTCTGATGAGGAACCTGTTCCAGGGCAGTTTTGTTCTTAACAAAACCTATATTTTCAATTTTCCTAACTCAAAACGCTGAAGTTATAGTTACAGTGAGTCTGTGCAGTTAACTGAAAACATGCAATCATACTTCTGACTGTGCAATCACGTTGATTAGCAGGAAAATATGTTGGAGGCTCCAAGCATCCAGACACAGTGTAGCGCAGCTTGCATTCACATCGACACGGCTCCAGTCACTTGATGCAGACAATAAAAAGAAAAACCTAACGACGGTGTTTTAAGACATTTACCTAAAACTTTACATCAACATATTTATGATAATACAGTCTTTCTAGTTGTTTCAGATCTCCCTGCTCTCTTGTGTAGAAACAAAGGGGAAATCGAGAAAGCACTGCCTTTAGCTCCATTTTCTCCACAAACTTTGCACTCACGATCTGCTTCATTGGTGCACTGCATTCACAAATCAAAGTGCACCAAATACCTCCAGCCAGCATTTTGTATCAGTTTGCTTTTCCTCACTGCGCCTTGATTTAACAACCTCTGCGTGTGAATCACTATCTGTTGGAATGTTCCACAATGTTAAGTAATGTTAGAGTTGCAAGTTTAACAAAAGCAACATTAAGCTGTTCAAATCAGTTTGGACAATTTATTTTATGATTGAAATCATTTGCAAAAATATCAGGTATATATTACTGGACAAGGATAAAACTATCTGTGACATCCCTCCACTGTTTTTTGCAGCCCAACATTTATTCCTTTTTTTTAGCCAACAGTTTTAAGCAGATTGTATTTTTTTTACACAATCTGAGTGGCTCAGAAACTGAGTTACTCTTTCAGAATAGAAAGTAACTTGCTCTAGCTGTAATTTATACAAATGTGCACTCACCAGCCCCTTTATTACACACTCAAGAAACTCAAGTGACAGCCAATTATAGTTTAGCAATTAAAAGCATTCAGGCATGGAGAAATGGAGAAGATGACTTGTTGAAGTTCAAGCTGAGCATCAGAATGATCGTTCAGTTGACAAAAATTCCCTGCTGATATCAGAGTTCAGAGGAGAATGAGCAGACTGGTTCAAGATGACAGAAAGGCAAATATAGCTCAACACATTGAACCTTGAATGACAGTGGGTGCCCCTCCCCCCAGCAAGAAACAGGAAACCGAGGTTCCAATTCACTGCAACATTGAGATGGTAGGGTCCGATTTGGTGTAAAAATAAACATGAAAACATGGATTCATCCTGCCTTGTGATAACAGTTCAGGCTCCTGTTGGTGATGTACTGGAGTGGGGAATATTTTCATAGCACACTTTATGCTCCTTTATACCAGTAGTCTATCATCACAGCCTTACCCAGAATATTGTTGCTACCATGTCTATCTCTTTATGGCTGTGGTGTAGCCATCTTCTGATGGCTGCTTCCAGAAGCATAATGCACCATGTCACAATGCTCAACTCATCTCAAACTGGTTCCTTGAACTTTACAATGACTTCTCTGTACACCAGTGCCCTCTGAATTCACAAGAACTCAGTCCAGAAGAGCACTGTTCAGACAGCCTGATGCCATAATGTTAACATGGACCAGAATCTCTGAATGTTTCTAACACTTTAATTTATGCTATGAAGATTTCAGGCAGGATGTAATAGTCTAACCTTAAATGTCATGTTTTCAGTAGCTGTAAGGTGAAAATCTTTATAATTAACACAAATAATGACTTAAAAAACACCAGCTTTTGAGTAATTAATCTATATAATATGGTAAGTGAAATGAGTTATTGAAATAAATGAACTTTTCAACAATTAAACACTGATTACTAACTGCTGTCACTCCTTTTGAGCATATAGATGTAAATTTGAAACCACAGGACGCATATGAGCGCTGTTTAATGTCATTCAAACTCCAAATTTAGCAGAGAACATTCCAGTTGTCGCTTTTTCGAACGCACCAAAGCAGCTGTGGAGCAGAGAATTAATGAGTGCTTTTTCACTTTCCACCTCTGCATTTGGGGTTTCAAAAGAGTCAATTTTTTTTTACCCAGGGCTTCAATCTATTTTCAACTGATCTGGTTAACTGCTTCAACAACACATATTTAAAATTGATTTTGAATCAACTTCAGACTAAACAAAGATGTAGATAAGACTGAAAATCTAATAAAAAATAAGTGGTTTATTTAAAGTTATTACTTTGGCTTAATCTGGAGGGAACAAACAGTTTTCTTTACAAGTCTTTGCTCCTCTTTATGGCATTTCTCACACCATCCAGTCTTCAGGTTATTATTTTAGCTACAAGCCCAAACTAAGCAGAAAGGTTACGTAGAGGGTGTCAAAAACACACCATTTCTCCTGGCTTGTTAGCCGCAGCTCACCGACTGTTCTGACTCTCTGCTAATGAGAACATCTACTTGTTTCCAGCAAGCTACTGACTTTTTTGAACGGCATATAATTTTTAAAACTGTAACTAAGAATTATTTATCGCTTCTGGACGTAACCATGCTGTATGAGTTTTAAAAACAAATCAATCTTCCTCTTTCAAGATTTAATCTGACGGGTATCAGCTACAGTTTGACCCCCGAGCGCTCCTTACGCTAACACAGAAATGAGTAACTATCAGCTGTCCAGGTGATGCTAACTGGCAAAGTGGAAGAAGCCCAAGATGTGCAGCAAATGAGCAACATGTGAGCGTTGTCAGCTTGCTGGTTGGTGAACCTCCACTTAAGTTTTATTTCTTTAGCAAACTGTAACAGAATTTCTTCCTGAAATGCCTTTCACTCCACACATCTTCCCATCAGCTCTAACCAGCTGCCTATCCCTGTACAAAAAACAAACAAACAAAAAAAAACATATGCGCAGTATGATGCTGCCACCACCATGTTTTAAAATTTCAAAAGGGGGGTTGGTGGGTTGAGGGTAATGTGTACTGTTTGTTTTCAGCTAAATTTAACATTTTGCATTTAAGCTACTCTGATGCCAGCACCTTCTTTCACATATAATGGCTTTCTTATTGCCAGTTTTCCATAAAGGTCCGATTTGTAGGGTGCACCACTAAAAAATGTCCTCCATGAGTCTCTTGGCTGCTTATCTGATTAATGCCCTCCTTACCAGTTCTGTCACTTTAGGTGGACAGCCACATCTTGTTAGGTTTTTGATTGAGTTGAATTTTATCGAGGGGTAAAATTTAGTAGTTGAACTATGACAAAATGTGAAAAAGTTCAAGAGGTGTGAATACTTTTGCATGGCTCTGTGAACCCTCGCACTTCCCTGTTTCCAAACTCCTCCCCCATCATGTCTTTGGACCACACTCCTCCTCCTTCTAGCTTGATTTTTCCATAAGAAATTTTGACTTTCTAAACTGAATTTCTTGGATGAAGCACGTAAGATACTTATTACACATAACTATTCACCCACCTCCACTTCAAAAAAGGCAAACTATCTGTCTGGGATCTCAGATAAAAGTGTACACACACAGCTGAGCTCCAAGACAAAATGACCAGCCCCAAGCAACAAATTTACTGCAATGCCTGAAAGACAGAAATAAGTGCTCAACAGACCCAAAACAACTTCCTCTTTTGTACGTGTGGCAGAGCAAGTACACAATCATTTTGGCATGCGTGTGCCGTTTAAAGTGAGTCCATAGCAGGCCTGCCCTCTCTGATAAGCAGGTCTGGTACACTTTGTGACTGTGTGTGTGTGTGTGTGTGTGTGTGTGTGTGACTGAGGTCCTCCGGGGATGGCTGGCTGAAGTGGTGGTGGGGAGGGTTGCATTCTTGGCCATCTCATGAAAAAAGGGTGCAACCATGGGAGTAAGCCAAGAGGAGGGCTCAATTATGCATGGTTAAACAAAGCCCAAGGCTACCAGTGAGCAATGTCTCAGCAAACTCAGCCTCACTGTGGAGTTCCAGACTCCAAGAGGACTTCTGCACAAAAAAAGAAACCAAAAAACTAACTGAAGACATGAGAACGCAGCTCCTAATAAATCACTGGAGTGTGTTATGACAACTGCAGGCACTTTGAAACTAAACTTCTCAGAGGCCTGCAAAACACGGCATAAAAAGAAAACATTCCAATTTACAAGAGGTCAACTGATAGATTATGTAGTTTACGTTACCAATAAACTATCCTGAGAGGTGGGTTAGCCTGCCAAACGACTTGAATCTCTGAAAATGACCTACTGATGAATCGTGGAAATGATTCCTCTGATAAACCTCTCAGGTCTCTGTTTTATGTCTAAATCCAGATACTTCTCACATAGTTAACACTTTCAGGCTAGATCAGTTGAAAAGACCTAATGTTAAGATTTCTTTGTTCAGGCATTGAAAGATAACCTCTAAGCAGGCCCTAAAAGTATCATAAGGGCGATTAAAACAGCTTCCAAGTGGACCTGAGGCTTGTTTTCCACAGAACACCTCGCAACTTCAGCAACTAGACACTCGGCATCTGGCCCCTCTTTCATCAGGCACACAATAAATCGGAAACTATGTGGCTTTGGTTACATGTAAATTATAGCCAGTTCTTCCAGAGCCCAAGGACTTGAGGTGAAGGATCACTATACATGCTGCACATAAGAATGGATCCTGGCTGAAAAGCTCTCTCTAACCATCTTCCTCTTGTTTCCACAGGAAACAGGAGAGGTGGTCCAGACTCAGGTGACAGGGGCGTCCAAACAAAACGCACAAACACAATTTTTACTGTACTTTGTGGAGAATGAAAAAAAAAAAAACAACTGTTTATTTCTTTGCTGCATTATTGAGAAACATTTCTCAGGCATGAAATATTTTTGATGTAAACTGTGAAACCAGCTTATGATTTATTAATAAAGCAACCCAACCAACCCCATGTTTTATTTAAAAAAAACAAGCAAAAAGAAGTGGAAGGGGGTGATGTTTTCTTGCTGCATTTAGCCAACTTCCCCATTCTTGTGATATGTATAGAAACTCAGTTACTCAACACTTCTCCTTTTCAGTGCTTTACATTTCATAACACCCCAAACATCTTTAGTTGGTGATACCTCTGCAAGCAAGGGTGTGAAATATGATTTAGGGTTTTGTTGCTGAAATAGGAAAGGGAAAGCTGTTAAAGGATGATATACTACACCGCTGAGACATAAAACTTATTGCTGTTGTTCATCTTTCAAAGATGCACAAGTTACAATGCTCTCCACATTTATTGGCACCCCAGGTAAAAATGAGCAAAACGTCGTCAATTAAATTCATGTTTTATTGCAGTAGCATAATCTCATGCCAAAAAAAATCTTTAAAAATCAAACCTTTTATTTTAGAACATTTATTTCGTCATGAAAAAAAAATCTCATATGAGGAAAAAACAGTTTTTTTTCTGTCACCAGTTTATTGTAACAGAGTTAAAACATTTTTACTAAGGCTGGAACTTTAACACGTTAATTTTCATTAGTTAATTACATAGATTTTAATGCATTCAGAATCTGAATGCAATTAATAGTTTTTAAACATACAAAAGTTCTGAGCAGAACCTTTGCATTCACGTGTTTCTCATACTCCTACAAATCTGACGCACAAGCGACATCTGCAAACAACAGCAATGAACGATAAAGGTGCTTCTCTAGGCTCACTGGAGATTAAGTTTTGCTTCAAAAAAACAAAACAAAACAAAACAAAAAAACAATCTGATGTGACGCTGGAAAAGACTATTGTGTGCAAGTTGTGCAAAAAGGAAATTTTTATCACCGGAGCTATTCAAGCCTAAAATACCATCTCAATGCGAAACATCAGCAACAAACAAACAGCAACAAGCACAGACGTCCCCAACACTAATGTCGACGTCCACAGTGCACATTTCTAAAAAAGTATTTTTTTAAAGAAGTTACATGAATGATCAGGGATTCCTGAAACACTTGAAGGTTGAATGGGTATAATAGCACTTTGAACCAATTTGATGGTTGAAGAACCTAAGTAACACATTAAAAACAATAAATATCTTTGTTGTTGTGCTCATGTGTCAATCTATTCAATAATTTATCAGCAAAAAGGGTTTTTGAATTAAGTATGTTGCTTATTTTATCGACATCTGGTTTTCGATTAAAACACAATTAATTAATTATAGACCCTACAATTAATTCAATTAAAAAACATTTACAGTCCCACCACTAATTTTTACAATTTAAACTTTACTTATGTAAGTTAAACTGTTTGTCTAGAAACTATTAATTAGTAATTATTGACTCCACCTTTTCCCTCTGGAGTACAAACATGATGTGACAGTGCCTTCTCATAGAGCTGGCCATATCTGAATATCATATTTATTTTGAGAAATAAACAAAGTTTAAAACAGCTGTAAAGGTGAGAAATAAGGCTGGACGAGGACCCAAGTTGATCTCACCACTACACACAGTGAGGCGGACAGTAAGGAGAGTGGGACCCTCAGGGTGACTGCATAATATCTTTTAAATGCTATTAGTATCCACCATCAGGCTAATAGGGAGGCATGTTCTACCATGACAAAAGTAAACTACGAAGTTGCTTAAACTCTACTCAGACTTTACCTTGAACTTTGCTTAGATGAGACAAAAATGCAGATTATTTTGCTGAACTTTTAACTTTGCACTTATATGAAGTCTGATGACTCATCTTTAACTTTATTGTGCATATATGGATGCAGCAACAGACTTCTCTGGATTTCTTAAAGCTTTTAATAATATTTAGTGTCGAAGATGAAATTCCTAGACTTTATGCAAACATTTTTGTCTCATGTTTTCTTTCAAACTGTCACAGAGCAGTGAACCCGATCCACCACCACTTCTGAAAGACCCATGTCTTTCTCACAGTCAATAGAATAAAAAGATGTCAGTCTGTTTTCAAACGTGAAGTTCAAAAACAATGACAACAGCAAGCCTATGCAGTGACTTGAATACAAAGTCAGCTATTTCTTTTTCAGCAAGTCACTGTAGATACTTTAGGCAGCTCACCCTCTGAAAAAAGTCATTGTTTTCATTATTTCATTACAATTTTTGCCATCAAAATTTCTTCATTTCGTAAAAAACTGATTTAAACTAGTTAAATACCAATCTCCAGTCAGTCCACAGTTTTAGTTCAAACACGGTTATTTCTGGTTCTTAAAAAACTTTGTCGAACCACTTTTCATTTCAATAGCTGTAATATTTTGAGGTCTCTACCTGTTTTGCAGATAGTCTGAAAGTTCAGCCCATTCTCCTTTGAAGAGGTTAAATTGGATCTAGCATCTGTGAACAAAAATGCTCAAGTCTGGACTTTGACTGAACCACTGTAACACATGAATATGATTTGATCGAAACCAGTCCATTGTGGGTCTGGCTCTAGGGTTATGGCTGTTGTCCTGGTGGACAGGGAACCTCCTCCCCCATCTCAAGTGTTTTGCAGACTTTAGCAGGTTCTCCTCAAGGGTTGCCCTTTATTTATCTCCATTCTTCTTCTGAGCACCTTCCCTGTCCCTTCTGATGAAATGCATCAACACAGCATGATGCTACCACCACCATGTTTCAGAGGAGACACTAGTTTGAAAGTGATGTGCAGTGTTAGCATTCTGCTACACACGTGTTTTCAGACTTTGTTTTGTTACAAATATGACAACCATGGATTCTTCTTCTTTCACTTTACCGTTATGCACATCTTTGTATTGGTCTATCACATAAAAATTGTCATGAAATACATAAAAGTTTGGGGTTGGTATGGACATATTCAAAAGCCACTCTACTTTTAAGGAAGTAGTTAATGCCATTTTACACAATAGTCATGGTTCCACACTGAAGAAAACCATATACGTGGTGCAACCTCAGAGAGCACATTTCTATAGCATATCATATATCATGGTGACATATCTGATACCCTGTAATTTCTGATGAGGTTCAGCACTGTCTGTTTAAATCTCCAGTTTTATAAAGCTCCCTAAAGGTTTTGTTATAGATGACTTTAACTATGATACAGACAAGCTGTTTTACTCACCACATGAGCAGCAGGTGAAGCAGTTGGTGTGATAGAGGTTCCCCATGGCCTGGCATGCCTGGCTAGCCCCGTACACACCCTTCCCACATTTGACGCAGATACCTGTCAGAGACAATGGCTCAGTTATTGCCTGTTATGTACATACTCAGCAAAGCAGCAGAATAAAGAGATTAAGTTGGTGATGAATAAGACAGCAAAACACAGTGCAGCTGTCACAATCCAAACATGAAGAAGAAATTCTGGATGTGCAACAATGTCATCCCCGACTCCTTTCTTGTTAGACAATGGGAAGCTGTCTTTCTCTTCTGGTTTTATTTCCACTACTGTAGTTATTACTCAGCTTTCTGTGCTTCTGATCGGCTTTGAAGGCAAACAACATGAGGAAATTCATAGGTTTGTCATTAAAACATATATTTTAACAAACTGTTCCAGATATGCAGCCCTGCTGAAATGGGAGGGAGTGTGAATGTTAAATCAGAAGCAATATTTCATGAAGAAATTGGGACTTTGGCTGTACATGAAGAAATTGGGACTTTGGCTGTACAAGGCTCCCTTTTATCATTTCCATGCATTACATCATACTGTTAGAAGACAGACGACTTGACGAAAGCTGAAGATTATATAAAAAAAGCCTTGAGAGGAAACACTGCGGATGGGAGACGCATTCCACAAAGAGAAGGCTAGAAGACGATGTTCCGGTACTTTTCCTTTTTACAAGGAAATGTCAAACTGATTAGCCAGTCATTTCTACCTTTATTTCACGAAGAATTTAAAACTAAAAAATACTCAGCGTAGCACATTAAACATACTTAGTTTACCTTACTAACTCAAAACTCTCTAAATCTAAAGATACCAACATGTACCTCGATAACAGAATATCATTAAAACGTTGATTTATTGCAGCAATTAAATAAAAAAGCGAAACATACTTAAAAATACTTTCATTACAAACTAAGTGATATGTTATATTTAAGTGTTTAACCCAGCATTCAGTTAATCTGAAAATTAGATTACAAAAGACTAATAAGAAAGGATTTTTCATACCAAAATGTTGTTATGGTTGTGACATTGATCTGGAGGACTTCTAATCAGACCGTTATCCTACAGAGGCAGTGAAACCCTCCATAAAGGAGGCAAGCCACAAAAGATCATTCCTAAAGAAGCTGGTTGTTCCCAAAGCATATTAAAGGAAAGATGAGTGGAAGGAAAAAGTGTGGTAGACTAACTGCAGCCTTGAGACCATTGTGCCAATTCAAGAGTTTGGAGGAGATTCACAGGGCGTCTGGAGTCAGCTTCAAGGTGTCCTGGACACGTGCTGCAACTGTTGCAGTTCTTGTGTTAAGTCACTCCTGAACCAAAGACAACATCAGAAGCATCTTACTTAAGCTCAAGAGAAAAGGGACTGGATAGTTGCTGATTATGGTTGACAGTAAATTTTGTATTTAATTTGTATTTCCCCAGATAATGTATTTCAGATTTTTTTAGGGATTTTATTACCATTTAGTAGAAGTCCATGAAATATATCACTCTATGAGTATTTTTTTTTTCAATTGAATAAATGAAATAAATAAACATTTCAATAATATTCAAATTTATTGAGATATTAAATTGAATAAATGAAAAAAATAAGCATTTCAAAAATATTCAAATTTACTGAGACGCACCTGCATCTGTTACACAGAGATGCATAGAGGTGGTTCCAGTTTTTGCCGAACACTTGGTGATGCTCTATTGAACCCACAGACAAAAACCACCCACCATCCCCTAAGAAGTAACCAGCTCCACAAACTACTGTCATCTTCAGTTAGGAAACAAGAAAGCAGTGTCTCACACAGTTTGATAGACTGCAGCAGCAGAAGCCTAACGATCTAAAATCTTTCTAACACAAGACAACCTTCATTGAGGTCACATTCCTCAGCGAGTGCAGGGTCAGAGCCTTGATGGGGTGAGTCTTGGGTCAGAGTGCCCACAGGACGCAACATCGCACAAGATCCCGACGGGGGATCTGAACACCAACTTCCTTCCCCTCGTGTAGGGAAATAAATACATTCATTTGTCTTTGCAACACAGACTTTTCAGAAAACATTTGAAGAATCAGCACAGTGCCAGTTATGATGCTGTGGAATTTATTATTTCACAACAGTTCCAGTGAAACTTGTGTTAAATTAAACACAAGACAAATCTTAATTCAATTTTTTCATTACTTTGATGAGCTGAAAACAGAGGTCTGGAGACGCTGTAGAAACATTTCTTTTCTGTTTTAATGTTTAAAAGAAGTGAATGAATAACAGAAAGCACCAAAAACCAAATGCAGCACTCTATTTGTGTGCAATATTTCAGAGAAGTAGTGTCATATGTGTACCATCAATGCACCCAACAAGTTGATGTTTTGACCATGCAAGTACTAAAGAGTTGGCATCTAGTTCAACTTGCTTGATGGTGATGAGGTGTTTTATTTTAAGTTGGTTTATTTCGCAAAACTGCAATTTTTTTTGCATCACACGTGTCACATGATCAACAACCGGATGTTGCCACTGGCGCAAACCACAAAGAAGATGACAACAGCAAGTAGTTGGAGGATTATGGCATGTTTTTAAGGATTTATCGCGTGAGCAAGCTTATTCACGTGTGATTTTAATTTCACTTCTTATTTAGTGGAAACACCGCAATTGCAATACTGCGGGGGGTTTTTTCGACATTAGCAGAAAATTGACGGAGATTTGTGCATCTTTGTAATGGACAATCCCCAAAACCACCAAACCTCAATCATAAGCTAGAAGACGCTGGAACACCAGTGGCACTGTCCACAGGAAAGCAAGTTTTATATCAACATGGACTGAGAGGGTGAAGAACAAACTCCAAAACTGACACCTTCAAACATGTCTAAAATTTGCTGCAGCTCATCCTGACAAGCCAAATGCCTTTTGGAGACAGCAGGTTTATTATGTCTGCTTTATTTTCTAGCCATTTGCAAGGATGACAACGAACTGCTTATCTGAAAAGCAGATCACTTGCCAGAACAACAGCATTTTACAAACTTTATGGCAATACATTAAAATTGCATTTTTCAACACCTTTCTAAAAAAGCACCAGGGATCTGACTCAGATATGACTTCTGATACAGTGATTTCAGTTACCATTAATAGAGAGGGTTTTCTATCCCACAGAAAGTGAAACTGAATGAATCACCCTGATTTGAGGCTTCATACGCCTTGTCAATGGCTGGTGTCTCACAGGCCAAAGGCTGCAGGCCAAAAATGTAAAGGAAGAAAATCAATGATTATCTGGATTACATCACAAGTGAGTCAACAATGACCCAAAAATAAACTCACTGTGCTTTAGCCCCCAAGCTTTATGTCAATATGCATTTTTATGAATGACTTATGAGGCTGAAAACAATGCATCATTTTCCTGCCACTTCTCAATTATACACGACTCTGTTTATAGTTGTGGTGTGACAAAATGTTAAAAAGTTCAAATGGTATGAATACTTTTGCAAGCCACTGCATTAGAGTTATGGATCCTATTATTTTTATTCCTTTGTATGGTTTTATTGGATGAATAATGTATGGCAAACAATCTCCCACCATGACTCTTTGGCTTTGACTCTAACAACTAAACAGAAAAGGATGATTTATTTATACAGCTCCATCGAATTACCGCCACATCTTTATTCCATCTAGCTGAAGCTCTGCTGCTGTTACTTAACAACCCCACACCATGTGTTAGCGAGACTTTTGAATTTTCAAGCGTCAACTTGTAAACATGAACATTAAATGTGATTTATTGCCCCACATGCAATAAATCTTGGAGTGTCTCTGAAGTGAGGATGTGGTTATGGTCTTACAGGACAAAGGGGAAATCTCCCAAGTGTTCTTTGTTAGTCATTCGAAAACAGGATGCAGGATCTCTCATGTGCCCATGTCAGAACATGTCCATTTGACAGGGACAGGATGCAGCATGCACTCCATGGTTAAAAATAAAACACCATCACCTAACGCGACTTACATTTGTGGCTTTCCCAGTCATAATGTCTATATTATAGATGGCAGTCTGGCAGAAAGCACCCTGCTCAACACCATCTTGTTGTTATTCTTGTGAAAAGGATTTCTTGGTTTACATGTATTTGGTAGCTGAGCCTTTCTGGAAAAAGGAAATATCACTGAAATCTAATACCGAAGCTCAAACAGTGGAAACTCTTTCCAACTAACTGAGTTTGGATGTAATAATGGCATAGCTTGGAATTATGTAATGTTATTGGAATATATGATTAGAGAGTCCTATAAAGACAGATGCCTTTGTGTTACTTTGACCAAAACCGGCGTATGTGCTGTGGGTTGTAAGCAGGCCTGCGCAGCCTGATTCATCAAACTTTAACAGCCATCCTGTGAGATTTTGGCTTCTTATAGACCAAAAATAAGAGATCTGAGAACTTCTGCTGTGTCAGTTTTTGCTTCTACTGCATTGCTGCTAAATAAAATAGAATCTCTACAGATGTTTTCTTACAACACATGACGTATGTTCACGATGTTTGCAGCACAAAGAGAATCACGGGTGAGACAAATGAATCATTATTACCTTCTTCTCTGAAGGTAGAATTAGATGAAAGATGACATGAATCAAGGGGGCAAAAGTTTGAAAGCTGCGATTCATTTTCTGTCAACAAATGGATGGATTCTGCTGCAGACTGGAGTTCCAGTACGTTTAAAGGTGGATGTATTGCACATTAACACCTCAGGTTTAATCTTTCACCTAAGGAATGTTTTTACCGAGAAGTTTTAATTTATCCTGGATGGGGTTTTGTAAGCAGTCCCCCTGTGGTACAGACCACTACATCAGGAGACGCTGAACAGTAACTCCCCCCATTTCAGTAGAGTGTATCAAGGTCCCTCTCAGCTCCTGAGAGACGATATTAAAAGCTGTGATTGTTAGCAATAAAACTACAGTTTATAACCTATATGGAGTCACTCCAAAGTCTGATTCAAGAAGAGAGGAGGACTGGTTAGGATATAGCCATAAATCTGTGATCATTTTGCAGAGCTTACACTCTGAAACTGCATTTTAATCCCTTCAAAGTCTAAGGAGGCCCATAGCATTCACAGATAATTCATAAGTAAAGCCTGACAGACTTGTTCCAAAGCCACATTTGGGCCTCAGAACATATTAGTAAAACCCCTAAAATATTGCTGCAACTCAAGCATTAACTGCCTTTTTCAACTACCTATTGAAATGCTTATCAATCTCCCTACTGGGCTTGTCACAATACTAAAATTTCAAGCTCGATACTGACGCTGAGAAAAACACTCGATAGCTGATACCATTTTCAATACTGTAGCAACATTTTGAAGGGTTCTTTCTAGTTAAGAGCAAAAAATATTATTAATTACAATATGACAATATTTTACCCTCCTTAATTAAGGCAAAACCAATGAGTAGGGGAGAATTCAGCCCTCATTTATAAAAATATATAAATTAAAAATGTCACTTCCCCGTTTGGCAAAACAGCAGACAAGATAACATTTAGTATAAGAGTAATGTTAAATAATAATAATTGTACAGTATTGTTTTCTTATGTTGTAAATTTACCCCTTACTCTACAGTCTCTTATTCTGTTTTTACATTTTACCTTGGTTAGAATATACATGCTTCCATTAACTTTTAGCTTTTTGTAGGTACACCTGAATTTCCCCACTGTGGGACACTAGAGGATATTTCCTCTCTATTCTATTCTACTTTACCTTCCAGTCAGTTAAATTATTTTATTTTGTTAAAACTGCTTATCTTTAGTGTGCCACTGTGTGCTTCTTTGAGTGAACTCCAGGATGACAGGACTAGCTATTTGTTCAGTGACAAAGTCTCTTTGCTAAACCAAGAGACGGGAGTGTGGGTCTGGGTCTGTAGGAACTGGAAACATTACAGCACAGCCTATTTCGGATCAAAGTATGGCACCCTTTTTAAATTATGCTGTGGCAGTTCTGGTGGTGAAAGCTGGCTGTTCAGACTTATGATTCATCCTCCCTTTTTCTTCCCCCCTATGAGACTAAAGTAGGTATTATAAATCAGAACTAGACTGCAGTATTAGTGTAGTATCTTTGTTTTTCTTCTGTGTGTGTTTTTGCTTAATTAATCATTGCTGGTTTAATATTAGTTTGACTATTAAAAATGTAACTCTTGATTTGGGGAGAGGTTAGCTCTCATTGATTTTTCTTATATTCTTCAGCTGAACTGTTAACTTTAGTGTATTTATGTTTGATTTCAGATAAATTCAAAACCCTCAGAAACACAGCAGTTGCCTTCAGTATCTTTGTATTTGTAATACGGATGGATGGAATGAAAAGGTGCCTTAAAATTGATTTTAAGAAATACCAAGACTATTTAGTTTACACATGCTATCAGAACTAATGTAGCTTAATATTGCAACAGGAAGATCTCAAATTCAGATTTTAAGTAAATATAAAAGAACGTTTACCCTCATGCATTACAGCATTTCTTGCAACTTTGCATAAATGGTACTGGGGTCTTCAAACCTGCAATGAGGTAACAAAAATCAACACACTGATCTCAGTTGCAGCCTGTCTGTGGCTTCAGTGCGGCAAACATGCTGCACACATGCTGTTGTTCACGTCAGCATGTGTGTGTCAGGCATGTGCATGACTACTGCCATTATAATTCTGGGCAGGTGATCAGACTTGACCCCCACTAACTATGTCTGGCCCGCCAGCCAAGATCGTGTGCCAAGTGTCTGGTGCTGCCCGACTCCCCACTGGCTGGTTAATGAAGGGCTTTTTTGCGGGGGAGTTGGGATGGGGTGTGGGGTTGCTGGAGAGAAGGGGGTGTTTGCAGTGGAGGGGTGGAGCGGGCCTCACTCTGCTGCTTCATTTGCAAGCTTCCATCGGGCCCAGCTGTTGATTCACAGCTCCTCTGCAACCACAACAAACAGAGGCCACACAAGGGCCAGCCGGCAGCATGGAGCAGGCAGAGCGGGACACTGGCAGGCATCGCTGGGGCCCCCTGAAAGAAGCCCCGGCGATCAATTTCTACACTGTCGCTACAGAAACAGAGCTGTCTCTATTGGGCTCAAACTGAGGAGCGTCTGACTGCATTCTTCTCCCTCCCTCCTCCTTTCTCTATCCATCTCTATCTATTACCACCTCCATTATCTCCTCAGATCTTCCTCCTCCCAGCCCTCCCTCCTGTCTTCCATCTCCCTGCTTTCACCTGCTCTTCTGGAACAAATCCACAGCTGTCTCGGCTCACTCCGAGCAAGTGCACGGGCTACAGAACCAGCCACTGTTTTCTCACTGCAGCCATTTGTCTGTCTGCAAACTCTAAAGGTAGACTGGAACTTTCTCAGCAATCCTAACATATCTGAAAAGACAAAGTCTCACAACAGTGCGCTGGATGGCAGAAACATTTTTTCGTTCAGAAAAAAAGAGAAAGAGAAGGCGGGTATTTAAACAACAAATGCGATTAGTCCAAAAAGGTCTCTCAGATGCCACCAAGGGGATTGCTTTGAGTCTGCCTTGCCCTCACTCCCCTTCAGTAACTCCCAAAGTGCACTTGATTTTCGACAAACCCCAACCACACTGCTCCAAATGACAGAAGGGTGTGTGCTCTGCCAGAACAGAGGGGTCCATTCAACGCCATGCCGTTCTCTGCAAATGTTAGCTCTGCCAAGACATTAGTACTGCCCTGCAAAGCGTCTCTTATCAGCCAGGGGGTGACCTGTTAATGGTGATGTAGCATTAGCATGCTGCAAACAGACCTCGAAGAGCCTATAAATAAGCCCTGACAGGCACAGAGAAACCCTGCTTAAACTCAGTGGTGGAATCCAGGTTTTAGTAGCGACTGTCTACATTGAAACACCTCATGCATGATGTTTCATGACATTACTTTTTTTTTCCCTTTATGGTTCCAAATCTGGAAGGTTTTGTATGCAGATGAATAAGGTTTCATCATCACTGCACAATTCAGATTGAACTTCACTGGCAATCTGTTGGACTGGGGCTGAGCACCTCTGATCAGATTTCTAATCCCTAAAGCAACATCATCAAAACAGCATGTCTGAATCTGTTTTAAGCTCTTCTTTCACACCCAATGCAAATAAAAATAGGATAAAAACATGAATGAAGAATAAACTTTAGATTTTCTGAAAATCTCAGACAAAATCAAACCAAAAGGGAATAATTAGAGATGCACCAGACTTTTCCTGGTTAATTTTCTGTTTTGTTTTTTTTTTTTTTTAACTTGATTCCACATTTTTTAAAATATTGCACATGAAAGAGGAAAAAAATGTCCTCCTTGTTCACTGTTAAAAAAAAAAATAAATAAAGATCTTCCCGTTATGGATCAAAGCATATGTCCCTAACTTTTATCTAAACGCAATAGGCTAAACTGCAAACAAGGGCATCAGAGTACATATTGTTGGTTGATGCATTTATGAACCAAATATAGCAGGACTTCTTTAATTACCAAGAAATAAATAAGATATGAAAATATTGAGGGGGGGAAGAGAGACGGATTATTGGCGCATCTCTAATTTAGATAAATAATTACAATGTCTGATGGATGAATAATTTGTTTCTCCAAAAGTCAACAAACCTACCAAAGTATTCCTTTTTCATGTGCATCTCCAGCTCCTTCTCCAGCTCCAAGGTGAGCGCCTCCAGCCGTTTCTCCGCCTGGCTCGGCCCATTCTCTCGGCTGGGGGTCACCTGGTAAGGTAACTTATACCTCTGACCTGACGAAGCCGCCTTTGAGGACACGCCATAGCTAAATGAGGACGGTGAGCCGCCGCTTATCTCCGCGGTCCCTCCCGCTTGAGCCGGCTGGGGCTGGGGTTCGGACACCGTCTGCAGATGGCTACGAATCTGAGCCCCGTTAGAGTCTCCGAACTCCTGCAGTAGGGCATCCTCGGGTAAACCGGTGCCCAGCATGGATGACCTGGGTGATGGCAGCTGCAGGTCCGGGTAGGTGCTCATAGACCCCCTGGAGCTGCGGGAGCTTCTGGAGCTGTGGCTGGAGATGCTGGACCGCGGGCTGACCACGCAGTTCGCCGCGGTGCCCGGTCTTGCGCTCCCGTCCTGGCAGCAGATGCTGGAGCGCGGACTCGCCAGCGGCGCAGCGTGCAGGATGGACCCCTCCAGGTCATGGTTGACCACAGGCCCGTACCGTGAGTCCGAGTAGCTGGATCTCGGGCTGGCGGTGAAGGAGTACTGGCTGGCCGTGCTCGACCTAGGGCTGGTGTGCCTCTGGTCGTAGCCCATGCTGATGCCGCTGGTGCGGTTGCTGCTGGGCTTGCTGCAGCAGTCGCAGCTGTTGAGGCTGGTCCGGGGGCTGGAGTGTTTGCTCGTGTCACTGGCCGTGCTTGCATAGCTGGATCGAGAGCTGAGGATGCTGTTGCCCTCACAGTGAACCAAGCTGGACCTGGGGCTGGTGTACCTATCCTGACCCGGTACCACCAGGCTGGTGCGAGGGCTACTGATGCTCGATCGTGGGCTGGCATGCTTGCTTTGCTCCTGAGAGGACAGGGAGGATGCCAAGCTGGAGCGGGGACTGGCTGCGCCGTACCTCCCGTCGTGGCTGCTGGTTATGCAGACACTGTTGCACCTGTTGCCGGGTAGCGGCACCGCTTTGTTGAGAGGCAGTCCATCAAAGGTGGAGCCGGTGCTGTACCTGTGGCCCTGCACCTCCAAGGAGTACCTCCGGTGCCTCTCGGACGTGCCAGAGTAGCACGGCAGAGCCACTTCGGATTTGGTGCAGCAGCCCTCCTCACTGTACGGAGAGTCTCTCTGCGGGGCGCAGAAATCCACAGGAACCGGCCGGCTGCAGTTCACGGGACGCACAGGAGCCGCGTTGTACACTTTATTCCCCGGCGTGAAATTCTCCAAAGTGTGATGCTGCTGGTGGAGCACAGAGGTACCATTCATCGGCTTGGTTTTCAGCCCCGCCACCGCCGGAGCGGAGAAGTCCAAATCTGGGTTTATCACCAAGTCCCTCCTCGCGTTGTACATCCCGTCTTTGTAGGCTTCGTACAGGGAAAGGTCCTCCATCAGCGTAGCGGCCCGGAGTCCCAGGTCCTCCTCATAATGCTCCATGTTGCGCTCCAGAGGCGAGAAACAAGTTGAGAGTGCGCTGCGCTCCGCGGAGCTCTAATTGTGTTTCACATGGAAATCAAAACAAAACGCCGCCGCGCAGCCGTCGCTCCTTCACGCAAAACCGCCGGTCGAGGCGCACACCCGCACCGCAAGCCGCATCGTCCTCTTCTGCTTCCCTTCCAGCGCCGAAAAACAAACTCTTTCTCACAGTTTCAGCCGACAGCGATGCGTTTGTCAACTTCAGTTTTTGTTAAGTTGAAAGGTCTTTACAGTCAATGGCGCGCTGCGCGGAGGAATTTCTGCTTGTTGGTTTTTCCTCCAGATTTCCTTTACAGCCGCTTTAGTGGAAACTCGAGCGGGTTGGATAATCCCATATACCACAAATATGCCTCTTATGTCAGTATGAGCGCAGGGAGAGCAGGGAAATTGAATGTAAACGCGGTTTTACGCGGGGGACTCGTTCGCCTGAAAGGAATGCGGGGAGGGAGACGGGATGCGCTGCGCCTCTGTGGAATGTGGTTAATGCTGCAGAGAAACAATGATTGCGACCAACTCAGCAAGGGGCTGCCCGAGTCTGAAGAGAATAGTTTAGAGAGAAGGGGACATCGGCATTCATCCTGTGCAGACCGAAATACGCCACAAAGCATGCCTCACCTGGTCCGAGTCCTCCTGCAGCAGAAATGCAGTGCACTCGGCAGTCATTATGAAGGGAGGAATCAACAGAAGTTTCTGTTTTTTCGTTTCTTTTATATGTACGCTTGATCTGAAAAATGCGCTAAAAAAATCTTATATTCAGCGCCTGTTACCACATGATAGCGCTATATTAGGCTGCCTGCAAAATCAAATGCATAAAAAGAATCGATGGCAAGTTGTCTTTAGGAAATTGTTTCTAAAAGTGAAACTCAGGTTTAAATTATGGCATTTATATATTTCAAGCGTTTATTTCCGTTCATTTTGATGATTATGGCACAGCTCAGTACTTGGTCTGGGCTCCTTTTACCCCATCAGTGCTGTGTGGCATGGAGGCAGTTAAGTTGTGGCTGTGCTGAGGCTTTAAATAAGCCCGGGTTGCTAATAGTGGCCTTCTGCTCGCTTGTATTGTTGAGTCTGATGTCTCTCATCTTTCTCCTAACTCAACACCACACATTCTTTATACGGTTTAAGGCTAGTTAGCTGGCCAGTCAAGCTAACTAGCCTTATTAAAGCAGATATTAATACTTTTGGCAGTGCTGGCCATTGAAAAGTCCAGCTGAAAAATGAAATCAGCATTTTTATAAAGTCTGTCAGGAAAGGGAAGGTTAAGGCGCTCTAAGATTTCCTGGCAGGCTTCATAAAACTGAGCCAGCACATGACATGACTCACTAAATCATTACTAAGTGTGAAAACTTCACACTGGCTTTCAAGCAACTTGGTTTCTGTGATACTCCGCTGTTCCTCTGGATTCTGGGCCTTTGAGTTCCAAATGAAATACAAAATGTGTCTGAGAAGAAGACTTTGGACCACAAAGAAACATTCCAGTATTTTTTCTAAGGTAAGATCCTTCTGATCTTGCCTGTAGTTTAGGAGGGACTTAACACAAGGAATGACAGTTGTAGCCCATTTCCTGGATACTTTTGTCTGTGCTCTTGAAACACTGACTGTGGTTGCTGTCAACACCCTATGAATATCCCCTAACTGCTTTGCTTCGAAATCCTAATGGGCTTATCCCTGTTGCTCGAGCACCTTTTCGACATTTTTTTCCTTCCACTCAACTTTCCAACTAAGATGGTTCCATACATTCTGTGAAAACTCAGGTTGTAAATGGCCTTTTGGTGGACAACTGTCAAGTTAGCAGTGTTCCTATATAGAGTAGGTCATAACTTCACTTTTCTGTTTTCATGAGCTTTAAGGACATCACCATAAAAAGTAAAAGAACTATATAAACACCATGTGTAAAAAATTAGTATGAGTGCCACATTTTAAACTATAGTACTGTATTCTTGTATGCATGAGCATTAAAAGTAAGTACTTCTTTGTACAAACAACTGAATTCTGTTTATTTATGGTGTGAAAGTGCAACAGATGTTATCTTAAGGCACTTTACAAAGAGGTCCAATTCATCTGCAGATGCATAGAATCAAATTTGGTCCAAATTTAGATCAATTCAGTTCTAATACAATCATATAGTCACATTCAGATCCAATTACATACAGTGCAATTCAATCCCATTTCTAATACAGTACAGTCAAAGTTGTAAAAAGCAATCTACCCAAGGAAGCCCAGCCGATTGCTTCGAGTCAGTAGTTGCCATAAATATCTCCAACTGATAAAGCAGAACTTTAATGTATGAAATCCTACAAAATCTTAACCTCACTGCATTTTTTTCCCCAATACATCGTTATCATTAGTTTGAATTTAAACTAAAACCCCCCAATTCTTCTTATTATTATAATACAATAAAGCCGTAAGAAACGTAATTATGACTCTTTATCCCCATAGGTTGACTGAAAACAGAGAGAGGTAGTGTTGGTTGAGCCGTTATAAGCAACAAAGACAGGTTGGTCCCAGAGTTTTTAGGATTTTTTTTTTTTTAGCTTTGAACATTTGATTGATTTCTTCTCTTGTGTAAGAATATTTTAGATCAATTAAGATTTAAAAAAGCAAAAGTATCTGTTTCATCGTTAAGCATCTGAAGCACGTTGCGTTACAGTTAGTTGTATGAAAAGTGCTGCATGAATACATTTTGATTGGTTGATTGCAGCTTAACGTGCTTTTCACTAGCTGCCAGCAACTGGCAGAAAAGACAGAACCACAGCAATAAAAGCAGAAACAAACAGGATGTTGAGTATTAATCTTCTGAAGACGGCGCTGTGACATCTCTTCCCGTGGCCTCTGCTTTTGAACCACTGCACCACCTCATCCAGGCTGTGCTCCTGAGGCTCATATCCGAGCTCTGTTTTGGCTTTTGCCATGTTGAAATAATGTGTAACTCCAGTTTTATACACCTCCGTGCGCGTCAGCAGGGGCTGGAAGTTATAGAACGGGCCGATGAGGTGGTGAATTATTTCGGTGAGAAAGGCAAACAGGTAGATGAGAGAGATGGGGAGGCGGAGTTTGGGGAAAGGAAAGCCTAAGCCTTCAACCAGAGGTCTGAAGAATTCAAAGTTATTGACAGGCCTGCCGTCAGAAATGAAGTAAGCCTGGCCCGCAGAGCGGTGCTGCTTCTCTGAAGTCAGAGCCTCTGCAGCAAGCATGTGGGCAGACACCAGGTTATCCACATGGACGAACTCCACCAAGCTGCTGGAACTACCATAAACAAACCTAAAGATCCCCCTCTCTATGTAGCTGACGATCCTAGGCAGATGCCTCTGCTCACCAGGTCCATAGATACCTGCTGGGCGCAGAGCACAGGTTCTCAGCACCCCAGGGCTACCAATCAGAGCTGCTCCGTTTGTCTTTAGCACCGCCATCTCAGCCAAGGACTTGGTTCTGGAGTAGTGGTCGGGATGAAGGTGGAGCGGCAGATAAGGAAGGCTTTCATCGCCGTTCTCTATCACTTGGCCTCCAAAAACCACATTGAAGGTACTGGTGTAAACAAACCTTGATACTCCATTCTCCACACAAGCTTTCAGGATGTTCTTCGTCCCTTGAACATTGACTGCCTCAATCAGGTGTCTGTTCAGCTGCTCTCTACCAGACATACCATAAGAGGCAATGTGGAACACACAGTCTACGCCCAACATGGCCTTCTCAACTTCTGCATATTCACGTATATCTCCTTGCACAAACACCATGTCTTCAGGAAGTTCTTGGTTTGGAGGAACAGTATCGAACAGAATGATTCTGGCTCCTCTTTTATGCAGAGCGCATGCAAGGCTGCAAATAAACAAATGAACAGATATGAATCTCATTGAAACTCATACAGTTTCTCAACCTGACTAAACACTGCAATAAAAAATACACTAAATCTACACCATTTTTAGATGCCTTCAGACCAAAAAAAAAAGATAATTAGCACGACAATGCCATCTTGTGGACATTAAGCAAAACTGCATAGGGTAGCTTGCCTAAATTGAAACATTTTGACTAATAATAAATGTAAAATTGTTCTTACCGAAATCCAAAGTAGCCACAACCTCCTGTTAATAAAAACACATTTTTGTCCATCTGTGGGCTTTCCATTTCAAGAAGGATAATCTGTGAATTTAGAAGATTATAGAAAATTAGAGTAAGTTTGAAAAGACAAAAGTAACTTCAATTTTTTCAATTTTTTAAAAAACATTAAAAAGATTGAACAATAAATGAATGAATGAAATATTTAATGTCCTGAATGCAAATTTATTGTGTGTCCTCCTTAAACTCTTAAAACAGCCATAAATTTAACTAAAACTTGTATGACATTCACAGGTTTTGTTTTAAGCAATGATCTTTTCATGTCATATAAATTATACATCATGCTTCAGATTCTTGCTCTGTCTCACTAGTTCGCACGGGACTGAAATGTGTCCTAAAAAAAATCCTGTTATTCTAATGATAATTTTCAGCTAAAACTGGTATTGCAGTCATGTTAAAACACTATTCTAAAATTCTGTTTTAAATCTCTATACAAGAAACACCTTGATCTATGAGCTCTTTCAAAGTTGCGAATATCAAAGTTAAATGTCTTTCTAAAGTTTTAGACAAAGCCATTCTTTATCAGCATTAAAAGTTTTTAGACTTTAGTTGGGTTTTTAACTCAGGTCATGGCACTGAGCCATCTCTTTTAACAGTTTTAATTACTGTCTTTCAACAGCTGGCTTTGTAAGTTCTAGTGTTTTACATCTTTTAGAGTTATCAGCAGCCTTTGATGCGGTATATCATAATATTTTGGTATCATGTTTAGAACATGTTGTTGGTATTACACATAAAGCTTTGATTTTGTTTAAACCATATCTCACAGGCAGGAGTTCTTCTGTTCATTTGGAGAGTTATTCCTTTTCTTCAACACTTTTCAGTTTTGGTGTTCCCCAGGGGTCTCTATTTGGTCTACTACTCTTGATTTTGTGGTCATGCTCTCATCACCTCTTATTGTTTGTAGTTATGCTTTTATCACCTCTTATTCTAGACTACAGTGACGCTCTGTATGATGAACCAATAACTTTGGTCCTGAAATCTCCACTGGCTTCTTCTCCAGTTTCACACATTTTTGAATCTAGAATCTAAAATCAGTGTGTGAATGTGTGTGTGCATAGGTGAAGGACTAAATGTAGCGTGAAATGCTCTGGGGTCCTCCAGACTTGATAAACCGCAATACAAGTACAGGCCATTTACCATTTAAAATCTAAATAGTTTTTAAAAGTGTTTTTATTGTTATTTTACTTCTTTTAATTGTATTTCAATTGTTCTTTTATTGTGTCTTTATTTTATCATTTCTTTGCACTTTGGTAAACATTTGTTGTTTTAAATGTGGTATATAAATAAATCTGACAATGACATCTCCTTTAAATTTGCCCTTGTAAGAACATAACTTTGATTCTATGTTGTATAGTTATAGTTCATAAAGGTATCCCAGTGCTGCATAAAAAAGTAAACACCTCAGATTTTAAACAGAGCTTGAAATCTGAAACTACTTTTTTCCAGTTCCATACAGCTTACACGTGCTTGAAAAACAACCTTGGGATATTTGCATGAGCTTTATGTTAACTCAGATTGCGACGTTATAATTCTTAGGAGAGAACTGGAGAAAATCAAAAGCTAGCCCCAAAATTCAAAAGGGTGCACAAAAAATATTTTGCAGAAAATCACTTTTTTTACGGATTAGAATGCTCAAAGTCGCATATGTACAATGACCTAACCTCAGTCTACATACCGCTGTAATGTGAACAGCTTACTGCTCAGATATTAATTGGTGATACCCACCTCCTCGTAAGCTGGTACGGAACGAGAGAAACGTCCACTCTGCTGATAGCAGCAGGCAGAGCAGTCCTGCGAGCACTTCCCTGTCGTCGCCTGGTTTGTTACGTATTCACGTCCGATCACTGAAACGCATAGACGTAAAAGCGTAGACGCTGTTCTTGGCCCGTACGTCAGCGGGTTCGCCATGTTGTGAGGGGCAAGTTCTTTGAAACCAACACAACCATGCTTAGAACCTACTTTTTTGCCTGTTTGACAAATTGATTAGTTTTTATAAGATGAAATAATATGTGACAGCTATCGAACAGTATCGGAAAATCAAAAAAAAAAAGAAAGAAAAAAAAGAGGGCACTTTCTCTGTGAAACAAAATGTGCTCAATTAAATCACCTCACTTCATAATTCAAATCATAACTAAACTGTTGATTGTAGCTATTTTGTTGTGCCAAAAAGGAATAATTAAATCCCTGTAATTATTGGTATTATACCAAAAATAAGGTATAATATCCATCCATGTGATACCTGCTTGTCTTTGCAGGGTGCTACACCACAACAGCTGTCACTGGAAGACAGACATCACAGGACAAACAAATATGCACACACACTCTCAGTCATGTGTTTGAACTGTTAGAGGAAGCCGGGGTACCTGGACAAGTGCACGTGGAGACCATGCAAGCTCAATGCAGAAAGTCTCCAGGATTCAAACCCAGAACCTTCTTGCTGGATATATAGATTACAATCTAACATGGAGTAGAGTCACTCAGCTAATCCTAATAACCTCTGGTGGCGACTGATTTACAAAGTGCCACTCACACTATGGCGCTCACGTGGTGTCTAGCTCAACTAGGTCTATTTTTTTTTTTTTTTTTTTTTTTTTTGTCGCCACATTGGTATGCAAGGACTTATGCAGATGTTATATAAGTTAAAAATATAAAAACGAAAATTCAGGCCCTTAAACATAATTAGACAATGTTATCACCAGCTAAACCCAATCGTATCACAAATTAGTCGAGTTTTGATACTCCATGCAATAAAGTTTTTCTGTAGTCTGAAATTTAATGTTATAGAAGGAGTTCTTGGTATGACACCGGTTTTAAGAATTAAAGTGGACATATGTTAAAGACATACAGGAAATTCCTGAACTTTCTTCTAACTTATGTATAACAGATTTTTTTAAAAATACAATAATTCCATGAAATGGTATAAATAATGGCGTGTAGCGAAATGGAGAAAGAAAGAAAAAACTAGTGTGTGTAATTATTTTAAAGTGGCAGCGCCTCTAGTGCTCATAATCGAAATCTTACTGGCTGCACGGTGCAGGGAGGCTCCACCGTTAAAAGAAAAGTGAACAACCAGATATCTATGAGTTATTAGCCCCAAACAGCGACTACACTCCCACAACTGCAGGTTGTTATGTCATCTCCTGGAGGTAAGAGGTCATTTTATAACGCCGGACAAAGTTTTTCTAGATCGATCGGTGAACTCGTTGCAGTGCATGGAAACGCTGGTTGTCAAGTACCGTCTTCTCCTTCTGATGGTCGATTCTTACAAGTTTTCGTTTCGGTTACGGTTTCTTGATCTATTTCTAAGTTATAACTATAAGATGCACAAAGTAAAATACAGGACACTCTTGGTAGAAAACCTGTTAAAGGCTTCAAAAGACTCGAGACTTGGGCAGCTGTTCGCCTTCCAGCAGGACAACAACCCTAAACATACAACCAGACCTATAATGGAATATGTCTAGATTGAAGCTTATTAATGTGACTCAAATTTCAGACCTAAATTAAACTGAGAATTTATGGCAAGACTTGAAAACTGATCTTCATGGATGCTCCCTAAGAATTTCAGTCTATAGATATCAGTAGCTCTTAAAGACATACCCTAAAAAGACTTGCAGATGTAATTACACTAAAAGGTTAGTGAAAGATTAAATTTGATTGCATGCACTTTTCGGATTTTTATTTGTTAAAAAAAAATCAAACCATGAATGATTTTCCTTCCACTTCCCATTTATGTACTACTTTGTGCTTGTCTACATATAAAATCCCAATAAAATACAGTGAGGTTTGTAGTTGTAGAGTAGAAGGTAGAATGATTATTTTTCTAAAGCACTATATGCTTATTTAGATTGTAGAGATGATCAAATAGTGTTCTGTGAGACATGAATGTATAAATACCCTGCATTTTTCAGGTAAGCTTAATTTGGAGGAGTACTTCCAAAGGATTGGCTTCCATGGTACTTGTGATAAAATGGATCTTGCAACCCTAATGTCGGTCCACAAGCTGCACGTCATGTCGATCCCTTTTGAAAACCTCAGCATTCACTGTGGAGAGTGGATCACAATGGACCTGGAGGTTATTTTTAATAAGCTGGTGAGGAGCAGTCGTGGAGGCTGGTGCCTTGAGAACAACTACCTGTTTGGATGGGTGCTGAGAGAAATGGGCTTCAATTCCACAACACTGAGCTCCAGAGCTTTCAATAGCATCATCAATGACTTTGGTGCTCTTGATTCTCACCTTATTCACAAGGTTATCATTGATGGGAAGGCTTATATAGCAGATGTAAGCTTTGGGGTGTCGTCCCAGATCTGGGAGCCGCTGGAGCTCATCTCTGGAAAGGACCAACCCCAGGCAGCAGGGGTGTTTCGTCTCATCGATAAGGGGGACATCTGGGTCCTGGAGAAGACAGGCAGGAAACCACAGGTTCTCAATCCTGAATTTGCCAAATCCAGCCTGGTGAACAGGAAGGAGACAAAGCCAATCTACTGTTTCACCCTGGAGCCTCGACAGGTTGATCATTTCATTGAGAAAAGTCACAGACTCCAGAGAGATCCAGCCTCCCTCTTCACCAACAAGTCCATCTGCTCCTTGCAAAAACCGACAGGATTCAAAGCTCTGATTGGCTGGACCTACAGTGAGGTTACCTACAAGCCTGAGGAAGGGGTGGATATGTTGGACATGAGGAATGTAACAGAGGATGAGCTTGACGAAGTGCTGAAGAAACAGTTTAATGTAAAGCTGCAGAACAAACTAAAGCCTGTGTGCAACAAAACATTTTACACTCTTTGAGAACACTCCTAAAGAGTTTGGAAACCATTAACTAAACATTGTTACATAGCATTTTTATACGTTAGTTGTAAAAAGTTTAAATCTACTTAATAGATACACTATATTGATTTACCATACCCAACTCCACTTAGAAGTAATGCAAACTTTCTGAAATTAATAAAGGTCAATTATATGTGTTACACCATAAAATAAGCATGGTAGTTGTTAAAAGCAATTCAACCTTTCATAAGCTATAAGTTAACTTTTTAAAATTTAAATTGCAGTTGTATCTAACATATTATAGTGATGTATTAATGTGTAATTTTACAGATTTTATTCCTTTCTGTGTTATAAAATTGACTAACATTTTAAGTATGCATTGCTTTTTGAGAGTTTATATATTAAACTCATGTTGAATATTGATACTCAGATGTTGAGGACTGTTCAGTTTGTGTTTTTATTACCTTGAAGGCTACTGAGACCTGTAAACGGTTGTTATTGTGCTAAAAAGAGCCATATTGTGAGTTTGCACATATAGCTTTGTGTTACAAGTGATTGCTCAACTCCTCCTGACTATCCAGAAGGGAAGGTCTCAGTCTTTTTATGGACCCACAATGGCAATATTTAATCTCGAATAAATGCTTGAAAGGGCAATCTAAACTTAAACTGTGATGTTTACCCCACTGCTTCCCTTGTGTGTACAACTCCTCTTTTATGGCAAAGTTTTATTTCACGTTTGATTTCATTGAAAAAATAAAGTTTGTTTTATTTTGAGTATTTAATCGCTTTGCAAAACATGTGGAGCCATGCCCTGTGAGTAACTAGTGATATGTCCAGGTGGTACCCGGCCTCTTCCTTGTTGACTGCTGGAGATATGTAGTACCAGTACCACTGCAGCCATGCAAGGACAAAGCAAATATAGAAGATGGATGGATGGATGTGTGTGGATGAGTGTAGCCATGTACAGCCATAGCACAACCCAGATTAGGCTGCCCTTAAGATGATCAATTTCCTTTTGACCATCTTGGAGTCAGGACTTTGTAAAAAGTCTTTATTAACACTTTGCACAATAAAAATATCATAAGCAATCATAAGATTAGATAACTGTTCACACACAACTTGGAAACAGACAATAGCTATACATAGTTTATAGTATAATACATTGTTAAGATTGTATTTTATTGCTCATGGGTTTCTTAATTCTCTTTTGGAAGAAAGTGTGAACTTATACCAGTAATGGAAAATTTTGATGTACATGACTTTGCTTATACTATTTTGAGTAAAAGTCCTTATAACCTCTTATGATCTGAGAAACTCATGCTGTAATGTGTGTTTCAGTCAAGGACAAGGAGAAGGGCTGTATTAGATAACTGGTTGAGAATTGGATTGTTCTGGCTGACGTGAAACTCCTGCGTTTTGGTTCGGATTTGTTGCCTCTATGGAATATACTCCCTGATAACCAAAATGTATAAATATGACTGAATACCTTTGAGATGTTGTTTTGCTTCTCTGACTTGCTCGGTGACAGTCTTCAAACGCCATGTGCCTTTGAATAAAACTTATAAAGACAATGATGTATCTTTCTCTGATTTACTGAGTGGTTTTCTCTCCCTCTTTGATATAAAAAAAATTCCACAACATACCATATAGATTCACTACACACGGAAAGATAAGTTTTATCCATTTATTTCTCTTGGTTTTGATGATTATGGTCTACAGCCTAAAAATAATCAAAAATTCTGTTGCTATGAAAATTAGAATATTACATAAGACCAATAAAAATAGCATTTTATGCAGAAATAACGTCCAGCTGAAAAGTATATCCAAGTACTGTACATTATATTTCCTCTATACTTGGTTGGGACTCCTTTAGCATGAATTGCTATATCAGTATAGCACTGCATTGAGGTGATCAGTCTGTGACACTGCAAAGGTGCTAATAAATGAAAGATAGCTTTAATCGTTTTTTCCTGCCAGAGTTTTATTTCACTACACTTTCCAATAGTATGGTTGAGTATAGCACTGTGAACAGTCAGCTTCTTTAACAATGTCCTTTTGTAGCTTACTCTGCATGTGGAGATTGTCAGACTCTTTGCTGAAGAACTGTTAAATTGGGCAGTCTTCCTCATATTTGTGTAGGCCATAACATTGCCTGCTTTAACAATCTCTTTTTATTAGTCCTATTTGATATTCAAATTTCCTGAGAAATCAATAGAAAATAAACATTTAAAATATATATATCTCTGTGTGTTGACTGTATGACATATGAGCTGCACTTTTTACATATGTTATATGTCATTTTTCAATGCACCTGTGTCTGATCAGATTTTATGGATGCAATCAGCCTTCGAGGAATATCAGGGTAGCTCTAAAGTCTAACGTCTACAGCAATAAAAGGTATGCTGGTGATCTTTGCACTCGCTGTTTGGTCGTGTACTCTGTGTCCTAGTCAGCCTCACATGGCTTGGCAAATGATTGACTAATTCTATCACTGTCATACATCAAATCTCTACCCCTTAACAATCGGGGGTTCTTCTGTGGTTTTGACTGGTTGACTGAGGTAAGGTTGAATAGTTTTTGCTATGTGTTCATTGTTGTGGGTTGTATTTTGGAAGATTCTTATGTTGCATAATTGCTGGAAAAAAACCTTCTGTGCAACTATACCAGGAGCTTTTCCAACAGAGAGGGCTTTGTGCACATTTTCATAGGTAATAAATAAATATATTTTCCTACATTTTACAGGTAAGATGAATCTGGAGGAGTATTTTCAAAGGATAGGCTTCCATGGCCCTTGTGATAAAGTTGATCTTGTAGCTCTGAGGTTGATCCACAAGCTGCACGTCATGTCAATCCCTTTTGAAAACCTCAGCGTTCACTGTGGAGAGTGGATCACCATGGACCTGGAGGTTATTTTTAATAAGCTGGTGAGGAGCAGTCGTGGAGGCTGGTGCCTTGAGAACAACTATCTGTTTGGATGGGTGCTGAGAGAAATGGGCTTCACTGTCACAACATTGGGCGGCAGAGTTTTTAACACCATCACTAATGACTTTCCACCTGGTGAGAATCATCTCATCAACATGGTTGAAATTGATGGGAAGGCTTATATAGCAGATGTAAGCTTTGGGGTGTCGTCCCAGATCTGGGAGCCGCTGGAGCTCATCTCTGGAAAGGACCAACCCCAGGCAGCAGGGGTGTTTCGTCTCATCGATAAGGGGGACATCTGGGTCCTGGAGAAGACAGGCAGGAAACCACAGGTTCTCAATCCTGAATTTGCCAAATCCAGCCTGGTGAACAGGAAGCAAACATATCAGATCTACTGCTTCACCCTGGAGTCCCGAGAGGCAGAACATTTCACAGAAGAAAGCCACACACTTCAAACAGATCCAGCCTCTCTGTTCACTAACAAGTCCATCTGCTCCTTGCAAACACCAACAGGATTCAAAGCTCTGATTGGCTGGACCTACAGTGAGGTTACCTACAAGCCTGAGGAAGGGGTGGATGTGTTGGACATGAGGAATGTAACAGAGGATGAGCTTGATGAAGTCCTGAAGAAACAGTTTAATGTAAAGCTGCAGAATAAAATGAAGCCTGTAAACAAAAAAGTATCCTACACAATCTAGAAAATGCCAAATAACCTTTTGCTTTAGCTTTTAAACAACTGCATGGATTGTGTTGATTGCATGACAAACCAAATATCACAACTAAATATACCAGAGTTGGAGCTTATCATTTGTATTTTAATCAGAGGATCATCCTTTGTTTTTTTTTCAAATTTTAAAACTGTTAAATAACATGAATATATTTGTGTAATGTTGTTATTTTGTAAAAAATCTTATATGAAAGATTTGTGTTGTTTTTTTAATGAATGGACAAACTAAAATCAAAATTATTGACCATTTCTTCTTGTATGAATTTGCTCATGTCAGTTCTGTCCAGTTAAAGAACTTTACTGCTCTGTTCAAGGCAGTTTGAACACCCTTAAAACACACTCATTACTTATTTATTTCTTACATTTAGATTGTATTCATATACCTTTATTTAGAAAAAAAAAAAAAAGATGTAATGTTTGAATGAGAAAAATAAAGGCAGATTATGGAATAAAGTCGAAAAGTCTGAGATTTAATTCAGCGTCAAACAGCGCCTTCTGTTGTCCGCCTCCAATCTGAGACGTTTCAAGTCAGGGCAGGACATTTCGGTTTGGCCCGCCCTTTTAAGACCTTTCCATCCAATAGGATTATAGTTGAGGATTTAGCCGATGCTGATTGGTCAGCAGGTCAGTCCTTCACATGAGAGGGGAAGCAGAGGCACAACCAGACACCGCACTGCTGTTGTCGGTGTAAGACATGAATTCTTTGGAGCAGGCCGAAGGTAACAAAACCACAAAGCAGTTCATTTTACCCTGATTTGAAATGTATTTCGTCCTCATAGAGTTTTTTTGTGATTGAAAAATATAAAAGTTAAACCGGAGGTTGTGATGTAGGACGGAATAGAAACTGGTATAAAGGTTGGCTAGGGTTATTAGCATATTTGCTAGCTTAGGAGGAAAATTTCTGTTTGGTTGACAGTTGTGTAGTTTAACATCTATTCTTTGATATAACCGGGCTTAATGTCAGACTTTATAACAACACTGAAGTTTTGTGGTGGTTTTCTGTGTTTACTTATCTTAATTTAAAAATAAAAGTGTTCTAAACTGAACATTTGTATTGATGTGTATATTTTATCAAAGTCCCAGTTTACTGACAGCCACTCAGCTTCTCACCAGAAAAGCATTAAGACTGTCATACATCCCTGTTGTTCACTGTAACTCTATTTGAATGTGTTCCTTCTTCCACCAGACCTGAAGGCATTTGAGAGAAGGCTAACAGAGTATGTCTCCTGTTTACAACCTGCAACAGGCAGGTGGAGAAGTAAGTAATTGCTATTGCTGACATGATACATACGTATTTGCCAGTCTGTTCAGGGGAGAGCATTTTGTCATTTAAAGTTCAAGATTTATTATTAGCTTTAAAGAGTAAAACAGTTTCCGTAAATATAGATATCAACAAAGCTTCAGTATACAGTAACCCTAATTTATCAAACATGTGTATGGTTATTTTCCTGCTCATTTCAGAATCATGGCAGGGAATGCACAAATCTCATTCAAGGTCACAGAAGTATGATGCTAGCAGTGCAAGATTTCATGTGTTATGTTTATTTAGGGTTCTGTATGATTAATCATTTCTCTTCATCAATTTAGTTTAAAGATTAAGTTATACCAAAGTCTTGAACCACATTTAAAGGATCTGCACATTCAGACATCGACCACTACTTTGGGAGTGTGGAAGGGTAGGTGGGTTCTTGCAACCACAATTATTTACATGCAGTTGCTCTGATGCGGGGATTGGCAGGTGTATGCACAGTTTCATAAATCATATGTGGAGCTGGTCCTCGGATCAATACACCACCCAAATCTACACAGCTTTTTGTTGAATTAGCCCCGTTGTGGGCAAACATTAGGACGCATTGCAGTTTGTATGTTATGTATGTTAGCAAAACTATAATAATCATTGTATGTTAAACAATTTTAGTGAAAATGGCTCTGGAAAAACCTTTCAAATGATCACAACATCCTGTACATTGGTTGAAATTGAGACCGTTTCTGCATTTTCAAAGCTGAAATTCTAAGGTAATTTATGTAGTTCATTTTGCATTTAACCCTTTTTACACTAAAGGTAGATTAATTGATTTTATTACTTGTGATTTATAATTTCACATATATGAGAGGATTCTAGTACTTTGTGTTTAGGCCATATACACTCTCAGTGGGGATGCATCACCTTTCCTAAATTCCAAAATAGACACTACAATATATTGTTATTGTTGTTGCACTAAGCCTCATTCTTTTATCTCTTTTTCCAGTGGTTTTGATAGTGGTGTCCGTTTGCACAGCCACAGGAGCTTGGAACTGGTTAATAGACCCCGACACTCAGAAGGTTTGTTACCTGAAGACGTAAACCAAATTGTATGGACGGCGTTTACATTCAGGAACACATTTTAGCTGCTGTTTCTCCTGACATTCATATGACTCTGATTTCCATTTCTAAAATTTACATTTGTAATTTATAAAAACAAAACAAAACAAAAACAAAAAAAACAAATAAATTCAAGCTTCATTTCAGCTAAATTCCAGTGAGTTTCAATGGGATCTTTTCTTTAACATGAGGTGGGATTTCTGTGTAATCAAAAACAGTACTCCTGAGTTGATTTGATCAGATGAAAGAGGAAAAACGTAAAACTTTCTTATCTAACTTTTCCCTCCTTGTTTTATAGGTTTCTTTCTTTTCATCACTTTGGAATCATCCCTTCTTTACCATCAGCTGCATCACCCTAATAGCTCTCTTCTTTGCTGGGATACACAAACGAGTCGTGGCACCCTCGATGTATCCTTTTTCTGCTTCAGTAAATAAGATGTGGAGCATTTAATTTCGCTTTTCAGTTAAGCAGAATAGTTTGAAGTTTTTTTTTTTTTAACATTCCTGGTGGTTGTTTTTTCCTTAACATTTGCTCCTCCAGAATTGCTGCCCGCTGCCGCACAGTTTTAGCAGAATACAACATGTCCTGTGATGATGTAAGCTTGTTGATTCCTGGGAAATTTATGTGTAATCTTTCCATGAATTTAACAATATTTTATTGAAATGTCTTGACAGACGGGAAAACTCATTCTCAAACCCCGACCGAACATTCAGTGACCACTTTCCAGGTCGCTCTGTTCAGTTAGTTTTCATCAATTGTTGACTTTTGGTCAGTCCTTCAAGCAGCCTGAGCATCGGCGGGAGGGCACAACGCTGAGGAGGATTTCATCATCATGATGATTTAGAATGAAGAAATGGACAGATGGAAGCTTTTTAAAGTGTAGCTGTGATGTTATCATCATTGAAGCTGCTGATATGCTCACCTGACCCTTGATGTATTTTACGAATCTGAGTATAGATGTGTTTATTTCTGTTTCTGAAGTTGAGCATGTATTTTATCTAAATGTTTGTATTTTTAAATTTATTTACCTAATAAACACACGGAGTGTGAAAATGTGTTTTTCTGTCTGGTTTTTAAATATAGTTTCTGGCTGTAGTTTGCTGCTACAATCTTTCCTCTTGATTTTCTGATTTTAATTTAAAAAAAAAAACAACTTTCCGTGCTCTATCCAACATCTCCAAAAGTGCCTGGTGGAATTCATGCATGGATGGCCATGAATTTTCTTATCTTTAATGAGAAGAAAACAAGTGATTTTAATCTGTCCTAACATTAATTTACACACCCCTCTTCAAAACCTTTGTGATCTGGAATCATATAAAGCAACAGGTTACAAATCTCAGTGTAACCCTGGATTCAATGAACAGGTAAGCAGTGGTTTGCAGAAAAGGTAGACCAGGTTGGTGAACAAAATATTGTCAAAACATGATTTGGAGATAATAATCCATACTTTTATCATAACTTGACCTGATAATTGTAATTCTCTTCATGCAGGGATCAGCTAGGACTCTCGTTCTCACCCTCAGATTGGGTCCTTAGATCAACTGACCAGCTCCTGTTAGCTGTACCTAAAATTAGGCTGAAGCTCAGAGGAGATCAGGCCTTTTCAGTCATGGCTCCAAAAATTATGGAACAAGTTGCCATTAAATATTAGACGGGTTCTTCTCTTGCTGTTCTTATGTCTCTCCTAAAACCACACTTTTCAATTTCAATTTTCAGTGGCGTTTGACACAATGAGTTGGTTTGTTTTTATTTTATTACAGCCTTTGTATCATGTTTTGTTATGTGCTTATTGATTTTCATTCAGTTTTACTACGTCTCAGTTTGATCTGTTTTAGCACTGTACAGCACTTTGGTTAAACAAAATAAAACAGATTTGAATTTAGATTTAGAAAAATCAATTATTTTTAATGTATATAATATACATTTTTACATTTAATCAAAGAACAAAATGAATTGGTTCAACATCCAATCCTGGTTAAAAAAGAAGAGGTTTTTTTTTTAATTACAAAATAACAGAATTAAAAACATTTAATTTGTTATAACTATAAATGAAATTTAGCAGTTTTGTATATTTTCAGTGGCAAATTAAGGCCAGTTTAAGAGCATTTTAAGTAATTCAAAGTGCATGTACTTTTACAGTACCATCCAGTACTGGATGGTACTGTAAAAGTACCATCCAGTACTGGATGGTACTTTTACAGTACCATCCAGTACTGGATGGTACTGTTCTTTTTTTGGCAGTTAAATATTTCAGATCATCAAACAAATTTTACACTTTGTGAAAAAACTGATTTGCAACTGTGCTTCTTTTGCCTAAATCTGTTATTTTGTGATGATGCTATTTATTTCAGAATCAGCTTTATTCACCAAGCTTGTGCACACAAACTACGGATTTGACATCGGTTCCAATTTGCTCTCAATAAAGACGTCGATGGTTTTTTTTTTTTTTTTTTTTTTTTTTTTTTTTTTTTTTTTTCAAAGCAATAACAAATAAAAGTTTTTATTTTCTTGTAAATATGTGTATATACCGTGTTTTACAGAAGAGGAAGACAATTTAATTATTTTTACAGATTTTCTTTTTAATTTTCTTTAAAATACCTTTCCTTTTTTATATTTTTGTCTGTCTGATTACATCATTTTTAAAGCAAACTAAAAAAATGTAATCAAGCTTTTACTTGAAAATTAACTTTTTTCACTAGATTTTTATTCGTACTTGAGTCACTGTTAGGATGACGACTTTTACTTCTACTTGAGTAAAAATATACTGAAGTAGTGCTACTCTTGAGTACATTTTTTGCCTGCTCTACCTACTCAAGGTTTAATGCAAACGTTTTCGCTTTTCACATCGCTTTGTAAGGAGAACTTGCCACTCACAGTATGGCGGGCGCGATAACGCACGCCTTCTTCTCTTGTTTGCGACACAGCGTCACCGCTTTCCGTCAACAGCGATCTCTTTCCGGCCGCCAGTGCTGACTCTTCCACATGGTATCCAGCTAGCCTGGAGCTGCGGTGTCCTGGGAGTCTGATTACAGACATTTAGGAAAGAAACCCAAGACAGGCATCTCGTCACATGAGCGCTTAGAAACAGAACAAAATGGGTAAAAGTAAAACCACGAAGTTTAAGCGCCCGCATTTCAACTCTGTCGGCCTGCCGGTGAACGCTGTGAAGGAAGCGGACGGTGCGGAGGAAGAGCACGATGAGGAAAGCTGTCCGGCTACGGAGCTGCTGGAAAAAGTAGGCTCATGATCACATCAGGGGTTCAAAGTTATAACTATGAAACGCAGTGATCTGAGGGGTGTGTGTTATGTGAATTATTGATGAGCAAGTGACTGGTAGTGTTAGTTTATTTGTCCATGGTGACATGTTAGACTGGGGTTAGGTCTCTTTAATACTATCTAGGCGTCAATATGCCTGACACTGTTTAGAAAATATATACACAACATACAAACATCTTACCACCAATAATAATAAATAATTACTGTATTGGTTTATTTATTAAAATAATTAAACTGTATATTTTGCATATTTATTATCATTTTACATACTAATTGTTTATAACCGTGACTGATAAACTTCTATACCAGTATAATTAAATACAGATTTTAATAAAAATAAGTAGAATTATTATTTGCGATATAGAATCAATGCCATTGTGTATGCCAAGTGCTCTATGAGACTGAATATATTTATATGTAGTATAGAGTAATGTACAGAAGAGGATTAGGGCTTCTTAATCTGACTTTTTTTCTTAAAATCCAAAAGAAATTCTTTTACATAATATCATCTTTGTAATCAATAAAGACCATTTCTTATCTGCAAAGGGAAAGTTTTCAGTGTTGATTAAAATAGCAAAACAGAAAGATGTTTGAAATTTTGTTTAAAAAAATAACTATTTTTTTCATACATACAAGACTGGCAGAAATCTTGTTTTTCAACTATGATTGCTTTCCTTTTTATGGTTTGCATTGTTTCTAGGTTGCCAACATAAAAATGGACTTTTAATGAATTAACTCACAAAATAACCTGCAAGCATAATTTCAATGATCTCATGTGAAAGTGTTGATCAGGATGGAGGCAGCTGATGTCACGCTGTCATTCTGATTAGATTAGAAGAGTAAATTGGTTGATTTGAAATGGAAATCGTTTGTTGTCATTGTTACTTTTCATCAAAAGCCCCTCACAGACCAGAATGAAATTCAAATATTTATCAAAACATTGAGACCATAGTCCAGCTGCCATGATAAAAAAGCTTCAGGGCATTCAAGAGGGACTAGCAAGTGCTAGGACTGTTTCCTGATGAAGATTAAACAAAGGGATCCTGTAGCCACCAGTGCAGAGGTTGCTGAGGTATGGCAGCAGGCAGACGTGAGTGTTTCTGCATATAAAGTGAACTCTAGAAAAGAAAAACACGAAATTTCTCAGATGACTGCATCCATGAGTCTTGTGTCATGCCAAGAGTGAAACTTTTTAAGACCCGCCACGTGTGAGGTTGCCCCCCTGATCTTGCCTAAAAGCATAGCAGTGAATAAAAAATGATTTTTAAAAATGTGTTTCCAGGGCAACTCTCCAACCATCCAGGAGCAACTTGGTGATGATCTGTATGTTTTTCAACAGGATGGAGCATGAAATTGATCAAAACATTGACGTTTTGGGTCCACGGCTTGGAAAACTCCCTAGATCTTAATCTACCTAATATAAAACTATTGATAGATTTTATGAACCTGATATATTTCTTGATAAAAGCTTGTTAAATGTTACCGATTAAAATTCAGTATACAATAAAAACATTTGGTAAAAAACATTTTAACACTGTTGGTGAAAAAAAACAAAACAAACAAACTTACTGTCCACAAACATTTGGCCATGACTTTGCTTTTGGAAATACTTTTGGGCTGTAATACAGAAACAAAATCTTCAAATAATCTACAGAAGATGGTCTACATTGAAACAGGAAAAACTATTGTAATCTCTATTTAATAGCAACTTGTGTTTTTCTTTCCAGTTGCAGAGTCCCAGCGCAGATATTCGAGAGTTTGCATGTGCCAGCATTTCTCGGGTGGTGCAGCAGAGCCAGACCATCCCCGGTTTCCTCCAGAGGGATGCCGTCAGACGGCTAGGCCCCATGCTGCTGGATAGCAGCCTGGCCGTCAGGGAGACGGCAGCTGGGGCGCTCAGGTGAGGTACCAGGGCGCAGCGGGATCTGGGCTTCTCTTCGTTTATCTTTCGTCCTGCCACTAAATTTTCTTGGGAGAACGTTGGACACATTACATATTTCTTTAATTTTTTTATCTTTTCCTTTTTGTCATTTTAATTCAACATTAAATTATAAACTGCTGTTTGGATTTTGCTAAAGAAAAAAAAATATGTACAAACAGATGTCAGATGTTGCAACGAAGCAAAAGTAAAAAAAAAAAAAAAAAAAAAAAGATCTGTGCCACAGTGGACACCAAATGAATACAGTAGAAGTGACTCAAAGCTGAAGAACAATCAAGTCCTAAAGCTGGAATGAGATGAAAATATTATAGTTTCAAAGAGGCTTTGTGCTAAAAATAGAAAAAGGAAACCCTTTTTGGGTTTTCCAGCTGCGTTACTGGTTTACTGTAAGGAAACGGAATTTGATTTTTATTTTATTTTATTTTTTTAATAAATATGTGTACTTGTGTATTTACTTCTGCAGGGGGCACTATGCTGTACAAAAACAGACAGTAAGCAGTGGGAGGATAGGCTTCAGGTTATTCATGATTTGATTGCTTGATGTTCAGATATCTCCATCTATTATTTTCATTACTTTTTCACATAAAACAATCCAGATATTTTCCTGAAAAATTGCAAAGGAAATCAGTAAATGATCAGAATCTTCTTCCCTCACCTCTCCTTTCAGCATGAAGCTCTGCTCTGCTTGCTCTTCAATTAGAGGCTTTGTGCAACAGACACTCAGATCGGCAGCCCATGCTGTGATTTTTGAGCGTTGTTACTCACACAAGGTCCCTCTGAGTTACTGATGAGTGTGCGTCTGCCTCACAGAAATCTGAGTGCATGCGGAGGGCAGGAGGTGTGCGAAGACATGGTGAGGCACGACGTCATGACACCCCTGACGGCACTGCTTCGAGAGGTGAGATTCCACTGTTGCTTTTAGTTCACTGCATCTTTTTAATTCCTCCTCATCTGCAGACTATAATATCTGCCAGAACTCGATGTCACTCAAGCACACAGGCAGTAGTGCTTTTTAAAACGGGCCGTGTCTACAGGGGAGGTAAAAAAAAAAAATTGACTTGGAGTGAAATTTATGATGTGTTTCTGAAATCAGTACTTTTATTAAAATGTCTTTATGAATCATTGGCAAACAAATGCAGTAGAAGTGTCTGCTGGTTCCTGTGTCAGAGTGTTGTTTTCGTTTCAGTGTTGTACTGGTTTCGACACTGCTGCTGTTGCAATGAAAGACCAGAGCAATCCTGTGGAGGATGTGGCCAATGAGGCTGCGAACCTACTGTGGAATCTATGGTAAGCCAACAGGGTTGCATGTAGGGTTTTTATTTATTTATTTATACCCCTGGTAAAGATGTTTCAGTAGAGAAACAAGCCCGCAGCATCACAGTTCTTCCCCCTTGCTGAAAATGAGTATAAGTCAAGAGATAAATATTTAATTATTTCTATTTGATATTCATTGTAATTATTGCACTATTTAGAACTTAATCAGGTTCTATTTGTACCACTCCAAAGGACTTCACTGTGGATATTGTGACTGTGGCCACCCGCCAGCCACCATTTAGGTGTGCCTCTGCCAAACCTTCCATTCTTTCACTGATTGTCTCGCTCGTCTGTTGTCCCTTTAGTGAGAGCAGCAGCCAGGCAGTGTCTTTGTTCAACAAATCCGGACTCTTGGATGTGGTTGTCCAGTGGTTGGAGAGACACCCTCACAACGTGGAATTGGCCATATCAGCTGGTAAATCTGAGAGAAAATTTTAGTGAAGTTAACATGATTTCTTTTTTTTTCTTTCTTTTTGGTGCCTATCTCTAGCAGTCATTAGGCGAGAGGCGGGATACTTCCTAGTTAGGTCGTCAGTCCATTCCAGGGCAACAGAGACACACAGGACAAACCAAAGGGCAATTTAGATTAACCAGTTAAGCTAACAATCACGTTTTCGGACTGTGAATAGAAGCTCTGAGTACCCGGTGAAGACCCACGCATGCAAAGGAAGAAGATGCAAATCCCAAACTTAGCCGCTGTGCAGCCCTTTTCCTACCGCTCAGTCCTTTTCACCGGCCGCATGAAGCATAGAGTAAGTCGGCGTTGCCCCATCCTCACCTGTTGCTGCACACCACGGATCAGCTGGCTGAAAAGAAGACGTCTACATTTTTCCTCAAACTAATGAAAAAGACATTCAGATGAATGGAAAAACTGTTTGTTGTCGCTTTTTTTTTTTTTTTTTTTTTTTTTTTTTTTTGCCTCAAGCCGTTTTGTTTTTTTGCTGAATTTTATGGAATGGAAATAAGATACAAGATTGTTAACCAGCTAAAACCATAATATCGGACAAGAGTAGGAGCTAAATTTCTCTCCCAAAGATCCATCAGCTTCTGTCTACAGTTTCCAGGTGTTAAAAGTGATATTAAAGAATGAAATGCTACATTTTGGTCAAAGTGGGTCAGACCAAAGTAGGATTCAGGTAAATGATGCCTATGTGTATGACAGTAAAGCATGCTTTGTGTACCTTATTTCATAAGTAGAGTCGATATGGATACATTTCTGTGAGCTTTTAATGGGTATATTAATCTCAGTAGGTTTTAAGTTAATATAAACCCATCTGCGGTCTCAGTTGGAGGAATCACTTGGATTGTTTGTGTTCCTCAGCTCACTGTTTACACACTGTGACCGAGGACAACCCTGAGCTTCTGCGGAGCATGAACACCGCTGTACTCGGAGCCCTAGAAAAAGTGCTGCTGTCATCTCAGTCAGACATGGCGCACACTCTCCTCAGGACTTTAGCTGCAGGTAAAATTTCTTCCTTGTCATATTTGTCTCCTTTTCTTTTCAGAGTGGCCCAAAAGCTGCAGTGTATATTTGCATAGAATCTCCTCAGTGGCTGCCTTGTCTCTCAGGTACGCTGTGGAACATGAAGGCCGGCCTGCCTGCTGCCCGACAAGCTCAGACCCTCAACGCCGTCGTGGCCACCTTGTCACAGTGTCTGGATCTGGACGCAGGGGTGCTGATCCCTGAACTCAGACGAGCAGAAGAGGCCAATCACAGAAACACGCCTGCTGTGACAGAAGCAGAACAGGCACAGGCAGCGGTGGAGCCCGCTGAGGAGGAGATGGACGAGGAGAAGGACGACGCACCCACGAAGAAGAAGAACGGCAAAACTTTGAAGGTTGACACTGACTTCTCCGACCTGCTGCCTGTAAGTAGACTCTCTGGTTGTTGCAGAACCTTGTCAAAGTATTCACACCCCTAAACCTTTCCACATTTTGTCATATTGGAAAAAGAAACTGTTGCTGTTGTTAGTAATTTTAATCAGAGAGGACATAGCAAACATGTGGAAGAAGGTCCTCTGGTCATAGGAGACGAAAATTTACGTTTCTGGCCTACATGTAGCCGCTATATGTGGAGGAAAATTAAACACAGCACATCACCCTAAACAGACCATCCCCACAATGAAACATGGTGGTGGTGGCAGCATCATGCTCAGGTGATGCTTTGCACTCCTGGAAAAAAATCAGGCTGCAAAAGACTTCAGACTTTAAGCGGAGGTTCACTGGACGGTGGCCTTAAACATTCAGCCGGAGCTACAACGGAATGATTCATTCATTCTTCATGTTATAACGGCCTAGTCAAAGTACAGACCTCTGAGTTGTTTTACAAAGAAGAATTGGCAAAATATTCACTGTCCGTATATGAAAATCTGGTAGAGACGTGACCAAAAAGCTTAGGATTAAAGGGAAAGTATCGCCCCCAAGGGGTGAAAAATATATTGGCTACAGTTTCCTGATTGATTTATTATTTATTTATTTATTTTGTAAAACAATTTTAAAAACATGTATCCTTCTTCAACTTTATCTTGGTCTGACAAATCTCAGTAAAATTCATTAAAGTTTGTGGTTGTAATATGACAAAATGTGAAGAAGTTAAAAGGGTGTAAATACTTTTGCAAGCCTTATGTGTCCCACTGAGGCACAGCTGAACATCAAAGCAAGCTTTAGCTGTGATTGGAGGTGAATAAAACCATGGCACCAGTTTAAGAAGCTCTCCTGTGAACTTGCATTGGCGCTCACTTGGCACCAGTTCCACCGTACGAGCTTCTGCTCTCACCCTGAGAAGCTGCTGCTAACGTAGCACCGGTTTGGTGCTGGAGCAGAGGAAGGAACCACCAGGTGCTAGAGATGGGGTCAGGGGGAACAGCAGCCAACGCAAATGCTATAAGCACTATATTTAAACCTCTGGAGTTTAGTTTTGTGTTTTACCTGTGAAATTTGAAACAACAAAGCAATAAATCAGCTTCAGCAATAATAAAATGTGGAATCAGAACACCACAAGCTGAATGTCTGGTATCTTCCCACTGTTTATTTTGCGATCACCCTTCAGAGTTTAAGTAGGTCAGAGCGCTCCTTCGAGCTGCTCTCACAGCTGGTTATTTTCCCCTGAATCCATCAACACCATTTCTGACAGATCTTTCAAACTGTCGGCCACCTAATATCCTCAGGTGGAGTTAGATAAGTTAACTCCTGTTTTCATACGCTGCCGATGTGGATGAGCGCTCAGCTGATCATGGTGTTGAAGCATTCACAAAGACCGCTTGTTGTTTATAACGCCATTAATAAATTAAGGTGGTGATATTAGGGCATCTGTTTTCAGGTATACTGAGATAAATATGATTTCCAAGCTTTATGATCCTTCATAAAAAAAAATAAAAAATAAAAAAAAATCTCAGGTTGTGGAAAGCAAACTGCTTCTTTTCCAGAACCAGTTAAGAGTTGGCTCAAGCACCAGCTCTGTTTAGGAACTGGATCCACACAGGTGGAAAAGACCAGGCTTGTTGCAATAAGTAATGAATCAGTTAATCGCATAATAAATTAAAATAAGATCGATGGTTTCCATTCTGATAATTAATATTTTTTGCAGGGCAATTTTGTTTCCAGAGACATTATAATCCATTTTATTTATGGTTTAGTTGCGTGTGGCTTTTATTTCTGTTTTATTTTGGGTATTTAAAATATGTTGAAAATTACTAAATAAATACAGAACATGGAAAAAATACATAAAGTGATGGTACATAAAATTACTAAATAAATACAAAAAAAATCAGAATAAAAATTAAATAAAACTGAAATAAAGGCAATTAATAAAACACTAAGACTGGAAATAAAATTGAAAATTCAATAACAGTGATGATGATGTGTTTTTTTTTTTTTTTTTTTTTTTTTTTTTTTTTTTTTTTTTTTTTTTTTTTTTTTTTTTTACAAAATTAAAGTTTATTGGTCTTTAAGAGGGCAAACTTGCATTATTATGCCATTATCAATATATCACATGAAAATGGTCTCAAAACAACAAAATTATCATTTATCGCAATCATTTCTGGGACAATTTATCGTCCAGCAGACTCTGTTGTCGTGACAGGCCTAGAAAAGCCCTCACAGTGATTCTCCAGTTTCTCATAGACGGGCTGCAGTTTAAATGTTGAGCTGTGCTGCTGTTCACGGCAAATAGGCGGTCTGCTTTTGGACTTTAATCTACCCACCAATGGCAGGAGGAAAGGCGACGCATGAGTCATTCGGAAGTGCAGCACCGGGCTGACAGTACAGACAAACTGTGGAGTACACGCACCACGGATCATTTGGTGACTGGCTGACAGTCACCAGTCCCCGAACTCGGCTGTGGCGAGACAGATCTGTCCCTCATGGCTACATCAGGAACAGAACCCCAAGATCATGTTGATGTTCCACAATCCTTCCTCTAAGGTATATTATAACTTGAACCTGGGGTTTATCTTAATTTAGATAAATAGTATCATCACTATTCAGTCATGATACTACTAAAATAAACGCACACGTTCATCGTAGCTGTAAATAGATCAGCGTTAACTTAAGCCAAGTTTCGCCATCGGCTATTTTTTATGCAGGCTGTCACCACGTCCCAGCTCAGAAATGTGCAACCTGACGTATTCGAGTGCATCAGCAGGAATAAATCGCTTCTCCATAGCGAGCGGCTGAAGCCAGACTGGGTGATAGCAGCGCTCGCAGTCATGGTTGTATTGGGATGTTGACTCACGCGGCTGTTTGTTTGTGTCCAGAGGGGCAAGGAGGAGCTGAGGGAGGCAACGGCCTTGCTGACAGCCCAGCAAACGTCCTTGGAGATCATTGTCAACATGTGCTGCTCTGACGGTGAGTGTTTAGGGCACGGACAGCAGTGCTGACCCCAGGCACATCAGTCTAAAATTTATTTCCTGTGACACAGCAACCAAGTCTGTGTTTGTCATTCTGAACGGCTGTTAGACCAGAAAACATAATGTTAGGCAGGTAATTTCAGGACATAAAAATATCCTTTATTGTTCTCCATTTGTGCCGTTAAGACCCTTCTGATGACGAGTGGGAGGAGGAATCGAGCAGTGACGAAAGCGACCCGGGTCCTGACGGCCTCTGTGACGGCGTGTCCAGTCTGATGTCTCCGCTGTGCTTGTCAGCTGAGGTTCAAGGGGCCTTGATCAACCACAGCATACCAGAAAAGGCAAACAGCACTCCACTTCCTCAATCACACCACACTTCTGTCACCACATACACAGAAGGAATTCATTACAGAGGCAGAGAGCGTTGATGAGTGTCTAAAGTGGCTTAACCTGTCATCTTTGCAGCTGTGGTTCCAAACCTATGCAGAAATATTAATACCTTCTGAACTTTTTCACACTTTTTTTAGGCTACAACCACAAATGTCTGGATTTTACTAAGGAGTGCCTAATATTGAAGTGGAGGAAAATGAGACCTAGATTTTTTTACAAAAAAAAAAAAAAAGGAGGCATCTATTTGTATTCAGTTCCCCAGAGTGAATCCTACATAGAAGCACCTATTGCTGCAGTTACAGCTCCAAGCCTTTTGGCGTGTGTCTCTAGCAGCTTTACAACCTGGAGACTGAAATTTATAACTGCAGAATAGCTCAGACTCAGGCAGACTGGAAGGAGAAAATCTGTGAACAGCTATTTTTTTTCAATTCTCCCTGGAGCTCCTCAGATTTTGGTTTTGATTTGACTAGGCCGCTTTGTTTTACACTATTCCATTGTAGCTCTGGCTATATGTTCAGGGTCATTGTTCTGCTGGAATGTGAACCTCCGCCCCTGTCTCAGGTCTAGTTCATTCTCTAACGGGTTTTATTTGGTATTTAAGTCCATCCATCTTCCCCTCAACTCTGACCAGCTTCCATGTCCTCGTTGAAGAAATGCACCCGCCTCATGATGCTGCTATTACTATGTTTTCACCAATACTATATCTAATTTTAGTCCCATCAGATTTGAACATGTCTTAGGGACTTTTTTACGTTAGATCAGGGGTGTCCAAGTCCAGTCTTGGAGAGCTACTGCCCTGCAACTTTCAGATGTATCCCTTCTCTAGCACATCCGAATCAAATGGTTGAATTCCCTCGTGAACATGTCACTCAGCTCTGCAGAGGTCATAATGAGACATTCATTTGATTCAAGTTTGTTGGAGAAGGGATGCATCTAAAAGCTGCAGGATAGTAGCTCTCCAGGACTGGACTTGGACACCACTGCATTAGATTTTATGTACAGATATCAGAGTAAAGGGGCCTGAATACAAATGCATAATATGTTTTTCATATTTTTATTCTAGATTTTAAAAAAATCTTAACACCTTTGTCATATATCATTTTACTCATATTTTTCTATCACATAAAATCCCAATAAAATACATTTGTGGTTGTAATGTAAGAAAATGTGGTAAAGTTAAAGAGTTACTGTATGAATACTTGTGGAAGGAACTGTTTGATTGTGATTACGCAGTGAGCCCTACTTGGCTTTTGCCATATTTATGCTTTGACTGGTAACAATATGTTTTTTTTTTTTTCTCAATTCAAGGTTCTCAAAAAGACAGCCTTCCCCAGAGAGGAGGCCACCAATGTGTGCCACGAGAATCCATCCTGGAGAGGCCTGAGCAAGAGGTTGTCATCTTCATCAACTCAAAATTGGTTGCAGCTTTAACTTTTCACCATATAAACTTTTTTTCTTTTCTTTTTTTTTTTAAATGCCTCACCTTTGTGTAGGATGCAGCGGGTTCAGTCCCGGGCGCTGACCTGCCTCCACAGCATCCTCTCCACCATGGATGCAGAGTCGCTGGGTGGCGAGGTAGCCCTGCAGGGAGCAGCACAGCGCCTGTCCTCACTTGTCTTTGGTGCTCAAGGTCTCGGATTCATGTTGATATTTTTGCAATTTATCACTTTTGATATTTTACCAGTTTAGAGTTAGGAATCAGTTCATAGCCATGTGTGAAAACAACAAGCACAACTATGACATATATATTTTTTTTCTGTTGCAGAAATTCTCAAAGACAAGGAGTTCCTTGAGGCCGTCATCAGCGCTATGCGCTCTCTCCTGCAGATAATTGCCTCCAAAAACATCAGCCAGGTACAAAATACAGTACTTTTAGGTGTCACTGATTGTAATCAGAAAAATACATTATTTCTTATCACGGCAGGGTTTTACAAATCGCAAAGTTTTAAAAAGCATACTGAGGAAAATGACCTTCTAGTTCTGCTTAGAATATATTTGGGTTGTTGACATCACAAGAGGTACAAGAATCATATTTTGTTATTGTAAAGTTTTCTTGAAATCTATGTAGTATTCTAAAACCTTGTTTTGCAGGGATACACAATAAAGATAAATAGCTTTTGAAGGAGTATTCTGATTAAAAAGATTCAAATAAATAGGAAGAAATAAAATAAATACTGATGGAAATGCTCAAAAAAATATGATCTGCTATATTCCTTGTGTGATGTCACCAAAAACAATGGTGATTTTTTTTTTTTTTTTTTTTTTTTTCCTTTGTTGGTTTGGTTTTTTTTTTTTTTTTCAGTTGACAGATTTTATCTTGAATGATATCTCTTTTTGATAGATGGATTTCAAAACAAAGATAAACTGAGCATGGTGTGTTAATCTGTAGGTTACAAACTATATTAAGTGATTCTGATTGGTAGCTTTACCCAACATTATGTCCAACTTGAAAATCCTCATTTTAGATCATATTTACATCAAACCACTCAATATTTGCTTGGCTCCTTTTTCTGTTGTTTTTATTTGTTCAGTGCATGACCCCCCAGCAGCTGATGAGTCTGAGCGAGGCAGCCACCCACTGTGATGTTGTCAGCGTGAGGGTCAACGCCGTCGCCATTCTAGGTATCACTGGAAGCACATTAGCCAAAGAAAAGGGCACGGCGGAAACCCTTCAGGTATAACTTCTTCCAATTTTTTTTTTTTTTTTTTTGTCCCCAATGTTTGCTCCTTCTCTGAGAACTTTTGTTCCTGCAGATGATTGGAAACGCCTTGCTTCAAGTCGCTATGAGGGATTCCGACCTGGTTGTGAACGGAGAAGCTCTCGACGCTTTGTTTGACGTGTTCGCTGATGGAGAGGAGGCAGAAATGGCGGCTAAAAACATCAGTTTACTGCCTGCACTTAAGGCACTTCAGCCGGTCTTCAAGGCCAAGGTTGTAGAGATGAACTAATATTTAGTTCAGACATTTTTATTAGATATTTCCAATCGAATGTGTTTCAGGTTCTCATCTCTCTAATACATTGAAATATTTATCCATCTTTCCTTTTTTTGATAGATCCGTAAAGAAGGCCGAGGTAAATACAGCCCTCAGCAGCTGTGCGTGTTGGACAACATCAAAGTCAACCTGAGAAGATTTATTGGATATATGGAAAAGGTGGTGAAGAAATAAGGACTTTGTTTTTCACACTGTGATCAATTGTTGAGACAGTGTGAGATGGTGTGGGTTGTGAAACCATCAGTTATTTATGTATTTTAAAAAAAAGAATTACTGTTTACAGTTGTTTTACTGATGTGAAGGTTTATTTTTTTTTGAAAAAGGAGAGGTGGTGCCATTTTGTCTGTGAAGAGTCACCAACACCTTTTAACTAAAAGATTTCAGGCCTAACTTGGTGCAAATTTTGATGGCATGTCAGCAACATTTTTTAAAAATAAGGTTGAAAAAGCAGACTGCAGTTTCTGTTTTTTTTTTTTTTTTTTTTTTTTTTTTTGAGTTATGCTCTAACTTATCCCAGGTAGTACAAGAAGGCCTATTTGGGGAAAAGCAGTCATGTCGCGAGGACACTACAGACTGCTACTGTTGTTTTTACTGGTGTTTTACAGTAGAATGATCCATTTTATTTTTAGGAAAGAGTCTGCTTTTCTTAAATTAAGCGCATCGCTGGGCAATTTTGTACCCATTCTGGAGACTTTTGGAAATCACTCTTTGAAAGCCACTTTTGTAGATTTATATTTTTCTGTTAAAATGACTGCAAAAGTTTTCAAGCTCAGAGAGAAACTACAGCTAAAAACGCCCTGACTAATAAGGAAAAAATGATCTCCATACTACAGGGCCTGACATAAGTATTCACACACCGTTTCCTGTCCCAGAAAAACAAAAGGAGTTTGAAAGCATGATGCTGCCACCACAATGTTACTGTGGGGATGGTGTGTTTAGGGTGATGCATGTTTAGTTTTCTGTCACACAAACCACTTTGCATTGAGACTAAGTTGATATTTGGCTTCACCTTATTTACTTGTTCTCTGTGTCCCCTTCATAGCTCGTGGCAAATTGCAAATATTAAATTTTAAATTTTACAAATTTTATGGCTCTCTTTTGAACATTGACTTTCTCTTACTATGCTTCAAAAAGAGATGTAGAGCACTTTTTTATTAAAGAAAAAGAAAACCATGGATATATTTCTTTCCTCTTTACAATTATGTCCTATTTTGTGTTTGTCTACCACATAAAATTCCAATAAATGACTTTATTTGTTGTTACATGTCAAAGTTCAATGGAGGTGAATACTTCTGTAAGGCTAAGTGTACAAAGGTACAAAGAAATCTTGAAATTAAAAATGCAAACTTTTCTCAGGCTTATAAAAAAAAATTCTGAATTTACTATCACAAAGTTTTCTAGCAAAAGCCAGCTTATTAAAAGATGGGTTGTAAATATTAATTCTTCCATCTGAAACGCTGTTGAAAAAATGACTTGCTGTGGTTGTTAATATTGACAGGAATAGTATGTAGTTTAGCAGTGAATAGAAAAGGTGTTAAAATATTTCTTGATGTATCACAAATGTGCCAAAACTTTGATACTACATAATTGTATTAAAATTTGTTTCATGTGCTAATAAAGTGAAAAGAAATTCAACTAATCTTTCTACTTTTCTGGAACAAGGTAAATCTTAACCTCTTAAAAGAGATCATTTATACAAGCATGTTCTAAATGCATGAGGTTCTGAATCATGATGTAAACATGAAGATATTTGAAGTTGTCATTCTGTAGCGGTTTAAAAATAAAAATAAATTTGGATTAAGGTTGATGATCTGAAAAAGTTGGTTGACTATTTTTTTTTTCTTCCAAAAAAATTACACCCTCTGGGTTTTTCTTTTTAATCACTTTGATTAGTTTCTAGTAAAAACGATTGTAACTCCACTAGGTCATGAGACAAAACAGTTCATAAAAGTAAAAAAAAAAAAAAAAAAAAAAAAAAAAATACTGAAAATTTCATGATAAAATCTAATTTTTTTTTGTTTTTGAATATCTTATTCAAAATAGTCAGCGAATAAGGTAAGTTGAACAGACTCTTAAGTTGTTCAACACAACAAGGTCCTTGGTTTGCAAAAGATCAGATCTGAAGTCAATAACTTTTAATGTCTAGTTTACAGCTGATCCATTAATCATTCTTTTCCTAATGACAAAGGTGGTTCTTTATGGGCTTTTTTTTTTTAAGGATTTCTGACAGCGTTCATGGAAATCTGTATAAAACACTATACCTTTGATGCAAAACCTGTTCTAGCTTTTGGGGAATTAATTTGTTAATAAATCCTGATATCTTAGAAAGTCATGACTGAACAGTTGTGGAGCTCGTTTGCAGCAAGATTTTCATATTTTCAAACTAGTGTTGGGGTAATACAACTACTTATGGCTGAATATGAGGACCTACCTACTTATAATGAGACGATATTAAGTTTGTATTTAAATAATCGTCGCACTTTTGTAATACAAAACAGTCTGAAAGTTGCTTTGTAAGGAAAGGGTTACATTTTCTTGCTTCTGACATCTACCTATGACCCTTACTGCTTGTTAGAACAAAACTATGGAGGAATAAACTCACCATAATCAAGAAAAAATGGTGAAATAAATACATGGCTTAATAGAACAGTTATCATGGCCAAAAAATGTAGCAAAAGATAAGATGTACCTTCGAGAATTGGTAAATTATTGGCCACATCATGTATTAAAAATCTTTAAATAGGTTTTACGACTATCAAACTGAACTATGGGTTTTACTTTCAAATTCAGTACCTGGGGGGGGGAAAGCGTCTTCCACGATATTCTAATGTATTTAGTCCATTTTTGGTAGCATATAAATCTTCCCCTTGCCTCAATTTTATATTTTAAATGTAGAAAATTATAAATAGTATCAGATTTAAATTATAAGATAGACAGTATATTAATAAAAATAGGTGTTCCGTATTTGATTTAGAAACAAAAATATGAAATCTGAGTTTGTTATGTAATAAATATGTTAGAAAACCCGTAAACTGTCTGTTGCGTAATAGCTGTATCCCCGCCTCTTGTCACTTGCTCCGCGCAGCCGCAGTAGAGGTGTGGACTCCGCCATCGGGGGAAAGGCACAGAGACTCTTCGATAGGCAACCCTCGCACGTTTCTAACGTCTTTAACAGCAAGTTGATCTTCAAATACTGTTTTTATCACCTGACTCGCTCTTTCGTTTTAATTACAGCGGATGAATTAGTTCGACCGCTCGGTATATACCATTATTACTCAAGCGCGTAGTTTTTTTTAACCATAATCTAGAAGTAACGGTCAGTGGAGAACCTGAGCAGGCTAGCTAACGTTAGCTAGCGACCTGGCTAGCTGCACACGAGCTGAGCGCTGCTCAGTGGTGGGGTGGGGGGGCGGTTTGCCTACATTGGCGTTTGATGGATCCTAGAATCGCCTGGTTTCAGCCAGAACAACGGGGACCCGCTAACAACCTGTGGATGCAGATCTGGGAGACGACGCAGGGGCTCGGGTATTTGCACGTCAATAGCAGCTACTCCACGGGATCTCAGAGCACTCCGAGCCTGAAACCGATCGTCAACAACGGGGCGTCGGGAGCTATCCTCACTTGCAGAAACGAGACGCTCGACTCGCACAACGGTGGTGGAGACGTCAAGACTCAGGGGATGTCTACCTCAGCGGGGGATAGAGAAATGACGGAGCAGCGGGACTTTATACCACTGGACACCAACAGCAACCACAACAACCGAGCCGCGGGCAGGGGCGGTGTCGGTGGAGGGGGGCAGCAGGGCAGTGGGGTTGCTGTGCTTTGGAGGGGACTCACGGACGGACACCCCAACAAAAGAAAGAGAGACAATAAAGCTAGCACTTTCGGATTCAATTCCAGTCTCTTGAACAATGGTTGCGGCTCTAACACGGAAAGATATGAAGGTTACACGGGCACGCCTTGGAAAGTCAGGAACTACTCTGAAGGCGTTGTGGGGTAAGAGTGAGTCTGTTGAAGTTGTTTAATTTGGATGCGTTGTAGGTGTCCTGTAGCTTGAAGTGCAGGCACCCACCTGCTACTTACAGGGCAACTCTACAAATCAGTGTTTATTGTATAAAGTGAGTGCTGAAGTGTAAACTAGTATACTCTTAAAAGACAAGGGGAGAGGCTGTTCATCTCATCCCACCCACTGGTCCACTTAATAGGTCAACTTTAGTTTATTTAACTGGTGAATAAGTGACTTCTGGGCTCTCTAAGTTCAAAAAGGAGACCTTATTCAGTGTTCAGTTGCAATTATTATGAGAGAGAGTGAAATTCACTCCTTAAAAGGGAAATCCAAGATACAGAAGTTGAGTAAGTGACTTGTTGAGATAACTGTTAGAAATAATACTGGATTTCAACTGAATAATATTACTTGCTCATCTCATAATTGGTGTATTTCAGGTAAGTTGCAAAACAGCACTTCTCAAAATTGGAAAAAAAAAAAAAAAAAAAAAAAAAAAGCCATATAAAAGTAAACCCTTGAAGATTCTGTATGGTTGGTTAACTTTTCACTAAGAAAGTACACACATCGTAAAGGACTGCTTGAAAGTATGGATTTCCAGTACAGGACATCACAAAATAATAATAATAAAAAAAAACTTTTGAGAAAATGTGCCAAAAGAAAAAAAATAAACCTATAATTCTGGTGTGTAATTGGGTAAACAACATTTCAAGAGACACAAGAACGCAGTTGGCATTAGTAAACACTATGGCAGAGAAGTGACTTTTGATAGATATCGACATCTGTTCAGATACATTTCAGTTGTAGTTAAGTTTTACTGTGTTCAGGCTTGTGTGTTTGAGCCGAAGTTTGACTCAGATGACCTCAGCGCCATCATGGAGGCTACCATGGATGGCAAAGGATGACAATGATAGTAATCATTTCCAAAATGTTAACAGGCACAAGTCTGTTTACGTGCGAGTTTGAAAATTTCAATCTGTCCGTATTTGACACTTGTAAAATAACGCATCACCTTCAGTAGTTATATGATTTTTCAGTACAATGGCATTATCACAACTCTGAGCTTGTACTACTATAGCTAAATTTAGCGTCTTGTTTTCTAGTCTAGTTTTACTTAAAATTCTTTCTACATGTGACAAACTGACTTTACCGAAAGGTCTGGTTAGTACATTGAAACATTTGAGAAGTTTCTTTAGCCTTTGCAGGCTAACATTGTGGTGTTTATTGCTATTGCCTAAAAACATGGTGTAATATGACTAACAATTTGTTTTGAAATTTTAGCAAGTCAAATTCAAAGGAACAGAGGATATTTGTAACTCTTTAAATCGTCATGTATTATGTACTGAATCGTTGAAGCAGTTTTGATAAGGTTTAGACCAATAATAGAAGGCTTCAAGAAGGCCAGTTGTTACCTGCATTGTTATTTTAACTAGTTACTACCCACATGAATCTAAGAATTTGCAGTTATGCCCTCGCAGCTTATTCAATTATTGCTTTTAGTATATTTTTGTGGATGTAACAACATTATTAGGCATAGGGACACATGATATCTCTGCATCTCTGCAACAAGCTGCTAGTGGCATTGTGTGGCATTGCCGAAATGCAGTATAACATAAATGCTTTTTTTTTTTTTTTTTTTTTTTTAGTCCTACATTATGGATGGACACTTCACTGACTCGCCCAGTGAATTTGTCTCTGTTATGCTAAAATAATTCATAGGTGCATTTAAAAGACTGATGATAAAATAAAACATGAATATTAAGATATTAAGTCTCATCAGGTATAGGTAAACCAAAACAGCAAAAAAGCCAATCTGCAAGGGGGGCTTCAGAAAGACAGAATGATAATTGCTAAGGACCACTTTGAAATATAATAAAATCTAGTTCTTTTTCGGCAAAACATAAAGAAATGGGAACTGGCTTCTGGCATTTCACGTTGGGAGATTGACATCAGCAGAATGCAGATTAAGATGACAAAATGACATCATAAAAACTCTGACTGTATCACATGGTGCACATATGCTCCCCATAATATAGCATGGGTAAATCCCTCATTTTGGATGAAATTAGTGTTAGAGAGATGTGACATAGATGTCAGCGCAACAATGTATGGGGAGCAAGTTTCAGGTGTTAATGCTCTTGTTATTAAATTCACACTTTAAACGGAGGGTGAGAGGAAATGGTAAAGGAGCTGGCTCTGGGAGCAGTCACACTGCAAGATTTCTGACCCTGCTAGATATTTGCTTCAGGTATATCTTTGGTCAGGGTCAGGGATGAGCTATATCTATGGTCGATGCGCCTGTCACACTGAATGGCCACAGACCACTGATTTAAGCTCATAGATGCAGCTCCACTATATATCGCAATGTCAGTGTGCACAATATTAATACTGCAAATTATTCATTGAAACTGTTGGCTAATAAACCCCCAAGTGTCATGATTTTATGCTTAGAATTCCAATAAGATATTCAGCTTACTGGATGGAGTCTTAATGCGGTAGATGCCCACACCTGACACAGGTCAGAGTGCCCAAGATGCAAGAGCACTGGAAGTACCCATTAGAAAGACAGACTCTTACAGGAGTAAGGAAAATGTAGACTTCTTATAACTAGTGACAGTCACAATTTTTTACCAATATCACATTTGAATTTTTCCAATATCGTGCATCTCTACTTTTCTATTAAATCTAGGGTTGCACGATATATTGGTTTCAGCATCGGTATTGGCTGATGTTAGTCATTTTTAACATGTCTGTCCGATAAGTAAAACTGGACGAATATTACCAACCGGTATTTATTTCCATCTTGTTGCAGTCTTTGTATGTGTTTTGGATGGAGTTGGCCATGTGGTATTTGTTTGGTCAAGTGATAGTGATGCAGTGCAGGATTATGGGGTGTTTAACTGAAGCAGAGAAGCAATGTAGATGGTGTGGTCACTTTTAACACTTTTAAACAGTGTCGAAAGTGTAGGGAAATATATATACGATATCTGTAAATATCAGTTATCGGCCACAACAGCAGTATTAATAGCAGATACTGATATCGGCCCAAACTTTTATAACGGTGTGTCCTTATTTAAAACAAAATGTTTTTTTCTAAATCTGCAAATATAAAAAAATAATACATATACTAATATATATTATCCGTGAACTTGGACTGCTAAAATGGTGAAAACATGAACAGGTCTGAGGAACTTCTTTCTGAGTTCTTTCTGGGTGTGTGCATCCACCTCTCAAAGCTACTGGTGCTTCAAAACCATTTTAACAAGGCTGCCGGATCGACGACTTAATATATTTACTAAGTTTTGGATAGTAATAACCGCTTATTTCTCCAGATCAAACAAACCTATAAGGAACTTTAAAGTGTGGTTTTTAACAGTAGAACGTTTTATAGTAAACTTGTAGTCTGTGGTTAATATTGTGAAAATTTGATTTATGCTTTATTTTTGTTCTGACAGACCTCTTTTTATGATATACTTTTATTACTCTGGATGACTTTTAAAGTTTTAGCATAACTGCTTGCTATATTTATTAACTTAGTTGCTTGCTTACAGTGTTATAACTGAGGAGAAAGTTTTAATGGGTGGGGCTCTGAAATAAACATTTTTTTCTCTCCTTTTCCTCTCTGTTAAACATGTAGAGACAAGCAGAACACAAGATTGTAGAGTTCAGCCTTTGTCTGATCCTCATTTATAGTAATATGGGAGCTTTGTTTGCATAAGGACATTCCTTAGTGATAAGCTCTGCTAATACCAGAACCTTAAGCTAACAGCTGGGATCACACTCATCCACCACTGATGGCCTTCAGTACTCGGACAAATCATGATGTCAGCACTGTCTAAGGCATTACCGCATAACCTACAGTATGCATATGAATGTAAAAAACTGCATTTGTTGGGCTAGAAGTGATATTTTTAGAAATTATATGAAAGAACTTCAATAGTTGGAATGAACAATGATAAAACTTCTTGAGATGAATGAAGAAAACAGCTACAGACTCTCCAAAATTACAATCTTTCCACCTCTGACATCACGTTTTAGCTCCAAGGTGTTAGCAGATGAACCAGAAGTTTGGCATACCGGTGTCATTGAGTAGCTAGTCACAAAATGGCACAAGGCATAAATGAAAGTTAACCAGAGATTCGTTCTGGTGATTGTTTCCAATTATTTTTAGCTCAGTTTGTACCTTGTATATCATACAAAATGTAAATATTGCATTTTTCCAAGCAGAACACAAGACTGTAAAGTGCAGTCCTTATTTGGGTTATTTGGCTTAGGAGTAAGTGCATAAAAAAAGAACAAAAATATTGTTCTGTCATGACTGTTTGCTATTTACAAGCACCAAAAAGGGTGATATGGGAGTAAGTTAAAATGCGCTTCAGCAGGACAGTTTGTACTCTATATTTGGCCATGTGGCTTGGCTAGAGAGGCAGAAGCATTAGCTTATTTGTGTTTGACTCTCTGCCAGGCTTTCTGGAACTAGGAAGTTCCAAGCAAGCAGCCTGATTCATGATGGCAATGGATCAGTGTTTGCATGCTCCACACAGCCTGACTTCCTCAAAACAAAGCCAACCCTCTTGGGAGACAAACCTTAGCTCCCTCTTCCTCTTCTGACCAATCACATTTGGAGCTTGAAGGGAGGGCTTCCACCTAATTTTGTAGACTAGTGTTTGGGGTTTTGTTTAGATTCTTTAGATAGACACAGCGAGTCTCCATCCTGGGAGAGCTGTGTCACCTTATTTTTCTTGCTGACCCTTGTTTTCTGATCTTGTGTGTTGGGGTTTCTGATTGTAAAGGTGAAGCAAAATGTCTCACAGCTATAGCTAATTTATAAACTATATTTTTAATGAAAAAATATACTGTACTTTTTGAATTTGCAAACAGGCTTAGAATGATAAAAGAGAAGGTTACTTAAAATGTATTGAAATGTGCGGTTAATTGTTCCGTGATGAAATGCCACAGAGCAGGGTTTTATTGCCTTGTTATTGCTGCTGTTTTAGAGATTTATGACACCCAGCATTAACACACAGGCAACACCTCTCCTTGAAGCTATTTTATTAAAACTGTGCTTAACACAACGGCTGCAGTATTTAACATCTGTTAGGCTCTCCTGTCTTTCTTTACTTGCCGCCTGGTGTTCAGACAATGTTGGAACAGTCAGAATCCTGCATAGTGGATGAAGGTGGCCCCTAAAACCACTGCAGGTGGACCACTGTCCATACCCCTACCTTCAAGTGTGTAGTGAGGAATGTGTCTTCCTGTCCAGAGGAAAGTCATTCTGTAAACCAGGCTTTTGTTGCATTGCAAAAGATCTTTTTAAACATTAGCCATTGTAAGGGCTACCACTGCTTTATACTGTTTCTGTTGATCAAAACTGGTCCAAGGAGGAACAGCATGTGAATCATTGGCCAGAATTTCATGCCCATGATTCAGTATTCCCTGCCAAATAGTAACAATTGTTCAGTTCTGTTGCTGGCTGTGTGAAAACAAACGTTCTCTATTGACAAACTGGTTTCCTTGCATATTTGCTTTTTATTAATCAAAAAGACAAGTTTAAAAATACTGTGAACTTTATGAAGCTGTTATGCTTGGCAGTTTGTTGTTTTGATTTGGGTAAAAGATAACACAAGCACAACATCAGGAAAATATGATTGTGATATTATTGTGGAATATTGCAATAACGATCAGTTACTATTAACCCAGATTTTGCTAATTATGATTTTTGTTTTAGCTCTCATCAAGACCATCATAAGATGCAGGCTGTAAGAATCCCTCTAACTAGCTAAAATATTATTAGCAGGTAGAGATTAAATGCATGGCACCTGAAATATTAGAGCATTCCAAAAATTGCACTCAAGAAGCCATTTACAATTTCAATATTGTAATTACTGATGCAGCACTGAGTATTGCAATTTGCTGCTCTTTAGGTGCAACATTTTAGGGATTTTCAGGTTGCTACATCTGAAATAAAGCCAAAAGGTAGTTTATTTCATTTTCCTTATTTCAGGGTTTCTGCAAGGCATTAATAGGTCATAAACATCTGTAGTTGGAGAGTTTTCGGACTTTAAGGCCAGAAAATGAGTTTCAGACTTTTCCAGTTTTACTTTACTTTTTTTATTATTGTTTCTGCTCAGGAAATTACAATCAAAATATTCTTGTTACCTTATCTACTTCCAGTCCCTTACGGAGACTGTATATTTAACAAGGTTGGGCTTGGAAAAACATTTCCGAATTTGGCTGTAAAAGCAGATCTGAAAAAGTTGCCAGCTGTCTTGCCTCCATTGTTTCACTATGGAGTTTCTGAGACTCAGGTAGTAACATGGTCATCTTCAGTCAGAAGATTAGTGGGTCGGTCCTAACCCTCTGTGTGGAATTAACCTCGGCGAAGATGCTGAAACTGTTTCAGCTAAATGTGAAATGTGGACTTTTCTTTTCGAGCCTGTTATTCATTATCTCATTTCAAGGCTATGATTTCTGGTTGGACCTCAGCAGCCTGCTGCATCACTCACAACACAACCACCTCCGTCACCTACATTCATCAGCGTGTGTTCTTTTGTGTAACTGGAGCTGTTTGGGTCTTGCATCCAACAATTGGCATCCCTGATCGTTGATTGATAAAAAATTAATGGATCTGTCATCAGTATGGTACTAACACCTCTGCTTTTGTTTGTGGTTGTCCTCATTTTGCAAACAGGTATTTAATGGATGGCAACCCTATCAATTCAAAGCTGTTGTTGTGTGTGTGTGTGGAGGTTCAATAGGTACAGCAGTGTCACATAACAGCTTTGTTGTAGAGTTTGGCAATGCCTAAAAATGTAGGCCTTTGTGAAAATAGGGTCATGATGTCAGGACACTTTCTAGGTGCTAACAGCTAATTTTTTAGTGCTAGTTTGAGCAAACTGCAACACAGGTCACTACAGCTAGAGCAGTCATGTTTATGAGGTGTTTCTTTGTAAATAAATATTACTTCTTAGTGTATATAATGCATATTAAATTGACAAGTAATGCTAGAGAAAATGGAGTTATAGTACCCAAGGATTTTAAGAACATTAGGTGTTCATGAGTCTGTATTTCTACTTAACAGATGGCTCAAATTGATAAGGCGTTTCAGCATTGCCCAACCTTCTGTATGTTTGGCCTTTAGCTTATTTGTGTTTTCAGAGTTTGAGTTTGAGTTTTTTCTTCATTCGAGCTCAATACCTCTGTTGCCTCAAATTTTGTTTTTTAACTGACCTTTCTGACACCCTTGGATGACCCAAAGAACAAATTATGCCTTCTAGACAAGGTGTTGCACAATTTTCATGCAGACGCAAAGCAGGAATGTTGAAGGACCTGCTAGAATTGTTTTTTTTGTTTTTGTTTGTATGTTTTGTTTTGTTTTTGTTTTTGTATTTGTTATTGCACAGAACTGCTAGTCAGGTGTCCACCATTCATGATCTGTGACTACATTTTAAATCTTAACAATATTGGGTGTGGAAGATGGCAAACAGGTCAAGAAATAACCTGCCTGTAGTTTTGCTCGGTTTTTTATGGAAATAAAACATTAACCAGATCTGGTGGCTATCTAGTTCCAGCTGTTTGTTCAGAATGAAATGTGGTGGTAAGCAAAACCACTTGTGTATCAGTTTTTTTGACCTGCTAATAGTATATGCTGTATTACTGTTCAAAATGCTAGACCCCCGGGGTGCTCATAAACTTTAAACCAGGAGTACATGTAACAGTTTTTTTCAATTATGCAGCAACCACTATGCCAAAGGAGGCACTTTAGGTCTGCTAGCAACAGTTTTAAGGCAAAATTTAGCTAATTATTTTTGCAGAAGGCAATCAAAATCCAATTAAATTAAAGGAAATCCCTCACCATCTAAAAGGAAGACCTGAAATTAAATCCATCCATACATAGGACATGTTTAATTTTTCAAAGCTAGAGGTGTAATGAGGCTTCCAGCTCGCAAGATGAGGTGTTAAAAAACATTGGGTACATGACAATTAGAAAGATGTGAAATTTTAGCAATATTATTGGGAACCCCCTCCCCCGAGAGACACAACTGTTTTAATTGTTCTATAATCCGTACAGGGTTTTCCAGTCCATGTTTGACTAATGCTTGTCTAAATTTAAGATGGCCCCGACACCAAAAAAGCATTTTATAAGAATCACCATTCGGTGTAGAATTACTTGTTCTGGTTTTATTGCTTTAAGTATTTTAGATTTTGATATATAGACGATCAAAGGCAGTAGAAACTAAACAGTGAAAGAGCTTTTTAGTTTAGCTCTAGTAGGAAGCTCTGCAGCAGATGCTAACTTTAGCGTGGTAATCCTTATCCAGTCTGAGTATTCTCAGAGAGCATACAAATTATTCATATCTCTGGTACCATTTCTTCTTTTTACTAAGAACCCAAATGCTTCTTCAATGCCTTGCGAACCAAGTGTTGTCGGCCAGCCTTATTAGCTGACTACCACCAACAGGGCGCTTCCTTTTTACTTCAAAACAATCTCAGGATTGTGCGTCATGAGACATACTTCACAGTGGTGAGAACTATTACAGCGTTTTAAGATCATGAGAACTCATGGCATGTTACACTCCTTTTCAAAACATCTTAGGTTAGGTTCAAGTGAACATCAGAAATGATGCTGCATTTTTCTGCTCCATGTTGTGACTGTAATGGTGTAAAGATGCATCGTAACTCAAGAAAGCATGATGCGTATTTCCAAATAAGGAATTCCCAATGGTGGCTCATTTAAAGCACTCGATCCTTCTTCTATTCAAGGAATGCACTGAAACTTGTCTTCTGTAAAGGTGTTTCTGGGAAGAACTGTGTTAAGCTTGTTCTAAACAGTACAATACTGTTGCTGACCGCAGTCTGCTAGATTTGTTTTTAGTCTGTAAATAGAAAACCACAACATAATCCTGTTTTTCATTCATTTTTAAAAAAAAATCAGGATAAGCAAATGAGCAGATAGTCTGAAGTACAGTGTTGTAATAGATGTGCAACGAAAATGTTTTCCTTCTGCTTCCTAATGTTTTAAATGGCTGATCCTGAAGATTACATAACTTTACTCCAGCAATATGGGATTGAAATATAAACAGTCCCAATGTGCTCTCAAGGCAGGCTTCACAGCTACGATGTAATTTGATCTGTGAAGGTGGAGCATGGGGCTGCTCTTATTACATGAGGACAAGGGAGCTGTCTTTGCCTGTTTACTGTGAAATGAAACCTACTGATTGTAGAGCTCCCTCCCTGTTTTTTTTTTTTTTTTTTTTTTTTTTTTTTTTTTTTTTTTTTTTTTATTGGCAGCCTCTAAGATTGCTGTTAGTCTTTCTGTGGTTCAAACAAAACAAATTAAATAGTACACATAAAGTCAGCAAAATAATGCTCAGGGAAACTAAAACCCAAGTTTACAGAAAAAAACAAACAAACAAAAAAAAAACATTTTTTATTGTTTGTTTACATTTTAGTTTTCTTTACATGCAAGGGTGCTGTACATTAAAGATCTGCATCTGCTCTTGTTATTTGTAACATTTAGGTAACCTCATGTTGTGTTCCTCACAGTGTGGTAAAATTAGTATTTCATTGGTCTACAGATATTTTATCTGGTTCAAACTAACCGAGTGGATTGCTTGTGAAACAATCATTTGCTCTGAGCCATGAGAAGTTGGCATGCATTTTCTCTCTGCTCTGAAGCACAGTGAACAGGCAGGTCAGTTCAAGTCTCTTGGAGCTTAGAGTGCAGCCCTCTGTTAACAAGTAATAAAGATAAGAAGAACCTGTTACTGCAGAAATGTTGTATAATAAAAGCATGTCACTGTTTTAATATCAGGGATTATGGTCACACCCTGACGCTCCCACATAAGCTGCAAAGTTGACAACTTGGCCGTAGTGACTATCGTAAAATCAGGTGTTAACCAGTTTGATGTTGCATACAAAGTTTTTTGTTTTTTGTTTGTTATTGCTCTGCCTTTTACTTTGTTTACTTGTAAAATATAGACTTTCCTATTTGATTTTACAGCACAGTGCATCCTGGAACTTTTTGCGTTGGTGTTTGCATTTCCAAGCGTGGGAAACCCGTCCTCGGATTTTGCTCCAAGTTAACATGGCTGCGTCAAGCGGTTGCTGGAGATTTGTTGGCTTCACAACTTTCAGATCAATCTCCTTGTTCCACCACACCCTAATGTGCTCTCTGCGATTGGATTAAGATCTGGTGACTGTGGAGGCCATTGGAGTACAGTACAGTCATTGGCATGTTCAAGAAACCAGTGTGAGATAATTTGAGCTTTGTGACGTGGTGTATTATCCTGATGGAAGTAACCATCACAAGATGGGAACACTGTGGTCTCAAAGGAATGGATATGGTCTATGGCAATTCTCAGGTTACCTGTGGCAGTAATTTTATGTTCAATTGGGACTGAGCAGTATTTTCTTGGCACACACTGTGTGCCAAGAAAATACCCCCCATATGAGTACACCACCAGCAGCCGGAATTGTTGCAAAAAGGCTGGTGGGCTTCATGTTTTCCTGCTGTTTATGCCAAATTCGGACCCTACCATGTGAATGTCGCAGCTGAAACCAAGACTTCTTAGACCACAAGGAATTTCTCTGATTTGTTGTCCAGTTTTAATAAGCCTGTGTGAAATGTAGCCTTGGTTTCTTGCCCTTAGCTGGGAGAAGCAGCCCCTGGTGTGATAGTTCTTTGATATAGCAATGTTGCACACATTGGTATTGTGATGCCGATTTCATTTTGATATCAATGTGCAGCTCTAGCTTGGTTGTGCTGTGTGGTTACTTGGGCTACTCCTGGCTTACTGCCATCTTGAACCAGTTTGCCCAGTCTCCTCTGACCGCTGTCATCAACAAGGCGTTACCTGGATATTTGCTCTCTTTTTGATGATTCACTGTAAACCTAAGAGTAGGCTATTTGTGACAATCCCAGCAGATCAAAAGTTATTGAAATATTCAGACCTGTAACAGGCCACATTGTGTTCAAAGTCGCTTAAATCCTCTTTCTTCCTCATTCTGAGGCTCAGCTTAAACCTCGCCAAGTCGTCTAGATGCCTGAACGCATTGAGGTGGTGCCATGTAATTGCCCCATTGTGTATTTGAACAGATATACCTAATAAAGTGGCCAGTGAGTCTATATACATTTAAATATTCTAGCTCAAATGCAGCATGTTAAACTGGAGATTTTCCTGAGCTGTTGTAAAGATTAAAAAAACATCACCCATTTCTGCAACATAAAATGAGAGCAGATATGTTTGCAATGCAGATTTCAGCTGCTAGGTTTCTTTTACTCTGAAATGAAACTACTGTGTGTGTATTGAGGGCTGGAGTCTGCAGTGTTCATGGGGGAAAGAAGCGAGTCATTAAATCTAGAGCAGTTTTGTTGGAGCTTGAAACAACAGGATGAAACTGTTCCATAAAAAAAAAAGAATATATATATATATAAAAAAAAAAAAAAAAATTCCCTTCTCACCCTCCACGGGTGGTCTTTCCCAACCTCTGAGCTCGGGTCCTCTACCAGAGGCCTGGGAGCTTGAGGGTTCTGCGTAGTATCTTGGCTGTGCCGAGAACTGCGCATTTCTGGACTGAGATGTCTGATGTTGTTCCTGGGATCTGTTTTAGCCACTGCTCCAGCTTGGGGGTGACTGCCCCGAGGGCCCCGATGACCACAGGCACCACTGTGGTCTTCACCTTCCAGGCCTTCTCCAGTTCCTCTCTGAGGCCCTGGTATTTCTCCAGTTTCTCGTGTTCCTTTTTCCTGATGTTGCAATCGCTTGGTATTGCTACATCCACCACAACGGCTTTCCTCTGTTGTTTATCCACCACCACGATGTCCGGTTGGTTCGCCATTACCATTTTGTCTGTCTGGATCTGGAAGTCCCACAGGATCTTAGCTCGGTCATTCTCCACCACCTTTGGGGGTGTGCCCCACTTTGATCTCGGGGCTTCCAGTCCATATCCTGCACAGATGTTTCTGTACACTATGCCCGCCACTTGGTTATGACGTTCCATGTACGCTTTCCCTGCCAGCATCTTGCACCCTGCTGTTATGTGTTGGACTGTCTCAGGGGCCTCCTTGCACAATCTACACCTTGGATCTTGTCTGGTGTGGTAGATCTGAGCCTCTATTGCTCTGGTGTTTAGGGCCTGTTCCTGTGCAGCCAGGATGAGTGCCTCTGTGCTGTCCTTGAGTCCAGCTTTTTCCAGCCATTGGTAGGATTTCCTGATATCAGCCACTTCAGTTATTTGTCGGTGGTACATCCCATGTAGGGGCTTATCCTCCCATGATGGTTCCTCCAGCACCTCATCCTCTGGTCCCCATTGTTTGAGACATTCGCTGAGCACATCGTCGGTTGAGGCTTTGACCTTGATGTATTTATGGATCTTGGATGTTTCATCCTGGACAGTGGCTCTCACACTCACTAGTCCTCTGCCTCCATCCTTACGGCTCGCGTATAGTCTCAGGATGCTGGATTTAGGGTGGAACCCTCCATGCATGGTTAGTAGTTTCCGAGTTTTAACATCCATGGTCTTTATCTCTTCCTTTGGCCAGCTTATTATTCCTGCAGGGTATCTGATTACTGGCAAGGCATAGCTGTTTATCGCACGGATCTTGTTCTTGCCGTTGAGCTGGCTTCTCAGGACTTGCCTTACTCGTTGGAGGTATTTGGCCGTGGCTCCTTTCCTTGTGACCTCATCGAGGCTGCCATTTGCTTGTGGTATTCCCAGGTACTTGTAACTGTCCTCAATGTCTGCTATTGTTCCCTCTGGGAGTGAGACCCCTTCCGTGTGGATGACCTTCCCTCTCTGTGTAACCATCCGACCACACTTCTCTAGTCCGAATGACATCCCAATGTCAGTGCTGTAGATCCTGGTGGTGTGGATCAGTGAGTCGATGTCTCGTTTGCTCTTAGCGTACAGCTTGATGTCATCCATGTAGAGGAGGTGACTGATGGTGGCTCCGTTCTTGAGTCGGTATCCGTAGCCAGTCTTGTTGATGACTTGGCTGAGGGGGTTCAGACCTATGCAGAACAGCAGTGGGGACAGAGCGTCTCCTTGGTATATGCCACATTTGATGGACACTTGTGCAATTGGCTTGTAGTTGGCTTCAAGGGTGGTTTTCCACATCCCCATCGAGGCTGCAATGAAGGCTCTTAGAGTCCTGTTGATGTTGTACATCTCTAAGCATTCAATGATCCAAGTGTGTGGCATTGAGTCATAGGCTTTCTTGTAATCAATCCAAGCCGTGCACAGGTTGGTGTGTCGGGTTTTGCAGTCTCGGGCGACTGTTTGGTCTACCAGGAGTTGGTGTTTGGCTCCTCTGGTATTTATGCCGATGCCCTTCTGTGCTGTACTCATGTATTTATCCATGTGCCCACTTATCTTAGCTGCTATGATGCCTGACATGAGCTTCCATGTTGTAGAGAGACAGGTTATTGGCCGATAGTTGGATGGGACCGAACCCTTTGAGGGATCCTTCTGGATCAGGATTGTGCGCCCTTCAGTTAACCATTCAGGGTGAGTCCCACTTTGTAGCAGCTGGTTCATTTGAGCTGCCAGTCGCTCATGGAGGGCAGTGAGTTTCTTTAGCCAGTAGGCATGGATCATGTCAGGACCTGGTGCTGTCCAGTTTTTCATACCTGAGACTCTTTCTTGGACATCTGCCACTGTGATAGTTACTGGGGCTTGCTCAGGGAGGTTGCTGTGGTCATCTCGTAGAGAGATTAGCCACTGTGCATTGCTGTTGTGGGTCGCCTCCCTTTCCCATATGCCTTTCCAGTACTGTTGGGTCTCCAGCCTTGGTGGGTCTGCTCTGTTGTTATTACCCTGCCATTGAGAGTACACTTTAGCTGGTTGGGTGGAGAAGAGCCGGTTAATCCTCCTGGCTTCATTTTCTCTCGTGTACCTCTTTAGGCGACTGGCCAAGGCTTGGAGCCTTTGTTTGGCAGTTTCGAGCGCTTCAGGTATGGGCATCTGGCTGTACCGCTTGGGTACTGGTCTTTTGATTGCACCTCTTTGGAGCTCTGACAATTGGCTCACTTCCCTCCTTGTTACCTTGATTTTAGCCTCTAACCGTCTTTTCCATGGTGGGTATTGAATCTCATGGTTGCTCCTATAGCCGAGCATCTCAAGGATCACTGATGCTGAGTTGTACACCAGCTCATTGGTTTCCGTTATGGTGTTGGTAGGGATCGTTCTCAATGCTGCATTCACATCTTCAATGAGACTTTCTGATGGTACTTCACTCAGCCGTTGTAATTGGCATCGGGATTGCCTGGTGTTCATTCGGGCCATGATCCTACCTCTCAGGTCAGTTGCTGCCTCGTTCAGCTGTGATGGTTCGTTCATTATTGGGGCTGCATACCCAATCTGCGGGTGGGGAGTTGAAGCTAACTCCCCTCTGACCTGGCGTCCTGGCTCCCCCTTGCCGTAGCATTTGTGTTGTACCTCGTCTATCTCAAGTTGTGACAGCATTTGCCGTTTGCGGATGTTGGAACACTGAGCTACTAGTTGTTTGGCAGTTAGTGTTGAATGGGGATGTCGACGTAACCATTCCTCCCGCATTCTTTGCATGTAACCCCTCTGACTAGGGTTACTTGAGTAGTAGCATTCCAACAGATCCAAGTTTTCACCTCTCGCCCAATTCCGTCTTGTTCCAGTAACCCATTTTTCGTGAAGGTGCCCTGGTTCCCCAGCACCTGACGCAGACCTTGTTTGGCCGGGCGACGTCTGAGCCGGCATGGCGTGTATTCCTTTGTCACTCATCATGAGGTAGGCAGTAGCGCGAAGGATCTTGCCTAAGGACCCACACTGGATATCTCAACCAAGCGACCCGGCCTGGATTCGAACCCCGGTCTCCCGGGTGAAGGTCGGGTGACTTACCCATTGAGCTACCCAGCCGCTTGAATACATATATATATGTATATATATATATATATATATATATATATATATATATATATATATATATATATATATATATATATATATATATATATATATATATATATATATATATATAATACATACATCTTTGTTGTAATTATGTTTTGAAATGGTCTTTTTTACTATGCTTTAACTTATGTTTAGTAACCCCAAAAGCGGCTTATGACTCAGTCAGCTTCAACTAAGCTGACTGAGTCAGTAAGACTGACAGGTCAGTTTTGCATCTTTTGTGCCACACCTATCTTGTGACTTTAAATGGTGTAAACAAAGTTAGCCCATGTAATTCAGATTTTGTTAAGTTAAACATCAAAACCTAAATCAAACGGTTTTATTTTGTTAAGTTCTGAACTGAATAAAACCTTAGCTTAAATTAGACTTAATTTGACTTTTCTGTTTTTTTTTTTTTAATTATATTTTTGGAGTAAGTTATAAATTGTTGGTCTTTAATGTTTTGACTTGTGTATTGCTCCAGGCCTCGAAAGCCAAGTCATGCATGTGTAGTGTTAAAATGAGTCGTCATTCAGTTAATTTCCTTGTTTGTTGCATATCACCTGGGAAGATCAAGAGTATTGAATGACTCATGAAATATCTGATTTATTTATCTGACTTGTTTCAACTTCATGCAGGCTGTAAAATTGTCTCTGGCCTCTAATGATAGCAGGGTCAACTCTATAAAAACAACGCACTTATGGTTGTGAGTGTTTTAACTAGAAGCCTGTTTACTTTGCAATGGGTGTTTCACCTGTTACATTACGTCACAGTTGTGTATTTGTTTGGGGTCTTATGAATCTTTCCATTTAAAAAAAAGAACTTAAGTTGGATTTAAGTGACTATAGCAACAGGAAAAGCCAGCGAGAAAACTCCAAGGGAGCAAAATGCTCAGTGCTCTTAGGGTTATAAACCAGTCATTTTTATAGGTGTTAGATTTTGCCATGTCCAGCACTGTGGTATGCATTACTTTTGTGTCCTTATTTCACTCACCCAAGCAAAATGTCTGGCATATTTGGAAGGAATAACAAGCCTGTTTTTAGTCTCAGTGGTCCTTATGGCTGTGTTTGTGTTCCCGTTTGTCCGCCCACACAGACTTGCCCCTGCATCCATGTGCATGTAGCCAAAACTGCTCAGTGAAAAGGTCAGCGCATGTGGGCACAGCTACCCGTCCCAAGGACAAACGTGGAACCCTTCTGTTGCGTGTCTCTCCTGAGTCCAGATCCTTGTTGACATTACACAAGGACACAGCATGGGTTCTTTTTTGTTTTGGTTTAGCCAGTTTCTTTTTTCGAAATTGCACAAATGTCTTTGTACAAGAGAAGTCTTTGTTTCCCGTTCCCTAAGGAAAGCCGCTGTCTGGTACAAAAGCATTCTTTATTTTCTGTGATATTAAGTTTTTAGTCAGTCAGTGAAGCTAATATAAACAAGTATTTGTTGGAGATGCTATTTTTCTTAAGAAGAAAGTTTATCACAACCACTGGTTTCACATATGAACATAAATCTTTTTAAATTTATCAGATATATCAGTGGATTTTTTTTTTTTTTTTTTTTTTCCAGAGTAGAGGTTTTCTTTTAATTTTGGAAAATTAAGCTAAAGAAACAACCTAATTATCGACTTAAATTCCTTCCAAAAAGGGGAATTTATTTTATATTTAAAAACTTACTGGCTCTTCCTTGTATTATTGAATTTATATATTTATATATATATATATATATATATATATATATATATATATTTATGATTCTGTGTTTTTTAATTTTTTTTTTTTGTCTGAAAATTTGCTAAATATTCCAATAAAGTTGGCAACAGTGGGGTGACAATTGTTAACCATGCATGTACACACGTGTGCTGGTGGGCGGGTCTCTCAGTCACTCCTCTCTCACAGCAGAGCTAAAGGGGACAGTGGCTGATTTTCAAACTACAGCAGAGGTGGATAAGATCGGTGGATAAGATTGGTTTCTCATGTAAGTATCGGTCGATCGCCAATCTCTCAAAATTAAGAAAATCAGGGCCGATTTATCGGTGTACGCCAAATACTTATTGCCCCATGAAGAAATAAAATGAAGCCTTTTATATAAATTTATTTACAAATAAAAAGGCCAGAATCTTCAGAATGTCAAATATGATGAGGTTGAATTGGAAATGAACCGAAATGCTCCTCAGTTCAGTCCTGTATCGTCTCTTTGGATGCCTGTCGTGCCTTGTGCTTGTGTTGGTGTGCTGAATTAACACATCCTTACAGAACATCCTAAGCCCTGTTTATTGTTGCCTAGAACCTGGAACAACTTATAGCAGAAAATTTAGCTGGCATGTTTGTTTTGAATCTGTATTCCAGTAAGAACCAACCAGTGACTGGAGGCAAACATGACTGACGTACAGAGTACCCATACTGACAGACAGCCACAGTACCGCTGCAGTGTAGGCAGGACATTCTCTCAGACACAGTAGTTTGAGGGGAAACAGTTGTAACTTTTTTGTTTTTTGTTTTTTAAATTAAGAAAATAAATTCATAAAAATTGTTTACTACAAATGCTTAAATTGACAAATTATTATGGTTAACATCAGCAATTAACTTGACTTTGTCAGGATCACTCAGTGTCTGGCTCTTAGCACCCAGTCTCTGTGAGGGACTCAGATGAGGGGGGCACAATTTCTGTGAAGCACAGGAAGGCAGCTCTAGTTGGATCAGCTTAAATCAGTGTCTCGTTTTGAATGGTGCTGCATCTGTTAACATCTTTGTTGTTATTGCCAAATATTTAAAGTTCCTGTTTTGCGTTTCGAACTGTGAAGACATGACTTTTCCTCTGGTGTGTTTGTGTGACTGTCCCCTGCTTCCACTTCTGTCACTAAAGTCCGCTTTTTTTGTGTGTTTTGCAGCTTGCATGAGGAAATCAAGGATTTCTATGAGTACATCTCCCCACGGCCAGAGGAGGAAAAGATGAGATTAGAGGTTGTGGACAGAATAAAGGGAGTCATCAAGAACCTCTGGCCCAGTGCTGAGGTAAGCTTTCTTTTATGTGGGCAGTCTCCCCCACCTGCGTGCATCAAAGGAATAAAGCGAACGGTTTAAACTATTGGTAACTTATTAGCGCTGATACAGTTAAGTACATTGCCCAGGGTGCACATGGTGACATCACAACTCTCAGTTACCACAGCCTACAGTGCTGTCAGGTTGAATGTGGTATCGGGCCACTAGCAATAAATGTCCCTCTGACTCTTTATCTCCCTGCACCACAATGCTGTTTAGCTCAAGCTATCAGTACCACCTCAGGCATTATTGCATTTACTGACTTTGATCTTGCTGATAGAGCAACGGGTTTCTAAGTGTGTCTGCTCTGGGCCTAAAATAGGAAGTACAGTACTCCTCCAGTCTTAGACAGCTTTGTGTTTGTGTTGATTTCTTGCCGCGCCAAGAGCAGGTGCAGTGTGATCGTCCAGTTTTTGCAGTGCTTGCTTAACCAATTAACTTGTTTGCGAACATGTCTTCTATTCACTTTGGAGGCTGATATTGCATAAACTATTAAGTGTTGTGTTGCAATATGTCACATTAAGCTGTATTCATGTAAATAAATAAATCTCTCTCAATTTGACCTATTAGAGATTTTTCTGGAGGATTAATTCTTTACCTTTCTTTTGAATGATCATTATCAGAAATTTAAAGAATTAAGTAGATTTGGGGTGCTTCTCTTATTATGGTTTATCCATCACATCAGAAATGATTACACAGAGAGAAAAAAAAAAAAAACTGTGGGGAGCTTAAAAGGAATGTAATCAAGAATAAGTCTTAGTAATCAAATTGTTTTCTACTATCTAATATGTACTAATTAGAAGTAAAAGAAATCATAAACAAAGAAAGTATCCTCCTCTACAACTACAGTGTACCCCTGGTATTCACGAGGGTTAAGGACCACAGCCGGCAGTGAATAGCTGAAATCCATGAATACTTGACACCCCTCTAAAAACGCTCATAGTTTAAAAAATATGCATTAATACATATAGTGAAAACCGTCATGGCACTACCACAGAGGCTAGCATCCATGGTCCTCCTTATCGTCGCTCTTGGTGGTACAGCCAGTCAGTGCCAAGGAAGGTAAATGCTGCACCTGGATTGGCTGCTTTGAGAATGCCAGCCAATAGCATGTCAAGTAGCTTTGCGACTAGGTACTTCAGCTTTCCCAATCTGTATTGTTTTTTTTCCCCCCGAATTAGTGATAATAAGCAAATTTTGGGAGAATAGGTGAATCCACGAATACTGAACTGCAAATAATTGGGGGTTCACTGTACTTAGTATAGCAAAGAGGGGACGTTTTATAAATAAGAGATTGAACATTTCAAATATATTCTAAGCTGACTGAAGTAAAACTTTTATTTAAAAGTTTAGTGATCTCTCAGGAGTTTAAGAAATGGAGCTTAATAGCCCTGATTTGGGAGGAAAGATAAAAATAGGAAATTCAAAGCTTCAGAACCATCAGCTTCACAAACCAGATAAAGCAGAAAAAGAGGTCTGGAAATGGCTGTTAGTTGGTCCTGTGAGTGAAACAAAATGACTTCAGGTGATCGGTTTCCACATTCCCATTTCTTGACTTGTCTGATGGAGAGATCTCAGCACAACAGCTTATTATTCAGACCAAAAGGTCACTGATACAGAAAGGCTGTTGGTTCTGGTTCAGTTCATTGGATATCCATGTTTGAATTTGAAACCTGGTCATATGATGGAAAAGCAAAATAAAAATCTTGCAGGGACTTTACAACACATTAGACAAACGTAGAAAAGTGTGCAACGCAAACAGAAACTTTCATCCCAACTGAATTTCAACTTGTTTATTAGGCTTTTTGTGGTCAGGCAAAAGTTCTGGGTCTATGGTTTTGTTATCTATCCATGTCTCAGAACCCAGTTACAGGGCTGATGAACCTATCAAAAGTGGGGAATTGTGTAAACCATGAAAAAGTTTTCTACCACATTCTTGGAATAAATCTGGATTATTTTAACCTGTTCTTACCTAAAATTGGATTAAATTGGTAACATATGAAAGCAGTTCTTTTGGGTGAAAGGTGAGATCTAAGTTCTTCGGCTCACTACACTCTGATACGTTTCAGCTGGGTTTACACAGGTTGCCTAGACCTGGTGCTGAATGACCGTCGGTTAAAGACGAGACACAACACAGCTAACCTTTGTCACCATACGGAGTTCATGGAAGTCTTCTGGATTCGGTTTCATTCACAATCAGCTTAGGATCTTTTCATGTGACTGAGCTGTTTACTAGTATTTGCGGTATGTGGTGATGTAGGGAAGAGGTTTAGGGGAGTAGGGTCAAGGCTTAAATCTATTTGTGCAATGCGACGTGGGTGTTACAAGAGAAAGAGAATATTTCTGTCCTCCTTGTGGCTTGCACAATAAGAGATTAGTAGATTGATTGTTTTGTGGTAAAACATCCTTACAATTTTGGTTATCATAAGAAAAAGACAAAACAAAAGATTATGCAGTATGTTTTTACAGTAGATACTGTTTAAATCTTTATTTCCCTTTTCCCCCCAGCAGTGTATATATTTAGTATTACAACATATATATATATATATATATATATATATATATATATATATATATATATATATATATATATATATATATATATATATATATATATATAACAGATGAACATCAAGTTTTGACAGATGGGAAGCAAAGTTTGGGAAAACCTAAGATTGTTCGATTCCCCTTAGTTTAAATTCATGTCATATCATATATATTAGTAGAAAGACCTAACATAAATGTAAAAAAAAAAAACCAAAACCATGACATCAGTGTTTTATCTATGTGAAATGACACATTCCTTACCTTAAAAACAAATATTGTCTAAATAGAACGTAATAATTGTTTTTATGTCTTTAGGTCCAAGTGTTTGGAAGTTTCAGCACCGGCCTTTATCTGCCAACAAGGTAAGCTTGAGTCAAATCTATACAAATTTTACAAACCTCACCCAAACTGAGACTTGTTGACTTTTAACCAAATCAGCTTTGTGTCTCAAAGAATTACATGTGTAATAACAAACAGGGTTGGACATTATAACGAGAACACATGCAAGCTGAAGTTGATGGCTGCAGTGTATTTTTAGATGAACTTTAAGAGTGGAAAGATCGTTCACAGAATCCATCTTAATTTTTTTCCTCATTCATTGTTTTACGTCATCAGTTCCCTGGTCTTCCTCTTTCTTTTTTTATTTATTGAGCAAAATGTGGTTAAATCAGCTGCTCCTGACTTGACTACAACTTGATGTATCTGTAAAGATTAAGCAGTGCTTTTCGCTGATCATTTTGACAAATGCATAAGCTCAACGTCTTTCACCTCTGCAAGCATGGGGAAAGATGGGCATTAGGCCTATATTGGGCATTTGCTCAAAGGTTGGTGAGGATTCTGATGTTTGGACATGACACACGGACCTGTAGATGGGCCTGATGGCTATATATAGTTTTAGTTATAATAGTGTTAACGTTTCCTTAAAGTAACTTGATAAAAAAAAAAATTCATAGAGTGCTGAATATACCAGAGTTTTCATCTCAGATTATCTGCATGTGCTCTAACCTGACTGTGCTGCTGATTCTGAATCTTTTTTTAAAAAAATTCTAAGAGTGGCCTCTGCTGGTAAGAGACTATTAGAAAATAGTCTCTTACCAAATTGCATATTTTCTCCACAAGGGGGAGCCAAGGCTTCACTCTTAACTGTGCTTTGCAGGAGATATCTTAAAAAAAAAAAAAAAAAAAAAAAAAAAAAAAACAGTTTTCCCCTATTATCAAGTGTCAGGCAGAAGCAAATTAAGGAATATGTATACTTGTTAAACCCATGAAAAGGTAGGACATTGGATAAGTCTTATTTATAAGACTTGATTTTTACATTAATCTCTTCATACCAGAGAGGGCTCTTAGCTGATGGTTTTTTTTTTTTTGTAGAGTTTTAGCACCAATCAGTTGATAAGAGATCATAATCATCCAGTTTTCTCATGTTTGGCTCTGATTGGTGAACTGCAGGTTCATTAAATGCATAAAACTAAATTCTCCCACCGTTTACGGTCTATAAACTCATCAAACAACTACATGTATTTTAATGCACTTTTTAAAATGGCAAATCAGATAAAGGTTAAATATATACACTGATGCATAAATGAGATCTTATAATTCTTTTATTTTGTGTTGGATTTAAAACTACTCCCTCTATCAGAGATCCTTAAGTGTATTTGTTCAATTTTTTTTTTTTTTATCCCTTAAAATAAAAGATCAGAATCACTTGAAGTTTGAATTTACAGGAAACACCTCATAAACAAAACATAAATCGGTGTTGATCAGGAAAAATCTGATCAGTTCATCTGTAGTATTAGAGAAGACTACTATGTGATCTGTTAATAGCTTCAGTTTGCTAAACTAAACATAAGTCTTACTTTTCCTTTGCCAACAGTGACATTGATCTGGTAGTTTTTGGGAAGTGGGACACTCTCCCTCTCTGGACTCTGGAGGATGAACTGCGAAAAAACAATGTTGCAGATGAGAACTCCATCAAAGTTTTGGATAAAGCGACGGTAACATTTCACTCCCCCAAAAAAAAAAAAAAAAACAACCCCAAAAAAAACTGTTATCCTGTAGTTTGCATCATTCTTTTTCTGATGCTAAGACCCATAACTTGGGATGCTAGTGATAAAAATCTGGTGTGTTTGGAATCCACTGTGGAAAAAAAATGAAGCAAATTGTACTTTAATTTTTATGATTTACCTTAAACTTGATCTAAAGTAAACATACTGGTGTATTATTTTTTTTTTTTAGTGTCTTTCAACATGAGTTATTTTGTCTGTGTTTTAGGTTCCAATCATCAAACTTACAGATTCCTTTACTGAGGTCAAAGTGGACATCAGTTTCAACGTGAACGGAGGTGTTAAAGCTGCTCGGCTCATCAAGGAATTTAAGGAGGTAAAATCTGCTTTGCTCAGCTGTACCGGGACTGGATTCACTCATGCAGCTTGAGGGGTTATGAGTTTTTAATGCATCTAGTCATTGTACAGAGAGACTGATCTGTTTATTGTTTATGTAGTTTTTGTTAATCTGTGCAGACATTTGAAACTTGACAAGATTTTTTATCACTTCCTGGAGCACCTAGTGAGTGCGAAGGAGTTTAAAATCGTCTTGCAATTTCTTCACTGTCTTATTCTTTCACTTGCAGAAATATCCTGTTCTGCCTTACCTAGTCCTTGTGCTGAAGCAGTTTCTTCTTCAAAGAGACCTCAATGAGGTTTTTACAGGTGGAATTGGTTCCTACAGTCTCTTCCTCATGGCTGTTAGCTTCCTGCAGGTTTGTTTTGCAATTCTGTTCCCATTTATGCATTTTCAAAAAGCGGAGAATCGCTACATCTCTTGACACTCTCTCTCTCTCTCTCTCTCTCTCTCTCTCTCTCTCTCTCTCTCTCTCTCTCTCTCTTTCTCTCTCTCTCTCTCTCTCTCTCTCTGAATATTCACTGATTCACTTGCTTTTGTTTTCCTCTAGCTTCATAACAGGGATGTTTCCATCCCCAACATAAATATCGGCGTTCTGCTAATTGAATTCTTTGAGCTCTATGGTCGCAACTTCAACTACCTGAAGACGGGCATCAGGATAACAGATGGTGGTTGCTATGTTGCCAAAGATGAGGTTCAGAAAAACATGATGGATGGATACAGGCCCTCTATGCTCTACATCGAAGATCCTCTGCAGCCAGGTAGGAACAGCAAAAAATACACAGAAGGTGATGAAATTTCTATGCCCTCCCTGGATTTTGGAATTACTTAATTGACATCTTTCCGTCGCCTTATGATCAATAGACAACGATGTTGGCAGGAGCTCATATGGTGCCATGCAGGTGAAGCAGGCATTTGATTACGCCTATGTTGTGCTCAGCCATGCTGTGTCACCCATTGCCAAGTACTATCCCAACAATGAGAATGAGAGGTAAGGAGTTAATGCAATGCACATGCGACTTTTTCTGTATTTTGCCTGATTATAAGTCTGAAGTATTCTTAGAAGCATCTTAGTCTTTATATTTGGAAATAAACAACTGTTTCTTTTACTGTTCCTAATCTCAGTATACTCGGTCGGATAATACGAGTGACTCAGGAAGTGGATGAGTACAGGGAATGGATCCGAAAGAACTGGGACAGCCAGTCTCAGAATGATCGCTCTCTCAACAGTAGGTATTAGTTGTACTTGTTGCAACGAAGATTATATCCGTCTAACCTGATACGAGGTGCAACTGCAACACGTTTGTCTCTCTCGCCCTCTATAGGAAACGACGTCAAATTACTTGAGTCCAAACAGCTTGACGAGTGCAACAACAACTTTCCAGATGACGAAGATGTCGTGGTTCTGCCTTCAGCTCCCCACAGCAAGTCCTCGTCCAACACCTCTTCTCCACTCCCATCTCTGGGCTCGTCTCCTTCCTCTTCCCCGCTGTCGCCGTCTTCCACGTCCTCCAGCGATGCGGTCAGTCCCCAACAGCTAGACAAAGCCCTTTCAGATTTCACATTTCTTTTCTTTTCTTTTTTTTTTTTTTGATCACATTGAAATATCATCATACCATCAAAGGAGTGATCAAAGATAATATGATTTAAATATAAAATACAGATTTCAATTAATGATTTTATTTATTAGAGGCAAAAATTGTCCAGATCAAATGGGTCAAAATCAAATGTTTGATCTGAAACACTTAACATGCAAGGAGAAAAAAAACAAACAAACAGAAGAGGTCTGTAAAAAGGAAAATGCTTTTTTACAGCACTATATATTCCAGACTTTATCTTCATGTAGATTTTTGTTGTTGGTGGTTTCCTTTAGGATTCTGATGGTACACCGTGTAAGACAGTCAAGCAACAGCCTGTCCGAAACTCAAGTACTCACAGAGAAAAGTCCACCGTGGTCAGTAATCACCGCATACAGAACCACGCTACCAGCACTCCACCTGCAAGCAACAAAGGAGGAAAGGTATGCTTAGTCTCACTTTTCTTTCATTAAAGTTGTTGTCAAGAGTAATAGTTTCATATTTCTCCAGGCGTTGTTGAGATCAGGGTTTTCCTTGAACATTGGTTGTTTTTCCTTAGAGTTCCTGTTTTTGGCCTTTTTGAAGAATTATTTCATACATTTATTTAGTGCGTTTGTTAGCTAAATGAAAGTGTGTCTTTAGGTATGCCTTAGGGTATTTCCTTGCACTCATTTTTTTTGGTCTTAAAATAGCTTAAGAAGTTGGGTTTTCTCTTCTTGAACATCCCAGTCCCAACCCCTCCAACCCTTCCTCCTCGATAGACTCTCCACCCGAACCTAATCCTAATACCGGCAGGGAAATAACCACATATCATGGAAACGCAGTTATAAGTTAGCACTCCATAACAGACTAGGTTAACAGCTATGGATTGGATTAACATGAAGCACAAACTGAAGACATCAATAACAATGTAAAACATGTGAATGTTTTACAGCTTGGCTGACTGACAGAGGTTGCGCCTCTATAGTGCAGTGGCTTCAAAAAAAGATGAGCTTTTTACTCACCTTAAATGTTCAGGTTAAACCAAATCTGTGTTGATGGGGAGGAATCTGTCATTGATCTCCCCCACGTCTTCCCTAAAGTTCTATTATGATTGTTGCCTCCTGTGTTTAGCATTCTTTTGCAGCTGTCGCTATGAAAACTGCCATATGGTTAGCTAAAACACCTGGGACCAATGAAGAAAGTTCCAGCTGACTATAAATCAGAATATGATTGGCTTATCAGAGCATCTATGAGAGTTTATACTGTTATTTAGTTTATGACTGAAGCTATTCACGCAAGGAAGCAGATTACACCCAGAGTAGACAGGTTCTGCCAAGTGACCACAGTCAACAATTTCTGATTGGCTAATTTTGTCCTTAATGCAAAATAACAGTTACATGGGAAAACTCTGAATCAAGCACATTTTGTCATTGTCCCTCTGATTATTTTTAATGTATCTTTAAAAATAAGTGACATTTGATCAGGAAGCCCTTTGGGGCCTCCAGTTGGAGGATTTCCCTGCACATCCCACTGAAGGAGAGCTTAGAGCACACCCAGATGTGCTGGGTTCAACTATAATTCAGCCCTTGAGTTTCAGAGCCTAGTTTTTTGAGGTCATTAACTAGAGTGTGAAGAACTTGACTGCATGATCCCCATGCAGTCAAGTTCGTCAGGATATAGGATAGGATAGGATTCAGTCATTTGTTTCTGTTGTGTTGGACCAGGGACACATCTTAAAATTGCAGGACACCGGCCCCCAAGGACTGAGTTTGAAACCACTGTCCTAATGTTTTTCAAGTCTCAGAAAAATCCCCCAAGATCTGATTGTTGCTTTGTGGTCTTTTATTTTTCCAGGCCAGAATGTCCCGTTCCAACAAGAGTGGCCATCACGGGCAACAGAACTCCTCCTTCAGCTCCAAAAGTCATCAGAGCAACAAGCCACACCACCAAGGGAACAGCAAGAAGAGGAAAAACATACGAGACTCTACGCAAGAGGATCTTTGCAGATAGGGGTTTGTCTGCTCATCCGTGTCGTCACCCACAACCCCCTTGCCCCCCATCCCTGTCTGCAACTGACTATCCTGTCCCACTTCTGCTGCCAGAGGGGGGAAGTTGTTAGTTTGAAAACTTCTGCTGAATCTGTCACCCATTTTTATGGTGGCAAGTATTTTCTAGCAGAAATAGGAAAAAAAAAAAGTGTTATTGAAGATAAGTTTAATTTCTTGGATCTGAACTGAATCACAAACAGTAGACACTCATCTGCTTCCCAACAGCTTCTTTTATGAAGTAGTTTTCCTCCCCAGAGCCAGCCTCTTATGCCTCCTTCTGCCGAGGATTAAACAGGTTGGATGTCTGGAATCTCCTCTGGAGCAACATCTGGAACTGCCGGCTGGAAAAATGGATCAAAACTACTATCCGAAAATGTTTAAAAAAAAAAAAAAAAAAAGTAGAAAGCAAAATGGCAAAATGTACAAAAATATAATGCTGAACAACAAACATACACCGATTTTCTTTTTAAGCTGTTCACTTACAAATCAATCAGTAAGAGTGAGAAATAACTTATGCATGAGATTTTTTCTGTTGGTTGATTCTACTGTTGGGTGAATCTGTTTTGTTATGTCCAAACAGATTGTACAAAAATTTGTACAAAAACAAGCATATGCAAAAAAAAAAAAAAATATATATATATATATATATTAACACAAGTTTCATACGACGTTTTTACAAGATTTCCTGATTGAAGTCACAAACATGCACATCTTATTCCTGTTGCTGTTTGGCTAGAGCCAAGAGATGGTTTGGATCCCATTGCCAACGGAAATCATCAGCATCCACTTTTACTCCTGGTCCCTGTCTATGATTGTGCTACTGTGTTAATATTTAGCCTTGAGAGCACCAGAGCTTAGACTATGTCTCTGTAGATGACAGAAAGGAGCTCAGTCTCATCTAGCTCAGTAGCACTACCACACCAGTGTAAAGGCTTTAAAACTGCAGATTTAAATATATATTTGTGGTGATAATGGTTTTATGAAAAATCCTAAACTTGAAATGTGTCAACAGTTAAACTATGGGGGGGATAATCAGTTTATTTGGTAATCTACCTATTACAGAATTGTTTGTATTCGTTAAATGTATTTATTTTTTTAATTACATGAACATAGTATGGATAAATGTATTATTAACATTAGAGCCCATATCTTCAAGTCCTATATTTGAAATAGAATATGTCATGGGAAGGTGGGGTGGGGTAGGAACAAGCATCCAGGTGCAGTAAAGTATCAACTTTTATTGTTTCTGCTAGTCATTTTTTTTTTTATTTCACTGACAGTTGAGTGACCAAGTTACTTTTGATAATTGAAGAGATCATTTTATAGGTCAGATATTGAGAATTTTCTTTTAATTTGTGGCTGGTCTATTTACACTAAAAAGGGAGCTTTTTTGCCTTTTGTTTGTTGATTATTGTCCAAATTTCTAAAATGTCATGACTACAAACACTTTTCAAAATGTCAATTCCTTCTGTTGCTGCAGTACAACAATTAACCTGTAGATGGAGCTATAGCTCTAAGTCTTAATCTATACACTTTGGGCTTGTATACTGCATTTGAATAGTTTTATTTAACTATCACTTTTTGTTATTGGTTCTTTAAATGCTCATATCCCCACTGAATGGGCAGCTGCACACAGAAACACCCCCTTTTAAGCTGAGTACTTGCTTGGAGGGAGTGACACACCAAAGCACAGCTCAGTCTCTTTTTCTCTCGCCCTGAAATGACCCTTAAAGTTAAAATAACCAGCAATAACCATCACCTTTTATTCTCTTCTATTTTGCATGCCTAGATAAACAAAAGCACATACAAGTCTCCTTACTGCCCATTCAAATTTGTGTTAAAAGAATAAAAAAAACGAACAGTTCCACCCCTCCTCACCAACCAGGGTTGCAGTTGTGGTTAAAATGCAGTATAGAAGCGCAGCAGGGCTTCTGATGGACAGATCAGGAGAAATGTGAACCAGATTTGATGTGCCATCTGAATGTCCACTCACCACCTCACTTTTCACTTCAGAAAGGCTTTGAACCCAACTGAACTCATCTAAAAAAGGTTGTTCCTCTGCAGCTATTACAATTCATGCAATAAAAACATTACCATTACAAGGTGTGTGTTTTTTCTTTACCTCACTTTTTTTTTTTAATGCATTATAAGCTGATGTGAAAATGAGCGCCATCAGTGGCGATGACGCAGGTGTGGGTGGGAACAGAGTTTTTTAAAAATTGCTTTCTTATGAGGTCCAGAATTGGTCTCTCTAAACTGTTGTTAGGAAAAGTGTGCATGTTCATGGTTGTTAGTCCTGTATGTCTCTGTGATAGACTGACAACCTGTCGAAGGTATAGTCACCTCTCAGAAAGCAGATTTGCTTTTAACCATTTTGAAATTTATGATGTTTTTTTATTTTTTTATTATTGGGGAAAATCAATTTTTACTCCTGTTTTGGAATCATGGCTGCCTTATTTTTTATTTTAATTTTAATTTTTTTTAGACCAGAGTGAAAACTATCATGTATAGAATCATCAGACCTTGATTAAAGTACTCTCTGCTGATTTTTATTTATTTTATCAAAGCATGGTTTTGAACTGTAAAACCTATTCTTGGGGGGGGATGGGTATTTTTGCATTCCCAGTATATTTTGGTTGCTGAAGAAAGGGGGTCGCCCAGGGCTGCATTCATGCAAGGACCGCCACTGGCCGCGGTAAATGGAGCACTCGGGCACGCGCGTGGCTGACAGTGATGGAGTGGAGGAGGAGCGATCTTGCAGTGATGAGCGCGCGCAGTGCCTGATGAGAAGGAGCACGGGGACCATAACATTACGCGCTCACAGTCTGTATCTCCTGTGGACAGTAATGTAGATTTATTCCCCGGACGCTGTTGAGTCTCGCAGGTAAGACCCTGAAGTCGAATGAAATAAATTAACTATTATTTCTCCACGGGAGACCTCATACGATGAATGCTTTTTGTCCCACCGCTGAGGGAGAATTTAGTTCTTGGTTCCACACGGTTGACAGGACGTTGCAGTTTGAATATGTAGATTTGACTATTTTGGAAATGAAAATGTTTGCCTTTTCTTTGAGTTTCATAACCTATTTTCCAACTGACTGTTTTTGACTAAACCAGAAGTTCAACTGGTGTTTGAAAACGTAAGCTTGCCAAAGAGATTGACGCATTCAATGAACTTGAACATGAGTGGCGGGTTGAGATGTGTGTTTGATGACACGCGGTAGCTTTATTTGTGTCCCCCCCCCCTCTTTTATCTAGCTTTAATCTCTTTTCTAGAGTCATGACCATACCCGCTGTTTGCGCAAAGCAGATGTGAAAAGTATGTTCCTCCTTCTCTCACTAATTGTTGAGGTGTTTCCGTTCCAAACGAGCATCTTTCTTCTGGGATGGACTTAGGATAAACATAGCAGTGAAATCTTGATGTCTCCATGTCGTTATCTTGTGTTTTCTTTTGCGATAGGGACCTCAAGTACCTTCCAGAGCAAAACTCTAAAATATTTTCTGCGTAAGAGAGCGGGGTTTTTCCTTGGTGCAAGTATGGAGAAGTGCTGTTGTCGTGTAGGAGGCTGGTTTACAAATTCGACTGCCTTTGGACAAACTGTAGGAATAAAAACTGTCCCCTGTTTTTAAATCTCTGATTAAATTACTAATGAAACATTTGGAAATATCACCTCTGCACATGCTGACTAAAACTTCATCAGTGTTAATTTAATTTAGTAATTGACATAACTAAACTCATATAAATGTACATGGAGTGATATATTTAAAACGGTTTTTACTGATTATGATCTACAGCTTATAAAATCGTAAAATGTGGTTTTGTACAAAATTGGAAGATTAAATTGGGCAAACAAAAAACAACTGGCCTAGTGAAAATTATTTTCATGTACTATACAGCATATGTATCCAATACTTGGTCAGGGCTCCTTGACCTGTTTTCCTGGATTAATTACTGCAGTAATTGAGGAAATTAACCAGTAACTCAGCAAAAACGTTTGGGAAACACTTTTTCCTTCCACTAAACTTTCCTTTTATATTCTTGGATATGAGCTTTTGTGGCTTTAGCCTCTATGCAGTCTTCCCCATCACTGTATAAATCATATTATGGGTATTACATAACATTTCTGTTTTAAAAAGTTATCGTATTTATTTGTCTTATGTAATATTCAAATTATCTGAGAAACCTGCTTTTGGTGTAAAACATAATCATAAAAGCCATATAACATAGTTTCGAATGAAACTTTCTTATTAGAGGGCTGTATCCAAGCATTTTGATCGAAAGTTGAATGAAAGGAAAAAAGTGTGGTAGGAAACGTATTAATACCTGATTTAATGAACACTGCATGTGCTTTATAGGTCAGCAATCCTGTACCCATTGAGCAGGGGTCTGCAGCTGCAACTTCTGGATACATCCCTGCTCCAGTACACCTGAATCAAATGAGTGGTTAATGGTCAGGCCTTTGCAAAACCTGCTGACATGCCAGTTACGTAATTCAGCCTTTTGATTCAGGTGTGTTGGAGCAGGGATGCATCCAAAAGTTGCAGGACAGTGGCACTCAAGGACTGGAGTTGCCGACCCTTGTTATATGGAGAGGAGGATTAAAGACACCAGAACCAATAATGCAGTCTAGTTAAGGGACACTGTCAGTTTAGTTCTGATTCACAACAAATGCCATCTGACACAACTTTCCAAAACAAACAGATTCAGTTTATTAACGGAAATGGTCATCTTAATCCAATCTTACGGAGAGATTCAAATTTAATTACGTACGCTTCAGTTTGCACCTAGTTATAAAACAACACAGTCAAGTTCAGTTTTTAATATCAGTTAGTAAAAAAAGCTTGCCATCTAAGGAAACCAGGTGTCTGCATAGAGTGTGTAGCAATCCTTCCTCCTGAACATCAAAGTAACAAACAATTCATAGTGTAAAAGATTTGATCATAATCTTATTTTTACAATATAGCAATTTCTCCTGAACTGTTCCTCTCCTGGCTAAAACAGCTGGTTGATTTGCTGTCTATTATTCCTGTCATTATGTCACAGTAGGTGCGAGGCTGCAGTTTTATTGCCAGCTTGAAGGTAAATTCATTAAATGCTTATTTGAACTTAAGAGCCTGCTTCCTAAATGGATAGCACTGCTGTTTCAGTGTGGAATCAACCTAACACAGACAAAACACCTACAAACAGGAAGTATTATTTTGCACGTGTAGAAATCTAGCAATAGACCTCATGTAACCATTAAATGCAGAACCTGTAGATAGCAATTTATTGTATGTATTGCATTTTGATATTCTTCTATTGATTTTATTCTTTGTAGAAGAGAATCTCTTACACAGATTTTCTTTGTTAAATTTACATTATTTCAGGATCTTCTTCTTCACTTCTGTATGACATGATTTCTGAGACAGATGCAATAGGTTTACCATTTTATGATGCCTTGTGAAGTAGCCACATCTCTTCTGAAAGTTTTTTAATAAAGAAGTTCTTCTTTCTTAAAGTATGTTGGTTGAACTTTGTGAAGGCTGTCATTGAGTCATATAAAGATGTGAAAGACAGTTCATAAAAGCTTTGGGTTGATAATGTGACAGGAAGTCTTGGTGCACCTTTTCTGTGTAAACTGAAGATGCCGGTTCAGTTTTTGTCAAGGCTAACGCTTCACTTCAGGGTGAATCTGAACATCTTTTTTTTTTAACAAAAAAAAAACAAAACAAAACAAAACAATATTCAATATATACATGAGCTTGTTTTGAGATTATTATATAGTTTAAACACTGAATAGAAGCTACACAACACTATGTGGTACTATGTGTAGAGAATATGTCACAAATCCAGTAAAACCTGATGTCAAGGCCAGTATATTTTATTACTGTTTGCACTTGAAAATGAAAAATGGACTGAACATACATGGGGAAACATTTCTCTTACGGAGACTGAGAATGATGACCATCTGTGTCTAAACGGGGGATATGTCACTTTTTCTTTATTAGTTTCATTGAAGGGGAGACTTTACCACTTTTCTCTGACTAACATAAAAAAAAAAAAATTACAGCACCCTCCACAATTATTGGCACCCCTTATACAGATGTGTATAAAAGCCATAAAATAAATTAATATTACACAAAATGAATCTCAATTTATTTCCCACAACTCCAACCTTTAATATTTGTGCATTTTTTGGAGGTAATTTGAGAAACATTTTATTTTAACAAAATCACCTTTGCTACAGTTGTAGCAGCTGTTTTAAACACACAACTGAGTGTCAGTGCACGTCTGATGAGCCATAGGCCAGTTACTGTTATGAAAGGTATACCAAGGTTTCAAGGAAAACGCTACATTTTTAACATTTTCCATCATCTTTTTCATAGTTTGGAGTCATTCAAACAAGAAACCAAGGAATTCCAGAGTTTTTTCTAGCTGTTTGAAGAATAGACTAATTTAGTTATGCCTCTCCCCCACCTGGTTCAGTACGCTGAAAAGAAGACTCCTGCACTTTTCCTCAAGTTTACAAGAAAGACAGATTTTGATGTTTGGTATTGGTTTCGGTCACCAACTACATGGACAATAATGGTGTGGAAACTAAAGGAATCTTATCCATCCTCTTATTAAGGCAATTATGCTTGAATTACAGTTGGAAAGCTGCCATCCCAAATTTTGTAAAGCAGCAGACTGCAGGCTAGTTACCTGAGCAAATAGTTTGACTAATAAACCAGCTAATATATGCTTGTTAAACCTCCTGTATTACTCTTTAAAAGAAGTAGAATATTAACAAGGTTTATTAAGCACATCTACTTGATAAATACTGTTTTCAGCAAGTGCTTATTGCAGGTGGTTCTTATGACTATGCACTGAAATCAAAATATCAATTAATAAATAATAGAGATAACATTATTATGACTGATAATTAATTATACATTGTTTTAGTAACAGTAGGAGTATTTGTTGCTTTTCTGTTTAAGTAAAATAAACACTTAAGGTTGTCACACTATGAGAACCTCATACTTGCCCATTTCTGTGTATGCTTGGTGTTCTGTGACCTCCTGTTTTCCTGAGGTATAAATAGAATGTGACAGAGGGCCATTTCTCTTGGCCATGCTTCAAAGTGGAAAAAAAAAAAAACAAAAAAAACAAGAGAACATACCATTCAAGTAAGGCAGATCTGGGATCTTTACAGGTCAGGGTTTACAACTTACCTGTCCTACCATCGCATATTGTTAAACTCTATTGTTACTTTAAGTGGAACTGGATGCTGTGGTCAGATAAGACAAAGCTTGAGCTTTTTGGCAACAATCACTTCAGGTAGGTTTGGTGGAAAAGCAATTCATGTCCTCCACTGTTAAGAACAGTGGAGGACCCATGATGCTATGGGCTGGTTTCACTTCCAAATGCCCTGGAAACTTGTTAGAGTGTAGGGCATCGTAAACTCTTTGAAACACTGGAACATTTGAAATAAAAATCTATTGTGCTTATTGATATTTTAGCAAGAGAGTGGCCCGAAACATACAGTTGAATTAGTTAACTAGAAACAAAATAAACCGTCCTTGGCTTTCATAGCTCGCATACCTAAATTCTATTAAAAACCTGCTGGTTGAGCTGAAGAGAAGAGAGCGTAAGAGAAGATTCAGGTCTCTGGATGATAGAGAGACATTGTGAAAAGAGTAATGGTCAAAGATAGCTCCCTCTCTATATATGCTACCAACTTATGAAGTGTTACAGAAGAGTAAAAATAATGATTTCTTCATGGGATCTTAAGCTACTGCAATAAAAGATGCATCTGTTTTAAAGGGGGGTTATTATGTAAAGTTGACTTTTTTGAGCTTTATCAAAAACATACCTGAGTGTTTGCTCATTCAAAGTGTTGCCTATTTACACAAAGCTCCTCCTTGGAGCTTCAGTCCTCAGCCGAGCTTCCACCTCCCAGAGCACCCATCCCCCATGCCTTCCTCACTCTGCTCTTCCAGACTAACAGCAACAGCAATCAGCAAACACCTGGTGGAACTGCATGTCTGCTGAGCTTATCATACCAACTACAGTCTCAGTTCAGCACTCTTGAGAACGGTTGTAAACAGCATCATGAGAAGCCTTGTTGTGACGTTGAAGGTGGATTGTCAGAAAGAGCAGGAGAAAGAGGCCAATTTGAAGGCGTCAAATTGTGAAGTCAAATTTCTTTTAAGTCAAGTTTGATATATACAACATTTTTATAACAACTGAAGGTAACATAGCTGCTTGATTGTGCTATAAAATGGCACTGTGCCTGGAAAATACATAATGCCCACTTTTTTTGATCATTAGCTTTAGAGATGTTCATCTTGGAAAAAAAGTTAGAAACAATTGTGGATAAATTAAATTGAAGAGCTGACAGGGTACTAAATAAATATATTGAAACTGTTTTAAAAATTAAACAATGGTCATGCAATAAGTATGCATTAAATTATTTGTCATAGATTAGCATATCATTAAAGTCTTGTAACACCAAGGTCTTCCCAGTGGAAAAGCTGTAATCTAAGGTATCATACATACGTGGAATTCACCATCGGCGTATGATTATGATGCTGTAACGATTCTCAGTTTGACACAAAGGAAACCCTGTTGTGATTGTGCATGCTATTTGATTAATTTTACAGTTTGCTGAATTTAGACAGGGACCATCTGTTCAGGGTTGAGCAGTGTACAAATTAACACAAAGAAAAAGAAAGCCCAGAAACAGATCAGTACTGTTCAGAGTGACGCCACTGTCTACAGCTCAGCATTGTTTTGTGACAAGTCTCTTAATAACCAGTGGTCAGGTTGTTTTGTTTTTCTCTTTCTCCATCAGACAGCATTACATGACCAAGTAGGAGAAAGGCCACACTCGAAGGTGAGGGTTGGCATTGAGTGTAAACAGGAGCACTTATTTGTGAGAGTTAAGCCACAACTGCTCATAATTCGTCCTCATTTTGCTGAAATTCTTTTTCAACCTGTAAAACTACTTTCAACAAGAAAATAAGTTGTATCTGAACTCTGAAAAATGTAAACGTGCAGCTACTCATGCATTAAGAACATGATGAACACAAGCTTGACTTGTGCTTGATGACTGTGACCTCAGCAGGAAATATGGGGAACCTCCACAGGAAATGCAAATGCGACTGCTTGCAGGTTCTTTAGAACTAGGGTTAACACCATCTGTCAAGCTGAGAGGCGTACATACTCTCTTTCACCTTGCAGTACTTTTGGTATGTTATCTTTTTTTTTTCAACAGTTTCTGCTTTTTGAGAAAGCCATTTAGCTTTTTTTGCACCTATTAAAGCATAGTCTTAATGAACATCAAAGAAAAAACCCCCAACAAAATATATATCTTTTATTTTATGTGCATGAGTGGTGTGTGCCTTGCAAAAGCACATAAACATTTTTAAAAAATTTTGTCACGATGGACTTGCAAACTTTAGTGTCTTTTATTGGGATCTTATGCAATAGAGCAACATGAAGTAGTGCATAATTTTAGAGTAAAAGAAAAGAGAAACATGGTTTTCAAAATTAGTGAAGTGCTGTGTATTTATATCCAAGTTAGGACTGAGTTAGAACATAGTAAAACCACATTTTGCTGTATGTGCAGCTGCAAATCTGTTCTGGTATGTCTTTGCACTAGATACTAAGTGTTTTGTTCATTCTTTTTTGGATAATAGTTCAACCTCAGTCAGACTGGATAGATAGCATCTGTGAATATCAGTTTACTAGTACTGCCACATTCTTATCTAGGTTTTAGATTGGGACTTTGACAGGGTCCTTCTTACACATGAATGTGCTAAACTAAACCATTCCAATGTAGCTTCATCTTTATGTTTTGGCTTTTTATCCTACTGGAAGGTGAACCTCCATTCCACTCGTACATCTTTAGTTTCTCTTACAAGTTTTCCTCTAGAATTACCTAGAGAACCTGTGTTCATAGTTATGTGCAGTTTTAGTGTCCTGCCACATATACCATCTTGCATGTAGATCAAACAGTTATGGTCTTATCTGGCCAGAGCTCCTTTTTCTACATGTTTGCTGTGTTCTGTGTTTATTACTTGGCTTTTGGGAGACTGCAAAAAAAGGATTCTTATGGCTTTCGTTCAATAGTTTTCTTCTAACTACTCTTCCATAAAGGTGATATTTGTGGAGCGTATGACGAATAGATGTTCTGTTGAAACGTTCTTCTACCTGAGCTGTGGACCCTTGCAGTTCCTCCAGAGTTACTGTGTGACTCCTAGTGTTTGCCTAATCAGTGCTCTGGCAGACTAGATGGCCTTGTCTTGGTATGTTTGCAGCTGTATCACTCTTTTTCATTTGCAGATGATGGATTGCTCAGAACTCAGTGAGATGTTCAACATTTCTCCACAACTTTATCCCTGACCTTTCAGGTGGTCTTTGGTCTTCATGAAGATGACAGTTTACTGATTTTAACAAACATCTGAGGCCTTCACAGAACAGCTAGATTTCGAATGAAATTAAGTTACATGCAGGTAGTCACACTGGATTTTAATGAGATGTATCAGAGCAAATTAGGGTGAATAACTATGCATATTTGTTGGCACTTTTCAGTTTATATTTTTACAGAAAACCATGTTTTATTTTCCATCTACCTATCAAGTATGCGCTACCCTGTGTTGGTCTATCAACATACGAGAAAAAATTGAAAAGCTCAGGGGGAATAAATATTTCAAAAAAGCCCTCATAATAGACATTTTATATTATTATTTGGCCTCATTATGCTTTCTGCATGCTTTTAGCCCCTCACAGGGCTGATGATTCCTCTCTTTTCCAATCTCCTCTTTTTGTTAATCATTATTTATATTCATGCCATCCCATCCCATTCCCTTCTTCTCCCCAACAGGCCTAAAATGAGAAGCGCTCCTCTTAGTGAATTAGGTGCTAATCTCTCAATGCACTAGGGACTAATTGACCTCATTAGGTTTGAGTCCACTGCCTCAAGGAAGAAATGTACTCCTTGGCACAACCTTGAGGATACATGCTACAAATGCTCGTCGTTAACAGTCTAATTAAAGTGATTTTGGTTACAAAAAATGTTGAATCCAATCAATGGATTTTTGCAACTCTGAATAAATATTGCCTCGATTAACCAACTGTCTCCTTTTAGCTACAATCAATCATCTCAAAATTAATTCTGACACTGAGTTATAGATGTAAACACAGCTTCAAAACCCGCAGTGATTAAGTTACTGGTCAGAGAAAGTCATTGTTACACCAAGCTCCCTGGATTGTTTTCCCTCTACTGAGCTTGTTTGATCTATTTAGAATGAGCCCAACCTCACCTTAGATCTGAGGTTATCGAGCGTTGAGAGCAGATGACCTTCTCTTTGGGCGATGCCTCTCTTCATCTTTCACTCCCAGGATCTCCTTCACTCTGTATTGTGAAGTGAAATTGTAGGATGCAGTCCTGCTGTAGAAAAATAACAAAAATGAGGAGGGTGCCGCTGCGACTGACTGTCTAAGCGCTCTTCAGGTTCAAAGGTGTTCATGTTTGGCGTCATCAGATCAGTGGGAGACTTAGCTTTGGTAAAACTATCCACTGGAATCTATGAGTAAGCATTTTAAGGCTCCTCCAGGCTTGAAACCTTTTAATTGTTGTGTGGGAAAAGGCCCACAAATAAAAGAATTATGCAAAAATATAAGTGAAATGGTAAATAAAACCCTTTGATAAACAGCTAGATATATAAATAATTGGGTTTATAGCTATTTTAATTTGTTTATAAACACACATGTGTAAAATTAATAAAATAGAGTTATATGTATATGTCAAACTATTTGTATTTATTTAAATATTTATTGAATTATATTATGGTTCCTGTGCTGCAGTGCACTATGAAATAGTGTAAACTGCCTCTGTGGCTCATGAATTACATCCAAACATTTGATTGGTCAACCTGCACAGGTCAGTTATATTGACGAAAGTAATGGTAGCTTGTCTTTCACCTTACTTTAGGACACTTCGTTCTCTTTTTAAATTTTTTGTTCTCTAGATAAGAGTATTTTTCTTTTTTTTTTTTTTTTTCTTGTTTTCACAAGTATGAACATTTTCTACTTCGACATTTTGACTACACTGACACCTTGTGCACATTTAATGATAGCTTTGTAATTTTGGCTGAGGTTCCAGGAGGAGCCCGGGTAGCACACTATAATTAACGACCAACAACTGGTGCATGGCCAGAATACTCTGTGTAGATCTTGTGCTCAAGGATGCCTCTTACGTGAGCCTGAGTATGCAGGCATAAATAGAACCCTACTAGTGATTGTTCAGTCACGTTGTAAGCACAAAAAAGTGATTCAATGCTATCAAGTTTATTAATAGATATACAGTAAAAGAATTCATACCCATTCAACATTTTAACATTCTGTCACATTACTAAAAACTTGACTTTTTAAAACTGAGATTTTATGTACTTGACAGAAAGTAATGCATGATTGTCAAGTAAAAGAAAAGGAAATATGAATTTAGATTTTTTTTTCATAAATGGTGATGCTTTTATTTGTATTTAGCCCACTTTACTCTGAAACCCCTAAACAAAACTCAGAACTAATTTTCTTTCACTTAGATTAGGTGGTGGGTTATAACTAGGTTATAATCTAACAGAATGTGTAAAAAGCCCACTTAGTATTTTCCTCCCACTTAGTTAAAAATACATCAAAGCTTCTGGCAATGACGAGACAAAATGAGAAAAAGTTACTGTAGATCAACTTCAAGATTTCCTCAACAGCTCAATGGATACTTAGACAAAACAAAGATTTGTCATCCGACGCTATTAAAAATTAGTTTGATTTAAAAGCTTGACTCATAAAGGGTGTGTTTCCTTTAGTAGAGCATAGTGGAAAAACAAGCAGCATGAAGTGAGCATTCCATGATCCACTGATTAATATTCTGGTTTATTTATGCGTGCAGCAACCATCCATGTACCTTACACACAATGTGTTGTGTGTTTAGGTGCCATTATTAGATTTTTAATTACAGTGTTTGGAGAAATGTTTGTAGCTTGTGCTGTGCAGACATTATTTTCCCACTTAGGAGAAAGAGGAAAGGTGATGGAAACTCAAATAAAGATGCTCCCAATATGTAACTGTAAATTGAACTAAGTTTGTTCTTTGTTTTTTTTTTTTTTTTTTTTTTTTTTTTTTTATAAAGCATGGTTCTGCAGCTCTATGCATCATTTCCTTGTTATATTACGCTGTAGACTGACAGTCATTCACTGTCATCTTGAGCAGCACTCAGTCTTAGACGCTCTTGTTTGAGACTGCTGATGGATCCACCACAAGGAAGCTGTTAAAGGCTGGAAAAGGATGCAGTGTTATTTTAGCTGTTTGAAGAGCTACATCACAAGATGGGTTGCTTTGGAGAGCCATTAGAGAAATACCTCTTCAACCTGTTGGTGAAAGATTTCCATTTCCTGGGCAACTTCCCCACCTACAGTCCCGCATAATGGTCTGCCTTTAGCATTGTGTGAATAAAACGAATTCTGATGCAATTACACATTCAAGTTGAACAAATTATTTACAACAGAAGGATGGAAAATGATTTATTCAAAAAATATTCAAATGAAAAGTGCTTAATATCCATTTAATGTACTGGCATGAGATAACATGCTGCTGATAGAAAGCTTTGAGTCAAACAGATTTGTGTGAAGTGACCTTTTGTGTCAAACTTCTTGATCAGAAGCCATGCTGAAACACCCTGCAGCCAGTGTGAGCCGATGCTTTCTTCCTGTGAATGTTTGAGAGCGGATGGTGCAACTGTGTGGGTGTCTTGCTCTCTCTTTCTCCCCATTTCATATCCAGAGTATTGTGCTTGCTATCATTCAAGGACATTATGTAACGCTTGTGAGAGCACCCCATCTGGAGAAGTGCCATTGAATCGAAGAGTTTGCAGAAATCACTGCAGAAATGAAAAACTTACCTGTGAAAAACATTAGTAACTAAGGACTCTGTACTGAGAAAAGAGGAATTTGCTCTACAGCTGGTCAATAGCTCTAAAGCACAAAGAATCTTTGTACCATTTTAGGGAATTTGGAGTTTATATTGAAAGATGTCATGTATATCCCACTTATTTAGGTACGTTTTTAATTTATAATTTAATTCCGAGCTTCGTAAATGTAAAAGTAGTTGTTTTAAACTTGTTCCCTGTTGATGCAGTTTTGCTGTAGTGTATGAGCAGTCAGTGTTTTACAAATATGCAGGATTTGCATGCCAGAGTCAGCCCTGTAGACACTTCAGTGCCTCAACAAGCTGCTCATTGTACTTAGCTGGTTAATGAGTTATTAGCTAACACTGGCTCTCACTTTAGTGGTGGATGTGGTAGAAAAGCTGTCAAATAAATAGAAGAGCCAAAGATTTGGCCATGGAGTCAGTTTGAATTTGGATTACAAAAGGGCGCCACTAAAAATACAGCTACAGAGACGCGACCAAGCCTCTCCTTCTGCTGTCCCTTACACAACCAAATACTCACCTACTCCGCCAAGAAAGCTTTTAGGAAAAAAAAGCTTGTTATCATACATTGGATGGATGGATGGATGGATGGATGGATGGATGGATGGGTGGATGGACTTAAACAATCTTTTTGAGAAAACTAAGAATCCCCTTTTTCACTGTTTTCACTGTCTCTGTGTCTTAAAACATCTGTAATAACTAGAATATTTTATTGTTATAAATTATTGTATTTTTAAAATGAATATAATAAAATGAAAATATTTATTATTTATTCATTTCAGCATTTTTGCACTTATTATTCTCTAGTGTCTCTCTAAGGTGGTCCCAATGCCAAGAAAGCACGTGCACCAGCCATTTGAGAGGTGTAATAATTCCTTGAAGTGTGGATACTAAAGGCGTGGTGTTAATTCCCATTAACTAGCCAAGGCATAAACATGCCTTACAGCACAGATTACTCTTGTTGTGCATCGTTGTGCCTCTGCCATACCATGACTGCAGCAAGAAGAAAGACACACAACCACTCTACTTTACATGCACCAAGTTGCCACTGTCACCAGTAGGCAAGCATAGAAAAAATGTTTGCAACCACACATAACTGATTGATTTAGACCACTTTGCTGAGGTTTATCGTGGAGTCAAATGAAATCTTTTGTTGCGTTCCCTTCCACTGGTTAGTTCTGCATCTCAGGTATTTATATTTGTGTCATTTGCCAGCAATACCCTTTAACAGCATAGGGAGAGATTACACTAACAACTGCTTCATATTGTTACATCTGAAATATTTATTTTTATTGGCTGGGAAGCTACTTGTGACTGTCTGCCATTTTCCTGCAACCTGAAGGTTCTTCTGAACTACATGCAGTGATGTGGTTCAGCTCTCCATCTACTCCCTGTGAAAATGTTCTTTTAAAATAGTTTCTTCAATAAATGTTGCATGTTGTGTCTATAATTTCCAAAAGCCATAGGTCTAGTCCAGTATTTGAAGAACAGCCCTGTTCTTCAGTCTGAAAGAAGCAGCTTATGGTGTATCATTGGCTGATGTAGTAGCAGGACCCAGATAATCTTCTAAACATGGTGTGAGCTTCAAGGCCATGCTGATAAAGTCACTGTGGTTCTCAGGGGAGTCAGTGTGCATGTACAGTGCTTGGAAAAGTATTCATACCTCATTTTCATATTTTGTCCTGTTACTATTACAAACTTTATTGTATTTTAACCAGGATTTTATTTGATACACCAGCACAAAATAGCATATAATTGTGAAGTGGAAGGAAAATGATACATGTTTTATTCGCAGTGTGCATTTTTATTCAAACCCTTTTCTCTGTTACCCCGAAATAAAATCCAGTTCAACTGAATGCCTTCAATACTGACCTAATTAGCAATGTTCTGTGGAAGCTTGTTAGAGATCAAGCAACAAGCTTAATAAAGATCAAGGGACACAGCAGACAGGTCAGGAATAACACCGTTGGAAGGTTTAAAGCAGAGCTGGCTTTTAAAACAACATCCTGACCTTTGAACATCTTACAGAGCACTGTTTGGTGATCCAGCAAACGGGTGGAAAAAGGACTCTGGTCAGATGAGATGAAATTTGACGTTTTTAGCCAACGGGTAAAGCACTGTGTGACAGAAAACTATCACTGCACATCACCATGAATGTACTCTCCCTAGACAGAAACACGGTGGTGGAAGGGTCATGCTCTGGAGATGTTCTCCAGCAGAGACAGTGAAGCTGGGAAGTTGGTGGGAAGATGGATGGAGCTAAATGAAGGGCGATCCTGATGAGAACCTGTTAGAGTCTGCAGGAAGAATTGAGATTGGGCTGGAGTTTCAACTTCAAGCAGAACAACAATCTTAACATTCACTGCCAGAGTTACAGTGGGATGGTTTAGATCGAAGCATATTCATGTTTTAGAATGGACCAGTCAAAGTCTACACCTAAATCAAACTGATTCTGTAGGAAGTCGTCAAGATTCACAGACACTGTCTTACTCAGTCTGACTGAGCTTGAGCTATTTTTCAAATAGAACAAAACAACTTGTAGTCCAGAGAGAAGTGGTTCTCCATTTTTTTAGCACAACAAACTTTTACAGCATCCGCCCTCAACAGAACGAAAATAAAAAGCCACAAGTCTAATTTTAGATAAAGAAGAAAAAACCCAACAATGATCAGTACAGCATTTTAGTTTCCTATTCCTTCTTTTATTTTCCCTCATTGTTTTTCGAATAAAATTTTGTCTTATAATTTTTTTTCCCTTATAGTTTGACTTTTCAAAATAAAGAAGCAATAAAGAAGAAATTATGCTTTTGTAAAACAATCCAAATAAACTGGTCGAATTAAAAAAATACAAACGAAATGAAATATGTGAATGTTTAAGGACCATTACATATATTTGTGGAAAGAATTATTTATGAAACTATTTTTTCATAAATTGCTCAGTTTTCTTAATTAAAATTCTTATCAATATTTATACATAGTAGTATTTTTATATTCATACATGCTATAATGCTACAGTATTTTTTTCACCTTTATTTTTCACTTAATAATTATCACATAACTCTGTTTTCAAGAGTTTATTTAAAACTGTTCTGTCTGGAAAATAAGATGCTATGTCTCAGGGAGATTACCTGTGTAGAGAACATCAAACATGAAAAATAAGTAAAAAGAAAAAAAAGGGTTTGATTTTGAAAAGTTTGATTTTCGTTATGCACTGAAAGAAATATTCTTTTAAAATGTTCTGTATTTCTTTTGTATTCTCAAAAAAAGTGAGCTAGTTCATCTGTTCTAGGACTTTTTCTTTTTCAGCATAAAAAAAGGAGAAAAGGTTCATCAGTCTCTATTTATTCAGAAATAGATATAAAACATGTTATATTTAAAAAAAAAAAATCTGAAAAAAACAATACATTTAATTTGTGGAAAGAAACCAAACAAACTCATAAAAGGTAAATATTTTACAGTTACATTGACTACAAAAAGACGAGTATTGCTAAATGTGTTTATAAAACTCTATACCTTTAAAGAACGGGGTTCATTGCAGTTCTTTGGCAGATCAGCGCTCTCATTTTTTAAATATTCACCATAACTTTAATAGCAGGGGATTTGTCCCATCTCTTGGCTTATCTTTTATCTTTCTCCATCTTCTGTCTCAGTGTGTTCCTAAAAGTTTATTGCATTAAACAATGACACACCATCATCATCACTTAGACAAGTCCTGCACCTGTAGGTTTGCACATTAGGAAGCCCTTTTTTGTTCCATAACTATCAAAGAAATAAGCTCATCCCATGTTGCTCAGCATTTAGCAGCAGCTGTCTAGACGTATGGGAGAGCCAAGAGGCAAGGGAGCTTTGCCAGGTGCCTGAGCTATGTTGCACTTCGTCTTATCACCATAGCAACACTGATATCTATAACGTGTAACGCGGAAACAAGTCCAGGTTGCAACACTGGAAGACTGCTTTGGTTCCACTTGCAATAATAATAATAATAATTATTATAATATAAAAAAATAATAAAGAAAAATAAAGAAAGCCCTCCCTCCTTTCACTTTTGTGATACAAAGGGAAGATTACTTAAATTTGTTAATAATTCAATGTAATATGTAATAATTCCACACCAAGCAATAAGGAGATAATACCCAGTTAATATCTTCCCCTTAAATTAAAAATTCTTGAAAATGAAAGTTAATCTAATCTTTCTGAGGATTAGGTGTCTGGCATTCAAACCTCACCCACACAGATCTTTTATGACAGTGTTTCACAGACCTCTGCTGTCTGCAGCTGGGATGCTGATGTTCAGTGGGGAATCTCAAAGCTTTGGGCTCAGGTGTCTCAGTCTGAAAAGACTGCTATTCTGGCGATGAGTAGGAAAAAGGCTAGCTAATGTATCCCATCTTTTTTGTGTTCTTGTAAAAAGAAAGATAATTTGTGATTCCATTTTTTCATATTGTTACAAATAAAGTTCTTTTTCTGCGTATTGTAAGCATGAGTATAATCTCTAGAGTAAAGCTATTTTGTAGGAAATCATAAACACATCTTATTCTTTTCATTTGCTTCTGTGCCTTATTCACTGTTTCTCCTGTCAGTTTAAAATCAGAGGTATTTTGTTTTCTTGCATCATCCATCTGTGACTAATTGTGCATTGGCTGCAGGTTCCTTTTTTGTGAAGCTGTCCTTGCAGAGTTGTTAGGGAAATGAGTCACAGTTACCAAGGAAGTGAAATGCTGTGCGGTCAAGTGCATATTACAGGGTACATTTTGCCTTTGCTTGAGAACCCTGAAAACCAGGCTGTTGCTTTGACATCTCAGATCTGTAGAAAAGTGTTTAAACTTGTAAATTATGATGGAAGGAATTAAGCCAAAGGAGAGATGAACGTTAAAAACGTGCTCATTTTATTGACTCTTTTTTTTTTTTTTTTTTTTTGCAAACTGACAGTCAAACAGGACAACAACACAGTTTTGTTAAAGTTCCCATATTCTAGGTTTTTAAGCAATGGTACACAACAACGACTGGACTTTGGATGCACTTTGTGGCAAATATACCTCAAAATAATAGCAAGTGAACTGAAAAAGTGCTCTCTATTCAGTTTTATGTAAACCTCGTGTATTGCAAGAAAGTCCATGAATGTAAATGTTATAGGAGTAAACGGCTGCAATGTTGTCTTGTATTTCCACAACCATATAAACATGTGAGGCATATGCAGATGCATGCACATTAAATCAAACAGAATTAATGTTAAATGATGTCAGAAAACAGACTGCCAGTAAGTTTACTGTCTTATTAATGCAAAGAATTCAATAAATGAACTTGACTTGGCTATGTAAAAGTTGCTCTTACTCAAAACTTGTTTCAGAAGCAATCCAAGCACTGATAAGAATTTCCTCTGTTGGTTTTTTTTGGTAACATACATAGATTCTGATGATTCACAAACACATATTTTGTGATACACTCACTGGGAACCTTATCTATTCAGTTCTTTGTTGAGACTAAAAGCGAATCAGCCAATGAAATTGTAGCAACTCAATGGATTTAAGCATCTAGACGTGACAAAGATGCCTGGCTGAAGTTCAAACACCAACCATGAGCTTAAAGTAAGGGGATGAAAGGGGTTCCAAATCATTTTAAACATGGCATGGTTGTTGTTGCCAGATGGGTTGGTCTGAGTGGTTCAAAATCTAGAGAAAAAGAAAAAATATCCAGAGAGTGGCAGTTGTGTGGATGACAATGCCTTTCTGATGTCAGAGGTCAGAAGAGAGTGGGCAGTCTGATTTTAGATGGTAGAAAGCAGAAGTTATGTGGCTTACCATCTATGATAACAATCTTAAACCAACCTTAAAGCAGATGGGCTACAGTAGCAGAAGATAATGCTAGATGCCACACCTGTCATAAGAACAGGATACAAATACAAATACACATTTTAAAAATTTAAAACTGCATGCTTTTCCTTTTACTTTGCAGTCATGTGCTATTGAAATTTTTAGATTTAAGGTGACAAAATGTGAAAAAGTTTAAGGGTAATAAATAGTTTTACAAGACACTTGTTTGGCATTGTCTCAGCTCCACAAGGTTCATGTTTTGGTACTTTGCTTTAAACACCGAACACAGATTTCTATTATTATTACTTTTTTGCAATTGATTTAAATGATATGTATACAGCCCTTTCAGACTGTGACTCATTTATGGGAAGGGCAGCAGTGAAACTCAAGTCTTTTCAAGCCAATTCCTTTGTGTGAGCTTCAGACAGATGCTCAGTAGGAGTAACCCTGCTTTCACACAGCTTTGCCAAAAACCTCTCCTTCCCACTCAGCCACAGAACTCCCGGAAAAGGTACTGGTGTGTAAAAATATTCCTGTGTTGCTCCTCAACTGCGACGCTTTCATTGACATTCCTTAGCCCACAGTGGCAAAACACAGGGGATGACTTTTGCCGTGCCTCACACAAAGCTTCCTTTGAGATCCAATAACTGGCATGACCAACATAAAGACCATCACTGGGTGCATTTCAGAAGCTTAACCGAACACGAATTGTATACCAAGTGCATGAAACAAGGTGTAGACATACAAGTTTTAAGAGGGCTGTTGAAGACACTCAGGGGAAGACAAGAATGTTGTTAGTTAAATCCTCAGCTACCATTCAGTGTAGTCATCTATGGCTCTCAGAAGACATTTGAGGTAATGAAATCTCTCTCTCCCTGCGTCACTCCGACCTCTGTGTTGCTGCAGGATTCTAATTGAAGGCTTGGACTGAGGCGTGACATGCAGTGCTTATAGAACATGCAGTCAGCATTTTTTTCCCCATAGTGCACATAGATTATTTTTTTTGTAGAGCTTTTTATCTAACAGATCTTTTAGCAAGCAGTCGTAAGCAATCCACTAAAGTGACTGGTCTTCAGTGCATCAAAATGTGTTCATCAGTTGATAATATTCATATCTATTGCTGCTGTTTCAACTGGAAAAGTCATATCCTATAAGTTTACAGCCATTACATGAACCAATATGTCTTTTGGTTTGGAACAAATTTCTTTTAATTCCCTTGATGACTCCTTTAACATCACTCCTTGGGGTTGGGTGGGGTGGGGTTTCTTTTTTGTGTGTTGTCGTTATGGAGAGAAAAAAAATATCGTTAGCAAATAAAATGTCTCAATGAAGCATTGCTAATCAGTTTATTACTATTTAACCAGCTTTACTGTCATAGTCTCTGTTTCATTCAGCAAAATCCACTCCCCCTTAGCACAGATGTTTTAAGAAAGAATGAATAATTCTTGGCTTCTCACACACAAGCATTACATGAATTATGTAAGCCTTTTCTAGTGGTTACAACGATTCACTTCTCCTTCAACTCCAATTTAAATCAAAATCTTGTTTTTTTTTTTTAGCAATGAAAACATCTCCAAAAAGTTCTGCAAAGAAAATAAAACACCATGAAAAAAAAAAACTGGAAGCAATCAATAAGCAAACCACCTCACCACCACCATGTTTCACAGTGGTTCATGGTTGATGTCCAGTATTATTAAACATCTCTATAGCCAAACCACAAAATCTCATATATGTAAGATTTACTGATTTGCCAGAATTGACTTTTGAAGAGGAAAACAAGTAAGGCTGATCAAATGATGTGATCAGTCAGTTTGGGGACATGTTGAAGCACATAGACAGCCATTTTTCAGTCAGGAGGCTTTCCTATTCAGCTGTCAAGATGTCATGATATATGTAGTGAAAACAAGCTAATTTTGGTCTCATTCAAGTGATTGTTGTTTCCCCTATATGGCTTGTGGTAAAATATAAATGAGCCTTCTTTTAGATTTCTATGAATAATAAAGGGTTTCCCCCCCCGAATTATTGGTTGTACGACTAATAGTTGTCCCATCAACAGATTCTCCCATGTGAGCAGTGGATTTGAGCAGATCTTTAGGCAAGGACATTTTAGATGCTTTTCTGATTCATTCCGATGTTGAGGGAAGATAATGTAATATAAAATTATTTTGCATTTTGTGCAACTGTTTCTCAAAAATTACACATGTACACGTTATAGACAATGTAATGATCACCCCTAAAATTTGAAAAGACATCTCTTCACAGAGATTTTGCTCAGCCATGGTTTTTCAAGTTGTGGTATTTGGTGTCCCTGTACATGCAAAATTTCTATCCAATAGCATTCCAAGACTGAGCAATATGGTTCAATCTCTAAGTATGGGTAAAAAGGCAGAAGAAAAGTCAACATTTGTACATTTTCTTTTGTTTAAAGTAGAGATGATGTAATTTTACAACACTGTGTCTTTACTTTTAATTACCTAAAAATAGTCTATTAGGTCTATGGGAAAAAGCTGGAGACTAAAACAAAAATCTTTGGAGACAGCCAAGTACAAAGCAGAAGTTTTTAATTCAGACAGAAACAAAGACTTCTCCTTATATACTTTTCAAGGGGTACCTCCTTTTCTTTCTGGGGGTTCCTTACCCAGCATTTAGTTGACTCTACAGAGTAGATTAGAAAATTTACATAAACACTGATAGGAAAGTAAGTAGAGAGTCCATAATTAAAGCAAGCACATCATAGTAAGCACAGTTTTACTCACATGCATATAGTACATAGATAGTAAATACTGATTTCCTCACAAGTTTCCAGAGAAATAACCTGGCAAATAGCCTCCACACCTGACTGCCCAGTGTAGGGGATGGGTATGTTTCGGCTATGTCTTGGTATAATTACAGTTTTGGCATACTTTTTATGTTTTCAGATGTTTTATTGACCAGTTCTCTATTCGATGCTCAAAGCTTTTGGTATTGTTTTAAACCCTAACTCTTCTGTAGTCTTCTCCACAACTTTCACTAATGTTCAATAATGTTCTCTAACGAGCCTCTGAGGCCTTCATCGAACAGCTGGATTTATACTTAAAACATATGCACATATGCCATTTTATTGTAAAAAATTAAAGTCAGTTATTATTTTCCTTCCACTTCTCAATTTTGCACTACTTTTCTTAGTATTTCACAAGAAATCCTGTTAGAATTTTTTAAAGTTTGTTATTAATGCATGACAAAATATGAAAAGTTCAAGGATTATAAATACTTTTGCAATGTACTGTAGCATTTTCTTCCATATTTGTGCCTTTCATTGTCTGTTATTTCCAGCGACACTTGACAATATGTATTATGACGACTATCATGTTACTCCATCTTTTGCTGCCTGTCACAGAAGTCAATTTCCCTTACTGGTTATTTTGACTGTAAAACTATGTGGCAGTAAAGTAGTGCACACATCTTACTTTTCTTAACATTAGCCTCAGCTTTTAAAAATAATGACATGCACATTAACAGCATGTTAGGAGAGGAGTCAACCAATGCAATGTTAGCCATGAATCATGAAAACATTTAACATTAGTTATGAGTGTAGATTGTGCAAAACATGCACCAGATGGCCCTGTCAGCAGCCAGAGTTTGATAGTAGTCTGGAAAATTACCATCATCACACTGACCATAACCTGTCATCCATTTCTTTTGCAGTAGTGCTGCGTGATATCTGCATTAGGTTCTTTGTAGCTGAGTAAACAGTCCTTTCGCTGGTCGAGTTTCAGATGTTGAGGTTTTCTGAGTGGTATAGCGGTAGTGAGCTAGCTGGTCTGCTCAGAAATAATTAGGGTTTTCTTATGAGTGGTGGTGAAAAAGATGTCCTTTTGCTTCAGTGTTATGGGAAAGAGTGTGGTACATTCTGAAACCTGAATTATGAATGTGGCTAGAGACTTAAACTGGAAACAATGATGCATGTTGCTGGAACAGATTGTTTCTATTCTTTATTTCAGTCGGGCATGCATTTTTATTACACCTAGGGCTGCACGATATTAGAAAATCTTATGCTGGTGATACCATTGGTAAATATTCCAGTGACAATATCAGTTGCAAGATATGACTATTTTCTTCTTTCCTCTTTTCTTCTCACCTTTATAGAAGAGTTTAAAATTGTTGAAAGAAAATAATTAGAAGACCCTTTTGCAGTAGTCCCCAAACCATATAGCTGCAACAGGAAACATGCAGTAAAAGCTCAAATGAGACCAACATTAAACTTTGTAGCATACATGCAAAATGCTATGTGTGGTGGCAAACCATCCCCACCATATACCATAGTAATAGCTGCATCATGCTGTGGGGATTACTTAGCTTGAGCTATTTTGCAAAGAAAAATAAGTAATAATTGCAGTTTCTAAATGTGCAAAGCTGATGGAGACATAACAAGAGAGAATTGCTACTGGAGTAAAAAGGGTGGTTGCACAAAGTATCAACTCAATGGCTGAATACAAATACATGCCACACTTTTTGTATTTATATTTATATAAAAAAATATAAACAATTTACTATTTTTCTTCTATCAACTCTTATACATGGCACTCTACATGTCTCATTTTGTTACATTTGACAAAGAAAGTGCCAGGATTTGAACTGCAGCTGCGTGTCTAACCTCTGCAGCTGTGGGTCAGAAGAGGCAGTGAGGCTGCACCAGTAGACTTCAACAATGCATTCTGCAAGTGCTGCACCTGAAATCTTTGATTCCTTTTTTTATTAACCTAAACTGTTTTACCCTAACTACATTATCACCTTCATCTGCTTGTCAGTAAATACTGATATACTTTCTCGCTTTTTTATCTAACTATGTCTTGACTCAGATGCTTTCTGTTATCACAAAGTGACATGCATATGGATCCCTTTTTGAGTGAGCTAGATAACCAAAGAATTCATTCTTTGTTTCACTTTTTTTTCCTATTTTTACACAAAGACTGATGTTTTAAAGCATTTATTTCTGCTAATTATGATGATTTTCTGCCTACAGCTAATGAAAACACATTAAAGCTTAGAATGAATACAAAAACAGATTTAATACATAAATGTGAGCTTAATGAAATGTATCTTTAATACCTGCCTAAAGGTTATTTTCAAAATGTATTTTTAATCTGACAAACGAGCCTCATTGGAATGCATATTCTTATTTAATAAATATGACTGTTGTAGTTTTATAATAGTAACATACTAATTACACAAAAATTATTCTGGGGTCATTTTTAAAATTGTATGCTTTATGCTAAAGTATTCACAAGTGACATGACACAAAATAAACTGAAATGTTTTTGTTTTTGTAAAAATATTCTAATTACGAACTATATCAAGACAACTGGCATTTAAAACATCTCTTATAATAAACCATTAACATACAGTAATTGATTATATTTGCAGTTAAAGCATTTATACTGATTTATTATAATGAAAAAGTTACCTTTTGAGTCTTGTGACAACAGCTACATTAAGTTTTGTCCTGAAGATGACTGGGGTGACATTTGAGGGAGTGCAGGTGTTTTTAAATCCAAACAGCATATGAGAAGGAAATGGCTTAGACTAATTTGATCAGTGCTATTTCAGAATTGGATTTGTCCCTCGGCTGATATGTCTAGATTTAAATTTTATGTATCTTTAAACCAATAATCTCCTATTTTTACCTGCTGTTTGTGTCAAGCAGAAAAACAGATGGCTACACTTGCAGCAGTTTCAACCTTGGCCCGATTTATAAGTGCATGTGAAACATTTGACCAGTAATGGACAGCTTCCAAGTACTGAGTTTTCTCGTTTGCACTTCCTGTATTTATTATAAGTAGAGGCATTTAAAGCTTAAATCACTGCTGAAATAGCATCCTGGTAATATTGTTAGGTGCAAGCCGCTCCTTCTGGTGAATGCGGTTAATTCAATACCAGTCGCCGGTACTGGAGGAAAGGAGGAGACATGGCTAGGGGCAGGGTATGATAATCTAATCCACAAGTGTGCATTGCTGTACATAGATCAGTCTTCTATTTATAGAAAGGCTTTTTTATATTGCTGCGGGATTACATTGGCATCAAGATACCAATCTGGACTGACCTGGATATTTATCCTGCAAACTGACAAAAAAATAATTAAATAATATGTTCAGTTTAATATTTTAGTCATATAAAGTAAAAATGATAAAAGGTAATCTTTGCTTGGTACTAAGCTACTGTAACCCTCTTTCCTGTCTTACCTTCTTAGTTGGCGTATGTAAAAATGTGCTTTATATAGGTCTAAACGTGAGGAACACATTTTGTGGAACATTAAAATCCCGTCACATCTGTCAAGCTTGTGTGACGCTTTTGATCTATCCCTGGTTCATATGAAGATTTTATGAAGATTGTAAAATCTTCAGTGTTCCACTGCATGAGGACATGAATACACTACTTTAGTGACAGTCATCAAGACAGTAATGACTTCAGTATTTTGCTTTAGTTTCCTTTTTTCCCATTTTTGCTAATCTGGAGATAAAAGTTTAACATCAATAGACTTGATGATGTTTGTTGTGGAGTATGTAATGTGAAATCTGTGATCCTGATTGCTCAAAGCAAATTTTAAAACCAGGTGTTAGTGATTGTTGTTGGGCTTGTGTAACTGTATCTGAATAATCTGGGATGCATGTTAATAACAGAGCGTATGGGTCATTCTAAGTGGTCAGCTAATAAGAAAACAAACCTAATGCCATCAGATCAAGCATTCAGCATCCAGAGGTGAGTGAACCTTCATCAGTGCCGACAGCGAATATTTTTATTTCTTATGTTTAATTGGATTTTATGGTGAATTAAGCATCTGGATTTAATTGGGCTTTGATTGACATTATTTGTTTATAACTTGTTTCTGCTTAAAATGATAGTTTCATGAGAAATTTTTTTTTTAATCACTACCAAATACCCCGCCCTGATGACATACTCACACTATTCACTCAGACACAAGTTGCAGTTAAATTGATTCACATGTTTCACAATGCATCCTGATTTTTCTGACTAATTATTATGGCATACAATGTGCCAGATCTACCTATTGTTTCTTATATTTTTAGAATGAGAGTACAATGTTGTGTTGACTTATGAAATACCAACCATGCATATGCTCATATTGTTTGCATTGGACCTCTGGTGCAACAATTCATACAAAGGAGTTCCACAGAGTTGTGTTAAAAGCTGTGGTCTTTGGCTTTGCTTTTTTAAATGTTGGTGTCTGAATTATAGAATCCCATATCGATGCAGAATGAACATCTTTTTTTTCCTGACAAGCCTCTTAGTCCAATACTGCCATATTTTAGTTGAAAACAAAATTGTTTGAACAGGTTAGTAGACGAGCAACTATTTGATCCCTGAGATGAAATGAATTGACATTTTACACATTTTGAGATTTAACATAAAAAAGAAGCTGCAGTAGATAACTTTTATATATATTTTTTTCATATTTGTTAAAACTGTCACTATGTCCTGACAGTAGGACATGAGACGGATTACGTATCTGAGAAAAAATCAAGCTCCTTTGGATCCTCCCAGTGGCCCTACTGCCACTTGCAGAAATACACTGTTACTGGTCAGAAACAACCAATCAGAGCTAGGAGGAATGTCTTAGCAGTGTCAGTCATGCTCATGTACGTGCTGCTTACATCCTTCTTTCGTTCAGCGCTTACTGTCATTCAAGCTCAAGACTGCTGGAGTACTGCAGCAATCTCGAGCTAGAGCTGTGCTAATAGCGGAGAAACAACCTAACATTACAGGAAAATTGCCAATTTCTTGAGTTCTGTAGAGGGAGGGCTGAAGAGCAGCAGAAACCATGCGGGAAGGACCTATCAGGTGTGCTTGTTCAAATTTTCAGGCTAAGTTCTCGGTATTCTCAGAACTCCTTACTGCAGCTTTAATAAACAGCATAAGACAAAGGTTCAACAAAACTTATTTAAAAAAATTCAAGACTGGTCAAACAAACATAAACAAAAAAAAAAACTTCAGTTGCTTGAAATATTTAATAAATAATGTCATAAATTAATTTTTAGCAAATTTAGTGTGTCCAAAACCAAACCTGTAAAAGCATTAATTTCTTAACCTAACTGAAACTTGACATCGATTTAAGGAATTTAAAATACGAAAACCTGGTGGGTCTCTTTAGTTGCCTCTGTACTCTAAAAAGCTTTTAGGTGAAATGCTGTGCTTTGTGGTTGAATTGGCTTGGTCCTTTCGTTACCCAAATCACCTTTAACCCTGGAACATTGCAGCACAGACTGGGAATTGCAATTGCTTTTCCTTTTTTTTTTTTCTCTTTTTGAGTCTGGGGTCAGTCTTTGTCCTCTTTTGTCCAGGCTCATTGAATGCAAGCACAAAGACAGCCATAAAAGCAAAATGATTTGCTATGGAAAAAGATCTGTCTTTGCAGCTCTCTATAAATGGTTTTAAATTGGGAGTAAGTTTACTAAAGAAATGATCTCTGGATAACATTAGTTTATTACCTATGAGGGGATTTCCAGTCAGCACCCCATTAGGTCTGGAAGTTAAATCTCAAATGAGGACACATTTTTCCTACTTTGATTTCTATCTGCATGTCAGACATGACTCAAAAGTGATAGATAAGTGGATCCGATGCACCTGGAAGCATTTAATAATTAGGGGTAAAAAAATCTGTTTTTTCACCGATCAGAGCAGATTTAGGGAAAACTGGTTGTTTTTGATCTCTGGTTGTCTAACTTGTATATCTCTTAATTTGTTGGCTTTCTGCTGAGATAACTGAGATAACAGTAGGCTGCATAACAGACATCTGTTGTAGCTTGCTAATTGTAGTTTTAAACTGCATTACCTCTGCAAGAATGATTGGTGAAACACGCCAAAATATTTAATATGCTTGCAAATTGCTGAGGAGCCTTTCTTGTAAGTGAGAGGAAAGTGTCATACCTTTATTCAGCCAGCTGACTGGTAATACATGACAACAGGTGGGGGAGGAGCATCACTACATTACCCTATGGTCTATACAGAACAAAACCGTTACCCACAGGGAATTTCATCACTAAAACACTAAAGCACTGCAAATGATGGTTCACAATCCAACATAATTCTGTTCTTTATTTCTTGCTTTTGTCCTCCTTCATCTTGTATCCCAGTTTTTATGGCACATAGCATCTGTCACAGTTGCTATGCTGGAAGCAAACATGAAGCTGTGTCTTTCCTTCCACACACTGAAATAGAGTGAGAGCAGGAAATGAGCTTTCTATTGACAGCAGAGCGAAGTTCACGTTGTTTTTCTCTGAATGATTCAGTAATATCTCTAAATCCCTACAAACAGCTTCAGTGTCCTTGTTTCTGTTCTGTGACTGTGATGCTCAGTGATAGTTCAGCATAATTATGAGGACCTGTTGCAGCTATAGAGCTCTAGTTGTTTGAAGAGATAAGGACGATCTATAACAATCTATATCCACCTTGTTTACTGTTACGGAGCTTACCCAGCATGATCTCCCAGACTGTAAGGTACATTGTGGTTCCCTATTCAGCATAAAGCAAATGCTTAATTTTCAAAAAGAGAATGTAACAGAAGGATTTTGCTCTTAACTATATTATTATAATTTGATTGTTGTTTATGCTGCAGAATAGTATTAATGATATGATTATTTATTCTGTTACCACTAAAGCTTGATATATACAGTGGTGCCTTGCAAAAGTATCATTACCCCTTGAACATTTTTGCATAATGTCATCCAACAACCACAGAGTTTAATTTATTTAGTTTGGATTATATGTAATTAGAAGTAAAATTATACATGATTCCATTTTTTTCACAGTAGAAATCTGAAAATTCTCTCTTGTATATATGTATTCAGCCCCCGTGTGTCAATACTTTCAAGAACCATCGTTCTCTGCGATTACAGGGTATGTCTCTTCCAACTTTGCACATATAGAGAATAAAATGATTTCCCATTGTTCAATCCAAGGTCACTTAGACTAGATGGAGAGCCTCTGTTGTAACGGATTCTCAATTAGATGTCTAGATGATTCTAGCACATCAGTATGCTTTGATCTAAATCATTCATTGGTAGCCCTGGCTGTAGGTTTAGGGTTTGTCCTTCTGGAAATTGAATTTCCACCTAAAGCTTGTTTTTAACAGCCTCGAACAGGTTTTCTTCCTGGATTTCTCTGTATTCAGCTAAATGGTAAATGGCCTGTACTTATGAAGTGCTTATCAAGTCCAGAGGACCCCAAAGCGCTCTACACTATATTCTATTTTTACACCAGTTCCGTCTATCTTCCTATCCGCTCTGGTCAGCTTCCTTGTCAACCGTGTTTCAATGTGGGAACGGTGTATTCAGGATAATCCTTCATGCTGAGGATAGTGTTCTCAGGAGGTTAGCATTTTGCATGTAGGCCTAAGAGTTCAAATCATCCAAGCAAAGCAAACTTCCCTCCACATGATTCTAAGTGCTTAAGTAAAAGGCAGCTAGACTTCTTTTCTTGTTTCGTGAAGATGTTTTGTCTCTCATCTAAAAGTTGTCTCCAGTTCTGAACATGGTTGGAAGAATCAGGCTTATTAGTTGTATTCAGCACAATCACACTATTAGTACCTTTTTTTCTTTGGTTTGACCCAGATGTCATCCACATATGAGTTCAGCGGTCTGCTTTCTACTTCCTCCATGTAGAGATTGACACATTTTGGGCAGGAAAGATAGCAGTTTTGAGAGAGGAGTGACATAAGCCTTTCACCCATTGTGACCAATTTCTACATGGAGGAAGTGGAAAGCAGAGTGCTGGACTCCTAGAAGGGAACAACACCTAGTCACTGGTTTAGAGATGTGGATGGGTCAAAATCCAAGTCAAAGAAGTGGAAGCCTTCACTGAACACTGTCTGGAAAAAATTGCAAGAGATCGAAGTCTCATCACTTAAGTCTATAAAAACTCTATCACCAGTACCTACTTTTTGAATCGATAAAAGTATATGTAGGTCTGTTCGTTAGTCTTATTAGTTCAGCTGGGTGCAAATGAAAAATAATTTGACTGACTGTTTAAGAGGAAACTCCACAGCTGTGTATTGTTGGGTAAATGACTCCAAAGCAGCTGGCCTTTTTGTTAGTGAAGTCATGACTGTGTCTGCTGACCGTTGTGACAGAGATGAGCTAAAACCCTTCCTCAAACAGAGATAAGGGATTGCTTTATTGTTGCCATTGTGTAGTTAAGGTATGAATAAGCTTTTTCCTTTACTGAGCAGTCCGGATATTTATATTTCACTCTCTTAGCTGTCCTCTTGAGTCATATATTCCCTGATCATTTGTACCTTGGTATGTTAAAACATGGAAACAATGATCATTTTAAAATCCATTAGAATTTACTTTTTTAACCTGAATTCATTTAAAGAAAGAGTGTTCATTCAAAAGTCTTAACTTGAGTAGTTTTACTATTTACATTTGTAAATCTGTAACTGCTCATGTTCTCAAGTTAACTCAACTTTATTTGTAAAGGTTATTTTGTGTTGATTGTTGGTATAAAGTAGATATATTAACTTGAATAATTTAAGGATATGCCTGGATTGTATTTTTCTAAAATTTAAGATCACAATCCACAGTGTTGCCTAGGTTTTTCACATGCTCATGAGGTTGAAGCCATGGATTCATCAGGAGATAAATAACATGTTTCAGATTATTGGGACTTCAAAGAAAAACTTTCTTTTGTCCTCAACTTTAAGAAGTGCCTGGACAACCAGTAAACCAGTAAATGACTATTTACAAGGTTAATGTCAGCAGAAACAAAAATGTATGTGAGTCATTAGCATATTGATATACTGTGGTGTCTAATAAGAAAGCAAAGTGGTTGCAACCATAAGTTGATCAGTAGAAGATCAAGAATTGATTCTTGCAAACAATGCTGATTTTTTTTTTCCGATTCAAAATTACCAACTGAAACTAAAGCATTTCCTCCAGTAAGAAATGAAGACAGCCAAATCACAGCAGAACCTCTGAAACCTAAATAATGTCTAATAACTGTTTTTGTACTGTGAGTGGTTCTTAAACTGGACTGTTAAAGAGTCAAATAAACAATGAATGCATATTTAAATGATTATATAGAACACTTGCAAGCATTTTCCCAGAAAAGGCAGAATAGACATTGATCTATAACTATCAAGTGTCAAGTTTGAAACTATTTAAGCTTTTAAAATACTGTTGTTCTTTTTATTGCCTTCTCCTTCCAGGTGCCAGTAAGGACTACCTATCTGCTCCGTTACATCCTTAATCCTCGTTGGAGCTCTGCTGACCTTTGTTGCACTCCTTGTCAGCTCCTGTTTTCTTCCTTTTTCTTCCTTCATACCCTCCTCCCTCCTCTCACTTAATCTTCCCTCCTCTCTTTTGTGTCTCCAAGCCCTGGGCTTTATTACTCAAACCCACTGACGGGAGCAACGCACAGTAGTTGGCAAAGGATGAGGCGGGCTTGCTTGCCAACACCAGATAGAGGATAAAAGACACAAAAAAGACTAGCAACAAGGAAGAGCGACAAAGAGAGATAGAAACAGAGGGAACAACTGTTGGAGGGAGCTACAACAAAGCTGTGACAGACAACAAAAACAATAAGGATGGCACGACAAAGGAAAGACACAAGTTTTACTTGATTGTCATGAGCTAGCACCACGCTCCTACCAAATAAAGGTTGGTGTTTTTTTTTTTTTTTTTTTTTGCTTTCTTTTCAAACAAACACTTGTGCTTACTCAAAGGAAGTTGTGGAGACATACACTTCTGCTCTCTGCCCCTCCTTGTTAACACTCCCCTATGCCTCTGTAGGAAGTGTTAGCCATGCCAGCCAAGGGAAAGTACCTGCTCAATAACCAGGAGCTCAGAAATGAGGCACTGTACCGTAGATTCTCCTGCATCAGCCAGTATCAGCCACTGGCACTGCTGGGCCTCTCCATATTCTGCTGTGGAATTTTCCTCATTCTCTTCTTTGCCTATCAGCTGGTGAGTTTTCATTTAGGTTATTTAATTATTTGAGAGAACCATATTTGAGTTTGTATGATTGTATAGAAATCACACAAATTTTTAACTAATAAAAAGAAAACCTATTCCTTTTTCTATGCAGTATGTGTACAACAGATGGTTTTATAAATTAGTGAATCTATTGTAGAAGTATTTTTTGTAATGTTATTTTACCTGTAGATTTTTCTAGATAAGCAGATTTGATTAGTTGTTTAAATTCTGGGAACATAGTGGGGTCTTCAAGGCTTGCTGCTCCAATTCAGACCCTTTCATTACGCTGTAAACAATGTGAGCTGGAGAGAGGTTCACTCTGTCACAGAGCTGATTAATTTGGAAGAAACTTATGTGGTAGTATGACATATTCCACCAATCCTGTGATAAATCTCTAGTTACTTTGAAATGTGGATGGTGACACTGTCAGAAGAATGGAAGAAAACAGTAGGTTTTTGTTGTGCAAAAGTATGTTAATTTAAAAATGGACACATTTTTAGTTTTAGGCTTGTTTTAGAATATGACTATGTGATAGATGCATAGAGCCTTGGCCAGAAATTGGAAAATTGGGTGTGTACTCTTAACCTTAACTGAAGGAATTGTTTCTCTGATTTATATTTTTTTACATTAATGTAATAAGTAAATGATTAATATGGTGACAAAAAGTTGTTCGATCTATTTATGAGCATGTCAAAACCATTTTCAGACAATTTGGTAAGGTTTTTAAATAACGAGCGTTTCACAGTAGTGCAGTGACTGCAGTTGCTGTTCCTGTTGCCCCAGGTTCTCTCCAAGTACATGACTGTTAGGTTAACTGGTTCCTCTAAGTCTCAAAATTGCCCCTCGGTATGAAAGTATATCTCCATGGTTGTTTGTCCTGTGTATCTCTGTGTTGCCCTTCTGATGGACTAGTGACCTGTCCCGTTTCCCCCAATTACTGCTAGATCTCTTTGTTAAAATCTCATTGTTATTATTTTGGAAGCTTTGTGTAAGCAGACCATCAACTGAAATGCTGCAAGACAATTAAAACTAACAAGCTGATAAGTTAAACAAACTTGGCTTTTCTTAAAACTGCAAACATATGACTAAAACTTAACTTAGCATTAGCTGCAAGCAAAGCAAGTGCAGGTGATAGCTGGAGACAAATCTGTCACATCATTTAAATATTTTGCGCGGCCTTCAATACAATTTTGCAAGCCGTGCACAAAACAGTAGACCTAGGTTCTTGGTCCATAATCTAAGTTTCAGGTTAAAGCTTGTTGACCTCCTCGCATTTACATTTCCTGGTAAGTGGACTATTTGTAGACATGAAATGCAAACAGCCAGAAGCATACAAACAGAAAGACACACTAAAAGAATGCCAACGACTACATATGGCACTGAAAATATTAAACATGTAAAAACCCATCAGGATATACATTTTAAAACCAGTAACAGAATCAGTTCTCCAAATATAGTGAATATGATTAGCTAGTTACCAGGTTTTATTGATGTTTTTTTGCTGTTTTCTATGGCAAGTATGATTTTAATCTATTAGGCTAGTCTGTATTTTACTTACAAAAGTCTTCTACACACTTAAAAGACTTCCACACCTCATTACACATATGCTGGAGTACATTGAATTCTTGCTTCACATAGTCCCAATGTTCCCTTCAAGACCGTGCAAAGACTATTCAGAAACGGACTGGTTTTTAACATTCTCGTTACAGGGCCCATGGTAACTCTGAAGCAGCTGCAGAGACCAATAGTTCAGATGGGATAGTATATCGACAGGACCGTTATTAGTCATACACTCAACAAATCTGTCCCTTCTTTCAACAATGGCAAGAATAAAGCCATTGTTGAAAGAAAACCTTATGTTTGCAGTTTACCCCAAGTCATCGATGGAATGCAACAAACTGGGGAAGAAATGTATTCTGTGCAAATTTAGCTTTTATGGCTTACATTGAAAATGCTACGTGTGGGACTTATATTTTATATCACCCTGTGAACAACAAACCTTGAATAAAACATTGTAGTAGTAATATCATGATGTGGGCATATAGCAGGTACAGAAAAGGTGGTCAAAGAGATGAGAAGGAAGAAGAAAGCCTGTTAGAGGCTAGAGAAGATAAGCCTGGAGGTTCATCTTCAAGTAGGACAACTCCATGTATGCAGTCAGAGCTAAAATGGAATAGTTTAACCCAGTGGTCTCAAACTGCATTCCTCGAGGGCCAGAGTCCTGCAACTTTTAGATATCTCTCTGCTTCAGCACACCTGGCTTCAATATTAGCTCATTAGCAGAGCTCTATGGAGCTTGGCTGCATGCTAGTGAGGCAGTTTCACCATGTAATTCAAGGTGTAGGACAAGGGACACATCTAAAAGTTGCAGGACTCTCACCCTTGAGGAATGCAGTTTGAGACCACTGGTTTAACCCCTTAACTGTCACCCTCAAAATGCTTAAAATGCTTACATGTTATCCAATGGGTCCATGAGGACACCAGTGTTCTCATGACAGTGAAGGGGATCAGTGACCTTTCATGTGGTATGTGCCACCATCCAAATTGACTGAATTTGAGCTATTTTGCTCAAAGGGGAATCGTTTAAAACGTTAGTCTCCAGATGTGTAAAACTAGTAGAAACAAACATCAAAGGACTCACAACTTCAACTTAAGTGAAAGGTTCGACAAAGTATTGACTTAGAGGGGCTGAATAGAAATGCAAGCCATATTTTGGAATCATGTTTGAAAGACAATGTACCTTTTTCCTTTACCTTCACACTTTGTGTTGGTCTACCAAATACTGTAAAATGTCAACAAAAAGTCTTGACGTTTACAAAATTTTGAAAAGTTAAAGGGACTGTATTCTTTTGCAAGGCACTGTGTTTATTTCAACTCTGTTTTCATCTGATAGATAAAATTAACCTATTTTATCTGTAGAGATGCTTAAAAATACATCAAAGCTTTTCTTCACTGGTGGGTGAGTGATGTGAATGAGAGACGTGTTATGCAACTGAAAGGAAGGGAGGGCAGCATGAAAACATATATATTTCAGGTATGTTGTTAGGCTGTAGAAGTGGACAACTTAAAAGTAGATGTAGTTCAAAAAGACAACATCATGTTCAGATGGCTCTGCCTTTGCAGATGATGCTCTACTTGAGCCAGTTGTCAAAACCAGAATCATAAAAACTACACAAATGAAAAACCAAAAGAATGTTGCTGTCAGTGTGTTGAGATGGCAGTTATGCTCCTGGCTTCTACTGATCATGAACTTACTGTTGATTTTGGCATGAAGCGAGTAGCAGTTTTGTGAGTCCAGCCCATCATACTAAACTGACATCTTCTGTCAGCATAGATTATATTACTTTCCGGTGTTGGGAAAAAAACGAATCTAACCTTCCTACTATTGTCTTGCTGCAGGCTGTGTCGTACACTCCCTTTTTCTCTTGTTTTAGTCCCACACAATAGCTCCATTCCTCATGTTTACACTCCACACGTGCACATAAACACACTGTGATTTTCTCTCCCGCTCATACACAAACACCATCAGAGTTTTCTGTCCTTCTGGCTTATTGTCTTTTTCATCCCATTAAGACCTGACGCAGCACATATATTCATCCACACACAAAAGACTCCCTTGGTCCTTGGTCCATCCCCTGACAATCAATCAGTCAGCTTTCCTTCTGTGTTTCAGCAGCCACCTTTTTTTGGATTTTTTTTTTTTTTTCAACTTAAATGTCTCTTGTGACTACATGAGTTACTCAGTGCATTTGTTTCCAGGGGAACAGAGAAGTTGGGAAAGAAATGTTGGATGGAGCTTTTAAAAGTTGAATACAAAAGAGTAGGCAACCAGTGGTAGAAAGTCAATGGCCACAAACTGTTTTTGGTCATGGATATGAACCCACAGAGCTTTGTTGAGAAGAAAAACTAATCAACTGGGATATTTTGAGCCCTTGTTTTTAGATTTTAGCTTGTTTCAGGTCTGGTTTTAACCACTATTTATGTTTTAACCGGCATTGTTTACTCCAGTTTTTGAGCCCATATGTTTGTAGAGCTATAAAATGTAACTGATGACTATCTGCGGTAAAAAATAACATATTAAACAGGAAAAACTGTAATGATTTGAAACAATTTTTTTCTGCTCTTGGGTTTTTAAAACTACAGAACTGTATGTATTCCTGTGATTTTCCTTCATTTTCCTGGTGAAAGAAAAATTATTTCATTTTCTCTTCCCAAAAAAGGTTTTCATTAAGACACAGAGAGCTGAAGGGGTTTAGTTAAGAACTGTCCTTTTCCAGTGCTGCCATGGTAACCAGCAGGCTCAACATACAATGCAGAGATGGCCTTCTCTGCTCAGAGATCTATTAACACTGACTGTCTGGGTTTGTGTCTCTTCTGAGCGCTTATTTAACCCCTTGCTTTCTCTCCTGTTCACACTTCAACTCCCACCTTAGCTTTCAATCACACTGAGACATTTTCACGTTATGTGGAAAAACACTTAATGCTTCCATGGATGCATTTGCATTCAAAACTCATTCATCAACAGATGTTCTCTTCAGCATAATCACCTAACCCTCGTTTTAATGCTGACCTGTCCAGAGTGTACCCTGCCTCTCACCTAATGACTGCTGGGGATAGACGCCAGCACATGAGTTGGTCTGTTACATAAAATCCAAAAAAAACTACATTAAAGTTTGTTATTGTAATGTGACAAAGTGTGAAAGTTTGACGTGTATGACTACTCTTACAAGACAGTACCCCTGTACCTCTAGCACATAGCCAACTTTAACTTTTTTGTGCAGTAAAAGCGGTTTTTATGGGAAACCGGAGAACGCGCTGGAATAACCCAAATTTTTTCCAGCTGTTTGGAGCATATTCTAGCTTTTGCGACATACTGCCAGTCAGCTGGCTGAAAGAACACACTTTACCTCACCGACAAGAAAGACAAATTCATTCCTTTGGACTTATTTATATAAAAAAAGTCATAGTTTGAAAACTAAATGAGTACCGCCCAATACTGCAGATGGGATAACTGTGTGTTATTCTTACTACAGGTCATCACCCTATCAGAGTCTATTCCCAGCCAATGTCCACACAGTAAAAACTTGGAGGATATTCAGATAAGCAACAGACTGCTCAATCTGAAAGTCTCCCTGTTTGGTTTAACATTTTAAAATATAATTATTAAAAATCCATGAGTTGAATCAGATGGTATTTTTGGGACTTGTTTATAGGCTTTTTTCTTTTTGTCAAAGGAACACTGGTTATCTGTTAAAGCCAACAGACATTAATGTTATGAAATAGGTTGCTTGTGCAGTAAGTATGAGTACATTTAAAAAGTCAAGTACAGGAAACCTGTCTGAAGATTTAAATTTAAAGAAATAAACATAATATAACAATTTGGTATGGTATAACGCATGTTTATGTTTTTCTCCCCTGGTTATTGCTACAGAGGACAGAGGACCATCCTGCCTTTGTGGGTGTGGTGAGCAGCAGCCTGTGTGTGTTCCTAGTTGTATTATTGCTGGTGTGCACAGAGGTTCTTTCACAACGATGGAGGTTTTGGCTGGGCCTGGTTATCTGGGTCACACATCTAACCCTGGGATACACCTTCATCTTCAGTGACCCTATCATCTTTCCTTGGGACCAGGTACCTTGCATTTCACCAGGGTTCAGAGGGACTAAAGTTTAAATTGTTGTTATCAGCAGCTACAATTCGTGCAAATGTACATTTTCTGATGTTTAAAATATTTAAAAAGTGTTTAAAAGTACTGAGATTTTTTTCTTCTTGTTTTCAGGTGCCTTTCTTCCTCTTTATCATCTTCACAGTGTATACCATGCTGCCATTCCAGCTGTGGCACGCTGTGTTGCTGAGTGTCATCACCTCCCTGTCTCACATTATGGCCCTCACACTGCACTTAGTAACTTGCAGCAACCCACCGAATTACCTTGCTAATCAGGTAAAAACAACTGGACAAGAGATATGCTGCAACTTTTAAAATCTTCATGCACAGCTAACATATCTGTTTGAGATTACTAATAGTTGAAAAGGGTCATTCTCACTATATAAAATTCACAAGACCAAATCTCACATACAGAACAAATTGTTGAGATTTGCAATGCTGCTCTGATTCACAAAGATGCATCTCAGTAATGTGGAACATTTAAATATAATTTATTTTAGTTGTTCATTTAAAACAGACAGAGTCATATTTTACTTAGATTCAATACACACAGGCTGATATATTTCAAATGTTTGTTTCTGGAATGGAAAACCAACAGAAAATTCAGAAAATCTGAATATTACATCGTAAGACCAATAAAAAAAAAAAAAAAGAATTTTAATACAAAAATGCCAGCCTACTTTAAAGGATCTCAATGTACTGTTCAGTGTATGCTCCTAATATTTGTTTGGCGTTTCTTTTACATTAATAGCTGCATGGAGGAACTCAGCCTTTGGCACTGCTGATGTGTTAAGGAGGCCTATGATGTCGCTCATCTTCCTTTTGACAGTACCCCATAGATTTTCCCCATTGGTCAAGCGAATTTGCTGGCCAGTCAAGTACAATGATACAGTACTCTTTGCTTCACAAACCTATCAAGGCTGCATTCATATCTGGTGAATGTGCACTTTTTTTCTGTCAGACTTTTTCCTTCCACCCAACTTTCCATGAATCCGCTTGGATACAGAACTCTGTGAAAAACCAGCTTCTCTTAACAGTGACCATTTGTGGCCTGCCCTCTTTGTAGAGGTTGCAAATGACTGTGTACTGTCTCTTTTTATTTCATATCTAATATAGCAAAATTAAGAAAAAATAATTGTTGAAATATATATTACTCTGTGTTTAATGAATTGATATACTGATATAGATATATAAATTAAGAGTTTAATGACATTCTGATTTACTGAGATGCACCTGCAAATACAGATAAGCAGCATTTTGCCTGTCTAAAGACTTGGTAGATAGGCCTGTTACAATAAACAATTAATCAATTAATCGCATGATAAATTAAAATGAGCTCGATAATTTTCATTCTCATGATTAATATTTTTTGCATGGCAATTTTATTTATGGAACTTCATAATCCATTTTATTTAGGGTTTCAGTTGTATGTAGTTTTTATTTCCATTTTATTTATTGATTTTGTTTGTCGTGTTTTATTTAGAATATTTAAAATATCTTAAAAAATTACAAAATAAATAAAAAAATTTGGAAAAAATAGAAAAAAAAACAATGAAAAAAAGGGATGGTAAATAAAAAAAAAAAACACAAAATAAATACTAAAAATGAGAAAAATTAATGAAATAAAAATAAAATATATTAACACAATAAGATTGGAAATAAAATGGAAAATTAAAAAATAGTGATAATGTTAAGTGTTCTTTACAAAATGAAAGTTTACTGGTCTTTGAGAGGGCAAACTTGCATTATTATGACATTATCAATATATTACTTGAAAATGGTCTCAAAACAACATTATTATCATTTATCGTAATAATTTCTGACAATTCATTGCTCAGCAAAATTGTTATTGTCACAGGCCTATTGATAGAGGGCAGATTTAAAAACTAAAGAAGATATGCGCGGTTTGTGTATGTAAATTGTGCACTGAAGCTGTTTCAGTTGTAGTTATATCACGTGCTGCTGTGTCTCTTTGTACAGTTACTGTCCAATGCTGTGGTGTTTCTGTGTGGCTGTGGAGTTGGAGCCTTTCATAAGGTTCTGATGGAAAAAACGCTAAGGCAGACCTTCCAAGATACTCTGAGGTGTCTAAGCATGCGGGTAAAGCTTGAGATAGAAAAGAGACAACAGGTTAGTAGAAACAGAAAGCTTGAACTCAAAGAGCTTTTCATATTATGTTGTAGACGTAGCTAAATAGCTGCATTTTGTCTAGGAAGTAGACAGCATTTCATTAGAATACCTGTGTAATGTTTCAAAAGCCCTTGAAAGTTTTGCTTATGTAAGCAACAATTATTCAGCTGTGTTATGTTTTTTTCTAAAGAGGTGTACCGGGTTACATGACTATAGCACTATGGGTTTATGGCAAAACCCTCATTGCATATTGCATATTAGAAATATCTAACTGAAACAAAACAAGTGCTCTTGGGAAATTATGAAAATAGCCTGTCAGTAATTCACTTTTAAGCAAAAAGCCTGTGATGGTCCTCATGTTGACTTTGGATTTGTTTCACTGGTATGAACAAATCCCTCTCAAATTACATCATCCTGTGACGTCTTAAATTACTTTTTGGTCTGCTTAAAAATCTAGGTAATTTATTGAAGTGCTCACAGACATATTCATTATTAATCATGAACTTGAGCAAATATGGAAAGACTGATAAAAATGACCAAAAAAAAAGTTCAAACTCAATGAACATGTTTATAAATTCTAAATCCCTGGTTTTTAAAAAAAAAAAAAAAAAATAAGTGAAGCAGTTTTAAAGAAATCTGCTTTGTAGAATCATTTCAGTTGAAGTGCTTACTTTACCGCTGGACGTCATGAAGTGAGTTTATGGAAGCCACTTAATGGCAAATTAAAAAATTATTTGACAACCTGCTTGAAAAAATTCAAAGTGGTGAGCAATTTTTCCAGGTTTTCTGTAGTGTTAAGTCCTTTGTACACTGGCTTACTCATTGAGTCATGTGCATGACCATTTTTGAAGAAATGTGTTTTTGTTTATTATGACTTTAATCGCTGATGTGCAATGAATCATTCAGGCATTAAAATGGCCCATAAATTCAGGGAATAAATCAGTATTATGTCTTGACATAACAGAACATGTTAGAAAGAAAATATTTCAGTTTGGACTTTTTGGCTCTTTGTCACTAGCAGCCTATTAAAAACAAACATTTTCTCATTTCTTTAGTTGGTTTTAGTTTAAAAAAACATGAGCAGTTAGCTGAAGACTAACTAGATGATCCATCACCAGGTCATGTGTTAGATATTTAGTCAAGTTTTTTCAGTTTCTTAAAGACACAACCTTCATGTACTAGTTATTTGGTTCTAAATTGTAGTTTTATATGCCTGAAACTTCTATGTTTGTCCTCCACAAGTCAACCTTCCTGATTCTTTCAAGCACAAACTGCACACTGTGTTGGCATGTTAAGGTACAAGTTCTAGAAAGACAGGGTGGTAAAACGCAGCCAGTTTGAAAAAGTGCCAGAATCATGTCTCAAGAATTATTACTCAATGTCATTTTTTTTTAAGATTACAGCAAAGTCTGGTTCCTTTGAAACAAAGCACAAAGAAATTAAAATTGTTTAGTAGCTTAGTACATCAGAAGAACTTGAGGTTTATTGTCACATTCACTACAATTGACATCAAATGTTTGAAATATCTTCACAGTCATTGCTCATGAGAAAGGATTTTGTGGATAAATTGTACAAGCCTGGACTCATCCCATGCAGTCAGAGCAAGCAACCAGCCCTCCTGGTGACATAAGAAGAGATTACTCATTAATTGTACATTAATTAAACCAATGAACAATGAACACTGTGTCGGCCTTTGGGGACTGTAGAAACATGAGCCTAATATACTCAAATACTCTAATATACAGACTCAAATACTCATGTTTTTGCTTTTGGGAAAACTCACTGTCTGAAGAGATTATTTGTATTTATGGGGTTATCAACCAGTTTAAAACTGTACCATCATTTGTATATAAAAAACAACTTTCTCCTTCTGAGTTACTAGAAAAAAATATTGTTATAGAGGACTGCCAGTGTTGCAACTTGTGCTTGTACAATTAAGGATTTATATTTTGAAACAAAGGCTGTATTGACTTATAATCAAGATAGTGATTCAATATCAAAGCTAATTTCCTTCTTTAACCATGCAGGGTATATGGAGGGCGTATTCCTTGATACAGCTATCCAGGGTTGATATCCTGATCTTGGGACTTTGCTGCCTACCCCCCACTTCTCTCTCTGCACGTTTCCTGTCTGATTACTGTCAATAAAGGCTACTGAAAGCCAAATTTTCCAAATTCACAGAAAAGTAGAATTGTAAGAACAGTAATAGGTAAGACTGTTGACTTGACACTTGTCCAGAAGACATTTATTAGAATAGAATACAAATATCCTTTTATTGTCCCATACTGGGGAAATTCAAGTGTAACAGCAGCAAAAGAAAACTGAATTAGTGTAGAGCTGCTGAAACAGGCTGCTTTCTCTGGCGGCCCTGAAAGTAGACATTAACTCCATCCACAAGAAGGATGGCACACAAAAGGTCACTGCTAAAGAAGCTAGCTCTATATAGAGTGATGGGTCCAAAAATATTATTGGAAAGTTAAGTGGAAGGGAAAAGTGTGATAGAAGTAGCTTTTTCCCCTTTCTGGGCTGGACCTTTCATCAATAGGGACTGAGCACAACAATCAAATAGGCATAATTTGCAGGCTTGCCTTGATTACAGTTATTTAACAGATCGTGTGTGTGTGTGTGTGTGTGTGTGTGTGTGTGTGTGTGTGTGTGGTGTGCAGGAGAACCTGCTGCAGTCTGTGCTCCCCGTGTATATCTCTATGAAGATGAAACTGGCAATAATGGAGAGGTTGCAAGACTGTAAAGATAAAGACGAGCAGCAGCGACTTGTGAAGGATAAGAACTTTCATAGCCTTTACGTGAAGAGGCATGAGAATGTCAGGTATGACCACAAATACTAAAATTTTAATGTTGACTACCATTCTTGCTATTTTTACTTTTTATTTCCTGCTTGAACAATTTATTTTTGAATAGTAAAGAATCTTGTATTACTGACCAGGCATTAAGACCTTTTGAGAGCAGGCTTTTCATAAATCCTATAAGTATATAGCATGCAAGAGCCAAAAAAGCACATCAAAAGCAGCTTATATGAAAACAAGTTTTCATAAAACTAGAGATAAGTAAGTATGTTTTTAGTGCAGTGACCTAAATACAGATTTGTGGTTTAAGAGTTTCATAATTTAGTAAGTGTTGACAAATATTAGGGCAAACTAAAGTGAACTTTGACAGATGGCTTACCAGTTAATTTGTTTTAACAAAGTTTCTGTGCAGAGAAGCTTAAGTATGTTTTAAACACCTTTGCATCTATATTACAAAAGATAGAAACAATAATAAAAGCACATGAGGCATTAAAAAATGGCAAAAATGTGAATATAGTTTATTCTTCTAAGGAAATTCCTGAACAAGCAGCCGTATCGCTCTCATTTCTTCTTCTATGTTCATTTAAGACTACAGTAAAAGGGTGCTGACTGACAGACAGTGTACCTTACTCTTTCCCTGTAATTACCTCGGTCAGGGCTGTAATTAGCTGTGTTGGCAGACTCATAAAGCACCTGGCCATTTTTAGTCAAGCTGTAGAACAAGTCAAGATTGTGCAGCGTCTGTGGTCCTTTGCATTTCAACACAGCATCATTTCGAGGTAGGCCATGCTCAAGAGAGCCTGTGATCATCTACCACATGGGATGTGCCTTGTTGCATGTTTAGTTCATTCAGCACCGTACATACAGAACTCATTAATGCAATATTATAGAAAATATATATTGCATTTCAGCTGATGGTATCATTTCTATTCTGAAATAATATCCTTATGTTGAGTTTTTTATTAATAGCATGCTTAATTAAAATCAAAGCAAAATGCAAAGTAACTGCTGCCGTTTTAGGAGTTTATTACGATTCCCACCAAGGCCATCTATATTAATCCCCAGTTGTTTTCTCTTGTGGTGTTGGGATCTCTGAAAGGTCAAAAATATTTTCACTTTCCCTCAGAGGTTTGCTGACAAGAAGCTGAAATTGTGCTGAGTCTGTGATTCAGCACTGAGACAGTTAGTCTTTTCAATGAATCACCAATCAGGTTAACTGGGGGTTAATGGTAGAGTGATCCAGGTGGTTTTTGTCTGCAACTGTTTCCTTTTTCTTCTACTTCTCAGTTACGCACAACGCTGTGTTGGTCTATCATATAAAAATCTAAGAAAATCATGACAGTGTGTTGTTGTAAGTTGACAAAATGTGAAAATGTTGAAGAGGTGTAAATAATCACTTTTCTAGACTTCACACCGAAAACTGGACCTAAGTTAGAGTTTTGATCTCTGACACAATAATTTTATGTTTCACGTTATAAATGGAAGATATTTTGATGTAATGGAAAGCAAACATTTTTTTACTGTTTATTTTCTTCTTTTCAGTATTCTGTATGCAGACATTGTTGGCTTCACTCGTTTGGCCAGTGACTGTTCTCCTAAAGAGCTTGTACATATGCTCAATGAACTGTTCGGCAAGTTCGACCAAATTGCCAAGGTGAGGTGAAACATGCTATTTTATTCTTTCTACATAAATAGACAATCATTAAAGAGTTAAACTCTGAGCTTGAATGCCAGTGTTTTATTAAGTAACATTTGTTTATTTGAGCCTTAAAAAACATAATAGCTTCTATCTGCTGTGATCTAATGAATACAGTAATTGAGTTTGGGACAGGAAGTTCCCTGTTTTGGACCCTCAAATTGAAAAATGTGCATCCCGCAGAACAGCAGGAATTAAGAACTGAAAAGAAAGCAAAATTTTGCACAGAATATTACTGTACTGAGCAGTGTCATATTTATATCCATCTTTTATTCACCCTTTAGTTGCCAGGTTTCATAACAATGTCTTGGGGCAACTCTCTTAATGTTTACAGGAAAATGAATGCATGAGAATCAAGATCCTGGGAGACTGCTACTACTGTGTGTCAGGCCTGCCGGTATCACTGCCTATGCATGCTAAGAACTGTGTTAAAATGGGCCTGGACATGTGTGAAGCTATCAAGTGAGTCTACCAACCTCTCACTTACCTCTTGTCTGCTAAATTTATTAGCATAAATGAATTATACTTAGTATCTGTCTAACCATATAGTACATTTTAGACTGTAACCATGGGCCTTTTCAAATTTTTCAATCAGATTGTTGCTATGATTTAAAGTCCTTTCAATGAGTGCCCACATTAATTGTCACTAGAGTTTAATAGTGACTAGAGTTTTCCCCAGCTGTATGGAGTACAGAGTAATGCATTGGTGCCCCATGTCTCACCTGTTGGTGCACACTGTCTTCAGCTGACAAATTCAACTGTACGTTTTCTTCTCTTACAAGAAAAACAAAAACTGGGCAGAACAGATATTCTGAATAATTAATCAGTTAATATCATCTTGTAATATTCCCAATGTTACTCTAGAAAGAAAAGAATGTCAAAAATGGATAACATTCTGTACAATAAGTGCTTGAAAACTACTGTGTAATGCTTATTCCATATTGTGTCTTACTCTATGTATCAAAATCAGTATACCAAAAAATAAATATTATTAATTTCATCATTTGAACTGTAAATATCAATATGTTACTTTACTTTTTGTATTTATAGGAATAAATGTCACTTGTTGGAATGAAATGATAAAACCAAAATCTACAACAAAAAACAGGTTAAGATGTAATAAGAAAAAAATTATTGTTCCTTACATGCGCATAAAATGGAAATTTCTAGTCAGTATCTGCAAGAAGTGTGAAGTTTGGAGTCCTCAGACTTGATAAAGCACAATACAAGTACAGGTCATTTATCATTTTACATTCATAGTTTGTACATATCCCTAAATATATGGAAATGCATGCACACACATATAAAACATTGATAAAAAAATGTAAAGCGTCAGTGGGTTAACATGCATAATCTTGTCAACCAAACAGCAACTTTTCACATAGGCACATTGAAGGAACAGTAAGCTGAACATCAATGACACTTTGTTATTGTTGCTTTGTTAGACTGTGTTTGCAGATACACATGCTATTTTAATATTGAGCCTTAAATACAACTGAAACCTCCTCTAGGCAGGTACGGGAAGCCACTGAAATCGATATCAACATGAGAGTGGGTGTTCACTCGGGCAACGTGCTCTGTGGTGTGATCGGCCTCAGAAAGTGGCAGTTTGACGTATGGTCACATGATGTCACGCTGGCCAATCATATGGAGTCAGGAGGCCTCCCAGGGTAAGTTGTTGCGCTATCAACTCTATATATATATTGAAAGACCCTGATATTTATTCATATTCAAGAAACTTACACTGGCTTATTTTAACATTTGCCTTATATTACATATTAAGTACTATGTAATACTGTTCTGACAGATGTCCTATTTAGAAAAAAATATTGATCTAATTTGTATTTGGACTGGATGATACAGATATGTTGACCCAAATACTAGATGCATGCATACATAATATACATATTATACATACATGTGATTCTACTGTCCCACAAATTGAGGCTTAAACAGTGCCCTCTTATTTGGTGTTTTTATGAAATTCATGATGAGGATTTATTTGTAAATTGTATTACATTGTGTACTGATTTAAAAGAGGATTAATAAAACTAAGTGACCCAAAAAATGTCATAATATTTTTTTTTTCTTTTGTCTTTATTAATTCAGCCGTGTCCATATCACAGAGGCAACTCTGAAGCACCTCAATAAGGCCTATGAAGTTGAAGAGGGCAACGGCCACCTCAGAGACCCTTACCTCAATGAACTCAATATCCAGACATACCTCGTCATCGATCCAAGGGTATGTTCACAGCCAAGCTTATTTAAACAGGCACATTAGAACTGATCGTGAAAACCCTTTTATCAAACAGTGCTTTGCTCAAGGATTCATACCCCTGGAATGTTTCACATTTTGCCATTTTAAAACCACAAACGCCAATGTATTTTATTGAGATTTTATGTGCTAAAATTAATTTGATATTTGTGAAGTGGAAAAGGAAAATCTGAAAAGTTTTGCATTCATTTGTATTTAGGCACCTGAGTTTAACTTCGCAGAATCCTGTTTATTGCGATTCCAACTACAAGTCTTTTGGGGTTAAGTCTCCACCAGATTCGCACGTTTTCGGATGGAAATCATCTTTCTTCACAAAATAGCTTGAGATCAGTCAGATTAGATGTAAAGCCTCTGTGAACGGCTTTTCCATTTTGGATTTAGGCTGGATCTCTTAACACATGACTATGCTGTGATCTAAACCATTCAATTGTAGCTCTGGATCTAGGTTCAAGGGTTGTTGTCCTACTGGAAGGTAAACCTTCACCTGAGTCTCAAATCCTTTGCTGCCTTTAAAAAGTTTTCTTCTAGGATTGACTCTTTTTTTCTTTCTTTTGCTCTTTCTGTTTTCACATGACCATACTTCCTCTAGCTGACAGATTCTCCCACCTGAGCTGTAGATCTCTGCAGCTCCTTGAGAGTTACCATGAGCTAATTACTATTTCAATTGTCTATTTCTCTGATTAATGTTAAATTCTTGCACAGCGTCTCAGCTTAGGTTGACAGCCATGTCTTGGTAAATTTGCGATTGACCCATACATTTTTAGATGGTGGATTGATCAGAAAATGGGTGTCTTAGCTCTCCCTTACAGAAATGGTGAGAAGTTCAGTCATCTGGGAGGGGCTCAGAGTAGAGCCACTGCTAATGTGAAGAGGCCTTTTGGCTGTCAAGAGAAGCCAGTTGAGGTAGCGCCGGCATATGGTTTGGGAGCCTCCCTGGTGTCATGTCTGGGCACGTCCCACTGGGAAGAGACCTTAGACATTTGTGGTTGTAATGTGACAGAATATGAAAAAGAATCAAATAAGCATTTAAATTCCATTGGTTCTGTAGTTTTAAGGGCACAGGTGGTTCACTTTAATTAGTTTTCCTTTAGATAAGTGGTTCCTTTGCAACAAGACCTATTATTCTTTAGCTTGTTTAGAACAAAAAGTAAAAATGATTTTTCTTATTTTTCTCAGAAATTCGTTTAATGCTTGAGTCACTTGAAACCGTATATTTATTTCCTTTAAGTGTACACTTTGGCTATAAGTTTCATCTGTAATTCCTATAGAAGTAAAGACAGAGTCTTCCAGAGAAATCATCCTAAATCTCTGTGATTTCAAAGTTATATATATATATATATATATATATATATATATATATATATATATATATATATATATATATATATATATATATATATGTGTGTGTGTGTGTATATGTAGTGCATGAAAAATAGCAGGTGCAGTATTTATTTGTCATTTGCCAACATGAAAAAACCACTTTGATGAAATTAGTATGAACAGGGAGAAAATAATAAACTGAAGCAACAAAATTACAGTTCATACATACATATATATATATATATATATATATATATATATATATATATATATATATATATATATATATATATATATATAATAGATATTAAATAGAATTAAATAGCATATATTAAATAGAAAATAACCTTTTTACATATTTGTATGTGAAGTCGAAGGATCCATCACAGAACACCCGGAGCACTGCTAAACCTAGAGTGAATGATGGACTGAAGATGAGAGCGTCGGTCCGTATGACCCGTTACCTTGAATCCTGGGGGGCTGTCAAACCTTTTGCCCATCTGCAGAGCCGGGAGGGCTTTACATCTGAAAACATTGTTACTGGGAAGACACGGTTCAAGGTAAGCAGACGAGATTGTCTTTCTTGTTTATTTAGAGTATTTTTTTCATTGTTAAGAAAAACAGGATGAGGTAAAAAAAAAAAAAAAAAAAAATAATAATAATAATAATAATTTTTTATATCAAATATTAAAAAAATATTTGATATATTAATATATCAGTTATATTTAATATAAATATTAAAAACAGTGAACATATTTATTCATTTAGGTAAATGTTAAATATTTTCCTATTTTTGCTTTCATTTGATTTTTTTTTTTTTTTTTTTTAGAGAACAGTTAAATTATTCCAAAACAGAACATTGACATGCTTGAATTTTGTTGGGTGGGACCTTTAACACTTACGTTATCTTAATTCTGTTCCCATCATCTTCAGGACATCCCTTTACGACCCTCCCCCACAGGCTCCAAGAACGCTGATAGGTAAGGAAAGGCTAAGCTGCTGGAAGTTGTCACACAATAATTTGTTATGCGTAATGCAGAAATTATGGACGAATTGAGCTTTTCCCACAGATTCCCTCTGAACAGAATGTCAACCTGATTATTCAGTTGTATTTTGATGTGGACGCTGCAGAACACAATCATACTTATCAGCAACATTCTTGTGATTCCTATCTTTTTAGTGTGTATTTATATTTCAGTAATTATATTACAAATTTCTGCACAAAGTGCCACAAGTATCCGTATTCAAATCGTCACAATGTTCCTGAAAATTCTAAGATGTAGAGTGGCTCTCAAATATGCAGGTTTTTGAGACCTCAGTAAATCATTTTCAAGCTTCTTATACTCTTAATGTGACATGTATCCTGTCCAGCACTGTTAAGAAAATAAACAAATTTATTTTGGGGAGGGGGACCAGGTGCAACATGACAAGATTCTGTGGAAGTCAATTCTCTAAGTCTGAAAAACCTAGAGTCCTACCAGGGGTGTGCACACTTTTGAAGCCACTTTTCTTGGAGGTATTGTAGCCGTTTATGGTGGGATAAAATTTATGCTGTGGTGCAGCCCTGTGGTTTAAGGTTCGCTAATAATGTATGTGTTTTTCATCAATAGTGACAAGCAAAATGCTTCCACAATCTGACGTAACATTAAAACTTCTCAGAGAGGTAAACTTATTCTTTGATCTCGCGATCAAAAGGGGCAAAAAATCAACCTGCCAAAAGTATTAATACCACATAAACTTTTTTCATAATTTGTGATGTCACAAGAACAAACTTTAATGCATTTTGTTTGGTTTTATGTGATAGACCAACACAAAGTGGTGCAATTGTGGAAGGCAGGGAAAAGGAAATGTTTTTTTCATAAATCTGAAAAATGCCATATGACATTGACACAGAGTCATAAAAGTCAGGTGCAGTTTACTATAAGCCATATACTAGTCACTGCAAACAAGTAGAGGAAGGTGGTCCAATAATGCTAAAAAGCGAGCCTTTCCCCATGGTAAAATATGGTGTTGGCAGCATCATTCTGTTGAAATGCTTTTCTTCAGACGAATGAGGGAAGATGGGCTGAAGGGAAGATGGGTTGAACTAAATGGAGGGGAGTCCAGCAAGAAAACCAGGATGAGGCTTGCACTGATTTCAAACTGGGTTGAGGTTCACTCAAAAGCAGGAAAATGACCCCAAACTTTCACCATGATCTAGAACAAGATGGATTAAATCAAGGGTGTCCTAAGTGCCCTTTGAATAATTTAAGTTTAGATCAAAGCATGTTCATGTGTTCGAATGGCCCAGTCAAAGTTCAGTTGAGAATTTTTGACAAGACTTGAACATTCATTGATGACAGGTGGTCTTCTATCCACTTTGATTGAGCCTAAGTTGTTTTGTAAAGAAGGGGAAAACATTTTATTCTTTCCAGTGCAAAACTGGTTGATATAAACCAAAACATCTGCATTGACAACTGCAGCACAATACAAAATATTGACTAACCCTAATCCTACAAAGTATTGAATCAGGAGAGATGAATATAAATTTATGCCAAAACATTTTTTTCGTAAAAAATTTGAAAAACATGTATTATTTTCTGTACAGTACACAATTATGGCACTTTTTTAATTTGGTCTATCACTGAAAATCACAATAAAATACATTGAAGTTTGTTGTGACCAAATGTGGGGTTACAATCCTTTTGCATGGCTCTGAATGTTAAAGAAAATCTATTTACAGAATTTTAAATTCTGTTGCTAAAAGGCCACTCGCTTAATTATTTGATGTGCGAGCAAGATCATCTTACAAAATAAATGAATAAATAAATAAAATCCCCCCTACAGTGTTCAGAGTTTAGTTACAGAACTGTTTCATTTACCCAGATTTATTCCATCCATGTCAACAAACGTTGCAAATACTGATGGATCCCATCAGGACTTGGCATCACCATGTTTCAATATATTGCAGATTGAACTAGATTTTTATGTACTAGAATCAGATACATGGGATAAGCATGTCCTCTATGGATTTAGTGGAATTTGTCTGATATAGGTATAGTGATGTTAGTAGTATTACCTTGAAAACCCTTTTAGGAACAACATTAAAAGGGAATGTATTTGTTTTCTATAGGTATCAAACAAGCATCAGTATAAATGATGTTATTGCTTGAAAGAGATCAGGGCTAGGTTGAAGGTTGATGTAAGTTAATGGATTGTCTGTTGTTTTGACATAATAGATGACTGTCTTGCATTCTTTCGTGTTGCTGCTTTTACTTTCAGACTTGTATTGCTCTATCAGGCCATCTATGATACTTAAATATTGTGAATCTTCTGGCATATCAGGCTGTTTTGTGCAGTTCCATTAGGTTTACACTTTAAAATCCCAAGGTTAGCATTATTGGTGTTTTTAAGACAGCCATAGCGAAATCTTACCTCAGATAAGCGCATATATATAGTTATGATTGGCGGTGAAATGTAAGATTGTTCCTTAGTTTTGCATACATAATTCACATCTCTTCTCACATCTCCCGTCTTTTATTTGTGCACGTAAACATCACAGCCAGCTTGTTAAGGTCTTGAGCACTGCCCACACTGAGCACAATGAATACAGCTATAAATGCGCTGATTGTTGTAAGAAATGACTGAAGTGGATACTCTGTTTTCAGCATCACCATATGAACAATAATTTAACAATGACAACCTTGAAGCTTTGGATAGTACCTAAGTAGTGCATGGGTGATGAGAATCCAGAAATGGTCCTTATCAAAATATCACAAAAAAAAAAATGATGGAACTGCCGGATTAGTTAGTCTCAATCAACAAATGAATCTTAGTCTACTGTAGCTGCTAATAAAGTGGTCAGCTAAAGCTGTATGCATTACAAAGCAACTGCTTTAAGCAAAGCACTGACTAGTGGATTATTGTGTATATCCTACACAGATGTTGTAGCAATGGCCAAATGATAAAGTTACCTGTTTTATGCTGTGCAGATGCTCTGTCTGGACCAATGAAGATTCATTCACCTCACTATGACAAATGACAAATGTTCAGAGTGGCCAGCATGGCTGCAGGATTTTGCCTGAATTTATGAGTAATTTTGCTGCTAATTATTTGAGCACATAGGGGTAATAATAAACTGTGGATAGAGCATCGCACTTTCAGCCCAAGATGGTCAATTGATCATCAAATAGGAAAAAAAGACTGACATACAAATGAGAGTATCTGCGATTGCACACTGTAAACTGCAATGCCTTGCAAAGGTTTTCAAACCTCTGCAGATTGTTTTATTATTATGCAGATTTGTTTGGAAGAAAACCTAACAATTCGCATCACTCCATACACACCACCCAAACCATGAAACAGGATCGTGGCAGCATTATGCTGTGGAGATGCTTTCCTTCAGCAGAGTTTATGAAGTTAAAAACAGCTATACTGGAAGAAAACCTGTTAAGAGGCTGCAAAACATTTGGCACTGGGGCTGAGGTTCACTTTCCAGAAGGACAATGATATGAAAGGTATAGTCGGAACAACAATGAAATAGTTTACTTCAAAGTATGTTCATGTGTAAGAGTGGGCAAGTCAAGGTCCAGTAAAATCCAAATTAATTTAGGAATCTATGGCAAGACCTGAAAATTGTAGACTTTTATAGAGTTTAAGCTATTTTACGTTCCAGTTTTTATTTGTATTGTGTGAAAATGTTAAAGAGTTCAAGAGGTAGGAATACTTTTTGGAAGCACTGTAAATGGCAACAGTGTGAGCATTTGAAAGGCATTTATTTTTCCAATTTAGATTTTCCTAGTTATACCTTTTCCTTGTGTGTTAGCTGCGCTTTTGTAATACATTTGTATTTTTGTCTTACTGTTGGATCCCACCAGCTTTGATGAGTCGTTTGAAGAGCCATTCTCCTTGTCCACCCCTCAACTCAGCAACCATAAGTGAGTGGGGCTTTTATGACCCACAAGCTCCTCAACCCAATCAGTGCAGTAGTTCTCAGCCTTCAGGCTTATTCCACCCCTTCCAATAATGTGGGCTTGCTCTTAACCACTCCGGACAAAAAAAAAACAGATGTTAGACTATGAAGTTTTTCATAAACATTTTTTTTCAGTTAGATTCTAGAAGTTTCCGTTTACTTTTTTTAAGTACTTAAGTAACCTCACCCTTATACTTCTCCTCACCACCTGTAAAACTGTGGTGTTTTGATCCTCAGGATGAGAACTACTGTTTTGTAAATATTCTTGCTCTCCCTACACTAACCAATATAGTTGTAAAATGTTGTTTTCTTCATCTCACTAACTGCTAACTCTTTTTAACAGGGCAGCACATAACCATAAATGTGCTGTAGACTCTGATTAGTGGATTGACATGCTGCTATTAACACTGACCACATATTTGGGCTTTTTTGTATCAGGGTATGCAGATCTCTCTGAGTGTTTCCTTCCTGATCTAGTTGGGGAACATGGCAGAAACAAACCAAATTCCTTTGGGACAGATTAACACACCGTGTCATGCATCCAGAACTGGCCCTTAAACTTTCTCATAGACACAAACTAGATTTCTCCTTTCTCACTAATGCTCTTACTGGAAGTAACCAAACTGTGTCTAAAATGAACCTAAATTCAGATCTAGCGTTCCTGCATTCTGTTTAGATGTGGCTGTGTGTCTCAAAGTGTGTCTGGCTGCTGCTTCCTAATTATGTCCTGTGCTCTCTGGTGCAGGATCAAATCCCAGAGGACTAAGTTTGATGAGCAGCTGCACAACGAGATGACCACTGCAATAGATGAGCTCAGCAGCAAGTAGGCCATTTATTTTGAAGTTTATTTATTTATGTATGTAAATGTATGCATGGCTTCATGAAAGTATCTCATTAAATAGTTTTGGTTTAGGTTTATTTAAGCAATGCTAAGATAATAGTTAACCACAACAGGTTTATACTTAGTAGTGGACTGTTAATTCATGTGTAGAGTCAAATATCCAGTTGTTGAAGACTGTAGTGGAATAAATAAAAATGGGTGTATATCCTTAAAGCATAGGACATTATATAATTGCAAAAAATACATAAACTGAACTGACTAGCATCCTGTTTGATATACAGCACAAAGCTTTTGCCTGCAGTGAAGCAGCATCTGCTCTGAATCTGCATGAATTTGATTATGGTACATCAGGTTCTTTATTAATGTTCTGTGTTGAGTCTGGAGTTGATTCAAAGATAAATATAGGTTAAAGATTTGGTAATATTTTGTTTTTGCAGCCACATAGTGGCTACATTTTTACCTGAGGGAGAAAGATGTGAACCTTTGAAAAACATTTGTTTAGTGTCACTATTTACTTGAAGGATACAGATTTTGTTATGTAAATTGTTTATATTCTTATACTGTTTATAGTTCTATGATAGCATTTTCTTTCTGTGGTATAAAAAATATCCTTGTCTGATAACATGAAGTAGACAAAAAACCTCATAAAGCAACACAATTTCCCCATCTAAAGAAACGTTACAAGTGAGAAACAAAGTAAGAGATAAGTATGAGGAACAGTAGTGAACCATCACAAGAGTGGCTGGCATGATAAAAGTACACCAAGGGAGCATCGACAACTCATCCAGGAGGCCAGAAAAGAACCTAGTACAACATCTGAAGGACTGCAGGCCTCACTTTCCTCAGTTAAGGTCATAGTTCACAATACAATACTAAGAAAAAGACCAAGCAAAGGTTTATTGGAGAGTTTCTAGGTGAAAAAACACTGTTGATTAGTAAGAACACAAAGGCCTGTCTCACATTTACCAAACATCCTCAGGACGTTTGGGGAAATATTCTGTTGACTGATGAGACAAAAAGGGTAACTGTTATGTTTTTTTGGAAAGCCTGCATCCTGTTACATCTGTAAAACTAACATGTATTTCAGAAAAATAAAAACATATCCTATTGACAGTCAAACATGGGGGAAGTAAGTGTGATGGCCTAAGCGTGCTGTGCTGCTTCAAGACCTGGAAGACTTGTCGTAATTTGTGGATGAAAATTTGTTTGAAGGCTCAAGAACAGCGGGACAAATTTGATTTACAATGTTTTAAAAGACTCATTGCTAGTTATTGCAAACGTTTTATGGCAGTTAGCGTTGCCAAAGATGGCACAACCAATTAGGTTTACATGGCAATTACTGCAGTTTTTTTTTTTTCTTTAAAAAGAGTCTGCGTGGTTTGGACAGCTTCGCTTACTTAATAAATAAAATAACGATTTGAAAATTTTATTTGTATTTACTCAGATTATCTTTGTCTGATGTCAACATTAGAGTGATGATCTGAAACCCAAAAGAGCTGACAAAAGAGTAAAAACAGAATAATATTTTGTGTTATGCCATGAAATAACCATAAAACACTCAGAATTGCACATATTAAAAAAATCCACAAAACAGAGAGCAAAAATATGCAGATGGCTGTGTTATTTAAAATGATTTACTATGAGCTCTGAAAAATAATCCACCCATGTTGTGATAAGAAAAACACTAAACATGATTGACCTCCACATTCTAATTATATTTTTGTGTTTGGTGATTTGCTGTGCTGTTCCTGTAGATTACATGTAGAAAGCGTGTTCAGACGCTATAGATAAAATACACATATAGTCCTGCTGCCATGTAATGACTGTAGGTTTTAAATCAACTGCTCAGAAATGATGCATGCAGTTTTTGTTGGCTGGCCATGAAGTAATGCAAGCTCATGACTTGATGTTTTCTTGGCATTCTTTACAGTATATATCTTTATATGATCCTTTAGGTATGAATCAGTTTTCGTGACAATGAAAATTGCCTTCTGATGTGATGTGAATATAAATCTCTAGAAGGTGGAAAACAGCCGACAATTAAAAAGATGGAAATCGTAGAGAAGTCTCACAGTGTTCGGCTCAGTTGAAGACATAAATTCACATTTGGAGGATGTTTTTTTATGCAAATACAGGTTTGTGATAAAATGTGAGAAAACTGCTCTGTGTGGCCCAGTCACCATCAGCACAGCCTCATCTGCTGCAGATAAAAAACTGTGAAGGAGCAAAGAAATACTGCATAAAATGCTTTTGTATATAATTGGCTTTTAGCAGATAGGAAATCTGAGCCATTTCTTAGTTAGAAAGACATAAATCTTTCTACAGTATAAGGCAGAAATTTTTTCATACCAAAATGTTTCCTTATATGATGTAGAGAAATTAAGATGCTATGTTGACTTTCCACTTCACCAGATCACTAAACACTTTACTGATTTACCAACTATATGCTATTACAAGTACAGCAACCTGCTATTATGTGGTAAGTAGTTACATCAGGTCCAGTATGCAGCAGTGCATTTTGCCCTATATGATTTAAAGGCTATTTACCCATTACATGAACCATTATTCAGGTTTTAAACATGATACCTTAGCTTATTTGCAGTCCTGCAGAATGCATCCTGCCTTTTTCCAGTTCCAAAGAAAGCTCATCCATCAGTCCTCACAGACTATAGACCTGTTGCCATGACATCCCCCATCCTGAAGGTCCTAGAGAGAATCCTGTTCCTGAGCAAGCAAACAAGCACCTTTCAGGACCCCCTGCAGTTTTTTCATTGCTGTTGGACTGGAGCTGAAGACATCATCATACACCTAATTCAACAAATCCACTGTTATCTGGACAAACCTGGAAGCATGAAGAGGACTGTGTTCTTTGATTGTTCCAGTGCATCGAATACAATTCAGCCTGATTTATGATCTCAGAAACTCCAGAATGCACAGGTGGATCATTGACTACCTGACAAACAGACAACAGTTTGTGAGACTGAACGGTTGGGTGTTTAACCAGGTGGTCAGTACCACAGGGAACTGTACTCTGGCCATTACTTTTCACTCTTGTACTCAGACTTCCAGAACAAGTCAGAGTTCTGTCATCTGCAGAAGTTCTCAGATGCCTCTGCAGTTGTTGGGTGTATCAAAGATGGACAAGAAGCTGAGGACACAGAGCTGGTGGGCCGGTTTGTGGCATGGTGTGGGAACAATCACCTCAAGTGTGAACAAAATAAGAGATGATAGCAGATTTCAGGAGAACCAGCAATATGTTCATCATGGGAGAAGAAGTGGAGGAATATGAAAACCTCAGTATTCAGCTGGACAACAGACTCAACTGGATTAAAGTTGTATAATAAAAATGGAACAGAGCAGACTGTACTTCTTGAGGAAGCTTCGGTCCTTCACGGTTTGCTATAAGATGCTTTATAAAATGAAGAACATAATGGAAAACTCTGAACGTCCTCTTCACCAGACTGTAATTCAAAAACAGAGTGTCTTCAGTCAGTGGCTTCTTTAAATGCACTGTAATGCAGACTGCTGCTGGAGATCCTTATTGCCCACAGCCATCACCATTAAAACTGACTCTTTTGGAGAAACTTGTATAATTTAAGTTCCTACAGCATTTATTTCCCTGGGGTTTAATTAAGTTTTTGAATTAAAATTGGTATACCCAGAATGTGAAAGAATCATTAGCTCTTTGTTTTTTCTTTTCTCATAGGCAGTGGTCAAAGTCTGAAGAGAGTGGCAGTTTAGCCTTGTGCTTTCCAAAAAAAGATTTAGAAAAGCAGGTAGGTTTGACTTTGACTCGTCATTAAATTTGTTTGGCGAGTTTGATTTTTGATTTTTCTTTTTTTTTTTTTTGAGGGGGGAATCTGAATTCACATACAGAGTTAAACATGCGCTTACAAACCTCATTTACATGTCTAATGATGTTAAATGTCCCTGAGCAAGTTCCTCCTCAATTTTAAGCATTGTAGCCAGCAAGCCTCTGGCATAATTCTGGCTGAATATTTGACCACTCTTCTTGGCAGAATTGTTAAGTTGGTGATTTCAGGTGGAGTTGAATAATTTGAAAGTGATTTTACTTTTTTTAGTATTCCACTCCCTTTGTGGAAAGCACCAGTATAACTGGTAGAGAAACAGACACTCAGCATAGTGCTGCCACCACCATGCTTGACATCTTGTTGTGTTATTAAGTTTTAATGCTGGACATTGAATCATCTGAACATTGTCCTTTTTGTGGCCAAATAGCTCAATCTCTGTCGCATGATTTCTGTGTTGGAACACCCAGCTGTATCCAACTTTCAACCTTCTGACCCAAACGGTACCCCTCAGAAAAAGGAAGATGGTTAAAATGTTCAGTGAAAACCCAGTTTATCATAAACTGGAAGATACTGGAACACTAGTGTTGCTGTCTTCAGGAAGGATGCTTAGCAATAACATGGACTGATTTGCATCTGCCTACCGGGGCAAGCCAAATAACTTCTGGGGAAATTTTCGACAGTCAGAGCAGACAAAGACTGAACTGTTTGGCCATTTCAGATCTAAACACACTGCTCCAACAACAGTGCCAAGCACGGTGGTGACAGCATCATATTTTTGGACTGGTTCTATGTCATCGGTACTGGGCATTGCTCAAAGTGGATAGAATTAAGACGATAAGGGACTTCCTCCAAATTTATCAACATCACCTCAAGTACTCTGTTGGAGTTAAAATGTGGACATAATTTTGTATTTTAACATATATCACAACTTATTTTGGAATGGACAAAACAGATAAACATTAAACTGAGGTTGTATAATCATCATCATCATCATTGTTTATTTATAAAGCACTTTATTAACCAAAGTGCTGTACAGGTATTTCAAAACTAAAAGGAAAGAAAATAACAGTAGTAATAAGATTAAAAAAACAATAAGAAAAGTACAAGATTAGTAATCACTCCTCTTAGAGAAAAATCATCTAAATGCATTATTAAAAGCTCCAAAGCCTCATACAAATAATGTAAACCTGTTAACAGAACTGCATGCTCTTCTTTTCCTCTCCTTAGTACCGATTCTTGGATTTGCCGATGTTCAAGCACTATGTGGGCTGTGCAACCTTCATTTTTCTCTGTATCTTTGTAATTCAAATGCTTGTCACAAAGGAGTAAGTAAAACCATATTTCCATTTTCACTAAAAGTCTGTTGTATCCTCATTGTGTTAAACTCTGAAAGAAAAACTGTAGGCTTTTGTTTTCTAGTGCTTTTTGGAGATTTAGTCAGTTGTTATTGTTTCAAAGAAAACGAAAAAAATTAAACCTCTTTAGATAAAAAACTAACTGATTTTGTCTCTATCAGTGTACGGAAGTTGGGGGCATTCTTTGGAGTGTTGGTTTGTATTCTGCTGCTGATTTTGACCATCTGTTATGCAGGTCATTTGCAGGTCAGTATGACTGTTCTTACCTTTACTATGACTTATCTTTTAGTTTACAAAATTTCAGACCATGCTAGAATCTGCGTTTGTTGAAAATGAAAAAGGTCCAAAAGCCCTGCTATTAACTTGTGCATTACTTGTTACTGCCTTGGTAAACAGTGTAATGGAATCTAATTTTTTTCAGAAAACACATTCAAAGCTTTTGTTTTATTACGACCTGGCCGTTTTCTGCATGACATGTGCATGACTTCACTGTTTTGCTGTTAACTGTTAGCTGTTTTTGAATTAAAAGGAAACCTTTTCTAGGTTTCTGCTTTGCTTTTGTGCTAATGGCACACAAGAGAATCTTATATGGTAATAGTGAAGGCTTGATTAGAAAATAATTTTAATTGGAATGCATCTGTAGCAGCATTCTTTTTTTCCTTTTCCCTTCTATCAATTATCTTCCAGGAGAGTGCAGATGAAATTTTAAATCACAAGCCCTGTTTGATTCTGAAAGAGGAACATTAAAATTTACAGATGTAGAATACATTTGAACACAACAGATCTTTCAGACACATTTCCCTGCTTTCACCAAGGTCCTTTAAAATATCCTCGATGGTGTCCTGACCCCTTAGTGGATGACTGATTTTGTGACTCTCAAGTGTTATGAACAGTCTAATATGAAGATCTGTTAATATGTGTCAAATTATCGCTTAAATTAATTATTTCGCAAATTCAGAAATTACTAAATATCTCAAAAAGCTTGTTGGAAGAGAAGATAAAGAGCAAAATAAAACTTAGCAGCATCTTGGCAACAACATTTGATAAAAGTATCAAAGCTTACAATGTTAACAAACAAATTGCCTGTTTGGTGGCTCTGTGAGTCTCATGGTCTGATTAGCCAATCAGAAGTGGATTTGCTCTAGCCATCCAATTTGAAAATTGGTTCTCTTACCACATTCTTGAGCTTTTTAATCGTATCCAATTTGGAAACCAAATTGGATTACTTGAGCTCGATAAGCCAGCTGCTGCCTCCCCGCTACAGAGGTCATTGTTTGGCAGTAATAAAAGATTCAAAGACCCACTTTGGTTCATTGGGAAGAAACACAACAAGGTCCGGACCCCAGTAAGCATTCAGCTTCTGTTCCGACGGCAGTTTTCTGGTACCAGAAAAATGCGTGATTAATGTTTCGTATCAGAACTCAGAATTTTAATCCATAAAATCCTTTATTTAAACTCCAGAGAGAAGTAAACTTTTGATAAAAGTTAAGCCATTATTCATCTTAAATCATATTTTAACGTTTCATTACCTATTTATAAAACTACATTAATATAGTTTAATGTAGGGTACTTGGTTTCAGTTGGTGAATAAAGTTAGTGAGTGAATAAAGAATTAAAATGGTTATAGTATACAAGAGACTCCTGTAAGAGGTCAAAGACAAAGCACAAACAAAAAAACAGGCAAGTCTGAAATAAATAAAAGCAGTGAAATTGTAGTTTATTTTTTTTTTAGAATTAGCTTAAGTTGAAATATTAAAACATAAACATCTCCTAGAAAGTAATCTTTACATCCCCATTCAATAAATTTGAATATTATTGAAAAGCCCATTTGTTTTATGAACTTTATCACTAAGTGAAACACATATGCTGTAGATTAATTACACACAGATGGATGTCTGAAACTCTTTATTTCTGTAAATTATGATGATTTTCCACTTACAGGTAATGAAAACATGACATTTAAAATTAGAATATTACATTGAACCAATAAAAAACATTTTTTAAAAACAGAAATGTGGGCTTAATGAAAGATATGTTTAATATCTGCTTAAAGGTTGTTATTTTCAAAAGGTACTTTTATTCTGACAAATGAGACTCATCAGGACATATATTCAAATTTATTGAATATGACTGTATGTTTGAATTGTTGCAGCTTTATACATCTTCCTTTTTGACAAGGCAGATGATATCGGATAGTCTGTTCATCGCAGTTTTCTCCCCCCAAACAGATTCTTACTCTGAATGAAATCAGCTGCAAGTCACTGACACGTGATGTCTGGAGATGGCTGACTGAGCAAAGAGTCACATGCTCCTTCCACATGTCTGAATCCACCTTTTCCTCTCATCTTTTTATCTCACTTCTCTTTATCCTCTGCAGCGCGTGTTTCCACACAAGCTGTCAGGGTGTCACTGGCTGCCAGCTGTATCGGAGGCGGTGGTGAAGCGGCCATGTGTGCGCCTCCCTCTGGCTACCATTACCACTACGGTCATCATTATCCTGGCGGTGTTTAACCTGGTGGGACAATGTTCATGATTTGGGCTCTGAGACAAAGCCCTTGTGTTTTCTGCTATTTCTAGCTGTGCTTACAGTTCTGTCCAGTGGTTGCTTGTGAGTCAAATTTTTATTTGATCTCTTGGCAGTGTCTCGTCGATGAACACAAGTATGAGGATAATGAAGTTGACTTGTCGCTGCCCGTGAGTGGAGGATTTGTTAACTATAAATTGTTTTAGTTAGTGCCATGGAGTGTTATAATCCTGATACAGAGACTTGGGGAAACACAAAGATTATGTCGTCCCAACTCATCAACTCATCCCAGATATACAGTGTCTTATAAATGTATTCAACTCTCTTGAACTTTTCCTGTGACCTATGGTTTTCACAGTTTTTTGTAAGTACATGTCTGAAGAGTTTGGTGTGCATTTGGGAATGTGTCTCGTAACCTTTGCCAAGCTAGAGACAAAATTTTGTGTCCATTTTTAGTTTTTTGCAAAACAGCTCAAACTTAGTAAGATTAGATTTTTTTTTTCCTTCCTCGTTGCTCTGTCCAGCACCTTTCGTACCTGCTCATCATCGAGGAAGCTGAGGAAAAACAATTACATCAGCTTTAACTGCAACTAAATCTTCTCATCTGAGTATTATCTCTGAGCTGGACACACATCTGGTGCAGCTGAACCACTGCTGCGGGATTTCCTCCCACTCCTCCTCCAAATCCGGAAACCCCTCGTTCAGAGAGTCTTGCCGACTTTTGATCACTTCAGTTGAAGAAATGTTCCCTGATTTTAAAACTTTGGCTGAAGTGGGCTTTGTAATTCCAGTCTCCAGTGTGGCACAGCATCCAGTCCAACATCAAAACCCTGACATATTTTTACAAATGGGTGTACATAATTTCAGTGCAGTCATTTAATTTCGTTGTTTCCATGTAATTAATGGTGCCACAGTCAGTGGTTTTTGTCACTGCAGAGAAAAAGTTACATGTATTCATGTGCTTGATGTGTGATGGCATGGGTGTGGATTCTCCGTTCAGCTTGTTGAATATTATTGAAACCAAATGAAAATTAAATGTAATTGAATATGTCATTGTTATCATTTGAAAACGGATGGGTAAAAATAGATTCTGACGAGATATTTTTGATGCCACCAGTCAAAAATTTCTGTCAGGATTCCCATGTATTTACCTCTATCCATTTTCCTATCATGTCTGACCAACTTCCCCATCCCTGCTAAAGAAAAACATCCAATCTGAAAGCAATGTTGTTACTTTAATAATTATACACTGCTTTGTGTTCAACTATCAAATCAAATTCCAGTAAAATACATTAAAGTTTGTAGTTGTAATGCAAAATGTGCAAGGAGTCTTAATACTTTTACAAAGCACTGGAATTATCACTTACTTTATAATAATTGTTTGCAAGAAAAAAATGAAAGTAGGCTGTATTGGACATGATAGAAATGCAGTAAATTGTTTTATAGATATTATTTAAACATAATAAATGTGAATAAATGGGGTACTTATTGTGTTAGACCTGTCTCGCCCGCATGCCTTATGTTCCCTCTGTTCTTTCTCTGTCCCTCAGTACTCTATATGCTGCTGGAGCCTGTCGCTCATTGCATGTGGAGTTTTTCTGCGAGTGAGCTTAGAGCTCAAAGTGCTCTTCCTCGTTGTTGCATCCATCGTGTACTACATCATCATCTTCAGCATCAGGGGAGACTCCTTCATGACCTTTGAAAACTTGCTCCTATGCAACAGTTCCTTTAACTGCAGCGAGTAGGTCAAAAATTATGACGCATATGTTGTTAGAATATGACTGTCAGTGTAGTTTCCTTTTACTCTGTGAAAACACAGATGGCAGTACAGTTCAGCTGGTTTTAAACCATGTGTTTTTATTAAAGCTTGTAAATTGATTAATATTTATAGTTTGTGTTAACTAATATTTAAATTTTCACTCTGAACGATTTTGTAAAATGTGCTTCTGAATGAAGAATCCTCATTTTTGTTATGCAGGGTAAAAAACGAAACCCTGAGGTATACTGGGCTTGTAAAAAACCTTCCGATAATGAGCGGCATATACATCATACTATTTCTGGTGACCATGCTCATCATATCGCTACAGGTAAGCTATTTTTTTCTGCTTTATTTGCCTTTCATTTCTATCCCCAACAGTCCTGAAAGAAAATCTGAACATATTAACACCCACATTATTTTGTAATATCACTGCGGGTCTGCCTCCTAGAACGACAACTGCTTTCGGCAGGACTTCCAGCTTAAGTACAAGAACCGCACAGAACAGGACGAGATTGAGACGAGAGAGAACCTGAACCGTCTGCTGCTGGAAAACGTGCTGCCTGCCCACGTGGCAGCATTGTTTGTCGGCGAGAACAAGAAGAACGAGGTGAGATTTTCAAGGCATTTCAGCTGAATCCTTCAGGTTGAGCCATGTCGTTGCTAGGCACTGGATGATAATTGATGCAGAGGAAGAAAAATACTTTAGAGAAAAACCAGTAAAACCCTATAATACAAGTCATTTTCTAAGCTGAAACCAAAACTCTGTGTTCACAGGTTTCTGAATCTGCTTTTGGTTGAGAGTTTGGTATATTTTTTTTTATAATGGAAAGAAAGCAAATTATATTTTAGTGTTTTTTACATTTAAATGTGAGAGGAGTTCAGTAGTTCATCAAGTATTTTTTGGGTGTTTTAGTGCTTCCTTACCTTAAAGTAGATGAAAACTATTCTAACTTAAGCAGTCCAGTATCCTCAGTGAAACATACCGCTCTACTCATTCAGTTCATGCGATTATCAATTTATTGCTGATAGTGAAGCTGCTTTCTCAGAAAATCTGAATATTACATAAAACTAATTTAAAAAAGGACTTTTAATCCAGAAACTCTGGTCTACTGGCAAGTATGGATGTCTACTTTATAGGGCTCCTTTTGATTGAATTATTGCTTCAATGTGGTGTGGCACGGAGGCGATCAGGCTGCGGCTCTTTTGAGGTTGAGGGAAGCCCAAGTAGCTTTAACCGTGTCCTTCAGCTTATCTGCATTGTTTGGTCTGGAGTCTCTCTTCTTCTTGAACTAAACCCCTGAGATTCTGTATGGTGTTTAGTTCATGCATGTTTGTTGGCCAGTAAATCACTATGATGCAATGGTCATTAAAGCAGGGATTGATACTTTTGGCAGTATAAGCAGGTTCCAAGTCCAACTGGAAACTGAAATCAGCATCTCCATAAAGCTTGTCAGGAGAAGGAAGTATGAGGTACTCTGGGTAATTATCTGTGTTGATATTGGACTTAGTAATACACCAGCAGATAACCTGGCTCCTCAAATCATTACTGATTGGAAACTTGAAGCAACTAGGATGCTGTACCTCTCTTCTCTTCCTTAATTTCCAAATAAAATGCAAACTTTACTTTGATCTGAAAAGAGGACTTCAGACCACTGAGCAATGGTTCAATCTTTTTCTCTCCTTTGCCCAGTTAGGGTGCTTCAACCATTGCTACTGGTGCAGGAGAGGCTTAATACATAAATTTCCTGTGGTTATCCCAGTAGCTTGCCCACCTTTACTTTACCATCTTTGTTCCTTCCACTCAACTTTCCATTAGTATGCTTGGATAAAACTTTCTGTATTTGTTATCCTCCTTGTGGAAGATATCTGGGAATGTCTAATAGACAACTGTGAGTGCAACAGTTTTCGCCATCATAGTGTTTGGCCTTAACATTACCATAGCATAACATTCCTGTATTAAAAATCCTTTTTTGATTGTAAGTAATTACCAGATTTTTAAAGAAAGATCATTTTTGAATTTATCAATATAGTTAACTGAAATTAATATTTCAAATACTCCATAGTCTGTAATGATTCTTTATTATATAAGCTTCATATTATACATATTGGTATATTAATAGAATTTAGCTCATAACAATGAATTATCCTAATGTTTTCAGCAAAATGAGTAGATTGAAAATAATGGGTAATAAACTATTTAAAGATAATTATTAATGGTTGTGTTATTTTTCCTGAACAGGATCTGTACTACAAGTCTTATGACTGCGTCTGCGTGATGTTTGCCTCTGTGCCGGATTTCAAAGAGTTTTACACAGAGTGTGATATCAATAAGGAGGGCTTGGAATGCCTCAGGCTGCTCAATGAGATCATCGCCGATTTTGATGAGGTCAGGAGAGTAAAAAAAGAAAGACATTCACTCTTATTACTATTGCCATCCATTGTACCGTTCTTGAATGTTAACTATCTGGACTTTGGTATGCTTGATACCTGCAGAAAAAAAAATATTGTAAAAGGTGAAGCTTTCCCCTTGCCTCCACTACTCACTTGTTTTCCTGTAATCCTCCAGCTGCTCTCCAAACCGAAGTTCAGTGGTGTGGAGAAGATCAAGACAATTGGGAGCACTTACATGGCAGCCGCGGGGCTTAGCGGGACGCCTGTGCAGGAAAACCATCAGGTGGGCTTAAATAGCGCTTCAGTGCCGGGTCAGGCAGGGGTCAGACAAGTTGTTTCAAAGCAGGATCTACTCATGCTTGAAATGCTGTGAATGTTGAGTTTGTAATGATCCTGTGTGTTTTCAGGACACAGAGAGGCAGCAGGCCCAGATAGGAATCATGGTGGAGTTCGCCATTGCTATGATGGGCAAGTTGGATGGTATCAACAGACATTCCTTCAACAGCTTCAGGCTGCGAGTGGGTGAGTGTGTACAGCAGCTTGGCAGCCTAAACCTTTCATTGACTGTATAGTGCCCTGCGCTGTTTTCCTTCTTGGTTAGGGCTAACACCATAACCTGGCTGGTTTCCTTCGTTACCCTACACATGATTGGCGTTTATGTACTGCTTTTACTGTCTGAGCTGTAGCGCTGACTGATTTTCAGGTTGTTATTCCTTTACAGACTGTTACTGTCTGTAGAAATCGAACCCCCTTTTATCACAATGAACCTGCCTTTACAGAATCCTGGCAACAACGTTTTACTGGTACTAGCTGTTTCACAATTTTCATTGTCACAAATCACAATATTCTTTATTAGGATTTTATGTGACAGACCAACACAACATAATGCATCATTATGAAGTGGAGGGAATAGATACTCCATCGCCACCATCACCACTGGGCAATGTGGTGATGATGGTTTATATGGAAGTGCTGGACATTAATGTGTTCAAAAGGCCCAGTGAAAGTCTAGACCTAAACCCTTATGACAATCTGTGATAAGATTTGAAAACTGAAGTTCACAGTTCCACTGAATCGGATGGAGCTTGAACTGTTTGTCAAAGAAGAATTGGCAAAAGTTTCAGACTCTTGATGTACAAAGCCAGTGGAGACAGACCCCAAAAGTCTTGCAGCTGTATTTCCAGAAAAGGTGCTACTCAGGACTGCTGAATATAAATGTATGCAACACTTCTTAGCTGTAAAAATGTTGGAAATCACAGTCCAACACGTAAAATATTGAATTAAACACACTGAAGATTCTGACTGTAACATGACAAAACCTGACAAAAATAAAATGATACAAATACTTTTGCAAGGTGTTGTAATTATATGTCGTATTATTTAAAAATATCAGATACAGAACCAGAATATTTGATAGATTAAGATACATTAACCCCTGCATGTTGTCTGCTGTCTAGAGACCTGACTCTAAACAAACAAATGGTTTTTTCATGTTTGTAAAAGCATTTATATTATTAACAGATGAAAAAGGCAAACAAAAAATTGTCCATAGTGCTTTTATCAGCAGGGTTTTTTTCTATTTTTAAATTTAAAAATCTTGATTGAAAATATGGGGGTTACAGTAGGAAGATGTTCATTTAACTTCTTTTTTATCTCATGAAAATTAAAGACTCAAACTAATTATATGTAAGACACAGATGTATTTTTAAAAAAAAGTTCAAGAAGAAGTGAAAAAGTTCAACTAACTAACAAACATTTTTAATTGTCCTAAATTATCAGGATTTACAATCAGAAACCCAGGAGACAGAAGAAAACATGCTTGCAGTGGGATAAAGAGAAGCAATCTGGGATAAATGGAGGATTTTCTGTGATGAACCACCAATCTGCACTGGATATGATGCTGGAGCTTTAGTCGGTCCAGGTCTAATAGAACACGCAAAGACAGCTGCATAAAAATGAGAGGGAAAAACACCTTCACAGTGAGGTTTGCAGCAATTGTGGATTTTAATAACCAGTCACTAACAAACAAAACTGGAAATGACAAGGCTCCATCCTGTAAACCTCATCCGTCAACTCAAGAGGAGAATGTTTAATCGTGACCTGTTTGTGTTGAAAGCCCATGTCTCAGAGTTCACCAAAAAAACCCACCAACTGTGACTGTTTCATGATTACTTTGGAGTAGCTCTAAATTACTTTAGATGGCTTTAAATTATACAGTGAATCTAATATCCAAAATGGGCTAATTTAATTTCTGTGGAAAATTCTGTTTGACTCATCAAAGTATTTTCTGCTACATTAGTCAGTTTTTATGTCTTTTTATGAATCCTAGCCATTATATCAAACATGTTTCAACCTATGTATATAAATGCAGCATCAGCCATTTAAACCTCTGCCTGCGTGGTGTGTTTAAACAGCAAGTTGCCTGGTTTAGCTGCCAAAAGCCATACACTCCCCAACAGACAGTATCTGAATAAACGACTATGTTAGACTAATTTGATCAGATGAGGGGAACAATCAGGAAATCTTTGTAGTTTATTATCATCATTAAAAAGTAACTTGCTGCACACCACGACTCTAATGAAGGAACAGTTTTGTATTTATATTCTTCCCTTGTGACTTTCATTTCATGCTTTTAATGTAATAAGATACAAATCTACAGACCAAAAGATACAGAGTTAAAACTAATCTTGTTTTTCTTTCCCCACAAAGGAATTAATCATGGCCCAGTGATAGCTGGAGTGATCGGGGCGAGGAAACCCCAGTATGACATCTGGGGCAACACAGTGAATGTAGCCAGCAGAATGGAGAGTACTGGAGAAATGGGAAAGATCCAGGTATTTCAGTATGCTTTTTTTTTTTTGTTTTCTACAAACCTGTATTCAGTTTTGATTCTTGTTCAAATCTAAATTAGGTTCCATTTAAATTTAAACCTATATTTGATTTTCATAACCTATTTTAACAACTGCAGGAAAAAAATTTTTTTTTTAGCTACATATCCATCCTCAAAGCAGATAAACAGATAGATCTGCTTCCATCCAGCTGGAATTCCCCTGCAGTCTCAAACATTTCGTTCCATGATTTCCCTGTATTTAGTTTCCCTGTCTCTGGTGAAAAAAAAAAAAAAAAAAAAAAAAACAGCATTCCCACAGCATGATGTGGCCACCACCATGTTTTACAAAAGCATTGTATTCAAAGTGATGAGCAGCTAGTTTTCCACCACCTGTGAGGTTTTACATATTGACCATAAAGTTCAGTTTTGGTCTCATTTGGCTAGAGCATCTTTTTCCACATGTTCACTGTGTCCCCTGAATGGGTTATGGCAAATTGGAAACAGGACTTTTTATGTATGTCTTCCTGCCTCTTTTATAAAGGACAGATTTCTAGAGTGCACAACTAGTAAGTTTTCTGTAAACAGATTCTCCCACATCAGCTGTGGATCTTTACAGCTCCTCCAGAGTTAACATGGGCCTCTCGATTTCTTCTCTGGTTAATACTCTGCTGGCCTTGTGTGTTTAGGTGGACACTCATGTCCTGGTAGGTTTGCAGTTGTGCCATATGGAGATGTGAGATTTTTTTAAAGCCTGGGTACTGTTTAACGACCTCGTTCAGGGGTCTGCAACCTGCAGCCACAGAGCTGCTCTTTTGACCTTCTACAGTGGCTCTTAATAACTAAAAATGTTAAATAACCAACAAATGTTTTTAAATATAGATTAACATAGACAAATGCAAGTTTTAGCAGTTTTGTATTCATTACATTGAATTTCCACAACAGAATGAGACTAAACATACCAGTAATCTCTTTTAAGCTAATTTTTTTTTGTCATTAGGTTGGAAACTATTTGGGTTTTTTTTTTTTTTTTACAGCATTTTCCCACAAATAACATCCTATAGAAGAAAATCTATCCATGGCTTTTACAAAAATAAAAATAAAATTGTGGTTCTTGAAATATGACAAATTTCCTGCAGCAGTCTAATCAAAAATTCTAAATTGTCTTTTTTTATTATTTTTTATTTTTTTTTTATTTCAAAATCTCAGGCAACATGCATCTCTAAATGAGTTTTATTTAGTTTTATTTATGGGTATCAGAATAAAGGCGATTAGAGACAAATGTTAAAAATCGTGTGATTTTTCTTCCATTTCACAATTATGTGCTTCTTTTTATTGGTCTCACATAAAATCCCTTTAAAGTGCATTAATGACTCTGGTTGTGAAGTGTAAAAGTTCTCCAAGGCTTTGCAAACATCTATAACACACAGATTTAAATAGGAAACATGATGAATCAAACTTTTACGCAATCTATTGCACCTCTCTTAGCTTCAACTGGGACTGTTTGCTCTTCCTTTAGGTAACAGAGGAAACCTCTGAAGTGCTGAAGAAGCTGGGTTACTCTTGTGAGTGTCGAGGACTCATCAGCGTCAAGGGGAAAGGGGAGCTGAAAACCTTCTTTGTGTGTACTGACACGAGCAAACAGCAAGGTATAGGGCTGAGCTGAGGCCGGGCCGTCGCAGCCAACAGAACTGGATACAGACTCCTGTCCACAGGTTAAAGAGTTTACAGACTCCCGCTCCTCACAAGTGTCAGTCTGGCTGTAATGTGTGTTCCTGTGATGCTGTTGAAAGGAAGAAAGTAAAATGGCATCTTCACTGCTTCATTGTGTGCGGGATACACCTGGGACCATTCGATCAGAAACGACAGAGATGGTTGCCGTGAACAGTCGCCATCTTTTTCTATTCACAATGAAAACATTGATGTCATGTACTTTTTTTGTTCCTAACCTAATGTGATGAAAAACAAATTATGTATTATTTCCACTTTATTCTTGCAGATGTTTGATGTTGATTTTAACAAAAGAAGGATTATATAAAATCATGCTTTATTGGACATAATTGGGTTTATCGAATTAGGTTTACATTTGTGCCCTGAGATGACTTGTGAATTTGCACAATAAAAAAAAAAAAAAAAAAAAATCTAAATTAAATAAAAACCCTTTCTGAAATTCACCTATTTAAAAGGTGATGGATTGTTCTTCTGCATAATTAACATGTCAAATATTAGGTATTCAGGCTGAGCTGTACTAAATGAAACCCTTTTCTTGCTCAGTGTTAATGGGCATATTCAGGTAACAAAGGCAGCTCTCCTGCCTGGTTAAAGCTTAAATCTTCACACCATTATAAACAGAAGACAATACCCTCTTTAAGTTCAGGTAGAACTTATTATGTTCGCATTCCTTGGTTCCAGCTGTGCAGTTTGACCACTCCAGCAGTTTACAGATTTCACAAGAGCTGTGCTGAATGTACTCCTTCAGTTTTGTTTATTCCACTCTGATAAAAGGAAAAAAATAAAACGTTGCTGCCTTTTGGTTTCCATATGTGGTGCGACAGGTGGGAAATGTTATGCATGTCCTCAGCTGTGTGATTTAACAACCTTCCTGCTGATTTCTTTCCCTGGCCACCATAACAGTCGGTTCCTCCGACTCCGTCTCGTGGCCTTGTCATCTGAGACCAAGATCTTGTCAGTAATTGCTGTTGCATAATGTTGTATTGGCCTTTCTGTGAACAAATGTGACATTGACTTTTTGTACAGTTACAGAATGTAATAAATGTTTTCATAAGTCTGCAGTTTGACATTTATAGTTGAAAAAGATTAAACAGGAACTGAGGTTTAAATAAAAAAAGGTTTATTGGTTGAAATGCACACAAGAGTCAGACAAAAAGCACCTTTTGTACAAAACTTAGGTTAATAAACTGAATGAGGCTGGCTGGAATGTCACTTCACTGTGACGAGGTGAACCGTATCCGGACAGGCTGACAAGGTCTCCATCGGTTCACTTGTCTCGTGAACTGAAGGCAGAAAGAAAACCTTTATGTCCATTTTTACCCTGAACATGCACCATAAACAAGGTTGCTACACATTTCTATGTAAAAAATCTCCATAAGTTTTTCAGTGTTCTGAGTCATATTTCATGATACAACATATAAAAGCTGATAAATTTGTGGCAGATTTTTCGACAGTGGGCAGGCTTTAATTATTGAACATAGAAAAACCAAAAGACTGGAAGGAAAGAATATAAGGAGAAGTAGAAGAAAGGAAGGAAGGCTCTAATAAGAATAGGAAGGAAGGGTATAAGGAGGTAAGCAGAAAGAAGGTGAGAAGGCAAAGGAAACAAAGGACGAGAAAAGAAAGAGGACATGATGGAAGATGGGACACAAGGACAGAAACGATAAAATTAAAAGCAATGACAAGAAAAAAAAAAAAATCAAAGAATGAATGAATAAAGTTAGAAAGGAGAGAAGTGACGAGAAGGAAGGATGGAAGAAAGGAAGGAAAGAAAAGGTGGACAGAAAGGAGACGAGAGGAAAAAAGAAAAGGAGAGGAATGACAAACGGAAAAAAAAAACAAGAAATAAAGAGGGTAGTAAAGAAGAAAAAGGAAGGACACAAAGAAATGCTGAGAGAAAGAAAGAGGAGAACAAAAAAGGCAGCAGTACACAAAGTAGCGACACAAAGAAGAAAGCAAAGACGAACACAACTTTTAGAAAATGGGAACAAAGTAAAATAAACACACTTTTCCATGATCTATTTACGTTTTCCTCACTGAAGCAAATGCCATCCAGTCCCAGACTGTGTAGGATCCCTGTCTGAATCTTGACTACGATGTGGGAGAGAAAACATAATTTACCTGTTGTGAGGTCTATGAGGGGTCCAGGTAGCTCTGGGGGCACGGTGATGCCCATGGCCTTCCTGATGCCGTAGACGCTGCTGACATCGCATGGGGCCACCTGACCAGTCAGCTCCGTCAGGTTTCCTGTAACCTTCTCAGCTGCGCAGGAAGGATAACGGGTCAGACAGCAGAAGATTATGAAATAAAAGGAGCTAATGCTGCTTATTTTTGCAATTATTTCAACCTAAACCCAAGGCATTTTCAGTGAGGATGTTTTGTTATAAACTAAAAGATAAATACTTGGGTGTTTTTAATATAAAGGCCACTTTATTAGCTCACACAGTATCTGGTACATCAAAGGAAAATGTCTCATATCCCTGGGAACTGGGGCCCCACTGACTTGAATCAGATCACTGTCTAACCACACCTGTGTTCGATGAATACTGAAGAGGTAAATGAAGGGTTGTTGGAGGTCTACAGCTGGTGCCGAGACCCGAGTGGAGGAACAAAGGGGCCCATGCAGCGAGGGGCTCTTACCCAGCTCGAGCTCCTTGGCAGTCGGGGCCAGCAGGCAGATCATGTTAGGCGGCTGCTTGGCACTCAGGCGCTCCCTCTGTGCTTCCTGCAAGTTACGCAGCAACTTTGTAGTCTCGTCCAACTTCTGCTGGAAGTGCAGGGCATCTGTAACAGATAGGGAAGGGTCAACATGGGCGCTTTGTTAGCACTTCCTCCTGTTACGTTTGGGTAACCCCCACAGACACGAGTTACATTTACGCAACACAATGAATCCTTTCATTCTGAATCCTCACAACATCCCAGTCAAAAACGAATCGTCTAAGATCTAAGTAAATGTTTCACAGGGTGAGGGAATAGTATTTCGGTGGCACATTTATCCATTAGAATTCATTTACAGTAATTGTATCAATGTTCTATGTCCCAAGTTGAAGCTGCACTTTTGAGTTGCCTTTTTGTTTTTTCCAAACCGAGACAAGGAAACCCTGAGTTGTATGCAGTATTCTTATTCCTGAAACATTTTCTCACATCAAAACCACATTCAAGCTCAGTCAGACTGGATGGAGAGCATCTATGAACAGCAATTTTCAAGTTTTGCCATTTATTCCTAACTGGATGTAGGCCTAGACTTTGACTAGGCCATTCTAACACATCAACCGGCGCTGATCTAAACCACTCCACTGTAGCTCTTTAGACGAGCTGTCCACCTGGAAGGCAGATTTCTTCCAGTTATGTCTTATCCTATATTTAGCTTCATCCCAGCGTTAATGCTGACTAACTTCCCTGTCCCTGCTGAAGAAATGCTTCCCCAAAGCATGATGCTGCCACCATCATGTTTTACGTCAAGAGCAAAAAATGTAATGTTTGTCTCATCTGACTACGGCACTCTTGTCGTTCCTTGTTCCTGGGTGGTTTGCGGAAAAGTGCAAACACGACTTTCCTTTAACAATCACTGTCTGTCAGGTCAAGGGATCTGAATACTCTCTCTACACACACACACACACACACACGTATAGGTGTGTACTTTATATGACAATACTTTCAGACCTACAGCAACACTCATTAAAACAAAGCACTGTTTTTATGTCCCCTACATGTATACCTTATATACATCGTATTATACTAGCTAATAACTGTGTTGGGAGGTTAATTTTCTTCTTCTTGTAATCAGTTGTTCCTATAAACTTAAAGCGGAGGACATTACCCCCAGAGAGTTCCTCAGCCACCTCCAGGCTTGCAGCAGAACGCAGGAAGTCCAGCTTGTTGGATGAGTTGGCCTCGGCTACCTAGGAGAGACAGAGAGGGGAAACAAGATGCTTGGTCAGATTAGAAAATGCATTCCACCCTGGGCAGGTGATGTGCCAAGAGAACATCAAGGCTTTTTAAAGCCGGTTTATTTTTTTATTTTTTATTTTATTTTTTTTGCTTTTCATGGAGATGCTGCTTCTCTGATCCAATAGAAATCAAACCTAATCAAAAGCTACAACGACAGAGCAGGGGATGAGTGTAAACTGGAGAGGAGCCAAGAACAGCAAACAGACAGTACAGAGAGCTGCTCTGTGTCTGACGGTGGGGCCAGAGCTTCGGTTTCCTCTGCTGCTCTTAGGAGCGATTGAGCTCTGCAGCCAGCGGGGCTGAATATGCTGAAAGAAAACACAGCCCCCTCCGAGTTCTTTTACTGCGGACTGTGAGCGAGGAGCTCTTGAAGGGAAATGTTCTTTCCATGTGTGGATGGATGGCAGTTAACAGCGGGCCCCTGCTGTGTTGACACAGCTGGTTGGTGCAGAAACCATCAGCGGAGGCCATCTATAACACAAATCAAATGAAGGCTCCTCATATGGGGTGTAATGCAGACCCACGTGACGGGCTTTCCGCTGAGCAGCAGCCCAGCAGGAGCAGATGAGGCCGAGCGGCTCCGGTTTTGTGTTACATGGTACACGCTGATTCTTGTCACCCTACGCTTAATGTCCATTTCCATTTCTCCTGCTGTGTTAAAAAACACAACGCACAGAAGCAGCTCCAGATCAGAGACCGGCTCTCACCTCCATGTCGCTCTTGTTCTCTTGTCTGCTTCCCTTCTCCTCTGGCTGCTGCTGGACAGGTACAAACGACAGAAGAGCAACATCAGTGGATCATCACTCTCAGTTCTGTGTTTCTGAAATTGGTAACATGATGTGATAATGGCTACTTACAGGCTCAGTCTCCTTTAGACATCTTGAATGCTCTCCATTGGTCATCGCATCCAGAAGACTGTCGCCCATTTTGTACACATACTCGTCAGATTTGGCCAAGAACTCCGACAAGCTGCCGGAAAAAAACGAAAAGTTAAAACAAAAGTTTTAAACTTCACAATTGTTAACTAGTCTGTTATTCATTTGCTGATTAAGGCTACTGAGAAGTTGATTTCAACACAACCTTAACTTCCCAGAAAACTGAATCCTCTACGCAGGATTTCATGGGCAAGTGAGGACATGTTGCTAACTAAATCACGCACTTTTCAATTCATCTGCTTTTCCAGGAAAAAAAAACAACGTCTTCCAGAAAGTGACAGGCTCAGACAGAGCAACAACCAATGAATAAAGCCAGGAACTGGATATACAGTCAATAACATGTGAGCACATACAGCTACATGAATCTGAAACCAAACATGATGTATGACAACGTACTTCAGCTAACCTACCACTAAACAAACAGCCCACGTTTTACTCATTTCATTGCCTTGTCCTCAAACATCAAAGTATTTGATTGAGATTTCATGTAACAGACCAACACAGAGTACTGCATAATTGTAGAGAAAGTGGATAAAAATAAAACATAAAAACCTGAGACATGCATTTGTATTCACCCTCTTTATTCCGACACCCTTAAATAAAACCCAGAGTAGCCAAATGCCTTCAGAGATCAGCTAAATTGTAAAGAGAGTCCACTTTTGTTAAATTTCATGTCGGTATATCAGCCGAGGGACACAGCAGACAGGTCAGGGTCTGACTGAGCACAGCTCAATCGATCGTCTGAAAATAGAAAGTGTATGGCACAACTGGAGACCTACACTGACAAGCCCATCCACCTATACTGAAAGGGTGGCGAGGAGAGAAGACCGTGGTAACACTGGAGAATTTGTCAACATGTGTTCTTCACAAAGACTGGCAGGATGGGTAATTTGTTAAAAGAGAGCCACAGGAAGTCCAAAAACTAAAACATGTCTAGTAAGATGGTGCTTTGCTCAGATGAGACCAAAATTCTACTTTTAGGTCTACATGAAAACACTATGTGGGGTTAAAAATACCTAACATTATGAAAGATGGTGGTGGCCGCAGCATTTTGTGTGGATGCTTTTCTCCATCATGTACAGGGAACCTGGTTAAAGCTGATGAAAAGATGGATGGACCTAAACACGGATCAACCCTGGAAGATAGCTTGTTGGAGGCCGCAAGACTTGAGCAGCAGAGGTTCACCTTCCAGCAGGACAACAATCCGAAACATATGGACAAGAGCTTCAATGGGAAAGTATGTTCATGGGTTTGAATGGCCTAGTCAAAGTCCAAATATGAAGCTAATCTAAAAATTAGATTAGATTTGGCAAACTTGTGCTATTTTGTGCTGCTTAGATGCAATAACAAATTAATTTTGTGGTTGACATTTAAAAAAAAAAAAAAGTGTGAAAAAGCGTGTTTGAGTAGTTTTAGCAAGGCAACAAATATAGGGGACTATTATATAAGACCTTCAGGTTTTAATGTCAAAAGAAAAAGAACATTATCTATTATCGTGGTTGCAGCCTATATTTTGCCTGATAAAACAATCTCCTCGCGCCTTAATCCCCCCTCCTGCCCCGCTGAAACACCCGGCCTGTTTTAACTGATCAGCTGACCTGCTGAGTTAATATGAGGTGGGATTTCTGGGTCACTAAGCAGTCAGTATTTGCTCTGTTCCCTGACATCAGACAAAGAAAAATGTGTGAACATCTTTTGTCGGGACGCAAGGTGTGCCCTGTATGCTGAAAGCGAGTCACAAGCCTTACGTAAGTATCACGTTACTGCTGCTGGAACATCAGCAATCTGGTAAAAGCAAGGAATAGGACCACAGGCTCCCATGATGCATTCAGGTCTAAAGAGTCTCCATGGTGATGATAGTCTTCACTCAAAAAGATAGAAACATCTGGGCTGCAATTTCCTGTTAGGAGAAGGGACTTGAATGGAACATTATGGCAGCTGCTAAGTCTAACTGGTTGTCTTACAGAGCTTGAAACACTAGACAATAAGTGTTCATTTTGGAAATTAGATGAATACATAAAGAAAAGACTGAATTACAAATGATGCATTATTATCTTCCCATTGGCACACAGGAGTTTTCCTTTGAGCAGACTGAACTTTGTGACTTTGCTAATCTTTTTTTTTTTTTTTTTTTTTTTTTTTTTTTCATAAAACAAACCAACAGAAGGTCCCATTCATGTACTGTTGATTATTAGACAGCTTGTGTCACTGAGCGGAGTGGAATGTAATGTACTAAACCTGAGCTGTGCTGTGTGACCTGAGGATGAATGTCAGTGTCAGGCTGTGTCTGCAGATGTTGGCTGATCTCCTTTAGTCTGAATAAAGTCAGTGAAAAAAAGGGAACATCTGGACAGTAGTCAGTGAGGAATGCCTGTAATGATGTTGCCAGTAAATCCCACTGCATGTATGGCCATGCTGTAACATACCTGTCTGAGCCCTGCAGACTGGACTCCTCCCCATAGAACGAGTAGATGAGATCAGAGTCGTCCTTGCTGATGTTGGCGAAGCTGGAGTCGTATGCTGGTGCGTAGGATGTGAACGGGCCGTAGCTCAGGTAGGACACTGCGGAGAGTTTGTAACACATCAGAAATCTCTTTGCCAGCTGCTCAGACTTTAGATCAAGAGATGAACTTAAAGCAGCTCAGTTACCCGGAGTAACCCTGTTCCTTTTGTCCTCCCTGAAGCTCTGCAGGCTGTTCACACCATTTTGTAGCCGATTGGACATCATGACCAGTTTCACCGGACAGTACCCAGCATCTGAGCAGATATTTAACAATTGCTTTCATTATTAGAAGGTCTGCATTAAATGTGTTCCAAATGCCAGACAATATAAATATTAAACATCTTACACGATGATTGTTTCCCAAAAGACAAACATTTATTGGCCCCCCTAGTAAATGTAAAGAAATCCTTAAAATATCATTGCAGAAAAATAATCTCTGACCAAAATAAAAACTATTCATTAAAAGTGGGAAAAAAATACAATGATAAAAAAAAATTATTTGACTGAAATACTGTGGACACTGTCTTTGGGAGCACAATGGGCCCACAGCATGACAGATTCTTCACTGTACTTAAGTATGCTTTTTCTGCACTTTCTTCCTATGTGCAACTCCACACCCACTTAGAGTGCTTGTTGTATATAAGCACAATCTTAGTCTCATCTCACCAAAGCAGATGGTTCCGGATATTGTTCAACTCCACAGATGTACGTTTGTGATGGCAGGACAGCAAAAGCTTTTTATTTTGAAATCAATAACTCGCTGGACAGTATATAGCATGTCATGGCTGCTATGGAAATCAGGCAACAACATTATTTCCTGTGGTTCTCCAACAGTGAGCTTTGAATATTTGTTTTACCTACCCTATCCCTCTTCTCACTGTGAATGAGAGGTCCTCATCTACCCTAATGGTCAGGTGTTCAAATAAAAAGGGACCTCTGTGTGATCTCATATTTATAACCCAGGAAAAGATAGTCATGGATTTCTGGATCCATGACATGAAAAACAAAGTTTAGATTAAAAAATACCACAGTTTACATTTCTTTTAAAGGGAGTGTTACAGATGCCACTAGTTGTGCTTTGAATATTTCTGTTTTAAACTGTTATTTCCATAATATGATGTGATTTGCTGATCAAATGCCACTCACAAAAGGTTGAATTTTTCTATGATTATTATTGCAATATTCATTATACTGCTGTCAATCACCGAGCCTTTGGTGCTGTTCCTCCCTCCACCCCTTGCTCTCTGCTATGCTGCAGCTCGCAGAGGCTAGGCTAGTTAGCATGACCACCGATGACGGCTGATAAACGGTTTTCCTGGAACGGTAAGTTGTTTCTCTGCCATTAGCACGTTTAGTAGCGAGTAAATGAGGTTGAGTGACAGCGCTAAAACACCCCTCCTGGCTCTGATTGGTTGGTTTTGGTCAGGAGCAGTGCAGTTCTTCAGAAGGGAAAAGAGTCTCAGGGTGGAGGAGATCAATTTTTTTTCACATATTATCTGTCTCATAACATACTGTCACAACATGGTGACAGTTTTAACATATTTTTGTAAAAGTTACATACTACAGCTTTAAGCTATTTTAAGAATTTTTTCCCCCCACATCTTTACTAGGTTTGCCAGTAAACGTGGACAGAACTGTCTAGATCCCATTAAACAGCTGTTTAATTTCTGTGACAGAATCGACATTGTTTGTACCCCCAGGTGATGGATCGGCTGGGTTGAGTACGGCGAGAGTGGTGGAGCCATCGGACTTCCGCCTTGCAAACTCCAACTATAAAGACAAAAAAATGATCACTTCCTGATAAAAAAAAAAAAAAAAAAAAAAAAAAAAAAAAAAAAAAAAAAAAAAAAAAAAATTAATAATATAAAATTTCAAGCTACAGTAATTTAACAGAAATGTGTCTTCACAAGATTAAAATCATGGATTATCGCTCAACTGATGACTATTAAATTATGTATGTCATCTTTTCTTGTCATACTGCCAGTTGAAGAACTGAGCCTTTTTAAAGGAAGATAAATTAACTGAAAAAATATAAAAAGCTTTCTTGTAAATTCCTGCTTCTTACACCACACTGCACCACTCTGTTCGACAGCTTTCCTCCAGACTCCTCGATGACCTTGCGGATTTCCTCCAGCTCTTTCTCGGCTTTTGCCGCTTCGTCCTTCGAGTCTTTGTCCTGTCTGCAAAGGAATTTCAAATTGAAAAAACAAGTTTGAGACAATTTGACCATAAGCCAATATTTTTTGTAGCAGCAGCAAAAAGCTACACACAATATCGCAGGAAGGAAGTCTACGTGTTTAATCGCTGAAAATTCTGCTTTTGTTCCAATCTTCATCTATTTGAAACAATTCCTTGACGTCAACAAACGTCATCAAGATGCAGCAGGCTTGTAAAGACTGTTTTGCTCATGGCGAGTCGTCATGCAAAACAAGCAGGATCAGTCAATAGGTTATGTTAATTCAGCTGAGAACACAACTGATGGCAAAGAGTAAGCAGGAATAAACACGTCCTAACTTGCTGTCAGGCATTCCTCACATTCTCAGCCTTCAGGTCTGCAGTAAAAAACCAACACCTGTGAGAGTCAAGCTCACAGAAGGAAACTCCATGCAGTGACTGAGTGGAAACTGTCTCATAAACACAGATCATGTTTCTGACTAGTCTTCTCAGCTTTGCAGTTATCCATGAAATACTTTACACAGGTATTTAAAAGGTCTAATATGTTGATAACAGAGTTCCAGGCATCAGTGGAATGTGTGACGTTAGCATGCTGAAGCACCTTGGTGTGCTGGGCGTCTGGGAACGCTCACTGCCCTCTGCAGTCGTGACTCCCTCCTTGTTCTGGTCTGAGCTGGTGACTCCTTGCTCCTCTGACTTCACAGGTTGTTTGGCAAAGCGGTCAAGGCCAGACATAAAATCTATGCTCTGCTTCAGACTGTCCAGCCTTTCCTATTGGAGGAACAACAAAAACCATTTAGTGGCCTAGAGAAGAAAAACAAATAGGTGAAGAACAGAAAAATAACTGCCTTTGCTATAAGGTAGAAATATCCAACTCCAGCCCTGAAGGGCTGGTGTCCTTCAAGTTTTAGGTGTGTGCTTGCTTCAACATAGCTAATTCTAGCTGAGTTACTGCTCAAACATATTATTTAGCTCTGCGGAGGCCTGCTAATTAACTATTCAATTGATTGTGGTGGGTTGAAGCAGAACATCTATAACCGGGCCTTTCAAGACAGAATTCGAACACCACTGCAGTATGGAAAGCTTCAGAAAATGTTCTCTAGGGCCCTCGTGTGTTGGATCGCTGCAATATCAAGTCTCACTTCCTGAACTCCCTTTTGTCACTAAAGGAAACACTCACCTATTAGAGAGTAGTGTACACAGTACAAAGCTGTATTCCTCACTTTACTGCTACTTGCTCCTTAACTTAGAATCATTTTCCTGCCAAGTTCCAATGAGTCCAATTCATCAGTCCTTGACCATCTTGTTTGAGGTGTTTCTGCTAAAATGTTGTTTTTAGTTTTCAACAGACATAGCATTTTGCATTTCACCAAACATCCTATCTTTGAACTCATCTGTTGAAAGAGAGTCGAAACAGATGTCTTCTATTCCAAATATAATCTTGCAAACCTCTTGTGTTCATCTGAGGACTTATTTATCAAACTCTGTTATCAGTGAAAGACCACACGGTTTTCTAACATGAGCTGATATTAGAGAATAATAATAATTCTGGCCATCTAACTTTGGACTGAAAACCACAGGGAAAAAAATACAGCCACACTTTTATGAGGAAATCTGAATCATCAGACTCATACCTGGCTCAGGATCTTCATTCCAGAGTGTAACAGTTTACGAGCGGCCTTATGGTAGATTGTCTCAGGTTTGTTGTAAATCATGGCATTCTCACACATGATTCTGAAGTCTACCTACAACGACAAATCCAGCGCCAACCATTAGACAAGATATAAAAAAAGCAGCATCTGTGAATCGAAACATTTAAGCAATGTGTTCAGCGCCTTACAAAAATATTCCTACCCCTTAAACCTCTTCACATTTTATATTTTATTTGGATTTTTGAGTCCACCTGTGTCATTTATTTTCAGAATATGTACAGCCTTTATGAAAAAGTGACAAGAAGAAAGTCACCATTAAAAGAAAGCCATAGCAAGTCTGTTTAAAGTCCCATAAATGTAATAACTACATCTATAAGATACAATTGAATTTATTTATTTAATCTTAAGAACTACATTTTAAACATTTTCCTGGTGGCAGCCACAGAAGACGTAGTGGGGAAGGGTATAGCATTGATTGCCCGCTCTGTTTAGACAGAACTGAGACAAAATACGTTCCATCTTCTGCATCTGAGGTTTCGGAGATAAAGACACTTGTTTCGTTTGTTACCTGGATGGTTAGCTGGCCCGTCTGCAGGGCAGAGCTCTATCTGACGGTGGAGGAGAGAAGAGGAGATGAGGTGTTGACATGCTGCAAGCAGTGCCTCTGAGTCTGTGCGTGGGCTTTGTGAGCAGTGCTCACGGCGAGAGAAGCATAGAGTGGGGTGCGTCACGTGTGTGCGTGCACGCGCGTGTGTGGTTTTGGGGGCGCTTGTGCCGCCCTAGACGGCTGTCCATGTCGCCCATATCAGAAACCGCTACTGCATGTAAATAACAGAGCATGTCTGTATGCAAAACATTATGTGTGGCAGAAAATTAGCCTTCACAACACACTGAACCCACCATCCCTACCGTGGAACATGGTGGTAGCAGCATCATGGTGTGGGGGTGCTTTTATTTTTGGCAGGAACAGTGAAGCTGGTCAGAATTTAATTAAGATGAGATAGATGGAGCTAAATACATTGCAGTAATGAAATAAAACCTGTTAGAAGCCATAAAAGACTTAAGACTGGGGCAAAGGCTCCTCTTTAATCAGGACAATGACAATAAACATACAGCCAGGGCTACAAAGGAATTGTGAAGCATATTCACATAGTAGAATGGCCTAGTCAAAGTCCAGGATGAAATCCAACACAGAATCTATGGCTAGACTTGTAAAAATGCTATTCAGAGATGTTTTCCATGAATATAACTAAGCTTAAGCTATTTTGCAAATAAGAATGGGAAAATTTCACACTCTGGATGTGCAAAGATGGTAGAGACAAATCCCTAAAGACTTGCAGCTGCAAATGCAATGAAAGATGGTTTTATGAAGTATTGACTCAAGGGGTCTAAAACCAAATGCATATTACACTTTCAGACTTTTATAAAACAAATGTGAAACCACACATCACTCTCCTTCCATTTTACAACTATACACTATATCTGTAAAACAGATAAACTAATTTGAAGTTTGGGTTTGTAATGAGACAAAACTTGAAACATTTCAAGAGCTAAGAATCCTCCTGCAATGCACTGTAAAACGTCTTATGGAGTTGTAGGTCTGATCTCTGGTTTACCTACACACTTACTTTGAGTTCATCCAACGAGTGGTAGCACTCTTTCTTGACTTTGTCCTTCATTGTACTGAAGTCCATCGGGCGTTTAATAATTGAAGAGTAACCGGGTGCAATGAGGTCGGTCACCGGAAATGCAAAGAATGCACTGGGGTCTTTCCTGCAGTGTAAGCAGAGTTTAATCACATATGAACCAGAGCACACACTAAAACAGAGAGATGCAGACAGAGAGGATAATAAATGTAATTCTCAGTTCTGTGAGGGAGTTTGCTTTTACATGTGCAATAACTAATTAAAGAATACTTAGAGAGAGTCAGTAAGTGGTCAGCACTGCACCTTTGAAGCTGCCTGATGAGCTGGTTCAAAGCTTCCTGCAGAGGTGTCTGCTCTTTTTCTGCAATCGAAGACATCAGAAGGATATATAAAAAATAACTATAGGCTTTGAGAGATGGAATAAAGTCTAGACATTTTAAAACTACCTTCTAGTTTATCCAGCTCTGAACGAATAGGAGTTCTGCTCTGCTCTCTGTCTTCTTCCCCATCTGCATCGTGTCCTTTCTTCTTTTTAGCCATCTGACATGAACAGAGATAATATTCACCTTCAGAGCAAGTTTTGTTTTTCACACACATTAATTTCATTGAACATTCAACCAAACATCAGTGGTTAAGTGATTCATGATTAGAAAAATTGAAATTAACTTTTTTTTTTAATTATTATTTTGGTTCCCACTTTTTGCAGTTTTAGATATAAACTGGGGGACATAAATTACCCCAAAATTTAGCTTTTTAAAAACACTGTAGCTGTCTGAATTATTAACCTTCATATACCCGGGTTCCTGCACATCTTCGAGTGAAAATTAGTATATATTACCTTTTTCTTCCCTCTGTCTTCCTCTGGAGAGCCAAAGCTCCTTTCTTTATCTTTCTTCTTTTTCTTCTTCTTGTCTTTGGGTTTGTCGCTGTCCGCGGGTTGCTCCTCATAAAAAGTGTCCAGACTGGAACTTCCCGTCGTGACTTCGTTCCCGGACACCTTTAGCACCAGCTTCAGCGGCCTGTCTCCGTATTCTAGGCGCATCAAATAAATAAATAAATAAATAAATAAAATTAAAAAACAGTCAGTACGTCAATGTGTCTCAAACAATGGCTGTTCGTTTTGACAGCTCAGGAATGAAATGAACAGCTACCAGACAGGTAAGGGATCTTGCAGTTCCACTTCAAGTTTCATATCGCTAACATTGTTTATAAATACAGACAGGAAATTCTCCCATAAATGAGCGTAGCTGGTAAATAGTTTCCTAGCTAATGCTATTATGGAGCTATCATAGTGTGAAAACAATTAATTATATATGTTTTTCAACTAAAATAAAATAAAAAGAGACTATGTGAATAAAACAACCAAAGACATTAACTAAAATACCTTCATATCCATGTTTTTCGGACTTGTGCTTTTTGTGCTTCTTGCCCATTGTTTGTATATTAGCCACCGGCTGCTATCGCTTCTCTGAAGACCGTGTTAGCGGAAGCATTACAATGAGAGACAACAGACTGCATCGCCACCTGGTGGCAAGGCGGGAAGCACACGGCACCTTGTCGACTTTATGGGAGCCACGAGAGGACGCTTCAAGCTTGGTATTAGCGTTGATAGGCTTCACTCCTCACCTAAACTCTCTTTCTCTTAAAATTCGCCATGTGTGTAATCCTTTAGAAGGTGATCTGAACCAAGACTAAACAACTATATTGCACAGGTACAGTGCCTTACAAAAGTATTCTTACCACATCTTATAATCAAGCACTCCACAAATCTAGCTTTTATGGAAAAGTGGCAAAAAGCTGATGTTACTTGTTCTTAGGTGCATTCTTCGGTGCATTTCTCAAATCACTATTAACATTTCCACAACAGCAAGAGCATTTCTAGTTGATAATTTCTAACAGCATGTTACTTGCTCAAATTTGATAGTTTATTTCTCAAAAGCAAGTGTTCATGTCAATGAAAGTGTCAGTGTCATCAAAATGAAAAGTCCTGAAACCATTGTTTATGAACAAATCAAATGGCTTTGTGTTTTCATTATGACAGTTCACTCTGTAATTGTTTTCCAATACAAAAAAGTCAGATCTTGGTGACACTACCCGAAGATACTCAAGACAGCACTATATATTTTCACAGCAATTTGAAATATGGCCTACAGTTAAGTTACACATTTAGTGAGGTCATTGAGTACAAGAACTAGATATGTATGCTTCACATTTTTACTGAATATGCTCTTTGCAGTTCTAATTTCTTCACAGCAATGACCAAAAGCAAAATACAAACTTATTTACAACAAACATAAGAAACACCCTTTGGGTAAAGCTGTGCACAACTGTGAACAATACAGCTGTAGGCCTACATATTGGAACTAAATTGGAACAAACAATTTACACAGTATTGTAAATCATTCTTGTGCATCCAAAATCAAATAGTACACACTACGGTTCATATGTGCTTGCTAATTGAGGGGTCATAGGATTCAGTTCTAAGTGATTGCAGAGAAGTGCCCTGTCATTGGTTACAACTAATAATTCACACACTTCTCATCAGTGAAAGCTGAGGTTACCCAGGGAGAAATTGTTCAATTTGGGGGAAAAAAAATTCTGGAAAAATGATAAAGAAATGCATAAAACTGACAGATTTTGACAATTGGTTCAACCCTTTTGTATGTAATGACTCAAGCAATGAAATCAGGACTTTTAGTTTTATAAGGAATGACTATTTTGCATTCATAACTATAGTTCATTTTAAAACGATATTGTTAGAAAACAGCAGAGAATTGTATGGAAGCAATTGATACATGCCCAAATGCATTTGCAATTAGTTGGAAGGAATGAGAAACTGCAACTATGACCTACGTAAATGACTAAATGTGGATGTTGAACTAACAGTTATGAGAATTTTAATTCTGATCAGAGAAATGCACCAAAGTAACTGAGAAAAGCTGTAAAAGAAAGACATCAGAAGTTTGCTGTTTGCCACAATCCACATGGGGGTCACGACAAACAAAGAGTGCACTGGTCAGATGAGACCAAAATGGAACTTTTTGGCCTATTTGCATGATTCAGCTCTATGTGTGGTTAAAACCTACACCTTAAACACACTATTCCCAAGTGTGAAATATGGGAGTGTAAGCATTATACCTTGGCAACACTTTCCACACAAAGGGAAGCCAGACAGAAAATCTCTTAGAGACTGCAAAAGACTTGAGGCTTGGAGTTTCACCCACTAGCTGGGGGACAGGGATTCTATGGATTCATGCAGAACTACAATGGCTTAGATCAAAGCATACATATTTGTTAAAATGGCCCTGTCAAAGTCCAGGACTAAATCCAATAAAGAATCAGAGCCTAGAAGATTGCTGTTCACAAATGTTCTTCATTCAACCAGTCTGAACTTTGGCCATTTTATTAAAAAAGTCCCCAAAATTGGACAAAAATGGCAGTCTCTAAATGTAATAAACTGCCAGTAAAAAAATACAAACCAATTAGAAAAGATGTGAATCATAGCTGTTTTATCACGTATTTATACTCTTTGTGTAGGGAAGACATTATAAAGTCAATTTTTCAGCCATGTTTTTGTTTTTTGATTTTTGTTTTTCTTTTTTCTGAACTCCATATTTCAGGACGTAACCACATTTGTTTCAGGGAAGAAGAAATCTGGTAGAAAAAAAAACCAGACTGTTAGATGAGAATAAAATGAATTTCTTAGTGCCCTAGATTAGTGTCCTAAAGCTGTAGAGGTAGTGATAATATTTCTGGCACACTTTTACCCACATTAAAGAGATGTAAAGAAGGGGAAGAGATGTCCCTGATGAAGACCATGAAAGTGTTTAAGATGAATGAATGATTAGTTTCTTTCTGTGTCTGTGTAGGCAGGGGGTGGCGTAGATAAAGCCTGAGAATGTTTCAATAACAAAGACTATTTTTACATTAATAAATAATACCTCATGGAAAACGCTGAAGAAATTTTTGTTCAAGCAAGAAAATTCAAGTAGACAGAAGAATAGATCTGTAACTAATATCAGCACATTCTAACCAAAGGAAATGTCCCAAAAACATTTCAGTTCACATATGAGCTCATTTCCACATTTCCTAATATAAAACAAAGTGTAAAAGCTTTATAAAATTCCCACGTTTTGATGTGAGCGTCTGCGTTCCTGCAACCTGCAAGCTCCAGGAAATGTCATGAAAATTTCAGGCCTGCAGTGCAGGTGTGAAATTGTCTTTAGGTAGCCTTCCTCTAATACACCTGGTATGAAAGCAAACATATACTTGTACTGGTAGCCTTTTTTACAGCTTTTAGTTGTAAATTCAGTGGATCATGTTTAAATTAACCAGTGTAATCTCCAATCACAGACAAATGACACTCTGTTGGATTTGTGTTTTGCAGGACTCTGTGGAGTCTGGAGCTTCCCTGCCTGTCTCCCTGCCTTGCAGAGCTGTTATGCTCTGTTAAATCAGCACATATTGTACTGGCTGATGAATGACAGATGTTTTATTCATGGAGGAAAGATAGTGTACATTCTTTGAAGCACATTCCAGGTTTCATGAAGAGGGAAAAGGATGGGGGCAGATAGTCTGAAAGGAAAGAAGACTGACTCAATTCACCATTTCAGCCATTCCTGCCAGCAGATGAAAAGGTGATTCTGACAGTCTGTTGATGTTTCAGTCTCATATCTGGGCAAACCCATACCCAGCAAATTATGTCTTGATCTGTGTCATGAAGAACCAGCATCATAGCGCATTCCTTATTCGCACCTAGGGTATTCAAATGGTGCTCAGATGAAACGGGTACAAATTCAGGAAGAACAAATACAACGCAATGCAGTTCTTACCCTTTGAACTCTATTAAGTTTTGTTACATTACAGCCACAAACTTCAGTGTGTTTTACTGAACTTTCATCTGATAGATGAGCACAAAGTAATGCATAATTTGATTTGGAAGGAAATGAATATATACCTTTTAAAAAAGATTTTTACAGAAAAAACTAATCTGAATTACGTAGAGAGCTTTAATTTTTAAGTCTTTCCACAGATATTCAAATAAATTTAGGTCTGGATTTTGACTGCACCATTGTAACACATTAATTTATTTTGATCTAAACCATTTCATTGTTGCTCTGGCTGCATGTTTTCGGTCATTCTCCTGCTGAAAGATTAGCCTCTGCCCCAGTTTGAAGTCTTTCGCAACTTCTAACAGATTTTCTTTCAGTGTTGCTCTGCTCATAACTTCACCCATTTACCCATTAACGCTGACCAGCTTCCCTGTCACTACTAAAACAAAGCATCCCACAGCATGGTGCTACCACCACCTTACTATCACAAGCTGTTTTAGAATTTTATTTGTAAACTCAAAGAAAAAAGTGTGTTTTCTCTTTTTTCACAGCTGCACAGTTATTTGTCACGTAAAGTCAAAATAAAACACTGAGGATTTTGACTAGTGTGTGACAAACTATTGCAAGGGGCTGTAGCTTATAGTTAAAATAGGAGGTCCTACAAGCACAGCCTTTAAAGTCAGGTTGTTTTCAGTTTTACACCACCTTCAAATAGCAGCTGACAGTTACAACAAGTACAAGTGAGTAGGCAGATCTTCATGAAAAAAACATCATAAACTCAGTGGGTTGCTGTGATCATTGGGTTAATTACAATATTTAGTAACCTAGTTACTTTTTTAAATACGGTATGCTAAATCTCAATTTAGCTTAGTAATGCTGCTAAGCCTAAATATTTTGCCGATCCAAAAACAGAGCAAATAAGATTAATCTTTTTTTGAGCACCTTTACCCATTTTACATTTCAGCATCATCTGTATCACCTCAGCTGCACCAATGTGCTGCCTAAAAGTGTGAACAGCCCTAGATTTCATATCATTTTTGCACTGAGACAGAAAGACGTTGTATGTGCACTCCCTGTGAAGGTAATTGTTGTTATCGAGAGGAAGTTCAGTGGTGTTGGAGGTTTAAAAAGTTTGTCATGCAAAGAGATGAAGGTAAGACTAAAGAAGTTAGGATGAAAAGATTTTCCTGTTACTGCAACAGCAGAGTGACATTCCTTCATCTGCAGAACCAGGATGTGAAAATGTTATTTTAGAATTTTATCCCAGTATAATTACCAGTAAAAGCCAGAATTATATGTTTTGTCCAGAGCAACCTTGCAGAGCCAGCATAACCTCAAAAAATGAAAATGTAAAACAAAAAGGTAGAAATATTTTATTTTATTTTGATTTATTCATAAAATTCCATGTAAAGAAACAATTTTAAACAAAATCACTAGTGAAACCCATGCTATTCATTCTTTGTACAACCACCTTTTGCCAGTAGAACCGCACTTGGTGTTATCCAGTAAGATTTACGAGGTTGGAGCATACAGATGAAGAGATCTTTGAACATTCCTCAAAGAACAGTCTGTCTAGAGATTGAAGTTTTTAGTAAAAGTTTTCAGGAAAAGATTAATTTCATTTAGGGCTTTGTAGCTCCTCTTCTGATTAGATCATATTTTTAAATAATTCAAGTGGCATCAACTTTGATTAATGTAATTATTTTCTTTTCATGTTGGTGTGTTCATCTCTGATATCTGAAAATGTTATTGAAGTATCATTTGATCCAGGAAGTTTAAGATTACTCTAAGAAGCTGTCCTTCAACACTGTAAAACAGCAGCAATGATTTCAGCGGTCTGATTATAATAACAACTTCTGATCCTGTAGCCGTCTGCTCTACAGCTCCACGGAGGTCATGGGCTCCAACTGCTTCAGTCCAGTTACGGAGCTGCACGCGAGTTAGAAATCCTCGGATTAAAAAGGGATCAGTTACACCAAACAGGGTTAACAAATGGCAAATGTTGTGAAATTCATTATGCTCTGTCACAACAGAAGAGCGACGGGGACCAGAAGAGTGTTTCCACATGAAAGCCGTGTCCCAACAGAACCATGGGAAACGACTTCCTGCTCTGCAGATGGGATTGAATGATGGGATGTTTTAGTTTTTGAACATGTAACACAGCTAAATTACAAATAGGCATAACAAAGGCTGACATTAAAGAGTTTGTCTGCTTCACACATGGACTGTGTGAAACAAACAAACAAAAATGTGTTGTTTAGATGTGCATTGCAGCAATTTTTTATTCAAATGTGTAATTATTAGTTTGATTTAAGTCAAGGCCATTTGAACACATGAATATGCTTTTAACTAAACCATTCCTTCCCCAGAGCATGATGCTACCACTGCCATGTTTGACTGTTTCTTCTGTGTGTTAGTTTTCCACCACACATATTGTTGTGCATGTAGGCCAAAAAGTTTTTTTAGTCCCTTTTGATCAGAACACCTCCTTTTAACATGCTTATTGTGTCCCCTACCTGGCTTGTGGCAAACTGTAGAGAGAAATTATGCTGACTTTCTTTCAGAAATTCAGCAGTCCTTCCACTCATCCATTAAGGCCAAATTCATGGAGTGCACGTCTAATAGCTGTCCTATAAACAGGTCCTCCTGCCTGAGGATCTCTCCTCCAAAGTTACAATGACCCTTACAGCTGTTTCTCTGATTAATGCTCTCCCCATCTCACCTGTCAGTTTGGGTGGACGCTTGTGTCTTGGTAGGTTTGCAGTTGTGCCATACACTATCCATTTTCAGATGATGAATAGAACAGTGCTCTATGAGATGTTCTACGTTTTGGACAGAGTCCTAGAATCCTGCTAATGACCTCATTATTTGACTCAGGTGTGTTGAAGCAGAGACACATCTAAAAGTTGCAGGACACCTGACTTTAAGGTCTGGATTTAAAGACCTCTGGTTTACAATATTATTTTAGAATCCAACTCTGCTTTAAACTTCCTCAGAACTTTGTCACTGATCTGTCTGCTGTGCTCCTTGGTCTTTGTGATGCTGTTTGTTCACTAATGTTCTCTAGTAAAAACTTTTCAGGCCTTCACAGGATGTACGTATTTATATTGATAATAAATAATAATCAGTTGGACTCTCTTCAGTTCGTTCTGATTAGGTAACTTCTGAAGACAGCTGATTTTACTTAGGGCTATAAATCCTATTTTTCCCAGATTTTTACAAAAACAAAACGAATCATTTTTGTTCCACTTTCCACATTGATACTTTTGCAAGGTACTGTATTGACCCCGCACTAATTTATTGTATACCCTGGTTTTCAGTGTCTTCACTTTGTGGTTTGACATTGCCACAGTTCTTTTGCCTGTCTTTTCTGCCTTTTTAGAGTAAAAAAGTTACTCTGCCGGGTAATTACACCAGTCCGTGACAAATGGACATTAATAACTTCTGTCCTTTTAAATCTATGTGAGAACGTGGCATGGAGTCTAGCCACAGAAGAAGATTCTCTGCAGCTGAAATTGTCAGAGCGCCGCTCAGATGTGACAGATGAAATGTTTGGGGGTCATTACAACTGTCAGCACAGAAGGGGTTTGAAGATGTAACCAACCATCACGAGTAAGCCAGACAGCAACATCAAAGAGGAGAAGCCAATCATTCTGCCTCAGTGTTTTTCTCCTGCCTGCCAGTCTGTCATGCCAACATCTTTGAGCATCACTCACTCAGCCCCGTCAAAGCACTGGGCGTGTGTGACGACTCTATTTTTATCTGCAATCAGAAACGTTTCATGTCGGTGGGCTGGATTGTCGTTTTTTACAGCCCGCCGCTGACTCTGCATCATGGCAGTCCAGTCCTCTGATATCCAATGAAGGTATGCCGCTGAAGGTCTGGTATGATTTTTGGATGGTAACAACCTTCCATGCTGAGCTGCAATGCCTGCAAAAATGGTTACTGCTTGTTATACCCCCAAAATACCCTAAACTGGACCCCTGTGGACAAATAAATATAGCAGAAGATAGAAAGATTTCAAATCAGCACTACAGACGGGGCCCAACCTAACTTCAGCTATTTGAAGCTCCTCAGTGCGTTCCTATTAGCATGTGCCTTTTCCAATTTTATTCGCAGTGTTCTCTGATCCAGTTGCTCTAATGTATATTTCACTGAGCTTTCTTAATGTTTTTGTAGTTTAATGTCACTCTGCTTTAGAGTGCTTGATGTATTATTCTGCTTTGAAAACTTCTTTGTAATGGGGATTTTTTTTTTTTTTTTTTTTTTTTTTAAAGAAAGCTGTTCTGATGTGTAACTCTTCTGGGGACACTTGCAGGAAGTTGACTTTCTGTATATTTAAGGGGTGTATACCTAAAAAAATACTTACATGTGCCCTAAATTCCACAGTATGCATGCATGACAGCATAAAACAGGACAAGCAAGGTGGCAGGAAAAGTAGGTAGAGGTTGGGGTAGGGGGCCTTATTTCGATCTGAGTCTTTATTCTCTGCAAGCCTCTGAAGACAGTGGTCCTGGGGTGCAAAAAGTACGCAGGGGAGGTGCGTTCAAAGCATGCGAGCTTGGTGATGATCCTCTGTCAGATCCTAAGCCGTTTGAAAAGTTCATATAAACCAAAAGACAGCGGCTGGGAAATGGTCTTTGCAAACCCAAAGAGAGTTTATCATCTCGACACAGGGAGAGGCACTGTTTGAGGTGGAAACACGCTGCCTGTAATCTCATTCTACTTCAGAGCTTTATCAGGGACCTCTACCACCTCAAAGGAGATAGATAGGCCAGCATGGTTCTTATAAACAAGGCATCTCAAAACATGTGTTTTTATTGTGCCTAAAGCTTAAAGCCCCCCGAAACAAAGCAGCTGTGCCGAATAATGACTGAACACTAATGAAATGTTAACGCTTTGCACTTGATACTTAACTAACAAAATGCTCTTTCATTGGAAAGAGATTATTATGCCAAAATAAACTTATATCAATTGAAGATTTTCTCATTTTATTTTCTATGCAGAAAAGTATGTATAAAATGATTTTCTGTAACTTCTGTGCTTAAAAAAAAGGAAGTATTCTGAAATCAGGAGTAGTCTGTACACTTTTTCATATATAAACTGCAGCCTGCACATCCTTTTATTTTCTTTACTGACTTTATGTATGGAGGATCATGGAGATGCAAGAACCTACAGGGTGAGAGGCAGGTTATAGTCTGAACAGGTGGCCAGTCCATCACAGTGACACACAATCAGATGTGCACACATACACACAATTTTAAATGGCTGATTAATCTAATATGCATGTCTTTTAGATTGTGGTAGGAGGCCGAAGTACCTGGACAGAACATGCAAGCTACAGGCGGGAAATTCCCTGCCAATGATTTAAACGCAGGACCTTCTTGCTGCAAAGCAACAGTTCTAACTTCTGCATCACTGTGGAAACCACCAATTATATCGTCCATTGAAGTTTTGCTGGCAAAATGGCTCAGATTTGAACTTCTCACTCCTCACATCTGGAAGGAAGTACCTGACCAGGTACCAACAATAAGAAGTACAGGGTATTGCAAAAGTATTCATATTGGGAACATTTTTACAATTTGTAATGTTGCACCACAAACCTCAATGGATTTGTTGGTTTTTATACTCTAAAGTAGTGGTTTGTTTGACCTTTGTCTTGAAGGCACACTGCATGTTTTAGATGTTTCTCTACTTCAGCACACCTGGTTTCAATTCCTGGATGATTAGCAGGGATTTTCTGATCAACAATCCTCTGAATCAGGTGTGTTAAAGCAGGTAAACATCTAAAACATGCAGTGCAGTGTACCTTAAGGACCAGGATTTGGAAAGAGTGCTCTTAACTGTCACAAAGTAGTGCATAGTTATGAAGTGAAAGATAAATGGTTTTTTGTTGGTTTATAATTTATGTTTTTTTAAATCTGAAAAGTCACTAGTTTGCAGTATTGTAAGGTACTTGATGTTTGAGGTTGTTGCACATCTAGAAACTTCTGCCCATTTTGCCCATTCTTCTTTGAAAAATACCTTAAGCTCAGTTAGATTGGATGGACTTCACTGCCTTGTGTTTGGCTCCAGTAATCATCCCATTAACTTTGGCTTCTGAAGGCACTTGATGTTGCCACCACTATCTTTAAGATGCGTTCTTCACCATGTTTGTTCTGTCCCCTACTGGGTTTATGGTAAACTGCAGAGCGGCCTCCTAATGTGTAGGTTTCCTACTTGTACCAGGGCAGATCTGCTCTACAAAAAAAGATACCTGAAGATGCTATTCTAATTGAGTGATTTAATAATTGTTCCTTGGTCGTTAAGGTGTTTGTTCAATAATATTTTCTTACAAACCTCTAAGGCCTCCACAGATTAGCTGGATTTACACTGGGGTTAAATTAAACACAGGAAACAGATGAGTTTTGAAGGCAACTGGTTGGACTGAATTTTATTTAGTGGTATTAAGGTAAAGAGGGCTGAGTAGATATGCATGCCACACCTTAATATAAGATTTATATTTAAAATTTTTTAAAAACACATCCTTTTTATTACACTTATGCACTACTTTGAGTTGGTCTATCACATAACATCCTTTTAGATGTCACTGTATATGTCAGGACAGGGATGTTTTCTAATGCTTTTACCATTTGAACCAGACAGGAATGCTTTCTATATGTTCTTTTTTTAGGTCTTCCTTTAGTGTAGGAGCTTTCAGAGTGTAAAGGAAATCATTTTTGACATAGCTGGACAGTTTTTGATCAAAGTGCTAAGTGTACAGTGATTGGTTGAACATTGAAACATAAACCTACAACTAAGATTATGGAAATTCTTATTTATTTTGTCAACATTGATATTGACAACAGCTCTTACATTAGTCTATATAGACCTAAATCAAACCCAGAAAAGTGGATCTAAACTTATTGCCCGAGAGTTACAAAATTAGACATTACTCACTGCCTGAAAAAAGTCCTGATCACACGTTTTGTTTTGTCTATAGTGTCACAAAGTAGACTACTTAGTAGTTTTGGCTTTAAGGCAAAAACTTATGTTCTCATGAACAATCAAACCCTTTCCACTGGTTAGGCATAAAAATCCACATGACAGAGGTTGCCAGGACCTTGGAAAAGTACAAGGAAACAGGGGTCAGTGTGAGGGGAATGACAATAATTGTCTCATTTTAGAGACTGATGCCTACAGGTGAGAGTTATTAGGGAGGACCATTATTCCCTGCTCTCTGTGGGTGTTTGCATGTGTTTGTATGCTGTTGCGGCCAGTCTTTCAGGCAGGTCTCAGCAGCAGCTTACAAAGGTGTGGCCACAGCGCCGCATCCAAATGTGGCACATGAAAGACAAAAGTGCAGATCAACAGAGAGTCTCTCAGCCTCATTCCTTTGCTTTGCTGTCAATCTGACAGATGGCATGGGTCTGTCTGAGGCCCGAGCAGTGAGGAGTGTGGTGGCTTCAAAGGCCCTCTGTAATCTGCAGAAACATCACAGGCTGCAAAAAAAGTGACTGTCCCCCAGACACACTGCCTACTAAGAGGGCAAACGAGGCGCTAATGAAAGGCAGATAAAGGAATCGCCGGCTTAGACCGTGCCTCACCAAGTTAAGAAAAGTAAAGAGAAATGGAACACATCAGGTTGGCTTGTCTCTTTCTTCTAGAGAATCTACAGATAAATGGCTGTCAGTCCCGTTGTGTCTGCACACATAAAGACCTCATTTCAAAGCCCCCCACGCCCCAGAATATGACTCAATTCAGTCTAAATGGTCAGCACAGAGTGTTGATGAGGAAAAATAAAGTTTATTCTTTATCTGACAGAAAATTGTAGCCATTTGGCTTTTCAATTAGGTTTGGTAGTGCAAAATCCAACCAACTTTAAATTTGACTATATATAATTAAAACCAAAACTGACATGGTCAGTTATTATTTTCTGTCATCTCAGCAGAAAAGAGATCTAGACTGTCCAATTTAACCATGCAGTGTTGACCAGAAGTTTACATGCACTCATTATTGACATGACTGCCATATTAATCTGGGGGTTTTAATGATGCATTTGTATTGTTATTTTTTTTTTACAGTTTATACAAATAAGATGAACAAGATGCACAAGGTTGAATTGAATGAGAATTGTCTCTAATTCACACAAAATCAAACTCATATGCAGGCTGAAAAGTACTTTTTTTCCCTTTGGATATTTAATTAAAAATGGTTGAGCTTGTTAGAACTGATTGGTATCTTATCATAGATGTGTTTGGGATCATTGTATCCAGCTGTGTCCAAGTTTCAACTATCTCGCTGTTGACTTGATGTGAAATTGAAAAATTTAGAAATACTCCTCTATTATTCCACTTACAGAGAAACAGTCCATTAGCACGATCCCACCACCAACATGCTTGACTGCTGGTTCAGTCTTCACATGTTTGAAAAAAAACTTGATCTCCAAATAACATTCCTGTTATTGTGAGGAAATATCTCAGACATATACTCATTTCTTTTCTCAATAAGTCTTGTGGCTTGTTCATTTGGGGAGCTGCAAATTTCAGGAGCACTTCTTTCTTGGCACTTGCTCAGTTGCTGCTGATCTCTCTTCTTTCTATACTGGTGAAACCTGTGTCCCAGCATCTTCCAGTTTTAGATGGGTTTGAGACTTTGTGATTCTTGGATAGTTCCTGAACGTTCTGGCAGTTTGGTTAAGATGGTTGTTTGGATCAAATCGTTAAAACTTGAACACAGCTGGGTGTTCCAAGAGGACAATAATCCAAAACACACACTACTAACATCCTTCCTCAGTGCCCTCCACAAAGCCTTGACCTCAGTCCGACTGAAAATGTGTGGACTATAATTTAAAAAAGGAAATGAACTCTACCATTTCTGACAAAAAGAGTGACCAAATATGCAGTTGGAATTATGCCATTGCCTTGTTGATTGCAACAAAAAGAATACTTTCTCTCTGCAACTTTGTTAAGAGTCATTTAACCAAACACTGGTTGTACTATATGTATAGATTAGAGTCTGGAATTATAATTTTGAAAAATGCACAAAAAACTGAACGTATGCACCAAAGTCTTATTTTTAATATATACTGAAGTTGTATGTTGTGTCATTATTCCTCAATAGAACACATAACAATTCTAAAATATCATCAAAAGCCTTAAATTATTATTACATTAATTTCTACGATAAGCAAATGTAAACTAACACTGGATACTTTTTATTTCAATTACACCTTTGTCTAAAAAACACTCTAGGAGATTCTAAGTATTTGATGCATCATTTGGGATTATAAAAGATAGGACAAGTGGCAAGTGTCCTGGAATTACAATAATGGCTACTAAAATATACAGGTTCACTGGAGCTATGTTCACTCACAGTGTGGAAATTTTAAATTACCATCTGCACTCTGGAAGTTGTCGGCTATTCTCCAATTTAGCATTTGTCTGTTGCGTCCAACAGCCCACAACCCTGTGCAAGCCAGTACTGGTTGTAATATGAAAGATACATGTGTTACTCATCTCCTATCAGCATATCACAATACCAAGCATGACAAATGCTAAAACTAAAAAAAATAAAAATAAAAAATAAAAATAAAAAAAAATGCTGCTCCACTATATGGTGATAGATCTGCATTCTAATTGCAACAGATTTCTTTGTGACATCTGTTGCAATTAGGAATACCATCACTGATACAGATGCAGCCTGATTGTCAGTGCTGTCAAATGACATTTTCCAGATGCTCTTGCTGCCTACATTTAAATGACAGGAGATGCCATTTTTGTTCAAACCTCCACTTATGCTCATTTATAGTCTTTATTTAAGAAATGTTGGTGCCATAAAATGACAAATGTGATGGGTTTTGGTCTGGTCTTTGACTGGGCAATTATAATTCATGGATAGGCTTTGGTCTAAACCACTCATTGTTTAGGGTTAATGTCATGTAGGAATGTGGAGTCCCACCCCAGTTTCAAGTATTATGCTGCCTCTAATACAATTTCTTCTTGGATGACCCTGTATTTTCCTTTGTTCATGATTCCATCAACTCTCATCAACTTTTTCTACAGAGCAAAAGTATTTCCACAGCATGATGCCACCACCATGATTTTTAATGTAGGGAAACTATGTCCAGGTTACTGTTTCGCGTTAGCTTTCCAGCAGACTTGTTTTACCTATAAGCCAAAAAGTAGAATTTTGGTCTAATTTGACCAGATCACCTTCTTCCACATATTTGCTGTCACATATGAAATACACAGACGTTTTTATGACTCTCTCTCAACAATAGCTTTCTTCCTGTCAATCTTCCATATAGGTTAGATATGTGGAGTGCATGACCAATACAAGCACATCTCAAAAAAATTGAATATCATGAAAAAAGTTTAAGATTTATTAATTTTTTTGCTAATTTCAAAAAGTGAAACTCATGTAATATATATATTCTTTATATACAGACATATTTTCAGGTTTTTATTTCTTTTAATTTTACAGATAATACAAATCCAAAAATAAAGTTCAAAATGTATACATAGATTTTGTAAGGCACTGTTTAGACGTGATAAAAAGAAAGTACCCTGAGTTCTACGGTTTGAGTGTATAAATGTGCATAATTCTTGGGATAAAAATCTAAAGCCAGGTGTGTTCTGCTGAACAAAGGATATCTCCTCTTATTAATAAGAAATGTTTTACGCTGCTCTTTGTTTGTGTTACATTGCTGTATCCTTCAGCCTCCATAATGGGTGTTGTAACTCTGGCAGCTTCATAGTTTCAAATTTGTGAACAAAAAGTATCTAAAAATGACTGAACAATTAAAAAAGAGTGGAAAAATGGTTAAACTCACAACTGAACACTCCAGCAGCACCAGGCCAAGCTTTGTGCAAATAAAAGATGTGTCCTATAAAGGTTTGGTTTTGTGCGAGACCAACAGAAAAAAAGTCTGTGTGTCAGCTGCTGCTACGCTTTTAGCTCTACCAGACTGTTTCTGCTCTCCACACACCCAGCTCAGGGATTGAAAAGTCATTCAGGAGTTGTGTAATTGACTGGAGTTTAATTAAAGGCCAATATGAAAAAAGAGCAGACAAAAAGGCAAATTAAAGACACTTGTAAAACAGAAAATGAAATGCTTAACAAGCTCTGCACCACCATTCAGGGACCTAATTTACACAGCAAACCCTCACTGCGAGCTTGGTTATAATTTGGTGGGTTCGGTGTTGCAGTTACTTCAAGGCTGTAAGGCCTTAATTGAAATATGTTCTATCAAGGATTTTCCAGTGCATCAAGTCTTAGGGCATGGACATAATTATAAGCTTGCAGAAAATACGGGCTATGTGTTACCTCTTAGATACTTAATGAGCACATTATAAAAACAAGGAACTTATCTCTTCTGGTCTGTTCTTGTTTGTGTATGATATCCTAATTAATTTGATAAAATTGATGACGACATCTAAATATGTTAAAGGGGCAGTAGTATGTATTTTCCAGGGACATGGTGCCATTTTATTGCACTATCAAGTAACAATGTTACATTCAGTTAAAAAAATGGTGTATATATCAAACATAACTTAAAAGAATTTTGACATCACAATTTGATGCCTTGAAATTGACCTCTATCTCTTTAAGAAGCTTCTGCTCTTTCCAACACTCCGCCTTCCACATGTCATCACACCAATGTTTCTCTATTATGCCATATACAACCATTCTTAGGAGCGTCGGACTGAGAAGTAGTTCATAAGATAAGCTTAGCAGACTCACAGTTCCACCAGGTGTTTGCTGAATTCTGCTGCCGCTAGTCTGGTATAGCTGTGTGGGAGAGGCTCGGGGGAGGGATGCTCTCTGGGGTAGAGGCTCGGCTGGGAACTGCAGCTCCAAGGAGAAGCTTTGTGGAAATAGGTGGCGCTTTATGAGAGCAAGCATTTAGGCACCCCTGAATGGTTGCCACAGGAGATTCAAAGATTCCTCAAACATCCATGAAGGAGTCAAAGCAACACTCCAGGTATGTTTTTGATGAGGGAATAACATGATAAAAAGCTCAAAAAAGTCGATTTTGCAAAATACCCACCCTTTAAAGTAATAAAACTGGCTTTATGTTGCATGTAAATGGTTAAAATAGTTGCAAATAATAGTAAATGTATTTCTATACAATGTATTGGTGTTTAACCCAGATGATCTTCTTAAAGTCATATGCAGTGAGGTAAACTGACCAAACTGCAAAGTCTATATCATGTTGCCAAAAGCTTAATGATTGCTCAGTTTGCCATATTCATAGCACTTAGAAGAAGTAGTAGTTTGCAAAAATGTCAAAAAAATTATATTTTTTATTTAGGAATCTAATGAGACAACCTTTTGCCGCAAAGCTATCCTGCTGGACAGTGAATTTTGGTTGCTGGTTTGATTCTTTACTTTGTGTGTTTGATTCTTTACTTTGCAAGTTCTCCCCAGGCATACATAGGTTTTTGGGACAGGTATTTATGTTTTTTCACACAGGTTAACACCCCACTTTATATTGCCCTTATGTTTAAGTGTCCATGCTTGTTAACAGTGTGTGCAGAGCTCTTGGCTATTTTTATTCAGTTACAGACCAGGAATCTTTCAGCTCATTAAAATTTGGTGAAAATTTGAGAATTAACCCCTCAAACCATGAACACTAGGCCCAAGCTGACAGCTAAAATTAAATCATCCACATTTTTTTCTAAATGTTTTTCAAAATGTATCCTTGACCTGTCAGAATCAACCATGGAGATTTATAACATGAAATGGCAGCCCATTCTTCTGTTTTTATGATTTTTTAAAATATATAAATGATTTTGAGAGTCACAACTTCCAGCGAGTAATAAAAACACGATTACCATCTGCACATTTGATGAGCTCTTTCTTTGCCAAGCCTTTCAAAAGGGGCCGCAGTCTTATGCAACAGTTCTAGCAGATGTTGTGGAAAGAACTAAAAAGCAGCTCTCAGACATTTGGAGGCTATTGACTGATGGCTTTTAACTGGCACACTTTGAATCTAAGAAAAGGCTAGCGCAGATCAGAGGCAGGCACAGCAGCAACTCTCAGATCAGTTACGATCACCTTGTTTATTACCTTCAGAAAAAGCCTTTGCATAGCTTCTGCAACCATCACACCCATGCTTCAAATAACACACACAAGCATGTAAAGACTGCGCTTACATGGCATGAAAGGAAGAGGTTACATGTTGAGGGATTAACTGGGCCACCACCTGTAACTATAGTATGTTAAAGACCTCTAATTTGCATTATGCATTAATTTTTAAATGTCAAATAGAAATAGAAAGAATAGATAGAAAGAATTTTACACATAATGTTTGAGAACATTTTTTAAAGTGACAAAATTGGTAAAATATTTTATTTAGTAGAGTAACCGACTAAACAAGTGTGAAAAGTATCATTATAATTTGACATTAGGTGTTGAACCTAGGGGTCACCATTGGGACACCTGCTTGTGGCCAATTAAAATTACCAATCAGATTCCACACATTGTTACAACCACTAAAAATCCTTTAAAAAACAACACATTTTTCAGGAGATGCGCCACTTGTGATGGCAGTATGTTGGAGTAGCTCTGTTATGTTAATTCTCATTTGCTCTTTTGGTAGACTTTTCTTCATAGCTTAGCTTGAGGCATTGCTTTTTGGACAATTGTTCCCTCTGGTTTTGGATGTTGTGCAACTGGAAGGAGTTTTATTCTTACTGTTTTACTTTTGGACAGCTGGTAGAGTAGCCCTGCGATGGACTGGCGACCTGTCTAGGGTGTACCCCACCTCTCACCTGATGACCGCTGGAGATACCCTCGCGACCCTGCAAGGATAAGCGTGATGGATAATTGTATTTTATGCTGAAAAGTTACTTATAAGTTAGTTTTGTCTTATTTTAAGTGTATTCAAAATATTTGCACTAGAGACTAGACCAAAAATACTTATATAAGATTTTGTGTTGTTACAGTGCGGGAGCCGGTTAGCATCTCCAAAGGTGAAATACTACCTGAGCTGCGACCCCAAATCCCAGAGGAGTTAAAATGGAGGCTTCATGGATGCAGAGCAGGACCAAAGAGCATAGCGAGAAGGAGGAAGTTCAAACCATCTTTTACACTGATCATAATGGACAAAGAACTTATCCCCGATTCCAACTTCGCTTTGCCTGGGTTTCTAACTATACAGATAGACAGAGATTCGAAGACAAGTGGCAAAACCAGATGAGGTGGATTAGCAGTGTTTGTCAACAACTGGCAACTATCATCCAGGTCATACTACTGTGATAGGTCTCTGTCCCTGGATATTGAGCTGTTAGCATGTCATGGATGACAGTTAGGAGACTATTATCCAGCAATGGTCTTCAGTCAGAGACCTCTTCAGATTCATTGCAAGACTGACTGTGGATGGGCACAAGGATTGTGCCCATCCACAATGACTCTTTGAAGCCACTAGCTGTGACGAAAATAAATTTGCTTAATGGAAACACGCCTTTTTCAGGAAAATTATCCTTTTTTGAGAAAAAGTTTTGGCGCTAGGATGAGGTGGTTTTTTTTGCTGTATCAAAATAGGTTTATTTCGCAAAACTGCCATGGAAACACTTTTTCGCATCACGAGTGACATGATCAACAACCGGATATTGCCATTGGCACAAACCACAAAGAAGATGACAAGAGGAAATAACTGGAGGATCATGGCATGGCATGTTTTTAATGACTTATTGTGTGAACAAGCTTACCTTATCTTTTTATAGGCTATATGTATATATTTATACCCTTTCAACACACCATCCATCCATCCATCCATCCAGTATATAGAACCAGTTAGACTTACAGAGCTGGGAGAAATTCAAAACTTTTTCAACAATGACACAATTTTTTGGTGTAAAACAAGAGGAAAATGCTTTTTTTGAGCTTCTGCCTCTTCAAAGCAGCCTCCCTTAGAGAAAAGCTGTTGTGACCCTGTTTCTTTGGGAGTAAAAGATACAGAGAGCTGCAGGGGCTGGGCGAGGAAGAGGAGGGATGGAGGAAGAAGGGAGGGGGTGGCATAGTAGAAGAGGTGGGGTAACTTCAAAACCCACATCAAAAGGAATAAATAATTGTTTCTGCTGGTTTTGTTGTTGTGATACGGATCGGCGAAGCAGCAAGTGGCGAGCAGGAAGCTTTGATTTGAGGCAGCCTTCCTGGAGAGGGCTCCTTCTGTCGGCAGCTGAGCAGAGAGAAGTGGAGCCCACTGATTAAAGTCCCGTTTGTTTTAATCTTCTTTTTCGTCCTGGGGAGGCCCACAGAGAAGGAGAGATCCTGCTTAGGGGCAGGACAATTCTCTCCTCTTGGGACTATTTCCTCCTTCTTTTTGGGTCCTGAAAAGGAAGCAGTGGTGCAGTAATCACACACAGGATGAGGGTTATACTTAAAAGGTTGGTATGCAAATTATGGGTTCAAAGCAGGGGAGGTTTTTGGGTATCATGTTAGTGATGTATTTCAAAGATAATCCCTTCTTTAAAAACCCCAAACTTTTTCTTTTTTTGTTATTGTTGTTGATTAGCTATAGTTCACTGGTAAAACAAATTAAAGGCTTCAAAGTTTATTGTCACTGTAATTTGTACAATGAAATAAAATGTGGGATCTGAAAAGAAGGACATAAGATTAAAACAACAAACACAAACAAAGCTTGAATGACCATTTAAAATAGTGACTTTACAATATAAAAACAGTATATGACATGAATTGAAATGTTAAAATAAATAGATTAATGGGTGTAAAAAAAAAAAAAAAGGTAGCAATAGAGGGTTATCTACTTCATGCATGTTGAGTGACATGTCCGTGTTGCACTCTAATAGTAGCCAGTTTCTCTCCTATTTGTGACTGTGAGTCTTTTAGGTGAGATTTCTTATTTAAATTATGAGAATTTGCTCCCTTAACAACATGATGTGAAAGAATAGTATGGGGAGACCTATAGATCCAGATTTTATGAGTAGTGCGAACTGCACCTCCTGTTGTCTCACACCGGTGGCTTGTTTTTTGTACACTCGCAGCTGTGCCTATATTACGTCCATGGGATTTATAAATGGCCAAAGGAGCCTGGAGGTGGCTTGTCTTCGCCAGTTTATGAGGGAAATATTTTGTTCAAGAGGCCAGAGTCTCTGCTGGGCTCTCTTCAACAGGCTACCACTTGATGAACAGTGGAGCAGGCATGGTTGGTCTGGACCTCCTAAAGCCCACACCAACTTTCTTTGTTTCTGAGCTTTTTTTAAGACAGGCCTCTGGCCAGCAGTGGGTCTCATCAGCAAATATGAGTATGGTACTCTAGAGTTGGCTGGAGGTGCCTTCCTGGGTAAAGAGGACAAACACGGCCAGTTTCAGCACACAACCCTCCAGACACCTGTGTTCAGGATTCAGTGGGTCAACAGGTACTTTATTTTTAATAATAGGATCCTGAATGTAATAAATGACATTACTCAAATAAAGTCATTAGTAAATATTCTGTTTTACATTTAAGTAAAGTTCACAAAAAACTGCATAGTATATCAACATTTTGTCAATCTAGGATAATTTTCCCAAACATACATCAAAAACCAACAAGATCCAACCAGTTAATACTAAATACATCTCAATAAACGCACAGTTTAAGAACTGCAGTTTTCAGTCTTCACACACATGGTGTATGTTTGGAGAGGGTTTCTCCTGTCTCAACAACTTTACTGGGTCCTCATTACCAGTACAATTATATCAAACAAGCATCATTTCATAAATGTACAGTATGTGGCTTGTCCTCCGTGTTGAAGAACCACAACCAAGATGGGACCTTCATTGTCAGCAGTCATTCAGGGTTGAGAATCTTGTTAGCATGTTTGACTTTAGAATTAGCGCTGTTGCTAAACTAGCTAAAATTATTTCTCCTACCCAGAAGCTTTCTCAACCACAAGTGTTATGATAGCTAGTGTTACTTAAGTTTAAATCCTAATATATAATACAACTCATAAACAAATCAGCCTTTCTGTTTTCTGTTGGACACCGACATACCAGAGCAATAATTGATTGAACCAGCATCTTCAGTTGAAGTCAAATCAAAATGTTTATGGACGATTTGATATTTTAAAAAAGTTAATTTAACCATTATTGTACATGACTAACACAAACTAATATGAGCAAACAGAGAACATCTGCTGCTGATATTGCAGTGATACCAGACCCACCATGAGGATAGTTCAAATGCATATAAAAATGGCTTTTTACTTTGTAAATCTGGCAGATTAACTGAATAAAGTCTTTGTGCCAATTAATTAGTATTTCCCTTTAAAGATAAAAAGATGACTGTTGAAAAGAGTCAGTGCCCAAGTGAACCTTCTTTAATCAACTGAAAAAAGTTGGTGTTTTGAATTAAACAGAATTGTCAAACAAAGCTAGACTGGTCTTCGTCTCATCCTTAATACGTATAGAGTGGCTTAAAGAGAAAAGACGATGCAAAAGAGCAGTAAACATAACTCTGTCTCTTTTTCTGCTTCAGTTCAGTTTGCAAGTAAATCTGTTTCCATAGAATAGCAAATCAAAAAATATTCTTAACAAAAAAAATACAACCACAAAAATCAGACCATATTCCTGGCAAAGGAATGAATTCATCCAGAGAGGAATTTTGAAAATCTGCATCAAATATTTCAGCTCTGTTCTCTCTTTGTTTTGGTGTTTTTGACTGCAGACACATTTAGAAATGTATATGTGGCACCCACACCATGGGTGGCAGCTGCAAATGAGGCTACTTTAAGAGAACGTGTCTGCGCTCAGACTGTACAGCAGTTAAGATTAAGAAGATCACCACATGAGGCATGATACTTTAGAAAGCAGCTGTCTTAAAGTCTTAAAAGTCAAATGGCACAACGACTGGCATAGCAGCTTATAAAAAAGGTATGCACTTGTAGATAAGAGCCCTCTGTTAACACACTGACATGGCAGTGACATTTTTTCAAGGTTTACTTCAGGTCGGGTCAAAGGTTTTCCGCAGGAAGCATGTTAAATGTTCGGGTGGCAGAGGAGTGGAAGCTGTTCTGAATACACGAACATTGTACACAAGAAACATCTTTACTGAGAAAAGCTGTTTCTAAGTTAACAACAGATTGATTACATATGAAGCACTGTAATCTTTATTCAGATGTGTAGCGTTGTTATGCTACATTAAACTATACCTCAATAAATCAACCTATAAATCTGTCCTATCTGTGATGGACTGGCGACTTGTCCAGAGTGTACCCCGACTCTCGCCCAATATTGGCAGGTGCCCCCCATCTCTGTTTTCTTTTCTACCAAAAGGTTTGCTTTTTCATAGGGAATGAGAAGGATATTTCTTAAAAGATCATAAAACAATCTAAAAGGAGAATCAAAATCTCTGTTTTTTACACATTTTAATAAAATAAATAGCATAATTTCCATAATAATTTGAACAATCTTAATCAGCAATAAAGCAACCAAACCATTATTAGAAATCCTGACCAGCCTTTTGTATCTTGCCAATGGTACTTTGATGATTTATCTTTGGTGAAGACCTCCAGGTCTCCACAGATTCTCTAATGTCTGTCGATTTGGGACTCTACTTCAGCCAGAGTGTGAAACATTAAATATACTTTCAATCAAAAATGACATGTTGGTAAAATTAAAAGATTACTTTAAACCTAAATGTGACTGGGGTATGTATTATTTTTGGCTTAACAAGATATATTTTTAGACATTTTTAGGGACAACAATTGTAGAGGTAAAAAAAAAAAAAAAAAAAAAGAATAAATAAAGGATTTATATTTTAAAAATTCTTGGACCACATCTGCGGGATTAGATGTTGTTTTGGTTAGACCCAAAAGCTTCAGCAACAACATTTTGAAGTGATTAAAAGCAGTTCTGCTGTGTGAAAAAGCTAAATCTGAGGCATTTGCAAGCTCACACCAGACCTGACAGGACTGACAGAAATCTCAGATGTTAGATCGTTCTTACAGTTATCTGCAACACATTGCGCACACTGTGAAACTGTATGTGTGCTTTTAAACCTGAGCTATGTTTCACTACCAGTCCTCTCTGCTTAAATACACTGAATATTTGCAGTGTGATATAATCTGAGAGCCTCCTGTGGATTTGCATCAACTCATGTATGCGACACTTAGCCTTTGATTCTGACAGAAATCCAGCATTGGCAAAAGTGTCATCAGAATTACTGAAGAATGATGTCGACTTGCTGCTTCGAGGCCTTTATGCACTTATTCAAACAAAGTAGTCTCACTGGATCTTATCGACGTATGACGAAAGAGCGGAAGGCAGCGTTTTCTATCGCTGACAGTAAACAGCCGCTCCGTCCACAGGCCTGTCAGTGTTAGAGACAGAGCTCGTTAGGCACTGACATCAAACACTTACTGAGACTGATGATTTAAATATTGAATTGACTCGCGGCGGCATGCAGACAGAGGAGAGCTGGTATGTGCTGACAAGACAGATGTATATTTCAGCAGCCGTTTCCCAGCTAAACTGCCTAATAGCCTTGGGGATGAGACAGATGAAAGTTAAACCTGGAGATCTGCTGAGATGTCTCCATAGTTTGGTCGTACTATAAGTGGCAACATCTCTTGGCACCATTATCCTCTATGGTCCTCTAACCCTGTGTTCTCAGTGCATGCAGCTCCACCATTCAGTGGGATCAGAGGATAGATTCCCCACATGGAGATTCCCCTCTTTAGGCCCCAGGCGGTAGGGACACTAACAAACTGTAATGATCTCCAGCTAGGCCTGTCTCTCCTGTTTTCCCCCACTGATACACAACTAAACTGGCAAAACAGGGCTGCCTTGCACAGCCCTACTGAACCCAGTGTACTCCTGATTTCTTTCCTGTTCAGATAGATCCAGTTTAAGATCAGACAGCCTGTGCAGAAACTGGATGGACATTACTGTTGTGGTAGAATCTGCAAAGAAGTCAGAAAATTAATGTTGAATGTGATACAATCTCATGACCCCTTTTTCTTTTGATGGCTCAGATTTACAGACGTCTGTTCCCATGCCTGTGCTCCACAGAGAGAACATATGTGAGGCACTGAAGGGATGAAACTATTTGCAAATGTGTTTTGACCTGCTTCTTATCTTGATGGATTCAGATAGATCAATCTGAGACTAAAGAAGAAGAAAAATCGCCGTGCTCCCACATAACGACAAAGAGGACAGGAGGGTAAGCTGTAAATGCATGAATCTTAAAAGTGCTATTGGCCATTTACCAATAGAAATAAATTAAGTCCAGCCCAGAGCAATTTCACCATTCTTAAAATATCTGTTGGCTGGAGATGAAACATCTCTAAGCAGATTTTATTTTGATCTTAGAACATGAGAAAGTTTTAGAACAACCATAATTTGCCCTAAAAATGGATAATTTTTTAGATATCTAAATCATCAGCAATGAAAGTCAAATTTTGGTTGCAGTCAAATCAATGACTGTCTATATATACATTATCTTACAAAATAATTTATATCCCTTAACCTCTTCACATTTTGTCACATTTATGTAATTTTTTTGTGAACAAAAAATTAGTGGATTAATGTCACATTAAAGTAAAAGGATACATACATTAATATGTATTACAAATAAAACACTAAAAAGTGAGGACAGCATTTGACAGACTTTGACTAGGCCATGCTTTGATCTAAACCTGTCTACTGTAGCTCTGGCTTTATTTGTGTTGGTTTGTCACATAAGTTTCAAAATAAAATATAGTGAATTTTGTGGTTGTAATGTAAGAAAATGTGAAAAAGCTCGAGAGATATCAATACTAATGCAAGCTACTGTAGTGCATGAAAAAATAGCAGGTGCAGTATTTATTTGTCATTTGCCAACATGAAAAAACCACTTTGATGAAATTAGTATGAACAGGGAGAAAATAATAAACTGAAGCAACAAAATTACAGTTCATACATACATATATATATATATATATATATATATATATATATATATATATATATATATATATATATATATATATATATATATATATATATATATATATATATATATATATAGACTGCAAATAGACTAAAACAGCTATGGTGGTTGGTAGAAAGCTAAAATAAGAACAAATAAGTAATTTTATTTTTTATTATGATGATTTCCTATGCCTTTAATTAGTATTTCCACAAGCTGACACAGATTTGACAGTGCAATTAAAAGAGGTAATCACTGTCACTTTTGTGACTGAATTGGGCTCACAAACACCCCGTTACTGACATCTTTACACTGCTGTAATGTTCCTGCATGTTTAAAAATTTTTTTTTTTTTTTTTTTAAGAAAATCAGCCGCTCTCAGCTAACAAATAAAATTCATCCACAAAACCATAAAGACAACCATGAGGACGGACACCTCAGGCAGGATGCTGTTGCGTGTCAGAGAACATTAATTTGTTCACATGAAATTTCAGGAATAAAATGTCATGAGTTTAAGCCACTGCCTCGGTGCTGTGTGTTGTTTAAAGCGCACAGAGAAAATAGTCACAAATGGTGTCGGTAAACATTACCACACTGCTATAAAAATCAGAAAATGTGTCAAATTTTCACTTATATTAAGAGCAGTGTCAGTTTAAATCAGTAAAAAAAAGGAAAAAACAACTGTTTGAATTGGACGTTGCTTTCAGTGAACTGTCTGCTGCAAGTCAGATCCTCTTTTGTTGTTGAGCCTGCTTTCCTCTGGGAATAATGAGCATGAGGCGATCAGACAGCAAAGCTGTTTTTCACCCTCTGAAGTTTGTGCCAGAAAAGCACATCCTTGTTATCCTGGTCCACAGCTACTGGGAGCTGAAAGTTTCCAACTTTGCTTGTTTTCATCCATTGTATTTGCATCACTCTTTTACATTAAACCTTCAGTTGAGTAATGGAGTGGTTACAGAATATTTTCATTAAGCCAGAAGCTGCTGTCCAGCCATGGCGAGCAGCTTCTCTCTGTTCTCAGCTTAGGCAACTTCAAAGTTCTCTTGAAATTTTGCCCTGTTTTTATTTCTGTCAGTTTTGAAGCCCGTGTAATCAACAAAGAACTGACTTGAAGGTCTTAGAGAGCCCACTTTGAAATAGATCAGTGCTCACTTACATCCACGAATATAAGAGGTGTGGACACAAATTTTGCATAGGACAGTGGTTGAAATGAATATGAATTTTCAGTATTTTGATCTCAGCATTGAGAAAGGATAAAAGGCACAGTCCAAGGCACATCTGAAAGAGGAGCTTACATTTTCTATAAAACTGAACCTAAGTCAGCCTTTGATCTTTTAATCCTGTGCTCATAAGGTTGTGAGATAAGCAGGCATGACTAACGTCTCGTTCTAATAGTCAAGAAAGAGCAGAACCCACATAATGAGCTGTTTTACCCCTTTTGAAGACAAATTGGACTGAAATTCCATGTTTAATGGATCTTCCTTTCAATAGAATTCAGTTTAAAGTCAAGGGAGAGATGGTCAGTCACATTAACAGCATTCTTAAACACTGTGGGAGCTTGGCCTTGTTTTTCTCCCATCTTTCAGTATATCTGTCTGAGCTGTCTGTTGCTGTCTTTGAGGTCTCATCCTTCTTACTGCTTTATTTACCCAAGACTGTCACTTACACTGAATTACACGATTTACGTAAATACAAAATTAGAATTGAGTCTCACCAGTCTTTCACCCACGGATCTGGGCGCCTGTCTATCCTCGTTCAACAACACCAAATCCTTCAACTAGACTGGACAAAAGTAGTCCTCTTATGAACGATGCATTAAGACAACAATTCATCCCCTGAGCTTAGGGACTTTTATTTTTGAATAAATCAAATGCATTGTGCTTTCTATGCTTGTCTCATTCCAAGGTGGTCTTAAGGCCAACAAACACTGAAATTGTTGTGACAACTAGAGCAGAGGTTTTATCTTAAAATGTGTTTTAACGAATCTCAGCTCCATGTAGATTTATCCAGTTCAATTTTGATCAGTCTCTGTATTTTATTTATTGAACCAGACATGATCAAATGCAATCAAAACTGAGAAACAGTCCTCAGTTTCCTGCTGTTAGGAAACTGCAAAGCAGATGCTAACGCTAGTGTTGTTAACGGCTAACGATTAGCCAGTCATGGTATTCTCACAGTGTGTACAAATTTTTTGGAGCTTGTCTGTCAACTGCTTCACTGTTTCTATTCTCGGCTAAGTGCTCAAATGCTACAAAAAACAGTTTTAAAGTGGAAGCTTCTTCAATGTTTTTATAACCGAGTGTTTTTGGCTCTGAAAAATCTTCATTGTCTGTCAGCTATAACAGGCAACTTAAGATAATTACTTCCTTTTATGCTAAGAGGGAAGGAATAGCTATTGTTCATTCCAGATGGTGGTTTGTAACTTCAACACAGAAGTTGCACGTTTGCTGTGCATGTATTTGGGAGGTCTCTGTTTAGCCCACGTCTATTACAAGACCAGAATTTTAACATTGTTAGTGTTTTAATCTGAGGAATCTTTGAAGCATGAAAAAATGAGTGTTTATCAAGCTACTGAGATTAGACTTTTGCAGATAAAAATAATTGAATCAAACTGGAAACTTGCTAAGAAATCTCCAATCAAATTTTGCTCTATCCTCTTAGTTGTTTCACAATGCTTCACCTGTTGACTATCTGCTCTGCTTTGACTTCTGCTTTTTTCATGAAAAACATCTTACAACAAAGGAGTTATCCCACTTCAACAGGAGTAAAAGCATATCATGTACAGTAGACAAAAAGCCTCTGACAGGGATGCATTTCAGAAACAAAAGCATTCACCTGACAGATGAGATGAGTCCGACTTCCTCTCAGAGTCCAAAAACATGACTGTTAGGTTAGTTGGTCTATCTAAATTGAGCTTATGTGTGAGTGTGTCCATGCATGGTTGTTTGGTCTGTTTGTGGAGTGGTGACCTGTCCAGGGTCTCCCCTGCCTCTCGGCTAAAGACCACTGGAGATAGACACCAGCCTCCTTCCATGACCCTGCAAGGATAAACGAGTTGTTTAGATAATGGTTGGACGGATGGATGAAGTACAAACTAAAGACTGATCAGTAATCAACACATTTCCATTTTTTTAATGAATGACTATGAAAGAGAGTTTCACATCTGCAGTAGTATTTCCATGGTTGTAGGATGAATAAGTCAATTAAATCTTCCTTTGACAGCTGTCAACTAGATTACCACAGTTAATAACAGTTTTTTCTTTAGTGCGGCACAAATTGTTTGGTAATTTATTATAAGAAACGTTTAGTCCTTTTTGTTTTTAAGAATTTTGTCGCCTCTAGTGGCCCTTATTTGCAAGTAATCCAACAGGAAAGGGGCAGAGAGAAGGGGGGATAGACATACAGCAAAGATACCGAGGACAGGACTCAAACTCGGGAGAACTGCATCGAGGTCTAAATCCTCTGTATACCAGGCACCCGCTCTAATCACCCCGGAAACGTTTAGTTTTTGACCCCAAACCTTTATATCGAATGGTCTGGCTGCTTAACGCCAACTGGCCTAAAAGATTTACATGTTAATCCCCACTACATCACTTTCCCATTGCCATTTAATACCTTTATATTATATGAATGAATTCTAACTCCCTAAAGCTTAAAGTACATCTGACACCAGTAAACTATGCAGCTTGGTAATAAAAATTCAGCCAAAAAAATCCCCAAAAAACACAAAGGCTAGTCTGATAAAATCAGAGCTCACAAATCCCAATCCTAAAGGGCTTTTGTTACATAAATTTAAATCTCATCTAATGAGATGATTTTCAACCATTTTATTTCCAAAGATTCATAAATAAATGTTGACCTATTAACATTTGTCGGGGCAAAGCAGGTCATCCAATCATTTTTACAGATTAAAGCGCTCTGTGCTGACTTTGAAACTACAGCTGAGTAATAGTTTCTATGTGCCTCTCCCAGAGGCTGTGCTGAACCTTTAATGGGTAACACTCATTCCCCGTTGCTCTCTCTCCCTGTAACTTCCCTCTCTGTTTTACAAGCTGACAAAGTTATTTAAATCGTTCTAATTCTTTCATCTCATATTCTCTTTGTCTCATTGTTGTGCGCTCAGATTGAAAAGACACTAAGAGCACAAAGAGAAGATAAAACTTTCTATTTTTCCTTCAAAGAAGCTAATCTCTGCAACTCTTGAAAAGTGACAGTGACAACAGAAGATGTTGGGTTGATGACACTGAACAAGGCCAATTTGTTTTAAGGCTGGAGTTCAGGATAAGGCATGCCATGGAGCTGTAGTCATACACAGTATTTCTGTTTTGCCACCAGTGACGGGTGTTCTATCGTGTGGCTGGTTCTCATCTCTCCATTTGATGATGGTCACAGGAAAAGGCGGGCATTGTCTTCTGTGGCCTGCAGGCATGTTTGGAGCTACGCATACTGAGCCAGTGGCAAGTCAGGGGCCAGCAAAATGTCAGACGCATGTGACCACGCTCACGTCTTAATGCAGGCCTGTGTCTGGCTGTTGTCCTTGTACCCCTCAAGCCCCGTTTGTCTTTATCCCTCTGTCTCCAGCTTCTCCCTCTGTCTGAGATATCCACGCCATCTGGTCTGGCTCCACATCTGTGGATATCCTGTCTACAAAGGCTGGACAGCAGTGCTCTTTGTGCAGCGACGCTTTGCGCAGCGGCTCTTTACACTCTCAGGCACCTGCTATGGCTTAAATCATGTTACTCATGCAAACGAGGAAAGCCTGTCAATAGTGACCTCCAATGAACATTATTTGTTGTAGAACACTTAGTGGGATGTTGTTTATAGCCTCAGGCTTAAGCACAACTCTGCTGTGGAATACAAAAACGGCTGTAGAGAGGAGATCCATTTGCAAATTTGTCAGCAACCTGCACAACTACACCAAAAACAGTCATTAAAATGTCGGCTTTTTACCCAGAGAGGGCAGTGTGCCAAAAAGTATTGAAAGGGGGACAGTTTGCGTTAGGACAAAGTATAAACACACATCCGTCACTAATTAGCATATTTCAAAGGGGCTTAAACATTCTTTTATACTGCTTTGTACAGCTGTTTTTGTGGATTTCAAATAAGAATACAGAAAATGCAAAACAAGTTACTGTTCTCTTTGTGTGGCCCTGGCAATCCTTCACAGATGCATAGAGAGTGGGAACAACTGTAGTGAGTATATGCATACCAGCAGGAAAACCCTATATACCATTAATGGTATTGATTGTGGCAGGTGAGTTGAATTCATTTTACAACGTGGTGGTGTCATAGTTTTTTTTTTTTTATTAGTATCAGTAATATTTATTTGACAGTTTTGTCTTTAAATAAACATTTTATGAAAACAAAAGATTAGCCACCTAATTCAATAATTACCATCTATTTTTTTCAGAATTGATATCCATTGTGTTGAAAATGTATTCATACATATAGATTATTTTTTACTCTACAACCACAAAGATTCATATTTTCTTTTTATGTTTTACAAATAAAATCAAAAAATGTTTGCCATGAATTTGTGTTTAGCCAAGTCAATGCTTTGTAAAATTCACCATGTGCTGCAATTACACCTACAAGTCTTTTGGTGTCTCTAACTTGGTTGCACATAAAGATTGAAATTCATACCTAATCTTATTTGCAAAACATCTCAAGCTCAGTCAAATTGGATAGAGAGAATCTGTAAACATCAATTTTCAGGTATTGCCACAAATTATTGTTTGAGTTTAGGTCTGCACTTTAACTAGGACATTATAACACAGAATATGCTTTAATCTAAGACACTGGATTGTAGCTCTAGCTGTATTTTTAGAATCGTTGTCCTACAGGAAGGTGAACCAAAAGTTACATTTTAATTTAAGCTGATCAGAGCACCATCTTTTACATGTTTGCTGCAACATCTTTACTGCAGTTTACCGCAAGTTTTGTGGTAAACTGCAAGCTGAGCTTCTTGTCACTCCTCCATAAAGGACTAATACTTGTCTTGTCAACAGATTCTCCTACCTGAGTTGTGGATCTCCTCTCCTCTGGTCTCCTCTGATTAATGCTCTTCTTGCCTAACCTATCAGTTTAGGGGGACTGCCATGTCTGGGTAGGTTTATATGCAGAACTGAACAGTGCTCTGTGAAATAAAAAAAGTTTGGGATAATAGTTTATGACCTATTCTGTTTTAAACTTCACCACAACTTTATCGCTAACCTTGTCTAGTGTGTTTCTTGGTCTTTGTGTTGCTGTTTGCTCATCAATGTTTTCCAACAAAACTTATGGCTTCACGGAATAGTTGGATTTATACTGAGATCAAATTACACATCGATGATCTCTATTAACTAGGTCTGTTCTGAAGGTAATTGATTGCACTAGTTTTTCTTATTGGTATCAGAACAATCATCTCATTTTGAATGTTAACAAAACAAAGAGATAATTGTAAATTTTAGGAGGAACAGGAATATGTCAAACACTATTTCCATCATTGGAGAAAAGGTGGAGATTGTGAAAAAGTTCAACCGGAACAACAGACTGGACTAGAGACACAACAGTGATGCAGAATACAAGAAAGGACAGAGCAGACGGTACTTGAGAAAACTTGGGCCCTTCAGTGTTTGCATAGCCTGGCCATTGCCTTCATCGTTTGATTCCCATCTCCCTTCAGCGGTCTGTCTGGGACTTCTCCCACTGAGCTCAAATCCTATGGTAGAATTTCAACTGGACCAATCAGCAAACAGAAGGAGAAATTGTGAACGATGACGTTGATTTTCTGCACTATTTTGGAACTATAGTCTATATATGATTGTAGCTTGGCAATGGCAGAAGAAGAAGTGAACAAAACCATTCAGTCCTTGTTGGCCACACTTCAAGAGGAATGTTTAAGACATTCTAATCCAGGCAAAGATGTCATTCGGTTCAGCACTTCACTCTACGCAGAGGGGGATGGTTGTTTACAGTTCATGCAATTTCCGGTAAGTTTCATAGCTGAGCTTCTTTCATGGTTGAGCTGGCGCATTACATAGGTCACAGCCAAACGATTGGGTAAAATCAGATCCAATCGTTTAAAACTTCAACAGAGTCAGCAAGCAATTGTTTCTCAATAGCAAAGGGTCCAGACCCTCTGAATGAAGCAAAACATAGAACAAGGGGCTGGTTTTTACCAGGCGAGTGATTGCAGCAAGTTACTAGAGATCTTCTGTTATGGCATTTGAAAACTGTTCTGCCATTGTCAGCTGGGGTGGCAGCATCACAGTAAGTAACATTAAAAATCTTAACAAGCTAAATAAAGAAAACTGGTTCTGTTCCGGGAGCTGTTCTAAAAACCTCTGGAGATGATTGTGCAAAGAAGGATTCTTTATATCCTGAAAAGCATTAAGACAACCCTAAGCATCCTCTTCATGAGAATGTCACACTTGACCAGAATGTCTTCAGTCAGAGGTTTCTTCAAATATACTGTAATAGATTCTCTAATAGATTTTTCATGTTTGCAGAATCCCTACCTGCAACGAATCTTTGAAAAATAGTGGATAATATGAGTTACAACAACATTTATTTTCCTTTCAGATTAATAGAGTGTTTTTGAATTTAATATAAACTGTACAAGGAACTCATTTTTATTTTTGTGTACTTATGAAATTGCTTGATGCTGAATGCTGTTTTTCAACTATAGCTCCATTGCATCATCCAGTTGTATTTTGTTGGTGAGTGAAGTTTTTCTTTTTTTTTTTTTACACAAAATTATCTTCTGTTTCAACTATCTTTAAAACTCTCTGTATTTTCACATTTGCATGATTCAGCAGATATGACATGTTTTGTGTCAGACTTTTACATTTAATTTACTCACTTCTGGAAATCAGATTCCAGATTCAGAATAGCTCCATGCACATTTGTGGTGACCTTTCCTGTTGCATACATAGTCTGAAAAATATTTATTTTACTTCAACATGCACCGACAAAATATGCCATATACATTTTGTTATGAACTGCAGACTTTTTTTTAATCATTATTTTCCGCAGTTATGTGATACCACATTCCTTCATTTCTTTCCCATGTCTCTTGGCCTAAAGGTTCATTTAGGCCAGAGTGCTGCTTGTTCTTCTGAACTTTAGCTCTAAAAACACTGCAGACCAAACATGTCAGAAAGATGGAGCTTTTCTGTTTTAAACCCTAATTTCAGACACTCATTTCAGAGTAAAGTGGATTTAGTTGGCTTGCAATCTTAACTATCATCATCCAGAGAGCACTTGAAGGTTTGTATGCCTTTTTTGGTGGCCTTCTGTCTGCTTATGGTACTATAAATGAAGCATTAGTTTGTCAGGTTTTGATCCAAAGAGTTGAGGGATGTTTTCTGCTATTAAATACCACAGGACACACCCAAACTTTACGTGCCTCTCTAAAATACTCCCACATTCTCAGTACATCCTTTTTTGGCAGAAAGCAGGATGAAGAATGCCCCCCACCCCCCCCTCTCTCTCAGTCTCTCTCTCTCTCTCTCTCTCTCTCTCTCTCTCTCTCTCTCTCTCACACACACACACACACACACACACACACACACACACACACACACACACATCACTATTTTCATCTCATCTCACCTGACTTCTCTCAGTTTTTGAATGTTCTGTTTTTATTTTGCAGCAAAGAAGAAACACATGGGGGATGCGAGCAGCAAAGTGACAATGGGAGCTCTCTCAGTGGTTTGATGGTGGTTCTGAAGTCTCTTGAGAGAGGCAGGATTGAAATACCACCTTGTTCTGCAGCTGAAGTTGTATGGCTGATTGTCTGCTTAATTAAAGCCCTGAAATATATGTTTGGAGAAATGGGAAGCTGAGAGCTGCAGGCTGCCTAAAACCATTGTGCTGCAATCTTTCCTTTATATCTCCATGAAACGGTCCAAGCTGAGAGGGTCTCTGATCACAGCGAGTTGTGTACTCTCTGATAATGCTGTTTCAGACACTCTGCAGGCTCGCATGGGGCTTTCATATGTGTTGTTTGTGTAATTATTATCCTCATGAATTGTGGATTGTCAATGACAGTTTGAAGATGAAGCACTGTGTCAATTAAAGTAATCCACATTTGAAGCCCACATCACCCACCACTACAGAGAAAGCAGTTCCTCTGATGTGCAGGCATGAATACAAGCAAATGCATGTGATTAAATATTGTTTCCTATTATTGTTTACTTGAGAATTTCTCTGAAGTTAATTCAGAGAGTCTTCCACACTAAATCACTTTGAGGCGCACATCAGAGGGAAAGCTTGAAATCAAATGCTTTTGGATTTTTAGGCTTTCTCAGGGAAAGTTATTTGAGAGATTTATTTCAAACAGATTCTCTTGTCAGGCTGATCTAAAGCTTTGGAATTTCAGAAATGCATGATTTTCTCCAGAGCCATCATCAAACCAGACTGAGCTCAAAATTTCCACAAAGTTCTTCGGTCAGACACATGTTGGACTTTTAGACATCTTCTCTTCAGAGTGAACAAGTATATTTGGGATTGCTTCTTCTATTCTTCTTAAGTTTTCAAGTAACATCACAACTCACCTTTGATTTAGAATTTATTGGATATTATACTGGAGAGAACATCCTGGATCCTTTCAGACATGCGTGTACCAGATTTCAGATTACAACCAGATTTTTCATCTGTCACTTCCTTGTCCATTTAGTTTTCAGAGAATTCCCCAGCAATTTACTCAACTGAAACAAGCTCCGAGGTCTTAAGGAGCTTGGTTAAGTTCAATACAAAGTGCGAGAGCCTAAATAAGAACGACCATTGTACTAAAGAGGAGAGAGGTGCAGGGGTTGGAAGAGCTGAAAAACTTTGGTCTCTCAGAAGACAAACTTTTTCAAGCATTCTTAAACTTTGTTTGGCAAAGTCTGTATCAAAGCGAGCGGACAATCTTCTCTTTCATCTCTTTGAGGATGTGCACGAAAGGACTGTGTCCTGCCATTCGTGTGAACTTGTACAGCTAAGCACGATGAGGACCACGGCTTTTTTTCTTTTCTTTTTTTTAGTGGGTTGTCCTTTGAGTCTATTTTTTCGTCTCTAACCTTTTGATCTAAATCTTCTTTATTTTAAATGAAGTGCTTCACCCTCTTGGAAATTCAGAGTTTTCATGTCACTATTCGTCTTAAGATGTAAATCCTCTTGAAGATGTGATGACTTGACCATGCTGTTCAAGTGTTGTCAGAGCTTAAGTGTGGACATCCAGGCTTTCTCTGATTAAAAAGAAAAAAGAAAATATATTTTGCCAACAATAAATGGGAAATATATACTGACAAGAGGCATCAGCAAGACAATTTTGAAAAAGAGTGATCCCTTGATATATAATGAGTTTAACAACCTTTTTGATAAGTTAATGAAAGGATTTTTCCAGATAGATTTTTAGATTCTATATTTCTAGGGTCAGTTACTGTTAGCTGAAAGATAGATCCAATTACTTCTATTGGAGAATTTTGATTGAAACATTATTTATTATTGCTGGTGAATCTATACCACAGTGTCAAGTCCTTTGTAGCATCAAACACATTGTTTTTCCTTTTCTATATTTAATTTTCTTGTCCATACTTTCACCTTGTTTGACCATTGAAGAGGAGCTGAATATATATGCATATCACACTTCATTAAAAAAACCCAAACACTGTTAAAAAAATGTGATTTTTATTCTCCACTTCACAGTTATACTATATATATATATATATATATATATATATATATATATATATATATATATATATATATATATATATATATATATATATATATATATAAATATATATATAAAAATTTGTAGTTGTAACATGTGTAAAATGTAAAAAAAAAAAGGGTATTAATACTTTTGCAAGGCACAGTGACCATAATTAGCTAAGATTGATTAACTGGACATTGGAGACCTAACATTCCTGCACCTAGATATATCGTGAGCAAACGATGCCAGGCAGCCTAAGGAATAAAAGACCTCTGGGGAGCTCTGTGCATGGTGCCACGAAACAGGCCTTTTATGTGCTATGCACAATACTTCACCACTGGCACGTTGGACAGCATGAGAGCTTTGCTGCCAAGGGAGCTTCAGGCTGTTGTTCTTTTCATCCAAGTTAAGCCACTTGGCCTGCAGCAGAATGGACATGGAGAAGAAAGGACAAACAGAGAGGCTTGTGGGACATGGCAGGGTTCCTCCTGGTCTCTCTCTGGGACACATTTTCCCTGCATTTTATCCTTGCACCCCTCGGTTTGATTCACCATGAATTCTTTGGTACTGCTTAATTTACATGTGTGCCAACAGGCTTTTAATGTATTTAAAACTTGGATGACGTTCAAAGGATGCTATAATTCCTCTGAAATAGGCCTTTTGAAGGCTTTATCTTGTTCTTTCTCTTCTGGCTAATCTTGGAGCCCCTCTGTCTGCCAGAGCAATTTTTCTAATGCCAATTAAGCTTGACATTAGCATAAACCAGCTTTTAAAGTTTTTTTTTCTTTTAGAATGAAAGACTTGTTTTAAATGGACACTTATTTACACTACAATTGCCTGTTTTTGCAGTTTCAACATTGTGCAAGTTCAGTAAAGTAAGTTTTTGTTTCCACTTCTTTGACTGAACATGTGAAAACATGGAGGGAAGAAATTTTCCCAATAAGAACTCAATGTTTTTATTTTGTTCATTTTGTCGATTAGCAGTCCCAGTGGCCTGATATCACATTCCAAATGAAGGTTATGCTTTTACTGCAAAACATGTCAACAGACTCTTTCAGTTCTTCCAAGAACTGGATAATTGCCACTGAGATGTGAGCTATAGGAACTAATTAATTACCATTAGGACTCAAAAACAGAGCACTGTGAAACACAGAACAAATGGCTTTTTATTAGCTATAAATGTGAAGCTATTACCCTGAGGAGCGAAATACATTCTTTGTAGAGTTCTTGCATTTGTGAGTAGAAGTCAAAAGAGTTATTATTTCACTACATGGAGAGCTAGGACATATTCTACTCCCAGGGTGAAAAAAAAGGTCCCACTCAGGGCATCGTTGTTGGAGAAACCAAGCTGTTGTGTCCCTGGGATCTTGTTTTTCAGTTGGAATATTGGAACCAAATACACATTTATTATCACTTGCTATGAATTGTGCATAGGTTTGCAGAGCAGGTACATAGTTTATATATGTGTGTCATAGTACATGTTCAATATCACTGAAAACAATTCACTTAAACAATAGACTGCAAACAAGATTTAATACAACCAACTGGGGATAGGATTACTAGAGGACCTGATAGCGTTTCAAAAGGGATTCACACGATGTAGGTCCGAAGTAAACATGCATTCACCATTGGTATGAATGCCATTTTATTTTAGGCATTTAATTATGGATTCAAACCATTCTTTTTCTAAGGAGAAATGATAATACAACATACAACCTTTGTAATTTTTAATTTAAAAAATAGGTGCACAGGATTGAATTCAATATATACGCAAACATCTCCACTAATATTTTATGAAATGTCCATTAGTAAGTTGCAGACATACCACACTCTTTCTGTACCCAGCAACAAAGTTGTGGCAAAGTTTTGGATGAAAATTTGACAATTTTTAGTAATAGAAATGATGGAGCTCATTCACTGGTTGGTTTACTGGTACAGACTCTGCTTTTAAGCAAAGCACATACATCCTCAATTAGACTGATATCAAGGATTCAAGAGTCTGTTAATGAAGTTTAATGTTTACCTTCCAGAAATAGATTGTGTTTCGGATAACTGTCCTCCTGGAAAATTCACCTGTGTTCAAGATTTGGCAGTCTAATCTAAATTGTCTCCCTCAAGTGAAAGAAAATAATGTTCAGGAACAATACAGGACCTTCTGTGGAACTGGCCCAGGAACTCCCAAGAATTAATTCAGTCATACGCTTCCCAAACGGACAAGCTAAATGCCTGCTGGAGAAAAGATTTATGGTCAAAAGAGATAAACATTGAACGATTTGGACTTAATAACAAGAAGACTGTTGGGAGAAGTCAAGATGACGGTTTCTAACCGAGGAACACACTGTATCAAATATTGTCAATGGTGGTGGGAGCATCATGTTGTGGGGTTGTTTGTCAGTGATACTGATGGATGACTGCACAAAGTGGGAAGAATAATGAAAAAAGAAGAGTACCTCCAAATTCTTAAACTTAACCATAAATCAACAATTAGAAAGTTAATGTTTGGACACAGCTGGGTGGTCCAACAGGACAATGGTCACAAACACATATTAAAAATGGTTTTAGAATGGATAAAGCAAACTATCACTGAGCTTCTGGATATCCCTGACCTCAACTGGTTTTGAAAATTTGAGCCCATAAGAATGTACACCCTGGATGCCTTCTTTTAATAAGGCAAATATCTAAAACCCTTTCCTGTCTAAGTTTTGGATATATAGTAATGTTGTGTGGTTATTGTATTGTTAAACAGGTAAAAATAGTCACAATACAAATTTGGGATTTACATTGTGTCTTTTCTTTTTTTTTTAACCAAAGAGTACTTTTGACTTGACAAATTTTTGGCCAATGGGACAAAACGTTTGGACACCACTGATCTAAGCAGTGTCTGAACAACCTTGCTCTCAAAGTGTGTCAAAGTTTCTATCTCACAGGACCTAATACCAAGGCAACACTTCACTGCCAAACATGTTTCCACGGTAAGTAAAATGGGCCCATAAGCTGCAACAGGCCCTTCAGTGTTATCACTGAAGCGCGAAAAAGTGACCAATCCATCAACAACAAGGGATGAAAATTTAAGTCCACTACAGTGTGAAGCTTAAGTGTAAAGCTTTTGGCTTTTCTGGTGTCTAAGTTAAGTAAACTTGGAGCGCTGCTCACACATTCCTGAAAATAGGAGAGTAGTGCTGACAGGGAACAGGTCTCCTAGTAAAAAGGCTTTCAGATTACTTCTGAGGAGTCCATGAATATGTCTTTCAGCACTCTTATGTTTCTGTCTCATTATCTGATTCTTTAATCACATTTATGTTTCTTTGTCGACCATGCCATGGCAGTGTTTCGGTGCTGTTAGCTCACAGCTACAGCACAGTACAGATGCAATTCACCACATTAAAACAGAGCAGTTCGAATCTCAGTGAGAAAAACTAAAACAAAAACCAAAAACAAATAAAAACAAAGTTGTCATTGTGTCTGAACAAAATAAAAAGTGGAACACTTGAAAACATGGTAATTTGCAAACTTCATTGTTTACTTGAAAAAAAGAGAACTGTTTGTGCCTCCGTCAGACTGTTCCCTCCCACCCCTCCACAGATACACACCCCAAAAAAGAACAAGAAAGAGTAAAATGAGATTGCAACCCATTAGCAGCAAGTCAGTTGCAGTGAACATCAGCATAAGAAAGTGCTTTCAAGTCTGCTTGCTGTCAGCAACTTTGGCAGCTTCGGAGAGCTTTAGCTTTGACTGGGAATTTCAGCAAAGGAGAAGTGGTCGGCAGTGACAAAATCAGTTTGAACTCTTGCGTGGAGGATCTGTTAAAAGAGGCTGTGGATCAAAGATGCCTAAGTGGATCAATATTACCTTGACCATCTGAGAACAGTCACATTTTGGAGAGGGGTGGGGGTAATCTGCAATGTAGAAGCAGATTAACATTTTGCCAAGAAGATTCTTCCCAAAGACGTCAGATCAAAGCAGAGCACAGCTTTTATTTCTCCTCTTCCAAAGTTATGCCAACTTTGTTCATTTAGTAAATTGCATGTAGTGGAGCAAGAATGTGTTAACCTTTCTTAGTGTTTAGGTTCCTAAGTTGCTTCTTTTTGCACGAAATGTAGAAATGAACCATTTCTACTTTGGTTTTTAGGCCGATTATTTTGTTAAATAGCACCTTCGATGTGAAATGTTCCGAATAGTTTCAAGCAGAAAAATAGAGAAAACACAGTCTAGTTTCAGTTGGAAGAAATGTACATCCATCCATCCATTGTCTTTGCCTGCTTACCCTTGCAGGGTTCCAGGATGGCCGCTGCCTATCTTCAGCAGTCATTGGGTGAGAGGCATTGAAAATAGTAGTTATTACACTTTTTTCTTCTGTTAACCATTTGCACATTTTCTGTTGTAGCACACAACAAAAGCGACAAAACCAGAAATGTCTCAACTAGGACATTTTGTCCACAATAGTGATCTTGGACATTTAAGATCAGGGATTGGTCAATACTGAGTCACAGAGACTTTTACTGATGTGCAGTTGTTTTTCATTCTTGTCAGTATTCTTTAGTACTAGGCTTAGCATATTTCCTGTCTGTTTTAAATGACTCATTGATCATTTTGTCTTATAACATATTACAGTGCAGTTTCAGCTAATAATGCATTGCCAAAATGCACAGAAAATGTTGTTCTCTTACTTCAGAAACTCTCTCACCTGTCTAATGCACCGTGAGCTATGTGTGAGTGCAATAAGCATAGTAGGTCACATGATACAGAAGAACAGACAGGAAGTCGCTTCAGCCTCTCTGTCTCTCTTACAGCTATTGTCATTCTAATGGGTGAAAATTGCTTTGATTTTAAACAGAAACTACAGATTTGATCAATAATATAATGTATCTGTAAAACAGTTTTGTATGCCATTCAAAAGGAGGATTGCCGCTGGCATAAAATGAAAGGGAGTATACTAACAACAGATACCAGGAGATGAGTTTAGTCAAGCACTCCTGATATTGATCATTTAAAAATGCAGTAGTCAGGACTGTAATCCAATATCTTGAATCGGATCAGTATATCCCTAATTAAATGAAAAGACTTGTACATAGCATTGTTTAGAAGACTGGTGACAAACTGTGGAAGTTCAGCAAAAAAAACATATATTGTTATGACTCTAATAAGGAGGAATGTGAATATATTTTAAGAATAAAAACACATTGTCTGTTAGCACTATTGTAAAAACAAAGGGACATGCAATGTAAGTGGACTGATTCAAGGCAAAAAACATGCAGGCAGTTTCATCAGTGACCTCATCTGCAGCTGCACTATAGAACATGGTAAAAACATGTCAAAAGATCCTATTTTTCATGACAGTCATCCCTTTTTGAAAATGTAATCACTTTGGAAGGATTTACAAGGAATACAGGGAAATGATGAACAGCTTTAAGTGTTTCCAGTGGGTTACGAGAGAAATCAGTTTGATCTCATCCATATTAAGCTTAAAGCCAGATTTAAATGTTTATCACTCTCAGCTTTTTGCTTTTTTTCCCAAAGTTTAAGAGCAGTCATCACCTGTTACTGGGCTTGGAGGAACAGAAGTGAGATTTTGGCAACAATGTCAGCCAGTCTTGCCGGGCACAAAATGTTTGGTGCAAGGGCTGTAATGAGGCATGGCATCTACTCAGTGGGAGCCCTGTATGAGCAAATGGACAAGAGAAGAGAAGCCATAATGGATTAAACTCATATGAAATCCTTTATGAACAAAAAAAGCAAATTTGAGGGTCCTGCTGATGTTATTTTCCTTAACAAGGCCCATTTGTTGCATTACTCTACAAGTTAGAGTCAGAAGAAAGCCAAGGTGTTGTTTCATTGACTGCTTTACCAATTTAAATAGCTTTAAATGAGATAAAAACATTTATTTCCAAAGAGCATTTGGTCTAATAGTCTTTTGTCTCGGTTCATAAACAGAGACAATTTCAGCTTTAACCAGGGCTGTGCTAATTCCAGCCTGGCCTTTGGTACACTCAAGGCAGCCCTTTAAAGACGGCTCTCTTTTGAAGCCTGCTGGTCGAGCTGTTCAAAGCTGCAGCTGTTTTTGGTGGTGTTTGACAGCTTTAATTGATGTTTGTTTTGGCATCGAGTTTCATTCCTTTCATGCAAATGTCCAGCATGCAGGGAAGTGGGTCAGGGCAGCACTAGGTGGGCAAGGCTTGTGTGTGCTGGGATAAGAGCAAAGTGGTTAGCGGATTTACATTTCAGATCAGAGAATGTCAACAAGCACAGAATGACAAAAAGAAGCAATAATAATGCTTAAAATAAAAAAAGAGGGTTCATTAACATCTTCCTGATTAGACTATAGCTGGTGGGAGCATTCTGAAAGATATTAGTCATTTTCTTTGGTTTTCACTGGGTAGTATTGTGGTATTCTGCAAAAAAAAATCCATTTATATATAATATAAATATTTCCTACATATCTCCACCTGAATGCCCACTGAGTTTTGGCCATTTATCAGACTTCCTGGCTCCTATCCATTGTCCAGTACCCTTCCTCACTCCAAAACCCACCCCGCCCCCTATCCCATGATCCCTTTTCCCTCAGCCTGGACTGACATCACTATGGAGGCATGCAGGGGCCTCCTCATCTGCTCCCAATTAAAGCCTTGCAAACTCCTCAGCGGAAACAACATCAAACTGCTATGATACTAAGAGGAGCAACCTGAGACCTTGAGAAAACAAGCTGGTGGCAAAGCTTGCCACCAGTGTGTATGGCTAGGTGCAGCTTTGTGTATCATCATCAAATTAAAGCATGAACAGGAGTCCTTCATGCAAGGCAGTGTTGAGGAGATGTGAACATAAGATCTTGTGATGACCAAGCAAAGATGACAAGCAGCCTTGTTAACCATAAAAATGTTTAAATTCTATTTTCACTAATTGGGTAAGGAACCAAAACTCAAAAGTGTCATTAACATTGCTGTTTTGTGCTTAACATTGATATGTTTTTTCCTGTATTTTTTTTTTCTCGAAAGCCTTCCAGCCTTATTAGATGGAAATAGATTTGTACTCAGTACAAAGACATATCTAAACTTAATTTAAAATGCACTATTATTTTAAGGCCAAAGGTCTGTTTGAAATAATCAAACAGACCTTTTGAGGCTTACATTATGTGCTTGAATGTCATGTTAGTTTAGGGCTTTCAGTGATGTAATCAAATCATTCATTTTTTGGGTTACAATGACAACATACATGTTATAAACTGTGGATGTTTGAGTTTTGGTTGTCATTTTGGTTTTGGTTTTTGGATAATTTTGGTTGCTTGTTGTTATTTGGATTTGTTATTCACTGCCTTCCATACATGGCTTACTTTTTGTTTTGTTATCCTTAACTCTTTATGCGTTGTGTTCTTTTCCTGTTTCTTTTAAATTCTTATTTTTGTGTTTATCTTCAGTTTTTATTTTAGTAAGATTCCCTTTATGTCCTGTTAAATCCCTCTGTGTTCAATTCAGTGTTAATTAGTCATGCTTTCTCACTTCCTAAATTTAGTCTCTTACCCAGCTACTCTACATTCACCTGATTAGTCTCACCTGGTTCTCATATCAATCAGTCACCTCCCCAGTAGTTAAATGCCAGTCAGTTCTTTATCTTCTTGTCAGATTGTTCTGTTCCTCATATGAATTCATAGCAATTATCTTTCCTCCTAGCACCATTTCTATGTTGTTTTTTTGTCAGTGCTATCCATGAACTTTTTTTTAGACTCTCTTGCTTTACTACGTTTGGATTCTAACCCCAACATAGCAATACAACATCAATGATGAATAAACAAGAATTGGAGTCAGAGGTTTAAATTTATTGTTGATTTTCTTGAATCAGTGTGGGTTCAGAATTACACTCACAGTCTCTACTATATAGACTTTCATGCTAATATTTTAATAAATATCCTTAAGGGTGTTTGAAAGAAAAAAGTTAAACTTATGGCTTAATTTTAGATGAATATTTGATCACTCTTGGTAGAAATGGTTCATTAAACAAACATTTCTGCTTTTAAAGGTATCCTTTACTTTTTCACAGTAGAGTTGAGATTAGGGCCATTTTAGAAGCTTAATCTGAGCCCATTTTACCTTTTCCAAAACTATCTTTGATATGTGTTTGGGATCATTGTCTTTTGGAAAACATGGACATGTCCAAGTTTTAACCATCTCTGTAGCTGTTGATTTGAGCTAAAGCTAAATAATTTGGGTCAAACTGATGAAACTTGGGTGCAATAGAACAATGATCCCAAAGACAAGGAATGACTAAAGCAAGCTAACATTAAGCACCCTGTTGAAAGGTGTAGACAATTCTTGAAAGGTCTGTGCCAGTTGAAATAATCTAACAATTCTGCAGAGTGTTCAGGTGTCCAAAATTATCCTACGATGTTGTTGCTGGCTACAGCAAGCTTGTGGTCAAGGTGCAACTTGCTAATAGTCATTAATCCAAATACTAGCAGGTATGTACGTACATATTTGATCCTGTATGTATATTTTTGGCCAAAGCAAATTGGAGGAACTCTGCAATAAATGTTTTGATTTTTCTGTAAAGTGCTTTGAATTGTCTTGTACACATCCATCCATCCATTATCTAACACCCTTATCCTTGCAGAGTCACGAGGGTGCTGATGCCCATCTCCAGCGGTCATCAGGTGAGAGGCAGGGTACACACTGGACAGGTCGCCAGTCCTTTGCAGGTCTTGTACACGCAGTGTGCTATACAAATAAATATGCCTTTAAATGTGAACTTGTGCACCTAATTCTTTTTTTTTTTTTTAAATATTTGACACTGCATGGTATATAGTCCTTTTATCTTGAAAAAAGAACTGTTCAAATAAAACATTAAAAACTCAAAACTAATAAGACATTCATGTAAATGACATTCGTGTAAATCTCTATTTCCAAAACCACATGCCACATTCAAACGTAAATGCCTTGGTTACCTTAAATATGTAACACATCAAAAGAGTCAGAGCAAAGATACAATTTTTTTTTTTTTTTTTTTTTTTTTTTTTCCAGAACATCACATCTCATAGAACATGCTCCAAGTGTCCTAGTAACCCATTAATGAATATAAGTTCATTAAAATCACAACCGATTAAACTGCATAACATCCATTCAATAACTCTACTGCTTGCAAAGTTGGCTGGATGGATGCTGAGCTATTGGTGCAGCTTTGTGGTGTGGAGCTGGTGAACCTCTCTTACTGGTTGAATATTCTCAGCATTTTGTTTTGACCCTTGCCCATTAAAACTCCTTGATAATTCATATTTTGTGTTAACCCTGAATTATACAACAAAAGTAACTGGTATTAGTTGATAATTATTGGTGTTTACATTTAAATATAATGATGAAATCAGATGATCTTAGTAAATGATATGAAGTAAATGAAGGTCAGAGCTCCACTTTTAGTCTCTGCGGAGCCTCTGTGGAGTAAGGAATAACACCCTATTTATGCAGGGAATGTTTTTGTCTATTTCCTATTTAAATTTATCTGAAATTTATTATCACAAAAGCTGTTTATTAAATTAAAATTCATTGATTGGTTGACATCGATTCTTTAATCTGTACACTTAACACAATTAAGAACGATGCAATATACAGTAGACAGCGTCAATCCACAAATCCAATAATCCTGGCTTTTTTCTCATCAAAATAGCCCCGTAACCTAGGGGAGGGGTTTGAGAGCTAAACTGATCTTTGGGGATATGCATTTTAGGACTTTGACTTCTGTTATGGTTTTGTACTCTGATGTCCCTAAACAAATCCAATTGCCTTCAGAAGTCACTTAATTAGTAATTATATTTCACTGGTATGTAATGTCACTTCAGTATAAATACAGTCCCCAGAGGTTTGTTAGAAAATATTACTGAATAAACAGCAAAAGATTAAAGAGCACACCAGACAGATTGGAGTTACAGTTGTGGAGAAAAGCAAAGCTGGGTAAGGTTAGAAAACATTATTGCAATCTTTGGAAATCTCACAGAGCACAGTTCAGATTGTTTTTTTTTGTTTTTTTTAATGGTAAGAGTAAAACCTACTAAGACAGACATCCACCTAACCTGACAGGCCTAGTCAAGGAGAGCATTAATCAGAGCAGCCAGGAGACCAGTGGTAACTCTGAAGAAGCTCGGGAGATCCAAAACTCAAGTTGGAGGACCTTTTGACAGAAAAAAACCTATTCATCATAGACTGAGCAAAACTGACCTTCTTCATAATAGAGCAGCAAGAAGAATGTCATCATCGAAAGAAAATCATAGGATGTCCAGGACTGTCACAAGCCATGTCAGAATCACAGCAACACGTTGCATGCAAACAAATATGTCTGGGAGAAAACTAACACTGCACAGCTACAATGGATTGACTTAGATCAAAGCACATTCTAGTCCTAGAAAGGCCTAGTAAAAGTTCAGACCTAAATGAGAATCTGTGGCAAAACACTGATGCTCTCAGTCCAGTCTGACCCAGTAACTTTACAAGGAAGAAAGGGAAAAATGTTTTTTTTTTTTCTCTGGATGTGCAAAGCTACCAGGTTTATTTGCTGCAGTAGACAGTTCAAAAAGTCTTAAAAAATATCAATAAATTACACTGAAGTTTGTGGTTGTGACTTGACAAATATGACAGGTTTTAAGGGGTATAACGACTGTTTGCAAGGCACTGTATATAAAATGTTAATAAAGGACCATGTCTTTATAACGATTTCATTAATTTGGTGTGAATTTAATGTTCAATTTAGCTTATAACTAACAAGAACAATCCATATTAGGTGTGTTTAATAAGCTTGCCAAATCCTGCTTTAAATAAACCTGCAGTTATATTTAGACACATGCAGCAGTGATATTAAACCTATCAGTATGACCTTAACTTTTGGACCATTTGCTAAACCATATGCTATAGCAACTTCCCTCTGTACAAAAACACTCTGAAAACCTGTTGACCACTGCAAAAATTTTGAAGTTAAAGCTTACTGTGGTAATGAGCATGTAACAGCTAGCTGGGACTCAAGTTTTAACAGATGATGGTGATGCTCATAGAGCATCAGAGGTTGTGTTGTGACCCAGATGCTCTCCAGATGTTTCCCAACATACAAGGAGAGCTAGACATAGATGGTACTCTGTCAGGGGGAAGAGTGGTGAATATCTCTGCAAAAGGTCATGATTAAGAAACTGCTGTATAATAATAGCATAAAAGTAGAATAATAATTTCATCTGTGTCTCAGCAGTTGCTTACCATGGTATTTCAGAGCTATGATGACAAAACTGTTAAAGTGAAGCAACAACTCCTTTGTGAAGTCAGATGCATTCAAAGTACACAGCACACAAGATTGCTGAAATCATGAGGAGTGGAAAGACAGCTGAACCTCAGGAATGGGGGATGGTTCCTCTTCGCTCCAACTCCTAGTTTTTCTCTCAACAGCTGAATAATAAACACAATAAACTAGTTCTGCTGTTTATATGTGAAAAACAAAGTAAGTGCCAAATGAAACGCATCATTAAAAATGTATTTTTAGTCCATAACCTCAATGTGACAGTTAATTGCCCTACTTTGTAATATTCCTTGGGAACAAAAGACAAAACCTCCTGCAGAATGATATGACTGACCACCATGTACCCTCACTCCTCTTTCTCTTCACCCCAACCCCCAACTTTAGAGTCAGTGTTGGACCACCAGGCCTCCAACTGGCCAGCCTTTCTCTCTCTGGGAACAAGAACTCATTACGGAGAAGAATTGTCTTATTGTGAGGACCCTACTGCCCCCCTCATGCAAAAGAGGGTGGAGCCTTGCAGCATGGACATCGGGGCATCATGCCGTGACCTGGCTTCAGGGGTCAGCTCACCCACTCATCACAAACTCACTGTTTGGAAAAGCAATGCATGTAATTCATTGCTGAGAGACTGTGCTCTCTTACCAGTCCAATACCCTTTCACAACCACGCCAAGAGCCTGCTGATATTATCTTAATGTTAAATTCTTTTGATATTAAATTACTGGACATGATGCTTGTATGAACTATGGTGATTACACAACTTATCTATAGCCATGCAGATAGTTTTTTTTTTTTTTTTTTTTGCTTAGATTCTGAAACTTAAAATAATACAGTCCCTGTAATGAAGAACTCTAGGACATTTTCTGTTGTCTTATGTAAAAATATTTTCTTTATTTTGCGGTTGAAACAAAATTGTAAGCAATTCATTTAAAAAAAAAAAAAAATAATAATGTGTATGATGACAGCATCTACTGGCAGTTTTTATACACCTAAAACTTTTTTCCATTTGAGAACAACAAAGATCAATGTATTTTATTTATATAACAGACAAACACAAAGTAAGTCAAAAAGTGTTTTTTATGTTGATTTTCATGAACAGGTTGAAGTGGACCCTTTGCGGGTTTAAGTGGGTTTTTTTGTCCTGTTGTGTCCACCCAACAGTATCAACTGTTTATGAAAAATCAAAGCTTTGAAAAAAGTTGTCAGCAGTCATGCAAACTTACTGAGGAGGTTGACATGTTTGTGATGGGTTCAGAGAAAATTTTCTTATGTTCAAATAGGAAGCAGGTGTTTCCTTCTCTGTGTAAAAAAGAAATGGTTTCATTACAAGATTTACTTGTTAAGCCATAACCCTGGATTTCTCAGAAGCCATGATGATTACAATGAACTGCTGAGCATGACATTGCAGAGGCACGCTTCTCACCAGATTAAGACTACCACAAAGTCCCGTGGAACTCCATGATTGTTCAAATGCAGCATATTGCAGCAAATTTGGAAAGCCTAACTCGAGTGTGATGTTAATCATGGCACTACTACGTTGTAAGTCTTCTGTATTTAGTTTTTTGCCTGCTGCTTTCCCTGCTATACAACCATGATGCTTTCACCATTGGTAAAACATAAGCACTAAAATGTTTTCACACTGTCTGCTGAATTTCCTTTGACTGGCAGGATTCTGGGCCTCCACCATCAGTTTTAGCCCTCCTATGAAGGTGCAAAGCCCATTTATTTTCGCCAGTTTTTTAGCAGCATATAAGGTTGCAGGTGGGTAGGTTTTCTAAAATTTAGTTCATAACAAAGCATGAAATCAATCATTTTAATTTGGTGTAGGACTTTAGTATTTGTGCTTACTTATCAAAGTAAGCACAGTCACATGGTCTGATGGACACAATATCTAAAATCTTGTGTAATTTTGTATCTTCCCATGCATAAGTGGGTTATCTTTAGGTGTTCCAGTTTTCTCTAATGCTTCTTAGACATGCAAGCCATTTTTTGTTCTGAGGGATGGGTGTAAATTGTGGTTTGTCTTTGTGATGGACTGGTGACCTGTCCAAGGTGGACAGCACATGTTGCTCAATGGTCAGAAGCTAGCAAGGCTATGATAATTTCTATTACACAGTCCAGTTCCTATACTGGATACTAAGATACAATTCTAAATTCATATTCTCATAATCCTAACCTTACCTTGTGACTTACAATATCACACACAATGTCTTGAAAGAGAGAAGTCTACTCAGACTTGAAAGCTTAATAAATTTTGTCTTATATTTGAGAATTGCGGTTTGACTAAAATATTGCATTAGGTGGTATCAGCTGGTTTTATTTGTGGATTGTGTTGTAGAGTGGGTAAAAAATTTTGTGTGATTAAAAACAAGTCTGTAAAGAATTAGAATTGAATTTGTTGCTTTATTTTTGAAATGCCTCTGCTGTTCTGCAACTGAGCAGATACAGGCAGAGTTCCGTGGGTCTGGTTGTGAGCCAACTCAAAACTGTTTTGTTGTAGTCGGAAAAAAATATTACAAGCAGTTGCTTTACAACAGTGCTTTGGGCATGCCTGTTTTCACTGACAGTGGGCTGCAACTTTTGCCTTGTTTTAACATGACATGTTTTTAGAATAAACATAAAAAGAATACAGAAAAAGCACTGCAAAGTAAAAAGACTGAGTCGTTCTTTGAGGATGTGCCATATTGACTGAACTTTTTTCTGTAGATCAATTTGTTCTGCATTCATGGATGTTGTATTTTCATGCACAGATTAATCTAAAATGTAACTCAACCAAGAAAGTAACTGAGGGAGATTTGCAAATCAGTGAGAAAAGCTGTTTGACTGGCTTGAACTTTTCTTTTCTCATGAGTGATTTTGACAAAAATGTCTGGAATTAATATTTTCAGTTAGAACCCATCAGCTACCATTGTGGTGAAACAGTTCACATTTCGTGATGAAATTTGCAGTCTGCTTTTATAAGTCTTGAAGCAGAACCTATACAAGTTGTAAGCTAGGTCATGCCATTTTGCTAGTGCTGACATAAAATAGAACTGTATGACTCGAATCCAAAGGTGAAACTATACCTTTAGATTTGGGATCTATAATTGAAAGTTCATGTGTCTATAGGGAGAAAACGTTTCTTCCATGATCTGCTCATTGGTGAAAGCTGGATACATATTGCAGTATTAGTTTGCTATTGTAGTCCAGATGAGTAGGTATTCAGGGTTGGTATAATAGGTTTGATGTGACAGCAGCTGAAAGCTTGAGGACAGCTTCATCGGAGGCTTGTGGTATAGCTTGGTATATATCCTGATTACCACTACAGTTGAGGACAATCAGGCACTGAAGAACCATCCCCCAGATCCTTATATACTTAGTGCTTGATGAGGTGTCTGTGCTCAGAGAGTCCTCAGCACAATAAAGTAGCCCTCCCCTCATGAATATAATAGAAGTATGGAAGAGAGAGGTTAGATGCATATTTAGGAACATATACTTTTTCATGTGTTCTTTCAGCTTCCTCTCCCCTAGAATTATTTGTTATTTCATTTACAGACTGTTATTAGAGCAAACATTAGAGCAAGCAAGAGAACAGCTACACTAATTTTATCCATCATTACTAAGGGAAACTAATGAGAAAGATATTCAAAACTTATTTTTCTTGTTTGTTTCCTCAATGTTGATTTCATTTTTGAAAGCTCATTTAGTCGTGGGATGTGATCGGTTCCACTGGTGAGTAATGAAAGCCAGAGGCAGCCTGAAGGTCTTTAAATCATTACCCCAAAACTGCTTTGTTAAAGGTGCATGTAGGGTTGGCAACTAAACTTTGCCCAACGGAGATGTCCCAACTCAGCAATAACTTTAGTAGCATGCATATCTCAGAGGTCTCTTGATTAGTCCAGGGTTAATTAGAGTCTCATTTAACCTAAAAATAGCCAAATATCCATTAGCAGCATCCTGTAAGTCACACCTTGGTGGGTTCATAAAAAACAGGCTACTGTTAACACTATATTGTTAGTGGCTCAGCTTGAAATGACAAACAGAACGTCCATAGGAGTTGTGCTGGTCCAAGTTGATAGCAGAGATCACTAGCTTTCCTTGTGGTGGGAGTGACAGGCTGCAATTTTTTTTCTCCTCTCTTCATTAGCTATTTACATTAGCACCTAATGTGCGTATCACCATCGCCACTCAATGTGAATCCAACCAGTTCAAAGGGAGAGTTGCTTGGATGTGTTCACGGCACCCCAGGAGTCGCCGGGTGTTGGACGCCTGCAGGGTGGTGGGTGCTGAGAGCAGGGGCTTGTTTGGATCAGGGACTGAATTTTCCTCTGAAGATGAGGAAACGGTTTATGGCATGCTCCCATGAGAGTGTCTCCTGCTCTTTGAAGCTCCTGTCTTGGTGGCTGCTCTTATCTTTTGGAAGGGATTATTTTATCTCCTCCTGTTTCTTTCTTTTTGTTCCTCTTCCCTTTCTTGCTCTCCAAAAACTCAGGTCTGGTCCAGAGACCTCTGTGAAGATCATCTCATTGCCCTAACCTTCTCTTTCCACTCATTTCTAATTTTTCCTTTACCGTCTAGCCACTGTCACCCCCAACCTTTTATTGCTTTCTCAGTTGCACCCCACATTCTTTTTCTCCCCCCCCTATATCTCCTGTATCCTACCCTTCCAACACATGACAGACTGTGTAATTAATGAGCATCATAAACCTCTCTTTCTATTAGCTACCCATTAGTAAACCTGGCAAGCCTGTCATTTTGGACAAAAACACACAGCTCTTTCATTTGATCCCCACATCAAAGGGGAACCCCACTGTTTTCGGCTCAATGCACTAATTGTGTCCTCGTTCTGGATGGGGCTACACCCCCACTGCTTCAAAAAAGCAGCCAGTGCCGACTGGAGATAGCAAAGAAGAGTACAGAAGCAGAAATCATTGATTATACAGGCCTAATTTTGGAGAAACCTTTGTCGTAGTAAAAATTACCAGACATTTAGCAGAAGGCCTGAAAGTCAAAATGTGGACATTTATCTGCCTACCACCTGAGAGTTTGTTTTTACTGTGGGCATATTTCAAAAATAGGACGTGTCAGTGGGCTTCAGGCTCTGTTAGAGGTGTTTTATATGCCGCTGCAAAGATAAAAAGGAATTTATAAGCGGGATGGAATGGATTTCCCTACTTTACACTACAAACAAATAATGCAAAATAACGAATAAGCAGTCTGGTTAAGATATCTTTCATCAGGAAATGCTAAAAAAAAAAATAGCTCGTGTGTATATGTTGTTTCATCAGTTTTGTGAATTTATATGACCTTTCCCAAAAATAATTAAAAAAAAAAAGTAAAGATAGATTTGAGAAAGCCTAATAGTCAGAAATATTGAGAAAGACCTGTAGCATGAAGAAAAGCAATCACCAACAACGAGGCTGTTTTTCCTCTGCCTAAAAGCTTGACACATCACACGCTGGGCCACTATAATGGGCCGAGTCACTACCATGGCAGGAATCATCACTTTACTTCAGTCACAATTGTCTTCTGGCCTTTGCAAGGCTCACGCTCTTTTGTTCCCCCAGATAAAGGCAAGAGTCACATGTCTGAGCTTTTTGCGACCGGCAGCTGCTCTTCTCTCCCTCAGCTTCACACCCTCCTCTTCACCTTCAGGAAACATTCCCCCCAGTGGCCTTGGCAGGCATCAGGTCCCTAAAGTTGTCAAAAAGGACAATGAAAAATCATTAGATCCCCCTAAATCTTTTTATCTGACTGCCGCCGTTTATTATTTTTAAGGAAGTATGACAAATTTTATGATGGAATGAGTCAATATTGGCTACTGGGGATTTTCCCTAAGGGTGATCTGTGTTAATCAATCAAATCCATCTACATCAAGGAGCAGTTGTCCCCAAAGTTTAGATTTATTCTATGAAAAAGAAGCAACACAAAGGAATTAAGGAGTTGTCTCTTCCCTGGGTTTGATATATGACTCAATGAACCCCAGATATTTGTTCTCCAATTTAATAAAGTGCCAGTATAAAATAACTCTATCCCATGATAATGGGGATTGATTGGAGGCTGGGGGTGGGGGCTGGGGCATCCTCATGTCCTTGGGATGGCTTTAAACCCTTGCCACCTCCGCTTTCACAAGCATCAAAGGCAAAAGCTTGGAAATCGGGCTCGCAAAGCCATCTCTCCGTTGGCCTCTTCAAAGGACAGGAAGTGTGTCAGAGGGACAGGCCTTCTTTCCCAGCAAATTTGGGCAAGTTGCTATAATAACAAGCTCATCTGTGTGTCTGTGGCAGTCCAGTTCAAAGGAGAGCTAGATTCCTCTTGGTACAACACGTGATGATGAAGTTAGGACTACTACTGAGTTGTAAGCATGGAAGGCTGATTTAGAAACATGCTTCCAGTGAATAGACTTAGATATTAAGCTTGTGTACTTATATAGCACCTTTCACCTTTCATAAAGTTTTACTAACTTTTACAAAAAAAAGGAGAATACAAACAGCAGATTTTGAAGATGTTATGGTGAACAAGGCTTGATAAAGTTTGAGATGTAACTTTGCTAAAAATCCACCCAGCTCACATTTACTGTAGTTGTAACGTGTCTTTCCCCTGATTGTATGAACTGGTTCACTATAGATCTATTTTGACCCCTTTTCTAAGAAGCATGTTTATCTAACTCATAAGCAGTCTATGAAACCTCACAGGAGGGGTACCTTGCATTATATTTCTGATTGATCTGCTCAATCAAATAAAGCAAAATACTAAGTAATCAGTCTAGTTTTGATTGCTTTATCTGGAAGTAACCTCAATGATCCTCTCTAGCTCATTATGAAAACGTCCTAGTCATCCCCAAAGGCAAATATAAATTCTACAGCATGTTCTGGGTCTTCCCCAGGGTCTCCTTTATGCAGGATAGGCCCAGAAAACCTTTGAAGGTAGGTGCCCAGGATGCCTCCTGATCATTTGTCCCAACAACCTGAACTCATTTTGATGAGATGGAGAAACAGCTTTCCTTTAAATCCCCAGTAAACGGTAGAACTCTTCACCTCAGCTATCAAGTTGAGTCTAGAGATCCTACAGGGGAAGCTAATTTCAACCATTGTCTAGAATATCATTCTTTCAATCATAATCCATACCTCAGGCTTTTTGCATGACCTGTTTCTTTACACTGCCAAACTGGAGTAGAGCCTACATTACTGCAGATGAGCCCCCAATACATCTAGCCAGAAGATGCCAACAGAACTCCATCACCTTCAAAAAGCAAAGATGAAACTCAGAGTTTCCCAAACATACACTCTTTTTTCCATCACTATACCTTAAAACCCTGATCCTAAAAAAATGTTCACAGCCTCATTTTCAACAGGTTAGACCAGGCGTCTTCAAATCCAGACCTTGAGGGCTGGAGTCCTGCAACTTTTAGATCTGTCTCTGCTTCAATAAACCTGAGTCAGATGAGGTCATTAGTAGGACTCTAGAGCACTTGACTGCATACTGAGGAGGTAATCTAGCCATTTTATTCAGGTGTGTTGGTGTTTTGGACGGACACATCTAAAATTTGCAGGACACTGACCCTAGAGTAAACGTTTCCTGGGAGGCTAAGAAGTGTGGCACCTTAATAATTAGAATAAACTTTGTGTCTCTCTTTTGCTGGACCCACCTTCCCCTTCGGGTAACCCTTGATAATGACTGTCCTCACCCTGGATAACCACCAGAGGAATCTCTGCTCAGCCAGACCAGTGTTACTCTTGGATTCACCCCTAAGATAACTATTTTTCTAGAACCGTTTTCACCCTATATGACCCCTAACCCTCAACAGTTACAATTTGTATTGACCTCCTTATGAAGGCCCCTAATAAGTCTGTTCTGCCAGACTCAGTTTTGCTCTGGACAACCCCTCAAAGCTGGGGACACACTATGTAACTTTCTTCAGTCATGACAGATTAAAAAAAACTAGGTATTCACACGAACAGACTAGGTTTTGTTTTATGACTGAATGACTGGGGATCACACACTTAACAACTGTGCTTGCTGCTGGATCATGGCTACATGATTTTCAGACCAACTAAAGCCAACCAAGTAGATCAAACTCTTGTGGACTTTTTTGTTAGAGCAACAGTCTGAAGTTGGAACACACCTACCAGTAGGTGCTGGTAATGAAGACATTTTCAGGATTTGCATTGTCGCTAATGCCTTATCCCAGGCTTTCTTTATCATTCAGGGATCTGTTCACACTACCCAATTGCATCCAGATCCACCTCAAAAAATTCAAACGTGTTTGCAACTGAAGTTGGGTCAGGTTGGTTCCCCTCACACACCTGCAGCCTCCAGTCTTCCTCTCCTCTCACAAGAACAGGTTTTTGTGCTGATTCGCCTTGCTGACAGACCTTAACTATCACAGACTGACTCAAACTTTCCCTGACTGGGACTCGGGGGTGAAATCAGGCAAAAAAATTATGCAGTGTTGCCCCAGCTCAATGGATCTCTGGTTCATCGCTCCAGCTTGAGGCAAGAACAATCTTTGGGAAGCAAGATGAAGTGTCTAATGGTACTGTTCAAGTCTAAACATGAACAGAGAGGTTTGAAATTGATTTGTGTGAAACTAAGTTATTTGGTTCTTTTAAACTCATCACTAATGCTAAACATATCCAATTCCATCTAATGACTTATTCTGATGGCTCAACCTACTTATCCTGTCTATCAAGTTATGTTTTAAAACATAAAACATGCTAAGATATGATAACAGATCATTTCAAGCATTTCAGTGTCTTAATGAAACAAACTCCTAGGAGACCAGCTCAAACATGAATGGAGGATCAGTTCATTTATTTAAAATGGCAAATAAAACACTGGTTCGATTAGATCTGCCTAATTTTGGCTTTCTCTTTGCAGATGTAAAATTAAGGATTAAAAATATTCAACAGGCTTAAGCTCTATTTCTCCAAGGTGCTTTATGTTTACTTAAATATGCTTTTGTAATATAAAGGGTCTTTAAATAAATTAAATAAAGGCTTGAATTCCTGTGAATGTATTTTTAACCCTTTGGCATCAGTGTTAGTAAGGATAACAAAGTAAAGTGATTCAGACAAAATTTAACAAGTAATTATAAGTAATATATTTCTGTCATCTAACTGATCGGATTTAAAATATGTTCTTTTTCCTTTTTAATTTAATTTTTTGTGTTCTTTTGTAAATTGTCCTTTTGATCGAATATGATTAAATCTAATCTGTGAAAGATTAACGTAATCTGTTTTATATTTTTATTAGCAAAATATGTTATATTTTAAGTTGGGATTCAAAGTATTTTAGAGGAAAAGGCAAGAAGGAATCAGTCATCTGTTACAGAACTTAAGGAGTGTGATTAATGTTAACTTTTTATCTTACATGGATATGATTTATAGAGGATCTCTTGGGAGAACATCTGGAACCTTAATGTTTTTGGTTGGCAGGGTGATGCCCTCTGTCTGTAATATTACTGTCACACTGAGAGATTGGCAGCCTGGCATGAAATGGCCCAGTAGCTGCTGTCTTTATGCTGTATATCTGAAGACATCAAAAGCATCTTAGCTTGCTTTCATCTGTTGCCTCAGTCCAATAAAACCCTTATTCTCATGTCAGAGACCTCAAACAGAAAGATGAGCGCTGTGCACTAATCCCGATTTGATTCTGAGCTCAAGAGACCCAAATTAGTGCATAATTGTTGACTTGGTTTATTTCATTCTAAAAAGGTTATACATTCAAATGCAATTCAATCAGTCATACAGTTTTATCCTCCTTTGTTCTCAGAGCCAGCCCAAGATTTTATGAGACCCAAAGTAGAAGGTGGGTCCTACTTCCTGTTAAGCCCACCAGAAACTGCAGAGGACCACTAGGCTATTTTATATTTTATATTTTTTTATGCAGTCCCTCCCAGCTGCAGTCAGAACAGAAGATGTTCATCCCATTTTTATCTTGTTCTCTTTGTTTTATTTAGAGTGTTTTGACATTGAAATGAAGGAATCAAGACAAGAAAGTTAATTTGAAGCTCTAAACATATTTTTGGACGTTTTTTACTCACTTTTTGTCTTTTCCACAATATTTTTCATCACCCCCAGAGTGTCAGTTATTATTAGATGCACTAACAATTGTGCAGCTTTGGTGATGGTCATTTAGTCACCTCTACTAGATTTTGGGACAGCCAATTGGGACAATCCACAAAAACTAATTCAGCTCATAATGAGCCATACCTGTACTTACAAAAATGTTTTATGCCTTTTTTGACCCTAGAGAAAAAAATAATTCTGCATTTTAAATATGGTTAAAGAGATACATTTTAAAATGTTACACAGAATATATCCCATTAGGAGATTTATTGCCTAATTGATAAAAAAAAATTGCAGACACTGTACTGAAACAATCGTTCATGTCTTCTTCGAATGCAAGGTCTCCAGCAAATTCTGAACTGATCTTAGGCTGCATTTTTCAAATGATGAACACAGGGTCCATGTTAAATCTGGAAGATGTAATTAGCCATTTTGAACATTTGTATAATGTTGATGTTCAATTTTTGCCCAACTATATCATCTGTACTAATTCTAGATGTACAAGCAGCCCTTTTATGCTGAATAGAGCTCGTTTTAATTGTTCATCAACGCAGAAGAAAAGAAGCAAATGTTGGTGCACTTACACTTTTTTTCCCTGAAAAACATATTTTTAAATGTACCCTTAGCTTTTCTCTTTTAATCCCTATTTTTTTATTTTTTTTTTACATCATCTCTGTCTCTTGTCTACATACATTAGCCACTAGTTTTCTGGAAATTTTTGTAATAAATCATTGCAAAACTATTATCGACTTTTGCCCTACGTTGTCAACTTGTCATAATCTGTTTTGGTAAAAGGACAACCAAGGCTATTTTCCTTACAGAGTAGTAGACATGATGTTGCCACCAGGAACAAATATAACACAACAAACAATAGCTTTCAGGGCTGCTTAATACTGTTTTTTACAACTTTATTTTCCTCTTTTTGCAGTTCAAGTTTCTACAATTAATTCTCACAACATAAAACGTGACAGACTGCACGTCTGGATTTGGGGCCCAGGACTGTGACCCCTGCCTGACACACGACCCACGTTTTGAGTAAACTAAGACTATAATCAGTGGGTTCACACGCATTTGTTCACACCATGTTTATGTTTGCTCACACTAATGTTTAATTTATATTCTTATGGTGAAAAAATGTCATCGTTTTGATGACACTTCATCCGCGCTTCTACTTGAGACTGAAGCGGGGTGAAGCTGTACAAGCGGGATCAAGTTACAGCGACAGATGCAACTGATTCCGGAATCGGGACACTTTGGATTTGCTCCAGTCAATTTTGAATGAGCCTCATTTTTTTTAATTTTTAGGTTAAGTAAGTTCTCTTAAAATATTTTTTAAAGTTGCAGGGGTTAAATTTGCTATTTATGGCTTCAAAAATAAAAATGTATGTGAAATGCTGTGATTTTATATAATTTTGATAAATCTTACGTTTTCGCTCAGCTATATGGCTGGCTTTTATTTTGAATGCGCCGACAGGAAGTTGCTCAGCCTATTGTCCTGCTTATGTACATTGGCGGCGGCGCTCTGGATGAAAGACTCACTCGGCTCTTCGGTCACACGGTCTTCCAGTCCATGTAATGCGCGCTCAGTCTCCACGGACGCTCTGCTGTCTGGATATCGCAGCCTGTTGTTATTTCATTGGATTATATTCAGCTGATGGTTTTCAACTCCAACTCGATGTATAGAAATGGGTAAACTGCACTCGAAGCATGGTAAGATTTCTAATTCCCGATAGGAAAAAAACAAAAAAAAAACACAAAAAAAAAAAAACACAAAAAAACAGCAGTAGTTGTTCCAACAGTGCTTTAATACTTTCTAGTAACACATTCATTGTTTTTCATCTTTCTGTCTTTCAAGCCGCTATTTGTAAACCGAGGGAGAGCCCAGAAGGTAAGCAGACAATATTTTTGCTCCCCTACATAGTACACTTTTAATATTTTCAATTTGTAAATGGAAACGCTACACGTAGAGTTCGTCTATTATAGAAGAGAGTCCATTTTTCGAAAGCATGGGTTTTGCAAAAAAAAAAAAAAAATAAAATAAAAATATGGTTTTTAGCTTCTAATACGCGTGTTGTGTTTCAGGCGACAGTTTTGTTGTGAATGCCTGTTTGGCGAAAAAGGGAGTCGACGACTGGCTCGTGAAGCAGAAATACTACTGCACGAGCTCTCGCCTCGATCCACAGGACTGTCACCATAAGAGTAACTGCGGGATGACTGCACGGGTGAGTTCCCCAGGCGACCTATGTTCACTTATTTACGGCCAACTTACTTGGAAAATTCGGGATAAGTGTGTCTCTTTTCTCTCTTTTAGACATGCCTGAGCAAACATTTTAGAAACAATGTTTTATGTAGATTTGTGAAACAGCGACCAAGCTTATCACCGTTTCAGCACGAGGCTGCATTTGCACTCATACACCGGCTCGCAAAAGTATTCACACTTTACACATTCATTCAGACTCCTTTTTGCACGTTAAAGTCACTGGGCTTCATGGAATTACTGTAAAGTCAACGACACAACGCAAGCGATTGTCTACGTGCTCGTTTGTTTTTATTGGAATTTCGTAAGACAGACTAACTCAAAGAAGCGGATAAATAAGGACGGCTTTTATTTTCTCTCCTCCGCCCCCCAAAAAGCTTTTATAAAGCCCGCCTAAGAGACAGTCATTTGTAAAAACACCTTTCACTGTGTCTGCTAGTCTTCTGGGCTATCTCTCTGCCAGTTGTGCACATCTTTTGACTGACATTTCTGCACATTATTCTTTCCTAAAGACCTCACTCTCAGTCAGATGTGTGCACATCAATTTTAGAGTTTTGCCACACATTCTCAATTGATTTAAACCACTTCATTGTAGATTTATGATTAGTGTTTTAGACCTGCTAGAAAGGTAAACCTTCACTGCACTATCTGGTATTTTGCAGCCCCTAACAGGCTTTCCTCTAGGATTTCCCTGCATTTAGTTCCAGTCATCTCTCCATCAACTCTGAACAGCTTCTCTGTTGCGGCAGACGAAAAGCATCCCCACAGGATGATCTTGCCACCACCATGTTTGGCTGTGGTGATGGTATGTTCAGATTTATATGTAGTGTTAGTTGTCTGTCACATATAATGTTACATTTTGGTCTCATCAGACCAAAGCAACGTCTTCCATGTCTCTCAGGGGCTTGTGGTAAACTACAAATTATGTTTGTTTATGTCTATCTTACAATGATAACTTTCATCTTGCCTCTCTTGTTATTGATTGAGGGGTGCATGACCTATAATTGTCCTGTCAATAGATTCTCCTATCTTGGAAGTGGATCTCTGCTGCTGCTCTACAATTACCTTGCGCTTCTTGGCTGTTTTGCTGATTGATGCTCTTCTTGCTCAACCTGCCAGTTTAGGTGGATAGGTTTGTAGTTGTGCTGAACTCTTCACATGAGATGTTCAAATCTTGGGATTTAGTTTTACAACCTAACACTGCATTTAAACTTTTCCAATTTACCCTTGAACTGTTTGATGTTGTTCACAGAACAGGTGTATTTAAACAAAGTTTAAATGACTATGTGTTCTATTCTTTCCACTCCAAAGTTATGTACAACACATAAAATCCCCCCAAAATACATTTTAAGTTTGTGGCTATAATGTGACAAAATTTGAAAAACTTTAAGAGGTGTGAATACTTTTGCTTGGCACTGTAGTTGTTTTGCGCTGCAACAGTGAATGCTTACACTGCTTGCTTGAACTCGCATTTAGTCGTGCACGGAACACTGATGGTATCAGCCTCTTTTACTGACTTGAGTCTCTCTCACTTGTAATTTAGTTAACAATAGACCCAGGCTGAGTTGAAAGCATTGCTGTGTGACAGGCCAGTGACAAGTGTGTATTGTAAAGGCTGTGGAGACATGTTGGAGGTCATGCTTGTTTTGTATTTTGGCAGTGTGATAAAGACTGTGCCAGTGTTGTCAAGTAGGGAGATCCCTTGGAATTGCTTCAGAGGAGCTTTTAAGCCTCTTTGGTTAGAAATGCCTTCCTCAAAGCTCGGCATGTTTCAGGAATTGAGACCTATTAAGTAAAAAAAAAAATAGGAAATCAGTTCGTCCACCCATGTTCCAAACAGAAATCCGCTAGTTTATCAAACATAGACCCAAATCCCATATCTGTCGTATTCTAAATACACCGACGCACTACTGTTTTGATGCTGTGTAATATCCTTTTAATTTTTGAGTCATTCCATAAACTAGAAATGAACCTGTCAGCACTTAGCTGCTTGATGTAGTAAACATACTTTATTTTACCCTTGCTAGTGCTCTTGCTACGCTTGTGTTTAAACCCATCTTCTGATGCTTGCAGCTCCTCTTAACTTAAGGTTATCTAATGCCATAAAATGTACACGAATAGAACAGAGCAGATAGAATAGAAATATCCTTTATTGTCCCATGATGGGGAAATTTCTGTTCAACAGCAGCAAAGGGACAGTGACAGGCAATAACAGCCAAGATACAAAGCAAATAACAAAGATACAAAGACTAGATAGGTTTTGTTGTCAGTGAAAACAGTGTCTTGTGTGAAGAATGCTGGTGAGTAATGGTTAGCATTAAAATTGAGGATGTGGTAGACAACAAATATAATTTGTAACAATAAACAAAAGTCATTTCTAAAGTAGAAAATGCACTAATCAATTAAGCATCATTTGAGTAAGTTGGGATAAACTTGTAATTCCTGCATTTTCTGTTGGGCACTACATAAATCGAAGAACCTGTGGCACATTTTTTGGGTTTATGTTTATGTGTAAGTCCTTAGGAATAAACCAAAACAAACATACAAAAAAAAAAAAAAAAAAACAGTCAGAACCTCAGGTCAGAGTTCAATGAAAAAAAAGAAAAAGAAATTGGTATTGCCCAGGGAAAGCGTGATTGGTGCATCTCTAGTCTAAAGTCTACTATTACTTTATTTTGAGCTGCAAACTGTTATGTATATATATTATATATATATGTGCTTAATTATGAGGTAAAATTGTAGGTTGTTTTGGGAGTTTGTTGTTGGTGGTGCCGGCATTGCTAATCGGGATTAATTGTTGAAGCAGGATTGATCTCAAAGCTCATGTTTTATTTTTAGAGATATTTTGAAGAAACTTAGGAATTTCTTTCTAAAAGCATGTGGGCAGCAGTAAAGCCATTTGTTTTGAGGCAATTTAAAAATTTAAAACCACATTATTATCAAGAACTTGCAATAAATAATGAACATAAAAACAAACATACATCCTTTGTTCCTCAGCAGATTCAGCCACTTTCTATTTCCAGCAGTACTGCAGTGTAAAAGGTTTTGGCCAATAGTGGAGGGGGCATCTACTGTAAACTTGTTGGATTGGAATGTCCTTCTATAGAAGTTGTGCTTTTATTAATTTCCATTGTTTCTGAAGGAACTGCTTTTGTTAATCTAATTCTCACTCAGATTCACAAGATGATGCAAACTAAATATGTAGCTTTAGGATACTTTTTTTTAAAGTTGTTGAACATACACCGGGTAATTCTTTATGTTTCTCCCTATCTGATGTCTTAAGAATTTAGTGATTCCTGCATTTCACTACTATGTAATGTATAATTCTCAGGATCAACCTTGCTTTTATTGAATAATTAATTAAAGTTAGATGTACCGATCAATCAACCAGAGACTGGAATCTACCAATTTTTTCCCTCCATCATTAAATACATAAAAACTTTGATTTCCTGTTATTTCTAGTTTCTTTTGGATTAAAAACAGTTTAAATCTGCAGCACATGTTTTCTCTTTTATGTGTTAAGTCCTTAAAGAAAAAATCTGAATCAGTCAAATTAAAATCAGCCGGTAAACTTCAGAATAATCTTGTCAGCCAGGAAAGCTTAATCAGTGCATCTGTAATGAAAGAGATTTTTATTTTAATAACTGTTCTTCAGGGGGAATTTCTAAAGATGGATATCAAAGAAAACTTAGCAAGAAGAATTTTTATTTTCATTTTATAATGTGTGTCTTGAAGGTTTTTCTTTTTTTTTTTTATGTGGAAAAAGCCGGACCCAAATGCACTGACAGAGAGGCTGATCTCAGGATCTGAGCACTCGCTCCAAGAGAATGCAAGGCCTCTCTGGGCTTTAAAAGTTGTGTTGCATAGAATACCTGGTGGGATTTATATCCACTGTTCTTTAAGGCCCTCTCCCAGTTGGACCAGGGTTCAGGAGAATGTGGGTCGGGTGTCAACAGTGGGGTGTCCATGCTTGAAATTCTTTTGAGCCAATCTTTGCCACACTATAATCCCAATAGGAACAATGCAAACTTTAAAAAAAAAAAATGTCAGTGCGGAGAGATGTGACTTAAACCAGCAGTTTGTCATTATTGCAAAAGTATTCATGCCCCCTTAACTTTTTCACATGTCATGCCCACAGTGCAACATAGTGGTGGCAGCATCATGCTGTGGAGATGCTTTTCTCTAGCAGAGTCAGAAAAGGTATTGACTATATGAGGCTGAATAGAAATACATACCACACTTTTCACATTTTAACTGTAGTAAGTCTTGTATTATGTTTCTTGCATTTTGCAATTATACTCTAGTTGGGATACCAATAAAACTCTAATAAAGCACATTGAAGTTTGTGGTTGTAACATGTTAAAATATGAAAAACCTAAAGAGCTGTGAGTACTTTTATGAGGCGTTGTGATGTTTCTATGTGCATCCATTCATAAATTCTGCATAGAGATGCTTGGTGGGCAGTGAGTGGTGTAAGCAGGTGGATAGCGAAGCTCAACACATGAGATCAGAGTCATGGGAGCCTCAGTGGTGTTTGCAGCATGGTGTCCGCATCCACACCCAGCCGTAAATCTGATCTTTGTTGTGTGCAGAAATGTATCGTTAGAGGCGGATAAAAAGCTGAGTATTTTCACTTCAGAAAACTTTTAATCTGGTTGGGTTTGTTGCTTCCTTTGGGAGTGATCGTTAGATGTTGACGTGAGCGTTTTGAAAGGCCCTGTTTTAATAAGACACCCTCTACATTTCTGTTACCTCCCCCCACTCCCTTTGGTTCTGCCCTCTTCCCCTTTCTGCCTTCCTATCCTCCATCTGTTTGTTGCGTTTCTCATGTGCCCTGTGTTGGTTGCGGTTGATGACGTGAGGCTGCATTTGAAGTGGGCCGTAGAGGGAGGTGTTTGTAGTGACACTGATGACTCCTCCTCTCTGTGAAGCTCCAGCCTGTGTGTAGTTTAAAGGAACCCTCCACACTGAGTTTCCCAGCCTGCCGCTCTTGCGGTTCCAAAAGCTTAGATTTTCCTCTCCAACAGAAGTTTGTGTGCCATGCAGACAAAGAGCAAAGGTACATTTGACAACAGAATGCAATTCAAAAGCGAATAGCATCGGAGCTCCTGCTCCCACCTTCCCTGTTTCACAGTTGGTTGCATTGTCTTTGATTTTTTAGAAGCATCTTTTAAAGTAGAAAGACTTTTTGGAAATGCTCCTAAAGATTTTAAACACATGGCAGATTTGTATTGTGCTTTTTCTTTCCACGTCTTTTTTTTTTTTTTTTTTTTTTTTTAAATAAAGCTGGGGCTCTTTTCTAGAAACTGAAAGCACCTTTCAGATTCCGACTCCTCTTCCTCTCAGTCTCCTCTTTCTCTCCTGTCCCAGTGCATTGCATTTTCTTTTCCCACCGGCTGGCCTCCTGTGCATGCTGTGTGACGTATACCCCTCTCTCACCATGCTCTACCCCCTCTGTGGTCCCAAAGGGCCAAGGACCTGTTGTTGCTCTTTGAAGAGGCTGGGAGAAAAGTTTGGAGCCTCTCACTAAAGAGAAGAAAAGCCCAGCATTTGGGAGGAGGGGTAGCACCTGGCCATAGGGGCTACAAGTTTTTTTTTTTTTTTCATCATGAGAAGATGTTTTTGAGGTCTTGGGTTTACATCAAATTAGCTGGAGGACTGGGAGGTTCCAGGATATGGAGGTGGCTTTAATGTCACATCAGGCATAGTATGTCACATAGTTTACTGAAAGCCGAAGGAGTTTCTTCTGCTTTATGACAAAGCAGAGAGGATTACTGTCAGTTGCTGTGAGTTGTGCCATCTGGAAAGAAATACTATGAAACAATGACATTAGTTTAGTCTAAACAAAGAAAAAGTCTTTTTTTAAAAATAAAAATCTGAAGAGTGTGGTGTACATTTATATTTGGCCCCCTTTAGTTTGATTGCTTTAAATAGTCCAAGTGAGTGCTCTGGTCAAATAAGACCAGAATTAAAAACTATCTTGGATGGGAAACTAGTGCTGCACAGACCTTAATCAAATTAGGAATTTGTGGTAAGGCTTAAAAGTTGTTCTTTATACATTCAGTTTATCCTGGGTGTCTGGGTTGAGCAATTTTGCAAAGAGGATTAGAAAAAATAATGAGTTTCTAGATGTGCAACGCAAGTAGAGACATATAGTTGTATTTGCAATGCTTCCATAAAGTGTTGTCTCAGGGGGACTGAATACAAATAGATGCCAAAGTTTTAAGGTTTTAAGTAGTAAAACACATGAAAATCTTCCACCCACTTCACAAATATGCAGTGGTTTATGTTGGTCCATCACAGAAAATTCTAATAAAATTCATTGAAGTTTGTGGTTGTAAAATGTGGAAAAACTTCAAGCAGTATTAATAAAAAAATATGCAAATATTTTTGATGCCGATAGAAAGAGCCATCTGTCAATTATATATTGGAAACTTTAAAAATAGCCTACAATCATAGACTTTTGCAAAGTGCTGTGTTTCAAATACCAGCTTGAACAGAAAAGTAGAACTGATTCTGTGGAGCTATGTGCAGAAGTCACTTAATGTACCTCAGTTTGTGAAAGAAGCTCTCAGCTCTCACTGAATGTGGCAACCACAAATAAAAGTGCCTTTTGGCACATTATCAGTCTGAGACGAATGCTCATGTTTGTGTATTTCCCTGCATGTGCATGCAAGTGAGCAGTATGTCTGAAGTCAGCTGTCCGGATGCACTCCAGAGATCAAAGGCGTCTTTGGGAATGCGCTCCGAATCTCAGGGGATTAGCAGCTAAGATTGTGCTTTGTTTCCCCAAATATATGCTCAGTTTGGAGCAACGGATAGCTCTTGATCAAAGTGTCTCTCTAGCTAAAGGATTTTGTTGCACACTTGAGGGTGGTGTTTATTTCAAACCCCTAAAGAACAGATAGATTCTGAAGATGCTCTTATTTATTTGGCTGGACTAGATTTTGATTTTTTTTTTTTCTATTTTCCTTTGTTGAGTTGAGACAGTGGGTTAAAAAGAAGAGAAAAGAAATCAAAGTGTAAAATTTAATAGATATTTGTACTTGTTTTTGCCAGTATACCAAGGAAAATTCATACCCTTTGAACTTTCCACATTCTGCCACATTATAACCATAAAATTCAAGGTATTTCTCAAGCTGTTTAGCACAACCAATTGCTTGCAAAGCTCCAGCGATCCATAGAGCAGGCAGAAGAATCTGTTGAGTGCTAACAGAAATGTATTTCACAAATCTTTTCTTTATGAAGCATTAGAACCATGTATGGGACACAGCAAACACACGGAACTCATGAAAAGGTGCTCTGATCAGATAAAACCAAAATCAAATGTTTTGGCTTATATTGCAAAATGCGACATTTTGTGGAAAACGAGCCCTGCCCATTACCCTTAACATACCATCCCTAACATGAAACATGGTGGTGGCAGCATCATGTTGATGGATTTTCTTCAGCAGGGACAAGGAAGGGGATCAGGATTGATGTATGTGTATAGGTAGGGCAATGTTGGAAGAAAACCTTTTAGAGGCTAGAAAAGACTTTGGACTCACTTTCCAGCGGAACAGCCATACAAAAACATACAGCCAGAGCTATAATGGAGTGGTTTAGATCAGGGGTGCTCAAGTCCGCTTCGAGAGCTACCACCATGCAACTTTTAGATGCATCCTTTCTCCAACACACCTGGATCCAATGACTGTCTCATTATCAGGTCTTTGTAGAACTTAGTTACTGTTGGTGAGGAAATTCATCCCTTTGACTCAGATGTGTTGGAGCAGAGATGCATCTAAAAGTTGCAGGATGGTAGCTCTTGAAGACTGGACCCTGGGTACTGCTGGTTTAGATCAAAGCATACACGTGTTAGAGTGGCCCAATCAAAGACCAGATCTATGCCCAATTGAGAATCTGTGGCAAGTCTTAAAAATTGCTAATCACAGTCACTTTCAATCCAGGCTAACAAAGCAATGAAGAATGGGCAATTGCTTTTTCTCTTGATGTTCATAGCTTGTTGAATCAGAAGACTTTCAGGTGTAATTTCAGCAAGAAGTTGTTCAGCAATGTATTAACTTAGATGGACTGAATACAAATGCATGCCACACTTTATTTTTCTTCCACTTCACAGCTATGCACTACTTTGTGTAAAACATGTGGCATCTGCCACACAATGCAGATCATAAAGACTTTTTGGACCTTGCATGCCTTTGACACAGAGCAAAAAGGCAACACACATCCATTTCCATCTGGCTCTGTTCCTCACTAGGAAGGGTTATAAACCTTCATTTCGTTTCAAAAGCATTCTTAGCTGCCAGAGATATTTATTGGCTCCAGCTCTCATTTGTGGTGATGATAACATGAAATGCTGATTATTGCTCCCTTTTGATATGATATTATAGGGCTTCATAAGGACGATGACTGCTTGCCATTTCTGCCAGTAACATCAGAGACTCTTTGTTATTTCATCTATAAAATCCATCATTCTTTTCCAACTTTCAAGCAATATTTGCTTACCATTAAGAGATGTGTTTAGCACTCTGAAAAGCTTTATGTGTGAACAGTCTGGTGTTAAAATAACTTAAGGAGGAAAAGAATCAGTCGTCATAGCTGACTAATGTGTTTTCTTTTAGTAGACACATTAAATGCTCTGCACAGGTTAGTCTTCTCTGTATTATTTCTACTCAGACCTTCAGATGTGTTTACGATTTCCCCAAATTATAACATACAGGAGAGAGAGGGCTGTGCTTGTGTGGGTCTGGAAGTAGCTCTAGGTTAGCGGGGCCCCTGTGGTAGTTCTGGGCTTTCTTTGGGAACTCAGTGCTCATTTTAATTAACCACGTAAATGGCTCTGCTGAAGTAGATTTTTAAGTGTTTAAACCCTGAATAATTCTCTGCTGTTTGTTTATCTGGCTCCCCTGTGGACCGCGCTCTGGCCCATGCGGTAAGTGCTGAATAATTGGACAGAGAACTCAAAAGTGGCTCTCAGACGTGACGAGATCTGCATCTGCATAAAACTGCTGTCAAGCTCTCGTGAGACTGCGCACATGCAGAGGAGCATGCATGTACAATGAAATGTGGAGGCAGTCCCAAATATGAATCTGCACATTACCCGTGTGTTTAGCCTAATATGTGAATCCATTTATCACTGCTAACAGAGTCCCAGCATGGATCCTCTCCTTTTGTTTGTTTTACTAACTGGATCCAGGGAAATGCCTGCGATGTATGCTCCACATCTTGCATGAGTGCTGGTGTATTCATCCTCCCTGTGTTTGCATGCTTTAGTGACCGGGGCTTTAAGGCCACCTGAGGCGGAGGGAATGGAGGAAGTAAATTTAGGTAAACAGATGTTGGAGAGAATTGTGCCTCTCCCTGGCAGAGGTTCCAGTCCTTTTTGCCTCTTCCTGTGGCGCCAAGCTTGGAGGAGGTCTGGATTGTCTTCTACGGGATGTTTTTAGTTTAAGGAAAATTAAACAGAAGATTAGCCTTTCTGAAAGGAAAGCTGTCAGTCCCCGGTGTGTTTATGTTCCACAAAGAAGACTTCACTCTCTAGATAAAGTAGAGCAAATCAGTCCACTGAAAGTCCATTGAAAGGGCTCTTTGTTTTACTATCAAACTCACCAAAAAATGAATACTCACCTACCGATAAAGGTCTTAAGACAGAGTTTCTTTTTAACACTTTTAGGTAATTATAGATTTTTAAAAAATGTTGAGGCTCCCAAAAAGCTTACAGCCATTTCTGAAGATTTGGGGTTTTGTTTTGCTTCTGGAACTTTGAGAGTCAAACATTTTCTTAAATATCTAAACTTGAAAGCACATATAATTTTTCCTTTATTTTGGGGTTTCCTCTGTGTTTCAAAATAATGATACACCAGTCAGGAAGTTATAGGAAATTAAATCATACTAAGTTATGGACACTAAGGACAAAATAAAATACCACAGCTTTTCTAGTTTTTTGCATATGCATCCCAGTAAATCAGAATATCATTGAAAAGTTGCTTATTTTAATAATTCAGTTCAAAAAGTGAAACTCATCATTTATGACTGAAAAATTCACACTGGACCTCAAAAAACTTGCATTCTGTTCCTCTTTACTCCTCCTGTCAACTGTGGCACTTTGATTTCCAGGTGAGTAAATAAATAAATAAAAAACTTTCATCTGACAACAGGACTTTGGTCCTCTGAGAAATCTCCAGCATGTTTTTCCTTTTTGTGTTGGTAAGATGTTTCAGGGATTGCCTCTGCACAAGGAATGTGACAGTGTAGCCACATCTGTGTGTGCTGGCTCTTGAAGCACTGACTTCAGCTGTAGTTCACATGTTGAGAATCTCCCCAAACCCTTGAATGGGATTTGCTTCATAACATAATCAAGGCTGTATTTATCCTTTTTGCTTGTACACGTTCTCTGTTGCAGTTTTTCCTTCCACTCAGCTTTCCATTGATATGCTTGGAAACACCACATTTAACTTGTAAACAGCTTGCAAACAGCTAAAAAGAATTATTAGTATAGGTATGGTCATTTTATCCAAGTTAACTAGCAGTCTTTTTATGTAAACCACATTCGTCAGGTTTAATAGCAATAAATGCTCACTCTGTGTGTAATTAAAATATATGAACTTAACTTTCAACTGCTTTCCAATGATTTTCTAATTGATTGAGATGCACCTGTAGGCTTTGTTGTAGCATTCAAATCATCTAACTGCTGTCTCCAACTGTGGATGCTTCAGGTTCATTATGGTGAGCACTGACATATGCCACTAATTCCAGTCAGCTAGGAATAGAAACGTATCTCTGGCACCCACACGCTTGTATATAGAAGTTGATGTGTCTATTTCTGCTGCTGTGTTTACTTGCTAAGTTGAAACACTCTCTGTAATTACATAGATTTTAAATCCACAGTTAAAAGGTCAGATGTGTTTTGAGGTGGTGGCTTGTGGCTGGCAGGACGTCTGCTCCAAACATGGTGTGTGTGAAGTGCATGATTGTGTGTGTGTGTGTGTGTGTGTGTGTGTGTGTGTGTGTGTGTGTGTGTGTGTGTGTGTGTGTGTGTCTGTGTGTGCACAGGCAGTAAGGAGGAATGTGGCCACCTTGGTGTGTAGGTCAGTCCCATCTGGCTAGCATGCACACTTCAGAGGTTTTCATAACTGCTACCTACCACATTGAGCTCTCCACTCTTGATTCTAGTGACAGGGTTTAGTGCAGCCTTTGTGTAAACTTTACTGAGAGCTGTCATCTGGAGCAATTGTAGAACATCTGATTATATCAGCCAGACTTTCCTATCCTCTACTGCTACACTTTTTTGAGATCTTACCATCTTCATAGTAGCTAGTATAAACTAAGACATAAACTCCTATTTTGACCATTTAGCTTTTTGTCTTATGTGTTGTTAGATCTCTCCAAGAAGAAAAGAGATGCCTGTAACTTTGTAATCAGGTGTCTTCCTTTAAAAATGGACAGTTATTGTAGGAAATTAAGTCTTATTTAACCAACAACTGTAATAATATGCACAGAAGCCCTTTTAGGGAGATTTAGGATGTATGACCTGACAAATCAAAGATTTCTGCCATCTAATTAGGTTTAGGTAGAACATGCCAGTCTCTTTGTCTCTTTCTTGATAGACTTCTTTGCTTAAACAATGTTCCCTGACTTTTTATACCCCTTGAATCATTTGCCTGAAGCCACTAAGAAAACCGTTGTCGCTCTTGAGAACTTTGACTGATCACCCTGAACATCCAGATGTTGTTTAGCATTATACTCCACTGACTTTTACACTCAAACACTTGGACCTTTGGGCTTTCAAATCTGTCTTGTTTTTGTTAGATTTCTAAGTGACACACATTTGGACTTAGCAAAAACATGATTAGTACAGTCAGCTTATTTCCATCAGCCATACTGGCGACACATTCTTAGGTGGATGAGATGTGGTATCATAAGTTAGACACATGGAGCCATAATGTTTGAGTTTTTACTTTTCGGCAAGGGTGAAAACTTTATTTCAAAGTGACAAACCATCTCTGTTCACTCCCAGAACATGTCTTTATCTGGTAATGCAAGTTCCTAAAGAAAATGATGGAGAACCTTGCTTTAGGGAAGACATTTGTTTGTGGGAAATTTGTTATAGGAGTTGTCAGTGATTGAAATGTCACTGAGACTTTTTGGAGGCAAAAGCACAGAAAGTCAATATTATTTTTGATGGATCATTTTTATAAAACCCTACTACCTAGAAATTCAGTTGCACCCATCTGAGTGAAATAAGCTCCAAAGTGACAGGTATCAACATTAGAGGCTCATAATCTAGGTTCTGTATTACTGGTTATGAATCAAACTGGAAGATGTAAGTAGGACATGTTAATTTTAGTTATTATTATTATTATTATTATTATTATTAAAAATAAAAGCTTAACAAAACAACAACAAAAAATGTTGGCCTATCTTGTCTGACAGGTGAAACATAAACATGACTCCCCAAAACATGAGACTGTATCCCAGAAATCCATATTCAGAACAGGCCTTCTCATCTTGTTGATGGCCTCTGAAGTTCTAGAGTTTTATAAGAAAGAGTAGTATAGCCTGTTTTGCCATCTTTCTGCAACTGGTCAAGTTTATTCACTCCAAAGCAGTCCAGAAAGCATCTGTTTCACATTTGCTTCTGTGGCTTTAGATTTTCCTGAACAGAAACCACTTGACTGAAATAGTATGTATAGGTTTGACAGTCAATAACAAATGCGTTCTATATCCCTGTGTAGATTAGCTGTTAAAATTACTCAAAAGGAACCTTTTTACAGGTTTTACTTTCTTTTAGCATTGCGTGCTATTGGGAAAACATGCAGTTGTGAAATTGTTGTTAAACAATTAGATTACTATATCAGACGCTATTAACCCACATTTTGCTCACTCTTCTCTTTCTTAGTTGTCATCATGATGTCCTCACCACTCATCTCTTGTTAGCATATGGAGCATGATGGCATTTCACTTGAAATGTAATAGCCTAATAAATGTGTCATTAAAGTAGCCATTTGTGATATTTCACAAATCAATAGTCCGATGTTGGTTGCGTTTCGATATATTGTGATGTTCTGCTTTATTTAGATCTCGAAACATGTTTCGCCTAATTTTTGTTGAGGATGTTAAAGCAGCATTCTACACATGGTGAAGCTCTGAGTAACATTTGCATTGGTAATCACACTGCTATGACTGTTAGCAGGTGCATAGTATTCTTGAAGAAAAATGGTTGGACGTCTTATTGAAACTTTTCCAAAGTTAGTCAAAAAAGTCAAAAAAACCTACAGTGGAAGACAGAGTTGAGTTGGGCCACCTTGTGCCACAGAGTGTCCGTGGCAAAAGACCTTTAGACTTTTGAACTCAAAGGTTCCCTTTTCCCCTCTCTGCTGAGATACAGCTTTGATAAAAAGCATAATAAATCTTAACTGCTGTGGTTACATATTTTTCAAAGGCTAATAAAGGCTATTACATTGACTAACAGGTAGGGCTTAGTGCCTGAGGGGTTTTCAGAGCTATAAAAGCTTTTTGTTGCAGGTGTAAAACTTTTGTAAATGGGCCATTAAAATGTTGGCCAACTTCACACATGAAAAACAAAAAAGGCAAAAGGGAGGGAGATTCCTTCAAATCAGCGTGTTTCTGAAACAGAAACATGCTTCTAATATTCCACAGAGCTTTTCAGGAGGCAGCCTTTGATGTGTGTGAGGTAATGTGACCAGGAGTGTTTGCAATGTAAATTCAATGTGGAGAAATGATTAGGGACTGTGCACAATCATTCTGCAAAGGGAAGGCATCCTGTATCTGCTCTTCATTTTGAAAAGCAAAAAAACCCCCCAAACAAATTAAAAAACAAGTCAATTAGAAGAAAAACAGCTCATGTCTTTTAAGTCTCTTTTATGGCAATAACCCAAGCTTAATTTAATTTGTCCTAAAATATGATTGTGTATATTATAGAGATGAGTACTTGAGCCTGTGACTTCAACTCGAGTCACACAGTGATAAAAAAGACTTTTCCCTAATAATCCGCAGTCAAACGAAAGAAATTCTCTAAACCCTACACAATGTGCTATATACTAAAGGGGGGGAAAGTTTAACATCTGGAAACAATGTAATTACAAAGACAATGGCTGTTCTTTAAAATAAAAGTACATCCTGTTTGATTCATTCTGAAATTTGTGTTTAACCTATTTCTAGCATTTTCTTTTAAATAAATAATTATTCAATTTCTAGATTTTTTTTTTTTTTTTACACTATTAATTTCAAAATCATTCAAAACCATTGATGACACATTTTACAAGCTGACTGGGATGTTCTGATAAAGATTTAAGATATAAAATGATTGTGTTAAATACACATTGTTGTGAAAAAGTACAGTATGTCACTCAGATGTTTCAAATTTTCAAGTAAAGTATATTATCAGACAAGAATAACTTGAATAAATTAAAAAGCAGTTTTCAGCAGATTATTTCATTTATTAAGGGGAAAAAGCTATCCAAACCAACCTTCCCAAGGTGAAAAATTAATTGTTCCACCGTTAACTCATATATTATGTGATTTAGTTTCACCACCCTAATTTCTGCCAGTCATGTAGAGCCAAGAAATTACATAAACAGAAGCAGTTCGATGATACAAAATAGCTTCAAATATTTGAGAAAGCAACACATCATGACTCAAGCTAAAGAAATTCGAGAAGAGATGTGAAGCACAGTGATTGACATTTATCTATCTGGAAGGGTTTTACAAAGCCATTTATAAAACTAACCACATTGAGAGTCATTGTCCACAAGTGAAGAAAACATGGATCACTGATAAACCTTCCCAAGAGTGGTTGGCCTACTAAAATTGTTCTAAAAGCCCATTGATGACTCATCCAGTAGGTCACAAAAGAACCCTGAACAACATCTAAAGCACTGCAGATCTCACTTAGCTCAGTTAAGGTCAGTGTTCATGATTCAGCCATAAGAAATAGACTGGGTGAAAATGACGTAAATGGGAGAACACAAAGGCCTGTCTCACATTTACCAAAAAACATCTTCATGATCTCCGGGACCTTTGGAAAATCTACAATGGACTGATGAGACAAAAGTAGATAATTTTGGAAGCTGTGACTTGTCTGGGGTTGCGTTGCTGCTTTAGGACCTGGGCGACTTACCATAATGGATTCAACTGAATTCTGCTCTGGCTATCAGTTGATCCCCTTAAGATCCAGTGCTCATATGTTATGCAACAGAACAAAAATCTGTACAACACCTGCAAGTCCACCTCTGAATGGCTCCAGAAAGAGAAAAAGGATTTTTAGTGGCCTAGTTAAAGTCCCAGTGTAAATCTGATTGAAAAGCTGTGTCATGATGCTAAAAAAGCTGTTCATTCTCGAAGACCTTTCTAAGTGGCTGAGTTAAAACAATTCTGCAAAGTAAAAAAAAAGGCCAAACATTCAGCCATAGAGATGTAAAAGACTCATTGACGGTTCTTGCAAATGCTCAATGACAATTATTGGGCACCAACAGTGGCACAACAAGTTATTAGGGTTATGGAACATGTCAGGAACATGTCAGTGTCATGTTGGTTTGGATAGCTCTTCCCCTTAATATATGAAACCACCATTTAAAAACTGCTTCTGGTGTTTACTCAGGCTATCTTAGTGTGATATTAAAATGTATTTAATGATCTGAAACATGTAAAGGTGACTAAAAGGCTAAAATAGAAGAAATCTGTGTGGGATCAAATGCTTTTTTTTTTTTTTTTTTTTTTTTTTTTTTGTATAGCACTATATATTCTATAATTTAAAATGACTGTCTGCATCTGTATTTGTGATTGTGTGTGTGTGGGGAACATCCCAGCATGACCCTGACAGGGTAAGGCCTCAAGCATGTGTGGCCTCCTCAAACCCTTTTAGCTTTGTGTGTTGCTGACCATGTACACTTTAATCACGGAGCTGCTTACTTCAACCTGCCTGGTGATGGATCTCAACTCCATGGCTATAATTTCCTTCCTGGGGTGCAGGAAGAGAGGCGAGTGTGTCGTGACTGAAGGGTGTCAGACATGGGGCCACCGAGTCTGGAAGGAAAGTGTCCCTCTTTGAAGTTGTAACATCAAATCATAATGCTGGATCTTATTATTGGAAGGAAATTGGATAGGTCCATTAATTACATGGTTGTTTTTCCACGTAGTTTAATTGTGGCATTTTATTACAAAACAGCAACACATTAAGGAGGATTTTTGAATGGGGATTTACTCATCTAATTTTGCCACAATACTGCAAGTTACTTCACAATAAAATAATCTATCTGATGTTCTGATTGTTTAAGGCTCTACATCAAAACATTTACTATTAGAGACCTCTGGAAAGGCTTTGAATTTCTTATCAAAGGCATAAAATTAAAATGTGAAACAGAAACAATAAAATAAACTTTTATTGTGCATACTGAACATGACATGGCTGTTGTGTATTTGAACAGTGTGTTGTAAAGTCTTGAGCAAATGTAATAGCTTGTCTCACTGGATCACATGATTATAAGCCTGAAAAAACCCCCCAGATTTATATTATATTGCTGATGAGAAATGCGTAGAGATCGACTCGTCATGGTTACCACTGTGAAGGTGTTGTCTGAAAATCATCCCAATCTCCTGTTCCACTGTAAACGGCACCATCTCGCGTCAGCTTTGCTACGCTATATGATTATCTGAGATCTTTATTTCATGTGTGAAAACGATCCCCTTTGAAGCTTCACTCAGAGGCAGTGCGTTGCTTCACCACCTCACATCAACACCTTCTATCTTGGCTCCATCTCGGGGCGTCATGTTTTACTGCTACGTGGCGCTTTGAGTGAGGCTGTTTAATGTTGCTGGAAGGTGAGGAGTGCTCCAGCTTAAAGAACTGGGAAAGCAGCCTGGAGCCAGGTCTAAACTGCTGCTTGATGATAACTCGTGGTGCTTCCCCCCCACTCTCCCTCTCTCCTTGAGCTACATCAATACTCTTACCACACTTTGCAGGATGGGCCCCACTCCAGATTCCAAGGGTCGTGTTGCTCAGTCCTTTGAAATTACCTCTGCTGTATCTCAGTTTACTCACTTCCTCTCTTGAGGAGTTCTGTGAGGAATAGGAACCTTATAATCTAATTTACAGCTGTTAGGATAATAAGAGGTAATTTTTGTTGCTTTCTGTGGACTTCAGCTCTATTAAAATCCCCATGCAAGAGAGCTGTTTGTTCCATTAATCAGACAGAATCCAAATCATTTTATTTGCTAAGTGCAGAAGATTTATATGGGTCAGAACAAACACAATGACAGCTTCAGTGTACATTAAAGAACATATGTCATCCTCTTTTAAAAAAAATAATTTCCACTGTTTTCAGGCTTGTACCTCCCAGTGCCACAAGGCACCAGAAAGATGCTAAAAAGTTATGATGTTATATTTTGCACACCAAGCTGGGGCATCAGTTCATTATACATTGGCCACCCAAGAAGAAAGTGGTATTCGCAAAATGATGTAAAATGATGATTAATATGGTCATTTATCTAGTGTGTAAGAGAAAGTTATCAAAAATGTCGAACACAGCAGTAACTTGGAGACCTTACAAACAACACCCTATGGAGGGATTTAAAAGCGCTCTGTCATGAGCCCAGCCTGCCTGAAATTCCCCACATTTCTCTGCATGTGACAAAACCTGTAATTCAAAACATTAAAACTCTGGGAGCAGTCACATAGACGTAATTTATGCTACATTTCTGACCAGCATTATTACTCTGATGTGCACAGGCATAAGTCAGCATGTTCCTCTTAACAGCTCAACAGAAAAGTCTATTTTAAAAGAAGAGAAGTTACAGAGATAAGAGAGAAGTTACAGATTACACAATCTGCAGACATCAGCAGGTGTTTTATACTGACAGAGGACACATAAAAAGTGCTGTAAATGCATTTTTTTTTAACTAGACAAACTTTATGCTCACAAACAAATTCTGTGGTCACATGCCCTGGAGGATCCTTGATCATCAAGGTATGAGGCATAGCATAAACTGTGTTGCATCTTCTTTTCTCAGTTTTGGTTCCTTCCCCTAAGTCCATCCATCCATCCATCCGTTGAATCCTTGCAGGTTCATGGGGGGAGGGCAATCTTCAGCGGTCATTGGGCGAGAGGCAGGGTACAGCCAAGTTTTCAGTTATTTTTGAAATCATCATCATCATATATGGTAGGGCCTTCCTTCTTTAGTAGATGGGACTCAAAAGGGTGTTTTTGTTCAAGAAAAGTGTGTTTTAACAGTACTTATCCCCTTTGGAAAACCAGTTGAAAGTCAGATTTTGATCTTGCTGTTTCTTTCATACTATCAAAATTTGTAGGTTTTATGGTTCTAAATGATAATAATATACATACTTTAAACACAGACACATGATTCTGATTCATGATTCTTTACAAATGCATGTATTTGAATCATATCAAATTACTTGATATGATGTGGGACCACCTTGGAAGTTTCAACTTCTTTAACACTGTTTTCTTTCCTTTGTTTTTGTGAACGTCAGCAACCTGAGCAATAAAGATATATATATTTGGAGCTATTTCCAAATTTCCCCTGTTCCGCTCCCTTTCTGGCCTGTTTTCCTTAATATCGGTTCATCTGTAACCATTGCTCTGACCGCTGCAATCCCGAAGGTGTATTCTTCCACCGGGTGGAGAACAGGGCAGGAGGCACCAGGCTGCAGCCTTAATGAGATTTTTCCTGGGTTTTGATGGAGTGCCAGTAGTGCTGCCATTGCTCCTGAGGCCTGCCTCCACTGAGCCCTGGCGAGCGATCAGGGGGAGCTGTCGTCGGCCGCATAAATTGTCAGACTGTGTGGTGGGTCATGGAGGCAGACGGCATAGAGACTGAGAGGCCTTGTGGGACTTTCCCACAATCACACACAAGTACTTATTACTTGCACTTTAATGTACCCTTTTGCTTCGGTGACAGCCTCTGAGAAAAAATTTGGCCCACTGGAACAGTGTCTGCAGACATAAGTAAGGCAGAGCTAGGAAGACGCTAGAAACGACTTTGTGTCCAAACTCACCAAGTCTGTTTCCTCCCAGCATGTGCTTGCTGTCTGGCTCACTTTCTGTTTTACTCTTGGTCCATACCAAATGAAGCTTTTTTTTTTTTATTTTTTTTATCCAGAGCAGTCTGGATGCACTGAGGAGAATCGTTTTTTGATTTATCTTTATACTCTTCATTGTTGGCAAACACAAGAATATTCTGGTCATTTACCATCAACTTAAAGTGCATCTTTCATTTTTAAAATATCTTAATGTCTCCATATTAAACACTTTTGATGCAAACAAGGTTGAAATTTTGTGAAAAAAGTAGTTCTATCATATGTTGTCATAAGTCTGCATAAAAACAGAGCCTCTAGTGAAATACTGGATGTGACACTTAGGTAGAGGAAAGATTGGAACACATCAGCTAAATTAAATTTGTTTTTACATATTCATTACTAATGATTTCTCAGTATTGTATAGCAGGTGTCTTTAGCTAAAGTGAGCACTGGAGTTTGACCAGCAAATGCCTTGAAATTAATTTGGGAGAAAACTGAAGGCTTCTAACTTGACTCCAAATATTATTACATTCCAGCAGGTGGCTGTTAGTAGTTATTATGATTTGATGAAGGGTCAAAGTCTTGGGTAAATGACCTGGAGCCAACCAGTGTTACCTTTAGCACCCAGCTGATTTGTTTTAATTAAAAAAGGCTGTGTTTGTTTACTCACTGCAGTTAAAGAGGTTTGTGCTTTAATAACACGTCATTGTTTAGTTCTTTTTACAGGGAAGTATGCTTTTGTGGATCTGTCCAACTCTACCAAACTCCCAGTTATAATTCTAGAGAAATCGTGTTTTTATGATTTGAGATCTTAAGTATAAATTTAGCATTTTGGGCTGGGACTTTAACGAGTTAATTTTTATTAATTAATGACATAGAATTTTAAGTATATTAATTTGATATAAGTTATATTTTGTCTGTCATTTGGTTACTTAACAGTTTAAAGCTAATATATATCATCTTTGGAATATCAGTGTAAACAACATTAACATCGGAAAGGATTGTTTGGACTGCAATAATTGGAGTCATGAGCTCATGAATGTGGATTTATCTCTTGTTTGCAGCCATTATTGTCATAGGGATATTTACAAATAGTATCACAATCTCGTGATTTTCTAATACCGTATATTGTACTATATAAAGTGATGGAAAATTTGTCCTAATTTTAAAAGTGAAAGCCACAGCTTTGACCAGAAATGTTATTTGCATGCTGTGATGGGGTCTTCTTCTGGAATTTTGCTAGCTTCTCGTTGTTACAAGTGATTCATTACTTGACTTTGTTATAACAACATCAATGACATTAGTGCAGTTAGTGGTATTACTCCAAAATATTCTTATCTAGCTCAGCCATATCCAGCAATTGGGTTATTGATGTGTTCTGATAAATAGTTTTAATAGTCAAACCAAACACAGCCATTTTAGATCATGGCCCGTGAATGGCACTGATGCAGTAAGTTCAGTGAAGAGGTCCAGCAATAAATCGGTTTCTTTGAAGGGAATTTAGCTGCTTTAAAACACACATTTTAACATGGGCATTTCCTTCTTATGAGTCCCTAAAGAAGTTCTGGAGAATCTGGCTGCCATTGAAAGCAGAAGGCGTCATGCTCTGCTTTCCACAGACCATTAAATGCCATGTCTGGAAAATTGTTTTAGCTGGTCTCAAGGGCAGTGAAATTTGTTGGTTTGTGCCCTGAACCCTGCACCTCTGACCTAAGTGAGTCATTGCTGGAGGTCTCATGAATAGATTTATTATTAGATTGAAACAATAAGCAGAAACAAATAAAAACCAATCTTTGAAATTTCGGGGTTTTTTGTTTTTTTTAGTTAATCTCTGTCATGCACATGCCCGTGCTGTTTTATTACATTTTGAGGTTAGGGTTTTGAGGGCGCTGAAACTTCTGTGACCCCTGACTTGTCAAGGGTCCTACAGGGTCCGTCACGAGCTCTTTGCTTTTTAAAAAAAAAGATTGTTGGCTCCTATGTGACTGTGTGCAAGAATTTTAAATTAATAGCTACATTTCAAGTCTTGCCATGGATTCTCAACCGGATTTAGGTTTGGACTTTGTCAGGGTTATTATAACACATAATTATTATTTGATCCAAACCATTCCATTGCGCCTCTGACTGTATGTATTGGGTTGTTATCCTGGTGGAAAAGAGAACCTCTCTCCCAATCCCAAAACTTTTGCATCACCCTTTCTTCCAGTATATGAGCATGGAATTGAAAGATGGATTGTTGCAATGAAGGATTTTGTCATTGTAGTCCCTGTTGAATTTAAGACGTTAGTCTGACATTGTCTATTTTACAGGTACATCTCAAAAAAATAGAATATTCTAATTTCCTGAGACACTGAATTTTTCATTTTCATTATCTGTAAGCCATACTTGTCAAAATTACAAGAAACAAAGGCTTGGAATATATCACTCCAGGTGCGATGATAATATATGAGTTTCACTTTGTGAGATGATAACCAAGAAATATTGCACTTTTATACGATATTCTAATTTTTTGAGATGTACCTATACTTTGAGTGGTGTTTATTATCTTTTTGAGAGCATATCTATGAATCAGCTAGCTCATGCTGAAACCATTGATCTGATCTGGGTCAAAACATAAGTACTGTACAGTAAATCTTAGAGATGACTTCGGTAGAAACTTTGGAAAATATACATTTTTACCATCACCAGGCAAGAGGGATTCCAGGAGCTTGTCCTGGGAGAAGTATGTAGAAGAATATTTGGGTTGGAGGGCTTGTTTAAATAGCATAGCCTATATCACTTCGACCACAGTTGTCTAATATGGATCTTCAAGCCAAGCTGCCATACAAGTTTTACATGTTCCTCTGTTTCAGCACCTTGTATTTAGGTTGACTGCTATTATAAATACTTGTCATGTCTGGCAACTGATGTGATTACATCTATTTAATCGGATATATTGAAGCCGAAAGTGTAGGAAAGTTTGCCCTGTAAACCAGGTCTGGGAACTACGATCTTGTGAAAGTCAAGACAGGTTAACGATTATGTCAAAGTTCAGAAAGCTAATTAAAGATTTTAGGAACTTAAGAATCTTGCTGTGATTCACTGTTCCCATCAGAAGCCGAGGGGTTTAACAGCACTGGAGGTATGCTTTACAAAACATGATTGTATGCAAAATTAGAGTGTGCGCTTATCACACTCGACCAAATATATGAATGTACAAAAAAAGCATGAATTGAAAAATAATTCTGAATGATCCCGTGCCAGATTGACATGCATAGCAGTGATGCTAAAATTTTGACGAGGTAAACCAAGTGCAAAGCAATATATATGTATGTGCCTTACAAAAATTATATTCTACATCTGTGTATGCTCTTCAAACTGAAGCAGATAAGCGTTAAGCAATTCATCTGATTGAAGCTAAGCACTAATTATATGTTTTCTTGGGGAATTGTATCATCAGATGAATTGTTTGTCCCTTACTAAACTGATATTAAACATTCCTCAAATTGGCATTGCTAAAATAATAAGAAGAAAGAGGGTTTTTTTTTTTTTTTTTTTTTTTTCTCGAGTGGCCTTCATTTGACAGTTAGTCAACAGGAAAGTGGGTTGTGAGAGAGGAGAGGGGGGAAGACATGCAGCAAAGGTCAACTGGTCGGGACTTGAACCTGTGACGGCCATGTCGAGAACAGAGGCCTCTGTACATGGGTCATGTGCTTTACCCCTGCGCCACCGGCGCACCCCATAATAATGAGTCTTATTAAATGAAATAGTAAGAATAGTATTTTAATCCACTATTTACCACTAGGTTTAGGTCAGTCCTGTGTTAAAAGCTAGAGAGGGTCATAAAAATCTTGTTGGACATTAGGTTGACACCACAAACACAGTAAATACAGCATCTGAGATGCTTGCTTTGGCACATCATCCTTGAAGATTTCAGCATTTGCTATTCTCTGACTGAGGCCACCCACAGTGCTGCACTGTGGCCACCATCAATAATATCTGACCTCCTACCTCTCTGGATCTCAAACTCTGACACGTAAACCAGCATTTATATGATGACAACTCTGGCTTTCTATGTACATTGGCATTCAGGGTCACAGGGTCACTTTACAAAGCTAGTGGTAGAGATCTGTTTTTATTGGAGATGTATTCAATAATCAGTCGGTTACATAACTGTGTTAATAATTTGCCCGTTTGGAATTTTGGTATGCGTGCTGGAAAAGAAATACTTCACATCACCTTAAACATACTATCAACTGTGAAATGCAGTGGTGGCAGCATCATGCTGTGGGATCCTCTTTTTTTTTTTTTTTTTTTTTTTTTTTTTAAATTAATGCTGGAACATATGGGCAGAGCTACAATGGAATGGTTGAGGTCAGATCCCAACAAAAAGCTGTGACACAAGTTTGAAATTGCTGTTGACAGAGAATCTATGTCCAATCTGATCTTAAGCTGTTTGGCAAAGAAGAATGGGCAGAAATTCAGTGCATCGATGTGCAAAGCTGGTGGAGACATACCTCAAAAGGAGTTGCAACCTCATTTGCAGCAAAAGGTATTTCTGCAAACTATTGCAAATGCATGCTTAGGTTCTGTTGTTCAACCAGCAACCTGTATCTGGGGCTAGGAGACCGATTGTATACATTAGAAATGATCCTGGTCGATCTTTGCCTGTGTGTGAATATTTTGCCGCTGTCAGCATGTGAGTAATGGTTTTTCAGCCAAATGACTGTAGTGCCACATGGACACCGGAGCCAGATATTTTCCACAGCTAAGTTGGGGGATCACATGTCCCTCCGGTCTCTGTTATGCACCAACAGGCATGGGGTCCCAAGAAAGGATAAAAACAACCTGCCTGGATTTATCCCTCGATTATGATAGTGAACCACGGAAATAGCCCTACTACTGGACCACTCGCTCAGAATCCATTACACAGTCAGAGACAGTGATTTAGATGCTTGTTTCGTAATCTGAAATCTAACTGCCAGTCTCGTGCTCATTTTGCTGCAGTCCTGCAATTACCATGCCTTTAAACTTTCCACTGCTGTTTAAGCTCAGCACACAGTTGTCAAACGTAGTTCATATATAGATATGTAAAAGCTGTAATTTAAATGCTGGCATTTTGCTTGTGATGGAAAGGCAACTCTTTGGAAAGGCTGATCTTTGCTCTTTGTTTAACACAAATGTGACGACTTCTTTTACATGATGGCAAAATGGTGATATTGCATGTCTTGTTCTTTCTTTCTGTCCCTGTAGGACTCATTGGTTGATGCATGTGGTGAGGGGATCATTGATGAACACTATCGTTTAGAAGGTAAGCCTGATTCTTATGTAAAACACCAACCCATTTAGCTGATTTTGCTTCAGTTTCCACTTTAACCACTTTGTGGTTGGATTGAGTTAAATTTTACATACTTGTTTATCTTTCTTATTTAGTCCTTCATCCCTTTCTCCACATCCACTCACTAATGCCCCCCTGATTTAACTCCCATCTTGTCTTCTTCTCAAGTGCATCCTTCACTTATCTGCCACTCTTCAGCTGTTGTAGGCAGAGTACTTCATTTCCTCCATATTTCTCTGATGTGATCCTGGATTAAGAACTCCGGGAGGAGAAAGTCTCCCTCCCATTTAAAGACAGTGTTGGACGTGAGGTGCAGGCTGACATCTACCATTTAATGAGACTGGCCCAGAATTTGGAGGAAAAGCAAAATAAATTTTACCTTCATTTTAGTTCAGCTTCACTGGATTGAAACTGAAAGAGGAGAGATAGTGTCTTGGCCAAAGCTGTCCTCCCTTGAAGATAGATGTTACTAATTAGCCTATACTGCTGCATTCATGCTCTGCGATTAACAGGCGAACTAAGAATCTGGGAATTTATCTGTCTTTCTAAAAGTCTCAGTCAATCAATCAATCAAATACATCTTGATACCTGTAACCAGCCTTTAACCTCCAATGACTTGTTACTATTAGAGATTAAATATAACACTTGTTAAATAGCGAATAATGGTTAGGCTTCTAGCACATACAGGGAACTATGAAGAACTCATAATAACCCCAGCATGAATTACACGTGGTTCAGTGGTGTTAAAAAGTAGAGCAAATTAAAAAAAACGACTAAGGAGGTAAATACAGAAACCCAGCGCAAAAGAACAACCAGAGATGAAAGACTTCTTCCTGTAAGGCATAAGGAAGCGCATCTGGAGAAAGTTTTTTGGTGATTAAAAGAGACGTTATACTGCAAAAATTGCAAAAGAAATAAGATGAAGTCAGAAATGAAAGAAGCAAAAGGATACTTTGCGAAAGTACTAGTTGCATTCATATTCAAAAGTACAAACATTCTTTTAAAAACCTTAATGATTGTTTGGAAAAAAGTAAAATTTTGTAAAAAGCTCATCCAATGCTGACATTTTTGTAGTACTGTGACACTGTTGGTGTTTATGAGACTCAGTTATGTGTAACACAGTTTTTCAGATCAGCCAACTCCTCATAGTATGTGGCAGCTCTCCCAACCTGCCAGGGTTTGCTTGTGAGTGAAAAATAGTGCTGCACGTGTTTAGAAAGCCCGGAGGGTGCCAGCCTAGCCTGTTTTCCTCTTGCCCCTCGGATCTGATGTACGGCCAATTCCTTGGCAGTAGCTTCACTTGTAAAGAGCCGCTTTCTGTCTGCGACAGGGAAGGGGTCAGAGAGGGAGGCGGGTGATAGCGGATGACTGTTACTCCTCCCGGAATTTCATTAGCTCCGAGATAAGTCTCTCCTCACCATATTGAGCCTGCTACCGAACAGATTTACCATCACGCACAGTGTTCCCTTCGAGCACCTCAAACGATCAGACAGCAGGACCCCAAATGTTGCTCCTCTCCAAAAAGTTGGTAAAAGCTCCCTGGGATGAAGCCTTTCATTTCTGGCATACTCCCCCGCCTAGGTCCGCTTTGATCTTCGTTGGATCAGGAGGAAAGAAATTGGTCTGTTGTGTCTGCTCTATTGGCGAACAAACAAACAGCGTTTCAGATTTGACTTGGCTTAATTAATTAATGATTCTGTTTTACAGCTGGTCTGATCCTCTTCCAAAAGGTTTGAGAATGGAACTTCAAAGTGCGACAGCAGGAGAGGATGGGGGAGAGGGGCGTGGTCTGTGTGACTTGATGGGTGTGTACTGCCTGTATTTACTGTAGACGTAATGTATAGGTTTTTAATTCACATTAAATAGAGCTGATAAAGCAGCCATGACTGAGACAAACCTGCAGAAGAAGTAGAAATCTGCAAGGATCAAGCATGAATATTTCAATATTTAACCCTAACTTATGTGAGCTTGTGAAGAAGCCCACACATATGTCCCAAATCTGTGGTTTCAACTATCAAACACTAGATTTTAAAGCGGGTCAGGATATGCTGCAGTAATAGTTTTGGCCCAAGCTCCAACCATTATAAATATATATAAAAACTGACATAAACAGCAACCATCATATTTTAATATTTTGATCCAGCAGGATAGGCGTCCATGTGACATTGAATTATCAAATAATATGGCAATGTAATCTGTCACTGCGGACATGTTAACTCAATCCCATGTAATGAAGAAAAACAGGCATCGCACAAGTTCACGGAGTGCATTATTAACTCCCCGTTCACAGAATTAATTGGTAGTGGAGGTAAAAAAAAATATTTTAAATGGATTTCAGACACCATGTCCTGTTTCAGAGTTTTAAAAGAATCTATTAGGAATCAGAATGACAAATAGGTTAAGATCTGGGGTCCTTTCCTGATAAATTATTCAAATCTTCAACTCATTGATGTGTCTGCTGCATTATGCCATAATCTGACTATCTGATCAGTGTTTCAAGACTTTGGGTCAGTCTTCCTTCAATGCTGGTTTAAAGTGACACACCCACCATGATAGCAATTGGCACCAGCTGGATGGGTCTGAGTTTTCAAGGGTCATTTGCTGTCGTTCCTGTTTCTTTGTTTGTTTCCATCCATCCATCCATCCATCCATCCATCCATCCATCAAGTGTAAAACATTTCTTTAATTCATACTTTCCTTTCTTAATTTCACCAGAGTTGTTAGTAGCTTCTGCGTTGTAATTCATGAAGTTTTGCTTTCCTCAGGTGTAAATAGAAGGTGACAAAAGGACCCATTTCTTTTAGCAACAGGCCACAAGGCTGGTCAGGGACCCATGTTTGTCTTTCTACAACACACACTTAGCATTTTGGTAAGGGAGATGGAGAAACCTCACAGTTATAGAGACCCGCAGCTTGGGGTTAACAAGTCTCCATAACATCCGTTAGATCCATTAATGCTGTTTACATCACAAACCTAAACACGTGCAACTTGCTGTGCTTTACTGGAACTTCAGATAGAAACATGACCTTTAAAGGCAACAAACACTTCAGGTAGGTTTGGCATAAAACAAAGGATGAATATGTGGAGAAGAACCTCATGCCCATTGTTAGGTATGGTGGAGGACTGGTGATGCAGTGGGCTTGTGTCTTCTTTTTTTTGAAGTTAGAGTACATGACATCACAAGGTCATTGAAATACCAGAGTTTTTAAAATAAAAAATGCCAGAAAATGGAAAATATGTCATCACTGAGTCTTTAAGCAAAATAATGATCCAAAACAAAGTATTTACCTTTATCTCTTTTAGGTTATGTCTAACATAAAGCATTGATTCATCTATTTATTCATTCATTTATTATATTTGTAAATTATTATTATTATTATTTTATTCTGGAAGCATAAATGTCTATTTAATGATAGTAGAGGCACCTGAGGGAAGTTGCAGGAATCACATTTTTGAATCTTTAAAGTATTTCAGCTTGACCCCACTCTGTCTTAGATCTGTTTTTCTCTGATTGCTGACATGAAAAATATTTTTGAACTGTGAGAGCCAAACTGTGCTTTGATTTTCTGCAGCCTTTGAGCAGGATCATGAATACTGTAAATAACTACAAGTTCTGTGCATCTGAGCAGCCCAGCAAAGCCAAAGTAATGACCTCTGATTTGCAAGTTAGAGATAGTTGTTTAGTAATGCAAACCTCACAGAACAGTGATTCTGCTTTTAAAATACACTATTAATAATAAAGTTTAAAAAAAAAAGTCCGACTTTTGTTGTGAATTTTTTGCTCTAAGGCGGACTTTAAGATGTGCCACATCTTAATTTCAGCTGCCAAAAGTGGAAGCATGAGCTTGCAAGTAAAACTAGAAAGCGACGACATGTCCTCAGGTTAAGACTGCACCCACCGTTTCTGTCCTCAGGCTCTGCCTTTTATCTTTGTGCCCGTGCGTTCACTGCCGTGTGTGTTTGTGTGTGTGTGTCGCTGCAGTGGCTTTACCCCCGGAGAAGACAGACAGCTGCTGCGTGGAGGAGAAGATGCAGGAGAGGGACAGCCGGTCTCCTGCGGGGCCACAGAAACAGCTCCAGTTTGAAGTGAGTGTCAACCCAGAGCGGGACGTTTATCACTTTCCCCTGCGGGTAAAACTGGGGCAGTGGCAGGGCATACACTCACATGCACACGGTATGGAACTGAGCTTAGTGCTGTGCTGTTTCAGGAGCTGGAGTGTGCTGTGTCTGTGGAGGAGAACAACAGACAGGAGTGGACCTTTACTCTCTATGATTTTGACAACAACGGCAAAGTTACTCGAGAGGTAATACATATCGACTTAAAACAGCTAATTGTAGCCATTGAAATAAAAACAACAAATTGGTGGTACTCCTAATAAATATCTAAAAAAAAAAACCGTAATTGCCTTTTGTAACAACAATCTCACACTGAAAATGTTAGAAAAATCCAGCCTTTGATTTGAGATGATTTTTATTTAAAGTCTCTCGGTTTTTTAAAAGCTCTTTAACAAAGTTTCCATAGTCTTTAAAAGAGAAACAGGCTAACAGCATCACAGATCACCATAAGAAATTTAATTTTCTCGACTTTGTGGATTAAAGTTTTGGATAATTTAAAAAAAAAAAAAAATCACTGCAGCAATTTCATGTAGTACACTGCTACATGCACCTGGCCTTTTCTGACCTTTTTGAAAGTGTACACAAATTTTACTCTCTGTTCAGATGGGCACATAAGAGTTTTAGTAATCAGTTCAATGACTTCTCTATGAGTGTGAAGCCAAGTTCTTAACTTGCATCATTTCCAGCGTCTGAGCATTACTTGATATAAAAGGCAATACTTTAAAACCATTTAATGAAACGTATACATTTCCTTGGAAAGTATTGAGACCGCTTGAGTTTTCTCAGTTTTTGTCACATTGCAACCATAAACTCTAATGTATTTCATTGATATGATAGACTTGTGAGGTGGAAGAAAATGATACAGAATTTTTAAACAAAATCTGAATAGTGTGGTGTGCGAGTGTATTGTGTATATACCATTGTGTTTGGATCCGGAAGTTCTGGAAAGGTTGAAAGCAAGCAAGGTGAGTATTTGAAACAAGTTCCCAAGTTTGAAGATTTCAGGGAGCTGTTAAATGCATTATGTGTAAATAGAAAGAGTATGGGACAACTGCAAACCTACGAAAACAGGAACATCCACAAAACCTTGTAGGCCAGGAAAGGAGAACATTAATCAGAGAAGCAGCAGAGAGGCAGATGGTAACTCTGGTGGAGCTGCAGAGATCCACAGTTCAGGAGGAAGAAGCTATCAACTTTACAAATCTGTTTTTTGTAGAAGAGTGGCAAGAAGAAAGCTCTGAAAATTTGGTCTCTTTGGTCTATCATAGAAATTTCCATTAACATTCAGCAAGGTTTGTAAAAAGTTTAGGGGGCATTAGCATTTTTCCATGGCACTCTCAGATTTAGCAACTCTTCTTTCCTACAGGACATCACCAGCCTGCTCCACACCATCTATGAGGTCGTGGATGCCTCAGTCAACCACTCTCCTGGCAACAGCAAGACGTTGCGGGTCAAGCTCTCTGTCGCTCCAGACTCAAGCCAGCGGTGGAGGAGCTGTGCTCAGGGTGCGACAGGTAAATGTCACGTTATCTCAGTGTGGGGCAGCTGCTGAGAAAAGAGGGCATTCTGAACTTCCATCAGTGCATCTGTGCTGACAGCTCACTCAGAGACGTGTTTGTTGTCATGCAGAAAGGCGGCCCGCTTCAGGCCTGTCAGAGCTTTGTTTCCTTGCAGTTTCTGCAACGCTCCATCCCTCCCACTCAATGGGGTTCATTTTTAATGATGGGGGGTGACTGCGTAGAGAGAGTGCTCCCCTCCCTTCCCTTGCCGCCTTCAAATACTCTAAAAGAAACCTTAAGAGATGTGCCAAGTCCTTTTGATAACCACAGCCATTTTTCTTTTTTCCAGCGCTCCCCTTTTTTTCCCCTTTTCTCCCCCTCTCTTTGTCCTCCTTTCTCAGAGCTGCAGGGAAAATATAGCAGCGTTCAACGTAACTTTCCTCACTGACGACTTGGCAAACAAGTAGTCAGAGGAAAATATCTCAAAAAGTATATATTCCTGAGTGTTTGCGTCCTATTGTTTTGTCTATAAATATCTGTCAGGAGATTCAGACAGAGGAAGCTTTGAAAAGATTGCCTTCATGCTAATTTCAAATCACATCAGATCCCACATCCTAATAATACTATTGCTGAAACCAGTGTGGTTTTTATGGTATTCTGCTCTTTATAAGAGGCTGGGAGTTGAAAATAGAATAAATGAAGCACTGTTGTTTTTCCTTATCTATAGATCTTCAAAGTAAAACCCTAAAACAAAGGTTGCTTTCTTCTGAGTCTTGTGTGCCTGGTGTTGTGTGTGGGGGTGTGTGGCTACTCTGCATTGCTCCCTTTGGTAATAACACCCAGTCTCTTTGTGCGTTTTCAGACATGTCCCACTCTAGAGAGAAAAATGACAGGAGTATCGAAGACCCCAAGAGTGCGGACAAGAAGTCTCGAGCGCTCCTCAGGTAAACCCAGCTCTTTGTAAACTTGCCTTCTGGTGCTTCTGGTATCTGTGTGATATAGAGATCCTAGATCTGCGTCCTAGTAAATCCAAATGTTCTCAAAAAGTTAATGTATTTAAATAATTCAGTTGAAAAAGTGAAACTCATATATAGATCCCGAAGGGATATAATTCAAGTGATTATTGCGCTTAATTTTGATGATTATAGGTTGCGTCTAATGAAACCGAAAATTTAGTTTCTCAGAAGGTTAAATATTACATAAGATAAATTAAAAATGATCTATGTTTTTTTTTTTTTTAATTTTAAGTACAGAAATATTGGTCTACTGAGAAGTATTACAATATATATTAAATATACTCAATACTTGGTCGGTGATCCTTTTGCATTGATTACTCCATCACTGTGGTGTGGTATGGGGGTAACCGACCAGTAGCGCTGCTGGGGTGTTAAGGAAGTACACTTTTTCCTTCCACTCAGCTTTTTGTTTATATGCTTGGATATGCCTAGCATATATATTGGGTCAAGTGAGTTTGCAGGTCTATGAAGTAATACCATGGCCATTAAAGCAAGCATTGGTATTCCTGGCAGTGCGATGAAGTGCCAAGTCATCCTGGGAAATAAACTTAGCATCTCATTAAAGCTTGTCAGCTGAGGATTCAATGGAGATTTCTTTATCCCTCATGGGAAATAAATCTGCAGTCTGCCCCTTTTTAAAAGAACACAACAAAAACACAGATATCTAAGACACTATATACTGTGTACACAAATACTGTCAATGCTATCAAGTGCTACTAAGCATAACAGTAGGAGCAGGTACACAATGAAAGTCTGGTTCTTGGTCTTTACTGAAGAGTTTTTGTCCTGTTGGACTGAGGATGAAGTGGAAAGGTTTTAAGGAGAGTGGAATCATAAGATGAGAGAAATTGCCTTCCTTGGCAACAGCTTGTTATAAAAGCTGAATCTGACTCCTCCCTGAAACCCCACCAGCCCCCTTAACCTGGGTCCAAAGTCTGGTTTTATTGGCCAGAGACAAGTTATTTTACTAGGGAGTAATACAAAACATTAAAACAGATTCAATAAAACTTTTATATAAAAAAAGAAGCATCATCTCAGATGAGACATTAAGGGTTGCCATAGTATAAAGTGCTCTAAAATTTGGCTTTGCTGCCTTTGACTTGATAACACACAGTGGACCGACACCATCAGATGAAATGGCTCCTCAAATTATCACTGATTATGGAAACTTCATCCTGGACCTCAATCCTCTTGGATTCTGTGACTCTCCACTTTCGCTCCAGACCCAGGGAGCTTGACTTCCAAATAAAATGCTAAATTTACTTCATTTGAAAAAAGGACTTTAAAACACTGAGCACTTTTCTCCTTACCCCAGGTAAGGCACTTCTGATGTTGCCTGTGTTTTATGAGTGGCTTAACACAAGTGATGCGACAGCTGTAACCCCTGTTGCTGATATCTCTGTGTGTGGTGGCTTTTAAAGCACAGAGTCCATCCGGAAACCCCACCTTCTAAATCTCCCCCTAACTCTTAAGTGGGAATTGCTTAACAATCCTCTCAAATGTGCAGTCATCCATGTTGCTGATTCACATTTGTTTTTACCACACTTCTTCCTTCTGACAAACTTTCCATTGATATGCTTGGATTTAACACTGTGAACTGCCAGCTTTTGTGAGAAAGATTTTTTTTTGTGTGTGGTTTACCGTGCTTATGGAGAGTTTAGCACAGCAGTTGCTCCTATGATTGTGTTGGCCATCACATAGAAACACAGAAATAGAACTTATTACTCTTGAAATAAATCACTTTTTGTGAATCTATATAATATGCAAAATTACATTTTTGAATTGAATTATGAAAATACTTTTCAGTTGGATTCTTATTTATTGAGAAGCACCTGTACATCCATCCAAGATGCAGATGTCCTGTTGTTTGTTTAAGGAGTTAACGTGTTCTGTAATTTGTTTTGCACACCAAAACCTCTGTTGCGTCTCTTCTGTCCACATGCCACGACTGGAGATTTAAACCTGTGATTTTAACGGTCCCAGCTCTGTAACAGTTGTCCTGCCTCTACCTGATCACAAGCAACACTTGTATATCTTCTCCAAACTGCTTCCTAATGAGAGGTGCCTCTCATTTCCACAGGCGCCACCACAGCGACCACCACACCCAGCTTGGCTGCCAGCGCCACTGTGTGGATGAGAACCTGGAACGCAGGAACCACTACTTGGACCTGGCAGGCATTGAAAACTACACATCCCGCTTTGGAGCTGGTGAGTGGACCGGGGTAAAGAGGGGTGGGGAGGACGAGAGGCAGACCATGGCTCTTTGAAGCCCGTCATTACTGCGGCACCTGTTTAGAGCCATTAGGTGGGACGACCAGACTACTGTGTGCCTCGCCAGTACAAACATCTGGGCTCAGGCAAGGACAATACATCAAGTGTTTTAAGGGAAAGTCCATCAACAGGACGGGGTGGTGTGAGGGGAAATTTATAAAGCCGAACAAGTTTCAGCCTTGATGTGCATGTCAGTGATGACATGCCATTATTTTGCTGTTGGTTCTTGTAGGAAAGTGCTAACAGGAATCCTCTGTATCTGGGATCTCTAAAAGGGAAAGATCCTGGAATAAGATTGGACAGTTTTTGCATAGAACTTTACGACACACCCAATTTGTGTCGACCTATTTCTGTGTCAATGTAGAGCCAAAGCAGAGGTGTGTTTTCAGGGTTTTCAGTGGCAATGCTTGCTTGTTTGTCTTTGAGAATAATTTCACAGAAAAAGTCTAGATTAACCTTAAGAATACAGCTAAATTTAAAACATTTGTAACTCATTTATGTGTTCAAGTCCTTAGAAACAGAAAGTACTAGTAAATTATATTCGCCATAAAATTGGAAATCATTATTGTTCACTAAAAATCTGATCGGTGCATCTCCAGTATATTTGTTGCTTTTCTGTTTGATATTCCAGACTAAATGCATCTTTGGCCTGTTTTTCTGAGTTTCTTCCTGGTATCTCCAGTATTTCTCCATCACACTTCAAAAAAAAAAAAAAAAAAACAAAGCAAAAGCTTGTTGCACAGCTGCAACAACTGTCCTCATAACATGATGGTCACTGAAAGGTTTGCAGTTATATTAAAAATACTAATTCAGTCAATGAATCATTTCAGTGTTCACTGACTGTAAAACTGTACAAAGATGCATGAAGTAGTTGCCTAACCAAAGCAGGGATTTGGCTGCATTTTTGCTTGATATTCTCCTATCCTTTACATGGTTTTGACTGGCAACATCAAAGAGTTCGGTCTGGGAAATAAATTTTTGCTAACAGTTATTTAGAATAATATCTGTCTTTCTCTGTCACAGCTCCTGCTGCAGAACCTGCAAAGGTAGAGACTCAGACTCGCTCGTCCAACCAAGCTCGTTCTCGCTCACATGAACCAGAAAACGGACACACCCACTCACACCACCGCCGGCTGCAGACGGCTGTGGACACTCCTGCTCCAGATGGCCTTCACCCAGCCCGGCCCAGGGGCCAGGACAACACGCGGCACGGCATTCGTTCTCCGAAGACTCATAGCCGCACTCCCCTTGCACAGAACAGTGGCAGGGTGATGAGGAGTCGAGGCGCTCCACCTCCTCCGGCTCTGCCTTCCCAGACGCCCCCCCATCAGTCTGCAGCCCCCTACCGCAAACACAAACAGCGATCCAAGGAGAGCCAAGGCTACCGGGCCTTAGGCTCTCTTGGCTCTCCGGGACCTATAGTGGAGAAAGAGCAGGTCAGGGACCTCCCAAGTGTGCTGCTGTATGAGGGTGGGCTGGCACAAGTGGTGCAACGGCATGAACATCATCATCACCATGAACACCATCACCACTACCACCACTTTTACCAGTCCTGAAGCTCTGACCTGCCTGGGATGGCTCAGCGCCCCTGCATTGCCACAAAAAAACAACCAGGCCAGCAGACACTGACTGCAGCGAGCTGCACCTGGCAGCACAGGCACAGGACTTGAGGAGGACATGAGGGTGATGGCCAATGTGTGCCAGTGCTGGGATGTTAAGTAACCAGTGCTGTAAAATGTTGGTCAGACATACAGAAGCTTTAGTATGCAGTAGGACAGTGAGTCAGAGCCCAAGCTGAGCAGTCAGACTGGAAATCACACCAAGGCTCAGGAGGCAACATGGAGGGGCCCGGTTCAGATGTTCTCAATCTCTACCCGCCGAACTGTACGCCTTCAGACCAGCATCCCAACACTCCCCAGACCACCAAGTCAAAAGGAAGAGGTGGGACACGAGGAGGAAGCTGTGACTGAAATACAAAAATATATGAAGGAATATGGGCGACGAGCAATTTGTGAAAAATTTGTGTCTAAAACAGAATGACGGTGTGCACACATCTGAGTGTCACGACACTGGTGTCTGTTGGAAACCACCGAAAGTGTGCTCAGAATTTAACGCAAGCTCCCAAGCAGAGTTTTGAAGAAAATAAAGTAATCCGTAATACACTGTAGGCATGAAGGGGAAGGAAAACTTTGAAACAGTATAATTTATCCCAGATCCACTTCTACCTCTGTTTTTCATCTGAATTGTTGTTCTGATGGAAACGTTAATCAAGCATTCATTTTCAAAATCACTTTTAAACTTTGTTGAACAAAGATAAATCATGTCACAATCTGCAGCTCTGAAGACTAGAAAGCCTCCTCTCATTTATTAACTAACACTTGCTGTACATAAGGTATTTATACTGTCAGCGATTTTATAAGCTTTATTCATGTATTCATTGTGGAAACTACATTTTTATTATGACCACTAGGAACTTCAGTAAAACATGTAATTGAACCCTGTCTCAGATTTTCCATTAATTTCCTCTTTGTTTTAACTTTTACACCTAACTGTAACTGAGTGATGTCTATTACTCAAATCTAAAAGCCAGGATGTGGAACCAGACTTCATCCGTTGTGCAGATTTGCTTAAATTGGACTGCTTCTACTGTAAATTTGTTCTGTTAGAGGGTGATGTTTTCATCAATCAAGATAAAGTTTGACTTCTGTATCATTCTCTTTTGTCTTCACATTTTTTAAAATTTTTTATTCAGCATGCAAAGTATTGGCATTCTGTATATTGGCATGCCCCCCCTAAAACTGTGATGCGTGATCTCCTAGCTGCTCCCTCTGTTTCCACCCTATCAGCCTGTCCCACGGCTGTCAGCAGGTCTTTCACTGTGCTGCCATGTGTCCTCACTGCTCAGCTGACAAGGCTCTGTTTGTGATGCGGCAGGGCGATGGCTGTCTCAGCTGTCTCATTCCTCTGGTGCCGAGTAACCCTGGAGCCCGGCTTGCAGTCTCCACCGAACCCATAACTCATATCTCATGACTGCTGCCCTGTCGGCAGTAGGGTTGTTCTGCTGTCGCCCGAAGCTCTAAAAAAATAGATGCTGAAGGTACTCTTAAAAAGAAGCTGCTGCTTTAACTGCATTTTTTTAACCTTGATTTTTGCTCTTTTAGGCACTTCTGGGTGTCACATTAGCAAAAAAAAAAAAAAAAAAAAAAAGAAACTGCACCTGTGTTGCTGTAGTTTTCTGCACTACCTTGTAATAGTATTCACACATATTTATTTTTTTCCACATTTTGTCTTGTTCCAATCACAAACTTGTATGAAAATGTGTTTTATTGGGATTTCATGTGATGGACCAACACACTGCACAGTTGGAAAATGGAAGGAAAGGGATTGAGTTTTTACAAACACATATGTGTGGTGTGCATATACATTCAGCCCCCTGAGTCAACACTTCTATATAATCTATAAGTCCTTTATTTAACACTTTCTTTCAAAGTGAATATGCAGCTGAAGCATCCCACCTGTACAATCCAGAGAATGATTATTGCAAAATGAATTCCTCAAAAATTTGTTTAGAGGTGCAAAACAAATCCACCCATCCATCCTCCATACCTGCTTGTCCTTGCAGGGTCATGGGGTGCTGACGCCTATCTCCAGTAGTCACTGGGCAAGAGGCAGAGTTCACCCTGGAATGGTCACCAGTCTGTCACAGAGACACATAGGACAAACAATCGTGTACACACACCTAAGAACAATTTAGAGAGACCAGTTAACCTAGCAGTCATGTCTTTGAACAGTGGGAGGAAGTTGGAGTACCCAGAGAACCTACACATGCACAGGGAGAACATGCAAAAAGACCCTATATATACAATATATAATGACTTTTGTTTCCTTGTCCTTTTCTGGTCTTGGAGTCTGTGACAGCACCAACCTTGCCCACAGTCCCTGCTGTTCTTTGTCTACCCCTTGTTTCTGTGCAGAATATAGAGGATGAGTTATGGCGTATGCAGACAATGAGGTCTGCAGGTTAAGAAAGTGATTGAATGAAGCGTCACAGGTTTGACAAGTTTGTACTGTTGTTGGCGACGAGTCAGCACAGGAACAAACCCAACCCAGGGTGGCAGAGGAGGAGGTCTCCAAGCTCCCACAGAGTGAGTGGAACTGTTTCAGATGTGTGCAACATAAACCAGCAAAACAAGTCCGGGTACATGCCCATCAAGGCAAGTCAGGTGGGTCACTCTAAGTCAGGGGGCAGCAGGACATGAATGAGGAGCAGTTTTATGTAAATATCCATAGAAGGTATGTGTATCATTTTTTACATTCTGTCATGCTACAACCACAGCCACTGTTTTATTGGGTTTTTTACAGACCAACACAAAATTTTACATGAATTAAGTGAAAAGAAAAAGATGCATGGTTTTGCAAATTATTTCTAAATGATATAAAAAAGATGTGCAATTATTTTTAGTCTCATTAATCTGACATCCAATAATTACATGCAATGCAACAAAGTGCCTTCCGAAGTCATTCCATCTGAGTGTGCTTTAATCTCAGTAGAAATACAGCTGTTCTATGAAGGGCTATTTGACAAGATTCTTTTAAAAAAACAGCTCTGTTTAGCTTATTATTGTTTGAAACAAATTGTGTGACACACAAGTCACAGAAAAAGTTTTGATGAAGTTTAAAGCAGGAATGGGTAATAAAGCAATAGTATTGTATTGTATTATCTGAAACTGGAAAGAGTATGGCACAAAAAAACTGCAAAAACCAGAGAAGCAGCCAAAAGGCCTACAGTATGGTAACTCTGGAGGTGCTCCAAAGATCCATGGCTCAGGCTGGAAAATCTGTTGTGAACTATTAGTTGTGCCGTACACAAACCTGACCTTTAAGAAAGAGAAGTGAGAAGAAAACCATTGCGGTAAGACAGGGTTTAAAATTCCCTTTTGCATTTTGCCACATGTAAATGAGACCACAATTAAGCTTTTCCCCCCTACATGCAAAAGATTAGGTGTGCTCTTTTAGAACTGATCACCGGTTCTCAGAAGGGTTGAGATCTGGGAGGTTATCTAGCTGCAGGTCCAGAATTGTAATTTTTTTCATCTTTGCCTTATGACATGGTGCTCAGACTTCCCAGGAAACATGTAGATCACCACCAGACCGGGCCCTGGATTGTAGGGGGGAAAAAAAATAGCTCTTGGAGGATGTTATTATCCCACACTTAATTTGTGGCAATGTTCTTGGGGCTACTTGTAAGCGCACTTATTTGGATAAGAGGCATTTTGACACATGGATAATAGCAGGATGTCCTATTGTTTACTAGGAACAGGTTACATGGTAGCTCCTAGCCTTTATTAAGGTAATGAATGGTTTACCAAACAAGTTAAAGGAGAATTTATCAGAGGAAATAACCTGGCACCAGTCCTATCATGCTTGTATTTCCTGTAAAATTCAAGTTTGTTTTGATGTTTTGTTTTCCTGTTTGAACAGAAGTAGTTTCTTTACTTTTTGTCACTAGATATATTGTCCAGAAGTATTTGCCTCACCATCTGCTTTCACCTCTGACCAAGTAGCAACATCTTTCTATAGTACACTCTGCAAATGATGTTGGTCCTGGTTCTTTTTAGGAGCCCCTGAATAAGATCTTCCTCCTCCATAGATTGAACTTCTTTGTCCAGCTCGTCCAACAGACTCTCAATTAGATTGAGATCTGAGAAATTTGGAAACCAAGTCAAAATCTCAAACTCTTTCTTTTTCAGCTAACTGTTTAAGGCATTTACGTAACTTTCCAAGACAAGCTCACAGCTGATATGTGTAATCAGGCTTTTTAGATATTTCAAAATGAGTAACATCAGAATACATTATGTATTTTTTCTGATCTTCATTGCATGGTCCAAGCACAACATGAGAATAGAATAACTCCAAACCCAGAACATTGTGGACCGTCTTTGAAATATAGATGTCTTTTGTTATCACTGTGTTTTTCAGTGCACTTATGTTTTGGGAACTCTTGCTTTTTCACATTTAAAGTTATGATAAGCTTGCAGATTATGGAAGCTACATTAATAAGGCTGTATAAGATAAAACTTTGCTGTGCACATGTAAATTGTTATGTCTGTGTTGCTGGAACACAAATACATTAGGTTAAATAATGGATTAAATTTAAAATTCCCCACTATCAAATATGAAAGCTTAAAACTAAAATGGTAAACAAACAAAGAACACTGTGATATTGACTTTAATGTGGGGAAATGAGAGACTGCCATAATGTGTCCTGTTTGTTTTGTTTCCAGCTGATATGCAGAGAGCTTTGAAGTGTGGATTGGCACAGCAGGGTGCTAGCTTCTGCAAAGGAAGGATGCTAAATGTTAAGGGATCAGGGGGACATGAGACAGTCTTACCAATATAGACTGAATAAGGTTAAAGGGAAAAGGCAAATTCAGTGATAAGGTACATCTGTTCCAGTGAATTTATGAGCCTTTAACACTTATTTCCCTCTATGCTGGATAAGTGGCTCCCTTTCTGCAGAGAATCTTAGAACTTCAAAGCAGATTTGCTTTGGATAATGCAAATGATCAGAATACGCTGGTTCCAGCCTACTCAAGAACATGAAAAGGAAGAGTGGGAAAGAGAAAATTAAAACTAATTGCTGTGGCTGCCTTTTATGTGTGGAAAGAGGGGCAGAAATAAAATACTTCAATTATTGTCAAGTTCATACGATTAGGAAATAAGCTGACAAAGTGCTAAATTTCAGTGTTTCTGACCCAGTGGCCGTTTACATTAAATGTTCCTTTGAGCTGCCAGTTGGTTCTTCGTTATATCTGATGAAATTATAATTAACAGGATTAAATTCAGCCTATAATCCTCATACTGGTACTGGTGAGACAGGGCTACTTTGGTCACGTCTAAATCTGTGGTGGGCTATGGGTTGTATTTTCTGATCCAATTAATATTGCCATTTAGATTAATTTGTGAATGATCCTTTACTTTGTGATTGAATAAACTGTTTGCTTTGGGGTCCATAATAAATAATTTGTATTTAAAGGTAATTTCAAGCACAAATCTGTTTGTATTTTCCACAATGAAAAAAAACAAACTGCTGAACAAACTCAGTTTTCTCTTTAGCTGGTTCCCACTTGATAATAAATAAATAATTTAAAATGCAAAAAGACGCATGAGTAAACAGATCATATACAGTCCATCAACCTGAGTTCCCTGGTTCCTGCCATTTTTCATTCTGCTCCTCTGCTCACTACCCCTTCCCTCACCCTGCTGATTACTTCATTGCTCTCACCTGTGCCTTTACACTTACTGGCTGCTGATTGTTCCCACCTGTGCTGCAGCCTGTTTAAAGCCCTGGTTTGCGCTCAGCGTGAGATCGTCTGTTGTCAAGTCCTGGCACAGCCATTGAGCGGCCATATAGCCCATCCTAATTGTGTACCTGGCCCGTCTTTTGACCTCCTGACCATTGTCTTTGGCTGCCTGCCTGCCTGCCCTGACTTAATCTCTGCCAAGGCCTTCGACCCCTGTGTCATGTTTCTAGATTTGATTACCGCCCTTTGGATTTCTCCTGTCTCATTGCCCTTCTCTGTTGCCAACCTGGATTTTTTTTAACTGACCACTGAACTCAGGATTATGAGCAACGTGAACATTCAATTGCCCATGTTGAACTGATCATTGTAGTGATGAGTGTAACTGTCTTACCTGGCTACTGGAGCTTCTGCTCACCCACAGCTCTAGCTCTTGTGGCTCCCTTTTTTGTATGTGTCCTATGGGCGAAACACTCTTGGTAAACTGGACACTGCTCTCTCTTCTCTCTCTCTCTCCTCTCTCTCTCTCTCTCTCTTCCTCTCTCTCTCTCTCCTCTCTCTCTCTCTCCTCTTTGTCACAACTCCAAGTGTTTCTTGATGAGTATGGTCCAAATTTCTTGAAGGGGAAAACCACCGAAACCACTGCGGCTAGGCAACCTCTTCTTCCTGTTTGCATAATTTCTCTGTTTGTGTTGCCAGATACTCATCCTTGCTGTCCCCTTCAGGATCTGACCTGAGAGCTGCCGCCCAAGCAGCTAGTATGCTACAGTTTACACCATTTTCATTGTTATTCAGTAAAATCTGTTTGTTTCCACGTTGTGGTTTACATTCTGGGTCCAAATCATACAACAAATCTTACAAGTTCAGAAGAGTTTCAACTACTCTAACTTCCTGTATTGCCTAGCTGTGCTGCACTGGTGACACTGAATAGTACAGGATCTTCCTGTGGCGGTGCCACAATGTTGTCACTGGAAGAGATCATTCAAATTTACTACAAGGCACTATACATACATTTATAAACTGGCTCTTTCCTTTACACTTAATGTGAAGATACAGCTAACATTTCAAAAATAAACCCAATTAATGTTTATTTTAAAACATTGTGAAATGCTAGATGTTATGTGAATGTTAAGATGTTTATGAAAGCTTCATGTATATAAAAAAGTTATTCGTCTAAGATTTCCCTGCATTTATATTTTAAATACCCATAAAACTTTTTTCCTGTAGAAAAGGAAAAATGTCAGTTACTGATTCAGTAAGATTTATAACACCCCAGTAACCAGAGTAAGAACAATTTCAAATAGCCACCTATCGCTGCATTTACAGCTGCAAGTGTTCTGGGTAAATGCAAGCAATTGTCTACTGTCACTATGTGATCGTCCAGGAGGTGTTAATGCTGCATGTCAATGCCTCGAAGCAATATGCTAGGTTTCCTGAGAAAACATTTTAAACTAATTTAAATAATGAACTGAGCTTAATGCACTATTTGATAACTAGGAAAATAACTGGAATGTGTGTGTGATTGAATTGAAATGACTTTTTTTCGGAAAGTGTCTTGAGACAACATTTGTTGTGAATTGGCGCTATATAAAAAAACTAAATTGAATTGAAGTGAATTGTATGTCTTCACCAGCTGTTTATGTCCTGTGTCTGGCTTCTGGCAAACCACAAAATTGTCCTTTTATGCCTTCCTATCCATCATCTGTATTGTTCAGATTTCTAGCATGCAGGACTAATAGTTGTCCTTTCGATATATTCTCCTACCTGATCTGTGTTTCACTGCAGCTCCTCCATGGGCCTCATTTCAGTTGTGGTTCCCATGAGAACTTTTTAAAATTTTTATATACTGAAAAATGTTGAAACTATGTATTCTATCCACTTCACAAATATGTTGTACTTTGAGTTGGGCTATCACATAAAATAAAATAAAAAAAACAGGTTTTAGGTTGTGTGATGTAACAAAATGTGAAAAATTTCAACAGGTATGAATACTTTGCAAGGTACTTTATATTAGGTGTCACAGAGCAGAGAAATGTCTACAATATGCAAAGCATATTCCAGAAACAAGACCTAAAATAGACCTAAATAGAAAATATATAAATATGCAATGACTAAGCTATAAATAAAAGTAAAAAAGTGAGAAAGATTAGTATTAAATGAACTGAATTAGATGCTTTACTTTGTGACCGCCTCTGAAGGAAAAACCTAAAATTTTGATGTAGTTTTTGTGCTGAGCAGATTACTGATCAGGGAGCTTCAATGAAAGGTAAAGCTGACTGACAGCGGTGGGAGGTTAAGATACCTGTAATATTTAGGGTAGGAAAAAAATCCTCCGGTTCATTGACCTTCCTCTGCCCAAGAATTAATCATGAGTCAAACCTTCATTTAAATCAAAATTCTAACTATGTGAATAACTCTTCAAATTTTAAATATGAATTCCTGTACACAACAATTTCAAAGAAGTCTGCCTTAGCTTTGCTATTGCACATACCCTTCCTTCCTTAAGCTCAAAGGTAATCCCCTTTAACTGAACAAATGTGGCATTTAATAGGATATCCATAAAAAAAAAAAAAAAAAATCTATACTCCAGGGATATAATGTTGTACTAAACTTTTCTTATTTCACATCATAAAGTAAATGCTGCTGTCCAGCTTCTGCAAAATCAGAGCCTGTCGTGTGGACTTTTAGAAACTGACTCCAGACCTTAAGAGATAGCGAATGAATAAAACAAGGCTTCAGAAAGTTGCATTGGTTTTTAGCAGATCATTGGAGCTCTTTCTTTTTGCAACATCAAAGGCAGCCGCAGCTCTTTGATGTGGCAGCATGCTGTTTAAGGTACAGACTGAATGGAGAGATGTCAAGCTGCAAGGTGCCTCTGTAGTTTATGCTGAGTGCTGCAGAGAGCTGCAGATGAAAGGAGCAAACAGAGTTTGATAATGAATGTCCAACAAGTAGGACCCATCTCAGACAGTGCACGCTCAGCGGGGCGGCCCAGCTAACCTTGAGCGCAGCACCCCAAACCTTGGGTAGACGCTGGAGACCAGACTCCTTCAACTTGGCATGCTTCAGCAAAAAGGGAGGCCCTCAGAGGTGAACTTTAATCTTCCTGTCAATTAAACGCTGATTGACACGCGCGCGCGCACACACGCACACACACACACACACACACACACACACACACACGGTTACATACACTGACCTTAAACAGCCTGCTCTGAAAGAGTGCCATCCACTTCAACAGCTAAATACCTTTCTGTCTGGCTCAGACAAGCTTTTTCTAATTACACAGCAATCCTTTCCATGTTTGAGTCACTTTGTGGCTTCAGCCTGTGCATTTTCTACGGTACTCCTGGATCCTCTTACAGTTAATGTCGTCATTAATCTAATGAGCTAATCCTCTTTTATTTGTTAACCCATTAGCTTTGGGAAATCTAGGATGACTGAATTCTTTCACTGTATAGCCTATAGCTTTTTTACTTGAATCATTGTTAAACTGAAACTTGGCCTAAGAAGGAATGCTGAAGACAACACATTTGCTCCATATAATTTTACAGCGACCAAAATTTTCAGTTTTTTATGTTTAATAGAGGCGGAGAAGTTTGAATATTATTATGTTACAATCCAGGTATATCTTCATGGCAATGTTATTGTAACTCAAAATCATTCAAAATGTGTGCATCCTAACATATAAAACCCTATAATTTCAAAATTTGTATTAACCCTCATACTAATGTTTATCTCTAACAGCCAAATATGTTAAGTTTACAATAACATTCTCTTCCATCTGTTTACAATAATCTCCATTAGTCTAAATGTATCTTTCTCCTGAATAGAATCAATAACTAGGAGTGAGGTTGGGTGAGTTTAACAGATTCCTGCTTCAGGTTTGATAAAGAGCAAGCACCATTCACTCTACAGATCTTTTCACACAACACAAACTAGTAACATTTTTACAGCTGTTCACAAAGCATAGTTTTTCTAAAATTCACTTTTTATAACTTCGCAGCTCAGACATTGTCCTCAATCTCATCTCTCTAAATTTTCAAACACCCTCACCAAAAACCTAGTGGCTGAGATTTTTAACTTAAACCTGTAAGGTTGATGTCTAATCTCCCTTTTTACAATACACTATGTGGAGATTCTCCAACTCTCTCAAAAAGAGAGAGAGAGAAAAAAAAGCTGCATGGGAAAAAGACTTTATTGTTACTGTCTTGACATAATGTTTGGGATCAAGCCCTTTACTGGGTAAATCCAGCTTCATTTTGTGCCTGCCACACTGTATTACGGTCCGGCAAACGTTGTAATGAAAGGATTCATGCCTTGTATTCATATGCTTTCCCCCCCATGTCATTCCATTTCATGACACATAATTTATGGGTATCTATGGTTGGATTTCTTTCAATGTGTTTACTTGATGGGTTGTTACTGACATCTGGAGAGCATTTCATGTTAATTGCACCTTTAGAAATATATTTACTTAGAAAATATACATTGAATAATGTATTCAATACTTATCTTTCCAACTAAGTACACCATTATTATATTTGTAATTTCATGAGCGCTCTCTTACTTTTGTCTGATTTTTCCTATGACTTTTGGCCTCGGTTGTATATTGACGTCTGCACACAGATTAGAGCGGGGGTGCTGTGATTATTTGAGTGTGGTTATTCAGTATGTAATGCTTGTGTCCTATAAAACACCCAAGGAGACAGCTGTGGTTGCAACTTCTGCCCTTTCTGGAATCTGTATCCTGCTATTACAAAATAAGAAAAGGCACAAAGACAACTCTTTTGCTTAATTTTTTTTTGAATACTCACAAGCCGGCTTTCCAAAATCTGCCTTTGTAATACAAGTTAAGGTTGTTTACAGAGTTCACTTGTCCAGAACCAAGCAAGCTAGAATCTGATCAGGTTTGGATAGCTGCTGTGACAGGCATGGCTTTGATGAGACCTCTTCAATCAATATGCCTGTAAAGTTGTAAAGCATTTAAATAATGTAACATGTTGGTTGCTGTCCTTTCTTTCTCTTTCGGACAGGCTTGCTGCCCCGCCGGTCCATACTTAATGGCTTTCAGATAAGTCTTGTCCCGGTCTTGAGTGTGTGTGTTCTTATATGATCAATTACTCAGTACTTGAGTAGCATTTTTACCAAATGTTTTTTACTCTTACTTAAGTAATTTCTTGAAAAGCTGCTTTTTACTTTTACTTGAGTAATTACAAGGCTTTACAGAACAGTGCGTTACTGTAGACTTAACATGTAAGATGATAAGTACATGATTTTAATAATGACAGGTCGTTATCTAAAGTGGGTTGGTCTGAGGCATGAAAGTCCAGGGCTGAAAATGAGTCCCACTCCAGCCCTGACTACAGCCTCTTCCAACTTAGCCACCCAGCAGCCAGTACTTCACCAGATTTTTAGTCCACAATGCAAAGGTGAGCTTACTCAGTCCTCAGCTTTTATGTCTTTTCCACAAGCTGGAAGCTGGGAAAAAAAAGATTTGTCTTTGGTTTTGTCCTCAAACTCTGAACTTTATCAAATCAAAACAGTCTTCTGTAAATTCATGTTAAAAAGATATATCATCAAACATCATACCTACAATTGAACAGATTCAAAATCTGTTCGTTAATGATAGATGAGTGCGATTCCAGTGCAGTAAACCACATATTTTCCAAGCTTTTCCTCAAATTCTTCAGAATTCTGGCCAAGGAAATTCTGACATTTCTTTTTAAGATTATTTATTTATTTACTTAGTGTCAGTTTTTATTCCTCAAATTGTATCCACTGCAAATCCTCTGGACCCCCTTCTGTCATTCGAATGACAGAATTCCACGTTAAAGGTTTGTGTAGTAAGCCTGACAGAAAGCACTCAGCGTTACACTCCCTTAGGTGGAGTCGGCTGTTTCTCTGACACAAAGAAGAAAAGAAACTGTTCTTTGAAAGATTGTGTTTGATTACTCCTGTCCGTGTGTGTATGTGAGGAGCTTTTTTCCCCCCAACAGAACATAACAGAGGCGAATAATAAACTGATCTCGGTGCTCTACAGGGAGCTGCAAGGACCATAAGGAATAAATCAGTGTTGTTCCTGACAGTAAACAGTGCACATTTCCGGATGTTACAACCCCAAACTTTGTTGGTTTTGAAAGGGATTCTATGTGATAGACCAACATATGGTTTTCAAACCTTTTTACAAATAAATATTCAAAAATCTGTATTCAGCCAACCTTACTTTGATGCCCCTAAATAAAATTTTGTTTCCTTCAGAGGTCACCTTTTCATGAAATGTAAATTATATTTATAAATCATCTTAATGCATGAACAGCTTAATCCATCACTTGAAAATGGAAGAGGTATGGCACAACTTCAGACCCACCAAGACATGCCAGCTCTCCTAAGCTTATGGAACTGGCAAAGAGAGCATAAATCAGAGAAGCAGTCAAGAGGCCCTTGGTAACTCTGGAGGAGCGGCAGACATCCACAAACTCAGTTGGGAGAATGTGTTGACCGGACAACTGTTAATCCTGTACCCCAAAAGTCTGGGCTTCATGGAAGAATGGAAAGAAGAAAGCCATTGTTGAAAACAAGCTATGAGTAGCCCTATTTCAGACCACATGTCCACTGGAATGGACATGATAGTTCTCTGGGCTTAAACCAATAAAAAAATTAAGGAATTTGTCATTTGAATGATGCTTGTTATCGACTGGTTTCTTATTAACCAATAACAATGAAGTTCTGACTCTTAACTTGATACTAGCAAGTTTCAGGCATCAGACAAGACAAGCATGGGTATGAAACCAGAGAAGGGAAGGAGTAAGTATATGTTTTCCATCAAAAATATTAATTTCTGTTCACAGTAGCCTAGAAAAACTGCTCTCAGTACAATTTTAAATATTTCTTGCGATAGTATTTGAAGTTATTTTGAAAAAGAAATTCTATCATTAAATTGTAGGATGTTTTCAAAGTTGACTGTCCATCCCTGTGGACATCATGAGTTTGGCTATGTTATCCAAACTTAATTATTTAGTGTTACCATGCAAAGAAATAAGTATCTATAAACATTTTATAGCCAATTTGTGATTTTATAATTATTTTATGTTATGTTTCTTTTTCAAAGATGGAGTATGAACTATTGAACTTCCTTGAACTGGTTGTACATGGCAAGATATCTGATCTTGGATGCTTCGATTTAGGAAATAAGGCACATGAAAACAAGAATTTGATAGATGGTAAATTGAGAAGTAAAGCAGGTGTTCAAGCTATACAGTTAAGCAATGGGTGGTGTTGTCCTGCTAGATTAAATTGTCAGTCTGTACCACACAAAAATCTGAAAAAAAACAGTGGCTACCAGATGCAAGAAGCCATACTGCACAGGAAAAACACACATATACTGTAACAAATATAAAATTCACATCTGCTTTGTGCGACAATGAAACTGTTTCAAGGGTGCTCATCAAAAATGAGAGATTACATGACAATACCCAGCAAGCTGATGCTTTGACAACTATTTGGTAACTGTGTAATCTGTTGTTAGATGTTTAGCTTACTATGCATGTCAATGCGTTTGAAAGTTCAATAATACATTACTGAAGCCAAAACTATATTTTGTATTCTATATTCTCTATTCAGACATGTATACTGATAAACAAATATGTAGACATCCAGTTTCAAAGGTTGAGATCATGCCTAATTAGTTATTACATGAAATCTATATGAAAAGTATAGATTTTATACTGAAGTTTTCATGACATTGTACGCTCATTTAGTTGTGTTGTGAATTGCAATAGACATCATAAAAAACATATAAAAACATGAGATAGGAACAATGAAATTTCCCCCCTTTATTTCTATGAAAAAAAAAAAATCAACTTATTAAAAAGAATTTGGCTCACTAGAAATATATCAGGTCTAAAGTGGTTAAAGTGCACCAAAATCCATGTAGGGGACACAGCAAACATGGAAGAAGGTGCTCTGGTCAGATGAGACCAAAACTGAGCTCTTTCTCCTACCAGCAAAACACTGTTTGTGATGGAAAAGCAACAATGCACAACCCACCCACGTGGTGAAACATGTTGGTGGAAGCATCATGCTGTGAGGATGTCTTCCATCAGTAAGGACAGGGTAGCTTATCAGAGTTAATGGAAAGGGGGATTAAAATATATTAATGGACTAAGAGACTTTACAATGGTATCATCATAATGTGAGGGAGTGTTTTGTATAGCAGAGACAGGGAACCTGTGTCAGGGAATCTCCACTTCACAATTATGTGCTTTGTTGATCTCATGGAAAATATTAAGAGAAACTAAAGTTTGTGTTTGCAATATGACAAAATGTGAAAAGTTCTAGGGGGGTGGTTATTTTGGAATGCTCTGCTTATTGCAACAGAGCATCATGAGTTGAAATCTATTTTTGCCTTAGCTGCTGGTTTTCAGTGTTGACCTTTTACTCAAAGATGATTAATTTAGTCATCTTTTCAAAAATGAAACTTTCTTTTATAATTTCTGCATAAACTGCCAAAATGTGCACATAGTTTGAATGTAACAGCACAACAGGAAGAAAGGAAATTACCAAAAAAGAAACAAGGAAATGTTGTAAAAAGAGGAATCAAGCATGAAAGACTCCAAAATTCTGAGCGCTTTATTTTTATGCAACACTTCCATCATGTGGTTTCAACACTAAACTACAGCTAGTGTGGACCCCAGACGTTCAGTTTGCTGATTCTTTTTGGATAAACCTAAACATGTGATTCCAATGTTCGTCTTTTAGCTCCTACTAAATTACTATTTCCCTTTACTATAATTGTGTTGCAAACCTCTGCAAGAGGATATGGAAATGTCACTACATCACAACAAAGGGCATTACCAAATGGCCAACTTCCTCTAAATATTAAGTAATATGTGCTTCAAAAACCATCATGCAAGTGACATCATCAGGTTCCCTATCTGATGATCTGGCTGGTATTTTAGGGGATGTTTTAGATGCTGTGTTTCACTTGTAATCAATAGTTACCTTCAGTCCACTGGACAGACATGGCAACAATGGGAGTTTCGCTTTCACATGTGGAATGAGGAAGGGGCAGGTCTTAAGCTCTTAAAAGTATCTGCCCAAATAACAGATGGAGAGAAGAGAGTTATGTTGTTGAACTCTTACAGTGAGTACTATTCCTTTTTACCAGCTTTGTTATGTTTTAAAAGTATTGAAAGGCAAATTTTGTTAATTTCTTGTTAAAAGTTTTGTATATTTGTATGATAGAATGGGATGCAGTTAGTGTGTCCCAACAAAAAAATCGATCATGTTTGAGTGAGAAAGTCGTCTGCTGGGAAGCTTGATCTTTAAGGGAAAGTTGTTGGTGTATATGAAACCACTTCTATGTTTTCTGTGACAGGATGTGACTCTTGAAGCAACAGAAGAGCAAGCTGTCTGCCACGGGCATGGGAGCTGACGTTAGACAAGCATGCTTGCCCCAGGAGCTTTTGCTGAAACGGCGTACTGAAATTCTTCATGCCCTCTGCAGCAGTGGGTCGGCTGAACATCTAGAAAGAGTCATGGATATGCTGCTCGCCCAAGGGAGGCTCGGATGGGAGGATTACCAGAACGTACTGGTACCAGGAAGGGCCCTATACAGCAATGCGAGGCAATTGCTTGACCTGGTTTATACAAAGGGTGCAGACAGCTGTGGGCTCTTCTTCAGTGCTGTCAAGCAGGTCTTGCCAGAAGCACTGGAGGATTCTTTCTTCTCTTCAGGATGCCCTTCCAGTTTAGATTGCAGAGAAAAGCCCCTGAGAACATCCACTGAGGAACTCTTAACTCAAAGGCCGAACCTCGTCTGCAAGCTCCAAGGCTGCATTGATGGTGTTCTGGAAGCTCTTGTTAAATCAGGCCAGTTTTCTCCACAGATTTGATGGAGTTCAGCCTGCCCATTTACACTCCCTCTCAACAGGTACAGTAAGAAAACAGAACACAGTTTGAAAATGTGTTAGACCTAAAGTGTTATGAATGAAAATTATTTGTATCCTCATTTATTGATTTTTATTTATTTATTTATTTAGCTTTTTGTCACTCTTACATGTTTCATATAAAAAAAAATTAATATCAGACAAAAATTACCTGAGTAAATAGAAAAAGCAGTCTTCAAATGATGATTTCATTTTTTAAGTGAAAAAGGCTATCCAAACCAACCGGAAAAAAGTAACCACCCCTCTTGTCAATGTTGAGTTAACTGTGATAAATCAGTTTCTGGAAAGATGGGTTCAATTTCACCAGCCACACCCAGATCAGTTGCCTGAGCTGCAAAATCAAAAAAATAAATAGAACCTGACTTGCCTATAATCTCTAAAAAACAACAAACAAACAAACAAAAAAAAACACTTCACACCCCGATCAATAGAAATTCAAAAATAGATGAAAAACAGTGTCACTGACATTGACGTCTCCAGGAACTTTAATCATGTCTCCCTGTCCTTCACTCTACAAACCTTCACCCAATATGTCACCTGCCACACCAGAGATGACAAAATCCTGGATCTACTTTATGCCAACACCAAGGAGACATACAGTTCATCACCTCTTCCTCCCCTGGGGGGCTCTGATCACAACCTGGTTCATCTCCAGCCTGTGTATAAACCCCTTGTACACAGAGAACCAGCTGTGACACGCACAGTGAAGAGATGGTCTGAGGAGACTGAAGAACCTCTGAGGAACTGCTTCAGCTCCACTGCGTTAGAAATTCTCTGTTCTCCTCATGGAGAAGGACATCAAAAGCATTATAGACTGCATCACGGACTATATCAACTCTGTGTCGACAACACTGTACCACCATGACTGTATGGTCTTTCTCCAATAACGATCCCTGGATCAACCCTGAAATAAGGCTCTCCTGAAGGAGAAGAAGAGAGCCTTTAGATCAGGAACAAAGAGGAGCTGAGAGCTGTGCAGAGAAACTGAGAAGGAGGAAAAGCAGGGATGAAAAAACATCTGTAGGAAGAAGATGGAGGATCAGCTGCAGCAGAGTAACATCAGTGGAGTTTGGAGAAGTTTGAAGTCAATTTCAGGCCACAAACCAAACCCTCAGGTTGTAGGAGACTTAGAGTGGGTGAACGACTTGAACCAGTTCTTTAACATGTTTGACCAGTCACCCATCCCTCCCCAAGTCTAGTCCCCCCTGATGTTACCCCCCTCATCTGTAACGACGGCCAGCTTTTGCTTTTTTTTCTCAGGACTTAACACCTCTCAGCTCTCAGCCATCATCCACCCCCCTTAACTTCAGAGGACTCCATTCCACAGCCCCCCTCCTCCACCTTCATCTTGCCCCTTTCATCACTTCAGGTGACGAACGAGCTGCAAAACATCAAAGTGCAAAAGGCTGCAGGTCCAGATGGCATCAGTTCCAGGCTCCTGAGGTGCTGCGCAGATCAACTGTGTGGCATCATGGAATACATGTTCAACGTGAGTTTGAAGCTGGGGAAAGTACCACAACTGTGGAAGACCTCCTGTGTGGTACCGGTACCAAAGACCAAACATCCAAAGGACCTCAGCGGCTACAGGCCAGTAGCCCTGACATCACATCTGATGAAGACCCTTGAGGCTCATCCTCAAATATCAACGCCCCCTGGTGACGTCTTCATGCAGTTCTCCTACCATCGGGGTGGATGACGCCATCATCTACCTCCTGCACAAAGCTCTGACCCACCTGGACAAACCTGGAAGCACTGTGAGGATCATCTTCTTTGATTTCTCCAGTGCTTTCAATACCATCCAGCCAGGACTTCCGAGGAACAAGCTGGAGCAGTCAGGAGTGGACCACCATATATCCCACTGGAGATTAGACTACCTCACTGGCTGCCCACAGTATGTGAGGACACAGAGCTGTGTCTCCAACAGGCTGGGGTCCCTCAGGGAATTTTTTTTGGCATCGTTCCTCTTCACCCTCTACACTACAGACTTCTCCATCAAGTTTCCACACTGCTATCTGCAAAAGTTCTCTGATGACTGCCATAGTTGGCCTCATCGCAGGTGGGGATGACTCAGAGTACAGACAGTGGACTGGTGCCAGAGGAACCACCTCCTGATCAATACTGCTAAAACCAAGGAGCTGGTGGTGGATTTCCACAGATGCAGACCCAACTCACTGACACTGGTGAACATCCAGGGAGTGGACATTGAGATCGTGGACTCTTATAAGTACCTGAGTGTTCACCTGAACAACAAACAAGACTGGACTCATAACACTGATGTGCTTTACAGGAAGGGTCAGAACAAACTCTACCTGCTGAGGAGGCTGAGGTCTTTTGGAGTGCAGGGGGTGCTCCTAAAGACATCAGCCATCTTCTATAGGACTGTATGTTGGAGCAGCAGCTTATCTACAGCTGAGTGGAAACAGTTAGATAAGCTCATCAGGAAGCCCAGCTCTGTGCTAGGATGCCCCCTCGACCCAATGCAGTGGTGGGAAATAGAAGGACTGACTAAAATAACGTCACTGATGGACAATGTCTCCCACCCCATGCATAAAGCTGTTGCTGATCTGGAGAGCTCCTTCAGTGACAGACTGCTGCATCCTAGGTGCACTAAGGAGCATTATAGGAGATCCTTCCTCCCAGCAGCTGTTAGACTCTATAACCATCATTGCTCCCAACAATATCAATAAGTGTTTATATCAATGCTAGTATCTGTACAACTCTACCGTTTTTCTATTGACACTAACTGTAAATAGTTTGTATTTTTAATGCTCTGAGACATGCACATCTTATACATTTTTAATTAACCAACTCAGGTGCACATTCCTCTGGACTGGAGTATTTTTTACAACTACACAGTATTCATGTTGAATTTTTCCTTACTGTACAGTATTTTTATTGTTCTTTATCCTATTTTTTATACATATTTTATATTCTTTATGTGAGTCTATTTTTCTGTTATTGCCTGTCCCTGCCACTTTGCTGCTGTTGCACAGAAATTTCCCCATCTTGGGAAAATAAAGGCTGTTTCTATTCTGTTCTATTCTATTCTATTGATTTTTAAAGGGTTACAAAGCCATTTCAAAGGCTTTGTGACTCCAACTAACCACAGTGAGAGTCAACATCTCCAAAAGAGGAAAACATTACAAAGTGCTGAAACTTTGTTGGAATGACAGACCCTCCCAACTCCAAAAGCACATTGACAATACATCTGGGGGGGGGGGTCACAAAAGAACCCAGAACAGCATCAAAAGAGTTTTAGGCCTCACTTGCCTCAGCTAAGGTCACTGTTCATGATTCAAAAAAGTGGATGAGACTGGGAAGAATTCTAAAGCGAAATTTATCAAAATAAACACAAAGACTTAAATTTCTTATTTGTCATTAAATATATGATGATCCCCAAGACTCTGGTAAAAATACCCTGTTGACTGACAGGGTAACCTTTTAGAAGGTATGGGTCTTTTTACATCTGGCATAGACCAAAGACAGCATTTTAGAAAGACCGCTAGTAGAGATGGCAACACCATGTAGCCATCTCTCTATTTTTAAATGTTCATGTCATCTATTAAACTTTTGTGGTTTTCTCTATTTTGAGTCAAGCAAAAGTTCCCAAAAATTAAACTGTGTCTTTGATCTGAATGATTCTGTTGTTGACATCCATTTTGCATGTGTAACAGGCAAGGCGTCTACTTGATCATGTCAGATCCAAAGGAGAGTCGGCAGCTTCTGTTGTCCTTCATTATGTTCAGGAAACACAAGAATCTGCATCGAGCCTAGAGCAGAGGAAGCCAACCCTAACTAAAGGTGTGTTGCCTGCAGTGGTTAAATATTCAGGCCTTTTCTTTTCTAAAAAATGTGTCAAAAAATTATAGCAAAGAAACAGAAAAAAAAATACTAGGTTAAATGGTGGTGGAGCTAGTTTGAACAACTTTCTTTACTGTTCAATAGACAAAGAAACCAGATGAAATGTGATGCAACTGATGGCCAAAGTCTTAACTCATACTGGTTCAGACTGTTTCAATTATTAGTCCTTTTCCATTCGGAAGACCCATTTTGCCAAACTTAACATCCTGGCTGGTGTCTATATATGTTGATTCCACGTGGTGTTCTTTCCTCCTGATGTCATCTATCAGACATCAGGAGGATGTCTCATCATGCAGTTCTTCATGCAACTAAGCATCCAAAAACATGATTCTGCCAGCCCAGACACAGTTGCAAGGGTGTTCTCAGGTTTGCAAGCTTTTTTTCCCCTCTGAATGTAATGGTCATTGTGGCAAAACACTTCATCAGACTCCATAGCATGTTACCAGAAATTATGGTCATTGTTCCTGAGTGAATTTGCAAACTATAATCTGACCTTTAAGGTATCTCTTGGAGTTATTACTTCTGTCTTGTCAGTATTGCACTGTCACTGCAGAAAATGTCACGGTCTTATCAGCAGTACGAGATCAATTGGGGTTCATTGTATTTCACACTTTGTGTATGTCTCCTTCTTTTCCCTCAGAGTTTGTGAAATACCAGAAGAAACTGAGCAGCTCTGTGTCAGCACAGTCCCGCTTCCTTAGTACTTATGGAGGGACCAGTCACATGCTCTTAGATGACATCTACACTGAAGTCCAGCTGGAGCTACCGAACAGCAGTGCTGATATCTACAAATCCATGGGCTTCGAGGACATAGTTGGCTCCGTGGGGACGGTGAATAATGATGCCGACACAGTGCTGGTATTTGGGGAAGCAGGAAGTGGAAAGAGCACCTGGCTCCAGAGGCTGCACCTTCTTTGGGCTCAAGGGGCTGCCCTTCAGAACTTTATCCTTCTGTTTCCATTCAGCTGTCGCAGGTTGAACTCAGAGCAAAGGGATCTGTCAGTACAAGAGCTCCTGTTTCAGCACTGCTGTTGGCCGGACAGGGAGCAGGAGGAGATCTTCCAGTTCATTCTGGATCACCCTCATCTTGTCCTCTTTACCTTTGATGGTCTTGATGAGCTCAAACAAAGCTTTGCAGATGAACATAGGATTTGCTGCCCCAACCAGCGTGCACCTGTTCATGTACTTCTATTTAACTTAATCCAGGGTTTTCTGATGAAAGGGGTGAGAAAAGTTGTCACCAGTCGTCCAGAGGCAGTGGGTCCTGCTTTGAAGAAGCACTTACACAAAGAGGTACATCTGAAAGGCTTTTCCCCATCTGGCATCGACTGCTTTGTGAGAAAACATCACAGTGATCCAAATGAGGCTGCTAAGGTCTTAGAATCACTACAGGCAAACACAGCTTTACTTGGACTTTGCCACAGTCCAGTTCTCTGCTGGATAGTCTCACAGTGCCACAAGGAGCTGCTTGGATGTGGAGGTGGAAGCCCACAAACAATCACTGATGTTTACCTGATGATCTTACAACACTTTTTCCAGCACCACAGCACATTTAAGAGTGCCATACAAGTAAATTGGCTGCAGCAGAACCTTGGGACAGTCTTGCATCTTGGACAGCTTGCCTTTGAGGGAATATCAAACTCCAGCTATATCTTTTCAGTCACAGACATGGAAACATGCGGTGTAACTGAATCAGATATCAACATGGGCTTTCTCATTCAAAGCAAGGATATGTCCCTGGCCCACAGTAAATGCTATGAATTCCTACATATTACATTGCAATGCTTCTTAGCTGCTCTCTATGCCATTTTGTCAAGCAACACTGATCGGTCAGCAATCTCTAAATTTTTTGAGCTGCAGGAAATGAAGCAGAAACAGCTTAGCAGTGCATGCTTTGGAGCATGTCTGCATTCAAGCAATATACAGAAGACTGCTGAGGAACATTCCACCATAGCAGAAACACCAAATCTGCAGATCACAGCCACCTTTGTGTCTGGACTACTGTCCCAGCGCTATCAAACGCTCTGGTTTCATTGCAGCTCCAGTATTTTGGTGGAGAAGAAGGCCAGGCAAGCAGCAAAGTGTCTTTCAAAAGGCCTGCAGCAACATTTCAGGTCAATTCCTCAACCTGTGCAGGGAGAGAAGAAGAGTATGCATGCAATGCCAGAGTTTGTTTGGCTCATCAAATGCATCTATGAAATGCAGAATTGCAAGATTGCTAAAGATGCCATGAGTAAGCTAGAGATTGACCACTTGAAACTGACATACTGTAACATTGGCCCTGTAGAGTGCACTGCACTTGCTTATGTGCTCCAACACCTAAAGAATCCTATAGGCCTCCAGCTGGACAACAACTCAGTGGGCGATGTTGGAGTGGAGCAGCTTCTTCCCTGCATGCACATTTGTAACTCTCTGTAGTAAGTCTATGTCTGCATGCTTCTTAACTTAAAGGGTTTGACTGTTTGATTGTTTAATTTGACTGTTTAGTCAGTATCTTTATTAGTGCAGATAAAAGTCAGAACAATCTCAACCTCAGCCCTTTTCAGATAACTCTTCAATCTGTGATCTACACATGTTCTTTAGGCTTTGCAATTAGCCAAAAGGTCTGGGGAGTAGGGAGAGTAGGGTGAAATCAAACCAACAAAATGAAGTCTATGATCCAGAGATCGAGAGGTAGTCAGAGTTATACAGACTATAAGCTGTATAAGGGTAAGCGATGTAACACAGTGTATTGAAGTGATATAATAAATGGCAAAAAGACCTTTTTAAAACAGTGTTTTAAAAGGGCAGAAACACTGGATGATCTTTCAGTGTCCATCTAATCTAAAAAATACATTGATTAGAGGACTCTAATGCAGATAACATTCTATGGATGATGCACAACTTTGGGTGTATTTCAAAGGGTTAAATGCCTGAGGTGCACAACACAGAGTTCAGCCAATAGTGAAAATTACTTACACATGCATTCTGCATACTTCTCAGGGGAATACTACCAAGTTCCAGGCTATACTCCTTTGGTTAAGAGAAACACTATGCTTTTGCCAGGTCAGGTTTTATGATTTGAATGATAAAATGATCCATAAAGGAGGGGTTGTGGTTTTGTGTTTATTGTGGAAAAATCTAAATGAGGTTATTACAAAGCTAAGTGGCTTGTAAGAAGTAGCCCTCTTCCTGAGTGGAAATCAGACATCAGGAATCTAAAATAGCTCAAGCATCAGTATTGTTACAGTTGTTTTAAGCAGACTCTGTTATTTTTATTTTTCAAAGAAACACTTTGGCATCAGGTGGTTTTGTAGACTATACCTAACAAGTACCTTGCACCATATATGAGCCATCTTCAGGAAAAATAACCATTTAATGTAAAATTGGATGATTGTGAAACTTTGTAAAATTGTGAGCCTTTGACTGTCTATAAAATTTTGGACTTTTGGTAGTTTCGGATGGCTAAAATTTGCTCTGTAACTGCTCATGTTCTCATTAGGTGTTAGCTTATCTTCTAAGTAGAAATTGCTTTTCCAAACTGAGATTGTTCTATGTTCTTTCTTCTATTATCGCACTAGTTTTGCTTTTTGACAGTATTCATCATTTTATCAAAATTTATTGAAGTTTAATTTAGTTTCCTTGATTTATTGCAGTAAACAAATGTAGCATAATAATGTAAGCTTTTATAGTTAACAGAGATGCATGTTGTTTGTTAAACAGCCTCAGAAATAATAACATTACTGATGAGGGCATCCGAAAACTGATCGATAAAGTCATCCACCTTGACAGCTTCCAGAAAATTGCGTAAGTATATCAGGAACAGTTACTAACTAATATTAAAACTACAGGTGAAATGTTATCAATTTATATAATCATTTTGTTTATTTTGTCCAGCCTCTTCAACAACAGGCTAACTGACGCTTGCACACAGCATTTTTCTTACCTGCTAAAGACCAGGCAGAATTTCCTGTCCTTAAGGTCAGCCCACATTGTCATCAAAACTGGCAACACCACATTTACTATATTCACAATGCCTGTGTAGTGTAGCAGAATAATGACTGTATTTTTTTGTCTTTCAGGCTAGGTAACAATAACATTACAGCAGAAGGAGCAAAGCAGCTGGCAGAGGGACTGAAATTCAATCATTCACTGCAGTATTTAGGGTAAAAAAAATGTTTGTGAAAAGTTTCATGCATTCTGTTTTTCAGCTATTATGAGCTACTTAGAGTATCTACATTTCAATCTATTCAAAGGCTATGGGGCAATAAGATAGGTAATGAAGGAGCAGTGGCCCTTGCAAATGCTTTACAGAACAGCAAATCCATTGTGTGGCTCAGGTAATATTTGCTTTAAACATTCATAAATGCTTTGTAAGCTCTGACAGTGCATCACATTTCCACTTGTTTCTTATCTTCTTTCTACATTAAAACAATAATACAACTAACATATACATGAATACTCTGGCAGTCTTGTAAGCAATGGTGTAGGAAGTGCAGGGGCCTGTGCCCTCTCTAACCTCATCAGGAACACCACATCACTGGAGGAGCTCTGGTAAGTCTTAGAGGAAAGTCTCAATACATTTCAAAAGTACAGATTTAATTTGCATGAGTCAACTGTCTGGTTTGCCATTTGAGAAAATTGTGCAGCAGTGCTTAAACGGTTGTGCTTTCTTATTTTCTTTGAAAGGTTGACTGAGAACTGCATAACCAGAACAGGAGTGGAATCTCTGACTCAAGCCTTAAAACACAATCCTCATGTAAAGTCAGTATGGTAGGTGCAAAAGTATTTATACCACTTGAACCATTTCACATTTTGTCACATTAGAACGACAAATGTAAATATACTAAACTTTGCAAGGTATTTGCTGTTCTGCTTTCACACCAATTTAGACTTCAGTATCCCATTGTTTATTCATTGTGCTTAAACTGATGTTGGCCCACCCTTTACAGCTGTAACAGCTTCAGCTCGTTTGCAAAGGCTTTCCATAAAGCTTAGAAGTGTGTTTATGGTAATTTCTGGACAGTCTTTCAGAAACACATACAGGAGGTCAGACACTGATGGCAAGAAGGTCTGACTTTGTAGTGTGTGTTGAAATTCATTCCAGAGTTGTTGTATAAGTTCAGATCAGAACTCTGTGAAGGCAAGTCAAGATCTTAAACAATAAACTCTTTCGTCCATGTCTTCATTGACCATGCTTTGCACTGGTGTGCAGTCCTTCTGGAAATGGAATGGGATCATTCCCAAACTGTTCTCACAAAGTTAGGTTAATAAAATTATCCAAAATGTCTTGGAATGCTAAAGCATTAAAAGTTCCTTTCAGTGGAACTAAGGGGCCGAACCCAACTCTTGAAAAGCTTCCCTACATCATTGCAATTCACTTGGAAGAATTGGATGCAGCATAGCAGCGACTGGAAATCCAATCCATGAAGGTCTCTGTTCATTGTTTTTGAACTAATCTGAAGTCCACATGAAGGCTGGTGGTCATGCATATTCAAATGGGGTGAATATGCAAGTGAAAACTTCAAAATGTCTTTTTTTTAAAAATGGTAAACCATGTATCATTTTCCTTTAGCTCTCCTCTCAGTAAGATACATTGAATTTTGTGGTTGTTCTTTGAAAAAGTGTGTAGAAGTTCAAGGAGTATTAAATGTTTTTAGAGCCGCTGTCCTGTATTTAGAATTGAGGTCAAAGGGTGGTTGTAATGCAAAATTCAGTACCATCAAAAACTTCAAAAACACCCACCTTTTCTTCCTTCAAACACTTTACCTAACATCATGCTATTTGTTGATGAATACTTTCAGTGTCTTACTTTTCTTTTCAGGTTGAAAAACAACCATCTCAGCTCAGCAGAGGTTGAGGAAATGCAACAGACAGAGTCAAGACTTGTTTTCTGATTTGGAGTCTGTCATTCAGGGATTAAATGTTGGAATATAACCATAATTTTTTGTGCAAGTGTTGATGGGATCATGTATTCAGTGTGTATTATAAATGTACTGTGTGCATATGAATGCTTATTTTTAATTACTTTTTATTCTAAATTATTCTTGTTTTACTGTATTTGTTTTGAGTGTTGCACTGGCCAGAAAAGAATGTCAGTGTCATTTTATGCCTAATGTGCAATGACAATAAAGATTTTTAATTCAACCCTGTTGGGTCCCAACACTCCTTTATAATCCCAGAACTAAATATAGATCTGGGAGTTTTGGGGGGGCAGGGTTTGTAGAAAATAAGGAACTCAGTTAGACAAAGAACCAAGCTCTTTGCTTCAACTGTATTTGTATTTTTTTTTCATTTAATATCAGTTTCATGCTATTTAATATTTCTTATCAACCACTGTATCTTTGATTTTACAAAAATAAAATTCTTATTTGCATGAGATGAAATATAATCTTTAAAACTATGCCACGCTGATCTTTGTAAATCCTTGTCATATACATAAAACAGCTAAAAAAAAAAAATCACATTCTTGCCTTCACAGCCAGGATTGTTTGATTCTGATATGACAGCATACTTATGGAGGCCGGGGGGAGAGCTGGCTGTCTGGTCCGGGGTCTGGACTGGTGGGTTGCACTGCTACTGCGGGGGCAGAGGCAGTCTGCTTATCTCCACCCCAGAATGAAGGGGACCATCTTCTGGGTCCGGGGGCTGGTTGCCCCTCTGGGGTATCAGTACCTGGACCTAGGAGTATAGTTTATTTATCAGGTCAGGTCTTAGACTTCCCCCTCTCTTTGAACATCTCAGTCCCCCCCGCCAAATGTAGGACCTATTTCCCCCATCACACTCCCTGCAGGTGGCTGGTGCCTCTGGCATTGGTAGTTCTCGGTGTCCGGAGATGGATGTTCAGGTGTGTGCTGGCTCACTCCCGGTGGCTGCCTGGCAGGCCTAGGCTCCCTGACTCTGTTGGGACTCTACTGACAGGAGGTGTCGATTCTCTGGGTCTGTAGCTCGATTTGCTTCTGTGTAGCTGGCTGGTGGCGGAGCCTGTTGGCTTGTCGCTGCAATTTTCAAGTCTTTCAAGAAATTTTCAATTGGATTTAGGTCTGGACTTTGACTGGGCCATTTTAGCAAATAAATATGCTTCAATTTTAACCTTCTTTTGTAGCTCTGGCTGTATGTTTATGGTCGTTTTTGTGCTGGAAGGCGAACTTCTGCCTTAGTCTTAAATGCTTTGTTGCCTCTAACAGGGTTTTGCAGTGCCCTGATTACCATATATTTATCCCGATCCATATTCCCATTGACACTAACCAGCTTCTATGAAAAGCGTCCCCACAGAATGAAGTTGCCACCACTATGTTTTACTTTGGGCAGTGTGTTCCAGGCGATTAACCAAGTCTTTTTAGAACTGCTCCATAGATGTGATAGAAAAGAGCTACTCAGAAAATCTATCTATCTATCTATCTATATATATATATATATATATATATATATATATATATATATATATATATATATATATATATATATATATATATATAGATATATATATAGATATATATATATATAAGTAAATCCAAATCATTGTCTGTAATGTTTGAGGTCGTGCTTTATGACAATGTAACCGATTTCATCAAGATTTAAAGTTTCATATTTTAGAGTATTATTTAAAAATACCCTGTGTGTGTGTGTGTGTGTGTGTGTGTGTGTGTGTGTGTGTGTGTGTGTGTACTTCAACCGAACTATGTTTTCCTGGCATAGTGGGAAAACCCCTCATGCTAGAACTGCCTTACACATACAAAATTAACCAATCAGAGGTCAAGTAACAAGATAGCTGGCCAATGTCTATAAGACAGCGCGGTGACGTCACACCATACCAACGGTGAGGTCGTCTCCTGTAAATAATAAATGTAGTGTATGTATGCTGCGTTATAGCGTATTGTTTCACGTATTTTTTAATGCGGAACGAATATCTAAATGTTTTTAGTCTTTTTCAGATGGTGGCTGTCTTCTGCCCGCAGCCTTGGCAGCTTTCACGGCTAACTTTAGCCTGACACTCAGCTGTTTTGAACGTTAGCATTAGCTAGCTAGCGGTTGAGCTAGCAGAGGTTATAACAGGAGGAATTTGTCATGTCTTTAGAAGCCGCTTTTTGACTGTGATGGGCGTATGAAATGATCTGTCAGTCATCCGTTGCCTCTGAGTAACCTGCTTCGTCTCGAAGGTAAGCCGTCTGCCTCGTTTGCATCGGTTATGAATGACAGTTTGGTTCATTTTAGCAATTTCCTTCAAAAAAAAAAAAAAGGGGGGGCATTGACTGACAGTTTCTGCCTGGTGATAAAATCCTGTATTAGTTGTCAAGGAAAGCGTTAAATAACAGTGCGTATGAAATTTGTCACGTTGAGCTTTTCTGATAGACAACATAAATACATGTCTAAGAGAGACTGCTTGCCCGTTTCGGGCTGAAAATGGCTTAAGTTGCGACAATGACTTATGTTATTACTGTGCAACGCGACCCATAACAATACTGAGTTAAGGATTTGAGTTCCTGTAAGCAAAAATATGTTAAGTAAATACCAGTATTTTTAAGTAGTTTTTGCTGTCATCCTTGAAACAAATGACGGATGCGGTGCACCAGATATGCTGAACATCATCATCATATCATATCTGAGACGTGATCAGGGGAAATCCACCATGCTGTTGTTTGTCCTGCCATGCGTGGCAGAAAAGAAAAAAAAAAAAAAAATCCAATGTCTGCTCTCCATCTATTTTTAGTACTTTGAAAACGTGTAGATCTGAGTAGTTACACACGATGTGCTTCTGAAAACAGAGGTGTCACACAAGGATGACTCGGCTGCACAGAGGGACTACCTCAGGAATTAAACTGGATATCAGATCTATCAAATAAATATACACTCACAAGCCACTTTATTACAGCTTGATAGGACTGGGTTGGAGCCCCTCTTGCCTTCAGAACTACCTTAATTCTTCATAGCATAGATTCTGTAAGGTTTTGGACACATTTCTCAGAGACTTTGGTCCATATTGACTTGATGACATTACACAGGTGCTGCAGATATATCAGCTGTATATCTATGACTTGAATTTCTCCTTCCACCGTCTCCCAAATGCCTTGTATTACTGGATTGAGATATGGTGACTCTGGAGGCCATTGGAGTACAGTTACCTCATTGTGATGGTAAAAAAAAAAACAAAAACAAAAACAAAAAACAGTTATTTGTGTTAACAAGCAATTAAGTGGGTGTACCTAATAAAAGGCTTGTGAGTGCTTTTACATTGCTGTTTTCAATTACAGTACTTTGACCCTGATAAAATCAGTCGGCATTATGTAAGATTTTGTTCCCAATAATGCTCCTCAGCATTTTATGGCCAAGTAATCTATGCTCATGTATTTCTGCCTTGGCAAACCTGAAACAACAGCTCTATTTTATTTTGTATATGTTTTTGCATTATATAATGACCTGAATCTTTGAGTCTTTCTGGTATCCGTAAATCCTTTGTTTTGCTAAGCTAAAATAATTGCAAAATGCTGCACCCTTGCATATAGGACATTCACTCATCCAGTTTTACTGCTTTTAGTCAGAACAAAGATTAACGATAACTTATTTTCTTGTGTGATGTGTTAGATTTTCTGCAGATTTATTTTTCGCTTTTTCCAAACATTTTAATTTATCTGACTGTTCCTGTATACCTTAAGGGAAGACTATTTATTTGAGTAAAGCAAGAATTCTTGAAGAGTCCTCTTTACTATTAATTTCAGACCACCGGTCAAGCTTGTCTTGGCGCTGGGCCCCCAGTCTGCCATGCAGCCATGAGCTCTGCCCTGTGGGAGAAGCCTAGTGGGGGCTTCAGGGAGGACTGGCGCTTCTACATGGTCGTGAAGGAATGCACTGTGGAGAAGCCTGCCCAAAAGACCCTGAGGATTCCCCGTGGAAGCCTCGGCCAAGCCTGCCAGGAGCGCAACAGCTTGGGCCGAACGCTGCCCCCATGTAAGGGCAAGAAGAGCCTCCGTATCCTGGACCAGACCAACGTGGTGCTGAGCTTAGATGAGCGGGATGTCGTGGAGCTGGACGAGAAGCTGGCTGAGCTGCTGTTCCCCATCACTAACTGTGAAGAGCGATGCAACTTGCTCTGTGACGACAAACGTCTTGAACGTGTCCGAGACATCGACTGCGGCTCCAAGGTGCGCGTACAGCTGCGTTCAGGGGACGAACCGCTGCCTGGAGTGGTCCGCTTCAAAGGCTCCCTGCTTCCTGACAGAGCCCTTTCTGGAATCTGGTTTGGAGTGGAGCTCCTGGTAAGAACTAGAATTTTTATAATAGATTAAATACTAATAAAGAAAAAAAAAACATTCAAGATTATTTAAATTATTAAATTTATAGAGCAGTGAAAATAACTTAAGATCAAAAGCATTCTGATAATTTAAGGTACATATAGAAATGAATATGTACAGACCCATTCAGTTAAGTAGAATTGAAAAGCCCATTTATTTTAGGAACTAAATGAAACACATTATATAAATTAATTACACTCAGATGGATGTTTGAAAGCCTTTATTTCTGTTAATTATGACGATTGTCTACTTACAGTTAATGAAAACATGACATTTAAAATTAGAATATTACAGCCCAATAAAAAAAGATTTTTAAAAACAGAAATGTGGGCTTAATGAAAAATATGTTTAATACCTGCTTAAAGGTTGATGTTTTCAAAAGGTACTTTTAATCTGACAAACGAGACTCACCGGGGTGTATATTTGAATTTATTGAATGTGACTGTAAATGTCAGCTAGAACCACAGAACAAAACACTGCAGATGTTGAACAAAATTAGTTTCAAAGAGAACTACACTTCATCAGTAGAAAAGAGTGTGGGTTAGTAACTGTCTGTGTTATATTTTAGGATTAGTAAAAGTAGGAACTTGATTTGAGTAACAGTAACTTGTCTCAGTTAATGAATAATAAATCTTTTATTTGTTTTTTATTTTTATTTTTCCTTAAAGCCAAAAGTAACACAACTATCATCAACCTCACAAGTTCTTCTCAATACATTAGAGTACCATTTAAAAGTCCATATTCTTCAGTGAATGAATAATAACAGCTAAAATATCACTTATTTGTACACAGATGCTCATATTTCAAATTTCCTCACACAAGCCTTGCTTAGAGTTGTAGCTGGCTATAGGTGTGTTCTGTTTGTACTCAGGAGTCAGGTTTTCCCAGTTTCCAGTCAGAAATACTAAAAGAATGCCCCTCAAAGTTGTAATCCACCTGGGAAAGTCAGAGGAAACGGAGCAGTCCCAATTTCAGTATCGAGTATGGCCGCCTTGCATATAAAACGCAATAAAAGTTTCAGGAATAAACTATTAGTATTTATGGAAGTTGTATCGCATTAAACTAGACCTACACAGTGCTGTTCAAACACTATTTGTGAACATGTGCCTTTAAAGTGTAAATGCATAAAATGGAGAGAATTTTTTTTTGTATCAACTAGCATTGCTAATAGTAGTGAGCAGAGCAACAATTGGGAAATCACAACAGTTTTTCTTCTTCCTTCCAAACGCCATTCAACTGGAGTGTGATGTCATTCCCGGATAGGTCCGATCTCCAATTTCTATGTCTAATTTATCAAACTCTTAACAGTCAGAGGGATGGCCCCATTTCAGCTGATTTTAGCTGTTTAAAACTCAAAATGTTATATCTTTACAGTATCCCTCAGATAGTATTAGAGAATATTAACTGTGACAAGTTACTGGGGTTGTTTTTTCAGTCAAACCAAGCCCGTGTTATGACATGAAATTACTCTGGCAGAACTTTTGGCTGTATTGGTAGTTCTGACATGCTACCATAATCCCCAAACAACTATGAGACCTAAAAAAGCATGAGAAAATATTTTTTTGATGCCATTGTACAAATGACAGTGTGTCACAAAATCCAAACATTTACTTCACTTTTGACTAACTTAGGGCAGAGTGTTGAATCAAAGCGGATCACACAAATTGATGCATCCAGCAGAGTCAAACCAACGTAAGACAGCTGCAACAAACTTAGCAACCATCTATTATGAAAGTGCCAAGATTTATTTTCCAGTAATATAGCATTTTCTTTCATGGTGTGACAATTTTTTTTTTTAATTTCAAAAATCTGCTAAATTGGCAGTCCGTCTGACTCGCTGTTCGTATTTCTTCACTTTTCTAAAAACTCACTGTGATTTGACATCCATCAACTACAGTTGAGGGGAACAATTTGTGATTAAAAACTTTACAGAACCTCTCTTAAAAAAATCTGAACTATACCTTTGAAGCAAACAAATGAGAAACATTTTAAACAACATGGTGGATGCTTAAAGTTGTTCATACAGAGCACAAGCTGAGTTGCAACGGTTGTACAGCTATTTTTAGTCAAAATGACAAATGTCTTTTCATACATCTTTGTTTTTTCGACATCAGAAAAAAAAAGATTCATTTTGTTTTTGGCTTTTTTTTTAATTTGAATTTTTGTCCGAAATTTTGTTGAATATAAAGAGTTTGTCTTTTTTATCCAGTAGGTGTTACATTCATTTCTGCTTTGACTGAAATAGATGTAAGGAAATAATTGCAGCACAGCAACTATGTATAATCTTGGTACTAAATCTAAATCCCTGATATGATGCAATTTGTTCTGGACTGTATGTACAGTAACAAGATACAATGGGTTGCCATTGTATTGTATTGCCATTGTATTGCAGCACAATGTTGGTTTTATTCTAAGTTCTGCTCCAGTGTTTATGAGGGGGCTGAGGCAGATGAAGCATTCAAACACTAGCTCACTAAAATGCCATAAAGGTGTTTATGTAAAAAAGGAGCCACAACATTTTGGGTCAGGATTGTTAAATCATTCAGGGTGAACAATGCTGAGCAGGCAGCCCTGCTAACTGCTCTCATCTGATCTCCCTCTTTCAGCTTTGTCCCTGGTCACCCAGAATTGCATTTGATCATCTCTCTCCTTTTGTGTCCCAGGAGGAGGGTCGGGGTCAGGGCTTCACGGAGGGCTCCTACCAGGGTCGGCAGCTCTTCCGTTGTGAGGAGGAGTGTGGCGTATTTGTGGCGTTGGACAAGCTTGAACTCTGGGAGGATGATGATGACGAAACTTTGGACCAGCTGGAGGAGAATCAAGTTAGACTGGAGGACGACCAGGACTATGCTCCACTGGAGATCAACTCCAGAGTGGTCCTGAGAGAGGAGCCTGAGAGAGGAACCGTCATTTTTTGTGACCTGCTGCCAGGGAATGAAAGCCTGGGTTATTATGTGGGAGTTGACATGGTAAGTATGGCTCCTGTTAAATTGGGTGCTGTACCTGCTATTTTAAATCCAGACAGGAGTGGGATCAAACTTGAAAACGAGATGCTTTTAAATACATATAGCCAAAATGATTATGGTAATTATAAACTACTTGTACAGAGAAGTATGTGGTCAGCACAACAAATGCAAGGAATCCAGTTTCCATGGCTGAAAAACGAGTCCAAATCACCAGTGGATGTGATTTATTTGTTCTGATATGATATTTGGTTTTCACCAAACATGGAACTGTGCATAATGACTAAACTTGTCCACTTTGGGCATTTTTGTCCTAAGGAAGCACCTTCCAGATAAAGAATACTTTAGTCTCTTTCTTGCTTGAACATTTAATATTCTGATTGTTGAGTTTAAGGTGAAGGTTTATTGGTTTTCATGTTAAAACACACCTAGATGCTCCAGAGAAGATACATAGAGATGCTTACACCTGCCGCTGATCAGGCAATCAGGGTTTTTGATTATTAACACCTGACTGCTACTTAGCTGCTTTAACATGTCAGTAATCACTAAAGAAGGACTTTCTTTGTTTTTTGTTGGCATGTGGTGTGTTGTTGTTAATCTTTGGATTTATATTTTGGTGTTGAGAATGTCAGGATTGAAAGAATTACTGGTTTTATTTCACCATAGACACAGATTCGGTGTGTGAAATAGCTGACATTTTCCTAAATGAAAATGCGATGCTGTTTTTAGGCAAGACCATGCTGGGGACGTAAGGAGCATTTAGAATGTGCTGGTGAAGGTGGACAACCTAATGTTTGTCAAGCTTTTGTTTTTACCTATATAGTATTATAATATAATTCGGTAATTATAAATTTTGGTTTTGGTCGTGTTAATGATAATAGTTTAGAAAAGACACAACAAATCTCATCAGCATGAACACCCGTTGCCTGCAAACTGTCAGTACAATTCCCTGGGCTTATCACTAAGCCTGTCACAATGAGCAATAAATCAATTTACATGACAAATTAAAACGAGCTTGATAATTTCAGTTTGCGTGCTTGTCTGTTTTCCTCAGCTCTCTCTGTCTTTTTCTACCAAAATGACTGGATAACAAAGGGTTTCACTCCATGCATTAGTCTCGACTGACACCCCGCCTTCTTGTTTCCTGGAACAAGAAGGTGTGAGTGAACTCTCGTGGCAGATACTTGCCAGGTACATGGTCTTGTACCACAGAGAGTATCTCTGGTTCTCACGCCAACCCCTTTGCTTCCTCCTCTTGAAACACAAACCACAACAAGATGGAAATAAACATGGATTATTAATATTTGCCCAGTTTTACTTATTGAACCAGTAGTGATGTTGATGCTGACATACCGTGCATCCCTACTTGTTATATTTGTCTTTCTCTATAAAGAGCAAAATGGCAGAAAGGTGAACATATTATGTATAATACTGACTTAAAAAAGTATCTAAACTTAGTCTATCTTTATTCTATACTTTTGTTAGAATTGTGTGTGCATGAAAATAATACTAGATGCTATAGTGTTCTTCTAGCTGTAATATTTGAGTTTTAGAAGCATAAAGAATAGTTATGGCTTTTAAACTTTTTTTTTTTTCCATTAAAAAAAGAAAAAAATTAAATACCAGAAAATATGGCATTTTGCTATCACACCCGATCTGTACTCAACCTAAACTCTGACTGATAAGAAAGTTCTCTTGATAACATGTTAAAAATCAGTGACAGACCATTTAAGACCTTTGAAATTTTCTCACTTTGGTTATGATGTGTGTTCTTGTCTAGTCATTCCATGCCATGAAATAAAACTACATATTGTGGTATTGGGTAACTGTTAATGATTAACTATTAGATTGGCTGATATAATATATTGACTCATATGTCTTAGTTTTTGTCTTTCAGTGACTATTCTTTTTTTTTTTTTTTTTTTTTTTTTTTTTTTTTTTTTAAGTATCTATGGTTACTGTGGTGTTGTACTCATAGTGAGATTAAAACACATAACTGAGGTATTTGACTACAGATTGTTAGCAGCAACACCAACAGCAGCAGCCGCAGCCCACTCAGTGCATCTGAGCCTCCCACACAAAGGCAAGGCAGTCACGCGGGGAGTGAGGTAAAGACTTGGAGCTGTATGACCCAACAGCGTGGCAAAGGGCCAGCTGGGAGCTGAGGAGAGCCCACTGCTCTGCCTCGCTGTTCGTCCAGCCTCGCCCTGCCTTCTCTTGCTAGTCGCTCTGGTCTCAGCCTTATTCCAGATAGTCCACTGGAGCAGAATCCTAAATTTGAACCTGAGGAGGAGGAATAGCAAGCTTCTGCTTGGAGCTTTCAAAAGGAACAAACTGAGTTACAAGATCTTCTATTTAGGTGGTCAAGAGGTGTTGAATAGTTTGTAGTGGTAGTATGCAGGATCAAGCTAAAGCATATCTTTTAGCTTGTGCAGCAAGACAACTAATCTTGTTAGTCATCAGAATCGAGGGAAATTAATACTTGTGCCACCAGCAAAAAGGGCAACAAGGTTACAGTGAGAAGGAGCATCTGAGACCATTTCAACGTGTTCATGTCTCCAACTCTTTTTAGGACAATCCTATCGGGGACTGGGATGGCATGATTGAAGGGAAACTGGTGTGTAATTTTGCCAGTTTGGAGCACACTCGACTTGTTCCCATCGGTGACGTAATGCCAGGTGAGTCACCATGTCTGTGTCAACGTTTTTACTCCATGTCCGTGTTGCTGGAACTTTTAGTTTCTGGAAATGTCCCTCCCTCGGACGAGCACTGCGCTCCTGAGCAGTCGGAGTTTGTGTTTGGTTTGCAGCAGGAACAGAGAGCCTTTTGTGGTGATGGCCCTCTTGCTTTTGAAAGTCAAGTGAGATACTCTGGCTCTTTGTTCTACACAGTGGCATATTGATTTGCTTTTGCATATTTCTGCCATCTCTCTTGAGAAAAACATAGATCTATAAATACTGACATTGTAAATTTATTAAATGTCTCCATTTTCTTTAAAACTTTGCAACTCTACACTTAGTTAGGCTGCAAAGAGCAAATCTTATCACCAGAGTATTTATAGATTGCTTCCCTAAACTAATTTTGAGTTAAACATAGTTTAAATATTTGATCGTGTAGCCAACAAAAGGATGGATTTTTTTTTTTTTTAGCTTTCTTTGGATATTAAACATAGGAAAAAGATGAAAATTCCTAGTTTCACTTACATTGCGATGTCATGCCTCTAATTAGAATTTTTTTCTGCGCAGAATATTCCATGCAGGACCAAAGGCTGCTGAAGCACAGTTTTGCCCCCAGAGGCAGCGACAAATCATCCTCTGGCCAAAGCAAACCAAAGAGCAAAGGTACAGCACCGATGTTCTAATGCTAAGCTACCTAACATTCCCACAGCTTCACCTGTGATGCTAATTCTTAAAAAGGCATCTCACCCCAAAAATATTTAGCTTTTCATTGTAAAAGTGAGCATCTTTTTGCTTGTTTCAAGTTCTAGAGGGTTTTACAGACATCTATATAGTTGCAGACCACACTTAACAATAACTTTTTACCATTTTAGATAACATCTGGTGGGGAATCTTGCTAAAAATAAGGATATGAGGTGTGAGTTGATGTGAATGCTGCACTTGTTTACTGTGATTTCTTTTTGTTTGTAGTTGTGTAATGAATATTTTTTTTGTTGGATTTATTTCCCATTGCTGCTGAAACAACTTCAGATTCACACTGATCAGCTGTGCACGTGCACATTAAACCCTTCTCTTGTTTTTCCCCCCTCATGTATTTGCGTTACTTGCAGGATTAGCTCATCAGTGTGGCGGTAGAAGCAAGTCTGAATTTTACTATACTTTAAATGGCAGCTCTCTTGATCCCCCAGCCCAGCCCAAATCCAAAAGCACATGGTACATTGATGAAGGTAAAACTTGTGTGATGTTGGTCATCTTATTGGCAAGCTCCTGTTCACCACAAGCTGCGTACTGATTGGTTTCACTGAGGCCCAATTAAGCAGGTTCTGCCCAACTGCTGAGCTACCTTTACTCTATAATGACACATTCAGGCTGGTACAGTTGACTTTTCTAAATAAAATTTTCCTTTATTATTTTTCCTGCAAAAATATGCATCAGTTTATGTGTATCACTTACTGCAATAAAATGACACCCCTCATTTCTGCACAAGGAGGACTCCCTCGTTTTATTGCAGGAGCACCAAATGTATGCTAAACAAACTTGAAGTAAATGTTTGCAACAAACTGTCCTGACAGTGAACAAACCTACTTAGTAGGTTGACGCAGGAGCTTGCTATGAAGACATTTCCACTCGTCTTGTCCTTCATCATCATTTTAGTGTTATTTTATTTCACTTTGGGGTAATAGGTGTTGCTAAAGACTTTTAATAATGATCAGGGTTGCAAAGGACCCTTTCATATGCCTTATATTTTTTATTTTTGCTGCAGTTGCTAATAATAGATTTAATGTTTTTGTGTTACTGTTTGCATGCCTGAGTATTTATAAAAGCTTTTGTGACTGGGATCATAATTAATTCATTTTTTTCAGCATCACATCTCACTGTTTCATTTTTTTGTCAGTGGCACACAATCTGGATTCCTTTGTTGTTGTGTTTGAACTGTCCAGTTCATGTTGTTACCAGTATCTTCCAGTTGTAAATAAGGGTTTAATCTCAACACCCAGCTTGATTTGATGTTTTTTTTTTTTTTTTTTTTTTATAAAATGCAAGATGAGCTCTAAAACTCTGACTGGGTGAACAGATACTGTGAAATGGCGGTAGTGTTTCCATTTGGTATGGCAGCATTAAAAACGCAAGTTGGGTTGGAAGTGTTTCAGCTCTGTTCTATATCATCTCTTACTATTTTGCAAAAATGAGAAAGTCAGTCATAAATACTGAAATGCTGTTCTTACAACTGCTTACTCATCCTGTAAATGTGCTCATGTGCTCATTTACATCTTGCAGAGGATCGCTTTTGGGACAGTATTGTCTTATGGTCTGGATGATTGTAGTTTTTGTCATGAATTAAGTGGAAGGAGCTACAGATTTGCATTTTTTTCTTGCTCAAGGACTATTTCTGCTGTGCATAACAAAACAGCCTAATGTTACCCACTCAGGCATTTAGTTAGTGCTTTTACCATTGCTTCAATGTTTATAAACATAGAATGCTCAAAGTAAACCTATGGTAAGGATGAAATAATCCAGAGGTTTTAAACAGTCTCACAAAAGTATTCACACCCCTTGAACTTTTACATATTTTGTCACGTTACAACCACAAACTTTAGTGCATTTAATTGGGATTCTATGTGAAAGTGTAGCTCAACCTAGCGTAAAACTGTGAAGACTCTTCCCCTCAGAGTCAAAACTTTATTTTCTTCCGCCCGAAAATGTCAGCTGCAAGTCTTTCAAGGTATAGCACTACCAGATTTGCACATCTAGAGATGAACATATTTGCTCATTCAACTTTATGCAGTATCTCAAGCTTTGGAAAATATCTGTCAGCATCAATTTCAAGTCTTGCCACAGATTCTCAATTCGATTTCAACTGTGCTAATCTAACACATGGATATAGCTTCATCTAAGTCATTATGTTGTAGCTGTGGCTGCATGCTTACTATTATTGCCTTGCTGTAAGGTCAACCTCCACCCAGTGTCAAGCCTTCTACTTCCTCCATTAGGTTTTCTTGTAAAAATTGTTCCATGTTTCTTCTTCTGAACAACTGTAACCAGATTTCTGTCATTGCAAAAGAAAAATCACCCCACAGCACGATGCTGCCAACATAGTTTTGTGGTGTGGTTAATGTGCTCAGGCTGTTTTACAGTGTTAACTTTATGCCACAAGTAACATTTTGCATGTAGGTCAAAAATTTCAGTTTGGAACTTATTGAACCAAACTACCAGATCAAACAGTGCTTCTTACTGATTTCTATATACTATGGCTTTCTTTTTGCTACTGTTTCATCAAGGCTCATCGTTCCAGTGTTAAAAAAATTCTTCCCCCCAGCTGTGGATCTCTGCAGCTCCTCCAAAGACACCAGAGAACTTTTGCGTCTCTGATTAATATATCAAAGTTCTTGGTTGTAATGTGAAAATGTTTTTAAAAAGTTCAAGGGGTTTACATTCTTTTGCAAAGCTCTGTATGTACATGTTCTGCTGCAGTTGAAAAGTTATTTTCATATATGATGAAATTAGAGCTGCTGTAATTTGTCATCAAGGAAGTTGACAATGAAAGTGTCAATATCAATAATTGGTACATAATTTTTATGAGTTTAATTTTTTTATTTGTTTTGGGGGAAAAGTTATAACAGTTTTCATCCAAACTGCTGTGGCTGCAGTGTGTTCCCTCCATTTAAGCTGTGGCAGTACCTGTATGTGTCTGTCCCTTTAATTCAGTCAGGAGTTTGGCTCCAGTCTGTCTTGATCAAACCAAACAAGGTGGAGTCATTACTCCCTAATGAGCTGACTTTTTAAAGTTTTCTACAGCAGATGATAAGCCAGAAAAAAATAATTTAAGTCAGTTGTTTTTCAAAACAAGACCAGTGTGATATAGGTGAAATAAGATACCTTTTAGCTTCAATACTGGGTGTGCAAAAAATCTTAAGTCATATTTGAAGGCTGGTAAACTGGGCAATTAATAAAAGGCTAAAAATTTAAAAACTGTTTCACTATTGTGAAACGTTAAGTATAGATTTATGATAAAGAGTTGTAACAAATATACTTTTCTGAGTTTGTTGCTATCGACTAAACACAATTTCCACTGTAAACCAATTTAATACCAGAATCCAGGTTAATTCATACCCCAATGTGATCATTTCATCCCTTGTTTTTTCCATTTCTTACCAGAAAACAAATTTTTATTAATTTTTATACGACAAAGTTCAGAATTTTCTTACTTTATTGAAATTAATAATCATGAAATACTTAAATGTCTTTATATAATTTAATTTAATTTTTGTGATATTTTATGTTACACAACTTGCAATTGATTCTAGTTTTGATCTTCGTTTAGGTCAGTTGGTTTCTTTAAAAATATAACAAATTATGCTCCCTGATCAACCCAAAATAACTCTGTGTGACCACCTTTTAATGGGTAAGATTTTTTTTTTTTTAGATGTACTGTATAGCCACATCTCGTAACAATAGATTAGTGTAGATTATAAAAATGTGAAAATTACAGACAAATCATCTCCAAGGCTAGAACTGAAAGTCCAGTGTGAGACTAAAAGACGGGTACAAAGCGGGCAAAACCGGGAAATAAGTAGCACCATGTTAAACACATTTTTCAAACTGGATGCAAGATACTGGCTTGTTTGCTCATGTGCTTAAATATTGTTGAGATAGTTGCTAATGAATATTAGCGCAAAAGTTTCTGAACCATCCTTTCATCAAAACATTGATTTTCAGTTTCCTCCATACAACATCTCTGAGGTGGTAAAGACAGCCTTCACATCATGACCCAATGTTAAACTTTGCTTTCTGGGTTTCCCCCGGCAGTCGGAGAGGACCCCGCCAAGTCGCTCACTGACACCCCTCCAGAATTTAGCCAGTCCTCTCCGCCCTCCAGAGCCCCACCCTCTTCTTCGCTGTCAAGTGACAACAAGTTCCACTCGCTGCCCTTCAGCCTGAACCGCAAGACCCCCGAGAACATAAGCCAGGGGCCCATCTCACTCTCCGTCCAATCTGTAATGGGAGAGCAGCCCGAGCCCCCATCACCCGCTGCTCCTCCATCTCCACGGCCCCTGACGCCTCCACGAGGACAACCGGGTCTTGAGGTGGGCTCTCTAGTGGAGGTGAAAGAGAACCCCCCTCTGTGTGGTGTAATACGCTGGGTGGGCCTTCCTCCTGGCCTGCTGGAGCCTTTGGCTGGACTGGAGCTGGTGAGACATAACCTTTTGTTATGATCAGAGAATTATGTATATAAACATAGGACATCTTTTGTCGTCATACCTCTGTAATTTATAAGATGGAAACTAGCATGTCAGACCCTCCTGGACTCTGATGTATAACTTTTAGTGAAGACTTCACAGCTGACTTTCTGTAAAAGTAAAATATGGGGAAACAAAACGAGACAATCTATGGTTTCATAGAGGGGTTTGTCTCAGTATTTTTCATTGAGCTGAGTTTAGTCACTTCCTGGTTTCTCTCGTAGTTGCTTGGCAACTTTATGATAATAGGGGGACTTGAGGAAGTCACAGCACCAAGTTAAAAAGTAAACAATCAAAATGTTTCACCTTTTCAGTCATCATAGTACTCCAGCAACATTTTTCCTCTCATTGTTTTGGGGCAAATGGGGACTTCCTTTAGAAAGCGTTGGTTAGGTGGGGATTGCTTAACATCCGTTATAGAAAACCTGTGGGTTTTACTAACAGATGATTAAATTACAGGCCACGCTTGAAACAGTCCCTTCCACCAGTGACATCTGAACCTTTTCTCTCAGGAAGAAGAGTGTCCCGGATGCACCGATGGCACCTTCAAAGGGACTCGCTACTTCACCTGCCCACCCAAAAAAGCTCTGTTTGTGAAGCTCAAATGTTGCCGGCCTGATTCCCGCTTCTCCTCCTTGCACCATTCATCCAACCCCATAGAGCGGTGCAATTCTATTGGTAAGTCAGTTGCAGCCTAGATTCAACATAATCAAATGTGTCTCGACTGTTTAATTCTAAAATCTTTACGGTTACTGCTTGTGACTTTTGCAGCATTTGGGGGTTATTTGAGTGAGGTAGTGCATGAGAACACTCCTCCACGTACAGAGAATGATGGTTTGGATATCATGGTGGGAAAAAAGAAGGGCATTCAAGGCCACTATAATTCCTGCTACCTGGATTCAACCCTCTTCTGGTCAGTGGTCCTTCACTGTTACAGTAAATTCATTTTTATGGTCATATTTGTTTAACATGCAGATGCTCATCAGCCAGTAATGTTGATTTATAATGTAAATATTTCTGCGCTCTGTGCTGCAGTCTGTTCTCCTTCAGCTCTGTATTGGACACGGTTCTGCTGAGGCCACGATCAAGGACTGATGTGGAGTATTACAGAGAGACTCAGGAGCTGCTACGCACAGAGATAGTCAATCCACTGCGCATGTAAGTGTTTGTACTCCAGCTGCTGCAGCTGTATAACAGTAGCTGCCAGTCATACATTTTAGACATGGAAAACTTCCTATTTTTAGGTTGCATTTAGACAAGGAAGCTGAAATACTTTTAAATGTCATGTCTTGCAAAAGTAATTGTGCCTCTTTAACTTTGTCACATTTTGTCACTTTACAACCACATACTTTAGTGTAATTTGGTGGAAAGTAGGGTATAATTGTGTGACAGAAGAAAACGATACATTATTTTATATCCATTTATTTTTTACGGATAACAATCTGAAAAGTGTGGTGTGCATATGTATTCAGTCTCCTTTAGCCTGATCCACCTAAATAAAATCTTCAGAAAATCACCTTATTGGTAAATTGTCAATGTCTGTTTAATTTCATCTCACTGTAAATCCAGCTGTTCTGTGAAAGCCTCAGAGGTTTGATAGACTATAAACAAACTGCATCATAAAGACCAAGAAGCATATGTAAAGTCCTATATGTGTCAGAAAACTAACTCTGCACATCACATTGCCTGGTATTCAGCTCCATGCATCATTCAGTCAACTCTGATCCTCCTCCCTGTGCCTGCTGCTGGAAAGCATCCCAGCTGTTAAGAGCTGATTACACGATTCATGGAATCAATGAGCTTGAACATACAGCCAGTGCTACAATAGAATGGTTTATGGCTTTGCATATTCATGTGTTAAAATAACCTGGTCCAGTACAAATGTGTTCACAGTTTGCTTGCCATCCAATTTGACTGAGCTGGAGCTATTTGGCAAAAAACATGCAAAATATTAAGTCAATAGATGTAAAAAAGTTGTTAAAAAAATCCCTCAAAAGATGTGTAAAGCTAGTTCTACTTCGCATTAAATAAATGACAGTACACAAATGCTCTCCACACTTTTAAGATTTTATTTGTAAAAAATGTTGGAAACCACATATAATTTTATTTCCACTTCCACCATCATGTAAAATTTCAATAAAATCCATTGTGGTTTTAGCAGGTGTGAACAATTTCTAGGGGCAAGGATACTTTTGCAAGGCACTGTCACAACCCAGTTCGAAGGACAGTGTAATTTATATTTTACCTATATTGTCAAACCCAAAATGCACTTGTGGCTGAAGCTTTACCTTAGCACTGTTATTGTCATTGTCTAGACATGGGTACGTTTGTGCCACAAAAGTGATGAAGCTCAGGAGGATCCTCGAGAAAGTAGAAGCAGCCTCGGGATTTACTTCTGAAGAAAAAGGTTCAGTTTTCCCCTGAATGTAAAAATGTAAAAAATTGTGTGTTTGCTGTTTTCCAGTTAAGACTGAGATTTTTTTTATGCTAAACATTTCTGAGATTTATCCAGTTTGTGATATTGTAAACTTAAACGTTAAAAATTTGACTCAAAAAAATACTCTTTTTACTAACTCTTAAAGCATACATATTCTGTGTTAACAGTAGATGGCAGCATTGGCACATAAGTATAATACCAAACCTCAATGAAGCACTTTTTGCTCTGCAGATCCTGAGGAGTTCCTTAATATCCTTTTTCACCATATATTGAGGGTGGATCCGCTGCTGAAGCTGAGGTAAGAGAAAAGAATGTAAAGTCCTTTGAAGTTACATTAATATCGAGAGGCAAAGTGGAAAAATAAAGAAAGTAATACTGTTATTACAGAATACAGAAAGAACCAGTTACAAGTTAAAATGTTAAATTCCTGTAAACAATTTGCATATCATGGAGATATGAACACATCCATACCACATCCCTGAACAGTTTTTTTCTCACTCCAAAATGTGTACATTTAAGCCCCGCTAATGTTTCACGTTTGCCGCTGTATTCAGGCTGTGGACTGGATAGAAAGAAGCTAGAGAATAACGTAGCTAGATATCTTTTCTACTTTAACAACCAGTTCCTGCTTTTATATTCTAATTAACTAGCATGGAGCATGAGAAGTTGGGGAATGAAGAGAAAGCTGCTCAAGTTGTACAAACATGGTACAGCGAGAAAAAGTAAAACCTTTTCGTGCAACATTTAGGGTAACTCTGGCTGCTGGAAAATGATCCTTATTGTTTTAAAGATGCTAATCTTATTTAACAACAGTGGATATTTGCTCACATTGAGAGTGAAGAGTTGATGTTTTAGGAATTACTAGTAATTTGGGTTGTACATGCAAATCGTTTACAGGTGCATCACAATCAATTAAATATTATTGAAAGGTAAATTTATTTCATAACTCATACAGATTCCTGACACACTGATTTATTTCAAGGGTTACAAAATTCAGTTTCTGTGCTGCAGTTAAGCATATAAAAATGGAATGTTGAGTGGAAGGAAAAAGGTACATACATAAGAGGGCTAACCACCAATTTGAGGCTATGAGTAAGGCCAACATAAAAAAAAAAACTTGTGTTTTGATACTAAAATATCAACATACTAAAATAGTATGTCCATGTAATGTACAATATATACACTCAGTACTCGGTTGGGGCTCCTTTTACATTAATCACTGTGATTAACCTTTGGGACAACTGGGGTTTTAGGTTGGAACCCAGTCTAGTAAATTAAATCATTAAATCAGGTATTGGTACTTTTGGCACTATGAGCAGGTTCCAAGAAAATGAAATCAGTATCTCTATAAAGCTTTTCAGGAGAGGGAAGCATGAAGTGCTCTAAAATGCCCTGGTTTATGACTCTGCTGGCTATGGATTTCACAAAAACCAGTGAAACAATACCAGCAGATGATATGGCTTGGGTCCCCAAATTATTACTAGCAGTGGAAACTTTATACCGGACCTCAAGCATTTTGGATTCTGTGCCTCTACACTCTTCCTGTAGAACCTGGGACTTTTATATCCCAATAAAACATAAAAATGACTATAGTCTGAAAACAGGTTTTAGCCTAGATAAAATGCTTTTGATGTTTTCTCAAGGAATGTGACAGTTGTATGCCATGTCTTGAAAATGCCTGTGTGTGGAGGCTCTGAAACACTGGCTACAGTCGCAGTCCATACGTTGTGAATGTCTGCCAAGCTCTTGAATGGACCTCGTTTATCCCTGGTTGTTGATCATCTTTTTCCATCACACTTTTTCCTACCACTAAACTTTTAATTAACATGCTTTGACACAGCGTTTTGTAAACATTCAGCTTTTTTACCCATGATAATTTGATCCTTCTTCTGGGGGATGTCAAAGACTGTCTGCTGAGCAACTGTCAGGTCAGCACACCTCACCATGACTGTTGACCAAAACATAAATCCCTTTTCTTTAAAGTTTTTATGGTGCTAGTGGCCTTTATTCAACAATAGCTGGACACAGAGGAAAGAAAAAGACATGTAGCAAATGGCCCAGAGCCAGAAATCGAACCGGGGACAACAGTGATATGGTCTGTAGCCTCTGTATATAGTGTACCTTCTCTACTACTGAGCAATGTGGCCCCCCGTAAATCATTTTTTAATTGGTTTTATGTAGTTTTCCAGTTTTCTGAGAAGCTGTTTTTTTTTTTGTTTTTTGTTTTTTTTTTTTTATTTGCTGCATGCCACAAACCTTAAAATCAACAGCAATAAATGCTTCAAGTATATCACTGTGTGTATGCATGTAGTGTCACTTTATTTTTTTCAATTGAATTACTACAAACAAATTAACGTTTCAGTGATATTTGATTTATTGAAATGCACCTGTAAACCTTTTGAAAGATGCCTGATATATCTAACCGTAGAAATAATAGAAATAAGTATGCAGAAAAAAATGTAACTTCCCATGACATTTTGTTTCATCTTCCAGGTCTGCAGGTCAGAAAGTCCAAGACTGTTATTTTCACCAAATCTTTATGGACAAGAAGGACAAGGTTGGCGTTCCAACCATCCAGCAGCTCCTGGAGTGGTCCTTCATAAACAGTGACTTGAAATTTGCAGAGGTAAGTAGTTCTTTCTTCAAGTTTGTTCTTAGGAAAGTTTACATTTCCTGCGAAGTGTAAAATCAGTCCCAATACTGGTTCATTATAATCTCCTTACATTTTTCTTTCCCCCTCCTCAAGGCTCCCTCTTGCCTTATCATCCAGATGCCACGCTTTGGCAAGGACTTTAAAATGTACAACAAGATTTTCCCCTCCTTGGAGTTAGACATCACAGACCTTCTTGAAGACAGTGAGTTGTATTTTTTTTCCTAGTCTGTAGAGGTGATTCACAGCTATGTGGCATTTGGTACTGAAATTCCTCTGGCCTGTCACTGGAGCTCAGCGGAGATGAAAGCAGCATTTTTTTCCCCCTTGCTTTTCAAGAACTTGTTTTCATAGAAAGGTGTGTTCAAGGATGAAGGCTTATGTTCTATCAATCATTCAGCACCCAGGGAATGTCGCATCTGTGGAGGCCTGGCTCTCTACGAGTGCAGAGACTGTTATGAGGACGGGGATATCACTGCTGGCAAGATTAAGCAGTTCTGTGAAAAGTGCAATACACAGGTAAACAGAGTTGTGCTGCAACATCAGTTTAAATCAGTGTCATCCTTGTCCAGTTGGTGGCGCCAAATCCAAAGATATCACATTCTCTTGGACAAGGAGTATATCCGCCAAAGAGACATGTTTCCACAATAGATCGCAAGAGCTTTTACCTATTATAATAATCCAGTTAAACATATTACATAAAGTACTTCATTTCCTTTTATTTTTTTAAATTTTTTTTAATTATGAATATTTTCTTAAAAAACATATTTGGCATCTTTTTTTTTCTTCTCAATGAACTACCGGAACAAATTATGATGGCAGCGTCTCTGCTCTTACTGATTTAGGTTCACCTCCACCCGAGAAGGAAAACCCATCGACACAACAAACTGTCCGTCCCCAAGGAGCTACAGGAAGGCATGGGACGTCAGGGTGGTTTTCCCCGCCAGCGGATGGAGCTGTTTGCTGTGCTGTGCATCGAAACCAGTCACTACGTGGCCTTCGTCAAGTACGGCAGCGCCGATTCTGCCTGGCTCTTCTTCGACAGCATGGCGGACCGTGATGGTGGGTGTGACGGCCACACAGCGCTTTGTTTCTGGTCTAAATTAACTCTGAAGTGAAGTAGCCGAATTAAGGTTTAAAAAGGATTGAGTTATTATTCACCTTTTGGATATCATGTGAGAACTGGAGTAGCAACATGGTAATGTCATAATTAAAAAAATATGTAAAAGACAAATAAGCTCTAATAGTAATATTGAAAAGATAATAACAAAATAGTTACATATCACACAGAAGTTTAGATTTTTATGTAATTTATCCTTTCAAGCCTTTCCATCTCAACACTTGTGCTGAGTCATACTTAGTATTTTTATAAAAAAATATTTAAACCTTCCTAATATTTTGCTTTCTTTCAGTTTATTATTGAAACTATTACATAAATTAACTCCTCTAACTGAAACACAGTTCTGTTTCACCTTTTTTACTGCAGCATTTTTTAACATAAATTATCCTAAAATGTTGTTGGGATGTAAACCAACCAAGTCCTGAAAGTTTAATGTAAATAATTTAAGAAAAGGTTTGTCATCTTAATAACTCTTGCTTTTGAACTGTTTTCCTTTATAGATACATGGTTGTGATGTGTTACTGAAGCGTCTAACTCTAACAGTGACTGTTAAACCTCATGTTGCAGGAGGCCAGAATGGTTTCAACATACCGCAGGTGTCTCCCTGTCCTGAAGTGGAACCCTATCTGAAAATGACCCCAGAGGAGCTGCACACCTTGGACCCCAAGAGCATCCAGGGTCAGGCGCGACGTCTGCTCTGCGACGCCTACATGTGCATGTATCAGAGCCCAACCATGAGCCTTTACAAGTAGATTCCTCTCCCTAAAGCCTCCGCCTTTCATCCTCTGCCGCTCCATCTCCACTCCTTCAGGCCTGGCGGTTCAGAGAAAGACCAGAACTTTTAGCTGAACTAATAGAAGAGAAGCTGTTTGCCAGCAGGAGGCGCTATCTGGAGTAATCCTCTCCCACAAAGCTGGCTCATTTCTGGAAGTTAGGGAGATGGACGAGAGAAAGCAGAAGCCTATTTGCACTGTGCATTAGTTTAAAGTATTGTGTTCCTTATGTAGTCCTATGTAGCTTTCATATGTCTCACAGCTGAGCATCGGCAGTGGTTAATGAAGCGAAAGTAGGTATTATGAGGATTCACTCCCTATTGAGGGAGGATGGAGACGATGGGCGGCAGGGCGCGTTGCGTCGCAGTGGCTGACTAAACATGTGCAACAAAAACAAATCGAGCCTGTGGGAGGACCTTGCTCACCTCATTTACCTTAAAAAAAGAGGAGTCCTGCTATTCTTAATCACTGTAAAACATGGGAGCTTTCCATATCGCACATTAAGGAAGCAACACAGTGTGGAAAACCTCACCCAGCCTCTATGTGCTGTTCTAAAAACCTTGTGCAAAATCTCTTCGTTGCATAGATTTCTCCAGGTAGTAACAGTATAGATGTCAACTCGGTGTGCAGTCGCATTATCACCATGTTATTCTGCTCTTTGTGAACTGGTTTACATATTTCCATATCATCTGTAGAAATGTCCTTCAGTGTATGATTTGGAGAATAAGATGCAGCCTTTGTAGAAGTATCACGCTTTGCCACAGACTTCAGCACCTTTCTGCCATCTCCAAGTGGACCTATCAGGAAATGTTTAGGTTTTTTTTTCATATACTCTCCCATTTGAAGTCACACTGAGTACTAATTTGTTGGTAGGGAGACATCAGAGTTTTGTTACAGAATACAAATTTGCTCCTCTGCTGTAGCTCTAAAGAATGGCCTGCATTGCTAATGCAGAGTAGGTGGCAGATAAATGCATGAAAGGAGACTTGTACAATGGCTTCTATTGTAAAGCTGCTTGGTGGACCGCTCTGTGCATTCATAGGGTCAATGAGGTGAAAAACTGGAGAAGTCTGGCTGTTTTTCCTCCAAGTCGAGAGTGTGTGGTGTGAAGAAATGCAGTGTCTCGCTCTCCGTGTTAACGAGGAAGTCTGAATTATGTTTTATGTTTACAAAGCCTTTCTCCCCCCTCAAGCCTGTCCTGGCAGGTCTGATTTCCAACAGAAGCAAAGTATCGACTCTTGCTGCCTTTAATGAAAGTGTGATGTGCGATACTTCCACCCTGGCCCTAGATAACAGAACAGATCTGATCAAATATTATTTATTAAACTCTAATTATAACAAAATCAGAAAAAATGAATGAGGTTGATGATGTTGGGTACTCTTTGTCCTCTTTTACTGTATATTTAAGTGAGTGTTTGTACTTTATGTTGTCTTATAGCAACTACTGATTGTTAACAGGGACTCAATTATCAGTTAACAAAGGATGGGAAATGAAGAGGCACAATGGGTGTAACCTTGGAACACCATATATCTGTGTATTTAAATAAGACATTTTATTAAAGAAATAAAACTGATAAACATTGCTTTGATTATGTTCCACTTATGGAAAACTGAATTTAGATCCAAAGTGGTCAACTGTTTTTTTTTTTACATTGCAGAGAAATTGGAAAAAAAAAAAAAAAATTAAAACGGACATCAGCATTAGATAAATACAGCTGAAATCAGATTTTTACATACACTGAATAAAGGCATTTTTTTTTCTCACTATAAAGACGATAAATGAGACCAAACATTTCCTGCTTTAGTTCAATTTGGATGACAAGAAGTATTTCTATTTGCTAAATGTCCAAAAAATAAGTGAGGTTTTGTAAACTTCAATTTGGCTTTGTATGTTGCTTTTGGACTAATGACTTCTTTCTTGCTGTGTGGCATTTTAGTCCATTTTAGTTACAGAACTCGCTTCACTGTGGGTAAGGACACTCGACCCAGCTTCAGCCTGTCAGTTTCACAGGGTCTTTTGCTGTTGGGTTCATGCACATAATTTTGCCCCAACACGTTCATCTCTGGGATAGAGAATCCATGTGTCCCCTGAAAAATATGATCACTGGACATTCCCGTTGTGTTCTTTGTTGCGTATTATTATTGAACCGATGAACATGACATCGTCTGGCATCTGGAAAATGTACCCAAGGAAGCACCAGACATATGGAGGTCTACAATTATCTTCCTGAACTCTTGGCTGATGTCATACAATAAACAGTGTGTTTGAGTGTGTTGCCTTAAAATATATCCACAGGTGTGCCTTGCAAAGCCATGACATCATCATCTGAGCTTTCTGAAATTTAAAGGCATAGACACCTTAGTTTATGTAAACATCTGAGCTTGAAGAAAGTACTAAATAATAATCTCATTATTTTTGGCCTTTAGCAAATAGAAATAATTTGGGTAATCCTAATTAACCTAATAAAGGAAAAGTTTTGGAACTTGACTGTCATACAATGTTTTGTCTTTTTATACTGTATGTAAATATCTGGCTTCAGCTATATGTTTACATATTTTCCTTAGTCTAATCTTTACTTTATCACAGATTTAGCAGTATAAAGTCATAGGGAGGTTGCAAAACGACTGACCTGTTTGGCTCTGTGGTCATGTCTACTGCTGCAGGGATTCTGACAAAAGGAACTTCCTGTGTGAACTTTCGCTGCACTGCTGGAACTCATTGCTGATTGGCTCCTTATTCACTGGCAGAAAGCTCTGAGTAGAGGTTGGGGTTTTTAATGCTTTTTTTTATGTTACATCTGTACAGTGTAGACATATGTAACGGGTGGAAGCTTAATGTCAGTGATGTTCCTGTAAATGTTAACCAAATAAAGCCCATTTTGACGGGTATGCTGCATGTTGTAAATACATTTAGGAGTGCTTTACAGGGTCGACAACAATCCACCTGCGAAAGCTACGGTGATAAAAGGGAACTTTTGCCTTCAAGTCACTGCCTTAGCAACGTGGGGCTTTTATTGCAGAAATATATTTTTATTAGCAGGTTTTCTGGTGTTGAAGAGCTGAAGACATAAAATTCATTGGTAAAATTTATTTGGTTAAGAAACCTAAAGTGGATGGAAGCTAATAAATGGTTTTCACTTTTTTCACAATTTCTTTTATTCTAATACCCCTATATAAAGTCCTGTGCAATTGGTTGCTTTCAGAAGTCACCTGTGAGCAAATATGTGCTACTCGGTGATGGCCTCATATGTTTGTCAGAGAACATTTGCGGTCAGTGTCATGAACACAGTAGGTAATATACTGAAAGTTTTTAAGAAAATGAAAAGCACTTAAAATTGAACTTTGTAACCTACATGTAAAATGTGTTGTAGAATACCAACACTTCACATAACCATGAACCAGTGGCGGCTGATCCATTGGGGATGCTGAGGCGCTTCCCTCCTTGAAGTGGAAGAGGGGGGGGGGAATCTAAAAATGATCTATAAACGTGATTTAAAAATTGTATTAGCTTGTTTTCCTTAATACTGTGTGCCAAGGTGTAATCTGAATTATTTCCACAAACTGACTCTCATTCAGCAGTGATTTTCACCCAACAGACTCCTGTCATTTAGAATTGGAGCTAAATAGTCAATCGTGTGTGGGTGCTGGGGGAAAATAATAAACATTTGCCCAATCAGCATCGCTGAATTTAATGTCTTTGGGGCACTCATAATATTTCCCCTGACATAGATGTTACAGATGTTACACCAAATTCTGCGACCCATCATATTCTGTGACCGCAGGGGGCGATGGCGTACATTTCTCTGCATGTACGTCTTGAAAACCAGGAGGAAGAAGAGTATTTACTTAAACTGCGTACGCACTGATACGTCAGAGATTGTAAACTTCACAAAGTTATTGTTACCATCGCACTGACGGAGAAAATATAATGTATTATTATTATTATTATTATTATTATTATTTGTATTTCACGCTGAACACTGTTTGACGGACCATCGCACTGAATGCCTATGTGCTGTTTAAATATGTAAACCCACTATAGCCGTTTAATTAATCGGTAAACGATTAATAAACGATTCTAAGCGATTTGTTGGGCGGGAGAGGGGGTTCAAAACGGTTTTTAATATTTCTGCCACCTCTTCATTACAGTCAGCTCCCATTTAATATAGAATGTGACCCCCAATTAGCCAGGATCACAAAGGTCTCAATTTATGATGGCTATAATCTGTGACCTTACTGCACAAGTCTGTAAATAATGTCAGAGTTCAATACAAATATTTTTAAGTTTTCTGCCACTTCCTCACTACCATCTGCGTGCATTTCATAAAATATTTGATCCTCAAATAGTCAGTATCACACAGGTCACTTTATGATAGCCATCATAATCCGTGACCTTACTCCATGCTATCAGTGGTGCACAAGCAGGTTACATGGCAGACTAGATGCCTGTCTAGTGAAGAGCAAAACATCTTTATTTGAACTATGAATGCAAAATAGCACGACACAACATTTCCTACCCTGTCAAATACAAGGCTCCTTTTTCTGATGGAAATTGCTGATGCACTATTATGCCTTACTGGCATAGTATTTTAAAACTACAGTTTAGACCAATTTTAACATTCTGCAGTGGATTATGCAGTTAAAACATTTAGTTATTCAAAAGTATGTGACCTGAACACAATATGTAAAAAATGTGTAACAACTAAAAGCATCCATGAACAGGTTGGCTTTTAATCTTGAAATTATACACACTTACACACAAGACAAAATAATGGCACTACTGTGGAGAGAAAGAAGCAGCAAGGAGTTCTGAGATTGACAATAACACAACTGACGAGGAAAGATATTAGGATATTAAGATTGTGTTTATTTATTTATTTATTTTTTAATTTGCATTAAGGGCTGAACCAGAGTAGTCTTCTCTTCCAGAAGTGATGTTGTACCTGATGGAAAAGAAGAAGTGTTAGAATTAATGTGGACCTGTTTTTTGGGTATCACAGTCAGAAACAGTACAGATACAAATTCCACCCTTATGTCTAATTGACAGAAACATACACATTCCATTGTGCAAACATATTTGAAATATAAATGTGTAATTATTGATATCTGACAACTACATGATGTATTGTGATCTTACTTTTACCCAGAAATTTTGCCTGCGTTGTAATGGCAGTGTCATTACAAACCGGGCATTTATACTATTTAATGTGATGTTTTCAGATCCAATGTCACCAGTGACAGTCGTAGTACCACATTAACTGTGTTGGCTAGCCGGCTGGGAAAGCTTCACACTACTGTTTTGCATTAATAGTTCAAATAAAGATTTAATGTTGAACTTATTTTGAGTATTTCCATGTCTGAATGCTTTTGTTGTTTTGTTCTTCACCAGACAGGCATCCAATCTGCCATGTAACCTGCTTATGCACTACTGATAGCATGGATAAACTTCTTTCCCCATGAAACACTGTCCAGAATAAAGGTTTGGGAAAGTGGACATTTGCAAATTACTAACCGCCTTACATTTCACAACAGTTCAAAAAGTATTCAAAAGAAAATAAGATGACAAACAAGCTAAGATGTGAGGTCACATTTTCTGATAGCTATCAAAGGTTGTGACCTATGTGATGTTGGCATAGGAATGTCAAATATGCTATCAAATGCATCGAGATTGTAGTGAGGAGGTGGAAGAACGCTAGTAAATGGCTGTATTGAACTCTGACATTATTATTAGGCCTGTACAGTAAGGTCACAGAGTATGATGGCTATCATAAATTGTGACCTGTGTGATACTGACTATTTGAGGGTCAAATATTTTATGAAATGCATCCAGATTGTAGTGAAGAGGTGGCAGAAAACTGAAAAATATTTGTATTGAATTCCGAAATTATTTACAAGAAAGTACAGTAAGGTCACAGATTATAGCCATCATAAGTTGTAACCTTTGTGATCTTGGCTATTTGGGGGTCACATTCTATATTAAATGAGAGCTGACTGTAATGAAGAGGTGGCAGAGGTGAATACTTAGAAACCGTTTTGAACCCCCCCTCACCCAACAAAGCACTTGTAATCGTTTATTAATCGTTTACCAATTTATTAAACGGCTATAGTGGGTTTACATATTTAAACGACAGCACATAGGTATTCAGTGCGATGGTCCGTCAAACAGTGTTCAGTGTCAAATACAAAAATAAATAAATAAATAAATAAAAAATAAATAAAAAAATACATTATATTTTCTCCGTCAGTGCGATGGTAACAATAAATCCGTGAAGTTTACAATCTCTGACGTATCAGTGTGTACGCAGTTTACGTAAATACTCTTCTTCCTCCTGGTTTTCAAGACGTACATGCAGAGAAATGTACGCTATCGCCCCCTGCGGTCACAGAATATGATGGGTCGCAGAATTTGGTATCGCTATGGTGACAAAGTTGATAATGGCGACAATCGCAGTCAAGGGAAAGCTTAGAACGAATTCTCCACCTTGTATGACAATGCATAGGATTTTACAGATAGCCAGTAAGCTACAGCTACTGTTCCTCAGCGTGTTTTATTAGTTTTCGCTTCCATGTTGCTCTGCTCTTTTTTGTTGTTTACTTTTTCTGTTCATCAGCTGCTATCATTTGTTCTTTGCTGATTATCACTTATTAATGTTACTGTTTTTCTTATGCTTATGTTGCTCTGGCATGCATGATGCTAATGCTGCTCTGGATAAATGTTAAGATTTCTTTTTTAAAATCGGTAATAATTATGATGCTCTTGTTGCCTTTTTTGAGTTTCTGCTGCTGTTTCAATGTTAATGTGTGGTTGATATCACATTTGCTGGTTCAGGTGGCCATTCTGATGTGTTGTACAAGGAGGAGCTTAAGTCCTGTTTGCTGACTCAGCTCTTTGAACATTTTTATTTGTAAAATTTTGCTGACCACCTGATTGTCAAATAAATCCAGGGGGACTGCTTGGTACTGTGGTTCCAGGAGAACCTGATTAAGTCTGTTGGAGTCCTGGGTTAATTGTTAGTAGTTGTGATTATTTTATCCTATACCAGTGTGTTTTGTTTCTTTTAGGTAGGAAAGTCTCTGCTGCTTGGTGTCATTAGTTGATTGTCTTCAGTTTTAATAGACTTAAGCCTGTTGTTTGTTCAGAGTTAAACTTCTAGGCAATCATACATTAGTTTTGTGTTTTTCACAGTTTTGAGTCTGATTCAGTGTTAGCTGTTGACTCTAATTTAATAATTAAATCTTCATATTGAATGATATTTTGCTGTATGATGAATGTTATACTGTTGTGGAATTGTAGTCATTTTCCTACCGTTCATTTGAATCCTTATACTGAACTAGGAAGGGAAATCTATTGGCACATCAGCTCCATCAAGAATTTTTTTTCACCAGCAGCCACTGCCCTGAACATATTCCTACTTTGAAACATGATGGTGGCAGCATCATGTTATGGGCTAGGCAGAGAGGCGGGGAAGTTGGTCAAAGCTGAGATGGAAAGGTGGATGGAGTTAAATGCTGAACAATCCTGGAAGAAAATCTGTTTGAGGCTTAGACTAAAGAGTGGTTAATCTTTCCCTTCCAAAAACAACTATAATGTAGTGGTTTGGATAAAAGCATATTTAAAGTCTAGGCCTAAATCCAATTGGGAATCTATGGAAGACTTAGAAAATTGCTGTTCACAGATGCCCTCCATACAATTTGACTGAGCTTCAGCTGTTTTGCAAAGAAAAATGGACAAAGCTGGTAGAATACAAATGCACTTGTTTTGGTCTATCATACACAGTCCTAGTATGAATACTTTTGCAAGCTATTATTAGCCATTATTTAGAATATTTGTGTGAATCCTTTTCAGCCTCTTGTACATCTTTATTTCTCTCTATTGAGACTGGATTACTATGATAGAGCCCACTTTAGGTCTTTGGATGAAGATCATCTACTGAGCTGTAAACACAATAACAATATGATCACAATCTGTTATTCTAACTGGAGGATAACAAAGATTAGATGTTGTCTGCTTTGCCCACTTGGCGGGCTTCAGTCGACTATCTGCCCTGTATGTTCAGATTAAATCTTCATCCAGTGACCCAATTCCCCAGACGGTCTGTGACAAAATGATACCCAGGGATAAATCAGCATGTATTACTCTCTCTTCACCACCCCTCCCTCCCTTCCCCTTAGGAACCCTTTCTAACACCTTACCCTGTTTAGTTTGGAGTCAAACTTGAAACCAGCTCAGCAAGCTGAGTTCAGAAGTGCCAGATAAGTATTTGTCAACAGAACAGCTGGCGCACAATGCCCTCTTGTAGCTTTATGCCACAGCATATGCCAGCCGCTCGTAGTGTGTGGTAATTTAGCCGGGGCTGGTTTCTACAGGAACAGATGGGCTTGAGTATTGTTATTCTCACTCCAGCTCAGAGTCCCTGGGGGGAATCACTAAATAAAATCAAAGCAGATGGACCTCTCTGGGCTAGGCTGTGTTTATGATAAACAGCCACCACAACCGGTGTCCATCCAGCACCTCAGCCCCGCCCTCCTTACAAACTAACGATGAACGGCAGCGCTGCAGTCTGACCTCACCTGCTCTGAGTTTCGCCCAAACAACTGCCAAACCCAAACACATAGAGTTGAAAGGGGAGGAAATACATTATGATTGCCCATGAACTGAGGGGAGTTCCAGTAAATTCAATTTCAACAAATCTTTCTTGACCTTAAACTGAAAAATTTTCTCAAAACAGAAACTCTTATTTTGGTGAAGATTTAGAAATGTTCCCTGTTATTTCTCACTGACAGAGGACTGTTTTGTTCTCTTTTAACCTAATCTAAAAATTTCATTGCTGCACTTCGCACTTCCATACCATCAGACACAGGCCTTGGTGGCAGTGTGGTCAAAGCAAACAGCATTTCTTAAGGCTCTTTGCTGTCCCAAGTTGTTATACAGTACATGGGAATGCAGGGTACTTCACACTTAGCATTGAACTCTACATCTGCTTTCATTCCCATGGGAAAAGACAGCAATAAACAAAGGAATCCTATCAGCACAGGAGGAAGGTAAATGTTTAAGGCCACTCAGACAACAGGAAAGCAGTGATTTCCGGCACTAAAGATGAAAAAGAGTGCAGCATGAATGTTTTTAAGCCAATCAGTCCTAACCCAATATACCACTTCGATGTTGTTTCAACTCCATCACGGTAACTGGTTTTATTTAGTGTCTCCAAAGGTCAGTTTCTGATGAAGTCAAAGTGGTGTAATCAACCTAAATGTTTATTGCCAAAAGTATTAACTCTGCACTTACTCAGTCACTTCAAGCTGTCTAAAAATCTGAGCTTTAGATGTTTTTCTTTTCCTTCAGGCCTCAGAGGACAGTTATTTTTCACCATTATCCTGATCGGTTTCTTTTCCACAGACACATGCCTCCTCCAAAATTACGCCCAGACATTAGGCAGATCTATCCATTTGATTCATCAGCAGAAGGACCCCCGCCGCCTCTGGCTTGTGTGTTGTCAGGACACAAAATGAACATTTCTGTCACCACTCATTCTCACCTGTCTTCTGGAGGGTTTTATCAGTCCTACATATGAAAAAGACTGTGTTAATAACCCTACTTGTATCTGATTTTGGTTTGAGTAAGGTTAAAATGAATCTTGCAACTTCAGCATTTCTGTAAAAAGGAAAAAATAGAATCAAACAGGTTTGTTTGCAAGTTCTAGAAATAATATGATGAAGTAGTAGAGTTCCGGTGGAGGACCGATGGGACAGATTGGGTGTCTCGGTCTCATTACCCACAGTACGCACAGTTTGGCCTCTCCAAGTGGCTAAGTGCTGTCACACAACAACCCCTGCCTGGGCCTGCACTTCAGTAACAGAAAATCTTACCAAGTATTTTTGGTCTTGTCTCTAGTGCAAATATAGCTTGAATAAACTTGAAATAAGACAAAACTAACTTGAAAGTAACTTTTCAGCATGATATAGGAGCTTGTTTTAAATCAATAATTCCTTAATATTGATGAAAAGTACGTAGTTATAAGTGAAAGAATCTACCAGTGGGACAAAACATTTTAACTTATAATATGGGAAAAATGTCTTGTTCCACTGGCAGATTATTACCTGTAAAAAGCCCTAGTCTAAATCATGATCTTGCGGGATGATTCAATGGAAAGGAACCCACAAAAGGTTCAAAAGTGTTCAGGTTTAATGTTTATCAAAGTAAAGTCAGTAAAATACTTTGGATAGCAAATCTGTGCAGAAAATAACCTTAATTTATGAAGATAGTGAAACTAAAGAACTATTATTATGGCTTTCATATTATTTGAAGATGTTTTAAAGATGTTTTTGTTGGTTCTCTTTACTTACTTTTAGGGATGCATGACATATCGGCACTAACATCAATATTGGCTGATATTTGTGATTTTTTTTTTTTTTTTTTTTTTTTTTAACATAATCGGTGCGTTAAATAAAACAGGGATGATATTAACAACCGATATTTCTTTCCATCTTGTTGCTATTTGTTTCTGATATTTGTTTGGTCATGTGACAGTGATAGTGATGCAGGATTGTGGGGAGTTTAATTGAAGCAGAGAAGTAATGGTGAATTCAGCGGTTTGGTCATTTTTTTCAAGGTGTTGAAAGGATAGTGAAATATATGTAATATATACAATACCTGTAAATATCGCTTGTTGACCATAACAACAATATTTAGATTGGATATTGATATTGGCCCAAATTTTCATATTGGTATATCTTTACTTACTTTTGTAGTACGTCTGTGTTCATGTGTGTGTCCAACTGCCAAACACCATGGGAGAGGAGAAGTTGAAATTTTTATGGGATTCGCGGTATATCGTTTAAGTTTCAGTTTTTTCCAAATCAAAGGAAATATTGCAACAAACAACTGACCCTTTTAATGCATTTTTATAGTTCTTACCTGAGTACTCTGGGAAACTTGTGCTCATCTAAGTAAAACATAAGTCATTCTTCCGCATTTTCAGAAAGGACCTGTACACTTTGATGAAGAATTAATTGCCCCTAAAGCAACAGCTACCAGATGTTGTTGCTCCTGAGAGCCAGGTGTGGATAAATTGCATATGCAGAATGTGTGTAAAATATTTAAAGTCGTATCTTTCACTTAAGGTGTGAAGTGTTTTTATTGCCCATCACTGCTTTGAGTACGACAAGCAGAGAGGCCGGCGGCCCCCCCTGTAGGGCCTGCAGCGGTGGTGCTCAGCACCTGTGGTGTTAAGAATATGGATGGGTAGTGCTGAAAGTGAGACTTGGCATGAAGCTGTGTTGCAGTGGGGTTGGTGCATGGGTGGGGTGTTGGAGTGGGGGTCCCTCCAACTGCTCACCTTCAAATTCCTGCTTGGCTGCCACCTTTAACACTGCATTATTGACAGGTGCCTTTGTATGAGGACAGAAGCTGCTGTCTTCCTTAGATATTAATGCCATGTGTGTGTGTGTGTGTGTGTGTGTGTGTGTGTGTGTGTGTGTGTGTGTGTGTGTGTGTGTGTGTGTGTGTACAGTATATAACTATTAGAAAGTGAAAACCTTTATGTCTTACTAGCGGGTCCCAAACAAATGATTTACAATGTTTTGCAAAATATATTCATACCGAGTGGGCTTTCTTCTTCTTCTTCTTCTTGTGTTTGTTGTTCTTCTTGTTCTTCACAGAACAACTGTATTTTTACTGAGATTAAATTACATAAAGGTGAGCTCATCAGGCGATTTTATTTATTTATTTATTTATTTATTTATTTTGCATTGGATTTTAGTTAAGGGTATTAAAGTAAAGGGGCTGAATGTAAATGTATGCCAATAACACAATAACATCTTTCAAATTTTTGTTTGTGAAAAATGTTGAAAACCATGTATCAATTTACATCCACCTCGCATTACGCACAACTTTTCTTGGTCTATTCAGACATTGTTCTAAATTTACAAAGAGTTAATTACACAAATAGCCACGAGCTGCTTATTACATTTTAGAGTTTCCTATTCCAAAGGCGATGCAACAACCAAGACTACCCAAATCTAAAGAAAGAGAATAACGTTGATGCTCATTTTGAGAAGAAACTGAATAAGTTTCATAATTGCCAACATTTGCACAGTTAAATCCCAAATGACTTCTTATTGGGTTGATTTAGCTGTGAAAAGAACTCTAAATTATCATTATTTTATTAGACAGTTGTCGGTTTAGCCTGTTGGTGAAATGTTATCTGTTGGCTCAGAGTGAGAGACTGCAGTAAGTTAAAATCTGGCTGATCAAAGAACCTTTTAGGAAAAGTATCTATACCAGAGGCATTGGTTGGATTCAGAAATGTTTGGGGCTTAGGCAAACCCAGAAATAGTTGAATTTTCACACAACAGCATACATTTTAAGGAATTTGATAATAAAATAATTTAGAATATGCTGTACCAGTTTTCTGGCATTTTAAATTAATGTGAAAAATGTGCAGGGTCCTTTTACTGGGGGATTTTCATACTGTTTAACTTAGTCAGTTTTAACGTAGTCTCTTTGACAAAGGTGCTCCTATGCTGTGTTCGGTTAACCTTGGAAATCACTTCACAGCTCAGTTGAGTGCATTCTAGGTGCAAGTTTTGGTTCTAACTTATGTTAGTGTTACAGTTTGATAGCAATCATTCATTTTATGTGTTCAAACACTAAATTAATATGTACACTAATAGATATTGTACAGCACCAAGTGCTCCTTTGGTTTAATGAGATACAAACCATGAGAAGTGCTAATAGATAGCTAATACTGGCAATTTTCCCTACATTCTGGATGCGTGGCAGCCATACTGGATACACGGTGTCCCATGGTGAACTCCGACTTTCGCTGTTGGAATTCCGACTTCAGCGGACATTCTTGTTGTCTTTCCAGCCAGGAACTTGGATAATCCGACTGAGTACGAAAAGAACACATCATTAAACTAAGAGACAGTATGTTCCCTCATCACCCAGTCGTGTTTTCATTGTCTTGGTGTATTTCTTATTAAAACAAAATACACCTCTGGTTAGTTTCTTAAGATTACAACAGCGCTTTATTTCAATCGAGACCGCCAGAGTAGCTCCAGTACATAGAATGTAGCTGATGTTGCTATACAGAGTTTAAAGACATTCCCCTTAGGACAACAAAGCTGAAATTAGGTAAAGAATGTATCCCTTTTAAATAAAATTATTTGCATGCTTTATATCTCGCATAAGGACAACAAACAATCCACATCTTGAGGCCAGAGAAAGTAAACAGTAAATTTCTTATTTTGTTATGTTTTTTTTTTTTTTTTTTTTTTTTTTTTAGAAATTATACATTCTCTTATCCACTTTAATGAGTCAGAAAAGGCCATTTATAAACTATGTCCCGCCATCCTTATCAATGACCTTTTCTAATCTCCCTCCCTTTACTCTTAGAAAATAAAGCAACAGTGGGAGATCAGGCAAATTTGATCAAAGACACATTTGATTATCAAATGCAGTCACGTGGATCAAAGAACAATTGAATTATTGTATTGTTCTGAGGGTGTCTCAATACTATCAGTGATGAAAGATCATATTTTCTCACTTTAAGACCACCATTAATGCCAATGATTAAAAGAACTACATTTTTAAAAATTAATTTAGCTCAACCCCCAGGTTGTGAAATAATTTCTCAAAAAATAAAAATAGTGAACACAAGCTATCTGTTTCCATCCATATGTTATATAATTTTATTTCTTATTACCATGAGTCCCAGTTGGCACAGACTGTCTGTCTTGCCCAAGAAAACGACTGCCTGCTGGATGGATGAGGTGCTCCCTGTACAGATAAATGCATAAACACTCCTTGTACCCGAACAAAGGCATCAAGCAGGCATTTCATTAGACCATTGTGTGATATGGCAGGCCGCTGCTGTGAATGTATTTATTAGTTTGCAATACATGCCTTTTCCTGTTGTTCCCGGGGCAGTGGATAATGCTGGTTTTGTTCACGGCCCAGTGTGAGCGGCGCCTCAGCTGCCAGCTGTCAGGGGCGATACCGTCTCATTTGGATTCCCAGCCTGCTCGCTGAATGGCTAATTAGATTTGCCATTTTCAATCCACTGATTGCTATACATAATGGGACAAAGGAGCTGACAGCATGTAGCATTCAGATTCAACTGTAACAATTAATAACTGCGGTAATTAACATGTGTGTTGGACACCATTGATTGTGACATTACCTGCAGTAAGGATGGCCCCGGCCCCTGCAGTTTCATTACAAAGCACAGATATAGATTGTTATTAATAAACTGCTCTCTGCAGCTCAGAGAAGGTTATTAATTACACAAATTAGCAAGAGCAGGGGTAATCAAGTTAAAGCGGTTTCATTCCCAATAATTGATCTAATTTTTACTGACCACTCTTGTTCCATGGTGTCACACAGAGCCATGTGAAGAGAAATCACCTCATTAACAAAAGTTTAATCCTAATCATAGTTCTTGGTCTGCCAGGCTTTAAGGTCATATCTGAATGTCAGAACCATTTGAAATTGATTGCTGCTAAATTGAATCAATGTCATGTTTGGAGAAAACAATAACTCCTAATGGATGAGGCAGGCTTGCTCAAAACAAACAGGGTTGCTTGGAGGTGTGGAGACGTGCGCAGAGGGAGTTTGGGTTGGTTCTGCCACTTTCATAATTCATTATGTCCATTGTTAGAGAATTGTCAGGAATGAGGGCAATTAGTAGCAGCTGCAGGGACCTGTTGGTGTTGATACAGAAAGGGGAACAGACAGGGATCAAATAAAGATAGTGATACTCCAGCTGATAAACTTTGTGTTCACACATTTTGTGTGTAGTTTATTTTTTTCATCTAGCTCTGGAACCATATCGCTGACATCACTTTTTTTTCCTCTAAAACACAATGATTTAGGGGCACTAAAGACAGCCTATACTTTTCCCAATCCTAGCAGTTACTCTCCCTGAAATATTAACAGAACATACCAAGCAGTTTTCTAAAATTTACCATGTACTTATCTGGGAACCTACATGGAACTTGTTCCTTTCTTGAACTTATAAAGTACTTTTCTTCTAAATGCAATTTGCCAGGTATTTTTCCTGACCTTACAGTGAATATTCTTTGAATCTTAATGTAACATGCTTAGGGAGGGAGTAAGCAGTTTTTTTTCTTTTCAGTGGAATAATGTTTTATCTATGAGCAAAACTGTGTGAGAATATTTAGGGAGGGCAGACAACAACATTGGTTGTATGTGATTATATGATTAGTTGGTGATATTTCTGTATTTTGTTAAGAATTGTATTATGAATGGTGACATTAATATTCTTAATCTTTAGTTATTTAAATTCTTATGTTGTATCAAGCTTAATGCTGCTATGAGCTTAAATCAGATTTAAATAGATTTTCTTCCTAAACCTGAACGTTGTCATTGGTAAACCTAAGCCATTTACCCTGATGTTGTTGCCTAGTGTTATCTACTGGTTATAGGGCTAAATCCAAGGAAGTAAAGCAGTAAAACAGTAAGTAAAACCGAGAGAACATATAGGCTCTCTATGACAATGAATTAATCAGATTTATACTGTTAATTCCATATAAATTCAAAGTCATAGATAGATGATTTAATCTAAGATGGTTATGTGATTGGAAGTTTATTTAAATGCTCATTTAAAATTCTGTTAACTAAACCAAAGCTTTGTATATATGATATTGTAAGAGATCCAGTATGAAGTGATGAAAAATATTTGTCCTAAATACACATCGCTGCCTTGAAGTGTTTGTGTAAAACTCTAGCTTTACCAGCCAAAAATAATTTGGTTTTAAAAAACAGCAAGACATGTAGGTAAATTAACATTTTCAGTCTTTCAGGCTGACTCAAGATGTAGGTAAAAAAGTGCAACTCCAGACCCCTCTTCACATTGCCACTACCTCTTTGTAACAAAACAAAACCCACACATCAGATTTCTTTCCCCCCACCACCTGGCAAAACAGCAGCCATTTCCATCATCCGGAGCGTGTGAAAATTCACACTCATTTTTCACAACACATTCTTTAATATGTGCTGCGCCTTTTTTCCCTTTTACTTCCTCTCTCCTCCTGCATATGAAATCCTTCCATTCTTTGCTGCCAGCACCCAAAAGATGCATCCAATCATCTCCAAGAGATGGCAGTTACAATTTTCTGTGAACAATTTGCTCCCTTAAGAGGAAAATTGCTTTCAATATAAGCTCCCTTTGAAAGACAACAACAATAAAAAGATACAACTGTAATACCGCTGTCTCTGTCAGCACTTGTCTGGGACAGCTTCAGTGGGAACGTATGACTGGGGGATGAGGTGCTTACAAGTCAGCCTTGTAATATCAGGATCTGTGTGAAGCAGTGTTGGCAAATGAATCCCACTTTGAACATAACAGCTTGGCATCACATGAAAATGACTGCCATGAGCAGCGGCTGTCAGATATGCTCCTGCTGTGGTGCCGGGGAATTGTCATTTATTATATGTTGTGCCTGCCTCTGTCAGCTCGCGTTGAGAGCGTGTATTGATTTGCAAGAGCAAAAGGGTGCAGAGGTCACTTTGATCAACACTCTGCAACACACAGGAATCACACAGAGCTGACATTCCATTATCTGAGACAAAAGAGATCCAGAGCAAAGAATATGTTAAGGAACAGTGGACCTCAATACAGCAATATGACTATAATTAACAGAGAAATGGACTTCTTGTGTTGGTGCTGTCTGCTCCTTGACACAATTGGGGTGTCCCTTTGATATTACACGCTCAACCTTCTGGCTCAGCAAGTCTTCTGTTGGCCCTGTTGCTTTGTCAAATAAAATAAGCTTCTTTTTTCACTTTTCGATCACTTGGGAGGCCAAAGAGGGCATTGACTGAAGGCATTTGTCTAAAACTAATGTTCATTTATTAACATGTTGTTTAGTTACAGCAAGAAAATGATCAGGCATTCATGTTAATGTTGGGTTACAATGACAGCACAGTGTTACACTTGAACAATTTGGAGACTGTGATAATGTAATTACTTTTAAATCCTTAAAAGAACCAACAACTTTTCAACTAAAGAACAGGTTCTTTTTGGAGTAATTTTTCCCAGTCCAAGTGTATTCTCAAACTTTTAAAAAACTTGTCCAAATCAGGTTTTATGTCTTTCAGGAGTAAGTCTAAGTGAAGTCTTAAGGGAGGGACAAGTCCAAGTCAAGTCTCAAGAGTTTTAAGGGCAGGTCCAAATCTTTGAGGGGAAAGTCAAATTCAAGTCTCTAAAGGGCAAGTCTAAGTTATGTCTCAAACTCTTTGAGTCCCAGTCAAGTCTCAAGTCTTTGAGGGGTCCCATTTCAAGTCTTTGAGGGGCAGGGCCCAAGTCACTTCTCAAATATTTGTTGGAGAAATCCAAGTCAAGTCTCATGTCTTTCAAGAGGAAGTTGATGTCAGCACTCATGGCTATAATCGTTCTCATTGGGTGCATTTCATCTTGTTTGCCTATATACTGCATTATGGTAGGTTAGGAATTCATTTCACATACAGTCGTATTATCCTTCCATTATCTATAACCCGCTTATCTTGCAGGGGTCGAGGGGGGTGCTGGTGCCTGTCTCCAGCAGTCATTGAGTGAGAGGCGGGGCACACTCTGGACAGGTCGCTAATCCATCGCAGTGCAACACAGAGACAGACAGGACAAACAATCAATGCCAAGCACACAGAGAGACCAGTCCTAATAGTCATGTTTTTGGACCTGTGGAGGGGGGCTAAGAGTACCCAAGAGAACCCATGTGTGCATAGGGGAGAACATGCAACGCCATGCAGAAAGACCAAGGACCTAGATTTGAACCCAGGACCTTCTTGCTACAAGGCAACAGTGCTACCAACTGTGCCACTGTAGAGACTGGACATAGATATCATTGGGAATAAATTAAAATAATTACAATTAACATTAATTTAGTGTAAAAAAGCTGTTATGAGCTGCAGTAATCTATTTGTAAATTGCTGAATGAGTCAAACAGAAGTTCTTAATTAGGTAAAGAGCATTTGTAATGTCAAAGTAACATCTGCTAACCTCTGTGTTTAAACTGTCCAGTGCTTTAAAATTTGCAAGATTATTGGGCAACCATGTACAAGTGCATGTACAACAATTAGAGCAACAATCAGTACAGAGTCCACTTTGAGATATTATTTGTTTGGTCATTATTAGGGAAGCACAGCTAACATGTAGCGATGTGCTAATTCAGAACTGACATCATCTCAGCCAATAATCAAACTCAGAATAGACACATTAGTTTGTCAGGCAGCAGCTTCTAAGACCAACATACTGAATGGGTTGTTATCTCTGACTACATGATATACAGTTTTTTCCCTAGACTAAAAGTTGTCAGACTCATGTCTAAGTCAACTCTTGAGTTTTTAAAGAGTCTAACTTAGAGTACAACCCACAAGGAGTCTAAAGCTCAGTGGGAGAGAACTGCAGTCTGTCACTTATGAACTTTAAATGTAAGTGGAGGCAATAAGATTTGCTATTGATGCTATGACACACTATGACATGGTGCAAAAAAGATTGCTTAAAATATGTTTTGTCCTCAAGGGAGTCTTTCAAAGGAAAAGAGGCCTCCCTGAACTGACAGCAACATATGGTTTTCTTATTAACAAGTCATTGGCAATAATTAGGGAGATGATTGCAGGCGTAGGTGTTCGCTTGATTGCACTGTTACATGTGAAAAAGTGTCTCAATTGCTCTTTGAGCCTGCTTGACTGGCGTTATTGCTGGCAGGCCTTGCTGCTGTCTTTTCCTGCCTGTCAAAAGTCATGAAGGATCACTTTATCATCGTTTTCTGCTGTGTCTGACACTATTGAGTAGGAGGGAGCCCTTAGGGAAATGGGCCAGGCTGCTGTATTTGCTGTATGCTCTTTCTCTTTTTTAACTTAGTTGCTAGCCTGGCTTTATCAGGATTGTTGTTCATTCATCAGTCAAATTGCTTGGTAAGGCTTGTCGCGCGACTTGCAATAACCAGCCAGACTATCCAATGTGGTAGTACTCAATATGATAGCTTGTCAATCCACAGTGGCACAAAGCCTACTCCGTGAGGCCTTGCTGTGTTTACAGGCAAATGATTTTCACTGTTTTGCCAATGACACACATATAGTGATTATTTTTTCATTTTGTTGCTATTTTTCATTTATTCCACTCAAAGTTTAAACTATATATATACTGCTTCAAAAAGACAGGTTTGGATGTAGATGTATGATTTATAGCAATATAAGATTGATTGCACATTTGTCTTGATACATCAAATGTGAAATGTTGCTATCTTCTTGATTAACTTTTATTTACTTTTTCTTGCATAGGTCCAAAACATCTGTTTGCATACTTTCCACACAACTAAAATCAGATCTGACTGTATCTCATCTTGCTTTTATTTTACTCTGTGCAATGAATCTCTATAAAATACCCATTTCACTTTCTGAGATGACTGGCAAGAAATGTTGCATTTTTTCCACAATATTCACATTTTCTGAGATGTACTAGTACATGGTAAATTCTAGTTTTGTACTAACTCTCTATATTTTCTCAAAGTAAATTTTTAATCACTTAATTGTGCTCCGGAGAGCCCTGAGTACCCCACATATGATCTTTCCACTGCTACACTTATGCATATGAGTACAACACAAAACTACAGTTCAGTAGTGAAAATTATGAGCAAAAACACAAAGTTAATTTAAGCCAGCAAGTCACGAAAGTGTCACAGTAAAACCGCAGAGATTGTAGAATAATGCTGTAGTCCAGTGTCGTAATTTAAAGTTTTCCTTTTGATTGAAACAGACCAGGTTTCAGGACAGGCAAAACTTCAGTCTGTTTCTGAAAGGATTATTTTAAACACAATGGGCAATGCAACTCTTTACGTGACATCAGATGACTCAGTGCAGTCAACACACACATCCCAACTGCCAATAGGCAAGCATACCAGCTGCAGATTTAGTCATCAATTAAAAAAAGGTTCCAGTTTACTGTTTCTAAGGAAGTTATTATTCTAAAAGCATGTCCAAAACAAAAGAAGCCAAGGGAAATCAGCAATTAGAGCAACTTAAGTTCCTGGAAAACCAACGCATTTTAAGGAAAGGCTCTAGAGTGAGACCGGACAGAGCATGTGTGACTATGAAGATAAAGCTTAATGATACTATATAATGGTACAGCCAGATCCAGTTATCAGAAGTTTGAATGGAGAAGCGTTTGCATGCATCTGTTCTAGCACAGACCATCATATATTACACACTGCTCTGGGTCCAATTACACAATACAAAATTGATTAATATTTGCTTTCAAAATGACACGGCATGATGCATGGGGGCTCTCCACATGGAAATGAACACTTTAAAGGAGATGAATAGCCTCAACGGAGGATTGTAAAGTTCAAGCAACGGATTTGCATATTTATATTACACGTTACTGATAATAGCAAGGTAGAAGGAAGTAAATGCAATCCGTTTGTCAATGTACAATTCTTACATTAAAAAATAGGTCTTATTAGCCTCTGGTAGCTGATAAGCTGAATTAACTTGCTACATTGAAGATGTATTGGACTACATTTTGACTTCATAATGCAATTTAGATGAAGATGAGCGCAAGACATTTGATGTTTCAGGTAGGAAGGTTAGGGAATTCAGTCACGTTATCATGGCTGTCATATGATAACATATATGTTTATGTGACTGCCAAAAACAGGAGCGTGTTGTGTTTCCTTTCATCTCAGAATTAGGCCAGTGTGTCCAGCAGTTTTTTTCCCCCTCCACTAGCAACAGTAGAGTTGTGTGGTATTGTGTGTGTTCATATACAAAACTACAATTGCCAAGGAAGTTTTACATTTTAGCTGAAGAGATTCATGCCATGATGCCACATATTCATTACAAAAAGAGCTGTCTCCTCAAGATTATAGTTTTATAATTGTGGGATAATTCGACGAATGTAAGTGGAAAATTTATTAATATTGCACGTTTAAAAACAACAAGAGATGACCAAAACAATCGTAAAATAGCAAACAGAATAAAGCAGTAATAAAGTAAGTAAGAGTTAAGATTTCTAAGAATTATTTAGCATCTCATACACAATCAGTCAAAGGCTAGAGGCCATGGTCTGAGTGGTGTGGACATGTGGAGGTAAGCTATTCCACAGTCTTTGGGCAGCCACGGCGAATGCTCAATCCCCTCTGCATTTGAACTTTGATCTCCGAAGATCGAGGGCGAAAACTGGCTGGTTTACCAGACTGCTCTCAAAAGGTATGTGAATGTTAAGGAGATCTCATAGAAAAGACGGGGCTTGCCCATTTAAAATTTTAAAAGTGAGCAATAAAATGATATGCTGAATATGGAAACATGGCGATGGACCAGAGATGGTTCGTCAGTCAGCCAATGAATTCATGAGATTTGAATTTGATTTTCAGTTAAAATTTTGAAGAAAAAAAATTGTTTAATCATCCTATCAGTACTGTTCATCTCACCCAGGAACAGCTTGGATACATTCCAACCTTCCCTGCTGCAACTGAGAAAGTGAAAAAGGAGGGTACATTGCTTGCAATTGCATTTATACCATTCGATCTTACCCACATTATATTACCTTACAATTACAAAGTTAATTTTAAGTTTACTTTTAACACTGATATTGAAAGAAAATGATACAAGGTTTTCAATTCTTTCGTTTTTTGTTAAAAATGACAATGAATAGTTTTGTGTGAAATTGTATTTAGCTCCTTTACTTAGATGCCCACAAAATATGTAAATGTAAATGCAAACCATCGCCTTCAGATGTCTACTAGTAAATAACGTCATTTAATCTCGGTATTTAGGCAGCCATTCTGTGAAGGCCTCAGAGGTTTGTTAAAGAATATTAGTGATAAAAAAAAGCATTATGAAGACCAGGGTACACAGCAGACAGGTCAGGGGTAAAGCTGTGGAGAAGTTTAAAGCACGGTAGGTTGGACAACAATTTGAACACACAGAGCACTATTGAATCCATCAGGGGAAAAAAAAAATAAAAAATAAAAAAAAATTAAATAATAATTATAATGGAATAAGTATGCTATTGCAAAAGAAATGACCATCTACATAAACTAACAGGCCAGGGAAGAAAAAAGCAAGATCCATGGTAACTCTAGAGGAGCTGTAAAAACCCCAACTTGAGTGTAAGAATATGTTTAAGTAACTATTTTGTGCTCCTGTGATGGCCTTGTTGGATGTGTTATTTTGTTTGAGCCATAGCAGAATCAATTTATCAATCAATCAAAACTTTGCCTTCAGAGCATTTTTCATACAATTAAGTGTAACACAAAGTTTTTTACAGATGTTAAACATGTAGAAGAAAGTACTCTGGTCAGATGCTTGAGGTAGAAGCTCAAAAAAAATATTCAGGGGAATTTATAAAAGCAAACAGCAGTGGCTTTTGTGAGTATCCTTAGCTTGTTTAACTACTAGATAAATGCATTTTTGAGTCACACTTCCATCTTCTTTATAACCTCTCAGATCAAGTGTTCCATTATGAAGATAAGAAGCACTGCAAATATCAGAAACACGATATTCCTCAATAGCTGGTGCGATATGAGTAATGAGGAAGAACATATGTTGCATGGAGCTGCTGCATGAGAAAGACGATACTGCCCAAACAAAACACAATATATGTGTAATCTAATATGTGCCATATGTTGACCATACATATAAGACCTCCCATCTCTTTGCTGAAGTAAAAAATGAAATCAAATATCACCAGTGAGGAGGGGCAATTAAATTAAAATGATTAACAGGAGTGCAACACACCTTTTGTTTGAATGGGGACATTTTTATGTTTTCCTCAAGTCATTTTTTCCTGTTAAACTCCTTAGCAGCTCAATATAGTGTGGTCCATGCTAAAAGACTTGGCCAGGACTACAGGTGTTAAAATGCTTTTGGCTCTGGCAAACAGGCCAGAAGCAGCAGGAGAGTAAGTCTCCTCCTCTGCTCTACCAGTGTCTCAGGAAACTACAGATATATGTGTGCTGCACACTTATTTCCGAATGGCAGTGGATTTTATGTTCTGCAATACAACTTGGCATCATTTAACATCTCCTTTCTGTAAATGCAAACTGTAAACAGGTACTCCCACACATGAATCATAAACCAGCCCATGCTGTAAAGAAGTAGTTTAGACATACAAGAGAATGCCCCACAAAGTAGACACGTCCTTCGTATGTTATCCACTATCCATATCTAATAAGGATGTTTATTTTTTCCATTAAACTGGCATAAAATCTTCCAGACTAGTGCAGTTTAATTCAATTTTCTATAAGTGCTGTAACAATTGGAGAGTCAAACAGTTTTTGTTGGCATATTTAGGGATCGAATCCCAACTAGGACAAGAGAGCGGTTGAGGCCCTGTGCTGCAGTTGAGCCATAAATCTCCATCATTTTAACAAGACGAGACAGGAACCAGTTTGTGAGATTTATGTTTTTTTCTTTTTTTTCCCTCTTGTTCTCTCAAATATGAATGAACAACAGACATATCTGTGAAGCAGTGATGAGTGCACTAAATCCAATCAGAGTGGAAAATTAATTTTAACAGGCTTGTCATTACAGTTTAAGCCTTGTAAGGAACTGCTCCTTCTGTCATGTTAATTCAATTCCCCATCACGATGATCTCGGCAGAATTCAGAAGCTTCTCAGCCATAAAACGGCTTTAAGGGCAAGCGTTGCATGTTTGAGAAGGAAAGATATGTCCTCTAATTGAATAATAAACAATGTCTAAATTGCATTATAGTCCTTCAGGGTAATTGGATTAGAAGGAGGGGGAAACTGCAAGCAAACCTCATAATAATAGTATATAAAGAAATGGATTGGAAGCGGTACGCTGGTCATTGATGGGACAGGAAGAGTCTGTGCTGTGCTATTTCCCTGTGAATGTGGCACTTTCACCATGCCTTGTCTGGAGTCAAGCTTTCACAGTTCTGCAAATGAGCACGGACAAGCTCGCCCACACTTGGGTGCAAACACTTGAACTGTGAATCAAAACATGCAAAATTAGGTGTCAATTAGGTGTCAGGTGCTCTATATGTGAAAAACTCCCTTTTTTTTCTCAGGCTCCTGCTCCAGTTTTAGCTAATATTATTACTCCGTGATCTTTGAAATATTCATTCCTTCAAGGGTCAGAAAATTATATTAAACATGAAAGCGTTTCTGGCCTAATTATTTAAATCCATCTCTCATGACAGAGGTTCTGTTTTTATTTTTTTCTTCCAAAGGAAAAGGGAAATCAGAAAACCATTAAACAATGTTAACGTATTGAGGTGGAAGAAAATGTGAGGTGCTCAATCCGATCATTACGCTTGGGGAGTCGTATAAATGTGGTGGAAATAAATCAATGAAGGGAATGCACCAACTTTAATTTCAGCAAACCTAATTTACTTGAGTCAAACAAAGTCTGCTGCGAGGATATTATCACGCCCTCAGATGGAAAGGTGGTTTTTGCAGCCATCCTGCCTTCTCACCACACTAATATGCATAAGTGAAAGCAAGTCATGGCATGTTGTAGTGAGCACTCACACACTTTGATCATTTTTCTCCTAAAAACTGCTTTTCCTTAAAACCCTTTAAAATCTAATGATATTTAACCACAAACACATCAGATTGTGTCCTAAATATTAAGAATATTTCTATGACTTTGAAGTGAAGCCTAGAAAAGAAGTTTTGCATGCAAATGTTGTCTAACACTAGGAGACACAGTCACATCACTCCTGTACTTTATTCGACTGGCGTTAGTACATTTTAGAGTTGATGTTAAACTTTTAAAGTTAGTTTTTAAAGTTGTTAATGGCATTTCATCTTACTATTTATGTGGTCTTTTACAAGCACATTACCCAGAGCTCTTTGGTCTGCTGACCAGAATCTTCTGGAAGTCCCCGAGTTAAAGATCAAACAGTGGGGTGACCATACATTTGCTGTTGCTGCTCTGAAACTATGGCATTCATTACCTTTTGAATTGTGGCCCATCAATGATCTATTTTTGTTTAAAGTGAAGCTAAATACACCCTTGTTAGAACTGCTTTTAGCACGTAGTAGCACTTATGACACTTTTATGTTTCTAACAAGGCTGTCACATTGTTTGTTTTGTTTTTATATGTTTTTATTATACCTGCCGGCTGTTTAGTGCAATGTTGCTCCAAGCTTCTGAAAGTCTGCCTTTGATTGGTTGATCAGATCCTCATAATCACTTTTTTCCCTGGGAAACTACTGGCTCACAAAGCAGCTGACTTCTGAGACTTGCACAGAACCAAGTTGATCTGTTGGTCAGATTGTTTTGCAATCAGTGTTTTTGTTTGCATGGTACACTTTGCTGCTTTAATCTAATTTATTGTAAAATTCCTGCTGTATTTTTATGTTTTCCACTTTAACCCAGTTCTGAGTTGAAAGTCAATCATTGCCTGGTCATCCAACAAACTTAGTCAAAACCATCAGTCCTTGCAGACAGAACCGCTGTTGGAATGTAAGCTGACAATCCCACGAGATGACAGAGGAATGGAGGTGACAGAGCCCCAAAGCTGCTTAGGTTGGTTCAGAGAAAAGAAGTAGTTCCAAAACCTTGAATTGGTGTATTTTTTACCTTTTTCAAACTCTGTTTCTTAAATTTATATTAGACAACAGAACTAAGAGTTCTTGGCCATAAGCTTCTCTCTTTAAACTCTTGTGAGACAAGTAAACCTTTGACAAAAGTCAGAACTTTATGTAGTTTGAAGGATGCTTTCAGTTTCCTATTAAAAAAAAAAAAAAAAAAAAAAAAAAAAAAAAAAAAAATCCCCCGTTAGCTGTGGCAGTACTTAATTAAAGGAGAGGTGTAATGTATTTTCAGGCACACTGTCACTTTATAGCACAATCAAGTAACTATGTTACCTTCAGTTGTTATAAAAATGCTGCATATATCAAACATAACTTTGACTTTGCAATTTAACGCCTTGAAATTGGCCTCTGTCTCTTTAAGAAGCTCCTATTCTTTACACTTCGCCTTCAGCGCGTCATCACAACAATGTTCGTCCATTATGCCATTTACAACCGTTCTTCGGAGCATTGGACTGAGAGGTAGTTCATTTGATAAGCTCAGCAGACTCGCAGTTCCACCAGGTGTTTGCTAATTGCTGCTGTCGTTAATCTGGAGGAGCTGAGTGGGGAAGGTGCGGGGGAGGGGTGCTCTGTCGGGTGGAAGCTCGGCTGGGGCATGCAGCTCCAAGGAGGAGGTTTGTGTAAATAGGCGGCGCTTTGTGAGAGCAAGTGTTTAGGTACCCCTGAATGGTTGCCATGGGGGATTCAAGGATTTCTCAAACATGAATGAAGGAATTAAATAAACACTTCAGGTATGTTTCTGATGAGGGAATAACATTATAACATGATATTAAGCTCAAAAAAGTCAATTTTACATCATACCCCCCATTTAAATCTTCAGAAAGTAGACCTTGGGTTAATCAATAATAATATCAAGTCATTGATTCCATTAATTATTAGTGCTTTCTCCAAATAATTCTTGACTGAAGAGTATTCATTATAGTGATTTAAAGAGACCTTAATCTGAGAAATATATAGGACTCTGCTTGTCTCTTAAAATTTGTGATAGATAAAGATCCTGAATATTACATTACGGACATAGCTTCACAACTGCTTCAATATCCTTAGACTGTAAATCTGTTTACATTTCAAAATTTTTGCTTTGTCTCAGACAAGCACAGACTTTGTTGTTACTCACAACAAAATGCATCTTAACCAGAGTCTCCATTTTCCCACCGGAGGAGTTAAAGCAGACGTCCTGACAGAGTGAATGCCTCAGCTCTACTCAGCTGGCATGCCTTGTCGTGCATGGCGTAATCTGATAATATCAATCATAATTGTGTTAGATGTAATCCATCTGACTTTCAGTTTGTCAGGGTCAGGGTAGGAAGCAAGGCCCCACTTGCCATCAATTATCAGACATAAGAGAGTAAGAGGATGGAGCTCTCCTCTATAAATAATATGGTGTGGCCCCGGCCCTGCCGATCGATGCTGTACAGTTCCACTGTCATGGCTTTAATGGCAGCTGGCTTTCTTGGCTATGTGGATCAATAGCGTGTCTCCTCGGGGCTCAGTCTGGGTCCAGGTCACGCCTGGTGATGGAGGCGTAAATGACACCTCTGTTGTGATTGGAAAAATGCGAGCCTTTTGGGTTATTTAGCGCTACCACTGAGTGTTTTTGCTTTTTCTGGCAGAGCCTGTTGGGGGACACCTGTTGGGATGAGTCAAACATTTCTCTTATGATCTGCTGCACCTCATAGTAAACATCTTTTATTTTTGAATGCAAGTCATTATAAAGATATCTGCAGTTCTTTAGTTTTTAGCTTGTCCAATGGTTCTAGGTTATATACACAGGAACGGCTGGCTGTTTAAATTCTAAACAGGCTGGTTTGAAGTGATGTCTAATTGAAAAACATGAAGAACCACAGTGGCTCAGTTTGAATGTCAATGGATGCAAGAATGACAGGCAGCACAGCAGGCAACCAGGCCAGGATAGCTGGGCCAAAACTTACGAGACACATAAACAAACACAATCCCACAATTCTTGATCTCACGGAGACACAGACACAAACTAAAACTAGGTGGTATTAAGTACAAAACAACAGCATACACATAAAACCAAAAATGACAGGGGTAGATGGTAAAAGTTCTCTGCCTTCAAAGAAACACAAGCAGACACATGAAAACCAAGACGTTTGCAATAAGAACACAGTTCTGGTTGCATGAAAATATCCTTAACAGTTCGTTAACTTCTAAGTGTCTCTCCTTCGAAACAAAACAGAAATAAATCATTAATGTGAAGGTTCAAAAGGGGGGCTGAGAATTAAAAAAAATCCTATAATTACAACAACTGGTTCTCAAATGTCATGTGAAAATACTGCAGCAGCTTCTCATGGATGAGCTGATAGCAGCAAGACACGAGTTGTTGGTGTCACGGAGAGGCCACAGAGCTGACACAAATCTGTCCACTTTTCTGGGGGCGGTGGCCTGACTGAAAGAATTGGTGTGTAAGAAGTAAACTGTGATGATAAATAACAGAGATATAAATCAGAAGGCAACTAAGACTCAGCCCAGTTCTATGTACTTTCTGACTACAAAGCCGGACAGCATCAAAAAATAAGAGGGGCCCATCTTTTATGGGTAATTTCATTCTGCATTGTCTTTGAGGTGGTGCTGAATGACAATAAAGTGAATCTCGAATCTTTCACACTACAGAGATTTTCTGCTTTGTTGTTGTGAATAGTGGGGACTCACACTCAGTTTTCTATTGTATCCTGTGCTGCTAGCTCAGGCAAAACAGGATGGTGCGTCTGGTTACCTTGCGGTGTCAATATAGATTTGTTCTACAAAATTGAGGGCAGGGCTGAACATTCCAACTAATAAACTTTATTAAATTAAATAGATGTTAGACCATTTATGGTTCAGATGACAAAGAGGACAGGGCATGAGATATATAAAGACACAAAAATGATAAGGACAAAGAGAAAAGGAAAGGGTGGGGAACCAGAAAAACAACAATAATGACAAACAAATGAAAAGAAAAAAAAGATACACACTCACCAATTTCTTAGGTATACCCATTCAATTGCTTGTTGTCACAAATATCAAATTAGCCATTCACATAGCCTAACTCAATGCTTCTTGACGTGAAGCATCAGATTGGTAAAGAAAGGGGATTCCAGTGACTGAACATGGCATGGTTGTTGGTGCTAGATGGGTTGGTCTGAATATTTTAAAAACTTCTGAACTGCTGGGATTTTCACATGGAACCTTCTCTTCATTTTACAGAAAATGATCTGAAAAATACAAAAATATTCAGTGAGCAGCAATGGTGTAGACAAAGTGCCTTGTTACCACAACGAGCACTGCTCTTGTTAACTAGCAACAGGAAACAAATACAATTCACACAGGCCCACCAAAGCTGGACAGTAACAGACGTTGCCGCATCTAATGAGTCTCTATTTAAGCGATGACATTGAGATGGCAAGGTCAGACATTGGTGAAAGTAACATGAAACATGAATATATCCTGTCTGTGTCAACAGACAGGATAGATTCATGTCTGTTAGTGGTGTAATGGTGTGTGGATATCTTCTTGGTACATTTTGGTCTTCTTAGTACCAACAGAGCATGGTTTGCTCATGTCATGTCATGCATCATGTCACAAAACTCAAATCATTTCAAATGGGTTTATTTAAGATGGCAGTGTGTTAACTGTGCTCCAAAGGTCTTCACAGTCATCAGACTTCAACCCAGTAGATTAGCATCACTAGCAGGTTGTACTTAATGTTTTATTGTATAAACATGTGTCATGAAAGATATAAGCTGAAAACTTGTTTGTACCTGGAAGACCGCATTAGCTTGACGTAAGATGCAGTGTGCCTTGTCCACATTTAAAGTAAGACGTCCAGATCTAAATTCAGCAAAGAAAAAAAGGTTACAGTGAATGACTAAAAGGCTGTATAAATAAAGTTTAAATCTTTGCTCCAGAGGCTACACTCATTTTCCATTGACCTCTTTCATTAGGAAGCAATTGAGAGGAGGATCTGCTGCTGTGCTGCCACTATTAGCTACTCAGTGCCTTGCTCAGCTTCCTCTGGGCTGCTTTTCCCCTCAGATGGGCACAGCTGGTGGGAGGTCCACCACCTATTGTGAGGGTCACCCCCCTTCACCTGCAGCCACCTCGTGACCTGCACCTTCAGTGAGCTGTGCAGAGCTCACTCCTGACAGAACAACTGGAGTGCGGGAGAGTTTCCAGGCAGACCACCACAGCAAGCACTGTCGGGCTCGTATCTGCCCTCAGAGATATGTTGATAACACGCTCATTTCAACATTGCAGGTTCTCTCGTAGAGGCCACGAGACAGACTGGGTTGAATAATATGAGTATCCAACAAGGCAGTGAGATCAGCTCTGCAGGCTCTGGACCTGAGGGTGGTCGCCTCCACCTTGCTAACAATTTACATGACCTGTGAGACGAGTCCAGGAAAAAAGGACTCAGTTCATTAAAACATTAGAAGAGAACTATGAAGCAGGCACAAAGAATGATTTGATGTTTAGTTCAAAGCAAAAAAAGACCTTCTTTACTGTTCTTTATCTATTGCCTGTTAGTACCGTAACTCAACCAACCCTTAAAGTTTTAACTGTAATGACAATGTGTGGTGCAAGAACTTTGAACAAATATACATTTTAAACTAATTAATAATTATATAATAAATTATTTTTTAAATATGCAGTATTTTGTAATTATTATAGAACCAACTGATGTGAGAAGCATCATGGTGCTGCAGTAACAATCTTTTACCAATAAGATAAAAGAGCTACAATGGGGCTACTTTCCACTTTGCGTGCATCGAAGAGTCCGTGTGTGTGAGCAGGTTATAAAAAAAGTGTACCTTCAGACCATGGAACTTGTAAAACATGGCAAAGGCTGCACCCTTTTCAGCCACACAGCAGGATCCAATTAGGTCTCTTATCATGTAATTGTCCCTTACACATCTGCATTCCAGAGTTTTTCGAGAAAGCCTGCTGTCCTCTTTCTTTGTAACAAGCTCTCAAATTAATGAGATTGCTCTATAATTGAACCTCTTCATGGGTCCCTTGGCAGGCAAAATATGCTAAGTTAAATTTGTATTAACAGATCATCAATCATAGCTGATCAGCTGATAAACAGTGTCGATGACGGCAGGCGCTAAGTGGTTGCACCTTTATGTAAATTCACTGTCTACCTTGCAGCAGATGCAGTTTAGGAGGAAATGTGTCCCAGACCCGGCCACTGTGGGGCACTGCACTACAGATCACAGAATGTCACCACACCAGAGGCCACAAGACCACACAAACATGTTCAAAATGGACATGTCTGAGTGTTTCTGTGCTCTCATACAGTGCTGGATAGCCATCTCAGTGTTTCCCAAGATATAAATCTGATTTAGATATTCACTTAAATTATATATATATATATATATATATATATATATATATATATATATATATATATATATATATATATATATATATATATATATATAGTGTGTGTTAAATATAACATTTTTAAAGGGTTTTTTTTAATATAAAGTGCAATACATGTCTCCTGAATAATTGTGAAAAAAATGTTTATCTTTGCAAATGTGCATTCAAGGTAAAGGTGGAGGAAGGCCCACGTGCCTTATAACACTGATCACAGGTTAAACAAAGTCACAAGTTTCAGTATGACAAAAAATTGCCAGGTTCATTCAATTTCCACAAACATGCCTTCCATGAATGCCAATTAAATCAAACAGATCTTGTGTAACCTGACCTCTATGTGCTGATCACAAATGGCCTGAACTTGCACAAAGCTCTAAAGGTTACATAAAGCTTGATAGATAATTCCTTAAAAAAGCAAAAGATAATCATTTAAAAATATTTGAAGACCCACTTACAGTATTACTTACCTAACTTTATTGTCTGCTTTGTTATATTACTCTAATATGAAAATGTTCATTTCATATGTATTTTTTTTTCTTTTGAAAATAAGTTTTTTGTTGTTACAATAAAAACAGGCACACCATCTCAGGTAAACCAAGATGTTTAATCTTTTTTTCTTTGAGCACGGTCCAGGAGTCAAGTGTGCTCACAGTTTAACAGGTGCTTGAGACTTAAGAGAGGGAGACGTGCTTACACTGTGAAAGTTGGCCCAGGTATGCAGAGTGGAGTTCAGCTGATCAGCACTATGAAAAAGAAACAAAGAGCTTAATCAGAGACGCAGCCATGAGGCCCATGGTCACTCTGGGGGACTTACAGAGATCCACAGCTCAGCTGAGACGGTCTATTGTGACACAAGAGGTAATACGAATGGTAAATGGCCAGTACTTGTATTGCGCTTTATCTAGTCCAGAGGACTCTAAAGCACTTTACACTACATTCAGTCATTCACACATTCACATTGTTGGTAGTAAGCTACATTGTAGCCATAGCTGTTCTGGGACAGACTTACAAAGGCGAGGCTGCCATACATTCAGTACCATCAGGCCCTCTGACCACCACCATCAGGCAAGGCCACAACAACTGAGATGGACAGAGGAGGTGTTTGAACCGGCAACCCACCGGTTTCAGGACAAACTCCTACATCCTCAGCCCCAGTAGCAGTGCCACAATTCCTTTCTGGCTGATATGCAAAACGATATGCATGGAAGCAAACCGCCCCTCCCTCCCCCTTCTTAAAAAATCCACCCTGCGCATTACCCTGAACATACCATCTTTAGGTGACACATACAGTGGTGGCAGCATCATGCTTTTCTTTGGCAGGACCAGTTAATCTGGACAGTGTTAATGTCAAGATGGATGGAGCATATTACAAGACAATCTGGGCAAAAAACCTGATAGAAGCTGCAAAAGATAAGAGATTGGGGTAGAGTTTCACCTTCCTCCAGATCTGTGGATCTGGAGGAACTCTCTCCATCTGAATGAGCGTCAGCTATTTTGCAAAGAAGAGGAGGTAAAAATTTTAGCTTCAGATGGCAAAGCACATGGAGACATACCTCAAAAGACATGAAAGTAAATGCTGCAGAAGGTGTTTTTAGACAGAGATTTCATATTTTATTTGTAAAAACAATCAAATTTTTCACAATTATGCAGTACTTTGTAGTCACATAAAATCTCAATAAAATAAATAAGCTGAAGTTTGTTTTTGTAATTTGACAAAATGTAAAAAAGCTTAATGAATATTCTTTTCTTCATATTTATTTGGCACTGTACATCTGAAACTTGCTTTTCCTAGCCCTGCCTGAGCCTTGCATTTCAAAAGGAGCCTTTATCGTTGTTTTCAGCAGTTAATATCTATCAGGAATCTGGTGATTAATAATTGTTAATACATGTGATCTCTAACCTGAAGGTTGTGTCACAGATAGTCACTCATGTCTCACAAAGAGCTAGACAAGCAGGGCAGGGGATCTGAAGGTGAGTGGAAGAGGCAGATGCTTTCTTGTGAGGCTGAGCTCACTTTATTAGCATTGATTCCCTTTTTTATGTATTTTGTCGCAGCTAATGCTATCGATCAGCATTGCCACTGGTCATACCCCCCCATTAAAAATTAAACAAATACTTTTTTGTGTGTACCTTTTAAAATAATCTGTCATGCTTACAGAATTATATAGTGAAGATATGAACTTTAATCATAAAATACCGCTTTTAAAAATCAGCTGTTGCATATATTTGTTCAAATATCTTTCATGTGTCTGATATTCACTTTTCATCGATCAAGCCCCAGCTGTGAGGTAAACACAGCTGCTAATTTAACCCTTTAGGAGAAATTATAAAAGAAAAGAAGTTGCTTTAAAGAGTCATGGTTGGTGTGGATGCCACCTCCCCTTCATCCACCCCCGCATGGCTCAGCATGCCGCAATATAGCCCAAGGAAGCAGCTACAGAGATCGAGCAGAGTTGGCTTGTCCCCTCTGTCTCAAACAGAATCCCCACTGTGAAGGAGAATAGCAATTAGCATGCTAAAGGTAGCGCAAATGCAAGCCCATCTTTGAATCAGCCCTGAACCAATTTTCCCATTACAAGAGCTACTAATAAGGAGAGTTGCTCAGTGTTTATGCAAGATTATCAAGCATGAGGGGTTTAGGGGGCAGATTCAGAAGGCTAACGTGTGTTAAGCTGTGGGTCAGAGAGTCAGAAAGAGCCAGAAATGAAACATCACTTGTAGCTACAATATAGATTTTTACTCTAACAATAAAAAAAATGTTTCAATTGTTTTTTAAGTTTGATTAAAAAAAAATACAAAGCAAAACGAAATACTTGGGAAATTACTTAAAGAACTGATTTGCTTTCAAATATTCTGCTAAACAATCCATTTTTGCTCACATCACGTTTGGTTTGCTGTCCTCTATATGTCATTTTAGACATATTAAAATATTAAACTGCCACAAATCCATTTATAATTCTTTTTACAGTTTTTTTTAATTTGAATAATATCAGCATATATTCACCACTCTTGAACAGCAAATTTTATTGGTATTGCCTCAGGTCAAAGCAGCACAGCAATCATACAAATGACAAACCAATCCAATGTTATGCACTTTAGGGACTCTGCAAAGTGTAGAAAAGAGCAGAGGACTTAAACAAATCCACCGCCACACGAATGTTTTGCAGACCACTGATTGTTTGGGCATTTCATCACACACTGCTTTTGATAAACAAGCAAACAAACAAAAAAAAAGATTTTAAAAATAATACAAAGAGATTGTTTTGCACATCCCAACTATTGCTTTCTGTGCTAAAGACCACAAGTGCGCTGAATTTGTATTTCTGGTTTTCTCTCTCACTTTGTCCTGGCTCACTCTCTTTTAAATATCAAACATAAGAGGAAGAAATTAATAAGTGAGCAGAAATTGTAAACTGCACCAAAGAACACATGAGCCACAAATGTTTTAGGAGAGTAGCCTAGCTCTGCTATAGTCATGTTCAGAATCTTCATTGTCTGGATTTTAATGGTCAATGTTGACGTTATCTTCGACTGCTGGGACACCTTAGGTATTTTAATGTATTTGATTGGAATCCTAAACACGGAGACAATTTTTCAAAAACTAAGGACAAAGTCTGCATCTGGGGTATTAATTTACTAACTTCTGCATAACTCAATTGGGTTCAGCATTCTAAATTTCCCCCCATTAACATGCTACATTGCACCTCACTCTATAAAGTTGTAGTTATTAGTGTACTTTGGATCATGTTTACTACTTAGACTTGCAATAATATTTTTTGTTTAATCTTCCCACTGGTGTTGGCTGAAGTGATGGTCATGGTGATGCAGTTTTGTAGATCCCAGCAAGAAGTACAGTCGGTTCTTAGAAATCAAACCTGGCCATTTCAGCCTGCAGATCCTTAATGAAACCCTCCCATCTGTTTTTGCTGCTAAATCATCCTTAAACTTATGCAGTGTTGTTACCATACAGCTCTGTGGTTTTACTGTAGCTGTACAAAATATAGGTTAATGCCAGTAATGAACAAATGTAAAGGTCTACACGGTAAAAAACCTCTCTAAATATTAAAAATATAACAGTAAAACTTTACTTTGAGCACATTAGTTAAACTTAGCAGTACTCTACTCTGTAAACTAAAGTATTCTAGTGGCGTCTAGATGCAACAGTTGGTTGGTTATAAAGATGTATTTTATCGAGTTTAATAATAATTTATAAAAAAAAAAAAAAAATACAAAACACAAAGAAAAAATGACTGTGGTATTGTTATTGATGATTGATTAATTTATAAAGGGAAATCTGGCTTGTAAGCTTCCATTTGTTCCAATCTCTGAATTTCCCAGTTCTCATACAATGCCGGTCTTAAGTCAATAGGAGCACATAGAAGAGTGAAAGAAAAGATGTCTGTTGAGATGCAGGAGCTGTGTCGTTGACACAGTCCGAATCTCTTGTGTGACATCCCGAGCCTTCCTCATCAGCTTATGGTAATGTTGCGAACAGTGTGACTGCTCCAATAGAGAGCCAGCTGACAGCCCCTACCATGGCCTGCCTGTCACCTGACACCTGCCAATAGAAAGGGGGAGGCCCACACACATATACACAACACATATATTACTGCACACACACACACACACACGTACACACACCTGATAATCATTGAATTATACACAGTGCGCCTCTTTCACTAACCTCTCCTCTCCTGGGACCCAGCTGTTCATGAAATACCTCCCAGTAAGGCAATGGGGATGGAGGAATAGGGGCAGCTGGGGGAGGCAAGAGGGAGGAGATGAGGGAGAAAAGGCACAAAAAAAGAAAAAAAAAAAACATCACGCATCACCGACTCTCAATACCATGCACATTTTTAAGAGAGCCAAAGTGAAAAGATACAATTTCACTCAATGAGGCGGGCTCCAAAGCCAGGCACAAAGGAGACAAGATAGTGCAATCTAGAGGTCACTGACACTGCCTCTGCTGTAATTACTACACTTCCTTTAATACTTCTGCACCGCATCCACCCCTGGCTCCCTCCACAGCACCTCGACGCACTCTTCTCTTCCAGATAAACATGAACGTATCAGTCAGAACAAGGGTGCACTGTATAGCTGAAGTTCAACACTGGCTTCATTTATTCAGGATTTTTATTCGATAACAGAGAGGTTGATGACCCTGCCCGGAAACTATCCCTTCTCTTAACTTTTCGACTCACTCTGCTGACTATCAATAGGTGTGAGAGATACAAAGCAATAGCAGCTCTTTGGTTTCTAGTAACATGGCTTTGGCACTTATCTTCAGGCTGCAGTGTTAAGGGTCACACCAGTTGAAATTGGTGGAACAAAACAGAACACACACTAACTCAAGTGGACATGAAAGGTATTGCAGACCCACAGGGTTGGTTGGGTCCCCACAGTAGCTTTAAATGCTATTATTTGGCCTTATTCTGTTTGGTCAAAATATAGGGCTGCTACACCCTTCCTTCAAACTGTGGGGTTACTGCGAGATTATCCCAAACAGCTTTCAATTTGTGATTGAAGTTCAAATTTTCAATTTTCAAAGCCTGTAGTAAAATTTCAAGGACTAGAGAAGCATCTGCTGTTTGTACACTGCTTGACATTTTAGCATTTTTCAATTCAAAGTTTGTGCCACAAGAGATATTAAAGGGGTGAGTGGCAATGAATCACATCAGAAGTGATGCGCCTTATTTGTCTTCAGTTCAGTTTTGATGTGTGTGCTCGTGTTACCGTTTTAAAGGATTGCAAGCTGGGTAAAAAAGGAAAGGGCTGCAGTCAACAAAATGCATTATACACCATGCCCGGGCCAACCACTTAAGATATCTTTGAAGATGAATCAATCACTATATTATAGTGGAGGTTCACGAGGTGCCTGGCTCATGATCGAACACTCTGCACTTCATAGCAGTCTACAGGGCATTGATGCTCTGATTGATCGCAGAATGGAAGTGACTGGAAAGAAGAAAAGGATTACGCTTGTCAAATGTAGTCAATACACCAGACCGGTGGTCAAATGTTTGCAGTAAATCTCAAATAGTGTCTGCAAAGCTAAACAGGAAAAACAGGCAAAAAAAGAAAAAAAAAATTCATTTGCTCAGAGGACCATCCCCAGTCAAACTGACAGGCCTGCAAATATGCAGTGGGATGAGTAGCCTAAAGCTTTTGGAGATTAGCAATGCTTTATACATCAAAACAACTCTTCCTATTATCTCAAGGGGAACCTGCCATCCAAAACTGAACAGATTAAACTTAGACCAAAGAACATAGTGCTTCATACAATCGATAGCATTATTGTTTCAATGCTGCAAAATTGTTTTTTGAAACTTTTTTTGTTGTTTCTCTGTTGGCTTCTGGTATTAGGTGTTGCTCCCATTAGAAAAGGTTATGCAGAAACGTCAAAACATGAAATCCCCACTTTGGCAAGAGGACTGCGGAAACAGGTAACAATGATATCTGCGAATGAACTAGAGCTCTGCAAGACTGTTACTGAGCTTAGTGTATTCAATAGCTTGAGTGTTATTTACAGAGGGGTTTTCTTTTATGGAAAAATCAAGACTTGATTGATTCAGGTTAATGTGACTGCAAGCCAGCACTGTGCCGCATCTCTGCGCTCAGGTTAACAGAAAACACTAACTTCCATAAAGTGCTATGGAGATAAATCACTGTTATCCTGACAGCGCTGACAGCAGTTTAAGCAGCGGCAATCATCAGAAGCACCTCGGGAGCCCCTGTGTTGCCTTTTGCAAAAATGTCATTGGGGGGGGGTTGATGGAAGGGGAGGAGACGGGTTGGCTAGCAGAGCGACTGGAGGGGTAAAGATGAGGGGGGTGTCACCAGCAGAGATGGTCATATGAACAACCTATCTCACCGCATAAACATCCCAAAGCTGTAAGCAAATTCTGTTGACGAATAAAGGCAATAAAAACAGAGAGATGTTGGCTGGGCGACCGGTCCCCAGTGGGTTCCCTTCACACCATGCGTTCACTCACTCTCCAGCTCACAAGAGTGAGATTATGGTGTTTGCTTTTATCTGTCAGAGATCAATATTTCAAACGTCCGATAAAAGAGGAAATTGAACTGGGAATAGACTGAAGTGCTGTAAAAGTACAAAGCACAATTATCAAAAAGCACTTAAACTGCCTAATAGGATACACATATTAAAAATTCTCAAATGGATGTCTCACAGCCATAATGAGAGCCGGCTTTGGTCTCCCATTCCCTGTGGCCTCACTGCTGTCTTTTGATCACAACACGGTGCTCTGCTGTGTGCAGCCATAGTGGTCAATGCTCTCTGGGAAGGAAATGGACCCCTGGAGGCTATGCACACAGTGTTTTAACATGGTGCCATTAGGTGTGATTGGGCACTTTCAGCCTTTATGGGAAATGCATTAGGAATTTAAACTTTGCATAAGAACACCGGCTCTCTGGACACAAGGGCATGTAAGAGACTCCTGGAAACAAACTGAAAAGTACGAGTCTATAACACTCTTTTGTTAGAAGAAGCTCGCTATTTACTTTGTGTTAGGGTCACTCTGCTGCCAAGAACTCTACTAGATGCAAGCACAAGTTTAGATTATTGAATCTTTCAGAGGAAATCAGAAAATTTAATTGGCTTTCTGTAACTTCCATATAACTGAAAACTGACCCAAAACTGTTGATTCTTACCCAAAAGTCCCATAAATTAAAATTTATTGTGGATTTTCTCCATTCCACACTCAGTGTTCCCACATGCTTACACTTTCATTTCTTGACACTTTCAAGAAAAAATGTCATATTTTGTTCTCAGTCCTGTATGGAATAGGTCTTACAACATAAAATACTGACATTCATGAATTCATGAATAAATTTATGTCAGTGGGCAGGCTTTGAATGTGGAATTTACAAAAAATAGAAACAAGAAGGAAGAATACAATAAAGGAACAGACATAGGACACCTGGATGAAAAGGACGTAGGACACAAGGAAGGAAGGATTAAAAACAGGAAGTAACGAAAGAAGGTAGGAGAAGGAACGAAAGAAAGTAGAGGAAGGAAGTATGCAAAGAAGGAAGGACAAATAGAAGGCAGCCAGGGCACAAGAAAGGAGGAGGGACAGCAATGAGGATGGGAGGGAGGAAGGAAGAAATGTAGGACACAAGGAATGAAGAATGAAAAGACAGAAAAGAAAGGGAAAAAAATAAGAAAGGCATAAGGAATGGCAGAGAGGGAAATAAAATGGTACAATAGACATTTGAATAGGTATTAAAGTCTGGAAATACAAATATTTTCCCATACTTTTATTTTGTTTTTCCATACCACTGCAGACTTAAATTAAATTCCATACTTTTCAAGAATCCAACTGTGTAGGAACTTGCAAGCATAATCAAACATAACATAAAGGCTCAAACATCTACTTATACCATTAGTAATTCTTAGTTAAATATCCCTTAGAAAGTTGCACCTCAAATACTACTTACTCTTTCTTGCATAGAAAAGCTTCTGGCATAATTCTGACTCGACATTTGATCACTGTTGTAGAAGGAACTGTCATTTGACTTAGTTGAATTACTAGAATGAATCTGGCTATTAAGCATGGTAGACAAATTTTAAATAGGGATGAGGTTGAGGTTAAGATGTTCAGCAACAAATCAGGAATGGTCAAGGTTTAATACTACCATTAACCTGAAACTGCTGGAACATCAGTGTCATTGTCCATAGTAAAAGTTTATAGTCAGATGAGAGAAAGATTGAGCTACAGTATGTGGCACCATGAAAAGAAGAATGAAATAATCAAGGTGAGGCCTTCAGACTTAGTAACTCTTTATTTAGTAACTCTTTACTGTCAAGCATGGCAGTGGCAGAATCATGCTGAGAGTATTGATGGATTATTTGAGAGTTAATGGAATGAAGAAGATGGAGGATCACCTCTAGACTGTTTCAAACCAACAACTAGATGGTTGAACCTTTGGCAAAGTTGAGCGTGCTGATCTTGACCAAAAAATTAAAATACATGGACTCTGCTTTTAAAAACCAGATGGGAACCCACTTAAATTACCTCTACCATGACTGATAAGAAGAGGAGTCAAATGTCCAGACATAATTATGCCAGGACCTTCCTCATGGCAGCAGAAAGTGTGTAGGCTTTCTGCAACTTGCTAAAGTACACGGGTCTATTAGTGGTAGTTTATGTATGCATATTGCATATTACAGCATTCATACATCACTTCATCCATGTGTGGATTTGAGAAAATTGACAAAGTTGTGCACCCAGTTCTTGGATTCAAAGACCATGGAAGTGGTATCTTGTATGTTCAGTCCACCCTGGAAAAAGAACAGTTCAAATGCACAGTTAAGACCCAAAGTACAATGTCCTTTATCCTGATGAAGAGTGGATTTATACTTCGAACCAGAACTGTAAACACATTCTAAACATTACCACATGTCAGTTTCTTTAAGCTCTGCCTTCCAACAGACCCAAGTGTTCTCCAACTGGTCAACTGACTAAAAATCCTCACATGAAGCTTTTGAGAGAGTTCTGCAGATATAATTTGTGTCAGAGAAAGTAATGGGGAGGTAAAATAGGATTGTATATGTAAATGCAGATCTTCCACTTTCAGTTCTCCAAAAAGAAAAGATTATATATAAACAAGAAAATAAAAAAAAGAAAAGTCATTACTGTCAGAAAAAAATAGCAATTTGTCAGCCATTGCCACTTAAAACACAAGTATTATCTGAGGTTGATTTTTAGATATAATAAAAAGGTTTTACATTACCTCCTTTAACTTGAATTTATTAAAAAGAAAGGGAACATCAGTGACTTTATACAGAAAGGAATTAACCAAGGTGTTATATTTAGAATATCCTTTTAAGCAGTAAACAGAAGATAGACCAACAACACAAATTTCCACTATGAACATATGGAAGGCCATCTTTTACCGATGGCTGGGAATCTTCAGATAAAGCCATCCTATTACTCCCTGACATGAAATGAAACGCCTGCCTGTTCCTCTCCTCCCTATCTCAATGATCCTTCATTAGAAACCTGATCAATAGGCTCTCTTGATTAAGTGGGTTGAGAGACACTCATTTCATTTTCGAGCATTTTTACAAATCGATGGCAAGATTATCTCCAGACCAATGACAGAGATGCAAGGAAGGCATTTTGAAGGCAGACCAATAACACACTAGCATCATCTCTTAGCATCTTGTTTTACTCAAACATCCCCCACCCCTCACCAACAAATATATATCAAACAGAAACTCTCGCCTTCCATTTTATGACTTACATAAGCATAAGATTATACCAGATAAACAAATGCACACTCTGACTGCACACTTTTACATTAAGTTATGGTACTTAATATAATTGCAGCAAGAGCTTTCACTAGGGCATCAGCATTAAGTAAATGAGTTTTTAAAGATGTTGAAAGATTTAATTTGCAGATACCTCAGATTCATTGTGGGAGGGGTAATCACTGTTGATTGAAACTGATTGATGCCTGAGCAGCTGTAAATGTGTCAACACAAGGGAACACACTGCTTCTGCTGATGTTGAATTCCAGGAATCTCATGGCAGCAGCGTACACATACTATGTACTTGTTTGCTCCTAGGCAAGCTTCACTGCAGGCCTGGTTCTGTCTTCACAAGTCTCTGTGACTGAATGAGTAAATGCAATTTCCATGTTTAAGAATGTTTTATTTTCATAATAAATAAATTAGAATATATGTCCCGATGAGTATGAGAATGGGTCTGTAAATATGCAGTGAACAAGGACAAGAAACAGATGGCATTGATGGGCATGTTTTGAAAAAATAATTTGCATCACCGTTAAAACTTATAATTTAATGTTTTGCTTTCTGCATGTTTAGGCCAGTTTGAGGTTTAGGGAGTGTTCGGCTGTAGGGACATGATATCGCAATCCTCCCTTTTTAATATAAACAATACTGTGTTCTAGCTTTATCACACACAACTGTTGTTCATTGCCCCATTGGCATCTCATTGAAGGTAATCTTTTTCATAATTTGGTGAAGGAAAGTTGAGAAATTTGGACAAAGCCACTACTAATCTGCATTGCAAAAGCACTCATAATCCTTGAGCTATTTTCACATTTTGTTCTGTTACACCAACAGACAATGTCCAAAGTCTTTCCCTGGGATTTATATTCTAAACTAACACAAAGTATATACTCGTGAAGTGAAAAGAAGGGATATATGATCTGGCTATTTTTTTTTTTACAAACAGAATCATTAAAATATTAGTGGTGAGCATTAGTGAAGACCAAGTAACACACCTGACAGGTCAGGGAGAAAGTTGTGAAGAACCTCAAAGCATGGTGAGGTTATAAATCCATATCATTCACTCGATCTGTTGTCCATTAATGAAAAGTGTATGACAAAACTCCAAACCCACGAAGACACGGGCTTCCACCTAAGCTGACAGGCCTGCAGGAAGAGCTTTAATTAAAGAAGCAGCCTAGAAGCCACTTTACCTTTGGAGGAGCTGCAGAGATACATAGTCCAGTGGGACCAGGCAAGTGTTTACTGCACACTCTACAAATCTGGCTTTTATGGAAGAGTGACAAGAAGAAGCTGTTAAAAGGAAAAGATGTGGCAGAAAAGTAACATGGCACACCATTGTGAAAACACTATCCTCCCTATGACAGCATATATGCTGTAAAAGAATGTATGGTTTTCTCAAAATTATGTGCAACTTTTTGTTGGTCTCTAACATAAAGTTAGAGAGTAGAATAAAGTTCAAGGGGGCTGAATACTTTTTCAAAGTATTACATTACAAATACATTCATACTATAAAGAAAAAACACCCTCTTTAAAATCAAGGGCTTTACATATTTTGTAAGTATCAAGGTGTTTTTGAAAGGGACTTAACTGTTATCAGACTTTTCCATTTTGGCTTCAACTCAAACAAGAATATAATGGAATTGGTGATGAGTGGTTTGCATATTTTTTTACAGGAAGTTTCTTTTGTTGTTCAACTGCAAGAAGTAGGTTTTAAGCGCTGGCCTCTGACATTACCTACAAAGTCCAGAAAAAAGAAGAAAAAGGGCCCATGGAAGATGTATGTCGTTCCATCGTTCAGAAATCCAACATTTTATGAGTTGCCCTGTTAATAAGAGGGCACTTGAATCCCTTCTGGGACTTCAATTAACCTCTGGGGCAGTTTGGTTTGCAGCTCAGTGACTGTGGGTTTAGAAGCTCCTGGTTTTGCCTTGCAGTCTCAGCTAGCTGATAGTCAGCTAAACAGGCTCAATCGATGCAGAGAAAAGAGATTTTTAGTGATGCTGTGTGTTTTCTCTCATCGCACCACATATGTCCTCCTTCTGTTGCCCTTCGGCTTTAATTTTTCCCAAGATTCAAATCACATTTTTGATATTTGCCTTATATGATAGAAATCTGATGAGAAAAATCTTCAGGGAAGAATCAGAACCATAGTGCTGGCCTCAAGGGCACTGATCTGAGACTCAAACTAATTTGGAAAAATAGAAAGGTCTTGCTGTGTTATTATCGTTTGTGCTGGTGCATTTGATACTGAGCTGCTGCTAGAAGGTGAGCAAACAGACGCCAAAGGCAAAAGGCGACATTTTAAAGTGATACTTCACTTTTGTGGACTGTCTTCACTTAAACAAAAGTTCTGAAACATATAATATCCTACATTAGCTGCCCAGGGGATCCACCAGCTCCAGCTCCCAACACAAGCACAATCTTGATTGGATCAGAAAAAAACCATTTACAGAGTGGTGGAAAAGCTACTGTGAGCATCACTCTGTCCAGTTAACTTTTAGTTCTGTTTGAGCATAATAGGATTTCTGATCCAAAGACTGTCATCTTGAACATGGAGAAAAGGGACTGGGTATAATCCTTAACTGGGTCAGATCAGTGTGGGAAAATTCAGCCCTCAGTTCAATAAATTCAAACAGCTCCATATTATGAGACGTGGGATAATGCAGCTTACACACACTGTCTCGGCCCCTGTGAGGATAATTCATTAACTTTCCTAATCCTCTCATGTTGTGTTCCTGCAGAGAAAAGATGAAAAAGTGTACTGAATATCAAAAACAACGATTTCCGAGCTCCTCGCCATGGCCCTATTACACTTTCACAAATGTCTCCAGAAAAAAAGGATGCTACATGCTCCAAGCATGCACGTCTTGTGTTAATGAGCTTCCAAATACATTTTCGGCAGCTTATGGCTTCGGCGCACCACTGTGGGATGAGAACAGCTCAATAAAATATACACAGGAGGTCGAAACGGTAGGGAAATAAAAACCCCTTTTTGACAATGTTAAGCCTCACAGCTGCTTTGAGGCAACTGAAGGGTTTTTATCAGCTCTTCAGATGTTGGATCATAGGGCACAGAAAGCTTTCCAAGGGTAAGCAAAGTCAGAGGAGTCACTACTGTACCAACACATGCCTGCACATCACATCATTAAAATCTGTCACTGTTTTTTTTTTTTTTTTTTATCTTCACTATTGAGGCAGACATTTTTTATATATGCTCAATTTGTTGCCTTTAGAATAAAATATCTAATTAAATATTGCTCTTTTCTCTCTAATATCTGTGCTAAGGTACATTAACAATAAAGAGAACTCTAAACCGATGGAAATCTTTTTCTTTAGTTTAAAAAATAGTCAAAACTCTTGAATTTATAAATTGTTTCACAACTCACAGTAAACAGTGCAAGTAATGACTTATTCTTAACCAAGATGATCAAACCTGCAATAAATTTAACCATGCACATCTTAATCAACTTTGTTCATTAAAGCAGACATGGTCAAAAAAATCATAACTCAAATTTGTAAGTTTTTTTTTTTCTTGGTTTAACAAATACACCCAGATTTTCTGCTAATTAACAAAGGACCTTTCTGAGCGTAGAAACGTACTAGCAGTTAACTTTTTATCCTCACAATAAGGAGAGTTAAAACAAGAGTTTTAATGTGCTTGTCAGCTGATTTCTCCCACCGAAGCAGTGGATCACTGCAGCTTCTCCATAGGTAACCATCATCCTCTTGGCTGCTTCTCTGAATGATCTATAATGGAGATTTTCCAATAAAACACATTGATGTTTAAGGATGTAAGGTGACGACTTCAAGGGGTGTGAATACTTTGGCAAGGCACTGGCCCATCTCACTCCCTGAAATGGAGAAATGACAAATTAGTCCAATGAACCTTTAATTGCTGGGCTTTGATTTGGCAATATTTTTCCTGTCCCTTACACTACATACACTGCAGGAGTAACTAACTCCTGAAGACTTAAGATGACCTCTGACACAATGAAAAAATTTGAAAACAATAAAAGTCAGCCTTGACAGAAAATGATGGGCTTACTCACTTCCTTACTGAAGAGGTTTTACTCTGAATTGAGGAATGTGAAAAATAGAGAGGCCAAATAACAATAATACATCAGTATTCCATGATGACCTTGCTCTCCTTCCATGGTTTTAGTTAATGAGTGTAAGTTCTGTAAGTGTTGTTGTGTGATACATATTGGTGATTATATTGGGTATGTATAAATTAAAAAAATGTAATTTTGTTGACATTGCGGATGATAAAATGAGAGGCACTGTAGGTAATTCTTCTGATTAAGCAGCTTGACCCCACTGCAGCTGATAGAATCAAAAGTGATTGTGCACAATTATCTATCTAGTCAGTCCATGCAGGCTAAACATGGAAATGTCAGCTTCCTGTCAGTGCATCATGAAGTTTAACTAGTGTAAATAGGACCAAGCCTTACTAGGACATGTGCTTTAAGAAAATATGTCAAACATTTAAATTTCTGGTTTTAAGTTAGAGCAGCATTCTGCAGCTGAATCATCAATATTTTTTCTTCTTAGGAAAGCAACCCTTAATGTAAATGATACAATGTATATCATTCTGTTTGACATACTACCACCTTTACTCATGAAGGTGGAGCTTTATAGTTCTTTCTGGGCTTTTGCTGTCCACATTAATATCAGCCCTCTTTAAAAGGCCCAACATTTGTTGCTGGTCGATTGTTTTTAACATAAAAAATGATTATATAGCCCCCAGGCAATAAATAAGTGAGTAAATATGTAGACAGGAAGCATGATGACAAATAACAGCACTAGCTGCAGCTCATTAATTGTTGACAGCTTCCGCAGGAATGCTATGTGGCCTGTATTTCTGTCTCATTACCACGCTGGTCTGCACTTCCTCCCTCAGACCTTTAATTCATCTGTTATAATTTCCCTCTTCCTGCCCTTTGATTTATTGCAAACTAAGTTGTGTGGTAAAATGCCTGATTTATGGCAGCCATTGAACGCCTACAAATCAGAGAATATTTTCATTGATTACTTCAAATTGTCCAATCTTTGCTATGTTCCTGGGTCCTGATTGGGTGGTGTTTACAGACTGCCTCCTTCTAAATTAAAAATCAATAAGTAGCTCGAATCAGAGTGGTTGGATGAATCCAGGCCAAGGCAGAAGGTTCTTCCTCAATAAAGCCTGTCAAATAATGAGGCATCCACTGAATTCTGGTCATGTTTATATTCAAGGGATTTATCTCTCTCGTAGAAATCTAGAATAATATTGAAGAAATTATTTATTTTAAAATCAGCTATCTTCAAATCAGTTTAGTCTACATGAAGGGGAAGTGGTGAAAGAGTCATTTCAGTCAGAAAACATACCATGAAATAACTTTTCCTGTCCTGTCTTTTCATGTCTTTTGAAAATGTTATACCTTAGTTTAAAACTTCCAAGGTATCAAACTGTCTTTTTGTTAATTTTCCGCAAAACCATGATGACTAATTCTACCACAGCTACATATCCTTTAGAAACCATTTAGTTCTGGTGTCTGAAATATTTAGATGTTAAAACTATGTTTATCAAGTAAAGAATTACTTTGTTCGTAAGTTACAGTACAAACTACTTTTAATTGTTAAAATGTTATGAGTCGTGCATGTAAAGAAATGGTTACTTAACCTTTTCAGCTCATGTGAAAGACTTTTTTCTGCAATACAAAGAAAACTGAATATTTTCTTTAGCTTGTTAGCATTGTTCAGTTGCAAACTCCTTATTTTACTGTAAAATCACTGGTTTAATGTCTGACTTCTTTAGATTTACAATGATCAAGCATATATGGTTGTAGTAATATGTCACTAGACAGTGAAACAGAAGCTGGTAAGCAGTCACTTCTATATTGTAGCTTTGGCCCTTCGTCAATGTGAGACTCATTTTCTTGACGGTGACCCCAGCTTTCACTTGCACTTTTGACATGGGTTGACTTCCTGATACAAGGTGCGACGGATAATTATAGAATGCATTCAGGGCAGCAGAGGTGTGCTGCTGTCCGGGCTGAATCTAATACCGTCACATCTGTTTAACTTCACTATCCGGGAGCACCTACAGGTCTAGGAGGGAGAAAACAAAGACTCAAGGAGAGGGAGACAATGCCGGTGAGACTGGACAGGTTTATTGCTCTGGCCACTGGCATCTCAGATGGTATCGAACAACAAGGGCAAATCTGTAGAGGGGGACGTGGGATCAGAGTGTGTGATATGAGTCTGTGATGACAAGTGCTGATTTATATTGAGGTAGACATAGATGTACAGAGCCCTGAGGGGAGCTCACCTACTCTCGCATTAACATCACTGTCAGAAAGGGACAATGAGAGGGAGCGAGAACAACAGTGTTCTTTACCCAAGGTACCCACAATCATTGGTGAAAACATTCCTTTCCCATTTTCAATAGACTTTTATACCTTACCGCAGAAGATGCTTGAATGTTAATGATTGCTAAACTTAGTGTATTATTGCCAAAAGCAGACAACTGGTAGGAAGTTTCAAGTGAGGATTTGGTAGAGCTAAATAGAAGGCATGAGCCCTACCCAAGACCTAAAAAATGGTTTGTTTCACATTATCATGTACTGCATTATTTCTACTTTCTGAATAGTTTAATACTCCAAAGTTACTTGGTGAGATTCAGGAATTAAGAGTTCATATTCTTTCACAGCAATAATCTTTAATTTAAAGCTTGTCATCTACGTAAATGCAATTAGTTAATTTGTACTGCCTCCTTCCACTCCTGCCAGGTAAGCTTTTTAATTTTCATTCTAAAAAGGAAAAAAACACACCAACAACTGGCCTGATCTAAGATGGCTCAAGTGCAAGACCAAGAGTCAGACAAATAGTGTGGAAACTTTACTGGAACAAGTACATTGCAGTTAGAGGATGAACCAAACCAACATGGCACAACAGGGCCCCAAAGCAGGAGACATATTCAACACACTACACTATGTTTTTTTGTTTTTTTTTTTTGTTTGTTTGTTTGTTTTTTTGAAACATTTGGCTTACCTCAGTCTGCCACTGAAGATGTCACATAGTTATCAAAACTAGTTCAAATTGATAACTCTACCCAGGTTTCTAACTCTGGATATCTGTGTTTATGTGAAACATGCACATATTCTGAAAATGCTGTCTCGATGCTGACCTGTAAACCTCTATCTTTCATTCAGTTGACCAAAAATACTTGATCTTCAACAGTCCAAATGGTCTAGTTTTACTGTCACCATTTAGGATCACCAAACACCAAACTTGATGCTTTATCACTGCAGTTTCTTTGTAACTATCATTATTTTTATTTGAAAGAATCAGATAGCTGGAACATTGATTACATGATACAGAGTGATCTTCAAGATTAACCTGATCCAAGAGATGGTCCACCAAATAGTTGGTCAGTCATCCCTGATCTTGCATCACACAGAATCACCATCTAATGAAGAATTTACTCTTATCACTATCAAGTACCAAGCCTATTCTTGGTTCCAGGTACGATCCCCCCAAAAATAGGCACAAAGAATGGATGAACCAGGTGTTTGAAATAACCCCCTGCTGTGTCATTGCTATTAGTCCTTGATGAAATTAAAGGTCTAACAATGTCAATCTTTGTAAAATGCTGTATTACTGCTATTGTGATTGTTAATAAGGTAGAATACATTTACTGGAAAATATATCAACAAATGGATTTACTGTAAAGCAATTAAAATGATCTTCATGAGTATTTGGGTGCATGGTAAAGATGTACAAAAAGCCTATGATTAAATTATTCTTTCATTGCAGTGGGACAATCTTTTGTTTTATGAAACTCAACACATTAGGACTTAAATATTATTTCTTCTTATTTAAATTATTAATTAGATGTTATTTACATCCCAACTGGCTGTTTCAAAGGAATGCAAGAATTATTATTCTTTTCTGTCCTACTGCAGGAAATATAAACATTTGAACATTGCTTAACTCGACAGAAAATTTCACTGGAACTGTCTTCTTTGGTATGATGAGACTAAGGTTGAGCTTTTTGGCTACAGACATTGAAAGGCTGGTTTGACTCAAAACAAAGATTTAAAATAATAAAAAAGCTCACTGTTAAGTACGGTGGAGGATCTGTGATGCTGATGGCCTGTTTCTCTTCCAAAAACCCTGGGATCCTTGTTAAAGTGCATGGCAGCATGAACTCTTGGACAAACCAGGGTATTTTGAATGAATCAGGAAAATAAATCAAACATCTTCCCATGTTAATCTCAATCCCCAGACCTAAATCCTTATCTTAAGAGAAAAATACATAAGGGAGGACTCAAGACTGTGGATATGTGCACAGGGGAACAGTTAGTGATCTTTCTTTCAATATACTCCAACCTTTTGCAAGGTTATGGGAGAAGACTGGGTCACGTACTTTTTGCAAAACAGCACACACAAACTATTAACAGCAGCAATGCCAACAATGGTTGCATTGGTGAGAAATAATTCCATTTTTTTTCCCCATCTAGTGAAGATACTCAAAAGCCCCATTCGCATGGGATAAGCATTATTCGGGGACCCCATGTAATAAATAAATTACTCCCCAACATCTGCTTTTAATGTGATGCATTCGCGCGGGATAACCGAAGACTGAGATTTTGCTGAAATTTACGGACATCTCCTGAATATGACGTTAATGTGGTGCGTATTGCGTAACATCTGTTACACTTGTGAGGCTATTTTAGTCTTTTACATTGAATAATTCTTTAACCATTGTTGTTTGAAAATGTAGTAGTAGCATCGGAGTAGCTAGTAGCAATACAAGCATCATCTCTTTAACTTCTGGTTTGTTACATACTTTATCAATTGACTCGAGGAATGATGTGAGTTGATGTTAACACTACTTTGCAGGCTATGGCCACAGCTCAGTGCTAGCCAACGGTATAACAGAAGGCAACAAACAGAAGAAAATGATTCTTACTGCACAGTGCAATCAATGCATAATGTGAGCCACCACTTGATTCTTCTGATTTTGCTCCTTCTCCTCAGTGTTTTCTTATTAATGCCGTACATTACCGGTCGATACGGTTTTGCTGGCCTAGGACCCAAAATGTTTTCAATGTACTCCAACGCAGCCTCTATTCTTAGCCAAAAGCAAATACAAATCCGCCCAGGAAACAAAAACGCCTAAAAATGTATCAGATCCCGCCCAGATTCTGCCCAGATTCTGCCCAGATTACAGAGATGCCTATTTGCATTGTATTAGTATTATCACAGGACCTTGGAGTTCAGCAAAATATAGTTGGCAATTTACAGGGGAATTTTTACTTTGCAAATTACTGTCACGGCGGATTTGCACAGGATTAACAACACAGACAATCTCTGCAATTATTACAAATAGCATGTGGTTCCTAGGTAAAACTAATGCCGTCAGAATAGGACTAAAGTAAATAATCCATAAGGAATATGCTGCTGCAAAATCAAGCATAAGTAGATAAATGTTTATGCATCTTTACCAGAGGTGCTAATAATTGTATTAAAATCTGCCAATTCAGTCGCTCACACTGCTTGGTTAAAACATGACTTGAAAAAGTGGCTTAGAGCAGTCATTATGGATAAAGATAAATAAACCTAATACTCCTGATCAATGAATAAACCAGGCTGACATGGAGGTTTTTGACATGATTCTTTACCCACCTCGACCTGCTGGATGCTTGGTACTAAAACTGACTGCATGACTTAATGTCTGAGAAATGCAGCTAATAATTATCTTAGTAGTTGGAGCACTCACCAAAATTTCATTCCCAGATGCTGAATTGATCCTTGTCTAAGAAAAAATAACAGGACTGGCTATGTCACCTTTGGCTGTGACACCACCACTGCATGACACAGCAGAATCTTATGAATTCCATCCCATTGATTGCAATATATTCATTATTCACAACCAGAGTGCATTAAATGTGACACACATCTTTCAAAGATATAGCAAGACTTCATGTTCCACAAAATCTCCTTCAGTTCACCATGTGCAAACTAACATTAAACATGTCTTAATATGCTGCCATACATGGTAAGATAGTAAAGAGTGCTACAGTAGGTCTGAGAAAAACACTTGAGCTGGAGAAGACCAAAAAAAGTTGTGTGCTTGACTGAGGAGGGTGTGTGTGTGTCTGTGTGTGAGGAAGAAAAGGAAAAAGACGGACAGGCAAAAAGGCAGACTATGGCGTGAGAGCAATTACCCATAGTAACTTCATCTGCTGACATACACATTGCAGGATCATTTTAAAACTGCAGGTCTGAAATAGGAATTTTAGGCTCAGCTATTAAAACCTAAGAATTCAAATAACTTTCTTCATTGAGAAGTTTATAGATTCCACATTACAAATGACCTTGAACACAGAAAAAAAAGATACTAATGAAAAAGTGCTGTCTGGGTTAAAGTTACAGACTAAGACCGAAATGGCTTAAAAAGGCTGATAAAGATTCAACGTGAGAACTGAACGTTACAGGACTCCAGTGTCTTTAAAGGTCTGTGGTGTGCATTCTGGAACATTATTAGATGAAAGGTGCTTGCCTGAGAATCAGGCTCATCACATGGCAGTGATAACGCTGTGGTTATGCAGGACTGCAATTACAACAATCAGGAGGTCAGTTTTCTGTATCATGTTCCCAACTCAATTGCATTATTACATTTTTTGCTCTTTGATGATATCTCAGCCTGTGATCTTTCGAAGGAAAAAGCATTATGAAGCAAAACTGTTCCGTTGCAATCAACTCCTGATGAGAAAGCCATCTTTGACTGATTAAAAACTCTAACTTACATTTTTTTAGGGACTTCCTGTTTGGTCTGTCTCACATCCCTGCCCACAAATAGCACTTTGCCTTTGTGTTTTTCTTTGCTCTCAGATATTTACCGGATGCCTTTTAATAACTGCATTTCCCTCATAGTTCCTTTCCTGTATTTATACACATAACCTTCTCTGCAGCTTTGGCACAATTTTGAGATTTAAGTGATAAGAAAATCTAAACATCCGCCAGATTTATCCTTTATGGAGTGTGTTTTTCATTGAATCCATTGTCTCTGACAATTAGCCCTGAGAAATGGAGTCCTCGGTCGCAGGCTTTGCCTTTATTGTATGCTGACAGACAATTCCCCCAGGGGTCAAAGCTCTACAGCCAAACTGAGGCAATAGATTAAACAATAGAAAAGACCACAGAAATGAGCTATGAGGAGCAGTAGGACTTTAAACCCCATCAACAAGTAAAAGCATGTAACATCAAACTCATCCTCTTTTGACCTTGCTTGAGTTGCTATCTGCAGTTTTCTTTTTCATGTCCCCACACCAGCAAGCCCCTCAACCCACCCCCCCCCATCAGCTCAAACCCTGCCGTCAGCCATCCTCGTCAATAAATCCATCCTGAGGATCAATGCCACAGCGAATCACTAAAAGTTATCAGCTGAAGCGCTGCCAAATCAGCAAGCACAATCACTATGTAAATCCATCTCCACTTGTGCTCCTCAAAGAAAGTCTTTCTCTGAGTGTAAGAGAGTGCAGAGGGTGAGCAAAACCTTGAGGAGCTGAACCCATGATAAAAATGTCTGGCTGGTGGCTAAATGTTAGCACATTAGTATGATCAGATCAGCAAAGTGCAACTTGTAGGGAAAGTATGGTCAGCCATTAAAAACTTCTCATCATGGCTATTTTAAAGTATTACTTGTCTAACAAGAATATATAAAGTATGTGAACTATGGGTCATAAGTCTGGAGTAAAATCAAATTTGTAAAAACAAGGTTAGTTTCCTTGGTACATTTTGCAACTAAATAAACATGATTATTATTTTAAGAACCCCTTGCTGATTTGACCCTATTTACTGGGTAATTGGGTTTTTCTTACTTAGATGTGGTATTCTGCAAAGTAACCTCTGGGTTTCTGAACAGCATGAATGTATGCAAACTGTGATTTGTCTTTCGCTTTTGAACTGAGGTTATGACTATTTCATATCTTTTAAAACAGAAAACTTAACCTTTTGTGTCTTGTTAACATTTGTTCAGCAACGGTCTGGTTAGATCAACGTAAATTGAGAAAACTGGTGTATAATAATTGAAAGCAAAGTCTGATTATGCAGTAAATACGTCCCAAAGTCCCCAGAACTCCCTGTGAAAGGCAAATGTAAACCGAAACTTGAGTTTGCTTCCAAACTTTTGGCTTGTAGTGTATTTGTAGGGAAAGCATGATAGGTAGTTTTTATTCACTCATCATGCTTATTTTGATGTATTACACCAGTAAAACATCCATACTCGGCCATTAAAGTTGCAGTATGTAACTTTTATAAAAAATATATTTTTCTACATATTTGTTAAAACTGGCACTATGTCGTTACAGAATGGTATGAGACAGATAATCTGTGGAAAAAATCAAGCTCCTCTGCCTTCTCTCAGTGCTCCCAGTGCTATCTATAACCAATCAGAGCCGGGAGGCAGGTCTTAGCGCTGTCAATCACTGTGCCTTTGGTGCTGTTCATCCCACCCCCACTCTCTCTGCTACGCTGAAGCTTACAGAGGCTAGGCTAGTTAGCATGACCACCGATGACGACGGATAAATGGTTTTCCTGGAACAGTAAGTTGTTTCTCCGCCATTAACACGTTTAGTAGCGAGTAAATGAGGTTGAATGACAGCGCAAAGACACTCCTCCTGGCTCTGATTGGTTGGTTTTGGTCAGGAGCGGTGCAGTTCTTCAGATGGCAAAAGGGGCTCAGAAAGGAGGTGGAGGAGATCAATCTTTTCTCAGATTATCTGTCTCATAACATACTGTCACGACATAGTGACAGTTTTAACAAAAATGAAAAAACAAACAGTTTTGTAAAAGTTACATACTGCAGGTTTACGGCCAGTGTGGTGGGCCATTGCCTTTCACCTGTTATGTCTTAATGCAAAGCATTAATTTCACAAAAACACAAACGCTGAAATATTACAACCTCTCTTAATTTTTGTCATGATCATCTACATACTTCTTATAGAGTTTAGTAAAACCACTTCTTGTACTTCTTGTTATGGTTACCTTATATAATGATTGTAATAATAATTTTCAGTGTTATTGCTATATTTACGCAGCTTGCATTATTAGTGTCATCCAAGTTTTTATCTCTGTTTTTATTCCACCCACACTACCACCTACACACCTAAATAAACCCACCCCTGTCATTTCTCATCTAATTTTCTAGCATTTATTGCTGTCACTTGCCACCGCGAAAATAATAACATACGTATTTGAGAAGCTTTTTTATCCTCACTCAACACAGCTGATAAACAGGCATGAAGAATGCTTGATCCTCAATGGACAACAACAGCAGCTACTTTGTATGTTTTAATGTTAACTGGAAAGTTGCCACAGGCTGGTCATTTATATGCCTAGATTAAGCTCTGATGGTGACATCTGTGCTTCTGTCAGTCATGATGATGCTGCAACCCCCACCGTCCCCATGGCCATGGGCTAACCCTCCTCTGTGCCTCCCCTGCCTCCTTCTCGCTCTCCCCTTCAGCCCGTGTGCCTTTCTCTAACTTGGTCACCTAGGCCTGTAGGAGGGAGACTCTATGTGATGAAATAGAGGTAGGCAGATGTTCCTTTACCCCCAGGGTCATTATTTAAAAAGTGACAGAGAGTCCAGTGAGTGAACACGATGGAGGTTGGGAGGGAGGAGATCACTCAGGAAAGAACCGACCCAGGGAAGTGGGGGGTGGGGGTAGGGAGTGGGGTGAGCTCAGTTGTGCAGGTGTATTGTCCAGCAGAAGGAGAGGGTGCTGGGAGACAAATGAATCCAGCAGGCATTTGGTACACACCGGAGATTGCTTATCGATCTAGATCGCAGTATCAGGCGGGCCTGAGAGAGGGCTGAGAATTTTCTGAGGGAGTTAATAACCTGGCAGCTCAGCTGTCTTGTCCAATTCACCAAAGGCAGAGGCCTAATCAGGGCAGGATTCCTTTTTCTGTCTGAGGAGGGGGCTCGAGCCCTTCACCCTGTGTTTCAGTGTTGGCCGTTTGCTCCGTCTATCCATTTCTCCTGCCCCCCACCACCCTCATCTCTCCCTCCCTTCTTAGCCCCTCACTTCCACTCCATCGGAGCTCAGAAAGTGATTGAAATGACAGCCTATAGAAAGAGGCTAATCAAATTGTTTATTATCAGTCTGAATCAATATGTATGGATTGTTAAAACATCAAAGTCAGCCCCTGGAAAAGTAATAGTCGCCGGCCAGCAGCAGCTGCTCAGCCAAGGCTGAGTCCCTGGGAGCTTCGCTCCATTTAAAGCGACTTTCACTCTTACTTAAGTCCTGATGACCCGACGAGGTCAGTTGGCTGAAGGGGATGTATAAGGCTCTTCTACCACAGCAGAGCTGCTGTGTTAATGCCCTCCAAACTTCCCTGCAGCTACTCAAATACACAGCAGCTCTGCCTGACTGATAAACAATTTATCAACACAATAAATGAGCCAACATGCTCCTGAGATAAAGACCACTGCTCACCTACTGTGCAATATTTTGGACCACTGCTGATTGGTTCGTGCAAATTCAGTGTTTTACACCCATCTTCTTCTTTGTATCCAGCTCTCCTTTTTCCAGAAAGCCAGTCTAGGTTGCAAATGAGGTCAGGCTGATGAATGAGTCAGCTGAATGGATCAAATTGCTTTGAGATGGACATTGTAGTTGGTTTCAGGCTCCAAGACAAGCTGACATAGAAGATTGATGGATAACCATTGTCCATTCATTGGTGCTGCTGAGTGTGACACCTGATGTTTGGCCCTGGCCTTCTTCCATCTCTGACAACCCGAAATACAAGTTACACTGCAGCCTGATAGGCTGATTACAAGCTTAATGATGTCTTCTTCTGCAGCCTTCCATCTTTACCAGTCTACTGCTGGGAAATACAGAGATGGATCACAGCCACCAGGTCAAATGTGAGTGAATTTTTGTGGCTTCACAACAGGTTTTCACAACAAGAGCTCAATGTTTCAGCTCATACTTCCTCATGGCCTCGGACAATTGCTCCTCAAAATCCATTCTGCTCAGTGGCTAAAAAACTGGCTGAAAAAACTCGATCATGCAGAGCCCTTTACTCTTCACCTGGAAATAGGTTTAGATAACATCCCACCAAGGGTCATTAAAGGATATATAAAAGTTGCGAACATTATAGACACACCATCTCATTCAGTTGCCTGAATTATATATTCAATCCCCCGTTATTTCAAACATCTAGTTTAATGGAGTTAGGCCACCACATAAAGGGAGATCTCACAATGCATATTCTCAAAACATGGACTGCAGCTGGAGTCAGTGCTTCCACACTCAGAGGTAACCAGAACACGGGCTACAACTCATGGATTCTCTGTGTTAAGCCAAACCTGAACCTCAGACATTAGAAGTGTTTTAACTTAACTAAAGAAAAATGGACCAGACTGTTGTTCAGTGGTCCTCTTTTCAGATTAAAGTAAGTTGCATTTCATTTGAAAAGTCATGGTCCCAGCCTCTGGAAGAAGGGTGGAGAAACACCATGTGAATACAGTGTGAAATTTCTACAGTGATAATAGGGAATCTATAGGGTACTGTCAAGAGGAAGATTAGAGACACCAAACCCAATAATGCAGATAAACTGAAGGTTATTGAAAAAGTAGCCTGCCCTTAATGTCACAGAAGGGCTACAAACTGATTGCCTCATTTTCATGCTACAGTGATGAAGAAATGTATCCAAAGGGTGAGCTAATCAAGTATTGAATGTTAGTACAGTACTACATGGCACTATATGAACATAGTTTTAAGTAGCCCAACATTCTGTATTTTCTCCCATATATTCTAGTTACACTCAACTTTCCATTCATTTGTTTGGATATGTGAAAAGCCAACTTTTTGTTTTTAGCTTTTTTGTGGTTTACCCTTCCTTGTGCAGGGTGTCAGTGAGTCTGCTGGTCAAATGTTGTGTCAGTGGTGTTTTCCATGGTTGTGTAGACCAGAACATTTCTATGTTAAAAAATGTTTTATTACTAGACCTATGTAATATTATAATTTTATGAGGAAACTGAAGAATGTTGTAGTTTGATTAGCTGTAAGCCAAAACAAATCTTTCTAGTTGTATTTCACTTTTGAGCACTAAAAAACCCCAACTTTTTGATAAATTTCTAATTAATTGAAATCCAACCGTATCATACAATAATCTGAGATATTCTAATTAGAGGCTCCTTATAATAAGATGTATTACATGAGCTATGCATAAGTACCATCATTCATCATAGACTAAATTTGTTCTGTCATTTTTCTTTTTCTGGCTGGGATGGAAAAACAGCACCAGAGGGGGATTATTGATTTTTATAAACATGAAGCTAAGACTCCAGAAGTGAAATTGTAATTGCTGTCAGTAATTGCTCTGATAACCATGACAGGGAAAAAAACATCACTCTCTGACTGTTTTTGTTGAATATAAACTTATATTTGAGTAATTGTACATAAGCTTTAGCCTACATTTTTTTGCTTTCTTCCATTAAATTCACTACAATTCTGCATGATTCTTCAGCCCCTCTTATAAACTAGACCAGTGATAAAACATATTAAAACATTCAGCTGTGTTCATTTAACTAATCTGTGATTATAGGCTTTGTTAACAGTAACATTGCAGTTACATATTTGTGTATTCTAATAACTTGTCCAAACCATTTTACTTGAAGTGAACATACTTGGATAGTGGCAGTGTAAATCTCACACAGTAGATCTACTTTAGCTTCTGTTAATATGTTAAACATGAGTAGCTTAAGTTTCTGAAAATATTCAAATAGATTTTTGATCTCAAATCAATATCTATTGCAGTTACAGTTTTTTTCATATTAAATTGAATCAAAAACCCACACTAAATTTCAATTCCTGCACACCCTCCTTTTCACACTTGTTTCCTCATTGAACTCCCTTACCTGCCCTGCTGTCTCCCACAGGAAAAGCCATAGTGTTAGCTGATGGCAGTGTTACAGTGGAGTTCTTGCCAAAATGCATTGGGCAAGTGAATGCATAGTAAACAGCCAGGGCTCCTGCTCTTGACATGACGGGGGTCTCTAATTAAAGAGTGCAACGAGACACCCCTTGCCAAGGCTCTCCCTATCTCCCCTACACCCACAATTAAGTCCTCCATGGGATCCAAGGCGCTGCATTATTGATGGAGCAGAACGTTTGATTAGAAACTCTTAACACAGCTCCGGAACAGGACAACGAGTCCATTGTCATTAAACACCACTTAAACTGAGTCAAAACATACCAGTTGGACATGCTTCTTAAACATCCGGGTTATGATGGAGCTGGGGTAGGGTGGTAGGGTGGTGGGGGGTTGGTGTAGGGGTTGTGGGGAGGTGGCGACGGGATAATATATCAGTGCTTTTCACAGTACCTCCGGCTAGCATATGCTGGGGAGTTTCGGCCATGCAGTGTAAGGAGGTAAACAATATACCTGCATGCCACTTCACAGAGGTTTTCTTGATGACTTGCAGAGGGAAGGCAAATGGTGGATTTCACATCCAGGAAACACATGCATTAGATAAAAAAAAAAAGAGGCAGTGAACCGAAACAGTGTCGGCGTTCCGTATGATGAGCCAATGAATGTTTGAAATTATAACAACCCCTTAACCAGGAAATATGTACGTACATCAAAGTAAGCCTCCTTTAAGTGAGGGCTAAACAGTATTACCGGCCCACAGTCAATCAGCTATTGCCTTGTGCGTAGATAATGCATCACTTCATATCAAAAGCCCCCACTAATGAGAACAGGATGATGTACACAACGGTTAAACATGCATGCAGATGTGTAGATGTAACATGTAGATGGGGATGTAATGGGGTGTCAAATTAAAGCATGCAACAGCCTGCTGGAATATGGACATGGGGATACAAACTTTCCTTCAAACATGTATGTTTTTTCCATATGAAAATAAACAGCAGCACAGCACACAGGAGCCTTGTGTTTGTGTGCCAGAAACGTACTCCAAGAGATTTTTTACATTTTCCTGTACTCTGCATGTGTTCATGGAGTGTTCCTATCTGCAGAGGGAACACTCCATATTCACAGGCTACAGCTCTACAATAGGCCTAATTAATACACACTCAAGGGTTGATAACATTGTGGCTGAAAGTGGATCTCCTTAAGAGATACTTAATCTAGCTAAAGATTGCCCTGCTCCTCTCTCCTCCATGGCATCATAATCAAAGGTATTGGGCGGGTCTCTTGTGGACTCATTAGCTGACGGCTCAGTGGTGTGTTTCTTCGCTAAGGCACAGCCCCCGTTCCCCCAAAAGCACCCTCACCACAAACAAACCCCCACATCGCTCAATGACTCGAGCAATCAGAGACGCTTGTGTGTTATTATGACATTCATTAAGCGTCACTGATGGAAACCCAACGCGCTCTCATCAACAGTGTGATTAATCACTACCTTATCAGCCAGCCACAAACTTCCCACTATCTCTGAGTGTGTATGTGTGTGTGTTTGAGTCTCTTCTTACGAGGGCAGAGGTCAGATATCAGGAACAGGGGTGATCAGTAGCTACTCAATGGCCATCATCCAGACTAATGAATGTTGAGGCATCATTTGTGTTACCTCCTGAATGTTGCTGACAGTGATCATTTAAGGACATAGCCAAAAGAAAAGGTTTATTCAGATTTGTATGAAGTCGTGCAAATTTATTCACAAGCCTTAAACATTTTGTCAGCTTACACATGCAAATTTCTGTTTATGTTATTTACCAACACAAATTACCATCTAATTGTCCAAGGAACAAGGGAAATTGAAAATCCAGGAAAACAAGAGAAGCATAAGGGAAATAAAACATTTCTTGCTAATCAGATTCTGAAAAGTGTGGTGTGAACTTGTCTCCAGCCCTGGAGGCAATGCCTTAACAGTTTTTTCTCCAGGATTACCCTTTATTTAGTTCCATTCATCTTATCATCACTTCTGACCAGCTTCTCCATCTCTGCTAAAGAAAGAAATCCCCATAGCATGATGCTGCCACCACCATGTTTCACTGGGGTTATGGTTTTCAGGTGGAGATGCAGTGTTAGTTTTCACATTGCTTTTTGTTTGTAAAACAAAAAAATGTTTTGATCTTATCTGACCAATGTACCTTCCTCCACGTCTTTTGCTGTGTCCCCTACGTGGCTTGTGGTAAACTGCAAATGGGGTTTCTTACAGTACAGCTTGGCTTTCAACAAGAGCTTTCTTCTTGCCATTTCTCTGAAAGGAGGAGACTTTCTCCACCTGAGGTGCGGATCTCAGGAGCTCCTTCAGAGTTATGAAGGACCTCTTGACTGCTTCTCTGATTAATGCTCACCTTGTTTGGCCTGTCAGTTTAGGTGGATGGCCATGTCTTCATTGGTTTGCAGCTGTGCCTTTCATATATGATGGATTATATAAGATGTTATATGTTTATATAAGCTGTTCAAAACCTGGGGGACTGTTTCATAAGTTAAACCTGCTTTAAACTTCTCCTCAACTTCATCCTGGACTTGTCTGCTGTGTTCCTTAGTCTTTTTGATTGTGTTTGTTCACTGATGTTCTCTAATAAACCGCTGAGGCTTCCATAGAACCGTTGTATTGAAACTGAGATCATATTGCACAGAGGTGATCTGTAATTACTAATTAAATGAATTCTGAATGAGTTTATTATGATGTCAGAGCAAAGGGGACTGAATTGGAATGAAATTTTCACTTATTAGATTTTTATTGGTAAAGAATCATAAAAGCATCTATCATTTTCCTTAAACTTCATAATTATGCACAACTTTCTGGTGATCTATCAAAGAAAATCCCTATAAAATACAATGGAGTTTGTGGCTGTAATGTTCCAAAATGTGAAAAAAGGTGTGAATACTTTTGCCAGGCACTGTATTATGGCTTGGTATAAAAAGCTACTTTGGACCTTTCAAGCAAAATAATCTGTATATCTACCCATGTACCTGATCAGAATTCATAATAGTGCCAGTTAGCAAGTGGAATAAGGTTAAAGAGTGGTGAGCCATGTTAAACCACTGCAACACATGAGCATGCATCATGTCTACGCATTAATAAAAAGCCAAAATGCTATCATTATAAGCACCATACGTGCCCGGGCTTCACTTCCTGGCTGCTCTAATAGCTAACTGGTCAAGGGTGATTTATCTGATAAACTGCTTTTGTGTTCCACCGGTCTGAGAGATGGCTTAGTTTAGCCTAGTGTCCCATAATGCGCTTTATAAATACAAAAACAAATGGTTGCCTAGGGAGGAGGAAAGATATAGCTTGTATATTTGTGTTGGGTGGGGTGGGTGTAGGTCAAATTGTATCCTCTTGTGCCTTCGGGGGGAGACAGGAAAAGCCTGAGTTATAACTCTTCCATCACCTGCCTTCTGCCTCCAATGCATTACTCAGGATATAGCGCAAATTGCAGCCAGCATCCATTAGTTCTTTTCAGGGTTAATATTGATGTAGATATCATTCCTATCTGCTGTGTCATTTATTTGAAATACTATGTGCGAGGAGTAGCTCCGGCAGTGAATCAAATCAATTGATAGAGCAGTTAGCCTTGCAGTGCGTGCTGCCTGGGAGCTGCCGAGTGAGCATGAAATATTATGGAGATTGTTCTTTAAAGTGATCTCTTCATCATCATTTGTCTGCAGCCTGGGTGATCCTATCCCCCCCACACTCTGCTGAGTTCCTCTTGGGCACCAGCTGTCATAACTAAATCAGCCAGATAATGCAGTGGCGCGCACACTTACATCGCAGACCCTTGCTGCGAACACCCAAGCTTAACCCCCTCCCAAATTTGACACCCGCCACCGCTCTCATCTGCTCCCTTTGCCCTCTCTCTGCTGAAGCCACACACGTCAAGGAGCATCCGAGGAGTCGCTCATCACTGCTACTGATGGCCCTCCTCTCTGGGGCCTGCTTGTTTGTGTCACTTCCTATGTGCAGGGCTGCTAGTTCATGTCATCCTCTGTAGCAGGGGAGGGCACACCCGCTGTTTTACTCCATATCTGGTTGCATGTGACGGACAGAGAGGTACCAAGCTAAGTGACTATCCTCCTGCATGTTATGACAGCCAGTCGAAATGCCCGTCTGCACTATATGCTTTAAGTGAATATGACGGAGGCTGTTTTTATGGTGCTCTTCACAGTCTGTTAGCATGAGGTTGGATGACTGTTTTTACTGCCCATAAATGGAGTGGCGTGCATATTTTCTGAGCGATTAGGAGAACTGTCAAGAGACACACTCAGGACGAAATGCGTGCCACTTAGGCTGGGTCGTTTGCCATTGTCAAAACCTCATCAGTGAGCCTCTCAGCGTGATATAAGCTCATGCTCTGAGAACATGCCCATGTGTCAGTGAGAGGCGAGATGAGAGGGTGGCTTCGGTGACACGGCCTTAGAGGAAAAAGCTGCATTATTCAGCGTTGGAACACGTGAATCCTGGAGTCAGACATGCCATCCTGATCATTGCTTCACATCTTACTGGTATTACAGTCAACATAATCTGGGGATGGTAATAGTGAAGATGGTTGAACTCTTAAACCCTGGTATAAGAAAGTTTTATAAATTAATTTTTTTGTTTGATTACTTCATATATCGCATTTTCTTTGGTTTCTAATGTGGTTCTGGTGATAAAATAAAGACTGAAAATCTCCATTTTCATGTTTTGAAAATTATATGAAAGACTTCATGAATCTCGAACTGTTTTGAATAATCTCTGTTCAGTTTAAGTTGATCAGGTTAAGGTTTGACCACCTTTAAGGTTTTTAAATTATCAGCTAGAGGTACACCGCTGGAATCCTGGTTCCTTCAAACCATTGAAATTGCCTTTTGGTTTAGAGTCCATAGGGAGCTCTGAAGTGGATGGCAAATGTTTTGTTGCTAAAATGCAACAAAACAGCTGTGTTTTACTTTTCTGGCATTGTCATGTAAACAGGACACTAGAAATAATATCAGAACAAGTCTTTCAATGTTATATTTGAAAGATGGAAAATCATTAAGATTTGACAAATGTTGTAGTCAGTGACCAGGGTATTTACTACTAGCACTTTTAGCTAATCACAGTTTTTGTTTGTTTTTTTCTGTTTTTAAACAATAATGGAATGCAATGTCTTCTGCTTATCTGAGATTGGGTCACTGGAAAAAAAGAAACGGTGATCCAGTAGAGTACTGGAACCTTCATAAATAAAGATTGTACTGAATTTAAGATGTAAAAAAGTTATGAGATACAAAGCAGCCATATTGGACTTGGAAGTGAGTGCTTTTCTCTTGAAATTCAGACTTCAGGGGAGCCTCCAGTTTATTTTTTCCAACTTGGAGCTTGGAAATGTTTAAACATGCAGCGCAAATGAATAAGGATGCTTTTTCCTTACCTTTTTTTCCCCTTTTGTTACACAACAAAACAAACGGGGAAAACAATTTAACTGCTGTTATTGTATGATTTTTAAAATGTCCTGACATCCCAATGGTACTTGTTATAAAAGGTCTGAGATCCACTGATTTGGAGCATAGTTATTCACTGTCAAACTGTATCAAGTCATACATTTATACGGATTATCCGCTGACAAAACAGACATCTATATTATGGAAACAATGATGTAATACACAAACACACTTACATTTATATTTGCTAAACAAGTCTCTCGGGCAGCCTGACCGAGGCGGTGACATCTGCATGACTCTCGGTCAGTGGAACAATGAGGCCTCTTAGTGGAGAACAGAACTACTATTTGTCACAGTATGCTGATAAAATTCATACAGGGCCATTGTATGGGCCTGAAAATGGATGTTAAATCCATTAATCAAAGCCAGATGGATTATGTGCTCTATGGGTTACGTCTCATTGCTTACTCTTGGAGATACAGAGGTTTAAAAGGCCACATGTGTGGGTACATACACATACACTTGTGCGTGTCAGTTCCCAATGAGTGATGATGACCACTGGCTCACCATATTGATCAGGTGAGCTTGTGGAGGGGTTTAAGATAGATAGCACCACACCAAGAAAGACAGCATGGGCTGTATCTCAGCAGCTGGGGCTGAGAAGGTTCATTTGTACCTTGGTGTGTATTTTTTACATGATAAAACCATTAAAAGCTGCAACAACAGCAGGTATGTGAGTGAATAAAAAAAGACACTCTAAATTTAAAGAGAAAGGGGATCAAGCAGCGCAAAGAATGCCAGGCTTAATAAAAAATGATGGTTTTAGACACCGCTGAGACCACCCTTAGAAAAAAATGCACGCTATGTACTCAAGCCACTGTAAGATACAGTTAGCATGTGCTACGCAGATGGAAAATTAGCTGAGAAACTGCATTTAGCACAAACGTATGTCAAAGAAAGGTAGTTTATTCAAAGGAATCGGATTTAGGTCAGCACATTTTACAAGATTTTTTTAATTACTTTTGAAAAACTGTAACGTTAAAAGTAAAGTGTGTTTAAAAAAAAAAAGTCGCGATGTACTTTGTTCCTGCAAAAAGTGTAGAAAAGTCTTCATTTTGTATATATGCGACACATTGTGAATGAATTATCCTCTAGTTTTTAGAAACGTTATTTAAAGAGTTTCAAAAATAGGTTTTGTCTTGCAAAACAGAGTGCCTTGCTAAAGTATTCATACCCCTTGAACTTTTTTGCCCTTTGTCATGTTATAGCAGCAAACTTCAAAGAAGCAGAAAGTACAGTTTTCAACATTTTTACAAAGGTAGTCACAAAAGTGTGACATGGATATGTATTTGCTCCGCCTGAAAAAACCACTTTTTGCTACGGCTACAGCTGCAAGTCTTTTATAGATCGAGAACTGACATTTTTGCCAATCTTTCTTTCCAAAGTAGCTCAATAGCTCAGACTGGGTGAAGAGCATCTGTGAGCAACAACTTTCCCACTTTGCTACAGATTCTCAGTTGAGTTTAGGTCTGGAGTTTGACTGAGTCGTTGTAACTCATGAATGTGCTTTGACCGAACCCATTCCACTGTAGCTCTGCCTTTGTGCTTAGAATTATTGTTCCACCACGTCCCCAGTCTTAAGGTCTTCTCAGTTACAGCCAGATTTTTGTAGAAGACTGCCCTGTATTTAGCTCCATCAATTGTCCAATGAACCAACCAGCTTCCATTCCCTCCTAGAAAATAAAATAAAATAAACAAAGACAAAAAAAACCAAAACAAAAAAACATGTCCACTGCATGATACTGCCACTCTTGTTTTACTGTGGGGATGTGTTCAGGGTGCTGCACAGTGTAGTTATTTTTCTAGTCATGTGTAGCATTATTTTATTGTCACCTAAAAGTTTTGTGTCATCTGACCAGAGCCCCTTCTCCCACATGTTGACTATGTCACCTAAATGGCTTGTGGCATGCTGCAAATGGTACGACTTAGGGCTTTCTTTTTGCCACTCTAACTTAACTACGTGACTTCTGAAGGCATTATGTTGCACTGGATTTTGTTTGGTCATATCCGTATAAGCGGGCTAAAAAAAGACACACCACACTGTTTAGATTTTTATTTGGAAATATTGCAGCTTTAAAATTATGCAGTACTTCATGTTGGTCTGTTAAATTCAGGTTTGTATTTGTAATCTGAGAAAATGTGAAAACCTGACCATTAATGTTTTTGTCACTGTACTTTTGGATGCATGTAACAGCATAGAATAAAGTAGCTTTGCAGCCTCCATGCTGCCACAAAAGGGTTTGGTTTGAGATTTTCCCAAAGCAGCTGGATCCCATCCCCAAACTCCTTCTCACTGCTGATTGGACAGGTAGATGTGAAAAGTGTGTTGCCTCTCTCCACATTTTTCCACAGATTCAGCAGAAAGTGTTTTATAGTGCTTTTTCTTTGTCTCTCCAATCAGTGTGTGCAAGCTCCATGCACACAGTCATGCACATGGCATTACTGTGACTTGGCAAACTGGAATTTTTTTCTCTTTTTTTTTTTTTTTTTTTTTTTTTTTTTTTTTTTTTTCTTTTTTACTGTGGTTATTAATTAAAGAGATATTGTTCTGGCTCAGAGTGGGCAAGGGCTGCTAGATAGCTTTGGAGCTTCATCTAATGTCACTTTAATTTCAGCTTTGGACTTTAATCTCCGTTTGTGTGGTCCAAGTATTGCTCTGTTCTCTCTCTGTCTGTTGTGTGGCGGGGGAGTAGCTCATATAGGACATCTTGTCATAGCTCCCTGGGGGCAGATCTGTAAAAACTACTCTACAAATTACACAGTGGGTTGCTGTGCACCCTGAGCCAGTGTAAACAACAACATTGTTTCCCCTCGACTACCATCAAACTGAACTTATACGACCCATGACTGAGTCCACACCCATACTTTGTACACCCCACCAGACCTTTTTAATGACACACCTACGTAGTAGTGTTTAACCTCCAGCTAGCTTCCTTTCTCCTCCCACTCCCACTGACTTCATTCATGAAAACTCCTCCTCCCCTCACCCTGCTGCTCTCAGTGTGTCCCGCTCAGCAGCTGTTTCATTTTAGGAAGCGGGGGGACTGCAGAGGTTTGCCTCGCAGCCACCAGACTGCTCTGAGAGCCAAGTGGAAACCGCAGCCAAAACGTGTCCGAAGTGCTTTGGCAAAGTTAAATATAGAGTCCCTTAGTTGTTGTAAGAGATTTAATAAATTCTCCCTTCAAAGTTAGCATAATGGTCCCTGGTTTAAAAGACCAAACTCCCCTTGCTTGCTATTTCCAAGACCTATTTATTGATCTCTCATTGCTAGAATATAACATTTCAGTAATGCTCTGCTGCAAACCAGCTGATGTGTTTAATAAACTCTACTGTGCTTCAGCCTGGAAGCAGCCTCCCACTTAGCTGCACTCACAGAGGACAGCAGTGGAAAATTATTTATTAACACAACTGATTCCACAATAAAATTATAGAACTAATTATCTGCAATCTGTAAGCTGTCATGTTTTCATGCTTTTTATGACTTTGTTAAACGTAAAAGCTGTGATCTATAAATGTCAAGACAAGAAAAATCTTTTCTGAAAATTGGTAAACACTGTGACAAAATACTGTTTAAAACGTCACAGTAAAACCTTTTTTTTTGTCTGTGAAGCACCCGTAACTTGGTAAAAAATAATTTCCTAATGTGAGATCATTTTTTCATTGCACAAAAAACAAAACAAACACAAAAACCCACTCAAATTAAATATTTGATTTATCTGAAAAGTTTTAACATCAAATCATGCTGCTGACAATAAAAAATATGAATTTATTCTAAGACTATTTACACATTTTACATTGGGTGTGTTTATAAGTCATGGATTACTAATTTAAAGTTCTTTAAAATGTTGATCTTAGTGCTTCAGTTACACTCATTTTTTAAGAAAACATTGTGGTTGCCAGTAATTGTGGCTCTGTTGATTTTCTTAAAAAAAAAAAAAAAAAAAGATTGTTTCTTAATTTGTTTTCAGTCCTCTTTTAATAAATGTACTAAAATTCAAAGTTTAATTTTACTAACTTTTTAAGTGTGAGATTATACTGCTAGAATAACTGGGCACTATTTGATTTATTTTTACATTTTTAATGTACGGAAGCTTTGCTTTTGATACAACAGCTTAAAGTTCTAATTCTCTTGTCGTTTGAATTTTGTCATTCATCTACTCTCACTTTTCTGTTGAGGGCTTAAAACCTGAAATCTGGGTGACACATGAAGGCGAACCATACCCTCAGATATCGCTAACAGGAGACAGGCTGGCAGAGCCCTTCGCCAATATGCGTACCAGCTGCAGGCCCCAACCAGGCGGTGAGGTCTGCTTCAGACAGAAGGGGCTCTGTGGTGGAGGCTGTGTCACGCCATCAGAATGTGTGGCAGCGTGCTGTGGGTCCTGAGAAAAAGAGCCTGAAGCTCAGTATTATCAGCTGAGTTGATAACAGCATGGAAACACTGAGACCAACAGGAAAGACATGCAGGGATGCTTCCCAGACCTGGTCTCTATTCTGTTTTCAGAGCCTGGGACCCTCGACTGTGTTAGAAAGTGTTTTGCAGAGCTGTTAGCAAAAAGACTGGTCAGTGAATGCTGAGGAAGCTCTGTGGGAAGACTTGAAATGATGATGTTGGCACATGTTAAGTTTTTAAACTCTTCTTTTGTTCATTCAGATGGCAATAAAAGTAAAGAGGATTCTGCTTATGTAAGAAATACACTAACTTTCCAAATATCCAGTGGTTCTCAAAATTGCACACACTCTTGCTAAAATTACGTTTTTTTTAGACAAAAAATGTCACCACAATAAATCATGTCCGATGGCTGGATTGATGGATAGATAGATAGATGTAAAAATGAGGGATTCCTTTTTACCTGGAAGAAACCCCCAGCGGAACAAAGCTCAATTGGGGGTTAAAGAACAGAAATCAGCACTGTGCATTACCAAAAAGAACATCATACACACTGTAAGGCATGGTGGTGGTAGCATCATGCTCTGTGGTTCATTTTCCTAAGATGGAACGAGGTTTTTTTTCCCCTCAAAGGGTGTGAAGTTGTGAGTAGTTCCAACTACCTATTCGTTTTTGACTCAACACTTTCAGGTGTCTGCATAAAACTGAAGATGAAAAGAGATTTTATTTTCCAGCAGTGAGTCCAAGCATCCATGCAAATCAATAAACACATTGGTTCACCAGTATACAAGTTTTGGAATAGCCAAGCCAAAATAAAATCTTATAGAAAATCTGTGGTTTTACCAGAAGAGGACTGTGAACGAGAGACATCCTTAAACCTGATTGATTTGGAGAACTTTTGAAGGAGGATTGGGTAAATATTGTCATGTCAAGATGTTCTTATTTTGATTTTTTTTTTTTCCCAAAAAGATGTGCTTGTTTTTCAGCTGAATTGTATAGGATACACATCACATTGCTTGAAGGAAAGCTTTAAAAATTTTTTTATCATGGTCTCAAATTTTTAAGTCTGAAAAACCTGTAATTTTAACAGCCACTCTATAGTAATTAATATTTTTTATATACTTTACAGCATCCGAATCTCAGTGAATTAACAGTACATGTTCACTCACCATATGGAAAAACACCTCCAACCCTGCTGACCCTCTTTGTGTTACTTGAACATGATGTTACTTCCAAGCATAAACACATAGTGGGAAGCGGACACGTGAACTCTGGGGTGTAATTAATACCATGTACAATTTCCCCTAGTCCCTCCAAACTCCTTCCCTCCCCTTATATGTCCCCCAGCCCCACATTAACCAGGGGAGAGGAGCTGAACAAAACGCCCCTCTCCCCTCTCATCTCTTCCTCCTCAGAGGGGAAGAGTGCAGATGTAAGGAGGGTCAAATAAATAGCCCGCGATTCAGCTGCAATTCCACTTTGACATCCACTTAGCCTCAGGTTCCCTCTGCCAGCAGCCACCTGTTGCTCTTCTTTAAACACTGCCTGGCGAGGAGGAAGTCCTCTCATGTGGAACTGAGCCCCTTACCCTCCCCTAAATGTACTCCCAGGCGCTGTAATGGCCTAAATATAATTGTGTAGGGCCTTGGCAACATGATTTAGGTGATTTACATGCTTCAGGATTACAAAGGGAGGAAAAGACGGAAACATACAGAAAAAGGTAAAGAGTGCATGGAGAAGAAAAAAGGAGAGTAACATATGGCCATGTGGCCATATGTTAAGGCAATCATAGCTATCTATGGACAGAGGAGCGCATACAAAGACAGACAATGGGTACAATCAGCAAAGATCACATCAACATTTCTCCAAACCAACCAAAGTGATCTACACAAACAAAAAAATCAAAAGAAAAGTCCATAAAGTCCATACAATGAAGTGGAATGACATAAGTGTTGAACATATGAATAACTACAAAAACCCATAGAAAAAAAAACAAACTTAATATTTAGATGGTAATCCTGCTCCCAATCATTGCCAATCAATATTAGTTAATTTTGTCTTAATTGGGGGTTTATGAAAAGTTTCTTCATTACCAAAGTTTTTCACAAGAAGCATCTCATAATGGGTAAAACCAAAGAGCTCTCTCAAGACCTTTGCAACATTATTGTTGCAAAACATACTGATTGTACTAGTTAGACTTATCTTTTTAACTTCTGAATGTGTAAGAGAGCACTGTTTGGACTGTTATGCATAATGCCTGGCTCACACGACAAGATTTTAAAATTGTCAGTTGATTTTCAAAACCTGAGAGACCCTACACATGACAATAAAAAATCATACATATAACAGGTTTGGTCTTACTGTGTAATGTACAACAACACAGCAAATCCAACACCCCACACACGAACAGATTTCACTCGTGAATATTCAGATGTCAGACGGAAAATCTTGCAAAACCTCTCGAGTTGACCAAACATGAGTTCAGAGCAAACAAACATGGTAGATGAGAAAGAAGCAATGAGAGAAAAAAAAAAAAACAGTACAAAAAGATGTCTCTGATGTCCACCGGACTTTGTGGTGCTCCATTGCATTTGTTCTATCTTTCTATATTTTGGATTCTCCTCCATGTTCCCATCACCTCATTTTCTGATTGACTACATGTTACGTTCAACAGGCTGTGTGCTTGCTTGTCCTCGTGGAACACCCCACATTTTGGGATATTGGGCCAAGGCAATCCAATATGTTGAAAATCCCTGATTTGAGGTTGGAGTGTCTCCCAGTTTCCTTCTGAACAGACCAAATCACTTTTACCATACCACACATAGAATATCTTATAAGATTATCTTTAAAGCCATCATGATAATCGAAGCCTCCTTAAGATTGTCATCAGGGGAAGATCAGGTCAAAAACCGGAATAATTATCTTGCCGTATGAATCAGGCATAAGTGAAAGAACATCATTTCCCCATAAACAATGCTTAACCAGGCCCACCTTCCAAGATTTCTGATCGGGGAAAAATAATCATTAGAAGATTTTCCAAGAGCGAAAAAGACCACTTGCAGAGAGCTTTAAAATGCCAAGAAATTTTCTGTAAATATATTTACAGAAAAAAAAAACATTTTTGGCAGGTTCAATACTTAGTTAACCCACTGTAAAGTAGATGGATTCAAAAATCTGAGAACGTTTGCTGTCTTGCTGTAAGACAGTAAAAAAAAAAAAAAAAAAAAAAAAAAAAAGAACTGCAGCTGTCTTAAAATGATGTTACAAGAAAATACTCAAACATTAGCTACCAATGAACTGGAAGTTCAAATTGGTTAAAATCTTCCTTTGATCAGTCCAAATTCAACACATTCAATTACCAAATTGAAATTAGCAGCATTTAAATGCATCCATTTACTTGATTAAAGTTAGATGACTTGAGCGAGATAAGTCAAGACCAATACCCAAGGAGATGAAAGCAATAGGTCTGGATATTGGGTGTCAGGTGAAGCGTACACAGGCTCGGAGAGGGGCTGTGACGAACAAAAAAAGGTAAATAAATGAAGACCGATGACTGTGTCACATCCTACCGGTCGAGCTCGACTGGGTATCGTGTGAAGCTCAGAGCATTTGCTCCTGAGCGTCGAATGCTCCTGTGCATGTGTGCCGGAGCCTCCTGTTACAAAGCTGAGAAATCCAGTCTGCTCAGACTCAGCTCTGTTACTAAGGCCAGAACAAAGATTGAAGGGTAAGGGCCTACCTAAAGGTAAATGTAGAAGGGTCCAGATTTGTGGGGTCTCTCTTATGTACGATGGAAAACTGACAGGGCTAATTATCATGACATTAGCAGTGCTGTTGTTGCTGTATCTTTGTGAACCTGGCCAACAGGTATTTTATTAAGTGTCTTCACATTAAGCACTGCCTAGACAAAACAAACCCTCAGCAGGGAAAAAAACAGTCAAGACATGACTATTGTGTGACTGAACTGAATCCAGTCTCCTGCGGGTGCATGTGGGGAAGATGCAGAATAGTACAGCATCTGTCACCCATTATCAATCCCAAAGCAAAGAGGAGCAGGTTCAGGGTATCATTGGTGGTACTCATACAGCAGATGCCATAAAAGAGTCCCTGGACATTCATCCAATCCCAACCATTTAGCTGAGCAGCTCTGTCTTAGCAATAATTAGCTCACACGGACCTGTTTCTTCCTTTCTCTCCTTGCATCTCTCTTCATTCAAACACCGATATGAATAATGAGGCGAGGGGTTAACAGCAGGTCACCCATACCTCCCTATCTGCCATGTTATTTATTCAGCAGAATGAGAAATTGATCACATTATTGTGTTAAGGGGGACCTGATTCGTTATAATCAGGCCAGTATTGGCAGGCTGGGCCCGCGGGCCTTGGTATTGCATTAGGAATGCTCAGGCAGCCATAGGTCAGCCCTGCTCGGGCCATTTTACAACTTCACATCACCTTCCTGACCTTTTGATGACCACCATCAAAGACAAAAGAACCAGAGCAATATAAGCTGCTGGCTAAACACCATGAATTTCTACTACAGGAGATGCAGAGCATGGAGATACAAGTGCATCTCAGTACATTAGAATACCACTCAGAAGTTTATTTGCTTTAGTAATGCAATTCAAAACATGGGAGTCATGTAGATTAATACACAGAGTGATATGTTTCAAGCATTCTTTTATTGTTTATTTTGATCATGATGGCTTACAGCTAATGAAAACTAAAAGTTCAGTTTCTCAGAAAATCAGAATATTACATGGGACAAAAAAGATTATTAATACAGAAATGTTGGTCCACTGTAAACTGAACCTTGAGCAAGTTTGATTCCGTGCCTCTGAAATTTCCTCCAGACTATCGGACATTGAGTTCCAAATTGTCTCAGTTTAGGAGTGGCTTAATGACATGTATATTGCAGTCATAACATTTATGTTAAAAAAATATATATATTTCTATTGTTCTTGTAATACTGAAAGTCTTTCAGAAATGGAATTTTGGGTTTTCATTAACTGTGAGCCACTACCATCAAAATTAACAGAAAAAAACACTTTGTGCTTATTAATCCACATAATAAAAGTTTTACTTTTTGAAGGGTTACCTAACTAGATTGATTTTTTATGGTATTCTAAGTTATTGTGATGCACCTGTATCTCTTTTTGCAATTTTGCTTTTTAAAAATGAACTATGAAAACAGAATGCATGTCTGTGCACCATAAAGAAAGGTGGGAGGCCTTGACCTATATGCTATATTTCTGTCAAGAAGATTGACATTTATTGGGAAGGTTGTGCCAACATTAGCAGAAAGTTGGTTATTCAGAAAAATGTACAATCCTGAGGAGTGGCTGGCTTTTGAAATCACTTCCTTGACAATTTGGTCCATTTTCCCAATGAATGAAAAACTGTGTAAATGACCAGGTGCACTAACCTATTTCCCCCTGTGGTTACATCATGCCAGGTCATTAATCAAAAGCACTGTTTGCATTAGGCCAGAATGCATCAGTCAGCACTTGTTGATTTAACCATAACACCTCAGCACATAAAAATGGCCATGGATCCAAAGTTTTATCTTTAACAAGACTGCATAATGTTGCATTTCATCTACTGCCAGAAGCAATTTTATCATGTTGCACACTGTGACTGAGGTAACAGATGTAAGTTCTTTATTCATACATATTCTAAATGACAGATGTTCTGTGATGGTTTAAAAGATCTGCCACACACTAGTTATGAAAAGTGTTTCAACGTTTTTTGAGTAACATTGTAGAATACTGCCTTTTCAAAAGTAATCTGTTCCTGGTTTTAAAATTGCTTAATTTTTCTTGAAGATACGGTATTTAACATATGGCATACATTTAAAGGCTAAATATAATTATATTTTACAGTACTTTAAAACTTACTTTTGAGACACAAAAGGAGCCTTTTAAGTCATGCTGCAGGGAATGTCAGTGAGCTCTGAACAGTACAGATTTCTCTTTACCCACAAAATGCTATTCCATCTATTGAAAACGTCTTTTGCTTCAAGATTATAAAACAGTTGGAATCTTGGGTTTGAAGGAAGAAACAATGCATATCAAATGGAAGAGGAGACAAAAACGTCATGTTTCACCATGACAAATAGCTCAAGCAGGTACTCAGCAGCCAGACCAGTGAGTTGACCATGTGTGTTGTTTGTGAGCTTAAAGTTTAGCAAGTGGGAAAATGTTTTTTTTGTTTGTTTTTTTTTAACTGTGGTTTCTACTTTTATTTACCCTCTGTCACACAATTAAATAAATTAATAATTGCTCTCTTCTCATCTTCCTCCTACATGGCTTTAACCAATAAAAGTTAGCCACACCTGCGACTTATTTTTTGTTCAAAGTGAGTCAAATATAGGAAAGAATATTGTACTGCAGGTACCTTCTAATTCAAGCAATTCAACTTTCCTTCACATGCAAGATGTGTATCATTAGTTTGAACTTTTAGGACTAGACAACATGAGAAAACTGAAGAGAAACTTATAAAGTTTACATTACATGACAGACTGTCCTCAGAATAGGATTTTATTGTAGTGCAGTTAAACCTTCATGAACGAAACACAAAGGGATTATGAAGAGGAAAGGGAAAGGAGGACAAGCAGTGCATAGCTTGCTGATATAAAGCAGAATATTTTGGTAGTACAATTTATTGAGAGGAACTTGCTAATGCATGCTGGTGCACATCAGAGTAACAGTGCTGGTCAGAACTGAAGCAGAAACATCTACCTGGAAGTTTCCTGAATGGTAGTGCTTTGAATGATGTTTTGGTCACCACAGTGGTGAATTACAGGCAGAGTGGGATCACCACAGAGTGCTCTTACCTCCCTCTGTAGGGTGCTGGTTTGTTGATTCTCCTAGCTACTGCTCATAGGCAATATTTCTCCTGACTCCCTTCTCCTCACTGGATAAATCATCATATAAATCTTCAGTGTATAAACTCAAATTTGAGCTGGAGATTTTGTAATCATTAATTTTGTCTTGGCTTGATGCTTGAGTTAGATAGCTGAAGTATAAACCTGTCACTCTTTAGTAACTTTTGGCAGCCATCTTGCCTAATATCAATAATTCAAAACATGAATTTAATTTAGTTTGATTACAAACAAATTCATCTAATTTTCCAAATTTTAATGCTGCCTAACTTGATTTACACAAGTAAAGTAGGATTCACAAATATTGGAATTTTGTAAGTCATCCCTTCTTTCACTTTGTAGTCATGGTCCAGGTTATTTGTCAGGCTTTCTTTTTATTTTTACAATTTTCTGAGCAATTAAAAATCTTTCAGAAAAAACTTTTTTATTAAAAAACACAACTTTCCACCTCAGGAAAACCCTCCTCACCCTTTGTCGCATCAGCTCCCTCCCCCAACCAGACTGCTCTGGCTGTTTACAGTGAAAAACATCTGCATTGAAATTATTCCACTTCCTGAGGCTTGAATAAATTCAAGTCTTTACAAAACAACAACAACAGGAAGAGGGCCATTTTTACAATAGCTGTGCTTAAATATGTGCAAGAATCCGAGGATGCCTGTGAGCAGATAGTCGGCAGGGAATGCTGGGGAAAACTAGCACCCTATTTACACGTTGGGCTGACGCCACGGTAACTACAAAGTCTGCAACCTTTTCTATTTTAGTTTTTCAAGAAAGATAAGTTCAAAAAAGGTTTTTTTCCTATATTTAAAATCTAAACAAACAAAAGAAGCAAAACAATTTTTCCAGTATTTTTGTATTATATATAAATTATTAATTTTAAGTTTCCTTATATTTCTCACTGTCTGTTTTGTGATACATTACGCTTGTTTATGTATTATTTTTTTCCTCTGTGTCTGACTTTTCCTGTGTGAAAATGGAAAACTCACCATCTGGTTAATCATTAGCCAGGAGCAGCCTCTGTCTTACCTTGAGTGCTTAAAGACAAACAGGTCATTTGCTTTTATCTGAAAAGTCTCAGTGAAGCAAAAACAACACATGAGATAAGTTTGATATTTTTTCACATAAATCATGAAAATGTGACTTTTTTTCAATAGGAAATCGAGAACCGCATTACAAATAACAGAGTTCTAAATAAACAAACAAAAAAAACTATTTATTTGTTTAACCACAGGAAAGCATAAATAATATATTTCATAAGTATTTAAATTTTATATATTTATCTTCCACTCTTGCTTTCCTCCAAACCCTTCCCCTTCCCTAAGTGGAATAAAGCCCCAAAGTGTTTAACACCAAAAATGAGTATGCCACACAGAAAAATCCTTGAGTTCTATTGTAAACAATCCTTGTCACTCTGCATGCCGCTTGAAACTTGTTTAAAAATGTCTCAACGTTGCCCTGAAACGTTTACACAAGGAGTTGTGCAAGCAGAATTAATCTTACGGGCTTACGATTAAGACATTGAGGAATTTCCCTCGACATGAGATGAGGCTGGCAGCCTCATTCTCTCCATCTAACAGTAGCCTTGAGAAAGTGTGTGTACACAAACCCCTTGTGGTTACTCAAATGTTGTAAACTGTATAACTGAAGCTTAGGCCTCATTCATAAGCTGTTTACCCTGTCGATAAATCACAGCATCCCTCAAGCGACAAGTCGTGACAGGAGGCCAAAGAGAAGAAGGGATGGATGTGACTAGTAAAACCTGAGCCAAAGTAAACCTAAAAGGATGGAAAAGTGTGAACCCACAAAGTTTTTGTGTTTGGAGTGTATGGGCCAGAAACAAGAAACATACATACGTTAAGTCAGGGACAAAAAACAAGATTTGTCTGTTTAAATAACTATATGAGAAGGTGTGTGCTCAGGCACATGCTGGGGAAAAGCAGGGGAAGAGTTTAGAGAAAAAAAAAATACTGAGAAATAATAAAAGGAAAAAAGAATATCACTAAAAAATGAACTTGACATGCAATGTAAACATTTTATGTTAAGTTAACACATAAAAAATGTTTGTTTGGTTAAATTAATTTATTCTAGTAGAGGTAATAGATTTCCATATCATCTTTGCCTTGAACACAATAAAACTATGTGGAACCTGTTGAAATAAAAAAAATTATGTGAAGTCAATGATTAATTTTTTTGAGTGTACCATGATTGTTATTTACACTTATAATTACTGCTTCAGTAAATGTAATCAGTTTAGCCAGTTTAATATCCCTGTAGGTCGTTGAGAATGTATATAACCTTTTCATTAGTGTTCCATGACTTCCTGTTTACCTGCGGTACAAATATGACATCTGACAGAGAACCATTTTTCTGAACTACTCCTCAAGATGGGAAAGACAAAGCGCATACAGTTTAGGTAAGGCAGATGTGATTTCTTCATCATGAGCCAGGTAATAGCAAAAGACTAAAAGGAAAAAACTTGGCATTTTTATAGTCAGAGCCATAATTGTTTGTCCGCTAAACGGTCATATGCAGCTTCAGTGGCTGCAAATATGTTAGAATAGAATCGAAATATCCTTTATTGTCCCTCAGTGAGAAAATTCAGGTTTAACAGCAGCATCGAGGCATGTAGGATCACACAAAGATAAAGAAGTATTAAAAACATATAAAAACAAACAACAAACAAACAAAATTAAGAATAACATGCTGTTCATAAAGGACAATGCAGCTTCAGTGGCCTCAAAGATGTTAAATTCTTGAACCATCTATAGTTATGGTAAATAAAAAGAAAGTACACCTTCTATGAATTATAGGGTTTTACATTTAAACGACTTGGTCTTTACCAGGTTTGAAAATTAATTAATTCTAACCTCAAGTGTCCAAAGATCTTAGATTCCACCATGTCAATATTTATTTAAATTAAGGCATATTAATTTTAGGTTCTTCTAAAGATTTTTATCATTTAAATTTAAGACCTATGGATTAAGAAAGATAACTAAAGTACACTAACTTACTTGCATAATAACTTATATTTAAGTTAATCATAAAGGGGATGTAACTATCTCAACATAAGTTGGTGTTTTTCAGATCAAGCACATTTCTTCAGTGATTTTACACAAAGCTTACCAAACTTAAACCTCTTCTTACTCCATACAGAGCGCTTAATAACAATTATTGATGGTGGGTTTAATCAACTATTGTCATCCCAGTTTTTAAGCCAAGTCTCTCCAAATATACACTCTCCCATGTTTAAGAAGCGTGTTTTGGATAATGTGAAAAATGTTTTCATTTTAATTTCTATGCAAACTACAAAGTAGTTTCAGGGGTAGAAATCTGAAACAACTAAAATGTATTGAGATTATTTAATTTTAGAATTTTAAAATAATTTTTAAAAGCTAACAGAAACTCTGGGAAAGGTTTGTGAAAAACTAAGATAACACTTCAAAACCCTAACTACGCTCAAAATTCATGAAACCCGCTAATCAAAACCTGTTGTACTTTCTTTTTACGACTGCAGCAAAAAGTGAATAAGAAAACATGTTACAAAACCAAGTCCTGTTTTATAAACATTTTTTGCATTACAACTCTTATTTTTAGAATAAAGTCAAAATTACCAAACGCAAGATGATCAAATGGGGTTTTTGTGTATTAACATGTGTCATCTAATTACTGGTGCATTAACTCTTTAGTATTTTATTAATACAGAAAGTAAAAACAGGACTATCTGCTCTTTGAATAGAACCTATATCTTAATATACAACGACTTGTAAATACTTTAAATTTAAATTAATGGGCAAAGTGTATAACTGTGGCATGGTCGAATTTTAAAGTAAAAATAAAGTTAAAACAATGTAAGCAGAATTAAATATTTGAATGAATGTATTTTATTTTACACCCCTGAAATGTGGATATGACAGCAATGTCTCAAATACTTTAAATAATTCATAGCCTAACCTCTGAAAGCCCCATTTTTGTTAGTGTAAATTCTAATTTGGGTTATAAACACTTGAACACATGCTCAGTGTTTGTATTGAACTTTATCTCTAATACAGTCCAGTTGGACTTGTTTGCTCTGCCATTCAGATCATTCATAACGCCTCTGTTGTTGCTCCTGGTTTCTCAGCTTCTTGCTTTTGTTTTTGCCAACACAACGCAGTGCCAATTGTTGAATTTTTTTCCCCCTCACCGCCGCTTTAGAAGGTGCTATAAAGCAGATAGCGTGGAGCTGAAATGACAGTTTACACACAGATTGAGTTGTGTTTACAAGCTGCTAAAATGGCCTAACAGGTCCGTCTGAGGAGGGAACTCTTGCTAAGTGAGACAACAGATTATGACTTTGGCACGTTTCTCCACACCACGGTTCCACATTCTCCACAGCTGCAAGTTAGTGTTCACTTGATACCTTCTTCAAAAGGATCACACAGAAGACCTGTGCCACGCGTCACGCAGTGAGGTGATGGATGGACATGTGAACTGGGTCTCATATCCTCAAACAGACAGCAAAATGTGATTAAATTCAATCTGAGCATACAGTATATCGTTTTTGTCAGGACAACAGTATGCATTACGGTCTGCTGCATTTGGAGGGTATGAAACTGTCAGCAACACAAATACGCCCATGTCCTACTATTGCCTCACAAGAGTATCACATCCCTGTGTATCCTTAACACTGTGGCTCAGTTACACGTCTGAGGAAAGGCACCTGCTGCGACAGAGGCCACAGGGGTCGTGACACTGAAGTGGTGAGCTGCAGCTGGGTCAATTCGATGTTCTGAGGGGCTTCCCTGGTCAACCACAGTGACTCCACCTCGGATCAATGATGACTTGAGTCCATAGTCTGTCAGAAATGCCTTGGGAGGGAAGAGCAGAAAGAGGTTTTTGCAAAAGAAAAACCTCATTATGGCACACATAGTAATGAATATGGAAATACAGGGTGTAGCACACAGACAGAGGTAAGACTAAACACTCATCTCTGCATAATCAGTATGTTTTTAATTTAAAATGAATGTTTACCAAAGCAGATGAAAGGACTTGCTCAGTTTAGTGTCTACCAGTAATGTAAACCATTTTAATAAAGTGTCTTGAAAAGTCTAAAACAACTGAGATAATCATTTTTTTATCCTGTAAACTGACTAAGAAACAGATGTGTGAAACTAAGCATGAGATTATCATTTTACAATACCCTTAAGTAAAAATGTATAACAATCCAAAAAGTTGCTATGTTTGCTTCTGCTTTTAATATTTAATAAGATTTAACATATTATTACACTTATAATAAAGTTGTGTATAATATTTATTTGTTATTTTTATGTCTGGTGTATAGACTTAAGCAACAATATCAAACACATGCAAATATTTGCAATAGGTTTGCTTATTGCACAGAATATTATTCACTTTTACTGTTCTACTCTTTAGAGAGTAACACCAGTATTGCTTTTCTGCTTGATTCGCTAGCCTCTAGTCAGTTGCTTGAAAGACACTGATAGCTTAAAAACAGTGTTACTTTCATAGGAGTTAGTTTACACCACTGTTTGTTTTGATTGCAGTTTTTTGTTTTAGTCAGGGTCTTTTGACTGATATATATTTTACCTTTGGTCACATTTTAGTCATTTTCAGTCTTTTTTTCAGCTATCAAATGTGAACATTGAATGGCAAAATTGGAAAGCCGACCACTGAGAAAAACTCCACCCTAAACAATAATAGGACTTTCAACAGTGCAGATAGTGTAATAGAAAATTGCTATCTTGAAATTGGAGTTTTGCAAAAACTCTTGCATATCTAGATTGTTGATGGGCCTGTGTCTATGTAAAGAGACTATTATGTTTCAGTGCCTTAAGCAAAACTGTAATTTTATATAACATGAAATTAATTTTTGAAAGAAAATAACAAAATCTGATCTACATATAATGATGTCATCACACAGTGAACACCAGCTTGGTAATATTTGTTTACTAGCAGACAGACAAATCATAGTGATAATTTTTTTTTTTTTTTAATCTTAATTTGAGTAATCTATTAAAGATAACATGAGTTGCAAGTTACAAAAAACATTTCGTGTTGAAGCATAATAATGTAATGTGGTACTATTTCAGAGGCACAGCTATAAGCAGTGTATATCAACATTTTTCTTTTCTGTAAATGATCAGTATATTTTTGAAATTGACTTCCAGACTGCAGAATCAGAAGCTGAGACCTCCGTGCTGCATGCTTCCCGCTGTGCGTGTTTTACAAAAGTAGTTATATACCTTATATCCTGTTTTCACCTGGTGAGGTCCAGTTGTAGCCCACATGGAGTCTGGCAGGACCAAGAAAAAAAGACACCCTGTCCCATTTACAGGCAAGCCCTGTAAATCTGAAGTCAGTCTGCAAGTGAGGAGAGGAATAAAGGAGTTTCTCAGGTTTAGCAGGCCCTGCTGAAAGTGTCGAGGCCCTGCCCCAATGAAAACTGCACCTCTGTAAACTCCTTTCAGCCTGCTCAATTAATCTCAAAGGCTTGTGCACAACACACAACTGCCACATCTCTTTCATCATAATATAAAACAACTTTTGTGTCTTTACAATTAACAAATTGTTTTCAATAACTTTTTTAACATTGATACAAACAATCTGCATAAACATGAACTCCAACAACCGTTTACCCCCCACACACACACACTCACTAAATACCTGTTATTATCTAGCTCACCGTATGGGATTGTAAGAGTCACTCACGCAAAAGTGCTTACAAACACTCTTTCATTATGTATGATATCACTGAGAAAGTATGTAAGTGGAAACGACTAGTTTTACATTTTTGGTCATGGAACTCAGTGGTGGCACATGGCCCCTTTGTCAGAGCAGGATTATCAGGAGCGAGCGCTCACAAAAGGAAATGCTTGTGGAGCTACAGTAACAGAAGGATAAAATCAGCCGTGTGATGATTGGAGTGACACATTTGTTCGGCTGTAACGAAAATAAGCCCATTGATGGAGCATTCAGTCGCAGGCCCGAGCCCCTCTCCCCTCCCCACTCCACATCCTGTCTCTTTATCCTTCATGCGAGTGGGAGACAGATAGAGGCTTGGGGGATATTGCAGCAGCCACTGGATGACAGGGGCTCTGTGTGTGTGTGTGTGTGTGTGTGTGTGTGTGTGTGTGTGTGTGTGTGTGTGTGTGTGTGTGAGCTGAACTGTCAGCCTGTCTCTTTACATATACTGCTGATGTGTATGACAGACTTGTTTGTGCTGCTGCGCTCAAACTGATCAGCTCATCAAAATTACACTTTAAACTTTAAAAACCATAAAAATGATCAGTAATAAAACAAAACAGTAATAGAATGATTTAAGAATTCATTTTTACCTGCTGTCACTGTCCTTTTAAATACTTCTTGTTGAGTGTTGTGTCTGTCAGTAGTTATGTTTTTCCTGTTACTGTATTTATTGTTGGTGAATGCTTTTTCTGCTGGCTGTAATACAAATTGCCTCCTGGGGATAATAAAGATACCTTGATACCAAACAAATTATTATTTTATTTCAAATACAAGAATGCCTTAATAAAATTTGTGAAAAATAGAAAAAAATAGAGGTTTTAATGATACATTTTTAAGCAGAAATTTATTCATTCTGATATACAGCAGATCTCAAAAATGTACATATCCCTGTTAAAATGAGATATGTTTGTCATGTAAAAAAGTAGACCTTGATATATATTTAAAAATTATTTTTACCTTTAATTGGATGTGTATCCTGTTCAGTTACACTAAAAGCCAAGCAAATCTGTTGGGGAGACAAATGTAAAGAATAAATAAAGTACAATAATCTGGTTTCATAAGTTTGCACACACTCAAGCTAACACTTTTTTTGCAGCACCTTTAATTGGCATTCGGTCTTTGTCTTCACACCCAACATCAGTTACAGGAAATCTAATAAACCAGAAATAAAGATCATACTTTCCTGAAATTTGTTTATCTGTGCCCTTTAGTAAAGGCTGTAGTGAGCAGAGTTCACAAAATATCAAATCTCATCATACAAAGGTACCACTCAGGACACAGTTGCACAAAAATGTATTGCAAAAATCTATAAAAAAAAAAAAAAAAAAAAAAAAAAAAAAAAAAGTAAAACTCCATATATTTACATACACCAAATAAAAAGACTTTTTTTTTCACTGTCTGAAGTTAAATCAGACAAACTTTCTCATTTTAGGTCAGATAAAATTATCAATATTATTTCTATTTGCTAAAGGCCAGAAAACTTAGGGAGAACATTTTTTAGAGATTTTTTCGTAACTTTCTTGAAATTCAAAGGTTCATATACGTTTGGCAAGTATCAGGGACAATTGTCTTTTAAACTGTATGACTTGGGTTAAACCTTTATTTTATTTTTATATATATATATATATATATATATATATATATATATATATATATATATATATATATATATATATATATATATATTCAACTGTATAAAGAAATTGCCACAAGGATGATGCTCTTAAAACAAAAGAGCACGATACCCAAAGTAAAACATGGTGGTGGCAGCATCATGCTGTGTTGCTGCTATTGTGCAGGGCAGTGGTAGGGTTTCATTTAAGGTGGATGAAAGTTTGAAATGGGCCAGCCACAGTTCAGATCTAAGTCTGACAGAAAATTTGTTGGGTCACCTGAAGAGGGATGTGAAGATATGTCCTTACTATGTGAAGGATTTGGAAACCTTTTGTAAGGCACAGTGGGCAGAGTTTGTTGAGTCAAGATGTGGTATGAGGACAGACTCCTACCAAAGAATACTTAGTGCAGAAATTGAGTCAAAATGCTTGTTAATCAGTTGGCTTCATTTCTACAGTTATTACAAGAAATTATCGTATCATAGTGCATAGAATACATAGAATACAACAAAAAATTGTTCACCATCAAGCAGAACTCTGAAATATTAGATGTTACAATTAAGTTTGTGTTAATATGACTCAGCAAATAAGGGTTTTTAGTCTTCTCACCCTTCATTTCAGTGTTTTCCTTTTAAAAGGCAGCAGAGGGCCCACACTGCTGATAAAAAAAACATCAGGCCTAAAAGTGAACCAGAGTCCATGGGAAGTGTTTGATATCTGGATAGAGACTGTGACTCACCTTTATCTGTGTTTTTCACTCCATGGACATGTGCACACACATTTCTCTGCTGGTAACCCACTGTCTGTGGGCTCTGAAAGTAGCCGGATGACTTCAGGATTACTGTGTCCACCAGAAATCTACCCTGCCTCACCAGAGCCGGGGGATCAGATGTGCCTCACACAGGACTGGGATCAGTGTCAGACTTTTAAATCTTCACACTGCCAAATGTCTCGGTAGCTCTATCCAGCTGTTGTGTCGAGCTTACTGAAGTGGCTCAGAGATGACGATAAAGACAGCCACCCTGACTCAATGTGAATAATAAGTCCGCTGTATACTGTATGTATACTGTAATTTAGAATAATAAATGCCAACTTGGATATTTAAAAAATATGAAATAAAAATTATCCTATTTAAGTCTAAGTTTGATCAATTTTAAATGAGAAGGCATTACACTCTTTAGTTTAAAAGTATTTAAATTTAAAGTTCTAACAAACAGTGTTGTTCTCTGTAATGTCATTACATAGATCAATAGATTTAACACCTTAAAGAAAATTTCTGTTATGGTATGAGTAATAGACCCTCTATTTTAGCTGTTTTTAACTTTTAAAAACAAGTCAAACTAAAAATGTTAATTTCCATTTGATGTTGCTTTACTAAAAAAAAAAAAAAGCAACAAACCCAACATTGGGTTCTTGTGAAAGTGTAGATAGTTAATGTCACTTCATATAGATATCGTTTCTGACCGTATATACTAGCTAATGTATGTAAGCGAATGTAAATACAGACACAATGCAAACATAATGATGGCAATGAAAAGACCGTATAAATGATGGATTCCCCTTTCTCGCCTGTTTTGCTGGTGAGAATATCGAAGGATGAATCGTTTTTCATACCTACGAAAAACGTTCCGTTCTTCTCCAAAACTGCAATTTCTTCCGAGCATATCATATAATTTTAAAAATAATTTCGGCAGTCTTTTTCTTGCCATAGTGTACAGGTTAATCCCACAGCCTCTCTTTTAATCTAATTGGCTTAAAAATGTCTTTGTTCTTGAATGGTTACCAGTAGCTGTGACATTTCTCATCTATCCATTTATCTATCAACATAATCCTCACTCCAAGTCTTATGGCAAGCCATTTCTCCCAGGTATCTTGCTACACAAACATTTGTTTTGGTTGTGTTTACCCACAATACCCTGCGTTGTAGTCCACTTCCTGCATTTGGTTTACTTTAAGATGGCAAAGACCTATGCTTGTAGGTGAATGAGAGTTTACTTCTTTGATCTGCACCACAATTTGATTGCACATTCACAACTCCCAGAATAAACCAGACTCTCTAAGCATTTGACCCAAAGTTCAAATTAACAGGGCTGTTCTGAGGCACTAGTGAGCCTAATTTTCACTCTGTGTCAAATTATCATGATTTCATGGACTTGTTATGAACAATTTGGGGTGTTCGGTTTTGCTTTAGAGTACCCCCCCAGTACTGACACAACATGCTAACTGCAGTGATCTTGTCACCATGCTGGTACTGTTAGATCTCAGGACATCTTTTGACACAGTCAACCATAAAATATGACTACACAGACCGACCTTACAATACCATCAGGATCAAGCGTACCACTCAGTGCAACTTCGTTGGAGTCACACTTTAAGTTCTTTATTGAATTGAAGTTTATATATATATATATATATATATATATATATATATATATATATATATATATATATATATATATATAAAATTAAATTATAAAGTGAAAGCAGCTCAAAAATAAAGATACAGTTTTCTACAAAAGAAATGCACAGAACTTTGAAAGTAGCTTTAATATATATATTAGAGCTGTGCAATATATTGACTCAGTTGTTTTTACAATATAGAGAACTTTATTTCTGTTGTTTCAGGAAGGTGTAGTTCTTCTATCTGTATCTTTATTTAAAAATACAGTGACAAAAGAACAGTAAAATTGGTTCTCATTTTTTGAAACAGCAAAAAATTGAGAAAATTAAAGAGAAAATTCAACAGAACATAAAACAATTTGGTTTTATTTTTTGCATAGCTAAAATTAAACTTTAGACTCATATTGTTTGTATTTCTGTTGAGTTAGTGGGGATTAATTTTTTTCCCGAAAACTATAGAGATCTAATATCTATGACTGTGACTGCTCTGAGCTGGAGCATCTACAAACCACAACCGCCCCCCCTTTACACATACCCACAAAACGCTCTGACATTGTGTTGGTGGTATTAGGTGTTACACAGGGGTCTATTTCCCTCTCAGTTGTCTGAGTGGAACACACCCGCTGCGGCTGGGCTACCCCTTGGTTCCACGTGTGACAGTAATTTTACACAGCCGGGGCCCTCAGTCCCGGAGGTGGGCCATTAAAGTTCAGGTGAGGTTAATTACAGAGAATTGTTCAGGCTGCTGCTGTGCGTCGAGCCGGTGGGAGGGTTTTGACGCCTCCAATGCTGATTTCTGTTTGACACGGTTCCGCAGGCTCCACGGGTGTTCAGCAGCAGATTTACACACAACACCTACAGACGCCAATCACTCAGCGAAACACCTCCAAATTAAAGCCCACAACACAGCCACATGAAAATACTACAGCTTGTTATTACATCCGACGTTTAAATTACCACACACAACATGCACACAGCCCACATGAAACACACACAGCCAAATTTAGGAATATTATTTTACTAAAAGAACACTGTATAATTTCTACTAAGAGGTCACATTAAAACAGAGATGAGCAAAAAGAAGTTCCAAAACAAGAGCAACTCAAAGACGCAGTCTGTTCTGTTTGAGTAAGGATGAGATTATATTGGATTAAAGGGGATTTTTGCAATGCAAATGAATGCACCTCAAATCAATAAGGCCTGTTCTACTCAATATACAAACTAATTAAGAGGTAATATAATCAAACCTGAATAAAATAGATTGTGCAGCTTCCTCAGAAAGAAATCCAATCAAACCTTTTTATGTGAAAAGATAAAATCTAAAGCGATCTTTCTTTGTACGAATAATGACCTCGGCTTTGTGTCCATTTAATAAGGAAAACTTGTCTTAAGAGGTTACGCTCAATGTGCATATTCTAATCAATATGAATTACATAGGGTTTTATCTATGTTATCTGCTCCAGACTGCTAAGCTAATTAATGTTTTATCGAGTCTTTTAACTCAATTATTTCGCAAAGTCAAAGAGGTTCAACGCAATTTTGTACGAGCAGGCTTTGTCTGTGTAGGGGAAACTCTTGGGTTCTGCAGTATTTAAAGGAGACACAACTACAAGGCTTTTTTCAAACTTAGAAAAGTGATGTGTGCATAAAGTAATTTAGATATGTTTTAAAAGATTGCTATACCGCTAACATTTAATGTTGGATTTCCTGTGTAGCATGGCCAAAGTTTGAAATCTGCCCCCCCTCTTGTGCTTCATTCCAGCTGATTGCTCATTTTCTAATGTTAATGGTGCTAGGTTGGGGCTAGAGTTTCTCCCCTGTCAGCTGGCCACTGGGGCTGTGGGACGGATCTAATGGGCTCTGACAGGAGGGAACTGATCTCATTCAAAGGGGATTTGATATGTGGCATGAATGTGGTGACCCTCAATGGACATATTAATGACCGTTATCATTCACAGACTCTTGCCATTCATAAAGCTCCTTTTCTGCTGGGCGCACCAGTGCTGCGCCAAATGCCATGACTTATGGATGAGCTGGCTGTATATTGTTTTCCCTGCCTTTTAGGTAGCACGTCAACAGGACTCAGAGCTCTGTTCCGGTGGCTGCTCCAATAGTTTGAGCAGCAGTAAATAATAACAGTGTGGGTGTTGTTTACAATTCAATTACAAGCACAAACTGGCAGAGAGAAAGACAAAGGCGTCCAGCCACCGGAGACATGGGAATGAAGTCGAACTGTCAATATTTAACCTCACCCCAACTGCTATACAGGTGTCTCCTCATACATTCAAAATGGTTGTTTGCACTCATAAGTGTGGGTGTATATCAAGTAATGGTGAAAAGATTTGTTTCGGATCTTTACTGTATTGAAGTCAAATTAAATATAAACAATGATTGCTAAAAATACATAAATTGTGTACAGAGCCATGCAAAGTGTTCATACCACCTGGACCTTTACAAATTTTCTCACATTATATCTACAAGCTTTAAAGCACTTTATTGGAATTTAATGTGAAAGACCAACATGATAAAAATGATTTTAAAAGATTTTCACAAATACTAATCTCAAAAGTGTGACAAGTGTGGTCATTCATCTTCACTCTGATTGCCCTAAATAAAATCAGTCGCAACCAACTATCTTCAGAAGTCACTTAATAAGTAAATGGAGTTCACCTTTGTATAATTTAATCTGCCCCTGTTCTCTGAAGATATCAGAGGTTTGTTAGAGAACATTAGTGAACAAACAACATCATGAAGTCCAAGAACCACAGCAGACAGGTCCAGGATAAAGTTGTGGACAGGTTTAAAGCAGGGTTAGTTTGTAAAACAATGTGCAAAGCTTTGAACAGCTCTCACATAATTGTTCAATTCATCATCCAAAAACAGCAGGTATTTGAGACAACTGGAAACCTACAAAGAAAAGGTCATCCACCTAAAATGAAAGACCCAGCAGAAGCAGCCAAAATCCCACTAACTCTAGAAGAGCAGAGATGATTCACAGCTCAGGCAGAAGATTCTGTCGATATGAAAACTTAGTTGTACTCTCCACAAATCTGGGATATATTTATTAAAAAAAGAAACCCATTGTTGAAAGAAAACCATTAGAATTCCTATTTGCAGTTTGCCATAGGCAATAAAGGGAATACGGAAAATATAAGGAAGAAAGTGCTCTAACTGGACAAGTACAAAGTTATATATTTTTGGTGTGCATGCAAAGCCCTGTTTGGCAGAACATTAACATTGCAAATCACTTTGAAGACACCCATCTCAATGGTGAAACATGGTGGTGATGGAATCATGCAAATGATTTTCTTCAACAGGGAGGTTTGTCAAAGTTAGTGTTGAGATGGAGGGGGTTTAATGCAGGGCAACTGTGGAAAATACCTGTTGGAGGTTGCAGAAGACTTGAGACTGGGGCAAAGGTTCACCTTCCAGCAGGACAACTATCATGAATACATATGCTAACCTGATAGAACAATACAGCAAATAGTTGTTTTGAAAAAACAAAAGTCAAAAACCATGTATTGTTTCCCATTTTCTTCAAAATTATACACTTTTTTGTGTTGGCCTGGGGTACATAATCCTGATGAAATACATAAAATTTTGTGGTAAGAACACCTCAAAATTTGATCAAGTTTTAAGTGGTATGAATACTTTCACAAGGCACTGTACTTATAGCTGGAATTAATTCAAAGAATTCCATCAGAACATAACCTATGGTCCCAAACATTTCAACTTGCAAAGAAATAAGAAAAACAAAAAAGCAGTTTGAATCAATATGTGAATGCTTTTGTATAAACAAGTCTTAAAAAGGCACTGCTTGTGCGCAAAATGGCGCAGCCACAATTAAACGTCTTAGGCAGGATGTTCATCAGAGTGTGGTTTTCCACAAAAAAAATTCCCAAACAGTTCCACTTTTTTCTAAAAAGGGAAGAAAAAGACAGGCAAAGAAAGTCATATTGAGCCATTCAAGCATCCGACTAGAAAAGGAAATGACGATATATACACAGGCAACCACCAACAAACATATGTGGCTTAGTGGCTGAAACATGAGCTATTTTTCCTGTTACCTGGTTAAAATAGCTGTCAGAAACCAATGGATCCATCAAAAGAACAACAAACTCACAATGCAACGTTCAAACACTCATGTATCATGAATCAGTTACCAGTCAGGAAAAATTATTCTTTTTCTGTAACATGAATTATCCTAGTGTATATCTTTCTTTTGCAAAAAGTTTTGGAAATTAAAATTAGGTCAAATATGCATGCTTTCTGTTCGGAATAAATTACATGACACAAATGGTTGCTATTACAAATTTATCATTAACCTCTGATTTTAAGGTAACTATGATTAATTATAAGCATATTTCGAGCATTTTCCACTCTGCCAGATTCCCTGCATGCTCTATTATTGGAACTGAGGTGCAGATCCGAACGTAGCGGCAGCAGCTTGGGAGGTGCTGAGAAGTGTTTCTCAACAGCTGTGCAGGAAGTCACATCCCTCCACACGTCGAGGTGTCACAAGCAGTATTTTAACATTTCCAATTTTAATCTCAGATTTCTGCCATGTGTCAGCTTCAAAATAAAATTCTGTTCCAGCACCTTGTTGCCTCATAGTAATATTTTACCACCAGGAAAAACCTAGATGGATGTCAACCCTTATCCGGTTTCTCTGTTGTGCTATATTTGTTTTTATGGTCTTCTTGCTAATGAAGAATAGATCTGCTGGAAGCACCCTTTAGAACACACTGGAATGCTTAAATGGAGTTCAAAAAATGATGTAAAGCACAGGATGTAAAACCACATGGCCTGCTAAATGTAGCGTTGAATCACATGTGTTCTATTAGGAATAAATGACATATCTTAATATCTTAATAAACATCAGGTGGAAAGTAGTGGTAGAAAATAACAGAATGTATTTGTATAACTAAAGCTCTGGTAATTTATCTAAGAACTTTAATTAGGTTAAAAAAATATTTATTTTGTAATTTCAATTCTGAAGTTGCTGCATATGGAATATATTCTTCAAACAAGAATTATTGAAATGGGATATAGTATATCGTAATTAAAATGTCTTTATTTTCAACCAACTACAACATTCAAATATTACAGACAGCTCACTTTGTAATAATTAACATTTAGTTGTAAATTACAAATAACACTGCAGGAATGACCAGGATTATCCTGCAAAATTCACTTTTCTCAGTAATTAATGCCCCTATCATGCTTTTGCCTATTAGCCTTACCTTTCAGTTTCACAGGAGGATGCACAGTTTTAAGTTGCCATAATATTAAAGCTGCAGTATGTAACTTTTATAGACATGCTTTTTTACATTTGTTAAAACTGTCACCACATCGTGACAGTATAACATGAGACAGATAATCTGAAAAAAAAACCCCAAGCTTCTCTGTCTCCTCCCTGTGTTCCTATCGCCATCTGCAGAAATACACTTCTCCTGGTCAGAAACAACCAATCAGAACCAGGAAGAGGGTTTTAGCACTGTCAATCATGCTTGTGTACGTGCTGCTCAATGTGCTAATGGTGGAGAAACAACTAACCATTATAGGAAAACTGCTTATCCAATGTCATCGTTGGTCATGCTAATTAGCCAGAGCATTAAGGACAGGGTCAGGTGTGGAGAATGAGCTGTACACTAACAGAGAGCAAGGGGGTGAGCACCATGTACACAAGGGTGATTGACAGCACTATGACCCTCCTCCAAGTTTCTGATTGGTTGTTTCTGACCGAGTGGCGTATTTATGCAGATGGCTGTAGACATATTATGGTATATAATGCAAACAAAAAACATTTCACAAAGCTGAAGCCCAAAGGGTTTATTAGTCCTCTCTGAGACCTGGTTCAGTAAAATTCTTTTGATTTGCCTCAGCTCTGTATGTTCTTCCTGGAGAGGAGGCGTCATGAAGGGCCAATCACCCAATCACATGTAGACTTGGAATAAAATGAGCACCATGTCACTCTCGACAGCCCATATACAAAATGGACTCTTCTGTTACTCTGGACTAGTTTTCAAAAATGTCAACAAGTTATCACTTTAGACAGAATAACTCGTAACCAAAGCTTTTTTTTCCAAAGGCTGTCTTTCTAAAGAAATGTCATTCTACTGAATAATAGCAAATAGACATCAATCAACATTGACAATCAAAATTAAGGTTGTAATTAATAATATATTTCAAAGCTTTTTAATTTTCTACTTTAGCTAAATAAGATTATTAAGAGGGTGGGCTTTGACTTGTATTGACAGATTAATCTTTTTTGAGCACAATGTATGGTCATATCCTTCGCATATTTTCAAGACCTTGGCCTGCCAGCTGCATGGATTAGGAGGTTATATTTGACAAGATCTCTGATAAGGACATTTTGAACATACTAAAGAAAAGCAGTTCCTATAGGTAAAAGGTCAAATTTGAGGCGCTTGTGTATACTACAGAGTAAACAATGCTTTAAAGTGGTGGTAACATCACTGTATAAACTATTTCATGTAGTTGATACTGCTGCATATGTCAATTTTTCAAAGATTTTTATGAAAAAAAAAATAATGTCACCTTTTTGTAGGGGGTTGTTTTGGCAGGCCAGATTTCCCTCCTCGGTAAAAGGGTTGGGTACGGTAATGATATGTGGCTCTAGCTATTTGCCTTCACGCTGATTGGCTACAACCATATTTGGGAAACTCTTCAGTAAAATGCGTTGAACATAGTCTCAAATTGAGGTTATAATTGCGTGGTACTTCCCCATAAATGAGCTGCAGCCACTTTTCCCTGATTCTCTCATTCTTCGGAAGTAAGTAGAAACTTCCAGCCGTTTTTGAGCTCCCTCCGACATAACAGCTCCCCTTTTTAGTAGCCGTTCTCTTCTCAAGTGGAGTAGCCAGACATGCTAGTGGGACTTAGCCCTTAAATTAGCCAGTGTATCAGCTGGGGGTTGAGGGGGGTGGTAGTGGAGGGGAGGGCTATTTGATTGATGGTGTGCTCTAATTGGAGAATATGAATTCCATCGAAAGATAACGTACGTAGAAAGATAAACTGTTCTCTGACTCGTCCATTTTTGAGCAAAGAAACAAAGCTGACCATCTATGAGCAGGGCTTTTGATACCAACTCTTGACATTTACATGGCCTAATTAGTCCACATATTGTTATCATTTCATATTATACCCCTAAAACCACAGAAAAAGTAAATTTGTTGTCCTGATCCACTTAATATGCGCATTTGATAGTGCAGGCTATACAATTTATTCACTTACCAAGCTAGTTGGCCAATAATTTTTTTGGACATTGAAAAATTCTGTATCATGAGCATTGCAATTCTGAGACACTATTTACTACTCCTTCAGGTTTACACAAATACATTGGAAATGTCACCACTGTGACCCAATCACATTGTATAATTCCATGCTATACTATGCAGAAATTCAGGCTACACTGATGACTGTTCACTCACCTTGGGATGCTGAATAGTCATGGTAGCTTCAGCTGACACAGTCTGACCTACTTTCTGATTAATTTAATGAACACTTGTCTAACTTCTGGGAGCCGCTCATAAACTAGATAGGGTTCTGAATTTTCATCTATAGATAACCATGAAAAAATTCAAACAAGAAGGTGAGATCACAACAAAGCTAATCGACCCCATATTGATGCAACTAAACACTGTTGACTTGTACTTTACAAAACGCTTTGCATCAAAAGCAGCAGACTGATATTAAGACACTCCTCCTGGCTCTGATTGGTTGTTTTATGTCGGGAGCGGTGCATTTCTTCAGATGGCAAAAGTGGCTTAGGGAAGAGGTGGAGAAGCTCGATTTTTTTCACAGATTATCTGTCTCATAACATACTGTCACAACATGGTGACATTTTTAACAAATATGTGAATAACATACATTTTTTTTTTTTAATTACAGCAGCTTTAAGGATAGATGTGTACTTTTGCAAGTCCAAATCAGAGGAAAAATAAAGCGTGGTGCTTTCATCAGTTTCTATTTACAAATGTTCATTGTTTAAACATCATCAACATATCTAACAGAACAGCAAAGTAAGAAGGTGTTGTTCTTCACTTTGATGCCAAGGAAGCAGGACATTTTTGCCTGACTTCCTTCACAGCCTAGAAAATCCTTGCCACATTGCTACCATTGTGAGAGCTACATTGCTTTCACAGTCCAAAGATCAAAACAGCAGCCATGTTTCTAAGGAACAAATGTCTTACCAGCGGGGTTGGTGTGAACACAGATATAATGCTGACAGGAAGCTGGGGCAGTCACTTGTAGAGCCAATTATGGGCAGAGCCGTGGGGGCAGGTTTACAAACACTGCTTTTCTTGCATGGCACTGCTCTGAGGTGTATGATTAACTTACTCACCAAAAGTACCCAGGCAACCCAGAGACTGCCCACTTCGTAGGTGGCAAAACTGGTGATTCGTGGCATATTACAGTCAACAACATATGAGGAAAAACAAAATACGGACTTGGGATCAAAAGGTTCATTTTTGTTGTTCTTATTACTGACTTTACTTGCACATTCCTGGGCTTTTAATAGTTCATCTTTAAGACATGTTTGGCTATTTGGTTAGGTTTTACGGTGCTGCTGTCGCTGGAAGAATGCAGGTTACAAACTTCTCCTGAAGCCACAGAGGCTTGTATATCAGAATCAGGAGGAATTCAAATAGGCCTATCCGATGAAAATGCCTTTGCTTTTGGAGGACTAATTATAGGCCTTTCCTATGAATGGAGGACGGAGGAGCAACGTAATTAACCAGTTTCTAGATTACCCGGTATTATTCCACACTGCCCCCTCACAACCAAAGTTATTTTTTAAAAGATTACACAACGTTGGTTAACAGTTGTGCAAAAAGTAGGAAAAAAGTTAATCCCTGGTGCTCAATCTTGTCTGAATCAAAATAAGGAGCGTCCACACTAAATACTTCCTCCCATGTGGCATTGTCATGGCAGCAGAGGAGGGTTACCAGCAAATACCAGATTTTTTTTTAACTATCCACATCCCAGCAGCCCTCCTTCACTGCAGAATTTAAAACGTTCCTTTCACCACATCTGCCCTATTTGTGCGCCTTTTCTTCACCTGACTTGCTCAAGAGATTCGCTTTATCTTAAAGGTCACTTCATTCAACTGGGCAACAAACAGACATGAATATAACTGTCCCAAATCTTTCCCTTGCAGAATTCATGCTTGACTTGCCTCAAATAAAGGAAGTCCCTGCCAGCTCAAAGAGGGAGCACACAATCCAGGCAGCTCAATAGAAAAGACTCCCTGTATCATACAGTCCCCCCTTTACAACTCTACATTTCCATTTAATGACAGCCTACATATTAACCCTGGTCACCATCCAATTACACAGAATAAGTAAATTATCTGTGCCAGGGTGCAATTTGAAAATGTTTTTCATGAAACACAGAGACGAGTGTGGAGCTGGAGGCCTCTTTTCTCACCCATCTTGTATTCATTAAAGAATAAGCTTGGGGGTTATTTTGAATCCATTAAATCTAAATACAGGTGATTCCCAGCTACGTTTTATGCAAGACCACCAAGATTCCCTGTCATGGAGTGGCACAGCAGTGTAGGATGTCACCAACAGTACCAACTGGTCGGGCTTTTCTTCCCAGGCTCGTGCTCAGCAAAACACGCAACCAGTAGCTCTGCATTCATATTTAATTAAAGCTGGCTAACATCTCTGCCGGATAACATTACACCCAACACAAATGGTGAGAACTCTTATCAAATTCAATAAAACTCTCAGAATGTTACCAAGATAAAAATGACTTATTTTGAAATACAAGGAAAACATTTGATGATTTTCATCAAAATCATTAAGTATCCAGCTCATATCTCCCATTTAAAGGCATGTAAATAACACCAGGTGGTGAATATTAAGTACCAAACCTAGCACACATCTCTGTGGGTGTAAGTCACTGCTGGCCTCCCAGGCGACAAGCTTGTAGGTGTGTGCTTTGTGTATATCAGTAGATGGAGTGGGGAGGGGTTGGGCAGAGATGACCAGATGAGAGGCGGTTAAGTCCAGCCAAGCCATGTCAGTTTGCTCTGTCGAGCCCCTCTGACTCACCACTGAGCTATAGATACATATCAGCAGCCATGTCTGTGCCTGAAGAGCAAGGCTAGCCTGTTACATGATAGTTTTTCCTCTTGATACATTTTGACAACGTCATTTAGTAATATATTTTACTGGACAGTTCTCATATGTAAAGTGAAGATTATGCTGCCCTCCTTTTTTTCCAATGCAAATAAAGTAATCCAACAAAAAATATGAAGTTTAATCATCCTGATCACTGCACTTTGTATTGATGTTTATCAATGACTGTGAGTATCACAGTGACAAAATATTTAACTAATGCCTTCATTTTCCAAGAAAATGAAGGCATTAGTTAAATTTTTCCAGTCCTTTCAACATGTATGTTTCATCCAGGATGAATATTTTGTTGGTCTACAGTACTATTTCCTCTCTCAGTAAAGACTTGTGGGAATTACCCTGTGGGGCAACAGTGCATGTTATCCTTTTTCTTCACTACATTCTTTGTCCAATCAAGCTTTCTTTGCATTTGAGGAGAGTCTAGACATATGCAGTGGCCGCTCCTAATCTTCCTGCCTGAAAAGGTTTGGTTTGCACACGGCTGACTGTAGAGACACAAACTAGACCTTTGTGGATGTTTCTATCCATTTATCCATCAAATGTTTTCTGCTCATTCGAGATCAAGTTTCAGAGGAAAACCCAGGCATTGCTCTTCACAGTGACATTCTCTAGCTCATTCTATTAGATCCCAAGGCATTTCTAGCCCAGAAGGGATATATAGTCCCTCCAATGTGTTCTGGGTCACTTCCTGGGTCTCCTCCTTGTTGGACTTGCCCGGAAAACCTCCAGAGAGAGACACCCAGGATCCTGATCACATGTCTGAGCCACCTCCAGTGAATCCTTTTGAAGTAGAGAAACAGCAGCTCTGCTTAAAGCCTCCATCTTGCATCACTCTAAACAAAAAACCAAGATACTTGAACTCCTCTTTCCAAGGTAGAACCTGCCTCTTGACACCTAGGAAGCAATCCACTTTTTTCTTCTTGAGAATCTTGGTCTGATTTAGATGTGCAGACTCCTCGTCATTGCTGTGAATCTCTCCATTGCACACTGAGAGCAGGGCCCGATAAGTAACCCTAGGGGCCCCTGGGCACAGAGGGTCACAGGCCCCCCTCACAACCCTAACACTCACACCTTCCAAAGGAGGCGATAATGAAACAAAGTTATTGACACCCAACAAGCTTCAGGCACCAAAGAGAACCTTTCCCAGACAGACTTCTCTCTTTCTCTCTCTGTCTCTCTCTGTCTCTCTCTGTCTCTCTCTCTCTCTCTCTCTCTCTCTCTCTCACACACACACATACACACACACACACACACACACACACACACACACACACACACACACACACTCACTCACACACACACACACACACACACACACACACACACACACACACACACACACCTTATTTATTTGAACTTCCAAACAAGCTGACATGTCAAATTACACACCTGTTGGTCAAAAACTGAAAAACTAGGCCCGCTAAAAGTATGCCTCTCCAGTATGAGAAACCAAATAGTGCCATCTTGCTCACAAATGGCATCACAAAGATGCAATGAATTGAATCATCCCAAGTCAGTACATGGCTCAGTATTACGGCAATAAAGTGTTCACTGAAAATCACCCAAACAGAAAGCACACCAGTACTGCTGAAACTGACAGAAGATATTACCATGCCATTACACAACACAGCTGTGTGCAGGTTGCATTAGAAGTCACCAACTGAGCTGAGCAACTTCACATACTGTAAAAGCCAGTTATTGAACTTAAACTCTCAGTATTACACCATAATGATGTTATGCAAACAGCACATCAAATAAGCAAAATATATTCATTGTCTGGTTGCATGATCACAACAGTTGATATTTTCCTTCTCAATTCACAGAAAGCATTATGGTTCTTACCAATTTAAAAGTTCTTCTTTCATGTCTTTTTTTTTTGCAAAGTTTGTAAATCAAGCCCTCAAAATCCATCTCTCTCACCAGCTCGGACTTGATGGCTAGGGACATTGCAGAAAGCCTCTTGGAACCCCATACTTCCGACCTATAGTTGTCATGAGCTAATTTTTTATTTGTTTCAGTTGTGAAAAAACCCTCTCTTCCTCAGGCTGAAGTTCCTTTATGTTTAATTTCTTCCCGGAGGGTTTCTGTAGTCGATCCTCATAGTGCAGGGTCTTCAGGGATGATGGTACTTGCCACTGCCAATGAGCTCAAGGTGGTGCCATTACCTTGTTCTGTTTGCTTACCAGCGTTTTCTTTAGCTATTTTGGTTTCTTTGCTGAAGTTAGCTACCTAAGATTCATAGCTACCATTTGTTCAGGGTAAGGATAGCTGCTATAGAGCGATTTTTCCACGCTAACATATTTTATTGCAGTGGCTTCTTTCTTGTCCCTTTCCTTCTTTCTCTTGACATTTCTGCTGGGCTTTCGGTTGCTATCGGTGTCTATTTTCTGCCAACACAATTGTGACAAATTTTTCTACAGTTCCACTCACAGAAAAACCTATCTGACCATGGATCAGTTACACATTCATTAAACTGTTTCAATCTCAGCTTGTTCTTAGAAAATCTGATCTTGGACCAGTATGATGGAAACCACCTGCTCTATGCTCACCCAACATTATCATGAGCCAATCTACACAATGCATCACTGCCTGCTCCCAATCATTGCCTGTTAAATCAACAAACTGACATATAAAAGAGACAATCATGATAGTTCATTTTTTTAAACAACTTTTATTTTATTCTGATTGGACAATTGTGAAAATTAGGAGCAAAGACTTGTGTAGACTATATTATGTAGTATCAAAAAAATTTCTGTTGGTCGAAACGGCCCCTCTCTGCCCAAGGGCCACTGGGCAGATTGCCCATGTGGTAGATCCAGCTCAGACTGAAAGTCATGGATTGAAAATAGTTAAATAAAAATAATCCCAATACACAACTCTTCAGTTAAAAACATTGATGGTTGACTGGTTTTGAAAGAAAGTACTCAGAGTTTCAGCTAAATGCTGCCATCAGTGAGTGCTGGTTCTCAGTATTATTGCCTGAAGATGCCAACAATACCTTGCTTTGGCCCTTGGTAGGATCCACATGACAAATTGGTCTCAGAGGAGGGGTCAGATAAAGAGTGTTTCAAAGGTCCCAATGAAGGGAGAGCACATATTTTGCCATTCCTCTCCCACATAAGGGAGGCTGGGGCACCCTCCTGCAGCCATAACTGGAGGGGGAGCTCACCAGTGAGGACATGGCGGTTGAGCCTTATCTACTGGGGCTCAGCCATATACAGGACGAAATGCCCACAGGAGACCACCTTCAAGTCAAGTTTGGCTTCAGTGAGAGGCAATGTACCAGATGACAAGAAAGGACACAAGGGGCCAGACAGTTCCAGTTCTCAGCATCATAAAAAGGTCTCTGCTGGCAGCGTCTTAAGATCATCAGTAATACTGCTGTCACTGTTGTTGAGGTGACCTAAAAGGGAAACTGTTAGTGTCTTAAAGCTGACTAAAAATTTGTTAATTAAAAAAACTTTGGTTCTTGTGCATGGTACAGAGGTAGAGTCACAAATACAGAAGCTATTAGTCCTTGATGCAGCCGTCTGGAGTTTGATTCCCAACTTTGGGACGTTTGCTGCATGTCCTCCACCCTTCTCTCTCTACCCATTTCCTGTCTGATCTTCTGCAAACAAAGACCACTAGTGGCAGAAAAACCTTTGTATGGTCTAAAATGATTCAAACTGAACACTTGGAGATGCATATATGTATAAATAAAGGCAGACTGTGATGTCTACAAGTAGTTTGACAACTGTAACAGCATGTGATCATGGAGTTATTCCTGGATTACAAAAAGATTGATGATGTTTATAGCTGTATTCGCTAAAAATTTGTAAAGATGCCTCTTTAAGGTGCTGATGGTCCATTGGCTGATTTTTGTGATCATGAAAGGTAATTATAGTTTGTCTTCTTTTTTCCTGACTCTTCCATTAAAGTTTTAACACCCTAACCTGTATCTGGAGCACTATAAAGACGTCCACCTCATCCCTTAATAACTTGCAGATGCATCAACACACTTACCCTGGTATTCCTGCTCCTCCATCTGTGGAGGAAAGACAATCATTAGGAGCTCTCACCATGGAAACCAAACACTGCACACTTTCACACTGATCAGCCTTCATGATATAGACACTGTAGGAGGGAGTTTATTTGTGGGAGAGGACTATGACATGGGTGAGCAAAGAAACTCATGAGATGTATAGACACACTCCCATAGCATCATCGTCTCTTGGCATGCTGGCACCTGTCACTCAGCAAGGTCCAGGAATATGCACCAGGGCCATCGACAGGCGTCTGTGTCAATGCCTGACAAACCTCAAGGCACCAGGCTGTAATTGGAATGACTGGCCTAATCCTCAGGTCAAGACAGACTCATTGACAATTTAAGCAAGCAGCAATCCCAACAGCAACCTATTAGGGGCCTGGGCTCTTTGCTGGAAGCAGCAATGTCGTCATCTGCCACGAGATGCTTTCTTTGCCATGCAATAAATGTTTTATAAATAATGCTCAGTCATGGAAGTTGCACCTGGACAAACAGAATTGATATTGGCTTTGTTCAGCATGAATTAAGGCAGAAACTATGTGAATCATAGAGAGTGTTAAGACCTCCCTTATCTATCTATCTATCTATCTATCTATCTATCTATCTATCTATCTATCTATCTATCTATCTATCTATCTATCTATCTGTCTGTCTGTCTGTCTGTCTGTCTGTCTGTCTGTCTGTCTGTCTCATTAGTATTAGAGTTGGTAGAGTTGGTAGATGCCAGCACTTTGCTTACATAAACGTACAGTAACTAGACAATTTTTTTTGTCCCTGCCACCCAAATTTTTAAATTCTACTTTTTCACAACAAATGAATCTAGTGAAAAATAAATGAATATACTCCACATACATTTGTTTTGCTGAAGCTCCCTTCAGTTTTGCAAAGTCTGTTTGTATTACACTTTGTGTAGTTTCAGAGTTTGTGTAATGTTTTTGTTCACTGTGCTTATTTTGAAAACGTATGTCCACTTTGAAAGTGATTTTTTTTTTTTTTTTTTTTTAGAGCTATGATAAAATGGTTTAGATCAAAGCATTTTAATGTGTTAGAATCAATTCAGAATCTTTGGAAAGGCTTGAAAGTTCATGTTCACAGATGCTCTCTACCCCGTATGACAGCGCTTTAGCTATTTTGCGATGATCAATGACAGTCTCTAGATATGTAAAGCTGAAGGTGAGTCGCTAAATTCCAGCTAAATAGGGTTCTAGAAATGTATCGATTCAGAGGGACTAAATAGAAATACATGCCACACTTTTCAGATCTTTATTGTAAAATAAAGAAGATGTATGTTTTTAATGTTGCATAAATACTTTTGCAAAGCACAGTAGAGATCTGAAATATATCTTTTGTGACACCTTAATTAAATATTGTAGATTTCTGCACAGGAATTTTTGTTGAATTTTTGAACTTCCGCCCCCAAACAAAATACTTGGAGCCGTACACACAAGAAGCATCAGCCACGGCAGACTGAGACTTACTCATCCAGACAAGCCTCCTGACTGCAGACAAAGCAGTATCTGCAAGGAATAACTCACACTTAACACATTGCATCAGTTGTGCCAGACAGCCAGCAGATAGGTTTCTGTGCTTCTTCAGATCACAGTCGCAAGAAGGCCAGTGCTCTTTTAGAATTGTCCTGTATCCCTCTGTCTCAACTTGTATTCAAGCAATCTGCTCTCTGGTAGAGGGGGCATTCAGCGGCGATAAACTCTGACACTTTCTTTGCCGAGTCACAGACCCTGGCCTCCAGCTCTCATCTCAGAATCCAAGTTATCCAAATCTCTGCTCATTTGTGATGTTGCTTTTAAGTGCCTGGTGTGTCCCTGTCAGTGATCATATGGGAAGGTTTGACATGAACCTAAAAAAATGCACCTAAAATGCAACATGCTTTTTTGGTTTAGTATAGAGATAAGTGTGAAGGATTCTAGAGCACAGCTCCAACAGACCAGTGGAGGGAAAAGCAAGTGGAATGCACATCTAGGGATTATTTACCTTCATACAACTATTCAGTTTCAAATCATAACATGCTTCCAAGCATAAAATGGCCATATGATATTGCAATTACTCACTACAACTCATTTCAAAGAATGCATAGTGTACTTTTCTTTCAGAGTGCTAAGTAGTACTTGGCAAAACTTAAGAGCCGTCAGCCTCATGCAGTGCATGACACAAATGTTTCTGTGCATGTGTGTGTATGTGTGTTTATAGTTCCTGGCTTTTGTATCGGCACCGGGAAGCTCGAGCCGTCTTCCCAGGCATGCCTGCGCAGTGTAACCAAGGCTGACTGGCTGACCTCAGACTGTGTGGGCCCTTTAGTACAAGATGAAGGAGCTTTTTCATTGACACAGGAACAGGAGGTATCGCCTTCCCTTTGCAGCAGCACTCATTCATGCCAGACACAATGCGTTATTATTGGTTTTGAATTGAAATGTTAATTTTGTGGAGCTGGGCAACTGGGTTTGGGAGTTTGCCCCTGCTCATTTCTCATTTTTCACTTGGCTGAGGTGGTTTGTTTCATCTGGTAAAGTTAACCCTCAACTCTCCTTGTGTTACAGCACTTTAAGGTAAAGACACGCAAGCGTTTCCAGCTTTTCTTTTCAGGCTAGATGTGGAACAGTACCCTTCATAAATGAGTTAAAAGGTGAGTGTTCAGAGGTGAAACCTGCAAGACATGGCCCATACCCACAGAGCAACCAGTATTGATCCTGAAGCCATAGAAGGGGAAAAAACATCTCTCTTTCAGACCTGATCGTGTGAGGCAGGCAGGTCAGCATTCTGCTGTACAGCCCTCACAGAAATGAGTGCATCAGCAGACCCGGCAGATCTATATGACAGGAATTAAACAGTATAATCAAATTGTTTGCGCAACCATTTAGCATCTCATTCCCTCGCTGCCCTGGGCCAAACTGACCACTGGAGACCGGCCATCCACAGCAGTAACAAAGTAGGGCAATAACTAACAGCGATTAAAGGAATATTGATGGCCTGTGACACAGAGCATCCTGAAAAAATGCTATTTGGTCAAATAGCTGCAATAATTAAGTATATGAGGGTCAGTCAATTTTATCTGCTGCTTTTATTTGGATCGATTCCTTCGTAAACTCACCAAGCTTCAGAGAGCATTATTGCTGAGTGGGGTGTTGATTTCATAGCACAGGTGCTTTGCCCCAATAACACAGCAGCAGCTCCCAGGGAAGAGCACACACAAAATATTCCTATCACAAACATGGAAGAAAATACAACAATAAATCATTTGTAATAAATCTGGAATTTAAATCTATACACATTAACTGTTCTGTGATTATTTTTTTTTTAACCTCTAAAATAATTGTAACCAGTGCTTTATTTCATAATCATCACATCCCTGATAGCAGCTTGTTTTTCAACTTTTTCTCAGCATGGCAGATAAGCCTCTTAAAAATTCCCACCACTGATTGATAAGCATTAGTTGAAAGCAAAAATAATTAGATTTGGCTGCATAAGACCTTGGTGCTGCTAATGCGATACATGCGATGGTTAAAAATAAACCAGCCCATTTAGAAGCTTCTCTCCCAGTTGATTGATTAAACATTAACCTGCTGGATCTGGGATATTTCTTATTAATCACAGGTGGCATAAACTTAACTGAGCATAAGGAAAGTGTGTACTTAAGAAGAAAGTCCACCCAGGATGCTGCGAATACAAACTCGAATTAAATCATCTAAATGTAACATTTGGCGTTCAGTGGATATTCAAGCAGTGCCTTCTTATCACTAAAGGAACAAGTGGGAGTCGATATCCAACTCTGGTGTTGCAGCAAAGTTATGAACCCACCTACACACACATGCAGAGGCACACATCACCATATCAAGCAGAACATTGTGGGAATTACCATGACCTAATGCATCGCTTATCTTACCTTTGAGTGCACAATTCACAGAGGAAAGCACTTTCCTTATGTCTACAACACTGTGTCCAATGAGAAAACTAACATAGTTTTTTAAAGGGCTGGTTGGCAGATCTATGACTATGTTCCACCAGATATGCTATACAGAAGCCAAAAATTCCAACTGTGGCAGTAAAATAAAGGAACTTTGTATCAGAGTGGATAAACATGAATATTTCGTCATTGCTTTTGGTCTTTCCTTTAATGAGGGTGGTCAGCATACACAACACTACAACAGCCTTCAATTTGAGTCCTACATGCAAATTGCTATGTGTTGGCCAGAAATTAACACTGCAATTCACCCTGAATACACAATACTCACCTTGAAACATTGTGGCAGTAGCATCATGCTGTGGGCTTGCTTTTCTTCAGCAGTGACAGGGAAACTTGTCAGAACTGATGAAGTTACAGTAAAACAGACCAATACTGGAAGAAAACGTTTTAAAGGCTGCCAAACAATTATCTATCAGGAAGGTTACCATAAACACACAAGCATAGTTACAATCAAATAATTTTGATCAAAGAATATGAATGTCTTAGAATGGCAAAATCAAAGTCCAGATTTACAGACCTGTAAATAATTATTTGTACTCTTACATTTTTTTGTTTGTTCTTGTACATGTTCCAGATCAAGAATATTTTAATATCAGACAAATATAATCTGAGTAAATACTATAAACAAATTTCAAATAAAAACTGCATTCATTAAGGGTAAAAAAAATCTATCAAAACCAAACAGACTGCATGTGAAAAAGTGATTGGCCCCCATTGTGGAATTAACTGTTTACATGTTTAGGAAAACTGAATTCAGTTTCACACTATCATTCTGGAAAGGGATGCAAAGCTTTTTTAAAAGACATTTTAGAGAAGGAACTTCATACTGACAAGCACACATTGCTAGAATATTGTGATGGTGTGGGACAGCATTTTCTGCTTCAGAACCTGGACATAATTAAAAGAGTTCATGCATGCCATTTATGCTCAAAAACTCTATTCTACTATAATTAAAAGCAATCTGCAAAGAAGAATGGACTAAAATTCCTCCTTGGTAATGTAAAGAGTCATTGACAGTATATTGCAAATGCTTGATGGCAGTTGTAAAGGCCAAGAGTGGCCAAACTAGCCATTAGGTTTAGGGGGTAATTATTTATTTACACTGGGCCAGGTTGGTTCGGATAGCTTTTTCCCCTTGATAAGTGAAACTGTCACTGATTATCTTTATCTGATATTAAAACCTATCTGATTATCTGAAACATATAAGCTTGATATTTGTCCAAGAAAGAAGTAAACCAAATAAAAACCTGCGGTGATGATTAATGTCCAGTAAGAAAATTTTGACAACAAAGGTATTAAAAAAGGGCCGGTTTGCAGATGTTTGATCAAAAATGCTATTAGTGGCAATAAAATAAAGCAAACTTTCATTGTGGAGGACCCTAAATATTCAGTCACTTTTTAAGCTTTAGCTTTGATATAGGTGGTCAGTATGCACAACTCCAACAGTCTTCAATTTGAAGCTGACAGGGCAATGAAGCTACTTTAAAATAGCTATGTTTTTGTTGTTGTAACCAAGGTTGACTGCCGCCCCCCTTTTTTTTCTTGTTATGCCCAAGGAGCCTTTTATGACAAATTTGACAAAGTAAATATCCTTTCAGCTGTTTCACCTTATGAATAATGTACATAGGAGAGCGACAGGCTGCTTTCAAAAGAATAAAAAATCAATTGCTTCAGGCTTGCCCATGTATATCAGTTGTCAATGTTAATGCGGGTGGTGGCTGCATCACAGGCTCTTACGGCAGCACACAGGTGCCTCTTTTACTCCGAGGCCGAAAATGACAAATTCAATAAATCAAGACAGATCTCCAGTTCACCTATGGAATCAAACACACCTGACAACCAGCTGAAGGGCTTCTCTGAGCCACCCTGACATCTCATCTTGACATCCTAATATCAATACCTCATTCTGCAGCCGAGGAATATATCTCTGTCTGACTAGAACACTTTGACACTGTGAGAAAGAATAAGTGTCAGAGGTTGTGGGACTCAAGGTAAGATTGTGATTAGGAAACTGAATCTCTGAGATGACATTAACAGAGAGTGTCCCCAACTGTGTGTGTGTTTAAGCCCCAGAGCAGACAGGCCGGTCTAGGGTTACCAGGCGTAATTCTGATGGTGAAAGCACCACAATCAGCCTACTTAATCTTGAAGCTGTTCTTTAAAACCAGAGAAAGACGATCTGTCTTCATTCTACTGTACAAAACAAGGATACATGTGATTCATCTTAAAATGGAAATGCACATTAAATTAAATTTGCCTTTAGGGGCAAGGAGGACAACCCGTGACACCAGGTTTGTCTGTGATAACAAAAAAGGTGCTTGTACTCTGTCAAAAAGGCCCAGTCTTATAAACTTCTCCTGACCTGAAAGGAACAAACTCTGGATTTCAAATTTTAAAGAATTAACATCACAATGGCCTAAATGTCTGCCTCGCAGTAAGAGCCCAGTAAAACGGCCTTGCAATTTCAGTGGTGATGATAAACTAGGAGATAGAGATAGCAGGAGCACTGTGTTTGAGACAATTCTCCAGTGTATGCTCATTAGCATCTCAGAATGTTCCCATCCAATGACAGGCGAAACTGAGAACTGAGGCCGTTCTGCAAGCATGGGTGCCTTATTAAAGAATGACCCAAGGAACCCAGAGTTTGGTGAGTCGGGTCCATGAGGAGCTCACATTAGGACTCCCACCTGTTTGTCTGGGTACTCCTTTGACACAATAGGTCATGAAACGCAATATGGGGCTGTTCCACTCTTTCTCACCACACAAAAGCCAAGTAGCAGATGAACTGCAAGATAAATGAGCCTGACTGTTGGATGATCTCCACATGCCTGGCCCATAAAAATAAACCAAGCAAAGAAAAACTCCAAATCTTCAGAACTCAGAAACAGAACTTGGTTGAACAATAAAGACTGAGAGAAAATTATAAGTTAAGCAGATGACAGAGAAGAAGTGCAACATTTTTTGATAGTTTGATTCCTTCTCTGATATTTCATCCATCCATCCATCCATCCATCCATCCATCTATTTAGATAATGAATGTATGAATGGGTGGGTGGATGGATGGATGGTGTGGAAAGGTAATCATTTTCAGGTAAATTTCTCTGATTTTTTGTATTGTATTTTATCTTTCTATGAACACCATAGTGTTTCCTGTTTGGAACAAAAACAGCCTCTTTGTTGGTGTGTATATATATATATATATATATATATATATATATATATATATATATATATATATATATATATATATATATATATATATATATATATATATATATATATATATCAAAAGATTATCAAAAGATTTTTTTCAGCAATTCAGTACATAAAGTGAAACTCATATATTGTACACAATGGATTTATTATTATTACACAGGAATACATTTCAGGCCTATATTCCATAATTTTTTTTCTTTATAGCTGTCGCCTAAAAGCTAATGGAAACCTAAACTTCAGTTTCTTACAGAGTTACAATATAACATTAGACCGATAAAAAAGTATTTCTATTACAGAAATATTATTTTACTGTACATTACACTGTTAATGCTCTAACTGTGGCCGCAGTCTACACACTGTGAATCTTCCTCTAACTCTTGAATCAGCTTTGGCTCCTAATTCTGTCAAGGGTGTGATTCTCCCCCTTGTTTGTGCACCTTTTACTGCCACACTTTTTTCCTTCCATTCAACTTTCCATATCCTGGAATACAGCATGATGTCAACAACCAGCTTTTTTGGCAATGACCTTTGGATGTTTACCCTCCTTGTAGAGGTTGACAGTTACTGTCTGGTGGAAAATTGTCAATAACATGGCCATATCATAACATTTCTGGGGTAAAAATCCTTTTTAGTGGTATAAGGAATATCTTAATTTTCTAAGAAACAGAATTTTTGGTTTTCATGAGTGGCAAGGCATAACAATAAAATTAACAAAAACACTTGAAACAAATCACTCTGTGTATAATGAATCTATACAATGTATGTGTTTGTGTGACTTTATAACTTAAATTTATGAAATTAAAATTCTTGATTCACTTCTGTTTTGTAGCAATAGAAAGAAGGTGTGTGGCATCCACAGAAATAATATTAAAAAATCCATAAAGTGAAACAAGTCGATTTGAATATAGTTTAAGGTAATATTAATGCGACTTCTTATGAAGAGAGTCAAATACTTACAGGTGACATCAATAACAGATAAAAACAGCTGAGACAGCAGAAAACAAAACCAAGAAATGATTAAATCCCACACAGGTGTTCTGTTAAAGTTGTACACTCCTTTAAGATCCATCACCTGAGTGTGACTGACAGCGTGGGCAGGTGTGTGTAGAAAGTGGCCGGCGCCTGGTTCACCATTGTTCCCAGTGGGTCTTTGATCTCCCAGTGTTAGGCTAGAACCCCTCAGTGGGGAGCCCTGGCTGGGCCCCAGGCTACGGTTTGTATCGACTCGGGAGGCCTGACAGCACAAGACACAGGGTGGGTTTGAGTGTGTGTGTGTGTGTGTGTGTGTGTGTGTGTGTGTGTGTGTGTGTGTGTGTGTGTGTGTGTGTGTGTGTGGACAGGGGGGGGTTCTTCAGCTTCCAAAGATCCCTTCCATGCAGCTTCATCTCTCCCTGACCTGCACACAGAAGGATGAAACAGATAATGAAACCGATTCAACTAATGCCTGAGTCAAGAAGCAGCTATTTGTTTCTTTCATTCCTGCCTTATTCCCCCTGTCTCTTACTTCTGTCAGATTGAATTTAACGCACACACACACATCACGAGATCCACTGGAACTTGCTGCCCAGGCCATGTGTGCTTTCGTTCTCTATTTAATAACTTAACATAACTAAACATTTTTTAATTGTTTTCAGCATCTGATCTGTCTATACATTTAAAAACAAATATGAGCTTATATAAAGTTTTGGAGTTCTGGGACACTTGATAAAAGGATTTCTAGCTGAAGCTGACTTTCACTGGAAACAAATGGTTTGATTTTTTTTTTGCAATGCAGCAGCACACACAGCTCTTACTAAAGTCCAATCCTTTAATGAACGTTTGAGTGTACAGTAAGTGCACAGGAGTGGCTTACAGCTAAAGAGAGTAATGTTTCTGAGCTGATGGTTCCCATTCTCTTCAGCCACTGCAGGCCATTGAGCCATTTGGCTCAAATGAGAAAAACTAAAACCTAAGACAAGAGGCTGAAAAGTAACCCTGCTTTGTGGGTGCATTTTAGTGAGTGTCTCTCTGACATAACAGTTTCATAGACTCCCAGCAGCACCAGAATAAACTGTGAGCAGGGCAGACTGGGGGAGCCCCCCCCACCTATTAGTGAGCAGTGATTGTGTTTCAGTGTGTTCGCCTGGCTCTTCCTGTGGTGCTGCATGTTGTTGAGCAAAAAGCCACTGCTGGGGAGCCACAGTGGAAGAGATCAATCGTACACATTCCTGCCACCTGAGATTCAAGTGTTTCTGTAATACTGCACAGCTCAATCAATACTTAAGCAAGGAACTGGGAGGGGAGGGAGTCCAATCCATGCTTGGTGCTGGTAGGGCTCACGCAGGTTCTACTGGATGTTTCTGATCCACCCCGGAACCAGACATTTATTGACATTCATATTTTTGTAATAGTTATTATTTAAACTAAAACATACTGGATTATTTATTTATTTATTTATGATCAACTAATTAGTTGGTTTATAAATAGTGAATAGTAATCATCATCACCATCATCACTTTTATTTAGTTGTACTTCATATATGAGCTATAAAAAAATTGAATAAAGCTCACAAAGAGGAAGTATTTGTCCTAATTAGGCAGGAATGTAGCTCAGTTTTGTTTTTCTTTCTGTCTTTGAAGGAATCTCTCAGGAAGCCGACGCGCTGCGCCAAGACATTTCAGGGGAACACATGTGACTGTTAAAAAGAAAGCGGGCACTGTGGGCAAGGATCATTTAGCTTCAACGTCTTGAAATCTAAAACGTAAATATTGAGGATTTTTTTTAGGGGGGCGGTCTTCGCGAAGAGGAAAAGGAGAGGAGAGGAGGGAGCGCGCCGAGGATGCTGGACTGGGGGAAAACGAGCGGATCCTGCGCTGCAGGATGTGCAGCGATGTGTTAAATTAAATGCAGCTGGAGGATTCTTTCTTATTTTTTAAAGTAAGACAAAAAAATAAAAATAACAATTGAAAATTTGGCATCACGGTGTGGAGCTCATTGCGCCGGATTATTGTGGAATTTTAAAAAAAGAAATCAAACAATTAGCTTCAGCCCCGAATTACAAGCCTTCTTGAAAATCAACAATTATCTATTGAAGCTTAAACTAAACAAATTGATTGATAACAGCTTTCTTATTTTTCATTTTTAAAATTTACATTGCAACCTTATTTTTAAAATAAGGTTTAATCTCAAATATAAATAAATTTAAAACTGTTGTTATTTAAAAATATGGAGTTCAAAATAGATTATGTTTGTTCAAATTAGATGTGTAAAAATATCTTTCATACAAAACCGTTAGAAGGCATTTTTTATTGAGAGAAAGGGACTAAAAGCACACAAACACACACACACACAAGATGTTTCTTTTGGAAAACTGATGTATTTGATTATTAGAGTAAAGAATTACAGTATCTTAGTTGTTAGTAGGTATTAAAGTGTAGAGAAACTGGACCCATAAAGATCTTCCAACTTTCCATGAAAGTGCATGTAACAGTCCGAAGGTTGTCATACCCAATATATATTTATATTTATAAAAACGCTCTCAGTTTGTATCCCCCCCATCCCCCACCCCCTTCCGGCTGTGATGGACTTCTCGTGTGATCAGTATATACATTATCCCACAAAGGAGGTTGCATTTCCAAATCTGAATGTATTTACAGAAGCTTCAACACATGACTTTGTACTTGATGACATAGGGAGGATGCTTGGACATAGCAGCAATGTGGAAATCCAGCTGAGAAACTAAAGGAGAGTCCGTCTCGACTGATTGGCTGCCACAGCTCCAAATAAAATAAACTCGACAGAATATTCCCCCTCTGTGTAAACGTCTTGCTCTCCTCAAGACAAGAGCAACAAAAAGAAAAAAAGAGAAGGAAAAAATGTAAGTAAACAGAAAAAGAAGAGTAAAATAGCCAGGGACTGTAACAATGAAACAAGTTAACACTAAAGAAACTCTTGAAATGTAGCAAACTTTAATATTTTGTCTTCCTTAAATAAGATAAAGGTAAATAACAACTAGAAAATAGGAACTACCACATAATTTTATCCCTTGCTTGAATATCATTGTTTTGTCTCAACAAGGGGAAGGGGAAACACAGATGTTAGACCATCTACAGGAGATCAGTGTACATTATTTACAGAACGTTTGTTTTATTACGGGCTAATGTATCACATGAACACAGACAGCTCGGTTATAGCTACTACAGACAGAAAATAACTTAATGCCAAGGTTAGGTTAACCAGATTCTCTAAGTCTCCGAAGCAGATATTTAAAGCGCCCATACATACCCATTCTGGTTTTAAAAATAAACAAACCCTAAATGTTAATGTTTCCACTTGTTTTCAAGCAAGGTTATAATCACTAATAAATAAGCTCCGTAAAACTATAACATGTACATTGTACAAAAAAGCAACTTGTCTTCACACGAGTATTCGTAAAGATTCAATGGCGAGCAAAACAGTTCAGTGGATTTTTATCCTTGTCTTGTTCTCTTCCTGTCTCTTCTTCTCCGTGTGTACATGTGTTCATGGTGCCTAGAGGCACCTTTGCATGTCTGTGCCCAACACGGGAGCATGCAGTCTAATTGGTGACAATCTCTTTATTGTCCTCCATGAAACGTGTGAACCGGAAGTGAGACCCGTTCTCTGTGTTGGCCATTTTCTCGAGCCCGGCGAGAGCGGCGTTGGGCTCTGCACTGTGTAGCTTGTCCAGGCTGCCTGTGAGGCCACCTATAGGAGAGCTCCCCCCGTTTCCCACACCGCCCGACAGAGGTGGGATGCCTCCATTCTGAATGACGGAGATTTCATTCGTCTTCATCGCCAGCCCATTGGAAAAGGCTGCTGCATACTGGTTCCAGAAGCTGGCTGGATCTCCGTTGCTTGCCCTTGATGCCATGTCTTTCTGAAAGATTTCAGGGAACTTGACTGGGTTTGTGCCCAAGAAGGCCATTGGTCCGTCCACAGAGAGCCTGCGGCCACGTCTGGCAGGAGCACTGTTCCACATGTGTGTGCCCATGTGGACCTACACAGGTGGAGAGGGAGGAGGGAATAAAGGAAACAGAAGGAGGGGAGGACAGACACAGAGAGGGATGAAAATTAGTGTTGTTTACAAACTTGGCCACAGGAGCTGCACATGAGATGATGCAATGGAAAAAATAATCATAATGCTTGACGGTATTTAAATGGCTTCACACCCTGGGCGCAGCAGCCTGGTTAGCTGCCTATGCTGTGTGAAGTACCAACAGGCTGTAAACATCTTATTTTGGCAAGACTGACCCATAGTGTTTAATCTGAACTTTAATTTGCTCATCTCACGGAGACCCACAGGATTTGTGCCAAAATTACACTGTCCATTTGTATTGCTCCAGACAACATTAAATGTGGCTTTTTACATCTGGCAATGTCATATTTTCACAAACACTCCTTCCTCTTCATAATCCAAAATACAACTTAAAAATCCTGTATGAAAGTATTGTGTTTACAACTTCTGAAGCTTACGATTAATATATATTGAGGAAAATTAACTTCTTTAAAAATAGAATGTTAGACTCTAGCTTGGAACTGGATTGATTTTTGAGACCAGAATTAGGCACCAAAATAATTTTTATGTTCAGTGTACTCTAGTTACAAGGTTCTGTAGATCATTGAGCAGATCCTTTTCTGACTGATGTAAGCATGTGACTTTTTCTGTGGAAAAATACAGTCTGACCTAGATCCCTGTTATAACTAACTCTCTGCACTGATCTCATATTTAGTTCATCACATTCACATTAAATGGCAAGTGGTATAATCCTTATCACAAGGCCAAGCACTGTATTTCATATTATTCTCTCTTTCATTTACCTTGAGGTTTCCTTTGGTGGTGAAAGCCCGACCACAGATGCTGCAAGCAAATGGTTTTTCCCCCGTGTGGGTTCGCTCGTGGATCTGTAGAGCACTGGATGAGGAGAAACACTTCCCACAGGTGTTGCAGAAATGTTGTTTTGGAGTCCTACGTGGCGGAGCAGCAGAAAGCACCGGGGAGGTGGAGGCAGATGATGTGACTAAGCCTGGGGTGATATCCTTGTTCTCTTGGTGGAGGCCATGGAGGAAGCCATTGACCTCAGGTTTGCTGAGAGACCCAACAGAGAGGAGAGAAGGGGTTGGGCTGGAGGACAGGCTGGTGTTTGACGGCTCGAAGAGCTGCGAGGGCAGGTCTCTCATTTGATGAGTTAACATGTGCTGTTTGAGGTTACCCTTGGTGGAAAAACCTCTGTTACAAGCCGTGCAAATAAATGGTCGCTCTTTGGTATGGCTTCGATAGTGAATGTCCAAGGCACTCTGACAAGCAAAGGTTTTCCCACAGATATCACAGGATGTATTTTTGATGGTGCTACGCTCACGGAAGGGAAATATCATGCCCAGAGGGTCTTTAGAAGGATTGACAGATGTCAGGTCCAGGGCTCCGATGTTGGAGGGGTGAGAATGCAGGAGGGTTGCACTGGTGTGGTCGATAGATAAGGCCCTCTGATGCCTTTCCTCAAGGCAGGGAGATTTGCGTGCTTGTGGCAGCATGCTAGTGGGGGATGGCGCCTGCATGGAGGAGGTAGATTCTGACACAGCTGGACTCCCGGCACTTTGGCTTTCAACATCTCCTTCCAGAGATGAGGAGTCATTGGTGAGGGAATCCCCCTCAACAAAGCCATTTGCACTAAGCTTCAACTGGCTGGTTGGAACCGCTTCCATTTCATTACTGTGTACATTTTCTTGACCGTTTTTCTCCAGCCCCTCCTGGTTTACCATTTCATGTGGAGTTGGTGAGTTACATAGACTGTCTTGGGAAACATCAACTGACCTGGGTGTGTCTGGCACACTGCTATCTGGGCCTTCTTCCATCCCCTCTATATTGTCATCAGAGAAATTATCAAGATCATCAAAGTTTCTCTCCTCAAATGAGCCAGTATCAGATGCCATGGACTCTGGATAACTCTCTGGTAGAGGGGTGTTGGGAATCTGGCCCCCCATGTGCATACGAATATGTTGCTGAAGAACCACAGCATTTGTGAACTTCTTTTGACAAATAGGGCAGGAGTGTTGAACTCTTAGAGGAGGCATGGCCCTGTGAACACTGTAGTGGGTCTTAAGATTTCCCTTGGTGGTAAATGCTCTGCCACAGATTTTACACTTAAAGGGCCTCTCCCCTGTGTGAGTGCGATAATGCATTTTTAGAGCACTCTGGCAGCTCAACACCCGGTGGCAGATGACACATTCGTTTGGGTCTGTCACCTTCCTGTCAATGTTTTCCACGAGCTGCTGTAATTTGGACGTCTCTGACCCCTGGAGAGGATCCAGGATACCTCCAAAAGGGAACTTAGCCTTGAACTGATCAGTCAAAAGAGGCATGAGAGGATTGGTCATCATGGGTGGGCTGTTAGAAGTTGTATATTCTGCAGTACTCTCTGATGCAGAGCTAACATTTGTCATTAAGACTGATGAGTGGCTTTTTTCTTCAGTTTTTCCATTTGAGGTAGGCAAAGTTGCACCTTCTCCCTCTTCAGACACTCCATTATTACTTTTATCTAAAACCTCAGTTGCACCTGAGTCATTCTTTGCAGTAACAGAAGGGCTAGCTATGGCTATAGAATGATCTTCCTTTTTGATGAAATGGGGCAAGCTCGGCATAGTTGGTGGAAGAAGCATACCAACTGAAGTGGTCAGAGTGGGTAAAACTGGCTTGCTGTCAAGCCAACTGGTGACAGGTTTCTCAGGTGGCATAGACATGCCATATGGTATACCAGTACTTGTTGGTATGTTGTCTAAATGCTCAGGAACAGGATATGGGTTCATCTGGATATGCGGGTATTTTTCTTTATGACGCTGGAAATGCACCTTAAGGTTACCTCTGGTGGAGAAGCGATTACCACAGATATTACACTTGTATGGTCTCTCACCAGTGTGAGAGCGAAGATGGATTTGCAAGGCACTATCACTTCCAAATACCTTGCCACAAAACCTGCACTTATGTTTGAAGAAAGCCTCATCAGAGCTAGTTTTGTGTTCAAATGAAGTTACATTTGGTGGCTTGCCTTTCCTCTGTTGGGCCAGAACAGCTAGAGAGTTTAGGTCCTCAACGGTGGTGCCAACACTGGGCAGAGAGCTTGAGAACATGGGGTTTCCAGGTGGGGGCTGAGGTAGAAGGGGATTCACTGCAGAACTTAGCAAGCTACCTATTCCAAACGCCGGCGTTGATGATTTAGGAAGCGAGGAGTTACTTAGCTGAGAGTGGAGGCTACTCATAACACTAGGCCTCTTGTCAGAGGACTGAGGATTGACTGTTGATGGTCCCAGTGTTGTAACACTCTGAGATGTCTCACTGCTGCTAGGGTTGGGCTGAGGTAGCTGCGCTGCTGCAGCCAGCTGTTTTAGGCTACTAATGCTGGCTGACTGACTTGCCAGGTTCTGCGCGAGGCCTGCGGCTGCAGCCAGCTGTTGAGAGAGATGTGAGCTGAGTGTGGTCAGTGGGCTGGCAGCAGGCCCCATTGTGCCTGGAGCAGAAGTTGGGGGTACCTGCATTTCTGGGGACTGAGAAGCTAACAGTAGTATCTGATGACGAATTTGCTCTATGAGCTGCAGCTGGTGGATTTGCTGCTGTTGCAAGGCTAAAAGCTGCTCCATTAGGGCTGGGACTGCCACCCTGGGGCCCCCAGTGGACCTGTTCTCTTGGGAGAATTGAGCCACGGCCACTTTAGTGCTCTGCAGATTTTCAATTATAACATTGCTGTTGATCATGGAGAAGTTTCCCAGTTCAGTGAGGTTACTGAGCTGAGGTAGTGAGGCAGAGATAGTTGAAGTACCTACTGCAGGACCAGAGGTGCCCCTCCCTGCATGGCTACTGAGTGTATCAATAGAGCTCCCACTCTCTGTTTGACTGCCTTCCTCTTCATGGCCACTGCTCATTCCGGAAACATCCACGTCCATGGATTCGTCTTTTTCAAGGATGTTGGGCTCCAAAAGGTCACCGCACTCTGTTTGATCAGTGTTATTAGCTGTGTCATTCATCTGGTCATCAGGATTATGGGAAGGAGACCCGGGTGAGAAACTTCCAGCAGGGGAGGCAGGATTTTCATTCACTATCAAAACTAACTGATTCTTAGTGCAATTTTTCTGGTGTTCCTCGAGATCGGAAAGTTCAAAGAACTCAGCGCAACATCTGCTGCAGACATGAGCGTCTGACTCCTTGCAGGGGGGGTCCTCGGAGCAAAGTTCCGTGTCCCCTGAAAAATAGGAAACAGAGGATTAGTGATTAGAGATGCTTTGCAGCTGAAAAAGCATCTTTATCTCTTCAACTTCCATTATTGTTAATCTTAAGTTAATCAGTTTTACACTTATCCTTTTGAAGTGCTCACAGAAACAATGATTCTAAGGCAACAATAAGCCATCAAAATTAGAAAAGGGTTTGTTCAATACAGTGGCTTTGGAAACATGATAAGATGAGATATAAAATCAATGGGAGCTATGCAAATATTGTTTAAAAGTGATCTTTGAAGAAGTACGTCTGAGCTTAATCAGCCCAGCAAAAGGTAATCATTTTCTTCAGATAATCCATCAAAATATAAAACAGAGCAAAGCGAGGACATTGGTTCTTAATGAAATTTCATAGAAAAGCATTGATTTCCTATAACTCATGCCCTTCAAAGTCTTCTTGTCCATTTGGTGAAAGAAAAAAGCATTTGAGGGACTTATTAGACTTTCAATTTGCTGTCAACTTTGCTCATTTTCAGCCAACTATGGGCATCTTGGACAGGTTATCTATGTCACTAAACTAATTTGTCTCCACTATCCCCGCAGTCACAGTGAGGCAAAAACAATGCAGCTTGTGACACCAAGATGTGTTTAAAGTACAACAAAGTATTTAAAACTAAAAGAGCTTGTTATGAATGAATTTTAAAAAATCAATCCAATTTGCTGTAGGGAAAAACTGAAGTTTACTGAAAACGGAAAACCAAAATACCTGTAAGCCTAAAAATAGTTTTCATAATTTAAAAAGTCTACGTTATTACATAGATATATATATATACACAGAGGGGTAGCACTGTATATTTGAGTATATGATTCACAAACTTTCCAAAACTGACAAACTGGACACACCAGCTTGGGGAGCAAGCAGCGAAGACAAAAACTTTTGCTTTTACTCAGGCAATCATTTAAAAGCAATGACTCTAACTGATATATGTACACAGAAACAGTTTTTTAAAAATGTTCCTTTTTAATAAAACACGACAGTTCAGATAATGAAAAGGCAAGACAACACCCTGCCCCCAGAGCAACCGCTGTGCCCCAGACTTTGCTCATTCACTTCCCTCTTTGTCACACTAAAATCTAGCTATTTAACATACAAGTTGATTTACAAATTGCATTTCTCTATGAATCCCTTTCATTGTGGCTCCAGCCCCTCAAAACACTTTCATCAGCGCCAAGAATTCATTTGCAAATGAAACCCAGAGGAGCGCAGCCCTGCCCCACAGAGAGACAGGATGCCTTCCCATTGTTCGCGCAGCATGGGAGCGGCGGGGATCGTCGGCGCAGCCTGGCCCTCTGCTCATCCCAGTCGACTCAAAGCAGATCCTGTTTAATTCAGGGATTATCTCCCTCAATGTTTCTCCGCTCAGAGACACTGGATAACGCAAAGTTGCCATGACAGTAAACCCTGGCCCTCACACCACCAAACCATGCAAACACGGAAGATTCGACTTTAATGATAACTTTTCATGTTAAATCCCCCCTTCTACCCACCCACCGACCTGCAATTGGAGTGTTAAATTTTAGGGGGGGGGAAAATTGTGTGTGCGTGTGTGTGTGTGTGTGTATGTGTGTTAAAAACATAGAAAATTAAAAAAAAGTTTTTTTCCCCTCCACTTTACACAAAAAAGTATGATGAAAATTTTAAAAAATACACCAGAAATTGGGATATACAAAAAAAGAAGAAATTAATTAATTAATTATTAATTTCTTTGGATAAATCCAGGGTTAATCTTAAATGAAATATTTATTTTTCTGTTAATATGTGCGTTGATGTCTAAAATAAAATACAATGAAACACTACAAGGATACCTTACAGAAAAACATAGATTATTTGAAATGAAACTTTCACTTTAAAATCCAAAAGCATGCAATCAATCTATTGCATGCTTTTGGATGCAATAGATTATCTCAATAATTTCACATTTGTTGCAAATATAATAAAAAACTTTTAATGCAAATCCAATAAAACGTTTGCTGTATAAGATTAGGTAAAAAAAAATTAAGCAAAAATAAAATTGGGCATGTATTATGTTAGTAATTAAACAACTATAAAACACATTACTCTTATTACTCTTATTTGTGTAATACTGCAGTGATAGCTCTCTCTCATCCTGCCTTGTTCAATGTTACGTTAAAACGACAGAAGAAAACAATAATGATATTTTTCAAGGCCAAAAGAATATTTTTTACATCAGTAACATTCCACAGCTGCAAATTTGATCTTCAAACTCTGCCATACTTTACTTGATGACCAAAGAAGGATCAAATCTGAGTCAATTCATCACCACAAATCCACTGACCACATAAGACAAGTATAACCAACAACGCAGATGCTAGCATTAGGCTTAAGTCCCAGAATAGCAAGGATTAACTTCGAATTAAAATTAAGATAAAGTCAAGTAGGTATGAAGGATTGTGTAAAATGTCTATAGAGTTTGTGCACAAAGAAAGAGTGCAATACTAAAAGGAGTTAGAAAAGAAAAAGAGTCGGAGGACAGATTTTGAAAACCAAGGATTAGTGGAAAAATTTAAAAGATGAGCTACGAGAGAGCCTACGTTATTTTTTCGCAGGGGGCCTCTGTGAGCTTCCTGACACTTGTAACTTCAGAGGGGTTTCTGTTCACGTCGTCTCCAGGCCACCGAACACTAGATGGGGTTCCACTAAAAGCTGCCGAAGGTCCAGGAAGAGACTCACATCTCAGAAGCTCTGCCCCGGTGACACGATTAAAGCTTTAGGGGAGGGAAAGACACAAAGCAAGTCCTTCACGCTACACCTAGACTCACACCACATAAACACTGACAGGTTGACAAGCAACTGCACTCTGTCTTTGAAGGGAACAACAGTGTAAAAAAAAAAAAGGGGGGGGGAGGCTGCCCAGCCAGTCTTCTCTTCCAGGGGGGCCTCACTCTGATAGGGCGCAAGGGGATGGACACAACATTGATAAGGCCCCGCAGTCACACCACACACACTTAAATAAAAAGTTGAGGCCTTGCTGGGCCGCCCGCAGCTCCGATCAGCACGCTCAATGACAAGACTGAGAGGAACACACTGGGCCCTGAACTCTGATCACCTCAACACAGAGGGGCCACTGGCAAAGGTTAAAACAGCTCGACATCCCACCCTCTGCGGCTCTCATGCCCGACCTCCCAGGCAACTGCAGCGCCCTCAGCATCACAACTTTCTGTTTCACTTCCGCATCACACAACTCTCACAAAACTCTTTCAATAACACTAGCACTGGCTCACCAAAAGATTTCGAAACTCACACTGACAACATCTCCTAACTCCAATAATTACACACACACACACAGGACACTTGTCTTTACTTCAACATGCAGAATAGCACGGGGTAAACTTTAGTGAAAAAAGTGACTCTTTCTTACTTTTAAGTTATTGAAATTGAGGAGAAAATGAGAAAATATACACCACTCAGGGCTTTACCTGTAAGTATTGCTTGAACCACCATGCCCCCTCGGAGAAAAAATGACATGAACTGGGCTGCAAAAGTGCTTCCAGAATCACTTTCTCAAGAAATAATAAAGCACTGTTTTATTAAATTTTTGAAAATTGTTTACACTGCATGTATTACATTTAAAGGCTTTAAGTAGGACCTCAATAAGATACATTATATTTTATTTTATTTTATTTACTTTATCTTATTTTTTTTCTCATGTATAGATGTGCAGATAGAGTGAAGAGTGAAAATGTTTTAAACAACCATTCGAATAATACAGGCTACTTTTTCAAATAAGAAAAACTAAATAATTGTTCTTTTCTTATAATGAGCGCTCTGTATTAAGTGTGGCGAAACAAAACACACGTCATATAAGATATCTAACGTTCTTATCAAGCCATAGTTTCATTGATTTGTTTCTTTACCTTTGAATAGTTTTTAATCAAACTTAACAAAAATGTAATCAACTCCAGCTTTTATGTCCTTTTCCTAGCTTCAAAAACACTGAGAGCCTGAGTTCCCACAGCTTCGAATACCACTTTGTACAAACTCTTCCCACACTTTAGGTGCAAAAACCAAACATGAAGCATCCGCATGCAAATATATCTGTTTAAAAGTGATAAGGTCTTGGTAGGCAGAAGACAAAGAGTAAAGAAATAAAAAAAAGACCACCTTATGTGTGGCCTGGGCTGATTTACGTCAGGAAATAATAATTAAAAAAAAAGGATTGCACATTTGAGTGTGCGCGTCTCATCCTGAGTGAGGCTGAACTTTTAGTTTTTGCGCAAAAATCGTAAGGATGAGTCAATCCTTGCAAAAGGTGAAAAACAAACTAAAAAGTATGTTTTATTATTTTTCTCTCCTTTTTGACTGCAATGTGGTTTTCTTTCCGTGTAACTACCGGAAATAAAGCGTAGACGTGTAAAAAAAAACAAAAACCCCCCAAAACAAACAACGAACAAGTAGTTATAGAGACTTTCCTTAAAAGAGCGGAAACATTGAGAGCGCTTCGCATTTGCAGCGCAGGACTGAAGCCGGGGAAGCTGGAGTCCCGGTCGGAGCGACAGGGTGGTCCGTGTCGGCGCACGAAAGGGAGACTAGCGAACCCTGCGCCCGGTGTGAGTTTTTTTTTTTTTTATTACTTTATTTTGTTTTACTTTAGATAAAGATAATTAAAATATTTTGAAACTGTTAGAGAACGCAAACGTGAAGAGATATGTAAATTCTGTTTACTTTCTAAATTATTTTAAGTTTATTTAGTACTGAGGGATTATAAAAGTGAATAAAATCTTTGCGATTAAAGTGATGCAAAGAAATTTCCAGGTTCTGTTAGAAGTTAAAAATAGATCTTAACTTTAAGGATCAGCTTTCTCGTCAGTTTCCATAAACACGGTTATAAAGCGCACTGGTTCAGAAGCAGGGGCAGACTCACCATTGTGCTCCGGTGAAGGCAGATGAGGGTCGGACTGGAAGTGTTGCGGCTTCGCTTGTTTCCTCCGCGACATGCTGGCTGGCACATCAGCAGGCAAAGAATAAAAAAAATGACTACAAAACCTCCTCAAAAATTACGTAAATCGAGCCCATCCACCGCGCATGTGCCCCGTTATGATTATCAATAATGTCGTGCGATTAATCATACGGAGGTGGTGGAGGGTTGGAGGGGGGGCTTCTTTGAAAGGCGATTGGCACCTCGCCAGCCCCCCTCCTATTCAAATGAAGTCTCTTTAATCAATTAGCTCCTGATTTGCTGGGGACTCTTGTCTCTCTCTCAGCTCCCACCCAATGAGTTGATCCGTACGGGAAAGAAAGGCTGGCTTTTCCAAACTCCCTTTGGATACGGTTTAACCCCTTCTGTGAGCCAAGCCAGGGGCTTATCTGGACTACTACAGGGGAATGTCAGCTTCTCGAGTCCATTCTTCCGGCTGGATCTTTTAGTCTTTCACGCAGATTCAGCAGCAATCAGCTTGGATAGATGCGCACCGCAGCCTCCGCCGTTCTCTCAGCAAACTTTCTTCTCTCTCGCTCACTTTGCTGCGCTCAGGCATTAAGATGGTCGGGATTCGGGATCTTCTTACGCTGAACACCAAACTGCCTGGAGAGTTTCGTGCGCCAAGAAAAAAAAAAAAAAGGAAAAAAAAAAAAAAAAATCAAAATTCAAAAAACAAAAACAACAAAAAAAACCCCCCAGCATTAACGTTCCACGCGACAAGACGCGTTCCTTTAAAAGTCCACGCTGCTGATGAGGGACATCCAAAAAAACCAAAACAGCGTTTTATTAGATTAATATTAGCAAAAAGGGAGTTACTTAACTAACACGTTTTCATCATGCACAGCGCTCTGCGAATAAACAAACTTTGAGGGCCCGTGAAGCGGCAGCGGGACGAACGCGGAGCCCTGCCCATCGAGGACGTGATTGGACACCGAGCTATTCAGTCACTCCGCCACTCACCTCCACCTCCCTCTCACATCCTCTTCTTTTCCCTCTCTCTCTCTCTCTCTCCCTCGCCCTCGCTCTCTCTCTTTCTCTCTCTGATTTCGCGCCGCAGATCCAAAAGTGCAGTGCGCGCCGGGGTGTTGAGACTTTTCATCTGACTTAGGAGAAATAAAGCTTCGTAGCGGGGCATTTTTTATGGGAATGCTGAGGTTGCACCTAAGACATGTGCATATCAATTCAGTTACCAACATAATAAAACTTCGCTGTTTATTTAAAATAGTCAATTTAAATGACTGCTTTTCCTTACAAAAAGTTGGTTGGATTTTTTTTTTATTGCTAAGGTAATAAGAACATGTAGCTGGTAATAGTAAAATTATTATTATTATTATTATTATTATTATTATTATTATTATTATTATTATTATTATTATTATGTTTTAATAGGTCCCATAGGAGCCTTCACGTGAGCGCTGAGTCGAGCAGATTTATTACCTGAAAAAGATAAACGAAGCTCTCAGTTGCGGGCTGATCTTGAGAAATGAAGATAATAACGTTACTATAGGTGATGTCTCGGATGCCATTATTTTTCCTTGAATATTTAAAGAGCAGCTGCAGGCTATAGATGGATCTGGTCCACTCTTGTGTCAGCTATCTTTTAGTTTCGACTAGCCTCACTACTTACTTATTCATGGGAGTAAAAATGGAGAGAGGAAGAGGGGAAAATCAGATACTTCTGATGGCCCTGGGAGATCTTCTTTTTCTTTCTTTGGTTCATCCCAAATAATTAAAAATCTTTTAAGTCTGAATTTAGACATACATTCTGACATTCAGATTTAGCTGGATGACAGCTAAATTGAAGAATCTTAAGATGTGTCCACCTGAATCAAAAAGGCGCAGATTAATGGGCGCATCGCAATTATAAGCTGCGAAACTTTAAAATGTTGCAGGAGTGGAGAAAAAAAAAAAAAAAAAAAAAAAAAAAAAAGGATGCTGTGCGTGTAAGTGTGTGTGTGTGTTGGTGTGGTGATGGGGGGGGGGGGGCATCTGCAATATTGTAATGTCCCGGGCGGGAAAATCAATGGCCAGTTAATTGATGTGAGTGTTGGTGTGAGATTGTAAACAGGGTGATTTGCAGCCCAGGCGAGCGGCAGACATTTTAAAAGGGGATTCACTCAGGACGCAGAGGATACAGTGTTAACAGCCACAGGGGGGCTGAATGACACACGTTGGAGGGCCAGAGTATAAAAAAGTTTCAAAGGATTTGCCTATTTGTCTAAAAAAAAATTAAAACTAATAATATTTTATGAGTTTCTTATAATATTACAATTGAAATCTACCGCATCTGAAGAATTGTGTGCTTCTTTAATCGGAAAAAAGACTATTTGTATATCAAATATCAATGAGAAAAATAATTAAATAAATAAATATTGGTCAAAATATTTACAAAATAAATATGTAATTATTAAAATGTTCAATTTAATTGTCCTATGCTCCATTCCACTAGTTGCCGCCCGTTAAAACAAAACCAAAAAAAAAACAAAAACAAAAAAAACAACAACAACAACAAAAAACAACAACAACAACAACAAACAAACAAACCTTAAACTGATGCCCAAAAGCTTGTGCATTTGTCTCTCACTCGCAATCAATAGAGCGCGCACCATTTCAGAGCGGGTCTGGGCCCGCGCGCCATCATTCACCATTATCGCTGACACGTCATGATTGATCATATATGGCTAAGGGACAGTGGCGCGTTTGAGCGCATAATGCGGTAGTTAAAGCGGTGGATTCTACCAAATCGGAGCTGCTAGTGATCCTCACACGGCGTATTTCTAACCAGAAAGAGCCTCCCCTCTGTTTTTCTCTCTGTCTGACACCGTATTCAACACGTGGTGGGGTTTCTATTCACCGGCCCTGCTCCGCGGCTCTATACAAGACGCTGAGGGAATTACAACGAGCTGGATCGGGCCTTCATTTGGGTCAGCTGTACGTCAGTGTCCCTGTGCCGTGTGTGTGTGTGTGAGTGAGATCACAGGAGTTAGAGTGGCGAAAAAAACACTTCATGGTTTCAGGTTCACAAGGATGCAAATTTTCAGAACTGCAGCGTCTATAAGCTGACAACTATTACTGCGGCACATTAATTGCTGGTTTACTTTACAAGATAGCAGCTTCATGCAAAATATAAGGAAAAAATCAACAAGTTGTAGTTTAGGAATAACAACAAAATCAGTTTATTCTATTCTAAAATAACAGTAAAGTTTCATGATACATTAAAAATCCATTCCCATTATTTTTAATTTAGACCAAACACTGAAGCCCCTTACCTTCATCATTCCTAACACACATATGAAGTAGTGCATGGCCTTATTAATGGCATGCTGACGTCTTTTCAAAAGGATTAGGAGCTTGATTAAAGGGATTGTTGAAAGCTGGCCTCATGCTCAAAGAAATAGAGAAATAAGCCCACATTTTCCATCCATCAAGCTGCACATGCTGTCACTGTAAACCCTGCTAAAATGCGCCATAGATGTTTTCAAGGTGTCCTGTAGGAAACCTCACTGAGAAAATACCTTAAAATACTGCTTTAAAGGTTTACAAGTAGTTGTATTTATTTATATTCTTTTCGTTGCATAGCTTTGCTGTATAATTTTTAGGCCCATTAAGGAGAGAAGTAAAATGTATTTGATGTATGAGGGAAAATTAGAGCTCCGCTTGTGACCGAGGAAGCCTCAATAATTAAAATTCACTACCTGCAGCAGCACGAGCCAACCTCCATTAATTAAGAGATCAAACCCTCTCCATTGTCCTCCAGCAGTCCTGCCACCACTTGTCCGCACAGATTGCTCTCCTTCTTATTGTCCCCCCCCTTCCCCCTCCCCTACAACTTCCTGGAGCATCACCCAGTATCAATGAGCTGTGTTTGTTTTTACATTATCTCAGCTGCAGTTTCAGACACCCTTCCCTCCTTCCAGTGCAGTCCTGTTTAGGGGTAAAAAACAAGCAAACATTTCGAGGATGTCAGTGAGAAGTGCAGGAGGCTGATGGGGCTTCACGCCTGCCCAACAACACTGTGTGTTTGTGTGTGTGACAGAGAGAGAGAGAGAGAGAGAGAGAGAGAGAGAGAGAGAGAGAGAGAGGGAGGGTGGGAGAGAAAGAGAGAGAGAGAAAGAGTCTGTAAATGTGGGTCAGCTCTGACCAGAGGTGGGAAGGCCAAATCACATGAATTGCGCTCAAGTCATGCAATTGATGACTTTAGACTCGACTTGGATTAAATCACAAAAGACCTCGGACTTGACTTACACTTTAAGACCACTGACTTGTGACTTCATGTGGATTATGTTGTTGGAGTTGAAAATACTTGATATTTCATAAATTACTTGAATCAAGTAACATTTGCATTACTAATTTCCAGGCAGAATCCTTAAATGGGAAAAAAAAAGCTACAGATAGAGAGGCAGCAGTGAACAGCTTCCTCCAACATTTGAACATATGCAAAGAACAACAAATCAAGGCTAATGATTTTTTTTTTTTTTTTTTTTTTTTTTTACTTGATATTTAAGTCCGTGAGGTTGGAAAGTATTTTAGTATAAAATACTCTTTTTGAAAAAAAGTAATCCCAGGATAAAAGTGACACATTTACTTGTCTTGCTTAACAAGAACCTAAAATATATATTTAAAAAATCTATAAATTGAAATGCCTCAAAGCTTTCATTTGTGGAGCCTCAACTGTTAAATATCTTTTAAAACAAAAGTTACGTAAATGCAAATACCAGATAATTTTCTAGGTGAGAACTCTAGAACTATTTTTTGGAGAACATCAACTGTTTCTCTTGTAACATTTTTCTTACGTGTGTTCCTGTTTTTCATAGACCACAACTGCTTTAGTAAAGCTAAAATCTTCCTTGGAAAGTCTGCTATATCTAAAAATGTATCAGTTATGATACAAAAAAAGAAAACCAGGCAATGTTTGAAAAGTATTTTTTGTATTTTGGTAAAAGCATCCAATAAACAGCTCAGCTGGACTTTCTAATGATTATTTATTCATCAGGTTTTAAATAGCTACTTTAGACAAAACACAGTGTCACTTTAAAAAACAATAGTGCAACAGGAAATTTACTTTGTTCGCAAGGGACAATTAAAAAGGATGGAACCATACAATTCCTAATATTGCCTGAGATGGATACTTTTGAAGTTCAGTTCAACTTTATGCTAATTCTGCCAAATATATACATAAATATATACATATGTGAAGTTACATTAATACTGTTTTGAAACTGGTATGATGATGTAATCAAATTATATAATTGGTGAAACAGTTTATTCAAGTCTCGAAATTCAGTCTTTAACTCTAAGGACTTGACACGAGACTTGCACAACCTGACTTTTGACTCAACCTGGACTGACAGACTTGGAACTTAAAACTTAGGTGGAAAGACTTGAGATTTACTTCAGACTTATAAAATAATGACTTGGTCCCACCTCCGGCTGTGATCCACTGGACGACTGTGTCAGTGTATCAGCTGTAGCTGCTCAAGTACAGGTGTTAAAGAGATATGTGCTGATGGATGGTTGACAAGAACCTCCACCTTCCTGTTATCAGTGAGAGAAGAGAGGGCAGTGACAGTCATCCTGGCTGGTTAAAATGGAAACCAGATACCACAGACAGAGAGTAGTCAACCAGAAACCCAAATCCTCATATTTTTGTGTGCTTTGCAAACAATGGCATTCAGATGTTACACCTGAAAATAGATATATTTATTCAGAAAATCATTCATTTTCATAAATCTCTCATGTGTATTTAACATGCACCCAGTTTTATCCCTTAATCTTATTAACAAAATGCCTGTTTCTCATTATTGTGCACTTGACTTTTTTTCCCCCACATAGATTTTCTCAGTCACCGAAATGCAATCATTAAATCCTTCAATTGTTATGAACCAAATTCTCTTGATTGTATCTGATTAAACATGCTCGCTTGAGTTGCAGTAACGAGAAACACCATGGCACTGGACGACCACCAAGAGACCCAATTTTAGCTCCTTCGGATTCTTGACAAACACATTCCGCTTTCATATGACATTGATGGATGATATTTGGATGAAGAGAGATGCTTAGATGGTTAGGCGTTTTGCAGTGTTGGAGGTGGATTGCGTCGATGCACATAAAACCCGCTTAAAGGGCTGGAGGTTAGTGAGGACTTTCACCCTTCAGAAACATCTTGAAGAGATTACAGACATAACCCCCAGAATGCTGAGTGTTTATGTATTTTTAAGAACCTGGAAGCAAAACTAAAAATTACACATCAAATTATCCCTGCATTACTTCACACGCTCGTAAACACAGAATGTACAGTATATACACATGTGATGTCTGTGTCACAGCCGCAGAGCAAGCCGGGCAAGCAGTGGAAGCACACAACAAAGCGGCGTGCAGGTAACCACTGAGCCAGCAGACACCCCACGTAAAAAAAAAACAAAAAACAAAAAACAAAAAAAAAAAAAAAACACTCGCATTCTTACAGTAAATACACCCACAGAGTTGAAACATATCAAGTGGTTTTATTCGCTGCAATTCTGGGCACAAGATGTTTATCAACTGCTGCCAGACAGCTGGGTTGGTCTGCCAGCAGTTAACTGTGCCTCAGACAGCCCTTATTGCTATTGATAGTTAGCATCAGTGTCCCGGTTGAGGAATGGCATGGCTTTAGGCAAGCCCAAGCTATTGATCTCCAGCCCGATCCCGACCGGCTTGGAGCTAAAGAGGGAGAGGAATGGGTTTGGAACCTCCTTGGAGCTCCCAGACTCTCTGTCTGGACCCTGAAGGAGCTACTGGTGTTGCTTGTCAGTGTGGTTCTAAATACTGGTTTGCTTTGATTTAAAATTGACAGACTGCATTCTTTAACAAAACAGGAGCTCATAAAACTAAAACAGAATCAGCTTTTATAGTGTAAACATTGATTTTCGAAAGATATTTAAATTTTAATCTTCAACCTCAGGCTCGCCTTTCTTCCTGCTTTTTCCTCTGTATTTGAGGATGTACTGATAGACTTGTTTTCACAATGCCAACAAAATCAGTCAGCACCACATAATTCATAAAAATTCTCCAGATGGTCCCCTGCACAACTTAATATGTCCCAATACAGAAAACAGCACTAAATATGACGCCTTACAATCCTTAATTGCTATTTAAAACAAGCATGAGCACATATTATAAAGCACTGAGGTTTCAGTGGTTAAAAATCAGCAATGTGTTATTGGGAGGAACAGTGTTACAAACTCTATGTGAGGTCCTCTTATTTCTCCATGTAACCACACAAGAGCTCTACATGTAAGTTTGTGTGGTGCGCGCTTCAGAGAGGAAGTCTGTGTTCACGACCACATCATAAAACATGAAGGGCAAATTCTTCATCTTAAACTCTGCAAAAAATATGACGCATCTTTTAACAAGCAAAGCTGAAGTGAAATGAGACATCATCTCCACGTATTGTATTGCAGCATGTTGACATGGGTAGAGGTGGAGCTGCAGCGAAAACCTGCCTGGAGGTAAAGGGGGAAGGGCTTGTCGTTCTTTATTTACCCCACTTGTGGAAGTCTAGTCGGATATGGTACATCAGAGGAGTCTCTGATGAGTGGAGAAAACACTACCTTCAGGGGTAAACCGAGCAAAGTTGCAGTGGTGCCACCACTTCCCGACTTGGTTGCTTTTCTCCCACATCTTGTTCCCTCCTCCTTCCTCAGTTTTGTTTGTTCCTCTTCCTTTGCACCATTCATGTGATTTGCCTTTTCAATTATTGTGCAGTAATAGTTAAAAATAACAACTCTAAAACAATATGAATGAAATTTACAAAAGTAACAAACACTAAAAGCTATTTCTGCATGGTGAACATCTGGGCCACTAGAGGTTGTGAGGACTGACAGTAGACCGCGAAAGTAGTAAAGAAGTGTAATTGATAAGACTACCTTCACACAACAGGTCTTGATGCTCAATTCTGATTTTTTTTTTTTTTTTTTTTTTTTTTTTTTTTTTGTCTGAAATCCAATTTTTTTCCATGGTTGTTCATACTACTAATTAAATGTGACTGCAATCAGATTTATGTGTGAATGTTTTACGACCCCAGAGTGACCCACATGCACAGAAGAATAACATAGACATCACACAGCAGCGCACTATTTACAGAAGTAATAATGAATGCCGCCATCTATGGATTGATTTTAAAGATGTTGAGCAATGAGAGCTGACAGTATTGTCATAAGATCACAACAAGACGAAGGAAGTTAAAAAAAAGAAAAAGCACAGCTAATAGCAATGGCCTTCTGTGGAGCATTGACTGCAACCCCTGTAGAGAAGGGGATTCGGGTCGCATTTGCCTGCTGTGTGCAGGAAATGCGACCCAAGTCTTAGAGTTTTGAGGTGATTTCTTGGCTTTAGTATCCTGGAGGAGCAATTTGAACAGACTTTAGTGATGATTCTGAAGCATTTTTATTTAACTGGGTGGAGATTTCCCCTGAGGAATACACCTCTGATAGATAATAAAGAAGGAGTTTTCCACCTTCGAGGTGCTTAAGCTTAGATGTTTGAGGTAGAATATGGTTGAATATGGTTGCATATGGAATATGGTTGCCCAGGACAGGAAGCAGCTGGTGATGGGGATTGTCTCCGGAACTTAAACTGGTAAAAGTGAGTTTAATTTTGCATGTCCATATAACAATCATACAAATCCAGTTCAATCCAAACATACTGAATACCTGGTGGAGTTAACTATGACCTGAACAACTGAAGCAGTAGTTGTGTTCAAAATCTATCCTCATTCATCTGTTACAGTGCATCTCAATCTTTATGTTGTATTTATAACATACCTTCATGATCAAGTTAAGTGCCTTCACTTGAAAAAGGATCTTTTCTTAGTTCTTTCCACTGGTGTTAGCTGAAATAATGGTGATGCTTTACTGCAGGCAGAAGCATGATGGGGCTGACTGGTTCCACTGAACGTATCGTAAGTCTGTCTGCTTGCTGATCGTTGTGGCAGTCGATGTGGATGATACGGTTATTTTGCAAGTCCCAGCAGGATGTATAGTTGGTACTTGAAAATCTAATCTGGCCATTCCAGTCTGCCATGACCCTCTTTATGAGCCATTTACTTGCATTTTTTGTTGCCAAGTTATCTAAAAACCTTAGCAGTGTTTTTAGATACATGTCAAAAGTATCTCATGGGCTGTGCCTCAAATAGACATATACTTCTACAAACTAATGCCTTCTATGATGTTTCAGTAACATACACAAAACGCAAATGTAGGTTTTGTAAGGTCATATTTTACCCCGATAAATAATAATTTACAATGAAATATCAAAACAAGTTGAAAAGCTAACATTATATTTTATAGCAGGCAAATTATATATTAAATGTGTTTGATGTAAAACCAAAGTCTGACCTGTAATGTTGAATCCAACCTTTTTCTTCTCTTCCTTCTCTACAGTTCTCTTTATTTAAAAAATGTCAAAACAGCACTTGCTCTTAAACTACTTTGCCTAAAAAAAATACAAAATCCTTAAAATCCATATAATTCTAGCCTCCACACTTGTGCTTGCATATGTGGGCTGAAACAGGAGTCCCACGCTTTTCATCCTATGACACTATGATGCTCTCATCAAGCCACATTTGTCTTTTACTTTGGTGCTGCTTATTTGTTATTTCGCAACTTTTCAGTTTTGGTCGTTTTGTTTTGTTTTCAGGTATGAAAAGGTGAGGTATACTGCTGGGTGCTACATACCAACCTGCTGTCAGTTTTAATTCCCTGGGGTATGTTTCATACCTGCTGTGACAACTGATGATTTAAGGTAATTTTTTTGGTTACATGACTATGATCAGGCATTATTATGTCTCAAATTTTATAGTCAATGGGTCCAAACAGGCATCAGAATGAATATAAATGGGAAGTGTTTTATGAACTTTTTCATATAATACACAATTTATTTTAAAATTACATGTACGATTTTTTTATTACCATTTATCTCCATAATTTGCAAAAATTCTTACTTACAAATAAAAAAAGAAGACTCAGACACCATGATCAACATAAATGGTTTCTTTAAAGGTTTGAAATTGGAATAAGAAGGAATGATATGGCAGTGTGTAACAGTGTGTACCATAGAGCTACAAACCAGAGAAGGGAGGGATGGACACAAAGCCTTTTTACTTTTCCTTTTACCTTTTCGATTCTCTTGTTTGTTGAGTTTCCTTTTTAACCCCCCTCCCACCCTCCTCCTTTGAAATGTCTTGTGAGGGAAAACAATACTTATATACTTACCTTTTACAAGACCCTCTGACTTCCACCTGCTACTTTGATCTACTTTGATTATGTTTACAGTCATTCTGTCTCTGTCAGAAAATTTGTGTTTTGTATCATTTCTAAAAATGATCATAAAGGTAAGCTTTGAGATTTTATCATTCAGACAGCTGCACACAAACCATTCAAAAGCATGCACAGGAGCTTACACACACACAAACACACAGAGGACTCTTTTCAAAGAAGTTTGCTTTTTTTATTACTTCCTTTCCCATTCAGTGGCCTCCCCACTTTTCCAGAGTGCCCTGGGTGCGCAGTGAAAGAGCTGTGCTTATTATGTGCTCCAGGTCCTCCAAAACCAGCTTTGTTTTGTCCAGATATCTCTCTCTCCCTCTCTCTTTAATATTCACAGTAAGAGACTTGGCTCTCACAAGATAGCTGTTTTCCCAGTTTTCTTCCTCACTAACAGCCAAGTGCAGGCCCCTGTGAGTGTAAACATGCAGAAGGGAGGGACATCTCCTGACAAACATCTCCAAGGATGTGCCACCCTGCCCCGTGTCATTCATTCTCTACCTGGCACCAAAGCTAAACTGTTAACACAGACGTGTGAGCGCCCAGAGCCTACAGGGCTGCCAGCGGCTGCACATGCTCGCTCTGTTGAAACTCACACCACATTTACATCTGCTTGTCACAGAAAGTGGCAAGAAATGTGAGTCTGTAATCAAAAGCATGATTTTCACAAAAAAACATAGTGTTTTACAACATAGTGTTCTATTTAATAATTTGTGACTCATGAATTAAGACCAAATTCCAAACCTTTTTACTGGATACAGTATATCTTATTTACTTTGTAATGGACTTATAGGTCAACTGATGTCGGTCAATTCTGTCAACATGAGATGTAAACGCATTATCATGACAAATGCTTCCACATTAGTTGCATTTGGCACTAACACTAATTCTCACTTGTAATGCTTGCATTACAAGTGAGAATTTTAACATTGTCTATTGGTTCCACTGTTTACCCAGGTGGCTTACGCAAGAGCCCAAATTGATCAAGTAGAAAATCCGGAGAGACTTGCCGCTTTGGGGAAGAGGTGTCATTTCCTTAAAAGTCAGTATCTGCCTAAGATGTTTTTTTCAGATCAAGTCACAAGACTATAATGACAGAAATTAGCACTCTCACCACAGATCCTTGCCATTTCATGCCTAAATCACAGTATTAATGTTTGTTAGGAATTTAAAAAATAATCCTTAAGTTTAAATCATCACATGAACATTAAATGTTGTTACCTTTGTGAGTTTTAGAATGTTAAGTTCCACATTTTAAAATAAATTGTATTTAATATTATTTTTGAAGAATAACAGGACTTTAGTTTTACCTCACTTGAAATATACAGAGTTCTTACACAGTCTTGAAAAATATCGAAAAATGTTGAATTTAGTTTTAGCAGTTTTCAGGTCTGGTTTAATATGGAAAAAGAAAAAAAAAAGATTCTAAAAAAAAAAAAAAAGTTTGCATTGGCAGAATTTATTCCATGTCTCTAAATTTTATTTAAAAAATGTGGACCATAACAACTGAAGTAAAGTCAGATTGCAAAGATAAATACACGCACACACACACAAACCACACACACACACACACACACACACACACACACACACACACACACACACACACACACACACATATATATATATATTTATATATATATATATATATATATATATATATATATATATATATATATATATATATATATATATATAAACATACATGTCTACCTGGCACCTACCTATACATTTATGTGTGTGTGTGTGTGTGTGTGTGTGTGTCTATAGCTGCTCTGTGGTTCTTGTGGTTTTGTGATGGAACACAGCACAGCATTAGTGAGGAAAGCTCAACAGTGCTTATATTTTTTGTGTAAACTTAGACGTGCGAGGGCATCCACATTCATTTTGAGAACTTTTCATTGTGGTACTAATGAGAGCATTCTTTCTAGTGGCATCACAGTGTGGGGTGGAAACTACACTGCTGCGTGTACAAAGGCTCTAGAGCGTATTGTAAATACAACTGTGAAGATAATTCTTGTTCCACTTCCACCATTGCAAGACATACTCTAAGCGACTTATTCGCAGAGCGATCACAATTGTGAATGATGAAAGTCATCCAGCACATTATCTGTTTGGACTTCTGCCTTCCGGGAAGAACTATAGAAGCCTTCGTGCATGCACTACTAGATTGTCAAACAGTTTCTTCCAGCAGGCAGTGAGGAGGCTGAATTCTCCCCCACAAGTTCTTTCCATCTAAGCTGTTAACTATATGAGTTTGTGTTTTTAAAATTGTATATGGTATCTGGTTTGTGGGATTTTTAATTATTGTTGTGTTTGTTGTATTTTTATGGATCATGGAAAACTTTTTTTTATTCCTGCTTGTTCTTATTTTATTGTTTTATATATTATATGATGTGATGATTTTTTAAAAAATATTAGTTTCATCGGAGGATGACGAGAAATGTAATTTTGATTCCTTGTATGTTTAGTACATATGATGAATTGACAATAAAGTAGACTTTGTCCTTGAATCAATAATGAATAGTCAGAAAATAGAGTTTGTAAAAATCTGTGTGTTTTGTGCAGCAAGAGGGGTAGCAGTCAGCCTGCCTCTGGGACACCCCATCTTGCCAAGTGACACAGTCACAGCCCAGCATCAGCTGACATACATAGAGGCCTGCTGGCTTTCCGGGTCGAGGTAGCAATGGATTGACCACATGTGGTTTATGCAACCAGCCATGCTACAGAATTTAAAAGAATTTAAGAGTGCATAGGCAGTTCGTCATTGTGGGTTTATGATTAAAATGCTGAGTGAAAGGCACTCAGGTCAAGTCTAAGGTCTTTTTTTTTGTAACTGAAGTGCATCCCCCCCATCTTTGGTACCAACTAATTACAGCACAACACCAACAAATACCATGGGCTAGATATGGAGCCTGTGTTCAAACAGAAAAAATTAATCCAAACATGGATAAGGTTGTGTCTGTATAGCAGTCAGGTTGCTGGTGGTGTTAGCAGCACTCTGCTATAATCGCAGGTGTGATTGCTCACCAGTCCACAACCACATTTACATCTTAATTACCAGCCTAATCAATGAAGTTGCACTTGGACTTTGTGACATTCATGAAACCCCATTTAATACATAAAAATAGGTAACTTTGGCCAGAGAAAAATCACTAATTCTAAACAACGATAAAATAGGACAAACTCTCAGAGGCAGAATCACACTACATCCAAAGGCAAAGGATGACTCCCAAAATGACAAAATAAATTGGAGTGATGTGCAACATATGACAGAAAACGGATGGCTTGCCAGACTTGAGCAGGATGATTTAAATAGTAAGTGATAGAACAACAAATTCACATTAAGACCTTATTGATGAGTTCAGTGTTTCGTTTGGGATCAATAAGACAACCAGTAGAGGCTGAAGTTGATGCATCCAGCTGAGAGACACTGCTGGATAGAGAGATGAGAAAATATTGAATGTCCTGCTTCATCTCTGAAAAGACAAAAAGGTAAAATTGATCAAAACAAGGAGAACATGAGGAATGAAACTACTTCATGGGAGTTGCAGATCTTTGTTAAACAGCTTGGATGTTTGGTAAAAGTTTATACCATTGTGTACATAGAAGTGAAAATCCATTATTTACAGCACACAGTTACAATTTCAAAAGTTCAGTAAAATAGGATTATTGATCAGAACATAACTGAATGAGAACCAGCATCTGTTTTTGTCCATTTTTTTAAATATAGGAAAGCATGTCTAGATTCATAAAATGTATATTAAAAAAATGCTCATTCGATTCCTTTCAATACCTTGTTTGGACTCTGATCTCTTCAAAAAATTAGCAGTATAGTTTAACTTACCCATTGTTCAACACAGAATTTGACTGCTGATATTTTGATAAGGTCTGTGGACTTCCAATATTAAGTAAATCATTGATGATAACTAAAAGTAACAAGTCATTTTTCTCAGTGTCTAAGAAAATTAAAGGAGAAAATATCGGAACAAGATGATGTAAGAAAACTAGCTGTAGATGAGAACAGTTTGAGTGGAATAACAGACTGTAAAAATAGTTATTTAGATAAAAGTTTTTGTTCTAAAGTATTCATTCACCTCTTTGATGAATTAAAGTGAGACTTGGCATCCCATGGGTGCTTAGGTAGAGTGCTGGTGTGTTACGTCACCAAGCCACTGCTCTAAGACAACACTGGGTCTTACTTCCTCCTTCTCACTGGGCAAATTAACATATTAAAGTTCACTTTATTAGATTACATTGGAACTGCAAGCATTGCTATTGATACTTCTATCTTTGGTGCCCTGTGTTATGAACTGATGCTCTGCGTTCCAGACATAACATCATCACTCTTTTGCAACTTTTAGCTGTTTTTTTAGCTGCCTTAGGCTGCCTTTCTTGGCCATCACACATTTTCCCCCACATTTCCTGATTTGACATAGAAGTGAATATAACTATGAAGAGCTACAACCCCAAGTGCAATTAAAAAGAAAAAGTCTTTGTAATAAATTAGCAATTCTCTCTCTGCCTATTTCCTTTCTGATTTCGGTGAATGGGGGTCAATAGTGCCACAAAAAAAACAAAACAACATGTATCATTTACCTTTTATTTCACATGTATGTACTTTGTTTTGGTCTATCACAATAATTTCTAATAAAATACTCTGAACTCTGTAGCTTTAAGATGATAAAATATAAAAAATGTCTTTAGTCTTGCGAGCCACTGTATTTTTGGTACCTCCTTGGTAAATCGTTGTTCAAATAAGTTATGTCTTTTTAACTTTTATGGTTTCTATCTATTTTTATTATCCAACTTCAATGTTTTCCTTATAATACATTGATGAAAACACACAACTGTAGAATCAATAAAATCCATGCTACATGGTGCTTTCTGACTGGTAAAGAAAAGACTAAAAACATATTATCATCATTATTAATCGAAGTGCAGTCCATCTGTATGGGAAAGAGTCCCAGAGTCTGAGAACTCCAGTAATCACAGCTGTGTCATTGCTCTCCTCCCACAGCGTGACAGATGATGCTAACAATGAACATTTCATTTTGAGTCGCAGCACAAGCTCTCATACGACAGAGATGAAGTACATCAGCTGTGATGAATTACAGGACAGTGATTTATCATGACAGGCCAATAGGATAAATACAAATGAACAATTAGCAGACGTAGCCCTAATTAACCGCTCTGAGACAAAAGATGAGCTTGTTCAGCGTGTGTGAACACATTTCAAAACACTCAAAGCACTAGACTAATCTTCATGCGGTTTATAGAATATTACTGTGTTAATTAGGGTTAATTGAATAATTTGCTCACTGCATACCTATTATGGATGTCAAACACAGAAAGGCAGTCATGATTAAACAAGAGGTTGATTCATGGCAAATGAACAGCAAAGAGATTCCTGTACACATTTAATTAGAACTGAATTATTTAAAAATCATGAATAAGATAGATAGATAGATAGATAGATAGATAGATAGATAGATAGATAGATAGATAGATAGATAGATAGATAGATTTTACAAAATAGGTTAGTTTTTGTGTTCATGCCAATAAATATAACACCTATGACCAAAGTTTTTAAAACAGAAGCAACCCAATAACACATTTATGGACTTTGTCTAGATCAACCATACTCACGTCCCATGTAGCCAGTTTTTCATTCAGCAGATAACTTGGGAAAACTTTGTTTCCCACACCACCTCCTAAGTCCTGAGTCCTAATGTAATTCAGTGAGCAATACAATACCGTGCGAGACCTCAATGCATGCAACCTCATCGCTTGCTTGCTCAACACCTAACAAGATCTGTGTTATAACAATGCACAAACATTGCCGACATGCATGCACACTCGCAGACACATATGCAACAAAAACAAATTAGACCATATCTCATAATTCAATATCACCAAATCCAATTGCAATCAGGAAAACTCAGTTTGTCCCAACTACTAAAAATTCACTTGAGTTTAAACCACGAGGAATGATTTGAGAAGTTCTAAAAATAATAAATGTAGGTAAACAAACCCTTGTGTTAAAAAGAGGGACTAGGATGGAAGTACTGTGCTCACCTGAACTAAAGAAGGAAATTCTTTATCTGCCCTAAAATAGATTGGTGAATTACAGGAGTAGGTGGATAATATGAGCTCAATAACACATTCCTGGTCATACATAGATCAACAATACAATACAAATGCAGTATAATTGTTTGAATAGTAGGTCTTCCTGAGTGAGTTTGTGGTTATTTCTACAATGTATTTGTGTGTGTTTGCTGTAGAGAAATTGGATGATGCCATCATCCAGGGACTTGGCAGCAAATATCTAGCAAACAAATGATGATGTGAATACATGGGCTCATAAGCCTATAAATCAGACTTCCCCCTAACAAATTAATAGAGTTCACAGTTGACAGCAGTAGAGGAAAATCATAAATTATGTCTGGCACATGAAAATGGCACAACAATGGGAGGAAAGACTTGTAAAAGGAAATTAGAGCCTTCTTTAACTCTTGTACTGCTAAAAATCCTCTTTAAAGTGAAAAAAATTAATGCAATAAACAACATAAAAAAAAAATACTTATTTCACAAATTTAAACACATTTGGGTGCTTTCAGATAAAGATGATGCTTAGTCCTTTCAACAAAAGCAAAACCATAACCTTTTCTGAAAAAAATAAAGCACTTAATCTTTTCTGAATTATACTGTTTACTTTCTTTTTTTGCCTGTGGTTCATTTTTCTACATAAACATCTGTGAAAGAAGCAAGAGGATGTGGTTAAAGAGCAACAGGGTGAAACAGACAACGAAGGATAAAAAAGTTGCTACAAAGAGGGAACAGAACACAACAATAGAAAAACAAGAGACAGATAGTGGGAATGATGGGAGGAGGGCTAAGTGCCAGGGAGTGTCAATGTGGGGGCTAATGGTGAAGGTACCATGGTTGCAAGCAATTTCTCTTTGTTATCAAGTGAAATGACTCTGCAAATATGACAATAAATCACAGTGGAAATCAATCTGAGAGGAGGCGACTGTGAGCCACTGATAATGCATCAATCAATATTTAATGTTTAGACTTTAATTAATCCACAGGCGCCAAGCATTCTTTAAGTGACAAAGGATGGGAGTGTGGGGAGTGAAAATGAGCGAGGAGTGCTTTTGCATAGAAAAGCTCTTATATCAAGCAGAGACACTGAGCTGAGGGCCCTCATCAGTCGATTTCCAACTGTTTTCCGGCTTTAATTTCCTTTCACTATGTTCAGAAGCTAGAAACTGTGGAGACTGAAACACCTGAGTATATAAAACATGTAGTCCCTTGTATTCACACCCTGAAACTTTTCAGATTTTTTCATATTACATATTATAACAATAAACTTCAGTGTATTTTATTAGAATTTTATGTGATAGAGCAACATAAAAGAAGCATATGCTTATAAAGTTGATAGAAAAAATCTTGCTTGTTATTGTTTGGCATTTTTCAGTGTTAAAAAAAAAGAGAAATAAAGTGAAACAGATCTTCCTAACAGATAAACCTAAAGTCTCCTCTTCTCATTCCTTCAATTCTACAGTTACTTTAAAACTTGCAAAAAGTCATGCTTTGTTCACTAATTGTGGGAATGCAGCTCTTAAAGCTGTGAGAACTCTAAGACAACCCCCCACTCCCTTCACCCTCCCCAGCACACCAGCTGGCCAGGCCTCCATACCCGCACACTGCTGACACCTCTGCAACGTCTGATTCAGGATCTGTATTGAACAGAAATCCCACTCTGAACAAGGCAACCATGGATCTGTTATGAAGGACCGCTTGAGTGTGGAGCTGTGCTTAGCCCTCACCCTCTGATCACTTTGACACATCCCACAGGTACTAATTACTGAATCTACTCCTCAGAGGAGTTGCGAGTGAAATAACATGGAAGTCGCTTGACATTTGGACACCTGCTGGAAGATTCACAAGGATAATTGGGACACAGCTGAGAGGGAGGTCCACCAAGTCTGCATTAGCTGATAAAATGGATTTAGGTAACTCTCAGCATAAGGCACATCACCAAAAACATGGCCTTAGGGAAGCCCTGAGAGGGTCAACACAGGAGGAGGGAAAGGGCACAAGTGTTTCAAGTTTAACAACTAGTCTGTGGACAATTATTTGAAAAGTTTCTTGAGATGTAGATAAAAGGCTTACCTTTAACAAGTTCTGATATTCTCAACTGCACATATTGCATTTGATCCATTGTGCCACTGTCTTCAGATTTACTGGGCTTTCATCTTCAAAGAGAACTTACCTGGAGCTTGGAGGAATGCTCTCCTTACAAAGTACACCAAAGTACACCAAAGTACACCTTGAACCAGTCTCTGCTGAAAACCAAACTTGTATATATCAGTTCAGCTATATCAGCAAAGGCATTTTTTATTGAACAATACATTGCACACTTGCTGCTTATACTAACTTGATGTTTCAGGCACAAATTTCCAACAGAGTATGTGCTGAAAAAAACATTCTTCTTGTTGCAAAATATACTGTATCGATTGGAAATAGAGGGTTGGAGACGGAGGGAGAGCAGCATTTAACTGACTTTTATGACAGTTGTTAAGTCATTTCCTGCAGCAGTGGTTTATGACTTTGCAATAACCTCCATGAATGATGTAATGAGAGATTATGTTACTTCCTCCCGCTTTTATTATCTGCACATCTTAATACTAACAAGCCTGTGTGCACTCAAGGAGGTTAAACTGGTATCGGTTCTGTCTAAATTTATTAGACAGGGCAGCTTGATATTATTTAGTTGATCTGGTTCAGAGAAAACAAATAAGTGGACACAGTCTATGAGGATCAGATTTATATTAAGACAGATCACTTTTCTAATTTAAGCATTACATTAACTAAAAATATATGATCAAAGGAAAATACCATCATGTTCTTCAAGGCAGAAAAGTTAAAAACCTTTGATTTAGGCAAGAATTCAAGTTTTAATAGGTGAGCGTCTATTATTGTAAACAGAAAGCAGGTTATGTCCTTGGCAAGAAAAGAACTCTCTAATGGGAACATGTCAAATTTATGTGTGGCCATTCTCTGGGAAAACAAAATACCCAGAAGTGAGCACTCACTGCTATGCAGAAAAAGGGCGGTGAGCTTTATGAATGTAAATGGGTCAAGAGGATGAAGTGTTCCTCACCCACCAAAAGCATTCTCTCCGTTAGAAATACTTTTTGGCCGCCCTCGATTATGAAACAGTAGTAGTATCCCAAGGCTGAGGGATGAGGACACAACAAAGTTCAGAGCAGATAGCCTTAGCAAAGTTTGGAAGGATGATGTTTCCCAGATAAGACAAGGCAATATTTAACTGTGTTTTCTATTTCTTATGTCTCCATTACCTGTGCAATACTTCAGCTGCTTTCCACAGATTGCTATTTTATAAAAAAGTGACTTTTGAAGGGCCAAATGTGAGAAAACTAACTGTAAACTAGCTTACAGTTTGTGTATCACGAGATCATGTGTCATCAGAATAATTGACATATATATTACTGCTGTGCAGATAAGAAATCTAGAGTAAAACAGACTGATTATGTGTAGAAAAATGAGACTTTCAGCTGCCTCCATTCATTGTTTTACTGAAGGATTGTAAGTCTCATCGCCTATGAGATACAGATTAAGTAAACAAAGAACAAAATTTTTTAATGTTTGTACTCATGTATAAATACCGTACACATACAGGCATACATATATTGGTAATCAAACTTAACACAGGTTGTAGCAGTAAAAGTTGGTAATGAATGAGTCACATGAAACAAATTTGCTGTGACCTACACGTTAAAAATCCTGTGGCCCCAGTCAGTTTCTGTTTTTTTTTTCTTCTTTACAATGAACCAGTGTTTTAGATGAGAAAGACAGTTGCCAACAGATCATATCCAATTGGCTATGCCTTTTTAAAAGACAAAAAAAATAAAACAAACTAAACAGAACCTGAGTTATTTTCTGGGGGAAACAGAGGAGTCGTTACTGGTTAAAATATTAGGACGTATCAGTGTGAAGACACAAAGTGAGTAATAAAGTAATCCAATGTGTGAAAGGCAGCAAGCTGTAGACAGACACTGCCATAAATTTGTTTTTATGACAACAGCCCAAGAGAGCCAGTAAGAGTGAAGTGCATCTCAATTCCCTCAGACATATCTGAACACGTGTAACCATATTATCAAATCCCTAAAACACCACTGTCAGATTTGGCTGCAGTCACATCTATGTCTGAACAGGGAGCTTACAGTGTGCTGTTGTCATCCCCTTTCACAATGAAAGGGCTTAGTAGTTATGAAACATTTTGAGAGTACATTGATACTAGTATGCTACTGGATCAATCCAAATAGGGCTACATATACTTTATTTTGTGTAAATACAGTGAAACTGTGATGTTTATGCTCATGGTTATCATACCCTAAGGGTCTCATGGCTATAGTCATTGTTAAAAAAGAGCATATTTTCTCCTATTCATATTATTCACTTGGTGGATAATAAAGCTGCATTTGCTTATTTGCCTTCTTTATCTGCTCTGAAGTTGTGTCTTCTGAGGCTCTGTCATGAAGCAAGGTTTTAGCCTTTCATTGCTCATTCTTGACACTTCGAGAATACTATGGTATTATTTCATCCATGACTAACAACAACTATGCGCTTCCAATTACAGTAATCCACATTTGTGAATAATAGTGAATATGAATAGTATGTAGATAAAAGCTGTACCATAAGCAACCATTAAATTGCTATTTTACCATTATCTTTTTGTGTTTCAGCTTGAAAGCAGAAATTTACTTAGTTCTCAGATTTGTTTATTAAGGAAGAAACCAAGTTTTCATACTTTAATGGGTTCAAACATCAGAGCTTTCAGAGGTTTTGCATTTCTCACTAGATGGATACTCATGTATTTGTATTAGTTAAACCTAGAAGTTCACCTCAGTGGTTAAGTAATTGCTCTGAAATTTCTAAGATTATAAAAGCATCTGTGCTTTTTGCTTTCATACTCTATACTATTTTTTTTTAGAAAGTGCACTGTTTTGTACAATAGCCAACAATGTTTAAAAAGGTTATTTGAACAGTTGCTTAAAGTCAAATTAAGGGCAATCTAAATGTTTGCAATTAAAACACTATTGTAAAAAGTTATTAAGAAACATACAAATGGAAAACTTGACTTTTCATTGAAAAAAGAGAAGTATGTCAACTTTTAAAAATAGTCTCACTGGAACATATTAGGTAATTAATATAAAGCCCTAGTAAGTAAGAGTAAGGCATAAAATACAACCCCTTTAAATTCAGTGGCTTCATTTTATGTATATATCTAGGATGGTTTTAATGTTCTTCATTTTTCCCAGCTTTCCCATATAGGTTTTAAGTTCTAGAAAGGTTGCCAGCACAGGGACACACAGGACAAAAAAAAGGAAAACATGTGCACCACACTCTCACCTAAGTCAAATGTGGAATAATCAATTAACCCCCCATTCATGTTTTTGGCCTATAGGAGGAAGCCGGAGTTCCCAGAGAAAACTCAGTGATGCACAGGGAAAACATGCAAACTTCATGCTGAAATTTCCCATCCTAGATCCGAACCCGGATCAATACAGTTATCAATGCAGTCCATGTTCCAGATTATCCAACAAATTTGATTTCTAAAGAGAAAAAATGCCATCCAAACCAACTTGGCCCAATTTTAGAAAATAATCTCCCCCTGACCTTATTAGTTGAGATGGGTCTTTGTGTTCTTTTTTAGTCAATGATGGTTTTGGCCATGAAAGTCTCATATTTCAATGTTTCAATGTCATTCTAAATGTTGCCAGAATTTTTCAGTTTTTTTAAAAAAAAATTAAAGTTCTGTCACAATCAATGATTCGGTACTGAGAGACAGACTGGGGGTCGCAAAAGGGGACTTTAAATTTTCTGGGTAGGGTACCAGTTTGTTAGGTCTCCAGTCTGCTGTTAGACAGCATTTCTTCTAAACAAATAAATCATTACTTTATGAACTCAAATTGTAGCTGGAGACTTTCTCACTACCTTTGTCTTGTATGACCACTGTGTTTGGAAACCTATCATGGATGGGTTTTTTTCTTTTTCTTAAATACTGACTTTAACTGAGGTAAGTGAAGCCTGTGACTCTTTAGATGTTATACTGCATTATTTTGTGACCTCCTAGATTCGTCATTTGTGGGTTCTTGGGGTAATTTTGTTTGGCCCACCACTCCTGGGAGGGTTTACCTCCATTCCATGTTTTCTCATAATTATTGACAATCACTATAGTTAATTGAAGACACAAAGCCTTAAAAATGTGAGAGATGATCTTGCATTACTTTAGGTCTGGGCATGTCTTGTTGTTTTTACAGATCTAATCTTTTTGTTGTCAGACAGGTCTTACCTGAGTGATTTCTTGATTGTATAAGTCTGGAAATAGTCAGGTCTATGTGTGGCTAGTTAAGGAATGATGTAATGGGGGCTGGGAGGGAGGGGTGGGTAGTTTGGATAGCTTTTATTTTTTTTTACCAAATACTTTTCACTGCACTGTATCTTTCATTCCAAGAAATAGTTACTAAGTTCTAGTGCTTACCAAAGTTGAGAGGTCTACAGTGAAGGGTTAAATCCTAACAAGTTGGACTTGAGTCTGGCAAGTAAAATTAGTGGCAAAACTCTCTGCAGAATTGTAATTTTTTCAGTTGAATGCTAAAACAAGCCTATTTTTTCCCTTATAAAATTCACAATAAAAAGAGTGATGAGGATGAAAACAGGTTATAGTGTCTTAAGCTTTGGAGCCCAACAAAGTTTCATGTCAGCCTAAGTTTAAACGATAATCTCACCCATCATTAATTAATTCCTAGTTTAATAAGAATAAAACAGAATAGAATAGAATATACATTTTAATGTCCCACAGTGGGGACATTATAAGTCCAAAATCACATCTGCAGATAAGATTTCACTCAAACAGGACTGATGCATGAATGCATGCCCATTTCTTCAAAAGTGTGGGTCGAGAGTCTTTAGGAATGCTGTTCTGCCCTGTTCTTTTATGGAGTCTTGCCCCGGTGCCAGGAGAAGGGTCCTCTCTTTAATCCACACTGATTCAACAAACACGGAAGTCTTAAGGGCTGTGGGGCCAAATTTAATTCTGCTATGTTCTTCTCCAAAGAAAATGTTTATTCCTTTGGAGATGTCTTCAGGCAGATGGAATTGTGGATGACGGATTTAATCAGACTAAGACTCATGCTTTGATTGGACATCAGATTAGGATTTCAGACTAGTATTTTCAATAATTATTCTCTAGCTGTACTACACATATCCTCTTAAAAAACATACGCTTGCAGAACATGCTTGGACATCTGTAGGGTTTTAATCCTAAAATATAAATTGAGCAAAAAGAGGAGCTCCAGTGTACATATAGTTATACCACAGATGAATTCAGCTTGCAGTCTCTCCAATTTATCACTATGTAAAAACTAAAAGTTTACAGTTTTTAAAGAATTCTTTTTACTCTTCATCTGTATGTCATTAAGGCAGTGATATGATAATACTGTTATGGTGTTTTTGCAACAGTTTGAATTAATCTGACAGCACAACATTTTCTCCTGTCGACTTTGCACATACACAATAACCTAAAAATTTATTTTTTGTCTGGCCTTCACCTCACAGTCTTATATCAAACATGATTTTCCCCTTTTTTTGTCTTATAGACAAAGAAATGTCTTGGCTTGTTTGCTAATTGATAGCAAATTGGCCAGGCCATTTATCCTCAGGCCTTTGTTGGTTGGTTTGCTGTCATGGAGCTAGATCTGTATATCATGAATTAGGTCTACTAACCCAACCTGAATAAGGCCCATTGTTCTTTTTGCATTTTAATAAATCTCAGGCTGTAATCTCCCAGTATCCACCAGATACTCTCTACTCTCTAGATTGCATGTAAAAACAGTCACCTGCCACAACAATAACCCTATTGACTGACTTTATCAGTTGAATGTGAACAATAAAAGCAGTTAACCCACTGGACAAAGGTTCAATCTTAACACTTAAACCCACCTCTGTTCTTCAAGTTGAGGAAAAGAGTGTATAGAAAAGTAGGGTGAGATTGGCTTCAGGTAATGTCTTCTGTTTGAGATTTTTTGTATAACCTATCTACTCTTCTCAAAACTGTAGAAATGGCAAAATGCAAATCTCATTGTGTGTGCTTGTGTTTGCATGGTTTAATAAAAGATGAAACCACAAAAAGTGCTACAATCTGCAATTAGACAATGGAAAAGTAAAGAAAAAGATTAAAAAAAAAAAAAAAAACGTTTAAGAAGTCATTAAGAGAGACTGAGCACAGCTTGTTGTGGACTTGATTTACATTGGGCGGTAAGCCATTGGTGGGTGTAAATAATGTATTAATTTTTAAAGAGATTTTTTTTTTTCCTCTTCTTTCAGTGATAAAAAATTCTCCATCTGGTCAAGTGTGAAGTAGGACAGAGCAAGATTAGAGAATGTTCTGTTATCTTATCCGAGCAAGGGCTTAATGTCTGCAGTCAATGCTCCTCCAACAAGTGGTTCATTAAAGCAGAATGGCAATGTTTAATTCCATGTATTACAGATGTGCTTTGGCACAAAAGTCCACCAAGATGAAAAGCTCAAAGTGAAATGTGGATTTACATTACAGTTACGACTAAATCTAATTAGAGATTGGAATTATGTGAAAAGGAACCATGTGGTGGAACGCCGACCTGTCCAGGGTGTACCCCAGACAGAAAAATACAACAATAATGTTTGCCGAGTGAGTCCATTCAGCTGCTAGATTTTGGGTATTCCCACAACAAAAACTCTGGGATACTTCATGCTATGAGGCTCTTCTTTATTTTGACACCACACTCCAGACTGGCTGGAAAGCCTGAGGTGGATGTTTTTTGTCTTATTTCTTTTTCAATAAACTAATGGGTAAGAACTGGGGTCTGCTAAAACACGACCGGGTTAAATGTGAAAAACATGGGACTTTCTGAGTTATGTTACTGAAAATGAAGTTTTGTTTATACCTCAACCTACTATGAGTCTTGGGAAAATGTCCACGGTTTATAACAAAACTAGTTTTAGACTTGTTTTCTTGCTTAATACTGTAATTACTCACAACCTTTGTGTGGTTTATGGTGTTTTAGGGAAGAAACTAAGCAAAAAGATAAAACTATCTTACATATCAGAGATATCTGGTTGGCAATTAACCTAAGGTACCTCAGAAAACCGTTACGATCAAACTCAAGTCATGTTTTGGAAACTACAGTCTCTCCTATTTTTCATCCCATTCATCACTTTGTTGACAGTAACAGATATTTTGTTCCACCAGGAGGTTTTGGAGGTCTCATATACTCATTAGTGAAAGCCACAACGATGTTCAGATAACTCATCACCTTAAATGTGCATAACCTAATAATTTCTTTCATACAACTATAATCTTTGATTATAGTACCCCTTGTTCAATCTGTGTTTATGAGGCAGTTTGTTTTATAGTGCTACATTAGTGTTAGCAAGTCTACTCTGTTTTTATACACCTTGCTGATAATTTGGCTTACAACATCTTTCAGTGGGTTTTGAGTTAATTGTGTGCAGACCCAACTTACAGGAAAAGTTGTTCTGCTTCAGAACCTTTGTTTTGAACACAGTAAAACTTAATGATAAGTACTATTTCTCCTGCTGCAAGAGCTGTCTATGAATATCTAAGCGAGGCTGCCAGAAAAGCCCACATGACACAGACAGGGAATCGCTGCAGCCCTAAAACAACTGTGAAACAAAGGCCATTCAAGGGTTCCAGAGAGAAGAGTCAGTGGCTCAAAAGCCAGAAATACCAATACCTGTTTTAATGAGCATGGGATCACTGTGCTGAATTGACCAGTAAACTAGGCTGCAGTATAAATGATCTGGGCTTCCTTAACATCTCAGCAGAGCTACAGGCTGACCTCATGGCACTGGAGAAACAATCTTTGCTGTAAGTCATATTGCATTTTTTCCCCCAATGTCTTCTGAAATCTTGATAAAACTGTGATTTTGAGTTTACTGTGAGAAAATTGTGATGTGATATTTTTTGTGATATTGCCCATCCCTATTATAAACTGAAACACCTTTGGAGTTTAAGTGGTTTAAGATGGTGCATAGTTACTCTTCAATGAACTTATTTCTTAGATAGGGTGCCTAGTGACATTTTTTCCTGATTCTCCAAACTGAGATCCCTCTGATTATCGTCAAAAGCATTTAAGATGCTAAACATTTATTTATAATCTTGATCAAACACTTTTTCACATAATGATCTGTTCCAATAAAAGACTTCCTTTATCCAGCTTCTTAACTTTTCATCTATATGGACTGTGGCACCCAGGACAGCAGGATCATGGGAGCACCAGGAATCCACTTTCTGTCTTGTCTGTCCACCATTCACCCTTATTATTCAGCCTTATATCTATAATTCATGAAGGTCCTTTGGCTCTGTCTTTGCCACCTCCCCCTGTAAAGAAGTTCAGGGGTATAAAGCTGCTTGCTGCCAGTATCTTTTCATGCTCAGAATTGCAATTGCTTGGACCAATCTTCATCCATCAAGTGAGCCAGACAAGGACTGCCATGATTTTACTTAAATATTTTTAAAACTTTGAGCTTCCTACACACATAAATTAGGAGCTACAACGCCACTACGTGGGTGGAATGTATGGGAGGTGAACCCACAGAATAATTACACAGTAAGTAAAGAAGCGTGGCATAGCATTTTGAAGACAAAGCAGGACATATGGAAAAAAACAACTTGTTGGGTTATTACAGTTTGTGTTGCCTATATTTAGAAGAAAGGGCTTGATGAGTGAAGAAACCATTTTGACTACTTGGGCTCTAGTTGAAAAAAACTGTGTGAAGAAAACTTACTCAATAATGTGTCTGTCCTCTAACAAGTGTTTTGACATGTCCTCAGGCAAGGAACTGCAGCCCCACTAGTGGACGGAAGACAGCAGAGAAGTGGGAGTCAGGTCTGCATGCCAATAAACATCCTTTTTATTGGTTTAAAAGCAAAAGATGCGTTTCATTCATTCACTAGGTCAGACCAACCTGGAAGTGGAAACATTAGCAGAGATAAAGAGACCAAACATCTGTTGTTAAATGCAAGCAGGCTGCTCTGTGACATGTTTGCAGTCTTGTCCTCTTTAGAAGTTTAGCCTACAGAGATGCACTTCAAACACTTGGCTTGTGATGTCCTTTTTTTACAGCAACAACTCTTTCTCACTCTCTCTGTCGTTATCTTCCTGTAGGTCATTGGGACTAGAAGAGGGACACCTGATTGTTTCTTTCTTTTTTCCTGTATTTGTAAGGTGTTTCTTTGATCCCAACTTCATATATTGGCTGCTTAATATGTCAGTCAACTTATATGGTTTGATTATATTTCACATGTTGTCATGTTAAAAACATAAACCTCAAGGTATTTTATTAGGATTTTATGTGATGGACTACAAGTAATAAAATCCAAAATCGCTTTGAAGTGAGGAAAATTATATGTGATTTTCAATTTTGTTTCTCAAATTTAAAAAAAGTGCATTCCCTTTGATATGATGACCCAATATCAAATCCAGTCAAGCCAATTGCCTTCAGAAGTTCCCTAATTAGTAAGCGAAAGCCTCCAATTACTTTTAACCAGTTAGGGATGGGAATCTTAAGCCACTTCATGATTTACAATGGTGGTGGAGGACGGTGTTAGGAGTTGCGGGCTGGTTGCTGGTTCAAGCCCTTGCTCCATCCACTTCTCTTATTGTGTACTTGGACAAGACACTTCACCCACCTTGCCTGCTGGTGGTGGTCAGGGGGCCTGGTAGTGCTGGTGCATGGCAGCCTTGCTTCTGTCAGACCGCCCCAGGGCAGCTGTGGCTACAATCCAGTAGCTTGCCACCATCAGCGTGAATGTGAATGTGTGCTTGAATGGGTGAATGACTGAATGTAGTTTGAAGCGCTTTGGGGTCCTCTGAACTTGATAAAGTGCTATACGAATATCAGAATGCAGAATGTCACTATGCGATTATAAATCAATTATTGATTTAACATGGTGCACCCATACCCCCATAAACGCACACTAACACCATCACCTTTTGCACATCACTAAAATTGCAGAATCCAACATATTTTAGTTCCACAGGAAAGAAGAAAAAAATAATTGAGACAATAAATCAAAACAGCCAAACACATAAAAAAGTTCAGCACAACCAAGTCTGAAAGAAATTCTTGGGGACATCTGCAGATTCTGAACTAACATAAACCCTCATCCACAAATAAATGTTAAGTCCAAAATTTCTCACCTACTAAAACTAAGTCTGTCTTCTGTGGGCTATTAGTCACTGCTCTCTTTTTGAGCACACAACACAGTTACTGACTCGCATCAGGTAAATAAATAAATAAATAAACCTGAGCTGTTGTACCTGCTTATAGCAATCCTTGTCACTTTGTTACAGACTTGTGGTATGAGTGTCACTGTCTGCTGAGCACTCCGTAGCTTGAAAGCACTGGCTCTCAATAACTGTTAACAGTCGCAAATTCTTCATGGTAAAAGATTATTTGAACTTTGTAAGTATCTTCATCTTTCCCAAATTGGACAGGAGCTTTGAAATCACTTTCTTGATATTCCTGTACAATAGCAGGTAAGATCAGCTGTTTTTCTTCTGCTTCCAGGAGGATAGTGTCATATGGCCCCACATGTTTGTTATTTTTCAAAGTTGTTACACAAGCCATGTGGGGAACATGGTAAACATGTAGTGGTAGGTGCTCTGTTCAAATGAAAACAAAATTAAAGTTTGAGAAACAGTATACACAATACACTCTTTGTGGAGGAAAACTAATGCCGAACACACCACCCCCACCTTTTTTCATCAGAGATAGTAAAACTTGTCTTCAAAGACAAAAGAAACTGTTTGACACTAAGGTGAAGGTTCACTTCCTAGCAAAGCATTTTCCTGTGTTAGAATTACCCAAAGTCCAGACCTAAACCCACTGAGAAATTGGAAATATTTGAAATTTATGCGTAGCAGAATAGGAAAGGTTTTGGTGTCTAAATGTTCAAAACTGACAGAGATATAACTAAAAGAACTTGTAGCTATAATTCTAGAGAAAGATAATTCTACAAAGTGTTGATTCAGTGTTTACTCAGAAGGTTTAATACAAATGCAGACTTCAGTTTTCAGATTTTGTTTGTGAAAAGAATTTAGTCTTTGTATCATTTTCCTTCCACTTCACAGATATGCACTACTTTTCGTTGGTCTAAAACTTTAATTTCTACAAAATTCATTCGAGTTTGTGGTTGTAATGTGACAAAATATGACAGAAGCTTAAGGGGTGGGAACACTTTTGAAAGGCCTGCCCATTAAAAAATGAAAAGGAAAAAAGGAAAATTTCACTGCAAGTAGAAGCCTATATATTTTACATTATCCTACAAACTTGTTTTTCTTCTGTCATGGTTCCTCACATTCTCTTCCTGTGCTTTACCTTTATATTGGGCATCATTAGACTTGCGTGCCTAGTGATGATGAGATTTGATCCCTCATGCTGGATGAGCCTTACCTGATATCCCATGCAGAGCTGATTGTTAAGCAGGTTAACTTCTAAGTCGAAAGAGGAAAGGACAGAGTTATATCTTGCCACACTCTCAAGTCAAGACAGAATAAGCTGTCAGAATACTTTGTCCATTAAATCAGTATTGTTTTGCGGTTTTCATAATGTTTTTTAGTTCAGTCTAAAAGCAAAAGATAAAATACTGACAAATAATGAGAAATTACAAAGAACAAAATTATTGGAGAAGTGTATTAAAGGGGAAAAACTGGCCTAATTAGAATGGGACACCTTCCAGGAATTAGGAGTGCATACTTGTTGGGTGTGGATAGGGAGGAAAAGGGAGTGATAACTGATAGGACATCTGCTGAACCGCAGGTGTTTTCTTACTATCATGAGGGTAAAGACATGACTTCATCTAGAGACACCATAGTCTTATATCCAGACTTTGGATGTGGTTATAAAGTGCAAAGTAGCAGAGAGAGCTGAAAATAAACAAAGATGATTCCACTACATCCTAACAACATTGTAATACAGAGCTAAAATTATGTATTTTCATAGGGCAAGGACTATTTCATGCTAAATGATTTACTCTGGATGCAGAAAATAATTTTGGAAAAATCAAGAAACCAAAATTAGGTTTTCACATTGTTAGATGCCCAATAAAAAAATACTTCAAGGCAACTAACTGACACAAACATTTATATATCTATATCTTGACAGTGTTTATTTTCCCTTGATGAAGTGTTTTCAAACAATTGTCTTATTGGCTAATCAACTAATGGTTTTGGCTCACCACTAGGTACTAAATTAACAGTTTTGTATCTCAGGAATTCATCCCACATCAAATGCTCCTTGGTACTTTATGATGGTTGACAGATTTGACACAACATCATGAGATCTAAGCTTACATCTTGTGCCCAGACAAACAGCTTTAATGCCCTCATCATGACTTCAGAAGAAAGGCAATGGCAAGCCTTACATGAGAATGAATGTTAATGCAGCTACACTTGCCCACAGATGAAGAAGACATTATTTTTCGCAAATACAGCTGGCAGGCAACTTAAAAGGGCCATTAGACTGCTCTTGTAATTGTTGAAAGATAAGAGAATTGGGAAAAATGCAACCAGGGCAGAGACCGGAGAGAGGAGAGAGATGGGGGCAGGAGGCATTCTTCAAAGCAATATCAGTTTTGCCATTAGCTCAATTTGAATTGATTTTCTTCCCTCAAACACTAAAAAAAACAGATGCTAAGATGCTTTTCCTCTACAATGGTTCAAAAAAGAGCTATCCTAGAAAAAAGGGAGAAGAAGGAAAGAAACGGGGAAGGAGGGGGACCACAGAGCTAAGCATCTCTTTGATTGCTATCTTGGGGCAATGCTGAGCAATTACTAGCTGGAACATTTAAAGAAGCTGATTACAGACAGTCCAAGACTGCAAAGCAGACAGACAGACCTGGTCCCAGGTAAGACACACCTGTTGTCTGGCTATCCCAGCACCATGCAACACTTCACAGCAATCTTTAGCAAGATGCGTTTAATACCAACTGATTGATGTCTGTCAAGTAAGTGGAGGATAATAATGTCCACACATGGTCTGATACTGACAATGAGTGTTCTGTATATCATCCAATGAGAGTACACATAGCTTATGGTTTAGTACATTACAGTTTTGCAATTAGAGTTTGATACAGGTTAGGTACAACAGGAAACAGAAAGAAATTCAAAAAGCAAGGTTTCTTTGCTTTTCAAATAGAAAAGGCACTAATCTGATAGGTTGCACAACATATGATTTATTTACAGGAAGAGCATGTTTGGTCTACCTGTAATTTGAACTCAACTGTGTCCTACAGGCTTTTCATTACACTTTGTCCAAAACTGAAAGGTGTCTGGTTTTATGTGAACACAACACAAAATTATAAATGATGAGTCCAAATTAACTGATTTTGGAATTAACCTTAGACAAACTAAAAGGGGTAAACAGAACTCAAAATCTTCTTAACCACTTTCCATCCATTTCAGGTGTGAAAGGTCTAAGAGTGAAACCCAGACATCCCCCTCCCCAGTGACACTCTCCAGGTTATAGTGGATCCTAAGGTGTTCCTCGGCTATACGAGATATATATACGAAATCCCTCCATCAAGGTTGGATGTGCCGAGGAAAGCCTCTATAGGGAGGAATCTAGGAACCTACCATGATCAGATCCCTGAACCCCCTTAACTAATTTTGTTCGATGTCACACTATTTATTTGTACATGGGGACAGTTGCTAGCATCTGTTGGCCCTGATTAAACCCTAGATTGTATACAATACAACTTTTATTGGACTCCACCAGGTATTGCTAAGCATATCAGTTATGACATTTTTTGTCAGAAACCCACCCTAAAGCCAAGCAGGCAGGTCTTCAGTCTCTTATGCGTTATCATTTACAGTGCTTTGGTGAGTAGTGGTTTAGATAATATCTTTAGCAACTCATTTTCTCTCACTCAACAAAAGCAAAAGCAATGTGTGTGTGTGTCCCCTTCTAAATTAAACTGGTGATAGACTGTGACAAACATACTTTTTGTCTGATGGTTTAGTATAAGTATTGTCATACCAGCTATGGTTTTTCAGTCAGCCCTACAACAACTTTTTCAATGAATTTTGTGTTAGCTGCAGAAGTACTCTCATCGCTAGTTGCATTCTGTTCAACCTCTCTTTATGAACATGTTGCAATAGTGCTTACATTCATAAAATGCAGAGTAAACATGTTAATATCAGCTTCTATTGTAAGTCAATAGTTAGCCTGGCCACCTAACACAACAGACCAAATAAACAGTTGTTTGTGAAACATTTTGCAGTTAATTAGTAAAGTTGGGAGTGAATTATTCCCAAAACTGAGTTCTGATCTCTGAGGAAAATGAAACTTAGCATAAGGCAAGGTGTTGCGAGCAGAATAAGGGGAGACAGAAAGAGCAGGGGAAGAGGTAGATCATTTGTTTCCAGTTTTCTCACAGCTCTAGGTCTGGCACTCCTACTTCTGTTGATTTACAGCCTTTCTCAACATGACCACATCTGAGAGAAGAATAATTAGAAGGCTCTAAAATTGTGCAGTTTAGGGTTGTAATGAAATTTGTTCACTGGTGGTTATGTTATGGGAATGGAGTTAAGGTAGAGAGGAAGACAAAGGGCCATAGATGAGTTTCTTTTGATACAGTGTTGCTTTTTTGCAAGAACATGAGAGCAAAAGCACACAGATGCATGCTTAGTCACACAGTCTTGTACTATAATCTCATGCATAAAGGGCAGTTTTGCACCTCCTTTACAAGACCATTTTTATTCACACCAATTTCTTGTTATGGTGATTAAATATATACCAAGTGCAAGGGTTCAATTACTGGGCAGTCAAGCACCACAAAGGGGCCTGGCTGGGAGCTCAGGCTGGGGAGTGGGCTTGCCTGGCTGGCTGACAAGTTGGCTTGGTGGCTGGTGCCCTGGCTGAGATCTACAAGATGAAGCAGTTCCAGACCTCATCTGTCCCCAGTTCAGCTCCAGAGTAGCGCAGAGAAGAGAAAAGCTTCGGGGCCTGGCTGAGGGGAGCCCTGGCTGTGTGAGCAAGCAGCTGCCTCCCTGGCTCTAATGAATGATGAAACTTCAGGGGAAAGCCAGAACACCCCCACACCACTGGATAATTCTCCTGGTTTTGCTTAGCTCTAAAGTTGTTGCACATACACAGGTGATCCAAACATTAAATGCCTAGAGCTCATTGGTTGCACAAGCTGAAATAGCAATGAAAAATAGAATCACCAGCTGGAATTTGAAAAGCCATAAGATAGATATGATAACCAACTGATCATTTATATTTTGTCCTTATGCTTTACTAAAACCAGTACATCTTTTTATGCATCTGGGTGATAACTGATTAAGGGATTTTGTACGATATAGTGGATTATTCAACATCTTTGTCATCAGTAAAACAAATCTCAGGAAAAAAATGTGAATACAAATCAACTGTGACATCCAGCCAGGTGACCCAAACCACCAAACATACCCACCAGCAAGAATGGCAACTCTGGAGGTAGCCCTTCTTTAATGGCACAATGCCTCTCACTCATTGATTCTGGGACATGCATCATTTACTTCAGAGCTACTGGTTTTTGTCCACCTGTCACCTGACCCTTTCTGCCACTGCTGGAGGGGCAATGGGGCTCAGGTGGAATTAAAAGGGGGAGGAGGATTACAGGAGCCATCACTCATTGTCAGCAATAGTATGCCACAAACTAATAAATAATTTTTCACTTGAAATCTAAACATTTGAATCCTAAACCATGGACTCCGTTAGTTCAAACATTGACAACATAAAAAATAGACACCATTTAATTACATGCAGTTATTTATTTAAGATCCATATGCTTCAGCATGTTGAGGATCATTGTTCTGGTAGAGATAAGTCTCAGGCACAGTTTCAAGTCAGATTTACAGCTTCAAACAGGTTTTCTTCCAGGATTACCCAACCCTGGTAAAAACAAGCCCCTAGTTCTACACTTTGCTTCGTACAGAGGGTTTGGAGCCTTGGCTATTGAGAAACGATTGCTTGCTGGAGGCATAGACTCTGTTGAAGTTTTAAACGATTGGATCTGATTTTACCCAATTCCTAGTGTTTGGCCATGACATATGTAATGTGCCACCTTGATCATGAAGGAAGCTACAGTATGAAGCAGGAGTCATCAACTCCAGTCCTCGAGGGCCAGTGTCCTGCAACTTTTAGATATGTCTCTGCTTCAACACACCTGAGTCAAATAATGAGATCATTGTCAGGACTCTGAAAACTTGACTGCACTGAGGAGGTAATTCAGCTATTTGATTGAAGTGTATTGGACCAGGGTAACATCTAAGAGTTGCAGGACATCAGCCCTGAAGGACTGGGATTGCCCACCCTTGGTATGAAGCTTACCGGATATTGCGTGTGTAAACAACAATCCCCCACTGCAAAGAGAAATGTACCGAGCCAAACAAGATGTCAAACTGCAACCATAGGATATAATTGCCAAACTACCACCATAGGCAGATTCCAATTTAAAAACAGCTCAGAGACTCAACATCATCGTTCAGAACTCCTCTTCCTAAAAAATCGAGCTCAACAGGACAAATCCTAGATGGAGCACTGAAGGGAGATGAGAATCTCGTGGAATTGGCCTGGCTAGAATTGCCCTGTATTAAGCTCAATTCTTCTTTCCATTATCTCTGACCAGGTTTCCTGTCTCTGCTAAAGAAAGATCTTTCAATGGAAATGATGTGGGTAGTGTGCAGTGCTAGTTAGTGATCTCTTAACAGTTCAGGTTAATGGCCATCTCTTGGTAGGTTTACATTTGTGTTATACTCTTTCCATTTTAGGATAGAGAATGGATGGAACATGCTCTGGGAGATTTTTTTAACCTACTCCTGTTTTAAACTTCTCCATATCTTTATCCATTAATTGTTTGGTGTCTTCCTTGGTTTCATGACACTGTTTGTTCACTAATGTTCTCTAACAAACCAGAACACAGTTTAAAATGTAAGCAAATCATAGCATCCCAACTTGGTGATGATAAAAAAAACTCCTCTTTTGCTTCTCTAAGAAGTTCCCACATGGCATTCCCCAGATGCCCATGTTTAATGTTTTAACATTACACTTTAACTGTATGTCTGAGAAGTAATAGAGCCAATAGAAAGGAGCAACTTATTTGTACCCGTGGTCCAGAAGTGAGTTACAAAATAGTGCAGTGCAAAGATAGCCTTGGCAAGGGAAAGCATAAAGTAGTTAATGAGCTTGTGGGAATATGAATAAAGCTAAAGTTTAGATTGTATTTTACCTGCAGCTGTTAAATCCCAAGAACCTCACATGAAGTTAACAAACTAATTTTAAGTTTCATAGCATATTTTGGCCATCTTGAGACAACTCTGATCTTTAAAATTTCATAATGGCTAATGGGAACACTACTTTGTAAACAATAACACTAACATCATGTCTCCATTAGATAATTATTTACAAAAAAAAAAAAAAAAAAAAAAAAAAAAAAAAAAAAAAAAAAAAATCAATGTTTTTTACACTGACGATTGAGTCCACTGTCTCCTCCTAGTAACAATCCAGTGCAGACATATTGTGATGGAAAGTACTGCAGTATAAAAATCAGTAAAATATCCTTCACTTTACTACTATATATTTTTTGTGTTTTGAATTACTCTGAATTACTTTTGCATCACTTTTTATGAACATTTAAATATGTATTACTTTGTAAAATAGCAGTAAAAGGAAATACTGTGAAATGTTTTGGATTGCAGTGATTTCAAAATAGCAGAGACTCCCTTTGGTCCCAGTATAACTTTCTCTTGCTTTAAGTTTTGGTGTGTTTTCAAAAATTTTTCATATGTATCCAAACTTAGGTCTTTAGGGGAGTTATCTACTATGGTTAAGATACTAATAGCTTTAACCTCCCCATAGAACCCCACTTTAAAGAATCTAAACAATTCCTTTCAGTCTGTTTATGTACTACTAAATCAGTCTTCACAATTACTACACTGGAAGGATTACTGATAAGACATAACCTACTCCATACAGCAGTGAAACACTTCAATGGACATGTGTGGACCCTTTTTCTGTGTCCAACCAGCCTTTCCCTGCTCACTTTCTAATCAGGGAAGGGGAGGGTTAAGGGGCGGCTGGCCAAGAGGACTGAAGAATCTTACTAGGATGTAATCCTGTCCAAGTGGCACTGGCTCTTTCTTCTCTGTTGTTAGGACTCTTTGTGGGGCTGCAGAGCTTGGGGCCCGGAAAGGAGCAGAGGATATGCAATGGATGTGGCAGCATGGCCTGAGTAGAGCTGGATGTGGGGGATGGATAGGAACCTGTTTGGTTTTTGATTCTGATTAAGGAACACATAATTTTCAGATTACTTTATTTTCAGTTTTGGGTGGGGATAGTGCTCATTGTAGTATGAAGTAAGGGGGGGGAGGGGAGATATTATGTGTTTTCCAGGCACACAGTGCATTTTATAACACAATCAAGTAACTATGTTACCTTCAGTAGTTATAAAAAAAATGCTATATATAACAAACATAACTTAAAAGAAATTTGACATTGCAATTTAACGCCTTGAAATTGGCCTTTGTCTATTTAAGAATTTCCTACTCTTTCCAACACTCCACCTTCAGTACGTCATCACAACAATGTTTGTCCATTACTCCGTTTACAACCATTCTTAAGAGCGCTGGACTGAGAAGTTGTTCGTATGATAAACTCAGCAGACGCGCTGCAGACACTTGAATGTAAGCTCAAATGAAGAAGACTATTGGAAATTTGTCCTAAAAAGAGGAGAAAGTCAGAACAAATGTCTGTGGAGACTAAGGCCCTGTACAGAGCCAATTTTCATTGAAACTGAAACATTTTTTTTGCTATAAAGCCACTCGGTTACATGTGATCAGAGTCTCTGACACAGGCACTTTTTGAAACTCGGTCCCAGAGTGGAACATTTCGAACTCACCTGGAGGTGTGAATTACTCTGCAGGTGTGAAAGAATGCACGTCTGCAGGGTTTAGTCTATGCATGCACGGGCAGATAACAAAAACAATGCCGGATAGCATTGTACTGTGTGTGCTACTTAATCTGTTCAGTTTAACACAACTTCTGATAAGGAATATATGTGTGTTCCATGAGCAGTTGGTTCGTCGGACACGTAGATGGGTTATTGTTTTCAAACTGAGCTGGAAGTTACGTAGAAACTAAGGGTCAAAAGCGCTTGCACGTTTTGACAAAATGCTAAAATCAAAGCGCCATATAGTGCTCTGGCATCGACAGCTACAGCGGTGTCAAGGTGTCTTGGTGGTGCCACCTAAACATGGAGCTTTTCCCCAATGAACATCTGAAAATACCAGGAGTTTCCAGACAGCAGTCTCAAGTAAATGTAGCCTAAAATGGACCTGTACATCCAGTTATAGTCTGTCATAATCTAGTTTGTGTTCAGGTAACAGGTGACATTCTTTACTCATGTTCTGCCTTGCTGCATTCTGAGAATGTCTCTGAAGTGACCTTCTGCAGTCTAGATGATGAAAACTTCCTATTTTGTAGGAGAGGCGTGGCTCCAAAGACTTTTTTGCACCTCCAAAATATTTTGCCAATTTTACCCCCATGTTGTACCTACATCTTCCCATTTTTGGTCCATTACTACTTCTTTTCACACCTGCAAACAAACCATTTAGTATCCATGTATTTAAACCATGGTGTATGAGTTTATTATTCATTCCATTAAAGTAATCACATAGAAATGCTCACATGTAATTTAAGTTAACTGTATGTTATTGTCTCAAGAATTTGTATTTTACTGTATAACCATTAATATTGGTCATGTTGATTCAAAAAATATGCCTCCTGATCAAACCAGAGTAACTTTTACTGATTTCTTGCAGGTTGCTTATTGTAGTCATGTACCCACATATCGTTGCAGTAGACTATGAGTGAAATCAGATTATTTTAAACCATTATCAATAAAAGGAGGTACAAAACACCCCCATGGCCTGTACAATTCACACATGGTTACAAAACATCCCACTGGTACACATCACCATTTCGTAGCTTTAAAACTCAGGTATGAAACAACAAAAAATGCAAAGGTGTGATATACAAGAACTACTTTTGATGTTAAAAGTGGCTTTTTAAATTAAACATCTGGTTTAAAAATCAACAAAAAGGCAAATTAGAAATTATTATTGTTTTATCCCTGAAATATTTATAGTTTTGATGAATCTAAAGTATCATATGTTTTCGTTTAACTTCGGATCAAAAAAAATTCACATTTGACTGCATATAACAATGGGTGTGTATGTTGTTAAAATAAGCAGAACCAATGTCCAAAATTCGTATATATGCATTCTTCTTCTTTTTTCAAAACATCTGCCGTTCAACACTTAAACAAGCTTGTGGGTACATGTAGAACTGTCAATGAGTGGAATATGTATCCATACCTTTATATGTATATATATCTTTTTTATTGAAGCCTGTTTGTATGACAGCAATGTCACTGGACCATCTGTGTGCACTCTGCTTGTCTTTCTGCTCCTCAAAAAGTCTAGTTAGGCAGGCATTAAACGGGTGGGGATGGAGATCGGTAGGAATGCAGCCCTGTGTATTGTTTGTAAAAATAAACCATATGCGCAGAGATATTTGAAGAGAATTTATATTATACAGCTGAAAAAGCAAGCTTCTGTGTGTAGACTGGTGATGCAACAGGACCACACCACCAGTTGGAATCTGATCATATTCCAGGAGAAGGAAATAAAGAAATTAGAAGAGGTTTTCCTAAAAATGTTCTAAAATGTCTCAAAATACGAGCAGCCTGCCTCTGTTGGAATAAAAACAGAGGGCTCAGTGTGTAAGTATGTAGAACAAAACTGGGTGCAGAGGAAAACTCTACTGTGTAAAGCTAAGACACTCTGCTGGCACATCACAAGGAGCAGATGTGGAGACCCAAGAAGCCTGCTGCATGCGACCGGCCATCTGGCCAAGCTAAATATTGCCTCAGTGCACCCCTATTCTATTTGCCTTTGGCACATTTGTATTGTCCATGGTCACACATAGGTACACCCCAATCACTGTCAACAGGGAGGGGGTTTATGGAGGTGCCATGAGGGTGATTAGTTCCACTGGTAAACAATGGCCAAGCCTCGTTGTGTTTGACTCTGAGCGCTCTACAGCAGGCGTGAATGGCACGCAGCAGAACAGCACTGCCACTGCTCAATGGTGTCTGTCTCTTTCTGCTAAAGTAACATCAAACAAACACAGCAAACAAAGGTGGTGGCTTGAACGCAGACACAGAATCAAAGGCTTGATGTCTGCACAGAGGGGCTGCAACACCTCACTGCTTCTAAAATGCCTTCTGCCCAAGACGGCCAACATTTCTGGACACAAACAACTGAGTGAAACACAGCTGAGGACTCAGGCCAGCTGTATCATACAAATAAATAATTGCCACTTGTTGCTTTTAGTGTAGAACATCTTTAATAAAAGACAAAGGCTAACAATGTAGTTTTCTGTATTATTAACAAAATTATACACTGGAGTAGCTATTGTTATGTTTCTGAGGTCAAACTTCAGCTTATAGATAGGCTATGCAGTTTCCTGACAATTTACCAGTGTCTTATTTCAGTTTTGATGTTCTGATTAAGACTTCAAGCAAAAATTATTACTTGTAATCATATTTTTAAATTTGGTTGTGATTTCTTGAAATAATTTTTCAGATTAGTTTGTTTATGTGTTGATAAAAAGAATAAAATGTGATAAAAAAAATCTATGTTAGAGCTGTACCATTAAACTACATAAATGAGGCAAGTAAAACTACTATGAATTAAATTAAAACTATACCAGGACACTTGATGGCACCCAGTGGAATCCAGAAGTTGTAAACATATGATAATAAGTCAAAACCCATTGGAAATTATATAATGTTAGTAGAATGTCAATTCTTATACCAGCACTCATAAAAAGCAGTAGATTTTCTCCAAAATATTTCCCATCTACATAGCTACAAAATTGTTCAGGTAGGTGATCTTTTGTTGTTTAAATGTCTCCTTGGAGCTATGTGGATTTGCGTTGTTAAATCCTTGACCCTAATGTCAACACATTCCCATTTGAATACAATGGCAGGAATTAGACAATAGCACAGGGTCATGTGATAGGTTTGGCAATAAGAGTGTTTCAGCCCTGCTGTAACCCTAAAGTTGATAAAATGGAGATAAATGAATGAATAAATAAAGCTACCCCATTTTCAACAATTTAGTCTATAAGCACCATTATAATGATAAACATTGGTTAATAGTAGCCACCACAAATAAGACTCAGCAAATGGCAACATCAACCTTTTGCCATGTTGTACCTTTGTAGTTTTAATTATTTTGTACCTGAATTTTTGGGAGAAAATTGGTTCCATCTATCATGGGATTTTTAGTATGTATGTGTCAATTTATACCTGCCAACAGGATGTTTAATACCTTATTTTAGGACCAATCTAAAGTAATTTTCTTTATTCTACTCAAAGTCTACTGTAAGGAAATGTGGATATTTACACTTATTAGAGTAACTTTGCTTTGATCCAAGGTCCTCATCTACAATTTTTCATAAGTCAACTATAGGCCACAACTAGTTTACACCCAAAATAGCTGCAAGTACGATGTTTACAAAGTTTGCAGAAAATGTTATCAATATTAATATGTCATGAAAATGGTTCTCTACAGAGAAAAATAAACTGATATGAGATGGTTTAAGTACATGGGTTTGAAATGAAAGAAGAAAAGAACAAAATGGCAACTCATAGCTACAAAACAGAGTATGAAATGATGAAGGGATGACCCGAAGCAGCAATATCTTTAACACAACTCAAACAAAATGCTTCTGAAAGATGCAACAGTGAAGACTGGGATCCATGCAGGGTGGAAGACCAGATGCACCGCCATGTTCTGGACCATCTGCAGAGGTTCCGTAGTACAAGCTGGTAGACCAGCTGGAAGACCAGGAGAACATTGCAGTGTTAACAAGTGAAGTGTTTCTATGGATTAAAAACCATGGACAAGATGAATTTAACACTCTAACTGTACAAAAAAGTGGTTGTAAGCTTAGATTGCTGCAATATATTTGTGAACTCATTGAGGCCTGGGTTTTGTCAGCACAAGGGCTTTGATATCTAGATTGTCTCTACAAAGCAATTAAAGAGTCTAGTTGACATAAGACAGCTATTGTACCCTCTTCTAAACTGATTTATAGTAATTTGTAACAACACAGTTTCTGCCACACGCTATGTGAATACAAAATAGTGTGACATTCAAAATGTGTTGTTTTCCCAAGTTTAAAGTAATTTTACATTTCATCTCTCCTCAATATCCTCACTTCTCATTCCAATCTAATAACTTTACAGTGTAGTTGTGTAACATCTGTAAGGACAGATTATTTTCCAAGTATTTCTCTACCCTTTGGCTGGACAAACTTTGCAAATCTCCGCACAATGCAGGTCAACAATGATAAATGTACCGACAAGAGAAAGTACAAAAAAATAATTCCATAGCCAGGTACTCCATTATACATTAAATGATTTATTGTCGTTAAAAGCCAAATGTTATAGACAGAAAGCTTCGAAATCTTAAAAGTATGAAGCATAATTAAATCACAATCAGCTTTTCTATTGTTTTTCAATGTGCTTAGTACAAAAATGTCCCACAGCAGACAGCTCAATTTCACACCTAAAAAGGTTGGAGGCTAAAACTACAAAGATATGAAAAGGCGAAATGACCAGCACCTATAATAAAGTTCTTTTATTTCGCAAGAGTCTGTTTGACTTTATTTTAACTTGCTTTGGTATTGTCTTTATATTCATTCAGGCACATCCTAACAATTAAAGAACTGCAAATTACTTTTTGAGAAATATATTATTCATAAAAGAAACATTGTTGATGCTTCAGTGCCTAGTCTGCATGTTTATGCCAGTATTATTAGGTTAGAAATCTGTTGATACAGATCTGGTCACAGTAATGTTCTAAAACAGTACACTAAAAACAGGCATTGGATTCTCCACCCTACTTGTTGTAGTACTGCAGCCCTCTGCTGCAAGACGCAGCCTTATCTGACAGACATTTTAAAAAATGCATCTATCATTAGTCTCACCTTGGTCCGCTTGCACCACAGACCAGGCATTCCATGTCTTCCTCTAATCATCCAAGGACCAATATCCTGCAATTAGTTCAGTTTCCACACACTGCCCTCAGGTCCTACTTCAGCTTGGGAAATGGGATCCAGTCCCCTTGCTAAGCCTCCACTTTGGTGCTACAGAGACAGACACTCGCAGTGAAGCTCTGAAGAGGCTGTTATCTGTTGCTTGCATATGAACCACATGTTTTCCATATGTTCCTTTCATACAGTATGGCTTGTTAGTTGGCAGGGGGCAAGACAGTTTGGGTAAGTATCTCCTGATGACTAAGTACAGCCATAGGTAAAACTAGATATTTACAAATGCTGTATAAAATGTCAAACAACTTTTTTTCTTACTGTCTGACATTAAATCAGAATAAATGGTTCCTGTAATAGGTCAGAAAGGATCACAAAATTATTTACATTCCTTTCATGCCAGAATGAGATGATTTGTTAATACTTTGTTGAAATTCAGAAGTCTACATAACTCTAAACATTTTGTGAAAACACCGATAGTGACATCATTTTTAATTTTGTAAGCTAATTCACAATATTTGAGCTTCATCTCAATAAGCTTCTTTGTTATTGAAAAAAGAAAGGAAATTAAAATATCAGGAAGATAATTGTGGACCTTTACAAATGTGATTTAGTCTCAATTGAAATTCTCAGAAGCCTCAAGGTGCCACATTCAACTTTTCAAACTAATTATGCATGTATAAACACTGTTGGAATGTCCAGCCACAAGGGCTGATGACATTACCTCCAAAATACAAAAATGTAGTATGCAATAATTTTGTAAATGTGATGAAATTATGACTTGTAATAAATAAATACTTAACTGTTCACTGATCTCTTTCTGCAACAATGTGAATTTAAATTTATTCAAATAGTGCTTTTGGTTACATCTGCTGTTATAGCAGTAAAACAACTTATTTGTAGAGTCTTAATAACAAACAAATTATCTTAATGCCCACCTAAACATTTTCTGTAGCATTAAACAAGCTTCATATATTGACATAGAGATCTCAAATGCATGGTACTTTTACAGTTAGCTAACATTTAATGCAGGCCAATTATATCTTTGAGTTCCTTGGAGTATTGAGAGTGTGTTTATTCACATTGTGATAAGAGTAAATTTGCAAAATCTTGTGCAGGTCTACCATCATACCATTCAAGAAGGAGACGAGTTCTGTATCCCAAATATGAATTTGTTTTTGCATTAAATTTTCATATCAAACTCAGAACAAAAGCAAAAGATCTTAATAAATGCCAGCTGAAACTAGTGTAAAAGTATCATTATCCACAGTGAAACAGTTCTTCAGTCATCACTCCAAAAACAACAAAAAAGACAAATTACAGTTTACAAATAAATTCAGGCAAAGACCCTAAATTTTGGAGACATGACCTGTGGTCTGATGAAACTAATATTGAAGTATTTGTCCATAATGACTATTGTTGGAGGAAAAAGTGGGAAGATTGCATGTATGACATTATCATGCCAACTGTGAAGTACAGGAGTAGCAGCATCATGTTATGTGCAAGTTTTGCTGCTGGAGGGACTGATGCACTTGAGAAAATAGATGACTTCAAGAGAAAATAATTTTATGTGGAAATATTGAGCAACATCTCTAGACATCAGCCAGGAGGTTAAAACCTGGGGACAAACTTCCAAACTGACAGCAAGCCAAAGCATACCACCAAATTAGTTACAAAGAGGTCAAAGACATCAAATTCAAAGTTTTTGAGTTGTTATCACAAACCCTAATCTCAATCACATAGAACATTTCTGGGCAAAACCTGATTCAGGTACACCAGCTCTGTCAGGAAAATTTGGAAAGGTATCATCAAACTACTGTGAGAAATCTATAGAAAAATATTCAAAAGCTTTACAATTTACCAGGCAATTCTTCTCAGATTTTAATGTTAATATCTGGTTTTAACTGCTATGAGACATCTCATTAAGTCTAGGTCTTCATAACATATAAATCTTTGTGTTTTTTAATTCATAGTCTACAGTGCTAGACAAAATATGCTTCAGTGTTCTCCACTGTCATTGTGTCATTCTCATTCACCTAAAGTACATGTTCTTGAAAACACTGCAGCTCTCTAGTAACTGTTAGCTTGACATCAACTTCAAACAGCACACGGAAACAATTATATGTATGATACATGCATCAGTTGGCCCCTTCTTATCACAACACAATGGGCTAATAATTGCTTGAGAATAGTGCTCTTCAGAAAATGTCTTAATTGGTTTATAAATTCTGCCAATTATGCAGTGGAATTTCCCCTCAGGAGTCACCTTCACTAATCTGCTTCAAGCCTAAGTAGAATCAAACCGGGCTGGTGTCACAGAGTCAAAGACTGTTGTGGGGAAAAGGCGCAGCGAGTATACGTGCCTGTGCACGGAGTGTGTGTGTGTGTGTGTGTGTATGTGAGAGTCTGAACAGAAGATGGCTGTGCTGTTGACCAGCAGATCATGTGAATACAACACACCAATTGGATTAGCAGATTACGAAAAGATTTGCACTATGACCTTTGTAGGGCACTGAGGCAGCCATGTATTTCAGGGAGGTTGGTGCTGGATGTTACTGCTTCTTTTATAAATACAGAAAACACACACACACACACACACACACACACACACACACACACACACACACACACACACACACACACACACACACAAGCAGAGTCCAACCTTTCTCTGGAAGGACATAGATGAAGACACCACAACCTAATGTTCCAACTTGAGAAGGATTACGAGTATGAGGGAGATTAGCCAATCCACTGCAACAATAAGCAGGGTTAAACCTAAGAGTGTACCTATGTTTGACTGTATACCAGACAGATTGATAGATAGATAGACAGGTAAGCAGGCAGGGAGACAGACAGATAGGATGGGATATATAGATGCTTTATTGCCAAATAATACTCATTTGTGGCCTTTCACATTTTTCTGGACATCATCCTTGCCTATAACAAGCTTTCAGCTGCCCTTATAGGTGTAGAGCATATGTAGGTTCCTCGTTGGACATTTTTTTTTCCTCTGTGGTCTTCATTCAGCAAGGCTGAACTCACTGGGTCACGCATGGCTGCTTGTGGTTAGAAGGCAACCTCCCCAGGAGACTGAAGCGGGCTTGTTTTGCCCCCACAACCCTAATGTGTAGACGCATTTTCTCCAAGCTCGAAAGTGGCGTGCCAGTGGCCTTTGCTGTATCTGATGACCCCAAGATCACCTCTGCTGCTCCGTGATGTATTTCATTTCCCATGTCTCTTGGCTGTCTGACAAACACAGGTTACTCACACATGTTGCTGCTGTTGTTCCTAATCCATTACACAGCTCACATGTCCAGGTCTGCCAGTAGCTGCTCTCTAAACAAGCAGAAAAGACATAGCTGTGCTGTTGCTGCCAAAAGCCTTTGAACAAAATTACTTCCTCTCACACGCCACAGCTTTAATTATGTGTTGGAGAACATAAAACAGGTCAGACAATTTGTAGTGGGAAATCATATTTCCATTGAAAGGGGTTCAGGATCTAACCAATGATTTATAAGAGGAATGTCATAATTATTTTTCTACACCAGGCCAAGTATCGGGTTTCAGCTAATGGGTGTCGAGCTGAAAGCACTAATTAGGTTTTGTAGTCGACTGACACCAGCAGAGAAAGAGAAGGTGCCACAATAAATAAGTTCTCACCGTGTAACTCAAAGCCTGTAATTTGAGTCCATGCTTCTGTATTAGGTTGTGGGAATTATAAACATCTCAACAAAATGCAGATAAGTAATTGTGAGGTGTCTCACTATGACAGAGGGTCTAACAAGTATGATTACTAGAATAAGCCTGGAAGAAACAAAAGAGCACTGCTTCATACATATTTATTGAAACAAATCACATCCTGCAGTTTCACACCACTGTAAAATCAAAACACAACAGCTTATTCATAAATTTAAAAAAAAAAATTAAATGTGTGAGCTAAATCTGCAAATTGATCTTCTGATTTAGATACATGCTTGTCTTTCAGAAATAATAGTTAGATTTTTAGGGAAATTAAGAACCTCTATAAAGATGGATTGCTCATACTTGTCCAAACATGACCTAAATCCCCAACTAACTTCTAGGCAAGCGTTGTTTTTCTTCTTGGTGCCTGACATAAAAAGCTATAAAATTATGTAAACATAGACTGTTACGTTTTTCTGTCTTCCATGAGCAAACAAAAAATGGTCTGGTAGCTTTAGTGCATGACCTCCAAGGTTTGGAATTTTCCATCTCTTCCTTTTGAACAGACCTAAACAAGACAATTAGAGAGCAGATCACATGAACTCTTGAGTCATGGCTCCGCATCAAGGTCTGCATGTATACAAACCTTTGCAAACAATTTCTTTTGGCATCTGACAATGCCAGGAAGTGCCAGTCAGGTGCTCTCATCAAGCTGTCATCTTGTGAAACACCCTCAACAAGGAGTCTCTTTCCACAGCTCACACAAGCACATATCCAAATGGCACCTTCCTGCAAATAAACAACACGTGGCAATAGGACATGGCATAGACTGCTCTGTCCCTCCTCTGACACTGATGGTTTATGTTACTCATGCAGTAGTGCTCTCCACTGGCTCTGGAAAGCAAACCAGCTGGACAATTCATGATACCTGATAGTTGCCCGAATCCGAAGCAACAGCTTTCAACAGAAGTTGAGATAGGAGTGGTTTGAGGCTAGAAGGTCTTGTCTTAAAAAATCCCACAGTATCAAAATAAACCCACAATAAAACACATGCATTTAAAAACAGATGTCCATACATGCAAGTCCATGCTGGTACATTGTTTAGCCACACAATTTAGAGTTTTTTTTTTTTTTTTTTTTAACAAAAGTAATATGTAATAAATAACTATTTGTAAAATAACGACTGCAGAATTCATCAGTAATATCACAATTTGCATGTTGTTTTAATATTGCCATCTTTTCAACCAAAATGTCTTATTGTCTTCCAATATTTACTCTGTAATATTTTAAATGAATCTTGTTTTTTTTTTTTTTTTACTTTTTTACTCAACATAATGCAGCTTTTCAGTTTTTTCTTTTACTTTGGGACAAATAACCGCCACCATTTGGAGGTTTTGCAGGCATGCCACACTGGAAGAAGACATCAGGGCTGACCCAGAGATCACTGGACTGGACATTCCTTCTGACCTGATAATGCCTTGGGATTCCTCAAGATGGATGGATGGATGGATGGATGGATGGATGGATGGATGGATGGATGGATGGATGAATGTTTAAATTAGCTTCATTTCCCACCCACTGAGACAAGAGTTGGGGGCCAAGAGTGGATGATGGCAAGAAAGTTTGTAAGCGTTTAATATCTCAGGACATTAAACTGCACAATATTTCTCTTCAAAGTAAAGTCTGTATTCCAAAAGTTATTTTGAATTAGGAAGAAAGTAGGCTTGGAGTTGTTGCCTTTTTGTTTTTCTTGAGTTGGCTGATAAAGACTGTTTGTAGAACTCGCTGACAACACTCACTTATCTAAGCGCTGATGAATCTTTCACTGCTCTAAAACTGCTTGGCAAAATTTTGGGTCCACTGTAGAAAAAAGAAAGGTTGTTACAGCCAAGATATGAACAATGTGTATGCATATTGTAACTGACTATTAGATGCTGACAGTTCTAAATTTGGCTCCTGTTTCTATGGATCCAGTTGGTGCTAAACTAAATTACTATTTTAGTTTTTTATAACTGTAGACTGTATTTCATCCTCTTAGATTCAAAATTTATAATATTTAGACCTATCAAAAGTGAATGGGATAATGCTTTACTGAACTACAAATTCTTTAATGTACAGAGTGAGATTCTTGAAACTTTTATTCTATTAGTGAAAACACACAAATGAGCATATTTATTGTTTTTATGGCATTACAATTTGTGAAAAAGCATAAATATCACAATAAACACACAAACCAAACCTAGACTGGAATATCCCACAATGATTAGATCCTTTAAATCACAAAAAACTAATTAAAATTTTTTTTAGATTTCACAAGCACATTGCCAATTTTTTTTGTCTTGTTCTTTTAACTCAGTGTTGTCTGTATTTTTTGTTCAAGATCTGAATGTATAATTACACACCTAAGACTTTGCATACAATAACATTTTAGAATCAGATGTAAAGTAAGAATCCACAGATTAGTTTTCTCGATGATAAACATACCCTCTGCCAACTGGCCGATTATTCTTCATCCTCCTTTGCTCAAAATCTGTGAAAGTCAGTGGATTCAGGGTCAAGTGGATTTTAAAAGAGAAAAAAAGTATTTTGCTGTGAAGACTACTTAACTCACAACCAAAGGTTGAAGAAAACATCTACATGTATTTTATAAAATGTATCAATCTATGTTATTTCCAAATACTCTATTTTTTGCTAAATCCTTTGCAAACATAATTCAGATATTCTTAATTGAACAGGAAAATTTAGGAATTCTGCAGTGAAATTCCCTTTTCTCAGAGCAAGATTACACAAACAATCCAACAAATACGGTAAGGCCTGAAACCCAACGAAATCCTGACAACGCATTAAGTGCAACCATCTCGTTATTTCTTGTGTGCTACACATGTACACATCTATCCACTCAAATCTCTTTCTGCAAACATAGAAGCAGTCTCAACAACAAGGTTGATGAGATGGGAGTGTTGGCAGAGAAGTGAGTTATATATGTGCAAATTTGTAGACAAACACACACTCCCACGCACAGCACTGGCCTGTTGCAGTCACAGAGCAGATTCCCTGGCCCCTGTCATTCATTAGTTTACAAAAGCTGTGTGAGGCAGACATGAGGTCAGCATGCAGCTTTGAAGACCGAAACACACATGCAGTGTATTAGAAGGTAGAGAGCATCAGCGACTCGGACCAAGACAGAATACTTATTAACCCGGTCAATGAGTGTTGGTATTGTGTCTCTCTCACACCTCCCTGATGAGCAGGAGCTGCGCTGAACAAAATGTTGGGTGTGTGTTGGGGCTAGACAGGTCAAAACCCTTCCAGCACCCGCCAGAATAATATCTCCCCAATACTGTGAGAACGCATTGCTCCACTGCAGACTGTGCAAATATGACCCCTGAGCTCAAACAGTTCATGTAACAATGCAGTTATTCTCAGAAAATGAGGACTGCTTCAAAGCTCTACAACATGTAAGCACTTGCAAGCTTTAGGTAGACACACATGTGCGCACAGAGACACTCACACACATTCTGGCTGGCTGCTGAGTCAGTGTGTGTGGTTGCTGTTGTATGAAATAAGGGGAGTACCTTTCATTTCCTCCCACTGGTTCCTACCAAAAGCAGTATGGATGCCTCCCCTTTTGCTTTATTCACCACATCATACCTGTGACTCACAGCTGAGAGAGCAAACAGGAAGAATTTTAATTGCTGTGAAACACACAGACACATGGGTGAAAAAAAAAAAAAAGATTTCAGAGGGGTTAAAAAACAATATATAAAAGGTCTAACTGGTGCAAAAGTGTTCACTAATAATTATGAATATGCACAGTGGTTTGCAAAAAATATTTCCCCTTAAACTTTTGTCATGTTACAACCATAAGCATCATTGTGTTTTACTGATATTTTATCTGACAGACCAATACAAAGTAGTGCATAACCGAAGTGAAAGAAAAAAGATTCAAGACTTTCAGTCATAAAATCTGATATGTGTGGAGTGCATATATATTCACTCCCTTTACTCAGATACCTCTATAAAAAAACAGAGTGATAAATTGCTCATTATGTCTATTATGTCTGTGTTATTTAATCCCAGTATAAATATAGTTGTTCTGTGAAGCACTCAGTAGTTTGTAAGAGAGCATTATTTAACAAACCACATCATGACGACCAATCAACACACCACACAGGTCATGCATGGAAGAGTTTAAAGCAGGGTTAAGTTTTAAAATAATATCCCAAGCTTTGAACATCTCACAGGGAATTGTTCAAGCCATCATCTGAAAATGGAGAGAGTATGGCAACACTGCACAGCTACCAAGACATGACAGTTCACATACCTGAGAGGCCGGGCAATAAAAACATTAATCTTGGGGCTTTTCCAGCAACGCAGTCTGATTCCCAAACATGATTTTGAACCAGTGTCGCCAAATCTGGTTACAGTTGGGCAACATGGAATACCTGGTCCTTCAGCACCAACCATGACATCACTCTGTGGGTCAGTCAAATTGAACACAAAGAAAAGATGTAATGCCCCCCTGTTGAAGATGCATGCTTGGTTCCCAAAACAGGTGGAAACGGGCGTTGGCTCTCAAAAAAACACAGACATTCGGAGGCACACAAACTGTACCTGTTCTAGAAGGAGAGTTTTTTTTCTGTGGAAGCACGATATAAGGGGACTTGTTAATAGGACAACTTCTACTATCCACAATTCTGGCCATCCCCACTGTGCAACTTGATCATAGCAGCATCATGCTATGGGGATCATTTCTTTAGCAGTAACATGGAAACTGGCCAGAATTAATAGGAAGATGGACCCAGCTAATACAGGGCAAAATAGTTTAACTTTCAGCAGGATGACAACTCTATAGATACAGCCAGAACTACCTTGGACTGGTTCAGATCTAATATTTTTCATGAGCTGAAATGGTCCAGTCAAAGTCCAAACCTAAATCCCGCTGAGAATTTGTGACAAGACTTGGATAGTGATGTTCATAGGTACACCTAATCAGACTGAACTTGGGAAACTTGAATTTTTAGAGTGTAGATGCCCAACACTGGTAGACACATGGCAAAAAGAAATTGCAGGGGCTGTAATTGCAGTGAAAGGTAGATCTAAAATTTACTGCATCAGGGCGGTTGAACCTTCCAGACTTCCTTCCACTTCATAATCAATAACATCTTTGTGTTATTCTATCAGCTAAAATCCAAATAAAATACATTAAATTATGTGGTTGTGAGGTGACTAGATTTGGAAATGTTTAAAGGGTGTGAATGTTTTTTCAGGGTACTGCACTGAATGTGTGTAAAATTAAAGTGATCCTGTGTTTATACACAAGCATAAGCACATTTAGACAAACATAAGAACTTAGATGTTTGAATGTTTTTTTTTTCATCTGCAAAAACAACCAAACAAAAAGAAGTCAACACTCATTCGCTGTTAAAGCCTGGTTGAAAGAGTGCAAAGATTTGACGGAGTGGTGCAACTGTGGTGCGGCTGAGATGTGGAAGTTGGACAAGATGGGGGACGGATGACAGTGAGAAAGACGGACAAAGTAGAAGAGGGAGAAAGTAAGATGTCTTCAAGTCGGTCAGTTGCCGTCACTCAGCTCCGTCTTCACCTGGTAACTTTTCTGTCACCTCATGCCATCACCCTGTCACACCATGTCCGTGCCACCCTGTCACCTATCCCCTTAGCAACTGAGACTGTCAACCCGTTGTCATGCGACCGGCTTCACCCCTGACCCAAGTGTCTCCTGTACATGCTGCAGAAAAAAAGAGCCAAGGCACAGGAGGGGGGGTAGCTGTGTCTGAACATGCCTATCACCCAAGATCACAAGCCGCCAACATATATGCTACAGGGGCCACAGATTTATGAGGATCTGCAACATTGTGGGTATACTCCAACCTCCCTCATCCCTTCACCTCGACCCCCGAAGTTTTGCTACTAATACATGTATAGAATGTCCCGTTGGGTCAAATGGACATAAACATTTGCAGACTCAAATGCTATTAAAACTGAAATTACAGAGGCCTTTTTACTTGTAAAAAAAAGAACTATTGCCTTTGTGTGTGTGTGTGTGTGTGTGTGTGTGTGTGTGTGTGTGCGTGCGTGCGTGCGTGCATGTGCGTGCGTGCATGTGCGTGTGTGTGCGTGGGTATGCGTGCGTGTGTGGGAGCTTTTAAATGTAATCTGTGTATGTTTTACTGGAATATAGTCGTTAAATGACTCAAGTTGACTCACTTTACTTCATAAAAATGTAAAGAACTCTGTGGGTGATGTTGATGGCAAATCTGCTAAAGAATAAAGTAACAATAAATATTTTTGTGTTTAAGACCACAACCTGATTATGAGCAACAACAACATCATAGCTGGGATATGTCTCTGTTACCAAGGACTTTTAGTTATGTAAACAACCTTCTCTGTTGACTCTTTATTTTTGTGGTCTGTGTAAATCCTTGTTCTTATATTTAACGCATGGGAGCTCACAGGGGAGCAGAGGTTAGAGAAGAGTGCTGATGACTGGAAACGTGCCTGTTCAAATACTGCTGAGGTGCTACTGAAGAAGGAACTAAACCCCAAACCACTGCAGTGCTGCTCTGTGGTCAAACAGAGCTCTGTGGTTGTACAAGGAGGTTACAGTTGAGAATGGATGCACAGCTGAAGCTTGCTGCTTCTAAGCACTGTGATCACTTAGGCATTATTGGAGAAATAAAGACTTAAAAGTTCTTGTACTATTGTAAGAAATGACCCATTATAAGACAAAATTGTCACGGAAAATACTGAGTCAGCAATTATTTGCACTTAAGGAATAGTATAAAAATATTTACAGGAGTGGATATCTCAGAAAGATTTTAATCCCCCCTTCTTTACTCTATAGATTAAAAGGAATCTTTTGGTTAGGAGAAATTTTTTTTATCTCACAGAATAAATGCACATAAAATGGCTGGAAAAGCACTATAAAAAAATTTAAAAGCCTGCAATTTTTAACCAAACGAAAGGTAGATAGGACATAGAAAACGAAAGGATTTTGTTAGTTTACAGCAGTTCTTTGAGGACTAGCTGTCCAAATCGAGTTACTCTCAAACCCAATCAAAATCTATTTTAACTATATAGCGATCAAATAGCACAAGCCTTGAACACAAGATATCACATTTTTTCTAACAATTATCATCTTTGTAATTTCCAGGTTTTCCAAGTCCCATTTGTTTTTACAGATGTTTTAAAACTTAGCAGAAAATTGTGGATTTTTTTTTTCAATTTGTTTAGTATGTTCTTGGGCTGACTTTGCAGTGGCAGTGATGTGGGTTTGTTTGTATGGCTGTGGGGGTATGGTGGGGTCTGCTAGCCTCGGGTGTGGCCCGCCTGCTTGGGGCTGATTGGAGGGTGGGTTGATCCTGTCCAGGTGTTGGGTTGGGCAGTCCGGTGTGGTTGCGTGACCCAGTGACGTCTGCTCTGTTGCGTTTGCGTGCGGGGGCTGGGGTAGTGTCATGCAGGGCCATTGCCTTGCCTTGCTGTTGCGGCACACTGTGTGATGGGGGGTGTTTGGAGCGGGGGCTGTGTGTGGAGCTTGTGCTGTGTGAGTGTGTTCTCATCAGGTTTTTGGGCATGGAGCTCTCCTGCAGGGGTGCCCTTCTGTAGATGGGGGATTCATGGTGTCTGCATTGGGGGCAAATGTTCGATGCTTGTGCACTGGTTGGGAGTGGCCCTGTGGAGGAACTCATGTTAGGGCTTGTAGGGAGTGGGAGGTCCATGGAGTTGGGATTGGGGGGGTTGGGACTGTTTCAGCCAGGGGCTGCTCTGGTTGGCTGGCTCGTTTCGAAAATGTGGACTTTTTTTGGCCTTGTTTCTGGATGGGTTGGGGGCCGGCATTTGGGTATGGGTCATTCAGGCAGTGCCTGCCCCCTGTCCAGGCTGATTGGCTGCTCTGGTACTCCGGAGGTTTGCTCTGCTCTTGTCCACCCTGGAATGAAGGGTGCAGGGACAGGTTGCCCCTCTGGGGAGGTATTACCTTGACCTGGGAGTATAGAGTATGTATGGGAAGTGTGAGTGGGTGTATAGCATCCATTTTTGTATGTGTTTATGCTGGGTGAGTGGGTGTGAAGGACTGTATGTGCACATGAGGCTGGGAACGTGGGACTGTGTCTGTGTGTGGCTGTTTATCTGTCAGGTTGGGTCTTAGGATGCCCCCTGTCCTGGATCATCTTGGGTCCCCCAACAAATGAGGGGCCTGCTCCCCCCCGTCATACTCCCCCCTGGTGGCTGATGGCTCTGCCCGTCGGTGCGTTGGTGGCTTTTCTGTAAGGTTGGCTTTTCAACATCACACCCCAGCTGCAGTCCACACCTTGTAAATCTCTCCTAAACCCTTGAATGGGTTTTGCTTCACAATCCTCTCAAGGCCACAGTTTTCAGTGCCACTTGTGTACCTTTTTCACTCGCACTTTTTCCTTCATCTAAACTGTCCGTTACTATGCCTGGGCACAGCACCCTGTGAATAGACAACTTCTTAAACATTGACCTTTTATTGATTGCTGCCTTGTGGAGATTGTCATTGACAATCAGCCAGACAACTGTCAGATCAGCAGTCTTCACCATGATTATAGAGGTCATAATATAACATTTCCTTATTATTACTCTTATGTGATATTTTGATTTTCTAAAAAACTGAATTTGTGATTTTCATTAGCTTTAAGCCATAAACATAAATGCAAGAAATATATATTACTGTGTAATGATGCTACATATGAGTTCTGCTTTTTGATATAAAATTCTAATTTTAAATGTCATTTTTTTCATTCGCTGTAAGTGGAAAATCATCATAATTAACAGAAATAAAGGCTTTCAAACATCCATCTGTGTGTAATTAATCTATATAATGTGTTTCACTCTGTGATAAAGTTCCTAAAATAAATGAGCTTTTAAATAATATTAAAATTTATTGAATGGGTCTGTATATTAGTTCATGCAAGGTTGGTATGAAAAGTCCTGAGGCAGAAAGCTTTTTTTTTTTTTAATACCCCCAAAAAGTTGGAAATGACTAAAACCACAAAAGGACAAAATGGTGAAATTACCATTACCTGTCTAAGAGATTCAGATGGTTATATAGAACAATTTCTTCTGAAGGTTGCAAACCATTTAAATATATCAAGCAGGCAGCTCTTTACCCCATACATGTTTAATCAGACTCAACCTATAAAACTGTCTATAGATTCATGCATCTAACTTCATAACTAGTTTTGACCAAAGCTTAGAAGAGGAGTGTCTGGGACTCATCCGTGGCAACACAGCATAATTACAAAGAGAGCCAGGGCTGACTAAGTTTAGAAGACCCAATAAGCAACTCTCTTCCTCCTCCCCTTTCCCTGCTCCAGCAGCTCCCACACTGATATTTAACTAAACATTAATCTTCTTGCCAGTGGCTCCAAAGAATACTAGTGATGTAGCTTCAGCACAGAGACTGGGGCAATAGTAATTCCATTGTTCAGCTCTTTTCTTTTATTTATGCCTTGGCTCCACCAGGCTGATGAGGTAAGTCTCTTTTTTCCATGTTATTATTCAGAAGTGGTGATACATAAAGCCAGATAACACAAATGTCTCTCTGTTTCACAGCACCACCACCTCACACCTCCCTCTCCAATACTTAATGTGACTTGCCCCCACCACCAACCACCTACAATCTGCCCAGCCCTCCTGCCGTCCCCCATCCCTCCACTGGCTTTGAATAGCACATTTCCCCTTTCTCCCCCTCTTTTCTAAATCACTCTCAACATTTGCATGTGAATTGCTTGTATATCTTCTTTTATATGATGCACCGACAACACTGGCCTTCGAAAGAGAGAGGGTAGGAAAACTGTCCAACAATACCCCTAGCCCTACCCCCCTCAACACACATAACCTCTCCTCCCATGTATACAACATGTACACACATATCACTAACTAACCCCCTCACCCTCCCTCCCAAAAAAAAAAAAAAAAAAAAAAAAAAAACAAGATGTTACTCTAACTCCCCTCCCAAGGCTGGCATAGCAGCAGTTTGATTAAAAAAGCAGGGGAACAGAGCAGGTTTTATGATATGGAGACAAGTTCTTTTGTGCTCTCCAGAGACAAGCCCTCTGTCTGTCCATGTTACTGGGGCGATAATCCTGCTGGAATTTCTCCTAAGCACTTTTACTGGCATTTTCAATTATCGCCATGCCAAGGCCCGGTAAATGCCATTTAAGAGGCCCCGTCATCTCCATGTTGAATCATATTTGTGAGTAAGACAGCAATAGATCTGCGCTTGTAATACAGGAAAAGGTGAAGAAAGTAGGCGATGTAGCTCACAGAGAGACTAGGCTGACACATTTACATGTGCACGCTCAAAGTAAGCAGCAAACAGACACACACAAGCTTCATGAAACAAACCTACTTTGTAATTTACGACGTCAGCACGGGCAGTCCCCTTTCTCAAACAGAGCGCATGGTCCTGGCTCAGAAAACCAAACAGACAGGTTGACCTCCCCAGTGCACAGTGCATGAGGTCAGACTTGTTTTCTCTTCACCTCTGACTAGATCCATTTACACACAGACTCCAAAAGCACTCTACATCTTTAGCTAGGGTTACATGCTCACATGCCTGTAATAATTCAGAGATGTAATACAAGAAGATTTCTCTTCCACCTTCGCTCCCCCGCGTTCTGTTTCAGTGAGCTCTGCTTTGCTTCAAAAGTGGATCAACTTCAAAGCAGAGAAATAGACAGAATGATAGCTGAGGACTAATGCAACATGATAAGAAAAAGTTTAAGATGTGATCATTTGGAAACTGATTGCTGAACAAGAAAATGCAGTTGGACCTACCAAATTTCTATTAACCATGTCGACCTGTTTGTTTGAGGGCTTGTGGTGAAATAAACATGAGTTAAGGTTCTCTGTGTAGGAGCAGTAAAAAGTGATCTCCAAACTTACTGCAAAATACTCACAGTGTGCTTGTTTACTCTCTTTTACAAGAACAGCTTAATAAATCAGAGTATCATTCTAAAGTTTATCTCCGAAATTTTATTCAAGAAATGAAATTCAGTTTAGTATAAAGATTCATTGCACACATGATGATATATTTCCAGCATTTATTTCTGTAAATTTTGATGATAGTTTCTGAGAAAATATAATATTAAATACAGTGGCTCTCAAATGTCTTTTAAAGTGGTGGGTTTTTGTAGTAAAAAACAGGCAATCATAAATCATTTTAATACTTTATTCAGACAACTATATTATAGGAGAAAAAAGTATTTAAAAAATCTGTCATGTCAGCCCATTGAAAAGCATTTCCATTTATAGTACATTACCTAAGACTTTGTCTGGGCTGCTTTTGCTTGAGTTACTGCTCCTATGCTGCATGGCATAGAGGTGAACTTTTGAGTGTGATTTCCATCACAATCCATACAAGACTATGCTTATCCCTGTTGCTTGTGCACCTTTTTCTTCCACACTTTTTCATTCCACTAAACTTTTTATTCACACACTTGAAAACAGCACTCTGTGAGCGGTCAACTATACCTACCATCCATTGGAGACCATCATAGGACAACACAGAGACACACAGGTCACAATTAACTTAATGGCCATGTTTGTGGATTGTTAGAGAAAGCCATGTACCCATGAAGAACACATGCATATCCACAGGCACAACATGCAAACTCCATGCAGAAAGGTATTGCAAAGCAACAGAGATAACTGTGCTCTGTGCAGCCCAGACATAACTACATTGCTACATTTTTTCAAACTGGTCTTTTGTAATATTTTAATGTTATGAGAAACAAAAATTGGGTTTTAATTTGTTTAAAACTCCTTAACTGTTACCCTCAAAACGCTTACATGTTATCTAGTGAGTCCATGAGGACATTGATGTTCTCATGACTGTTAAGTGATTTAAAATGTATCACTACATTCTGTAATGAACCTATATCATGAACATGTGTCCCTTTTTGAATTGAATTACTGAAATAAAATTACCACTAATTATTTTTCTCAATTATTGAGATGCTGTAAGTTCAGGAATGTTTTAAAGCTAATTTTGGCTTGAACTCTTAAATATGACAGGCAGCAATTAACCGGATTAAGTTTCTTGAGTATCCACCAACACAAAACCATTGTGTTTGAGACAACATCACAAACACATGACACACTTTGACACCCCACTGAACCACAGACAATCACAGAACAGCTGTTTACATGCCTGCGTGCCTCTTCATTTCATCCGCTGGGCTGACATCACTCCTAACATCTCCTCCTTCCTGTCTGGCTTTTTGGATGGGTTCTGTTATGACAAGTTTAATTGTAGGTTGTCAAGCCATAACATTTTTGTAAATATTAGACATGCCAAGGGCATCAATAAGAGGAAATGGTACTAAAGTGCATTTGTGTCTCAGAAGCACAATGTGTGCCTTTGTAAGAGGATTGCCATAAGGTATTTTGATACTGTGGTTGTGTCTCTGTGGGCTGGCATAAAATTTTGCCTAATTCTCATTCTCATAGAACTGCATGCATTTAGACATATTTTAAGCTGTTACCGCTAAATTAATTAGAGTATCCACATGAAATAAACTAGAGCAAATAGGGAGCAATGCTTGGTTGGCAGGGGAAAAGATGTGGCACTATTTGAGTGTGATACATGTAAATCCAGCTCTGTTAGTGGGAAATTTGTCTATCCATTTTCTTTTCCGTTTTTGCAATCTCTTCACTGGATAGTAGCAAAGCTGACATCATCTCTTCTGTCTGAGTACACAAAACCCCTCTCGCTGATCACAGCGATGACAACTTTGGCTATGAATGTTCATTTGTTATTTTAATCCCATTTTTCTGTGTTTAAAGAGCACCTGGTCTGATGCATGCTGGATATTTTTGGCTTCAGGGGATAGTGATGGTGAGGTATGTGGGTGCAGAGAAAGAAAGAGAAAACCACCCTCTGAGTCATTCGCAAAGTCCAGTATTTTTTACATGGATAGATGTGTGTGTTTATGGTTCTGTGAGGCATTCATTGTGTTTTTGAGGAGTGTGTTCCAGTAAGTGACACGGAACAGCATTCACCTGGGGGGAAGGGGTTAGAGTGATTCAGTGTGCATCATCAGTCATGGCTGGCCAGGCAGGGGCCTTTATACTGATGTGGGATTTTTGTGTCATTTATGGATATAGCTGTTACTGTGGTGTGGGAGAAAGTAAAAGTTATAAAACAGGTTGATTTTGTTTTTCCCTCCGAATGCAAAAACCTTTAAATTAACTTACCTGGACTGCAGCTAAATCACATTTCAAGCTGTTGATGAACAACTCATTGTGTGATTTTTTTAAAGTTAAATTATGATTCACTAGCGGTTACAGAGGCTTGTAAAACATACTGTATAATGTCTCTGAAATTTTTGTCAAGTTACGACTGAAAAGTTTAGTGTTATTGGGACTGTGTGTGATAGATGAACACAAAGAACATACTTATGAAGTGAAAGGAAAAGAATGGACTTGTTTCTAAGAAAGCATTAGTATTTAACCTGATGCCCTTAAATAAAATCCACTGCAACCAGTTATCTTCAGAAGCAACATTATTTGTAAATAGAATCCCCTGGTGTCTAAAATAATTTCATTAGAGCTAAATGTGGAAGGACATTAACTCTGCATATCTACCTAAACACACCATCCCCATAGTGAAACATGGTGGTGGCAACATCATGTTCTCTCACCAGTCAATTTTATCGATCAGGTGTTATCAGGATGCTCTATAGAGGAGTGAATTCCTTCATGATACAGTGTACAGTACAGTATTTATAAGGGTTAGAGACCCATGAATAGCAAATTCAGCGAATACTTTAGACTCCGTCTAAAATCACTAATAACTGCCTGTTTTAATAGTTCACAACCCAGATATACCCTAATATGCATTAATATGCACAGTGGAAATAGCACTATCTTAGCACTATCACAGAAGCTAATTTCTACAGTCGTCCATGGTCATCAATTCATAATGTTAATCACGCAAAATATTTAAGAGAATATCTAGTGACATTTCTGCAGCCCAGTATGACTAAACTACTAAAACCGTGCAAGCCCATTTTTAACTGTTTTCCTGCACTGCTGTTTAATGTGTAAAAAGATTCTTTGGGGTTGATACTGAGTTTTAAAAAGTTTCACAGTATTTGTTCTCAGTTTCCTTTTTTATATTGTCTCTGTTAAGACTATACAAGTGAGCTTATATAGATCTTGTGGCAACAAATTATTTCATAATGAAAATAATGAAAAAGAAATATCTGTTTTATTTACATTGTATTCTTTAAAAAGGCATGTTCATAATTATTCATACTCTTCTCAATAATCATGGAACAACTGTTACAGCCATTACAGCAATCAACAGCTTTTATCATAACAGATAAACATGTTTCGGCTGTTATTTTTGCTTATGTTCAAACAGGAGGTTTTGATGGTAAATTACAATTTTTTTGCTGAAATCAGCTTTTTTTTAATTGTCGTTCATACAACTAATTAAATTTGCGACTGCAGTCAAATTTCTGTATGAATGGTTTATGACCCCCAAAGAGACCCGCATGTGCAGAAGAAGAACGTAGGCGTCACAAAGCAGAGCCCTGTTTACAGAAGTAATAATGGATTTCATGGTCTGTGGATTGATTTTAAAGTTTTTCTCAATGGGAACTGACAGTATTGTCACAAGATCATATCAACATGAAGGACACTAAGAAAAAAGAAAACACAACTAATGGCAATGGCCTATTGTGGAGCATTGACTACAACTTGTAGAGAAGTCTGTTTGGATGAGTAGTCGGATGGCAAAAAAGTCAATTAAAATGTGACATGACCATTCAGACTGAAGACGCTTTGGAAACTATCAGATACATATCTGATTTAGTACCACATGTGGAAGTGGCACAAATGGGATTTTTTGGAAGGTGAAAAGATTGACTACCATGAAAAAGTCGGCTATGGGCAAAAAAATTGGATTTGGGTTACGTTTGCCTTCTGTGTGTATTTCTTTGGTGAATGAACTCCAAGTCTTTTAAAGGGTTCAAGGGCCTCCTTGCCATCATCCTAATGCTGCATATATCAAACAGAACTTAAAAAAAATTTGTCTTTGCAATTTGATGCCTTGAAATTGGCCTCTGACTCTTTAAGAAGCTCCTACTCTTCCCGACACTCCGCCTTCAGCGCATCATCACAATAATGCTACTTCATTATCCTGTTTACAGCTGTTCTTAGTAGCACTGGAATGAGAAGTAGCTTGTATGACAAGCTCAACAGACTCACAGGTATTTACTAATTGCTGTTTCCACTAGTCTGGAGGAGCTGAGTGAGGAAGGCACAGGGGAGGGGTGCTCTGTGAGGCAGAAGCTCGGTTGGACTGCAGCTCCAAGAAGGAGCTTTGTAGAAATAGGCAGCACTTTGTGAAAGTAAGCATTTAGGAAGCACCGAATGGCTGCCACAGGGGATTCAAGGATTTCTTATCTCAGCAACTTTCCAGGTATGTTTTTGATGAAGGAATAACATGATGACATGATATAAAGCTCAAAAAACTTGATTTTACATAACACCTTTAAAAGAAAAAAGTGTAAAATGATTTATTTGCTTTTATGAAAAACAGAAAAGCAGCTATCATTCCCACTGCTGCTAAACTAACATACCATATTATTGTATTTATAATAAATTCTACACAATTCATTTACTGTTATTTTCTTTTTGACATATAGGCATAGGAAAAAATATAGAACAAATACCTTTTAAATTATTAGTAGTGCTTATTACACTGATTATTATACCTTTTTTGCCATCCTGCTCCTATACAGTAACACAAGTATGAGATCTGATATTAGCTGGATATTTGGACTATCTGGTCGGGTAACAGGATTCTTGTGGGGAAGCTTGCTAACTGTAATTTTAAAATGGCACTATCCAATAGGAGTTATTCGGGGCACACAACAACTCCCATGGCATGGCTGCTGGTGTTTTATTTTGTAATTTACCATTCCATATATCAACATATGTTCTGACCCTAACCCATGTCCAAGAGATTTCAGCCATTAAAGTGCTGATGACATGATATTGACCTTTGCTGCCACATTTTATAAAACAAAAAGTCCTTCCCGATGATCTATTTAACATTAACAAGCGTGCCTGAATAAGATCATTTTAGTAAAAAAAAAACCACAGCTACCTGGACAAATTTGAGAGGACTGTGGTGCCACTTAGCCACCGGGGAAAAAGGCGGAAGTGATGTTAATTAAAGTTTAAATTTTAATTAATTTTAGACTCATACCATAATTGGTATAGATTTTGAGGGGAATGAGTTAACATGTTAATCCCACATTAACTTATATTCCTTTTAATGCTGTTTAAAGGCTTCTGTATCCTGCGCTGCAGGATAAACGTTATTTCCTTCTCTGTTTAAGTGGTTTCTCTATGGGGCTAACCTCCCATTTCTTTTAAAAAGCTTTCTCTGAAAACAGCTCCACCCTTCCCGCTTCTGTCCATCTCTCCTCTCCTCCTACCTGGTGCTGCTCTGTGCACTTCAGCACAGCAGCACCATGGCCCTTTCACTCACAGCTGAGGGGGAGAAAAACGAGACGAATCCCGAAATACTTTACTGTTCTAGGCAAAAATGACAAACGACAAAACCCCCCCCCAAAAAAAACAAAGCATATTTTTAAAAACTAAAGCATGTCATGATTATATAGTCCAGGAGCCTCACTAAATTCACAGCACAAAAATAAGGTTTCTGTCTTGCTGTGGTACCATATTTCCATATATCTAGTTTTTTCTGTTCAGATAGCAGATCAGTTATTTTCATCTCTAGTCCTTGCTGATATCATAAACAGAATGTCAGAAGATCTTGATATCTTTTTAATTTATTTAATCTAGGTTGCATTGAAATTGATATAAAATCAAGTGTTGCCATTATAGATCAAGGTCTATCCAAATAGCAATTTTCCCCTCTTTTATTCTAAAATATATTTTCCTGAAACCGCAAAATCTACACAACCTTTTGGGGGAAAAAAACTTGTTTTTAATGTACTTGTTATTTGGGGCTACACAATATTTTGAAAATGCACAGGCATTAATTTAGGTGAATGTCCTGATGATGATATGACTTGTGATAGGTAAACACATACTTAACTAAACAGTGTTTATTACTGTATCTTTTGCCTTAGGTTCGGTGCAAACATGTTTTCCAAGTTACTCGAGCAAATGTAACAAGGTAGAAGTAATTACTTGCTACCCACACCTCAGTTTACTAACAAAAGTACAGTCATGCAATGTCTTTATATTCTAGAAATACAGTAATCTCGATTCTCCCCCACCCCCACCCCCCAATTAAAAAAAAATATCCAGTTTAAAAAAACATTTCATCCTACTCATTTTAAGACTAAGTTTGATTGTTGGATTTTTGTAACCTCATCAACAAACCTAAATTTGAATTAAATAGGCCCTTGTGAGCAGTGAAGGAGGGGCTGGGTTAGTATCCTCTTCACCCCCCAACAATATCAGATTTTCAATTATAGTATAAATACACCACTATATATTTATTTGAAGCTTTGGTTAAATTAACATAATTACATTTTTAAACAAATAATTTGTTGTAATCTGTGATGAAAGCACAGCAATCTATGTTCCCCCTGCCGAGTGTTTTTCACTTCTTGCTGCAGTCATACTTGCCTCTCCACCGCTACTTCTGCAGCTCAGAGTCTGGACTTGTTCTGCAAGAAGTCCAGTCGGGATGAAGTCGGGATGATGAGGTGTGATGCCCCCATATTCTTTAGTATCACAAAGCTCTTCTGAACTGGCTGATGATTCCACCACACAAACCAATTCCTGAATGGATGTGCTGCTGGAACAATCAGCAAGGTTTTCAGCAGCTTCCACCGCGAGTTTAGAACTGTCAGCTGTCCACTAATAGTTCTGTCGCTGACATCACAACATAGCGACTCTGTTTTAACCCAGGTGCTTTAGTGGCACTGTTTTAAACCCCAGATATCTGCATAATAATAACAGATAGTTGCTGTGAGTTAAAACCTCACAGAACTATCTATTTTAACATATTGTGTAATTTTAATTTCAAATTAGATGAAGTCAGATTGTGTCATCAGCTCTTTAGAAAAAGGAGATCCTAGACACAATCTGCTGAAATAATCTTTCTCCATATACAGTGGACTGGGTTCAGCCTAAAAGAGAGGGTGAGGGGCTCGATCACCCAGAAGGAGAATCAGAGTGGAGCGAGCGACATCTAATCGAGCTTAAAATCTAAATCAATTAAGTCTTGTAACATATTCACACAAGTAATCATACCGCCATTTTCCCCAGTAACCGTACCACGATAATTTTGCTGTAAAGGCGCAATGGAATCTATACCAGCACTATTCACTTTTGTTGTTCTAAAGTTGCAAATGTTTATATGAATAATTTCCATGTTCATGTAAAAACAGCATGAGTGGTCTGTTGTCCATCAGAAATGCTTAACTAAGTGGAAACTTTATATTACTCACTTCATCCTAAAGATCCTCATTTGGAACACATGCTTGCAAGACTCAACCATTATTTCTGAATCAAGTATCTGAGACCGGAGGCTATTATTTGCAGAAAAACATTTAATCTTCTTCCTAATTAAAAACATCAATTGGGGATTCCTTTCTTGCTCTCTCCATAATTGTTTGTCAGCAGAACAATTCAAGTCCTTAACAAGAGTCTGCTGGGGTTTAACTCAGGACTCTGGGCCCCATAACTGGTGAAATATGAAAATTGACAGCACCATCAGAGCAGTAGGGTAGCATGTTTATGAGCGAGCATCTTAACTGGCTGCCTCTGATCTCCATCAGTCATATGGAATATGGAGAAGCTCATCATAGAGCCGGGATTTATGAGGCCTGAGTCTGCATGTGACCTACCCCATCAGCAGCCTCACCGCAGTAGAGGAGAAATCATTATCTACACCCACCTGGTACGAGGTTCACAGACTTACTAAAAGCATACTGTCTCCAGGGTATGCAGTCTGCAACTCATGTGGACATATTTCTTCATCAAACACTTCATTTCAGTTTGTCATAGCTTTTTTTGAAATCATTTAAAACATTCTTCCAAATGTATTTTAACCACAGCGGATAATGGGAGAATAAACAAGTACAACTGTGTCGTAAACTGTTTTTTAAGTTTTATATGCAGCTAAATATGACTAATATTAGGTATTACTCAAGTTATATTTTAATGATGATTTAGAAACAGTTGGAGAGACAAAGAGCTCCGTCATGGACTTAATTTGCACCGTATATTACATGTCTGAGTATTTTGGAGAAAAAACAAAAAAATGGTGCAGTCAAGCTGACGACGAGACAGAGCAGGACCACTTCTAAAGCAGATTCAGCCATACTGAAAGAGGTTCAACTTATTTTTTTTCTGCAGTTCATCTAAATGATTATCTGTGATTCAAGTAAGATATCATTTGCCAATACCAAATTCCAATCTGACAACGCATTCAAGTTGATTAAAACCATACCAATTGCTGTATGTGCTTAGAAATAGTAGCTGTAAAGTTCAATAAAATAACACACTGCATAGTCTACATTAGTATTGTAGTTGTCACCCACTCAACTCACTCACCTGCTGTGGTGTCCGTTTATTTTTATTCCAAAAGGCTTATGCTGCATGATTATGAAAGCTAGCAGGTGTGTAACAGTTTTAAAGTTGCGGTTTGGTATGATTTTAGCATGCTTTAATCAAGAAAAATAAATAAAAATGTATGATTTTTAAAAATTATTTTTACTTCGGTCAGCAGAAAACAAAGAATCATTTTGTTTTTCTTTTCAATTAATTTTTTTCTTCAATGAATAAAGTAGAATCAGCAGGCATAGCCAATGCTTGGACAGAAAAATTATACAACAATCTCACTCTTTGAAAATGGTCAATGTTAATGTTTAGAAATTTTTGAGTAAGACTATGGCGATATTTGAGAATAAAACCTGAATGCAGGATGCATAGCTGTTGCAAAAATGCCTTCTCATCAATGGTGATTAATCTGACTTGCATTTCATACAATTATGCAATATGGTCTCATTGGATGCTATAGGTAGGCGGATTTGGATGTCAAATGATTTTTCTTTAGTATCTGTGATGTTTACATTTGGTTTGAAGTTGTTTCAGATGAACAATTAAGTTCAGCATAGAATGAGCAACTGTATGTGCCTTTTTGATGTTGAAAAATGTTGAGGAAAAGCTCGGGTTCAGTCCACCTTTCCTTAATTACTGTGCTGCATCAGAAACCTTATAGTACCCAAATAGTGTTTAGTGATACAGTAGATGGGAGTCCTCTCTGTTTTGTTTTGATGTGAGTTTTTAAAGTTGTCCCACAACTAAGTATGCCATACGTAATTAAGCATGCCATACACACATAAACATTCTGCATATGCTCAGGTATAAAGCAACACTGTAATGATTTGGGTCATGTTCATATTAAACCAACAGAGGGGAATGAGTTAAACCAACAGAGCTGTGCTGGATATTTTTGGTATGAATACCTGTACTGTTACACCCCTAAAAGCTATCATAATGTTCTTATAACCCATCAGCTAAAACAAGAATAGTTTTATCCTTTGTCTTTTTAAACATACATCTTCCTCAATATACACAGCTATAGTCCCGTGGAGCATCTTTCTGAAATGTAAGACTATTTCCCTGTACAGGGGTGATGGTGGCTCAGTGGTAGTTGTCGCAAGGTTGTAGGTTTGCTTCCAGCTTGTCATGTATCTGGTCATGGGACTTAACCTACAGATCCATTAGGGTGTAAATTTATGAGCATTTGTGAGTAGGTTAATGTGTTTGTTGAGTGGTCAGTGGGACCTGGAAATGTGCGATGTAAATTATTCCATTTATTGTAAACATCTTGTTTCGATAAGACTTGCAAATAACTTGGATATGACATTATTATTATTTTTATTTTTTATTATTTATGTTTTTAATGGGTCCTGTCCGGCAGTGTGGCACGCAGAATTGTTGTGTCAAGGTAAGGCCCAACAGATTTGCTTTCACAAGCGGTCCATTACAGCTTTCGCCAGGATGTTCCCCTTGGTATATATATGAAATTTTATTAGAAATTGTTTTGGGTTTATTTCAAATGTAGTGGACACAGAGATGGAAAAAAAGGAAAAAGGAAAGAGAGAAAGATGGAGAAAAGGTTTAAAGGGAAAGAAGGAGACAGAAATTGAGGAGAGAAAAAACCATAGAGATACACAAGTCAACATCCTTGAAGTCTGCCTCTAGACCTGCGGAAAGAGAAAAAAACAAAACAATACTGAGAATCCACAACAACAAACAACATATCATATATAATAATAACATTATAACTTCAAATGGAAAGTAAACAGTAACAAGGTAATACAAGATGTATTAGTGGCAATCGCAGCCCAACTGAAAGTGTATCTAACACCTGAATCCAAAACGCCTGTGTGTGTGTGTGATATGACATTATTTTAATGCAGCTCCAATTAATTGCATGTAGAACAGAAATTACAAGAAAAAGTTGTTTCCATACTTCACAAACCATCTATACAAGGACAGACAGGACTGTGTACTGTTAGAGGACAGCGTTCAATGTCGGTCACATGACACAGACAGTAAGCTGCAGCAGCCATTACAGTCTCTTTTCATTGTGAGTGTCACTGTAAAGGGTGAAAACCCCTAAGGTTGTGTGGGAAAACTCTGATTATTTAGATCAAGAAAGTGACATGCAGAACCTAAAATTTGATTTTGTATGCACTCAAAAATCAGACGTGATTCTCAAAACCTGGAAAATAGTGGCTACTGAGCTCATTGGTTAATGAAAAGGTGTACACACTTAATCCTTATGGTTGTTGGTTGCCTTTCTCTCCAGCAGTCAATGAGTGAGAGGCAGGGAACACCCTGGAGTAGATCACCAGTCTATCACAGAGCTACACAGTCTTTAAAGTACAAAACGTCGGACTATCCAGTTTGAAAGTGTTGGTGGCGTTAAGGCCTTATTAGAAAAGAATTGTGTGAACCTGTAAAATTTCTATATTGTAGTAGCTTTAGTAGCTGGTCCCACTCTGACTGGCCAAACTACTCCTTGTAAATAATGAAATAAAAAATAATAATAATAATAAGCACAACTTGCAAACTCTAATTCCAAACATTTTTATTTCATTTTGAATATATAACATATTTTTTAGTTTATCAGTTTGTTTAGTTGTGGTTATTACTACATACTTTGTGAAAAGGCCTTGCATGTCTGAGTGAGAAGATGCAAAACATCATTTTACACAAAAGCATGGGTCCTAGAAAATGAGTACTGAAGTTGTTTCCTAGAGGTCCAAACATGTTTCTTATTAATAACTAGCGGAAAACAAATGAGATGACAAAGAAGGCTGCAAAATGTTGAATGTACAAATTTTGCAGTTAAGCAAGACTGGAAAAAACTGTAACTTGAGTGAAGTAATGTGGTGCAGTGCATTACCATGCAACAGCTTCTCTGAGACATGTTGCCATTATTGGAAAGTAAGATTTACACATATTTATTTAAACAATGTAGAATGTTGGGTTGATGCTTATTTTATGCTTTTGGAAGACCCCCAGGGTTTTTGAAAACCTTGCCATAGTTTTGATCATTATCAGATTTACCTGAACATATGTATGAGACTGTAAAATTTGAAAAGTTTCCTTATTTAAAATATCAGCCTGCTTTTACATATCATTACATATCATTATATAAAATTCCAGTGGATGTTTTTACTTTCAATCAGGATTCCACGGTTTGTTTGCATTTTTGCACAGAGCATGTGTGAGATTGACAGAGCCTATCCAGGGGAATTGCTGAAGGCATCCAGCCAGCACAGACAACAGCTATTACAACAAGGGAGGCTGAGGATGAATACTGTACGCCGGTCATGTTGCCTCTGGTCTGAGTCCAGGGGCAGCATGACCTCGATCTGAAACTGAGCGGTATCAAAAGTTTGGCTTTCTCAACAATAACATTATTATAGTAGGAAATGAAAAACTTGCTACATTATTTAATGGGGAAGACTTTATTTAAATATCATTGAGAAGAATAAACTAAATGTTGACTTCTTATACTTTTTACTTTGCTGAAACAAACTAAACACTGAGTTTATCCTAGTTCAAACTGGGTGAGATGGGGCACACTGTGAAATAAACAAAGAAACACCTCCTGCTCAGCTAGAACTTGTCCAGCTGCCGCTGAGACTGACCATCCATGCAAATCATAACAGAGATGACTGACCAAGCTAGCCCACCACCCACCAGTCAGCCAGGCATTTCAGGCAAGCATTGCCAGCCAGTCCAGCCTGCCAGCCCGACAGACAACAACATACCTCACCACCGAGGTTCCGTCCCTGTGCACGCACAGACTGGGACAAATTAGGACAATCCCCCCTCCATTACCACCGCCACTCTTCTTCTCCTCTGCAGGCTGCAGAAGCCTCTGCTCAGGGGGCTAATTCCACGTTCAGATCACCATTTGTACTTATTATGCTGACATAATTAATCCCCTGTTGTGATCAGCAGGGGTATGAGGGCCTCCTCGCTCCATTGGTCTACCCTTACCATGACACAGCCGCTCCCCCCCTTTGCTTCCCATACAAATCTTTTCCTCACTCCCTCCCGTGTCCATCTTGTCTGGTTGTAGAGGTCTTCTTGTCTGACTTGCTATAATCTCCATGCTGTCTGTCTGTTCTATAGTTTGCCCTGTTGGAGCTATAGGCATAGCGGTTGGCTGAGGTGCTAATTCATCAAGCTTACACAGAAATTCATGTTTGCAAGCTGAGAAAAAGTAGGTCACAGTTCTTCCTGTATAGTTCTAAGTTAGAATGTGTCCTTCAAGTCAAATTAAAAATGCATCTCAATTAATTAGAATAGTTTTGAAAAGTTATTTTATATCTGTAAATCAGTAAAAAAAATATATCAGAAAAAATATGAGACCAATGAAAAGATGAGTTTAATACAGAAATGTTGGGCAACTGAAAAGTAAATTAATATACTCATATATGCTCTCATTACCGTGTCTTGACTCATTTTCATGAATTATTGCACCGATCCAACGGGGCATGGAGGTGATCAGCTTGTGGTACTGCTGAGATGTTTGGCTTTGCAGCTTTCAGCTTATCTGCATTGTTGGGTCTACCATCTCTCATCTTCCTCTTGAAAATCCTCCATATTTTGTCTTTGGTGTTTAGGTCACGCCAGTTTGCTGGCCAATCAAGTAGTTATATTATGGTCGTTACAGCAGGTAGTGGTACTTTTGCAGTGTTGGCAGGTCTAAGTCATGCTGAAAAATAAATTAGCATCTTTGTACAGCTGGTCAGTGGAGGGAACCATAAGGTGCTGTAAAATATCCTGATGTCTGTGCCAACTTTCTACCCGAATAAAACACTGGCGATCATAGCAGCAGATCATGGATGACTGTGGAAGCTTCATACTGGAGATCAACCAATTTGGATTCTGTGTGGCTCCACTCTTCATCCAGACAGTGGGACCTTGATTTCCAAATTAAATTATTTCTCTCTAAAAAGAGCTGAGCAACAGTGCAGTCCTTGTTCTTATTAGCTCAGGTAAGACATGTCTGATGTCTCTTGTACAGGAGTGACTTAATTAAAACCATGTGACAGCTGTAGTCCATATCCTAGATGTGTCTATGTGTGGTGGTTTCTAAGCACTCACTCCATGGGCAGTCTATATGATTTGATCATCCCACAAACTTTTGAATGAACTTTGTTTCACACTTTGTTTCCCAAGGCTGGGATTATTCATGTTGCCTGTTTTTACCATACTGTTTTCTTCCACTAAACTTTTTATTTTAATGTCATTTTGTGGCATACCCTAATTAGGGAAACATTGACTGTCTGCTGGACAACTGTCAAGTCACCACTGTTTCACATGACTGTGTAGGCCATAACATGACTACTTATTAACATGCCTGTATTAAAATCAATTTTATTGGTCTTTTGCAATATTTAAATTTTCCTGTGGCACAGAATTTGTGGTTTGCCATAATTATGAAAATAACAGAAAACATGAAATCACTATGTTTAATGACTCCAAATAATATACATATATAAATTTTTAAGTGAATTACTGAAATAAATAAACTTTTCAATGATAGTCTAATTTATCAAGATGTACTTGTAAGCTTGCCTGACAACTATTTTGCCAAAAATCAAATAGAAAGTACCAAACTAATGAGCATGGACTCAATGTTAAGGTCAACATGGCCAAGCGGGGGTTGCCAATAGGATGAAAAGGCTTTGCAAGAGGAGGAGAAGGATTATAATATAAAAACACAAATCACCAGCTGCATTAATAAAGCCACAGTCAGCACATATTAAACATATCAAACTCCACCTGATTAAAACAGACCCATCTCAAGTTGGGAAACATATGTCTCTAAGGTTCAACAAACACTGTCGCACTAATATCTAAGACGATGATTGCTGTTGTTAGCCCAAAAGCACAACAGGCTGGACCTGCACTCCAACTGCTGCTTCCAAGAAATCAGGGACTGAGCAGCTGAACTTTGATTCCTCACAGCATAATGACGTGTGTGTATTTGTGAGGTCAAAGCTATGAGAGAAAAAAATTGTTTTTAGTTGAAAATGTACCAAACAAGCATACAGTTCAGCGGAATTATTTTATATTCAGCATTTCGCAAGCTGAGTAAACATATGGGGAAACTAGACAAATCAATTACAGCTGGAATTGTAGATAAAGATTTAAGTAGAAATACATAAAATAATCCCAGAGAACTGGCTGATCTTTGCCTTCATTCTGAAATAAGGTTTCTTGTGTGTTCAGTGTTAAAAATTACACAGAAGGTTTTGCTTTTGTTTGTCTGCATTGTGTTTAGCATAAAAAAAATGACTTTTATTTTATTTTTTTATGATAGCCTTATTTAGTCCATCCATATTTAGTTTGTGTGTTATTCACCATTCAGTCATCCTTCTCATGTCTGCCTAACTTCACTCTGGTGCTGAGTCTCTTTCTCTGTTTCTGTTTTCTTTTCATTTTAGTGCCTCTTTTGAACTTCGTTTATTTAATCTGTCTCTTTTGTCTCTGCATCTTGCATTTTTGTCCTGTTTAGAACAACAGTCATATCCTCACCAGTTCAAGCCTTATCTCCACCAAAACTTTGTTCAAAAACTCAGCAATTCTTCAAACTTAACAACCAATCGTTATGGTATTAACATATGGCCGGATCACAGAGCATCTGGCAGATCTCAGTTATTCTGACCAAGTAGAAAAGGGCACATAGAACAGGTTTTGTATGTTTACAAAAGGGGCAAATTCACTACAATACCAAGAAAAAGAGGTACAACAGAGAAAAAGTTAATGCTGTAGAGTAAATACTGTTAGAAAACAGCACAGACTGTTAACCTGTCATCTACATTTAAATGATAAACTGTTTTTGTTGCATTTCAGTGAGTTTGGATCTCTGGATCTTCCTCTCACGCATGCTTCAGTTAATATTTGCTTAATCCTTGCTTTATCTGTAAAAGCCAGGTTTCCTTTTAAAGAAGAACAGATGGGTGGATCTGAAAACAGAACAATTTTGGAAGAGAACCTCTCAGATTCGAGATTATCCAAATTTGTAGAAAAGCGTGGCTTGGTCTGACAAGAGCAAAAGTAACTGCCTTACAAGAAAAACACTATGTGTGTCACTCTGAACACACCACTCTCATGGTGAAACATGGTGGTAGCAGCATCATGGTGTGGGGATACGTTTCTTCAGCATTGACAGGGAAGCTGGTTAGAGTCAATTGGAAGTTGGAGCTAAATACAGGGATATCCTGTTACAAGTTCCTGCTACAGAGGAATTATATATATATATATATATATATATATATATATATATATATATATATATATATATATATATATATATATATATATATATATATATATATTTTTTTTTTTTTTTTTTTTTTTTTTTTTTTCACCCTCCTTTAATTTACAGCATCATTGTCAATCTCTTACAGCACCCATTACCAAAAGCTTGGCATTCTTTTCCTATCCTGTCCTATTCCTATACCCCCCTTTTAATTCCTCATTTTTACATGAAAAGTTTAGGCTGCATATTAAGGAGAGCTAAAATATTCACAGTTTCAGAGGTGGTCAAAGGCTTCTGTGTTCACACAGCAGCTGACAAAGAGGAGGCACCCAGTGCTTGGCCAAAAGAGAACTGTTGAAATAAATCAGCACATACAAAGACACCAAGAGATAATGGGGCTGGAGCTGGGCCCGGTCCAGAAACAGAAACATGCACACACTGACACACAAACACACACACAGCAGCCGGGTGGGAACAAAGTCTGCGCATGGATTAATATTTATTTTCAGGGCACACATTGTTCAGGACATGCAGTATCAGAAAACAGAAAACATCATAACTCCCCCAGCATGCAACCTTGCCATGTATCCCATGCCTGGATCAAACAAATAACAAATAAAGGTCCACAGATGGTTTCACATGGTGGAGGAACCAGCTATCTCCAAAACATCAGCTGTAGCTTGGTGCTACTGGGTATCTGTGTTAAAAGTGTGTCAAATGTAAAGCATTCCAATATCTGGACAAGTTGAATGTTGTATTGTCTACCTGAAGTTTGTGACCCAACAAGAATTAAATACCGCTGTTTAAATTTGAGACATGAGTGCCATTAATAACAAAGAGGTCATTTTTGGCATACTCCCTAACAGTATGTTAGGGAGAATGTTACAAGTTAATAGATGTGGCTAAATTTTCATTGAGGATTGGAGTTGTGGAAAACTGAATTAAAACCCTGCTTCTTTATGGTATGTTAATCCTTCACAGAAGCTTTCCAAGAATCTGTGCCCAAGGTATTGATAAAATGGCAAATCTTCCATAATTGTGCTTATTCTGAAAATACACTGAGCCTTCAGCTTTATTTCAGTGGCAGGGCCCTGAGGCTCTCACGAAGTGGGACTCCACATTTATGCTGCTTTTTATTTGCCCCTATATCAACATTGAGAGGAAACAGAGGCCTCCCTGAACTAATTTCGCTCATGAACACTCAGTCATTTGTTGAGCGCCACACAGCAGGCCCCGCTGTCTGAGGCCTGAGGATTAGGACTCAATATTTGTAAACCTCGGGCTGGCTTTGCGCGGAAATGGGGAGAAGGAGAAAAATGGGAAGCCTTGGCAAACCAAAGTGTGAAAACCTATCAAATTGTCAGCCATGACAGAAACAGTTACACACACTGGCTTCTGGCTGACGCAGAAACAAAACACTGTTAAATCTGTGAAATGCTATGGCCTTGTGGGACCGGTTTATAGATTTTGGGGTTTTGTTTGCAGCAAAAAGCAAATATATTCTCTTAATAAATTTATTTACCAGTTATGATTTAACAAGACTTTCCCAGTCTCATTACCACATAAATTTAATGATCTAGTAAGTCTTCTGTCTGTTTGCAATATTGATGGAATGATTTGCTTACCACTAAACTTCCTTAGCCAAGCTGCTGATCTCCTCCCATAGTCTTTAACCTCCTCTTCCTTAGACTATACTCCCACAATGCACATTATCAGCCTCACAACAGGCTCATAAAGCACTAAAAAATCCCAGGACCTTATTTCCAGCTGTGCCACACAACCCAGACCCACTTAAATCGTCTACTTTGACCTTTGTTTGCAAAGTCCCATTCAACCCGAGGCCCCAGCAGTAAATTCATAGAGCTATGAAATTCATGTGCCAAGGAACCCGTTAAGTCTGTTTGGTGAAAGGCAAAGTATGAAGATGGAGGTTACCAAAGCATGTTTGTTTTTTTCTTTCTTTAGAAATTTGTTTGCACCAGAGGCGATTATTGATTTGTTTGGGGCTGAATAGAACTGTTCTCTGCAGGCAGGACTAGGATGTGCATACTTTATCTAAATTTACATACTTAATAAAGCATTTACAGCATTTAACAGATTCCACTGTTTACATGTCATAACAGCTGAAAATGCCATAAAGTTTGAAGAGGTTAAATAAATGTCTGCAGCTGGGTTTGATCAACACAGTGAAGTAAGGTTTACATATGGAAACCTAGTTAGATGCACTTTGCACCTGAGAGGGTGACCTGAAGTGTATACTTCAGGGGAAATGTACAGCCAGTGAACCATACCACTGTCAATGAGGCGTTGTGTCTGGTTGTGGGTATTAAACACCAGCAGAGTGGCCAGTCACTCTGTGGGACACTCAGCATGGTCCTTAATTAGACACGTCATGAGCAGCAAATGCTCAGAGCAGGAAATGAAAGCTGAGCAGCACTCACTTCAAACGCAGAGGCATATAAAGGCAAGGCAAGTTTATTTGTATAGCACATTTCAGCAACAGGCAATTCAAGGTGCTTTACATGATAAAAGCATAAAACAATAAATAAGCAACAAACATGACATTTTCTAAAATGTCATCAAAATCATCAAAAATAATCATGATATATATTGGAATGAAGACCAGAATGAATCTGTTTTCAAGCTATTACTAATCAAAGGCAACTCTAACCAAACTGATTTTTAGCCTTGAGTTAAAAGAACTCAGTGTTTTAGCAGTTTTCTGGAAGCTTGATCCTGATTAGAGGAGCATAAAAACTGAATGCTGCTTCTCAATGTTTGGTTTTGATTTTGGGGGTGCAGAGTTGGCTTGAATCAGAAGACTTGAGTGGTCTGGAGAGTTGATACAAGGACAACAGTTCCTTAATGTATTTTGGTGCTAAATTATTTAGTACAAACTAACAAAAGAATTTTAAAGTCCACTCTCTGAGCTACAGTGAGCCTGTGTAAGGATTTTAGAACTGGGGTGGTGTGTTCCTTATTACTAGTTTTATTCAGAATGCGAACATCAGCATTCTGGATCAGCTGGAGCTGTCTGATTGACTTTTCAGGCAGACCTGTAAAGACACTGTTGTACTAATCAATTTCACCAAAGATAAATGCATAAATGAGTTTTTCAAGACCTGCTGGGACATTAGCCCTTTAAACCTAGAAATTTTCTACAGGTGATAGAAGACTGACTTTGAATTGTCTTTATGTGTCTCTGAAGGTTCAGGCCTGAGTCCATTACTAAACTCAGATTTAGGGCCTGATCAGCAGTTTCTAGTTATATAACTGAGGCTGTGTGCTGACCCTTGATCGTTCGTCTTTTGGTCCAAAAATAATAATTCAGTTTTGTTTCTATTCACCCAAGGAAAGTTATGGCATATCCACACATTGATTTAATTTCAACATCTCCTCAGCACTTGAATGGGTTCATAGCCACCTGGTGACATTGTACTGTAGGGCTGTCTATCATCTGCATAATTATGGTAATTAATCATATTTTTTGGTATAATCTGGGCAAGCAGGAGCATGTAGATATCAAATAAGAGGGACCCCAAGATGAAACCTTGGGGTACCCTGCATGTGACTTCTGTCTGTTCCATTGAAAAATTATCTATTGACACAAAGAAGTACCTGTTCCTTAGGTAAGACTCAAACCAGTCAAGTGCTGTACCAGAGTCCAGCTCTCCTGTCACCTAATTAGAATATCATGCTCAACAATGTCAAATACTGCACTGCGATGCAAAAGTACCTGCACTGTGGTTCTTCCACAGTCTATATTTATGCAGATGTCATTGAACACTTTGATAAGGACAGTCTCAGTATTGTGGTGAGCACGGAAACTGGACTGAAAGACATCAAAGCTTTTTAAGAAGCTATTTAACTGTAGAAACACATCTTTTCAATAACCTTGCTGATGAATGGAATGATATAATTTTTCAAAAAGCAATTGATCCAGATTGTTCATTTTCAGTAGTGGCTTGATAACTGCTATTTTCAATGCCTGGGAAGAAACACCCGATAAGAAGAATAAGTTTACTACGTGAATCAGATCAGACACTATGACAAGAAAAACTTTCTTAAAGAAAGCTGTGGGTGAAATATCGAGACAGTAAGAGAAGGAGCTCATTTGGGGTACAAAGTCTTCCAAGCTTGTCTAAAACCATTCCATTAATGCAGGCCTCAGTTGTAAGGGGGTCCTATGGCTTCTGGGTAATGGGTTCAAGTGGAGGTGGTGCTGCTCTCTGTCCAGCCAAGGAAAATTACTGTCAGACACTTGAACATGAAAAATTGTGAAAGTTGAACTTAGATGAATGATTGACAACTGTCAATGTTTTACTTTTCTTAGTAATTTTTTTTATTGTGATGTACAACGCGCTGTACAGTAAGAGATCTTAGACTCAGAGTCAATTCACACTTTTGCTTGTTTGTACCTTCATTTTGCTTCCCCCCTACAACCATTTCATACCTATAAACAAACTAGCACGTTTGCAGTTGCCTATGTCTACTTCCTGCCTGCCACTGTAGGACATGCAGAAGAAACAATAACCAAGCACTTAGATATGACCAATGCCACCAATCTGGATTTTTTAGTACAAAAATTTTGTTTTCTGACCTATTGTAAACTGTTGCAATTGGAGAGAAAGAGATGAGATGAAACATTTACATTAACATTTATCATTTGGCAGTCACAATCAAAAATTGGGGTGAGTAAACAGAAATTATAGAGATGAAGATGGTGTGGTTTGCATAAAAACTCACAGCAGGATTTATGTGATTTAACTCAACAACATGTCTGTTCATGTAGTTTTCTATGAGGCTATGTTATGGTCATATATCTTAAATGGTGGATTATGTTTTTTGAACATCACTGGGTGCTGCTTGGGCTAGACTTAGATCCAAGCCTATCAGTTATACTTTTTACAGATGAGAGCTGGGCGTCTATTTTCAAAACTAAACTGCTTCAAAATATTTTTTTTCCACATGCAGTTTTTCAAATTTGAAAACTTCCCTATTTTCATTAAATGTTTTTAAGACTTCCTTTTTAAAATATTTCTGCATGTGTTGGCCATGGCTCCGTTTGTTTTTTATTTTTCTTTTTGTGACATCATTGCAAAAATTGTTTTTCATCCTTATGTGCTATTAGGGATCATTAGTGGAGATGCATTTAGGATGTTAGCTTTTATCTTGACACGTCGAACAAACATGTAGATTCACTTGGGTTAACTGCACACACTAATAATTAATTTTTTCAGTGATAAACAATTTCAGGACAGGAAACATTTCATTGTTGCTGCTGTTTTTTAGATTTGTTGTGACTACTCAGATATAACTTCTTAAAATAGAAATTCCACTTGTTTTAGTTTACTAAATAGCAAGTGTGAGAGAAAATACAGGCTTTTAAAGCAAGTGCATGTTCTGAAGTAGTAACTCTGAATGTCTTCTTGTAGGTGTTTAGTAAACAGCACCGACCCAGTTTTGGCTTTAATAAGTTGATCATTAGCAGAAGAGTGGTTACTCCCAGGTTCCCTTGATAATGTAAGGTGAATGTCGGGAGCGAGGGGGCGGGCAGCCATAATGTTTAGTTGCATGTGAGTGGACACAAGCATCACAGGCAGGTGCGCAGCCATTGTTCTTTTTGATGTGATTATTTGCACCTCTCAGTGCAGGAAAACAGGTATCATCAAAAGGCAGTATACATTTACAATAGCTAGATTTAGGTTTTCCTCTCTTTCTCTCTCCATCCAGGTTCTGTAATTACAGCTCCTCTGTAATTAGGGGCAGAGCCTTCGGGACCACGGTGACTACTGTCTACTTTAAAAGGATTTAGCAAAGTACAAGATTTCAGATGGGGGGGGGATGGGGTGAAAGTGAGGGTTTTCAGTTTTGGTAATAAAATATAAAATAATGCTGCTGTCAGAACTTTTAAGCTGAGGTCAGCTACACATCACAAAAAGTATTTGGACAATTTCTGTATCTTCTCTAACATGAGCAGACAGTTGCACAGTGGCACCATCTTACATCCTGTCGCTTTGACGGGTGTTCTTTATGGACAAAGCTATTATTAGGAGGAGACCTGAGAGGACAGTGTGCAACTAAACAGAAAGTAGGATTAAGGAGAGATTTGCTGGTTTATATCTGAGCAAACTAAAACAGTGAGTATGTGTCAATGATAAACAGGGTTAAATGTAATGACTACCTCATGTTGTTCCACCCACTTGTCGAGCCCTGTCTGTCTGAATGTCCTGTAAGCAGGCACGCATTACTTCGCAACCACACTTGTGGGTATTAATTGTAGGTTTTAATCTCTTTCATGAAATGCTTTACATTAACTTTTGAAGTAACACTTAAGACTGAAACTGGTTAGAAATATTTAATTGCAATTTTAAAAAGCTGTGCTTCTGCAACAATGTAATATTCTCAGTTGATGTGCATACAAAATAGCAGAGAGACATTTGAGTGCTCAGGTGTCTGAGGACAAAAATAAAGAACAGTCTCTATATGTGCTAAATAAAAAAAAGTATTCATAACTTTAAATGTTTTTCATTTTGCCATTTCTGTTGTGGATAAGAAAGACCCAAATGCAAACAGGACATCGGTAGACACGTGGTGGTGAAAATGCTTAATAAAGAGAACTTACAGGGTTGACACTGAAGGAACGCAGGACATGGAAGCAGGATGACACCAGTGGAAGAATCCAGCAAATAAACAATGAAACCTAGGGACCTTAAAAAATATGGAGGCATGATTAGTGACATGAAACCAGAGGAGTCAAATCAGCAGAATGAATGACAGCTCAGTGGGGAGAAAAACAGAAAAAGGGTCTGGGAAGAGGGGACTAATAAACACAGAATGGCTGAGGAAGGGCCTGGATCAAAACACAAAACGGTTTATTAACCAAAGGAAAAAAGGATTAAAACTAAAATAAGTTTTTATACATAATACACAAAGAAGAGAACACAACAAAGAAGAAACTCAACACAAAGCACAAACATGTACAGAAGGACCTTAATGACAACAATAACTCAAAATTAACAAAAAAAAAAAGTAAGAGCCATAAACGCAAACAGATTATGGAATTTTATGTAACTGACCAACACAAAGTAGAAGGGAAATTATAGTTTTCTTAATTTTTTCTTTTGTTTTTCTTCTCAGCTCCTTTTATTCTGTGACTGCCTAATAAAATCCAATACAAGTAACTGCCTAAAAAAGTCACCTAATATTTAAAAGTTCACCTATGTTTAATTTAATAACTGTTGTGTAAAGAGCACAGAGAACATTTGTCAAGAAAAAGCATCAAGGAACAAACCAGATGGGTCAAAGATAAAGCTGTGGAGAGATTTGAAGCAGGGATTGCATGTAATACAATATCCCAGCTGGTTACTCTGGAGGAACTGCAAAGCATCACAGCTCAAGTGCAAAAACTTTGTCAACAACTATCAGTCATACACTTCACATATCTGAACTTTTTGGAGAAACTGAATTTTGGGTTTATTTTAGTTTTAAGCCAAGTCATGAAAAAGAACACAAAAAATTATATACCAGTCTGTAATGAATCTATACAGTATACTGTCTGAGTTTAATCTTTAGAATTGAATTTCAGAAACACATAATCTTTTAATTTATCGAGCTGGATCTGTAATCTCAGATTCAATCTTTTCAGCTCCCATCACTCCAGAAATGTAAGTAGCACAAAAGGAAACATATGCTTAAGTGAGAAGCAGTCACTCCTGACCTTTCTTGCCAGGGTGCTCTGCAGCTAAGCTGCAGGGATTTGCACCAGCTCAACATTTACACCATATGGATGCTTTATTACAGAGTAATGATGTCTCTTTCCATCTCCCTCACGTCTCTCTCTAACAAGAAATGATTTGGAAAAACCAAACAGCCTAATGTGTAACCAGGTGATTAAGGCGATTTAAGCAGGATTACCAAACTCTTCTGAGGAATGTAGGAAACATTTCTGCTTGTTCCATAAGATGAACTGTCAAATGCAGACCATATTCACATAACTCAAAGTAGAGTCATTGAATAAAATCATCAATTTATAATGATGCTTGACTAAATAAACAATTGAATTGCATAAAACTCAGCAACTAAAGTTTGATTCATGACAGCTAATTAACTTCTGAGGTCACTGTAAGGCTACACTGGGTACGCACCTCGAATAAATGAAAAAAAAAAAAAAAAAAGAAAAAAGATTATTTACCCAGTACATGTTGTGATTTTACTGAACAAAGCCTAGTCCTGAAGTCATTATATAGGAGCAAATGATGAAATAACATGCCAATCCATTTCCCTCTAATTTCTTCAGCTTTAGCAATAGCAATAATTGGATTTATATTGAAATGAGAGCTGGACTGCCTATTGATTTCTGCTACTGCATATTAGCAGTGAATAATCAATAAAGTGGATTCGATGCTTATTAAAGTGGAATAAGCTGAGATGGTCTTTTTTCATTTGTCAGTCAATGACTGTTAATCTCATAACTCCTCATGCTAATGCAACGCTCCAACTAGGCGCACATCACCATTGACACCGAGTCAGATTACAACAATTCCATTGATTGTTATATAGTAATGTATTTGTTTGTGCAACAACATTCAAAGCTAACTGACTTGGCGTTCTGACTAAATCCTACCAATCAATCAAGTAAGTCCTGAGCTCATTGCTAATTCCAAGCAGTAATCCTGGTATTTTATGCTGGGTCTGTGGCACTTCAGTAACATTTTTGACTTAAATGTCACGGTGTCCACAGTGCAGCAGGAAAAAAAAACTTTACAACAAAAAGTATCTTAATTCACTTTTCTCCTAAAAATAATTCAGAATATGTTTCATGTGAATCACATCACTGAATTATTTTGCCTTTCGTTGTTAAAGGGCATATCCCATGTTTCAGAGAACAAGTAAACCTAAAAGCCATAAAACAAATAAATCACAGTTAGCTTTTGGTTTTCAATAGAGATAAGTAAATGATGAAACAAAACAAACCTTTTGAGTCAGGCACACTAAAGCAGAACAGCTCTGCCATATATGCATGATGATGTTGCATCTATAATGAGACCAATACAAAATCTCTCACAGTAATCATAGGATAAATTGTTACAAAAAAGACATTTTAATGTGTTTGTGTTAAATGGCTATATGGCCACTTATGGTTAACACAGAAAAAGGATGGAGTGAGAATTTTTACTACAAAGATCTATGCAGGAGAAATGGGTGAACTCTACAAGTAAACACAAGTAGGAAGGATAAAATTCATCCTCCAAAAAGTTTTTGTTTAAAACACTTTTTCCTCAGCATTATAAAATAATAGGATCTTGTATTTATCCAACAACCAAAAGATGAATGAAGAGGACAAAGCAATTTATGCTAAGATAGGTTGAGCAGTGTCAACAACCAAACCACTAAGGTGCCTTCAGGTGTTGCTTCTGCAAAAGTTTATAAGATAAGAAAATGTTTTCTTTTGGAGATAATTAGCTGTAGCAGCACTGTTTTTCCTCATGTGTGAGTTAGATGAAGGAGGGAGTGCTTGACTGAAGTAAGAAAATGTAATATAAGAAAATCAACCAGATAGTTTTATATAGTTTGAGTTGTGGGACAACAGAACAATGTTTAACCTCTACATTACTGTATGGACAAAAAACCCTTACAATTAAAACACAAACATGTAGAAAAAAGTGGCTCTTGCCTAACCATTGCACAGCTCTGTAATATAAAGTGCTCGAGTGACACAGTTGTTTGGGAAAATAAGAGAGTTGTCACCCTTATGCTTTGGGATTACAATGCTGGTCAGAAGGAGAGCAGAAATTTCAACATCTTTCTGAATGCTGCCAGAATTTTAGAGCTTGAATTTACAATCTTTGCCTCAAGTAGACATTCACCACTACAGTGAATTACACACTAACTGGATTTACAACAATAGCACTTTTAAACCCCTGTGTAGATTGCCACTTTTCTAAGTCTTCAAATGAGCACACTGGCATTTCTCTTGAACTTCATCTAACTGAAAAAAAACATTTGACATTCACTTTATGAACTCAAATTAAAGTTGTACTCTTAGTTATCACTACTTTTTGTACTGAAAACATCACCAGCTCTGCTCTCGGCACCTTTGTGCTCATTTATCTTTTACGCTTTTTGCACATTTCTTGATTTCTGACAAGAAAATATTTTAGCTGTTGTGAGTTAAAAGCCTGAATAGAATTGTAAAAATGATCATATATCCTGTTGAGGATACAAATGTGGCTGTTTGGGAGATTGTGACATACGGCTCTTAGGTAGAAGAAAGAGCGTGTTAATTATTAATGACCTGCAACATTTTTACCTAGAAGCCAAGGCAACTGCCCTGTCAAGACCCAAATGAAATTAGAGCTCTTCTTGAGCTGGAGAAACAAAAGCATCTCCCAAAACAAGTGGGGTCCCAGTCTGGCACAGTGAGGTCAGCCGGCTGGGGCCTATAGCCAGCCCTAAGCTGAGCTGCAGTGCTGTGTGCAAATCAGCTGCTTTTCTTCCATTTCATTTCTCATGCACAGCATTTGTGCTCCTCTTTTCATGAATGTAGAGCCCTATCTTTGGCCCTCCCTTTTGAAAGGGCCTTCCCACTGACGAAGGTGACCTGCCACTGAGAAAAAGGAGGACCTGCCATGAACTGAGTGTCAACCATTAAATATGATTTCGCCCCTGAATGGGACACAAACACATTCAACCACTGAAACTCATTAAGGCTGCATAATCTCTCTTTTCTTAAGCATAACAATGATTTCAGCTGGGAAATGCAATGGTTTTTGGGGAACTAAGCCATTGATTTGAGTTGCATTCAAAGTAATAAATCAAGTCTAACTTCACATCCTGGGCCCATTTGCCTAATTCAGCGCCTCTCACCGTACTGGTCAATTAGTTTAGAGCGAATATATTCAATACACACAGCAATTCACTGACAAGGCATAATAAATCCTGTGGCTTGGAGAGTGTCCAAAATAACCGTTGCTGCTATTCTAACCCTTAACTAACTCCACAATGGCAAGAAAACAGCAGTAAAAAGTAACTAACAGAGCAACTGTAACTGCGGTTTGAGGTTGTAGATGCTGAAAACTACATTTGATGAATCATAAACTCACATTTATATGGCTAACTTGTTATGATAATATGATAGTTGATCCTGCTTAAGCTCAAATGAGCTCACTGGCACTGACATAGAAAGGGGGGAAATGGACAAGTGTTAACTTCAGTCTTACAAGCGTGTCTGGCTGTTTGATTCCATTCAAAGCCTCCTACTCTTGTCTTCTTCATCTCAGCCTGCATGAGGATAAAGAGCTACATTTTCTTTGATTATTTTTATATCTCCTGTCAAGTTTCTAATTTCTACTGCCTTGGTTTCAAACTTTCCAAAAAGAACCTGTCCAGCCAGCATGCTAAATTACAGCCATGTGGACTGGGAGAGGTGGGAGCAGCTGTTAGGAAGCCTCTCAGTAGTTCAAACCATTGTAATCTGCATTAAACACATTGCAAGAGAGTGCAAAAGGTCAAAGTCTTTAAGTGCCTGCAGGGACGGGTGCTTGTGGATTACATGGTATTGCTCCTTGAGGTTGTCATAATAGTATGGTGCTACTAGTTCACTACCTGTTGTTCACCTATAATGAATGCATAATATCTTTTTTAGTTTTTTTTTACAAACAGCCTTGATACTTGGGTCAAAACAGTGGGATAAATTACGTCCTTTTAATAGATAACGTTAGCTTTGTTAAATCAGTGACTACAACACCAATGCTAATATTCAGCAATGAATGAGATTTTTCCACACCCAAAAAGGATTATTATACAATCTTTGGTGTTAATCTTTGGTAGCAATAATCTAACATGATGGGTATGTTGGGATTGTTAAATAAGAATTGTGCTGTGCATAAGTGCATGTTTATTTCAAATATTTATTTTGCTTGTTCTTCGTGTGTTTTGCAGTGTTTTTATATGGGAGCAAGCAATATAAATTTTTTTTTAGCTTTCAACTGAAAAACTCAATCTGTGCAGGAACATTCAGTGATAGTAGAATACGAACCTTAGTTGTCTGTGATTAAATGATTAAATTTATGCATTTTATTAAGCACTTATGCTCCTAAGGGCCAAATTTCTATTGGTGACTTTAATTGGTGTTCTAAACATGGATTACTGCCTAACTCTGCTCATAGAAAATCATGTCCCACATGGATCAAGGCATTTGTAAATTCTAGGAAATGCTGACCAGATTAAGTGCATTTCCTGGAAGGTGTGCTGGAGCAGCTTTGGCAGAAGCTACACCCCCAAGATGATCTGGGCCTTCTTCGTTGACAGAGCTTTAAACAGGGAGATGAGCAGATGTAACACTCTTACTGCATGACCTTTGTTGAAAAAACAAACAAATGACAGCTTCTTTTTATTTCATTTCCTGCACTTTTCAGTATGTTTTTCTTATGGATGTCATTTGTCAAGCTGAAAGTGAGTGAAAATAATTTCAAAGAATTAATGAGCAAAAGTCTCCCTTTGCCCTGGGGTTATGAATTATTTATGGCTATATTTCAAAGTGATTGAAATTGTGAATTAATCCCATTAACCTCTCTGATAGCCAGAATAAAAGCATATGTCTTGACTAATGTTTGCTGGGCTTAGATTTAGTGCTTTTGAAAGAAGCCCAGCAGATGGATCGTTGTACGGTTCTTATATAGATCCTCACAGTCCTCTGTCTGAGTCTGTGGAGGAATGACGGAGAGCTCATTGGACGCGTCTATCTCCTAGCTAGACACCCTGTAACATCCTCTCCTCTTATACCACATAACCTGTGATGAATGCATGCATGGACCCTCCCACCCCACAGATACATCTGACATTATTAACACAATATAAAATGTGATGGAGCGCTCTGCCACACTGCAGAGGCCCCCGTGATCCAGCTGAACACAGCTACGTTGTGATTTATCCCCACAGCCATGAAAAAGTAAGCGTGCCGTTAAAATGGCAGGTGTTTGCAGGCCACACGACTCACCAGGCTCAATCAATAATGTCGCTCTTTTACATGCCTCATTTTGAGGCAGCCGCAGCATCATATGCCATTAGTGAGGCCATGATCTATTGGGGAGCAAACCTCTGTCTGCGCTGACACAAGCTAACAAGGTAACTGCATGTGCACACACATTCACTCTCTCAAAACACACATGCATACACCCTCTTGTTTGTATTGCCTCTACCTGCACTCCCACATAATTTAAGTGAGCTAATGTAGGGGATAATGTACTGTAAATGGCAAGTGCTTTGATTGATACCTGCACTTAGAACAATTACTGGTGTAAAAACTTTGAGAAAGAACAAAAGTTTGTGCTACTTACCGTGAGGTTACCTTCTCGTGTCCCGGGAAAGTGATTTGTTACTGTTTGTTGAGCATTTTCCTGAGGCTATAAAGTGTGACACGACCAACAAATAAGGACTAATGTTCTGGTTCCAAATGAAAACTTAGCACAACCTGCAAAAGAATGTGCTGTCCCTGCCATTCCACAATTGTACAGATTATCAGCAAATTATCTGGTGCTGTCTTCAAACCTTCAAACCCTGCAAATCTATTTCAGACCAGCACCTTATTCATCATATAGCTAAAGATATATAGACTGAGTGGCATAAACCTGCAGCAAGGTTTTTCTACATTGGAATCTCTGCTTTATAATTAAAACTAATTCTTAAGTACAAGAAAGAAAATTGGTGAGTGCAATGAACAAGTTTTTAATCCTATCCTAATTTGGATTTATTCAGGAAAGCAATGGAGAACATTTTCAAAAAATAAAAAATAACATATTATTGGAAAGATTCAGCAGTCTTTCTAAATGCCACCCTTGCATGGAAAACATTCCACATGATGCTGTCGTCAACAGGGAAGGGTGATCTATTTGAAGTCAATTTGCTAATTATTTTACGTTAAATTTGTTTTAAAGTTTTATTTTTCTTTTGGATGTGTATGAAATAAATACATGTACTTATGTGTTTTCCAGCAATCCTTACATCTTCCATTCTGCTTTTTCTTTCACACTCAGGTCAACTGTCATGAAAATAAACTATTAATCTTTTCCTCTAAGGAATTCCTCATGCCACGCAGGCCTGACAGCCACAGGACGATTTTTGTGCGGTCAACAAACAATTTTCCCGGGCTTCACTGCCTCTCAAAGGCACTTTTTCCTCCAGCCCTGATCATGTGAAAATGTCATTGTCAAAAGGTCCTCAGCTTTCTTCTCACACAAGATGTCAGACAGAGAGAGTTAGAATTTCCAAATGTGTTAATCTGCGTGAGCGTATAACCGGCCCTTCCTTGTCCTCTCTACAGTTCATGTTGGTGAATTACAAATTTCCTGTTCTTGAGCAACATAAGTTGCTTAAGCAACTTGTGTTGCTTCTCAAGTGTCTTTGAGTTAAGATGCAATTTGAATACAGGATTTTTTTTTTTTTTTTTTTTTTTTTTTTTTTTTTTTTTTTTGGTGTGACGCAATCCAGTCACAGAATTCATGCAGTTCACTTACAGTTGTTTCTTCATCATGCATTGATTTCATAAAGCAAAAATGACACCTGTTGGGTAAAAGTGGACATCCTTGAATGTTGTGAAACGAGTGTCAGTTAACTTTAGAGCTTGATCAAGCAGCAATATTCACTTATACTGCCTTGCAATAATATTCAGCATTTATACACAATGAATTTTCACAGATTCTGTCAAGCTACAACCACAAAGTTTAATATATTGTTTTGGGAATTTATGTGCTAGACAAAAACAAAGTACATAACTGTGAAGTGAAAGGAAATTTCTAGATGGTTTGCAAAGTCCTACAAAAAGTCTTACAAATAAAAATCTGAAAAGTGTGCCATGCCTGGTACCCCTATATTCAGTCCAGCCAAATGCCTTGAGAGGTCACCTATCTAGTAAATAGTGTCCACCTGTGGGTAATTTCATCTCAGCATAAAAACAGCTGTAGTGCAACTGTGGTTGTATGGGAAGAATAATTGTCTAACAAGTGAAAAGTTAGGTTGAATTTTAGCATCCTTCTCATACCAGATGTTGATGTGCCCCAGGGCAAGGGACTAAACGCCAAGTGGTATACCCATCTGCATTTTTTGTGTATGAATATGTGTGCACTTGTGATTTTTGCTTGGTGAATGTGCATCTATTATAAAAGCACTCTGAGTGGTATGATTAGAAAAGTTCCATATAAGTCTAGTCCTTTGGCCATGTAGCTGTTCTATCAAAAACTCAGAAGATTGCAAGAGAATATTATTGAACAAACAGTAAGCAAACTAACAGTAAGCAAACTAAAAACAGGAGTTCACATTGTTTTTGTGGTTACCATAGACACGCATTGCAACTCTGGAGGAGTTGCAGAGATTCACAGTTTAATTAAGGTATGGCAGGTTTATTGATAGGGCACCATTCAAGACAATTCAAAGCATCTTACAGGGCATCAAATGAAATATAAAAATAATATAACAAAACATAAGCACAAAAGCATTACATGTAAGAAAAAGGTGTTGAAATATATGTAGGCATTTTTCTCTTTCCGTAGGTCTAGAGGCAGCCTTCAAGGATGTTGACTTGTTTTATCTCTATGCTTTTTTCTGTCCTCTACTTCTATCTCCTTCTTTCCCTTTAAACATTTTTCCATCTTTCTCTCTTTCCCACTTATTTGGCTTTGTGTTCATTACATTTGAAATAAATCCATAGCAATTTGTAATAAGTTTCATATATATATATATATATATATATATATATATACACACACACACAAGTTCTATTTAAATTCTATTTACTTGTCACAAGGGACGCAGCAAACATCTTTACATTCATGTCTTCAAATGATCTGATCAAAATCCAGATCTAAATCAAACTGTGAATGTGTGGCCAGACTTGAAAATTAATGTTCAATGATGCTTCCCCCATTGAATCTGACTGAAACTGAGCTGTTTTCAAAGAGGAAGACTTTCAGTCTCTAGATGTACAAAGCTCAGACATACATGTAGAGACTTGCAGCTGCAATTAAAGCAAAATGTGGCAAGATAAAGTAGAAGTTAGAGATTATGAATGTGATTGCACGCCACACATTTCAGATTTCTATTTGTGCAACATTGCAATGGCCTTTCACATAAAATTGCAAAAAAAAAAAAAAAAAAAAAAAAAAAAAAAAAACACTTTGAAGCTTCTAGTTGTAACATGACAAAATGTAAAAAGTGTTCACAAGGCACTATAGACACATATTTAGGGACAGTTTTCTAGAACAGAGGATACATAATAAAAGAAATGAAAAGACAGCATCAAATGCCAGCAATAAATGAAGAATAATTTTGTCTGAGTGTGTAACTGACATTAGACAGTGTTCCCTTGCTCTGCACCACACCCCTAATAAGACCATCTTTCAGTAGGTCAGCAGAGGGGGTTGATAGGTGGGCCACCTCATTACCACCACATACTCCCCGCCTCTTCCTGCCTGCCACCCTAGCTCTGCTCATATTGTCCCACCCTTTCTCCCCATCCAACCTCTCATCAGTGATCTTTCCTGTCATCACACACACACATCCCCCCCGTCACACAGGCGTCTGATTGATGAGGCCACTTTTGATAATGGCATCAGGAACCGGGGTGTCTGCCTTGTCATTAGATACTATCAGTGCTGTCTTATTACAGCTGGGGAAGACCCGAGGCAGACAGACGGGTTCCTCTGTGTACAGATATGGCCATCTGATAATGAAGCTCTGCAACAGTGTGCTCTAATATACCTGGCTGAGTTAATCCATCCATCACAAATGCCAAAGTTCAGGGAGCTCCTTCACATCCCATAAACTTCCGACTGTCAAGGTAACACCTGTACTTCCCTGCAGGACCAGGGAGGGACCAGCACAGAAATAAAACACGGTGTTGTTGTACCATGATCATGAAAATAGTGTGTAGTATTGTGAAAATTACTGAAATCCTTTGAAGGGAACCTGATCTGACCATACCAAAATAAATGAAAATATAGTTCAAGACCCCTACAGTGAAAATGTCCTAATACAGTTTTACAGATACTATGTGGGGTCATTTAACAACTCTTCAAATGATGACACTGATGAAGAGGTGTAGACAATGCAGTTTGTATGTTAATGTTCTCTAACAAAACTCTGAGGCGTTCACAGAACAGCTGAGAATAAGTTGCCCAAGGGTGGGCTCTTCAAATCATGTGACTTCTGAGGGCAATTGGTTGTGCTGGGTTTATTTAGGTGCATCACAGTGAAAGGGGCTGAATAGAAATTACAACAATTACTTTTTAGATTTACATTTGTAAAAACCCTGCAATAAAACAAAGTATGTATAAACTCCAGAAAAAGAGCTTGCATATTTCCTTTTTAAAAACAGATGTTCTTTGAATTTTCCTTAAAACCAGGAATCAGCTCTCAACAGCAAACAAGTTTAATACAGAAACTATTAGACCATGATTCAAAAGAAGATTGTTGAAACAACTTTCAGTTACCAAATATTACATCCCACAAGATTTGAAAACTGCCTTAGAGAAATTACAACTCAGCGACCAAAGAAACACAAATCTGAATCAGTGAACTTGAAATGTCACTATGCATTGAGAATCTTGCAATTCATTTTTGGGTTAGAGTTAGTACAATTACTGATCAAAGATAAAAACAGTTGTAAAATATATCCTACTTTAATACTAGGAGCTTTTTCTAAATAAATATATAATTAGTAAGAAACACATGGTCATTCTTTGCTTGGAAAATACAGTTTGAATGCCAACTAAATTTAGTACCAGAAACCCCCAGGCCTCAAATGAACAATAGTGATTTGCGTTATCTAGAAGGTTTCTTTTATTTTAGAACAAAGGTGAAGCAATGATCAAAAGAGTGCAAAGGAGAAGGGGGCCCTGCAAGCCAGGATAAGAACAACACTTACAAAGGCCCCAGCTCACCGGTGAAAGAATAACTACGGTTTGAATTATGGATACATCTGAATGGTGTCTCCTCTCCACAGATGGCTGCACACATGAGAATCCCAAGGCTTGTATAATTGTATTGCTAATAAGGACCAAAGCCAATTAGGCATTTAAGTGTGCTGTAATTACTTGGAATGGAATAGGTGAAGAGACAACCCATAGAGGAGATGGAAAATCAGGCCAAAGGACAAATGAATGCCTCCACTAATTCTTCAGCACACTGACAAAAATAATTAGACATAAACTGTGTGCACTGAAAAGTCCCCACTGGGAGTGAAAACCTTCATGGAGTTTTACTGTTCCTTTCCCCGTCCTTCTGTTTTATGTTGTTCCAAGAGATCTTCATGAAAAGTAAAAAAAAAAAAAAAAAAAAAAAAAAAAAAATGGACTAAAGGGGTACTGTAAGTGCTTTATCACAACCATATTAGAAAACATCATTATTCAGTTTGATGAGTTATTGTGATTTGAATTGGATAATTTATGCACATTTTCCAAATCTTTAATTAGTCTCATGCTTTCAAAAGACTACATAGGGAACAGAACAAACTAATGCATAACGTACATGACAAAATTAAATGTTTGCAGCATTAGCTGTTCAGGGGGCTGGTGTACCGGTGTACCAACTGCACAGACTGGCCATAAAATTCTCTAGACAAGCTGTCTGTCACAACATTTGTTTGCCAGACTACATTCTTTTTCTGCCACAGAGAGTGGCAGTAAAAAGGGTCAAATTCTCCAAGTCGCATTGCAATGCTCTCTCAAACTGCAATATGTCTGTAGTCAAATATGTTTAGGGGCAGGATTGTCAGCACAAAGCCGGATGCTGTGCTTTTTTTTCATGTTCTGGAACTTTTTAGAAATCAGCCAGCCGGGAGGACAAAAGGCTGGGACGTCTACGAGGACTATCAATACATTTAAACAGGGGCATGCATTTCTCATAAAGCGGCTCCAAAAGCGATGCGAGCCAATGGGAGGAGAAGGAGGGGGTGGGGGTTGGGGGGCTGCTTGATCAACCCATAAAAGGAAACTCAGTTATGAACAAGAGAAAGAAAAAGAGGAAGAAAGAGCAGGGTGAAGGGGGAGAGGGAGAAAAAACCTGAAAGAAAAGGTCATGAGTGGCAGTTGATTTGAGGAGTTTCTGCGACCCCACAAAAGGGCATGACATCATCAGGTATTGAAGTGAGAGCAGAAGAGAAGGGGTTCTTTAAAAAGCTGCCCGCTTACCGCGGCCGTAATTACATTTGTGCTAAACATGTCCAAGTACTCCTGTGCTGAGGAAGGGGGGATCATTTTTAGAGGTGGGGGCTGAATTAATCAGCTCTGTTTGCTATGCGGACTCATAAAAAAAAAAAAAAATAATAATAAAAATAAAAATAAAAAAATAAATAAAAAAACTTTTTCAACAAAAGCCAATTTTTCGCAACTTGTTCGTGTTGTTCTGTGTCACTAAAGTGCATTAGTTCTTTAAAATTTCTGGTTTTTCAATTGTGAAACCAAATTTTCGGGACAAAAAAACCGTTATGTCACAAGTAGAAAAAAATAGTTTACCCACTTTTGCACAACCTCTACAGACCCCTTCAACTTTGAGCTGGTCTACTGCACTGGGAGCTTATAAAGCCTTTGCAATGCATGCTGGGTAGGCATGGCATGAAATGTACAAGGAAGGAATGCCATTAAATAAGTTATGCACATAATGAATCTGAGAAATGCTTGGGAAAACTTCAGCAAAATTTATTCCTCTTTCAGTTTAGCCTCCTTCTCAGTGAAAAGAGCAGTCCAAGTAGGGAATACAGTAAATCATTCTTTAGTTCTGCCAGCGTAGTTTTCACCCAAGGCCACTGCCCACAAAGTCTTCATCTATTTACAACCACACTGTGAGTCCAAGCTAGTGTCAGCTTTTTAAATGGGCTCCTAATATACAATGCTCCCCCTGTTCGTTGTGTCACTTTTTTTCACTGCAGCACTGAACCTAAATAAAATCGTCATGTTGTTGCAGATTGCCAGAATCTTGAAATGTGTTTTAACCACCATCTAACACGCTGGGTAATATAAATCAAGCCTGCACAGTTGTGGTGACTGTGGTGTGATGTGAGCATGACAAATTCATCAGTCTTATGATATTTGCGGGCCTTGGGCTTTTCCTCCCTCCTGCTGACATGCCAGAGTGCAACATGACTACCCTGACAGACCCACAGTGGCTGCGTTGTGGCACACTCAGTCAGCAAATTCAATTAGCCTTCCCACGACGATACAGCCCTGCTGTCAGAATGGGATACTGTAATATGATAAAATTATACACAAACACTTCCCTTAGGGATACAAGTGCCAAAAAACAGACAGCAACATGCTAATTCGTAGCTGACAGCTCTCTCACTGCACAGTTTGATCCATCACCTTCACAGTGACTAAACTGAGAATTCTTCCGCTGACAGGATGTAGAACATCCATTTGATTACATATTTTTATGCCAGATCTGTTGGACTGCAGGCTAGATCTGTACAGCAGGCCTGTTTTCACATGCTGCTTAGGAAGTTTAGTGCCTGGCAAAAAAAAAACAGTTAAACCTTTTTCACATTTTCTGACATAATTACAAACATTAACATACTTTATTTGACTTTTATGTGATAGATCAGAACAAGTAAGCACATATTGCGAACTGGGAAGAAAATGATTTTTTTTTAACACTCAAGTCTTTGAAAAGTGTGGCATGCATTTAGATTTAGATGTCCTGAGTAAACACGTTGAAAAAGCAAATTTCTCTCCAGTTACAGCTTAAAATCTTTACCAGCCTTGCATGTCTTCGGACAAAAATTTCCCAATTTGTTTTAATAAAATAGTTCAATACCAGTCAAGACTGCATGTAGATTTTTGTAAACACAATTTTGTTAAGTGGTGCCATGAATTTTTTAGTGGATTTTGGTCTGGACTTTGACGAGGCAATTTTACCACATTGATATGCTTGGATCTTTGTTTGGTCTTCCTGACAGAAGTCTTTTGCATCCTTGAATAGGTTTCCTTCCAGTGTTGTCCCGTATTTAACTTCATCCATTTTAACATCAATCTGTCTATCTTCCCTGTTGGTGTTGAAGAATAACCTTCCCCCAGCATGATGCTGCCATCGCCATATCACTGGTGCTGCTATGCTTAAGATGATGTGCAGTGTGAGGTTTCTGACACACATCGCATTTTAAATGTAGGCCAACATTTCAGTTTTATTCTCATCTAACCAGATCACCTTCCTCAACATGTTTACTATTTCCCCTACATGGCTTGTGATAAACAGTATTTAGTAGGACTATCTTTCAACAATAGCTTTCTTTTTGTCACTTTTCCATAAAGTCCAAATTTTTTTGTGTAAACGATTATTCCCCGTCTAAGCTGTGGATCTCTGCAACTCCTCCAGAGTTGCTTCTCTGATTAATGCTTGCTATTCTTGCCAGATATTGTTTAATAATTTAAGGCAACTGGTTGTGCTTGGTTTTATTTAAAACAATGTTGAGTTTTCCTTTTACTTCACACTTCATGTACTAATTTATTTTGTCTAGCACATAAAATCACATCAAGATGCACTGAAGTTAGTTGTGATGTAGCAAAATATGGAAAGGTTCAAGTGGTATGATTACTTCTGAATGCCACTACAAAGCAAATGTAGAAATATTAAAGAAAACTGAGGTAACTGCTTTTTCAGAGATCATCTAAGACTTTACTTTTTTAGTCAGTAATGATTCTCCATCTGATGAATTGTATCTCTCTTAACCTCCAGCTCTGATCCATTTTCTTCTTGCCATGATCTATTTTATGGATGTTCCTCCATGATTGCTGCATGTTGACATCAATGCTTTTTTTCTTTATTTCTCCAAGGACCAAGAACACCTGTCTGCTGTAATCACTAATTCCTTCCCAGCAGGAATGCCATCACAGAATGGACACTGAGCTGTTATCTCACATTGATAGATACAACATCATATGGATTCTGTATTTGACAGCAAGGGAGAAGTGGCAAAAAAAAAAAAAAAAAAAAAAAAAAAAAAATCAAGAAAAGAATCAGTTCTCATACAGCCTGCTGCCATGTGAGTCATTAAAATAACAGGAAAGCTGCTGGAGTCTCAGCAGTGATTCATTGCATAAACATGAAACATAAAAACATATTTTTTTTACGCGTCACCCCTATTAAATGAAGGGTCATACTCATATTAAAGATGACACATGTATGATTTTCCTAGAATTTGGGTTACTCATCAAAACTATTAACCAGCATAATTTTTCAGTAAATTTCCTACATAAATGCCTTCTTAAGGTTCTTAAGGTTTTTCCTATAGATTTCTGCGTTATGATTTATTTCTGTAATACTGGAAAATTTTATGATCCCGTCCCCTATGACATCATTCAGGAAATAGCCTAAATCATTACAGAATGTGTTCCTGACAGGTTAAGATGTCTCTGTTTGCATTGCTGGACAACAGCCTTGACAGCTATGAAATAATCTACCAGTAAGGCTAACAACAACACTGTTTTTGTGGCTGATAAACTAATCAACTGTGGCTCAGTTTGACTGAAGACAAGCCAAAGTTTGCAGTACCCATCAGCGTGTTGCCCCTCAATGGAATTTTTCTCTGAACACAAATAATGACTAAAGTTTGCACAGAGATGAACAGATGGTTTTATCAGGTTTTCATGGAAAACAATTTGTCCTTGAATGAACAAAGTTTGTACACATGGACTTTTATGAAAGATCCCATTTACAAATTCACATGAAACCTCCCCACCCACACACATCCCCTAAGTGAGAGATAAGCGTTGGAGATTAATCAATATCTAACTGAACTGAAAACACTGGCACACACATTCAGAGTGGGCTACAGACAGAGTGGCTTGTCGTCATTCCACCGGCTACATCCTTAGTGCTACATCAAAACCTAAAAAAAAAAAACTTCATGAATTTTACTAGCAATTTTTTTGGATGAAAAAATTATTGTTATAAATATTATGACTGAGACAAAAAAATACTTCAAATTGAGTCAAAGTTCATGCAGAGCAGGAATATGATCTGCTTTTTATGATAAAACTGCTGCCAGACTGTGGGAGTGGCCAACAAGTCTAGGAGTTTTTTTCTTGTTTTAAAATGGCAAAAAGAAGAAGAAGAAGGATTTATGATTTTGATTGTGGCACGGTTTTGGGCAAACCACTATGTATAAGTATTTCAGAACCTTCTGATCTGTTGGATTCTATCCCTTGGGCTTACATAGAATGCTTTGAAGAAGAGATAATATCCAGTAATATTTCATCTGCAACATTCAGATATTATGATCACAATTTGGTGTAAATGATAACTAACCACGAGTTCATCCTACTATGCATCAATGGTTTAGAGTGGCTTTGACGTAATGGTATGGGAGATATTTTTCGGACACTCTTTGGCCCCCTTAATATTCTTTGAATGTCACGTTTGACCTGTCCATCCCCTTTTGACCACAGTGAAACCATCTCCTACCGGAAATTCCCACGATATACTATGCTATAAAACTCAAACCATCTCAAACTGCTTTCTTGAACATGTATGTATGTGTAGAACATAGCACTATCATCTAGCTCACACTGCAAAATTCAACCAGGAATCACAGCTGATAGACAAGTCATGGCTGGCATTTTGGAAAAATGCAGCTGCTGCACAAAGAATAGGTTATCTATATTTAAAATCTACCTTCATAGGTATGTAATGATTCAACAAGTTTGGCTTTAACATTAATGACCCATTGGGATTTTGATCTGTCTGACATAAGATGTCACTTTTTTTTTTTTTTTTTTTTTTTTTTTAACATATCTGTGGATTTATAACAGAAACAATAAAGCCTTTATTTATCCAGGATGGTCCTTTTGAGACATTTATATACTTAGGCCATTGGGTCATGTCTGTGTATGTGTGGGTTTTTTGTGTTTCACCTCTCTGCAGCATCTTTAACATCAAACTCTTATTTACTGATTACTTTGTCATTCATAGCATGAATGCCAATTTGGTGATGTCACTGAGGTGTGTATGCTTTAACTACATGTAGCTAGGATTGTGGATCAGAAGGGGTATGACTTTTAGTAGTACAGTAGCATTTACCTGAGTAACACGCATAAAATGTGTGCTGGGCATTTCTCCTATATTCGATGCAATCTTGCAGAGCATTGCATCATGATTCTCATGCTGCCATTCTAAATGCTTTCAGTGCCTCCAATACAAGCAGAGTTGCTTTGTGCCATCTTCCACATAGATAAAAACTGCAGTATCAATCAGTGTTTTTGCTCTGTTTGTACCTGTAGATCTCTGCTAATACAGTTATCTTTTATTTATATTTATATATCACTAAGAAACACTAGCTTATCCTTTTATCTTATAGTTGGTATGTCTCTTTGCCTACCCCCCAACATGGAGCACTGTTGTAACAGCCATAACATGACTTTGATACTGTTCAGCTTATTGTGTAGTTTAAGAAACCGGTGTCTATAATGGATTCAAAGTATGATCTAAAAGGGGCCTCTGTTGCCATGTGGAGTATTGGTGATGTCTCAAGGATCTACCCTGCCTCTTTCCCACTTCATGCTGGAGATAGTCACCTGCACACCTGCAACCCTGAAAGGATTAACTGGGTGATCTAACTGTTGGAGTACCTGTAGTCAAATTAGAAGCATCCATTGACAGTTTGTTAGTTTGCAGTTTATACCCGAAGTATTACAGTTAAAGGTGATGAATTCTTATTTTCAAAACTACATGTGATTTTGGGACTTCTGTGCCAGCAAACAAATATGTAACTGTATATCCTGCACCACGATATGTCATTCAAACAGTAATTATGAAAAGTTATGAACAGCTATATTAACAACTGTAGCCCTGATTTTTCAAAAGAAACTGGCAAGATGTTAGCTAAATCTATTGTATTTATTGGTGCAAGACAACCTGTATATGGTTCTATGGCAACCTAACCCTAAAATGCATCAGATTAATCTTTAGATGAGCCAGATTGCTAGTAATCGAATCAAATTGTAAGACCATTAAAGATTCGCTCATCTAAACAGCCCATTTTAAGATTACAAGGTGGTTTAACTGCAAACACAGAGAAAACAGAGCAGCTTCACAGTGGTTGCTGAGGAGCAGGGATGGAACCCCACAGAGTTCAAAGATGACAAGTTTCCCACAGAGAAACACAGAGAGACTCAATTCAAATTGTCTCTTTAAAGGAACATTCACTCTGTTGTGAAATAAGATTGTGCTTCATTAGCTTTCAGAAAGATTTGCATATCTTACAGCTTCTATAGTTTACATGGTCTAGATATCTAAGAAGTTTCCAATGGGATTATTCTCCAGCTGTGGGGCTGGTATGCTCAAGTGTGTTTGTCTAGCAAATAGGCTCTAATGCTCACTGACCAGTCAGTTTGGAGACTGGTCACTTCTGGCTCTGAACCTGTTTATAGATTTCCTTTACTGTGTGGCCTGACAGAGGTCATGAGGTCAGTGTGTAAGATGGCATTCTGGGAGTGATTGTTCTGCGAAGGCCTTGGGTATGGGATCTATCATCATTAATGTGGTGCTCTTCCCTTGTTAAGTAACTACCCAAATATGATGGAGGAAAGAAATTGCAGGTCTGTTGTGACTACATCTGCATTTTTCAATTATCTTTATAACTGGGCCAAATAAGAAAATGCCAAAGAAATCAACATGCTAAGTTGAGTTGATTTTAATAGAAATGTGTGATGAGTAAGTTTATATTAGTGTTAGATTTGTTAGCGGTGGAATTCCATTGTCTGATGTATAAATATGTGATTTCTAAAACAATATACAAGGGCCATCTGCCATATGACTTCCCTTTAGAAAGACCACCAGAGCAGTGTCCACTGGCTGCGTTCAGGTTACATGAAGACAGCTGGGAAGTCTCACACTGATGAATATGGTCAAACACATGCATTCATGGAAATGTTTACTTAAAGATTGTGAACCAGGATTAGATATTGCGACTGAAGGCTAACATGAGCATCCTCCATCAACCCAGTCACTCGCTTCATTCAGTTCACTGCTATTAAAGCTGTCCACATGATATAGGTGAGAGAAGCCAGCTGTTACCGTCAGCATGCAGCCTTTCTTTTCCCATATGCCCTCCCGAGCGAACAATTCCCCAATTTTTTCATTGTCCCAGTTTAACCTTTGACCCCATATGGGAAACTGAATAATGAATTCCATATTTCCCAAAGGTGAATGGCAGGATTGGCTGTTAGTGACCATCAATCAAACTGAGCAAAACTGAGAGGTTGCATCTCTGACCACTGCTACACACATACAGTCCAGGTACATTTGTTGTCTGATTGTTTGCTAAAATGATTTCCAAAAGATTGTTTTTAGTCATGAATATCAACAAAAAACTAAATGAAAATGTATCAAACAACACATAAAAGGTGAAATGTATTCATGGAAATCTAGAGATTTTGTCTCATTTTGAGGTGGGGATACAGTTACTTGCAAGAAAATTCCTGACAACCTGTTGAACTTCTCCACATTTTATCTCAAGCTTTAATGCAATTTTTGTGACTTTTATGAAGGAACAGCAGAATTTAATACAAAATTGCAAAGCAGAAGTAAAATCATATACATGCCTTTTAAAAATCTTTTGAAAATTTATATCTGAAAATGATGGCATGGGCTTTAACTTAATACCTCTAAATATATTTCAGTGTAACAAACTATCTTTAGAAATATTGTTATTAGTCCACTCGTGTGTAATTTAATTTCAGTATAAATACAGATGTTTGTTTTCAGGGAACTTCGGTGAACAAACAGCATGATGAAGGTCAAAAAACACACCAGATAAGTTGGGGATGAAGTTGTGAAGACAATTAAAGCAAGTATACAAAACAGTATTCAAAACTTTACATTTCTGTGGGGCACTGTTCCGTTCGTGATTATTCACCCACCAAAATTGAATGGCCTGGAAAAGAGCAAATTAGTAGGAGAAACAGTCCAAAAGACCAGTGTAACTCTGGAGGAGCTGCAAAGATCCACAGGTTAGGTGGGAAAATCTGTCAACATGATTACTGGTCATTCATTGGGGTGGCAACATCATGCTGTAGGTATCCCTTTCCTCAGCAGGAACACGGATGGTCATTAGAGTTGATAAAAAGATGGATGGAGCTAAATGAAGGGCAATAAGAGAGACAAGTTGCAAAGGACTTGAATGGGGTGGAAGCTCACCTACCAGGAGGACAAGTTAAAGATACAATGAAATAGTTCACATAAAAGCATGTTCATATGCTAGAATGACCCAGTCGAAGTGCAGATCTAAATCCAATCAAGAATCTGTGGCAAGAGTTGAAAACTGCTGTTCACAGATACTCTGTATTCAATTTGACTGAGCTTAAAGGGGAGTATTTTGTATTTCTAGGCACATAGTCCCAATTTATAGCACAATCAAGTCACTGTGTTACTTTCAGTTGTTAAAAATGCTGTATATATCAAACATAACTTAAAAGAAATTTGACGTCACAATTTGACGCCTTGAAATTAAGAAGCTCCCACTCCCCGACACTCCCCTTCAGCACATCATCACAACAAAGCTACTCCATTATGCTGTTTACAACTGTTCTTAGGAACGCTGGACTGATAAATGGTTCAAATATTAAACCCAGCAGAAGTTGCAGCTCCACCAGGTGTTTGCAATTGCTGCGTCCGCTAGTTTGGTAGAGCTAGGTGGGGGAGGCACGGGGGAGGGGTGCTCTGTGAGGCAGAAGCTCAGCTGGGGACTGCAGCTCCAAGGAGAATCTTGTGGAAATAGGTGATACTTTGTGTGAGCAAGTGTTTTAGGCACCCTCAAAATGGCTGCCACCAGAGATTCAAGCATTCCTCAAACATGCATGAAAGAACCAATGCAACACTATGTTTTTGATGTCAGTATAACATGATGTAAAGCTCAAAAAAGTCAATTTTACATAATACCACCACTTTGAGACATTTTTAAAGAACAATTGTTGTGTTCTAGAAATTCAGAGTTGGTATACATATAATCCAAATGATATACATCTGCAACTGCAGCCCAGGGTGATTCACCAAAGTATTGTTTCTAGAGGGCTTCATTTGGATAGGAGAATCACAAAGAGTGCAGGAAGCTTTGGGTTACAAGTCAGCAAACAAAATAACAGAGAAGCTGAAATGATACATTTAAAAACTGAGACTAAATTCTGGAAGATAAGTCCAGGCAGAATTGGAATATAAATGTGAACATTACATCTGAAAATACACTTCTTTTATTAGTTAAAACAAAAAGATTTAAAAAAAAAAAAAAGTTTTTAAAGGTATTGGCTCAGATAAGAACCGTGTGAAAAATCGATGCGGAAGCTCAGTTGTCAGTATGACGACGTGCTGACTAACTCTCAGAGGAGCAATGCAGAGTGGGAAGAGGGTTTAAGGACACCCACTGGAGATAAGAGACCATTCACATGGGAACAACACTAGCCTCCCTCTTTATTTCTAAAGTCACCAAATCTTTAGAGGAACAGGGTTGAGTATTTGCCTTCCTCATACTGAGACTGGGATGACAGCTCGGAGCCCACTGGCAAGCGCTGTTGACAGTGGGAAAAGGGGGAACAGACGAGCAGAGTAATCTCCCTCTAAGCCGTGCCTATTTATCACAGAGGTAATGATAAGAATCAGATTTAAAGGTGAACCCTGAGATGGGTCAGAGCCTCACACAGGCGGTAACGTGATCTGCAGGAGAGCACTGATAACCCCGGACAATGCGGGGAGACGTCTGTCAGATAAATAAAACAACGGTGCACAGCTATAAAAAAAAAAAAGGGGGGGGGGTGGGGGGCGAGTGCATGCACGTGGTGTTTGCTTCACAGAACACTTTCAGACTCACCAAGAATAGGAAGAGAGTGACAGCCACAGGGGAATAAAAGAGGGATGCTGAGGAAGAGATAAAGGGGGAAAGAGGCGGAAGGTAGAAAGAGATAGACAGGGATGATGGACTGAACATCAACAACATGGTATGCTTAAAGTTTATATTCATCGACATTTAATATACAGTAAATAGCAACCAGAAATGTAAAACATTTTTTTAACTGATTACTCTAATTTTGAACCACTTTTTAATTAGGCACTTACTGACTTCAGTGTTCATGATTCAACAATAACTAAGAGACTGGGCAAAAATGGTATCAATGGGAGAGTTCAAACACAAGAACCAAAAGGTCTGTCTCACATTTGTTAAAAAAACATCTTGATAATTCCCCAAACTTTTGGCAAGAAAGTTTGAAGAGTAATGAGACAAAAGTGGAGTGAAATTAACAGCAATTTAGAAAAATATCAACATTCAAAGATGGTTTGGTCGTGCAATGGTTTGTGACTGCATGCAGGATAGTGAGTCAACGCAAACCAGAGAGGGTTTTGGAGTGGACTAATCAAAGTCCAGACTTAAATCTGATTGAAATGCTGTGGCATGACCTGAAGCAGTCTTTTACAGCTGAAAACAGAAATTTTTTCCCTCAAAATAGTTGAATGGAGAATTACAAGAGATTTTACACCCATATCCATTAAAATTAAGGGACAATACATTTGGAATCATAGGTTTTTGTGTTTAGCATGATGCTTATCTTTGTAACTAAATGCCTTTATGTCTAGCACAAGGCCAGAATACACTCTAGCTGATGTGCTTTTTTTAACCAAATAATAGGCATTCTTTACCCTGGATTTTATTACAGCCACTGGTTGATTTTATGACAACTTCAAACAGAAATAAGGGTCTAATCAGTGCAGTGCACCACTATGGACTGAACCCTCCTTTTTGACAGTGCTGCTAGTGGGCGTCTTGAGCAGATTGCCCTTTGCTCGATATGTCGCCTGCTGAGGTCACTCTGCAGCCTCAGGGACCCCCAGGTCATTTCCCCTCTGAGGAACAACAACGCTTTGACCTCTGGGAATCTTCCCCTACTTTGCAGCGCGTGTGAGGTCATGTTTTCCAGGCCCTGCACTCGGTGTCGTGTTTTCCTGTCCTCTGTGTGCGCTGTATCAACACAGCTCTGCAGTTATGAAAATATAGCAAGGCCGACCACAGCATATCCCATGCCATCTAGTGAACAATGGTGGAAAACATGTCACTGATACTGCACAGGTCGGTAACTGGTGAGATAAAATGTGTGCAACGTGTGGGCTGTGTTTGTCCCTCTAAAAAAGTCAATAGGACTGAGAGGTGGACAGCCACGTCCCACACAGTAAATTAATGGCTGGAGCTCCTGAGTGGAGATGACTGATGACTTTTATAGAGACCTCTGGAGCCCTGTTGCCGCTGTCACCTCAGTGTCTCTCATGAGTCGGAGTCACTGGATCTTTTCAAGCGACACAAGGAATCCCACTTCTGTTTCACAAGATAAAGTTGATGTTGTGCTGCTTTTTCTGATTGCAGTTTGGGTTTCAAGCAATGCACCTGTAAAGTAAATGATTCACTACAGAAAAGTAATTTCTAAACCATAACCATGGAGGAGTTAAAGATTCTGGCAACTCATGTGGAAAAACCTTTATTGGAAAATCACAGAAAAAATGCTGTTTCATGCTTTTAACAATGCTCAAAACATATACTGTATTGCAAATTTGTGTATACTGATTAAACCTTTCATGTTCTGTCACATTAAAATCACAATTTAATTATTTTATACTTTATGATATTTTACCCTGAATGCACTATCCCTACAGTGACACATGGTGGTGTTACCATCATGCTGTGGGGGTGCTTTTCTTCAGAAGAGACAGATAAGCTGATCAGAGTGGATGGATGCCTTGATGGAGGTAAATACAGAGAAATAAACTGCAAAAGACTTGAGAGTGAGGCACTGGTTCACCTTCCAACAGGAGAGCAACCCCAAACCACTACTTCTCAAATAGTCTTGGGGGGGAGGGGTACCATATTTATTTATGATATTAATTAAAATTGTATTTGCTATAAAAGGACATATTTTCCTAGCCAATGTTATAATTCCCTTAATGAATAATAATTGTCATAATTTAGTTGGAAGATTATGATTCAATTTATTTGTGTATTGGACTCATTGAACTGTAACGTATTTACACTGTCAATGAACCCTGTGGTGGACCTATCACGGACAGGAGAGAGCCTTTATTTTATAATAGTCACATCTTTTATGAGGATAACTAAAGGTATTACTGGACTGTACAAAACGGTATCCCTTGTGTTTAGGGGAGACAAATGTATTACTCCATCTTCCCTCATGCTTGATTATTATACAGACGAACAGAAAATTATTTGAGTGACTTTAATTCAGAAAATAACAGTCACAGCAGTCAAGTGAAATGCAGTTAAACCATTTTTATCTGTATTTTTGTTATTCTTTCTAAATTATATGTTATTTATATGGTGACAATGTAATAAAAACAGAAAAAAGAAATAAATATACTCTACTGAAAGTATTTCTTTTAGTGCATGCACAAATGAGCTGACGGTACGATCGTGCTTCTGGCACACATTGTGCAGTGACAGGCACACTGGTGTACAGAGCTGACGGAGAGATAGAGAAGTTTGTGGCTGTGAAAAATAAAATGGCGGAGGCATCAGAGTCAAGTAAAGCAAGTGACAGTAGCCAGCACAAAAAGACCAAGACATATGATAAAGCCTACATAGCCCTCGGGTATACTGTGAATGCAAAATGTTATGCACTTTTCATCTCTTCTGATAAGCTAAAATATGAGCAATATTGTTGCAGACTGCACAAAAAAATGTTAGAGTTATATACCTTCTTGAAAAGGAATAAGCTGATGGAGCTGAAAAGTGACCAACGTTTACAGTGTTTACAATGTTTTAAAAAGTTTACTGTTACTGTGTTTAGTCGAAAAATGCACATCCCAGTGAATCATTTGCACTTTTTCTCTTTTGAGAATCACAAAGGCTGAGCAGTCTTAATTAAGTGCTATAAACTGAGTTAATAAGCTGAACTTGGGAATTGTTTTAATACTTTAAACAATAAATTAAGATGCAACAACTTATTAATCTGTTTTGATAATCAGGTAATTGTATGCAAGATGCTGGTGCCAGTGGTTTGTACAGATAAATCATTAAATATTATCAGATTCTCAATAGTATTTCAATTGGGGTGGGGGGGGTGATAAAATGGATGGGGAGGTCATCACAGAAAATAATTGAGAACCACTGCCCTACAGAAATAGCCAGAGCTACAATGAAAATATTTGAATCAAACCACATCCTTATGTTAAAATGGTTTGGCAATAGACAATTTTATAGTGTATCAACTCCAGAGGGCTGAAGACAAATGCACACCACACTTTTAAGATTTTTGGGGGCTAAAAAAAAAAAAAAAAAACGAAAGAACTGTAACGTTTTTGTTCCAGGTCACAATATGCATGACTTTGAGTTGATCTATCCCATAAACTCACCTTAAAATAAGTTGTTACATAACTAACTGTGTGTAAGTTCAGGGGGTACTATACTATTACACTGTATTTCTGTGTAATATGACCAAGATACTTTATTTAGCTGCTCTGTGTCGCTTGAGCAAGACAGCATCAGTCCTTCAGTAAAAGCTAAAGCCAAGGAAGTTATAAGTAAACACCACTGTGTGATTCTGATGAGTCACCAGATCACACAGCTATGAGGCTATGCTGTTTATATCTCCCATGAGGTAACGTCTTCCTCATATCATCTAAACACACAATTATAATGCCAGCCGTGCCCAATCAAGATGTCCAAAACCCTGCATCCATATGATTAGCACATGAATCACACGCTGTCACACAATGAGTGAGTTGTTCTTAAAATCCACACTAAATTTAACTCTATCAATTTAATACACATTGTTGCACTCCAAACATATACAAAAACATAAAAATATACACTTTTTCTTTTTTTTTTTACAGATTTAAACTGTTTGATGTAAATTCATAGAGTAAGCTATGTCAAATGCCACAAAGAAAGAAAACACAAAGACAAAATGAGAGGTTTACATGAGAATAAAAACCTCCAGTAACCTTTAAACGTTTCAACGGCTGTTTTCTCACATTTTTCATTAGGCGGCAAGCAGAAGCTAACTGCATGCAGCCTGCTCCCAACCTGCTGTTTAGAAACAACAGTAAACAGATTCACACCAACCCCCTCCTCACATTCCACAAGTTTTCAGCTCCATGTGTGTCGGAAACTTAGTTAGCTCCTGGCCACATAATTGCACATGCATACTCTTAAATGCACATGCCCCTGGTTTCCTAAATGCTCCCCTTCCACGCTGCCTGAAAGAAGTTATTTCTCCCAATTCAGAGAGAGTTTCTTTTCATATAACATTAGGGTTTCCCCTTTGCTCTCAGCCTCACTTTCTCCTTTCTTCTTATTCCCCTTTTCTTTGACTCCCTCAGCCTCTTGTATGCTAGTGTCTGCAGCTGTATTTTTAATCAAGTGAAGGATCCATAGAGAAATGGGCATTTCTTTCAGGAGCATTACATTCTTCCCCCTCCTGTCTGCGCTCATGGATCACTGGTTAGCTTAGAAATACAGCCGGCACAAAAGCAGCAGCTGACATGTGGAGCTTAATGGCAATAATGGCCATTTTTAAGCCCAATCAATCACATTTAGTGGACATCTCCATTTTTTGCCAGTGAAAAGGTATAAATAATAATAATGATAATAAAAAAGAGAAATGGGAGACAAAAAATACGGGGTGAACCCCCCCCCCACCCCCCACCCCCCGCTTCGGTAAATATTTTAACTGCTTATTAAGATTTGGAGCGCACCACAAAAGGAGCATCTGTGCTCCACAGAGCAGAGTGAAAGGAGAGACCCAGATGGTTCTTAGAACAAAACTGTAAAAACTGATCTATGAACTGGGCAAAGTAAAGCCTATTTATTTAACTATTTATTCATTGTATGTGTACGTGTGTGCCAGTTCGAGTGCATGTGCAGTTGCTTTTATACATAAGAGGATTGTTTTGGTGCTTTTGATTGTGCAAATGAATCTGCAGCTTCAAAATCTCAGCGTTGGAGCACCAAAGAGTTCTTGACTGGACAGAATTTGTTGGGACAACCTATAAAGTGTGCAATGAATACCTGAGTTTGTTTATCTTTGCAAGGTTCAGATATTTCAATGTCTCTTCACTTCTCCTTTTATGAGTCTCCATGACTTGTGGCGTGATTCTTAGACACACAAAACAGAGGGCAAAAGAAGGGGGTGAACCTGGCTGTCTGCTCAACAATGTACTTAAGTTCTGACCAAGTCCATGGGCCTCTTTTTGCCAGTAAAATAAATGCATATCCAAACACTAATGCAAAAAATCATGCCATCTATGAGTGAGTGTGCTTGGAATGACTTACAAAAGGTTCATATTACTCCTACTTTGGCTCTGTCCTTCAGAATAATTAAGGTAAATGTAACAAGAGAGAGCAGAGGACATAGCTTTTCACAAGATAATATGGAAAATTTTACAGCTTTCATCCCTTCCTAATCCTCCCTGCTCTTTTATCTTGTTGCCTTTTTATTGGCCATGCAGCTCCTGGGAACTTTAGTCTAATAAAAAACAATCCCGTGGAATTTTCCACTGAATTTATGCAGTATGCAAAAAAGATGGGTATGCACTTTTTTCCACTGGACAACACACATTTGTGCTTTGGTTTTTAATCAGAGTAAATAAGCCTGTGGGAGGTCTTCACAGCGCTAATCAGAGATGATCTAATGTGTGGACAGCAGCATGGAAGTGATGAGAATCCTGGGTGTAGTTATTGAACAGTGAAAGCCGCAGATAATCTGACTGTTTTATTGGAGAATATAAAAAGGTATATAAAATAACTCTTGATCATTGTTGAACGGCACTATTTTGGTCAACCTGGAAACTGCTCTTCAAAAAAAAAAAAAAAAAAAAAAAATGAAAGTAAGTCGTAAAAAACTTTTAATAAAACCCTGTGACAAGGAGTAAACTGATCAACACCATTTGTGTGAATTCATATAATAATCCACTGTGTTACATTTCATCTAGAATAGACCTCCTTACTCTGAAATCCAGCTCATAAAAGCATCATAGTAGCAATAACTGAAGAGAGCCCTCATGTGAATTTACATATTAATCCAATGTTAAAAATCCACCTCTATTAAAACTTTTACTGGCCAGAATAAAACTGAAAATGCTTCATGAGAAAATGACTCTGTCCTCTGCCAAGACTTTCTTCACATCAAGTTGAATTTCTACACACATAAATTCAGTGTTGCCAGCATGCCGAGGTGTGATGCAGGCACTACTATTGAGAAGCAGCACACCTCCAAATGCATTGTCTATCTTTGTGCTGTTAAATTTCACCAAGAAAAAGCAGAGGGACTCACTGAAACTTTCTCCAGCTCATCCATAGAATAGTATCAGTTTTAACGTGAAGAGTCAGGAGAACAGCACAAAAAGCGCCATAGCTCTGTTTACTATATGTCATGGTACACTGAAGACAGTTAATAATAACTGGAACAAATAGGACAACGGTGGCATAATGAAAACTGGACATTTGTCCAAAGTTATTGAAATACTCATCATGCAGGCTGAGGTCAACAGAAACACTGACAGAGTTTTTTTGGAAATTCTAACAAGGACTGGTTATGTTCTTCATGTGACAACAATCTGTTTTCTCTGTATGTCCAGACTAAGGAATAGAGTTGTGGGACAGAAGCCTTTTCTTTGAAAGAAAACTTTCAGACCTGGCTAAAACCTTGTAGAGAGTGTGCTATGTTCCAATTAAACTAAACTTGAGGTTTTCAGTTTCAGTTTATTTTCAATTTAATTTTTCATATAGCACTAATTCATAACAAATGCCATCCCGACACACTTTACAAAAAAAAAAAAAAAAAAAAAAAAAAAAAAAAAAAAAAAATTCAATCATACATACATTCCAATTGATCTTGGTTATTAAACAGATTAACAGTACTGTAAGCTCAATTAATTATTCAAAGTAGTTCAAAAAGTTTCTAAGGTTTTGTGTTGACCGTTCCAAAGAACACCCACAGGGGAAACATGTGGTGGCAGCATCATGCTCTTTGGTTACTTCTCTTCAAATGGAACAGGGGAATTTATCAAGGTGGGTGAAATCAAGAATATTTCCAAATTCCACTCAGTTTTGACCAAGAGCCTTTAGGTATCTGTTAGAAAACTAAATATGATGACTGATTTTATTTTTCAGCATCACAGAGAGTCAAAGAACACATCCAAATCCACAAAAAAAAAAAAAAAGCTCAAAAGGAATTATAGTCTAAACCTTTCATTTTAACAGGAGTGTGTACACCTTTAGGAAATTCTGTATTTGAAATTATTTCTAAATAATTCAAACAAGTCAGAGTGAACAGGCTTCTGATGATGAGAGGATTCTAGTTAACAACAGCTCCCTCCTCTTATACCTGCACCATTTACCTTCTAGTCTGCTCTGTGCTTCAACTTGAGTTTAGTAGCTGGAGTTAGTTAGAGATAACCAGCAGAGCAGCAGGGTATTGACTCTGGGTCAGAGTCCACAGCGGGGAGCCGAAGGCCACCTGGGGTTTTGATGGTCGATGCCTGTGTGCTTCCATGGTGTGAAAATGATCCAATTACAGACGCTCAGCATCAGATTGATGTGAAACCGATTCATTCATCATGCAAAGTGACAGGCGCAGGTCAGCTGCTGCGTCCTGTTGCCTCCTAGCTTGCCCTTTCACTTTTCCTCCAAAACACGCCTACAATGTTTTGTCAAGTCATGGGTTGGACCCCCCCCTTCCCCAGAAAAAAAAAAAAAAAAAAACAGCTGCTGGTGTTGCTGCAGCACTCTGACGATGATGGGCCAATCAAGCATGTCATCAGTAAGACATTTAGTCAGTACCTTGAACTTGTTAAAGTACAACCACAAGCTTATGTATTTTGTTAGGACTTTATGTAACAGACCAACACAAAGTAGTGCATAACTGCAAAGTGAAAGGAAAAATATTAATGGCTATCAGAATTTTGAAAATCTTAGACACCATCCCCACTCTGAAACATGGAAGCAGCATCATGCTATGGTGATGCATTTCTTGAGGAGGCAGAGAGAAATTGGTCAAAGTTGGTGGTAATATACACAGCAATAATGGAAGAAAACCTGTTAGAAGCTGAAAAACTTGAGATGGATGTTCTCATTCAAGCAGGACAACATTCCTAAACATGCAGGTAGAGCTACAATAGAATAGCTTAAATCAGAGGATATTCATGTGTTATAATGGCCAAGTCAAAGTCCAGACCTAAATCCAAACAAGAATTTGTTGTGCGATCTGAAGACTGATGTTCACAGATACTCTCCATCTAATCTGGCTAAGATATAATGCAAAGAGGAATGGGGGAATGGGCAAAAATGTCTTTAGATGTGGAAAGCTCATAGGTTATACAAATTATTGGCACAAAGGCTGATACAGATGCAAGTCAAAGTTTTTTGATCATTAGTATAAAAAACAACAAATGAAAAAAAAAAAAAAAACCCAATAACAACCATGTAAACTTTTTGTGTTTGCAAATCACATAAAACCCCAGTGTGTCGATGGATGTTTGTGGTAGCAGCATGACAAAATGAGAGAAAGTTCAAGGGTTGTGAATAGTTATGCAAGACACTATCTAACAGCTGTTTTATTTTTCATCTATAACTATCTATGATAATCTAAATGTTAAATTTTTTTTGGTACTTGATTATTAAACTTAGCTGATTTTCCTGAATGGTGAGCCTCACTTATTCCGTTTCCAATGATGCATCAGAGGTTCAAAACCTTGTGAATGTCACCAAGTTGAGACACCTTTTCTTGTTTCCAAATAGAAAATTCTGTCAGTTTACTTTACTGTGTTTAAAGCTTGATTCCATGGAAATCTAAAAATAAAGAAGCATGCACCACTCACAGATATACATTATTCCCCAACGGGTGGGGAACATGAGTGTGTGAATGCCAGTAATTGGATGCTCCTACTAAAGCATATTTACATTTTAAGTATGTTTACAGGTTTTTCTGTTTTTTCATATTGGAGCAGAGTGAAGTAAAATTAAAAGTGCACTGATGACCACCACAATATTTAGTTCTTGCACCATTTGACTTCTAGTTACCTTATTACCACTCCTGATATAAATAAAATCATCATGGTTACATGGTGTCACAGCAGTAACACAAAAATCTAAAACACAAATACAAAACCTGATCTAATAGCTTAGATGGAAATAGTTGAAGCTTGTCAGCTGCGGTACTTTGCCAGCATTACATTGAAATATTTAATGAATGAGTCTTCCTAATGTTTTCACTCTTTACTTTCTAAATTGTGTTTGTCTAGCACCATAAAACCTACCTTACATTTAGTAAAAACAAAAACAAAACACAAGTTATGAAAGTGATATGTTATAAAACTGTTATTTTCTTCTTTCTTATTTTGAAGGACAAAATTTTCAAAACAACAAACTCATCCATTTGTTTTCATTTTGGTTAATTAGTGTTGACAGTTAAGTGTTAATGTTTTTCATACTTTATAGAATTGTGCTTTTGTCACAAAAAAATTCAGTTTTTATCTATGAATATTTTTTATTTAGTTAGCAGTCAGCTGCTAACTAAATTAATAAAATAAAATGCCTGAAGCTTTTCAAACAGCTGTGTCTGTCATTGTGGCATTTCACTCTAATCTGATTACAGCACCCTGCAACAGTCAATAACAACAACAAGGGTTCTCTGATACATAAATGGAACCAGATTTGACAACAATGTCAAATAAAAACAGACACCAGCATAAATCAGGATGGAGCTGGTCTACTGAGGAGGGATCTCTGAACCCAGAAAATGAAGGGATTGGTTAGTGGTACTTTTGGCTTTAGAAGAACTTCTGCAAGACAGGCAAGTCTCATCAGCACACACACACATTCATCATAGATGTAAGCGCGTAAAGGGTGTCAAAATAAAGAGGCCTTTAAAGCGTGGCCCCAGTGACCACAAAGACTTCCTCAGTGTGGTGTAAAAAAGGACCTTCCACCCTGCCCCCTCCTCCAGAATGTTTTATTAATGTAACAGTGCCATGCAGGGACTGTGACTTTTGTCATGGACAAAAGTACGTCACAGAAACAAAATTCAATCCAATAAACAATTAATCTTAGCATTGCTGTAAAATAACATTATTTGTTTTGTTCTAAACCTAAAGTGCTTGTTTTTTCTTTTAAAGATAAAGATGCTGGAGGCATTAAAACGTAACTCTGCCAAGACATAAGTGGCAGGCCATTGTCCTGCTGCTGTTAGAGCACTATCACGCCTGTTTTACCGTTTGTCATTTTTCTGGAGCTGACATCAACCCCATGGTCCCATAAATTGCATCTCTTAAAGTGCCGATGGAAACACAAGCTGGTGTCACAGCTTGATTTGTGCAATGAAAGGATGGAAAAAGGAGCATGGGCAGAGAGACCTGTGGGTTTCCTGAGATATCCACCTCACAGACAATTAAGCACCAATCAAAGACCAAACAGGTTCCCCTTTCTGACCTGCTGGTAATGTCAAAGGGAATCTGACAAAACACTAACACTGTAAGTCCTAATTATGATAAAAAGAAGTGTTGATTTCAAAGCTTAGTAAGTCAGCTGGGGTATGACGCTGAGTTTTTAAATGGTGTTTGCAATTCCCAGGACCAGAACAAAAGCCCAACAACAGTATGCTGCATTTGATATGATTACCATTTTTATTGGATTTTTATCAAAGTGACAAAAGCACCATCTGCCTGAAGTAGCCAGGGCAGCAGGCTTTAGGATCAGCTGAGATATATGCTGTTAAAAACAGATAAATATGTTATAATTAACTTCACATGCAGAAGAGTTATTCACTTTTGTTTGAAACACTGACTATGAATATTACAATATTTGTAAAATATATGTTGTTCATTTTTTATTTAAAATATTATAACTTTAGAAATGTTCATACATACATTATTGAACTGCATGTCAAAAAACTTTCATTTGTTTTTAAGACATTTAGGTGCCATCATCAGTGGCTTTGTATAGTAAAAACTAAATTCCCTGTTAAGCATAAATAAATTATCAGTGAGGAATTATAAGAGAAAAATCTAATGCACTACCAGCATGTAATTAAACTGTAATAACCCTATGTGCATTATTTTTCCAACAGTTTGATTGTTGCTGTTTTGCAGAGCTGGCCCAAGGTTGTATGGTGCCTTAAGCAGAATATGATTTAGTGGCTCCTCTTCTGTTAAGAACATGACCACTACTAACATCATTTCAGTATAGATGTTGGAATATAGGAGGGGGGGGAGTTTAAAGCAGTCGCTGATAACTGGTTATTTGCTGAGATGTATTTGTGAACAAACTGAGCTCAAACACAAAGATTAAACTCACAGCATCAGATTTTAGCTATGGTAATACAACAATAAAACTATGAAGATTATTCTTTGCACTTTTACAAAGTACGCCTAGCAATTCCTTTAAATCTTAAATTTAAATGTTAATGTAACTTTAATTTATCTATGTTGAAACCATTAAATCAAATTTAATAGTGCTCTCATTCTCAATAAACAAATGTTAAAATTCTAGGTCTATGGTTTGTATTGAAATTCAAGCATTTATGGTGCCCCCTGAAGGTCTGGGGGCCCCGAAGCAACCTCCTAGTTAGCTTATGTCTTAGGCTATCGCTGCAGTTTTGCTTCAAATAAAGCAAATTAGATCATTTTATTTGATATTTTGTTGTAAATTTTCATGAAAATACCAAGAAACCATGGTATTTTTCTTCAAAGTTATCATCACATGAGAGTCTCATCCAGGTACATGCCTGTGAAGATCTTTGAAGTATTCATCATAAAGATTTTACCAGTATATCTCATTGCACAAAAAAAAAAAGAAAAAAAAAGTCTCCTGTCCCAGCTGGCTCTCCTGAGTCATTTTGGTGTCACTCCACACAGAAAGGTGAGAGGCCTGTTAAAAAAGCTCCACTGGGAGCAAGGAAAGTGGAGAGACTGCCTTGTTCTCTCTCTCTCTCTCTCTCTCTCTCTCTCTCCTCTCTCTCTCTCTCTCTCTCTCTCGATCTCTCTCTCGTCTCTCTCTCTCTCTCCCTCACTCACTCGCTCTCTCTTCCCCTCTCTCTCTCTCTCTCTCTCCCCTCTCTCGCTGGGATCGTATTTCTGAGGGGTTATCAAGCAGCTCATTTAAATGAGGGCTGGTTCACAGCAGGAACCAGCTGAACAAAGTTGCTATTACCAACGCCTCTCCTGCACTGCTCTCACTCTCCCCTAATTGGGTTTGACTGCATTTGTTTAAACCAACAGAAGAAGGAGAAAGGAGGGTGGAGGGGTCACAGGAAAACTGAAGTGTGTCAGTTTATCCAGACATTGCGGGACTTCAGAAAAAAATGGGGCGACCACTCTGTGAGATTATTAAACTAAGATTGAAAGGGGTGAAACTTGGTGGGTCATAGAGCAGACCCAGCCAGTGACTGGAACAAGTCAATTCTGGTCTCCACTTGCACAAGCACAATCACCTCTGGTGGTCCCAGCTCATTTCCTCAGTCAGCAGGAGTGCTGACACGCTGTGTACGGCAGTGCATGGACACCCACATAGGCAAGGAACACATGAACATATACACAAACACCCCTAATCTATAACCAGTCCCACTGTTAGCAAGCCACTGAGTCCTTCAGTGTTTGGGTTCAAGGTAAATATGTATACTACAATGGTCTCTGAACAAAAGAAGCCTTTGATCTGAAGTATAACAACATTCAATGTCAGTAAAGGGAAAGTTAAAGGGCATGAACAGCTCAATCTCCCTGAATAAGCAGGTTTTTTTTTACATCACAAGGACAACTCTTGACACTTTTCCCTCTGCTAAAACAGTGATCTCTTCTGACATCCAGCAAAGTCAGATGATGCTGACCATCAACCAGCTGCATTCTGAGGTAGCCAGGGACAAAGCCGATCAAACGCTGTTTAAATGTCAGCCATCCGTAGTTCCTGATCCACATAAACAAAGACAAACGATAACTCTAATGGCCCACTACTTTTCAGGCATGTTTCTTCCCCTCTTGACCATGCTTTGCCTCGCATCACGCTAAAAAGGGATTCCTTGTAAATTTTATTACTGCAGTGTCAAAAAGACTCCCATCGAAAAGCAGTAAATATTCTAACAACGTCTAGATGCAAGGCCATTCCTGCTGGCTCCAGGCACTGAATTAGGCCAGCCTGTTTCTAGTTAGACAGTCATTAAAGAGATCTTACAGCCACAGCAAATGGTTTCCTGTCCTGAGTGCTTAACTCCTGTAGTAGGAAATGTCCTAGGCCGTAAAGGGTGAACGAAACTTCCTGAACATTTTTTTAAAGTTACCACAGAGGGTATCCGACGTGCTCCATCCACTCATTGGGGCCAATCAAAGAGGACCCTGCTTGACCCTGACATGGTACTGACCGTTTAAACAGGTGGTGTCCATTTATTGGTGTTTAATATGGCAGTGACAGGCTTACTCAGTCTTCAGGAAAACACTCAATCTGGTATGAAAAAAATAACACTCTGAAAAAGGAAAAATAATCAATGAAGGCTTCATTGCTGTGAAAATATCATTCATCAAGTTTTTTTAATGTTTTCCTGTGGGTCAAGCTACTTTGGGTTTAGAGTCCAACTGGTGCAGGTACTGTTTAACCATATAGACACATTTTAAGCAGCGAGCAAATTTCTCTGTGGCTAAAGTAAATCTCTCTCACCATCTCCCTTCCTCCCAGGCAGCTGGTTACCAGGCAGCTCATTCGCTCCCCAGACAGCAAAGGTGTTGAGACCTGAGAGGCTGAGCACCTGCTGACTGCACTCTACAAGTGGCTCTGCCTTTCTTTGAAAATATGTCCCTCCTGTTCCCATTGCACCCTATCTGCACTCCAGGTAAAGTAAAAACATGCGCTAGCGGACAGCATGTATCATCTATTAGTCATGTGGAAACACAGTCAGCTTAGCCGGATGTATAACGCAGCACAAAGGCTGGGTTTGTGGCGCTTTGGTTTGTGAGTCCACATAAAGGTCTCCATGCCAGAGGCTCTGAGCTGAGACAAAGAGTGAAAATATGATATTACAAAAACAGACATATGGGTGACTAACAACCTTGGAGATGAGTAATTATATGACTATTATGAATCAGCTCACTCCAGAGTCACTGAAAGTACTGTACGTGTCAGGGTAATGGCAGGCTATTGATGGCTCATACATTTTCACAGGGAAGAGTGAACAATGGTCATATTTTAAAAAATATGGGGTCATTGGCAGGTCAGGGTTCATAAATAGTCAAGAGATATAAAGATACAGCAAGATAATTGAGAAACATGAAATGTAAGAAAGATAAACACAAAACAAAGTAACTGGTGTTCATAGAGAAAATGTAGCAGCAGGAAAAGTACTTTTTTTAACATAGCCACATTTCTGTACCACTGAGAAATTTCCCAAACAAAACAGTGCCTCGTAAAAGTAATCATACACTTTGAACTTTTTCACATCATGTTGAATTAGAACAGCAAACTTAAGATTTTAAAGAATGGACCAGCACACGATTTTGCATAATTGAAAAGAGGATGCAAAAAAGACATTAGGTTTTCAGAAGTTTTAATGATAAAAATCTGAATGTGTGATATTGTGACTCAGTATGCGACAAGTGTCAAGGAAGGTGGTAGGTAGACAGCATCATCAGACAGCATCATCAGACATTTTAAGCTTCTTTTTGGTGGATTTTATTCATAGACATGTTAATTTCTGCCAATTTTGTTAAGAGGGAAAAAGATACTTACTCATCTCTTACAATTTTCTATCCTAATCTCTTGGTTGCCAAAATCTTACTGTTTTTTTGCAGAACTGAAACACACCTGAATCTCATCTGTCTGTAGTATTAGAAAATGTATTAACCTCCTAGGACCTGGCATCCACATATGTGGACAATAATGCATGTCATACAAGAGTTTGGGTCTTAGTAGGCTAAACCAAACAATCTAATACAATCTAAACAAAGAAACAGGAAGAAGACTATTAATCTCATTTACAAGCTCATCTATGTAACTAAATGGTTTGCAAAACACAACACTTCATACAGTGCAGCTCAAAAGGCTACATTAAATAGAATAAATATTACTATACAAAAGAAACCCTTATTATGTTGTACTCAGTGAAGCAATCAGTGACATCATGAAGCTATACAAACAGGAAGGGCTGCACGGGGTCCTCCTATACACCTGTCCCGGGTGTAGGATCTGAACAAAGGGACAAAAAATGGTGAATATATTAACATAAATGATTTACAAGAAAATTACCTTTAACAGATGGAAAATTCAGATTAAGTAATGATTCAATAGTCTAATATTCAATAGTCTTTACTTTAAAAACATAATGCTTGAATGTAACATAATGCTACCACAAACAAATTTGGGATAGTATGTGAAGCAAAAATTACAACAGCAATGTTAAACTAAAGCATTATGAATAACTATAAAATAGGATGCAAACAATTTTGAATATGTTTAAGGGACACATAGTAAATGCAGTCCTAACCACTTAGTCACATTTGTGCATATGCATTCATCCAGCTTGTGAAATTCCTTTTTCCTCATTTAAAGCTACAAGTGTTTTGGGATATATCTGCATCACACCGTTGCACATCCAGAGACTGATTTTTTTAACCATTCTTTTTTTAAAAAATAGCTCAAGCTCAGTCACAGTGGATGGAGAGGATCTATAAATATCAGTTTTCAGTTATTTTCTAAACTGGATTTAGGTCTGGACTTTCATTGGGCCATTCTTATACAGGAAGATGTTTTGATCTAAACCATTACATTGTAGCTGTGGCTGTATGGTTAAGATGATTCTCATACTGGAAGGTCAACTACTGCTCTAATCTCAAGTCTTAAACAGCCTCTAACAGGTTTTCTTCCAGGATCCCTTGTATTTAGTCCAATCACTGTTTAGTTGGATGGTCCATGTCTTAGCAGGTTGGCAGTTGTGCCAAAGTACTTCAATTTTTGCTTAATGGTTGGTCAGTATTACATGAGATTGTAATATATTTTTTAAATAAACTAGCCCAGCTTTAATTTTCTCCAAGACTTTATCCATGACCTGTCTTGTGTGCTCTTTGGTCTTCATTATTCTATTTTTCACTAATGTTCTCTAATAAAGTTCTCAGGCCGTCACAGAACAGATGCAAGCCACACTTTCCAGATTTTTATTTGTTAAAAAAAAATGAAAACCATGCATTATATTTTTCCACTTCACAATTATCCCAACAAAATATTTTGACGTTTGTTGTGATGTGGAAAAATGAAAAAGAAGGTTCCAGAAGAATAATTTTGCAGAACATTATATGTATACATTCACTGTTTGTTGTTGAGATTGTGACAATGTCTACAAAAGCAGATATGTAACTCAAAAGCAGAGCCTTAGTAATAATTCTGTCCAGTCATTAATCACTGGCTCAGCTCAAGAGAAAACAGAGAGTTCACTCATGGTAAAAACTGCCTGGCCCTGGGACGGAGATTAGAGGCCTAATGAAAGCAAACAAAGCTAGACATGTGAAATTTATTGGCACATTTAGAAAAGCAGCCCCAGAAGGACACTGCCACCAATAATCATTTCTGAATCCCAGTCAAGTGCCGTTTCCTCAGCCAGACGCAATCTAGAGAGGGATATTTGTGGAGTGGCTGAACAAACACAGATTTGCTGGTATCTCCATCTTTCCCAGCAGCTGGGAAGGTGGAGGGAAGGCTGATCGCTGGTGTGCTGGATGACGCCCCTCCTCAATGCATTTGGCTTCTGGGAACAACGCTCTCTGTCCTCCCAGCTCCTCCTATGACCTGCCATGCTGTAATGTGTAACAACTCACTATCTCTTACTATCCACCTATTTGAGTTTTGAACCCTGCATCCCACTGGCTCTCCATATTTAACCAGAATGGAGTGGGACTATTTTGATAGCATAGATTTGCAGTGTTGAACACTAATTAAAATGCTATGTCTCTATAGACTTGCTTATGGGATTATTGTCTATGGCTTAATCATACTCTAAACTGAAAGCTTCACATAATCGAGGTTTGGAAACAACAAATTAGAATTTGTAAAAATACAGAATCATAAATATCCTCTGTCAGTTTTTTCTGTTTAAAATAAGAAGCATAAATCTGGACAGAAATTAAGATATTTGATCTAATTGGCAAGCTGCCTAATTTCTATTGCATGCAACAAGCAGGAAGGATGCCAAAAATGTTTCTTAAAATAACCATTGCTCAAACCTAAATTTGGATATAATGACACCAGCATCAGTGGGAGAAATTCTTGGATAACATCTTTTTTTCTCTAGTTTTGTTCTCGTCAGCTGTGCAGTATCTATGTTAATGTCAAGGTTCTGACCTTGCTAATAAGACTTTTAAGAGAAATACTTCAGCCCAGTTTAACTAATACAACTTAGATTTTGTCTTAGATGAGTTTATCATATTATGTTCACGTTTCTGTGCTTGTTTAAGCTGGACTGTAAACTACTAAGCTTCTCTTTATGTCAGTCCATCCAAAGAGCCATGTATCAGGGTAACTACAAATTAGAGGTGCTCTTTGCCCTTAGTAATTTGGCCTTTTCTAACCCATTCTCCTCGTATTGTAATACTACACCACCCCCCTCAGTTTAAATTATTCACATCTCCAAAACAGGCATCTGGATCTATGAAAGCTCAGTGACCTCTAGTCTATAGTACACGACTCTAAAATCTATATTTTTCAATTTGTGAATTTTGTGCATTCTGAAGAAAACAGAATATGTAATTAAACACATAAGCAAAATAAATGGGAGAACTCAATAGAAAAAGATTTGGTGGATTTATAGTCACTTAGTGAATTAGGAGTTGCAGCTGGGATGAATTATATTAAAGGTTTAGTTCTGTATTTTGGAAGTCAAGTTCTGTGAAGTTTTTGTCAGTACCAAACATATCAACTGTCTTTTATGAAATTGTGGATTACTTATATCTAATAACAAAACATTAAATTTCACTAATATGAACATTTTAATTTCGAATTATTTTTAATTGCTGAACTCATGTGAAACTGTCATAACACAACATTTCTTGTCAGCTTTTCACTCCTCAGAAGATTTATCTACAATGTTACTTCAACATACTTACAGTAATGAGACATCTTTCCACTAAGACAAGTGAACTATTACCAATAATAACTTCACAGAATCTCACATAGAAATGGAAAACAAACCCTTTATAGTTTTTATTGTAAATTTAATAAGCAATTGCCTTTAAATTAGTAAGAGACCAGAACAGAGATGTGATGGCTACATCTGTCAGCTTTTTACAAGAAATCTCTGTTGTGTTGTTTTACCACATTTCAATGAAAACATTCCAGTTCAAGGTTGAAACGTGTCAAAACTTGTAAAAGTTCAAGGGATATAAATAAAAGAGACTGCTTTAACCTCCTAGGACCTGACATCTACATATGTAGACATCACATTTTGGGCTATTAATGCATATCATACAAGAGTTCGGGTCTTGGGAGGTTAATGTTGACTTGACCACTTTATTAAGTTATTGTTAAGGGGTTCCAAACAATACTAGACTGATTGTAAATATTCCTAACCTGACTTTATCTTTTATTTCTATATAAGTAGCATCTAATGTTACATCTCTTTATAAATATTACTAACACTCAGGAGTAAAGAAGCATTCTGCCTTTGTTTCTCCGGTAAGTAGAGGTGCTGATTCTTTAACCCATAACCCACTCCCTCAATAAACACTGTTCTAAAAAAAGTAACTTTTCTTTACACAAACATTAAAAAGTAAAAAGAAATTACTGATCTGTCTGGTACTTGCACTTTACAATTTTTTTATAGGTGTCCCTGATATACATGTAAATATTTTTTTATTTTAAACAACAGCGAAATAGGCCTTCAGTGTATTTCAGGCTATGAAGTGATTTATCTGACAATAACTTCAGCATCAATAGCCAGCTGCAGTGAAAAGCTATATTCTCCTACAGTGCTTAAACAATGCAAAACATAAGGGGGTGGTTTCCATTGACTGGAAATCCAGTTAAGCAAGAGAAAACATCTTAGGGTGTACAACTGATCTTTTTTTTTTAATAGACCTAATTGCACACCCATGGACAACTCGCCCTGGGTACAGAGCCATATTGGCCATTTAAAAAACTATCACTGCTTCCAAAGGTAAAGACTAAGGGAGAGTCAAGACACAAACAGCCATGCATAAATTCGTCAATGTGTGAGCTTATACGTGTTTGACTGGTGCTTGGCAGAGCAAAGACTGAAATTCAGCAGGGTGCCACTGCTGACACGGAGACACTTCGACCCGCAGGCTCTAATCCCTTTTGAACTGGCCCAAGCACTAACATGGGGCCATATGTTTGGAAGCGCACAAGAGCTCCCCTGTGCTATTTTAAGCAGGGAAGAAAGAAGAAAACATTTTGCCAGCCTCACTTCCCGCTGCAGTCGGATCAGTCATCAAGTCATCCTGCGAGGATGGATGAGAGATCTCATAAGACAGAAACAAAAACAAACATTTGCACCCATGGCACAATGTCTCCTTAAGGAGACAGAAAAGTAAATTACATAAAGTGGACATATGCCATTCTGATTCCACTCAAATTGTGGATTACTGCTTTGATTAATCACGCTTTAATCAGAGTGCTGAATTTCTATGTCCACCCCCCCATCACAGAGAAATAATCTTATTCCCCAGCACAAGGCTAGATTATTTCTTTCCCCTTGCTGAGCTATTCTTCATTGCCTGAGGATTTTAGCTCAATTATCTTTGTGTCAGACGATTATCTCTGGGTTTAATTTAATCATCATTATTCCCTTCTCATATTTCAATTAAACAGTCTTTCATGGCATTAACACATACTGTACTTAAACCTGTTATTTTGTTCAGTTAATATTGTACTAAGAGCTACCATGGGGGGTTATGGATGTCATAATTATGTACTCAACAGGCATATTTCACACTTGTCTGTGCTGGCGCTATGTCAAGACTCCAGCAAGCAGTGATATTAATCTAATGACAATATGCGCTTTATGTGATCTATAATACTGCCATTCTCTGCTTGAGTTCCTGCTTAATTGTGACACAGGAAGCGAGTGCAAGTTAAAAAGGTTAAGGAGGTGCAAGCATTACTAGATTACTCAGTATTCTGGCTGTTTATCACGGGGGCTCCTGGAGCATGTGTGCGTATGAATCTGATTCTCAGAAATGTGAATATATGGAAAGTATATTTTCAACATCTTAAACAAACAAGTCATGTATGTCAATCTACATGTAAATTATTAACCAGGGATTTGTGCGGGCTGTTGTCCAGGATGTAGAAGCTTTTCTAAGTTTTGTGCTGGATGTTTTTGCTGTTGGGTTTTAGCCTAACAACAAACATGTTAATTTGATGTGAAGAATATCAGTCAAGAATAAAATAGACAAGTATTCATAGTTCTTACAACTTTTCAGATTTTATCCTATTATAGCCACAAAACTTAATGCATTTTTGGGGGGGTTTATGGACAAACACAACATGAATGGAAGAAAAAGCCATTCTACAAACATTTTACAAATAAAAATCTAAACAGTCGTTGTGAGCATTCATGTTTAGCCCCATTTACTCTGATACACTGAAATAAAATCCAGTGCAACCAACTGTTTTAAGACATCTCTTAATTAGTACGTAGAGTGTTTAATTTAATTTTAGCATATTTCAAGGCAAAAGCATGCATCATTGTCCTTCTACTTTACAATCATGCACCATGGTGTTGTTGGTTTATCACATAAGATCCAATTATAGATTTCTGTGACTGCAGTGTGATAAAAGGTCCAAAATAAGTTTTGGGGGTATGAATACTTTTCCAAGGCATAAGCGTTTGCATCTAATGCATTTATCTTTCGGCAATGGACCTGAGTAAATCAACCTATATTTTCTTTGTGCAAATAAAACAAAAAATATGTGACACCAAGGTTAAGATGGCTGAGCTGCATGCGCGTGTGCATATTTCCTATATGGTGCCTCCATTCCCTTAAGTGTATTTTTAAAGAAACTGGAAGGACTCATAAACATTTACTATCTTTAAAAGATAAGATACTGGAACTTAAAAGATTGAATGGTTTAGATCTGTTAATGTCACAAATATTATATCCTTGAACTCACTCCACATCCTCGTTCTTCCCTTCCTTAACAAGGACGTTTTTTTGTTTTGTTTTTTTATCTCAGAAAAACAGCTATAATCAGAGTTCCTTCACAGTACTGTTTATGATAAACAGTGTTATCAACACACTTTGATGTGAGAGGCTTTTATGTAGCACATACTCCATAGTCTTGCTGTAATTTCAGTTTGTGCTCTACAGAATAAAAAGCCGTTAAAAACTAAATAAATTATAGACAACTACAATTCGTGCTGTTGACTTGTAGACCTGTTATTTAGAGATGGATTATCAGCAAAATCTGCTTTTTGTGAACTTGATTTCAAAGATTATCAATGAACTTTTTCCTGAGGATAAGAAGTGCCAACCTCTCCATAAAATTGCTGCAAATAAACAGAGTATGTTGGCTATGAAGCAAGCCCTGAATGAGGCAGGTTTCATTCAAAATTTCTTCAAACTTAGTTTTTGCACTCCATGTAATATATATAATACATACACATACATATGTGTATGTGTATGTATTATAACAAACTGCTGGCATAATTTAAGCTATTTGGTTCAGAGTTTGCAATAAGAGAAAGACAGCTGAGTTTGTCTCCACATCAAACCCAGCATGGTAATGCTCTATCTGTGTTGCCAGCTCAATGAATTCAGTCACTGGCTGCCTGTGTTTTCTTCCTGCTAAGAGGGAGAGAATAGATTACCAATAGCTCAGGCAGGGAGGCAAGCAAACATACAAATAAGCTCAACTCATTCGGAGAACATTTTGCAATTAAAGCAAAATGCTTGTGATGCCCACAAGATAGGAAATGTGTGGAACATGAAGCAAACGTGCAAAGCAGAGTTGCCAGGCCGCCCACATTGAGCGGAAGAGCTCCAGGGCAGTCTGTCAGAGACAGAGGAAACAAAGTTGAAATCTTGAATTAGTTAAAGCAGAAACAAGGTTGCTGTGAAGTCTTAATGAATTATGGTGAAATTCATATTATCAGATACATCTCTGCTTAGGTAGACTGAGCCATTTATTCAGGATAGGAAGTATAAAAATAAAAGGAAAACCGCATCACCCGTGATTCTCCTCAGCCAATGTAAACAGCACCTGATTGATGCCCTGAACAATCACCAGTTCAGACATGCTGTGTGGTGTTCGAACTGAATCTGGGAAGTATTTGAAGTTGATCTTGATAATCTCTGGAATCTTGCACTTATATCCTGGAAACTAATTATTTCAAAATTGACAGTAATGGAAATAATATGTGTGAGGGGCCTCATGGCCGTTGGCTACTCATAATATTTTCTGCAGTGAGACAGTGCATCACTCACAGAACTGTACACTAGGATAAAGCAAGCGCAGGCATGAACACGCATACATTGCAGGTTGTGGCTCTGAAAAGTAAAAGTATCTGCTAATGCTACCAGAACAGGAGCAGTAAGAGGGAAAGGACATGCTAATCTCATTGTCAGACACTTGAATACTGGAAATGTTCAAAAATGCTTGCCACGCTTTCAAGTCAGACTTTCGATGACACAACAGCTCTGATATTGCATTGGTAAAGGTTTTAAAGGCCTTAAATCTTAACACTGAATTTAAAACATCTGTTTTACTGGGTTGCAGTGATACATTTGACACCACCTGATCATAATATATTAAGTAGGATTTATGGTACAGTGCTAGATTTGTCAAATCTTCTTAGCAGACCAGTACTACTTGGTATTATTTAACAAATCAAACTGTACAGTCCCCTTGCTCCAAGTACTACAATATCTTGCAACAAATTTGGTAATTGCACATAACTTTATACCTATGTGTCATCACAAGACCTCAGTTCTTGTTGTCACTGATTTAGTGTGTCCATATTATTTTATGAACTGAAAATGTTGTTTACAGTAGCTTTTTATACAATAGTAAAAAAAATGTTTTATTTGTTGACATTTATCATGTTTTATCCATTTAGTTCTTCAAAATTAGCATTTTAAATCTTTTCTTCTGAAATTTCAACTTTATCATTTTACTGTATTTTACTGTCTTTTTTTTATCCTTTAAAGCACTTGGAATAAATGACAATAAGCTTGTGTGTTTATCTTTATGTTTTTACACAAACAGAACAAACTCAACGATGACTATGTCTACTCCTGAAGGAGTTGATGAAAAGGTGGACAGGGAGGATGGGGGGAGTTAGGAGGGGAGTCCAGCAAAGAGAGGCAATCAGGGCTTATTGCCACTGACAGGGCTGCACCTTGATAGGCTAGGCGCAGCATTGTTTGTCACCTAACCAACCCCAATCAATCAATCATCTCCCTCAGCTCCTATCACCAATCAATGAGATGGCGCTGCACTTTCAGAGGGCCCTCTTCTTTGCTTCACTGCCTGGCTCTGGTTACACCACCCAATCAAGTGTCCCAGCACCTAGCAGAACCCAAATCCCAGCAACTGGGAATGAAACGAAATAATAAGGGAGCGACTGATGAATTTCAGTTGCTCCTCCTGAGAACTAATTGTATGGAATGCTTTATATTCATGTAATTTTATTTCTTGTCATGACAAATGAATAGTGCAGAGCCAGGTGGAGAGCTCAGGTAATTAGCCCCAATATAATGGAGTGTTGGTAGCTGTCCTTATCTAAACAGAGCTTGAGTAAGATTTTTTTATGCTCACAAGCTGCTTGCTGAGAGCCCTATATTACATCCTGTTTTGCATCCTATGTAAAATTTTAGACTTTCCAGACTGTTAGGAGAAAGTTTTTACATGCAAAGGTAGGAGTTGTAAGGGTTTAGCTTCTTTTGTTTACAGCTACTACCATGAACTGTTGTTAACGTGCTCTCTCATGCAATGTTTTAAGACAAATCACCAGAATTTATCAGTGAGCTTGAAAATATCCACTTGGTTTCCTTTGGCTTGAGGAATCTTTGGAAGACAAATGACATGGCTATAATATGTGTGATACAACACTCCCACTGCTCCAAAATACTGAACAACTACATTTCTCAGATTTTGATTCCAGCAGAGGGACTGATTTATCACCAAATAGGTTATGTCGGTTTATACATCAGTGGAAAAAACAGAATAAAATGCCTGATCTCTTCAAATTTTTATTTCAGTTTGAAATATTACAATGTCATATGTAATAACATTTATGTAAAAATAATTTTCCTTATGTGACTTTAATCTATAATAAATGCAAATATATTGAACATGCCCATCAGCTCTCTATTGATTCCCTCTGTGTTGTGTGTAAGGTGTGTATCAGCCGATGAGGACTGTCCTCTCTCCCAGAGCCCCAACTGGGGGGTGATGTTTCTTTTTTTCAGCACATTAGGTTGCAGCCTTAGGGGTGCTTTGACCAGTGGATCAATGGCTCTCGCGCTCTTGTCACCATTCATTTAGAGTGAGCGAGCCCTGGCTCCAGTCCTTGTCTGCCGCTGGCCCTGCTTTCACCTGGTCTCCCCTGTCCCATCTCCTGAGCTCCCCCTGACAGCTGGCTGCCACAACCAGCAGCAGACAGACCTACGGCTTGGCGGACACAGGAAAGACCACTACAAACATACACATTAGAGTGGATGGAGTGTATGCTGAGGACTTGTGCCTATACTTTTTCCTCTCACTCATGCTCATCTTCTCCAGCATTTCTCTACCCTCCCCCCTCTCTCACATTTTTACACATCTGGCTCTGCTGCTTTCACTTGCTGTCTTGGATTCTCAGCCTCTTCCTCTTGGTCTCTTGAGTCAGGAAGTAGCTGATCATCTTGTTGGAGGGGAACCAGCTGTGGACCGGGGTTGCTCTGACATCAGCGCACTCCCTTAATCCAGGATGTACCTACATTACAATCACAACTCAAACATATTACTTTGTTGCAATAAAGGTGCATTTCAGTAATTAAGAATGTCATAGAATCTGATTTGAGTGATGTAATTTAAAAGTAAAACTTATTGAACACATGTATTCAAGTCAGAACTGAGGCACCTTTTCATCGTCTCCATGTGGTTGGTTAAATGACAGATGCAGCGAGGGGGAAGACTTGTATTGGGGTAAGTCAGATTCACAGGTTGAGGGAATGAAGGATTGTTAGTGGGGACCACCCAGCGCAGGATTTCAAAGCTTAAAACAAGAGTCACAAAAAAGAAGTGTAACAAGGTGAGATAAATAATTTAAATCTGAAGCATTTGCTACATTTTTACATTATATATCTCAGAATACAATTGATACACTAAGTTTTCCACTGCAGTGTTGAAAAGAATGGTACGGGGAGACTTCTGACACAGAATTTATGCTTGTTGCACACATATACTGTACAGTGCATGGACATACTTTTCAGTGGGTTGAAATGTATGTACTAAAAGTCATTTCTTTAACTGGCCTTTTGTAATATCATTACTGTTGAAGAAACTGTTGTTTAGGTAGTATGTAATTTGCTTCATATTTCTGAAACTAAATTTGAGTTCTCTTTAATTGTGAGCTGTAATCATCAAAAAATAAATAAAATAAAAAAGATGCTTTAAATACACAGCTGTATGTGTAAAGAATCAATATATCACCTTCACCTTATTAAATCAGTGAGATAAATTATTTTTCAATGATATTCTAATTTATCGAGCTGCACCTATATAAAAAGTGTTTCACTAGATGGAATATGAAGTAGCATACGATTATAAGTTTTTCAAGTTCTGCCATGTGGAATCAAAACAGATCAAATGGCTTTTTAGTGTGACATTAAAACTGTTTACTATTCAGGAACAACAGGCACTTCTAAATATCCCCCACTAGTTATTGTGCCCTTGTGCTATAGAGAACATATTGCACTGTATGTAAAAATGAACAAACATCGGCTGGGCGTCAGCCATAGACGAGCAGCCTTGTTTTATCGCCTGTACTTTATTACAGTTTGCCATCTGCACAGAGGAATGTTAATAGCTAGCTGCGACTATTTACACATATGAAAAAGTACATCCATCTGCCATGATCCGCCCGTCTCACATGAATCAGTCCCGCCTTTCCCCGATGAACAACTGCTGTTTATTCACAAGGTGACAAGCAGCACCAAAGCCTAGCAACACCTGCACCTCACATCCTGCCGTCTGACATATGTGAACCTCACACACACACACACACACACACACACACACACACACACACACACCACACACACACACACACACACACACACCACACACACACACAAAAATACACATAGAAACACCTCACCTTGCCATGTCACACCTCATCTCCATCAACACATTTTTCAAGGTTACAATACACAATGTGTTTTGCCCCCCACCTCCTTCTCCTCTGACATTTGCGTTTACCACTTTGTTTGCAGAGGATTCATAATGACAGGCACGCATGTCAATTGAGAAACAACCCATCAATTCTAATCAGTCAAAAAGGGATTATGAGGGTAATTACTTATATAGTGATTCAGGTTAATTCCTTAGCTAGGACTTGGCTTAATGCTTTGCCAGGTGACAAACAGTGGCAGGCCACTTATATGGCAACTGCAAAATCCATAGAAATTATTATCTCTAGAAAGAGGTGTTCAGAGAAGTGTTGAAACAAAGCTAAAATCCTTTTAACTGCAGCAATAATCAAATAATATAAGATTGTGCTGTCCCAGTTTACATCCACTCACTTTGCATCAAATTACAGCTTTCCTTTGGCCTGAGTGTGAGCACATTTTATTGGATGAATGATAACGACCGATATGAGCTAAATATCAGCACAGAAACTGAGAAAAAATAAATCTTTATTATGCACAGAGAAACCACTCTGGCTGTAGCGCCTGCAAGGCCATAAATGTGGCGTAAATCATGCTCTGTGAAAATGTACCACTCTGCATCAGCCAACAATAGCAATAATCTCACTAATCTGTAGTTTATGCAGAAACAGCCAGCAGAAATATGTTTCCAAACAAGCAGCAAATCAATTGAGGAAGGCAATTGTTTTGTTTTACCAAAAATGTGCATAACAGTTACTAACCATGAATATATGTTATATATATTTTATTGTTCTTTTATTCCCTCAACAAAACTCCTGTTTTATAACTTGTAGATGAGAAATCTGTTATGCCAGGTGGAGTGCACTGCACTACTGTATGTTGGAGGTGAGGAAACATTAAGCATTAATCCCCACCTGACACTAATACTTGATGTATGATTGACCCTGAAGCAGGACACTGCACATTACAATCTGGGCCATATGGCAAGACATTAGCCCTTCAACCCTCCAGCAGGATAATCTCTCCATTCTGGCAATGCTTTTTTCTTCGCAGATTTCTTTGCACAATTGTTGCATGACAGTATTAACGTCCTGAGAGAGATTTAGCTTGTCCTGCGTCACTGGACAGGAGGAGGGGCTTTAGCCAGAGGAAGAAAGGAAAAAAATAACCAGTGATCAAGAAAGCCATGCATATTCTATTGATGTCTTTCTGGTTAACCCTGATTAACCCTGGCTTTTTTGCTTTGTTTTTTAGTAGGGAAATGCATTTATTCAGAATTTCTTCTTCAGCATACTAAATCTAGCAAAAGTATTCACACCAGTTAAACGTTTTCAAATTTTGTCATGGTTTAAGAACAAACTTCAATGCTTCTCACCTGGCTTTTCTGTGATAGACCAACACAAAGCAAAACATAACTGTGAAGTGGAAGGAAAATTATTTATTAATTTTTTTTTTTACAAATAAAAATCTACAAATTAAGGCATGCATTTGTATTCAGCCCTCTTTACTCTGACACTTCTAATTGAAATCAAGTGCAACCGGTTCCCTTCACAGATCACCAAATTAGTAAATGGAGTCCACCTATAATTTATCTGAGCATTAATCCAACAGTTAAAACTATAATTCCTCATGTAGCACTGTTTAAGCTATCATCTTAAAAGGAAAAGGGTGTGGCAAATCTACTAGGATATGGAAATCCAATTGAATTTACAGGCTGGGCAAGAAGAACATGAATCAGAGATGAACCCAAAGAGGCCCATGGTGACTCTGGAAGAGCTGCAGATGTTGTTAGGCTCAGATGGAAGAATCTGTTAACAAGACACCTTTAAGTCGCGCATGCCAAGAATGTTGACTTTCTAAACAGCCAGCAAGAAGAGAGCTATCGTTGAAAGAAAACAATAAGGGGTCACATATGCAGTATGGCATAAACCATTCAGGGGACAAAGCAAACATGGGGAAGCAGATTCTCTGATCAGGTGAGACCAAAATTGAACTTTCTGCCCTACATACAAAATTATCTGTGTTGTGGAAAACTAACACTGTGAAACATGGTAGTCGCTGCATCATCATCATCCTGTGTGAATGTTTTTCTTCAACAGGATCAGAGTAGCTGGTTATAGTGGATAGGACATCGATGCAGCTAAATACATGGCAATGCTTGGGGAAAAAAACTGTTAGAGGCTTTGAAAGACTTGAGACTGGGGTGGAGGTTCACTTTAAAACAGGACCCTTGACAAACAGAAAGAGCTACAACAGAATGGATTGGGTAAATAAATTAAAGTCTTAAAATGGCTCAGTCAAAAGTCCAGACCGAAACATTTATACTCTCATCCAATCTGACTGATGTTGAGCTTCTTTGCAAAGAAGAAAGGCAAACTTTTCACTCTCTAGATGCACAAAGCTGGTAAAGACATACTACAAAGGACTTGTAGCTGTAATTCAAGTGAACAATGGCTTTTCCAAAGTATTGGCCTAAATTCACAATAAGGTTAAATTCACAAAATGTACACCAAACCTTTCATATTTTTTCCTATGAAAAGCATGTATTGATTTCCATTATCCAACAAATACATTCTACCTTGTGTGGGCTCTCACATAATATCAGAATAAAATACATTCCAGTTTGATGCTGCTGCACTGTGATATTTAAGGAAATGGCAGGAAAGTGGGAAAATAAAGATTCATGCGTGCATATTGGAAGGTTCAGTTCCCAAATGGTTTCAGCATTCTCTCCAACCCCACTGAACACAAAAAGCTGCCTCTAAACTGTCCACATCATACATCTTATCTACCATTCACACACACCCTAAACACATGCACACATTCAGCACCATGATCAAGCCGTCCCCTCCAAGTCTGAAGCAGTAGCCCTTCTCTGTTGGAGTGAGGGTGAAATCTCAGCCCTCTCCTCTCCAACCTCAGCTAGTAATGAACAAATTCACTGCGCATTACTCTGGACTTGATCTCTAGCAAAATAGTGCTGGAACAAACAATTTGGTTTGTCAACACCTTTCTCTGGACTCCTCCATCAATGTCAGGGGTCCAAATTTAAACAGCAAAGTGCATTTGACTGCAGGACCCTGAGCTGATTAGACTTCCCAGCTCAGCGAATTGCTCCAGACAGGACGGCAGCTCTGATTGCTAACCCGGCTTGAAAATAGTCTCCCACTACCTGGGATTAGCATGAATATTTTGATATAGATCGATAAGCAATCTCCACTCCATAAGAAATGCCAGCAGCCTTCATTTGGCTGATCAAAGGCACATCAGCCAACGGGCGACAGCTAGCTATTGTTTTTCAGGCCAGGTTGAGTTGAGGGAGAGAATCTGTGGGAGGGATCCACGAGCACTCCCGCTCCACTCTGCTCACCTAATTGTGGAAACAATCACTGCTTCATAGGATCCCATCTTCCAGGGATGGACCCCTCAAATGAGGGAGGCAGAGGGCCCGACCGCAGGGGGACAGACTTCATTACGGCTGTGGTCTCAAACCACTCGGCCACTGGGAGCTGCTGACCTGGAAGGAAAAGCAGGGTCACCTATCTATCTGTTTACTTTTTCTGCAGCTAAAAACACATGGCATTGAATTGGACATTTGACTAGCAAGGGGGTCGAGGTTGGTCACTGCTCTCAAGAATCAAGAATTTTAGGACCTTCAATTGAAGCTCAAAGGTTGGCTTGGGATTTGAATAAAGACAAGTTTCCATTCAGTATGGTCAAAAAGTCTTCATACTTTTTAAAAACAATGACTTAGAATATATAATGTCTTCTGAGGTTATTTATATCACAGGAACTTTCCCCTGTTTTCTCACACTACAACCACACACCTCTAGGCATTTCTTGGGGATTTTTTTTACAATGTGATTGCGGAGGTGTGGATTTTTGTCCAGCCTTCTTTATGCTGACACCCCTAAAAATTCAGTGCATCTAATTGTCTTCAGAACTCAGCTAATTGGTCAATAGAGGCAACCTGTGTGTAATTTAATCCTAGTTTAAACATCCATTCTGTGAAATCCTCAGAGGTTTATGAGAGAAGATTAGTAAACAAATAGGATCACAAAGATCCAGAAATACAGGTCAGAGAAAATATCATGAAGATGTTTCAAACAAAATATTATAATAAAAGAATATTCTAAGCTTTGAACAGCTCATAAAAGATGTTCAATTCATCATCTTAAAATGGAAAGTGAATGGCACAGGTACAAAAGCTACCGAGACACCAAAACTGACAGGGCAGGGAAAGAGTACCAATAGTCAGAGAAGGAGCCAAGAGGCTCATGGTAACTCCAAAGGAGCTACAGAGATGTACAGCTCAGGTTTTGATAGGACAGCTATTGGTTATGCACTACATAAACCTGGCCTTTGTGGAAGAAAGGCAGGAAGAAAGATATTGTTGATAGAATCCATAGGATGTTCAATCTATAGGCTGCTACAATTAATATGGGGAGAAAAGAAACTGTTCTGGTCAGATCTTCTAGCCTACATGCAAAATGTTTTGGATGCTTGGATGCAGGAAAACTAACACTACACATTATCCTGAACACACCATTCCACTATGCTAGTGTGCAGCAGTATCATGCTGGTTTTTTTTCTCCAGCAGGAATAGATAAGCTAGAAAGAGGTTATGATAATTATACACACCACCACCATCAGTGTGTGAATGTGTGCGTAAATGGGTGACTGAATGTAGTGTGAAGCACTCTAGGGTCCCCTGGACTTGATAAAGAGTTATCCAAGTTTAGACCATTTTACCATGAAAATTAATCCAAACAAATATCATGGAGGTTCTCTTTCCAGCAGGACAACAGTTCTTAAAGGTGGAGTTTCAGAAAGAGCAGGAGTTTTTAAAGAAAGAGAGGCCCGATTTCATGGCATTAAATTACGAAGTCAAAATTCTTTTAAGTCACATTTGATATATAAAGCATTTTTAAAACAACTGAAGGTCACATAGTTACTTGATTATGCTAGAAAAACATTCTATGTGGCTGGAAAAACACATAATACTACTGCCCTTTTAGCAAACAGCCAGAGCTACAATAAAATGTTTTAGATCAAAGTTTATCCATGTGTTAAAATGGCCCAGTCAAAGTCCAACTTAAATCCAACTGACTGACTACACTGAGGTATTTTTGCTAAAAATGGGCGAAGATTTCTGTCTTTAGACATGCAAAGCCGGTGGGAGGCACACCTCAAAAGAAAATATTTACCAAGTGGGGATGAATATGCATGCATGGCATACTTGTACATTAAAAAAAAAAAAAAAAAAAAAAAAAAAAAAAAAAAGAAAACCATATCACTTTTTTAAACTTCACAATGATGTGTTACTTTATGTAACACATCATCATAACACATCAAAGTGTTATGTTATTAACACTTTTGAAAACACTGTAAAGGTCTGAATCTTGTAGATATTTAACAATGAAGCAACTCGCAGACCTCATAAAGGGGTGCACGTGTGACCCAGTCATATAGCAGTTAAATAGTGGAGTGAGACCACACACCTCTGACACATTGTAAGCCCCCACATGAAACAGACATGGGACGCTAAAAAGAAACCAATCAGAAAAATACCAATTGGTAACTGCACATTTAATTCATTAGGAAGTGACACTTTATTCCAGGACAGCCTTAGCAGGCTGATTAAAAAGTAGTAATCAGGATTAATTAGGGGAATATATATGTGGGGATTAGTAGACCTATCCCATGCCGCTCTTTCTTTCTTCCTCTACCAGCCTGGTGAGAATTCAGCTCTACAGCTCTCTTTCTAGTACTCCTCTCTGAAAAGCTCCTGTTTCGACGAGTTTTTTTCTACCACAGCACTTGAGCTTCCCATTCAACCTTGTTATGAATTTAGCAAAGTCATAGGCCAGTATGAGGAATTTTCACTTTGAGCACCATTATTTAGCTACCACTCTCATGTTACTTGTGTGGAAATTCATTTTTCAGGGTTGGCATGGAAAAGCTTTGATGCCATGTGTTTGCTTCTGATATGCTCAAGAAAGGTAGAAGTTATGGGCCTTAAATCTACTTGAAGTGCAGGTTTGAGTAGTTGTCTCTTCACAGATATTTTCTGAAAAAATCTGTTTTCAAGGGGAAAAAGTTAGTACATATGTGCCCCTAAACCTGATAACTGGTTGTGCCACCTCTGGCAAAGACAACTGTCATCAAGCATTTCTTTTTTTTTTTTTTTTTTTTTTTTTTTAGCTAATTGTCAGTGAATTGTTTACATCATATTAGGGAGCTTTGGGTCACAAACGGTCTGTTTAAGATCAAAACCACAGCATCCTAATTGGATTAGAGTCTGGACTTTGACTTGGCCACTCAAAATCCTTCATATTTTTCAAAGCCTTTAGAGGTGGACTAACTGGTGTGCTTCAGATATTTTTCTTCTGTAAAAGAAGAAACCCTAGTCTACTTAAATTAAAGGACCTGAACTGGTCGGACAGTCTGCTGCAGTGATTTCTGCAAGAGAACAGAATTACTGGTTTCATCAGTCATGGCAAATCTTCCAAGTCCTGAAGCAGCAAAGAAGACCCACACCATCACACTACTACCCCCATGCATGAGTTTGTCACAGGAGACACACTTTAAAAGAAGTTCCACTTTTGTCTCTTCAGTCTACAGAAAATGTTTTCAAAACTCTTGGGGATCTTTAAAATTTGGCAAAGGTGAGATGGATTTTTGTGCTTTTTTTGGTCAAAAGTTGTTCTTACCTTGGAACTCTCATGGATGCCGGTTTTGTTCACTCATTTCTTAGCTTTGAATCATGAACATTGACCTTAACTGAGATAGTGAGACCTGCAGTGCCTTGGATGAAGTTCTGTTTGTATTATTATTGTTATTATATTTTATCACATCCTGGACTCACTTACCATCCTCTCTTGGGGTAATTTTGATAGGCAGGACAGTTCTGGGAAGGTTCACCACAGTTCCATGTTTTCTGCATTTCTGGATAATGGCTCCCACTGTGGTTCGCTTGAGTCCCAAGCCTTAGGATCACTAATAGATTTCACTGATTTTCTTTCTCATTTGTTGTTGGAGTTATTAAACTGGGACATGATGTGTGACTTTTGGAAACCTCACAGACAACTTCGTATTGTCACACAGGTTGTGTTTAAGTGACTTTTTGATTCTGCATCTCAGGCAGTTATCAGGCTTGTCTAGTGAAACTGGCTTATTTTTCCTAAAACAATTTTTTTTAAAAGTGTTAATCAATTAATTTAGGATTAACAAGAGAGGTACAATCCTTTTTCACATAGGGCCATGTTGGTTTGGATAGATTTTTTTCTTTAATAAATTAAATCATGATTTATTTTTAAAGGTATTTTTGGCACTAGTGGCCTTTATTTGCAATAGATCAGACAGGAAACTGGCACAGAAAGAGAAGGGGAGAAAGACATGGGACAAAGGTCCCAGGGTGAGTGATCGAACCCTGGTTGGCTGTGTTGAGGACCAACAGCCTCCATATATGGGGATGCCGCTCTACCTCTGCACCACAAGCCATCCCGTTAGGCCATCATTTAAAAACTGTATTTTGTATAAACTCAGAAAGCAAAACTAATAAATTTGTAAAAATAAATACTTTTCACAGTACTGTATGTAAGCAACAAGAAATTTTTAATTTAGAGCATGCATTTTGTAATTTATTTTCAAACAAAGAGTAACCCCAGCACATAATACCTTTAAAGCTGCTGCACTGAACTGTGAAGCTGAACAGCTGCATAATGGGAGACTTTAACAGTTACAACCACTTGATGTTGTCACAAATTTCAGTCAGGCCCCCTCTGGCCAGATTTATTACTGAAATCTACCAAACTGCAGGTTTATCACAGTGTTTATATTATTGCTTCAACATGTTTCAGTTAACATAACCTTGAATCACAGCAGTTCAAGTGCAAGGATGGGTTGTTTTCCTTGCAGTGCAGCCCCATCATTGATGTTAGCAGATGACGCATGCCCTGTTCCTTGGCACGAGCTCAGACCAAATCTTTCTTCCAGTTTCGCCTCTCAAGTGCAGCTGGGGTGGGCCTGTAACATTTGGGTATTAATATAAATTCCACAGCCAGCCTTTATTTTGATTTGGCTTCAATGAGAAAATAATATGGCTGGCAACAGATTTTAGAGTTTTTGTTAAATGTGTGAACAGGAGATAAGATGCAGACATCTGGGTGGAAGAATTGGACTCAGTGGAAACCCCAACACAGACAAGGTCAAAACACATAAAATGCTTCAAGTGCTGTTAGACTGCTGTAGACTGGTTCATATTCAAGAGCAGAAGTAAACCAAAGTCAGCAGACCACACAAGATGACCAAACAAGTAAAAAGAAAGATGATAACGGCTAAGTGCATAACAAAAACTGCCTGTCTGAACCTAACGTTTGAATGGAAATGACCAATGTAAAATGTTAATGTTAACCCAACCAGGTTGAGCAGAAAGACTTAGACACTGAACAATTAAGGAAGTATATATCAGGTCCAATCAACAGGGATACATTAGAAGCAGTTTGGATGTTTTCTCCCCATCCAATACTTACAAACACAGTTTACTTCCCTGTGCAATTTACTGATTTTGTGGATCTGAAAACAGGTTTGGGAGAGCTGAGGACTTAAATAATAGCAGGAGAAGTATTGAACCTCTTTGCAGAAGATCAAATGCAGCTTTCATTAGTTTAGTACAGCGCCAGGGCTCATTGATGACTTGTCAGACAGTCTTCCCTTCAATACGCAGCGAGAGGCTCTAAAAATCATCCTTTTACTGAGCCCTCTCAGCTGTAAATTCAGCCCAGCTCAATACTTTTCCCCCCTCCTCTCTCTCCAAGTCTCCATTATTTCTTACTATGGATTAACCCTGTGCTGCTGATCAAAAGGAAGCTTCTCTGAGTGTCTGCTTAGCCCTAGACCTGTCCATCCATTACCCAGTCATAATGAAATCTTCAGCTTATTATTATGGAAAAATCCATTGTTTGTCCACAGGTACCATATTTAGTGGGAGAGCATGATCTTCTGGAGGATTAAGGAAATGCTTCAGGGGGTTGTGCTGTGCTTCAGAGGCAAAGAGAAGGAGGGTGAGAGGAAGGGTGGTGGGAAAGGGGAGCATTGAGATCGCTTCACAAAATCAGGGCTCTCATGCACCTTTTTGAGGGGTGAGACTGTTTCCAATAAAGACAGCATGAGCCACACAATATCAAACTGTCATGCAGTAAACAGAGCTCTGATTCCCACTGAAATGGGACTGCTGTCCTAGTTTCCTGCACAGTTTAGACAACTTAATACAGACAAAATCTGAATGTGCATCAAAGAATGAGACACTGATCATATTTAGCCGCTGTGTTCAGGAGTTGACCCTGGCTCGACTACAATCCTTACTCATTCGCATTGCATTAGCCCGCCCTTGTGTTTGAAGTGTACTTACAGTAAATATGATACATACACCAGGGCTAAAAGCTTTACATAAAACTGTCTCCAAAGAGCATATTAAGCTATCTTTGTTTACAAGAGACGAGTCGGAGAAAGAAGACAGTTTGGCACAATGGTCGTAAAACGCAGTGCTCCTCACCTCACTGGCACGCAGAAATACACACATCAGTACGCACGCTCAGCAGACAGCGCAGACAAGATGCTAAATCACTTGGGATGGGAGCATTTAGGATGGAGTGTCACATTTCTGTGTAATAAATAGCAAAGATTGATTTGACCTCCCTGCCGGGCTCTGCCATTTACTTATACACAAGTAGAAAAAAATGGAACCTCTCATTCTCTGGGGATCCCCCAGAAGGAAATCAGATAGCCTGTTATGGCTTTAAGGTTGTGGTGATTCGGCCGTGTCAATATGGTCTTACTATCAGGTGGGTTAACCTGCCAGCTCTCATAGTGGGATCCGAGGAACACATGAGAGAAACAAACATCTCAACTCAACTTCAGGCTGGGGGTAGCACAGAAGGTCAAGCGGTTTCTCCTACAGTTTGCTACTTTTGCATTATTTACTAACACCTAAGCAAGCAAAACAGGGTACTCTGGTCATTTGAGACCAATTTGACCTTAAGGTTTAAAATAATCTTTAATTTTATCAACATGCTTCTTGTGATTGGAAGTAACATTAATGTTTTGGAGAGGCCCAGCCAGAATTGATAAATAATAGAGAATCTGTGGAGGAAGCTAAGGATCAGGTTGATGGGGGCCTTCCAACCTTAAAGTCTTGAATCTTTTCACAAAGATTAATCATGAAATTAGTGATGGAAACATACAAAAAGCTGGTCAGCAATTATTACATCAGTTTGATTGTTGTAATATAACTATTTTGCCACTGATTATTAAAAATGGTATTTTCTACATCTCAGCTTATATGATTAAAATGTAAATAAAAAAAAAACATATTTTTCCGAAATGGATGTACCTTTTTTAGATCATTTTATTACATTTGGAAAGATGTAAAGATGGAAAGAACGAAAATAATTATAAATCTAAATCTGTCAGGGGCATGAATAATTTTGGTCTTAACTGTTGGTGTGGTGAAAAACTATTTCTGAGCATATCTCTCTACAAACCATCTCAACCATAAAATTTGGTGGTGGCAGCATCATGCTGCGCGGGTGCTTTTCTTCAACAAGGACATTTAACCTTGTCAGATGAGAGGATGGATGAAGCTAAATACAGTGCAATTCCAGAAGAGAACCTGTAAGAGAACAAGGAAAAGAATACCTTTATTTGTCCCCCAGACTTCAGACTGGAACAGAAGTTCACTTCCCAGTAGGGAACAATCCTAAACATGCAGCCTGAGCTGCTATAGAATAGTTTACGCCAAAGCATATTTATGTGTTAGAATCACCCAGTCAAAATCCAAATCTAAATCAAATTGAGAATTTTTGCAGGAATTGTAGCTTACCGATGCTCTCAAATCAATGTGTCTGAGATTGAACTATTCTGTAAAGAGGAATGTACAAAAATTTACATCTCCAGATGTGCAATGCTGGTATGGACCAAGGCATCAAGGCATCAGTATGGTTAAGCTATCAGTTGGGTCAACCTTGCTGACAGCTATAACAGCAAAATCAAAGGAATACATGAGAGGAACAAAGATATCCAGCTATTATCTTAGCGCTGCTTCAGGATGGGGTAAGAGGAGAAGGTCAAAAAGGTTTCTCTTACAGTTTCTTACTTTTGCATTATTTACTGTTTTCCTCCATCATCATGTTCCAAATGCTGCTCAACCATGTGTATAACATTCTCCAATCCAAACCAGGAAAAGTCGGAGTATTTTCTCCCTCAATGTAACTCAGGAAATAACCTAAGGTTGGAAAGAGGGAGGCAGATAACAGCAGGTGTAAGTCCTGATTTAAAGCACATCACCAGAGGCTAAATAACTTCTTCCTGTGACATGGCACGTATTTGCACCCCTAAACTTGGGAAAGTGTTTGCTATAGGTATTTACATTGACATAAGGGGAGGAAATTGTTTTAGGCAGAGGGCAACAATGTATGTGGATCTGGCACCCACCTGGAGAAAGCAGCTCTTGAACTCATTGTTTCAAAAGTATATGCCACAGAAGATAGAGCAGACAGCATCCTGATTAATTTTACATGGTTTCCTCCACACATTTTTCATGAATACAGCACGGAAGCTGTTCCTAGACAACAACATGTGGTATCCATATACCCCACGTCTTATTAAGAGTAATTAAATTGTAACAGCCACATGAATTATCAATGACGCAACATGTAGTGACTGCATCCTCAAAATACGTCCAAAACAACAAACAGAAGGAAACAGACCTCACACGGTAGAGATAGTCAAAGATTTTGTTTTAAAAAAGGAACAAAAAAACTAAATTATTAGTAGTCCAAAGACAATTAAAGACATCCACACTGCATGTTCTCACAAAAGCAGTAATATCTATTGAACTTTTTCACATTTTATCAAGGTACAGTGGATCTTTGGTATTCATAGGGATTAGGCACCACAGTGGCTCATGGATAGCGAAAATCCACTAATACTTGAGACCCTCTCAAAAAATGCTTAAAACTGCCTATTTTTATGGTTTAAACACCAAATATTCATTAATATGCATTAATATGCACGGTGGAAACTGTCTGAGCATGACAAAGTAGCTAATATCTACAGTTTTTCCGCTCTTTTGGGTACAGTCAGTCAGGCAGCAAAGAAAACTAAATAGATTAATAGTAAAATTACAAACTTAAAAAAAAAAACTTAATCTTAATTACAAGTTATAGGATGGATGCAGTCTCTTTATCAGGATAATAAGTGTGTCTTTCGCTTTGAGTACATTTTACACACCGTTAGCATTTCATGTAGTGCAAGAAAAGCAGAGTAGACCTCAACTACTATTGACTACACGGTTCGCCTTCTTCTCAGCCCTGCAGAACAGAAGGAAACCAGCCAGTGATGAACGATGGCAGCACAGTCAATGAAAAATCAACTGGGAAGCACAAAGCTCTAAATGCTCAGCCATATTGGCTGCTGACGGGAGCAAATAACATCAGCATAGCACTTACGGAGACCAATCATACATTTCCGCCAGCAACGGTACAGGTTCTGCACCGCAATAAATTTTTTCCCCTGATTAAACAGTAAATTCTGAACGCCTATCAGGGTCCCATTAAGTGGGGGGCCGCTTTCAAAAACATCATTAATCAAACAGGAGATATGGTGCGAAATATCAGTCATCGATCGTAACTGCTTATGACAGTTTACACAGCTTTATATTTGCAGGGAGTGCTCACTGATGTATCAATTACCAGCAGCCTTTACCGCATGCTAATTGTGCATTTTCCTCTCTAATGCATCTGCACTGTTATCTTATGGGCTAATGAAACCAAACAAATCAATAAATATAAATTATACATGCAAAGATGTACTGCTGTGAACATAAAGCCTTTAATTAATTGCACTTGATTAATTTATATACTTTAATTATCTCTACTAGCTACAGATGGCATAAATATCTGGACAATCAGCTTATTGCTATGTCAGTCATAAAACGGCAGACACAGTGAAACTATTAGGTGAGGCTAGCTTTGTCACTGGAAAACACACAGTTGCTGACATAAAAAAAGCCTTGCCCCTGAATAATTTAGAGAGAGCAAATTGCCAGACAGTGCAGGACTCAGAACTCATAATTTTGTAGTTGTTTTGATATGTTCAACAGCATTTGCCTTTGTGCTGGGGGAGTAAAACTCTTCACCATATTTTTTGTTTGTCCTTTATCTAAAATGCTTGGTACAGTATTCAGCTAATATCTCTGTCAAGATTTCAGCAAACTTTACAGGCACTTGCATTTATTCTGCAATATGTCCATAGTATGTCAATTAAAAAATAATTAAGCAAATACAGTATCGACATTCTGAATTTTTAATTCAGTTTCTCCACAACCAGCAAGTGTGCATGTCTACTATGAGTTACTGATGCTTTTACATAAACCCTTTAGGCTTTGTTAACATTCTTCATTTAAAGCGGTGTGCAGCCTAAACTCAGGCAGTAGAGAAAATTAGAGCATCCATGAGCTTCAGCAGAGTGTAGATACAGCAAGTTAGGACAACGTAAGTCACAATAACAAAGAATAACTTGGTTTCTGTGCATCCATGTTGAAAAGCAGTTATGATACTGCTGCAGTGGGGTGCAGCAAGCAGAAGTTTAACAATAAGAAGGTGTTTGCAAGGAAAGAACGATGGTTAAGCTTCTGGGAGTTTTCATCTTGATGTTGCTAATGAGGGTGTTTTTAGTATAATTACCCCAACAGGGTGCCTGGCAGTATAATTACCAGAGAGACATTACAAAGGAGCATTAGTGTGTCCAGGTACAGTAAATATGTCGAGACACAAGGTGATGGGCCCTGCTTATTTTTCTGGGGCAAAGAGTTCTCCTGTTTGTGTCAGGTTGTGCTTGAGGAACCTGCAGTTTTAGTGTGTTCTCAAAACAATAGGAGTCACCAGGAAGCACAAAAGTTCAAAATTATGTTAAGTAAAATGTGTTTGTAAATATGTAGTCTCACTTTAGTATGTTGTTGGACACATGATTGCCATAAACAGTTTTTTAAAAGATATTTTGTCAAGTTACACCATCAAATTAAAATTAATTTTATTGTGATTTTATATGAAAGCCTTACACAAGGTAGTGCAGAACTGTGCAATGGAAGGGAAATGAGACATGGTTTTAATTTATTTATTTTTAACAGATAAACTTCTGAAAAATATGGAATGCATTAATATTTGGGCCCTTTAAGTTGTTTCCCCTAAATAAAATCCTCTGCAACCAACTGCCTTCAGTCACACAACTAGTGTACAGAATCCTCATGTACATAAGTAAATCTCAGAATAAATATAGCAGTTCACTGAGGGGCTTAAAGGTTTGTTGGGGAAGATCAGTGATCAAACAGCTTCATGCAGATCAAAAAATACAGCACACAGGTCAGCGATAAAATCATGCAAAACTGTAATACAGATTTATGTTAAAAAACAACATCCAAAATTTTGAACATCTCACAGTTTGTTATCCAGTTTTTCATTTTGGTTCAATAAACCAAAAACAAAAAAGCTAGTGTGTTTTATGGTTTTTCATTTTTTGTTTCAATCATGAAAACAAACTGCCTGAATGTACATAGATCTCTCACAGGGCTCCGTTCAATAATCATCCAACTATGGAAGCATTCAAACCTATCAAGACATGGCATTCAACTAAACTGACCGGCTGGGCAAAGAGAGCATTGATCAAAGAAGCAGCCCAGAGGCCCATGGTAACTCTGGAGAGGCTGCAGAGTTTCACAGCTAAGGAAAATAATCTTTTGACAGGACAGATGTTAGCCATGCACTTTTCAAATCTGTGCTTTTGTGAAATAGTGACAAGAAGATAAAGAAAGAAATAAACAGTCCTGTTTTCAGTTTGCCACAAGTCAGGTAAAGGACACAGCAAACATTTGCAAGATGGTGCTTTGGTCACAGGTGACCGAAATTGAACACTTTGAAACCCCACACAGTAGAAAATGCTGTCTGGAGGAAACATGGTGGTGACACCATCATGCTGTGGAGATGCTTTTATTAAGCAGGGACAGGGAAGCTGGACAGGGAAGTTGGGCAGAGCTGATGGGAAGATGGGTGGAGCCAAATATTGTGAAATCCTGAACCAAAACCTGTAGAGGCTTGAAAAAGCTTCACCATCTAGCAGGATGATGACTCTAAACAAATATCAAGAGCCACAACTGAATGGTTTAGATTAAAACTTATTCATTAGATTGAATGGCCTAGTCAAAGTCCAGCCTTTATCCAACTGAGTGTGTGTCACCAGACATAATTGCTGCTTACAGAGGATCTCAATCCTGTTGCAAAAGAAGAATGGGCAAAAATGCCATTCTGCAGATGTCAAAGCTAGTAGAGACTTTACTGTGAAAGGTGGTTCTGCAAAGTATCGATTAATGGGGGCTGAATACATAACTATTCAACACAGTTTTTTTTGTAATGAAACTTAGGCGTAAATTCAAACTGGAAGACTCTTCCCACTTCACCTGCATCATCCAGTCACTACGTAATGCGCCTCAACTGCGGCCCATCAGCTTCGAACCACACCTCGTTGTAGCCAATCATCATGCAAGTCTCTGTTTATAAAGCTCTCCATCTACGGCTCCGTCTGCCGCCAGTTGAGCGACAACCCACCTCCGCCCCTTCTCTACCCTCATTTTCTCATAACTCCATCAGGCTTCCTTCAGGCTCCACTCCACCACCAGTGTCCGGACCCCGGGGGGAAGATGTCTCTAATTCTAAACCATGTTTATTGCAGTTCACAGCATATACGTCTTCTGCCGGGCTCCGAGCACCAAAAAAACCTTTATTCATTCATGTCAATAAAACTTTTTAATTGCTGCTCTGTTTTTGTGAGAGTCTCTCCAGGTTGAATTAAACTTTGAAACCCAACTTTCTGTTTTCTTCCACTTATTACTTATAAGTGATGAGTTTTTGTTGATAAAGCACATAAAATTCATTCATTTAGGTTATAACATGTCAAATTCTGAAAAAGTTCAAGGGGACGGAGTTGGGTTTAAATACTTTTGGATGGCACTGTAGGTGGGAGACCAAACTGAATATTCTCATCTCAGAGACACAGGCTTTAGCTGCCCATAGTCGAATGCAGTTTATCAACAGAAGCTGAACTGCATTGACATCTTCTTATGAGTGGATGACTCCAGGGATGATAGGATAGGGTTTTTTCCCCTCACAGTCTAAGATTCAGCTTTTGTAAATTAATAAACATGATAACATAAACATAAACTTGATGCCATTTAAAACATTTGTTTTACTAGGATTTAAACTTTAATAGTTGCCTTATTTATTTGCATTCAAGATGCTTATATAGAATAAAAAACAAAAAAAAACAGTAAATCTAATAAATTTCTTTGCAGTTGCTCTATTCTTTGAGTGTGTTGACAGTCATGCAACAACAGCTCCCAATTTGACCAAACATCCCCTACCTCAACCTTTACAATAACCAAACTACAGTACATAAACCGAAACTTGGAGACAGATGCAATTTTTCAAACTTTGTGGCTTGACTTTATCTATTCCTCTCTTTACAAAGACATTTAATCATCCCGATATGAAGTAGTCACTTTTAAACAATGATGATCACAGGAAGGAGCGTCATTTGGGGACGAGGTAATCAATCAGATTCTCATTCAGCTTTAATTCATGTAGATGCACACCTAATACTCATTACAAAGATGCAATTTCCAGCCAGTCAACATAGATTAATGGGGGACCATCTCTCCTAGTGTTTTTTGTGCTGTGCCATGCCTCCAGCAGGATAGATGGCTTTCATAGAGACAGAAGTGGTCCATGGCCTCATTTGTCCAATAGACATGCTTATGACGAACTGGCTGGCTGACAGCATATTCATGAGACAGCAATCAAAACGACAAAAAGCAGAGTTTTGCTTTGGTAATTTTATTGTTTAGTGTGACATATGAACAAAATTACAGACATGAATGCTTCAATTCAAAGAAAGGATATTAATCTGCAAGTTGGGGCAACTTCTTTCCAATCATTGTTGGGTGGATAAAACCGTCTCATTATCATATATATGATCTGTGCACCTTTCATATAAAAACAGATTATCAGATGAGAGGAAAGTTTTACCTTGTAGCTTCAAATTGTTTTTTTGGTTCAGTCCTATAACACGCTTAAGTATATCTGAGACCTCTGCCACTTTAACAAAGTTAATACTTTCCACAGAAACCTGCTGTATCCTGTAAACATGTTACTAAATATATTTTACACATTCTTAATAAAAATGCAAATGGCATGGACATGTCTGCAAAAGCCTAATGTATCCGTTAATATGTTTTTTTAGAGCAGCCAAAATAAAAAAAACAAACAAACATTAATCAAACAAATCAGGTTTCAACAATACAAAATTTCTGACAATTGTTTATTTTGTTAGACTTTAAAGGGTTAAAAGTTTTCGTTTTAAATATTAACATCATTTTAAAAAATGCAAACATTTGCTTGGTGTGTGTGTGTTTGAAGTTATCAAAAAAGATTCTGCCAGTTTAGGTTCTTTGTTTTATCTAGTGTATGAACAGCACCTTACACATAGATGAGTAAGGCCACTTTTTATGTTAAAAGCCCAGTGATAAACCATAATGAACTTCTATGCGAAAAAGCTAAAAAATATATATATTAGCTGAATTACATTGTCTCTTATTTATGCATTTCTGTTTTTCTGTCAACATAAAAAAGTACCAAACATTTTTGTGTTTAATTTCATGGTTTTGTATCCTAAGTTTAAACTGGGAATTTTTTAAAGTATTCTCATTGTTCTCTTTATTATGGTGAAAACTATTATAGTAATGGTATCTGAAAATAAGCTAGTTAGACTCAAAGGCTGAATCCCATTTCCTCATGTTATCCCGACCCCAAGCTCTCCCATGTCTCCCTGTCTCTTGGTAGCAGTCACCCCTGTTATGACCAGCTCTGTTTAAATATATGTATTTATATAGAGAGTTATTTTGAATTTATGGCAGCAGAATTATCAAAAAAAAAAAAAAAAAAAAAAAAAAAAAGTGTACAGAGTGATTACTCCTTAAACCTCTTCCAAGACATTCTCATCCTTCAACATCTGGCAGTTATTCTGTGTTACTGTAGGCTTCAGACTGTGCAATAACATTTTAAAAAGAAAAACAAAAAATTGCATGCTAAATTCTGTCTGTGTTGTTAGGATGGTTACAAAAAGGTCTGAATTTTAGATTTCTTTGTCAATGAAGTCTAACAACAGCAAACCCTAATAAGTATGCTAAACTTGGAGCATACTGAAAGTATACTTATCATTAGTTTGACTGCAAATATAATTAAGTATGTTAAAAATTTATTTACTTGGTATAATAATTTTTCACTAGGTTACTACTTTGGGATACATCAGTTTTTTTTTTTTTATAACAACATATATTTCAACAGAGACATATTGGGATAGTTTTTCTTTGTCTTCCCTTTTGAGAAGAACTGTTATGATCCAAAAAAAGATATTTTTATGCATCAAACTGCACATGCACAATAATGGTTGTTGTGAGAGTAAAATATTTTAAATTGAGAAATATTTAATGTTTGCAATTTTTAACAATAATTACCAGTGATATGAAACATATATCTGAACAGTTTGAATTATGCATCACACTGTTTACTGTATAATTGTAAATAAGTTAACTGAGAAACAAATTTACATTTGTACATCTATTTGCAGATTTTTCTAAAGCAGCATCATGTTCTGATCGTCAGAGTGAGAGAAAACAGAGGACCAAACAGAAAATAAACTCTTCAGTTAGAAACCAGGATGGTAAGTAGAACAAAGACAGTTGTTTAACTTGAATGAAAACCAGTAGGCTGAAATAATAAATTTTCTGTGCCAATCTGATTTCCGTGAGATCCGTTCCTGCTTGGGGCGAAGCTGAGGGAGCATCATTGCAGGACAGGCAGCCTTCCTGGGGAGCTCTGGTTGGTTGAAGTTACCTGCACTGCCCTGGGCTATGCCACCGACTGTGGCTTGGAGCAGAACCAGTGCCCACAGCCGCCCTCCCTTTCCTCTCCCTAATATTCTCCTCGTCCCTCAGCTTGCCCAGCTATCCATCCTGCATTAATTAGGTTTGGTATTGGAATCCCTCTCTCACGGTGCATGCTCATGTCCAACCACCAGCCGGAAAAAAACATTTAAAAAAAAGAAAAGAAATACAATCATGTTTAACACAACAATTATGATAATTGAAGCAGAGCATTCAGCTGAAGGAATAAGCAGATCTGATTAAGGGCCCCCTCTGCATGATCAAATATTAATCTGCTGTGTCTTCTCTCTGCCCTAGCTTGGAACATAAGAGGTTCTTATAGTCTTATGCATTAACAGATTTGCACTGGCTCAACTCATAGCATCTAATAATATTAGACGTGCAAGTCAGAGTGCTGAAGAAGTCTTCCAAGAGCAGAATCCACTTACAATAAAACTAAATAAAAATAGCTAGCGTAATTATCAGCCTAAGCTTTATGACAAGTCAATTACCCTAAAGTACTATTGACAGTAAATACCTCCAAGTCAAAATTCTTAGCACCACCTGTTGGATTGGACGATATTCACAAGCAGCGGTAAACCCTTCTAAAGGCTTTTTGTCTGAAATCTGTAGGTGGAAACTAATAGAGAAACGCATACGCAAATATATCTGTAAAATTTAGAGGAAATATTTATGATTTATATCACAGTTTATTTCTGACCAATTCAGACTGCAACATAGATTTAGATACTGAGAAAATAACTGGAAGAAGGTAAGGTAGGGTAAAATCAAAAGGAGCATTTCATATTTTGCCTCAGTAAAAGTATGTGATCATTTTCACAGGTCACTCCCAGGAAGAAACTGTGCTTTTTCACTTCTACCCCACAATTTGATCATATGTGTTATCATGTTGCTCAATACATTTTAAAATTCTTGATAATGTTATGATAATTATATGACAGCAAATACCTAAAAGATAAATTAGGATTTTTTTTTTTTCACTGAAAGTCAGGAAAGCTAAAAGGTTTTGTTTTGTTATACAATAAACAGATCCATTAAAAAAAAACATTTCTAAGAATCATATCTAGTAAAAGGCTTTAAAGGGTTCAAGATTTTATTGTTTTAACTTGTTACTGGCTGGATGTTTGAGGCAAGGTTTGAATCAAGCACAAAAAGGTTAAGAGGAGATTTTAAATATTTTAGCAAAAAAGCTGTTTAAAGCTGTTTTTTTTTTTAAATTATTATTTAATCTGAAATCAAAGACTTTTAGACTTGTATTGATTAATCCCAACAAGAACTCTTTATTGTAATACATTCAAATATTTACTCTTAATTTAATAAAATATTAAATTTTTTTACATGATGAAGTCCTCTGGGCTCGTCAGATTTAACTTCTGTCAGGAATAGACAGCAAGCAATAACCAAAAGACTATAAACCAGACGGCATCTGTAGTTTAAAGGAGATTACTCTAATATTAAATCAACACAAATACCCAGTAATTAATGCCCCAAAACAGCTTGGAAGATTGATTGGATTATGAATCTGGATTACATCTCTGAGCTTTCAATGTTGAGAGCCACGTCTGAGAGAAGGAGGGGGTAGTCCAGTTGACCTAATCTACTTACAAAGCATATGTAACTCCATATGATTTATGCACAACATGAGGCTTATTCCGAAGTCAAACCTTAATTCTGAGCATATTGTTTATTCTTTTGTCCTGCTTCATTTTTATTTGAAAGTCAAATGGTTGAACTGGGAGATGCACAGTGTGTAATGGGCGAGGAATGTGCAGCCCAGTAATGCAAACCACCGGATCCCTTAAATAACTTTAATGTATACAGGGCGGCACATAGGCTTTAAATTGCACAACACTGGACAAGCAATGTTGGGAGCAAAAAGTGAGGATTGTTAGGCTCAAGCCTTACACTTAAGATAACTATCTCAAGCTAAATTATAGAGGTTTCAAATCAGGTACACAGTTTACTTTCTATTTGGGGATGGGAACTAAGAAACAATAAAACGTAAAGGGTCCCATTTTAGTTAAACTGATCTTACAAAAGGCATTCATTGAAGTTCTGAATTCAGGAAGCCCAAGAAAAGTGATAATTTCTATATTTTGCAGATATTTATCACTGAATTTCCTAAATAAAGTGGAATAATCCAGTGACGCCATGAGTTTTAATTTAGAGCACACTTCTGTGAAACAAGTCTGGGTGTTCGTGAGAATGATCCTTGTTGACTAATATGAGATTAACCCAGATGCTTTCCACTCAAATAAAAACACACTTACAGCTACTGTTTGTTTTTTATTTATGTTTTTTATTTACTTACGACTGAGACACATTTTTTTTTCTATTTTTCTAAAGTGAAGGGGATGTCTTCTTTGTTGCATTCCAAAGTTTGACATGCCAGCAAATGATACTGAAAAATCATGTCAGGCACAACTTAATTTGCTCAACTAACTTCAGCCAAACCCATGCATTTGAAAAGCAGCTGATGCATTTCCTTAAAATCAGAAGCTGTACGACTGATTCAGACTAAAATGACTGATTTGTTTTCTTTTTTTATTGTTTGTTTCTTTAAGGAAGTTTAAAAAGAGAAAGGCTCCATTCCAGTCAAGAGTCCAGTCTTTCATTTTTTATACATCCTAGCACAGTCTTTTGTTAAAATGAACATTACCATACTAAGAAATCTGATAATTAACTTTTCAAGAATGACAGCAAAATGGAGAAAACAACACACCAATAATTATGTTGACAAAAAGCAAATCAAAACGAGATAATCCTGCTACTACTACTATGACTACTACAATAACAACAACAACTAATACTACTACCCCTAATAACAATAATAATAAATCATCATTATAACTATGCTCTCTACTTCTCAGTTCAGTTGATAAGACAGGATTATACAGAACTGTGTGATTTTATAATGGACAGTATGTAATGCACAAATTTTTTATAATCTCATGTGTAACTAGAATTTAAAAATCTGCGGGAGTGGAGTATCCAGATTTTCATGGCATACATTTTGACACTCAGATGTGACAAACTGATCAGCACTGCAGTGACCACAGGTTATCTGCATGGCAAGTAATCAGAAATCCTTCCTCAACGATCCTGGAGAAGTGACAGCGCCAAGGCAGCGAATATTTCCCCAGCTATGTGTGAGCACATGTGCAGAAAAGACTGCTTCTCTGCTGTTTAACGGTTGTGTCTTCATTTGAACAATCGGATTACAGAAGTACACCCCCCCCCCCCAATTCCTAACAGTTCCCTAAGAGTTAATATGTGACCGGAATTTGATCCACGCAGCAGTTCGGAATCTCATGATTTACAACTTATGACCTTCAGTTTGAAAACATAGAACATCTTAATGTTTCTGATAGGACTGAAGAACTGTTATTTTACTTTTTCAGAAATTGCTATTAATGAAGTCTTTTCTAAAAAAAACACCATTGTGATTATTTGATTAAATTGTTTTACATTTAAGGAATTCACCAGCCATAAAGTGCATTTAGAAGTCTAAAGTCTTCAGTCTAGAAGGTGAAAAAAAATATTCTATCAAATTATTCAACTTATTTATTGAATAATTTACAAAACAAAATTAAAGAGCATTGCATCTGATAAAAGCTTTTTTATTTTTATGTTTGTATTTTCAGTATTTAAAAAAAAAAAAATTATCTGAGCATGGGAGTGGTCTCGAGGTTTACTTGCATCTTCATAAAATTTTCCTAAGAAAATGTATGTTAAAAAGTTTCTGTTTTACAGTGGGTTAGGTTGCTTTACCCTGTTGGGGCAGATTTGCTCAACAACATGGATGAGAAAAAAGGATGTTCCCTGTGTTGCATTTTTTAAAATAAACTCAAAGGTGTTTTTATTTGATGTTTTCAGTTTTTTTAAAAAGTGCACACTAACAGTAATAGTATGTAGAGTATCCTCCAATACATAGTGTAAACGATGTAAAGTAAGTCCTTTAAGACACACTGCATTTTTTTTTCTTCTTCCATTCGGATATTATTAAGTAATACTACTTTTAGGACCTTCACATATAACTGAAATTGTTTTAAATATCAATTCAATACTAATAACAATGATATCTATGTTTTTATTTTCCAATTTAAATTCTCCTAATCAGCAAGCAGTGGAGGTGTGCTGCTACAAGTAGTTAAGGTTTATTTCCAGCTTGGCGCACATGAAGCTCAGGCAGGTGCACACAGCCCACCGTGTGGTATCAGGTATCCCCCTTGGCCTAGGCCTCTCCCATTTGTCATGGTGAATGAGTGGTCTGCCTGACTGCACTTTCTCATTCCATTTCCTCCTGGGCTGCGCTGAGGCCCTACCACCCACTGTACGCTGTCATTTCTTTAACGCCTTTTTCATTCACATGAAGTGTGGGCAATAACGCTTTCTCACATTCCTCTTTTTCAAAAGCTCACATGCTATGGTCTCCCACCTCAGCCCACCAACAAGAAACTCCCCCAAAGCTCACTGTACTGTACAAACATAAAAATACACAACTGTTCTTTGGATCACACCTGAAGAGCTTCCTGACTAATAATAATAATAATAATAATAATAATAATAATAATAATAATCTCCCCAAAAAAACATAAAAACGATAAAAATATGGTTAGTAATTTTCAAAATAAATTGAGATAGCAATAACATTACTTTAATCAAAAACAGAAGTCCCCAGGCAGATCCCTGTAAGGTTAATTTTTAACCTGTCTCAGGCAGTTTAAAAGCAAAGATGTCAACACTCTTACCCACATCTGTCCAGATTAGCTCTGCTATTTAGCTGAACAATCCAACCTATGCAGTAGAAGCCCAAACACTGAATCCACTGGTTTTCCTTCTGCAGCTGCATGACACAACAGGGAATAAAAAAAACATTGTCTGATCTCACTCAACGAATGAAAAAAAAAAAAAAAAAAAAAAAAAAAAAAAAAAAAAAAGAGTCAGAGTACAAGCAATGGTATTTGCTGATTACCCTAAAAATCAACCTGTAAAAAAGATTTTTAATTTTCTTCTTTCAAAAAGAAAGCCAAAACTTTTTTCCACTTAACTTTAAATGTGGTGCAGGATTTTTTTTTTTTCTTATAAAAGTGTGTTGCATGTTAGTGGAAGGCCGTCAGAGCAGTGCATATTGTTACTAACTTCGGTGTAATGCAGATACAGTGTGAAGAGATTGTAGCACCATCTGCTGGCAATAGGGTAAATAAAGAAGTAAATAAGGCAACCTGGAGTTTTAGGTTTTAAGAAGCTCATGCGAAATGTTTTCCCTTGGGTTTTAAATTAAGCCATCATTTACGTTTTTATTTAATACAATGGATAAAAACAACAATGTAAGTGAAAAAGACAGAAAAAGGTTACAAGTCCCTTTACATCACCAAATTGCAAAGGCAAAAGTTCATGAAGGCCTCTTTCTTACATCACATTCATAACTTCAACTACAAGACATATAAACAACATTTTCTGCTCTTCAGTGGATCCTTTGGACAACTAATATAGGGTTAATCAGGCTGATTGCACATTCATCACTGCGATCTGTTTCTTTCACTTCTTTTTTTTTTATCCTGACAAGGGGAAGTGTGTTTTACTTGGGAAATGAAATATTTAGTGACCTGCTCCTTTTGCCCCTTACACTGAAGACCGAGATTTTACAGCTGAGTAAACAGTAGAGCAGAGTTGCTCAGTGAACAGGTAATGGCTAGCACCCATCTTCCCCCCAAGCACTGACCAGTAAAATAACCCCTAGCCCAAATGCAAAACATAAACATGAACTCTAATTTTTTTTCTCAAACATAACTAGAAAATAATTGGGAAAACATCACTTTTTTGAATCCTAGATTAAAACATGCAGTTAAGGAAAGATAAATCTTAGAAGGAAACAGCAGAGCTCATGAGATGTTTCTTTTTTCTTCTGCATAAAAATACACGTAAAAGACTTTGCTGCTTCCTTCATTCAGCTGCAGCTTTTATCAAGGTTTTAATTTTTTACATTAGGAATACCTTATGTTAAATATTACTTATTAATGCTTTATTACCATGAACAATGTTTACAGTAATAGAAACATGTATTGGCCTCCTGATACATTTTTTATCTCACTTAAATGTTTGAGATCAAATACCTTTTAATTTCTAAGATAACATTTAAGTAGAGATAGCTACCCAAACCAACCTGGTCATGTGTGTAAAAAGTTTTCGCGCTCCATAATAAATCATGCATTTACCTTTTCTTTTTTTTTTTTTTTTTTTTTTTGGAAAGCTTATTTATTTGAATTTTTCTAGCCACATCCAGACCTGATTACTGTTCAACATGTAGATTTAAAAGATCTGTTTAACAGAATCTCTCTCACAAAATGAAGTAGGCTAAACAATCTCAAAAGACTAAAGCTCTTGTCTTGATCTAAAGAAATCTAGGAACAGATGAGAAACAAATTCATTAATATATATAAGTCCACAAAGAGTCATTTTTAAGACTTTTAGAGAGTTAGAGCCATTATCCAGGAGGGAAGTGGTAAAAGCTCTTGTGAGTGACTGGCCTGCCCAAAGTCCTCCAAGGGAGCATTGACAACTCATCCAGGAGGTCACAAAAGAACTGAAAACAACATCTAAAGACCTCCAGGCCTCTGCTGGCTAAATTATGGTCAGTGTTCATGATTCAATAATAAGAAAGGAACTAGGGAAAAATGGTATCTAAGACTTTTGGGAATATATTCTGTGGACATATGAGGAATTTTTTTTACTTTTTTGAAGGTGTGCTTCCTGTTACTGATTGCAAAAAAACTAAGGCAGCATTTCATGTCTTGGTCTAGGTCTTTGCTACTTCAGAATCTGGATGATTTGCTGTAAAAGACAGAACCATGAATTCTGCTCTCCACCAGAAAATGCAGAAAACGTCTCACCACCTAGCTCATGATCTTAAGCACATCTTTAAATTGCAAAAAAAAAAAAACAAACAAAAAAAAAAAAAAAACAAACAAAAAAAATAAAGAATTTGAGAGGGGTTTTCAAAAGTAATGAAATCTGATTAAACCACTGTGGCATGACCTTAAATAGGCCATTCACACTCAACTCTTTCAGTGTGGTTGAATTAACACAATTCTGTAAGAAGAAAAGGCCAAAATTCCTCCACAGTGATGTAAAGGACTCATTGCTTATCATCACAATGTTGGTAGCTGTTGCCACCAAGAGTGGGATAACCAGTTATTTGGTTCATGGGCCAACTGCATTTTCACATATTGTCATGTTGGTTTGGAACTCTTTTGAAACTACTTTTTGCATTTACTCGGGTTCTCTTTCTCTGACATCAGATTTTGTGATGATGATTTGGAACATTCAAATGTGACATAAAAGCAAAAACAGAATAAATCAATAAAGGAACAAATACTTATCTTATAAAACTATATTTTTGTTTTCTGTTTTGGCAGTTGTGAATTGCAGCTAAATAAATTGTAAAGAGTTTTACAGCACTAAATTCAGTTGTTGCCTTCAGTAAACTGACATTTAATTCAATGACAATTAAAAGTAGTTCCTTGGAAATGTTTTGTAAAAAATTTACATTCATAGGGAAAAGAAGGCTGTCAAACTGCTGGATTTAGGAGGTTGTGGACCTTACAGTGATAATTTCTTACATATTTGGAAGGTTTTTAGGCATTACTTTTCCCAAAAGAGTGTTTTTCGAAACAATTTTGTATTTGTCCTTTCTAACAAGTCCTTTAAGTTTATGGCCACATTTCTAAAATTGTCTTTCTTCACCCATCCAGAAAAAAAGCTACTCAAAACATTAAATAAAAGCATAGGTGGCGATGTAACATAGTAACGTGAATACACACAAAACAAAGAATAAGTCAAGAAGCATGCTCTTAAATCTTGCTGTAATGTCCGATGTGCTTTGTGTTGGTGGTTAAGGCTATTACAACATTGTTTTCCAATAATTATATGATGGATTCTAACACAAAGACTTCACAATAGTATAGGGTTGCACTTCTTTGGAAAAGTGTCTGAGAAACATCCCTTAAAAATTAAAACTATTAGGCCATTTTGGGACTCCTTGAACCTAGGGGGCCTGTAACTACTGCTCTAGTAACCGCTCGGTTAAATCTAACTTGCCATAGTTATTCAGTGTAAGTTGGATGACAAAGTATTTTTCACAAAAATCTCTAAAACGTTTGGAATGCAATCGCCTTGGAGATTTGAAATTTTGACTTACTCCAGAGTCATGCTTGATAAACCAATACAAGCCATTTTTTTTTTCAACCTTAAGCCTGCTTGCAGGGCACATTTGAGTACCCAAGGTGCTCCTATTTAATACAGTATCATGACGTTGTTAAGTGTACAATACTAAACATAGAATTTTGTTCTATGAAGCACACATTCAAAAGTACTGATTTTCTTTTGCAGGCAATTAAAACAAAAAAGTAAACCACAATCAAAGATAAATTCTATTTAATCACAATCTCAAACACCTATGTACTGACAGAAACTAAGGATTGATGGAGATAGATTGGGTGTGCCCAATCAAGGTTTATTGAATTCTGAGTCTCACAGCCCATCCTCAAATGACTAGTCAGCACTAATGCACCCATATCGTGTCTATAAGTGTGAATTGATTTATATTGCCACAAAGCATCCCCAAGACATTGAAAGAGCACCATTGGAACCCAATACCAATTATATATGTTTGTTTGTGCGGAAATGGCCACTCAGTACACTGGATCAATGTGGGCCATCAAAGGTCAGTGCAACACATTTCTGCTGAAAAGTTAGTGTGCCATGCAGCGGCTTGCCCTGAATGGAGAGGAAGTGCAGTAAAGAGGAACAGATAAATTGAAATAGGTTTCCAACATGTGAAATGCTCCACGCCTTCTTTTCAATACGCTACCTCAAATGTGCTTAAGTCTCCTAAAGGCAGCTCAGTGAATCATTACAGAGAATGGCAGGAAAACTGTCCATATCCAAGGCTAACTGGGGTTTAAAGCGAGAAAGCTGAAACCCTCTCTGAGGGAACAGAGCCTGTCGATATTCATATGCAAATCTAATTAAAGACCATATTAATTACCTGTGCCTGAATGAATGTTGAATCTAACATCTGGCTAACCTGTCAAGAGAGTATACTCTTACACAAGCATGCTTATAGATTGTTGTCTTTTATTTTTTTTCTCCCCTTTACTGCACATGTCTCCGAGGACCTCTTGAATCCATATTAATTTCCTCTCTTGCAGTTATGCTAGACAGGGTATGAGCTGTGCTATTTCACTTTTAATCTCTCAGTAATTTAGTAATGTGTAAACAAATTGTGCCACAATATTAATGTAATTGGTTCTTGGAACTGTTCAGAAAAATCAATGTGTTTGCAGAGGATGCAGTAAATCGCACTGGGTTATTATAATCATGTGTCAAAGGCTGATTATGTTATGAAACTAAGAACTAGATGGCAGTCTGTGGTCAATACGACTCAGCTTCATAAAATCCATGCCACTCAATTCATTAACATGAAAGGAATCAGCGAGCTCTGTCTTCATTTCCTCCCCTTCCCCTACTTGACTGGCAGCTTCTTGTATATTGCTATGGCTGTCACAAGGCGAACAAAAGGGAATATACTATCAGATTATATTGTTTGTCATGTTAAAAAAGTGTGCTGAAATATTTGTGGCTTATTCATTATTAGTGTAGTGTTAAAAATGACTTTCTGGGCTCAAAAATTTGACAAGATGACCTCTTGTATTACGCCAGTGATGAGTTTTTGAAATATCAGTGTTTCTGTGACTCTTAAGTCTTATGCCTGTAAATGTGTGTCCCAGTATGTCTTATTTTAACGATTCCACATAGGAAGTCAGGAACACTTGAAAATAATCCATTAATAGTTAACCCTTAAATGCATGAGTGACAGGACCCTACGCTTCTATAAGTGGGTCAAAAATAACCCACATTAAAATCTATTTAAATTTTTGCGGCAGTTGTCATTTTGGTAAGGATTATTATTTGTAATATATTTTGTATTATAAATGTGGTACACAAGAACAGAACAATATGCATATCTATTTTGTATGCCTGTGTGTAAAAATATGTGTGTGCAGGAGTATTTCTTCATCCAACATCAATATGACCATTTCAGTGGTGTACTTTGCAGCCATGACACTTTCGATGAGTAAACATAAAAGGAAAAGAAATGACTGAACAATAAGCAGACCTAAATATCAATATACATGCACTAATGCAAGAGCCAACACACACAGAAACACCACCACAATGCATACTGCAATGGCAGCTAGCTGGTTTAGAAAACTATAAAATAGACCGGGGGTCCTCAAATCCAGGCCTTGAGAACTGGTGTCCAGAAACTTGTAGATGTCTCCTTGGTCCAACACAGCTGAATCAAATGACTGAATTACCTCCTCAGTGTTCAGTTAATTTCTCCAGAATTCTGCAAATGACTTAATTGTTTGACTCAGGTGTGTTGAAGCAGAGACACATCTAAGTTGCAGGACACCGGCCTTCGAGGCCTGGAGTCGAAGACATTGGAAATGGACTGACTTAATGATAATAATAACAAATACAACAAATTCTTTCACACAATCGTTATGAATGACAGACACACTTTTAAAAAATGAATCATAAATGGTAAACAAAGTCACAGAATAGTGATGAATCACACATATGATCTCTCTTTTTAATTTTCTGATGAAAATTAAAAAGAGAGATCATATTTCTCCTATTTTAGCTTCCCTTCATTGGCTCCCTGTTAAATCCAGAATAGAATTTTAAGATTTTCCTTCTCACATATAAAGCCCTTAATAATCAAGCTTAATCATACATCAGAGATCTGATTGTTCCATATGTTCCTAACAGAGCACTTCGCTCTCAGACTGCAGGTTTACTGGTGGTTCCTAGAGGTTCTAAAAGTAGAATGGGAGGTAGATCCTTTAGTTATCAGGCTCCTCTCCTGTGGAACCAGCTCCCAGTGTTAGTCTGTGAGATAAACATCCTGTCTACCTTCAAGACTAGGCTTAAAACTTTCCTTTTTGATAAAGCTCTCTGAGAGCTTATAGTTAAGTTGGACTGGCTTATGTTATCCTGAACTATTTCCATAGTTATGCTGCCATAGGCTTGGGCTACTGGAGGACAAACTGACCACTTTTTCTCACTTACAAGTATTAGAGAAAGAAAACTCCATAATTATAATAAATTAGGCAGGGATTTTATCTAATAATTTGATATATACTGTAAACTCTCAACAAGTAAGAGAAATCAATCTAAAGACCGTCTTTGATCTGCCATAATTATAAAATCATGAAGCCTTTAATGATTTGAGTTGCTCCAGTTAGGTAAAAGACAAGGAAACAGGGAAATCAGGCTGACTAAACAGATTAAAAAAAACCAAAAAACAGTCAAATAAATGACTGTTTCCATTCATGAGAAATGGGAGTTTGATGAGACCAGCAAAGAATACTGAGACAAAACAATGTGTTAATACAGCTTTGAGTGAACTTGCTCACTCTGGTAGAAATTACAGCTGTCTGGGGGTTATGATGGATAGCCTTTGTTTACACTGTTTAAAGAGGGAGACAGATTTCAAAACACCACCATGAGTTACACATAAATAATTGGGCTTAACCTGAATGCTAATCCGGAGTAAAGGTTTTTGCAGTCGCCCCAAAAGAAGGTTCAATAATCAAACAGCAATAACAATTCCCATCTTCACCATGAAATTATGTCCGTTTTATATACCCGCTCATACATCTTCGCTTGACAGGTTTCAGCCAACTGTAACTGTTACTGGAGGCATATACAAGAGTGGTTTAGACTACCCTCTTGTGAAAATGATTAAAATAAAACATCTTGGAAACAGGGCGAGTGTGTTTTTAGCTACACGCAATATGCAATCTTAGGAAAGCACAAACTGCGAACACCAAATGATTACAAATATGGCAAAAGAAAAAAGAATTTCAAAGAGTTATATTATCATCACAAAAATGTTTTCAGCTTTAGATTTTGTTTAATGTGTTTGAAAAATATCTAAAGACAGATTTTTTACAGTAGAAAAAGTAAAATCTCAGACATGTCTGGCTCACACTGCACTCAATGTATCTATTAAGGTTTGTCTGACTCTGTGAAGTTCTTTGGGTGCATTCAGATGAGACTCGTAATGCAAACAAGGCAACATATTTCTATGTGTAGAGCAGTGATATTTTTTGTCATATAGTTGGCAAAAGTTCATGAGATTTCTTCATTTGTGGCACAGCTGTAAAACAAGATCATTGTGCTATCTTAACAAATATTGCTTGTTGTGCAATTTTCAAACCATTTTTTGCAGATTCACTTGCTTTGTTAAAGTCATTTAAGTTTGCAAAATAGCAAAAAATAGCTCCTTGTTTGGAAATCTTATAAAGAATGTGTGCTTGTCTTCCCTGGGAAAAAGCAACAACTGCTTTTCCACACCAAGTATCATTAGAGAATTTCTTTCTTTCTGACATGTTCCATGGCCCTTCTCAGAGGTCCTGAGTGGCTTGGTAATGGGGTTATCCAGGACTACTAAAACATCCTTTCATTCCCAAATCAAACTAAACCTCTCTCCTGTTTAACAAATTGTTTAAACCACAGAATTCCATGTCAAGGGGAAGGCTTGATCAAGCTTTGAAGTCTGCAGGTCAGTGTAAGGCCAGCAGAAGATACTGATGAGGCTGGACTGAGCTGGGGTCCACCAGTGAATGCACAAGAATAAAACGTAAGCAAATATATATGTAAACAACACTTTCCAGTTTCAGTCCAATAACTGAAAACATTTTGAATTAGTTAATTCAAATCTTTGTAATATATTCTTTACAGTCAACTTCAGAGAAATTGAAGTTTAATCATTTATGCTTTTAAGTGTGTTCATCAATCCCATAGTAAAAACAGGCAGATTTTATTGACATGCTTAGACTTGCTAAGTATTATCCACCTATTAAACAATAAGATAAAAATCTATAGCTGGTATTTAAAATGTGACATTAAGCCAAGATACAGATCAGCCAAACAGACACAGGGAGTAAAAGAAAAAAAGTCAAAAACCGTTCAGCAATTTCAAGTTGGACCCATAAAAGGGGTCAACATAGCTGTTGTGTGTTTGTGGGGTTTTTTTTGTTTTTTTGTTTTTCTTTTTTTGGGGGGGTGGGTAGTTATAAACCAACAGGGAATTCATGCTCTAACAGCTGAGCCATGAGTAAAAAGGACCAGAAAAAAAGGAGTAGAATTGAGAAACACTGGACCAAACTATTGCTACCATACACCCTTAAAACTGTTGAAACAACCCAGTTAGGTGTTTGTTGGTCACACAGGAATAAATGCCACTCCTAAAATAATCAAGAAATACTGGAAACAGTGGAGCATATATTCTTAGAGTATAATAAATATTCACATGAGAGAGAGGTATCAGTCAAAAATCTTCATAGGAGTAAAAGTAGAGTAGGAATAAGGAAATTACTTCAAAAATAATAAGAGGATTCAGTTTTTGTTGATATTTTTAGTTTTTTGAAAACAAAAGGTATTTTGACAAGGATATAAGTTTGGTATGACATTTCATGTCAACCCACTGTTAAGGACTGATCCAGCTTTGGGCTAATTAAACACAACAGGGTTCGATCATAGATTTGACATGGTATACTTAAAAAATTGATTGATGTGACTGATGTCCAACATTAAGACTACCAAAGAGTGGATTTATAAGAGTAATCTATAACCTGGATTACTAAACAAGTAAAATCTGAGGTAATATAGAATACTATATTTCTTTCCATTTTCTGTATCCTTTTTATACTTTCTGGGTCTTGGCTTCTCAGGTGCCCATCTCCAGCAGTCATTGGGTAAACGTTGTACACTGTAAAACATTGCCAATCCATATTGAGCTAGGACCAGTACATGTTGCCAGGGATGCTTGTAAGATCTGACGCTTGTATACTCAAAGCAAAAGTTGTGTCCACATCCTTGGAAGAAAGACAAGCTTGATCCAAGACTCCACTAGGGCTGCCCATTGTCACTAATTCTGTTTTTGGTGTTCTTGGATGGGATCCATGGCATTGTTGTGGAGAGGAGAGTGTTTTGGGAACTTCAAGGTCTTATCTTTACTTTTAGCAGATGATTTTGTTATGTTGTCATCGTCTTGCCTTTTCTTTCAGTTTGCACTAACCAGTTCACAGATGAATGTAAAGTGGCTGGGAAGAGATTGAGCTTCTCTAACTTTAAGGCCATAGTTCACAACCAAAAAAAAGGTGGTCTGCTTTATGCACAGTCTTTTCTTCTCAAGTGAAGCACTTCAGTTATCTTGAGGTCTTGTTCATGAATGATAATAGGATGGAGAGGGAGATGGATAGACTAACTGGAGCTTCCTCTTAAAAAAATGGATGTTGCTCAGATCTGTTGCGATGAATAAAGAGCTTTTCCAAAAAGCAAAGCTCTTAATTTATAGTTTGTCTTCATTCTGACTTCACCAATCAGGAGATTTGGCTCATAAGAAGGATATAAGCAACTGAAATGAGCTTCCTTCCTTAGTAGGGTACCTGGTTTCAGGCTTAGAGATACAGTATGGACTTCCATCATCTGGGGAGAACTCAGAGTAGGGCAGATGTTCCTCTGTATTAAAAGGAGTTAGTTGAGATGGTTTAGGCATCCTATCAGGGTGCTTTCTGGATGCCTCCCTTTGAAGGTTTTCCAGGCATGTCCCACTGGGAGGAGACCATGGGGCAAGAATTCACTGGAGCGATCCCTTCTGACCAGCAAACCCCCAAACATCTGGGTTTCCCCAGTGGATCTGTTACCCCAATTTGATTATGCAGCTTACTTTTACCATTTTACCATTTCCTTTTCTATACTGTGAAAATCAAGTTAAGTCTAAGTGGTGAAGAATCAGGAAGTTCTTTTAAGTCTCTTTTCTCACCCATCAAATAATGTTTTTTTTTTGTTTTTTTAATGATTGAACCTACCCAACATCATAAAACCAGCATTTGGTTCAAAGAAATAATCAGCAGTTTTTTCTGTGTATGGCGACTAGTGCCATGTAACATACCAACAGTGTTGTGTGCAAACGTGTTAATGAATTGAGCTCACATTTTTGAGAACTTTAAATTGAATGATGCAGTTTAAGTGTGGAGCAACTCATCCAAGTGTCTGTGTGCACAGTTCAGCTTTATGAGGACCTATATAGGTGATTTTGGCCTACTTGTCTCTTCTCACTTTAAACATGACTTTGACTTCACTTTCCATGTAAGGATATTAAATTAAGGCTTCAGCTCTTAAAACTATGAGGTTACCCTGAGGGACTTTATGTTGGCATGTTTGTTTATGGATGGGAGATGGAGCGTAGAGAAGCTGCAGTGTTAAACTCCTCTTTGGCCATCTTGTGGGTAAGAAACTGAAAAAACAGAGATGTGTTTGATTTACACTATTGAAGTGTTTGTCTTCAGATCTGTTTAAACAGAATCAGGATTAAAGAGGAACATCCTGGTGGGTAAACCCACTTTGGAACAAAATAGTATAAAGGCAACCAAAATTTATTTAGATTTTATAGTTGTAAGATTATCAAAAGATGTGTAATAAGTGGGGGATTTTGTCAAGACAACTTCAGTATTCAGTATTTGGCTGTTATTCAAAATCACTGGGGGTTTTCAACTGTGCAATAACAGTATAGAGTGAGAAACAAATTATTGGCAAATTTCATCTGACCTGTCTTGATGGTTATAAGAAGGTTAAAAGTGCAAACAGTTACAAACATAATCCAAATAGAAGCTGTCGCTAAAAATAATTCTTTTCTGTTGATAAATAGTGCTCTTTTTGAAACCCACCCACAAGCACATGCAGCACACACACACACACACACACACACACATATATATATATATATATATATATATATATATATATATATATATATATATATATATATATATATATATATATATATATATATATATAAATATTTAGTGGCATTTTTAGTAATAGCCGTGCCTGAGTGATGACTCCACCTTCACACAGGACCCCTCCCCTTCTATCACTACTGACTGCACAATCATGATATTAGGCTGCCTATACTCATAGCACATCCCTTACAGCCAGAAATTTCACTATGAAGTGGAAAAGATGAAGGAAGAGAATCGTTAACTGACACATTAATTCTACATAATCACTCTTTTGGATGCTTTTCTGACACTTCCACTATGGGTGCTTCAAACTGTTAACAAGCCAGTGTGAGCTTAGCAGAGACTGCAGCTGTAGCACCTTCAGACAGCACCAGTGGTTGGGTGATCAACAAATAGGTGAGACAGGCAATGCACAATAAGTTTATTTGCATAAATGGGAATTTGAAAGCATTTTTTTTTTTTTTTTTTTTTTTTAATCAAAGAGAGTAAATTTGTTGATAAACCACCTTTCAAGAATCTTGATATGCATTTCAGGCATCCACAATAGGCATTTTTTAATTGATGTTTGACCACTTCAGTTTTCAGAGCAAGAGGAAATTTACCTGTGTGAGAAGAATAATTTAATATATCCAGTATTTCATGTGCAACACAACCAAAACAGAGTGACAGAGATAGACAGCTATAGAACTAGAAGATAACAAGTGTTGCAGAAGCAGAAGAAGCCAGACTGAAGACCCCTGGGCTCAAAAGAGAGCTAGATTTACCATTTTGTGCTAACGGTAGGAGCCATGGTCATTGATTGAGGCTGGAGAGCCATGGAAGCTGCCATTTAGGCTGGAACAATACAGCTGTGATTGTATTGATTGATGGGGTTGGTCCTGTTAATATTATTTATGGTGGTGGTGGTGGTGGTGTGTGTCGGGGGGTGGAGGAGTACACACAACTCTGCACAAGTAAGCAGCTCCTCATAATAAGTGGTAATTGATGGCATGGAGGCCAAGGCTTCCTCATCCTTCCTTCCCCCTGCTCACTGACCCTGGTCCTGTGAAAGTCAGACAGATTGCCTCTAACACAGTTATGATTGATATTATCAGATTACATAACCTGCTACAGAAGCCTTGTGGGCTTAGTCAAGTGGGCACATTGATTTTTGATTAGGACGCCACTCAACACATCTTTGAGGGAGCAGGGAGAATATATCTTGTAAGTCAGACTGTTTTTCCAGATTCCTAAAGGGATCTTTGCTGTTTTATGAGCATAGCTCATCTCTTTCCTTAAACTTAATCATTTGCCACAATCTTTCCTTTGAGTTAAAGATTATGTTAAGGAATGTTTTTTACTGCAATGAAAATAACTTTAAATTTAATTTTAGAATTAACTAAATATCCTTCTCCTCACTGATTTTTTTGACCCCTAAGTCAGTAAATCTAAAACTGCAACCTCTGAGCAACAAAAAGGACTTTTTCATCTTCAAATAAAAGGTGCAAGAAAAAGAAGCATAAATTCTCATTAAGTTAACAATATATTCTATGACTGAAAAACAAAGGTGGCTTTTTAAGCATACCTGTGCAGTAAAAGACCCAACTGTTCCGTACAGTGTTGCAAGTTTTCTCCTCCTAAAAACACTCGCTCAATTACCCCCGTTAGATGGCCAATTAAGTTAACAAATCTGTGAGTGTGTTGCAGTTTTCATTTGCAGCTCACAGTTAGATGAAATCAAAATTTGGTTGAAAAACATATTAACGTTTCCATCGGGATTTGTCACAGTTTGTAGTTCCATGTGGTGAAAGGTGATGATCAAAAAAGGGGTGAATGTGTAACTGAGAACGTGCAATGATGGATATGATTAATGTTTCCTCATGACTTTTTTGACACCTCTGGTGTAATGGCTTCTTGTTTTAGAAATTGTTAATTATTATTTCGGTTCACCCAAGAATTTTGTCATTGCTGGTTTTTCCCCTTTGACTTAGCCACATAATAATATTAAGTTTGCATGTGAGCTGCTAGGTGTGCAGAATCTTTAATTTGTAGTTGGATTGCAATTAAATAGTGACGGTATAGAAATATTATAGAAGTAATGCTGTGACATGACCTCAGGCTGACCAGAAGGAGAAGAAGTAACAGAGATGTCACAGAGCAACACAGAAGATGAAGGGCGCCACTGAAAAGCTTTACTTATTCCATGTTGCATCTGAAGTCAGAACAGGTAGCGGTCCCTTTCTTCTCTGATGAACAAAGCCTGTAAACATAAAGCTGAATTAGAACAGACTTGTAAATATGATGATAACAAATTGTTCCCCTTGTGCTCTTTCTCATTGTTCTGTTGCATTTATGGGCCATCTTCCAGTTAAAGCGGAATTGATTCGTTCAATGATCTTCAATCCCTGTTTCTTCCTATTCATTCCCTAACAGACTGCCTCCAACCCCCCCTCAGCATCTAATACTCTAACCCCCTGCCTCTTTATCCAACCCTCATCAGCACAGAGGAAAGCTGTGAATATGAACATTATAAGCTTTGGGTTCAAAACTTAATGGTTCACAAATCAGCCACTATGGATTTTCCGCTGCTGCGATCAATAGCAACTGGAAGGAGGGTGTGATTTCCAGCTTTCAAATATACTCCCTCATCTAATTCATATCTATGAGCTAAACATAGCACTGTTGAGCTAAAATAATTGGAAGTCATTAAAAAGACTTTAAAACGAGGCACGATGGAAATGTCTTGTTATAATGCTTATAAATGCTTTTGCAATTTAATATCTTATGCAGATGCATATTTTAATTAAATTAATTTCCAATTGGGGAACCGTGTGTCAACATGACACAAAAAAATAATGTTTTTTTTGGCTAGGAATCCAAGGGTTAGTGCTACAACAAGCAATTTTTTTCAGTTTGTCTCTGACATTTGGAATCCTAAAAAGACAATAATGGCCAAAACATCCTTTTTAATAAAATGTCCTTGCAAAGCCACAGAAGCATTTTATACCTTTAATTTTTATCCACATTCAATAAAAAAAAAAGTTTCTATTACTAATATATTAAAGATTTGTCCATACAGGAGTGGAGGCTAATTACTGAGATCAACAGGGTACAGAAAAGTTGCTTAAAAAAATAGCCTGACCAAACCATTCCCAGCATGACTCAAGGTCCTGGTTTATGCAGGCAACATCTCTGTGCTGGCCAAACAGTAAAGAGAAACACAGAACTATTCACTGCAGGATGGCCTCACATGATTAATGACCTCCAATTATGGCCTGGATGGCAGGTTTCATGGGTTTCTACTGCCCAAGCCTCCCCCAACCAATGATAAACTTTCTCAGGCATGCCTCAGGAGCTCAGCTCTCTTAGATCAACATCATCCCCAAACTGGGACAAGAAGCTCATGTCCACAGAAGCCAGGAACCAGGGTCCCTCCTCCCTCTGAAATACAGAGTATTATTTTGTTTGACTGGGTTACAGAGTAAAGCAATGTCGTGTCAATGGAATTATTATTGTTATTGCTATTTTTGTACTATTTTTAGTTCTTTTAGTGGTTTACTCTTGTTTGTGTTAACATCTGAGAAACTATTCTAGTTTGTAAAAATTACTTGTGCAAACTACATTCATACTACTCAAGAATAAAAGCTCTCATTTTGTGTCCTAGAAGTCATATTAATATCAGCTTAATAGTTCATCAAAAATGCAGCATCAATACTTTTGACTGGTCTGCTTTTGGCTGCATGTGTTCCTCTTGTTGTTAGTACAATAGTTCTCCTTTAAAATTTTTATGTGTCTTTGTGAGATTGGTCTTTCAAAGTTAAAGCCCACCTTACTTTAATTTATGTCATATACTGTAATGCAGGTACTTGTAACAAGGAAATTTGGATTTTTTTTTTACTGGATGTCTCAATTATTTTTGTCAAATGTAAAGCTCCCTTTTTATGGTTTAAGTAAAAGACAAATTTAAGAGTATAAATGCATGTATGTTGGAATTATGAATATCTTTTTCTCATGGATTCACTGATGATTTCAATGTTTTTTCAATGCATAAAACTTAAAAAAAAAAAAAAAAAGTTCTATTGCAAATTTAGTTGGCATTTTACCTTCAAGTAAAGGAGGTTTGACCTGAAGAAGTGAGGTTTTGCAAGCGGTGAGTCAAACTAACTGACCCTTAAATTGGAGCCAAAAAAAGCGATATATTTTGTTTTAAATATTCCAAAATAAAAAAATTAAAAAAAATAAAAAAAAAAATCCAGCTTTTCAACTAAATGTAGATTTTCAGAGCATAAATTCTACTTATGTTACATAAAGTTGTCAAGCTTTCTCCTTGCTCCTTCATCATTCTAAAAACCAAAAAGGAATTTGAGTTGCTTTGTATGAGGATTTTTTTTGTTGTTTTTTTTTACAGAACAAGTGCAAATGAACACCTGATTAAATATTTACAATATTAACACCTGATTAAAGTAGAGGTATACTGAATGATTGCGCTTACTAAATGCTGTTACAGATTCTGTGAAGTTTTGCGAAACAAAGCAGCACGACGATAATTCTTGACCATCTAAAGAGACAACACTTTTCTTTAAAACTGCTGACTGGCCTCTATGAAGTTGGATGTGTCTGCAATATTTTCCTGTGAATAAACGCTTTTGCAAATTTTAGACCCACTCTTGACTTGTTAATGATGTTTCTGGTTGGGTTAATGTTCAGGTCTTGTACAGCCGACAAAATACATTTCCTTTTATACTATTTTAATGACATTTAATTTTGTAGATAAACTTAATATCTACATTTATTTAAATGAGCCACTCTCATGAATATTACATTAAGTTAACAAATACAAGGTAAACAGAGAGCTGAGCCAAAAGGCAAAGCTCTCGATTTACAGGTTGATCTACATTCCGACAGTCATCTATGGTCATACAGGTGACTGAAATGAGTGTCAACCACAGGGTGTCCAAGCTCTACTGTCATTAAAAGGTGAAAAAAAATCCATGATCATCTTTTTTCCTTGACAGCTACATTACTTGCTATGATTTCTCAGTGTAAGACACAGCTAGAATTGCCACAAACCTGCAAAGCTTTCCTCACACAATGTTCGTATATATGAGAAGGATAAAATTGTTCCTTAATATTCAGTAAAGTGCAAAGGATTTGCTTTTTCTTAGGAGTCTGGTTTAAAGTGTACTGAAGTAAATAAATTTGTTGTGCCTTTAAAATAATACAGTCACCAATTTTTTTCAAAAGTTAAATCTGTTTTAGATATCACGGGGCAGCAGTCACAGAAAATGATATGATCAGCATACTGCTGACAGAAAAACTGAACAGGAAATGCAAGCCCTTACATTGTGACACATTGACACCTGGATAAGAGGGTGGTCAAATATCCCTGAACATATGTTAAACAAGAAAAGATATATACTTAAATATAGAAAAATGAGCAACCAAATAAGAGCCAGGCAAGGCAAGCAGAAAATCTGATTGAGTTTGTTTATGGAGTCCTATCACTGCCACACAAGATCAGGACCGCCTTCAGTCTGGAAGTCATTACGATGGGGTCACGGGATATCCTACAAGTAAACTCTGAGTCACTTCACCTCAAATTGGGTGTAAAGATCCCATTTCCTCTCAGTGACAAACTGAACCACCTGCAGTGTGATAGGACATGATGTTGTTGGCGTCTTTGTCCCGCACTGCTACACTGTTGTTCAGCTATAGGAGAGGGGGGCATTGAGTGTTTGTTGTTAGCAACCCAAGCAATGGCCTGATCACAGAAATATATATACAGTCATTCTCAATAAATTAGAATATGTACTTCAATGAGGCTCATTTGTGAGATTAAAAGTAAATAGCAAAATAGCAACCTTTAAGCAGGTATTAAACGTTTTCATTCAGCTCAAAATTCTATGTTAAAATTTTTTAAATTGGTCTGATGTAATATTCTGATCTTCTAAGAAAATTAAATGTTTTCATTATCTGTAAGGGGAAAACTCACCATATTTAACTGAAATAAAGGCTTCAAAACATTAGTCTGCGTGTAATTTATCTATATAATGTTTTGAGCCTGTCTGTTTTTTCAAAACTTGTTGAACTATTTGTCAAAAAGTAAAATTGAAGTCAGTAAACCATTTTAACTGACCAGCAAAAGAATAAGTAATGTATCTCATGACACCTCCTATTATTTTTCTGAACAGGGATATAGGAGATAAATATGGTGGTACATATCGTGTATGTAATTTGATAAGAGTGGGAATGTTCAAGTATTGTCAAAAATATATTTATGTACCTTGAGTGTATCCATTTGAGTAAATGGAAGGTCCTGAATTTAAGCAAGGATTCTGATGTTTAATTTTTACTAAAGAATTCAATTAGAAATAATGAACTACTATTTTTGTAAAACTCTTTTTTATAGTATAGTGCCATGTTTCCAAGAAACACCAGAGTACATTATTTTGAACACAAAGGTTCATTCTTTTTGTTGATTAGCCTTTCCTTTTAATGTCTTTGAGCTGCTTGTCGATCAATATCTGCATTTGATTTTAGTTGCACTACTTGAAATGCATTTAGAAATGCAGTTTAAGTTGTATGAGTATCGTGAGGCATTCAGGAGGGTCATGCTCATCCTTCAGCTCATATTAACAAAAATTTAAAAAAAAAAAAATTATTTTGACCATGTTCATAAACTTAAATAAAGAATTTGTTGTGAGTAATATATGTTATCAGAACAGTTATTAAGAATATCTGCCTTAAATCAACAGAGCATGACATAAGCCCTCAGGCTGGCTAAACTCAATCCCCATTAAGAACCACTGAGTTAGTTAATTTGCAAAACAGGCCTAAAAGTATAAGCTTTCCACCAAAAATGAATCAAATCGAGTCTCCTGGATTTTAGGGTGTGATCGCCTCACGTGGTCATTCTGTGAAAGGTTGATTCACCTTCAAGAGAAATTTGCTTTTTGCCGTTATTTCCTGAAACTGCTTAGTGAAATGTTCCTCAGTGGGCTAACTGTATACTTCTAGGCTGACAACCTTGGTCCAACATTATTCTTTTTACCATCAGAAGTCATTTGGGGTCACATCTAAGTATGAGATAAAGAAACAAAATTTTCCGAAAGTCAATACATAATAGAGCATTTTCTGAAGAGCACTGCCGCTGCTTAAAGATAGCTAAGATTTCACAGTCATGGCAATCACAGTTAAGACTGTAATAGTTTAGTGGCCCTGCAGCAAGTCACTTTGAAATAGTTTTCAGTTTGGCTCTAAAACTGATAAATTGTTAACAATGATCAACTGGTCCTCCTCTTAAATGTCAAATACCTGTATTGGTGTGCTGTGTTGTGTTAATAATAAAATTATCAGTAAATACAGTGTATTTTTCAATCTGCTTCACGCTTATGCTAAAGCTCTGACTATAGAGAGAAGCATGTTACAGAACCACAGTATCAGATTTGGTGTGTATCCTTTTCAGCTATCCTGTGATTTGAAAGCATATGAACTAATAGTGTGTTATGCTCTTGCTGACAGTTCTGAATCATGGTTCCAACCACACACACCAGCGGCACCTCTGGAATGTCTGATAAAATGATATTTATTCCACACATTAATGAGATTAATGAATCGGTGCAACTCAAAGCAGCTTTTCCTTTTTGCCTGGCCCTGAAATAATAACACAAAGGTAATTATAGTGCATCCATCAATCTGCTGCTGGACAGTCTAATTATCTGGGCATTTCTGAAGTCCTCTCACTTCTTTGCACCCATTTGTATTGTGTAATGTGTTATTTTTTCATTAATGGAGAGCTCATCTGCTGCTCCTCCTGCATGTTACAGTGGCCGCCTGTCAGTCGCTGAGGAAGGCGTGATTGAGAGCTGAAGGAATGGAGATTGAGAGATCCAAAATTTCCATGATGGATGAAGATGTCATACCACTAAGAGGTACACATCATCGACTCATCATGCATCTTGACAAAGAACTCTTATCCTCCAAAGGGAATAATGAGGATGCTGACAGCGCATCGCCTATAACCAATGGCTCTCCAATGAATAATCAAGTCCTCTAATTGAACATGGAATTTCTTCCTGAAATAAGTCTCTTTGTAAAAACTATAAGTGAATCCTCAGTCTTTTGGTGCAGTGGTGTGCCATGTAATTAATCTTTAAATAAAGCAAATAAAAGCTAACTCAGAACTCATCTCTAATTAGATAAGATAAATACATTAAAATTTTACAAAACAAATCTGTAAATTTAGGCTGAAAAAACATTTCCAAAGTACTCTTTTTTTTTGCAACATAGATCTTTTCAATTCTTACTTATAGTAAGTAAAGTATGTCAGAATAGTACTACTAGTGACAGTATATATCATTTACTATGTTTAAGGCTCAGATGGTTCATCATATAGAAAATAACATTAGAACAAAATACTTTTGTGTAAACAAGAGGTCTCACTTTAATATAAACTAAAAGTTTGTCGATATCTAGTCAATTTTTTGTTTAAAATCTTTTTGTTCTTTCTTGTGTGAAGTAACTAGGTTGAAAGAGCAGTCAAAAATTGGACTCAAGAAACAGTAGCATTGCTTCAAAATGATATTACTCAATTGGAAGTAAAAAGTATGGTTCAGTAAAACTAAGAGAAGTACTTTTTTTTCAAAAAGTTACTCAAGTAAATGTGACTGAGTAAATGTAACTAGTTACTACCCACCTCTGTTGGTAATAGAGCCAATACTTGTAGTAGAAAGATGTCATAAAAGTGTCCTCTTGTTGAAAATGGAAATAAATTGCTTCGGTGGTGGAAGCTAACAGCTTGTAAATGGTAATTGGATAAAACTTTTGTAAACCAGAAGTCTGCTGTATAGGAATGGTAAGTGGGTCATCTTTAAATATATATTACTTGGTAAGTTAAGAAATGGTAATGAAAGGACATCCATTCGGATAGTCTTTTATTGTAATTTGCTTCTTGTTTAAAAGCTTAAATTGGATGTTTACTTGTTTTTTATAGAATTTAAATTCATGTTTTTAAGGAGACTTTGTGTTAATCTGAACTGCTGATTTACAAACTTTATTTCACTGTTTTGAAAGCCTTCCCAGGAACAAGATAAGGAAAAGTGAGAGAAGTTGTATATTATGTAAGGTCAGAGAATCCAGTTGAACAGGTATGGAACAAAACATAGTTGTGACCAGTAATGAAATACTCAGAGATAATTATTAATTTGAAAACTAATTTGAACAGTTGTGTTTTTGGTTACAATTAACAGCCAGTTGCTACAGAATGTATCTTTTGATGCTGAAGCAAGTCCAGATACTACTAAAACCTAGCTTCTCTCTCACAAACTGCCCACTCCCATCAACTCAACTGTAATGGATATCCAAAGCAATGATAATTACATGTGCTGACCAGGGCATAACAAGGTTTGGCTCGGCCTCCCTTCCATCCTGACTAATTGTGCAGCATATGGAGAGCCACTTCCTGGAGCTTCCTCCCTAATGGTTCCACACAACTGACATTTCAGAGAGAGAAAATAAAATGTCCCCAGCTGTCTAAATAACTAGGTTTGATTCTCTTCCTCCTCTATTATAAATATCAGCTGCAATAAACCCAGAACTCATTCTACTTTCAGTCTCAAGGTAAGACTCCAACAGTGATCCCATGCTTTACATCTGTCTTGCTGTGTTCCATTACACCTGAACAAACTGTTTCACCAAGTACAGCTGCTACAGTTCTGTAACCCATTGTTTAGGGAGGATCAGGCTGTCTGCGTTTCCACTAGCTCAAAAATGAAACAAGAAATGCATTTAAAAGCCTGTATATGCCCAGTATGCCACAAATCTGTCTGTCCTGTCTGTGTTCTGAGTCTGGCTCGAGGGCAGAGTCACCCCTATCTGATAAACATCGCCTTCCTTCCCTGTAGCCATGGAGTATGGGGAGTGAATGGAAAAAAATTAGAATTTGTGCTTGGGTTACAGCTGCAGAGCCAGTCATAGACAGGTTAATGGTAAAACTGTGGCATGGTTTCAAATTTAAATTCAATAAGATCATTAAAAATTTGAGACAAGTCATTCTCCTTGAATCAAGTGTCTTGTAAACGGCTCATAAATGTCTTGCTCTCTTTGTAAACACTTGGGTCAGTTACTTGCCAGCTCTGGAGGGAGAACACTTACTCATAAGTGCTTCTCTTCTTTGTTTTTATGTGGATGCAGAACAGACGATAGTTACCCAAACAAATGAGGAGAAACATGAATGACTCAGAGGCCATCTTGTCCATGTCACGCAGGGTCTTACTTGTGTACAGTGAGACTGAAATAAGTCGACCAGCTACGTAACTTTTTTCCCCTTTCTTCCAGCCTGCTGTCTTTTAATCCTTAAGTGAAAACAAATCAAACAATACAATGTGAGTTTCAAATAGTACTTTTGTTTGAAATGTGTAATCCTTCTCAGTACAACTGTATTTTAGACAGAGAAAAAAGTACACAGACTTTCAATTAGGTGATTTTTTTTTTTTAAATAACTTATGTGTTAGACAGGTACTGAAGCCCAAATTCAAATCACTCCCCTACCCTTTAGCATAACTATAAATAACATCCAGTTTGAGACAACTATAATACCTTGCAAACACATTTAAGCTGATTGAACTTTTTCACATTTTGTCATGTTATAACCACAACCTTTAACTTTTGAGATTTTATGTAATAGTCAACATAAAATTACACAAAAATGTCTCAAAATTGTTACAAATTAAAAATCTGAAAAATTTAGCACATATTTGTTGTCAGCCTTTTTTTTCTCTAACACCTCTAAATAAAATCTAATGCAACCAATTGCTTTCAGAAGTCACCTAATTATTTAAATTCCAACTATAAGTAATTAAATGTGTTATAAATATAAGTATAAATCCAGCTGTTCTGTAAAAACCTTATAGGTTTGTTACACAACATTAGTGCATCGAGAAGATCAAGGAACACAGAATACAGGTCATAGATAAGGTTGTGGAAATGTTTATGGCAAGGTTAGGTTATTAAACAATTTGACAAACTTTGAACATCTATCATGACATAATGAAGAGAGTAATGCACAACTGCAGACCTCTCAAGAAGACAAGGACTTCCATCTAAACTGTTAAACCAGGCAAGGAAAGTATTATATTAGAGAAGCAGCCAAGAGCCCATGGTAACTCTGGAAGAGCTGTAGAGATCTACAGCTCAGATAGGAGAATGTATCTGCAAGACAACTAGGGAGGCAAAAAAGGACTATTGTTGAAAAAAGGAATTGTCTAAGAAATGAAATATGCTATGTGTGAACTGTGGAGGAAAACTAAAACTGCACATCACCATGAAAACACCATCTCCACAGTGGCACATGGGGGTGGCAGCATCTTGTTGAGGGATTTTGTTTCTTCATCTTCTTTTTTAAGTGTGTCCTGTCTTGGCATTTCAGGCATCACCATATTAAGAAGATGGTTATCTACATGTGCCAGGGAGCACATCTAGCACAGCTGACACTGCGCTAGACACGTTCAGAGAGTCTTGTTGACTTCTGATCACTTCAGTTGGTGAAATGTCATTGCCTCTCAACACTTCATAACTGCAGAGAAAGAGTTAAATGTATTCAGCTTGATGATGACATGTTGTGGATCATTTGTTCTGCTGAATATTATTAAACAGAATGAAAATGAAATGCAAATGTCATTATCATCTTAAAACTTGATGGGAAAAACAGATTTTGACAGGCTTTTTTGACACGATTAGTCAAAATGAAAAAGTCAAAACAAAAATCTAGTGCAACCTCTGCATTACATTGCTTTTTTTATTATTTGTTTATTAGTTTGAAAGTAATCAATTACTTATTTGCGCTCAAAAACGACTTTTGGTCCCATGTTTTGAAAATGGTGTCTTGCTGTCCCCACCAACCACCGGCAGCAAGACCGCCCAGCACCAACCAGGGGAGACACCCCCATGGCCCCTAACACACTGGGCTGGCACCAGCTCACCACAGCATCCAGAACAACCAGGGCATAGAGGGCACATTACCACCTCACCTAATGAGCTACCCCCTGGGGATGGATGCCCAACAGAGCCTCGCGCAGCCCCTATATGCCCAGGAATGTATTTCTTCAGCTGACAAAAAAGAGGAAGGAAGACGGCATCTCAGATGGTCATAATGGGATGACTTGTGTTTAAATTTGAAAATTTGAGGCTTTAAGTAAAAGAAAGAAAACTCAAGTGTTGCAGTTATACAAATCTTATAGTCTTGCATACATAGCATAGCATCAAGTAGTGGGTATTGTAAATAATACGCATACTTCATTGACATGGCAGCATCTATATGGGCTCCTTTTTTCATATTTAGACCCACATTTAAATGTGTGTGAGAGTGACACCAGCTTTATGTCTTAGGATGCTAACAACTTTTTTAATTTTTTGGGGGGGGTCTGATCATGGTAGGTCTCCTACGATGCACGATAAAGACATTTTGACCTAGCCAAAAAAAGTAGTGACTTGAAAAAAACCTATCTAATAATTTGGGAGTAATACATCACTTTGAAAAGCAATGTAAATGTTTTGAGTGATATATTGCAAAAACTGTTAGCTAAAACAATCATCTTTCCTGACTCTGAATTTACTCTGGCATCAGTGAGTACCATGTGACAGGCAATGATGACAACTGATGCCCTCATTAACATAGACTGTATGTAGCCTGTCTGGGTCCTGCTCAGGGCTCTTCTCTCTTGCTTTTGGCTTTAGTCCAGTGGAGAGTGCATCATTTAAACATATTTTTAAACGTTTGCAATACTCTCCAATAATCTACTTTAATTATTATTGGTTTCATTGTGTGTGCTAATATCGCTCATAGGCCACCATACTAAGAACATACACACTTCTGTTCTTATTTTCTGTTTTAGATCCCATATTAGGGAAAGGTTTGACATAACTTAGATTTCTATACCATACTAACAAGTAGTAAATCCCTTTAGTTACAGTAATTTTGAAAAAAGGATTCCCTGAAAGAAAAATATTTATATTTTATATATGATCAATAGTCAATAATACAATTGTTCCTCATTTCATGTAAGGATGCTGTGTGCTCCAAATAAATAATTTTGACAGTAAAAATGTACCCAGATTAAGTAAATTCACTTACATACCTCCTGTCTAGATGTCAAACAACTATGTAAAATGAAACATCTCTGTTCCACATCAAAATAAAAATAACATGTAAGTCTCATATGTGGTGTGACAAGGAGCTGTGCTTCCTTTACTCTCGAACAGAAAAATCTGGCTCATCCGAGATACGACATCTTTAAGTTGAGTTATTTTCCTCAGCAACTGATAAATCACCTCTCCTGTCTGACTTGTGTGGTTTGGGGCGATTTCATTTTCCAGCCCCACTCAGAAGTTATCTAAATGGATTGTACAATAATCTGCTGTGCCCTGAAACCACACAGAAAATAATTACTCTGTGTTCACATGTTTGACAGGAAAAATTAGTAACGATCACTGAGAGAGCAGGTGTTTTTCTTTTTTCCTCTTTTTTCAGTCCTCCCCAAGTGCCCGCAGCAGAAAAGGTTGTGTACAAGGCTAGTATTGATTTTGAAACCATTTGACAAAGGATAAATAAGACAGGGGAGAAGGGAGGCCTTAGCCATGAGCTTTTTGATCAATCAACATGTCACAGCTGAAACGCAATTCAATTCTTATTTATCAAAATCGCTTGCATGTTTAGTGTTCTATGCAACAATACTTCTCTGCAATGTTAAGCAGTCCTTTGAGCCATAGACATCACTGTCACCTGCAAAGATTTCACAACTGAATTTGTTTTCTGCAAAGACCTATCACATGAAGGCCTCAAATTTATGAGACCTGTATAAGGTCAGGATTTTATATTCACTCTTGCAGTGATGCTGCATGATAATAAAGGAAATACAAAGTGACCATAGCCAAAATAATAGTCTTTATGTGCATGCTGTTGTGCAGGTTGGATGTCTAGAGGTGTTTATGTCAACAGATGAGCAGCTATTACATTTGATTTCTTATGAAATGACCAAAAGCCCTGTAATTTTGGACAGTCTTCATGTACATTTATGAAGCAAAGGTGAAAGGGTTGGACCCAACCAGTCATTTCACAACAATACAGTCTGATTAGCTTTGAACACCCAGGGCAATGTCACCTGATTGGAAAATCCATTTCCTGCTATGTATACATAAATTCTCTTTACACCTTATTTGACTTTTGTTATAATGGAAGAAAAAAAAAAAGAAATGAGGTCACATTTTTACTACCATTAAGCAATCTAACCCCTCATCCAAGTGGGATCAGCCACTAACCCTTCATATACTTTAGTGGAACGCATAGTAATCTCCTCAACAATAGCGCTAGAACATTTTGAGAAGATATAGGGTTTAGCAAAAAGGTTAGATGGTAAAATGGTAAAACCCTGTTTTAAAGGCCAGCCATGTATCACAAGGTTATGGCAGACAATCTCTGGCCTGTGAGTAATTTAAACTTCACAAAGAAAGTTAAGAATCTGGAGGAAATGTTCTCAGAGGTGAATGGAATAATATACTTTCTTATTGCTGGGAAAATACTGAGTGAAGAGCATTGATCCAGTCTAGGAAACTGCTAAAACTGCTTTTACAGAAGTTGACACACTTCTTGGTGAACATTTAATGAATTGTATTTGATTTGTAAGACCAGGGTGCTGGGTGCACTCTTAAATTCTATAGGAACAGGACTTAGTTTGTAACAAGCGGCTTCTCCTTTTTGGCCTTGTTTTTGTTCAAACTTAGACTTAATAATGCTTAGAAAAAGGTAAAGACCAGACAACGCTATACTATAAGACCAACATGTGAATTATTTCTGTGACATGGTTAAAAATTAACATTGAGATTCAATAAAAGGTGGGTGTTTTGACAGTTTAGATTTGAATTAAACTTGGATTAATAAGATCATTTTTCACGCAAAATGTTCCTTTCAAATTGGACAATCCCTTGTGAATTATTAAAACAATGAATTGAATTGTCTAATGTCATTAATACATGTCATTAGTTTGCTCCAAGTGCAGAAAATTTTCTTCTGTGTGACTCCTCCATCAAAGGGAAGAACAGAGAGGTTGGTTGGGAGGGAATAACAGTATTTGTATTGAGCAGAGGTGCCATTGTGTCAATGTCAAATGGAGTGTTTGCAATGTCTCTCTTTGGCTTGCTGTTGCATGAGCTTTTTTCATTTCAAATATTTTCAGTGATGCATTAGTGTCACGATGTGTCGGTTCCATTTCTCAGAGACAGGCACAATCCTGACAACCTGGGTGGATGTGTAAATACAACAGAAAACACTTAACTATGAGATCATCTGCACTGGGGTATTAATCTTGCTTTTGAAAGGCTTGTGTGTCCCGACTCCGTCCATGATCCCCCTTGCCGAGTGTTGCAATACACCGAAACATGTTCTTCTGAAAAAATACCCATTAAGGAGATGGATGCATTTTAGGGATGGTGAGAAAACAAAAGGAGCACACAACTGCTTTTTAGGGTAGGTTATTAGGTTAAGGGCACCTTTTCAAAGGGCTTCTTTGTGCAGAAAATGTCAAGCAGTGCTCACTGGCTCCTCTTACTCTTGTAGATACACACAATTCCTTAGCTGATGAATGACTCCTCACCCATCAAGAGAACAGACAGAAATCTGTTCTATAGCAACTGGGGCAAAAAAAAAAAAAAAATCTTAGCCTTCTCTTTAAGTGTCTAATTGTTTTTAAAAACAGCAGCAGACATACAGCTATATCACTCAACACTAGGGAACTGTTAAGCATCCTACTCCATGATGTTGGTATTCCAGGTCATGTCCCTCACACAGAATGGATCTTGGTACTACTTATTGAAAGCACATCACAAAACTCAAAATGGGCACCAGGCATGTTTTGCAATACATTAAATCCTGATAACTTCTATGAAAAAATTATTCACAGCCATTAAATTGTTGGCTGCACTTGCTTTGCCATCAGTGTATTCATAACAAGTCATTGAGCACATAGTTGGCCCAATTCACAGCATATAGTGCTGAATTAACATTTAATAAACAACCTAATATATTTTTTTGTTAAAAAACTGTGACCACCCCTTGTAGTCTGACCAATTTATAAAGTCTCTGTGAATAATAAAAAAATACTAAATTTTATTCCTACCTTCATTTGTCTTGAAGTTGCTTAAGTCCAACACATCCTTTGCTCTATAGCCTGACTGGCAAATAAAATTTTCTTAATTTGTCCAATCAGACAGCTATGAGGAGGAAAAGTAAGCAAATCTGAGTTTGAGTCAACTGTTTATGTGTTAAAGCAGTGCAGTATCTCTCTCAGTCACCTTGAATATAATGATATAAAGCAGAAAATCTGAACAGACTTACATTACTCCCATTGGTGAATTAATTGAATTATATCAGTAAATAAAATCAAAATGTAAAACAGTTCATCATTCACAGTTAGTTATACAAATCTTTATTTCATTTACCAGTTGATGATTTTTATTAATTTTGATAATTGTGGCTTTTAGTAAATGAAAACTCAAAATTTACTTTCTTTTTTTCTAGAATAGAAAAATTTGAATAATTTTTAATACAGATTATTATAGAGAAATGTCTTCTGAAAAGTATGTCAATCTACCATAAAGTATGTCCACTAAATAATAACAAACTAATGATTCAATGCGGGATGATGTGGAGGTGAACAACCTGTAGCACTGGTGTGTTGTTAAGAAAATCCAAGTTGCTATAATAATGGTCTTTGACTCCTCAGGTGTTGCTTATGTTATGTTGCTTATGGAACTTTTTCTACCACCCTTTTTTCTTTGTGTTACCCTTCTAGTAATATGTTTGCATATAAGACTGAATAGCCAGCTTTAGCAATTACATTTTGCTGTTTACCCTCCATGTGGAGTGTGACTGTCAAGTCAGAACCCTTCTCCATAATCGTGTAGGCCTTAAAATAACATATCTGTTAAAAAAATTGAATATAATTTTCAAAGAATAAAAAGAAGATTTAAAAATTTTAAACACCAGTACAGTGTCAAAATATTAACATAAAAATTACAGATGCCTTTTAAAGGAACAAATGTTTCATTCAACTAAACTGTATAATGCAGCTATTTCATCCAATAAAATACATTTTCTTTTAATCCTGTCATCTGTAAACTTGTGAAAAAAGTATCCAAAATAATCGGGACACTTAACCAGGTCATAAGTCCTCTCCTAAGCAGACATAGCAAACCCATATTAAATTCAGCCAGGTAAATGTCAATTAATTAGAACTAAATAAGTAATGCTCATGGACCCTATTCAGAGGCTTTATTCTCAAGACATAAGAACCATTAATTATCAGGATCTGCTCAAGGAAAGGTAATAGCAGAGAACAAGTGAGAATCTAAAGAAGTAGACGAAGATGTTACACTACCACACATTGTCAAGTCATAAATCAAAACCAAAGTGTAACCTTTACACTTTTTTTCCACCAGAAAAATAAAATATGACAATGAAAGAAAGAAAATATAAGGTAGAGTCCATAGAGAAAGGTGAAGTCTGCCCTTATTACCAATGTCAGAGATTCGATTAAGCACAAGGAAAGCAAATGATCCCAATGAACTAATGATTAATCCAGCAAGTCTATTTACTAATGTACCAGAATGCATTAAAGGCATAAGTTAATGGGGACAGGACATCAATTCAAATACAAATGAACCACATTTGCATTGGACGCTTATTGACTGCTGTAACAAAACGAATTACAAAAGGTAATCTACTTACAAACCTTAGAGATGGATGAAACATGTTTCCCAACATATCTACAATTTAGTCTGAACCGATTCTTGCCTCCAGAAATGACAGCATCAATACAAACAGATTGACCGGTCTGTCATCAAACTGAAACATCAGTTCAGATTAAAACAGACTAGAATTAAATAACCTTTTACCTGGCAGAGCAAAAATATAGCAGTTAATTCTGACTGGACATAACAAATCCAGCTAGTTACTATGTAATCTGATAAACATATATACAATCCCTTGAATATTTGGACGTAAAACACATTTCTGATGCAAACAAGGATCTTTTTGGACCCTCCTGCAGAGTAATGATGTTCTGCAATGCATTGTAGTGATGGAAATTTTCCCACAGTCTCGTCTACAAGGCAAAGGACAGTGTGAGGGATCGTCTGGCATGCCAGAGGCGACACTTCTGCGGCACATCTCACAAAACATCAGCCAAGCACAGGCTTTTCCCAAGGGTTGAGTAAAAAATAAAGAATTAAAATACTCCTCAACTCCGTGGATCAAAGGTGCAAACTAAATCCCCGCTTTGTTCTTGTACATAGATGAACATGAAAGCCCACTTCTGTGGATTGCTTCCCCCTGGGCCCTTGGGCATAGCGTTGTGCCTAGAACACAGTCTTATCAATAATGCTGCACTCTTAACTATAGGCTTAAATGGGTGGAGAATATTCCACGATATGACGGAAATCTATCATCCCCTCTTCCCAGTGGTAATGACACTTTTACCAGCTTGTCTAATAGCATCTAGTAAGTGATTTTTGTAAGGGGTGGAGAGGAGGCTTAAAAAGAGAAAAGCAGCAGTTCTATTTGATGTTTCGATCTGGGATTGATCTCAGAGGAAAGACTCGCATTCTGAAAGTGGGATTATTGGACTCTCTGGCTCTCCTTAGATGTCAAAGATCTTTGAACAGTCTTGTAAAGTGCACTACTTCCAGGCTGCTGTTGAACTGCTTATGAACTCATCAAAAGAGCACCTGTCTACATTTTAATGAGGCACCATGCACTTGACAAGGGTCCTCTTCCCACACATACCTGTCCCTTTGAGATGCTACCACTTTTTCCTGGAAAACCACAGAACTTAGGTGCTTCAAAGTTGTTTCCTTACATTTCCACTTTGACTGAAATAAATATCAATGAAATAAAGTTCTTTTTCTTTTTTTTATGGACTGCTGACCTGTGCAGGGTGTACCCTGCCTCTTGCCTGATGACCGCTGGAGACAGGTATGCTGTATCTTGGTTGCTTCTTGCAGATTTCCAGTCATTGAATACCAAAAGCAAGAGGGGTGCCTGCATTCTTGGCACAAAGTCGAGTTTATTTGCAGTACATGTTGGGCTCTGCCTGACCGTGTCTGGTCTCTGATCCCATATGTGGTATTTATGGACAGGATTTCTAAGAGTAGTTAATAAGTGGCGAGAGGCTTAAGAACCTTAGAGTCTCCTTTTTACTTTATTCAGCTGATGTGGTTTTCTTGGCCTCCTTTGGTGTACATTGGAGCAAGTTTGCAGCCAAGTGTGAAGCAGCTGGGATGTGGGAACGCTTCTCCTGGTCTGAGCCAATGGCTCTCATGCTGAAAAAGTTGGACTAGTCTATTCAGGTTTAGTGACAGTCTCTCCGTAAAGCAGAGAAGTTTAAGTATCTTGGTTTCTTGTTAATGAGGATAGCAGGATGGTGCAGAGGGATGGATTGCATGGTTAGGGCATCACTTTTTCCACATTTTATTATGTTACAGCCTTATTCTATATTGTATTGAAATCTCTTCCCTCAAAATTCTATACAGAAATACCTCATTATGACAATGTGGAAACATTTTTGAGTGCTTTGAAAATTTATCAAATATAGAAAAACAAGAAATCACATTTACTTAAACTAGATAGATAGATAGACAGAGTTGATCTTTTCTAGCCTAGAAAAACCATGAGATCCCCCAAAATGAACAGTAAGTAGAAGGGTGTCACTAGGGAGAGCGATGGGTTTAACTCCAAAACCTATTACCCCCTAAACTAAAGCATTTTCTTGGGAGCATGACACATAAAAGCGTTTTCCTTCTTCTCTGGTTTTAGTCTGTTTTCTCAGGAGGTGCAGCGGCAGAACTACAAGTGCTTGTTATTGAGCCAGACAAAATATGATTCTAACACTTGTTGAACAATAAGTTCCTTAACTGAGAATGGAACATAGATCAAAGTTTGTCAAAGACTAAAAACATGATACCTAATTGTTATGAAGTAAAGGTATATTGATTAGAACAAAAATCTTTTATATTTATGTACAATTTCTTGCACTAACATAGCCATATGTAGCAGTCATAAATAATATAATTTTGTAAAGATACATACTTAAAAATTCCGAAGCGTAAATGTGAGACTTACAAACCAAATATGTAGATGTTGGTGACTAGAACCTTAAATAAGACCTCATTGAGGCCCTCTACTGGCAAGTCAACTATTGCACTCCTAATTGTATACTTGGGTCTTTCTCTCAGTTAGTCAGAAATTTTAGCAACTAACATTAGAGTTATAGAAATGGATGTTCAGCAATGGCAAATGTAGCATCTGCCACAAAGCTATAAACCTGCACTAAGTTTAGTTTTTGCTTTGGTAGCATTTTACAGCTAATAACATGTATTTTAGGTCATGTCAGACCAGTGAATGCTTTGTGGAAACCATATTTGTTTAATGTGAATATTAGTCAGTGGAGATTTTTATTGGCCTCACAATAGAAAAACAACACTCCTATATGATAGGCATTCAACACCCAACGCAATCGTAAAAAGCTTTTCAAAAATATGTATACTATTCAAAACAGATATTTTCGACATTTACATTTTATGTTTTTGTCCATTTTTAAGTTTTTATCCAATGGTAGCAGCAGATACTATTCACTACTGGTTCAAACAGAAGAAATTTCGAACAACCTCAACAGTTGTTAAAGTTTTGGCACAACTAAAATTCACAGTCATCTCACAAAGTTCAAACAAGCTTCACAAAAAAAAAAAAAAAAAAAAAAAAAAAAAAAAAAAAAAAAAAAAAAAAAAATCAGCAGCAGCAAGGGGCCAGCTGTACCTTCACTCTTAAGCTGCCCACTGACTGAATGTTCCCTTAGAGGCTTTTGAAGGTGCAGGTGTGTCTCATCAGCTGCTAACTGGTCTTGTGTTCCGCTGCTGATCCAATAGGCTTTCACAAGAGGCACAGTCCAAGAGTTCCCAGGCACCCAATCATCTGGTTGTGTTGCCATGCTCGAATCTGCATTAGAAGATACTGTCCCATTTCTTCTAAGGCCAGGGCCCACCACAATTTCAAATTAGCTTTGCAAGGTTTCTTGCAAAGAAACTCAAAAATGTAATACTTTTTCTCATCAATGAATGCACCATGCTGAAGCACCTAAAGGTATCAACACTCTTAGGTGTGGAAGTTGATACTTAGAGAAAAGATGACTTACAGTATCTTATAGCTAAGCACAATGGTTTCTTTAAAAATTCTGCTTGAACACTACCTAATGGTTGTATTGGCTGTGTTATTTCCATTGGAGTTAAATCATCCACTGACTACAATATTTTTCTACTTATATTTTTGTATTCACACCAGTTAGCGTTTTTATTTTTTATTTTATTCAGTTACTTTTTATTATATTTTTATACCAATTTATTGATCTATTAGGCATGGACCAAGACCAAAGTAACTAATTTTGTTCCACCTCGTATTTTTAACATGTGTTTGAAATTACAATACATTCCTGGAATCTTGAACCTATTTCCAGTATCAGTGATGTGTTTAAAACCAAAAGGAATCAGAAAAGGCATAAGGAACCACAAGAAAGGAAACAATTTTTTATCCAGAGGGGATATGTCTACTGTTCTTTCAAGTTGCTACTTTTAAACAAGGTGTGAGACTTGAGTATACAACAGGAAGACTAAAAGAAATGCAGCAAATTTGTTTTGTTTTTATCCTTGTGAGTTCTAACCTCTTTCTGTCATGAAACATGCTGGATTTGGTTCAATACATTCAGCACATACATTTCAGCATAGTTTTGTAAACCAAAAAGAAAAGTATTTCTAATAATGCCATATATAGTTTCATATAAAATTTTGACTTTGATTGCTTTCATTCTGTTTTAATAGCAATAGTTTCATGCACTAATTCAAGGGTATTTTGGGGGTGTAGAATGATAACTATGGGTGACGGGAGGTTAAGGGGCTTGCTTGAACTGTAATTGATAATGTAAAGGCAGATGGGAGTCTCCAGGGAAACGAAGAGAATCCAAGCAGATGGCCAAATTGCTTCTTGTTTATGTGAAGCGGAGGACTCAGCCCTTTCGTCCACATGGTATGATGGATCATTAAAGCTCTCTGTGCATAAACACCAGTATGCATTTAAATATGGATGGCAAAACTGAAGGAAGCCAACAAACAAAAGTGCCATATTTCTAAAGTGTTGTCAGGAGCTTGGAGTGTGGTTAGGAGTTATTAGGCTCGCCAAGGAAGCTTTGCAACAATGAATCTAATTAAAGACCATCCGCTGAACCATACACCTCCCTCATAGAAAAGGCTGACCATCTGTAATGAATGTGGTGTGTTTACAGATTCACCAGTTAGGGGGCTGAGATTAGCAGCTTTCATCATTTCCGAAAAGGGCCAGCACAAATGTTGTGTGATTTTGTTTTAGCAACAAAAACCTAATTAGGGGGAGTTGAGGAAAAAAATAAACAGACATCCAAACTGAAACACTCAAATACACAGTAGGTTTATTTGTCTTTCTGAAGATACACATGTAACACCTTTTATAGGGTGTCGTTGGAGACGGACACAGACAGATTGGTTAATATTGCTGAGACCCTTTGATCCCACCCTGTTCCTGAGCTAACTCTATTAATGTCACCCCAGACCACCTATTTCATATTTACTAATGCTTTTATCTCATCCTGCAGTAACTGATCTTCTAATTTGAGAGAGGTGATGAAGACCAACTACTGGACAGAAAGTGTAAAGTGTATTCTTTCTGCTTCTCATAAAGATGCTTCAATACTAATCAGTTTTACTGTGTTGGAGATTGCACCTTTAAGCAACTACTCAAAACCATTTGGACAAAGTTGTACATCACTGCTCAAAAAATACATTAAATGAACAACCTTGGACAAATTATGGTTCTGTACTTAGTAGTTGAGTAAAAGATAAATAATGTTAAACATGTCAAGATCGAACTGAAATTACTATTAATTATTAATAAATAGTTAATGATGAAATTATTATTAACTATTAAATGTTTTGGATTTTAAAAGTATGTCATGATTTACTTTTATCTTTATAAAGGAAAAACCCACAGGGGCAGAGGAAGTCAACTGGATGATCAGGTAAGCAGAGTTCCTACATATTCTTCATACCAAAATAAAATATCAATCCAGATTTAAATTTTCAGAAATCTAAATTCCTTTTTTACCTTTATTGCTTCAGTTTATGGCAGATATTTCTACAATCCTCAACTATAAAACAGAACATTCCACAAGGACAGCATGTGAAGATGAATGGGATGGATGGATGGATGGATGGATGGATGGATGGATGGATGGATGGATGGTGCTTCATTATTTTCATGCACATGTGACATTAAAAGCAAATAGCCATTCTTTTAGCTTTCCCCAGCTTCGTGATGTGGCAGCAATGGCTCAGAGGTGTGGGAACTTTTGCTATGGAGGCTCAAATTTACCTGTTTTCAATCGGTTTTAGAAACACCATAATCAAGTGATGTTTAAGTAAATAAAGTTTATTTGTTAAGCACCTTTCACGAACAAAACTGTCACAGAACACTGTACAGAAAACCAATACAATAACTATCAAAATTAAGTGTTGTGGTAGAAGTTTTGCAAAAACTACTGAAGATGTTGTCTACCATTTCTAGTTATCACATAAATCTATATTCTAACAGTTGTACCGTACTCTTTCCATTTTCAGACGATGCATTGGACATAACTCTGTGAGAGGTTTAAACCTTGGATGTTGTTTCATAACTTAACTATGCTTTAAACATCTCCACAACTTTATCCCTGACCTGTGCGGCATAATCCTTCATGATGCTGTTTGTTTATTATCGTCCTCTAAAAAAAGCTGAGGCCTTCATGAGCAACTGCATTCAGAGCTTCTATGTGCTAAATCTTGTTACTAATTATGTTACATCTCTAGGCAGTTGATTACACGCCCTTTTATTTATAGGTATCAGATTACAGGATGCTGAACACTTTGTGTTGGTATGTCACATAAATATGAATAAAGTACATCAAAGTTTGAGGTTGTAACATTACAAAATGTGAAAAAGATAAGAGGATGCGAACACTTTTGCTATGTACAGTTCCACTGCTACAGCTAGAAGAATTTCAAGGATCTTTGCATGTGAAAAAATATGCTCTTGTTGCTGGTTTTTTTTTTTTTTTCAGTTTGCCTTAAGTTGTTTGGGGGACTATAGTAGCAAGGAACCACATTGCTCTCCCTCTTTACATACTGATATATATATAAAATACGAAGCTTTACCTACTGGTAAATTACACTCAGTTGTATATTTACTGCAAAGCAAATATAAATTTTAAAACTTCAAGATTGCTTAAAAGCAGATCAAATTTGGCAGAATAAATCTATAATTTGTATGTAATCAAGTTCATTCTACCTCATGCTGTTATTTAGGAAAAAAAGGGTCCGTTCAACTGGAAAGTAAACATGTCATTAAATATGGAATGTACAACACTTCCCTGGGCCTCCTATATTTTACATTCCAGAGTAACACAAGCAAATATTAATATTTGCTTTTCATTTCAACCAGCAGTGCTACTCTGTTCAGAAGGAGTAAAAAAAGAAAAACAGAGCTAGAGTGTGGTGAATGTGACCTTCTTCCAGGACATTATAAAGTAACTAAGGGTGGAATATTTTGCCTGAATTAGATGATGAGTGTAACGTCGGACTTATTTTCTGAGAAATATAATAAAAACAAATAAATCTGCACAAAAGGCTTTGACTGTAGCTGAATGTGAATATAAAATGGGTTATGCACAAGCAAAAGATATGGCAAAAATCCTCCCTTTCACAGTAACTAACAGTTTGTTTTTCTGAAGCTTACAGAAATCTGGTAAATATAATAGTGAAAATAGTGAGTGGTTACTAGTTACAAACAGATGATTCATCAATTTATGATTAATCAATTTCCTCATCTGTTCTGCATCATATATATATATATATATATATATATATATATATATATATATATATATATATATATATATATATATATATATATATATATATATATATATATATATCCTCATTTGTTCTGAATTTTAGATTTTAGATAGATAGATAGATAGATAGATAGATAGATAGATAGATAGAATTCAGAACAAATGAGGAAGCTTGCTTTATATATATATATATATATATATATATATATATATATATATATATATATATATATATATATATATATATATATATATATAGAGAGAGAGAGAGAGAGAGAGAGAGAGAGAGAGAGAGAGAGAGAGAGAGAGAGAGAGAGAGAGAAAGATAAACTTATTCACCATTGTTTAAGAACATGAATACAAAACAGCTTGCTTACAGGTACAAAATGTGAATAGACGAGCACGACATCACAACATATGAGTAGGAAATGCAGGGTGAGCAGTTTGAAAGCTGTGCAATAATCAGACTGTCACAGACAGAGAATAAAGAAACATAGGCCACTTGTTAGAAATATTGGCCAATAATGTTTCAGTCAAAAGTCCTTCCTTAACCTAATGTGCCATAAACTCTCAGAGGCATATGCATTTCAAACACAGATTTGACATTTGACGAGACAGAGAGCCATGCTTCAGATTTCAGTGTGCCCTCTCACTCTACTCTTCAAAGGGAAACCCATGATTTTGCTGAAATGGTGTCAGTGTCTGTACTCAATTTTGGTAATAGCTAAAAGGAAGAAAAAATCTGGAAGCAATTTGCGATAATACAGTTGAGTTTTCTTTTTCCACCAACAAAAAGTTATTCTAACTATTGACCTTTCCAGTGCCTGAATGGTGTTGCCATGAGTTCCTGAATAGTTCTGCAGTTCTCAAACAGAACTTCTTAATTCAGTTTGTCACTATTATTTTAAGCCTCCTCTCCTGGGTGCAGCACTTAGACCATAACTTTGTACTGACTGTCTTAAAACACTATCTACAAAGGAGAGCATGCTTATATTCTCATACAGTCTATACAAAGCACTTGCATCACTTATATTAAGGTAAGTAAAACAATAAACCCTTCAATTTTAACTGAAATCTGTAATGAAACTGTTTTGTTCCTTTTGGCACAATAATTCTTTTATTAGAAATATGGTGCTCGAAAATGTCTAAACAGGCACAGAATTCATAGTTCTTCACCAGCATGTGGTGCAGTTTTTCATCTCACCATACCATCTCCTTTCACACTGCTGCTCCCTTGTGGTGTGTTAAGATATGATAGGCTGCTCTGACAAAGTGTAAAGTCTCAGGAGATTAATTACCAACAGGGAAAGAGATAGATTGTGTTAATTCCTGTACTAAGAGCTAATAAACAGGAGATGAAGAAGCTATAAAAATAGAGATATCTAGAAAGGTTTGATTTATTTTATTTCAGCTCCATCAAACTGAACAAACAAGTTGAGTCTTTTTATAGCTCTCTTATGTCTATTTTACAAATCAAACAGCAAACTCACACAATATTCATGTATTTTATTATCACTCACCCAAACTTGTCCATCAGTCATCCTCCTTGTCCTTGTGCCCCTCTAACCCCTTTTTCCCAGCTGCTGATTCATACCACAGCAATCAGGTAAATCCCACATTAACTCCAAGGAAACAGCCCATTAATATTTCACTTGTTTTCAAGCCTGTTTGTGCCATATATCAATGCCCAGCCACCTCCTTCAGAGCCATACATTAGAACTATTTTTAAAATACTTCATTGTCAGCCTGTGGCAGACTCATTACTTATTAAGATAAGAGAAAAGATGTGCAGGAGCAGTTGGTGGCTCAGCTTGCTTTAAAAGCTCCCCTATACTCTTTCCACTTCCTCTGCTAGCCTGCTGTTCCACCTCTGTCTCTTCTGCCTCTCAGCTTACTTTTGTCGTCATACTGTTAGTGAACATTTAGGAAGTTTCTTCCCTCGTGTTAGTTTACTAAAGGTGAAAAAAGAGGCGTACTATGTCAGCTACAGATGAAATAATATGTGACAAGCACACAGTAGGAGCTACAATAAGTTTGTATAAAAAGGATTTATAGCTCAAAACATTCAAATGTTTTCTTTGGTGGGTGCAATCCCAAAATAAAAGACCTATATTAATGCTTAAAATACACAGTCAAAAATACTAAACACTAAAACATGTTCAGTCCGGGATGCAAAAATTACATCCCTGTTACTTCAGGCATTTCAGACAACGCAAGTGCAAGATTACTGTAAGCAAAGTCATTACACTTAATAATATTCGTACTGGTTGGTATGGTGGCACAGTTGTTGGCACTCTTGCCTTGCAGCAAGAAGATCCTGGGCTTGAATCTTGGTTTGGAGTCTTACTGCATAGAGTCTGCTTGTTTCTCCCTGTTCATGTGTGGGTTCTCACCAGCTTACTCCCGTAGTCTAAAACATGACAGTAAGGTTAATTGGTCATTCTGAACAGCCCTTAGGTATGAGTCCATGCATGTTTGTCTGTCTCCTGTGTTTCGGCATGGACAAGCAGGGGGGATGGATGGATTGATGGATGGATGGAAAGACAGAATAAGTTGAACGAATGAGTGATTAAATGAAAATGCAAACATCTGGCTAAAAATCACTTACTTTGCATAAGCTAGTAGCAGAGGAGTACTTATGTTCTTTACTTCTGTAATGAGGACAATCTTCATTAAAAAAAGGAGGATGAAATCGGTACTCCAACCCAGCACCCACACACAACATGAACACAAAATGGAATTTTTGTATAATTATTATTAATCCTACACAGGAATATTGTTTAAAGCATTGTATAGTGATAAATAAAGGCAATGAATATAGTTTCTGTTGGAAACCCACCTTTTCACATGATGGAGTGGGCTTAAGAGAAGCCATCACGGGCTGCTTCTGTGCAAAGAAGTTTTGCACCTAAAAATGTGTTATTTTTACTCAAGATGATCATAGTATGAGAATCTCCCATAGCGCTGACAACAAAAATTAGGAGGAATAAATTACCATTCAATGGAGGATTGCTGCAATGTTGCCTCATCTTCTGACAAAACTCAACAATAAATTGTAATTGCTATGAAGAGTCTTAAAAAATCAACTACAAAAGGAAGCAAAGATTAGAGGAAAAGATGTGGGAATTTTGAATGCTTTCTGTTCTGTCACTCCTAAAGGATGATGGCATACCTTTGCAACTATTGAAAACTTGCTTTGGTTCATGACAGTGCCCTGTTGCTCCCAAATAAAATCTCATGAATGAAGGGGAAAGTGTTTTCTTTTTATATAGTTAATCATCCAATTACACAGACATCAAACTGGAAAAGAAATGTAGTGTATGTCTAAATACAATGGATGCATCCTTCAGAGGACACACCCTTCCAGTATAAGGATGGCTGTGGCATCCAAACCCTACGAGGCCAGACTGAGATGGTCTACCTACCAGGGTCTGCATGGGTACAAAACCAGAAAGACAACAGTAGAAGATACAGTCTGGCAAAGACTGACTTGATTAGATATAAAATGCTTTATAAACTGTTTGACTTTAACCAACCTTTTTTTTTTTTTGTCAACCTTAAAGTGAACATTGGCTAGATAAAATATTAACCTTAGGTTGAAAGTATAATCTGATGTTTTTAATAACATGAAAAAACTCGGAAAACTCAGTCATATGTAAAGTACTATAAAATATTAGTCACACGACAACAAACCAATATGATGCAATACTGATATACAGTAAGAACTTTTTTTTTTTTTTTTTTTTACAAAAGATCTCTATTAGCCAGCATCTTTTTTCTTAGGTGAAAGATGTAGAAGACTAACCAACAGAAAGGGTATCGTTAAAATGATTTCAAATAATACCAAAAGGTAAAAAACTTAAATAAATAAAGAGGAACTGGCTCTGGAAACTCTCAGGAGAATCGGAAACTATTGGTGAAAGAATAAAAGAAGAAGAAACCAGTAAGGAATGAGGAAAAGCTAAAAGGTACTCTGATGGATACTGAATACTGTCTTTTTTCATTAAGTAATGGGATGCATGTATGGAATTCCTAAAAACCACATAAAAATTTTGCATTTTACCAAACTACAACAAGTGCTACGTTTTCACACTCAAATACCATGCCAGCTTTGGCAAAGATAAAGATTTGTTAGCGCAGCAAGGAACAACTGATTAATGGCTGTATATGACCCATACTTTGTAACTCACCTCCCAAAGCAGGTTACTTTCTTACCATTTTTTTTTTCTGATTGTTTAAAGAAATCTGTTTGAATGGCTCAGGTATCTCATTAATAGCAGCATCTATCCTCAAACACATTATTTACATTATCTAATTATCCAAAATAGACTACTGGTCATCTCAGAGTGACAGAGAAGCCCAAAAAACAGCATTTACTGTATAATAAAGAATGGAGGAGCTTTTTAGTGGTCATTTGTCAATTAACCAGGAATTTCCTCACTCTAATATCCAATTTATCTTGGGACCATGGAATTATTATTATTTACAGCCATCATATGGGCACACTTAAAGGTGTGGCCATACTATTAATACAAAGAAAGTCAAGCTGACATTAAATCAGATTTTGATAACTGAGCAAAAATGACAAGTAGCACCTCCATACACACCGAATTGTTCCAACATTGTCTTTCATAATAATCTACTTTTATTTCACATTCATGGAAGATGTCACCAGTCTGTCATATCTGTGATCTCTAACATACAGACACTGGCTCAACAAAGAAATATCATCTATAGTGATGCTCATACTGTATATACTTGTGTTCACATATGGATGCTTGTGTGTGTGGATTGAGAGATTTCTGTGGGGACATCCCTGCACTTCAAAGAGCAGCTCCCATGACAGCCTGGGGTGCCCCATCCATCTATGTCTTTTTGCCAAATTTGATTTTAAATATTTATCACACCATACATCTTGGCTGAAACAAATTGCTGGCAAAGTGCTATTGTCTGTGAAACATGTAGTAAGAAGGATGGAGGCTTTGGAGGGTACATCAATGTTTCATCTGGTAAAATATATGAGTGCGGAGTGTATTTGCAGCTACAGCAGTTTTAAACAAGTAGAACTTTCTCAAGTGCATTCTTCTTTTATAGAATGAATGTAGGAGGATGTATTTTGAGATGAAACACACTTACCCACACACCTTTCCTTTTTCACAGAAAGTAAATGTCTTACTGTCTCTAATTGGAATTTGTGGGAAAAACTATGAAAAAAACAGAATAGCAAATCCAGAATTTGGCAATCTAAATAAATGTGATACTTTTTAAAGGCTGTTTGGTATTCTCTTTTGGAGCTGAGAGTAAGAATTTTAGGGAAAATGAAGTAAAGGACATTAAGCTGCTAACAGCTGCAGTAACTATCAACCAAATTCGCTGACAGCCTGTCAAAGTAGACCAAAAATTATGTACTTTTTATCTGTGATATTTTCAAAGTCTACTAGTTGATGTGATTGGTGATGACAGGAATAGAATCATAAGAGATGTAATGCACAGTGCTGTGAAAAAGTGTTTGTCCCCTAACAGATTTTTTTCTGTTTTTGCTGTGTTTTTTCATACTTGAATGTTTCAGATGTTTAAAGGTTCCCACATACTCAGGCAAACTGTGCATATTCTGTGAGCCACGCGGACTCCACGCACACTGTCTGCGAACGGTTGAGATTTTGTTGTCGAGCATATGGATTGCCTATATTTCCCGTGAAAAATTCCTTCATTTCCCATAATCTAAATGGATACTAGCAAGTTTAATGAGCAAGTTGGGCATCTTGGCCTGTTTCTTCCCCACCAGGACAGACACCGCACAACTGTCAGTGCTGCCCAGCCAGTGGTACATCCTTGCGACTGGTTGTGCCAACTCTAAACCAGTTTAGAGTTGCATACAAAACAGTTCAATATGAACACTGTTTCTTGCTACGCAGTTTACTGTGAAACACAGAATACACGTACGTGGTCATAAAATTGACCTTTGCGTAGACGTGTCTGACAGACGTCCATTTTGAGTCCGCATTGAATCTGTCTCGAGTACATGCAGACTTCCGTGGAATGAAGTACGCCCGAGTATGTGAGGGCCTTAAGGTCATACTACAGTATCTGAATAGAATAGACATTCTTCAGTAGGTTCTTCTGGTTGAGCAAAATTCATGATTCCATCAATTATGGGAAGTCATCCCGGTCTTGAGGAAGCATAGCCCCAAAGCATCACAGTACTTCCACCATGTTTGACTGTCAGTGTGATGGTAAATGGTAAATGGCCTGTACTTGTATAGTGCTCCATCTAGTCCAGAGAACCCCAAAGCACTTCAAACTACAATTAGTCATTCCTCCATTCACACACACATTCACACACCAACAGTCTCTTTCTAGAATACTGTGCTAGTTTTAGGTCAGATGTAACATGACACACACTTTCCTCATCAATCCAAAGAATATTTCAATCTGGAGTCTCACACAGAGAAAAAATAGCAGTTAGAAAGTTTTTACTTGACTTGAAGTTCTTTGGTGCTTGTACTCCGGCAGAAGATGTGCATGCTGAGAATCACCACGAGCAATGAACAAGTCGGGGCGAAGATTAGGGTTATCTTCCCCCCAGGGCACGGACACTGGTGGTGGAGTGGAGACCGGGAAGGAGGAGAGCCTGGAGGAGCCTGGGAGGACGAGAGTGGAGATGGGGAGGAGGCGAGTCAAAGCACGACAGGGAAGCCAGTGGATTTCTGGATGACAGGCCTTATATACTGTCTCCGGGCATTGATTGGCTGCAGCTGGGTGAGCATCGGGTGCTGGTTGGCTGCAGCAGAGAGGTAGCAATTGGATAATGTAGGTATGCTGGACAGAGTCTCCCAGTCTGAATTTACATTTTAAGCTCCATTTTCCCAAAATTTTGGGGATTGTCCAGATGTTTTTTTTGGCAAATGTGAAAAACCGGGCTTGACAGTACGTTATTTTTGGTCAGCAGTGGTTCTAGCCTTAGAATCCTCCCATGGATGTGATTTTGCCTATTTTTTTTCTTATTTGTAAATCTTGAATACCGACCTTAACTGAGGCAAGTGAGTCTTACAGTGCTTTAGATGTTCTGAGTTGTTTTGTGACCTCCTGGCTGAATTGTCGATATGCTTTTCTGTTTTTAATTATTAAAAGTTGATGCAGCTTTTTATTTATTTACTTGAAACTACAGTTCCTACTTCATAATTTTTAGATTTTAAAAAGAGACAAAAGGATAAAACAACAAAAGACTGGAACATTTTGCCCTCTAAAGAGGTGCTCTGCCTAAGATGTTTTGGAAGTACTGATTTAGGCCATATCTAAACTCCAGTCCTTACCTTATTGTATTTATTTCACCAGCTAAGGTAAAATGTAGCAATATTAAATAATTTCAACATCCTAACTGTCTTCAAAATATATGTGAAGGATGATTTTTTTGTTACCTTCCCTTTTAGCAACCTGTAGCATCTATTGAAAGAACAATTGAGAGATTTCTGTATGATTCTCAGGATTTTTCTATGAAGCATCATTTAGAACTGCAAGTAGTAGTGAGGTTTCTCAAAAAGGTTTGAACTATAAACATTTGACACAATTTAAGAAGTACAAAACATTTCAGTATTTACTCAAATATAATCAGATGTAAGATGAGCAAACATAGAATAAATGACATTTAAAATATAAAGGCATTCATATGATCCAAGAGGTAAGGTCACACTACTGACTTGTAGTCTTTCTGTGCTGCGAGAGCAACAAGGAATTGTCTTTAAAACAGCTTGTAAGCTTAATTAAAGTGATGTCTCAGAACTTCTCCCTAGTTTAGTGAGGGTTGTTTCATTTTCTCATAGATAGCTTTTTTTAAGCCTGACACAGAACCACAGATCTTTTTTGTCCAAAATTTACACATCTTGGTTTTAAAAACTGTTGTTTCTGGTTCAAGTCGGTGTAAACTGCTGAGTCCTTGCCTGAGAAGTTTTCTCAGGAAAAACTGAGGAGAGTTAATCACTAATAAAGTTGTACATAAACAGCTGACTTAAAATTGTTTTAACAACACTTATTCTAAACTACTACTATAGTACAGTTAGAAGAACTAATAAACATTAAAATACTAATCCATCCATTCATCCATTATCTTTGCTTATCTGGGGTCAGGTCACAGGGGCAGCAGCCTAAGCAGATAGGCCTGGACGTCCCTCTCCCCAGCCACTTAAGCCAGCTCCTCCAGGGGAATCCCAAGGGATTCCCAGGCCACCCAAAAAACATAGTCCCTGCAGTATGTCCTGGGTCTTCCTCTGGGTCTCAGAGGAGGAGACCCTCAGTAGACCTAGAGAAAACACTAATAATTAACTCAATAAAAGTCTAAAACTCACCAAAAGCTCACAGGTCTCTTGCTGCAACTGACAAAATGAGTTGTGATGTAGTGTCTTTGGTAAATTCATTGTACAATATGGTGTTATTTGCTTAGATTATTATTACTTAATGTCAGAACCTTGAGCATGCACTTAAATGGTGATGAACTGACAAAAGGTGAAGCAATAAAACTGGATAAATAATAAATGAATCTATAAATATTTAAAAGACACAATGATGAAAATGTAATTAACCTGCTTGGATTTAAAAATGAATATAAAATGTATCAATGCTGAAAATGCTAGCCAACATCCTTTATATTCATTCAGTGTATGCACATTGTTAATAATTTAATAATGTTTTGTTTTGTCAGGTTTCTATTAACACCAATTTCAGCACCTGTATCTGAAATGTTTGTCCATTTTATTTTTATTTGTAATTAAAGCACTAATGTAACATTTTAATCCCAATACTTTCTTGTAATCATTATTTCAGTTATGAAAAACCACCAATGATGCATCTCTTGGTTTATTGTAGTAATCGTCCCAGCAGAAGCAACAACAGGCCCAGCCCTCGTAGATATTGTTTACTTTGCTGCTTGAAGTGTGGCAAGCCTTATTAGTTTAAAAAAAACTGCACACATACAGATAAATAGTTTCCTTTGTTTTAGTTAATGTATTGTATGAAGTCAATTTTAGCTTTTTTTTCATAAATGCTTGCTGATCTTAAAGCAATACCAAACCAAGAATGCATTTCATTTTGACTTCATTGTTGACTGTATTGAGTACAAAACATAAAACAAACTTTAATATAAACTACTACACTTCATTCTTCATCAAGGGATTATTATGGGAATAAATTTATACATCCCTGTGATGGACTGGCAATTTGTGAAGGGTTCTATTTGAATCTGTTTACCAAATCCTTCATACTTGCACATGAGTCATAGCACTAAGGAAAGCAAACAACAGCAAAATACAAATATTATATATCATCTATATGTTGCTTCATTATCTTACAATAATAGTTAGCCATCAAATGAATTTTAAATTGTTACAATATTATTTTATCTTTCCTTGCAAAAGTTTTCATATACCTTCAATTTTTTCACATATAACATTAATTTCGTTGTACTTTTATTGGGATTTTTGTAAGTAGAGCATGAATAAAGAGGAAGGAAAAAGATACATGGTTTTCATAATTTTTATAAATGAAAATCTGAAAATGTTACCAGCCTTTGCATTTTGGCCCTTGAGTCATGTCTTTTTACTTTCACTTTACAATGATGCAGTCTTTGTTTTGGTTTGTGAATGTAACATGACAAAATGTTTAAAAAATGTGTTTTAGGCATAAGAATACTTTGCATATATGGCAACTCACCACATATTTAGTCAGCTGGAAATCTTTGTAGGCTTACTTCTGTTTCTCTGTTACTCATTAGTTGAACACATGGTGGTGCTGTTGTCTTATATATATATATATATATATATATATATATATATATATATATATATATATATATATATATATATATATATATATATATATATATATATATATATATATATAAATTTTTACACACTAGAGACATCTGTTTGGAATCAGTGTGCATTGGTACTAAATTTTACAAAGAGAGCCATATTGTTGTATTACAAATATATTTTCATCTAATTCACTTATTCCCATTTATTTCACATACTCCATATTTCCAAAGTGCTTATAAAATGTATTATCTGCTAATCATTTAATCCATTAGTTCTATTCTCGCCTCAGGATTTCCCCACATTGCTGTAAGAGACATTCAAGTTTTATGGTGGATTCATACTAACCATGAGACATTGAACTCATTTCTCTTCCATGGCAAGCACAAGACCCCACCACATTTTCTCCACTAGATGGCACTGGTGTAGCAGCACATTTGGAGTTATGGACCACTGCACTGATGCCATTGTTTTTTTCAATCTACATTCCCTTTTTGAAAGGGCTGGATAAAAATACAGGAATGATTAATTACCAATTCAGTGTTAGTACGCATTATTATCCAGTGTTCAAAAGGAGGTACACAAACAGTGCAGCTCACAAAAACAAAATGGTCCAGGAGCTCTAAGGCCATTTGTAAATGCATCTAGCAAAGCTCCTCAGTGCATAAATGTATATTATTTCTGCAAATCAATTAGGCATGGTGGAAACTAGCCTTTGCAGTAGAAACTTGTAAAACCTCATAGATTTCCCCAAAGCATTCTCCATAGGTCAGTATTTGTGAAGTTTTTTTTGCTTTTACTGATAATCATCCAAGCTAGTCTGTACATTGAATTTGTAATCTAACAGTCACTTCAGATATTTGTGTACTACAGGATTACGGTTCCTTGCATGCACCTGGCTGATGCTGTGGAAGTAGATCAGGGCTTGTGAAATGGCTTCATCACAGTTAGCCATGTGGATCTGGCATACACACATATCTCTCAAAACCCAAATGGAGAACTGCAGCTTTATTAAATTTGGCAATAAAATATTTGCAATACCTCATTGGCTTCTAATGGGAAGTATGACTGTATCCAATCGACTTGCATTAGATTTAATTTGTTTGGCATTTCACAGATGGGAATACATTTAGAACTGTGAGCAGACATGAGAAGCTATTACAAACACAGTAAAAAGCTGCCTGCCATGTTTCCACAGCATGACAAGCCTCTTCTTTTTAAATAAGGATGATTTACCAAATGCTTTTAAGGTATGCAATGGTTGGAACCTCAACTACATGCTAGAAATGCCTTTGGTTGATTTTTGCCAGACTGCATTTCAACATATTGGGTTACCAAAACCTAATTAATGCAATTGTATTCTTTATTGCTATCTGTCAATGGCTTTTGTCCAAGACACGACAAGATTGGCTGACAGACTAAGCATGCAAGCTAAAATGATACCAGAGGGATATTAACAATAACATCTATTGTCAACTAAGAAAACAAGTAGATGCAAAGAGAGATAAAGCTGGTGCCATGCTGGTTTGCAGACAATGGCATTTTCATTGTATAAATGAAACATTTCTCTGCAAACTGAAGGAGAGCATAATAAAAAAGTATGCAGTGTGATCTTTGGTCATACATGTTGCTGATAAACCACAGCAGGAACCAAAGAATGTGGGGTAGGGTGTGTGGGGGGGTCTGGGGGTAGCGGAACTACACATCTCAATCCAAGATCACAGTTTATACTCTACAAACAACTGATACCTGACATCTAAAGAATGAATTTCTTTAATTCAAAAATAGACATGTCTGAGTGGGATTGTTCTGTTTGAGAGCTATTTGATGTGGCTTTTATGTCACAAGGCAAACATTTTGCTCCATTTATCTGCCACAACTTAAACAGAGATCCTGTAAATAAAGGAGCAATATTCATGGAACTAAATAGAACAGTAAGCTGGGTGAGTTGATATGATATTAAAAAAATTAGGACCACTAGGAACAGGAAAATAAACAAATAAAACTACAGCAGAGCAACAACACACTGAGCAAATAATCATATCCTGTCAGAAAATACTCTTCAATTTGATCACATCCTTCTCTTTTTGGAGCAGTACTGCAAACTATTATAAATAGACAAACCAGCAAATCAATTACAATCTGCTGCCAATGTAAAGACGCCTTTCATACACAGCCCCCTTACTGTGACTTGCTAAGATAAATTGTCTGTGACCTAAGTTTGACCCCAGATGATGTTCATGAGACCATTAAATTTCCAGCAAAAAGGGTGCAGTGGGGATTGTATGTGCATGAGTATAAGGAGACAGCATACAATACAAAAACAGGAGGAGGAACTGGGGGAAAAATGAAACAAAGAGAGAGTGAGAGACAGTTGTGCAGACATAACAAATCAGTTGAGTCACTATTTAACATTTTATTCTTCCTTGTTTAAAACATACTGCATTCCAGGCATCATCTTTTTGGTGTTTTCAAAGGATTTAAACATAATGTAGTTATTTGACTCTAGCTACCAAAAGCAAGACATTTCTTCACATTTCACTAATTGGTGTATAGTGGATAGTCAGCAGGAACTGATCTGTTTGATAAATTCTAGAAAGGAATCCTAAACCATTATATGCCATTACACTACCATCACATATGAAAAATAGCTAATATTAGTTAAAAGCCCAAACAAATCTGAAAAGGAATAGTGGTTAAAACCTATGATTATATGCCCTTCATGCAGTTATACTGTTAATAGCCTATTTAATTTATATATATATCTTGAAATTTTGACCGCAAATAACATATACTTACGATCTTATATATGCTTGTTTTTATTGCAAGATATGGTAGAGAAGAGTTATATAAGTGCCCAACATGCTCAAGATATTTAGCTGAAACATCTGAATGTAACAAGAATACAGAGATTCACTGAAATTCCTTGGTTAGAAAATACTTTTACAGCACAATAGGTGTCAGGTCTAATCTATTTCTAGATTACAACTGGATATGTTCCAAATTGTCTTTCTGTGTGATTGTCCCTGATAGAAACTAAAATGAGGCTATTGTGCAACAATAGGAATGGTTTAACTATAAATAAATTGATAAGCACCAAAGCTAGTTGTTAACAAAATTAATCATTTAGATCAAAATGACCAAGTCAGAGCACCACCCAATCATCAGCAAACAATAGCAAAATAGTTTTCAGTCTCAGTTATTGTTTATGAATACCTACCTGATAAAGCTTAGATACAATGCAATAGATGAAGGATTAAGTTCAACACTGACTTGAACTTGAACAGCATGGCTCTACACATATGTATGGAATAAACACAAACAACTACAATAGTTTATAACCAAAACCATCTCAACCTTCCAGTTAAAATATTAAGCTAGTAACACTCAATTAAACTATTAAGTAAAAATGAAAGAATAATGAACACTAATAAATTACCAAAAAGTAAAACAATATAAATAAACATATAAGAGTAAAACTAATAAACAAAAAATTATGCAGTGATGTCACAGTTCAATATGAACTGTGAATGTTTATAAACCTGGTTTATTTTATTTTATTTTTAAGGAATTTGGAAATGTGAACAAATTAGCTTTCAACTAATTAAGATTAGTTTGCACCAAAAATATGTTGTGAATAACTTGCACAGCAACACCAAAATATGTAAGAATAAACATAAAATAACTCATGGAATGGTGTATGGTAAAATTACAGTTCAGTATAAATATTTATGCTAAAAGACCAAGGTTTGTATTGAAGAATTTGGGAAAAGGCCAAATTAGGCTCAGACTAATTCAGATTAGTTTAAGATTAAACTGAGAACAACAGCTGGACATGTGTTCAAACATTCAGTTCACAATGCAGAGCAGGACTGAAGATAAAAAAACATTAACATCAAATCCAGTACCAATGCTATGCCCAAACATAACAAATGTAGAGAAAATTCAACAACTCAACCATGAAAACTCAGAAGAAATTATATATCAATTAAACTGCTTCTCCTGCTGTCTTGATATCATACCCACAACCTTCCTTAAGTTTTGCCTGTCATGGCATCTGATCTTCAAATAGTAAGCTCATCGCTCTCATCAGGTGTTTTCCGCCGAGGCTTTAAAAACAGCAGTTATCAAACCACTGATAAAAAAAGAACATTCTGGACAAATCACTACTGCAGAATTACAAGCCAATCTCTAACCTTCCATTCATCAGCAAAATTGTTGAAAAAGCTGTGTTGAAAAAGCTGTGTTTCAACAGCGAAACAGCTTCTTAACAATGACCAACCACTTTGACGTCTTTCAGTCTTTCATTTTCTATGCTCACCACAGTACTGAGACTGCCCTCATCAAAGTGTTCAATGACATCCACATAAATACAGACTGGAAGAACCAAAGTGTTGGTTCTGTTGGACCTCAGTGCAGCATTTGACAGGGCTGACTGTGATACACTGAACAAAAATTTAAACGCAACACTTTTGTTTTTGCTCCCATTTTTCATGAGCTAAACTCACAAAATATACACAAAATAACCATTTCTCTCAAATATTGTTCACAAATCTGACCAAATCTGTGATAGTGAGCACTTCTCCTTTGCATAAATAATCCATCCCACTTCGCAAGTGTGGCATATCAAGATGTTATGTCACAGCACAATGCCACAGATGTCACAAGTTTTGAAGGAGTGTGCAATTGGCATGCTGACTGCAGGGATGTCGACCAGAGCTACTGCCTGTGAATTGAATGTTCATTCCTCTACCATAAGCTGTCTCCAAAGGTGTTTCAGAGAATTTGGCAGTACATCCAACCGGCCTCACAATCGCAGTCCAAGTGTAACCACACCAGCCCAGGACCTCCACATCCAACATGTTTCACCTCCAAGATTGTCTGAGGCCAGGCATCCAAACAGATGCTGAAACAATTGGTTTGCACAACCAAAGACTTTCTGTACAAACTGTCAGAAACGTCTCCGGGAAGCTCATCTGCATGCTCATTATCTTCACTGGGGTGTCGACCTGACTCCAGTTTGTCGTCATAACCGACTTGAGTGGGCAAATGCTCACATTCAATGGCACCTGGCACATTGGAGAGGTGTGATCTTCATGGATGAATCCCAGTTTTCACTGTTCAGGGTAGATGGCAAACAGCGTGTGTGGCGCCATGTGGGTGAACAGTTTGCTGATGTCAACTTTGTGGATTGAGTGGCCCATGGTGGTGGTGGGGTTATGGTATGGGCAGTCGTATGTCATTGACATCGAACACAGGTGCATTTTATCAATGATATTTTGAATGCACAGAGATACCGTGACAAGATCCCGAGGCCCATTGTTGTGCCATTCATCCACAACCATCACCTCATGTTGCAGCATGATAATGCACTGCCCCATGTTGCAAGGATCTGTACACAATTCCAAGAAGCTGAAAACATCACAGTTCTTGCATGGCCAGCATACTCACTGGACAAGTCACCCATTGAGCATGTTTGGGATGCTCTGGATTGGCGTATACAACAGCGTGTTCCAGTTCCTGCCAATATCCATCAACTCTGCACAGCCATTGAAGAGAAGGGGACCAACATTCCACAGGCCACAATCAACTCTATGCGAAGGAGATGTGTTGCACTGCATGAGGCAAATGGTGGTCACATCAGATACTGACTGGTTTTCACACCCACCCAATAAAGCAAACAGCACATTTCAGAGTGGTCTTTTATTGTGACCTGCCTAAGGCACACCTGTGCAATAATTATGCTGTCTAATAAGCATCCTGACATGCCACACCTGTGGTGGGATGGATTATCTCAATAAGGAGAACTGCCCACTATCACAGATTTGGACAGATTTATGAACAATATTTGAGAGAAATGGTTATTTTGTGTATATAGAAAATATTTTAGATCTTTGAGTTCAGCATATGAAAAATGGGAGCAAAAACAAAAGTGTTACGTTTATATCGTTGTTAAATGTATATCATTGAAGCGACTGGAGAGCTGGGTCAGACTCTCTTGTACAGTACTTAACTGGTTCAAATCCTACCTAAAAAATGTAAACTTCTTTGTGTGAATAGGCAACTTCTCATCAGAGCAGACAGAAGTCACATGTGGGATACACCAAGGTGAAATCCTGAGACCCCTCCTATTCAATATGTATACGCTCCCACTAGCTCAGGTTATAACAAGTAATAAGATCTGTTACCATCACTATGCAGATGATACACAGCTCTACATTACAATGTCATCAGGTGACTCTGAACCCATCCAAGCACTGAACAAATGCTTTGAACAAATCAATGTGTGGATGTCCCAAAACTACCTCCAGCTGAACAGAAACAAAACTGAAGTTATTATTTTGGACCTAAAGAGGAGTGTTCAAGAGTCAGTATGCAGCTTCAGTTATTACAGCTTGAAACTAGTGATTAGGCCCAAAATCAGGGTATAGTGATGGACTCAGATCTGAACCTTCAGAGATACATAAAGACAGTTACAAAGTTGGCCTTCTGTCACCTGAAGAACATTTCAGGGTTAAAGGACTGATGTCCGAATGAGATCTAGAGAATCTCATATATGCGTTTATCTTTAGTCGCGTTGATTACTGCCACACTGTCTTCACAGGTCTGCCTAAAAAACCAATCAGACAGCCCCAACTGATCCAGAACGCTGGTATTCGTGTTCTCATGAAAACCAGGAAGATAGAGCACATCACCCCAGTTCTAAAGTCCTTCCACTGGTTCCCTTTTGCTCAGAGAACAGACTTTAAGATACTTTGGTTAGTTTATAAATCACTGAATGGTTGAACACCAAATTACGTTAAAGATCTGTTGTCATTGTATCAACATTGCAGACCATTAAGGTCTTCTGGTTCTAGTCTACTCTGCATCCCAGAACCAAACACAGAGAACCAGCATTTAGTTTTTATGCACCACAAATCTGGAACAAACTCCCAGAAAACTACAAAGATGCGTAGATAGTTTTGAATTTCAAAGATGGATGCTTTAAAAAGGGGTATACACAAAGAAGATGGCAGCTTGCAAAGGATATAAAGAAACTGGCCTTTTGCCATTATTTGCTGCAGTTCTTTTTGGTCTTACTAATACTTTTAAGCACTGTTAATAGCAATATTGACCACAGAATAAACGGAAAAAGCTATTTTGTACATAGCCGAATCAATTATAGCTACCTTAGTTTAGCATTATCCACGAAGATAACAGACACCCTTTTAGCATGTTTCTGTCTTAGTTTTAGTTAGATTTCTGACCACACACGGGTCAGTTGTTGCAAGAGCCCCCTGCTCAGCCCCGCCCTCCAGGGAAAACCTGGAATTCCAGCACCGAGGAAGAACCCCACACAAACACAAACTACAGTGTCAAGGCTTATTCTTTGGCTGGAATAAAGTCATAAATTTCCTAGATTGTAGACAGATTGTAGACTGAATATTTATTTTGGACCCAGGGTTCCTTTGAAGATGTAGTACCACACTTCTTCACCAGCAAAGAAGGGGGGTCTCTCCACTGCAGCCCATGAAAGCCACAGAGCAAAGAAGGTGTTCTAGGCAGTCAATCCCAGTTTCGTTAACCATGTCACGTGATCATGCTTTGACATTCCTCTTTCTCCTAGAAACTAAAGGTGGGTTAATGCAGTGCATTCTAGAACTAATAGTTTGTTCCCTGTATGTAGGTTAGTCCCTTCATGGCTGAAGGGCCGACAAGACACAGAGAGCCATGTGTGCACCACCCAATGTAAACTAACATAAATGCATATGTCTAACTTCTGAACTTCTGCAATGTTATATTTTCCATTATGATTCCAATTTTCCAGTTCAAGTCAGCAGATCCTTGCCCATTCAGACAACACATTTACGTTCTGTTATATCAGCAAATAATACAAATGGCAGGGTCTGTGTTTCCTTGCAGGTAACAGTTGCTAACAATTTAAACAACCACCCCAGAACCCACTAACACCAAATCAGATCCTGCCGCCACTGTGCATGCCACCAATTAGTGTCATGCCACTGGCAGTGCAGAAATCAGCTCTGCAATCGTTAGCTTATATTAACAAACAGACAGTGAGAGGAAAATGCCACAGGGGTAATATAAATTTTTACACATGTTGCATGCAAAATATGGACAATTACTTTCAATCCACTGCCCCCAGATGTGTGCAGTTTGCTTTGTACCATCTCCCTGACCCATCTAATAGATTGCTACAGAGTCCATGGATCCAAGAGTGGGTTTCTCTATTCTTGGATAATACTTTAGTGTACTATGCTTTATGACATACTGTCAAAATACTATCATTTAATGCCCGTTCTCACATGAGCATCTGCATGTAAATAGATGCTCCACCATCCAGCAGTTTGTCATGTCCACATAATCCAGATTGATGTCTGCTTAATTTATTTCCTCATCCTAATAACCTTGCATATAAATAGTCACTATCAGCATGTGTGTTTTTTGCATTTTCACCTCTTGTGCCTCAGAGGAAATTAGCATTTGAATTTGTAATCACGTCTCTTTTTAAGTTGAATCACACGCACAGGCTGAAACGAGGAGACAATTAACCTGCACTGCTAAGTGGCCAAGAGGATTGGACAAAAATAGCTCAGAGGGAAATAAAGCCAAGCTGCATATTTCACAAGCAGTCATAATCAGGTTCACTGTCGGTAACAACGCTTGTAATGTGATATGATGATTTCAACACAGTAGTAGAATTCTGTTGAAAATGAAAAGTGCATGAGATGGATGTTTATAGGGAATACGTTCATTCTGAGATCTGGACTTGTGATGTGAAACACTTCATCTAAGTTGTTGACAGGTAAAACATTTCTTTAATCTAAAATGTGTCAGTTTACCAAGAGCTGCAGTTTTTCCTGGATGACAACATATTGTCACAAGTGTTTGAAATGACTATATGAGGCTCCAGTTTAGAAAAATGAACTTGATTTTTGTGAGAGTATGTAAACAGGAAATGCACCAAAGAACATTGCTTATTGGTATGCTCTCTTCTGTGGTATTAAAAAAATACACACATCTGAGGATGAGTCTGACTTTAAATTTGCTTTCATAAATAGAGTTAGACATATTTCAATTAAAAATACTTTTCTAGATGTGAAAAGAATTACAGTCAGTGTAACAAAACATTATATGTGTAGCTTGTGGCATAAACAAATTGTCCACAGTAGTTCTGGAATAGAATAGAAATGAACATATTGAAAGTTGTATGAAGTACTTATGACAGTAGTACTTCATACTGAGTGAATAGATAATTTTCTGCTTATAGCTAATAAAAACATGACACTTAAGATTAGAATATTACAACAGACTTGCCTCTCCGCCCACCCTATATGGAGAACACATAATGGTGTTTAAGGATTACAATTTCACCTGCCATTAGGAGATGAAACACGAGAGATATACAAGAATTTGACCAGGACATTAGGAGTGCCAGGGAAACTAAGAAAGCAACAAGGATTTTTTGTTGTTGTTTTTTATAAAGTTCCACTTTTCCAGGGATGCAGCAGTCATGAGCAGCTTTGTTATATCCCGCAAAATTGCAAAATATGGTAAGCTATTCTCTAATCAGGTTATTAAAGACTGTTTGATGGAGTCTGAAGGATGGAGTCCAGACCCTAACGAGGTGGATCGAGAAAAATCGCAGGAAATTTTTCACTTCAGCTACAAAAAAAAAAAAAAAAAAAAGATTTTAACTTATTTTACTTGCCTCTGGACGGGAGTTGTGATGTCCGTGATACAGCCCACACAAAGATATCCCAGAGATCTCAGATGCACACTAGATGGCACAGCTGGCCTTTACTGTTGATGTGATGAACTAATGAACGAACTAAGTAAAGTAGTGTTCTCTCTGAACACTAAGAGAACTGAGGTAAACCAAACAAAAACACTGCATACAGTTATTGCTTTTTTGCATATATATATATATAATATATATATATATATATATATATATATATATATATATATATATATACGGAGCCACCATCAGTCACCTCCTCTACATGGATGACATCAAGCTGTACGCTAAGAGCAAACAAGATATCGACTCACTGATCCACACCACCAGGATCTACAGCACTGACACTGGGATGTCATTCGGACTAGAGAAGTGTGGTCGGATGGTTACACAGAGAGGGAAGGTCATCCACACAGAAGGGGTCTCACTCCCAGAGGGAACAATAGCAGACATTGAGGACAGTTACAAGTACCTGGGAATACCACAAGCAAATGGCAGCCTCGATGAGGTCACAAGGAAAGGAGCCACAGCCAAATACCTCCAACGAGTAAGGCAAGTCCTGAGAAGCCAGCTCAATGGCAAGAACAAGATCCGTGCGATAAACAGCTATGCCTTGCCAGTAATCAGATACCCTGCGGGAATAATAAGCTGGCCAAAGGAAGAGATAAAGACCATGGATGTTAAAACTTGGAAACTACTAACCATGCATGGAGGGTTCCACCCTAAATCCAGCATCCTGAGACTATACGCGAGCCGTAAGGACGGAGGCAGAGGACTAGCGAGTGTGAGAGCCACTGTCCAGGATGAAACACCCAAGATCCATAAATACATCAAGGTCAAAGCCTCAACCGACGATGTGCTCAGCGAATGTCTCAAACAATGGGGACCAGAGGTTGAGGTGCTGGAGGAACCATCATGGGAGGATAAGCCCCTACATGGGATGTACCACCGACAAATAACTGAAGTGGCTGATATCAGGAAATCCTACCAATGGCTGGAAAAAGCTGGACTCAAGGACAGCACAGAGGCACTCATCCTGGCTGCACAGGAACAGGCCCTAAACACCAGAGCGATAGAGGCACAGATCTACCACACCAGACAAGATCCAAGGTGTAGATTGTGCAAGGAGGCCCCTGAGACAGTCCAACACATAACAGCAGGGTGCAAGATGCTGGCAGGGAAAGCGTACATGTAACGTCATAACCAAGTGGCGGGCATAGTGTACAGAAACATCTGTGCAGGATATGGACTGGAAGCCCCGAGATCAAAGTGGGGCACACCCCCAAAGGTGGTGGAGAATGACCGAGCTAAGATCCTGTGGGACTTCCAGATCCAGACAGACAAAATGGTAATGGCGAACCAACCGGACATCGTGGTGGTGGATAAACAACAGAGGAAAGCCGTTGTGGTGGATGTAGCAATACCAAGCGATTGCAACATCAGGAAAAAGGAACACGAGAAACTGGAGAAATACCAGGGCCTCAGAGAGGAACTGGAGAAGGCCTGGAAGGTGAAGACCACAGTGGTGCCTGTGGTCATCGGGGCCCTCGGGGCAGTCACCCCCAAACTGGAGCAGTGGCTAAAACAGATCCCAGGAACAATGTCAGACATCTCAGTCCAGAAATGCGCAGTTCTCGGCACAGCCAAGATACTACGCAGAACCCACAAGCTCCCAGGCCTCTGGTAGAGGACCCGAGCTCAGAGGTTAAGAAAGACCACCCGTGGAGGGTGAGAAGGGAATTTTATATATATATATATATATATATATATATATATATATATATATAAATATATATATATATATATATATATATATATATATATATAGATAGATAGATAGATAGATAGATAGATAGATAGATAGATAGATAGATAGATAGATAGATATAAATACATATAAAATCCCAGCGGAACACATTGGGCCACGTAAAGCAAGCTTTTACAAACTGTTTCACTCAGGTCTTGAAAAAAGATTATAGCGCTGCTACTCTTTTAAATGCATGCACTCCTGCACATCAGTGTATTGCCTATGTGTCTCTCTGATTACAAGCCAAAACAACGTTTTTACTTTTGATAAACTAAAACATTCTCTCTTCTTTTTATGAGCCTATGGACAAAGAAAAGAAATGCTTCAAAGCTTCCTACAATACAAAGCAAGTTGTTAAGATTCACCAGCATTACTTTATTAAAGCAAAAAGACTAAAAGGTAGAGACCATTAGGGTTTGCAACAGAGATAAGAATGTTTTTTTCCTTTAAAAAAAAAAAGCAATTTCCAAACGCAAGATCTAACTAATCAACAACTCTCTTTTCCAGCCCATCTGATATACAAATTGTGCCTAATGAACCTTGCAAAATCAATTACCTGGGTAATACTTTGCATGCAAGGAAAACCAAACACTGAATGCATGATGCATACACAAACAGACATTACTCACTGAAGATTATTTTGCTCCATTTACATTGCATTAGAACCTGATACTGCAAACAATTTCTTGATCATGTTCATTTCATTAAAATGTAACTAGGCTAAATGAGGAAGATGTACTTTTGTAACATCTAGATAGAATATCAGTAACAGCAAACCCTTCATCTGATTAATGATCCAACACAAAGTGGACAGCAAAGAATATTAGGCATGCATCTTGGTATAAATAAGTTTGTCCACATAATACAATAGCATAAAGTATTAAAGTGACTCTTCAATGATAAGTGATAGTACACTTTAGGGTGCTTTTTGCACAGCAATGACATTTTCGCAAGCAAGAGTGTAAGGTGCATGTCAAAGATAACGTTCCTGATGTATTGTGTGGTCATAAAGCAGTGTATGCTGACATAATGTGAATAGTGAGCGTGGTCTTTGTGCTGCTTTGAAACTTCAATTACATAGAAATTCCTATTTTATTAAACATCTACTGCTGTGCCATTTCCTGAATAAGCAGGCTTTTGTAATAAGTCACACTAATAATAGGGGGAATCATACTCTTGATATAATTCATCGTTCAGTGGGCGCTGTGTTACTATAAAATGGTATGTGATAAACAATAAATCATTCTCTGCAAAAAGTTGTTGAACTCCATATCAGATTTTTTTTTAAAAAGATGGTCCATGCACAGCTTTCTGCAAAGTAACATAATGGGGAAATTTCATTTTCTGAGCAGTCAGGCCCAAATCTAAATCTGGCATCATGAATTATTAAAAGCCCCCTTTATGGAGCTTTCTTTAGAGGAAACTATCCAGCACGGGATAGTAAAGCTTGAAATCAATTGGAACAGAATAAAAGTGCCAAATGTAGTTCCAAAAGTATTTCTGTCAGTGTTGTTTTCTACTTGAACACAATGGCAGCTTCAATCAGATGAAACACGAGAAAAGGCTTCTTGGGTGAAAACATGGAGAGTCACTTAAAGGGTTGTAGTCTGCCTTTACTTATTCCCCTCTCTATCCCAGCCATTATTTTGAATGTATGCATAAAAAAAAAAAAAGACTTGGCTTGTCCTATGAAGTGATAAGATGTTGACAAAAGAACAGATTTACCTCGTTTTAAAATCAGTAAAAACTAAAAAGCTTTGGTTTTGAGGTGAGTGCCACTTGTAGATAAATCGCCTTTTCTCTTTGTCAACTGACTCTGCATGCTTTTGTGAAATTGCTTTTTTTTTTGTCAGAGTCCCATTTACAAAACATTTTATCTTTTCCCTTAAAGTATTTTCAAATGTCATTTCAGCTGATTCTCTGCAGGGAAGCTGCGTACAGAAGTCTTTTATGGAGCTTTTCATCCGTTCGATTTGGACTGTGGAGTGTTTGGGTCACATACTTGTTTCAAAGAATGCTCCACATCAAAAGGCATCTTAAGACCCTCACAGCTTTAAACTAGTATAGACTCAGGATATGTCAACCAAATTCAACTGGAAACAGAAATTCACAAAAATTTCACTGTGGATTAGAAATTGTTTAATGTCAACTTTATCAAAAATCTACCATATTATTTGTGCATCCATTGTCCTAACTAACGACAGATCTTATTATGTCTTACTATCGTGTCTTTAATTTAGAGTCTTCCTTTCAGTAAAAAAATGTGTTCATATGACTAAAGCTTGATTTCTACTGCATCAGGTTTCAAAGAGTTTCAATTGGTTTATTAACAGAAGTGTAAAGTGACTCAGGATCCTGTTTCTGTGTCTTAGTCAATGACAATTAGCTTTTAAGCAAGTATTAAGTATTAAACATAATTTTAATTAATCCCACATTCTGTAATAATGTTATTGGTCTGATATAAAATAGGCACAAAATCGACATTACTTCAGGTACAATATCAAGTTTCCACAGTCAGTGATGATTTGGGGGAGTCATGTAATCTCCAGGTGTTAAAGCACTCATTCTTATCAAGTCCAAAGTCAACATACATCTATCAAGAAATTTTTAAGCACTTCATGCTCTGCTGACAAGTTGTATATTAGCAATTCTGATGTTATTTTCCATCAGGACTTACATCTGCCACGATGCAAAAAAGCTTCAATACCTGGTTTTTATGATCATGGCATCATTGTGTTAGATTGGCCAACGATTTCACCTGACCTAAGCCCTACGAAGACTCTACTGAGTATTGTAAAGAGGAAGATGAGAGACACCAGACTCAACAATGCAGACAAGCTGAGAGCTGCTATTATTAGCAGCCTGGGCTTCTTTTCATGTCAACAGCGCCACAGGGTGATCACTTCTGTGCCATACTTTATTGATGCAGTAATACATGCAAAAATGTATGTACATATACTGTACAGTGTACAAGTGAAGTCTCTTTAACCAGCCTGAGACATTAACACCTACTCAAGCCTTGAAACACAAGCTGACAGACACTTAAGCACTTCCTCTTAATCAAAATTACATAATATTCTATGTAAATGATGTAAAAACAAATTGAAAATATTGTTTATTTCAAACATCACAAAGAGCTTGAATTTCTCATGGATGTTTGATAATTCTTTGAATCTCGCATGGCAGCCATTCAGGGGTGCTTTGCTCTCACAAACCACCTCATTGGAGTTGCAGTCTCTAGTCGAGCTTCCGCCTCAGACCACCCCTCCCTTACACCTTCCCCACTCAGCCTCACCAGACTAGTGGCAGCAGCAATTTGCAAACACCTGATGAAACTGCATCTCTGCTGAGCTTGTCATACAATTTACGGTTTTAAATGGCATAATGGAGAAAGCGTTGTTGTGACTGAAGGCAGAGTGTTGGAAAGAACAGGAACTTCTTAAAGAGACAGAAGCCAATTTCAAGGTGTCAAATTGAGAGGTAAGTTATGTTTAATATATACAGCATTTTTATAACACCTGAAGGTAACATCGATACTTGATTGTGTTACAAAATGTCAAAATGGGCCTGGAAAATACATAATACTGACCCTTTAAAGCAGTATTATGTAAAATCGACTTTTTTGAGCTTTACATCCTGTTATAATGTTATTCCTTCATTAAAAACATACCTGGAGTGTTGATTCTTTCATGCATGTTTGAGAGATCCTTTAATCTCCTGTAGCTGGTTATCTAGTCAGTCGATCTGCTCAGGTAGCCAGTCTGCAGTTGGTTGGTAAACAGATATGCCGCTCCTTGCCAAATGAAGTTTAACAGTGTTAGCTCAATGAGAGGGATGGATGATTTTCGCAATCAGAATTTTTTCCAAACAGCTGAATTTGTCTTTCTTGTAATCAAAGGCTAATCAGCTGACTGGGAATGTGGAGAAAGGGGTGGGGGAGTGGCAACACTTCACTACTCTACACTATTCTCTGGTCACTTTGGTACATCTCAGTAAAAGGACTTTACACCCACAGAAGAATATGACATAAAATGTTTAGAGTTTTCATACCTTATCTTTTTAAAATGTTGGTATATTTCAATGCCCGGTAGCTGGGCCATAGTTAAGTATGTGTTCAAAACTTTGTGCCCCAAACTGTGTCATGACACTGTTGGTTTTCAGAAAGATGGTCCCTATTGAACCTCAGCAGCAGAGTTTTCATGTTCTCTTGGTGGGTGAGTCTTCTCCAGATACTCCAGATTCCTCCCACACTCCAAAGACATGAACAAAGTCTCAGTTGGTCATTCTACTGGTCATACCTTAGGATTTCCTTACCACAAGCATAGATGATTGTCTCTATGTTGCCTTTGGCTGCTGTTTGACAGGATAGACTCCAGCCCACATGACCCCAAATCCCCTGCATGACCATAGACAAGACATTAGTGGACAGGAAAAATATGTATGAGTGAATTGTTTCTGTAATTTTGTAAGAAATTATAATGTAGTTAAACGAATACTTATGTTTTTCTCATTGAGCTACAGCAGCACAAAGTAATAATCTATGCACTTGAATTGTGATATTATTTTTCTATTCTTGTCAATAATCAGTTAATAAGATGCATTGATCGAAGGCACCTGGCATCTACTTCATGCTTTAATAATTCTGGAAGGCTTAGAGGTAGACTCACTATTCTCATTCTGGTTCTGTTAAACTTTTGAAATGGGTACTAACATGTGGTACATAGGACTTTACATACAATAATCAGCGTAGTTTCCAAAAAATTAAATAAATAAACTGAATATATAAAACAGTAGATTGTATCAAATAAACACCACTGGACATTTTTGAAGATCTTCAATCAGCATTAGAGAAAAGAGAACCCCTGTTCAGCTAGATAAAATTAAGGTCATAAATGCCATGAAAAAAAGACTTTTAGACTATTTAAACCTACTCAGAAGGGGGGCGAGGGGGGACTTCTGAAATAATTTTAAGTGGAACGTTCTCACTCGACTGAATGTGTCTATAAAATTCTCATAGAGAAGTAGGTTGCTAAAATGCACTTAATTTGGCATGATAGATTGAGTCCATGCTTCGGTGACTGTAATTGAATCTGTGACCTATTTCTTCAGAGGAAAATTGTCTCTTGGGTTATTTGTCACCATACATTCTAATGGAATTCAATAGACTGGCACTGAATATATATATTTCCATCCAATTATAACCATTCCCCCTTCCACTTGTTTGGTTGTTTTAGACTTAGCACTTTATGCAATACAATCTAAGCCTTAAAACAATTAAAGATGGTTGTTATGACGATTATTTGTCTTCAAATTTTTGTGGAATTATCATCCATCAGCTCACAAAAAGTAATGTTATAGCTTTTACTCTCATACCTCTCTTTACATTTAGTCATTTTAAAATGACAGAATTTCAACTGGAATGGTCATGGACCAACTCAAAATTGAACATAATTGTAAATTGGCAGGAAAGTTGTCTTTGAAAAACGCTTGAGCATCTATGAACATCAATTTTCAAGTCTGGCAACAGATTCTCAATCGGCATTAGGTTTCACCTGATTTCCAATCTGCTTTGATTTAAACCACTCCACTGTAGCTGTTTGGGATGTTAAAGGGTTATGCTGCTGGAAGGTGATTCTCTTCCCCAGTCTAAAGTCTTTTGCAGCTTCTAACAGATTTTCCTCCAGCATCGTCCTACAAGTTTGGGATGACTGGAAACAGGGCTTCATTTATTAAATTGTTTTCTTTCAACAGTGGCTTTTTCTTACCCCTCTTCCATCAAAAACAGATTTATGGAGTGTGGAACTAGTTTTTGTTCAGTCAACAAATTCTGCGACCCAAGCTGTAGATCTCTCCAGCTTCTCCAGAGTTACCATGGGCCTTTTGGCTGCTTACCTTGCCCAGACTGTCACTTAAGGAGGGCAATATTTTCAAAGGTTTGCATAGTATTATGTTTCTTCCATTTTTGAAGGGATATCCATGAGACATCCATGAGATGTCCACAGAATAGGATAGTGTTTCATTAACTAATCCTTTTTAAAAGACCTGTCTGCTATGTTTATTGGTCTTCATGCTGATTGTTCACAAATGTTCTCTAACAAACCTCTGAGGTGATGGAACAATGTTTATATACTGAGATTAAATTACACTCAGAGGGACTGTGTTTACGAATTTGGTATTTTGGGTATCAGAGAGAAGGGGGTGAATTTATGTGTATGCCAGTTTTTTTAGTTGTTTCTTGTAAAAAAAAAAAATCAGTTCTCATTTTTATTCAATCTAGCTTTCCACAAACTTAAAATACAAGTTTATGGTTTTAACATGAAAAAAGTAAACAAGTTCAAGTGGTATGAATCCATTTTAAAAGCACTGTACATCCAGAGTTGAATGATTTTTTTTTATTCATTTGTTTGATATTTGCTAAGATCTGTTATTTAATCAGGTAGAGTTCAGCACGGTGTACAAGGCAGTGGTGGAGATAGTACTCAAATACTGTACTTAAGTAAAAGTAAAAGTACCTCCTTAACATTTTTACTTGAGTAAAAGTAAGTACTTGCTTTTAAAAATACTTAAAGTGTTGAAAGTACAAGTACTTGAGTGTATACCCTAGTCTAGAATATCATTAAATGTGTCCACTGTATGTATATTTTCTTAAATACATCAATAGTGTTGTGCCATTTTAATGAACAGTGCTGCAGATAATGCATGTTTTTATTGCATTTACTCTCTGTTTACACAGTTTACACTATGACTTGTGATTCTGTACATCAGAATTTCATGGGTGATATACAGAGTTAAATGCCATGAAGCAAAATAAGAAAGACAAATGATTATACCTTTGAAAGGTGTATATTTAACACAAAGCAAAACCAAAGTGTTAACTGCAGCAAACACATTCAAGTAAAAGTTGTCTGCCCAAAAAAAGGGACATTAGACACAAATAATGTCATTTCCACTAACATTTCAACTCCAGTTTGTCATCAACTCCACAGTTAAAAAAATACTGTATATTCAACCTTGCAGTGGGTTATCAAAAGTGAACATTTTAATTTCCTGACACCATTTTCAAAACATGGGACCAAAAGTCGTATTTGAATTCAAATAAGTAATTGATTATTTTCAAACTAATAAATAAAAAAATGCAGTGTAACGCAGAGGTCGCACTAGACTTTCGTTTTGACTTTTTCATTTTGACTAACATGTTAAAAAAAAAACCCTGTCAAAATCTATTTTTCTCATTAAGTTTTAAGATAATAATGACATTTGCATTTAATTTTCATTCTCTTTAATAATATTCAACAAGCTGAGCAGATGATCCACAACGTGTCATCATCAAGCTGAATACATTTAGAAAGGCAATGACATTTCACCAACTGAAGTGATCAGAAGTCAGCAAGACTCTCTGAACGTTACCTGATCTCGCAAACACTCGCCTCAGCGGGAGAATAATACTGCTGCAGTGTCAGCTACGTTAGATGCACTCCAAAGCCTCTTGTCCATAACTCTTAAAGGCGCCGCCGTCAGCTCTCAGATAGCGTCCAGATCCGTGGTGATACTCTGATGGAAAGTTTTTTTATATATATTGATTTATTTAGTGACCTCCACGATGTTCTCTGAGCGTAAAGTTGAAACTGTCTGCGCGTCTGCACCAAGTGGTCAGGTGTGTGTAATCTGTCAAAAATGACGGATAGGCATCAGATTTTTCCATCACTGATTAAAAAACTCCATCAAAAACGCAAAATATTAGGTTAATGCGACCCCTGCTGTGACGTAAATGTAACGTGTAAAATGTAAAATGTAACACATTTTAGAAATGCTGTGGAGTAGAAATTACAGATACTTGATGCAAAATGTAGTGGAGTAAAAGTCGAAAGTACCCACGATTAAATCTATTTAAGTAAAGTACAGATACATGAAAAATGTACTTAAGTACAGTAACGAAGTACTTATAATCTCAATATAAATATTTCTGTGAGATTTAATCCAAAATACATTTAGAAAGACATAAGAGATTAAGGTGCTATTCGGAATTACTTTTTATAAGTACTTATTATTTAATGTAATGGATACAGTAACATTCAACATTTTAGCACATCTTAAACACCAGACATTCAAAAACATAAACAGAAATCAGGTTTGATCTTTGTGTTGTCAGCCTACACTTACTTTTGCCAGTGTATAGAGTGAAATAAGACCTGACAGGGCTACGTCCTCTCTGACATCCTTGCTTGACCTGATATTGTGCAGCAGAAACTAACAGGAGGTGACAAGTTCTGTCAAACACTCACAAAATTGGACGGAAAAATCTTGGATGGTAACAACACCTGGGTAGAAAAACTGGAAAAGTTGTCTTACTCCAGTCACTTGCAAAGAACTGTCACAATTCATGCCAAAACTATTCATTTATAAGGATGTGGGTTAAACTGATACTTGAACACTTTTTAAAAATTAGCTAAACAGTAAAAAATACATGACAAAAAAGAAAACACAAAATCAACAATAAAAATAAGGGAAAAAAATGCCACTCTACTACATGGTATTAAAAGCCTGTCTAAAAAGATAAGTCTTAAGCTCAGACTTAAAGATGCCCTGGTCAGAGGTAAAGCCAAGATCTAGAGGGAGATTGTTCCAGAGACGGTGCTGCCACTGAAAAGGCCCAGTCTCCCCAGTGCTGTAGCCTGGTTCTTGGGACATCTAGTAAAAGGTGACTTATTCATGAACACAAATGAGAACTCAGCAAAACCACCTCTGAAGTGTTTTAAAATTTGTTTTGGGCCGTGGCATGGCTCAGTGGTAGAGCAGGCGCTCTATACATGGAGGCTACAGTCTTCAGCACAGCTGAATGGCCTGGGAATAGAAACTGGAGCTGTCTACTGCATGTCCTCCCCTCTTCTCTTTCCCCCTTTTCCTTCCAAGTGATCAATTAAGGCTATTAGAGGCACAAAAAAGATTGTATTCTCATAATTTATAGAAATCTGTCAAGAAAAGAACACAAATATTCTGAATAACTGATTTTAATAGGCCTTCCATGGATATAAAGAAACAATATTCTGAGCATAGTGACTAAGACTTTGTAGCCATTTCTTTTTGACATTGTTTATCATATCATGTCAATAATAAACATTTTCACTTCAAATACACTAAGATCACTATGGCTTCAAATAACTTGGGAAAGCCAAGATGATGTCAGGACTTTGTGCACATCTAATAGATTAATTCACTAAATCTAAGTTTCCAGAAGATGTCTCTGAACCAAGTATGTTCAAATACACAATGGAAATGTCCAGCAATCATATTGTTCAGAAAGTGATGGATTCTGTGTCCCAGCAATGAATGCTTTTTTGGTGCAAAATGTGCAAATCAACCACAGAATATAATGAAGGAATTTAAAAAAAAAATTCATTGTCCTCTGTGAAACATGTCCAGTACAGACATGAGCTGAATAGCCACTCCGTAGGAAAGAAGCAAAAACTCCAAAAACAGCAACAAAAAAAAGCTAAATTACAATTTGCAAATGCATGCCAAAACAAAATACCTATGTGTTTGGAGACAATTGCCTGTGTTCTAATAAAACTAAAATTGTGATGTTTGGCTAAAACGTCTATTGTTACATTTATGCCTCACTTCCACTCATCGCTACAGCACAGGTTGGTGCTCTTTGGTACGCTATTTTGTCTGTTTCTGTTATGAAAGCAGCCCATACAACTGACCAGTACCACCCCTTCAGTGGTAAGTCTATAGGATAATGGTATATTACAGTTGGGGAGAAACTACTGGCATCCCACAACACAGTCCATTGAATGGGGGACAGAAAAACAGCTTGTGACAAGTACGAGACATACGAGTGTGTCACATTTGTCACTTGTGCAGTAATAGGAGTTAGTTTTGGCTATGAATAACTAATAATTGCTTAGGGAAATTATTAATAAAAATAGCAGTTTAGATCAAAATCACTAAGTCGAGGCACCACTTGATTATCAAGAAAATAGCCAGTTAGTGTTCAGTCTCAGTTACTGTTTATACATACATACCTGCTTGAGAAGGCATAGGTTTTAAATAATAGTTGAAGGGGACGTTGCGTGGTGCAGTGGTTAGAGCAGGCACCGTGTATACAGTGGCTATAGACCTCGACACAACCGTCACAAGTTCCACTCCCGTCCTCGTTCCTTTGCTGCATGTCTCTCATCCCTTACTGTCAGATAACTGTCAAATAAAGGCCACTAGTGCCAAACAAAATCTTAAAAAAATAAATAAAACTAACAGATAAAGGCATAAGTCCAGTACAGGCTCTTGTTCATGTTCTAATATTCAAATGAGGGGGCAGAGTTTTCTCTGTGGAGCTCTGGTCAAAGTGCAGCAACCAGAGAGATAGCAAACTTAAGTGCATCTGTATGAGGGTGGAACGTGCAAGGCTGAGAGCTAAAATGGCTTGAATTGATGTTCCGGTGTCATGCTAAGGTGGCTATCCCTGACAGAATTTGTGTCCCCTGCATCAGCATTACGGACTTTCCTTGCCCTTGCATGCGGGGGAGTTTAGCTATGCTCATGTGCTCTTGTTTTGAAATGCATGGTTCTTCCAGGGTAGCTATTGCTTGGTTATGTTGATTTGAGTGGATTGTAAGGAGCTTTTGATTAAACGGAGACAAGTTCCCTTGGAACTTCAAAGATTTTCCACCTCTTTCATTGTCCTGGAATGTCAGTTATAGCCCTTATAGCTTGCTTGTCACACCCTCATGCAGATGCGCTGAAGTTCGTTGCCTCTCTGCTCGCTTCACTCTGACCAGTGGCAGCCCTGTCCCGCAGTGAAAACTCTGCCCCCTCATTTGAATGTAAGAACATGAAATAACAACAGCCTGAAACCAAAACAGAGATAAAACACAAAAGTCCATGAAATACGTCAAGTAGGTTTACAAAATAAGTGTCACAAAATAAAATACCGTTATGAAATGAATAAACAATGAAATAAATAAATCTTGAAATAAACAATAAACAAATAAGGTAAAAAAAAATATCAATAAATCAATTTTAATTTTGTTTTATTTGAATGGGACATTTATTTATTTCATGGAATATTTATTAATAATGTATTAATACCAGTATTTATTTATTTAATTTTGAATGAAACAGCTCTCCATTGAACACGTGTATGGAATAAATGCATACAACTGCTCTTGTATATATAAGAATTTAACAAAGAAATTCAACAGTTAAATACTTCATTCAACAAACTCTCTAAGCGAGTGAGAAAAAGATAAAATGTTTAAACTAAAACTACCAGAGGTAAAAACAGTAAAATTATAAAAATAGAACCAATAAAATGATGCAATGATGCCACAGTCCTGTATGAACGTGTATGCTTACAGACCAAGGATTGTATTGAAGAGTTTTGTCAAACTGACAAATTTGATATGTATTCCAAACACCCTTTAACAATGCAAAAGACAAGACATTATTCTGAGGAAGTAATATAAATTTTTGTCTGAATTAGAAATCAGCTACCTTTTGGAGAATTAATTCTTAATCTAGTCATCAGTTACCACATTGAGAGAAAATTTATTAATTTGGAACAGCAAAGTGGCAGACCGATAGTGTGTTGCCACTCACAAAATGGCATCTTCAACAGACGGACATAATGTTTTGCTATTTAAACAATTCATTTCAAGTCCAAAGCACTGAAAAAAAAAACACACAAAACAAACAAACAAAAAAAAAAACAATATTGTTTGTGAGAGCCAGTGGTTAGCGACGGCTGAGTGCACGAGCAGGAAAAGCTATTTTTGGGAAAAAAAAAAAAAAAAGAAAAGAAAAAAAACTGCAACAAGCCAAAAAATAGTTTGCTGCCGTTGGCTTTAAGAAAACAGGACATTTTAGAACTTTTTTAGGGCTATTTTATGTACCTTAGTGGCAAGAACAGGAAAATACCTATAACAAGAGACAAGCTCACCATACGGGACTATGATTAAAACACTAGTCATTGGGATGATGTTTGAACAGTCCGAACGATAGGTGGCTTTAGCAGCAGAATGCCCAGAGTCATGTTTCGTTTGGAAATTGATCATCCTAAGATGTTACTTATGCCCAGAGCACAACCTACTATTAACAGTTTTAAAGGTTGAAGTAGGCTTAGGAGTCCGGCTGACTCTGTCGGGAACCAGGGGTTAGCTGCTCGGCTAACTTGCAGTGTGTTGTACAGCAAGCAGACTTGCAACATGGCATTCTCAGCTCCACCTCAGGCTGGCACAAGTGTCCAGCAATGGTAAAGCTGTGTTTCTCAGCTCTCAAACTGTCTCCGGCTGCCATTTTATCCCCCTCAAGGGTTGGGGCAAGCAGTCCCCTGGCTTGATGACAGCAGGCTTGGAGACCCTGTAATTACAAGGTTCCTTCTGCAGAACTGTGAATAAAATCAGGATCAAGGTTTATTCCTTCCCCGGAAAGTACATTTACTAGATGCGCAAAAAAGTAACCTGTATATATTTTTAGATCCTGAGCTCATGTGTAAAGAGCAGGCCTTTCTCTGCCAGTGAAGTAAAGGTGGGGAGGCTTCAGGTGGTCGCAAGGGTCCTCTCCAATGTAACAATGGCACGTTAAGAGACAGTTTCTTTAGTATCTCCTATTTGTTACATCATCACATTTTCACGCAGTGAAACTACTCCACTTTCTGTTGAAACTAAAAGTATGTTAATGCAGTGCATTGTGGGATTGACAGTCCTTACACCAGCTTCCTGTATACAGTCCTTCATGGCTGGAGTTCCAACAGTAGTCCATTTGGACTTCCTGAAAGATCAAGTCATCTACTGAGCATGTCGTGAATTAGAAAGTGATGAGGCAACATTGGAGCACTGAGATAAGTTGCAGAATAAGTGCCTTAAATGGGCAGTATTCTGTAAAATCGACTTTTTTGAGCTTTACATCCTGTTGTTATTCCCTCATCAAATACATACCTGGAGTGTTGCCTTGATTCTTTCATGTATGTTTGAAAAATCCTTTAATCTCCAGTGGCAGCCATTCAGCTGTGCAAAACGCCTGGATGGACCTAGTGCTGCCTTTGAGACCCAGCTCCTCCTTAGAGCTGCAGTTTCTAAGCCTCCGAGCTTCCACCTCACAGAACACTCCTCCCCCGCAACTTCTCCTCTCAGCTCCTTCAGATGAGCCAGCAGTAATTAGCAAACACCTGGTGGAACTGTGCACCTATTGAGCTCATTATACTAGCTACTTCTCAGTGCAACACTGATGAAAATGTTAAAGGGTAAGCTGTTGTGATGACTTCCTGAAGGTGAAGTTTCAGAAAGAGAAGGACTTTCTTAAGACAGAGGCCCAATTTCAAGGCATTAAATTACGAAGTCAAATTTCTTTTAAGTCATATTTGATATACACAGCATTTTTGTAACAATGGAAAGTAACATAGTTACGTGATTGTGCTATAAAATGATTCTGTATCTTGAAAACAAAAAGATTAAAGGCCAAGTCTTCAGAGACCTTTAGTGGAATCTGAGATGTTGTTGAAAACGTCTAATCAGTGATGTAGTTGAAAATCTAAAGTAAGACTGTTGGTTTCTTAATAGAGACTGGCCAATCTAAAATTCCAAAAGCAAAGAAACTTTTAGAGTTTACATTAGCCTTTGAACCATTTCAAGGATTTGAAGCAGAATACAGACAAAAAGTATTTCAGCCAGTTTGATATCTCAAGCCACAAGCAGTTCCTTTTCCTGGGTTTTCTTACATGCAGGAAATCAATGGAGAGACAGGGAAAAAAGTAGCAGCACAAGACACCTTTCAGTATGTTCCTCTCCAATCCATGTTAAAAGTCATTATTGAAAGTCCAAGAACAATAGAGAAAATTCTTGATTGATAAAAAGTGATGGAAAAAAACAGCCCTTGACTAGTTTAGAGATGGAACATTATTTGTAACTAATATTTTTTCTTAAGATCTGTCTATTCCATCAGCCCTCTACAGTGATGGTTGTGAGATGGTGAATACACTTTAATCAAAAACATCAGAAGACACACTGGGGTTTATCTACTATTTAATAATTGCTTACACAAGTTTCTTTCTCGTCTAATATATATGTCAATATAACGTCATTATCATTTTAAAAATAACGGGTAAAAATAGATTATGACTGAATTTTTTTGACACTATCAGTCAAAATAATGAACAATAAAAAAAGTCTAGCGCAACCTATATATGATTTCTACCCCCCAATTTAGTAAATGAATTCAGGTCTGTGTGAAAGGTGGTAGTTTTACTCAAATTTACTGAATTCTGCTAGATGAAATATTAGTGAATCTGAAACTGAATAATAAAACTTCAGAAGCATGTCAAATGAATCAATTGAGCAACTATATGCCCATACATACTATAAAGGAGCATCTCAACAAATTTTATTAAGTCTATTTATTTATTCAATTTGGAGAATGAAACTTGTATATAAATTCAGTAAACACATATAGAGATATATTTCAAGCATTTATTCCTGCCAGAAAAAAGTGAATCTTACATAAGACCCATAAACAAAATATATTATACAGAATATTGGTCTACTCCAGAGGTGTTAAACTCAATCACAGATGATCCTCATAAATATGTGTATGTACCTTGGTACTGATATGGTAACCAATTTTACAAAGCATGTAAGAGAAGTTGTACAGCCCCTCATACCTTAATAAAAATAATGCAATTAAAAAAAAAAACATAAATAGTACATTAACATATTAAACATGAAAGTTTACCGAAACACTTTAAATGCCACTTTATGCAATTATATATCACTTTTTGAATTAAATTACTTCAGTTAACTTTTCAATGATATTCTACTTTAAGCTGTATCTATATCTGTGGAAAAACACAATAACATGACTCAGCTACTGATTTTGAGATTCAAATCTTTTGAATTTCATGCACTTCTAATATTTTCCAAGCGTGAATAAAGCCAGTCCACTTGAAGTCATGAAGAAACAAGAAGCTCATTTATCATTTCTTGCAACACATTCACACACTGCTTCTTTGTGTGTTTGTGTCATATCACAGCACTGTCAAACAAGGTGAGAGATGATGTTTTTTATTCTCTAGTAAGAAAGCGAAGCTGGTCCCTAAAGGTTCACTGCGCCTTCTTCAAAGCCAGGGCCAGCTGTCAGTGCAGAGTAACTGCAGAAACTGAGTGTGATGGACAATAATTATTCACCCCCCATGAACTGAGAATAGGAATCAAACACACATGGACATTTGACCTTGCCTCAAAGAGATCTACTGTACAATAACATAATCTTTTGATACAAAAAAATAAAAGGGTAAAAAAAAAAGCACACAGATTTATAAATTATGGTACATTGAGCTTTATTTTTCTTCTAAATGAATTTAAGTGCTGTGACTCAGCAGTCTATCTAGTAGATTTCTTAGCTGCTGCCAAGCGTATTTGTTGTTTATAGTTGCAAGAAAACTGCAAATACTCTAGTCACTGCCTTTTGGGCTTTGGTTCCAAGTTAAGCTTTAAAACTGACTTATGATGGAATTGTGTAAAACCTCTGCATCCTAGAGATAAATGTATTCTTACATATCACATCAGGCTGGAAAGGCAGTGATTTAAATGTCAACACTTCTATTCAAATCTCTGCTTCAAGACTGTTTTTGTTATTTCCTCTGAACCTTTAACATCTTTGGATAACACTGGGCATTTTGACAAAGAATCCCTAATACTGCAGATATAATCTTTTAATAAAAGCACCATAAAATAATGTGCCTTTTTCTGTGTTGCAAAAAAAAAAAAAAATCTATTCTGACATCTTTCTTATATACAAGTTGTGGAAGAGTAATGAGAAAAAGACATGCAGGAAGAAGAAGGTTGTCAGTTTGCTCACAGTCAGCCTCAGGCTCTGTTTTAAAGAGTCACTCAACACCAAGCACAAAATCTCTTCAGTGGTTCATTTCCTGGGTGAAAGTGTGGTAAACCCCAACCTTGCAAGGCAGAACTAGACTTTTGACTTTGCCTTTGTTTCTAGATAAATGTTTCACAAATGTTCATGAAGTATTATGTCTCTGATTGGAAGGGGGAAGATGACTTTTTGTGTTTATTCAAGCAATTTGATTTTTTTAAAGGAATTGTTTTTCCAATTTAGATACATATAAAATGACAACAATTAGTATAAAATACTTGTGATTTTTATTTCATATCTGAACAGGAAGTGTTTTTGCTCTAGTACATGGTGGGTAAATACCTATGTACTTGAATTAAATTATAGACTTAATTGTATTCTTATGCTTGTCAAGAATAATTAACAATAATATCAAATATACTTCTCCAACATGCACGAAACAAAGCACTATAATTAGTTCTACTAGAAGTCGCTTCCTGTTAAGAGACAGTTCTTCCTTTCTACTGTTACCCCATGCATGCTTGGAATAAGGGATTATTGCTGACGCTTCAAAATCAGATTTAAATTGTAAGTTAATGGCAGATTTGGGAAGAGCTGTGGGGAATCCTGCATGAAACAAGGCTTCATTAGAACCCTAATTTAACACTCAGACCTTTTTTTGTCAAATTTGATCAAAAACACTTATATTAAACCAGTATTTTAAGTTTTAAAACAAAATGCTGACCACCTTTTATGTTGCATGTTAGAGTGTCCCAAACAGTCCCGCACAAATATTATTTTTGCTATGGATCTGGTCAATTTATATATAAGATTGTAGCTGAACTGGACCGAGCAAAAGAAATATCTCTATATAGTTTCATTTGAATTATACGTGTTTGTCTTGAGACAGCCCTTGAGGTGACATTGAGAAATATCAGTAATTGAATCAAATAAAATGAATACAACAAATATCACAAAATGAAATGCTTACAAATACACACTTTTCTACTGCAGCTATAAAATTAGGTCTACTATTACTGATTCCTGAAAATAACACACAGCTTGGTGCTAATTCAAATGAAATGCAGTTAATGATTGAGTAAATGTGATTGCAAGTGTCAGCATCTGTGAAAGGCAAATGTTTTAACTGTTTGCTGCCCTGGCCCATCCAAGTATCTGGGAAAACACTGCCAATGATCTCAGAGAAGCTGTCCATTCATGTCAGAAAAGTTGTTAGGCTATTTTCGTACTATTTGAAATCAATAAATATGGATTAGTCACAAGCAGAAACTTTTAAGACAGCTGCCAATCTTCACAGGAGTGAGATAAATTCGGCAAAGTAATTTCAAGGTCTGCCCCAGCTCAAAATATTGAAGCAAAAAAGCTAAAAGCTGCAGCTGTTACAGTTTCCAAGTGTCAGGACTGGTGCAACAGTAATGTTATCTGAAGAATAACAAAAAAACAGGAGAGAGCAATGACAACCGATGTGCTGCCATTAACATCCATATTGTATCTCATTTATTTGTTAACCAACAAACCTTTTACAGTGTATAATATTAATGCTTTATATTACTTTTCTTTTCCATAAACCTTGTTTCCTTTACTCACAATAATAATTACATTAAACACATAACCCCTTTTTCTTTACCATCCTTCACTTAGATGAAGACAACTAAGGCACAGTGTGTTAAACAGGAGGAGGAGGCTTTAAATCTTTATTGCATTTAACTGCATATTAACTGATTTAAACAACATGTACACTGATTTTTACTTATTAAAAATATAATTACAAGACTTACAACAAATATGGAATTTAACAAAGCACTGTTCCAACTTTAACCTTTGAACTCCCACGTTTAATGAACAAAGAATAGCGTCTCTTTATCTTTAGCTTCGGCTAGACTCACTTTACTCTCAGGCTCTAAGCTACTTTATGAGTCACAGAATAACATCCACTGAATATGATTACAAATAAAGCAAAAATAAAACTCCTAAAATGGCATTAGTAAGATATCACGCTCTTTTAATCACCTAACCTTGCGAGACTTCCCCGGCGCGGGTTGGCATTTTACCAATCTAAGCCTCGGCTGATAAAACTTACAACTATTGGCAGAAAGGTGCACAGAAACCGTGTGACAGTACCACTTACCTACTGATAAACTAATGTATAAACATCTTACAGGATAGTTCTGCTGTGTTTTACAAAGTACTGACCTGAAGAATAATAAAAACAGGAGAGGGTAATGGCAACTGGCGCGCTGCCTTCCAGTCTGAGGACAATAGATAGTCCGCCCTGGAAACCAACCCGGAAGCAACGCCCCCAAATAAAGGTTCCGCTTCCCCACTACTGTTCCCCCATTAAACTCAGGAAAGCACATTTTCCTATAGGCAGATTCATATGCCGAAATACAAACAGAATATTATTCGTTCATTCTTTTAAAAATAATGAATCAATTGTATGTAAAAAATATTTTAAAATGACAAAAGAACCAAAATAATGTGGTGACATTTTTAGGTGCACCACACAGCGCAGTCTCTAATAGTCCAATCAGGTTATCTAAAAATACAAAAATTGTTTGTTTAGAAAAAGTATTTACTCTGGAAAATTTCTCTTGTCTGAGCTCGAACAGGGTGCATACCAAAACCTACCTCTCTCTTTAAAGTTGACACTTTTCAGCTGATCAGGAGAAATAAGGAACACATGCTGGTCACAGATTAAAACTATGATCTGAAAGGGGCCTTGTATTGTTCTTTAAGATCTTTAAAGACATTTGCATTCAGACTTTCCAAGAAACTCAAAAAGGCCCTTTGTCAAACCTGAGCAGTGTTTTTGAAAGCATAAATTGTAGGAAACATGGGCTATTATTGAGGAGATGACAAAATAATAGGGACTTGCACTGCTATAGTTTCCTGTGGTGTTCACCTCTTAAAGATTATTAGGTGAACTAATAAACATTAAAATAATGCTACTTTTCCTGGTAACAGTGGGTGTTAATACATGATTTATTATCAAGACAACCCAGGAGGTACTTCAGTCCTCAAGCGCTTCAAGTAAATTGCGGTCTAATATTTAAAAAATAAACAAGATGAAATACCATGTTTTGGGGGAACAAATTTAACTGGATCTTTTTGAAATTTTCAGTTAAAACAAATTATATTTGAAAATGTTTGGGAAACTTTTTGGGAAGCTTTTTAAGAAAGTAAATTACATTTTTGCTCTTGATATGCTTTGCCCCTTCAAATAATACAAGCAGCAGAAACTGATTTTCATTTGCATGGGTTAATTAAAAACAGCATCTGATTTTTCTTCTTAGTGTTGATCAGAATACTAAATAGAAGTACAATTAATTTACAAGCAACTGATAACACTGACAGCATTTGAAATATGGATGATTGTTTTTGTGCATATGTGTGTGATAAACATACACTAGGTGTTGTTTAGCGAGGCTGGTTACTGTATTTTTGATATAACTTTTTTTTTTTTTTTTTCTTTGAAGCAATATTAGAATCAGGAAAACTGTTCTGTTATGACCTGTTACACAAAATACAGTTTAAATTATTTTTTGGATACATATTCTGAACATTCAGTAAATTACAAAAGAGATTTTTAGATGTGATGAAAAGCATGCATACACATTATGAAACACATCAAAAGAAGTGTGTAAAATTGTATGGATCTAATCAGTGTCGTTAAGCAAGCATCTCCTTCCACTAAATTATGCTATATTAATGTTTATAAGTCAGTTGCTCTCATAATCTAGGAATAATTCTTTACCAGAACAGGGAACAATCATTATAATGCGTTGAATGGAGAATCGGGAGATTTTTGTATACTTTCCAGTAGTGGTGTCCCGATACTCGTATTGGTATCAGGCCCAATACCAGTGTCAATTTACTTGTACTTGTAAAAGCAAGCTGATACATCAAACTGATATCACATTTCTTCTGGGCTGCGAAACCACTTTATTCTGGGTGATGGTGGTAATACACCAATAAGTTATTTGCTGCGCCTCAAAAAAATAAAAAAATAAAAAAAATGAAAACAGATGATGATGGAAGAAGTTAGATGGCTGAAGGGGGCGAAAATTTGGAGCAGAAGTCGCACTAGACTTTTTCCGTTGTCTGTCATTTTGACTGTCAAAAAAAGCCTGCCGTAATCTATTTTCACCCATCAATTTTTAAAATGATAAAAATGACATTTAATTGTGCTTCATTTTAATTATGTTTAATTAATATTCAACAATCTGAACAGATAATCCACATCATGATCATCATCAAGATGAATACATTTAACTTTTTCTCTGTAGTGACAAAGTTTTTAAAGGTAACATTTCATCAAGTGAAGTGATCAGAAGTCAGCAAGACTCTGAACATTACCTGCACTGAAAAAAATGTTTCTTTGAACCAACTTAAAAAATTAATTTAATTTGTTACAGCTAATTTCATTAGTTTTGCTCAAGCTGTAATTGTAAATTGATTGAAACTGTTCATTTTCATTTAAAATAAGTCAAAAATATTTATTTTCCTGAATTATAAATGTAAGTTGAAGCAAAGTAAAAAGATAATTTATTCCAAAGACCATAAACATTTTTATCACTTTGGCACTAACACTTTTAACACTTTGTATTCAGAACTAGATTTTTTACTTTGGCAGAGCCTGATTTCTGACTTTTGTATAAGTCCTTTTTTCTATTGAGAACAAATTGATTTTTCACTCAAGGGAAACATGATAGTTTCAGTAGGTTCCAAGTACATTTGCGCTTTGGACTTAAAAAACAATTTGTTACAAGTATAGTTTAAAACTTTGTTCAACTTATACATTTCAGTCAGTATAATATCAGACAAATTCTACTTATATATAGACCATTTTATTTCTTAAAATTTAACAAAAGCTATGGCTTTACAAAATACAGGATTTTGTAATCCTGTCTCACCATCAGCTGGCTAAAACTGAAGAAATTCTCCTTTGAAGGATACAATATATGTTTTTTTTTTTTTTTTAAACAATGGCTACAAGCTATTTAAGCAGCACTTGCTAAAGGAAAAAGAAAGGAAAAACAACACACCACACCAGCAAGTGATTGCCCTTCCACCCCTACTCTACCTTCACCAAAAATAACTCCTTCTAAAATATGCTTAATTGAATATCTCACCTTCAAAAGTTGAGACTGGTAATGTAACAACTACTAACATATATTTGTAACACGATTAATACATGGCTACACATCAATGCAATAAATTACAGTAGGAACCATTTAAACAGTGAAAAAATTTATATAGTGGTGATTTCAGTTATTCTCTTGTATTCCTTCTGAATACAATCTAACAGAAATTCAGAAATGTACACTTCATGTGAGTGCATCAGAACACACAAAAGCTATAAAAGACAAAACAAGTGTCCAAATGTCTCTTTGGTTTATCCAGATGGTTAGAGCTTGACACTGAGACTACGGACTATGTGCCATTTTCTTTGGTTCTATCTCCATGAATAGTTTTTGCGGTTCAAAGGTGTGTTTGAGCTTGGTAGGACAGCTCAAGTTGAGAGTATAGATTGAGGCAAGTTGCATAGTGCATGCATGTGTGATTGATGGCGACTCATTTAGGGCTTTCACACCTTCAATTATGATCCCGATGTCATATGGTGGGTGCCATCCCTCTGATGACAAACACTGCCTTTGTGGATTTTGTAAGGGTGAGTTCAACTTCATCCCATTGACCAACCTATTAAAAAACTATTACAGCTGAATCTATTTATTGTATAACATTTTATCTACACCACTCAAGTTTTAAAACATTGGTCCCTGGTGGTAGGAAAATGTAATGACTTGTGAAAACATTTTTCAAAACTTGACATGAAGCATTTAGAACAAATTTTATTAAATTATCTTTCCACATAGCTGTGTTAGTTCTGAAAAACAAAATATGTTTACTTCACAGTAAAGTTAAGAGGTCATACAACTCTCGGAATTTTGTCCATCTTCACAATTTGGCCACAGACACTTCTGGTAATGCAATATTTGGCTGTACCTATAATTGGTACTACATAGCAATGTTTAGCTTACATGAAAATGCAAAAATATTTACCTAATATTCTTTGATAAGCTTGTACACATCTTCTCCAAGGTATGCAATAAGACATTTCAGCAGACACTCTCTTTTAAGCGTCACATCAAGGCTCTAAGGACAAGAGCCGCTCACTGTCCCCGACAATCACTGCTCAAACAACTTCATTTTTTAGATTCTGATAGTGCTTAGCAGATGATAAAAGTCATTTTTCAGAATTTCTGATTTTTTTTTCTAGTGATATCAATAGCTCCAATATGTATAATTAGAGTCTCAGTATTTGGCTGATCAGTGGTTAGTGAGAGTATTTTTGCAGTAACATCAGACACTGTCACTTGGAAAGCAGATTACCTTCGTCTTCTTTGTATTGTAGAGGCAGCGGATTCCACTCACTGCTTTATCAACAACAGTAGGAACCTTTGCCATGTCTTGTTTTCTTGGTGTTCATTTTAGGAGGTAATTGTGTTGATCTTGCCTCATAGCTCTTGTTGAGGTTTGGAGATGAAGTTTCTGTCGTAGACTCCTGTTGCAGTGAGTGAACCTGTTGTTACATCCCCTGGCTTGGTCTAGGGGATATAAGGGACTAACATCAATCTAGACAGTGAAATGAGGAGTCAACATAGCATTTAAGATGTTTATTTTCTGCCATGTTTTTAAGTTCTTTTCTGTACAGACTGATAAGTAACTTCAGGGAGATCTCAGGCCATCATAATAAACAAAACAACTCTGAAAGAAAATAAATGGATAAACTTACCTAACTGCAATAAAAACAAAATATACAAACCTACAAAATAACCTACCTAAAAAGCACATAAACAGGAGAAAACTGAGGTTAAACAAAAAGGCAGCTCTCCCCTACAAAAGCAGTCTGACCAAGTTTACATTACCAAACAGTAAAAAGAGGCATTCAAGCCTGTACAACAAACAGGGGTGTATGGCAGTCAAGTGGCCAAGAGGCACTGAAGTGCAGTGTCAGTCATTAAATAGTGCACAGGTAATTGCTGATTGGCTTGAGACCCAGGAAGCAGCACCCAAATCTCTTGGGGGAGGAGGCGGAGCCTAGAACAATACAAGGCATGACATCAATGCAAAACAAACATCCATACTGAGGATGTAACACTGTTTTTCAGTAGTATTCTAGCGGGGTCAGGATGTGTTATGGCTCGAGTTGGTTGTTTTTGTCATTAGTAGCCAGTTGCTTTTTTCTTTTTTTTTCTTTCAAGCAGGCGTTGAAGAAGGGATATCTCAGCTCAATGCTAGGAATTGCCTTCCTGTTAATCGTCTCGTCAGAGATTTATTTTTCGTCTTAGCTCCCAGAGAGTTCCAGGATAGGCTGCTTGCTGAGGTGCCTGGGAGCTGTCCATTGTTTTGAGTCATTAGCAGGGTTGTTTCATTTCCAGAACCTGTTAAGTAAAAGTAAAAATCCCATGGTCCATAAATCTGAAGCAGATCATGTAAGAATAACTATAAAAACTGGGTATATTGAATAACTTTAACGGCCAAAGATTATCAAATGAGGACGAGAGAGAGCAGGATAAGCTGTTCCTCCTTCAAGCCAGCAGCAGCTCAAATTGTCAGAAAGGGAAAATCAAAATGGATCTTCAGAGTACTATTGTCTAAATTGATTAAAAATGACAGTTATAATGATCTAATTCAGATACTTACGTTTACTGAAATTAACCCAATGCTGCTCTATAGAAGAGGTATGCTTGCACCCTGGGCATAGGTGTTAGATAGCTTAGTGGTTCCAGTCTTTATATCACTAATAATTACTAATATTAAAGAGAGGACCTCCCCCAGCTGAGTTCCATCCATCTATATACAATTCTCCTTGTAGGGAACATGTTAAACAACCGACACACAATCGAGGACACACTCTGGATTTGATCATCAGCAAGGGTGTAAATATCTCCAAGGTCTCAGTAATTGATGTCACTCTGTCTGATCATTTCTGTCTTCTTTTTGAAAGTACAGTCTTTGTTGACTCGCTTAGTAAAACAGATATTATTACAAAACGTTCTCTTATAGAAAACACAGCTGAAACTTTTAATCAAATCTATTCCTATACCTCACTTTCATGCTGTAAACCAGTTGATAAACTGGTATATAACTTGTGCTCTAAAATTTCAGACATCATTAATTTCATTGCGGCTGTTAAAGTGAAGATTGTGTATGGTAGGAAGAAATCTCTGTGGGTAAATGCTTCTCTTGTAAGAAGTGAAAGAAGCATTTGTTGAAGGACTGAATGTAAATGGCGTAAAACTCAACTTCACGTTTACTATGAAATCACAAAGACAGGCTGCAAAGCTATCACTTAACCCTTAAACATGCAAGAGAAACATTTTTTATGGAAATCATACACAAAAACATCAACAACGCTCGTGCCTTGTTTGCCACAGTTGACATGTTGGCAAAGCCTCCTCTGATTTTACCACCTGATCTCCACTCTACCAGGGCCTGCAATGAATTTGCCAACTTTTTTAAAGAGAAAATTAAAAAAATTAGAAGGTTAAGCTGCTCATCCACACCAAATCCAATAACTATGCTATGCCCAATCATAACGAATGCAGACAAAATGGCCACATTTAAACTACTTAACTATAAAAGCTTAGAGGAAATTATAACTCAATTAAACTTCTCCTCCTGCTGTCTTGATATCCTACCAACAACCTTCCTTTAGAAAGTTCTGCCTGTCATTGCATCAGACCTGATTCAAATAGTAAACTCATCCATCTTATCAGGTGTTTTCCCCCAGGCTCTAAAAACAGCAGTTATCAAACCAGTGTTAAAAAAGAACAGTTTAGACAATTCACTATTGCAGAATTACAGGCCAATCTTTAACTTTCCATTCATCAGCAAAATTATTGAAAAAGCTGAAAAAGCTGTGTTTCAACAGTTAAACAGCTTCCTAACAATGACCAAATACAGACTGTGGAAGAACCACAGTTGGTTCTGTTGGACCTCAGTGGAGCATTTGACACAGTTGACCATGATATATTATTAAAGTGACTGGAGAGCTGGGTCGGACTCTCTGGTACAGTACTTAATTGGTTCAAATCCTACCTAAAGAACAGGGATTTCTTTGTGTCAATAGACAATTTCTCGTTGGAGTGGACAAAAGTCACATGTGGAGTACCCAAAGGTTAAATCTTGGGACCCCTCCTATTTAATATCTACATGCTCCCACTAGCTCAGATTATAACAAGTAATAAGATTAGTTACCATAACTACGCAGATGATACACAGCTCTATATCACAATGTCAATGTCACCAGGTGACTCCAAACCCATCCAAGCACTGAACAGATGCTTAAAACAAATCAATGCATGGATGTGCCAAAACTTTTTCCAGCTGAACAGAAATAAAACTTAAGTCATTATCTTTGGACCTAAAGAGGAACGATCTAGAGTCAGCACGCAGCTTCAGTTATTACAGCTAGAAACTAGTGATCACAACCCAAAATCTGGTGTAGTGATGGAACCAGACCTCAACTTACAGAGGCACATAAAGACAATCACAAAGTCGGCTTTCTATCACCTGAAGAACATTTCCAGGATCAAAGGACTAATGTCTCAAAAAGATCTAGAGAAACTCATCCATGCATTTATCTTTAGTCGCACTGATTACTGCAACAGTATCTTAACAGGTCTGCCTAAAAAGTCAATCAGACAGCTACAGCTGATCCAAAACACTGCTGCTTGCGTTCTCACCAAAACCAGGATAATAAAGCATATCACCCCAGTTCTAAGGTCCTTCCACTGGCTCCCTGTAGCTCAGAGAATAGACTTTAAAATACTTCTGTGAGTTTATAAATCACTGAACAGCTTAGCAGCAAAATACATTACAGACCTGTTGCCATTGTATCAACCTTCCAGACCACTCTGGGGATGCAGAGTAGACCAGAACCAGAACCAAACATAGAGAAGCAGCTTTCAGTTTTTATGCACCACAAATCTAGAACAAACTTCCAGAAAATTGCAAAACAGCCGACACACATTGAGTTCCTTAAATCAAGGCTAAAACCCCATCTGTTTAGAGTTGCCTTTGATCAGTAGTAAGTAGAACATTGAACTATATTTGCCTGATGAGCCTAATGATTTTGATGCATTAATATGTGCAATTTTGATCATTTTCATGTGTATTTGCTTGATGATTTTGGTGATTTTCTGTAAAATTGATTGATGTTTTTTATGATGTGAATCACTTCGAACTGCCTTGCTGCTGAAATGTGCTATACAAATAAACTTGACTTGACTAGGGTTGCAGGGGAACTGGTCTATCACAGTACAACTCATAGACACACTGGACAAACAACCATGTACACACACACTCACTCATAAGGGTAAATTAGAGGGCCTAATTAGTCTTACAAGCATGGTTTCAGATTATGGGAGGAAGCCGCCAGAGTATCCAGAGATATCCCATGCATGCACACGGAAGAGAGTTAAATTCTTTTATTTCTACTCAGAGAGCACCCATGCATGCATTGAGAGAACGTGAAAGCTCCATGCAGAAAGCCCTCAGGCTTTGACTCAAACTTAGAACCTTGTAGCTCTGTGTAGCCCAACGTAGATCATTCAAGTGAATAAAAGACAGGTTTACATTTAAGGTTTAACAAACTCAATATTCAAAGAAGGCCAATGCTAAAGTGCATACTTATATATGTGGCTACCTTGTACATGTCACTGGAGCCAGACAAATTTTAATGCACCCAGTGTATCATGATCCCGCCATCTTAATACACTGGATCCCCAGTATCCGGGGGTTAGGAAGAACAGCCACCAGTAAATAGCTAAAATCTGCAAATACTTGAAACCCCATCTATAAACATTTAGAACTGCCTATTTTAATAGTTCAAACACCAAATGTACCTTAATACTCAATAATAAGCAGAGTCAAAACCATCTCAGCAGAAGCTAGTATCAACAGTATTTCTCTTGGGGGTACAGACAATCAGTGCCAAGGAAAATAAATTGCACTCCCTCACTGACTGCTATGCAAAAGCCTGCATATAGCATGTCAAGTAGTATTCTGCTTAGGTATTTCAGTTTCCTAGGCTGCATCTTTTTAGAACATTTTAGATATGCTTTACAAAAAGATCAGCAAAAAGGTGACTTTTCCACAAATAATTAGGAGTTACATTTCACAAAAAAATTTGCCAATACTTGAATGTGTGAATACTGAACTACAAATAGGCAGGGGTCCACTGTACTTAGGACATTACTTGCAGAGAGATAAAACAGAAACCTTTATCTACGGTAACTGAGATTAAATAATAAGAAAGTTTGTAAACATTCAGAAGCTTTGAGTCACCAACTGTTTTCAGTAAAAGTTTGTTTTTCCTCCATGTGCTACAATGCATTATTTGTGGATTTTTTTGAGCTTCAGAGGAGATGCAAGATAATGACATGTTGCTAACATTTGTCCTTTAGATAACAGGATGGATTATTTACAGCTGCAAAAACACATGCATGTGTAAGACATTGTTGTGATTCTGTTTTTTTCTTGACTCCATAGTGATATCTTTGAATTCAATGGCCTCCAGCATCCATTCATTGAGACTACAAGAGTGTCTGCTCCAAAATCTATGTCCTAAGTGCATATCTGATTTAAACCCTAAAGCAGTAATGGCAGAATTGGAGACTACCACCGTTCATGGCCAGTAAAACAGTTCATTATCACTGAGACTTAATGTTGGCATGAGAAAAAACATTGCTGGAATCACATTGATTTTCTTATGCAACTCTGCTGCTGTCAAGAGATGTGGCATATGCTGTTTCTTTGCAAAGTGCTGTTTGATAACCTAACATGTGACAGAAGATACTATTTCACTGGTATTCTCTAGAGAAGAAAAATGTGGTTTTGTTTCATTGTATGATTAGACATCTATGAAATAATGCATTTCTGTGAAAGATTTATTAGAAAAAGACATGAACAGAGCTCTAAGTATTTAAATTACACTTGGAGTCTGATTTGTGCTAATAATATACATTTTCTTCCATTGTGTTTATTCTAATATCATCTTAAGACAGAAAAATATTAAACAAAATGCTGATTCATTTATGTTTTTTTTCTTTTTGTATGTGACTGCAAAACAGTCAGAAATCACTTGTACAAAGTATTTTATTAGGATGATTTTTTCTGCTTCAACCACTTCTAACTTAAGACTTATCTTTCAAATCCTACATTTATTTTAGTATTGTCAACATCAGTTATTGATGATGGCCATGCTGGCATTTTGACCATATTTACAATACATGAAAATCATCATTTTTTCATAGAGGCAGTTGAAACAAGCCAATATTTAAGCTGTGCAAAAACTAACCTTAATAAACAGACAAATTAGCATAATGATTCTACAGATTATTTTCTATCTGATAGCATGTTAAAGACTTTTCTTTGGAAACAAGTATGGACATGATCTATACAATAAATCAGAGGCTCCAAATATGTGGACAATGAAAGCTGTCCCACCTATCCCAGCCCCCCTCCCCCCCAGAAAGTGCATGCATAATGTTTATGTCTGCTCTTTGCTGCTAATTAATTGCAGAGGCAATTACGCGTGTGCAGCTGTGCGGCCAGATGCCAGTGAACTCTGCTCTGAAGTCATGTTGGCAAATTAAAGCTGACAAACCTGAGGCATGCAATCAAGTGCGCGTCTCATGCATCTGGCTACAGACAAATATGCTGTTAAAAAAATACTTCAAAGATTTAGTAAAGTTGCCCTGTTATGAGACAACACCTGGAATACTGGATGATGAGGCAACATACAGGGAAGTGAATGGAACCTATCTTTATACTAGAAGAAAGCAGGGTTGTGGATGGGGTCTATACTTCAACACTCTCTTCCAATAATAGCATTCTTCCCCTGCAGAGATAGATATAAAATATTTAATCAACAGAAAAAAATACAACATATGTACAGAATCACAGACTATCAAAGGCAAAGAGGAGGGGAAATTTGGTTCCTTTGAAGTAAAATACCAGCATTTTAAATATTATTTGTCTCAGCAGTAGACCATGTTAAAAGTTGGAAACAGGGCTGTACTTCCCTGACTTCAGTTTGTCAATTTTTTATAGCAGTGCATTAGAAGATTGCTTAAACCCAAAATTGTTGATGCTCTTGTAGATTGACATTTTAAATTACATACATTATATAATTCAGAAGAAGTCTATTTCTGATGGGAAATGAGACAGGGTTTTGTCAAAAGACAATAAAAACAATGTTAAAGGAATTTCAATTTTGAAAAAAAATTGTCTTGTATTTACATTTTTTTAAATGTATACTATTATAGCAGAATTTTTGCATCTTTGGTGTTGGAAGGCTTTAGTTCCCTACACAGATTCTTTATCATATTTAGGTCACAATCCTGGTTGAGCCACTGCAAAACATTACTAGTACATGAAGTCAGAAAAATTGTGATCAAGAATAAGAGATTACTCAAAATAACCTACATCTGCCAGGGGTATAAATAATTTTGGGTCTAATTGTTCATGCAAGCAGCATTTTGTACTTGATATGTGTGTGGTAAAGTTAAAATTCATAGTTTGTTCTTGAATGATTATTCTGAATTTAGTTATGAAATTTTCAAGGTCTTAATTACAAACCAAATATTACTAAAATATATATTTCAATTAAAATTTAAACAAAACTCTTGCATTGAGACTACTTCATATGAACTAATTTGTCAAGTTACACAAGTTATTATGAGTAAATATAATATCCCTGAACCACTCTTTCATAATTTGAGCCCAATGAGTCCTGGCATTATCTTGGAATTTGCCTGTGTCATCAGTGAAGAAGAAATCCTATGATGGAATAACCAGTGCGCCCATCAGTCTGGAATAGGATAAATCTGGACTCATCAGACCACATCACCTTCCTTCATTGCTCCTGAGTACAACCTTTATGCTCCCTTAGCCTCACCGATTAATGGTTTTCCTATGGGTACACTGTTGTTCAGTCCCAATCCCCTGAGTTCCCTTTGCCTTGTGCATGTAGAAATGCTCTTACTTTGACAATTAAACATAGCCTGAGTTCTACTGTTGTTTTTCTTAAATTTAATTTCACCAAACTTTTAAGCAATTGCTGATTATGATCATTCAGGATTTTTTACGACCACAGTTCTTTCTCGAAGATGATGGTTCCTTACTTTCCTTCCAGTTTTTAATAATGTGTTGGGCAGTTCTTAACTCAATTTTTGTCGTTTCTACACTCTCTTTAGATGTTTACTCTGCTTGATTCATGCCAATGGTCTGACCCTTCTTAAACACACTAATATTTTTTTCACAACCACTGGATGTGTCTTTCAACATGGTTGTTTAATGGGCAAGAAGCTACTCATTGCATCACTTCAGTTATGTGTGGTTCAACCTTTGTAGATTCACCTATTCTCTGTTTTTTCCGTGAAACGTACCTTCAAATTATTCATGAAAAATTCACCTATTCACAGATTTTTTTGTAAAACATATTGAAATATCCTAAAGAAAATGGAGCTTTGGAAGATGAAATACCTAGTTACAATGCTACTCGACAAGCTGGCATTTGTAAAGTAGCCAGTCTAAAAGCACCATTCAGTTTCCTTGATACTGACTGGTTGTAACAACAGCGGAGATAAGGAAGACTGTGAAAGTTAGCTTCCTCTTTAGTGCCAAGACGGTTTGTACTGTATTAGACATAGGGCCTCAAATATTTTCTGATTTCAGCTATTAGTGGGCAGTTGTGCTCCCTAACCCCCACAAATACCGGGCATCCACTATATACAGTCTATGATATTTATTCTGACTTAATTGAACTGAAATATATTAGAATGAGTCAGACTGAACTGAACAAACTTAGACTATATTGGATTGTTCTGGATATGTATTGGACCTGTTTGTCTTGTAAAGTGCTTTGAGATAACCTTTTTTTTAATAAACTGGTGTTTTGTAAATAGACAAAGTTAATTAAATGTAGCTGATAAAGCAAGAGAGTAGTGAGAGTGATCATTGGTTTGTTTGGGGGGGAGGGGGTTTCTAGTGCACATTTATATTAAAAATACTTGCTGACCATTTCAAATTTGGCCAAAGCAAGAAAATCCAAAGCAAGAAAATCATCTTCATTTAAACTTTCATACAGAAATTCATGAAATTCATGATCCCATTTCAGTGTCAAAATTGATTTAGCATGTGGTGATTTCTATTTTTGGTTTTAAAAAACTGTTTTGTTTTATTGAGAACAGCATGAATTGGTTGTGCCAAATTTTCTTATTGTTCAGTTACATTTAATGTAAAGTGAATTATAGACCTCAACAACCACAAACATCTATTTCACTTAGGAACAGAATAAAAAAATAAAATACAACCAACAAATAAACAGATCAAATCATAGACAAAGGCTCACGGGTCTTTAGTTCCACTATAAAATGTCACCATAAATATTTATCATGATAGCAAGCCACGAAGGAACAACAAAATGCTTATTCTGTCTTTTGGTAAAATTATATTCAACTAGGAGGAGCAATGTGTACAACAATGATTTGAAATATGAACTGAATTCATGTCTGACTGCCTTAAAGTGGGTCTGCTGCTGTCAAAGATGACAGGTTGAAGCAATGCATTTCATAGGTTGCTTTTGTAAATTCCCCTGAAACACATCATTAATCTCCTCATCTGGATGCTGTGCAAAAAGAAACATAAGAATGGAAAATGACTTGTCATCCTCACAGCAGTGCAGCTGAACCTTTTTTAAATGGGGGTGTAATTGGTTTTCTGATTAGTTCAGGCGTGGGTATGTGTCTATTTGTTTACATGTTCTGTTAACAAGGCCAGTGTCTGTTGTGACCTACTTCCTCCCATCCTTACCCAGTTGAGAAAGAAAAATTCCTTTGAGCTGTGGAGGCAGCAGCAGAGCAGCTTCTGTTGGAGAATCGGCGTGTCAAAGCAGATGTTCAAAGATACATGTTCACAAAACATTGAAAGGGAAACAAATGAGCCCATTGAAGTCTGTTTAAGGACACTTGTTGTGACAGTTAGTTTAGTGGGACAAGAAAACAAAGAATTACTGTTTCACTGACATTGTGAAATAATTTATGTAATTTGTTTAAAATAGGCTTTTATTGGAACTTAAAAGGTCAGAGGAATGTGTTCATTACATGTTTTATTTTGACTATTTTCATTGTATATTCTTTACAATTACCTGCTAATTCATAGACTGAATAAATAAGGTAGATTTAGAAAAACACACACGATTTTTGAGGGGACAGGATATATCACGCAGCATCAATGTTAGCACCATAAATAAACTTTGAGTCAGGATTCTCTTCAAACCAATCTTTTCAAAATAATAATAGCAAAGAAACCTAGTGTAGAAATTCTGTTTTTGGCTGAGCAAATGCTTAAAATTTAAATGATATATCTTACCTTCTTACTCTTCTCTTCTGAAATGAGTTATGTATCTGGTTTACTTTCTTAAATCCTGTGGCTGACTGGCCCAACAAAAAAAAAATATGTCATTTCTACATCACCTCCTTTACCAATGAAGCTGTGTTGTATCTATAGGCAACATGGGTGTGTGAGTACCTTGCTTGAGAAGTCAAGGGTGTAACAAAGGTGGGCTAATTTCTTCCCCCATGGCTGCATCCACTAATCACATGGAGATGGCAAAAAGGCACCATAATCATGCCTTGGGATGTTTTATCAAAGGAGCTTCTAATGTCTTTTGTTACAAAGGTTTGCTCCACTGTGATCAGGTTGACCACACATTCTTTTCAGTTGAACCTGCACTCAAAATAAGGTGTGTACTAGATCTTGGTCCACAAGTGAACTTGTTGTCCAGAGTATAAAAATTGTTGATAGTGGGACTGAATCAATAGTTCAGTATATTTTTAAATAGAACAGCAAACGTTACTAATGATAAGCAAGCATAGACATGTCTGCATTAGATTAAAGAGTGAATTATAGTATTATTTCTTTCTATATGATGAGGACACAATGATGCACTCAGAAGTAGCAAGATCCTTTGTTGAACAAAAACTTATGTATAAATAAAGAGAGGTGGAATGTCTGACTTTGGTGGGGTATATATTTAGTTCAAATTTCCAAACCTATGATTAACCCACCTGGCCTAGTTTAAAAGGTTCAAAAGTAACTCCCGAATGAGCAGATGTTTTCATTTTAACAGCAGCTGGTGTGGGAGCTGGCAGCTCATTACAGGCATACTTGTCACTGAGATGTAGTTTTGCTTGTCAAGTAAAAAGAAAAAAAAAGGCATTTAACAAACTGCTTTTGAAACTCTTTATATATATTGATATGAGAATGAGATCTGCTTAACCTGGAAATAATCTAAACTTTCTTCCTTCATCATTATACCACATCTATAATCTCCTGAATGAAAATAAAAAAAAGAATGAAAGAAAAATTGTGCAGGGATATAGAAATATGGATAAATAATCTTTATTGTATTATGTGTGTTATATTATGTGTCCATAATGCGTTGGTCTAAAAGATACAAACATCCCGGTCATGATGCAACAAGATCTAAGGGCAGAAAACTGAACCAGATCACTCAAGTCTCTTGGGAATCTGCTGATGTGCCAAAAAGGCTCAAGTTCACAAGCAACAAAAGCCCAAGGACGCAAGCCACCTGCTGATGCTCCAACAAAACAACAGCCAGTCACCACAGGTTACAAAGCTACTTCTCAGAAGCACAGTGGCCCAGCCAAGGCAACATTAGGATTGATCCAGACAAAACCAGCCTCACACACCATCAATAATTGATGGTGGAACATAATCACAAGCTTTTTATTAAATGGCTGTTGGTCATTGGTCTTTTCAGGGGTAACCAGCTGTGTTGTAGGGAAAATCAAGTCAGGGCTTTGTTTGATCTGCCGGTTTACTGCTTCACTGACCAGGTTATGATTACTTTAAGTCAAAGGTAAAAGCAAAGGTTCATTAGCACCATATCTTACAAAAAGAACATGCTGACATTCATTTATCTGTATGAAGAAATCTCAAATCATAATACATTTTTTTTCAAAATACGATTTACAAAATGTATATTTTACTTGAAAGTCCAGCCCGGCAAGAAAGTTTATTAAACTGTACACACATAGTAAATAATAAATAAAAATCACTTGACTAAAATCATAAATCACACCTACCTGAGGGGAAGGAAGCCATAAAAAATTTAATATGGCAGCTTATACGTGTGGATGAATAAGTCCAGATCCTGGGTTTTAACATAGTCTTTTTAGAGTTTAATGGGCATAATGTCACAATCTTTAATCAGTTCTTGACACAAAATAAAGTTACACATTTAAAATTTAAACTGATATATGTCATTGCATGCAAAAACTTTACATGAGCCTCAACAAGCTTCAGTACGGAGGATCAAAACTGACAGATTTAAAAATAAAAACACAAACATCCTTTTCCTTAAAGATGCATTTTTGTGTAAAAGTATATTTTTTTTCTTTTTCCTTTCCCTTAGAGATGAAATGTCTAAAAATTTAGAATTTTTGTTTTTCCTTTTCTTTATAGATGCACTTTTGTCTCTTTAATTAATTCATTCATTTAATTTTATTTCTCCCCACAACTGCTTTTATTTCCATTTGTTCTTTTTACATTTTCCTTCTCCTCTTTTTACTTTACTGTATGCATTTCTGCCTCATTATGCAAATGAGGAGGCTTCAACTTCTGCTTATTGGTTGGTTAGAATTCCACTGCATCGCTCTAATCTACACGCTACTGCCGGGTAAGGACTTCTAACTTTGTGTCACTTAGTTCTTGTGGGGGTTTTTTTTGTTGTTTTTTTTTTTTGCACTACAACTGGATTTATTTACATTTTTATGATTGTTCTTCTCTTGAGTGGACACGTAAACACAAAAATGCCACAACAGTATGTCTGTGATTTGGACTTTATTAGACTTGATCCTTCAATCTAAAAACTTGCTGATTCCAACCTTAAGATATTAAACCAGCATTGAGAGTACAGTACAGCTAATAAGAGTTGAGTTGTTTACAGTCTGAAGTGATTTGTTCTCACTATGCAGATCTCACTACTGGTATGAACAACACATGTTGGGATCTAATGGTAGCCTAAGGGATCTTTGCAAAATGACTGCTATATTGAGAGTAAGTAGAATAAATTTCCTTTATTGTGAAAGGAGTACCGTTGATGATTTTTACCAAAAACATCCTGGTCACAGAAAGCGTAAATTTTAACATCAGTTCACATTGTTACTATTTATGCATCCTTGCAGTTTCAGTTATTTCATTCTGGTACTTAGATGTGAACAGGAAATAGTGTATAGCAAGTTTAACTGGTTATTGTTGACTGTTCCTGCAGCAACACTGGCACTGAATGCTGGCTGCTCTGTAGACATCACTGATATGAAACATAATTTTCAACTGTGGCAACATTAATATATTCTTTAAATGGGATTTATACCAGCATTCTGCAAGTGGTTTACTTATGTTGGCAGTATTTTAATTGGGCATCAACACAGCCACCTATACTTAGCAAACTTCTGCATTGTACATTGATTTCAACCAGTTGATCTAACCACCAGTTAATCTATAACATCAGTGGTAGCATGGAGTTTTGAGCAATGCAGTGGAATTCTAACCAACCAATAGACAGTAGTTGAAACCTTAAGACACCGCACCACCTCATTTGCAGAATGAGGCAGACGTGCATACAGCAAAGTAAAAAGAGAAGACAAAAAATGTAAAAAGAACAAATGGAAATAAAAGGAGTTGTGGGAAAAAAATATAAATGAATTATTTAATTGAAAAGACATAAGTGCATCTATAAGGATAATAAACAACAAAAATTATATATTTTTAGACAAAAATGCATCTCTAAGGAATGTATATATATATATATATATATATATATATATATATATATATATATATATATATATATATATATATGTGTGTGTGTGTGTGTGTGTGTGTGTTTTTGTTTTGTTTTTTTGAAAAACTGTACCTGCTAGTACCTTGTTTGTCTGACTTTACATGATCAGTCCTAGGTTGCTGGACAACTCTTTGGATTGTTTTTTAAAATATCTGTGATCATGACTAATTTATGCTGAAATTTGATGCTTCCCACTTCTGGATTATGGCTCCTGTGGTGCATACTGAAACACCTGATTTACACCTGTAACCATTACCATCAGTATTTTTCAAAAATGAGGCTGTAAAAGTCTAAAGAGAGCTCTGCTGTTGCCTATTATGGCATGCTTATTGTGAGATACTTGGTATGCAAAATATTTTTTATAGGCAATTGATTTACATTAAACCATCTTATATTAATTGTCACTGATAGAGGCAAGGATTACTACTGACAGGTTTTGATTTTTTTTTTTGCACATTTTCTTTATGTGTTTAATGCTTATTCCTTCTGTCATTACATATAACCTAAACTAAAAAAAAAGCAACAAAACATTTATTTTGTTCGTTTTTAACCAACGTCTAGTGTGAATTTCTTGTCAATCAGCCCATTTGAACTATATCTATTGAACATTTTTTTGACATGTTCAATATTATCACCATTGTATATTCAGTGTTTGGGTTTTTTCATAGAAATTTATTTTTAATAAGTAAAATTAAATTAAGTACAAAACAGTGGAACCATCAGTATTAAAAAATAGCAACACTGAAATATCCAATTTAGCAGAGAACAAATCTTCAGTTAGTCTTAATATATAGAATCAGAGTAAAGAATGTTCAATTCACACAGCAGGAAAAAAAAAATAGTTCTTCAACAGCCTGCTGTGCAGTGGTTATGGAAACCAACTAAAATTGACTCAGTGGGAGTTTTCTAAATTTAGCTTTTATTGTGTTACCCATTCAGAGCTCTGCTAACACCTTCACATTGAGTTTCCACTACTGAGAAGTTTCTTCTGCTTTGCAAATAGCCTCTGTAGCCTTGGAACTTGCCTCTGTCTCCAAGGAAAACTTGGGTGTTAGCATTAGCTTGTTTTTGCCAAAAACTAAAATGACTGGACAGAGGACTTTTGAATAATGCTGTTCACCTCGATCCATAGGGCGAGTCACTCATAAACTGAACTCAACATGCCTTATTAATCTGTTGTTTAGATAGTGTCACTTTAATACAAGTGTCCTTTACTTTGACTTGATGCCTGTTATGATTTGACAAAATGAGCTCTGCAGATAACACCCTGAAAACATCCTCAACCCAATAGACAGTTGCAAAATGCAATAAGCAATAAGGAGTGTGGAGTAAAATAGCAAAAAGATCGAATACAACATTGCAAATTCATCACAGCTGAAACCAGAACTTTACATACACAGAATAAAAAGCAACATACACATTTTTTCTCATGCGTGGGTTATATCTGGGTACTCTGGATTTCTCCTACAGTCCAAAAACATGACTGCAAGGTTAACTAACTGGTCTTTCAAATAGGCCTTAGGCGTGTGCATGCATGGTTGTTTGCCCTGTGCATCTCTGTGTTGCCCGGTGATGGACTGGTGACCTGTCCAGGGTGTGTACCCAGCCCATTCCCCAATGACTGCTGGAGAGAGCCACCAACACCCCGCATAAACTGAACAGCAACAATAAGTTGTGTGTGTATAAAAAAAAAAAAAAATTCCCTTCTCACCCTCCACGGGTGGTCTTTCTCAACCTCTGAGCTCGGGTCCTCTACCAGAGGCCTGGGACCTTGAGGGTTCTGCGTAGTATCTTGGCTGTGCCGAGAACTGCGCATTTCTGGACTGAGATGTCTGATGTTGTTCCTGGGATCTGTTTTAGCCACTGCTCCAGTTTGGGGGTGACTGCCCCGAGGGCCCCGATGACCACAGGCACCACTGTGGTCTTCACCTTCCAGGCCTTCTCCAGTTGCTCTCTGAGGCCCTGGTATTTCTCCAGTTTCTCGTGTTCCTTTTTCCTGATGTTGCAATCGCTTGGTATTGCTACATCCACCACAATGGCTTTCCTCTGTTGTTTATCCACCACCACGATGTCCGGTTGGTTCGCCATTACCATTTTGTCTGTCTGGATCTGGAAGTCCCACAGGATCTTAGCTCGGTCATTCTCCACCACCTTTGGGGGTGTGCCCCACTTTGATCTCGGGGCTTCCAGTCCATATCCTGCACAGATGTTTCTGTACACTATGCCCGCCACTTGGTTATGACGTTCCATGTACGCTTTCCCTGCCAGCATCTTGCACCCTGCTGTTATGTGTTGGACTGTCTCAGGGGCCTCCTTGCACAATCTACACCTTGGATCTTGTCTGGTGTGGTAGATCTGTGCCTCTATCGCTCTGGTGTTTAGGGCCTGTTCCTGTGCAGCCAGGATGAGTGCCTCTGTGCTGTCCTTGAGTCCAGCTTTTTCCAGCCATTGGTAGGATTTCCTGATATCAGCCACTTCAGTTATTTGTCGGTGGTACATCCCATGTAGGGGCTTATCCTCCCATGATGGTTCCTCCAGCACCTCAACCTCTGGTCCCCATTGTTTGAGACATTCGCTGAGCACATCGTCGGTTGAGGCTTTGACCTTGATGTATTTATGGATCTTGGATGTTTCATCCTGGACAGTGGCTCTCACACTCACTAGTCCTCTGCCTCCGTCCTTACGGCTCGCGTATAGTCTCAGGATGCTGGATTTAGGGTGGAACCCTCCATGCATGGTTAGTAGTTTCCGAGTTTTAACATCCATGGTCTTTATCTCTTCCTTTGGCCAGCTTATTATTCCCGCAGGGTATCTGATTACTGGCAAGGCATAGCTGTTTATCGCACGGATCTTGTTCTTGCCATTGAGCTGGCTTCTCAGGACTTGCCTTACTCGTTGGAGGTATTTGGCTGTGGCTCCTTTCCTTGTGACCTCATCGAGGCTGCCATTTGCTTGTGGTATTCCCAGGTACTTGTAACTGTCCTCAATGTCTGCTATTGTTCCCTCTGGGAGTGAGACCCCTTCTGTGTGGATGACCTTCCCTCTCTGTGTAACCATCATATATATATATATATATATATATATATATATATATATATATATATATATATATATATATATATATATATATATATATATATATATATATATATATATATATATATATATATGTAAAGGATCCTGCATTGTGCACTGTTCTGTTCTTTAAGCGCATATGTGATACAGATCATAAGCAATAACTGTAATAAACAAAAATATTAACTAAAGAGCAGAAATAGTACATTTAAAACATGAAACTTCAAAAAAATAAAACCCTTTTTTTCAATGTAACCACTGGCAACTCCAGTTGTTGAGCATTGCTAATGCTGATTAAGGTTGGCTCCATATTATCAATAACAAATGTTGCCCCAAGTAACAGTCTGTTCCAATACAACAGTCTCTTTTAACAGTCTCATGCAGTGACATGTATTAACAGTGGAGCTATTTGATGACCAGTCTTCACTTGATGATCAGGCTTTGTGGTAGAGTCAAGTCCCATGTGATTCTCCTCAAGTTACTTCTTGATTATTAGCCTTTCATTTGTGAAAGTTTAATCCCTGCATAAGTTTTTGCCTACCTGGGCTCAACTTACTCCTTGTGTCCTCTGTGACCCCAGATCTCAAGCCTCCCCTTGCAACTCTCTCTGTTGGCGTCATTGCTGGCAATGAAAGACTTCCCTGGAATCCTCAGTCTCACTTCCATGTCTCCATTTCACAGTCCACTGCCAGGATCACAAAATCTTCTACGTCATCTCCCTACTTCTGAACAGTAAGCTCAGTATCTCTTCATTATTCCAAATTTATCTACTACAATATCCTTTGCTCCATCTAATCATTCCTCTGTTCTTCTCAGACACTACCAGTCTGGGTTCTACAGAAATAATTCTCAAAAATGTTCCAGTGTGGCTGAATTAATGTAATGAAATGATAAAATGGAAAGGAGATTGACCCTATTGCCCTTAATCAAAACAAATCCACTTCTGGTGCAAAAGCTGGTCAACATGACCAAAACCTGTACAGCATTTCATTCTTCAAGTCACCACAGATTTGTCTTTTCTTTTTTTTGCCACTTTGTGTGATCTTGGTTATAGACATTAGTGTCAGTGTTCACTTTTAGAGATTTGCAATCTAGCTTTAACTTAAGTCAACTAATGTAACACAATCTGGCATCCTGCTGCATACATTAGAGCTCATATATTTGTAGCTGGCAGTGTCAGTTTTACATAGAAGTGAATGAGAGAAGGACGTTGCACCTGCCCTTTTGTTCCCTTCCCTGAGGGGGATCTTTGTGTTTTTCTAAAAGCACAGTGACAAATTTCTCTCTAAGACCAGGACATCCACAGACAATGACAGAGAAGTTTATGTGTATTCCCATTCACTTCTACAGTTGTTTTTACTTTATTCTGATTCAGGAGTATTAATTGTATTAACTCAGGAGTAAATTAATTTAACAGAACAATCCCACTCTTTTTTCATGGATTTAATCACCATACATATAAAAAGATGGGAACACACATATGCAAAACAGACAAATTTTCCATTCATCCAAGTTAATTACAAATTAAGAAAGCCATCCAGTAATTTAGGAAGGAGATGCAGAAAAAGAAATCCATGGAATTAAATAAACTTTTTTTTACTATACAGTATGGTGAAGAAAGTGGACACATTAAAATTCAGACAGTAACTCCATCAGCTCCCAAAGAAGAGAAGGAAGAAGAAGAAAAACAGCTCCTCCCCAACTCTTCAGCTGCTTCGGCCCCATCCTAAGAGATTGGAGCTGCAGAATAAAGAAGGCATCTGTACTCTTCCAGGTCAGCCATACCACGTTTGGGAAGGGTGGAATTTGAGATCCAAGGATAAACATCAACTCCCCGGAGAGGGCAGTTACTTGTGTTTGAATATTGCACAAGGGAAAATGAATCTCAAGCTAAGGGATCATGAAGAACATTGCTATACAGAAGGATTTGAGTGGAAAATTAATTCTTTACACAGAACTGTTTTGCTGCTTTTTTAACACAAAAAAATCATATGAAAATAAATAAATAAATGACCTATTTGCCAGTAATGACCATAGTCTGATTTTGTAAACCGAAATCGTTTCAGCTAAAGAGGCCATTTTCTGGCAAAAGTTTAAAATACAGTTTTGATGGGCTGTGTGAGCTATTCTCTAACTCTGTGCATTTTCTTTTCATTTTGATCACCCATCTCTTTATTCTGGGAAGAGAATAATCTCTCCACAGACAGAAGCAAGAGTAAACAGCTGTGCCTTTGTATTACAAGTGGCTACAGGTAATCAACAATGCATCCACTTACCCAAGACTCTTCACAGAGGGGATTGTTTTCAGCTGCACTCAGTGATTGAAAGCATTAGTGATGAATGGCAAACTACTTAGACGGTTCATACACTTTGACTATGACCATGACCACAGTGTGATCATTAAAAAAAACATTTCAGTGTTTACTTATCTCAGACCTTGTAGTAACCCAGTCCTGAAATTGCATGCACATAAGAGGATGTTGTTTGTATTAGAATTTACAGAGGTGCTATCTCACAGGCGACTGTCTCAGGCGGTGCAGACAGAATGAGAAATGTGTTTTTAGTGAGCTCCAGGTGCACTATGGCTGTTAAATTTGGAAAATAGAAACTGTTTCATGATAAGAGACAAGGACGGGGACCAGTGGCTGCCCAGATAAAACAAAATCCAACCTGTAGATCAGGACACGAGGCAAAATAACGTAAAAGTACAAATGACACACCTTCATTTTCCAGTTTCCCTTTTTTAAATAAGTTATCTCTGTTCTTTATCTCTCCTCCCCTAAACACACAGTCACACCTGTTTTTAAAGCAAATGTTATCAGAACAAGGGCCAGCCAACCAAATCAAACAGACCAAGCTTGGCTGTAGTGACTTGTTAATGTTTCTCCTTCAAATATTTTACTTTCTGTTTATTCAACTAAATCCCACCTCTACATCTAATATAGATAGCACTTTCCTTATCAACCTGATGTGTTGAATAAATATGGTGGTAGAAATATTTCACACATTCTTTATAAAAATGCAGAATGCATGGAAAGAAATGTATTTGTTTTGTAATAATTAGCTGATTACAAAAGCCCAATGTATCACATTTAATTTCAGAAAATGAGAAAAAAAGATGAAGCCTCCTTTTGTGTGTGTGTGTGTGTGTGTGTGTTACAAGCTTCCAATGAAACCTAATAACTGCTTGCTTCTTCAGCCATATTTGGAAGCCTGTGCAACTCTAATTAAAATCAAGCTGGCTTTCATTATTGCATCATGTTTTGCAGTAACTCTTACATAAATGTTCCACTGAAAGTCCAGATGACTTTTCAGTTTTTGCACCTTTTGTTTGTTTTTCTTCATGTGTGAAGTTAGCATGCTTAGTTCTGTGTTTGGTAATAGAAGTCCTGATGTAAACAGTATTTGTCCATTGACTTCTTTACATGAAGAACAAACATGTTTTCATATCTCCCCTGAAATTGTCTGCTGTCTCCATTAATGTTTTCTTTTTTGCTATTTTTCTCCCAAGTCCATCACTCAACTAAAGGACAATGGTGGAATTGATCTGATATTGATAACCTGCCTTCCAGTGGCTACTTAGTGTGTCTGAACAGTTTTAAATGTCGATGCATTGTGACAGAAACAATTTAGAAGACTTTCCTTCTTTAAATTTGCATAAAACTGAATAATAGCTTAAAAACATTCTGTACAATCTCTCATAGGCCACATAATCTCTGCCTTAACTCTGGTATATGTGTTGTTCCGACTCAACTAAGCTGGAGGTCAAGGGAGGTAACTTCAAAAAAATGTATACCAGGGTGACAAAGTAGGAGTTGAAAATGTTTATTATAACAAACTTCAGAAAATTAGGACAAAAGGTGCATCTTTCTTAGTAGAAAGGGCTTACGAACCCATTCAAACACAGAGTAGATAGAACAAATCAATGTTTGGATGTGCCATAACTTTCATCAGCTGAAAAGAAACAAAAGTAAAGTCATTATTTTTGGTCTTAAAGAGGAACGATCAAGACTCAGCGCACAGCTTCAGCTATTACAGATAGAAACTACTGATTTGGCCCAAAATAGGTGCAGTGATGGACTCAGACCTAAACCTCCATAGACATATAAAGACAATTACAAAGTCAGCCTTCTATCATCTGAAGAACGTTTCTGGGACAAAAGGACTAATGACCCAACAAGAGCTTGAGAAACTCATCCATGCGTTTATCTTTAGTCAAATTACTACTACCACAGTGTCTTCACAGGTCTGCATAAACAGTCAATCAAACAGCAGCAGCTGATCCAGAAGGGTGCTTACTAAGACCAGGAAAATAGAGCACATCACCCCAGTTCTAAAGTCCTTACACTGACTCCCAGTAGCTCAGAGAATAGACTTTAAAATATATTTGTTAGTTTATAAACTACTGAATCGGTTAGCACCAAAATACATTAAACACCTCTTGTCATTGTCTCAGCCTTCTGGTTCAAGTCTGCTCTGCATTCACAGAATCAGAACCAAACACGGAGAAGCAGCATTCAGTTTTATGCTCCTCTAATCTGGAAAAAAAATTCCAGAAAACTGCAAAACAGCCGACACACTGAGTTCCTTTAATTCAAGGCTAAAAACCTATTTGATTAGAGTTGCCTTTGATTAATAATAACTGGAACATTCTAGTCTGGATTACAACTTTTCATTACTTCTCTTTATTCTGCCACTGTAATGAAATGTTTCTTTTTTGTTTTTTATTGTGTTATGTTTTTACCTTGTGAAGCACTTTGAACTGCCTTGTTGCTGAAATGTACTATATAAATAAACTAGACTTAGTAAAGGGGGGCTAGTCTAACCACTGAAAATAAAGTAACCAAAAAAATGTCACTAATTTAAACTAACTCAAACCAAAAATACACAGAGGAGAAGAACCACCAAATGTGTACTCATTCCAGGATTCAAACAGAAAAGAATATCAAACTTAGCCTCACAGGCTATTTAGTCTTTAGCCTCAACACAACTAAAATTTTGACAGTCAGATCACAAAGTTGCAATAAGGTTCTCTTAACATAGACTCTCAGGAGCAACAACAGGCAACACATTCAGATTCTGCTGAGCCTTTTGAAGGTGCCGGTGTCTAACCAGCTGCCGTGATTGGTTTGGTGTCCCACAACTGGTCCAGTAGCCTTTCCACAAGAGGGAAAGAGCCAATCTCCAAACTGTCAACTGTCAGTGTGTGTTGCCACCCTCAAATCAGCATAAAGAAAGCCCACCTACTTTGTCCAAGGCCAGTGCCGTAATGTGTAATAAACTGATCCATTTTTTAAAAAACACATTTTCTCACAGTAATCTCTTGCATCTGACTTTAAGTGGTTAAAACAATTTCAATATTGTTTTTTTTCTGCAGGGAAATATTGATGACTTTACTGCTAATAAGCAATTTGGCACAAAGACAATACATTATTGTTGCTGTGAACCTGCTGTTATGCAACACAGTTATATGGCACTGGCTTTGTGGTGAACCAGGTCAACCAGAAGTGCAGCACAAAAATGAAAATTTGCAAGTGCTAATGAGAGCATTGTGTACCTCAGAAAGTTAAAGGCCTCTTTCAGAGACTCTTTTTATCCCTTCATTCAAATTGTCACTGTGATAAAAGTAAAATCGAGATAGCAAATAAAGCTTTAGCCATATCACTGATCATCCCTTATCGTACATTTTTATTGGGCTTAGATATTGAAGTGAGAAAAAAATAGATGAATTGCTTGTAAACATCTGTCCACAGGCATGCAGGAGTAAGCAGTGTTAAAAACACATGAATCTATGTATTACCACTGATGTGATAGTCTTACTCTAGACAGTGGAGTTTCAAGCTTGTCTTTTAGGAAATTACATTTCAATGATTTCCACTGTGTGTTATGATCATTCAGTGAGTTGGTGTATAGCTACATTATATGTTCACAGATATTTGTGTTCTCATTTCTGAAGCACAACAATGTGTCACTCAATTTTGTTTTTTGACATTTTGTGCCACAAATGTTGATGTACTATTAGACAGACCGACCCTCAAGAAACCAGAAAAACAAAAAAATCTGTGGACTCTGAATCATCAGTGGTGCTTTGTCTCCAGGGTAGGCAGCTCAGTCATGTACGCAACCTCATCTTGTTTGGCTTCAGTAATAATGGCCGTTGAGACAGCAAAGTAAACAGATTGTGGCAGATAAACGTCTGTCGAATTCTGATTTCTTATCATATAACACATTCAACACGCTTGACATCTGTTACGTCAGCAAGGCATGTAAATTTATGAAGACATTTTGTTTTGCAGTGAATATGTTCAGAACTAATTACAGTCTAATAGAAGCTATAAGGAAGAGACGTGCCAAAAGAAGTAACTTAAGTGTAAGCAAGCCAATTATAACCTAATTACTCAGCCTACCTTGCCTAAATTAGAGTGGGTTTTTCAGTGAGTAAGATGATCATACTTGGCTGGGTCATAGTCAGACAAGCATTTCTTAACACAAATCAGCTGATAGCTTTTTCTTTAAGTTATATTTGCCTTTTGGTCTGATTAGTAGACCGTCACAAAAATATTCATATCACTTGAACTTTTGTTATACTACAACTACACACTTTTTTTGTGAATTATTAGGATTTTATATTATAATCCAGCTCAAAATGGCACCTGAATGTCAAGTGGATGGAAAATGATCACATGGGCTTCAAAAATTTTCACAGCTAAAAGTCTCAAACATGTGACATGCCCAACCTCCTGCTACACTTGCATGAAATTCCATGCTGGCAACTGACATCAGAAGATTAGTAAACAGGATCTACCTGTGTGTGTATTTTTTTTTCTTTACAGTGGTTGACTGAAGGTCTTAGAGGTTTGTCAGAAAACATTATATCGCAAACAGCAACAAGAGAAAAAGGAATATCCCAAACAGTCAGGGAAAAAGTTGTGAAGATTTAAAAAGGTTATATAATATAAAACAATGTCCCATGCTGTGAAGATCTCATGGAGCATGATTCAATCCATCTTCCTGAAATGTAAAAATTGTGACACAACTGCAGACCTACCAAGACACCTAAATTGATAGGCATGACAATGAGAGCATGTTAAGATGTCCCTGATAACACTGGAGGAGCTGCATAGTTCCACTCCTCGGGTTGGAGAATATGTCGACAGTACAGTTATTACACAGTTCTGTTATTTATGGATAGTGGCAAGTTTTCTTTTACTTCACTTTTCTTAATTATGCCCTACTCTGCTTTGTTGGTCTATAACATCATATCACAAAAAAATGCTTCAAATTGTTTTTGTGATGAAAAAAAGTGGGCTTTTATATTGTTGCAAGGCACTGTATTTCAAATGTTTACTATTTGTGTTTGGCTTTCAGTAGGTTTTGTGGCATTGGGATTGCTTAATTCAATTAATGAATGACCTGTAAAGCATCACCAACAAATACTGTAATGTGAAGGCAGTATTAATCTGAAAGTGTTTTTCACTCCAAGTTAAAAAAAAGAGACTGTGGTGCACTGTTTGGTGTTTTCAGGCTGTTCTGATGGTTTATGTAACAGACAACATGTTGATCATTGCAAAATGCATGACTGGCTCTTGTTTAACTTGAGGAATCAATAATTAAACACAGATGTACAATCAGAAACACATTTAAAGGGTTGGGTGATGTTATGAAATGCAACCTTTACTATTACTGATCAAGAAGAAACTGAGCAAATTTGAGATAGATAACAGATATGATCCTATTTTCTGGCAAAGCTGACTTGAATTTCTCTGGATTTGTTTTCATTTTTCTTGGTGGTAAGTTGAATATTTACCCACCTGTAACTTTTAGCCATGTTTTTTTTCATCATCCCTTAAGGGGAATCTCTTGAGTCTTCTTCATCAGCTACAAAATTTTCCACTATGTTCATCTGCTACTCAGGCAGAGCCTTTCTCTGAACGGAAAAACAACTCCTGGCATTTCTTGACCATGAGAATGAACTAAAAGAGAGCTTGTTTTGAACCAAAACAAGCTTAAAGACACAGTTTAAAGGTCCAGTGTGTAGGATGTTGTGACTTCTAGCTATATAGATTATAAGATGCAACCCCCACACAAAAGCTTACCATTTTCATGCACCAAAGGTAAAACTACGGCAGCCATGAAAAAATAATTTCAATGGAATGTGCTCTGAAGTCAATGTCTGGGTGGTGTCTTCTGGGCTACTGTAGTAACAAACTGGTGCAACATAGAAGTAATGAGAGGCAATAATGTTTAGGGGTAGGCTATAATCTTTTTCTAAAGAAAAAAATTAACAATATATTCAAAAATAAAAATTAGTTGTATTGTTTAATATTTTTACCAACCGGTTTCTGTAGATTTAACACAAAATGTGTTTCAATCTGCTGTTTTATTTAGGAATGATTTTGCGCGTGCTCACAGTGGCCTCCCTGTGTCTATTTTCGACTCCATCTGCATTTCTGTTAGCCTGGCCATTGCCTTCATGCGCAGTTCTGCTCGATTCAAATCTCACTTCATAGCACAGTCTGGGATTTCTCCCATTGACTTGATTTCTCCGACAGAATTTTAAACAGGTCAGTCAGCGAACAGAAGAAGGAGTTGTGAACAATGACATCAATTTTCTGCACTGTTTTAAAATTGTAGTCTGCCTGTAGTTTGGCAATAGCAGCAGAGGAAGTGAATGAAGTCATTCAGTCTGTGTTGGCCATGATTCCAAATATTAAATTAACATTAACAGCCATCTCGTTCAGCTCGGCGCTTCTTTCTTTGCAGTGTGGGATGGTTGTTTATAGCACACATAATTTCCAGTAAGCTTTTTAGCATAGTTTCCTTTATATTTGAGCTGGCACACTACACAGGTCACGGCCAAATGTTAGCGATTGAGTAAAATCATATCCAATTGATTAAAACTTCAACAGAGTCCATGCCTCCAAGAAGCAACTGTTTTTCTATAGCCAAGACCCCAGACCCTCTGTGTGAAGCAAAGCATAGAATAAGGGGTTGGTTTTTATCAGGCTACATTGCTGTCGAAATGAATTATATCTCACAGTGTGTAAAGTATCTGTGTATGAGTTTCACTTTCTGAGTGTTATAACTCAGGTTAACTGTTCAAAGATATTCTAATCTGAGATGCCTCTGTAAATGGAATGTCTATGACTTATGTGTTTACTTGTTGTTTAACTCAGAAGGATAACACAATTAGCTTAACTATGTTGGATGTTTATGTTGGTAAAACCAGTTGGACTTAGGAATTGTTATACCCTGTGACAAGGTTGCTATTTCTACCCTCAGCAAAACAGACCAATGACTGCTTTTTGTGGATCCCAGCAGTGCAACAACACCTTTAGTAACAGGTGTTGTACATTACTCTCTCTGTGTAAAATATTTGTTAAGAAACAAACTGACAGAACTGTGAATAAGCAGTTTGTCCCTGCAGCTATCTCTGCATTTTAAAACAATTTCCTTATTTTAGATCTTGTTGTCATTCTTGGATAATAATCTCTGAATTTCAAAGTTGGGACTTTCGGGTGTGTTTCAACTCATTTTTCTGACACGCAATTCAGAAATTATGGTTTCCAAGTAAAACTAGTGTGAACTGGTAAGCAATGCAAAGTCAAGTGATGTATACAAAAGGATTTTCATTTAATCTGCTTGCACATGTCAATGTAAACAAAGTCAGTATTGTACAGTCACAATAGCTTATGCGGAACACTTTAAATCTCATTAAAATTACAGCATATTATTGAATGGATATGATAGAAATAAGTGCAGGATATTAGTGTAAAACATTTGAAACAACAATAAAAATGGTATAGCAGGTGTTCTTTACTATTTCTCTTAAATGGTTTACAGTGTATTTCTTTCTGGTCATCAGGGGACAGAATACAGTGGAGTGCTCCAGTTGTGTTGCATTACACAGGAATAGAATCAGCTATGACAGCCAAGACAAGTATGAGACAGATAGTTTCTAACATGGTATCAGTTCCAGGTCTTACATGGAAAACCTTTCATCTTTTTGTTTGCCCTCCGCTCGATGCTTGCAGTGATTCCAACATTTGAATCCCATTCTTCACAGACATCATTAGCCCACAGCATTGTTCAAATGGTTGTCATTCTCGTTTCTTTTGACCGTCTGTTTTGTATTTGGTTTGCTTAACAGATCTTTTCTTCCCATTTTGACTAAAGCAAGTCTTCTGTTTGTGAAGCACTGAGTGAATTAAACTTTATTGTTTTAGTGTTCCTGAACACAAAAAAGTGTTTTCTTTATTTAATAATCCTAAAGTATGCTTCTAAGTTATGGTGGTCTGTTTGTCAGGGAAGCTTATATTAAAAAAAATATCTGTTCCATTGTATTTATTCTATAAATAAAAAGAACTCACATAATTTATTTGAAAAGCAGAACGATACAGACTCTTTATCATACTGTTATGATCTGCAGGTTCAAATTAAGCTCCTTGAGTGTTGTTGAAAATACCCTGAGAATATAGCTACAGCCTCAAGCTCCAGCAGTTTCTCTTCAGGGTGAGAATGAGTGAGCTGTTTCTGTTTACAGCTGAGAAACACATGTAATTTTATAGTGTTTTTTGAAAAGATAAACAACATTTTCACAGTTTCTAAGCACAGAGGAATGATATAGTGTACACCTGCAAGATACTGATCTATTTGTTCTATCTTTACAAGCAGATGTATTTTGATAAGACAGACTATCAGTACAATCTTACTTTATTACAGGAATTCAAATCAAATGTAAAAACTCATGTATTACATAGATCCAATATATAAAGAGTGAGTAATAGGTTTGACTAGGTTTTACAATTACAGAAAACACAGCATTCAGTTTCTCTGAAAATTTGATTTCATAGGAAAAATGAAAATGTTGCTCACCAGACACACATTGACACCTTTCACAGGAATGTTAGGTCACAAAAGGTCATTGTTAAAGAAGCTGGCTGTGTACAGAGTGCTGTATCCAAGCATATTGCTGGAAAGATGTTAGAATGGAAAAAGTGTGGTAGGGAAAAGGTGCTTAACCATCAGGGATAACTACAGCCCAAAGATAATTAACCTTTCAATGATATTCTAATTTATTGAGATAAATGACATGTATGTTTTTATATATATTTGCTTGATTAGTGAAGTAGATAGCTATGGTATATGAACCTTGTGTTAACATTTAGCAAATTATCGACTAACTTAAACATTACTGTAAAAAAATACAGTATATATTAAAGGAGTTATGCCAGCAACAACCTGTTTGGTGGGTTGGTGAAGATGTTCCCTTAATTTGCTTATGTTTATTTGCATATATCTACTCATGTTGCACAGTGTGCCACTCAGTGGGCCCATACTATCCAGCCTAATGTCCTGGACCAACTCAGTAAATCTCACACATATCAATGTATCTTTTGGGAATTTGAAATGTGAAGATTAGCTCACACAATTTTGGCCAATGTATTTGTTTTGTGTTATATTTATGTAGACTGTATTGCCTGGCACAATGACTAGAGAAGACAACACAAGATGGTAACTTATTGCAAATCTGAATTTATTAAGTTAGCCAAAATAATGTGTTTATTTAGGTGTCAACAATGAAAGAAATGCAAGGGTGTTGGGAATGTTACACACAAAACCTAACTAGAACACCAAATGGCTAGAAGACACAAGAGTGAACTCTGCTCTCCCCCAGAGGAGTCATGGTGTCAGGCACAAGCAGCTCTATATAGGTAGAAGCACCTCAGGCCCAGGTGTGTCCATTACCACTCATTAAACCATCTGCTAAAAAGTGGAATGGTTAACAGAAGACACTATAATAAACAATTAGCGTCTTATTATATGCATTCTGACAGTTGCCTCAAAACTAGCACTGACCCTTTTGGAAGACGGATATGGGATATCATGTCTTATTTTGTTCTGTAGGGTCTGGCTCTACAACCAACACTCTTTGGTAGTAATGGTTTCAAGAGAAGGACCTATTGAATCAGGCTTGTTCCAGCTTATCTCAGGTCTTTGATCAGATTAAAATTGATTTTGGTGGTGAAGTTAGTTCTGCTCTTTCTATGTCTTTCTGACATCTAATTTATACCATCATTTCTTTCCTTACAAAGGGCATCTCTAGAAAGAATCATGTGCTTGCAAGCTATTGGTAGGGGTTTGTTCTGTTTTGGCTGCTCTTGTACATCCTTATTTTTGTAATTGTTTGTGCACAGCATGGGTTGCGGAGCAATAAAAGGAGCTGCAGGTTAGTCTTTGTTTTTACAAACATATGCTTGGTTGAAGTAAAATACAGTGAATAATTATCACAAAAGGTTACACAAACTTCTAAAAAGTAGGATTTATAAGGTCACGCTTTGTAGTTAGAGTTGTTAATGCAATTCTGTAGGTTTTTCTTCTGCTACCATTCTTTGAATACAGACAGATTTGATTTGCAGTTAAAGTCACTGTTTAAAATAGTAACTACCTAGAGTGCTGTGCTCTATAAAAGAGGGTATGAAAGTCAAAGAGATGTTCTGCATATCTAAATTCTCTAGAGACATCTGACAGGTGAAACTATATCCAAGGGTTTAAACAGTTCTTGCAATTGCCAAAAGTGTTAATTGCTGTAATTTACCCCAAAAGTTTTCTGTATTTTTAAATATCAGTTTTCTTTTAGATTGATGTCAGCTATGCCATCTTTGTCCATCCCAGCTATTACACATCTTTCAACAATCCCACTACAGACCAACCACCACTTACTGTCAGCTGATCACAGAATCAGTTACTATTTATGACTGATAAGCTGCTGTAAGCTTAATTCTGTTTTATTGTTTTGATCTTCATTGTAGCTCCAGATCATGACCTTTGTGACAACTTTCACAGTCAAGAGTGCAACAGTGCATATGCACTTTTATTTCTGTTCAGCTGGCAAAAGTTTTGGCACATCCATGCATTGATTTGTTCTAAGCATCTGTTCAGTGCTTGGATGGGTTTGGAGTCACCTGGTGACATCGTGATATAGAGCTGAGTGTCATCTGCATAGTTGTGGTAACTGATCTTATTACTTGTTATAATCTGAGCTAGTTGGAGCGTGTAGATATTAAATAGGAGGGGTCCCGCGATTGAACCTTGGCGTACTCCATATGTGACTTTTGTCCGCTCCGATGAGAAGTTGCCTATTGACACAAAGAAATCCCTGTTCTTTAGATAGGATTCGAACCAATTAAGTACCGTACCAAAGAGTTCGACCCAGCTCGCCAGTCACTTTAATAACACTTTGGTTCTTCCACAGTCTATATTTGTATTGAACGCTTTGACAAGGGCAGTCTCAGTACTGTGGTGAGCACAGAAACCAGACTGAAAGACATTAAAGTGGTTGGTCATTGTTAGGAAGCTGTTTAACTGTTGAAACACAGCTTTTTCAATAATTTTGCTGATGAATGGTTAGGTTGGGCATAGCATCGTTATTGGATTTGGTGTGAATGTGCAGATTAACCCTCTAATTTTTTGAATTTTCTCTGTAAAGAAGTTGGCAAATTCATTGCAGGCCCTGGTAGAGTGGAGTTCAGGTGATAAAATGACAGGAGGGTTTGTTAACCTGTCAACTGTGGCAAACAGGGCACGTGCATTGTTGATGTTTTTGTTCATGATTTCCATAAAAAATGTTTCCTTTGAATTTTCAGAAATCAGAAAGACCATTCCCAAATCTATCCATCTGTCATGATCTTTCGGACTTATGTTTTGTGTTTTACTTTATTTTGGTATTTATAATGTGTTCCCTTGTTGCCTGTGTGTTCTATCATCCATTTCTCCCATTTCCTCTGTTCATCTTCAGTTCACTGCTTTATCTCACAGCTGCCCACAGTTTCTAATCAACCACTTGCTATTTGTTTTGTAATCAACTTTCCAGCTTAAATATCTGTCAGTTGGTCAGATCATCCTGCCCAACAGCCTGATTCCTTGTGGGCCTCTTGTGAGCCATTATTTTGAATTCCCCCCTCTGCCTCAGTTTTTGAATTTCCTTAAGAATAATTGTTTACTTTCACCTGGCTGTCTCACTGCATTTGAGTCCTGCTCTTCACTATTATGACAGAACACTATTATATGAAGAACAAGCATGGAAACCTTATAACCTGCATTAAATTTGGGAAAAAACAAAAATATGAAGTTGGTTCTCATGTCATAGGAACAGTTTAATATTAGGGATGCAATCATTTAAGCTGTGGTGTTCAAACAATTTACCTTAATTAGAATTTACTGATAAACTCTATGACTTCTCTCTTTAAATGCAATCATAACTTTCATGCCTTTTTTATAGAGGTTCTTTTGAAAATATTATCTAATACTCAGTTGTGCAATTGAAGATGAAGTATAAAGTAATTTATTTTAGATTAAGTTCATATAAATTGATATTTGTGCTCTTAATAAGCATATCATAGCATTGCATATCTGTCTTCCTCTTCTTTCCTGTGTAGGAAGATCTGCTCCTTTAGCTAAATATTGCTTCGGCTTCATCTCTTCCTTAAGGTAAAGGATTAAATGCCTAGAAAGCTAGTGCAAGGCTAGCAAAGTAAATGCTTAACACTCAAATTTACTGTCATGATGTATAACATGTCAGAGTTTTGACTCTGACATGTCAAAACTCTGACATGTTATACATCACACATATGCACTAGGGCCACGGAATTGATGCAAATACTACACGACTATCACATTTATTAATCCTGTGCTACACTATCCAAACACTCTGTTTTCACTAACGATTATTTGCCTTGGCATAACAAAAATTCAATGACTATGTTCACACAGCAGGTAAATACAATCCAAATCAGATTTTAATTTTATTTTTTTCCCCAGATGCGAGCTATATTTGTCTTTTTTATGGCAGTCTGAATGGCCCAATTTGGATCTTTTCACCCAAAAAAATCTGATTTGTGCTTCTTCCATGTGTGATACTAAATCGAATACATATCCAATTGTTTTCAAAGCATCTGCAGTCTGAACAGTTATATCTCCTTTCATCCGACTTTTACGTCATTGATGTGAGACATGCATCATAATTCTGCACCAGAAGAACCCAGATGTGGTAAATCTGGATGTAAACTATGGCTGAAAATTATAATTACGAAAGACAGAAGTTGCAGTGAATGCTCCATGAAAAGACCATTACTATTAGTTGTGCTTTCTTTTTATTAGCTTCGTTTGTCCCATAGTCTTGTGACAGTGCTGTTGGTTCCCAATTCTAAATAACTTTAATTGGGTCCATTTGACCCCTCCCGTGATTGCAGGGTGGTTAATAAGTAGTGTGAACAACCATGCAAAAAAAAACTGGATTTCAGCAAAAAATCAGAATTGACCATCAAGACCTGCTGTGTGAATGTAGCCAAAGTGACTCAAAAAGATACATTCTGACCTACTTTCTGATTATTTCTGCTAAAAATTAAAGTAAACCCTTGGGTGTACTTACAGACTGTGTATGGAGGACTGACCTTTGTCTTCTGGTAATTTGGTACAGAAAAAAAAGATGAGAAGGTAACATGGCACAAGTAATGTACCCAGTTTTGATGCGGCAGTAAAAGTAGTTTACAGACTTCATTAAAATACATGTGCAGTATTGACCCTTTGCACGTGACATCACGCTCTTCAGAACATTGCCCACTCCGCCATGACGAATGTCAAAACAACCTGCTGACAGTTGTCAAAAAATAGACAATTGGTAGCCTTATATCACTTTTATTTAATTGAGCTCTCTATAAAAATGTCCACAGCTTGCTGCGTGGTCGGCTGCACAAACACACAAGGAGGCAAACCAGATTTGTCAGTTTATTGTATAATTTTTAGTGAGGAAAGATATGGCAATGGATAGCAGGTAAGAAGTTCATGTAATTTATAAGTATGATTTGTAAGATGCAATCAAATATTGCATTAGCCTATGAAGAAGGTATGCGTCTAACCATTAGTAACCATAGAGAAAATGCCCCACCATTCTGTAGCCTATCATGTACGAAAAAACTGGTGAGCATGTAGACTTTTGCATGCTTTTAAGGCTGCTCCAGTGTGAATTCAGGCTAAGTTGGCAATTTTGATCAACACATTAAGTCGGAGGAGGTATGGGTCAGTTTTTAAGCAAGATATTTCCAACTTTTGTAAATGCCATCATCTGTGAGCCCCAATTAGATGTGCTACTTCCATAGACATATGAGCTCAATTTGAACAAGTACAAGCCATGCTATTCTGGCAAAAACAACCTGGGAAAACAATCTCAGTCACTCCGTCCAATGCTGCCATCCCTCACTTCCAATGTCCATCATGGTTCCTCAAGTGATTAAGTGACGTAGTTGTAAAGGCTCCATACACAAACAGGGACGCATCATAAGCGATATGTATATCTGACAGATGTGACAGGACTTAAAAGAGCGGTATTATGTATTTTTCAGGCACATAGTGCCATTTCTCCATTATACCGTTTATAGCCGTTCTTGGGAGCATTAGACTGAGAAGTAGTTCATATAATAAGCTCAGCAGACTCGTAGTTCCACCTGGTGTTTGCTAATTGCTGTTGCTACTATTCTGGTGGAGAGGCACGGGAAAGGGATGCTCTGTGAGACGGAAGCTTGGCTGGAGACTGCAGCTCCAAGGAGGAGCTTTGTGGAAATAAATGGTACTTTGTGAGAGCAAGTGCTGAGGCACCACCAAATGGCTGACACAGGAGATTCAAGGATTTCTCAAACATGCATGAAAGAATCAAAACAACACTCCAGGCATGTTTATATTGCGGGAATAACATTATAACATAATATAAAGCTCAAAAAAGTCAACTTTGCATAATGCCCCCCTTCAAAATTCAAACAGAATTTGCTTACTTTCTTTACATTTAGACTCATGTGAGACACAGCTATACAAGGTATTGTGTAATAACTTACTGAAAAGCAGTGATTCTCTCTTTGGCATTTTACTCAGACAATAGAGTTGAAGCAATGGCAATGCATCATGGTTAACACCAGTTCAACCATAATATCTGTACGCTCCTGCTTTATTTGCATTTTGGTTAGCATTGTCATTGTGATTTGAAAGGAAGAAAGACCACAATACTTCCCATCAACTAATTCAATATGTGTATTAACTGTACTTTTTTTTGCAAAATATTTTTGCACATATCATATATCACTATTTTCCTATGATTTAAACTGAAAAGCTCTGATGCAACAGTTATATACATCACATATAAGAAACATGTTAGACTGTAATTCAGGCTAAATGCTTTTTTTCTTTAGGGTGGGAATGGGCCTTTTTTTCAGTGCGATAATAGTCTTAAGCTGTCCCTTTCGGCCCACTGGTGACAAACAATAACAGACTATGCATCCACTCTCAAAATCTTGTTTAAATGGCTTTGGAATAGAAAAGATGTTGTCTGGCAGCACTTTAAACAATCCACATTGCAATATCATGAATAGAGCCAAGCAGACATTTCTCTAATTGGCATGCTGTTGTATAAAAAATAATTGGCTCATTTTAGTCAATTGAGTGATGACTGGAAAATGTGCTCCTAAAGAGTATCCATTCTGTTCTTCTGGGACTAATCTGGGAAGCACTTATATTTATTGTCTGTGCGCAGATAGACATAGATTTCCTTGTCTCACGTGTCATTGGGATGAAAGGAAGGGATGATTAATGATGCAAGTTTTTCTTTTAAGTGCCATTATGGGGCGTCATTCAGCGCCGCTCCACACCACTGTATAACCTCAAGCACAGCAAATCTTTATTCAATCCTAGCCACTCCTTAGAAAAAAGACAAAATTCAGTGTTGTTCCCCTCAATAATGAAAGAGCCATGCTGGAAACAGGAAGCAGTATAGAAAAGAGATTACACTGAAATGTGCTGCTTAAAAACATACAAAACCACTTTACATTATATGAAGAGATGTGCTCATACACTGATCAACTACAATAAAGTGTCAAATTCAGCAGTTCCTTTTTTGGATCCATTGAATAAATTGCCAGATTTAAAAATGTACTTTCTTGATAAATATTGGAAAGAAATTACACAAAGTCATCTATTTAATGGCTCTTAGTATCTCTGCTCAGTAAATATGAACAATAACAAATCATTACACTTGTATCTTTCCACATGTATGCCCTCCTACAAATTACAGTACATTCATTTGCAAGTACTTTGCATAAGCATCAAGTTTCAGAAATGTCTTGTGGAAAGAGAATTACTAATGCAAAACAGTTGCATATGAATGTAATTTCTTTGAACTCAGGTTGCAGTCTGGATAAAAAAGACAAGTTTTCTCCTCTCTGACGTGACTGTCCAGGCCTTCCTTTTGTTTTACTCAGGGTCACAGGTCCACTATTGTTTCACTCTCAAAACTCCATGTGGGATTTAGTTTCATGGCTCTGGTCTTGAACAGATGTGCAAATAGGCTGGTTGGTTGTGACAGTGAGACACACACACACATACCTACTCGCCAAATCTCCATACATGTACACAACTGTGGAACTTCAGGAGACCAAGAGGTTCAGAAGGTGAATGCTGGATCTTTGCTACCTGCTGAGTTACTGTTTAGTTTTAGTACTTTTGTATGTACACTGTGAATAAAGTTACCTACAAATCAACTTAGGTTAAGAGTACAACTCTAGGAAGGTCACTGAGTATTGTAGAGTTCTACACATTTTTTAACAGTAAAATGACAGTAAGATAGCAAAAGTCCCTTAATGTTGAGGCAATATGCAGTGTGTTAGCACTGACTTGTTCCTTTTCACATTGAAGTGACCATATTTATAGCAGTTATGTTCTGTATGATGCATTTACATCAAGTTACTGTAGATTTGCAATGGGTTCTGGAAAAAATTCTAACACAGCCATAACACTACTGCATATCTGCCATTCATTTTTTTTAAGACATAGAAATATGTCATGGAAATATAGAGCTATAGCATCTCCTTTCTTCACATCTGACTGGCATAGCATACACAAAAGACTTCCAACACATAGGCACCACAACTCTGACTTAATGTGTACTGCACATGAGCACAACTGATGGACTCGCCACACCTGTGGCTCAAATATCACAGCAATGAACCAGTAATAGCATTAGTTAAACACATGGTACACTTTGCTGGAACTGAATTCACCTCAGCATGTCAGAGGCTTGAAACTGAGGCACATAACCTAGTTCTGATTAATTCAGCTAATAACTATCTGACTACTTGAGAGCATTCTGAGCATTTATATTTAAACGTAGTGATGTTTCTTTCGGAAACAAGCTGATTCAAACAATTGAGTCTTTGTTGCAATTTCAGGAGAATTGACTCTCATCAGCAAGAGCTAAATCTTTAAAGGGGACCTATTATGCTTCCTGGAACAATTTAGGATAGGTCTATGGGCTATACAAAACATGTTCATGAAATTTTTTGTACAAAACTATTCTCAGATGAGATTTCACCTGCTCAGTTCTTATTTTGAGCTCCTTTCAGAATGAGCTGTTTTAGGGCCTCTTGTCCCTTTAAATCCAAATAAGATGCTGCTGACCACACCCCCCAACTCAATGTTTACACTCACACTTTATACATGTGACAGCAGGAGGAGGAGTTTAACTGATTTATAATATCTTCTAAGGTAAGTCAACAACAAAACACTTGTCTTTTCCAGCAGCCAACATACAGCACATACAGCAGTAAAACCAGCTGACTAGTTCCGCATGGGTTGCCAGATGAGGGGCAGTACCCTCCGATTGTGACTTAATAATCGGAACCTTTTTCAAAGGGCTTGTTTTCCAGACACCAAAAGACATTAAATTATTGCCAGGAAACAGCTGGGTGTTGTTGTTTTTCAAGCTCTTGGACTGTTTCTAGAAACAGTAGAGACCAAATGGAAGTTCTAAAAAGTGCAAAAAGTGAATTTTGCATTATAGGTCATTTAACAGCAGCTCATGCTGTCTGGAATTGGACGGTTTTTTTTGTTGTTGTTATTTTTATGTGTGCAACATGCAGCCAATGCAAAACAAGCGTATCAAACCATTTGTTTGCTGATGTTCTGTGTTATCCGTTTTTAATGTTTTTTGTTGTTGAGCAAGAGTAACCGCTTTTGTTTTTGTAACAGAAGAAAAACTAAGGGTTTCATAAAATAAGTAAATAAAAACAAAATTAAACATTGCTTACCAACACAAACCATTCATAAAAGCTGAAGTAAAATGAAGTAGTAGTAAAATGAAGAGCCATTTGGGAACCAAAGGGGTTAAATATTTTTAGAGGGCTGAGCCAAAAGAGACAAATCTTTGATGATGCTAACAGCAGCTTTATCCCTTATAACTGAGTTAGTGTAGTTTGTGCTGTATTTTATTTAACAGTAAATGTGTAAATTACTGGTGCTAGGTGTTGCATGTTGTACAGCACTGGTGCCCTGCTGTTTGTTGGTTTCACGATTTTTCCTGTGGAATTAAAACAGAGAAGTAGCAGGATAATTGCTGCCAGTGGGTTGCTGTTAACTTTAAACCAAATAATATGGCAGGATAATTTTCAAAATCACAGTGTTTCAGATTTTAATTTGATCTATTTGATCTAAAAAAATAAATATTTTGAAACTACAAAGCTTCTTTATATCATAACATATAAAACATATTTTGTAGAAGCATTCTTCTTTTTGAAACCCTTCCTGGTAAACCTTCAAGAAGAAAACTGTGTTCTTACTGCAAACATTGCAATAAAGTACAACCAAGTATAAATCTTGGATTAGATCCTGCAATAGAACTTGCAGATGTTAATAATCACTGATGGGTCAAAGGTTCCATTTGTGCATAAGAGCTCTTCAAATTAAATGGGCAGATGCTAAAAAAAAAATCACTGACCTTATTCATTCTCCAAAGGATGAAAAACATTTTTTCCCTACTTAGCCTCAAGTGTTTTAATGCTTGCAGAAGATATATTCTTTTCTGTTTTACTGGCTGCGTTAATGCTGTGACCTCTGCAGTAATTATTTTCCAGTTATTGTATTGTTCCTGTGGTATTTAATGGATGGGTTGCTGCAGCTTTAAGCTTTCTAAGCCATTAAGGAGCACCAACTATGGCTTTAAAAGTCCAAACAAACATGGTCTGTGTTGCCAGGCAACAGGCAAACGTATCAATGGATTTAAGCATACCCAGACAGACTGTTATAAATGGTGGGGCATGTTTGGCATATCAGCTCAGTCTCTATGTTTCCCAATGATAGATGCTGAAGTTCTCTCCTTAAGCAGAGGAGGCAGAGCAAAATGTAATGCAAATAGGGTGTTATGTACAGCACTCATCTGTTTATACCTCAGGCAACATAACATTTGGTTTTTAGTGCGTGAAAGAGGTAAAAATGTGGAGCCACTCAGTTGCAGTCCAGTTCACTTTAATAGATGTGCAGTGTATGGTAACGCTGTCACAAGAACAATGTATTGCAAATGTTTTCAGAGTGGGTCTGATTCTCAATGACCTACCGTATGCTGAGAAATGGTCAGATTGGTTTTGTCCTCTGACGTTATATGTCATGCTTTCATTAAGTGCTCCTTTTCTACACTTGTCCAAGTAAATTTAATTTGACCGACTGTGACTTTTTAGAGAGCCTCATGAAAAAGTCAGAGATGGGGTCAGGACCTAATGAAAATGATTTGTACTGGCGTTCCCCACTCCACATGCAATTTAACATCTGAATAACACAAGGATCCACTCTGGGCAAAAAGAAAAAAGGCAGTGGAGCCAACTGTCATATTTTCACCATAAAAGCCTTAATAATGTGCATGAAACATATTATGATTGTAACTACTATAGTTGACTTTAATGTCATTAAAGCCAATAATCTAATTTATTTATAAAAATCAAATCAGTCTCATAACTTAAAACTGTCTAGAGGATTAATTCTACCTCAAAAAGAATAGGAGATTTGTATCATTTTTGGGATTACTATTTATGAAAACAATTAATGTGGAAAAAAAATAGTGAACTAAAGCTGTAGACGAAAAATCACATCAAATGATGTATTATTACAATTGATGAGCGAAAATAAGACAAACAAGCTTCGAAGCTACAAGATAAACAATTCCACTTAGCCATACACTACTGAGAAATAGTTAATCAAAAGGATAAACACTCTTTGCAACACAATTAAAGCTGGTCAATTAAAGAACCAAAAGCATTAAAAAGCAATCAAATTTTGGATTTATCAATTTACTTAATTAATAATTTTTCGTCCAACAAAGCAGTTTCGTTTTATTTAGTCATCCATCCACCAATCCATTATCTTTACTCTCATATCGGTGCAGGGTTGCCAGAGGACTGGTACCTATCTCCACCGGTCATTTGTCGAGAAACAGGGTACACTCTGGACTGTTCACCAGTCCATCACAGAGCAACACAGAGACCAACAGGTCAGACAGCCATTCCCCCCCTCCTGTCTCATACTTAATGGCAATTTCAGAGCGACCAATTAACAGTTATGTTTTTGGACTGAGGAAAGAAACCTGGAGAAAACCCCCATGCATAGATGGGGAAATCATGCAAACTCATGCAGCTATGTATTTATTTCATATTTTTATTCTTGGGACCAACTTGTCCTTCTGTCTCCATGACCTTTACCTCTTTCTTCTCTAGATGGACCAAAGTCAGTTATTTTGTTTGCCACGGACCACTCTTCTGGTAAGTTATGGATCTGAGTTTGTAGATGTCTTGCAGGTTTTCTCATCTTATGTCACATTGAAATGAGATTATTAATACAAAGAGGATGTGGTTGGTAGAAATTTAATGAAGACAAAAAAAATGTGTGTCATCAAAAGAAAAACAGAGGAGAACTTCACACAAAAACTGACAGCTTGAAAAGCAAACATTTATTGCAGTTGAAGTGCATAAAGAATGATAAGGAGATATAACTTGGTCAGTTCTAGCTTCTACAATGGAAAAACTTGTTTTGAAAGTTCGGTTCTGTCTGTTTCTTCCAAAACAGTACAGTTTCTCAGCAGCCAAAGCTTCCAGGAGGGGGCTTATAAAAATATTAACACTGACTTTAGTCTCAAGAATTGTGTTTTTATATAAATAGAATCTTACAGTAATGGTTTTGAAGTTCAAAAAACCAACATTTGAGAAACCGGCAGTCTTTTTAAGTTAATGGTAAAAACTCAAAGGTTGTTTTATGCTAAAATAGTAAAGTAATCATAAGTGGCTTCATACCTTTTTGAAATTTGGTATGAGTAAATAACTACTGAATGAAATAATTCTCAAATCAGTTGTGCATAGTGGTTGTGTCTCTATAATATGAGATTCCAGTATTTCCGTTTTGATGGGAATGTGTTGTTGCATGAACAGTAAGATAAAAGAGAAACAAAATAAAAGAATTTATAAAATATCTAGGGTTTTTTTTTTTTTTTTCACTTTAAAGCATAAGCCTACAAATAGAGAATTCAGACTACAGTAAACAAACAGTAAAGCTGCAAAAAAATGCATGCAGACTAAGAAAGTCTTTATGCACTATAAAACAGTTTTATTCAAAACATAAAAAGAATAAATTAGAAGCATTTTCTAGAAAAAAATCTTCTGCTCTTCTTGAGAAAGCAATTGTTTATTTGGAATGTAACTCAGAAAAAGGTGGTTCTTAAGAGACTGTTGGAGTAGCCACTAGAGGTGTATGGCATGCAAGCAGTTAACCGAAGACACATTCACAACTTTAAAAAAAGTCATCTGTTAGTTTCAGATTTTTCAGTAATAATCAATATTGTGAATGTAGCAGCAGGTGTTGAACCCAAAGCCATGCTACTTATTTGTAAGTTACTCCTTAAAACTTTGAAGATTGAGAAAAAATTGCCAGGGATTATGCAGTAACTCTCTGAAAGGTACAATAAGCAGTCCTCTTTCCTAAGTTGCAGCATATCCCTGCAGCAGATGGTCAGTGAGGCCTCAGAGAGCCAGTGAAGCATGCAGGAGGCACGTCTCAGGGTACAGTACATGGAGCACAGAGAAAGAGGAGAGCAGACGGCTCAGGTTAAGCACGTGTTCCGCTATTCTCTGCTCCAGATGTGCAGGCTTGCTCTTTCAGCATTTTACCTATACCCTCTGTTAGTATAACAAGATGTTCATTTGTTCTCAACATGCACACACCCGTGTATAAAGGGAAAAATGTCCTTGAGGTTTCTAACAGTAGATTAGCAAGTAGCAGGCTGAGTTTGAGAGAATTTCTTTAAAATAGGGCTATTAGCAGTTTTTCTAAATGACTAATTTTCCTTCAACAAATTATTGTAAAGTTATTATTTTTACAATACACTTTCACTTTTATTACATACCACTAAATAAAACATAGACTTGGAGGTGCCACCTCCAGTATGAAAATACATAGAGCTCTTTTTTATGTATTTACAAATGAAAAAAAGTCTGAGTATTCTGATTGTCAAAGATTGATGTGCAATAACACAAGTGTAGATTTCAGTTCAGAAAAGGAGTCTATTCGTAGTAAAGACTTAACTTCGAGTTTTACTTCACGGTATGATGCATGAGTTTGTCTGCTTTCATTAACATTTGTTACCATTATCTACACAATTACATGTGATTAAAATGGAATCAAGTACAATCAAATTAGTTGGCTGCAAAAAGTCTGCACATGAACACATGCATTCACAGTGTTATGTAAAGCAAGGTCTGAAAATTTTCATGAACCCTTGTTCAAGGTAAAATGTTGCAGATAGACATTGTGTGTACCTTTATAGAGTGAATTCAGGACCTCACTTAGTGGCTTTGTATCTTCTGTCAGCTTCTCAGTGGTCAGAGGTTGTCGTCTCTCCAAATTCCCGGCATTACACTAAAGCTGTGTTTAAAGAGCATACAAGCTTTGTTTATCTTCTAACTTGGAAACACTTGGAAACACTTGAAACACTTGGAAAGTGAAATATATGCTTACTCTTATTTGCATGGTTTAAAACTGTAGCTCAGATGGATGCAGTAAATATATGCACCAATTCCCAAGTATTGCTATAGACTGCTTTCAGGGGACTCTTAGATAAGCATCTGATTTAGTACCAGACATGGAGTCTAGTAGAAAAATGGTTAAAACTTTTTTTTTAAGAAAAAAACAACAAAATTTAACAGAAATGATGAAAATTATGTCAACTAAAAATATTGTTACACAATATTATAATCAGTGTTATTGATTATGTCAGCTGGGCATGGTAGCCCTTCTCTAAACATTAATCTTCTTCTTCTTCTTGTTAATCTTCTTCTTCTTGTTAAAAAGAAGAAGAAGATTAATGTGCAGAGAAGCCTGTAAAGGCTCCTCTGCACTGCAGAGGAGCCTTTACATTCACACAGCAGTCAAATGCAACCCAAATCCATTTTTTTCCCCTATATTCAACCCATATCTGACTTTTTCCATGGCAGTCTGAACAGCCCAATTCTGATCTTTTCACCCCCCCAAAAAAAACATTCTGATTTGTGCCACTTCCATTTGTGGTACTAAATCGGATACGTATCTGATAGTTTTAAAACCGTTTATCCGTCATCATCGGTGGCTATGCTAACTAGCCTGAGCATTCACAACAGTCTCTGCAAGCTGCAGCGCAGCAGAGAGCAAGGGGTGGATGAGCAGCACCATACGGACGATGATTGACAGCCAAAGACCTTCCTCCTGGCTCTGATTGGTTGTTTCTAGATAGCATTGGGTGCACTGGGAGAAGGCAGAGGAGCTCGATTTTTTTCACAGATTATCTGTCTCATACCATACTGTCACCACAGAGTGACAGTTTCAACAAATATGTAGAAAAATATTTTTTATAAAAGTTACATACTGCAGCTTTAACATCTTATAATGTGACACACACATTTCTTCCCCATCTACACTAATTCCTTGTCTTTCTAACTAAATGCAAAACAGCTTTTTTAGCAAAACAACCAGAACAAAAATACTTGCTGAGGATCAAATGAGTGATGTAACATGACAATACAGGTGTTGCCCACCATTTTTCTCATGCTGTCCTATGCTGTCACATTGTTCTAACAAAGACTTGATCTACTTTTGCAGTAGCACAAGTTTCCATCTACACATCATGAAAGGAGCAAGAAACACTTCAAACACTTCAGTAACAGCAAAAAGAACATGCTAATGAACATGATGTTCTAATTTAGGCTTCTTGCAACAGGGTGGATTAAAAATGATTTAAAGTGAAGTAAAGAGAGGATGTCTACATCAGCATAAGATAAAAAAATACTGAAGTGAGGATGACTCATACTGTGCTTGAGTGGTATTGCCAAGAACACAATTACTGCTATTATCTGTTCTAATGAAAAGTTGTGATTTTTTTTAAATTGCACAGACCTAACTGAATTGTTATTCTTTAGTTCTGTTGTAATGACACTGTAGAGGTTTAAAGAAAGCACATTTGTTTTTGAGGTCAGCATGTCAGTAGTGGATGTGAAAAAGAATCTTTAAATAACGGAACAACTTGCCTGTATTCATCTATCTTCTTTCTCATGTAATATAAGATGTCAGAGTTCTGTCCATCATTATGGTCAACTGAGCCTCTCTGCCTCACACCCTGTTCCCTACAACAGGAGAGCTAGATGTAATTGGTCATTTGACCAGTGACTTTTTCCCGAGGTGGACTGAAGGCTACAAACAGTAAAGGCTGAGGTACAAAATCACATAGACCAAGACATTCAGTCAGTTCTGCAACAAAAGGTGGGAAAATGTCATAAACTGCGTCTTGGTGCTGCAATAACAAGCAGCAACAAACACAAGTATGAATAATGTATTTACATGCACGCACAAACACACGCAAATTCTGACTTACACATGTGACACGCACACATAACAAATCACATCAAATAAATGCTTGATTATAATGTATGAAATGCTTCTGATCAGTCAGCTGAAAAACTAATTTCATTTTCTCATTAAAAGCCTCTGCCTGAGGCTCCTTCTCATGTCAATGTTTATTACTCCGAAAACAGAAAATTAAAATCATCAGCTCAGTCAGAGCCAGAGCCGTGAATCACTGTTTACGACTCACAAAAAGAAGGAGAGAGAGACAAAAATGTTAAAGACTGAACAACAATTGCAGCTTGTCATCTCATTTTACTGAAGCAGTAGATTTATGGTCAGTGTGACCTTTCCTTTAGAGATTTGTTGCTATGCGGTCATATATTATGTTTCCAATACAGCAGGAGCTACAGCCAGTCAGTATAGTATCTACGGGATTAGTAAGTAGATGTCAGCAAGTTAATGAATTAGTTAGAGACGTATAACTACTAAATAGTGGCAGATCAAACCCTAATGTCATTATAGATGTAATAAATATCTAAGTAAAAGCAACTCCAGTTCAACTTGTATTTTCCACACCAGGGGAAAAAGAATTATAATACGGCAAAAAATTTTAATATAATGGGGATCATGAGTGCCTGATTATGTGTATTTTTGAAAACTATAATTGCTTTAAAAAACCACCCTCCACTGCAGCCTTCGCAAAGCTAAAATTTCTTGATTATTTTTAACATTTATTTTTGCTTGTTTGTTAAAAAAAATATATACAATGGTAATTAACAGAGACCTTGTAAAGTTGGGATATCAGATACCAGATTTCTCTCTTTGGGTAAAAATGGGGGAAGGAAGAACATAAGTTTGGTTTTGGCTGCTCCAGTTGCTTCATTGTTCAGGTGCCTGTTCTGAGGATTACAACACAACTAAAACATTCCTCATAGTCTGACCAGAAAGAGAAGTAAATACGATGGTCCGTTTCAAAAACAATATAAAAATAAAACATTTCAGAGGATATTTACTACAACCACACCAGAATACCATTTCAAATACAATCTGACAACATGAAAAAAAAGGGTCATCAAGAGGAGTGTAATGACATGTTGTGATTTTAATAAGCAACATTTCTCCTCACAGTTTAATCTGTCCCACAAAGTCCTATTTGTATCTATTCTTGACTCTTATTTTGAAGTTAGAAAGAAAGAAGTACTTTCGTTACCAAATTGTGTTGACAAAATCAGTTAATGTTGGTCGTTAGGCTGCCCCAAAACAATCAGTTACAAAAGCAATGAAGAAGCATATGTGGCAGTGATTTAGGTATCCAGCACAGAAAAATGGTTACAGTGACAGACTAGAGTGATTTGTTAGCAATGTCAGAAAACTGCAGATAAATGTTATTTTTGCTAGGGTTCTGACCAGCATTGTTACTTTGATGTGCACAGGCATGCCTGAGCACATTACTCCTACTTATTTTCCTCATCAAAATAGCTTATTTATAATAATCCATGAGAATTTAACTACAATAATGTAGCTGTCAGAAATTATTCCGTAGACACATCAGTCATTTCCCTGAATGTGAAAATAAAATTCTATTATACATTCAAACATCAGCTGCAGACAAAAACATTATCTCATTCATTTGGCTCAGACACAGAAAAAAATATGTTGCAGCTGAAGCTAATTATCATGACTAAACTTGGAATAGAATCAAGAGTAGATATTGATTTAATGTAATCTGCAAAGATCACCAGCTGTTTTTTACAGCATAGGAAACATAAAAAGTAAAAACTACCTTAAAATAAGGTATTTCTTTCTCCCAAAAAAGTTATGTTCAAAAACAACAGCTACAACAGCCATACCTATAATATGAACTGTATTGTAATTACTGTAACAGACTTTAACCAAGTTTCCTACATGATCTTTACAACAAAAATGCTTGGTATTTCTTTTTTCTTTGTTGCTAATAAACAGTCACACATGTTGCATGTGCTTTAAAAAGTTTTTTTGTTTTGTTTTGTTTTTTGACAAAAAAAAGTCCTTAGTATGTATGTTCAAAAATAGGCCAGCAGACACTGTGGATCCAGATAATGTACACTCATCCATCTATTGTGCTTATTTGCTGTTCTTTTAGAATGGTAAGGCTACTAAGCTGTATTGGTGTTTTTTCCCTTTAATTCACTTATTTGCTTTGGAAAACAATGGAAATGGAGAATATAATTTATGAAGGTTGTCTAGGGTTGGCCAGATCGAAACATGAAGGATCCATCCTCGTCAGACCTCAAGCAGCCACAACACAGTTTTTACCATTTTAGCTGTTGACTTATTTAAAAGATGTATATTCACTATGGCTGTCAACATTAACGCGCTAACGCATGCGATTAATCTAAAAAGTTTAACGCGATAATATTACATAACGCAAATTAATCGCATTACCTATTTTTACATAAAGGCACTCTACTGCAGAGGGTTACTTAGTTCAAAGCACCGCATTACATGGTCTTGTACTGGATTCAACAATGCAGAGTCGCAAATGCGAGTGAAAAGATGAGCGAGGAGAGTCAGATTGGTGTGCTTAGCTGCAGTGGGTATAGACCTTGATGCGGCTATTCCAAGTTTGAATCCTCTCCTTGATTCCTTACCCCCTTCTCCCTGTCAGATTACCGTCAAATAAAGGCCACTAGTGCCAAAAAATATTATTTGAAAAAAACAAAACAAACAACTAAAAACGGATATTGTGCGGCTGGTTGGGATGAGCAGAGAATGTATGACAAGAAGTCTGCTCCAGCACATTTTATGTGCGTCATCTCTGGTAGGCCACCAATCAGTGACAGGCACATGAACACTCAGATTTACATATCACCAGTCGTAACAGTAGGCTCTATGGCTACAACAATGTTAAACCAAAATACAAACAAACATACAACATTTTTAGCATCATTTAGCTCGTTTTGATTTAAGTTTTATTTTAATCCTAAAGGTTTCCCTGTCTGGATGCAGCAGGCATCCATTTCAGGGTGAAAGATTATAAAAGTCAGCACGCTATTTGTCAAATGCAAGACACCAGATATTTACCTATCAGATGTTGAAGCTTTACGAGGCTGAAACATGTTTGGCTGAAGTTAACCACTCTGTGACAACAGTCAATATTTGGCTCTTTATAGATATATAGAGTCAATAGACTTAGCAGTTGTTTTGATCTTTTTTTTTTTATTTCAGTATATCTAAATTCCATTGGTGCCTAATTGTATCAACTGTAACAGTTTTTAGGCATTAAGTAAGCAGAAACTGCTGTTCTCCAGAGGTCATCCTCTCCAGTTAGTTTACAATTTCCCTGCAGTGCTATTTTTCTTTATACAGGGCATTTTATATTGACATAAAGATCAAACCAGGATTGCCTCTCAGGGGTTAATTATACACATGGATGTACTTATTTCTTACTTTTATATATCTTCATCCCCTTTTTATCCACATTTTATTAATAAATGTTACATGTTAATTATGTGGAAGATATTTACATGCTATTCAAAACATGCATTGGTTTTGAAATAGTTTTTTCTCTAACTTCCCTGAGCTGGCTGTCAGCGAAAATGTCATTTCAATTTTAGATACAGTAGTGTCTTTTTATTTTATTTTATTTTTTATGAGGCTCCATTAAGTGACATGTTGTCCAGTCACAGCATTTTTTCAGATATCATTTTATTCCTGCCAACACTACTTCTGTGATCATGAATTAAATTAAACGTCAATTCTCAGGATTAGCCTACTTCAGCTTGAAGGTAAGAAGTGGCAGAGTTAATAATACAAAAGCTGCAAAGCATAAATTGTTATGCTAATGACTCTGACCTAACGTGTCAGCATTTGAAGTGCAATGGGACGTATACATAAGCACATTTTGTTAAAAAATCACATTTTAATCTCTATATGTTCATGTCAGTGCTGTGACATCTAAAAAGGACATATATCAGTATTTTATACTTTTTAAATATGTTCAGGCTTGTAGTTCATGATATTTATATTCATTTTGATGACATAAACTACTGACATGTAAAAAAAGAAAATAAAACATGAAAGAAAAACAGTGAGCACAAGGCACCTGAGAAAGCCACTGAATGTTGTGGAAGAGTTGTGTGAACTTGGGCATCAACACATAGCACAATAGCCACCCAAGGTAAAATAGTGATGGTAAAATGTCCAACTCTAATTTGAATAAATAAAGTCAAGCATTTAATGGTGAATTATCTAGCGGGGAGAAGGAGGAAGTCAGGAGAAAAGAGAGAGCAGTAGCGGGGAAACCTCACAAGCCGGTACCCAACAGAAAGATTTAAAAGCACTCACTCACTCATCCAGTCTGCATGTAATTCATTACAGTGGGTCATAGAAAAAGAGCAGAAAATTTATATATCCGAATGTTGCCTGAAATTTTGTGCTGACCAGCATATTCCAATCAAACTCCATCAGTCTGTCTACAGTTAGTTTCCTCTTAACATGTTTTGTCCAAAAATGTCACTTCAAGCTTAATGTTGCACATGTTGTGGATGGAAGGCAAGTTAAAATCCCAATGTACAATCAGACTGCAACTGAAGTCAGATACTCTTTCCTTCTTCCTTCACCTCAGTGGTTTGGTTGTTTATCTACTCAATCTATCTGTCTGAGCCAGGGCCGGAGCTGGACTCTTTTTCAGCCCTGGATTTTCATCCCTCAGACTGGCCCACTTTAGATAATGACCTGTTATTATTACAATTATGTAATTATAATCTTACATGTTAAGTCTACAGTGGTGCACTGTTATGTGTATTTTTCTAAAATATTTCCAATTCAGTGCAAGTAAGAGTTGCTTCATAATGTAGAGTTATTTCAACATAAGTGCACATCTCAAATAAGATTCTTTACAACACATCAGAATCTATATTTTTGTTCAAATAAGTGTTTAGAGATATCCAAACCATAAAAATGAAATAAATGAGCAAATAAAAATATTAAATATCAAATTCAAGAAAATAAAATAAAAAGTGTTGCACTTTTCTTATGACACTATCATCTTTTTCCTCTGCAAGGAAACAGCTCCATCACAACTTAGATTTCACAAATATGAGAACATAAGTTAAAGGGCAAATCTCCAACAGTATTCTGTACATCAGAATTTCTTTTTCTGCAGTTTCAAATATCAAGTATCTTAGTTATCTTAGTTTTATATCTTAGTTTTCACAGATATTTGATTCTTAAGATTAAAGAATTTAAAAGTTAATGTACTGCACTCTGCAAGTTTGTTATTCACAATATGACATAACTTTCAAATGACCCTATTACCTTTTTTTTTATCTGCATAAGAGTAGTTTTAAAGAAACATTCTCAACCCAAGCCAACATTATTAAATGCCTGAGCAGTGGAGGGATCACTGCAACTTTGTTTATTACACTAACATTGTCTAAAGAAATGAGAATTTTTTTCTCAGTTCCTGGCTCTGCTTCTGACACTAAATCACATTTTAGAAATGGTCATAATCTCATCTCAAATCTCCCATTTTTACAAAGTCCTCTGATCAATTCAGGTCAGTTGTAATGAACTTATTTATCTAGCATCTTAATGCACTTTTCATAAAATACTGTTTTATACCATACTCCTCATGATATTAATTCTAATAATATTCTCTCAGTTAGTAATCCCACCAGTCCACGCCGGACTTGTGGACTCATGGCTGGTGCTTGGTGCTGTTTCTTTCTTCTGACTGAGGGGACAAAGTTTCCGAGTTATGGAGCAACGCATCATACATATTACATTATATGCCACAACGCCACACAATTCATTGACTTGAACAGGAGCTTCCAAGCAAAGTACATCTTGCCTTACCTGTTTCATCAACCTCGTTTGATGTTACTAACCTCAAGCTCATTTTCATGAAAAAGTTGCCCGTTTTTTGCACATTTAGCTGCGTCTGTTTCCAGAGCTTTCCTGTTTTTAATCCTAGCCTTCTCTGCGCCACCTTTGCTTTTTCTCCTCCCCACCTTTTAAACGCTTCTGACTGAGAGCACTGACACATTTAGTCAGGGAGCGTCTTCAAAATCAAAACAAAAAAACAAGAGCTGCTAATGGAGGGGCACGCAGTTCAGGAACAGCAGTTATGGATGGCCATTTAACATAAAATCGGCTTACCACACTTACACTGTAATTACAGACATCAACTACAGATAGTCAGAGGAAACCGGTTTTAAAATATTAAAACAGCCTGCCATACTGTGGTAGCAGCTTAATTGATCCAAACAAAGGGAAACCAGCCCTTGCAGCCCGAACATCAGACCAGCCCACTGGGAAAGTCCTGGTTTTTTGGTTTAGCCAATCCAGGCCTGGTCCTAGCCATGACCTGAACTGTGTTTTCTAGATTGAACTTTTGCCTTTTTTCTTCAACTCATTTCAAGATTTGATTTGTTTCAGTCCTGGGGAAGCTACATTTTTTGCATCAATGATCTTAGTTGCAAAAGTGGTCTGTTACATACATATTCAACATATTCCTGTTTCTTACTATCCCTGTTTCCAGACAGTGCCCATTCCACAGGTCAGAGAATCATCCATATATGGTAGTGTTTTCCTGCTCAAGAAACCCAGTTCTGACTCAAAATGCTGTTTTTGTGCATTGTAAGATAAAAATGGCAGACTTGAGATTCACCTATGTTTCAGTCTATTAAGATTTTTGATTTTCTTACTATAAATAATGATAATGTAAATGTTTCAACTACTTACTTTATACTTACCAGTCTACATTGTGTGGAATTATTTTCCCAATAGGGTGTTTTAGATTTTCTGGAGCGCATCTCTGTCTCCTTTTGGAAAACATCTGGTCTTTGCTGCAATGGTTTGCACTAGCTGTCTTTGGGGATGCTTCTTTTTCTGTCTCCAGTGAAATGTAAACCGTTCTGGGATAAACACTGCCTTTCTGCTAACTTTGAAATGTATGCAAACACTGATCTTATCATTAGCTGAGATATCAGCTGACATGTAGAGGGACTTAGGAGGAACTTATTTTAACAAATATTTGTTAATGAAGGGTAGAAGTTAAAACCTTACTTTATCAAATAGATCATATCTTAGAAATTCCAGCATGATCAGAATATGCTATGGTTTGTTTTTTTTCACTGATACAAAACTTTCTATTGAAGTGCAGCCAGCCATACCTTTCTATAAACAGACTTTATTCCACATCACAGAAACATGTGTCCTGACCTTTCCACCGAGACCTTTCATTTATTTTCTAATATAGTTCCCCTTGTGAGTTACTCTGTTCTATAGTCATAGTAAAGGTCAGAGCAAACACTCATGTCTGATGTTTGCCTGCTGAATTAGCTGTGTCACCTTTAATTTTAACAGATTTTCTCACAGTTTTCATTTGATGGTGCATATTTATCATCAAATTGCATTAAAAATGGAAAATGGTGTATGTTGCATAATTTTTTTTAACCGGAATTTGTTGTGAAAAGATTTTTGTGTGAAGCTGAAACTAAAAAATAAAGCACCATGGATATGCAGCAAATGGACAACAAAATAATCCTTCATCCCTCTCCACCTCTTGCAGAGCTGAAAACAGACACAAAACAACTGCAGAGTGAAGCATCTTTTATCCCAACCCCATTCATCCAAAATGCAGTCCTTCCTTTAATAACCAAAAAAAAGACTGAGGGGATGTGATTTTCCATTAATCAACAATGGCAGGGCCAGCTCATTTGTATTGTTCCTGGGTACAAAACTAGATTTAGGACATTGTGAAGAAATGACCCCCTTACACATGTGAACAGCATTTTAAGGAGAGGCGGGGGTGGAGCCTGTCAACCCAAAGTTGATAGATGATGCTGCCTCAGATTATGAACACAGAATTAGCACATTAGGACTCATATGATAAATAGACCTACCAGCAACCAATCCCCCAGCTCTTCAGAGATTGGTTATACAAACTGATTGCACCCAAGCTTAACCAGGTTTTATTGTTACCCAGCTTCCTACGGTAACCTAAGACAAAAAAGCAGAGGTTTATATTTTACTTTGAAGATCAGGCCACGTTAAAACATATAGTTATTTTTGAGAGGCTAAGACATTTTCCTGAGGCCTTCATGAGGTAGGATCATAGCACCAAAGCACACCGACATAATCAGTCCTTTAAGGTTTGTTCTTTACGGCTGATTCTGGTGGTACAACAAGACATTCTGATGTGACCCCTAACTTCTGCTTCTTAGAACTTGTGTGGTTGGATTATTTTGTTTGTTTGTTTGTTTTGTGTCTAAATAGATTGCAGACCAATAATCATAATCCCTAAAGAGAGCTAGAAATTCATATCAGCACACCCAGCAGACTGAGATCAGACTAAGACCCAACTAACTGTTAAAAAGTCTTTTTTTCTTTTTAATCTTGAATGTCTTGTATGTTTCTTAAATATTTTCCTTGTCCCAGTAATATAGAAATGAAAAAACAATAAAATTTATCACAGTCAACTTGATTAAAAATGCCGTGATACATGCCAAAATACTTGATCTATTGTTAATTATCTCTGATGTGTTACTTTTTTGGCAGGAATAAATGGTGCATAAAACAAAAAACGATACATCTTACTTGCACACCTCTGGGTTAGACATTACTGTAAACACATTATTTAGTGCCATAACATACAAAAAAGACCTCAGAAATAGCCAACAGAGGGATCAAAGCCTTCTTGGGTACACACTCATTTGTCCCTTATCTATATGTACATTCCTAAACTGTAGTGCAAGTATCACGGGTGAAACTTGGGCTGCCTTGAGTGCCACACAGATGAAATGTTGGTATTTGGTAGATGCAAATTAATTGAATGTTTCCTCACTTGCAGGATCTAGAAATGATGTCAAATCCAATTTAACCATTTAACCATTAACCAAGTTCAGAAAGCAATGGGATTTGCTGATTCTTTTCTACTTGGTCATCAGGGTCACTGATATTACCAACAGATGACAATGTGCTTTGATACATTTTGAGGTATGAATTATGTAGGAACACAATCACTAAAAATAGTTGTATGCTGCTGTGCTTGTAAACTATATTATGAGATCTAAACCAACAGAGGACCAAATAAGCTGTTTTATTGCCTGTATCACTATGTTTTATATGCAAGCCAGCCATATTGGATTTTAACATTGGCAAGTAAACTTCAATTTTCCCACAAATATTTCCAACTTGAAAGAATCTTTCTGATAATATAAGAATAATATAAGAAGTTTGAGAACCACTGCTGAAAGTAAAAATGGAGAAAATATTCTCTTTACCCGTCACACTGTTCCTTGACTGTTTTAATTTTTTTTATGGTATAACACAATAATTTGAAAAAGTCCAAATCCTGTTCTATTGCTACTTTAAGTTGCTATTTTAAAATGTCTGTCAAAATGGTGGTACTTTGGGAAGCTAGTATTTACTTTGGAGGTAGTTGTTATAAAAAGTTTGAGAACCAGTGATGTAATGGAAAACAAAACCCATAAAATATCACATTTAACACAAGCAGGCATAAAACAAAATTGCAAATTCAAAAAAAAGTATTTTTTCTTGGGTAAACAAAGTAGTATTCATGCTAAATTACTGCGTATTAAGTATCTGGAACCCAAACAGATCCACACGTTACAAACGTTACAAATGTTTGTCAGTTCAGTCATTTAGGATTGCAAGAACAGTAGGAAATAATGTGCTAAGAATAAGTGTAGACCCCTGGTATACTCCAAGACCCCAGCTCTGCACCTTTTCTCCCCTTTAGTTGGCCCCTTCACTCTCTGCAGGAACCAAACAAAGAGAGGACCAAACAATGGATCACTCTGAAAGCTGAATGGCTTTGCGGGTCAAGCACCAACCCCAACCCCCCCCCCCCCCCCAACCTCCCTCTTTGACAGAAACACAACCCACACTTGTTCTGCTGAAGAGAGGCTGACCCTCACGGCAAAGAAATAATGAACGCTGCCTGGGCATTAAACTGATAAAACTACTGGGACTGGAATCATTTTGGCAGACAAATCACCTCTAATGGCAAAAGGCTGGAGCCTGTCCTCTGTCCTGTCTGTACTGTACACTGTCCAGGCATCCATGCTGCCACATTCAGCTGCTCTGCAGAGTTCATTGCACAAGATGTGACCTTACAGAGCAGATGTTCACATTTTCACCTCGCATTGCTTACTTTCTGTATATTTAACTTTATCTTTGGAGTTGCTAACAAAGACCCAGCATGAGCAGTCATCTGGAAAGATGCTGAGGAGATAGTTTGTTAACCAAATCAACTCATCAACTGCCACGCGAGCTTCTCTTTATAAATAAAAGCTCCACCTATGACATGTCTCACTGCAACAGACTGCCACCCAAATATTTGCATGTTTTATAGTCAAATTGGAAGAAAAATACGTTTGCAAATCATCTGCTGAATTTATTGTGGCCCTTCTTCCTGTTGGTTCATATCATCTGACAAGCTGTAAATTACTTAATAGGAACATAAGGAGTAACTGCAACTGTCTTAACCTTCCTGCACTTTTTCACTTGCTTTGCAGACACTAAACACACCCAAACATCTGGGTCTGCAGCATAAAGGAATTATTTTAATGTCCTCAATTTTGAATTATGCAATTAGAGCCAGGTCTGTTCATAGTCAGCATAAAGCATGATAAGATGAAACTTGGTTATCTACACAAGGCCTATCAGATCATGTTGTTTCCTGTGCTCCTATTGTAACTTTACTCCTTCCTAAACTACTATCTAGCGGCTCTGTTCCCTCTGAATTGCACACTGAGGTCCTGTCAGATTTGTATGTGGCTACTGTGAAACTTCTATGAAGCTCAAACAGTGGTTTTCCAACTCCCCGCCTGCATGGGCAGCTGAGGTCTGGAGGCATGCAAGCTGTTACGTCTTTCACCTATGATCGCGGCCCCTCCCCCAGGTCAGAGAACATGCATCAGATCAAGCTGGGGGCCTCTCGGGGTCGAGGAACCAGTGCCAATCAGACCACAATGCAGGACTGTACAGAAGCTTGAGGCCCCATGGACGTTTGGTTTTCTTTACACATCCACAGTAAAATTAGTGTATGTGTTCATCAATGGAAAATATTAAAACGTTTAAACAATAATTGAATAATATCCTAAATTAGCTTTTGAATAATTGCTTGACATGATTAGCCAAAAATGTTAAGTTATAATGTGAGTATTGCTGGGCAACATTAAACTACATAAATGTAACAAGAAAGTAAAAAAAAAAAAAAAAAAAAAATCGCTCATAAAAAAATTAATTGGAAGGATGAATTCAACTAATCAGGAAATATCTTATCAAGTATTTTAAACAAGGAATGAAAGATGAGATTTTATATTTTCATCAAAATATAATTATTTAGAACTAAGTTTAGCCATCTAATGAAGGAATTTATTTATACTTAATAACTCAAAGGTCTACTTTCTAATGCTTAGCAAAACAAAACATAAAACAACAGCCATAAAACATAGCTATTTCAAGAGAAATTTCTATGACTTGGAATGGACATTGAGGATATTTGGTTTTGCTCTGGGATTAATAAAATGGGTTTGAATTGAACTGAATCTAAGAAGATTAAAGTTTTAATCAAAAGTTTTCTTAACCTCTCTGTATTGTTCCAGTCCTGATTTTGAGTTAAGATATCTTATAGAATAGAATAGAATAGAATAGAATAGAATAGAATAGAAATATCCTTTATTGTCCAACAATGGGGAAATTTCTGTACAACAGCTGCAAAGTGACAATGACAGGCAATAAAGCAAAGAACATAAAATATGTATAAAAACAGAATAAAGAATAAAAAATACTCTACAGTAAGGCAAATTTTCCTCATAAATACTGTGCCGTTATCAAAAAAATACTCCAGTCCAGAGGAATGTGCAACTGAGTTGGTTATTTAAAAATGTATAAAATGTGGATGTCTCTGAGAAATAAAAAGTGACAAAAAAAAACAGTAAAGTTGTACAGATACTAGCATGGATATAAACACTTATTGAATTTGAGCAATGATGGTCATAGAGTCTAACATCTGCTGGGAGAAAGGTTCTCCTATAATGCTCCTTAGTGCACCTAGGATGCAGCAGTCTGTCACTGAAGGAGCTCTCCAGATCAGCAACAGCTTTATGCATGGGGTGGGAGACTTTGTTCATCAGTGATATTATTTTAGCCAGAGTCCTTCTATCTCCCACCACCTGCACTGGGTTGCAGGTGTGTGTCACAGCTGGGCATCCTAGCACAGAGCTGGCCTTCCTGATGAGCTTATCTAACTGCTTCCTCTCAGCTGTAGACAAGCTGCTGCTCCACCATACAATCCCATAGAAGATGGCTGATGAAACTACAGAGTCAAACAAGGTCTTTAGGAGCACCCTCTGTACTCCAAAAGACCTCAGCCTCTTCAGCAGGTAGAGCCTGCGCGGACCCTTCCTGTAAAGTGCATTATGAGTCCAGTCCAATTTATTATTCAGGTGAACACCCAGGTACTTACAAGAGTCCACAATCTCAATGTCCATTCCCCAGATGTTCACCAGAGTCAGTGTGGTGGGTCTGCAACTGCTGAAATCCATCTCCAGCTCCCTGGTTTTAGCAGCATTGATCAAGAGGTGGCTATGCTGGCACTAGTCCACAAAGTCCTGAGTCCACTGTCTGTACTCTGAGTTGTTCTCATCTGTGATGAGGCCAACTATGGCAGAGTCATCTGAGAACTTTTGCAGATGGCAGCGTGGGGAGTTGATGGAGAAGTCTGCAGTGTAGAGGGTGAAGAGAAACAGTGCCAGCACAGTTCCCTGAGGGACCCCTGTAATGCAGACCAGCCTGTCAGAGACATAGCCCTGTGTCCTTACATACTGTGGTGGGCCAGTGAGGTAATCCATAATCTACTGGGACATGTGGTGGTCCACTCCTGACAGCTCCAGCTTGTCCCTCAGAAGTCCTAGCTGGATGGTGTTGAAAGCACTGGAGAAATCAAAGAACATAATCCTCATAGTGCTTCCAGGTTTTTCCAGGTGGGTCAGCGCTCAGTGCAGGAGGTAGATGACCTGGCATCATCCACCCCGATGCTAGGTCAGTAGGCAAACTGTAGAGGATCCAATGAAGATGTCACCAGGGAACTTAGATGTTTGAGGACAAGCCTCTTGAAGGTCTTCATCAGATGTGACGTCAGGGCAACTGGCCTGTAGCCGCTGAGGTCCTTTGGATGTTTAGTCTTTAGTACTGGTACCACACAGGAGGTCTTCCACAGTTGTGCTACTTTCCCCAGCTTCAGGCTCAGGGTGAACATGTATCCCATGATGCCACACAGTTGATCTGCACAGCACCTCAAGAGTTTAGACCTGATGCCATCTGGACCTGCAGCTTTGCATCTTCATCTGTCGCAGCTCATTCCTCACCTTAAGTGTTGAAAGGGACAAGATGGAGGTGAGGGAGGGGGCTGTGGGATTGAGTCTGAAGTGAAGAGGGTAGATAATGGCAGAGAGCTGAGAGATGTGAAGAAAAGCTGGCAGTCATTACAGATGAGGGGGGTAACAGCAGGGGAGAATGGGCAGGGGGAGGGATGGGTGACTGGTCAAACCTGTTAAAGAACTGGTTCAGGGCGTTCATCCACCCTAAGTCTCTACAACCTGAGGGTTTGGTTTGTGGCCTGAAATTGACTTCAAACTTCTCCAAACTTCACTGATGTTACTCTGCTGCAACTGGTCCTCCATCTTCTTTCTGTAGATGTTTTTTTTCCATCCCTAATTTTCCTTCTCAGTTCCTTCTGCACAGCTCTCAGCTCCTCCTTGTTTCCTGATCTAAAGGCTCTCTTCTTCTCCTTCAGGAGAGCCTTGATTTCAGGGCTGAGCCAGGGCTTGTTGTTGGAGAGACGCCATACTGTCTTGATAGGCACAGTGTTCTCGATTCAGAAGTTGATATAGTCCGTGATGCTGTCTGTGATGCTTTCAGTGTCCTCCCCATGAGGAGCACTGAGCTCTTCCCACACAGTGGAGCTGAAGCAGTTCCTCAGAGGTTCTTCAGTCTCTTCAGCCCATTTCTTCACTGTGCGGGTCACACCTGGTTCTCTGTGTACCAGGGGTTTATACACAAGATGGAGATGAATCAGGTTGTGATCAGAGCCCCCCAGGGGAGGAAGAGGTGATGAACTGTATGCCTCCTTGGTGTTGGCATGAATCACATCCAGGATTTTGTCATCTCTGGAATGGCAGGTGACATATTGGGTGAAGGCTGGTAGAGTGGAGGACAGGGAGACATGATTAAAGTCCTTGGAGATCAGAAAGAGGGCCTGTGGGTGCTGTGTTTAAAATTTTCTGGTGGTAGTGTGGAGGGCATCACAAGCTACAGCAGCATTAGCAGAAGGTGGGAGATACACAGTTATTACAATAACATGTGAAAACTCCCGAGGAAGATAGTGCAGCCTCATGTTAACTGCTAGCAGTTCAATGTCCTTACTGCAGAGTGTCTCTTTGATAGTTAAATGTCCAGAGTGACATCATCTATCGTTCACAAACACAGCCAGATTGCTTCCTCTCTTCTTATCAGCCTCCTTCGTTCTGTCAGCATGGAATAAATGAAAGCTGTCCATGTTTATGTGAGAGTCCAGAGTTAGCATGGTTTACCACGTCTCAGTCAAGCAGATGAGGCTGGTCTATCAGTAGCTCCTTTGATGGTGCATTTGAGCCGCCAGCTCGTCCACTTTGTTGGGAGGAGATCTCACGTTTCCCATTATGATGGACAGGATGATGGGCCTATACCTTCTTCCTCGGTTGTGGCGCCCAATGCCCGCATGTGTCCCACGTCTTTTCCTTCTCAGCTCGCGGGGAATATCGGGTCGCTCAGTGGGAGGCAGTACAGCGGAGCTACCGAGAGCTAGCAGCTGATCCCTGGTGTAAAGAATTGACACATGGCCACCCATGCCTTCTCAGAACACAAAAGACTTTAAAAAAAAACCAAAATAAAAACAAAGTTGTCCACAAAACGGTCAGTTCCATTGCGTGAACCAGCAATATGAAAAAAAGAGCTGTAGCAAAATAATATACAACATGTCTTAATAAGATTTTAGAGGAAAATACTCTTAATCGAGTCAGAGCTGCTGAGGCAGGCTGCCTGCTTCTGCGGCACTGGAAATAGGATTCTTACCATTTGGGAGAAGGAAAAAACAAAGATGTATTCAAGGAAGGAAGACTTTTGAATCTATCAGCTTCTCAACCAGAGCACTGTCTTATGAGGAAAATGAAAATGCTTTACTCTGGTTCAGATCTAAGCTCAGATAACAAGAAATCTCAGCATATAGCTGTTTCTGAACTGATGTTCATTTTGTGTTTGTGGGGAAGTAGTAGCTGGCTAATCCGACTCAGGTTATTGGACAATTTTCTACTTTGTATCACTCCAGAATCAAACTGGACACAAATAAAATAAAATCACTCCTAAAGAAAGGAACTCAGGGATATTGAGCATGTTGAGGAGTGGTGGAAAATGAGACAAAGATTGTCAAACTCAAATGAAAATGTAGGCAACATAATAAAAAACATATGATGCACAAAAACAGTTGAGAATTGACAAGGTGGTTAGGCTTGGTCCAAATTAATTGGTCAGAACTTTCTTCTGTGTTCTGTGTGTTCTCTCTTTGACTCTTAGCAGAAAACATATCACCAGAGCTGACCATAAATCAAAAGAGGATTGAGGAAGAATGTGGTTAGGTCCTCCCGCCTTCTATGAATCCCAGAATGGGTAGAAATATGCCTTGCTTCAGACTGGAAGTGGCCTGACACACTCAAGGTTTCACAAATGTAATCTTTCTTTTGAAGAACAGACAAGTTTCAGTGTCTGAGTTTATCAGATTTATCACACTTTAATGTTATGATAAATCATAAATTGATTATGGACTATTTCTCAACCTTCCATAATTTTCTAAAGTCTAAAAACATTCATATATACAGAAAAAAAACATCTTATTGTAAGAGCATAATAAGGTCTCAAAAACATTCATAGCCTGAAGAATATGACGCCACTTGCTGGAAAGGAGGTTAATTTGACTGGATCTACAGTCATGGTGAAGGCATTTTAAAAAAGTCTTGGTGGAAGTAATTAAATGTGTGTAAAAGGTCAGCTCTTACACATTTGTATGCACAACGCTAAAGAATCATATTGCTATGTATTTCAAATGTGTACAATTGTGTGGAATTTTTATATTCTTCTTACATGCAAGTGGTTTTTAAATAAAGTAAATGAGTGTCCGATTATAATATATTACATCATATATTTTGGTTAGGCTGAAAATGTGACGTTTAGCACAATGTTCTCCATTTGTGCGGAACATTAATCACTTTCAATTTAGAGAATAATCTACAGATTTCTTTGTGACAAATACTTCTTTTGGTTTCAGCACTGATATATAATTTTAATGACAACAGATCCATACAGCATGTGGAGTGTTAGCTTTGTGCCCCTCCTGGGTACCTTGTGTTTGCCTACATCTGCTTCAGATAGCTCATTCTTACACTCTAAAGAGGTAGTGCGATGGCTCATTTGCCTCCGCTCCTGCACCCTGAGAATCTACCATGTAAAAGAATCATCAGCTTGAATCTTTTATCACCTGATCCTGCATAAGCTGTTGCAAGTCTAACTGGTCTGCTGATAAAAACGCCTCACGTTTAACCCCCTTTCCTCACTTCTCTGCTGGATGGCATCCCCCTTCCAGACTCTTAACAAGAGTAAATGTTTTCCTTCGTCCTCGCCACTGAGTCATTTCTGGTGTTGAACTTGTCTCTAACCTTTTCCTTCTCCCTTTTGTTTGGCTTTTGTTTTGCAACAGCTGTTATCATAGATTTCTTTTTTTTCTTTCTTTCTTTTTTTTCTGGTCAGCTGTGATTGCTCCGGGCAAAACAGGAGCAGATGGTGTTTTGCTATGCATGAATGGAGCGTTAGAGGAGTTGGACTGAATAGGCTAAGTTTTGAATGGTGTCTACACAGCACCTGCCTCTTGTAGCAGCAGGGACATCCTAGTGGCATGATCTGTCTTGGCTTTGCTGCCGTCGTAAGGGATGAAAAGAAAGAAGCAAAGGCGGGGGGAACCTTGTTGGGTACCATCCACATTTATTGATTTTCTTGCAAAGTCGTGGCATAATGTGGTGTACAGTCAGTTTGAGTTAATTGGATGTGACACAGCATGCACATGTAATCTATCACTCCACTCTCCTGGTACACTTTATCAGTTTTGTTGCCATAGAAACATGTTGGCTCAGTAATAACCTATATTAACAGGCTAAGTAAGTTGCAATAAAAGGCAATTTCAGAGTTGGGAACCTCTGCAGAACACAAAGCCCATAAAACACTGATGAAATAAATCGCAGAGTGGCAGTGAGGGGAGGGAAGGGGAGACAAGGGGGAGCTTTTGCATTCTTAAACCAAACAAAGTCCAAATAAAAAGAAACTGCAATCATTTCCATGCAACACAGGGACATCTGTCAACCTCTGGGGCATGATGATCTGTCACAATAAAGAAAGCTTTTTCAGACTGCTGACAGCTTGCTAAGTATTTTTTTTAAGTGACTGTATAATGCAACAGAGAATAAAATGCTCCAGATGCATTTGGTCTGCAAATACTCCACAATGTGCAATAAAACATGACAAACTTGGGAAAATAAGCTAAAACAAAACAGGTCATTACTCAAATGTTTTTACTGCTGTTATTGTTATAGAGACAAGTGAGTATAAACAGTTTTTCTTTTGCGTTGGATGTTTATTCCATGACCTTTATGGCTGACAGCAGCATAATAGAGATTTGTTTATCAGCCCAATGTCTGGCTTGTGCTTTTATGATGGCATAAAGCTCCTCAAATATATTTAAAGAGCTGAAAAAGTCTCACTTTAGTGCTTTGCAAAAGTATTTATGCCCCTCAAACGCTTTTGCATATTGTCATGTTATAACCTCAAACTTCAGTGTGTTTTATAAGGATTTTATGTAATAAATGGACACAAAGTAGTGCATAACCATGAAGAAGGATGAAAATGCTCAAAGGTGTGCCAAAAATTTTTATTCAGCCCCCATTTTTGATTAATCTAAATACAATACATTGCAGCTAGACAGCTTCAGAAGTCTCTTATATATAGTAAATAAAGTTCACTGGTGTCTAATTTAATCTCAGTATTAATCCAGTACATACCTGTTCTGGGAAGGGCACAGAAGTTTGTTTGAGAACATTAATTACCAAATAGAATCATGTAGATCCAGGAGCAGAACAGACATGTTTGGAGAAGTTTAAAAATTGGGTGAGGTTCTAGAACAATGTCCGACCCCTTTAATATTTTTTTTCACTGCAGTGTTCAGTTAATCAACCAAAGAAAGAGTATAGCACAACTGCAATGTCAATCTCTGGCCATCCACCTTAGCTGACAGTTCAAGCATTACTTGGAAAAGTTGTCAAGAGATCAATGGTAGCTCTGGAGGAACTGCAGACCTTTGTAGCTCTGGTGGGAGAAGATGTCAATAGGATGATTACTAGTTGTGTACTCCGCAATCTAGTAGCAAAAATAAAGTCATTGTTGTAAGAAATCCATAAAATGCCCTGTTTGCAGATGTTCACAAACTATATAGGAGACAGCAAATGTGAGGAAGAAGGCGTTCTGGTCAAATGAGACAAAACTGGGTTTTCTGGACTATGTGCAAAAAACTAGGTGTGAAGACAAACACTGCACATCACCATTAATACACAGTACCCACTGTGACTAATGATGTGGAAATACTATTCTTCAGTAGCAAAAGAGAAGCTGGTTGGAGTTGATGATAAAATGGGTGCATGCCAAAACGGACAATCCTGGATGAAAACCTCATCCATCCTCCTGCTGTTCCACATCCCTAAACATACAGCCAGGTGTCGTCATATTTAATAAATTAGAATATTATTGTAAAGTTAATTTATTTTAGTGGCTCAGTTCAGGCAGTGAAACATAATACAGAGATTAATGACTGATTTTTTCAAGTCTTTTCTGCTCTCAGGTAGTGAATACTTGACAATTAAGATTAGAATAATTTAAAAAAACTTTCAATTTAGAAATGTGGGCTTAATATAAAGTGTCTTTAATACCTGCTTAAAGGTTGTTATTTTCAAAAGGGACTTTTAATCTGATCAATCTCATCAGAAGAGATATTCTAATTTATTCAGTATGACTGCATATTGATGTGTTAGAATAGCCGAGTCATTCTAAAGCATAAAGCCAACTAAGAATCTGTGCCAAAACACTCTCCATCCATTCTGGCAAAGCTGCCAGAGACATACAACTCCTACATACAATTGTGAAAAAGTCCAAGCAGCATAAATACTTTTTGGAATGTTCTGTATACCTTTTCATGAGCTAAAGACAGACTAGCATCTGTTTCCATCCCATGCTGATGATTACATTCTGTTAAATCATTTACTCCTGTCAGAAGAGAAGATTAGTCATTAACAGCAGCACCAACTAACAGAACACAGACCGGTGCAGCGTGTGCAGCACATCGGGAGCCTGCATCCAAACTGTTGTTGAGTGACAGGCTCACCTGATGGGAGTTGAGTATAAAAAGGTTGAATCACTCCATCTGTTTTCTGGGCAAATATCAAGGAGATGAAATATGTGCACATCCAGCATCTTCAAACACGAGATTCAGAAAATAAATAATAAATAACTATAGGGTGCATACAATTGCACTTTAAATCATTCATCCCTCAAACTAGCAGCTATTTGCAATAAACAAATCAAACAAGAACAATTTAAGTGTTTCAATACTTTGGTTTCTCAAAATTAAACACAAATTTCCACTTTTAATGACAAATGCAGTCTAAAAACATGTTCAACCATGACCAGCATCTTTCGTACTTAGCAGAGCTCTCGGTTGCCTTTACGACTTGCTGGAAACATGATTTATAGCCAGAAACTAGCTTCTGACAGCATTTCTGTGGAATCTTAGGCTCCTCCAAAGGTTGGCCTCTCACTGATATTGCTTGGTTTGCATGCTGCAAACACTTTTCAATTGAGTTCAAACAGGATGATGATCCAAAAGTCCACCAAGGCTTGGTTTCAGAAACATCCTGGAAGATACCAGTTTCTCCCACAATTTCCCAATAATTAACTGGATCCATCTTGCTTTCCACATGCTGCAGATTTCAAGCACAAGAGGAAACAAAACAGTCCCAGAGCATTATTAAACCACTGTCATGTTTCACTGTGTGTGGTGTTCTTTTCAGAGTATGCTTTATTTTTTTCTCCCTAGGACATTCCATTGATCTATAGACCCAAAAAGTCCTAGTTTTGATCAGTCCTTTCTATGAACAGAACCCCCAAACCTATATAACAAACGGCCCGTACTTGTATAACGCTTTACCTAGTCCAGAAGACTTCCAAACTTCTTCACAGTACATTCAGTCATTCACCCATTCAAGTACACACTCACACAGTGATGGCAGTAAGCTACATTGTAGCCACAGCTGCCCTGGGGCAGTCTGACAGAAGTGCTGCTGCCATGCACCGGCGCCACCAGGCCCTCTGAACACCACCAGCAGGCAAGATGGGTGAAGTGTCTTGCTCAAGAACACAATGACTGAGACAGATCGAGTGGGGCTTCGAACCGTCACCCCAATTGTGAGAAAATTGGAAACAACTTTTCTTGTGCTTTTGAGTCAGTAAGGTGGTGCATATTAGAGTCCAGGCATGGAGCATTCAGCGTATATTAACTGCCTTACTGTGGAAACTGAAACCTCGGAGCCTGCTGCCATCATGTCTTGCTGCAGGTCTTCTGAGGTAATTCAAGGGTTTATAACCACCAGGAATCTGGTGGCAGTTTTGTTTTATCCTCTACTCCACTGTTCTTTAACTTTAAAGTTGAGCAATATTTCCTGATGGATGCATTTTTCTTTATTTTAGTACCCATTTCCCTGTTTCTGCAAGGCAAAGATCTCTTCTCTGAACTTTTTGGACAATTATCTTGACTTAACAATATTTCTATCATGTAGTGAAAGATTATAGTCAACAGTCCAGGTATTTTAGGAATTTTGTCACAATAACAACTGATGCAAAGGTCAAGGGCTCCATTATATTATTATTATTATTATTATTTGTTGCATCAGGTGTGCCTGAGAACACACCTGATTTTAATTATATTCATATGAATGCTCTTATGAAGAATTCAGTTTCATCATACTGCAGTAGTTATTAAAGGTATGATTTGGTTTTGAATTTGAAAAAAAGTCTTCTAGGATTAGCTTTATTTACCTATTTAAACTGTTTTGTGTAATTTGCTAATTTCAAACACCTGAACAATTTTTCATTTTGCCAGTAAAGCTAATTTCAAACAGAGGTTCGGTGATTTTAGGTTTGTGATCATTTTAAAAGTAAATTGGCTACTTTGTCAGTTTTTGTTTGCTGGTCATTCTGGGGAAAAAAATGGCCAAATTTCTGTGCAGAATGTCTGTTAAAATGAAAACAAAACATAGCAGCCTCCAGGATTATGAATATTATCTTTTTACATTTATCTAAACGCCACAGAATTTTCTGCTAATTCGGCTCCGATGCAGCAGCTGCTGCTCCTTCAGTCTGACAGGTCAAAAGTTCTCTAAACAAACTTCTACACATCAAGGATGTCAGCAGTTCAGCAGGCTAACAACCCCTCCATCCCCAACACACACACACACACACACACACACACCCCTACCCCATCTAATAAACAATGTTTACTACTCATCTCAGAGGTCAGGAGCTTTCTTTGTGAAGATCATCACCACAAGGTCAAGAATTCCTTAAATGTAGTCAAGCATTTGACTACAGCTTTAATTTCTTCTTGTTAAGTGGGCCTGACATTGGGCTTTCAGGGTCGGATGTCTCGGCACCGAGCTAGAGTAGGAGCATAAAGAGACCTGGTTTTGTTGTGCTTCTCTTAAGGGGACAAAGTTGACGCTGTCGAATCCCAGTGTCCAGCTCTGCATCTGTGGTCAGACATGTGAGAGGGGCTGCAGCATGGCCGCGATGGTCAGATGGTCAGTGTCAGCCGGGCTTTTGTTCCACTTGCATTGTATCTGTGCGGTGAACGGGAAAACAACAAAGGAGCCAAATAAATCATTAAAATACACAATCCCTCAGCTTCCACATCTGACTCCTTAGTCATCCTCGGCACAGTGCTGAACAACTGACCTCAGCGGGAGAGAGGGGGACAATTAGGTCACTTCATGATTGCATTACTCAAATGACACATTAATGTCATGGTGCCCTTCATGCGTTTCATCAGCGTTGGTTAATGATGAGGACAGGAAGAAAGATGAGCAGAGGATATTGATTGCTTCATGTTTCTATGATCGCATTGCTCCGGGAAAAGAAATAAAAGTGTTTCACATACAACAGGGGGGATTTATTTATTCACCAATTTAAATTACCACAGGCTCCATTACATGAGGAGCAGTGTATTAGTCTTGTAAATGATGTGTGTGGATAGCAGTGTTTTGAAAATATATGTAACCTTTTTATTGCACAGTCCCATAACTCCAACCCTGGCTGTGAGATATTTGTACACACAGTGACCGCAGTACTGAGGGGTTATGGAATAACAAGGAGCAGCATGCATTATTAATGGGCTCTGCTGTGAATCTGTTCAGAATAATAACAGCGATTTCCCAGAGCCTCATTACTGTGTGTTTTTAAAGCGTGTGTTTGGTATCCATGGACACCCGCTCTCACATTCTCCTCCTCTTCCCTCTCCCACCCTCCCCTCTCTCTCTCTCTCTCTTTATTAGGATTCAGGTCATGCAAAGCACTTGCTGTTTTTAATTTTCATTTCATCATAAGCACTTTAAGACTGTTGCCAGTGCTTATTTTCTGTTTTCCTGCAGACCTCTTCACTCGGGCTTCTGACAGGACAGATGCCACAATTAATCACGGCAGTGAAACGGGCATCATTTCCATCCCAAGCTCAAGAGCCAATCGGTGCTGCGGCAGAGACGGGCCTCGGCTCCAGGTTCTAAATGCTTTCCTGAAAGCTGACTAATTGAAAACAACGGAAAATTTAAACGTTCTCTAAAGCCGCTATCACAGAAGCTCAGGAGTAAATTCTTGATCTAATTTGAACTACCATTAACCCATGTTTAAAATCTCTCCACTGCTGTGAGGGAGGAAAAAAAAAGAAGGGTCTTCTCTTGGCCAATGGATTCACAGCCTATTGTGCAGATATGATAATTATTGTTTGCCTGCCTTCCCTCCCCCGCACACCATTTTATTCAAGGGAGCTCAGCAAACCCCTGGGGATGTCTTGGAAATGAAGCGATTTTGAAGGGACTAAGAAAAAGGCAGAATCCAATGCACTGGTGTGTGAGAAGGGGACTGTTATTGAGACAAGTGCCTGTTTACATGCTGACCTCGTCCAGCATCAGCACTGTTCTTACACACAGTTACAACAGAGGTTCACTTTAAAACACTGAGAAACAGAAAACAGAATACTGAAGGCAGCATGAATGCTTGTGCATCCTTTCAAATAATTTTCCTTGATAAACTCTGAAAGAAAACATACAATTATTTTTCTCATATACCTCTTAATCAACTAAGAACTGTGAATGTGTACAATGGCTCGCAAAAGCATTCATTCCCATGTAATGTTTTTTTTTTTTCCATATTTTGTGACGTTACAACCACAGACTTCACAACGGACCACATGTTTTATTTTTTTACTCAAGTTAAAGTATAATGATTATGAAGTGTAAAGTTTTTACACCTAAAAATCTGAAAAGGGTGGGTTACATATACATTCAGCCCCCTTGAGTCAATACCCTGCACAACCAGCTTTCATTGCAATTACTGTTGCACCAACTGTGCACATATACAGGCTGAAATTCTTCCCTGTTCTTCTTTTCAAAATAGCTCAAGCTCAGTTTTGCTTTACATTCTTGATTTGATTTAGATCTGGACTTTAACTGGGCCATTCTAACACAGTAATCTTCAGTCTAAACCATTCCACTGGAACTCAGGCTAAGTCTGAAGTCTTAAACAGGTTATCTTCTATTGGATCTTTGACCAGATTCCCTGCCCCTACTGAAAAAAAGGCATCCTGCAGCATTATGCTGCTATCACAGTGTTTCACTGCAGACATAGTTTTTAAGGTGGTAAGAAGTGTCAGCTTCCCTCCACTCAGTGTTTTTTTTTTTTAATGTCGATCAGAAGGTTTGGGTTTCTGGTCTTATCTGACCACCTTCATTCACATGTTTGTTGTGCCCCTCTACATGGCATGCAGCCAATTGCAAATAGGACTTCTAATGACTTCCTTCTTTCCACTGTTCCATAAAGTTCTGATTTGTAAAGTTGTACAACTAATAGTTGTTGTCAACAGATTCGTACACCTGAGCTGTGGATTCCTGAACCTCCTCCAGAATCACCACGGGCCTCTTAACTGTTTCTTTTTCTCTGAAAAAAATGTTCCCTTTGCTTAGCCTGTGATTTTAGATGAATGGCCATGTGGGAGCTGCTGAAACAGGCTGCCAACTCGTGCTGCACTAGGAGAGTTATGCATGTCCCCGCTTACCTTAACTTGCTACTGTGACACCTGAAATTCCACACTATGGGACAAGAAGGAATTATTCTATTGTATTCTATTCTGTTCTGTTCTATGTGTTGTTAGGTTGTTGTATAGCAGTTGTGCCATACTCTTTCCATTTTTGGAAGATGGATTGAGCATAGCTCTATTATATGTTCAAAGCTTGGTATATCTATCATTTTAGAACCTAATCTGTTTAAACTTCTCCACAACTTTTTCCCTGACCTCTCTGGTGTGATCCCTGAACTTTATGATGTTTCCTTAAAAATGTTCTTAAAGAAATCCCTGAGGCCTTTGCAGAACCCATACAGATGTTCTAATTATGTAAGGGTTAGTTGGTTGCTCTATACTTCATTTAGGGATACAAGATTAAAGGGTATTGAATACATATGATTACCACAGTTCTTAGATTTTTATTTGTAATTAATTGAAACCATGTACTGTTTTCCTTCCACTTCCAAATTATGCATGAGCATGTGTTTATCACACAAAATCCAAATAAAATTCACTAAGGTCTGGAATCATAACATGACAAAATACAAAAAAAGTTTAGGTATTGGAAATACTTTTGAAAAGTACTGTAATCTGTTTTTAGTATCTAACAAGGGGATGAGAAAGGACTCTACAGAAATGACGGCCTAAAAAAAACTGATTCCTCCAAATAAATATTTGATTGATAGTTTAATTTTAAACAGAGACACAAAGAAATATATACTTCATACAAAATTATGGCTACGATCATATTAGTGATGGAATGTCTCTGAAATTGTCTTCATGGCTGCGCAAAAAACTCCAACATTAAATACGTTTCCTACTTTAAGCTGCAAACATCTTTTTTTTTTTTTTTTTTTTTTTTTTTTTTCAAGAACTCCATACCAGTATGCATTTATCCTAGGGACAGTTTCCAACTGTACTTGGTTTTAAGCAAAATACAAAGAAAATTAATTGCTATTGGAACTCATAAAAAAGTATAAAAGAGCAGAAATGCACTATGTGATACAGCAATCCACAGGTCATTAAAACAATGTTTTAATTAAAGCCTCACATATTAAAACTTTACAACAGGTGATATGAAAAAATGTACATTTTCTTTTTTCCCCCGGGGACTTATGTACATCTGGCAAACAAAAAAATCCCACAAAAACAATCTCCAATATCTTTTGAGTTGGCTTTGGCAGTGCAACAAACTGGCTCTGCAGTATCTCTCCCTCAATGTCAGTATTGGTAAGCAGAGTAAAAATACAAGAATCCTTAAATCATATACCTTGATCCAGAAATCTGTATTTACCATAAAATATCCCCTTTCTCACACATAATAAAAAAAAACATAATTTAATAGTTATACATTTGACATAAAAACAATAAGATTAATTAAAGAAGTTATTTTTTTGGATGGGGACGGGGCAGGGAAAGCCAGTTACAGAATTTTGGGCAAATTGTCTGGAGGGTGAATTGCTGCAAACGGGAGATCTCGTCTCTCCCCTCTCTACAAAACATGTACAGCAGATTACAGCTACAGTTTGATGGTGTGATGACATAAATGATTTATGGCAGTTTCTGTCTCTGTCAGTTCAGTCATTCATCCAGATAACTGCTTCCAAAGACCTTTTATTTCCAGTTCTCTTCATTCTTCAAAGACACTGTCTGCTTTTGTGACATAGCTTGAAAGTGTCTTTAAATATCACCAAGCCACCCCCGTGTGATGATTTGAGCAGTTAGATCTGCAGGAAAGATGGAGGAAAGAAAGTCTTGTATATACTGGCCAGTGTGGGAACAAAGACTTGATGTGTGGGTTCCTGGTTTCCAGCAAAGATCTAGTGAGTCACTCAACCCAGGCAAGGAGTGATAAAATGTTTTCCAAATATCCTCGCGCACTGCTGATCTCACATCTCTGGCTTCATAAATAAAGCTTTATTGTTAAATAAAATAGTGGGAGATAAATGTCTTTCAGAATTTTGTGTAACCAGTAAGTTCAAATTAATAACTGAAAGATGTCGCAAACAACCCCTGGGTGTTCAACCTAATAGGCTGCTGTTAGTTCTCAGCCTATTTCATAGACAAAACCCCAGCTAACATGTTGCCCCCCTGTACATGTATGTGCATATCTGTCTACAACAATAAACAGGTTCTTTATATAACATTCTAAATTTTACACACTTCTTAAGTGCAACTTAGAAAAGCAACATCGAGTGATGCTTTTATTCTGTTCCTGTTCTTTGAGATAGGATTTTCATTTGGCTCAGTAAATGCTGACCTGGGACAGGACCTGTGCGTGGGCCTGGATTTGGGAAGGGTGTGGATGTTGAGAGGCTGGCTGGGGACTACCAAGGGATGCAGAGCCTCCCACTGAATGTGGTGTACCAGGAGAGTGCTGCGGTGGGGAACACTGCGACTGGTGCTGCTGCTGCTGCTGTTGCTGGAGATGCTGAATCTGCTGCTGATGCAGTTGATGCTGCATTTGCATGTGCTGCATTTGCATGTGCTGCTGCTGTTGCTGTTGCTGCTGCTGCTGCTGCTGTTGCATGTGGTGCTGCTGCAGCTGTTGCTGGAGGTGGTGCTGGAAATGCTGATGCTGCATCTGCTGCTGGATCTGTTGGTGATGCATCTGCTGCTGCTGCATTTGATGGTGCTGGAGGTGCTGTTGCATCTGTTGCTGTTGTTGCTGCTGCTGGAGCTGCTGCATGGTGTGCTGCTGCACTGATTGCATGGGTGGGCTCATCTGAGAGACCGCTGTAGACTGAGCACCAGCCACCATGGGCCCGCCGGCACCCATCTGGCCCAGCAGCTGCGGAGGCATCCCAGAGGACATGTTCTGGTGGGAAACTGTAACTGAAGTCACGACATGGCTGCCCCCTAGTCTCATCTGTAGAGGCTTTGGGGCAATGGCCCGTGGCAGTGCTTGCTGCAGGGCCTGGGAAGCCGATGGCATGGCAGGGTGCTGGTTGTGGGGTGTAGGCAACACCAGGCCAGGGGACAGACTGGTGGAGGCCAGGGTCTGTTGAACTGTTCGAATGGTTTGAGCTTCAGCTGATTCTGCTGCAGCCTGGATGAAGTGAAGAAGCATACCATGTTATTTACAACTTCATAACGTCTTAAATAAAACCACCAATAAAGCAAAAATATTTATTTGTTTAATACATTTTTGCAGTAAAAAAGATTGTTTTTTTAACCTTGGAGACCAGGCTTGCACGGTAAGCAGCGAGGGCCTTTAGGTATTCCTTCTTGGCAGCCTCTGTTTTGCTTTTATAAACCTTTGAAGAGACAGAATACAGTTTAAATGAGTAATAATTGCAGATACTTTCAGATTTACGCCCAGCCTGAAAACAGAATTTTGAAGTACCTGCTTCTGTTCCTCCCCAAGGCCGTCCCACATTGAGGCTACAATCTTGGACACTTCCCCAAAGGTAGCGTTGGGGTTCTGACCTTTGATTGCAGCCTGGGTATCTCTGAAGAACAGGGCATAGGCAGAAACTGGCTTTTGGGGCTCATTGGGATCCTTCTTCTTTTTCTTTTTAGGAGTCTTGGGCTTCTTTGTGGGATCAATTGGGGCTGGTCGCTTCTCTCCAATAACCTTAAATGAAAGAAAAAGTTTGATAAAAAACTTTAAACTTGGTAAAATGGATCTTTACATTATCATGTATTCATTGCCTTACATTTAAAGCCAAGTAACACTTGTTTTTAAATAAGCCAACGCACATGGGATAATCGGAAAGAGTGTGACAACAGCTTTATCCTAAAATAACATCTGCCTATCTGCTTTACTCACTCTGTTGCTGTCCTCCTGGTCATCTTCATTGATGGAACTGGACGGAGAGGGTGTGGCTGATTTGCTGGCAGGGGGCGATGGTGAGGTATGGTTGATGTTGGGTCCTGCCATGTTCAAACTCAGCTGTCCATTGAGCTGCGATTGGTTGATGGTGGACAGCTGATTCCGCGACATCATACCATTAGGGCTGTTCATGCTAATGATAGACTTCATCACCATGGATGGGTTAGACGGGTACTGACGGAGATGACCAGGCCCAACATTCTAGAAAAAAATAAAATAAAAAAGAACAGACAGGGTAAGATAAGAAGATAATACCCTTTTTAAACTCAACACATTTTTAGAAAGACAAAGAAAATAAAACCTTTAAAAAATCCTAATTATGGATATACAGTGTATCACCATATTTTTGTACAAAAGAACAGCCAATAACCAAACCAATGTGAAACAGATCTGGTTTAATGCAATGGGAACATTACTAAGTCCTGATTAACATGTAAGGAAAGCAGTTTAATCTCCAGCCTTTCTCAAATGGACGTTCTTGTTCATAGAGATACTTCCTCATTACATGTGGCATTAGACAAAGTAGCCCCCTTGAAAAAGAAGGCAATTATCCATAGGAGGTTGGCTCCTTGGTTTAATTCAGAGCTGCATACTTTGAAGCAGAACACTAGGAAATTTGAGAGAAAATGGCACTCTACTCATCTAGAGGAGTCCTACTTAACTTGGAAAAATAGTCTGCTGCTGTCCAAAAAGACCCTTCACCAAGCTAGAACATTGTATTTTTCATCATTAATAGAGGAAGAATTGGAATAATCCTAGGTTTCTTTTTTGTACAAGTGCCAAACTTCCAAAGAGTTATAGCTTTATTGAGCCATCAATTCCCCCAGCTCTCAGCAGTAATGACTTTATGGAATTCTTCTTAAATAAATTTGATTCTATTAAAAATAAAATTGTTGGCATCCTCCCGAACATGATTACTTCATCCTCAGTAAGTGAGGCAGCAGTGAATGTAACTCTCGAACCTGATGTGTGTTTGGACTATTTTGAGTCAGTTGAGCTTTCTGAGTTATTCAAAAATATTAGCTTCTTCCAAACCTTCGACTTGCATGTTGGACCCCATCCTAGTCAACTTATTTAAAGAGGTGTTTCCTTTGATTACTGCCATCATTTTAGATATGATTCACCTATCCTTAGTAAATGGACACGTTCCACAGGCTTTTAAGGTAGCTGTAATTAAACCTTTACTTAAGAAACCTTCTCTCAATCAAGATGACTTAATAAATTACAGACCTGTATAGAGTCTTCCTTTCTTATCTAAAATCCTTGAGAAAATATTTGCTACTCAAGTGTGTGAGAAACTAAAAAGTAATGACCTGTTTGAAGAGCTTCAGTCAGGTTTCAGAGTTCATCATAGCACTGAAACGGCACTTGTGAAAGTCACAAATGATATTCTCTTGGCCTCAGATAAGAGACTTGTGTCTGTTCTGGTTTTACTTGATCTCAGTGCTGCTTTTGTTACAGTGGATCACAATATTCTCTTAGAAAGGCTTGAACATGTGGGTACCAAAGGTATATCTATCTATCTATCTATCTATCTATCTATCTATCTATCTATCTATCTATGAAAAATCATCAGACAGCATGGGATAAATTTCCACTGTTATGCTGATGATACTCAGCTATACCTATCCATAAATCCTGATGAATCCAATCCATTAGGTAGATTACAGGCATGCCTTGAGGGGATTAAAACTTGAATGACACTAAATTTTCTGCTTTTAAATTCTGACTACAGAAGTTGTTGTTTTTGGACCAGAACCTCTGAAAGAGACACTGTCTATTCAATCATTTGATCTGGATGGCATTAAATTGGCTTCAGATAAAGTAAAGGACGTCAGTGTTATTTTTGACCAGGATATGTCATTTAAGTCACACATTAAACAAGAATTTAAGGTTTTCCTTCTCACATATAAAGACCTTAATAATCAGCTCCATCGTACATCAGAGATCTGATTGTTCCACATGTTCCTAACAGAGCACTTTGCTCTCAGACTGAAGGTTTATTGCTGGTTCCTAGAATTTCTAAAAGTAGAATGGGAGGCAGATCCTTTAGTTATCAGGCTCCTCTCCTGTGAAACCAGCTCCCAGTTTTTGTCCATGAGGCAGACACCCTGTCTACTTTTAAGACTAGGCTTAAAACTTTCCTTTTTTGATAAAGCTTATAGTTAGACTGGCTTAGGTAATACTAAGCTATTTGTAGTTATTCTGCCATAGGCTTAGGCTACTGCAGGACAAACTGACCACTTTTTCTTACTTTCTTCTACTACTCTCCAATTTGCATTATTTGCTGTTATTTCAACTGTTAACTTTTTGTTTTCTCGCAGTTATCTTTCTCTCCATAGAAGCTACACCTGGTCTGGCATTCTCTTTGACTGTGATACCTTCCCGGAGGAGGGCTTCAGCTGATACAATGATTATCAACTAATCGTTCTCCCTTCTTCTGCTATTAAATTTTTACTTTCATGAACATTGAAAATAATCCTACATCAATTCATCTGTTTTCCTTTTGCATTCTGCTCTGTCTTCTCAAACCCCCAGTGAGCCATGGCAGATGGCTGCTTGTACTGAGCCGGGTTCTCCTGGAGGTTTCTTCCTGTTAAAGGGGAGTTTTTCCTCTCCACTATTGCTACATACATGCTCGCCATGAAGGATTGCTGTAAAGTCAACGACACAATGCCATGCTCGTCCAGGAGTAGTGAATGCTGCAAGTCAATGTCTTGATGCGATCTGTGGGGTTTCCTTAGAAACTTTTTGAACTACTTTGAATAATTAATTGAGCTTACTGTACTGTTTGATAACTAGGATCAATTGGAATGTACAGTAGGTTGGTGGCCAAGACCTTTGGAAAATTTAAGAAATGGGATAGAAGAAAATGTCAGAGCTGCAGGTATCTAAAAACTAATATTGCTTATATAAAACTTAAATTTGTTTCTACTTTCTTGTCATTTTTGAATCCCAGACAGGTAAACTGCACTTAACTAAGCATGTCTTGATTTAAAAGAAAAAGGTAACTTTCTGCATATTTATTTTTATAACATACAAGAGTGACAAAATTGACAACACAGTAAATTAATACCCGTATTTTAAGTAAAATGAATTTATCTGCATTAAGAGGAACTTTATACAGATTTTGAAGATAGTAATGTATTTTGTTTATGTATTTTGTTTAATTTCAGTTATTACTAATATGCCTGATGCTCCTCTACCTCGCTGTACGAGACTCATTTCTGAGCTCAAGCTGTACTCAGTATAACACCCTCCTGCCCAAAACTCAACCTGTTTCCCTTTGCCAGAACAAAAAATAGGTCCTTCTAATCTGCAAATTGTTATGTGGAAGATCTCACGTCAAGATGTCCTGACTCTTAAATGTCTCTTACAAGAAATGATAAGTTATTTTGACAAATAAGTATTGGATGGCCACCCAGCTCAGTTCTCAGTTACACCATAGCGCAGAGCTTAGAATTGCCAGTCTTTAAGGGCAACAAAGGAACTGTTATCCATATCTTTAAATGGCACATTAAAAAGTCTTTGTACATACTATGTTAATCTAGTAATCACACACATATATGCTGTATTTTAGAATACAGCATATATGCGCTGCTCACACCTACACAAGCTCAAGATTGCCGGTTTGCTGCAGCTGTGCTAATGGTGGAAAAACAACCTAAAGTTACAGGAAAACTGTTTATTTGCCATCATTGATGGCAATGCTTACTAGCCTGATCATTAATGACAGCTTCCGCTGTCGGGAAAGAGCTGTAGTGCAGCCGAGAACAAGGGGAGGGTGCGAGCAGCACAAGTATGAGCATGATCGACAGTGCTCAGACATTCCTCCTGGCCCTGATTGGTTGTTTCAGACTGGCAGCAGTGTATTTCTACAGATGGCAGTAGGACCGCAGGGAAGAGGCAGCAGGAGCTCAGTTTTTCACAGATTATCTGCCTGATATTCTACAGTCAGGACATAGTGACAGTTTTAACAAATATTTAAAAAAAAAAAAAAAAAAAAAAAAAAACATTTTTTAAAAGTTCCCTACTCCTTTTTATAAAAAAGATGACAATCATCTTCATAAATCATTAAGCTGAAGGCATCAAGCCAAAGATTTTTTACAAGTAAAATTTCTTTATTTTTCAAAATAGAACACAGAGCTCTTCAAACACTCTTAATGTTACAAACAACATGTTTACACTGATTGTGGCAAGGATGAAATTACAAGTTCTGCTAGCTTTCCAGAGGGAAGAATGATCAGGGAGCCAGCAGAGCTGACATGAAATGGAAGAGACTTGAACGGAACAGAAAAGGTGATTTGTTCTCCCTGCGTACATCCATCTGGTATTCAGCAGTGCAAACTCAATCTCTCCCAACATCAACACATCATAAACCCATGCACCTGGCTTTATTGAAAGAACCTTATGAATGCCCGTCTTCAAAAACAATATTGTAACACTGTTGCAGACAGCACATATTGGATCTACAATCCATTTCTTTCTCATATGCCACGTCTCCTGCTTATCATAAATACAATATACCAAGTGAGAACAGATTTATATTTACAAGTGCGAGCAGGTTTCTGCAAAAGGTGGGGCAAAGCCAGGGAAATAAATCAAAGCAATAAGGTTGTGGTACTGCACATTTGGAAATCTTGCAAATAAATGTTGCCATAAACAAACCTGCAACCAAATAACTGTGATTTACATTTCAGCATTGTCATCAAAGCCACACACTGAACTTATTAGTTGTGGCCATCTTTATACAGTAATAACATTTTTGCACAATCCTTAAGGAGCAGTTTTGACTTCAAGCCATCAACCATTCTAATGTTTGTTTGTAATTTGGTGAGTTTTTCCAACTGGCTTCTAATTGAATGTTGCACATTTAGCAAAATAAGCACTGCTGCTCACAGTTTAACAACAAAGATCATATATTTTGTTTTGGTTGAATAAAAATCAGATAAAGGTTATTATATAGCTGTGCTATATAATAAATTGAAACCATCATCAAAGTGTCCAACATTGCAATCGCATAGGACTGCTTGGATGCTATGTTTATTGGGTCAGCATATTTCAGGGACAATGCATTCATTATCTGCATGCAAATAAAACATTTGGCCAGTTGAAGGGACCTTCAGAGTGTTTTAGGGACAGAAAAATTATAGGAAACAAATAATATCACAATTCATTCATCTCCAAATTTCGTGTGGGTCTGGCAGGACATAATTGATGCTTTAAGGCACAGAAATCAGAATTGTTTAAGAAAAACCCCTGATCAGTGCATGTCAATATCAGCAATCTTGAATAAATGCCAGGATTATGATACCTGATTTAAAGGAAAGCCTGACAAATTAGAGATATTAAGTAACAGGTGTCTTGATTGTGAATATAAATCTGACAAATTCATGTTTACTTCTGTCGCTGAGCCTGCTCATTTGCATTTTGATTGCAGTATCACCAGCAGTCAGAGCAGTGAGATATTTTGATAATGATCATGGAACTGCAAATAAGTCCTTATCTTGAGAACACAGTGGCCAGATGTGCCCCCCTTACTTAGAATTACATGTTTGTGTGGGTGTGTTTCCGTCTTCGTGTCACTATGAAGCTGAAATGTTCTGTTTAATCATTAAAGGGTTGCTGAATGTAAATGCCATTTGTAATATTCCCCACTGTGCTGTTTTCTAAGTCAAAGATGAAACAGCAAACAATAACAACACAATGCTGCCAGTCATATGCTTCATATAAAGGAAACATTAATGTTTCCTGCATTGGGCTGAGCCACTTGAACTCCAAACAAGGAGACAAGGAAAAAAAAAAAAATCACAAATATCGACAATGTGCTAAACCTTTTCCACAGTAAACACTGCAGTGGAACTCCAATGCAACATTTTGCATTCACTGAGTGATAAAAATCTCAGCACTGATGTCAATGAAAACAGCCTCGAGTCCTTTTTTTAAGATACTGGAAATCTGAATTTGGGCAGAATTTATGAACAGTAGCACCAAGCTGTAACAGGCTGAAAAGAATGTTAACAAGTTCAATTTCCATTCAATCAATGCCAGAGCTCTTGGAAATGTTCCATGGCAGGAGAGGGGTAAAATCATCTATATGGTAATTATAAGGATGAATCCCCCAGTAACTTTCGCCAGCATGAAAGGTCAGTCCTATTAAAGATAGTTTATCAGCGCTCTGCACATATTCCTTTACGGTGCTTTTAAACGGGTACATCGGGGGGGGTTTTCCCCTCCATTTTCTGCAACCTGCTGAAGCCTGTGCTTAAGCCAAATGAGAAAAATGGAATTCTGAATGCTGTTAAAGGCTAGAACAGCACAAAGATAAATATTTTTTCCCCTCTGTGCCATCTCACTCAAACACACTTCACTGTCTTACTGTCTCTGATTGGGAGGGTGGGGGGTTCTATATGTCTCGTACACCTCTAACCCGCACTTAAAAACGCATCTCCTTCATTCTGCTCATCTCTGCTCTTGGACTCTGAGGCCGATCGGCTCCCTCTCCTCCCCACGGTCTGGTACAGCCACTGACCCATACTCCTCTCTACCATTTCTCTTTTATAGATGATGTGTATTTAAAACTTGTCCAACATGACATCATTTCAGTTTGAGAACCTTACAAAAAAGTAAATTACAAAATCAATCATGCAGAAGGTCAAGCTGAGACTTCATTACAAGTATTGCATGCCTGCATGAATATTTTTCATTTCTGACTGACCCAATATGTCACAATTGCTGTCAAGAAAGAGAAGGGGCAAAAAGAAGAAGAAAAAAAATCCACTCTCTTAAATTGATGTACAACTCATGTCAGTGCTTCGTGGCTTGAAAGGCAGATAAGAGGGATGTGTAGAAAACAGGCTTTCTGCAACAGTGCTCACATTTTCCATTTCATTCAGGATATAGTGGGCTTTGACCAGCCAGTAAAGGTATTGTACTCACTTGAAATCTGCAAAGGATATCAAACCATATAAGCAACAAACTTGGGTTGAAACGGTTTTAATAATTAACACAACAAAATTTCTAACAGTTAGTGTTACCTTCTTAAAATGAAAATACAATTAAAACCATACAACCATATCTGCGGTGGTAAAAACCTAAATGTTTTTTGATCATCTATACAAAAACAGTTTTTACTGGGGTTTTATCAACAAATTGGTTCTAATGCTAAACTGGTGCCAGTGCTTGTATAGAACCAGTACATTCTCTGTCCACTGCTTCAAACTCTGCCTATGGTCCCAGTTCTTTCTTTGATATCTCAAATTTGACATATACTAGTGGAAAGAACTGCTTTCCTTAGAACCTGTGGGGTGGGCTCATTGAGACCAGCAACCAATCAAAATGTTGCGACTGTCGTTGTTAAAAATGCTGAGTTAGCTTTGGTTTGGATCTGCCTAATTTAGGATGAAAAAGATGTTAAAACACTTTGATTCAATGTGAACAAAACATCAGATTAACACCAGAATTACATGAGCTCAATGTCTCTAGTGTTCCTACTCTTTATTTTGAAAGGACTTCACCACTTAAAGTAGCAGATAAAGTTGCTATTTTCCTCTAAATCTAAAAAAAATTATGACACACATTAAGTACTGCAGCTTTTTTAATATTGCCAGATGGTTTTGATAAATCTTGCTCTAAACAGGGTTAGCTTCAGGTTTGTTGAGGATCAAAGAAGAGCTGATACAGAGCACACCTTGTTGTTTAAAATTGCAATAATAAATTAAGATAGAGACGTTAAAGCATCTGTTTGCAAGGAATATGAGATGACTCAGGTGATTTATGTAGTTAATGAAATGCACTGAGATCTGCAAACATTCAAAGCATGATGTGTTCAGCAGCATGGCTCTGGGTTGACTCTCAGGTTGCAGAAACCCAAACTAGGCGTAGGATCAACCGTGGTTAATCCATTAAACTAATTCCATGTGACCATCTTATGTACATGATTACATTCTGTATTATTGGTTATGGCTGGCATCCAACCTCAGAGGCTTATCAACGGAGGCATAAAGGCATATGAACAAAGACTAAACATCCGACAAAACTTCACAATAAAAGCCTAAAGCAAATATTGCTCTGAACTCAAAAAAACATAATTCAGGGTATTTAAAGCAGCTTACAGTCTGAACGCTGGGTGCATTAAGTGTGCAAACTGCAAACTGTCAGTGCATAGCATCACTAAGGGTAGCTATTCATTTTTTTACATATATACAAGATATATAATATTATCACTGTAACTTCTATGACTATCTGTACAATTAACAACATTAAAAATAATTTTAAAAATATGTTGTTTATTCTGCCAGCTGAAGTACTTTTTTGCATATTTTTCACTGCAAAGAGTCTTAATATTGATACTTTGATAAACTTGCACAAAAAATGATGTAAAATGTTCATATTGTTACACCCCCTTCAACTGCTCTTTCAGCTTCCCTGTTATCTTACATGATGCGTATGACTAAAACTCAGTGCTATTAAATATTAGCATATCTGCAACTGTAAAGCTAATGGCATGTGAAACAGCCAGTTATGAATGAAATGAAAAATACATAATGCGTCACCCCATGGTGGTAAATGTGATGAGACAGCGGGGCTCGGATCCCCTGAATATTGATTTTAACATCCAATCCAACCAGTTGACTACTGTAGTCTTCGGATCCAATCACAGCGGACACGCAGCCCATTTCAGAACACGCTTACATGTGTCAAGAAAACCCTAAAATGTGGTGAAGGCACCAGGTGTTTTTTGAAATGGAACCCACAGACCCTCGCTGTGCAGCAGGGAGGGAAAAAAATCGAGACGAAATTGTGAATAAAGCAATACTGGCAGCTCTAACTCCAGTACTATTTGGCACTATTGAGACTCAATCACAAATCAGGAGGACACATGCTGCGAGACAAAAATGAGAGTCAGAAGCTTGTTAAGAGAGCAGATTAAATAAATAATGACTTCAAATTCAGGGCTTGCTAGGCACACTGCAGCTGAGAAAATGTATTTCTTTTTTGTACAAGCCCAGCATCTGTGGCCAATTTATAAGACATACGCTGAACATTAAGGGGAGAGGAATTAGCAGAACACTTGGCAATGCAATGGCATGGAAGAAGCTTTTGAAAACAGCCCAGGTATATTCACTGGATGGGTTTCTCATTAAGTTGTGATAAGAAAGAGACTTTCACCCAGAAAGTATTCAGCACCAGTAAGCCAGCACAGAGAGAGCAAAATAAGTGTTGAGAAATATGAGCATGGTGGCTTGATGAAAAATGTAATTGCAATAGTGCATGGTTTATTTGTTTGGCCCTGCAGCCACAACAAATAATACAGAATGTAATCATGTATATAAGGTTGTCTTTCCTTTATCAGTGTGCTGACAAGATGACAAAACACCTCTCCTAGGGCCTGCGTAAATCATTGTCTCTGTATATAGAAGCCCCTGCAAACGACGCTGTTACTTATCTCATTTAAATGTTGTGCTTTGCTTTCAAAGCAAAAGCAGAGATAAAACCACAGATGAAAAGAGTTTCTATAGACACTGTCATAAGACTTTTGGGGATCAATCCCATTTGCAGGAAAAATGAAGGGCCACCACAAGCCTTGCTGGGCTACAATGTGTGATGACTGATAACAAGTGAGCAGTGTGCCGGCGACAATGCCGATAGGTAGAGAGCACAGACCCATATTCTCCCCTCAGATTTTAATAGAGTCTCTGCACAATCAGAGACATGAGCCATGCAAATGGTGTTAAAGAGGAATAATGTTTGAGAATCAAATCTAATCCTCCAGCAAGTCGGCAGAACAGTCAGGAATGTAATTGTGTCGAGGTTCCGTTTCTTCCAGATGCAGAAAGCTTAACTGACCATGAAATGAAAATTCCTTAGGCAAAAAGCCTTCTGGGGCTAACTTACTATATGCGGCACAGATATTTTAAAAGCTGCAATTATTTTATATGGCAGATGAATAGAAGCAAGAAAAAGAGTGGTAAAATTTTTATGGCCTCTTTCCATATGGAATGTAAATAAATATCTGAGAGCAGGGAGGGTGAGAGCAGCACTTCTAACACACATTTCACTTATTCATACAGTTCTAATGATAATGACTGCTTGGTTTGGTGCAACGTGATTTGTGGCTCGCAAAGTAAATGCGGCACCGATATCATTGTGTCCTCGTTCACGCTTTTGTTCTTTTATTTCTTCTCTCCTAAATGAATTTTCCATTTCTGTAATAGGTCTGTAAGACAACTAGTCAGCCAGTGACATTTCCATTTTTCCTCTTCAGTGCTTCTATGATTGTGGCATTTGAAAATGCATTTTTCACTCTCAGATGACAATCTCACAATCTACAGCACGATATCTACAGTAAGAACAAGATTATTTTAAGCTGCAGTTCCAAATATGATCTTCTGTGTTATTTTCTAATGAAGAGCTTACAGTTTCGATGTGAGCTTTAACCTGCAGCACTGCGTCTTTACAGACCGCTTTAATTGGCCTTGATGATTGGCCAGGTGAGACAGAGCGAGAGCTTCATTAAGGTTGACAATTTTATTTTGTTTAATTTAGAAATCCAGAAAGCTTTGGAATACTCATTGAATGCCTAAATTATTACATGCTTTGGATTACAGGATGATGACTGAATGTCTAAATATCAGTCATAAATAATGGTGTGATCACTTGGTAGTTGGAAATCAGATTTTCTGAGTTAACAATTGAAAATACAGGAATGCCCATTAAAGTCAGAATTCTGACTGGTATAGTAGGAGCTCTAAACAGCCCTGAGTTCAGTATCCAATATGGACTCCATGCATACAGAATGGAATGAAAGCTGGAAGTTTAAATAATTTATTGGCACTTCTGGTGACTTGTTTCTCATCAAACCAGTGACATAAGAACACATTGTTAAAAAGTTAGACACACACTAGTTTGTTGGTTTCCCTCAAGTCTGCATCTGACCAGAAGCTAATAAGCTTGTGATAATTCTTAGATCAGGCTAGAAGAAGTTTTGTTTTGTTGTAGGTGTTAATTGTTTATTTGTTTTAGTCACCAATGAATGCTGATTACTTTTCTTGGTAATCAGCTCATTAGTAATAAATTGAATTCTTGATTCTAATGAAAATCTTTGCTTTTTCAAAAGTGTCAAAATCCTTGTTATTGAATATATTCTGAATCCTGAGGATTATACAGAGATCTTTTTTTCTTTTACTGTCAAAAAATATATTTGTCTTTTCCTCTCTGAAAATGACTGAAAAGGTTCTCACTTTGGATTTATTGAGAAGTTAGAATGATTGTTTATGAACATCAATATAATTTAACGAAGTTTTACCTTTAATACAGTGTGGAAAAAGGGGATCGGGCCTGTACATCACAGAAACAAAGCTAACACTAAGCTATGAATAATGTGGCCTGAAGCATAAATCAGCTTTCACTCTGGCGAAAACATCTTCTTAAAAAGCTTCTTAAAAAACATGAATAAAGTATGAGCATGTGAAACTGTGGTCGTTTTGCGTGACATTTTCACTGTCCTAGCAGAAATCAAGGTGTTTTGTTCTCTAACACCTGTGATCTCTTCACATCTGTTCGCCCTACAGAGGGAGGGGTCATCTATGCTCTTGGTAATTTTTCTTGTTTTTTGTTTTAAATCCTCACAGTAACACAATATCATGGCATTTACTCAGAGTGATTACATAAAGATCCTGTGTTGTAAACAAGGGCAGACGCTGTGCCAGATGTGCTGACAACAGGAGGTGTACAAAAGCTGTGAAGGTGACATTATATCACCTAAAACACTGGTTTCCAGAACTATACCCATAGATATCATATTTTTCATTCTGCATATGTCATCAAAACGCTCATCTGGAGCAGCAGCTGCAAACAAACAATGTCTCTGTGACAAACTACAGACATTACAAACTGAGTTTGGGTTTCTACAGTACCTTGCAAAGGTATACTGTATATAAGATGAAAATTTTTGCCAATTTCTGGGTGTAGGTCTGGACTTTGACTGCGCCAGTCCAACACATACACCTTAATCTAAACCCTTCCAGAGCTCCTGCTATATGCTTAGGTTTGCTGCCCTGCTCTGAGGTCATCCTTTACAACACTGATTTTTTTTTTTTTACTTACAGAATTACCTTCTATTTAGCTCCATTGATCCCTTGAATACTAACCAGCTCTTCCCTGTCCTTGCTTTTGCAAAACCCCCCCACAGGATGCTGCTGCTGTGATTTTGTTCTCATTGTACACAGCGATAAAACCTCTTCTTTTATGTATTTCTTCTTGACACTTCTCGACACCAAGCCATATTTATAAGGCCATATTATAAGTGCACATCCAATGTCATTTCTTTTAACAGATTTTCCCTCCTTATCCATGAATCTCAAAAGTTCAGCAAAGTCCTTCAAAGTCACCGTGGGTCAGCTGCTTTGCTGATTAATGCTGTGGTTGCCCGGTCATGGCTGTCCACCAGACCTGACAGCAATGTTTTAATAAGTCTGCAGTTGTACCATACTCTTTCCATTTTCAGGTGATGGATTGAACAGTGCTCCATTCAAAGCTTGAGATATTGTTTTAAAACTCAAGTCTGCTTTTAACTTCTCCACAACTTAATTTCCTACATGTTGTTTGATCACTAGTATTGTCTTCACAAAAAAGTTGTATGTATATTGAGATTAAATTACACAGAGGTGAAACTCTGCTCACTAATTGATTTCTCTGGATTTTATTTAGGGAAATCAGATTAAAGGAGACTATGCATATCTCACTTTTCAGATTTGTGGAAAAAAAAATTATTCATAGCAGTACTCACCACATGCTGGCCATTGTTGACAGACACCCCTTCTTGGTCCATCATGTTGCGCGAGATGGTAATTGAGGGCAGTTCCAGACTCTGTGGGGGAAACTGAGGAATTATTGGACCCCTGTGCTGAGCTGGGGGCTCTGGCATTGCTGGAAAGGGTGAGTTCACTTCAGGTCCGAGACTGGACTCGGTCTCAGGTGGAGGTGTGATGGGAGGGATCTCAAACTCCTCATCCCCCAAGCTGGGTGTATGAAAAGTCTGCAGGAAAAGAAGAAACCGAAGAAAATCATGGAACACCAAAATCACAGTGGAGCATTTGCTGTGGTGGGTCTTATCAAAGTCGCCGGAAGTACACCTACAGGGATTAAATCAAACAACTCTGCTTAAGCGGAGAGTGTTTTAGTAGAATGGTAATACACTTGCCTCTAAGTGTGGTTCAATTTAACATTTCCTAAACCTACTGAAGTCCACTTTGAGGGGAAAAAAGATGTGAAAGGCAAGTGCGGAGGAGGACGTCAAAAGCAGAAATATCAAGCAGCAATCACAGAGAAAAGAGAGGATACATGATAAAAGCCCTTAATCTTGGGGATGGAAGACGTTGGGTTGAAGTGCAGGAAAAATGCACGTCACAGGGAGATGGGTTTAAAGAACATTTTCAAAGATTATTACGCCTGGCCAGAAGTGTTTCTTTTTGTTCCTCCTCTCCTGCACCCTTGAATCTGCTCATCAAACAGCCTAATCCTTCTGCCTTTCGAATTAAAGCTTTTGGTCACGCTTAATTTGCTTATGTGCCTTCTTGGAGATGGGGCTGTTCACCAACTTGGGTCTTGTTTTCATCTGCACATTGCATTAAGCTACCCTCTGCAAGGCCAAAATATCCATCTTCTCACAATGACCACAGTGTGGGACCACATTATTCCACGGCATGCGACCTGAGGTTCTAGGAATTTCTTATGCTGCTAAGTCACACACACAGCATCACCTACTAAAAGTAACATGACTTTCAATACTAATGCTTGGAACATTACGTTGCATTGTGCGAAAATCTATTTACACTTCCGACATCAAAAATACTAAACATATCGTCTAGAACATTATTAAAAAACAAAAGCTTTGAATTTTTGAATTAGATGGCTTACAACATCATATTTAACAGCCAGAAAACCCACCAGACATGATAGTATGAAACATAAATAAATCACAATTGTATATGACTAGATAGCTTTAGAGTCAACAGCCAGACACTGAGGTGACTGTGAGTGTTGGCTATGAAAATTCTTTCTTTTACTGATAATTAGTTATAGCATGGTAACTCACCTTTACACACACCTGCATGTAACTCTCACAAGAATTCATTACATTTTTCTAAACATTGATGGTGTTTAAATCTAAGTATTTTATTATGCATTGCAGCTTTAGCAATTATGTAAATGCAAATACAGCTCATATCCCTGCAAATATAAAGGCTTTTCACTCAAAAACATGAGCCGTATTAAATGGTTCAACATTAGTCAGCAGACATAACGTGAACAATCCGGCCTTTCTCTGCTCTGCCTTTCTTTGTCTGGTAAGGGGTGGAATAACAGAAGGGAGAGAAGGATGGGAATACCTTGATTAGGGAGTATTAATGTTCTCCTGGCTTGCTTTAGCACATTGACACTTGAAACTAATTCATTGTCTACTCAGGGCAGCTGTCTTTACAAGAACTGATGAAGGTAGAGCTAACAAGAGTGTTATGCTTCCCTTTTCAGCGTCTCCCCTTGCTCCACGACTGTATGTGTGTCACTTTGTTTTTCTTCCCTCATTGCTAAAGAATCAGTTCTCTTTCCACAAGAAGCTTCAAATTTCAAACTTCAAACTTCAAATTCATAGCATCTCTGGCTAGCACAGAGAATCTTAGGTCATTCTCAACAAAAACACTGTCAATAGGGAGTTATCATGGTCAGTGTTTTTTTTGCATTATGCATTAGTCAACTACAAGAAAGAGAGAAAACCTATTGTAGTTTACAGCAGGTGTTCAGCACCATGCACATCAGAAAATATCTGAAGTCCATAGAGCTAAACCAAAATGTCTTGAATCATGGAAGAAATTTCCAGTAGCAAATGGAAGACATCCAAGCTCGCCCATCTTTAGTTTTCATTCAACATTTTCAGCTTCCCACATGGAGCAGGTTCAGCCTTTAAGTGAGCCTTTAGATCTGTTTCCAGTCTCATCTGGATCATATCATGCACCAATATGAAGACAGCTGCACACGACTCCAACAACTCCAACAGAAAACTGCATGCTTTCTTTCAGTCTTGCTGTGTCCTCCACAGTCAAATATAAAGCTATGACTATAGTGCAACATAAGCATGGTGTTCAACTGGTTTACTAATACAAATTTGAAAAGTGTCACATAGTCTTTTGGGCTATGTCTACTCTAACATAGACCGGTTTCTTTTTTAACGTATTCATTGCATTTGAGAACATCAACTTTCAATTATTTCCACAAATTATTGGGTGGATTTGGGTCTGGACTTTAAGTGAACCACTTGGGCATTCACATATGCATTGATCCAACCATTCCATAGTGGCCCTCGCTATATGATTATAAATCTATTCCTGCTGGGAGGTGAAGCTCTGCTCCAGTCTCAAGTATTTTCAAGTTTCTAACAGGTTTTCTTCCAGAACTGCCCTGTGTTTAGCGCCATCCAACTTCCCATCAACATCCCCACAGCATGATGCTGCCACCACCATGTGTTACCTTGAGGAATGTGTGTGTGGGGTTGCATACGGTGTCTAGACATTCAAATACACACCTAAAACTGTAATTCTTGGGAACAGAAGTCAAACATAAGCAATACTGCTCACATGTGCTATTAATGAACTAGGACTGCCGCTTCCTGGTGAAGATATATTTCCTATAGCGTTACATTGCATAAGATAAATTAGGAGGGATCAATATACGACACTGGATGGTATACCGAGAGCTGTGCTATAAAATTATGAACTAAACCGTGAGATTTTATACAAATGTCAAAGATAAAGGTTGGCTGAGGTCAGAGCCACTTTTGAAAGAGAACAATACAAGCATGACAGCGACCTTTAAGTGTAACACAGATATTTACCCAGTGCAGAACAGTGCCAGTGTTTACTGTCTACTAAAACACAGAGGAAGACGATGGGAAAGGATAGAGAGAAAAAAAAAATACTACAGTGGGGGAGGGTGGACAGAGGAAGATCAGTATCAAAGACCGTGCTTGTGTGCATCTCCTCTCATTGTTAATGATGATGCAAATTAACATCTACACCAGGGGCACTGATAATAGAGACATGGAGTTTGTGTCTCATATGGTGGGTTATGGAAGATGTCAGCTGTCTGTGTTGAGAAAGCCTTCTCCCCAGGGTGGAGGTGCCAGATTTTACTGGAGTGTTATAGTGTCACACACTGTCTGGTGTCATTTCGCATAAAGCCAGTCTAATTCTGCACCAGGACCAGCTTAGGGAGCTCTGTTTGGAGATTAAGAGATGCACAATCCACTTTCTTTGCATCACCAGCCTGATTATCCATTTAAATTGTTCTGAAAGGCTCAGCCCAGCTAAGTGCCAAGTCAGATGCTGGCTTTTGGGTGTGCAGGCATGTACATGTTAAGGGATGGGCAAGAGGGAACACAACAGAGAGCGCTAGTGTGTATGTGCACATGTGTGTCAGCCACAGATTCAGTTGTATGAGGGCAGAGCAGGGCATGTAACAGAGAGGCCTGATTTACCCCTGTGGGAACATCCTAAACAGTTGCATGGGAAATACCCACTTGCCTATTTTAGGTGATAAACGGCTCTCTGTCAGCAAAACCAAAACAGATTCTGTCTCAAAAATATTAGCTTTATTTCTTTAAAAACCTGTTGTAAAACAGATTTAGTTCTATGTTATGTATAAATTTGTACTCCATAAAGTGGCACAGTGTTACTTTGAACTAAATGCTAAAGTTTGTTTGCTAACACTTTTTTTAAAGCATCATTTTACCAGGAAGTCCATTAAGATAAAATCTCTTTTTCGAGGGAGACCTAAGAGGCACAGCGGTCAATATATCAAACAATAATCAAAAGGTACGGACAATTAAAACGCCATAACATTCACTTAATTACAAACACAATTTTAAAAAAATGGCTATACATATGTAAAATGTAAATAAATGAAAAAAAAATATCCATCCATCTGTTGGGATCCATGTTTTTAGTCATGAACTGATTAGATTCCATTCCTAAGCATCACATTCTTTATGCTGGAGAACTCAATGCCAAAATCCATCCATCCATCCACCCATTTATTTCAATAATTAAATTTCAAAAGTGAAAGTGTGGGATGCAGAATGGTTCAGGTGCACATATGCAGTAGTTAATGCAAAAGGAGCCTTGAGCAGATATTGAGTTGATTATACTGTACAGTACAGTCATATACCCCTAATAAGCACACCATTCTGCATTTAAAACCATTTTTATTGCTCTTTTAAGAAACCGAATTTTGGGTTTTAATAAGTTGTAAGCCAGAACCATAAAAATGACCAGAGATAAACATTGTGTATTGAATCAATACATGAATTTTGCTTTTTGAACTGAATAACTAAATTGAAGTTTGTTCAAATTTATTGAGACTTGAACGCCAATTAAATAAGATGAATACGTTTAGTTGAGGAAATTACAATGTGCTTTATTTTAATTGACAAAGAAACAGCAGCTCAGTAGCTTCATACATCTGTTCTGAGAATCATTGACCCTATTTAAAAGTGTAAAAATGGTAAAGGAAGGATGTTAGGAAAAAATGTAAAACATTGGAACAAACAACAAATATAGAGGACAAGTCCTACCAAGAAAATACTTTCACCTCATAAATCGAAGTCTTTCAAATGTATTGTCTTCATTGAACCTGTTTTATCCTCATCACAAAGACTTTGTCCTACATCATTTTGGTTTGGTAACACTGTTTCACCTAAAACATCAATCACTTTTAAGTTTCTTTACAAAAAACTTTAACCACTGCATTAAACGGTTATCTGTGATAGCGACTGTTCAGGGCGTAAATTCATAGTTTTCTAACATGAAGGTCTCTTGATGATTGCATGGATTGCCTATGCACAATAGGTAGAATGAGATTCTAATGGTATTTTTGACCTTGATTACAAGTATGAATGTTTTTACCATAGCAATGTAGAAATGCTAAATAAAATATATAACATTTCATATAATAGCTTCCCCATTTTGCTATAGTATTAAAGTGATTCTTTGGTATTCAGTAGATTCAATATGGGAACATAACTAGATGTAAAGCGTACGCAAAGAATCTATAGATAAACAATCTGATAATATTACTAGTTATATTTTTAATGAAACATTAAAAAACAGAAAAAAACAGATGGGTGAAACATTTAATAACCCCTTTCCCTTTGTGATGCCATGATACCTTTTTCAATAACAGGACAAAGAGCAAGAAAAGGCTTTTCGGGCAATAGTCCCAGTCCCTCAATAAACGTAGTAATCCAATTCACAGATGCAATAACCAAGACTTGTTAAAGGCAGCAGCATGCAATTACTGCCTATAATAGGCCTCAGAATCAATACAGGCTGGGTTGAAGATCCAGTTTCGAATATCTAGACAGGCAGAGTGCAGCTACTCAAATGACAACATCAGGCATGGCACCCCTCATCAGCATTATTTCAAATTTGGATCATTTGTAGTCCATTTCTACATATTTATAGCTCATTACATGACTCTAATTTGATTGCAAGAGTAAAGTGATGCATCTGAGTGGAACACAATCACAGTGTACAGTATCCCTTTTCCCTGAGGGAGGCAGTCAACCTTTCCCTGCTAGGATGTGAGCTTTACCAGGCACACCAAGGTCATCTTATCTCATCCTCTAAGTGCATAAGGTAAATGATACACTGGCCATCCAAACACAGCAAATACAGGGCTGCTGTTCTCAAGTAGAAGCTTCTTGTCAGAGCAATATATACAGCATGAGATTTACTATACACACTGAGCAAACAGCAGCTGAGAATAAACAGGTTTCTATTTAACTTAGTGTGCAGCATTTGTATTCAGCCCCTCTGAGTCGGTACTTTGCAGAACTACCCGTCACTGCAATTATACTGTAGCAGCAAGTCATTTGGGGTATGTCTCTACTAGCTTTTACAGTTGAATATAAAAGTTTAAACACACCAAATAAAAGACATGTACATTGTTTCCTCACTGTCTGAAGTTAAATCAGACCAAACTTCTATTGTTTTAGGTCATTTACAATTCCTATAAGTAATTCTATTTGCTAAATGGCAGAATGAGAGAAAGAATGTGTCAGAGATTTATTTATTCATGTCATCAAAACCAAACGTTTTCAGACAGAATGATTAACATCTCTTTAAACAATGAAGTCCAGCCCCAATGATGATGTCATGGGTTTGACGACTTCTGATAGGTTAACTGACACATTAGAGTTAATTGGAGGCACACCTGTGGATGTATTTTATGGCAACAGATTGCGTTCTTGTTTGACATGATGGGAAAGTCAACAGAAATCAGCCAAGATCTCAAGGAGCGAATTGAGGAGCTACACAATCTGGTTCATCCTTGAGAACAATTTCCAGACGTTTGGATGTGCTACCTTCACCTGTTCAAACAAAAATATGCAAGAATAGACATGATGCGAATGTCCAACCATCATACCAGTCAGGAAGGAGACGGGTCTGTGTGTCAGAGGTGAACGTATTCTGGTCCGAAATCAGTAAATCGACATAAGAACAAAAGTCGAAGACTTTGTGAAGATGCTGGCTGAAGCTGGTAAGACATTGTTGTTATCCACAGTGAAACGTGTCCTGTACTAACTTGGGCTGAAAGGCCACTCAGTGAGGAGGAAGCCTTTACTTCAAAGGAAATGTGCAAAAAAGTCGAATGTGAAGTATAGGGTCAGCAGCATCATGCTGTGGGGTTGTTTTGCTGCAGGAGGAGCTGGTGCACTTTATAAACTCAATCTCATCATGAAGAAAGAACAATATATGGAAATATTGAAGCAACATCTAAAGACAGCAGTCAAGAAGTTAAAGCTTGGGCGCAGATTGGTCTTCTAAATGGACAATAACCCTAAGCATACAGCCAAACTGGTTATAAAGTGTCTTCAGGACAATAAGGTCAATGTTTTGGTGAGGCCATCACAAAGCACTGATTGCAGTCCTATGGAGAAGTTGAGTGAAGATTTGAAAAGGCATGTGTGAGTGAGGCGGTCTACAAACCTGACTGAGGTACACCAGTTCTGTCAGGAGGAATGGGCCAGAACTTCAGCAAACTACTGTGCGAAGCTTCTTGAAGGAGACCCAAAATATCTGACTCAAGACATACGGTTTAAAAGAGAAATTATACCTGATACTGAGTAAATTTATGTAAACTTTTAAATTCAAAGAAAGTTACAGAACAGCTCTAAACAAGGTTCTTGCAAAGTTTTTTTGGCATTGAGCAAACAGATATAATTTTGGTGATTCTAACTGATCCAAAACAAGTGGAAAAATAGGTGTATGTGTCTTTTTATTCTGTGTATGTAAACTTCTGGTTTCAACTGTATATCAAAGATTAAAATACTGCCCATTTGTGTTTACAATATAACGTAGGCATAGACAAGGCTGTTGTCCTGGCCTCAAGTCTTAGCTCAATCCATCTAACTATCAACTTTACCTCACATTTGTGTTCCCACTGTTGAAAAACACACACAGCATGATACTGCTACCACCACTTTGGCATGCTCTCGGTGATGTGCAGTGTTAAGACTTTTGCCAAACATAGTGCTATCCCATTTATGGACACACAACCTGTTTTTTAATATAAGAGCTTTTCAAGAAAGACATAAATATGTTCATTAAAATCCTGTCACATCATTTGATTTGGTAAAACTGTTTCTATTCATCATGGAGCAGCAATAAAGGATTCTTCCTTTTCAGAACACATAATATGAGCCAGTCACATAAGGCAAAAGCTCACACTGCAGCACACAATAGTCTAAAAACTTCAATGTTTGAAATAACGATCTCTGTTTATGACTTTGTCTCCATCTTTCTTTCCTTTAAATGCACAATGCCATCTGTGCCCTAACACTGGAAACAGTTGTTCCTTTTGATTAAATGCAAATGAGTTGGACTGTTTGTATCAAGGATCCCCTCAACCCCCCCTTCCCTGCCACTGTGGGCCCTCACAGCTGGGGGCTGAACGCTCTCCAAGCAGACTGTGTCGATGTGTTCCTTGCTGCATTGGGCCTATGCAGCCCGTGGATACAGAGGATGTGCCCAGTCAGCGTAAATGTGGAGGAAAATTAGACTTCTTCTATAATGCTCCGTGGCTTTGTGAAACGGCCACTTTATGAACACAAGGTCACATGCTCCACACATTTGTGCATAGCTGTGTGATCTTGTGTGTCACAGTTGCATCTCTGCTGCCAGTTGACATGAATGAAAACAATGAGGTTAACAATGACATCTATCTCTGTATTTTGGAGCAGTGCAGTAGTGCTTTGCTGTGGGTTTTGAAGCCAGATCAATCTGAATGAGATTGAACTGTATAAACCACAGAGGACAACGGGTATTTTTGGTACACTTGTCTCTAATGACAGGGCACCGGAGTGGGCGGAGGGGGAATAAAATGGGTAAATTTAGCTTGCTGTTAGTATGACTATGGCTCACAAAGGCAGCAATAGACTTCCATAGGAATCACTACTTCCCTCTTTTTTTGAAAGAATGTCACAGTATTATTCCTGCAGCTCAAAAGCAAAAGTTTTACTTTTTGTAAGTGCCAACAGATAGAGCTACTCAGATGGTGATATGACTGTGGAATGCCTTTTTGCTCCTTCATTATAGCTTAACAAAGAGGAAAGGAAACAGGTGTTTGGAAGATACAGCATTATCTCAGAAAGCTAGGGATACGGGGTGCAGTCACGGTATTGAGATCACAGAAAATTCACCTCTTCGCACGACAGTGTAGCAGGAGCCTGGCTCATCTTTTCATTGTAATAAACTCCTGTAAGGAATTAAGAACAAGTCAGGATGTGATGGCCAATTGGTGGTGACATTGGGAGTGCATTCATCAAAATCCTGTTTTGACTTTTGCTACATGTGTAACTGCTGGGTTGAATGTGCTAATAGAAGAGCTACTCGATTACAAAAAGAATAGTCATCAATTATTTTGCTCTTATAGTCTTTAAGGAGCTGTCTGAAGTTGGACCTGAATCTTGGCATCACACAAACAAGGTGAAGCTGCACCGACAAACCGTCTCTGTCCGACACTGTTCTTTCATTGTGTACGTTGTTGTAAAGGTTTGATCACATCAGCTCATAAATTCGAGATGCATCAACAAACCAGCTGAAAACTGGAATCATAATTTTGGGTTTGAAAGATTATGATTACAGGATTGGCCAGCCAGAAACAAACAAACAAACAAAAAAAAAAAAAAAAATCAAATTTTTTCTCGATCAGTAAACACACCATGCATGAGTTCCATCAGGTCACACTGACAACGCCACTTTTCAAAGTGGAAGTTATTTCTGAGTGAAGATAGCTTCTTAGCATCACTGGGGTGTTTAAAAATTCAGTTAGGGGAAGAACGAAAGCTGTTCTGTGGAGGCATGTCTGCTGTTCATTCAGGCTGCTACTTTGAACAAGGTTTGAGACTTTAGCAGAAAAAAAAGTTGAACAAACTTCAGTCTATAAGTCAGTTCTGTATGTTGTTTGGCACGCTGGATTAGAAAATTTTGTCACAATTTTGAAACTCACAGTTCAGGTAAGGTACAACTAGCTCTACTGGAAATACACAAAGGAACTATCATGCTAATCATTAATGTGAAATGCTAAACCCTATTTCATATGAACCCTGTTGTAATTTTGTCTTTGCTTAGAAATATTGGTGAAATCTTGTTTAACTGTGATTGCTCTCTCTTTCACATACACACAATGTGTTCTAATATTAACAGTTAATGATAGATTACAGAAAGGCTACCTTAAGACCCTATATAGTTACAATAAATTAATAAATGATTTAATTGTCTAACATATATCAGATATATTTAGCTATTCACTATTAAGCTAGACAAAAAAATTATATCTTGTAATATGGCTTTACACTTTAAGGTGTGCAAAATAAAATAAAAAAGTTAGTGTGCTAACTAAAGTTAGTCTGTGTGGCAAGGTGTAAATTAGATTTACAGTAATTCATTTTACATCAGTTTCATTTATTGAATGCATACTTTCTTACAATAAGTGGGGGATTTTACTATGTTTGTAGATGGCCCACTGATGTTGTGAGAGAGACATTTCTAACTTATGGCTGTTTTATTTTGCTATAAAAATGTCATCGTTAAAATAGTTCAAATTTATATGTATCTACAAAGTGGAAATTCTGTTGTTTAAAAAAGAAATTAGAATCAGGTATAAAATTAATTAGGGTAGATTAGCTATAAAATCTCTGATTGGTTCACAGATCACATTAAAAAAATTCATGACTTTTACAGTGAAATCTTCCATTTACATAGAGAAGGGAGAATGAGGCCACCTAATATATGTAATATACATTTTAGTCGATTGCATTGTTTTTGTGAGAAATCAAAATACAAATTTGATTACTTGCACAGACCTAGTTCAAAAGACATCTGGATGTGGGAAAAGTAAAGTGTACTCACATCCCCGGCAGCGAGAAGGGCGCCATTCGCTTCAGCCATGTTCATGTAATTGTTGTTATTCTGGAACTATGTATAAAAAAAAAAAAGAAAAAAGAAAACACAGTCAGTCAATTACATCCAGTGGGTTGAGTGGGCAGCCCCATTTTCTCAACAGACATCTGTCACTCACACAAATTGTCACATTTTAAATGTTTACATTCTGAGTTAACCCTTTTCTCCACCTGCGCAGTCACATTCTGCCACTTTGCTGTTATTATTACATGATGAGAGGCATGTGAGAGACCCTGGCCAATTCAAGCCAGTGTAATGAGAATCTGCTCTGGCTATTCAGCTCTTATGGGATGGCAATTAAGGATATGTTTGCATCACAAAGCCAAGTATCAGGATGCAGTGGCAGGTTATTAACTTCAAATAACCTATGGGAGGAGAGATACTGGAGGGAAATAAAGAGGTGGAGGGTGTGTTTATTGTGGGAGGGGTACACTGTTGGTCAGTGACAGCTGGGTGTACCATTTTATTTAACTAGTATCATTCTCATGCAGAATTTCTGAAAAAAAAAAAAAAAATCATCTTATACTCCAATGCCTACATGGCTCACATAAATGTGTGGGAAACAATGGAGAGTTTGTGCGTTCCACTCTAAAGATTGGGTAGTATTTACGGCAACTGATAAGCTATTAAAACCCTGTAGTTTGGAAAGAAATAACATGTTTCCACAACATGTCCCCGCCCCTCCCGACCCACACATAGCCTGCTGGCAAAATGGTAGCCACTTTGTTTCTTCTGAGACACAACTGCACTGACAGGTAGAAACAATGGGACATAGAATGAAGAATTATGGGCTAGCAGCTGGGCCCAGGAGCACAATGCACCTCTGTAAGAGTGAGGAGTGCAAACAGTCTGCACAATGCAGGGAAGACAGAATTATGGTGAGGTTACATCTTCATGAGATTTAACTGAGGATGCGGTTTTAATAAAAGTTCTGTTCTGTCCTCTGTGCATTTATTACAAACTCACTTAAAACAGTGGATGGTGACAAGCTCAACTATATAGAGAGATATAATCCTGACACTCCTTATCAGAACAGACAATAACAAACTAAGCTCTAAATAAGAAGAATGTTTTCTTCTATACTCCCTGTCTTATGAGTGGTTAGTAAGAGGATGTAATTACAGAAAGAAGTGTTGCTAATCAACTGTGAATGGTATCCATTAATTAGTCTATGCCCGAGAGAGGGAGTGGAAAGTCAGTAGAAGTGTTAACTGTGCTACGCAACAACGGGTGGAGGTGCCACAAGCTGTTTGTAGTTATTGAAGCAGGTGGTTAGAGCCTGCCCGGGCCTCTGGTGCCATGTTAGCCTGAAGCTGCCCCACTGAACTACACCTGATTTAAGAACTGGGGTTTACATAGTTTCTATCAAAATGTTCAGACAAAAAAAGCGCAGAGTTGCATGGCTCCAATCAGAAACATCTGTCAATTGCTAAAGCTCCTTCACTACCCAGCTGTGTGTAACTTGGAGACATGACGTGGCTGGGTTACGTCAGCCACTCGGTTGGTAATTAACCTTTCCATGGCCTTATCTTGGAAGTGGTTCTCTGTCCCTTGTCTTCTTTTAGATAATAAATTAAAGTCACAGCGATATCCCTCTCTCTTCAAGCACTCACTAAGAAAATTGTTCTGATTTAGAACAAGATAAGGCTACATTCAGGGCAGGCCCTGCTTCTTCTGGTTCTGAGTAGTTTCGAAAAGGGAGCTGAAAATTTCTCATTTGTAGACACTTTTTAGATAAAATAAAGACATTCCTTACAATAAAGCAGAAATTAGCTAACTGTAATCTTCCTGCTTGTCCGCTTGACATATAGCGGGGATAGTAAACTGAATGTGTCAACACTTGTTTCAGCAAATCATTTTTTAATGAAGCTACAAACAATTCACACCAAACACCAGTAACAACACAAGAAAGCTGCACATACAAAGAAGTCAAACAAAAACATGCAAACTTCTGAATGTTACATGGAGCCATAACTCAGAAGGGTAAAGACCATCATTTCACCATAAACCAGCCATGACCAGGTGCTCCTGACAAGGTCAGTCACAGAGGAGCAAAAATAACAGAATAACCAGACAAGTTGTCCAAGACCTGACGACCACTCGGAGAGAGCTTCAGATCATTTGGACCACTCAGTGAAATACTTGGAGAATGTAGTCTGATCAACTGAGAACAAAACCCTTTAGATGTCACAGCACATATGTTTGGAGGAGGAATGGCACTGAACAACATCTGAGAAAGACCGTAACAACAACAGAACTTAGAGGTAAGAACATCTTTGTGTGGATTTTTCAGTATTTGTAACTAAGAGACTTAACATGTTTGAAGAAGAAATATACTGAGGCATTCTTGATGAGGGTCGGAGGGTTAAACATGGTGTATTTTCACCAAGACAATAATCACAAACTCCCATGGAAACTCTTTGTTGGTTTCAGAGAATGAAAATAAAGCCTCTAGAATGGTTCAGTCAATCACCCGACTTAAATCCAACTAAAAATCTCTGGAAAGAAATGAAGATCAGAGTGGAAGGAAAAGTCTTCAAGATCTGAAGCCAGTTTTTGTGGAAAAATTGGTCAAAATCACACCTGAGATGTTTTGAAGTTGCTATTACCAAAATCTGCAATTTTCTGTGCTTGGAAAACATTTCACTCAGTATATTCAATACCTATCTCTATCCCATTTTATGTCTTAATATGTTTTGATCACTTGGGTTGTTGCAGAAATCTGGTGTGAATTACATGTCAATAGCCTCATTAGAAATACATTTACTGAGAAAAACATTGACGTGTTGGATACTTTTTTTCTCCATTTGCTGTCAAAGTTTAGCTTTTCTTACGCTGAAGCATTACCTTCACATTTGATGGTCACATTAACTTCCACAGATAATCGTTGAAATTACTTATCATGCTACAAACCACTGGGTTCTGCAGATGACAACCTTACAAATATGCATGTGTCTAAATCAAAAAGTGATGAGTCATTAACAACAAACATCACATTAAGAGATCTGACTAATTTACACATTGCAAGCATGGACATTGATCCAAATCTCATTAGCTTCATTAGAGAAAACACAATCAAGTTAAGTCCAAGTGCCAATTAGTGATGTGAATCTCCCTGGGCTCTGTCTCTGTGAGTCATATTTTACTGTGTTTCAAAGGTTGTTTAAGAGTAGCTCCCAATCTCCTTGGAGAACTGTGACTAGCATCCTAAGAAATGTCCCCTGCCACTGTTATCAATCTTAAAAAGCTCACTCCATGTTGGTCCGGCTGCCGCAATGAAAGCAGGCAGTGGAGATTGTTGTTGTTATTCCCAGTTCCTTTCTGGTGAGGGTTGGGGCGGAGAGAGGGGCACTCGGAGCTCATGTTTGCAGCACTGCCGATTGAGTCAAATGCCAGAAGAAATTAAGTGTGATTGGAGGGTCCATGCAGCTGACGCTAAAATGGGTCAGCACAGACAATGAAGGCTCTGTAATTAAAATGATGTGACGAGCTAGATGAGAGTGCCGGCTGCCATGTAAGGCCCCAAACAACGGCATGTACGCCAACTTGGAAGAAGCTTTATAAATGGACATTTTGAACAAATCCTAGGATTTGCACTGAGAGGAAAATGCTCCAAAAACAAAACAAAATGTCACATTCTTACTTTGATTTGCTTGTTCTGGCACAGGCGAATCACAGTGAAGCCATAGAAAAGAGGTGCTTTAAGGCTTTTATTAACAGAGTGAATTCACAGCTAAAGGCTCTCTGTAAAATGAGCCGTGCTGAGAGACAGACATGGCTACATGGCAGAGCAAATGCCAGGCAGTCAGTGTTTTTATTTCTCTTTCTGCACCAGCAGCACATTTCTTCTATAACTGTTTAAGACGAGAGAATTAAGAGCTTACATGGACGCTGATCCTGATGTGAAAAGACTCCACTGTCTGCATGATCACACACACAGTGAATAAACCAAGCAGCCACACAGTGAAAGACATGAATATACATTTCTAGGTTCTTCTTTAAATCCACAGAAAAGCTTTTTTTTTAAATACTCAACATATCTCATGCACAACCGCTGAATCACTGCAAAAGCATCAGTTATTCATTATCAGACAGAGCAGGTTCAATCTAAAGTTACACATTTATTAGTTTTTTGTTTCTGACTACAGCTGGAGAGGTATTGATGCTTGGTATTTTTTCAATCCCTGCACAGAAATATTTGTATGAAAGCACGTCCAGTGGGAAATAAGGTGTTTTACAGCTATTACAGCAAACAAAATTATTTCAACCTCAGGGCGAACGCAATATTGCACCAACACGACCCCATCTCACCCTCAATATGATGGAGTAACCACACAGATCCTATCAGTAAACATGAACTGGACAACAAAGAGCAGTACAATCCATGCCTGAAGAGCCTCTTATAGCTCGCGCCATCATTCCACGCATACAAATTCTCATCTATACAGCTGAATTTCATGTTTCCAACACTGCAGGATTAAAAAGGTGCACTTTATTTAACACAAGCAGACCACTAAAAACCTTAACTGTTTTCTTTCAATACCAATTCTTAAATAAGCTTCGACAAAGCTCCCCTTGGTTTTAAAGTATGATCAAAACGTCACAATATCAGTGCTGTCTGTCAGTGAGTAACACAGTTGGACACATTCTTGCTCCCCACTGAAAACCACCAAACTAATTCAATCAAGAGGCCAGGCTTTTTCCAGAAACAAATCAACTGCTGACAAGTGATTTTACAGTTCAGCTTGAGCCCAGTAATCACAGCCTAGCATGTGTTCTCTGGAACATGACACTTGTGCTAATATGTTCTCCAGTGGCCACAGTAAAAGACTGTGAAAACACTACAGTTAAAACCCGGCCTTCTATCCAGGGAAACCCGTAACCGTTTGCTTTGTATTATTTTATGCAATTTCCTTCAAAGTTTGGCCTGCTGCTAGTTTTCAGTTAGTCACTGGAGTCCATCACAAAGCCTTTGTTCTTGCCACTGAAAAAGTTAAATTCTGATTCACCTGCACTTAATATTTTCAACCGAATGTAGAACAAACACTCAGCAGCCACCTCTACAACAATCACAAGGCTTTTTAAACTCAGCAAGCCGTTGCACATGCAGCACCAAACTGAGATACAAATATATTCCCTCCAATGTGTGTAGCGGTCAGTTTTTAAAGCGACTCCACAACCCTGCGTGTCTAGAGCCGGCTCACATGCTGAGTTCTGATCCGCAGGCCGATCGATTGGTAATTCAGTTTAAAGCTAAAATCATTACTCCCCCCAGCCCAGCACTGTCTTCTACCATTAAGACCGCTGGTCGTCAACAACGTAAGGTGCCACTGAGGGGAAGTTCACTGTAAGCATCTCGCTTTTTCTTTGCCTCTAAGTGTTAGTACAACCACAGCGGTGCAGAAAGTCTTATGTGAGATCTGAATTAAGCTGATGACAAGGTTGTTCAAGCTGTGCACAGATTATCTTCCTCTCACACCACATAGACCGCCGTGGCCTCAAACAGTGTCACTGCAGTTTGCTTTCCTTGAATAAACCTAACCTAGACAAACTGGAAGACAATAGGGGTGAGCGATATGGACTGAAAATTTTATCAAGATATTTTATGGTACTATTGTGATAATGATAAAAGTGATGATAAGAACTATTTATTGCTTCTTTTTTAGGTAACCGTATGGCTGTGACTGTATGGCACAGCAATCATAGCCCCACAAACATAAATACTGCTCTTTAGAAACATACCCATTTACAATACGTTTCTATAGGACACCAGTCACATACAGATTTAAGAGTGATCTGTATCACTGAACTGCTCATAGTAACTGCATTTAATCATATTTTCTAATTTATTAATATGTAATTATACTCATTAAATAAACTGGAGAAAATACTGAAACTAAATCCCAAGAATCTGGACAGTTTAAAAAAAAAAACAAAAAAAAAACATCATTAATTGGAATTTATTGTGACGAGAAATCCAAATTTTCATCATGATAAGAAATTTATAATGATAAATGATAAACTATATGATAATTGCCCACCCCTAGAAGACATCCTCCCTTAAACAAAATTATAATGCTTCCTGGTCACCAAACCCCAAAAAACTGCCATCAGAAGTATTCAGTTTCTATTAAATTGTTTTTTTCTGAAAATCCTAAAAGTGATTCAAATAAGAGCTGCAACATGCCATCACTGATTTCCCTCAAATATGACATATTATGGAATTATCATGCACAAACCCAAAAGTAGTACATCTGTGCCTCAGACTGCTCTACATGGAACAGAAACATTATATTTTGGTCATGATGAACAAACCTAAGTTTGTATATCCAACCAAAATTACAAGCCTAACTATCAAAATAAAGGAAAAAAAAACTTACAAGCCATTTCACAGCTCAGCAAATATCCATTATGTTTTTTTTTTTCAGGCTCCCCAGTCATTATGGTACCGTTGAAAGACAGTAGAAAGGCAAACTATAGTTTGAGCGTCCAACATGTTCCATGGAGCTAAAAATATATCCAGCAAAGACATGGTGTAAAAGAGTGATAACATACAGCCGTAAACAAACCAGAGAGAAAAAGCACTGCTGAAATCTATGTCACTTTTAGTATTTCTGAATAAGATTTGCTTGTGAATAAGTTTTCCTGCACTGGTTCACACACTGGTTTAGGCAGAAAGGCTGTCAGTCAGAGGGAAGAAAACTTTTAGCACAAACTCAATTTCTTGTAGTTTCTTTAAGAACATTTTTGGACACCGAGAAACGCTGACTCAATAACATTTACACTGAAATCTAATAACAGTTCTCAAGATTTATTATGTTTTCTTTTCATCAGAACCAGAAGATTACAGCCTTCCTACTTGTTCTGTAAGGGAACATTTAGGCACCGAGGTGCTAATATTAGTAAATTATGAATCACTCGATGACAACACATGCTGATGTTAATCCTGTAATGGCCCATTGTGTGCTAAGCCGCTTAAATTCAAGCTCAAACAAATGGCACTTGTTTTTTTTCCAAGCATTAAGTCATAGAGACAACTGCAGAAGGGGAAAGACATGGACAAAATGTCCTGTTACAAAGCACAGTGTCCTTTCATTCCTAGGATTAATCTAATGGCTCTAATAAACATGTAAAGAATTCCAAAGGTGTAGATCAATTTAAGGGTAAAAAAAAAAAAAAAGGACCACCAGGCCATTACAAATGTCTATGTGACAAGTTGTGCACTTTTTCCACACAGTTGAACACACAATTTTGGTAAACATACTAAATCATCAACAGGTGGTTTCCAAATAACAGCTCAAACACTGTGCACACCATACTGGCTCTTTCTCTTTTCTACCAGTATCAATAAAAGTTCCTCAGGGCTCCATATTAGAACTCATGATCTCTACTCTCTATTTAAATGATCTTTGTGGTCATTTATAATATAAAGCGTGCACCATCATGGGCCATTTTGGTTTTTTCTTCTATTACCCAAAGGAGTGATTAAGAGATCCACATTAGGACCCTTAAGCTTTACCATGTTTTTAAATAATCTTTGTGATGACTTCTCAAATGCAAAACATGGATTTTACTTCTTATGAATCTTCTAGTTCCATGTAATAAAATATTGGTTTCTCTAACCTTTGTGCCTGAATGTCGGCATAATGTATATTATTGTTTTCTGTATGATGCTGCTAAATTCTTATCCTTGTTTGTCTGCAGACTTTCCTACTTGATGGTTTAACACATAAATATCTTACTGGACTGTTACCTTTTTATATATCTGGATATGTATGTAAGTACCACACACCCCGTATGGTTTGCACTCTGCAAATGTTTGTTCCCAGAGTCAAACCAGAATTAGGAAAAAAAAAAGGCTTTTAAATGCTCACTGTGTGTTTCCAGTAATAATGAAAAAAAAAAAGAACTGAGATTGTCAGAACTGGTTACCATAGGAAAGTTTTAATATCATCATGGAACAAGAGAAGAGTTCACCAAGTTAGTTACTGTTTTTGTTATTGACACTGTTGCTCTGATTTTTGGCACATGATTTGGCTGCTCACTTGCAAATAGAGGATATTAGTTGTAGTTATTTTGATTCTTTACATGTTGTATTTCATTTGAAGCAGGTTTTACTGGCTTTGTGACAAGGTTTAATTCCAATGAGATTTCCATCTAAATAAGGCCATAATAAAAAGTATATGTTCTTGTATTTCAACATACTAAAAACACTCATCTTGACCAGAATTCCTGTTTTTTTCTGTGAAGTTTACGCCTTAGAAATGCAGCTCAAACAAAGATGCTCTCAGTATTTCTCATAATGGACAAGTAGAATGAGCCTTGCAGTCTCACTACTATGCAGGTCAGTATCCAACATCCGGCTTTTTTTTCCCCCTAGCAGTTAAAATTGCTCTGCGCTCTTAAGAGCAAATCCTAAAAGAAAGCACAAGCTAAATGGGGTTCCATCTTTGATCTAGCAGGGTGCAAAGCCATTGGCCCACAGCCACAAAGGAGCTCTGGTGATAGAGAGGGCTTCAGAAACATGGTGTAGCTTCCTCACAAAGGCTGCTGTTGCATGGACACACAGCTCTTGAGGAAGCAACGTCTAAAAGGCTCGGCTTGCCGATGTTGTCTTCCTTTAACCATTAAGCCATGTCTCAGGGCTGTTTACTCTCAGCAGCGTTGCTTCAACTCCAGCCCTAGATGGTATCGTAGGTGTAGACTTTAAATGAAGCATCCTTTTCTCTTCTTGTTGTACTTCTATGAAAATGTAAGCGACCGGTGTACATTTAGGGAAGCTAATAAGTAGAGGTTATATGCCTAAATATAATAATACAAGAGAAAAAGACCAGGTTTGTTTTTAGTGGCCAGGATGCTATTTCTCTTGATCTGCCAGGTTGTTATGAGCCCTGGGACTTAGATCCACATAAAGCCCAACTGAAAGCTGAAGTCCTCTCTTGCACTGCTCCGCCAGCACTGATGCATTTTCCTATTCCCTGTGTGGCACTACTGGATAATGCACTCATTATAAATGGCTTTGGGAATGTGAACTGTCAAGAGCTTTTAGTGATGAACTCAAAGCATTCATCTATTTCTTATCTTGTGAAGTCAGTGGAAAACTATATGTGATTTTGTGAATAAAAATGTTATGTTTCACATTTTTTGAGCAGACAAACAGGCCAAAAAATGACCTTTCTATCTCTTGTATCATGGAGAGTACATATGCACCAATTACTCAGATATTGGAATCGAACATATTTTTTCTTTTACAGGCTTTGATTGGTGATCAGCAGGTCAATTTTTTTTTCCTTTTTAGGTAACTGCACTAAAATAAGAACTCCTATCATTTTTGGTCTACAAAAAGCAATGTGCTTTGATGCACTTTTTGAATTTTGTGATAGTCAGATAAAAGCTGAGGACATTATCTGTGATCCATGAATGGGAAAAGTAATTTCCCATTTATTTCCATCTATCATCTTCTCTTGGATTTATAACTAATATTTTGATCAAAGGACTTGCTGCAGATATTTGTTCCTCCATAATTCATATGAAAAAAAAAATCTAAAATTGAAAATCATTATGGTCCAGGATTAGTCCCATCGGTCTATCTTTGAAACATAAATCCTTATCAAGACAAGGCTGTTAAGCGATGAGATTGGTTCTCAAAAAAAAATGCATCAAAAATACATTAAAGTACCTCATTTTAAAACCACTGTAATAAAGGATTTAAAATATTTCAGACAATTGTAAAACCTATTTCTAGCTCTGTGTGCAGCCAGCTCTGCTCAACTCTTTTTCTCTTGTAACCCAAATTATTGAATCCTGTAACAGACTTCCAGGCCTTCCTTTTTTTGTACCATAACCATACTTTCCAAGCTGCTGTGCAACTTTCTCTTTCCTGTTATTCCTCACAGAGCACCAAAGTAAGCACAAACTGGCCCGTTGTTCAATCTCTATAAATCTGAAAAGCACAAACTGCTGAGCGGTGACTCATATATCAGTCTATTATATACTACAGGGCTGACTGTATTAAACAAATAGCTGGGCCTGCAGCTGGAAAAGAGAGGCAATATAGAGAGAGCAGAGGTTATTGTCTAATTTAAATCTTGGCTACTTTCCCAGAACTGTACCACATTCCAATTTGTGGCTGTGTTGCTTGGCGCTACTGACAGAGGTCCGGCTGCAAATACTCTCAGGCTTGTCTCCAGAAATGTGCCTCCAAACTGACAATCAACAAGTTGGCAAAGATTAACAGAATGACAGGGGCAAATTAGGCTAAATAATGAAAATGCACAAATATAGTTTCTATGCTTAGATGCAATATAGATGCTATCCTGAGGTGTTTTCTTTTTTCTGTCAGCTGTGGCTGTAGTAATGCACCTATGGATCATAAATACTTGATGTTCAGCAACGGAGGATCATAAAAAAGTGCATTTAGTCTGTAATGTCTTTAAGGTCCATAATGAAACAGCAGCTGGAAAAGACATCTGTGAACACAGAGTAGTTACAGAATGCTTGAGTGAGCTCTTAGAAGCAATTAGCTGTTTCAAGTATTTTCTCCTTGGCATACTATTGTCCGTTCATCTGCTAGATTGACAGCGCACCAGGACATCATTAGCAAACCTGACAGCTGTTGAGTTACAGTCATTGTTTTTCTCCTGACAGCAGCCATCCGGCTTAGTGCTTCTCTGGTGTTTTTAACAGTATTTAAACTCTAAATGTTACTTTACTCTTCAGATTAAGACACCAGATTTAAATAACAGTGAACATGACGCTTCTGCTTTGATCTCATATCATCGTGCTGACAGTTATGGACATTTAGAACAAAGAAACAATGGACATATTTTTGTCATAATTCACAACTATGCCTTTACTCTGTGTGAAACGACAGGCTGGAGATCAAAGTAGAAGAAAAATATGGAGGCCCGGCGTGTGGAAATAGGTCTTCCTAAAGGGAATTGGGGGAGAGCAAAAAGTTCACGTGTGGAGGACACAAGTAAGATCCAAACTATTTTCTGTTTTATGACTATCAGTGAGAGGCGAGTCATAAGCAGCTATTTCAATAATCAGTTTCCCAATAAAGATACAAGTCTTGTAAAATAATATGACAAAACGCTGTGCGCACTATCAATCAGTCATCAGTTTTCCGTATACATGTTTGTGTACATCCCCCCTTTTCTACTTTTATTGATTTGCTCCTTTGACCAAGGCTCCTTCAAAGCACTTTTATCCCATTTCTCCCTGTTGAAAAAAGGGGTCAGTAACATTTTCTGTATTTGAGCCTTGACCTCTATTTTAGGACCATGCTGTGAGTTTCTCCACTAAAATAAATGAGAGTTGAGTCTGGTTTGCTGTGCTGCTGCACCTTCCTGTGCACATGTTCTCCCATCACTCTTCATCCGTCTTCATTAGTCTGGTATGACCAGCATTACCAATTCTCTGCCAGTGCACACAGTCTACAGAGAGCATCAGGAACTGCCATCTATTGCATGCATTGATAAAAAATATATATATATATGAATGCAAGCAAACAACGAGATTTTCTGGTCAGAGTTTGTGAACAAAACCTGTAAACAGGTATTCATTAAAAAAAAAAAAAAACATAAATGAACAAAACTTATCATGAGAAACTGTTTTACTTTAACAGGCAGAGTCACTGTAAGATACTGATTGCTGCCTTAAGTCAAAGCGAGGAACAGAATTCCCACAGTCAACTTGTCATCGGCTAATTTACCTGGAGCCAGAGGGGGAGATTCACTGGACACATAGGGAGAGTTAATCTCTTCATTCATCTCCACTAAAGAGATCGACCCAATTAGCTCACCACAGACTGACAGCACTTGTGTTTGCTTTACTCCCGTGCCTGCTACCCCTCCTTCCTTCCTAGATCAGGAATTTTGCAGTTTATGCATGTTCCAGCTGATTGCCTCGGAAAACTATTCAAGGGTACAATACAATGGTGAAAAAAAATCATGATGTCTTTGTTCAAATCTACAGAGTCTGAAATATTCACCTCAACAATTTGCTGCGACTGATTAGCCTATGGAAGGGTTGCTTGGGGATAGCTCTCCGGAGCTTTGTAATTGAGCAGATTTGACTTTGGAGAGGGTTTTCCTTTCCTCCTGACAACTACACACATCGTCCTTTTTAAATGTACTTCTCGTTTTATTAGCTTCAGCAATGAGCTAGAGCAGATCAGACTTATGACACTTGCAGAAACAGTTCAATGTAGGACAGTTTATATTCCAACTGTCATCCCCAGAAATGCAACTCCTCATCCTCTTTCAGCTGATCATTTCTGAGTGCATCTCTGACAGAAATCCAGGGA